>CM051829.1:81288788-83788788 GCA_028451465.1 Erethizon dorsatum
CAATTGCCCTCTCCTGTGGGATGTCTGAACCTGAATAACTCACCAACGACAGCAGAGCACTATGTCCACTGCTCAGTTCCACTGGTGCATTTCTCCGTGGGTCACCAGTTGTCACCAGGCATCTGCAGGTTCGAGCCGCCCCTCTCACACAGTGATCCTGGGCTCATTGAGAAAGCGCCACCTGCCACCTTCTTGTTCATCAAAGTCGCTCTCTTTGCTTTCCCCGTGGGTTTCAGTTCTCGCTTTAGATCCTTCCGGTCCCAGAGACCCACTTCCCTCCTTCTTCTCTTTCTCACATGCTATATTCCAGTGTCTGGACACCAAATCTTGGAGAGTCTCTTTCTCTGCTGCTCACCACTCTGCTATCTTCCAGAAGACCTCACATCTTTTTAATATCTTTCCATCTGGAATAGTTTCTCAGTCTTTCCTGGACTTCATGACCTTGACTTTTGGATTGTAGCTTCATTGGTTTCTCAGCATGCTCTTTCTCCTTATGAGATTGGTAAAGAAAGTATTTGGGAAAAATCTTCAAAGCCAAATTATCTGCACTGAATCTCAGACAAAAGGCCTAGAAGTGATTCAAAACCAAGTCATCAGGTTCAAGTACAGTAAGTCCCTGACTTATGAATGAGTGCCATTGCAGGAGAATTGTTTGTAAGTTGGATTCATTTCTAAGCTGACAAAGTGAGTCTTATACAGTACACTTGTGAAAGTATGCAACTCAAATGTTTGTAAGTCATGGACTTACTGTAGTAAGACACAGACAGGGCCAGGTGTGGTGGCGCATACTTGTAATGCCAGCACTTGGGATGCTGAAGCAGGAGGATCACTGTGAATTCAAGACCAACCTGGGCTACATAGTGAGTTCGAGGCCAGCCTGAACTACATAGTGAGATCCTATCTCAAAAAATCAAACCAAACCAAACCAAACCAAACAAAACAGATGCAGACAGAGACACAGACACAGACAGGTAGATGTAGCAGGAATGGAACTCTAGGTTGATCTGGTGGTTGTTAGTGGCTTCTGGGTCCTGGTAGCAGTTTTAGTGGTACCCAAGGTGACACAGTGGTCATGGCCAGGAGCTGAGAGGCAGCAGTGAAAGCTTCACAGGCACATACTCCATGGTGTTACCAGGTAGCTCCTTCTAAAAGTGTCTTGCCAATTAAGCATTACCAGGTTTTCTGGTCCTTGAGTCTCCTTCTGGAGTTGGTTTCCAACTTCTTCTTTGTCTCAGACAAAGAACTGAACAAAACGAGCAAAAAACAGTACAAGGTTTATTTGAAAAAGTAAAAGCGAAGGGTGAGAGAAAAAGTGGCTCTACAGAGTGAGCTTGGGCCACGTAAAAGAGAAAAAAGCAAGATAAATGAACTCCCTAGTGGACACAGAGTGGGCTATCATGAGGAAAGCCACAATAGTGAGCTCTTCTTGGTGTCTGTGTCCTTTTATGCTGTCCAAATCACGAGGAAATATGGTCCTGAGAGGCAGTGCTGGGATCCCACTCCTCAGGCTAATGTCAGGTCCAGGCCGTCGTATTAAAAACCTGCTCGAGTTCTTGTGAGAAGTCTACACACAGGGTTTTGGGAACTGTTCTGCCCATGTGTTCTGGGATCTTGTAATTAACAGGTCACCAGCTAGTTTTGCCACACCCTAATATCCTGTCTCAGTGAGAGACTTGGGAAGGTCAGATTGCCTACAAGAGGCTGGGAGCACCCAGCTGGGGGTGGGGGTCAAGGATAGGTTACACCCAAGCACTGTTGAAGCAGGAAACTGCCTATTAGTGAAGAAATGTCTGGTTCATTAATTTACTGAATACTTAATGAGCACCTATGTGCCAGACACTGAATAAAATGGTAATCCAAACCAGATTATCATTCCTGCTTTCATGGAGTTTATTTATTTATTGCTGGACTGAACTACATCTGCAGCCTCTTTAAAAAAGTTTTTTTTTTTTTGATTCCTAGGTGGAGGGAGGGAGGGAGCATGCAGTACAGGGAAGTTTCTAGGAGGGGATGACTCTCCTCTGGGAACTTCAGGGAAACCACGGGCATTATTACTCAGCTAAGAAAGCTGCCAGGAAAGCAGCTCAGCCTGAGAACCGAAGCTCAAATAGAGGTGGTAGGTTGTAAAACATTATTTTTGAGACAAGGTCTTGCTAAGTCACGCAGCAAACCTTTCAATCCACCTGCCCTCAGCCTCTCAGAGTGCTGGGATCACAGGAATGTGCCACCACACCTGGCTTTGTGAAGTTTAAGAGACAAATATCAATCAGACAACAATACTAATGAAGGGATTATGACAAATTCAAACGTTAATGATAAAGGGAATTATGTGCTTTGAAACATTTTCTATATATGAATTCAATTCAGTCATAATTATAATATAGAGGATTACTATTATTTTCACATAGGTATACATGATGAAACAGAGGTGGATAGAAATTTTATTTATTTATTTATTATTTGTTTTATTTATTTATTCATTTATTTATTATTTGTTTATGGTCACATAGCCAGTAAGTGACAGCTGGAATCCAAACCCAGACAATCAAGACCCTGCTCTTAACTACTATATAGAGGAACTTCAGTACTCATTGTTCATTGCTTCTGAGAGGTGTGATGAATACCAAAAAACCTGTCTTGGCTGGAAAGGGCAGTGCATCACAAGGTAAACAACATTGACAAATTCTAAACAAGTACCAAATAAACAACAAGTAACAGGGACAAGATTTTTGTGTCAAAAATGCATCAAGTAACAAATTTGGTGACTTTCAAAGCAGTTAAGTACCAAGATATTGCAATGGCAAACAGAAACACTGAAACGTCACCCAGGATTTGGAGGCAGATTTATTTAACATTGATGGGCACTGACCTCAAGAAAAAAATGTCAGGCCCTCAGGCCCCAAAGGCTCAGGGATGGAGGTTTTTATGAAGTTTGCAAGCAAGAAGCAGAGTATTTGGTGGTTATCTACTTGTCATAGTGACAAGCCATTTATTATAATGATAAGCAGTTTCTAAGAAACAAAAGTAACAGGAACTGTAACAGGAACTGAAGTAAACTGGAGGTTACCTGGGCAACTAACAGAAACTGAAGTGTACTGGCTGGGGGGGGGGCGCATTTTCTGCTACAATATTACTATGCTACACCAGGTACTTCTCAGAAATAACTCTGAAGGAAAGAAACAGGGATTTCTAAGAACATCTAACAAAGAAATTGACCTTGACAGGAATTTTTCTCAGGAAGCACTGCGTGACCTGAGGCCCACAATGTGAGTAGGTATTGATTCTGTGAAGTGGGTGATGGTGCAGAATGATCATTCCAGCTAGAGTGTGGCACATGCAAAAGCCCTGAGCAAGAGGGAGTGTGGTGTAGTGAAGGAACTGAAGGCCAGCATCAGTAGAATGTAGAGAACTGAGAGGAAGCAGGGCATGGTGTGACTGGAGAGGCTACAGGTCAGATGATACAGCATCTTATAAGCACTTAAGGATTTTGTTCCTCATTGTAAGATCAATGCAAAGACATGGGAATGGTGGTTGGAGGAGCAGGAATCAATTTCCTTCTGAAATGATTACTCTTCCTTCCTTTTATTTTTATTTTTAATGGTATTAGGGATTGACCCAGGACACACTGAGTTGCATCCCCTTCGCTTTTTAAATTTTTAAATTTTAAGAAAGGACGTCACTATGTTGCTAAGTTGCCTAGGCTGGGCTCAAATTTGCAATCTTCCTTCCTCAGCCTTTCAGAGTACTGGGATTATAGGAGTGCATCACCATGACCAGCTTCTTACTGCCTTTTACACAGTGAATTGTAGAAGAGACATAATGGACACAGAGGCGAAGGTAGTGAGTTGATTTAGGGTGGTGACAGTGGAGATGAAGATAAATGGAAGGATTTGGGCAAATATTTATGAAGTCAAATTGACAAGACTAGGTAATAGATTGGATACAAAGAGTTATATGTTACAGTTGGACTTCTGGGAACGTGGAGTCTGAGTGGCTGAGGACATGTGGGCACTGTGAGCCTATGTGACTGATCTCCAGTAAAAACCCTGACACTTGGGTGGGCCTTCCTGGATGGCAACATTTTTTTTAAGTATCTCTTAAAGTCACCAGAATAAAGAACTCACAAGATCACAAAGTACAAAAACAAGATCTGTAAATTATTTCATTCTAAGCATTGTATTAATCACTTTTGTGATAGAGAGTACGGGCTTATAAAAATAAAACTCCAGTGCTCTTATATATTTAAAGTTTTTCCTCAATTAATCAAAAGGGTTTTCAAATACTCCTCACCTTCCATCTCAAATTACCCCCTCTATTAGTCTTATACATGAAACTAAGATATCAGGGTAGTTAAGAGCTTTAGGAGTATTTTAAAATAAGGTACATATTAAGTTCATTTACTAAGAAAAAGGATTTTATTCTGATGTCTTCCAGAGACTTTAAGTGCTGTGTTACCACTGAGAATTTTTCTCAAAGGAAATATCCTCTAAAATACCAAAGTACTCACTTTATTATGATAGCATACTTTAGCATATTAAAATTTATGAAACCTAAGACAAACAAGCAACAAGTTAATAAAAATCACAACTCAGAATTTCAATATTTCCACATGATATCACTCACTAGGAAATGTAAAAAGACTACTAATGTTTAAGTAGAATGATCTCTAACCTATAAGTAACACTCATGTGACCAAACAAATCACACACTTGGGAGATTATGCAACACGAGTAAGTACAGAAAACTGCCCTCCAGCTTGCACCTCAGGACTGCAGCCCCGGGCTGTCCCCACACTGCCAGGGAATGGAAGCAGAAAGACTCCACAGCACCCCACTATCTCACCCGTGGAAGTTACAGACTACAGCAGAGGTGGGTGACAGTGGCAGTGGACCTTGTAAAGCAAGGAATGAGAAATTAGCACCCCACCTCAGGAGAGGAGCAAGAATTGGGACTGAGCAGCCTTGGACTGCAAGAGCAGGAGCAGAGGAAGAGACCATATGATAGCATTTCAACCCACCCTGCAATAAATGACCTGAGAGGCCAGAGTCTTGCCAGTGGAAGAGGAACACAGAAGGCTGAGCAAGGACCAGGAGGAGCCAAAGGTGCATGAGACAGGGAACACCCCGTCTCTGTCTGAAAACAGCGCAGCAACTGGGAGAGAGATGCCGCCGCCAAGAGAAACAGGGTAAGAAGAGGAAGGCCACTAAAGGGCATACAGAAAGTACTGGCTGAAGACTCTGGCCCCAGGACCCCACATCTGGAAGCCAAGATCAGCCTCAAATCCAGCACAAACTCTACTTTAGGCTTGGCAGTGTTATCCTGTAGTTTTGGACTCTTGGTGGGCACCAGAGGAATTTTGTTTTTTCATTTTATTTTATTTTTCTTCATTTTTTTGCTGGTTTGCGGTTTGTTTCCCATTCCTTTTCCTTTTTTTTTTTTTTTTGTCTTTTACCTACATCTTCGTTCTAATCTATTCGTCTTCTTTCCCTCTTTCCTCAATTTACCTCTCTAGACTTAATCATATTATCATATGAGTGCATAGTCTCTCCAATTTTTCTGGTCAACTTCAATAATCCCTTGCTTACTCCTTCATTCTTTCTCTTCTGCCTTCTTCTCTAGTTTCCCAAAGCTTGTGTGATCATCCTTCATCCTCCAGCCCAGTTTCTACTTTATTTCTTTTCAGTTATCTCTGTTCTATCCACTATCCTTCTTAAATTTCCCCTCCAGAGGGTAAAACCACTCTACCAAGGGGAAACACTTTGCATACAAGCTCCCAATTCATGACCTGTTCTGTTATATAACTGTAGATTTTGCTTCTATGGTTAAAGGTACAAAATTAATAGTTACCACAGTTTGTCAGTTTCTAAACTGTGAAGATGCTATTCTCAGTGCTAATTATACTACTTTAGCTAGGATGTCATATCTGTTTTAATCAGTTGTTCTCGCTTCCGTAACAATACTAGGAAGTTCTGCAGTAATAACCTCACCACACCCCAGCACCAAAGGACTGGGGACTGAGCCAAACAGATATCAACATCTCACTCGTAATTAATTGGAAAGGTAAGATCTTGGGACAGACACAAACCAAAAACCTCCTACACACAGAAGGCATCCTAAAGAACAAACCTTGCCTAGAGAGGCCTTGATACTAATGATAAAGCTACCTACTACAAAAACTTCTAAGGATCAACACAGAAAACAAAATAAAAAAACTTTTGAAATAGAAAATGACAAGATGCAGAAGCAAAATGCAACCTCAGACCTCCAGCCCACCCAGAACAAGTCCAAGAGACAACAAGATAGAGGAAAATGGAAGACACACACCTGACATTTCTGAAATTATAGCAACCAAAGTAAAGAAACAAATCCATGAGGCTATAGAGGAAATCAGATGAGAAACAATCTCTCAATTAAAAAAAAAGAAATGTCAACATTTATAAAGAAAATGCTTAGCAAATCTAGAGTAGAGATAGATTAAAAAAATACATGATTATAGGAGGAGGATAGAAAATATGAATGATCAACATAGGAAAGAAATAGAATGCATGAAATGGATTCAAACAGATACCCAGGAAATTAAAAATTCCATTGAAAGCTGGCAAAACCACTTGAATGAAACTGAAGACAGACTTTCAGACCTTGAAGACAGGATCGTGGCTAGTTGTCATAAAAGGAAAGATCTTTTGAAAATAACGGAAGTACAGGAAATAACAATTCAACAGCTACAAGACGATGCAAAGAAAAATAATATGAGAATAATGTGTGTCAATGAAAAAGCAGGAGTCAACACATATGACATAATAAAACTATTTGCAGAAGTAATAGCAGAAAATTTCCAAAGCATGGGAAAAGAATCTGACATACAGATAAGTAAAGCATATAGAACTCCAAATAGCTATAACCAAAATAAATCTACACCCAGACATATAATAATCAAGATCCCAGAAATTCAGCACAAGAATGGAATATTAAAAGCTGTTAGAGGGCCGGTGAGATGGCTCAGCGTCGTAAGCGCCTGCCTTGCAAGCGCGAGGGCCCGAGTTCAACTCCTGGATCCCACATACGGAAAAGGGGCTGGTGATATCGCTCAGCAGCACGGGTGCCTGTTGGTGCGCGAGGTCCTGAGGTCGACCCCCCGGTACCCACAAAAAAAAAAAAATAAAAAAAAAATAAAAGCTGTTAGAGGGCCAGTGAGATGGCTCAGTGGCGTAAGCGCCTGCCTGGCAAGCGTGAGGGCCTGAGTTCGACTCCCGGAACCCACATATGCAAAAAGGGCTGGTGATATCGCTCAGTGGCACAGGCGCCTGCTGGCATGCAATGTCCTGAGGTCAACCCCCCATACCCACAGAAAAAAAAAAAAAAAAGCTGTTAGAGGAAAGAAACAGATCACCTATAAAGGAAAGCCCATCAGAATCATGGCAGACGTCTCAACACAAATGTTCAAGTCAAGAAGATCTTGGAGTGAAGTATTTCAAGTGCTGAAAGAAAACAACTTCCAACCCAGACTGATGTACCCTGCACAACTATCTTTCAAAATTAATGGAGAGAGCCGGTGAGATGGCTCAGTGGCATAAGCGCCTGCCTGGCAAGCATGAGGGCCCAAGTTCGACTCCCGGAACCCACATATGCAAAAAGGGCCGGTGATATCACTCAGCGGCATGGGCGCTTGCTGGCGCGCGAGGTCCTGAGGTCAACCCCCAGTACCCACCAAAAAAAAAAAAAAAAAAGATTAATGGAGAAATAAGATACTTCTATGACAAAGAACAGCAGAAGAAATTCATGACCACTAAACCAACCCTGTGAAAAGTACTGAAAGATATTCTAGACAGAGATAAAAATGACCACAATTCCAAGAACAACATCAGAAAGAAACCATCAGGCAGGGCAAGCAATTAAACAGAGGGAAAAAGCCGGGAACCAACAGCAGGAAAATAACATGACAAAGGTAAACCAATACATATCAGCTATAACCGTCAATGTAAACGGTCCCAATTCACCAAGCAAAAGAAACAGATTGGCAGAATGGATCAAGAAACAATATCCAATGATATGCTGTATATAAGAAAAACATTTAACTGAAAAAGAAACTCATAGACTGAAAGTCAAATGATGGAAAACAATACTCCATGCAACAGGAACCCAGAAAAAAGCAGGGGTAGCTATTCTGTTTGCAGACAATGTGAACTTCAAACCAAGAATATCAAAAGATATAAAGAAGGTCACTACATACTTGTTAGGGGAAAAATTCAAGAGGAAGAGATACTAATCATAAATATACATGCACCAAATATAGGAGCACCCAACTATATGACAAATATTAATAGACATGAAAAATCAAATAAGCAATAACACAATTGTAACAGGGGATGTTAATATCCCATTGTCACAAGAGAGTGATCAACTAGACAAAAAATCAGCAAAGAAATAACAGAGCTGAACCAAACCTGTGAACAAATGGACTTAGTAGACGTTTATAGAATGTTTCACCCAACAACATCAGAATACACATTCTTCTCAGCTGCACACGGGACATTCGCTAAAATAGACCATATACTAGCCCATAAAACATGCTTAAGTAAATGCGAAGGAATTGAAATTATCCCATGTACATTATCTGACCATAGTGCCATGAAGTTGGAAATTAATGGCAAAACAAACCACAAAAACTCCACAAACACATGGAAATTAAACAACAATCTCCTGAACAACAAATGGGTTGCAGAAGAATTAAACAATATCTACAATCAAATGAAAATGCACATACAACATACTGGAACCTGTGGGATGCAATGAAAGCAGTACTAAGAGGGAAATTTATAGCAGTGAATTCTCCCATGTGGAAAACAGAATGAGCACAAATAACCTAATGCTGCACCTCAAGCTTCTAGAAAAAGAGGAGCAAGTCAAACCCAAAGCCCATAAAAGGGAGGAAATTATACAGATCAGAGCAGAAATTAATGCAACTGAGGCTGAGAAAACAATACAAAGAATTAATAAATTGAAGAGGTGGTTCTTTGAAAGAATAAATAAAATGCATAAACCCTTAGCCAACATTGTCAAAAAAGGAAAGAAAAAAACTCAAATTCATGCAATGAGGAATTAAAAGGGTGAAAACACTACAGATCCTGTGGAAATTCAGATCATCAATACCTACTCCAAAAATCTTTGTTCACATAGGATTGAAAAGACAGAAGAAATGGACAGACTCCTAGAAATGTATGAATTACCAAAGCTGAATGAAGATACAAAAATTCTGAATAACCCCATATCAGTTAATGAAACTGAAAATGTAATTAAAAACTTACCAACAAAGAAAAGCCTAGGCCCTGATGGATTCACTGCTGAATTCTACAAAAATTTTAGAAAAAATTTAATGCCAATACTCCTCAAACTCTTCAATGAAATTGAAAGGGAAGCAATTCTCCCTAACTCATTCCTGGAGGCAAGTATTACTATGATACCAAAACCAGAGAAAGACCCAACCAAAAAAGAGAACTACAGGCAAATCTCCCTAATGAACATAGATGCAAAAATCCTCAATAAAATACTAGCAAACAGAATACAGCAAATCATCGAGAAGATTATACACCACGACCAAATGGGACTCATCCCAGGAACGCAGGGATGGTTCAACAGATGCAAATCAATAAATGTAACACACCATATCAACAGAGCCAAAGACAAAAATCACGTGATCATCTCAATACACGCAGAAAAAGCTTTTGATAAAGTCTAACACTAACTCATGATAAAAACCCTACCGAAAATCGGAACAGATGGTCTGTACCCCAATCCGATAAAAGCCATGTATGATAAACCAACAGCCAACATCATACTAAATGTACAAAAACTGAAAGCTTTCACCCTAAAATCAGGAACAAGACAATGATGTCCACTATCACCACTCCTATTCAATATAGTTCTGGAAATATTAGCCAGAGCAATTAGACAAGAGAGAGAAATAAAAGGAATAAGGATAGGAAAGGAAGAAGTTAAATTATCATTATTCACAGATGACATGGTACTCTACATAGAAGACCCCAAAAACTCCACCAAAAGACTTCCAGATTTAAGAATGAGATTCAGTCATGTAGCTGGATACAAAGTCAACACTCAAAAATCAGTAGCATTCCTGTACACAAACAACAAAATAACTCAGAGAGAAATTAGAGAAACCACACCCTTCACAATAGCATCCAAAAAAATGAAATGCTTAGGTATCAGTCTAAAAAAGGAAGTAGGGCCAGTGAGATGGCTCAGCGGCGTAAGTGCCTGCCTGGCAAGCGCGAGGGCCCGAGTTTGACTCCCAGAACCCACATACGAAAAAAGGGCCGGTGATATTGCTCAGTGGCAAGGGCGCCTGCTGGCACGCAAGGTCCTGAGGTCGACCCCCAGTACCCACCAAAAAATAAAAATAAAAAATAAAAATGAAAAAGGAAGTAAAAGATCTATACATTGAAAATTACAGTACTCTGAAAAAGGAGATAGAAGAGGATGTCAGAAAATGGAAAGATATCCCTTGTTCATGGATAGGAAAAACCAACATTGTGAAAATGGACATACGCCCAAAACTGTTATACAGATTTAATGCAATCCCGATCAAAATACCACTAGCATACCTCACACATATAGAGAAAACATTCCTAAAATTCATTTGGAAATGAATAGCAAAGGTAATCCTGGTCAACAAAGGCAAGGCAGTAGGCCTCACAATCCCTCATTTGAGACTATCCTACAAAGCTACTGTGATAAAATCAGCATGGTACTGGCAAAAAACAGACCTGAGGATCAGTGGAACAGATTAGAAGATGCAGACACAACTTCAAACATACTCAGGCACCTTATGTTGACAAAGGGGCCAAACAGGTTCACTGGTAGAAAGAAAGCCTCTTTAATAAATGGTGCTGGAAAAATTGGCTTTCCACATGCTGAAGACTAAAACTAGACCCATCTCTATCACCATGCAGTAAACTAATGTCAAAATGGATCAAAGATCTAAATATTAAAACAGAAACACTAAATCCACTGGAAGAGAAAGTAGGTAGAAATCTTGAAGACATAGGGGTACGGAGAGAGTTCATGAACAAAACCCAAACTGCATGGGAAGTACTTTAAAGAATCAACAGCTGGGTTCTCATCTTATTAAAAAGTTTTTGCACATCAAAAGAAATCACCAACAGAGTGAAAAGAAAACCCACAGAATCGGAAGAAATTTTAGCCAACTGTCCCTCAGAATAAGGACTTCTGTCTAGAACATATAAAGAACTGAAAAAAATCAGACCCCCAAATTCAAAGACCCAATCCAAAAATGGGCATCTGAGATGAACACACACTCCTCAGATGAAGAAATACAAATGGCAAATAAATATATGTGGGGAGCCATAAATGACCCAGCTTCACATCTGAGCATGCGCCCCCCCCGCCCATCCTGATCCTACGTCACCCATTAGACCCTCCCACCGTTTCCCTCAAAGAGATATAAGCCCTGGCACTTCCACAATAAACTCTCTCGCTCGACTTCCCTGATCTGTGTGTGTGTGTGTCTTCTTTCTCATCCCCATACCGTCGCCCGGGTTCGCGTTCCTGCCCCTGGGAGGCTCCGCTGGTCGGAGTCTTCTTGGGCCACAACACAACATTTGGCGCCCAACGTGGGGCCCGGGAAAGATGGATCCTATGAGGGATCACCCTGTAGGGCGATAAATGCCAACGATTGACCGGTCTTTAGTTTCATTTTCATGAGATTCCTTTCTCAGTGATCCGTACGCCAACTCCTTTCTTCGCGTCTGAATCACGGTAAGCATACAGGGTGCAAAATGGGACAAAACCTCTCCGAGCACGAACTTTTTACTAAAGGGGTCTCTGAAGCGCTCAGAGTGAGGGGAATAAAAGTCACCCCGTGGCAATTGACTGATTACTTTTCCTTTATAAATAAGGTTTGTCCATGGTTCCCCTTGGAGGGCACCATTAACATCAGGGTCTGGGACCGCATGGGTGACGCACTCCAAGATTATTATCAGGTTTTCAGGCCAGAAAAGGTTCCCGTCACAGCTTTCGCTTATTGGACCCTAATTTCAGAACTATTACGGACACAGCCCAATAACCTTCAACCATCACAGGCTCCGGCTCAGCCACTGGGTCAACCGGTTGCCCCCCCAATTACTGATACCCCTATCCCTAGCCCTCCACCCTCTGTAGTTCTCCAGATGCCAGAAGAAAAAGATGGCCGTTGCTCTCCTACTTCCCCCGTACCCACTTCCGCCTTCTTTAACGATAGTCACCTGCCATCTTATGAAACAGACCTCCGCCCGCCATCTTGTCCTGGGTCTCCACCGTTCGATGGCCTGTCATCATGTCTTAAGCCCACGCAGCCTCCTGCACTTTACCCCCCTCTTCCTGACCCCCCGCCTTTCTCCTTACCTCCACAAATACCGCTGCCCTCTGCCCCCCACCTCCCCTTGTTGCACCCGCCTTTTCAGTTAACTTCCCCTCCCTTCACCCTGCACCTACTGCCACACCCATGCAAGATCAATTTCTCAGTTCGCTTCTGGAGCGCATCTCCCTACTTGAACGTAAGGCTCAACAGGATCATCTTAATTATAAGTTATCTCTTTCTCAGCCCTCTGGAAAGATCCCCTCACTTATCAATGGCATGGCCCTGACCCCGTCCTCATATAGGGAAGGGGCTCAGCCTGTATCTATTCTCAGGCTGACCACAATGCACGCTGGGTACCCGAGCGCCTTGTAAAACAACTTAATAAACCTGCCCAGGGAGGCGCCCCTGAGGGTTAATATTTTTCCTTTATAGATGTTCCCGTCAAGCTTCCTGTATGTTCTTGTGATGCTCCCGGCGACCATCGCTAATCATCAACATGCTTCATTCAGGTGGACACTCAGGCGCTGGGGGGACCAAAAGATACTAGGCACGGCTTGGATCTACTATTCCTCAAGGAGGGGGGGCCTCTGTGCAGCCCTCAAAGAAGAATGTTGCTTCTACATTGACTCCTCTGGTGTTGTCCTACGCGCTATGGACAAATTAAACGATGCCCTAAAAAGAGAGAAATAGCCAGAACGCAAGCCTTATTCCCCAGCGCCGGGTTCTCCACTGTGCTCCCCTACCTTGCCCCCCTTTTGGCCCCCTTATAGTTGTGGTCCTCGCCTTGACCTTTGGTCCCTGCCTATTCAAGAGACTCATTGCCGCCGTAAAAACAGATGCTGATGAGTACAAACAAGCCGAACCATATGATGATATTCAGGCCCCAGCATATAAGAATGTCGGCCAATGACAGGTAAGATGGAGTCACAAGTCACTAACACTCTCAGGACCACCTAAGACAGAGCGCCACTTTTCGCTGGGACGCTGGCGATGCTAGTGGTTAGCTCAATGACGGGTAAGGCCTGAAAAATCAAATGCGTAAAAACAAAAAGACTTGCAGTAACCTCCACAACCTAAGACAGGCCACATTCAGGGTCATACAAACATTCATGGTCGGCAATATTCTCATTTGGAGAAAAAGGAGCATATGTGGGGAGCCATAAATGACCCAGCTTCACGTCTGAGCATGCGCCCCCCGCCCATCCTGATCCTACGTCACCCATTAGACCCTCCCACCGTTTCCCTCAAAGAGATATAAGCCCTGGCACTTCCGCAATAAACTCTCTCACTCGACTTCCCTGATCTGTGTGTGTGTGTGTGTGTCTTCTTTCTCATCCCCATACCGTCGCCCCGGTTCACGTTCCTGCCCCTGGGAGGCTCCGCTGGTCGGAGTCTTCTTGGGCCACAACACAACAAATATATAAAAAAATGTTCAGCATCATTTGTCATTCAAGAAATGCAAATTTAAACAACACTGAGATTCCATCTCAGCCCAGAAAGAATGGCTATCATCAAGAAATCAACCAATAAAAAATGCTGGAGGGGCTGTGGGGAAAAAGGAATGCTTCTCCACTGTTTGTGGGAGCGCAGACTGGTATAAACACTGTGGAAGTCAGTGTGGAGATTCCTCAAAAAACTAGGATTAGAGGTCCCATTTGACCAAGCTATTCCCCTTCTGTGTATTTTCCCAGAAGAATTAAAAGCATCATATCACAGCAATGTATGTGCACCCATGTTTATAGCAGCACAATTTATAATAGCTAAATTTTGGAAATAACATAAATGCCCATCAACCAAGGAATGGATAAAAAAGATGTGGTATTTTTATACAATGGAGTACTAATCATCTATAAAGAGGGATAAATTTGAGGCTTTTATAGGTAAATGGATGCAACTTGAGACCATACTCATAAGTGAAATAAATCAGACTTGCATGTGTAAATATCATATTGTCTCAAGATCCAAAATGTACAATAGATATTGTGAAAGGGGAAGAAACTCCTCAAAAGGAAAGAACTGGGATGGGGGAAAGGAGAAAAGAAGGAAGGGAAAAGAATATATATATATATTCTTATATATATATATATATATATATATATATTCTTATATATATATATTCTTATATATATACAAGATAGCTAAGATAATTACACTACTAATTTGTATTAGTTCATTGAAAAGAATGGTTTGTGCTCATATCGATTGATCAATTTTTCATGCCTGTATCTTGTAATCTGAGCAAATATTTTGAAGATAACTATACCCAATATACTAACTATTGTTAATCCCCTATTAGCTTGTTTTGAAACTCGTATCATTGTTTTTTGTCTTTAAAATAAAAAAGAGAAAGAAAACTGTCCTCCGGGACTGTTTCTTCAAAGCCGAAACAATTAACTGACCATCATTTTGGGGGTGGAAGATGAATATGGATTAGTAGGTCCTACATGTAGAAAAAAATTCTAATTAAAATATTTTAAACAGACTATTTTAGGTGTTTATTTGATACTGAAAACTCATAAAGTATTTCTCTTTGTCACAAAAATTCCATATATAGGGATTTACACAATCCAGGAAATAAAATCTAGAAACGTTTTTTTTTGCCTGACCACTATGTCCTCTAAAAAAGGCTCTCCAAAATCTTGACATGTATCATACTCTCCAATGAAATGCTTGAGTTCTTCCACACACTGCTCACCTATTTCATAAAATTCTTCCTCAGTGCAAACCGTACAGACTTTTCTAGGGAAGGATCTTTTTCAGTCAGCATTTTCACCACCATCCCAAAAGTTTCACAGTCTTGTCAGTAAACCCATTCAATCTCTTTGGTTTTTGATGCTATTGCTTTCAAGCGACTGCTGAGCTGACAGTCTTTGGCAACTGTCTTGCTGAAAGAAAATACCTGACACCCGAAGTTAAAGGAGGAAATATTTATTGTAGTTCACAGTTTGTTGAGATTTTAGTTCATAGTTGGCTGGCTCCAAGGCAGGATAGCATGGCAGAGGGGCATCACAGAGCAGAAACAGTTCATAGTAGGCAGAAAGCAGCAAGGGAGCAAGCAGCAAAGCAGCAAAACAGCAAGTAGCAAAACAGCAAGGGACAAGCTCCAAGCAATGACAGCAGCCCAATTTCTCTCCCTTATCTTCTATCCAGGCTACATGCCCTTAGGGCGGGTAGTATAGCCAGGTTGGGCCTCCCCATTATCCACACCCAGAACTATGCCAAACTAATCAGTAGACTAATTTAGTAATCACACACCCTTAATCCCAGCATCACACACTTAATCCCAGCATCACACAACCTAGATCCAGCCACTTCTGAAAAGCCCCACCGCATGAGGTTTTTTTTTGGGGGGGGACATCTAGACACAAGTTATAGCAGTAACACTGCACACAAGTTGTCACACATCATTGCTTGGATAATTAGAGCTCATGCCACGCTAATGGGAAGCAACACTTAGAAATTTGAGGCTGTTTATTCTTGGACTTTGCTCCATGTTCCTTTTTTCCTTGTTCTTTCCTCCCTCCACATTGTACTTCCCTCACTTCCTCCCTCTCTGTTTGCTTTTTCTTCCTTCCTTCCCTTTTCTTCTTTCTTTCTTCCCTTCCTGCCCTCCTTTCCTTCTTTCTTAGTACTGGGGAATGAACCCCAGACCTTCATGCCTTTGTGCTGAGCTACATCCCCAGCTTCCTCTATCTATCTATTGACTGACAGGGTCTTGCTAGCCTTTAAATTTCCCAGTGTGGACTTGAACTTATCCTCCTGCATCAACTTCCCAGAGTGTTGGGATTCCAGGTGTGAACCAGTATTTTTTGTTTCTTTGTTTTCTTTTTCAGTGCTGGGGATGGAACATATTATAGCTTGTGTCTAGATGTCCCCCACAAAGCCTCATGTGCTCATAGGTGGGGCTTTTTGGAGGTGGCTGGATCTAGGGTGTGTGAATGTGTATTAAGGGTGTGTGAACACAGTCAACTAATTGGGAAGGCCCACCCTAGTGTGGGTGGTACCACTCAAAAGCCTTGTAGCCTGGATGGGATAAAAAGGGAAAGGGAGGCTTTCTGCTGCAGCTGTGACCTTTTGCCTGCCTTGCTATGGCCTATTTCTCCTCTGTGATTCCCCTCTCCCATGCCACCCTGCCTTAGACCCAGTGACTATGGACTGAAACCTCTACAAATTTTGAGCCAGAATAAACCTTTCCTCTTTAAATTGTGAGTGCTGGGTATTTTATCTCAGCAAAAAGAAAGTAACCAAGACAGAACCCAAGGCTGCAGCCAGGCTAGGTAAGCGCTATCAGTGAGCTACACCTCCAGCCCCCTTGGCTGATTTTAACCAACATTTGTCTGCTTTAATAAACAATAACAACTTTTCAAAGTGCCATGATTTTTTCTAGCACATCACTGAGCCTAAAGGTGGTCCTGGGAACCTCTGACACACTTTGTAAAACAGAAACAACAGCCCAACAGGTAGTGGGAAAACCAGGAGACTGCGATGTCACGAGAGCCAAGGAAGAAGTGATTTCAGAAGGGGGAGTAGTCAACAGTGCTAACCACCCTGTGAGAAAACAAGTAAAATTAATAGGGGTAAAATATGTCCACTGGATGTAAAAATATGGAAGTAAGCCTTGAGGTTGGTGAGTGCACTTTTGGTAAAGTGATGGAAGTAGAAACCTAGCCAGAGTGGACTGAGGAATGAGTCAGATGTAAGGAAATACAGATCTTTAGAGAAAGAAGTGGAGACTTGAAAAAAAGACTGCATGTTAATTTCACCTTTATCTATAATAGCAAAAGTCATCAAAACAATTATTATTCAAAAAAGAGACCTCCCCAAACTAAAAAGAAATAAAAATAGAGACAAAAAAACAACAAACAACCAAAATTTAGTTATCTAGTAACCCAATAGGAAATCCTTAAAGTGTATACAGTATAGTAAAATCTTCTACAATGGGCATACTCCTTGAATCAGCAATTCTATTTTCTGTAATATTCAGAAGAAATAATTGTAGACATACAAGGAATTATTCATCACAATGCTCATCACAGTATTGTCCTCAATAACAAAAACTGGAAACAACCTTATTGTCTAACAATAGATGGCTAATATGTTATAGTATATCCATAAATGAAACCTACTTATTGTCTAAATTGGGATGTATCTTACTGATTGCAAGAATAAGAGATACATAATGTATGTGAATTGCATACTGTTCTTCAAATGTCTGTTTATTATTAGAATTACCAGTGTGCCCCTGAAAAGCCTTTCGAACACAGAAAAGCTGATATATAAATAGACTTAGAACTGCTCTGCTCCTCTTAGTATTAGTGGTTCTCAAACTTATTCAGATGACAGAGTGCCTGGAAGTCAGAGTGCATTTTGTACAATATAAAATACTGTGAAGTAAACTTTAAATAATAAAATTTTATCTCTCTATCCTTTGGGTTTATCCTCTGGTGAATATAAATATTGGCCACTTAAAAAAATGTATCAAATCTCAACTGTAGCTCAGTATCCCTCTGTTGGTCACCATGTACTGTTCTGCCCCTGCTGCTGACCATGGGTGCTCTACTCAAGAGGTATGGACCAACTTTTGCAAGTCTTCCTGCTGCCCTTGGGCTACTTAGTGCCTCAGTGATGCCAACCTCCTTGCCCAGCTAATGGACACAACATGCTGTCACCACTGCCTACCTACCTGGGTCACTCACCTCCAGCGCTCTTTCTTCTGGATAACTGGAAAGCTCTTTTCAATTCTGGCTACCGGCAATCTCACTGGGGTTTCTCACAAAAGAACTGGTAGTGGTCTCTTTATTGTAAAACCATGTTTTTCTCATAATGCTCACACAAGAGGGTCAGGGCTGGTAGTTTAGGTAAGGGAATATTGGCACAAAGCCTCTCCCTATACTTGTTCAGATTAACTAACAGCGTGATTCTTCTTAGGATTTTCTCCGAGGAGCACCTGAGGAAAAGTTCGTTTCCTCTTCCAGTTCTGTCCTATTAGGGAACTTTGGATCTATTTTTATAGCAAGGTTTACCATATACTATGCTCTGTTAACAGCACTTCATAAACATTATTTGTCAAACTTTGAGGTAGGCCCTTTTAGTAGCAAACACCCTACTAATGGATAAACTAAGGCAAGTAAGTTGTAGCAAACCACACAGCTAGTAGTTGGTGGAACTAGGCTCCAAAGCAAGCATTCTGGCTTTACAACACAAATTCACCCTCTATGATTCTGTTTCTTCATCAGCCTTATCTGTGGATTAATTTTACAGTTTCTCCTGTAAGATTTCTGGGCCCCCCACTGCAGATCAGGGATGTAGCTGGGTTTCTGTTTCAATGTCAACAAATATTTCATAACAGTTCAATTCCAAGCACTGCCTTCTCAGGGGTGAACTATGAACTTCCTGGGGTAGGTTCCTCTCTACATATAATTATATAGGTTTTTTTCTTACTTTTTTTTTAGACAGGGTCTTGCTTTGTAGTTCAGGCCGGCCTTGAACACACTATGTAGCCCAGGCTGGCCTTGAACTCACGGTGATCCTCCTGCCTCAGCCTTCCAAGTGCTGGAATTACAGATGTGTGCCACCATGCCTGGCTATAGATTTTTACAATAACACTTTTATGCTAGATTTTAATAAAGGCAAACAGTTGCAGGCATCCAAAAGTTACAAAAAATGAATGGAAGCAAAATTTTTGGTTAAAAAATTTGTCCATTAACTTATTGTCTTGAGGTGCATATGAAGCCAAGTCTTCATTATTTATGCCCCATATTTTTCACCACCTGTACAGATACTATCCTGGTGCATCAACCATTATTCCTTGACTGAATTATTAGTGTATTTGCATTCTAATTGACATAACTTCTTCTGCTTGACTCTTCACAGGTGATTTCTTTAGGAAGCAGTCATCATGGTAATGTTTTTCATGATTCTGTGTTGAGTCTTTGCTCAAAACTCATGCAGGGCTTTGCATCACTCAGTGGTCTTAAAACTGGGGCACAAGGATTCTGGTAGCTAGGCACTGGAATATAGCAATGTGAGGAAGACAAGAAGGAGGGAAGTGGATCTCTGGGACCCAGCGAGAATCTGAAGTGAGAATTGAAGCTCACAGGGACAGCAAAGAGAGAGACCTCAATGCAGAAGGTGGCACATGGTGCTTTCTCCCTGAGCACTGACTCACTGTGTTGGAGGGGTGGCTCAAACCTCCACACACATGTTGACTACTAGCTACCCCAGAGGAATAAACAGAGAAACACACTAGTGGAACAGAGCAGGGAACAGAGTGGCCTGCAGTGGCTGGTGAGTTATTTGGGTTCAGATGTTCTCCAGGACAGGGCAATTGGCTGGTAGCCATCTTGGAGAGGGGCCACCTGAGCCTGGAACTCAGAACAGCTGTGGGCTGGCTCCATTTAGCGGCTCTCAGTGTCACGGCATGGCAAAACTTAGTTGAAGTTTGCAGGAGGTCAAGGAGCTGAGGTCAAGGAGCCAATTTCAAGCCAGCAGGGAGCCAAATTCAAGCAGGCAGGTGGCACATGAAGTGTTATAGGCTGAACAAACCAGGTTCCAGCCTCACAGCCAGAAACCAGCCTGAACTTCAGTGGAACTAAAGATGTAGGCTTAGCAGGATTATCCACTACCTGCCATAAATCTATGGCTGGCTTGCTGGGATTAATCAACAGGAATCTGGGCTCTGTTTGTCTACATGGTCTACCTGTGACAGCACAGACAAGCCTTGAAGCAGACATTTTTTCTTATTTTTTTCTTTTTTATCTCTTTCTTTGTTCTTGTTTTGTTTTCTTTTTTCTTGATTGTTTATCCTTGTTTCTATACGAGTGTGAATATTGTTTCCAGTTTTGTTGTTGTTGTTGTTGTTCTGTTCTGGTTTTTATTTTTTCCTACTCTCTTTCCTACCTGACTTCTTCATCAGTTTCCTAAACTTCTCATAATCTTCCTTTGTCCTCCAGCCTTCCTTCTAATCACTTCCTCCTCATCTATTTCTCTATTTCTCCCCCTAACCCCTTTTAAGTCTTCTACCCTGAGGGCAAATTCGCTATACTGAGGGCATATTTACTGTATATAATTTTCTGGTTTGTTTTAGATTTTGTTATATAATCACAAATCTTGTGATATGGTTAAAGGTAGCAAATTAATAGTTACCACAGTTTGTCATTTTCCAGGCTATGTTTGATGCAACTTTTATTGCTGATACTACTGCTTTAGCCAAGATGACATGATTGTTCTAATCTGTTGTTCTTCCTGATATGCCAAGACTGAGATTGTCTAAGGATCATAAAAAATACTATAGGCGGGGCCGGTGAGATGGCTCAGCGGTTTAAGCGCCTGCCTTGCAAGCGCGAGGGCCCGAGTTCGACTCCCAGAACCCACATACAAAAAAGGGGCCGGTGATATCGCTCAGTGGCACGGGCGCCTGCTGGCGCGCGAGGTCCTGAGGTCGACCCCCCGGTACCCACAAAAAAAAAAAAATAAAATACTATAGGCAAGTACAATAGAACCAAGGGCTAGGCCAAATAGGCAGCAACTTCTAATCTCAATAGAAAAGTAGGATCTTGCAACAGACTCAAAACCCAAAAGCCAACTATACTTGACATCTCTGAGAGGTAGTAATTTCCTAAGGTACTAAATACTAGCAATAAACATACTTGCCATAAGCAATTTACAGGCATCAACCCAGGAATTAAACTAAAAAAAAAAAAAGAAAGAAAGAAAATGGGAAGACACATAAACAAGAGGCAACCCCAGACATCTAGCTCACCAAAGGTAAACCCAGGGGGCAATGAGGTAGAACAGTTTGAAAGCCACCCACCTAGACTCTCTGAAGTGGTAACAGCTGAAGTAACAAAGCGGGTGAATGAGGCTCCAGAAAGAAATCCAATCAGAAATAATTTCTCAGATAATTATAGATGGTGACCATAATGAAAGGCATGCTTAGTGACTCTAGAGCACATACAGATAAAAAAAATAGAGGAGCTTAAGAAAATGATGGAAACAGTGAATGTGTAACATAGGAAAGAAATGGAATCCATGAAACAGATTTAAGCAGATATCTAGGAGTTTAAAAATTCCATTCAAAGTATATGCCACAGAATGAGCCAATGTGAGGACAGAATATCAGGTAGAGAAGATAGGATTGTGGTTAGTGATCATGAAAAAAGAGATTTCTTTAAAATAGCAAGGGATCACAAAAATAATCCAAAAGCTGCTAGATGATGCAAAGAACAACATAAAATTGATCAGAGTCAATGAAAAAGCAGGAAATAGCACAAATGACATGAAAAACCAGAAGCCATGGCACAAAACTTCCCAAGCAAGGAAGAAGAATTTGACATACATAAGTGAGGCACACAGAACTCCAATTTGACATGATAAAAAAAAATCTACACCAAGGTATGTAATAGTCAAGATTTCAGAAATTCAACACAAGAACAGAATAGGAAAAACTGGTAAAGAAACAAATCACCGGGGCCGGTGAGATGGCTCAGCTGCTTAAGCGCCTGCCCGGCAAGCACGAGGGCCCGAGTTCGACTCCCGGAACCCACATACGAAAAAGGGGCCGGTGATATCGCTCAGCGGCACGGGCGCCTGCTGGCGCTCGAGTTCCTGAGGTCGACCCCCCGGTACCCACAAAAAAAAAAAAAAAAGAAACAAATCACCTATAAAGGAAAGCTCATCAGAATCACAGAAGAGGGAATGCTGGGAAGATGGTGGAGTGGTGAGCAGCAGAGAAAGAGCTTCTCTAAGAGTCACTGTCCAGACGCTGGAATATAGGGGCCTGGGGAGGACAAGAAGGAGAGAAATGGGACCCCTGGACTCAGGAAGGATCTGAAGCATCATTTGGAGTCCACAGAGAGAGTGAAGAGAGAAACTTCCACAAAGAAGAAGGAGGTAGCTGCCGACACCTTCTCCCTGGGTTGGGACTTGCTGTGCAACAGAAGTTCAAACCTGTGGACACATGGTGACTGCCTGCAGCCCCAGGGGCCTCTGTGGAGAGACACAGATGCAGCAGTGCAGGGGAGCACTGGATGTGAAGGACTGTACTGGCTGGTGGTGAGTGCTGAGGGCTCAGCTGTCCCAAGAGAGAGAGAGTGATTGGCCAGGAGCCATGATGGGGGGGTGGCTGATCTTGGAAACCAGGGCAGCTGCAGCTCCATCTGCAGCTCCCAGCTGGGCTCAGGCCCGTGGAAGGTGTGCTGACGGCTGCAGGCCGAATGAGTCTGGTCTGGCCCAAAAAGTGCAGGCTTGCTGAGATTATTCACTACCCCGCCAAAAAGCTACTACCAGCTTGC
This sequence comes from Erethizon dorsatum, assembly GCA_028451465.1. Taxonomy (NCBI): domain Eukaryota; kingdom Metazoa; phylum Chordata; class Mammalia; order Rodentia; family Erethizontidae; genus Erethizon; species Erethizon dorsatum. The sequence continues at coordinate 81,311,454 of CM051829.1, forward strand.
TGGGACAGATCAGCACGGAACAGGACTCTGTCTCCACATGTTGTTTACCAGTGACAGTAGAGACAAATCTGGAAGTGAACTTTTTTTTCTTTTTCTTCCTCTCTGTTTGTTTTATGTTGTTGTGGGTTTTTTTTTCCTTCATTGTTTGATCTTGTTTTTATATGAGTGTAAACAGAGTTTCTAGCCTCTTTGTGGTCATGGTTCTGTTCTGTTCTTCCTTTTATCCCTTCCTTCTCTCTTTCCCTCCAGTCTTCTGCAACAGTTTCCCAAAGTTAGCATGATCCCTCTTTGTCCTCCAGCCTTACATCTAATTCCTTCCTGTTCTTCCACTTCTCTATTTTCTCCTTAACCCATTTTAAATTTTAACCCCTGAGGGCAAAATTGACATATTAAGGACAGGTATAGTGTATATAATTTTATGGTTTGTTTTAGATTTTGTTATATAACCACAAATCTAGTTTATACGGTTTAAAGTGGCAAATAACTGGTTAGCTCAGTCTGTTATTTTTTAGGCTGTGTTTGATGATTTTGGTACCACTATAGCCAAAAGTGACATAAATGTTCTAAACACCTATTCTTCCTGGTATTCCATGACTAAGATTGACTAAGGGTAACAGAAAACACTGAGGCACAGTGCCAAAGAACCAAGGGCTGGGCCAAACAGGCAGCAACTTCTCATCTCCAACAAATTGAAGAGGTAGGATCTTTCAACAGACTCAAAACCCAAAAACAAGCTACACCTGGAAAATACCTCAGAGAAGTAGCCATCTCCTAAGGATTTTAAATACTAGCAATAAAGCAACCTACCATAGGCAATTTACAAGCATCAACCCAGGAATTAAACTAAAGAAAGAAAAAATGAGAAGACACTTAAACAAGATGCAACCCCACACATCCAGTTCACCAAAGGCAAACCCAGGGAGCAATGAGGTGGGACAATCCAAAAGCCACCCACCTGGCATCTCTGAAGTGGTAACAACAAAGCAATTAAATGAGGCGCTGGAGGGCCGGTGAGACGGCTCAGCGGCTTAAGCGCCTGCCTTGCAAGCGCGAAGGCCCGAGTTCGACTCCCGGATCCCACATACGAAAAAGGGGCCGGTGATATCGCTCAGCGGCACGGGTGCCTGTTGGCGCGCGAGGTCCTGAGGTCGTCCCCCCGGTACCCACAAAAAAAAAAAAAAAAAAAAAAAAAATGAGGCGCTGGAATAATCAAATCAGAAATAATTTCTCAGATAACTTCAGAGATGATGTCCACAATGAAGACCTTGCTTAGGGACTCTAGAGCAGACACAGGCAATAAAATAGGTGAGCTTAAGAAAATTATGGAAGCCATGAATACTCAGCATAGGAAAGAAATGGAATCCATAAGGTAGATTCAAGCAGATATCCAGGAGAACAAAAATTCCACTGAAAGTATGCACAGCAGATTAAACCAATGTGAGGACAGGATCTCTGATATAGAAGACAGGCTTGCGGTTAGTGATCATGAAAAGAAAGAATTCTTAAAAATAGCAAGAGAGGCCGGTGAGATGGCTCAGCAGCATAAGCGCCTGCCTGGCAAGCGCAAGGGCCCAAGTTCGACTCCCGGAATCCAGATATGGAAAAAGGGCCGGTGATATCACTCAGCAGCACAGGCGCCTGCTGGCACACGAGGTCTTGAGGTCAACCCCTGGTACCCACAAAAAAAAAAAAATAGCAAGGGACAATGAGAAATCAATCCAGCAGCTGCTAGATGAGGCAAAGAAGAACAACTTAACATTGATTTGAGTCCATGAAAAAGCAGGAGATAGCATAAATGATATTAAAAAACTGCTCACAGATGTCATGGAAGAAAAATTCCCTGGTAGAGAAAAAGAATTTGATGTACAGATAAGTGAGGCATATAAAACTCCAATTAGCCACAATCAAAAAATATCTTCAGCTGGGCGTATCATAGTCAAGATTCCAGAAATTCAACACAAGAGCAGAATCTTAAAAGCTGTTAGGGAAAATAAACAAATCACCTATAAAGGAAAGCCCATCAGAATCACAGCTGACTTTTCGGCACAAACCCTCAAGTTGAGAAGAGCTTGGAGTGAAGTATTTCAAGTTCTAAAGGAAAATAAACGTCAACCCAGATTGTTGTACCTCGCAAAACTATCTTCCAAAACTGATGGAGAAATAAAATACTTCCATGACAAAGAACATCTGAGGAAACATATGACCACCAAACCAGCACTCTAAAATGTCTGAAGGACATTCTAGAAAGAGATAACAAGGACTACAACTCCATGAACCCCAACAGAAGGGATCCACCAGGCAAGGCAAACAATTAAACAGAGGGAGGAAAAACAAAACAAAACAAAAAAGATGGGGAGCCAACAACAGGAAAATAATATGACAAGGATAAGTCAGTACATATCAGTTTTAATCATCAATGTTAATGGTCTCAATTCGCCAATCAAAAGACACAGACTGGCAGAATGGATCAAGAAGCAAGATCCAACAATATGCTGTATACAAGAAACACATTTAATTCAAAAAAATTCATAGACTGAAAGTCAAAGGATGGAAAACAATACTCCATGCAACGGAAACCCAGAAAAAAGAAGGGGTAGCTATTCTTTTTGCAGACAGAGTGAATTTCAAGCCAAGAGTGATTAAGAGAGATAAAGAAGGTCACTACATCCTTGTAAAGGGAACAATCCAAGAGGAAGAGAGAATGATCATAAATACATATGCAACAAATACCAGTGTACCCAACTACATAAAACAAATATTAATGGGCATGAAAAATCAAATAAGCACTAGTACAATTGTATTGGGGGACTCAATACCCCACTATCACAAAAAGACAGATCAACTACACAAAAAATCAGCAATGAAATATTAGAACTGAATCAAACTTTTGAACAAATGGACTTAGTAGATGTCTACAGAGTGTTCCACCCCACACCATCAGAATACATATTCTTCTCAGCTGCACATGGGACATTCTCCAAAATAGACCACATACTAGATCATAGAAACTGCTTAAGTAAATGCAAAGGAATTGAAATTATCCCAGGCATATTATCAGACCATAGTGCAATAAAATTGGAAATTAATAGCAAAAGAAACCACAAGAACTTCCTAAACACATGGAAATTAAATAGCACCCTCCTGAACAACCAATGGGTCACAGATGAAGTTAAAGAAGAAATTAGACAGTTTCTACAACTGATTGATAACAACAGTACAACATACCAGAACTTATGGGATACAATGAAAGCAGTCCTAAGAGGGAAATTTATAGCATTAAATACCTATATCAGGAAAACAGAGCAAGCACAAATTAACAACTCAATGGTGAACCTCAAACTTCTAGAAAAAGAAGAGCAGGCTAAGCCAAAAGCTCATACAAGGGAGGAAATTATAAAGATCAGAGCAGAAATTAATGTATTGGAGAATAAAAATAATACAAAGAATCAATGAATCAAAGAGTTGGTTCTTTGAAAGATTAAATAAAATTGACAAACTTTTATGCAACCTCATTAAAAAAAGGAAAGAAAAGAATCAAATTCATGCAATTAGGAATGAAAAGGGTAAAATCACAATGGACCCTGCAGAAATCCAGAATATGATCTACACCTACCTTGAAAACTTGTAATACAATGGAAAATGCAGAAGAAATGGCCAGATTCCTAGATACATATGAATTATCAAAGCTGAATCAAGAAGATATAAAAACCCTAAATAAACCAATATCAATCAATGAAATCAAAGATGTAATTAAAAACTTCTCAACAAAGAAAAGTCCAGGCCCTAATTGATTCACTCCTAAATTCTACAAGAGGGGCCAGTGAGAGAGCAGTCCTGAGTTCGACTCCAGGAACCCACATACGAAAAAAGGGCCGGTGATATCATTCAGCGGCACGGTGCCTGCTGGTGTGCAAAGTCCTGAGGTCGACCCCCGGTACGCACAAAAAAAAAATAATTAAAAAAAATAAATTCTACAAGAAATTTAGAGAAGACCTAACACCACTACTTCTCAAACTCTTTAATGAAATTGAAAGGGAAGCAATACTCCCAAATTCATTCCTGAAAGCAAACATTACCCTGATACTCAAGCCAGAGAATGACCCAACCAAAAAAGAGAACTACAGGCCAATCTCCCTAATGAACATAGATGCAAAAATCCTCAGTAAGATACTGGCAAACAGAATGCAGCAAATCATCAAGAAGATTATACACCATGACCAAGTTGGATTCATCCCAGGGTTGCAGGGATGGTTCAATATATGTAAATCAATAAATGTAACACACCATATTAACAGAGCCAAGAACAAAAATCATATGATCATCTCAATAGATGCAGAAAAAGCTTTTGACAAAGTCTAACACCCATTTATGATAAAAACCCTACAGAATATTGGAATAAATGGTCTTTATCTCAATCTGATAAAAGCTATCTATGAGAAACCAACAGCCAATATCATACTAAATGGACAAAAACTGAAACCTTTCACTCTAAAATCAGGAATAAGACAAGGATGTCTACTGACTCCACTCATATTCAACATAGTCCTGGAAACTTTAGCCAGAGCAATTAGACAAGAGAAAGAAATAAAAGGAATAACAATAGGAAAGGAAGAAGTTAAATTATCATTATTTGCAGATGACATGATACTCTACATAGAAGACCCCAAAAACTCCACTAAAAAATGGCTAGATTTAATAAGCAAATTCAGTAGCATAGCTGGATACAAAGTCAACATTCAAAAATCAATAGCCCTCCTGTACACGAATAACAAACTCACTGAGAGAGAAATTAGGGTAACAACACCTTTCACAATAGCATCCAAAAAAATGAAGTACCTAGGAATCAATCTAACGAAGGATGTAAGGGCTGGTGAGATGGCTCAGTGGCGTACACGCCTGCCTGGCAAGCGCGAGGGCCCGAATTCGACTCCCAGAACCCACATACGAAAAAAGGGCCGGTGATATCGCTCAGCGGCACAGGCGCCTGCTGGCGTGTGAGGTCCTGAGGTTGACCCCCGGTACCCACAAAGAAAAAAAAAAAAAAAAAAAAACACAAAGGATGTAAAAGACCTCTACATTGAAAACTACAGTACTCTGAAAAAGGAGATTGAACAGGCTATCAGAAAATGGAAAGATATCCCTTGCTCTTGGGTAGGAAGAACAAATATAGTGAAAATGGACATACTTCCAAAATTGTTATACAGATTTAATGCAATTCCAACAAGATAGTTATATCCAACATATGTTGGATCAGAAGTCCAACAACATATCTCACAGAGTTAGAGAAAACAATCCTAAAATTCATTGGGAACCAGAAGAGACCTAGAATAGCAAAGGCAATTCTGGGCAACAAAGGCAAGGCAGGGGGCATCACAATCCCTGACTTGAAATTATACTATAAAGCTACTGTGATAAAAACAGCATGGTACTGGCAAAAAAAAAAAGACCCAAAGATCAATGGAACAGATTAGAGCATGCAGAAACAACTCCAGACATACTAAGCCACCTTATCTTTGACAAAGGTGCCAAACACATTCACTGGAAGAAAGATAGCCTCTTTAATAAATGGTGCTGGAAAAACTGGCTCTACACATGCCAAAGATTAAAATTAGACCTGTATCTTTCACCATGCACTAAACTAAAGTCAAAATGGATCAAAGATCTAAATATTAAAACAAAAACATTAAATCTGCTGGAAGATAGAATAGGTAAAACTCTAGAAGACATTGGTGTAGGCAAAGACTTTATGACTAAAACCCCAATTGCACAGGAATTATCACAAAGAATCAACAACTGGGATCTCATCTTATTAAAAAGCTTTTGCACAGCCAGAGAAATCGCCAACAGAGTGAAGAGACAACCCACAATGTTTCCTCAGACAAAGGAATACTACTGAGAACATATAAAGAACTCAAAAAAATCAGACCTCCCAAATTTAAAGACCCAGTCCAAAAAGGGGCATACAAGATGAATACACACTTCTCAGATGAAGAAATACAAACAGCAAATAAATATATGAAAAAATGTTCAACATCACTGGTCATTTGTGAGATGCAAATTAAAACAACACTGAGATTCCATCTCACCCCAGAAAGAATGGCTATTATCAAGAAATCAACCAATAACATGCTGGAGGGGCTGTGGGGAAAAAGGAACACTTCTCCACTGTTGGTGGCAGTGTAGACTGGTGTAACCACTGTGGAAATCAATGTGGAGATTCCTCAAAAAACTAAGATTGGAGGCCTCATTTGACCCAGTTATTCCCCTTCAACCCAGCTATTCCCCTTCTGGGTATCTTCCCAGAAGAATTAAAAACATCGTACCATAGTGATATATGTGCACCCATGTTTATAGCAGCACAATTTGTAATAGCTAGTTCTTGGAAACAACCCAAATGCCCATCACCAGAGAAATAGATTAAAAAAAGATGTGGTCTTTTTATACAATGGAATACTACTCAGCCATAAAGAATGATAAACTTGAGACTTTTATAGGTAAATGGATGCAACTCAAGACCATACTCATAAGTGAAATAAACCAGATGCACATGTGTAAACATCATATTGTTTCCCTAGTGTGAGAAGCTGAAAGTGTAAATAAGATCCAAAATGTACAATAGATATTGTAAAATGGGAAGAAACTGTTCAAAAGGAAAGAGAAACTGGGATGGGGAATGGAGAAAAGGAAGGGAAAAGCAAAAACAAACAAATAAAAAACGTATACATATATAAAAGATAGGTAAGATAGACACACTACTAATTGTTCTTAGTTCATTGAAAAGAAAGTTTTGTGCTAATATTGTTTGGACAATTTTTTTTTTTTTGTAGGTACTGGGGGTCGAACTCAGGACCTCGTGCTTGCCAGGCAGGCGCTTATGCTGCTGAGCCATCTCGCCTGCCCTTGTTTGGACAATTAAATGCCTATATCTTGCACTCTGAGTAACTAATTTTTTTTTTAATGTGGGTACCGGGAGTCGAACTCAGGACCTTGCGCTTGCCAACAGGCGCTTGTGCCGCTGAGTGATATCACTGGCCCCTTTTTTCCTTTATGTGGGTACTGGGAGTCAAACTCAGGACCTCGCGCTTGCCAGGCAGGCGCTTATGCCACTGAGCCATATCAACGGCCTGTAACTAATTTAAAGATAACAATATGGAATGTATTAACCATTGTTACCCTCCTATTACGTTGTTTTGAAATTTTGTTCTATTTTTTTCTCTTTAAAATAAAAATTTAGGGCCGGTGAGATGGCTCAGAGGCATAAGTGCCTGCCTGGCAAGCGCGAGGGCCCGAGTTCGACTCCCAGAACCCACATATGAAAAAAGGGCCGGTGATATTGCTCAGCGGCATGGGCGCCTGCTGGAGCATGAGGTCCCGAGGTTGACCCCCGGTATCCACAAAAAAAAAAAAATAAATAAATAAAATAAAAATTTTTAAAAATGAGAAAACAGATTAGATCAAAAAAAAAAAAAAAAAAAGAAAAAGAAAGAGAAAAAGAATCACAGCAGACTTCTCAACACAAACCCTGAAGTCAAGAAGAGCTTGGAGTGAAGCATTTTAAGCCCTAAAACAAAACAACCTCCATCCCAGATTGATGTACCCTGTACAACTTTCAAAATTGATGGAGAAATAAGATACTTCTATGGCAAAGAACACCTGAAGAAATTCATGACCACCAAACTAGCACTCCAAAATGTTCTGAAGGACATTCTAGAAAGAGATAATGTGGACTACAACTCCATGAACTCCAACAGAATGATTCCACCAGGAAAAGCAAATAACTAAAGGAGGGAAAAAAGAGAACCAACAACAGGAAAATAACATGAGAAGGATAAGTCAATAGATATCGGTTATAACTATCAATGTTAATGGTCTCAATTCACCAATCAAAAGAAACAGACTGGAAGAATGGATCAAGAAACAAGATCCAACAATATGTTGCATATAAGAAACACATTTAATTCAAAAAGAAATTCATAGAGTGAAAGTGAAAGCATGGAAAATAATACTCCATATGACAGGAACCCAGAAAAAATCAGGTAGCTATTCTAGTAGCAGACAAAGTGGAATTCAAGCCAAGATTGATTAAGAGAGACAAAGAAGGTCACTATGTCCTTGTAAAGGGAACAATTCAAGAGGAAGAGATAATAATCATAAATATATATACACCAAATACCAGAGTACCCAACTATATAAAAGAAATATTAATGGACATGAAAAATCAAATAAGCACTAATAGAAGTACATGGGGATCTCAATACCCCACTGTCACAAATACATGAACTAGACAAAAAAATCAACAATGAAATATTAGAACTGAACCAAACTTTTGAGTGAATGGACTAGTAGATGTCTACAGAGTATTCCACATTACAACATCAGAGTACATATTCATCTCAGCTGCATGTGCGATGTTCTCCAAAATAGACCACATACTAGCTCATAGAACATGCTTAAGTAAATGCCAAGTAATTGAAATTATCCCATGAATATCATCAGACCATCGTGCAATGAAATTGTAAATCAATGGCAAAAGAAACCACGAGAACTTCATAAATACATGTAAATTAAATAAGAACCTCCTGAACAACCAATGTATCACAGATGAAATTAAAGAAGAAATTAGACAGTTTCTATAATGAAACAATAATGCCAATAGCACATAAAAAACTTATGGGATGCAATGAAAGCAGTCTTATGAGGGAAACTTATAGTGGTGAATTCCCATATCAGAAAAACAGAGTGAGCTGAAATAACCTAATGGTGAACCTTAAATTTCTAGAAAAAGAATAGCAAGTGAAGCCCAAATCTCGTACAAAGGTGGAAATTATAAAGATCAGAGCAAAAATCAATGCAATGGAGACTAAGAAAATAATACAGAGAATAAATGAATTGGACAGTTGGTTCTTTGGAAGATTAAATAAAATCAACAAATCCTTAGCCAACCTTATCAAGAAAAGGAAAGAAAAGACTCAAATCCATGTAATGAGGAATGAAAAGGGTGAAATTGCAATAGATCCAGCAGAAAGCCAGAATATCATCAATAGCTACTTAGAGAACCTGTATTCTTATAAGATGGAAAACACAGAAGAAATGGACAGACTTTTAGATATATATGAATCACCAAAGCTGAATCAAGAAGATACAAAAATTCTAAATAAACCAATATCAGTCAATGAAATTGAAGATATAATTAAAAACCTTGAAATTGAAGATTTCAAATTTGATTTCAATTTCAAAACCAAAAACTTGAAGATATAATTAAAACCAACAAAGAAAATCCAGCCCCTGATGGATTAACTGCTGAATTCTACAAGCTGTTAAGAGAAGACCTAATGCTGCTACTTCTTGAACTCTTTAAAAAATTGAAAGGAAAACAACACTCCCAAATTTAGTCCTGCAAACAAGCATTACCCTGATACCAAAACTGGAGAATATCCCACTAAAAAAGAGAACTACAGACCATTCTCCATAATGAACACCGATGCAAAAATCCTGAATAAAATACTGGCAAACTGAATGCAGCAAATTGTCAAGAAGGGTACACACCAGGTAGGATTCATCCCGGGGACGCATGGATGGTTCAACATACTCAAAGCAATAAATGTAAAATACCATATTAACAGAACAAAGGACAAAAACCATATGATCATTTCAATAGATACAGAAAAAGCTTTTGATACAGTATAACACCCAGTTATGATAAAAATCCTACAGATAATTGGAGTTCATGGTGTTTCTCTCAATCTGATGAAAGCCATGTATGATAAACCAACAACTAACATCATACTAAATGGACAAAAACTGAAAGCTTTCTCTCTAAAATCAGACAAGGATGGCAAGGATGTCCACTGTTACCACTCCTATTCAACAGAGTTCTAGAAACAGCCAGAGCAATTAGACAAGAGAAAGAAACAAAAGGAATAAGAATAGGAAAGGAAGAAGTTAAATTATCATTATATGTGGATGACATGATACTCTACATAGAAGACCCCAAAAACTCCACCAAAAGACTTATAGGTTTAATAACTGAATTCAGTCATGTAGCTGGATACAAAGTCAACACTCAAAAATCAATAGCATTCCTATATGCAAATAACAAACTCACTGAGAGTGAAATAAGGGGAACAATCTTTCACAAGAGCATCAACCCCCCCAAATACCTAGGAGTCATTCTAATGAAGGAAGACCTCTACATCAAAAACTGTAGTACGCTGAAAAAGGAGACTGAAGAGGATATCAGAAAATGCAAAGATATCCCTTGCTCTTGGGTAGGAAGAATCAATATAGTGAAAATGGCCATACTTCCAAAATTGTTATATAGATTTAACGCAATCCTGATCAAAATTCTAATAGCATATCTCATAGAATTAGAGAAAATAATCCTAAAGTTCATTTGGAACCAGAATAGATGTAGAATAGCAAAGGCAATTCTGGGCAACAAAGGCGGGGTGGGGTGGGGATCACAATCCCTGACTTGAAATTATACTACAAAGCTAGTTTGATAAAAACAGCATGGTACTGGCAAAACAAACAAATGGAAGGAAAAAAAAAAAAAAAAACAGACCCGAGGATCACTGGAAAAGATTAGAAGATGCAGAAACAACTCCAGAAATACTCAGTCACCTTATCTTTGACAAAGGAGCCAAACACCTTCACTGGACAAAAGCCTCTTTAATAAATGGTGCAGAAAAACTGGCTTTCCACATCTGGAAATTAAAACTAGACCAATATCTTTTACCATGCACTAAACTAATATTTAATTTGATCAAAGTTCTAAATATTAAAATAGAAACACTAAATCTGCTAGAAGATAGAATACGTAGAATTCTTGAAGACATTGATATAGGCAAAGACTTTATAAACAAAATCCTAATCACCCAGGAATTACCATAAAGAATCAGTAACTGGGATCTCATCTTATTAAAAAGCTTTTGCACAGCAAAAGAAACCACCAACAGAGTGGAGAGACAACCCACAGTGTACTAAAAATTTTTTGCCAGCTGTTCCACAGACAAAGGACTAATATCTAGAATATATATAGAACTCAAAATCAGACCCCCCCAAATTTAAAGACCCAATCTAAAAATGGTCATTTGAAAGAAACAGATACTTCTCAGATGAAGAAGTAGAAATGGCAAATAAATATATGAAAAAATATTCAACATCACTGATCATCCAAGAGGTGCAAATTAAAACAATGCTGAGATTCTATCTCACTCCAGAAAGAATGACTATTATCAAGAAAACAACCAATAACAAATGCTGGCAGGGCTCTGGGGAAAAAGGAACTCTTCTCCACTGTTGGTGGGAGTATAGACTGGTGCAACCACTGTGGAAATCAGTGTGGAGATTCCTCAAAATACTAGGCCTAGAGATTCCATTTGACCCAGCTATTTCTCTCTTTGTATCTTCTCGAAATAATTAAAAGCATCATACCAAAACGATGTATGTACACCCATTTTTATAGTGGCTGAATTTGTAATAGGTAAATTTTAAAAATAGCCCAAGTGCTCATCAACTGACAAATGGATAAAAATGTTTTTTTTTAATAGAATACAGTACTACTCTGCCATAAAGGAAAAGCTTGAGATATTTCTAGATAAATGCACACACCTTGAGACCATAGTCTTAAGTGAAATAAATTGGACACAGATGTGTGAATATTGCATTGTTTCTCTGGTGTGAGAAACAGAAAGGGTAAATAAGAACCAAAATGTATAATAGATATTGGGAAATGGGAAGAAAATGTTCAAAAGAGAAGGGGAACAAGGGAGGGGGCCAGGGGAAAGGAAGTAAGAAAAAAGAAAAAAGGAATAGAAGTTGAAAAATGGAAACAAAGCTTTTGTAATAAGGAGGGGAAGGGGATTGAAGGGAGGGAAGGGAAATGGAGAAAAGAAGATGCAAGATATATCATATATAGGTAAAAATTCCCTTTGATTAATGTTATTATGTATATCTAAAATATATCAATTAAAAAAAACGCAAAAAAGAAAAAACAAAACTCTGGGGCACGAATACTCTGAGAGTATTCCAGTGGAAGAAATTCTCCAAGAGGTACCAAAGTAAGGATATGTATTAAGGGCATCAATCCACCATGTATATATAATTGATCATGTACTTATGTGTAAGTATAGTTTACAATTTTTAAACATTTTTATTTTGGGGTGTTGGGAATTGAATCCAGGACCTTGTGTATGCCAAGAACTTACTCTACAGTCCAGCCCTAATTTCTGTTCTTTTCTTTTGTTTGTTTTCTTTTGAGACAGGGTCTCACTATATAGTTCAGGCTGGGCTTGAGCTCATTATGGCCTCAAACACACAGTGATAATCCTGCCTCAGCCTCCTGAGTGGGGGATTATAAGATTGTGCCACCCTGCCTGGCAGTCCCTAGTTTTCAATGCAGTGCATAAGTGTCTAAAAATAAAAAGTGGAATTGAATAGGATCCTGTCTCAGCCTAGTAATGTTGTAAGTATTCCTGGCTATCCCAACTGATTGGGGGGAAAAGGGACCTCCAAATAACTCCTTAAAAGACATTGTAAAAAAAAAAAAGATATTCCAAATAACTTATTTTTCATGTTTAATACTTAAAATATAACATGTTTTGATTAGTGGCTTTAAAAATGGTTAATGGTATTAAATCATTTTAATGCTTACTTCTCTGCTGGGTTTAAAAAATTACCTAACAATTTTCAATGTCAGTATTACAAACGTATTACAAAACTGCAACTATTTAAATTCATGGCAAATTTTAGTCAACTTAAAATGCTTGATGGGAGAAAATATGTTCCAAAGTCCTATAAAGGGTGAAAATCTTTAAAAATATTAAGATCGTATCTCTATCGGGCCTGGCCCCTTAATAACTTTCTTATCTCAAGTCCTGTGCTCTCTTCCTTGCTCAAGCTACTCCATTCCAGGCACAGTGACTCTTTGGTGTTCCTCCAACAAGATCGGAATCCGTTTGCCTCAGGCCCTTTGCACTTGCTACTTCAACATTCTTTTGCACACAGGATTCTTTCCCTTATCAACAGAGGCCTTTCTCCTCATCTCTAATTCCTTTCACTTTACTTTTTTCTTTATAGCATTTACTTCTCTCTGACAATTATTTTCCATTTTCCGACATTACATGTAAACTATTTGCAGGAGGGAGTACATTTATTTTGTTCTTGCTGTAACCCCAGCACATCTAACACCACCTCACACATAATAAAAAGATTAGTATTTTTTAAATGAAAACTGTTTTTATGTGGTTTATTTTTATTAATGTATTTTTTGTGGTGCTGGGGATGGAATCTACAGGCTCTACCACTGAGCTACACCCTACCCCTGTAATGGTGTAAGGACTTACACCAGCGTATTTCTAGAATTTACAAGCCTAATTCTGAAAGAGCTGTTGCACTACACGAAGTGTCCCAAATACTTTCTCAAATAAAAAGAACTTTTTTCCTTTTATTTATTTAGTGGCACTGGAGATTGAACACCTTTTGTACTTAGCTTTTGTACTTAGCTCAGTACAAAAAGGTCCTTCAAGACCTTTTAATTTTGCATCGTGGTCTTGCTAATCCATCCAGGCTGGGCTGGAATTTGCGACCGTCTTGCTCCCAGAGCACCGGAATGACAAACGTGCGCCACTACGCCCGGCTGTAAGGCAACCCTATTACTGATACTGTTAGCCACTGTCACTCAGCCCTGCCCCGTAGGTGGGACTCTCAGGACAAAACAAAGGTTAGATAGGTGACTCCTCAACGAGACGCAATGAGAATGAACAGCCATAGGCTCTCTCCCCCACTTCCTGACTCAGGTTTGGGGTGTGGCCCTGGCATCTCTGCTTTGAAAAAGCTCCTCCGTTGATTTTCTGATCTGCAGCTACGGCTGAGAATCACCTAAGAAGCTAAAAATAGCTATAAAGGAGTTTCTTCTCCACCAACTCTTTTCAACCTATTTCTGGCAGACTTGCAGTTGAAAAACAGAAAACGCCCTGCTTCACCGCTCCGCAGAGCCACCGGGCCTCCAGGGAACGCTGAGAATCCCCTCTCCGCGGGACCAGGGGGCCCCGGCGTCCGACGGCGCGGCAGGTGAGGCCCCCGCGGAGACGCGCCCGGCGCAGGGGACGGCGCCTCCCGGGAGACGTCCCCGGGAAGCACTCGGCCCGGCGTCCTATCCTTTCCCCTCCTTTCTTCCATCTCCTCGCACTGCCTTTGCGTCTGGACTCAAAACCACTGCCAGCCAAAGACTATGCAGCGTCTACGGCTTCTGACTTTAAAAGTGCCTTCGGAATTAACGAACTGCTACCCTGACGTCCGACAACTGCACCGGACGTAGACAGAAGCGACTCGGACCACCCGGGGCCCGTGATCCAAGTTCCCGCCTCCCCCAGAAGACGTCTGTGCGTACGTGCGCGCTCCGCAACCTCCCGCCTTCACTCGCGCGACGCGAGGGCGGGGGCGCCGCGTGCGCGCGCGCTCTCGTGGGTTCGTTTGCCTGCTCGTTCTCGGCGGCCGCTCTCGCTGCGGCTGCGGCTGAGGCTGGGGGCGGCGGCGGCGACGCGGGCGGCTGGCGGCGCGGGGCGGTCCGGCGGGTTCAAAGAGGAAAACATGGCGGAAAACAAAGGCGGTGGCGAGGCTGAGAGCGGCGGCGGGGGCAGCGGCAGCGCGCCGGTAACTGCCGGGGCCGCGGGGCCCGCGGCGCAGGAGGCGGAGCCGCCTCTCGCGGCGGTGCTGGTGGTGGAGGAGGAGGAGGAGGAGGAAGGCAGCAGGGCCGGCGCGGAGGGCGGCGCGGCCGGGCCCGCCGACGAGGGGCTGGCCGCGGCCTCCTCGGGCTCGGCACCGGCTGCCTCAGCCCCCGCGGCCTCAGTGGGGTCCGGAATTCCCGGGGGCGCGGTCTCGACGCCGGCCCCAGCCCCAGCGTCGGCTCCCGCTCCGGGTCCCTCGTCGGGGCCGCCCCTGGGGCCGCCAGCCTCGCTCCTGGACACCTGTGCTGTATGTCAGCAGAGCTTGCAGAGCCGGCGCGAGGCGGAGCCCAAGCTGCTGCCCTGCCTTCACTCCTTCTGCCTGCGCTGCCTGCCGGAGCCCGAGCGCCAGCTCAGCTTGCCCATCCCGGGGAGCAGCAACGGCGACGTCCATCAAGGTGAGCCGCAGGCCTGCCCGACGTCTGGGCCGCGGGGGTTTGCCAAACCCGGCAGGATCCGGAGACGAAGGTGCTGGGACCCGGGGCTGCTTGCACCAGCGCGGTCCCCAGGGGTGTGCGAGGCGCAAGACACGGCCCCTAGGGCAGTTTGGGAGAAATTGAACCGCAGGCGAAACGGCGGGGTGGAGGGAGGGGTGCTGGCCGCGAGGGCTGGGGGAGGGGACGCTGGCTGCGAGGGAGCTTGTGGGTGCGGGTACGGCCTAGCGCTGGTTTTGGAGCCGGGGGACCCGGGCCGGGGGAGGAGTACGGGTCAGGGAGACCCGTTTCGAGAAGTATGGGGTGGAGGGCCCGGACCAGGAGAGGGCTTGTTGAGAGAGTAGGAGATACGGGCTCTCGCGGCAGGGGAATTGGCCTGTTCTTGGCTATGAGAGAGACTACGGATTAAATGGAGGTAGGTGAAAGACACTGGAGAGCATGGGAGCAAAAGAAGGCGCTTGTTACAAAATAATTTTAACATGATATTTGGGAAGGAGGAACTCGGGAAGTGATAATAGCTGTGAGGGGCCTGGCTGCTTAGGGAAAATAGTAAGATTTGAGGACGAAAGAGAAATGAACTTTGAAGGGGAATGGAAGTTAGGGAGACCTGGGCATATATTTGTTTGGTTTGTTAGACGTTAATGAGCCCGTAGTGTTCCGGGCAGTGCAATACTGTACTCAGTAATGAGGATCTCATTCACGGCCTAATAGATATCTAACATGCAGTAGTTGAGGTGGGCACTCAATATCGTGATTGTGGTACAATGGAGGGAAGGTGAAGGAAACGTCACAGTAAGGGAAATCCTGGAGCAGTTTGTTGAAGGGTGAGTACTTTACTGCTTTGGAGGGCATTCAGGATACAGGGCATCTTCCACATCTCTGCAACTAGAGCATATGTAAAGTGATTGGTGGAAGTTACATTGGATTGATGGGCTGAATAAATAAGAGCTCACAGTCTCTTCTCTAAAACCCTTGGGTCTAGATGTGTTTTGTATTTCAAAATATACAGTGTCTTGAAATTTCGTTTTTCCTGCTAAGGTTTCTTATGTAGTACTATAGTAGGGTCTGGGTTTACATCTCATCAAATACATTAATTCTGCACTGAAACACATGAATGTCACAATGGGATAATAGATGATTAATAGCCTCCTGCAGCTCAGGTGGGTTTTGTTGCAGACTTAAACAACAAAATTTCAAAGCTTTTGAGTTTTGGAACTGTAGGGAAGGGATTGTGGGTCTGTACTAAAGGACTGGGATTTATTTTGTAGAGTGTAATCTGTGGACTAGTGGGCTTTCTAGAAGGGCTTTTATATACGGAGGATAAAAGGATCAGATTTGTGATCCAGAAAGATCATTTGAAGCACTTGAGGAATGGAGGAAGCCCAGGGAGACCAGTTAGGAGAATCTTGGCAGTAATCTAGGTGAGAAATTATGACTTGGAATGGGTAGTAAAGGATTCATAGCAGGTGTTACAGAAGGAAGTATTTCAGTACGGGGAATGACGGGCTTTGTGAAACATTGAGTTTGTCTCTGCTACTTCCTACTTATAACTTGGACAAATTAATTATTCTCAGCCTCAATTTTCATGTTTGTGAAGTATGGACAAAAATACTTCATAGAGTTACTGAGAGAATGAAATGAGAAAAAATGTGTAGTGACTAGTAATGATAGTTACTAATGAAACGACAGTTTATTATTAGTAACTGATGGTAAATGGCCCTGGGATTAGAGGTGGAGAGTGATGTTGAAATTGGTGTGAGGGAGACACATATGTTGGATGTATTCCAGCCTTCTTGCTTGGTGAATGGTAGCTCTGTTAATGCAGATAAAGAATTCTGGCACAAGTCTAGGGATGTAGCTCAGTGGTAGAGTGCTTGCCTGGCATGTGCAAGGCCCTGGGTGTGATTCTCCAAAACAAAAAACAAAATTAGGTACAGAAGTACAAAAGCAGGTGTGTGGTGGAGAGAGAGGGTGCAGTGGTTTCAGTTCTGGCGGTTTTGATTTTGATGTATTATTGGAACATGCAGGTAGGAATGTTAAGAACAAGTTTTCATATGGGAGTGATGACATATGCTTGTAATCCCAGCACCCTAAGAGGTTCAGGAAGGAGGCTTGCAAATTCTAGCCCAGCCTGGGCAATTTAGTGAGACCCTGTCTCAAAAGTTAAAATAAATAAATAAGCGGGGGGGGGGGAGACACTGGGATATAGCTCATTGCCAAGTCTCTGGGTTCAGTCCCCAGTATGGGGGAAAAAGGTTTTGGTTGATGGAGAAGATATTTAATGATAATGGATGTATAGAGGATAACTATTTATGGCCCCCTGCACATAGTAAGACACATGAGATTCAGTGTTCATGTGAAAACCTGAGTTAAGGAAGAGATTTAGAGGGGACTCAGGATGCAAACAGTGTTTGATGTGACTAAGGGATTGAGGCTATAAAATTGCCTTTCTGAAATTTATGTAGGAGAGAGGAATAATCTGTAAATTCCCTTTTCAATTCCCTATCTTTTGTTTTTGAACTAGAATAAGTGGAATAGAATAAATACTCTCCATCTTAAACAGTATTGCTTTTTAAACACTAAAGCGGTTTTGAGTGTGGAATCTACTATGTTTTTAGGTAGGGAGTCTAGGAAGTATTTTGGTAGTAGCTCCTATATGTACCCTTTGCTTTGTTTTTAAAAAATAGGACCAAGAGAGCTGGGCAAGGTGGTATATTTAGTGAGACCTTGTCTCAGAATAAAGGGGCTAGAGGTGTAGCTTAGTGGTAGAGCACTTAGCTAGCATGTGCCCCTGCCCTGGGTTCAGTCCCCAGCATGGGTGGGGAGTGACCAAGAGCTGTACTGGAAAGCACGTTGGACTTAGGAGACATAGTTTTACCATTCAGTTTGTTTTACTTTTTGTGTGTATGTGGCAGGGGGATTGAACCCAGGGTTCTTGCACTGAGCCACATCTCCAGATGATTTTATTTTTTATTTTGACACAAGATCTTGTCAAGTCACTAAGTTTCCCAGGCTGGGCTCAAATTTCCCATCCTCCTGCCTCAGCCTCCCAGAGTGCTGGGGTTCTAGACATACGCAGCTATGCTTGCCTTTCCTTAGTTTCTTTATAATGTAGCTAATAATCATTTATTTTTATCTCACTAAGTCAAATTAAGTGATGAACGTGAAAATGCTTTATAGCTGAAATGCTCCAAAAATGCAGGGTATTATTGAACAACTGTGATTTTATCTTCTCTTGTCTGGCAAACCATAGGTGGTAGTTTAATTCACCATCTTCCTTCATTGATTCTGAAAAAAAGGATTGGTACCCTTTCTCTCCTAACTGGCTTCTAAAATTTTTCCCCTGCTTTTTTTTTTTTTTTTTTTAATATGCGGGTCCCGCGAGTCGAACTCAGGACCTCGCACTTGCCAGGCAGGCGCTTATGCCGCTGAGCCGTATCACCAGCCCTTTCTCTGCTTTTATAAACTTAACCCATAAGCTCTTGCTGTTTGCTCTCTCTCTCTTTCTTTTTTTTTATGAGACAGGGTCTTGCTATATAGTTCAGGCTAGCTTTGAACTCACTATGTAGCCCAAGATGGCCTTAAACATGCTGTGATCATCCTGCTTCAGCCTCCTGAGAGATGGGATTACAAGCATGTGCCACCACACCCAGCTTTTGCTATTCTCTGTAGATTGATGGTTCTAAAATGTAGTTCTTAGACCAGTGTTGACACCATTATTATCTGGTACCTTGTTAGGAATGCAGATATTTGGCTCCATTCCAGCCTTTTTGACCAGCAGTCTGTTTTAGCAAGTCCTCTAGGTGGTCTGATACACACTAAAATTTGAGAACCACTGTTGAATAAAGGGACCCTTCGGGTACCTGATATTTCCTCAGAGGTTTTTTTTGACTACTGATTTTAAAGTACTCCTCCAGATCACTCTGACTTAACTTTTTATTTTCACAGCACAGCTGAAATCTAAAATATTTGTTTTTTCAGTTTTCTTGAGACAGGCAGGGTCTCACTATGTAGGCTGGCCTTGAAGCATATTTTTTGAGATGGTCTTGCTCTGTAGGGTGGCCTTAACTCTGATCCTCCTGCTTCAGCCTCCAGAGTGCCAGGATTACAGCCACCATGCCTGGCTTTCAAAATGTTTATTTTTGTTTACTTAGTTGTCTCTTATTTCCCACTAGAATATTGGAGAATGTATGTTCAGTAAATGGCTGAGGATCACCTGGAGAGCTGCTTCTCCTTTTCTTTTTGTTTTGTTTTGTTTTGTTTGCTTATTTGTTTTTTGAGACAGGGTCTCACTGTGCTGCTGGCCTTGAACTCACTGTGTAGCCCAGGTTGTCCTCAAACTCTCAGCGATCCTTCTGCCTCAGCTAGTGCTGGGGTTACAAGCATGTGCCACCACTCTTGGCCTGAAGAATTTTTTTGGAAGCTCATTTTGGGAGTTTCTTTGGAACCTCAGATTCAGTTGATTTGGGGTCCACTCTAGTTATCTGCACTTTGAATAAGTGCTTCATGTGATTCTGGTCCAGGTGATATCTACTATTATTTCAAGGAAGTTGAATTTAAATAGTTTAAGGAGAAAGTATTACCTATTCTTGGTGTATTTGGGAAATCAGAATAAACAAGTAAATATTTGTTGACTCAGCAGTGAACTTTTTTTTTTTTTCCCTGTGGGTACCAGGGGTCAACCTCAGGACCTTGCTTGCCAGCTGGTGCCCGTGCCGCTGAGCAATATCACCAGCCCTTTTTTCGTGTGTGGGCACCGGGAGTTGAACTCAGGACCTTGCACTTGCTGCTAGGCAGGCGCTTATGCCACTGAGCCATCTCACCGGCCCAAGCAGCGAACTTTTTAAAGTGCTTTTGTGATTTAAAAAAAATCAGTGCTTTTAGGGGTTGAACCAGAATAGCTTTCGGTAAATACTTTATATTGTAAATTAATAAACATACAATAAAAATACAATATATCTGAACAAACTTTCAAAGAGCTCTTAAAATGAGTTGTTTGTAGTAGGGTACATCTGAGAGCACTGTGAAATATGTGGCTGAAGAATTGGATTGAGAGTAAGTTGCATTGGTTTCTGCTGTTAATAATCTATGTAATTCTTGGGAAAGGGACTGAGACAGCCTGTCCAGGTCTTGCATAGTATGAAGAAGTTTAATATAGTTTGTAGAGAGTGATAGAAGAATCAACGTAAAAATGATTATGCTTACACTGATAGCAGATATGTTTTGTTTTCCTGTTGTTGTAGTAGGTTTTTGTGATGCTGTGCCTGCCTGTTCTCCTGTTAGCTCACCAGTGTGCTCCACAGTTTTTTTTTTTTTTTGCCTAGTTCCTTGTGCAGAAACATTTTGATTTTCCTCTGCTATAAATGATCTTTTATGAGTTCCAGTCCCAGTCTTCTAAGAAAATTCCTCCATGGTATTTTCAGTTGTTATTTTCTTTGTAAACCATCAAACTATGCCACACATTTAGGATTGAGTAAAAAACAACCATTCGCCAGCACTGTGTGTTTTCAGTGACATCATAGTTGCCGCATAACTCATCAACAACATCTACTCCGCTTTTGGTTTTGTTGTAGAAAGTTTCCATCTCAGGCTTCTGTTTTGTCAAGGTTTCCCTATCAATATTTCTATCATGGTGGAATGTTGACATCAGCAGTACCAGTTTGTTTTTCTTTGCCATATGCAAGGCCAATGTTATATCTTTCTGAAATCCAAAGATTGTACTATACAATGCTCTGTTTTGAAATTGCAACATTTCATTTGGAATTTCTGGCTTGTTCCTGTGTACACGTCCTGCACTGGTCAGCTTTGTGCTCTGTTAGCAAATATAACATCAATTGGAAACTGGTAAACTAATTGTCAAATGTCATATTTCGATTAGTTTGGGAGATAGGAGCAACAAGTCTGTTCACAACATCATTCAGTTTATTATTATATGGATAAGGTCCTGATGGCTGAGTTCCAGGATAAATGTCTAAATTGAAAGCATGAGTCTTTGTATCTATAAGGGCATACATTTTTATACCATATTTTGACCCATCTCTTTTCTGTAAGTCTTTTACATTCCTGCGATCACCATGAGAAAGCCCTGCTAAATACAGCAGACCTGTTAATGTTTTCAGTTCAGCTAGTGAGTTGTCATAATAAATACGTTTTTGAATATGGCTGTTGGTGCATACAGAACGTTTTACTTCCATTTCAGCCTTTATTTCACAGCATTTTGTAGCATTTCGTCTGTTACAATTTCCAACATTGAATGGCAGTGCTGGCATTCTGTCCAATATGTTTCACCCCTAACAAGCTTCTCACTATATTTTTGGACTTAGTTCTAACATTGGGTTGTTCCATTTGGTGCATGACCATTTTGTACCACTTCAACTCATCAAATATTTATTCATATTGCTGTTTTCTTCGTCATCTAAATGAAGGAGGTCTGCATTCTCTGTGTCTGTATTGGCCGATTCTTGCTCCATTTCACTGTCACAGGAACTTTGGCTCATGTGGCCAACACCAAAGTCATTGTTGTCATCATCATCATCCACCTACACCACTCTTCTGTTATAAAAGTATGTATTTTACCATAATGGATCATCTTCATCCATGCGTGAGTAATCTGATGATTCACTTTTGACCTCCTCCAAAACTTGCAAATGTGGTTTTTCATGTGCCATTGTACTGAATTTGCTACTTCTACCAGAAAAATCAAAAGGAAACTTTTTTTTTTATTAACAAATCCTAGCGTGGTATGGGTCTATTGGACCCCCTGTGATGCTTGGGTAAGCATACGGGAAACCAGTTAGATGGACCATGACGTTGTTAAAAATCCCATTTTGCCACTTTTGCACAGGTGCACACACCTTGCCATTGGTCATACCAAGTGGGTAAACACATAGATTGCTTCCTGTATCCCTCAGGGAGAGGTACTGAGATGCACAGGTGGCTACTATGATGCCAAAGTACAAATTTACAGTAGAAAAGTAAGGGATGGGCATGCTGGACCCAATGTTATGCTCCTAGAAAGGAGAGTAGGGGCACATCTTAGTAGCAGAGCACTTGCTTAGTATGCCCTGTGTTCAGTCCCCAGCAGCAGCACCAAAAAAAAAAAAGAAAAAAAAAAAAAGTCAAAGCTGAAACACTTTTGGCAATACGTTTGTACACAGAGCCAGACTACTTAAACTCATTTCTGAATTTTACCATTTACTACTTGAGTGACCATGGGTAAATTGCTTATAACCTGTAAATTGGAAGTAATAATTACACCTGGTTCATAATATTGTGAGAGTTGAGGTAATATTGCACAATGTTTAGCCCTCCATAAATTCTTCCAGTTGTTTATCATTGTTCTTGGGACTGCCTCTATTTCATAACAGAAGAAGCAGAAGGATAAATTGTTTTTTTTCTAGAGTTTTCTGTCTTTCACTCCTGTTAAAGTGATTGGAGTTTCAAACCTCTCCAGCTACCAAAAAATTGTAAAAACTGTTAACTAATCTTCTAAATCCAAAATATTAATAATATCTAGTATCTACATAGAAATTCTAGTTAGGGAAATCTTGATTGCTTTTTATTTGCTCATATATACTCTTCTCAGTGGATCCTAAATGAGAATATCTAAGACCAGTGACAATTCTGTCATTTTTTATAATGGCATCTTGATTGTTGCACAGACTGGTCGTATTACACTCTGCTCAAGCAAACAACCGCTCTGCCTCAGCCTCTTGAAGTAACTGGGACTATAGACCTAGGCATCTCAGCACCCAGCTAGGCGGTCATTCTTTTTTGTGACATTGGGGATCGAACCCAGGGTCTACCACTAAGCTACATTCCTAGCCTCCATGATCCCCCCCATCTCATTACATTACTAAATAGCTCAAGCTGGGCCTGAATTTGCGGTCCTTCAGCCTCAGCCTTCCAGGGTGCTGGGATTAGAGGTGTGAACCACCACACTCCCTCTAAGCAGGGATTCTTAAAGTGTGGTTCCACAGAATGTGGGTGTGTGGTGGTCTCTGAGACTCTGTCTGGGTTTGCAGGGTTAAAACAGTTTTCATAATGATACTAGTTCATTATTTACCTTATTTACTGTGCTAACATCTATATTAAAGGTGAAAAAGCAATAATGGGTAAAACTGCTAGCGTGAGTTAAAACAGTGGCTTCCAGCCATACTAGAAGTCATTGTATCTTCCCAGTCACATAGAGTTCCAAGTTGAATTAGCTGCTTTTTTTTTTTTCTTTCATTTAAATAACTTTTACTTGAAAGAATGACTGCCAGACAATGGTTTTTAGTCCTGGGGATTTGGCAGCCATTTTCTCAAAAATGAATGTATTGAGCTTGTTACTTCCAGGAAAGAAGTGACATTGTATATTGGCAATTATAAAAATTGAGCTTTTAAATGAAAATTAGAATTTTGGAAGATTTGTATCTGTTCCCGCTATGTGCTAGACAGTTTTTCAATAAATTCTGATGTGATTGATAGTGTTACTAATGAATGTGTTTTTGTTTTGGAGGGGTTTCTTTGGATGTGTGTAATGAAGTACATATCAGCATTTGGAAGATCTGTGTAACTTACTGAACCTATGAAACCGGTTTGTAGTGTTGTGAAATCATGCATGGGAAAAAGATTCAAAGTGCAGGGTAGACCAGTAAATAGATTTTAATGTAAGAGAGTAGTAAAAGTTCATCAAGATTCCACATTTCAACTGATATATAAGAAATATACTTATTTTTGACCCCCTAAACATGTGATACTAGGGAGGAGGGTTGGATGAGGGGGATCATAGGGAAAATATATACACATACATAATCTGCTAGGATGAAACCTATTGATCTGTATAACCAGTGTGCACTCATAAAAAATGTGAGAAAATATACTTTTTAAGTTTTTGTGTTATAGCAAAGAATAAATCAGTTACCTGATGACACAGTTATATTTTTGAAAAGGCTATTAACATGTACTCTTTAAGTTTTAATCTGGCCATATATGAGGCCAGATTTTTTTTTTTTTAATTCTTTAAAGAAAAACATCAAAACACAGCAAATGATCTGCGCTTGGTGGTGCACACCTATAGTCTCAGCTATTTGGGAAACTGAGGCAGGAGACTCTTGAACTCACAGGTTTGAGGCCAGGTTGGACTACTTAAGTGAGACCCTGTTTTAAGCAGCATGAAAGCAAAACAGCCAGGTGTGGTGGTGCACACCTGTAATCCCAGCACTTGGGAGGTTGAGGCAGGAAGATCACCACGAGTTCAAGGCCAGCCTGGGCTCCATAGTGGGTTCTAAGCCAGTCTGAAGTGCATAGCGAGACCTTGTCTCAAAACAACAAAAACAAAGCAAGAAATGAATGAGAGTATATCTTGCCATTTTCTGTTAAGTCAGACATTAAAAAGATTGAAAAAAATGTAAAATTGCGCCACTCTTTATATATGTGGAGATATATATACATATGCGTATATATGTGTGTATATATATATGCATATATATATATTTGTGGTGCTGGGGTTTGAACACAGAGCCTTGTCCATGCTAAATTTGTATTCTACCACTGAACTACATCACTATCCTGTGTATTTTTTGTTTTGGAAAATACAGCTATTTCTGATAAAAATGTTATCTAGACAAAGAGGTTTTTAAAAGTGAATTAATAAAATATTCTGTTTTAATTTCTAATACTGTGTGTATTGATGGCTATAACCCAGGTAAGCAACAGCCCTTTGAGAGTTCTTCAGTAATTAAGAGTGATTCTGAGACCTCCCTTAAATGGCAACAAGAAAATGATACTTTAGAGTCATTGGGCAAGTAGGAAATACGTTACACTGTAGAAGAGTAGGAGATGATAGATTTATACTTTTATAGTCTTTAATTTTGGGGTATCCATCACAGTTTCTACAGAGTCTTCTCCAGTAGAATGTAAAAATGGAGCTGGGTATGGTGGCACACACCTGTAATCCCAGCACCCAGGAGGCTGAGACAGGAGGATTGCCATAAGTTTGAGGCCAGTCTGGGCTCATTGAGTTCAAGGCCAGCCTGGTCTACATGGCAAGACCCTGTCTCAGAAACCAAACCAAGTGATCGCCTTGGTGGCACAAACACTAAAAACCAAGCCAAATAAAAACAAAATAAAAGAATGTAAAAATGGAAGAAACTTAGTAACTTCATGAAGTTGAGCTTTTATAAATAGTTCACTGTGGCTCTGATTATTTTTTCATGTTTATAACTGAGTTCTGTTACTGCTGAGGCCAAGGTTAGAGATTAGACTCACAGTGATGGATGAATTTACTTCTGTCTCTTCTGTGATCACAAACGCCTCCTCTGTTCCTTGTCATTGGAACCAGAGGGAGGTAAGAGAACCAAATGAATGAGCAAAAATGGATCATTTTTAGAAAAATGTTTAATGGCTATGCCCAGTGATGTAAATAGCATGCATTGTACTATATGATACTAATGAGCAATCCTGTTTTTTTGTTTGTTTGTTTTTTGGGCTGTGGTTGTCATCAAACCTATGGCCTCATGCTTGTTAGGCAAGCACTCCACTAATGAGCTGTGTCCCCTGCCCCAGCAGTACTTTTTGAACACTTATTATATGTGACTTACATTCCTTCCATGAATTACTTGTCCATGTGTTTTCTATTTTTCTTTAGATTGCTTGCATTTTTGTTTTGTTTTATAAGAATTGACAGATTCTGTATATTAGTTTTTTCTGTTATGTCAGTTGAAGATTTATTCTGAGCTTACGGTTTAGTGTGGTAGCTAGCCTCCAAGATGGCCCCTTGTTCCTTTTCTCCTGATAGCCCCACACTTCTATGACTCCTGTCCACAGTTTCTCAGGGACTGAGAGGATACAACAGAATTAACAGTGACTTTTTTTTTTTTTTTAATGCATGTACCGGGAGTCGAACTCAGGACCTCGTGCTTGCCAGGCAGGCGCTTATGCCACTGAGCTATATCACCGGCCCTAACAGTGACTTTTGAGGCTAGGTTATTAAAGGCATAGAACTATCTTTGGTCTTTGGATTTCTTGTTCTTGGCAAAAATAGCTGCCATTTTGTAAGGCACTTCAGCAGTCCTCTGTGGAGAAGCACTGCTGTTTTCTGCCAACATCTGGCTCCAACAGCCATGGGAAGGATCAACTTTGGAGGTGGATCCCAGCTGATGCTTGACTGCAACCTCATTAGAGGCACTGAGCCAGAACTACCAGCCTAGGCCCTCTTAAATTCTTGTGTCAAGGAAGCTTTTAGAATAATTTTTGTTGTAAGTCACTAAAATGTGGAGTACTTTGTTGCATAGTAATAGATAAGTGATACACTTGACTCTTACTTTATAGAGAGCTGTCTTTTCATGCTTTGAATGTTTCTAAAAAATTTTATATAATCAGTTTTCCCTGTTCCAAAGCTTATATAAGCTTTGGTATTCATTAAAATAATTCCACTGTCCTCCATACATACCTTGTTCTGCTTTAAGATAATCATGAATGATCTTGACTTTTTTGCTGTCATATACTTCATAGAACTGTTTTGTGGAAGTTGATTTAAAAAAGTTGTTAGCCAGACTTGGTGGCACATACATGTAATCCCTGCTACTCAGGAGACTAAAACAGGGAGATCAAAAGTGTGATGTATATTATTATATTACAAAAATTTAGAAGTTAAAATATTGCGTGGTTAGCTGGGTGTGGTGGTACATACCTGTAATCCCAGCACTGGGGAGGCTGAGGCAGGAGGATTGCTGTGAGTTTGAGGAGAGCCTGGGCTAGGTACTCAAAAAAAACAAAACAAAAACACACAAAAACAAGCAAAAGTTAAAAGCCAACCTGAGACCCTGTCTCAAAAAATAAAAAAGGGGCTGGTGATGTAGCTCAGTGGAAGAATTCCTGTGTTCAGTCTCCAGTGCTGCCAAACCAAACCAAACAACTAACCAGCCAACCAAACAACCCTCAACCCCCCCAAAACTTGTTAGTGTTTTGATGGGAATATCGAATAGACAGACTACTTTGGAAGAAAATTTCTTTACTGTATGGTATCTTCCAATTCACAAACATGGTATGTCCCTGTATCTGCTTAAGCCATCTGTTTTTGGGTAATATTTACTTCTTTTCAATAAAGGTCTTGCATGTTTTATGAATTCTTATATTTTTATTTTTAATATAAATGTTTTCTCAAATTTTGCAGTTTTTGCTTTATTTTCCACTTTCCATTTTATTTTTAAATGTCTCAAGCATAGTGACTTCATATTTATATTTGTAATTCCATTATCTGATTTTCTTGAGGTCTTATTTTACCACTGCTTTCATGTACCTACATGCATGTGCTTTACTACTACTTGCATGTTGTTTACAGTAGATGACATCCTCGGGTGTTTTGTAGTTTGGGGTTGTGAATGTATTCATGAGGGCTAAATCTCTATGAATCCTGGTAGACCTCATTAAGAGGGCACGCCTCCAAAGTTTTTTTTTTGTGGGTACCAGGGGTCGACCTCAGAACCTCGCATGCCAGCAGGCGCCCGTGCCACTGAGCGATATCACCGGCCCTTTTTTCATATGTGGGTTCCGGGAGTCGAACTTGCCAGGCAGGTGCTTACGCCGCTGAGCCATCCATCTCTCCAGCCCAGTTTTTTTTTTTTTTTTTTTTTTTTTTTTTTTTTTTGAGGTGGGGTTTCACTCTGTAGTTCAGGCTGGCCTTGAACTCACTTTGTAATCCAGGCTGGCTTCAGACTCACAGTGATACTCCTGCCTCAGCCTCCCAAGTGCTGGGATTACAGGCATGAACCACCACACCCAGCCTCCATTTGCTTTTGTCAGGTACCAACAACACAAAAATTACTGAGGCTAATTTTTAACTTGGTATTTCTTAGAACTGGTAGATGTTAATTCAGTTGAGTTGACTTTGTAGGCTGGCCTATATTTAGGATTTCTCAGGAGAAAAATTATTTCCTTATTCTGAACTGAAGCAGTGACAGACAAATATCTTCATTTCTATAGTATTAGTGAGGCTTGTTTCTTTATTTATTTTTGTTATATTGGGGGTTGAACCCAGGGCTTCATGCATACAAGCACTATACCGCTGAACTATATCCCCAGCCCTTTATTTTTTATTTTAATTAATTAATTAATTTTCAGTCTTGGGGATTGGATACAGGGTCTTTGTGCTGAGCTACAATCCCTGCCCCTTCATTTATTCATTCATTTATTGACAAGGGCTTCCTGCGGTTGCCCAGGTTGGGCTTGAATTTATGATCCTCCTGCCTTAGCCTCCCAGAGGGCTGAGATTACAGGTGTGTGCCACCATGCCTTGCTTTATTTTTATTGTGAGATGGCATCTTGCTAAATTGCCCAGAACTTCCAAGTTGTTGGGATTACAGGTATGAGCTACCATGTTTTGCTGAGATTTTTATCATTATCATTATCACTATCACTATCATCACTACCACCACTGGTGGGGGTGTTGAGCCCAGAGCCTTTGCACTGAGCTACATCCTTAGCCTTTTAATTTTTTTATTTTTTGTTTCAGACAGTTTCACTAAGTTGTCCAGGCTGGGCTTGAATTTGTGATCCTCCTGCTTTACCAGAGTGCTGAGGTTATAGGTGTGTACCACTGTCCCTGGCCTGGCTAAAGTCGTTTTTTTCAATAAGAAATTATTCGTTTCTGTATCTTCTAATGAGGGTATAATCCTTCAAGTCACTTTTTTAAAGAGGATTGTGATTATGATACTGTCAGGCTCTGCACTCCCATGTTCTCATTCTTTGTTTACTCCTGTGTTCGTACATCCTAAAGGAGTTACTGAGTAAAATTTCTGAACTTTGTAATTTTTGAAGTTTATTCTTCTACTTAAATGTTACCTTGACTGGATATGATATTTTAGGTGAAAAATTTTATTTTCTCAGAACTTTGAAGACATCTCTTCGTGTCTTAAAACAGCATTACTGATGGTACCAGTAATGTTACTGGTCCTTTGTATAACCCCAGTTGGGCGTTTTATTTACATCTTCCTGGAACCTTTGAAGATCTTTTTTTCTCTTCAACGTTGATTTTTTTTCTTTCTATTTTATTCTAAAAGTTCATCTTGCTTTTTCATCTGGTTGTATAATCTTTGTTTATGGTAAGAAAACTAATTTTAAAGTTCTTTTATTTCTTCTTTTGTCACCTCCTCACCCTGTTTTGGAACTGTTAATGCCTAGATGTTGGCTTTCCTGTTTATATTTTCCTATCTTTTGGTTTTCCTTTTTGTTTTCTCGCTCAGCTGACATTCCGAAAGATGTCCTTGACTGTATCCCTAATCTTTTTGTTGAATTTATTTCATCAGTTGCATACATTGTATATTTTTAAGAACTTACTTGCTTAGCTTGGGTTTTCATAGGATTCCATTTTCTGTGGATTTAATACCTTCTTTCTCTGGGGATACTAATAAATTTTTCCTCCCTAAATTTTTTTTTTTCATTATGGGATTTGAACCCAAGACCTTCACACTGCTGAACTACCTCCCCAGCCCTTGTTCTTATTTTTTATTTTGCAGTAAGGTCTCACTAAATCACTAACCTGCCTTGGTGTACTTGAACTTGTGATCCTCCTGTTCAGCTGCCCAGAGTGCATGGATTACAAGTGTGCATCACCATGCCTGACCCTAAATATTCTTTTATTCCCACTATTTATTTTACATTTTTGCTCCTACTTGTCGCCCCCCCCCCCCCAGTGCTGGGTATTGAAACCAGGGCTTTGCAGATGCTAGGCAAGTGCTCTATCACTGAGCTACTTACCTTGCCTTGTAGCACATTTTTAAAAAGTCACCAGGGTATACCTGTTATTTCAAAAAAGAGGGGAAAATGGGTGTCAAATACTATGCTTTTAAGACAGTGGAAAGTACATTACTTTGTTTTGAGTGAGAAGGTCAAACATAGTGTTTATTATGCACTTATGCTATAGCTGTGTCAAAAGAGTAAAACTGTGTTGACATTACCAGACTAAGCACTGATCATATTCCCAACTCACAGGAAAGGAAAAGTCAGAAATAAAATTTAGAATGGGATATATTACCACATAATTTTTTAAAAATCAAAAATGACAGTGAGGCTATAATCAAGGTAAATTTCTGACTGGCTTATTTTTTAGCCAAACAAGGAAGATTCCCTACCTGTGGTGAGTTAATTAAATCCTCCTCAGAACCAGGCATGGTGCATATAACTATAGTTTAGCTAGTCAGGAGACTGAGGAAGAGGAACACTGAACTCATGAGTTCTAGACCAGCCTGGAAGACTGGTCTAGACCAGTCTAGCAAGACTTCCATCTCAGAAAACAACAAACCACACCAAATACCCTCTGAGTCCTCCTCGTTTAAGCAAAATGCTCTTTTCTGGCCTATTATTCATTTGTAGTTTATTAATAGAATGCTGATACCCAAATTTTGTATAACATTTCTTTTCCCACCAATGGGAAGTGGCTTAAAGACTAAGTCTCATGTAGTAAGTACTTATACCAAAAAAAAAAAGTCATTAAAAAGATACCCGTCAGTTTTTGTTTTGTTTTGTTTTGTTTTTGGTACTGGGAATCGAACTGTGGACCTTGTGCTTGCCAGGCAGGTGCTTGTGTCACTGAGCTGTATCCTCGGCTCACCCATCAGTTTTTCATGTGCAGTAGAGCAGATATGAGGGTAGGGTATTTAGAATTATTTTATCATATTACTGTGCATTTGAGCTATCCTTTTTGTTTATTATGTTTTCTTCTGTGTGTTGAGCATCATTTCAAGTATTGTGAGACATAAAAGGGATAACTGTAAGCTGAGCATAGTGGTGCATACCTGTAATCTGAGCACTCTGGGAGGCTGAGGCAGGAGGATCACAAGTTTGTGCCCAGTCTGGGCAGTTTAGGGATTTATCTCAAAAAAAATAAAAGAGGACTGGGGATGTACCTCAGTGTGAAAGCCCTGGGTTCAGTCTTAGGTACTGAGATGAGGGAAAGGGGAGAGGGAAGAACAGTAACAGTATACTAATCGAGTAGTCTTGAAATATTACTCATCAGTAGACATTAATTATGGCTAAAATGCCCTGTTTCTGCTTTTGTTAGTTTGAAGGTGATCGCCTTTTCTCATGAACATATTATGTGATTGATTTTGGCTCTTAGGCTTTTGGCTATAATTCAGACTGTTCTCAACATCTGGTGTTTTCCCTTTCTGTTTTCCTTCCTGATTTTATGTTGTATACAGTACTGTGCTTTCAAGATAGGTTTCTGGATTAATAATGACAAGAATTAGCTGTGGACAGTTACTGAATTATTTGAATAACTATTTGAATTATTTGAACTTGTCTGGATTTCCTCTTTGTAAAAGAACATCAGCTCCAGGGTAACACTTTTTCATATTATCTTATTTGCTTATAAAACCATCTCTAAGAGCCAATATTATTCTCTGGGATCAAACCCAGGCTCTTGAGCATGCTAAGCACATACTCTGTGCCAGTGAGCTATTAATGGTTGGCCTCAAATTCCTGGGGTCAACCAGTCCTGCCTCAGCTTCCCAGGTCTATGGGACTATACAGGTGAATGTCACTGTGAGTGGCTCATTTCTTTTTTAAACAAATGAGGCCACAGAGGTAGAGTAAAATCATACATACCCAGATGTAACGCTTCCATGTGGAAGTAATATCACAGACGCAGGTGGCTTCATGAACCAGGCAGGTAACGAGTGTAGGACATAGGGAGCAGTGAAGGTTGCCCAGCCTAAAATTGAACTTCAAAAATATTAAAAATTTAATCATTTAATTCAGTAGTTGAATTTCAATTTGAATTTTAGAAAGTACTGTATTCTGACCATTTAATATCAGTAAGGGTGCCAGTTTTCTGCCTTTATCCTAAGTAGAATTTGATTAGTCCTTTTTGAGTTGAATATAATTTGACTTATAAATTTTATGTATTTTATTTATTTTGGTTTTTTGAGACAGGGTCTTACTTTGTAGTTCAGGCTGGCTTTGAACTCACCGTGTAGCTCAGGCTGGCCTTGAACTTGTGATCCTTCTGCCTGAGCCTCCAGAGTGAATGGTGGGATTACAGGCATACACCATCGTGAGCAGCTAGGTTTTTTTGAGACAGTGTCTTGCTATATGTATAGTCCAGGCTGGGCTTAAACTTGCTTTAAGTGCCAGGCTACCCTAGAACTCTTGATCCTCTTGCCTCAACCTCCTAGGTGTTGGGATTATAGGGTATGTGCCATCATGAAAGTAAGCATCATTATAATGATCAGTATTGTTTTTACTATCTATTTGGAGAGATAAAACATACAAGAGGATTTTCATTTATGTTTTATTTTTTATTTTTTAGGTTTTGAGACAGAGTCTTACTGTGTAGTTCAGGTTGGCCTTGAACTCACTATGTAGCCCAGGCTGGTTTTGAACTAGTGGTAATCCTCTTGCCTCAGCCTCCAGAGTGCTGAGGTTACAGGTGTGCACCACCATGCCTGGCACAAGAGTGTTTTCAAATGACTTTTGAATCGTGTAGTCAGGTTTGGAAAGTTGATTGGAATGCTACATAAAATGTTACGTAGATTTAAAAGCAAATTCACAAAATCCTTATTTAACTTAATTAATTAATCAATTATTTCACTCAGTCATTTATTCGAGGCAGAGTCTCTCTACGTAGTCCAAGCCAACCTTGAATATGCTGTGTAGCACAGGCTGGCCTCCAACTCTTGATCCTTTTGGCTCTGCCTCCTGAGTGCTACGTCCAGCACAAAAACCTTTTTTATATATGACATAGGCACTTTCAGAACTTCACTAATATTGTGTCAAACCATTTTGATGGGTATGTAATAGTGTAGTGGTGTTAAGGTTTGTGTCTGTATGTCCCCCCCAAACCTCATACAGCCATGGGGATAGCCTTTTCATAGACGGCTAAATCTAGAGTTTGTGATTGTTTCATGGTTCAGTGCTGGGATTATGGGTGTGAGTGCTATACCCGCCCTGTGTACAATATGAGGGACAGAAGAGTCTTCTCACTCTCGTTGCCTTTGCTGTCTTCCGCCACCATGAACCGTTGCCCCTCTGCCATGTGCTACCCTGCCATGAAGCCAGCCAATTATGGACTGAAACCTCTACAAACTGTGAACTAAATAAACCTTTCCCCCTTTAATTTTGGGTGTTGGGTATTTTGTCTCAGCAACAAAAGAAAAATGGGGCCCGGGGATATAGCTCAGTGGCACAGGAGCCTGCCTGGCAAGCACAAGGTCCTGAGTTTGATTCCTGGTACCAAAAAGAAAAAAGAAAAGTAACTCAGACAAAATTTGGAACCAGGAGTGGGTATGATGCTGTGACTATACTTGACCATGTGGTTCAGGAGCTTTTGGGAATGGCTTGTGGGAAGAGTTTGGAATGACTCGGAGATGCTGGCTGAAAGAGTAGAGCTGGAATGCCTTACGCTGTACTTGATGGGAAATTCTGGTCAGAGCTCAGAAGACCAGAATGCTGTTAGAAATCCTGTCGGTAAAGACCAGGCTCTGGAGGTTTCTGCTGGGAAGAAAGACTGCATTGGTTGTTGGACTCCAGACAGTGTGTGTTATGGCTTGGCAGAAAGTTTGCACTTTGCTCATGTCCGGAGACTACCTGAGACTAAGATTAAGGGTGGCAGACTAATCTGGTGGAAGAAATTTCAGGCAGTCTGATGTTGAAGCGGTGGTGTGGCTACTGTTGGGGGCTTTTAGCCAGATTTATGTTGAGAATCAAGAGCAAAGAGCCCAGTAGAATGATTTAAAATGTTATAAAATGTTGTGAACTTGATTGCTGAGAAGGAACAGGAGAATTGTAAAGGTGGCCTGAGGGCATCACAAGAAGCAGCAGGACTCTATCCTTTGCAGCCTCAAAATTGCAAAAGTGAAAGACACTGGTTTGAAAAGAGAGCCCCAGAGCACCATGTTCTAGAATGGCAGCAGCATAGAAAATTTATTCCTCAGAATTGGATTCAGAGTTGGATTCAGTGATCCAGGCACCCGACCCCTACAGCCAAGAGAGAGGGAAGCCTGGCTACTGCTCCAGCTGGCAGCAGACCTTGGCGTCACCCATGTGGTGCTGGTTTTAGGTGCATGCAGAGTGGAAGAGTTGGGGGAACAGGAAGGCTTCCACCCAGATTTCAGAAGACCTGGGAGGCCAGGCACTATGCCCCTGAGAGGGCAGTGTGTGAAGCTGTGAGTGTGAAGCCAGAGGTACAGTGGAGACTTCAGAAGATTGCAGAAGCCAGGAATGTGGATTGTCTGAGGAAAACTGTAAGGAGGGAGCAGAGCAGGCCCAAGAGAGAAGCCACGGGAGGTACAACTACTGAAAGTGCTGTAAGGTGGAGCCACTGAATCCCTTTGGATTCAGTCTTGCCACAGATTGCCTTGGATGCTGTACGTGGAACTATATACTTAATGTTTGCCCTGCTGGATTTTGGACTTGCTTTGGTCCCATTCCTTTATATTCCCGTTTGTAACTTTTGGAATGGAAATGTCTATCCTGTGCGATTGAATGTTGGGAGTGTTTAACTTTCTTTTCATTTGTGCAGGGGCTCACAGCTAAGAGTTTGCCTTAGATCTCAGAGGAGACTTGGGACTTGCGCTTTTCAGCAATGCTGAAACTGTTAGGACATTTGCAACTCTTAGAAATGGACTAATTGCCTTTTGTGTAAAGGAATATACATGAGTCTTTGGAGAGCCAGGGGTGGAATGTTATGCTTTGTGTCTAGATGTCCTCCCAAAGCCTCATAAAGTCACGGGGGGGGCAGGCTTTTCATAGGTGGTTGAATCTAGAGTTTGCAGTTGATCCATGGTCCAATGCTGGGATTATGGGTGTGGGTGCGCTACCCGCTCTAGGGTGGGTAGCCTGCATACAATATGAGGGACAGAAAGAGTTCTCTCTCTCTGTCTCTCTGTCTCTCTGTCTCTCTCTCTCTGTCTCTCTCTCTCTCTCTCTCGTTGTCTTTGCTGTCTTCCGCCACCATGAACTGTTGCTCCTCTGCCATGTGCCGCCCTGCCACGGAGCCAGACTGAAACCTCTACAAACTGTGAGCTACATAAACCTTTCCCCCTTTAACTTTGGATGTTGGGTATTTTGTCTCAGCAATGAGAGAGAAGTAACTAAGACAAGTGGCATTATATTTTTAATAGCATTTCCCTAAATTAGTAAAATTGATCTTTTTTAGGCAGTACTGGGGAATTGAACCTACATTGCTCCACCACTGAGCTGTTCTCAGCTTTTTAAAATTTTGAGGCAGTGTTATGGCTTATGTCTAGATGTCCCCCTAAATCCTTATGTGGTCATAGGTGGTACTTCTCAGAGGCAGCTGGATCTAGAGTGTGTGATGC
This sequence comes from Erethizon dorsatum, assembly GCA_028451465.1. Taxonomy (NCBI): domain Eukaryota; kingdom Metazoa; phylum Chordata; class Mammalia; order Rodentia; family Erethizontidae; genus Erethizon; species Erethizon dorsatum. The sequence goes on from CM051829.1 coordinate 81,346,914, forward strand.
TGGGATTAAGTGTGTGATGCTGGATCAGGGGTGTGTGATTATTAAATTATACTGGTTTGGCATAGTTCTGGGTAGGATTAAGGGTGCCCCATCCTGGGCATGTGTAATATAAGGGACAGAAAGAGGGCAGCTGTTGTTTGTCACTTGCTGCCTTGCTGCCATCTGTCTATTATGAACTGTTTCTCCTTTTTGATGCCTCTCTGCCGTGCCATCCAGTCTTGGAGCCAGCAAACTATGAATGAAACCTCTGCAAACTGTGAGACAAATAAAACCTTTCCTCCTTTTACTTAGGGTGTTGAGTATATTGTCTCAGCCACAAGAAAAGTAACTAAGTCAGTCTACCTAGTCATTATGTTGACCAGGTAGAACTTGAACTTGGGATTCTCCTGCCTCAGTCTTCCAAGTGCTGGGATTGCAGGCATGTGTCACTCCACCTGACTAAAATTTTTTTTGTATATTTAACCCCCCACCCCCTTGCATGCACTGGGGATCAAACCCTGAGCCCCGTACGTAGGCAAGCACTTTACCACTGAACTGTAACCCCCTACCCCTATGTACCCACATTTTTTTTTTTTGATGGAATGTCTGCCCTCATGCCTTTGTAGGATTCTTTATATATTAGAACATGAGTTCTTTCTCAGATATACAACTTACTCTGTGGCTTGCCTTGTCTAGTAGTTGTATTTTAAAATCTTACATTTATTTTAGCTGTTGAATAAGTAATACTTTTACACTGGCTCAAAAATTAGATAAGTATACAAAGCTAAATGGGGAAAAGCCTCCCACCCACTCCTTGTCCTTATCTAGTTCCTATCTCCCCCATACCTAATGTGTTAACAGTTTATTTTATCTTTCAGTATATCAAAATGATTTTCAACAAAGGTGCCAAATCCAATCAGTGGTGGGAGGAATAGTTTCTTCAAAGAAATGGTGTTGATTTTTTTGTATAAAATTGGATTTCTAAGTACAAAAGAATGAAGCAGGACCCCTTCCATGTACCATATGCAAAAGTTAAAATAGATCAACAGCCTAAATATAAAAACTAAAATCATAAAACTTGTAGAAGAAAACATATAGTAGTAAATCTTTATGATCTTGGATTTGGCAGTAGATTCTTAGATACAAAGTATTAGCAACAAAAGAAAAAAACCCAGATGAATCAGACCTAATCAAAATTAAAAACTGACACATCAAATTGAATTTAAAATGGCCTGCCTCAAATTCTCAAATAGCTGGGATTACAGGCATGTGCAATCATGCCCAGCTTCATTCCCTTTTTGAGTAAATAATATCCCATTTTATATACATACTATAATTTGTCAATTCATCTGTCAACAGACACTTGAGGCAGTGTAGTGAGACATAATCTCAAAGAAAAAACGGAGATGAAATTTTGATACATGCTATAATATAAATAAACGTTGGAAATGTAAATAAGCCAGACACAAGAGGGTAGATATAGTGTGGTTACACTGATATGAAACAATCAGAATAGGCACATTCATAGAGACAAAATGGACTTTAGAGATTACTAAAAGCTTGGCAGCTGGGAGGGATGGGGAATTGTTGCTAAAGGGATATAGTTTCTGTTTGGGATAATGAAAATTTTTGGCAGTAGTGGTTATAGTTGGATGCTTGAACAACATTGTGAATGTAATGCCACGCAGTTATACACATAATACCTGAAAGAGCAGATATTGTTGGGTGAGGTGGTGCATGCCTGTAGTCCCTGCTACTTGAGAGGTTGAGGCTGGAGGATTCCCTGAGACCTCCTGGACTTCAGTCTCCTATTGAAGCCAACCTGGGCAACATAGGGAGACCTTGTCCCAAAAAAAGAAAGAAAAGCTTGTGAGATTTTTGGTTTGGGTGTTTTTTTCTTTGTTTGTTTGTTTTTTGATGGTACAGTACTATGGATCAAATCCAGAGGCTTGTGCATGCTTTAGCAATTGCTCTACACCTCACACCCTACTTTTTCTGTTTTCATGGTGCTAAAGATTGAACCCAGGTAGTGCTGAGTTGCATCCCTAGCCCTGTTTATTTTGATACAGTCTTACTGAATTGTCCAAGTGGTCTCAGACTTGGGATCCTCCTGCTTCAGCCTCCGGAGTAGCTGGGATTACAGGTGTGCACCACTATGACTACTTGAAAAAAAACCCAAGGCAACCATTATACATATGCCACAATAAAAACTAAAAAGTTTTGAGCCAGACCTGATGATGCACACCTGTAATACCAGGCACACGTGTGCTGGGGATTGAATGCAGGTTCTCATACATGCTAGGCTGGTGTTCTACCACTGAGCTATACCTCTAGCTCCAGTGGCTTTTGGTTGAATCTTTATGTCCATTCACATTACTGTTGACATACTGAGTTGGGTTTGCATCTGCCATTTTGCTCATTCACTTGTTGATTCTTGTTTTTCTCTCTCTCTCCACCCCTCCCCATTCCCCCCCCCTTTTCAGTGTTACGGATTGAACTTTCACATAAACCTACATCCCTAGCCCTTTTTGTTTAATTTTTTAATTTTGCGATAGGGTTTTGCTAAATTGCTAAATTGCCTAGGCTGGGCTTGAATTTATAATCCTCCTGCCTAAGCCTCCTGAATAGCTGAGATTACAGATGTGCGCCATTGGGCCCAGCTTTTCCTTTCTTGTGTCTCACGAATCATATGCACCTCTATTCTTCCATACTACCTTTTTTTATGACCCTGATTCTCCCCATTCCCAGAAGTGCCAGTTATTATATACTGAGTTTTGTTTAATGACTTGACTTATCGTTTTAATGAAGTTTGTTTTCCACTATAGTGTGAAGTCTCTGATGTCTCATCAGAAGGAATAACCTTGAGTGTGTGTAGTTGCCCTGATATATAATGCTTTCAGCAGGGTTCTTTTTGACCGCTTCTTTGACACCTGTGAAGCTCTCTGCCTTTGTTGGTGTTACACCTAGCTGTTAGGCTCTGCTAATGGTGTTCTGATTTTTGACAGTTCCCTGGGACATAAATTTTTCCAGTCTGTTGTAATTAAATCCTCCTTGTTCCCCAGTTTCTGAGCTTAGTCTTAAAGATTTATTCAGAACCCAGGAGAACTCTTTAGAGTTTTCATAAGCTAGTTTTTCCGTGGTTTAGCTTGTTCTCATGGAGCTATCATCTTCCTCTTATTGTCTTTAAATTTTCTCTTTTTAAAAGAGTGCTTTAGGCTCAAACTTTCCCACATCCTGTTCCAGATAAAGGAACTTAGGGCCTTCCTTTTCATCTGGGCTAATTCTTTAAGACTGTCCTCTGGAGCTGTAGATGGGAATATTGGTTGACTTCTTGCTGTCATGTGAGCAGGATATTGGGTGGGGGCAGTAGCCTCTGGTCTCATTGGCTTACCTCTCCTGGCATGGATCTTCTACCCTACAAGTGGGGTGTTCAATGTTTTTGGCTGGCCATACCTGGGATAGAATCTTTGCCTTAGGAGTTAGGGTTGGATAGAAGAGAATTCCTGATGTCTAGCCACACTGCCTTTATAGTCCAGAGCTGGGTGGCATGAGAAATGTTGGTGGCCTGTCTGTCCATCCTGGGGAAGATAATGTTGCCCTTGGAGCTGGTGGTGTTGCTCAGGTTCATATGCTTAGGTGTGTTCGCTTGCTGCTGATTAAATCAAAGGAGGCCATATATTTTGGTAAAAAAGGAAAAAAGGATATATTCAGACCTAGCTCCAAGGAGTCGGAGGGGCCCATTTGCCTCAGATCACCGTTTCGCTCTGTATAGGTATGTAGAGGTCTTTTATAGTAAGGAACAGAGGGAAGGAGGAACACAGAGAGATGATATAGATCTCCATACTTGATTTATCATTTCCAGTCATCTGTTTTGTTTTTGTTTTTTTGTTTGTTTCTTGTGGGTTTTTTTTTTTTTTTCTTTTTTTTTTTTTTTGAGGCAGGGTCTCACTATGTAGTTCAGGGTGGCCTTGAACTCACTTATGTAGCTCAGGCTGGTGTCACACCCGAGAGATCCTCCTGCCTCAGCCTCTTGAGTGCTGGGCTTACAGGTGTGCACCACCTTGCCCAGTACTTTTAGCTATCTTCAGCTCATCCTCTTTCTTATGGAAAGGAAACCGGGCTTGTGGGCTCAGCGTCGGCGTATTCTGTCTTTCAGACTGAAGAGAGGAGTGTGGGTGTTATGTGGTCAGCAGGAAGAAATTTGGAGAAGGAGCTTATCTCTAAAAGAAAAAAATCTTAACTTTTAGAGTTCCATTTTGCATTGCTGGTTACAGTGAAAGAAGACTTCCTGGCTGTACCCACTTGGAGTGTTCTTTTCATGCCAAGTTGGTGGGGGAGCAAGGGAGTCGATCTTGGCTCAAGTGCCATAGAGTTTAGTTGTTTTTACCAAGATTTAAGTTTTTTCTGAAAAAAACGATTCTTTATTTGTTCTATGCCCTTAGGTCAATTTCCAGAGACTTTAAATGGTGGTATAGTGTGTTTTTGAGGTACCAGGGATTGAATTCAGGGGCTAGTGTACGCTAGGGAAGCACTTTCCGCTAAGCTACATCTCCAGCCATTGTTCTTTTGAGACAAGATTTTGCTAAATTGCCCAGGCTGGCTTTGCCATCTTTTTGCCTCAGCCTCCCAACTGGGATTACAGCTGTATATCCAGCTTAGTTGTTCATTTGTTTGTTTGCGACAGGGTACTGTGTAGTGCAAGCTGGCCTTGAACTCACTTATGTAGCCCAGACTGGCCTCAGACTCACAGCAATCCTCTTGCCTCAGCCTCCTGAGTGCTGGGATTACAGTCATTTTTATTTTATCTACTCTGACAGTCTTTTTAATTTGTCTGTTTAGAGGTATCCAAGGTGTTTTTTGGTTTTTTGAGACAGGGTCTCACTATGCAGTTCAGGCCGTCCTTGAACTCACTGTGTAGCCCAGGCTGGCCTCGAACTCACAGCGATCCTCCTGCTTCAGCCTCCCAAGTGCTGGGATTACAGGTGTGCACCACCATGCCCAGCTTGCAAGGTGTTTTAAGTATATTTTAAGGTAACTGTTGTTGTATTTGGGCTTAAATATGCCTTTACTATTTTGTTTCCTGTTTATTATTTTTGCTGTAACATGAGTTACCTAGACATTTTTTAAAGTTCCATATTGTGATTTTTATACAGTTTTGTATATTATTTTAAATAGTTTCTTAGTGGTTGTTTTAGATAACATTAGTTTGTAAGATTCAGTTTGTGTTGAGATGTTTTGCCATTTGGAGTAAACTGTAGAAAATTTTATTTTTGGAAATTTGAGACATTTTAGTCACTACTTACTCAAATTTTTATCATTCTAGACTCTCTTTCTAGATCTCCGATGGAAATATTAGGTAGTTTCTTAAGTCCTTGAGACTTATCAGTGTTTTATGTTCTGTTATCATTCCTTGACTATTGATCTAGTCCATTGGGTGTTAAAACTCTTTGGTTATTGTATTTTTTAAATCTACAATTTTTATCTTTTCCTTGTAAGTTTCAATTCTTTGATGTTTTGTATTTGTCATTTGTTTTAAGAGCATTAATAATTTTTATTCATTCATTTATTTACCTACTTAATTGGTGGTGGTACTGGGGATTGAACCCAGGGGTACTCTGCCACTGGGCTGCATTCTGAGCCGTTTATTTTGAGACAGGGTCTTACTAAGTTGCTAAATTGCCCAGACTGGGCTTGAACTTGTAATCCTCCTGCATCTGTGGGAGTTATAGGAACACACCACAGCACCTGGCTTGTATGTATTTGCTTTTTGAAGCATTTTTATATTTACAGTGGTTCCTTTAAAGACTTTGTCAGATACTTCTAACATTTGATTCACCTTGATAGGAGGATGTGTTGATTATCTTTTATTAGGTAAGTTACAATTTTTTAACTTTTTTTTTAGTCAGATTCTCACTATATTGTTTATACTGGCCTTGAACTCACTTGTAGCCCAGTGTATCTGTCTGTCTCTGTCTTCCTCTCTCTCTCTGTCTCTCTGTGTCTCTGTCTCTCTCTCTCTCTCTCATTGGGCGTCAGGGTCTTACTATGTAGCCCAGGCTGGCCTCAAACTCAAGGAAATTATCCTGCTTCAGCATTCCAGGTGCAGGGATTACGCGTGTCCCTGCCTGGCTCTGTAGATTCTCATATTATTAAATTGTCTGTTTCCTTCCCAATTTTGATAATCTGTGCTTTTTTTTTTTTTTTTTTTTTACTGTAGATCAGGCATAACCTGTGGTTGAGGGGCTGCATGTGGCCCTGGATAGCTAGTAAGCTAGCGGCCCCACAAGATGGTAAACTTTTAACATTATTATGTAATTTTTAGTCATAGTTTTCATGACTTGATTGTGCAGTGTGCTCCAGCTGGCTGTTCATGAGACAACACACCTTGGTGTAGGGTAAGGCACAGTACAGGGCTGAGTCTGCCTTCTGTATCTGCCAAGCACAGTCAGTCAAATTGAAATCCTCATGTATCAGATATTATAAGCACTTGTTTGACTTGGTGAGTGCCTACATGTATACAGGTATATTTTTGATTCTATTTTCTTTTTTTTTTTTTTTTTTCGTGGGTACTGGGGGTCAAACTCAGGACCTTGCGTGCCAGCAGGCGCCCGTGCCACTGAGCGATATCACCAGCCCTTTTTTCATATGTGGGTACTGGGAGTCGAACTCAGGACCTTGCGCTTGCCAGGCAGGTGCTTATGCTGTTGAGCTATCTCACCGGCCCTCCATTTTCAATTGACACACTTACCTGCAAATTTTCAAATGGAATGTATAGAGTTGTAATCATGCAACTCAAAGAAAAATTTAATCATGTCTCTTTACCAAACTTTTACAAGACCTATCTTCCCTGGCTAGGTGTGGTGGCACACGCCTGTAACCTTAGTACTTGGAAGGCTGAGGCAAGAGGATTGCTGTGAGTTCGAGTCCAGTGAGTTCAAGGCCAGCCTGAGCTGCATAGTGAGACCCTGTCTCAAAAAACTGAAAGGGTGGGGGGAGACCTGTCTTCCCAAAGAAAGTTGTCCTTCGCTTCACAATCCCACTTTATTCATGTTATTGCTTTTTGGTGGTATGTACCCCTATGAACAAGTATTTTTCAAGGATAGAACATAAGAACAGTAAATTTAGATCAGAATTTTCTGATGAGCACCTTGGACTTACTAAGAATTGCAGCCACTTACATGAACTAGACGTTGATATGTCATTTTCAGAAAAACAAGGCCAGCCATCCCACTAATTTTATGGTTATGTTGCTCTTTTTTAAAAGAATGTTATACTAGAAAAAGTGTTTTTGGTTTTTTTGAGATATGATGTAGTGGCACATGCCTGTACTCCCAGCATTTGGGAGGCTGAGGCAGGAGTGTGTTTGAGCAAGAACTAATAGCAAGTTCAAAGCCAGCCCGAACTACTTAGTGAGACTCTGTCTTGAAAAACCAAAAGGAAATAAAAAAGGAAGTTTTGTTACTTATATACATTCACTATATTATATATTTTATATGTGGCCCAAGATAATTCTTTACTAATTGTGGCCCAGACAGCCAAAAGTTTATATCTATGTTCTAGATGAATCTGCCTCTTTCTCTCCTTCTCTTTCTCTGCTCTCTTCCATCTAGCTAATTGGGTATCAGTTTTGTTGGTCTTTTCAAAGATTCAGCATTGAGTTTCATACCTCCCCCCCCATAGATATCTACTCTGATCTTTTTTCATCTTTTTTCTGTTTTATGAAAGCCATGTTCAGGTGGTTGATTTTTTTTTTTTTTTTTTTTTTTTTTTTTTTTTTTTGGTCTCTTTGAGACAGCATTTTGCCATGCATCTCAGGCTGGCCTTGAACTCACTTTGTAGCCCAGGCTGGCCTTGAACTCGAAGCAATCCTCTTGCCTCAGCCTCCCAAGTACTGGGATTACAGGTGTGTGCCAAAACACCTGGCTTGTTTTGTTTTAAGATTTTTATTTTCATTTCTAGTGTAAGGTTTTTGTTGTTTTTGCGGTATTGGAGAATTGAACCCAGGGGGTGTTCTACCACTGAGTTTTGGGTTTTTTTTTTTTTTTTTTTTTTTTGAGACAAGTTGTTCTGCTGGTGTTGATCCTTCTACCTCAGCCTCCTGAGTAGCTGAGATTATGGGTGTGTGTCACTGCTGTAGGCAGTCGTATGCATTTTGGTCGGTTTTTTTTTGTTGTTGTTGGCGGTACTACTTGAGCTGGAAGTAAGGGCTTCATGCATGCTAGGCAGTCCCTAGATATATGTTTGGAATGTCATAAATGTTCAAACTGTAGAAGGATGAGATTGTACTTAAAATTTCCACCAGGTTTATTTTCATCTATAATCAAATGCCTTAATATTTCTGCAGTATTTATACTAAATAAAGTAACTAAAGTAATAAGTAGCTTTATGCCAGTTCAGGTCAGGGTTTTTTTTTTAATGTTTTTTGAAGACAAACAGAAACAGAGTTTTTAAAAGTTTCAGACTTTGGATATGGAAATGTAAACTTGATGACTAGTAAATTTCTCTTTTTCCTTTTCATTCATTCATACTTTTTTTTTTAAACAGTACTGGCGATTGAACCTAGGGAGCACTGAGCTACATCCCCCTCCCTGCCTTTAAAATTTTGAGACAGGGATGGTCTTATTAAATTCCCAGGCCAGTTTCCAATTCGTGATCTGTTACCTATTTTGGTTCCTATTATTTGTCTTTTTTGTCGTACCACTTACAACTACTGTGGAAATTTGGCAGTTTCGTTGGAAAATGAACAAGTATCTAAAATTTTCTAGACATTCTATTACTAGATATTTACCAAAGAGAAATGAAAGTATGTCTTATATACAGTAGATCACATTTTTTTCAACTTCCACAAATGAGAACATGGTGATATTTCTTCTGTGGATGGCTTATTTCATTCAACACGAGGTCCTCCTGTTTGATCCATGTTGCCGCAACTGACAAGATTGCATTATTTATATGACTGAGTAATATTTCATGATGTATATATACCATATTTTCCTTTATCCATTTATCTGTTAATGTACACCTTGGTTGATTTTCATAATATGGCTTATAATAGTGTGGCCATTAATGTAGGATTGTAGGTATCTACAATAATTTCATTTCCTTTGGATATCTTCTCAATAGTGAGATAGGTGGATCATAAGGTAGTTTAATTTTTACTTTTTTTGAAGTGTCTTTTCACTGTGTGTGTAGTGGTAATACTAATCTCATTCCCACCAATGATGTATGAGTTCCTTGATGATGACTCCATCATCAGCATTGTTAATTTTTGTCATTTTTTTTTTAATGTGGGTACCGGGGGTCGAACTTGGGACCTCGCGCTTGCCAGCAGGCGCTTCACCGGCCCTTTTTTTCCTTTGTATGAGGATACCGGAAGTCGAACTCAGGACCTTGTGCTTGCCAGGCAGGCGCTTATGCCACTAAGCCATCTCACTGGCCCCAATTTTTGTCTTTTTGATAATAGCATTGTAACTGGAGTGAGAGGATAACTCATTGTGGCCTTGGTTTGAATTTCTTTGTTGATGTGATACTGAACATATTTTTCATATAAGTTGTTGGCCCTTTATATGTCTTTTGAGAACTGTCTATTCAGATCATTTATTTGTGGTACTGGGGATTGAACCCAAGGCTTTGGCATTGAGCCATATCCCCAGCCCCATTCATTCATTCATTTATTTGTAGTGCTAGAATTAAAACTAAGGTCTTCCCGATGAGCTATATCCCTAGCACCTTTTTATTTTGAGACCTCAAGCACATTTTAATTTTTTAAATTTTGAGACAGGGTCTTGCTAAGTTACTAAATTGGCTAGGTTGGGTTCAAACTTGTGACCCTACTCTTTCAGCCTCCCCGAGTGCTGGTATTACAGGTGTTTGCCATTACTCACGCCTGGCATACTTTTTAAAATGTAGAATTGTTATTTTACATAGAAGACCTAAGAAACCCCACCAAAATATTCTTAGAACTAATAAACAAATTCAGCAAAGTACCAGGACACAAAATCAATACACAAAAATCAATAGCATTCCTGTACACCAACAGTGAACCCACGGAGAAAGAAATCAGGAAAACAATCCCGTTCAAAAGAGAAAAAAGTTAAATACCTAGATGCTAACCTAAACAAGGAAGTAAACTTCTATAATGAAAACTATAGTACTCTGAAAAAAAGAGATTGAGGAGGACGTCAGAAAATGGAAAGATAACCACTGTTCTGGATAGGCAGAAGTAATATTGTCAAAATGGCCGCATTACCAAAAATGATGTATAAATTTAATGCAAACCCAAAGTATCAATAGCATTTTTCACAGAACTAGAAAAACATCCTAAAATTTATATGGAACCAGAAGAGATCCAGAATAGCAAAAGCAATCCTGGGCAGCAGGACCTGGGAAGGAGGCATCACAATCCCATATTTCAAGTTATATCGCAAAGCTACTATGATAAAAACAGCATAGTACTGGCACAAAAACACACGTGGATCAGTAGAACAGAACAGAGGATGCAGAAACAAGCCCAGGCACATTTCAGCTATTTGATCTTTGACAAAGGGGCCAAAAACTTAGAGTGGAGAAAAGATAGCCTCCTTAACAAATGGTGCTGGAAAAACTGGCTATACACATGGAGAAGACCCCTATCTCTCATTGTGTACTAAACTAAAATCAAAATGGATCAAAGATCTAAATATTAAAACAGAAACACTTAATCTGCCAGAAGAGAAAATAAGTAAAACTCTTGAAGAAAGAAGCATAGGCAAGGACTTTCTGAACAGAATCTCAGTTGCACAAGAAAGAACACCAGCAATCAGCAAACAGGATTATATCAAATTAGAAAGTTCTGCACAGCAAAAGAAACAACAAAGCGAAGAGACAACCTACAGAATGGGAAAAAATGTTTTTTTATTTTGTGACAGGTTTTGCTATAATTCAGACTGTCCTTGAAGTCACTATGTAGCCTAGGCTGGCCTTGAATTCACAGTGATTGTTCTGCCTCAGCCTGGCACCACGCCCAGCAGGGAAGACATTTTTGCCAGCTACTCCTCAAACACTGGACTAATAATCCAGAATATATAAAGAACTCAAAAAAATTAGACCCCTCAAAATAAAAGGACTAATAAAAAAATGAGAAATGGAAAGGAATAGACATTTCTCAAAAGAAATAGTACAAATAGCCAATAGGTATATGAAAATATGTTCAGCATCTTTGGGCTGTTGAGCAGTGCAAATCAGAACAACACTGAGATTCTGTTTCACTCCACAAAGAATGGCTATCATCAAGAACTCAAAAAAAAAAAAAAAAAAAAGACAAAACAAGAAACAACAAATGCTGGTGAGATTGTGAGGAAAAAGGAACCCTCCTACATTGTTGGTGGGAATGTAAACAAGTATAACCACTATGAAAATTAGTCTGGACATTCCTCAAAAAATTAAAAATAGAAACTCCATGTGATCCAGCTATACTTCTGGGTATCTTCCTGAAAAAGCTAAAGTCATCATAGTACAATGATACAAGCATACACATGTTTATAGCAGCACTACTCAAAATAGCTAAATCATGGAAGTGGCCCATCAACAGATGAATGGATAAAGAAAATATGGTGGGCTGGTGAGATAGCTCAGCAGGTGTGCTGTAGGTATGAGCCATTGCATCTGTCCTTAGCCATTAATTTTTTAATACCACATCTATCCTTCGTCCTGCATGAACTTCTGTCGCTTACGTTTCATACACTGGAATTTCTCATACAGGTTTTTGTCTTAATTTTTTTTTGGTTTTTTTGGTGGTGCTGGGGATTGCACCAGGACCTCATGCTAGGCAAGTGCTCTACTATACTGAGCTATATCCCAGTCCTTTTTGAAGATTTTTTGAGACATGACCTTGCTAAATTGCCCCGTCTGTCCCAAACTTGGGCTCCTCCTGCTTCAGCCTCCAGAATAGCTGGGACTACGGGCGTGCTACCAAGCCTAGCACCTCTTGTCTTTTGTAATTTCCATTTTTTCTTATCTCTTTAACTTCTGTGATTTCTTCATATCTGTGTTTGTCTTAGTTACTTTTCTCTCATTGCTGAGACAAAATACCAGACACTGAAGGTTAAAGGAGAGGTTTATTTAGCTCACAGTTTGTGGAGGTTTCAGTCCATAATTAGCTGGCTCCAAGGCAGGGTGGTGTGGCACAGGGCACAGGGGCAACTGTTCATGGCGGTGGAAGATAGCAAAAGCAACAAGAGCAAAAAGGGAGGAGAGAGCGAGCAAGCCTCTTTCCCTCCCTTATATTGTATGCAGGCTACCCACCCTAGGGTGGGTATAGCACTCACACCCATAATCCCAGCATTGGACCATGAATCAGTCACAAACTAGATTCAGCTGCCTCCGAAAAGTGCCCCTGCATGACCACATGAGGCTTTGGGGGGTCATCCAGACACAAACCATAACAGTATTCTTCCTTGATAATGTTCTCTTTGTTATCTTGTGCTTGCTACTTGTGTTTTGAGTTTATTCCATGTTTGTTTTCTTTCTCAGATCTGCCTGTTTTCATAGGTTCTGTTTGTCCCTTTATTGCTTTAAAGACTTCACATACTTGAAGTCTTTCAGATGGCTATACTATCTGTAGTTTCTATATTACATCTTGATTTATCGATGTAATGGGTTTGTTGATCCACTCCAAGAGTATTGGGTTTTCCTGTGTGTACTGTAGTTTTATTGTGTGAGCCTGTTTTTCAGTGGGAGTTTTACTTGTACTCTAGGTTGAGAGGGGTTCTCATGAGATGGTTTTGTTTATAAGGTTCCAGGCAAGCTTCTTACTAGTTTCTTGACATGGCGTGCTATGTGCTGTGAAAATTTTGGTTGTTTATCTGCGCGTGAAGGTCTTCGGGAGTTTTCTGAGTGTTGATGACTCAAGGGCTAGCAAGGATTTTAGGCTGCAGGGCACCTAAAGCCTGCTCCGTAGCTTCATAGAGGGAGTTGAGTTTCACCTTTTAAACTTTGTTTTCCTTTTCACAGTTATTGTAGTGATTGATAACTCCTGTGGCCACTTGAATCAATGCTTGCTGCTTGGGTTTTAAGTTTTCTATTTTGGCACTTTGGAATTTGTTTGTTGGTGTTTTTGTTTTTTGTTTGTTTTTGGTTTTTGAGACAGGATCTTGCTATGTAGCTCAAGCTGGTCTTGAACTCACTATGTAGCCTAGGCTGGCATCAGATTTGTGGTGATCCTCCTGCCTCAGCCTTCCAAGTGCTGGGATTATAGATGTTCTCCATCATGCCTGGCCTATGTATTTTTTTTTATATTTATTTTTATATTTACGGTGTATGTATTTTTAAAAATAAACTTTAGTTTGCTGCATTTTAGTCATTTTATGTGTTGGGGGGGTCATTTAGTTTTTCCCTAACTGCTTAGTCATCCATTTTGATTGAAGTCTGCCAGTCAACAACTTACTGAGATTAAATTCCACTTAACCTAATGGTGTGAAGATACTAGTTTGTAGACTTGTGTATTTTGGTATTTTATTTTATTTTTTGTGGTGCTAGGGATAAACCTTGGGCCTTAGGAATGTTAGGCAAGGTATTCCCTACTGTGTATATGTTCGTTGTTTGTCCTACTGGCGATTGAACCCAGGACCTTCACACTGAGCTGTAGCCCCAGCTCTATTTTTACTTTTTATTTTTGAAACAGGGTTTTGCTAAATTGCTGAATGTCCCAGTGTGGGCTCATTTGCTATCCCCTGCCAGCCTCCCGGAGTGCTGGGATTACAGCCCTGCAAGACCACATCTGGCTCCTACTGTGGCCCTTAAAAAGAGGCTCATCTCCCCTCTTAAACTCCCTCCCCATGATCTTAGCAGTATGGCATTCAGAATAAACTAGCTTAATAAGCATGAGTGAACTTTGAAGTGATGAAACCACTCAAGGAACATTATACATAAAACTGGTTAGTAGGTTTATCTTTGAAGCTTAAGTGTTTCATACAATAATCAAAACTCACCATGGCAACTAATACTGAATGATTGAGCCAGGACCACACTTATTATACACTAATTATACCAGGGTTACTCAATACTCATGAATTCATTTGGAAAACGTAAAATGGATCTCATTTTCAGTGCAGTCATTTATATAATTTTAAAGTTTAATGATAGAGAAGCAAATAGCAAAAAAAAAAAAAAAAAAAAAGTCCCTGAACAACCTTTAGCTGTTTTGTTTTGGGGATCACATACCCTGGCTGCTGGGTAATATCAGAGGCTAAGTAGTCAGTATAGGAGTATGGTTGTTGATACCTATAGACTTGGATTTATTACTTATTTCTCATTGGAACTTCTTCATGCCTTTAGTTTCTGAATTCCACACTTCTCTGGAAATCTTTCCAGCAAAAAAGTCTTTCTCAGTTGTATCCCTTCCTTTCTGTATGTACAAGGCTAGATTTCTTCTTCACTATTTAGATATTTTTTTCCACCTAAATTCCCTTAAAATTGACTTTTATCTATTTTTTCTTTTCTTTTTTTTTTTTTTTTTTGGATTTTTTTGAGACAAGGTCTCGCTGTGCAGTTCAGGCTGGTCTTGAACTCACTATGTATCCTAGGCTAGGCTCAGACTTCTGGCAATCCTCCTGCCTCAGCCTCCTGAGTGCTGGGGGTTACAGGCATGTGTCACCACACCCAGCTTAAAATTATTTACTGATTTGTGTGCCATGTCCTTTCTTCCACCCTCATCTTTTGGGTATTGTATTAATCTTCTAAATTCCTTACTATTATTTTAGGAGGAATTTATGAGAAAAAGAAAAAGATGCATTTGTGTTGTCGGTGTGTTAGATTGACTTGGAAATTTATAAGAATCTGAGAATCAGTTGTTGAACTTCAAAAGAAATGGAGCAATGGATGGGACTGTATTGAATCACCTTTTTACACAGATATAATAGGTATTTGATGAGACCATCTTTTCCCTTCTTCTCTCCTTGGGACTGAACCTAAGACCCTACACATGCTAAACATACCCTGTACCACTAAGCTACATATCCAGTCCCAAATTAAGTCTTTCTTGCTTAAAACATGGGATGTTTCTGCATCTTTTGTGTCCTTCAGTAACAACTGTCCTTTATTTAGGTGTTAGACATTTCATATTAACTTTCTCAGTATTTTGTAAATGTTATTATATTTACATAGAGATATTTTCTGTCATCTTTTATAGCCTCTATTTTCTTTTTTAAAATTTTGCACATGCGAAGTTTGCATGTTTCTTCCTTAGTTGAGTTAGGGGCCCATAATACTAGTGCTCATCTGCTAGAAGGACTCAGAAAAACTTTTATATTCATGATTGCCTTTTGTGATAATGAAAGTATTCCATAGCAATAGGAAAGGAAGAAGTTAAATTATCATTATTCACAGATGACGCGATACTTTACATAGAAGACCCCAAAAACTACACCAAAAGACTTCTAGATTTAATAACCAGATTGAGTAGTGTAGCTGGATACAAAGTCAGCACTCAAAAATCATTAATAGCATTCCTGTACATGAATAACAAACTCACTGAGAGAGAAATTAGGGAAACTACGCCTTTCACAGTAGCATCCAAAAAAATGAAATACCTAGGAATCAATCTAATGAAGGAAGTAAAAGACCTCTACATTGAAAACTACAGTAATCTAAAAAAGGAGATTGAAGAAGATAGAAAATGGAGCAACTACTTTGAAGATAACAATACACAATATACTATCCATTGTTAATCTCCTATTGTCTTTGAAATTCTCTATCATGTTTTTATTGTTTTTCTCTTTTAAAATTAAAAAAAATGGAAAGATATCCCTTGCTCTTAGGTAGGAGGAATCAATATAGTGAAAATGGCCATACTTCCAGAACTGTTATACAGATTTAATGCAGTTCTAATCAAAATTCCAACAGCATATGTCACAGAATTAAAACAGTCCTAAAATTCACTTGGAACCAGAAGAGACCTAGAATAGCAAAGGCAGCTGTGGGCAACAAAGGCAGGGTGGGGGCATCACAATCCCTGACTTGAAATTGTACTACAAAGCTACTCTAATAAAAACAGCATGGAACTGGCTAAAAAACAGACCTGAGGATCAATAGAACAGATTAGAAGATGCAGAAACAACTCCAGACATACATAGCCACCTTATCTTTGACAAAGGTGCCGAACACATTCACTAGAAGAAAGATAACCCTTTAATAAATGGTACTGGAAAAACTGGCTTTGCACATGCCGAAGATTAAAATTAGACCCATATCTTTCACCATGCACTAAACTAAATTCGAAGTGGATCAAGGATCTAAATATTAAAACACAAACATTAAATCTGCTGGAAGATAAAATAGGTAAAACTCTTGAAGACATTGGTGTAGGCAAAGACTTCATGAACAAAACCCCAATCGCACAGGAACTATCACAAAGAATCAACAACTGGGATCTCATCTTATTAAATAATTTTTGCCAGCTGTCCCTCAGACAAAGGATTACTGTCGAGAACGTATAAAGAACTCAAAAATCAGACCCCCCCCAATGTAAATACCCAATCCAAAACTGGGCATCTGAGATGCATATACACTTCTCAGATGAAGAAGTACAAACAGCAAATATATGAAAAAATGTTCAACATCACTGGGCATTTGTGAGATGTAAATTAAAACAACACTGAGATTGCATCTCACCCCAGAAAGAATGGCTATTATCAAGAACTCAACCAAGAACAAACTGCTGGTGGGAGTGTAGACTGGTGCAACCACTGCGTAAATCAGTGTGGAGATTCCTCAAAAAACTAGGATTAGAGGTTCCATTTGACCCAGCTATTCCTCTCCTTGGTATCTTCCTGAAAGAATTGAAAGCATCACACTACAGTGATATATGCATACCCATGTTTATAGTGGCACAGTTTGTAATAGGCAAATCTTGGAAACAGTCCTAATGCCTATCAACTGGTGAATGGATAAAGAAGATGTGGCTTTTTTTATACAATCGAGTACTACTCTGCCACAAACAAGGGTACGCTCAAGACGTTTTTAGGGAAATGGTTGCATCTTGACACCATACTCTTAAGTGAAATAAATCAGACACACGTGTAAACACCACATTTCTTTGGTGTGAGAAACCAAAAGTGTAAATAATGACCAAAATGTATAATATGTATTGTGAAATAAAAATGTTCAAATAGGTCGGGGAGTAAGAGAGGGGGAGGGGGACAGCAAGGAAGGGAAAAGTAAAAAAAAAAAAAAAAAAAAGAAAGAATGGGAACAAAGGTTTTGTAAATGGAGAGAGGAGGAGGGGTTGAAGGGAGGGTAGGGGAATAGGGAAAAAAAAGAATCAAGTTATATCATGTACCAGGTACAAATTCTTTATGATGAATGTGATCATTATATCTAAAATGTACCAATAAAATATGATTGAAAATAAAACAAAAAATATTGAAAGTATTCCGATTAACATCAACAAAGAGAAAGGGTGTGTGAAGTCTTAAGAGAAAGCAGATGAAAGCTTGAGTGTAGTTGAACAGCAAGGTGCTTAATTATCTCAGAAACAGTGTGAGACAATACACAGGAATATTTTCAAGCAGGAAATCTTACCTGAGCCTTGGGATCAGAGGTTTTTTTTTTTTTTTTAATTTGGGCTCAGTCTTGAAAGCATGCAACCTCAGTAGGGCTGAGATCAGCTACTTGGACTCAGGTCCACCCAGAGGTCAACCTGGGTACAGTAGGCCTCAAGCATATTAAAACGATGCCCCCCCCCCGCCCCGTTAAGTCATACGTTAGCATAAACTGACTAGACCAACTAATACATTGTGGTCCAAAGCCTCAGATGAACTAAAATACTCTTTATCAGGCAGAATATGGCACGGGTTCAGAGGTATCTCCCACAAGCTACGCAGGGGTCAGTCCGTAGGGCTTTCTTGGGAAAGTGCAAGGTTTGAGCAACTCAAGCCTGCCAAGAAAACCCCTTCTTGCTCACTGGTAAATGTATGTTTATTCTTCAAGACCCCAGATAATTGTCACCTCTTTCAGTTACCTGATTCACACACTTTTTGTTTTGTTTTTTGAGACAGGGTCTTACTGTTTATCCCAGGCTGGCCTCAGACTCTTCATTCTGCTTCGACCTTCTGAGTGTTGAATTACACCTGTGCATCACCACTCCTGGTTCTGATTAACTCTTAAGAGTTCGTTGCTCTCGTATCATTGTCTCTACAGTTAGTTACACTTAACTTCCTTTGTAGTTATGTATTATTTGTCATTTAATTCATATCACCTCAGAGTGAACACCTTGATCCTTTTCCTCTAATCTCTGTTCTCTGCTTTGGAAAATTGTTCTTGTTTATTTCCTTTGATCAAGTTTGCTTGCTTGCTTATGTATGTGCGTATGTATTTATTGAAACAAAGTCCAGCCATGTAGTACAGGCTGGCCTTGAACTCGAGATCTTCATGCTTCAGCCTTCAAAGTGCTAGGATTACAATCATGTGCCACCACATCTGGGTGATAAAGATCTTTGTATGCTTTTTGCATATTATCTTATTTATTTTTTTGGTAATGGGAATCGAACTCAGGGCCTTGCACTTGCCAGGCAGGTGCAGTGCTACTGAGCTACACCCCCAGCCCCTACATATGATATTTTGATGGTAAAATACATAATAAATGTTACGCTATATAAAACAATATTTTGTTTTCAAATATATACAGTAATTATATTAGAGTTTATGTAACAATAATAACGATACATGTTTTCTGGGAGACTCGTTCCTACTTAAACAATGAGGTATTTACATTTTTGTTTTACATCAGAATGACTACATGCTTCTATAGTTTGCGTATTACACAACTCTTGAACAACTTCTGCAGCTGTTTATATCACATTCTTTTATGTGGTGCTTTCTGTAAATGTGCATATTATAAACTAAACATTATATGCTAATTTCTTTTTTCAGGATTTTTTGAGACAGGGTCTCATTATGTAGTTTAGGCTGGCCTTAAACTCACGGCAGTCTCCTTGCCTCAGCTTCCTGAGTGCTGGGATTATAGATATGCACCACCATGCCACCTTACATACTAGTCTTGAACCCTTTCTTGAAGGCAGGAATTTATGCTGTATCTTCCTTTCCATGGCTGACACACAGTAGTTTGTTGTATCGACACTGGTGCTATTTTTTAGTTCTTAGCTTTAGCTTCCATATGTTACCTCAGCAGTTTTTCTTTTCTGACAGAACACTTGTGTGTGAAAGCACAGGTGACCCCTCTTCTTTCAGTAGTGTAAATTCAGGTATCTCTGAACCAAGTCTGATTTTTATAACATGATAGATTGTGTATTAGTTTTCTGTTGCCACTGTAACAAAATCACCATAAATTTGGTAGCTCAGAGGAACATACATTATTCTCTTACTGTTCTGGGGCAGGAAGTTTAAAATTAATTTTACTGGGCTAATGCTAATGCAAGCTCTGAGGGAGGATCCCTTTTCATTTATCGTTCAGCTTCTAGTAGTCAGCTCTCTTGTAATGTCTAGCATCTTCAGAGTACATCATTCCAGTCTCTGCCTGTTATCAATTGCTTTCTGCTCATCTGTAGTTTAATCTGTGTCTGCCTCTTTTTTTTTTTTTTTTTTCCCTATTATTGCCGGCTTTTACACTGAGCTGTATCCTTTACCCTTTTAGGACATTTTAAAATTTTGAGGCAGGGTCTCTCTAAGTTGCTAAATCACCCAGATTGGTCTCAAACTTGGCGATCCTTCTGCCTCAGCCTCCCAGAGTGCTGAGATTACAGGTGTGCTCCAGTATGCCCAGCTTCGCCTACCTCTTATAGGGTCACTTGAATATATTTATGGCCTGCTGGACATATTTCTCACCTGAAGAGCCTTAATTTAGCAGCCAGGCATGGTTGTGAATGCCTGTAATCCTAGCGCTCAGGAGACTAAGGCCAGGAGGATGGCAAGTTCCAGGCTGGCCTGGGCTACAGTGAGACCCTGTTTGCCCCTGCCCCATGTCAGGAAGCTTTAATCACATTTGCAAAGTACCTTTTGCCATGTAAAGTAACACTTACAGGTTTTGAAGATCAAGGTTTCTTTTGGGGGTATTATTTATTATCCACCCACATATTATAGTAATAAAGCAATGTTTGGGGGCTGTCACACACACATGCCCTTGAATAACTCAGTCATTTTACTCAGCTCTTGATGCTCATTTTTTGGTCATGCCTGCGACATAAATGGTTTCCATATGGGCATCATGCACACCCCCCCGACAATTATTTAATGTTGCCGTTTTGTGTTGTAGTTGGTGTAATACGATGCCCAGTATGCCGCCAGGAATGCAGACAGATAGACCTTGTGGATAATTATTTTGTGAAAGACACATCTGAAGCCCCTAGCAGTTCTGATGAAAAATCAGAACAGGTATGCCTCTCAATTTTTCTTTATATTCCTCTCTTGATATCAAAATGTAAATTCTAAGAAAAAATCCATGTTTAGGGTAATTAAGTGATTTAGGCTTTAGTTTTATCTTTCAAACTGAAAATAAAGGTTAGCTTTCTTCTACACCATCAAACTTCGTTAAGTGGAACTAAAACTATTATTTAAAAAGTAAAATCTTGCATAGACTTTGTGTTCTGAGCCTGAGATTTTTACCTACCTAAAAGTTGGTTCTATAAGGAGAAGATTTAGTTGGAGATAAATGGCTAACAAAAATTTTACTCTGGTTATAGTGAATCTGCTAGTATATTTGACAGCAAGTTAGAATGTTTTCACCATTTTATTTTGAGGATCTTTATTTGGTAAATTTAATGTAGATTAGTATTTATTTCTTCTTTTAGGTATGTACTAGTTGTGAAGACAATGCTAGTGCAGTTGGCTTTTGTGTAGAATGTGGAGAGTGGCTATGTAAGACATGTATCGAAGCACATCAAAGAGTAAAATTCACTAAAGATCACTTGATCAGGAAGAAAGAAGATGTCTCAGGTAAGATACATGTAGTTTTAATGATTATAATTAACCTTCTTCTTTTGGTCCCATAACATTTTCTGCTTATTTATAAAAGTTTTGCATACCAGCATCAATTAAAATTTGGAAAAGTAGTAAAATTTGTATTATGTTTAGTTGAAAAAAGTATTTGTTTTATTTTGTTACAGAGTCTGTTGGAGCATCTGGTCAGCGCCCTGTTTTCTGCCCTGTACACAAACAAGAACAATTGAAACTTTTCTGTGAAACGTGTGATAGACTAACATGTAGAGACTGTCAGCTATTGGAACACAAAGAACATAGGTACAGAAGTCATAATTGCTTACTGAGAAGCATTATAAAAACTGCTTATAAATTTTGTCTCAGCATTTGAAATCTAAATTTTGTGTTTTATTTCTTGAGGCATTATGTGTTTTGACAAATTTAATAGTTTTCATGTTCATCTCTAATTGTCTTATAAATATTTGTTGAAATGTATCATTATGTAGGTTTGCTTTGTATGAATGGAATTATGTTATTTCTTTGTTATTTTGGTTCAAATAAGCTTTTACTAACTAATATATTTAGGTTGTAGGTTGTAATCTGTAAAGGCAATATGGGTACGGCTAATTTCTCATGGATGTGGGTGATAGCCATTTTAACAACAAAACAGATATATTGGTATCAAATTAGATGTATAATTTACAGGAAAACTAAGAATTTATGAACAGCTAAGTAAGCGTCAATTACAAAACATAGGTACTCCTTAATACATATCTTTATATTTTAACTATATTTTACCTTGAGAATCAGTAGTATTTACTTATGAGTGTGTTTCACCTGAGTACTGAAGTTTTTAGTCAGGTATATAACAAAAGTCTTCATTTATTAAATTTCTCTAGCTTCCAGAGCATCTGTTTATTACAAGTAAAAAAGATGGTCTGACCTATCCACAGTCTAAAATTTTCTAAAGTGTTTTCTCAGAAAAATTTTTCTGGATGGATGGAAATAAGTTCCATGAATCTATTGTCAAGAAAGTTTAGGAAGCCAGGCAATGGTGACACATCTGTAATCCCAGCACTTGGGAGGCTGAGGCAGGAGGATTGTTGAGAATTCAAGGCCAGCCTGGGCTACATAGTGAGTTCAAGATCAGACTAAACTGCATAGTGAGACCCTGTGTCAACACCCCCCACCCCAAAAAAAGGCAAAAACAAAAAAGGCAGGTAGGAGACATTAAAAAAGACTTCAAAAAGACTTTTAAAAAGTTGGGTTTTAAATTCCCCTCCCTCTCTTCTGCTTCCTCTTTTGGGAGCACTGGGAATTGAACCCAGGGTCTTCACACTAAGTTAAATCTCCACTCTTTTTTTTTGAGACAGGGTCTCCCTGTGCAGTTTAGGTTGGTCTTGAATTCACTGTGTAGCCCAGGCTGGCCTCAGACTTGGGCCATCCTCCTGCCTTAGCCTCCCAAGTTCTGGGATTACAGGTACGCACCAGACTCACCCTTTTTTTCATTTTGAGACAAGGTCTCACTAAGTTGCTGAGGCTGGGTTTGAATTTACCATTCTCCTGCCTCAGCCTCCCAGCCATGTGCCACTACACCTAGCTTTTATTTTACTGTATTTATTTCTTTTTTTGAGATAGTGTCTTACTATGTTGCCTAGGCAGGCCTCGAATTTATGATTTATTCAGTGAATTCATTGAAGTTAATTTGATCACAGTAGTTTTGTTTGTTTGTTCGTTTGTTTGTTTTTCCATGCCAGGGTCTCACCATGTAGTCCAGACTGGCCTTGAATTTGCAGTGATCCTCCTGCCTCAGCTTCCTGAGTGCTGGAATTACAGGCATTTGCCATCATGCCTGGCAGATACTATAATCTTAATTGCTAACAGTTGTTGCATCCTTACTGTGTCCCAACCACATTTAATCTGTAAAGTTTAGGTACTGCTATTATGACTCTATAGGTGAGGGGGTCTGCTCACAGAAGGCTTTAGTAATCTATACACAGCCTCATAGTAAAATGGTAGGGGCAGGATTTTGGTGTTATTTTGTTTTGTTGTTGTGGTGGTACTGGGGTTGAACCGGGCCTTGTGTATGCCATGCAGGTGCTTTACCATGGAGCTAAACTCCATTCCTCAGATACCTTATACAGTGGTTTATTGTTCTGTTTTGTGGTACTGGGGAATGAACCCACAGCTTTTATACTGAGCTACATCCACAACTGTCTTGATTATTTTATTTATTTATTTTTATTTTGAGACATGGTTTTGCTAAGTTGCCTAGGTTGGGCTTGAACTTTTGAACTTCCTGTCTCCCACAGTGCTGGGATAATAGGCATTCCCCACTCTTTTAAGTTTTTATGGAGGGTCATTCACTATATAGGTATGACAGATGAAGTCATTGGTCATCTGTGATCAGCTCAGCCTTCAGACCCTCTCTCTTCCCGCTGAGCTTAGAGGGTAATGCTGAAAGTTCTAACCCACTTGTCACCTGGCTATCCTGGAACCTCAGCCATCAGTTGCACTTCATTGGCATATAAAAATACAGTCACAACTGGGCATGATGGCACACCGCTGAAATCCTAGCACTCAGAGAGGTTGAGACAGGAGGGTCACTATTTCAAGCCTCGCCTGGGCAACTTAGTGACTTAGTGAGACCCTGTCTCAAAGTAGGGAAAAAAAAAAAAAAGGACTGGGGGGCTGGTGAGATAGCTCAGTGGCATAAGCGCCTGCCTGGCAAGCACGAGGTCCTGAGTTCGACTCCCGGTACCCACATTAAAAAAAAAAAAAAAGGACTGGGGAATGCGGCTCAGTGCAAAGGCCTTGGATTCAACCCCAGTACTACCACCTGTGCCCCCCCGCCCCAAATCCAGAGATTTCAAGGATTTTTGGAACTGTGTTCCAGGAATGAAGACAAAGAAATATAGTCATGCTTCAAACAACGATTGAAGGAGGGACTACGTATATACACTACATATATCAGTGGCCCCATTAGATTACCCTAGGCTCATTAGTCTGGACATGTGTACTTATTCTCTGATGTTGGCACATGACAAAATTGCCTTATTACTCAGTTCTCAGAACCTTTCCCTTTCTTAAAGCATGCATGACTGTACTTTATATCACAGTATCACACACCACTTTTTTTTGTTCATACTTCCATTATATTTTTCCTGGATATACTATTGTTGAACTTATGTCATTGTACTTAAAAAACTGAGGTTCCCTTTACTATAACAAATTTATAATTAATCTTTCTACTTTGATGTTCGCTATCAAATTTGTTTTCTTAATGTTGCTGCCAATATTATTTTGTTGAAGTATAGTTGTTCCCAGAAAACAACAATAAAACACTTTGCAGTGGTTTCCTCATGGTTAAAGTATGAAGTTTTCTTTCAGTATAGCATATATCACTGAATCATCTTTTTCCTCCCTCCCCTCCCTTCTTTCCTGCCATGTACTGTGGGGATTGAACCCAGGGTCTCATGAATTCCAGGGAAATGGTCTTCATCCCCATCCCCTTTTCCTCTCTTAACTTCATTTGAGGCAGGGTCTGGCTAAGCTCCTCAGACTGGCCTCACACTTGCAATCCCACTGCCTCAGCCTCCCAAATACCTGGGGTTCCAAGTGTGTACCAGTGCACCTTATTATTGAATCTCACCAGCATCTTTCTCTTTGTCATCTGTTCATAAGACCACCTTCACTTCTGACCCCATCTGCAGAGTTCAGTAAAAACCTAGAAGTAGCATGCTGAGCTGATTGGTTTTTACCTCCTTCAAGCAGAGTTATGGCCTTCCAAGGAGGATGCAGACCATTTGTTCACCTTGGGACTGCTGTCCATAAACTAAACAATACTTTGTTGATTATTATACTAGAGAACCGTACAGAGGGTAGTTATCAGTGTAATTGTAGGCTCCAGGGGCTCCTCAGGTGGTTCCAAAATTAGCCAGGCGGGAGTGGGGGAAGGGGGCTGCTTGTAACTAGGTCCTATCTCTGAATTCACCTGCTTGTGTGTTCCTGTATAAGCCAGTTTCGTTTTATACGGGCTCCATTTATTTAAATAAGCAAGTTGGCTTATTTATTTATCCTGGGGATTGAACACATGGCGTTTGTACTGACGTTATATCCCCAGCCCTTTTTTTTATTTGAATAAGACAGGGTGTCACTAAGTTGTGTTCCTCAGGCTGGGCTTAAACGTTGCAATCTTCCTACCTTAGCTTTCCTGAGTGCTGGTATTACAGGCATATGCTATCATGTATGGCTTACAGGAAATGCTCCAGAATGCTGCCTGACTTTATATTAGAGTGTTTCTCTGGAATCATCCAAGACATAGGAATTTCAGGTGTCAGGATTATTTTATGTCCTTCAGTCATACAAGTCTTGATTAATACCCAGTAGCAGCTGATTTGTTTTCCAAATGGTGTATATTGTACCACAGCATCCAGAAATTTTCACCTCTAAAATCCTACTGGATGCCACTGGGTAGCACTTACAAAAGCTTTTGCCATAGCTCCAGTCTGCTAAAATGTGTTGCTGACACTTCCCTAATCATCTGAGTGTGGATCATGGCCCCCCAAAAGTATTGAGAAGAGATTGCTTTTTGCAATTCAAACATGACTTTTGTTTGGAGCCCATTTATGTGTGAGCTACTTTGAGATAGGCTTTTTCCCCTTTTAGTTTTGTTTAGTTTTTGTGCACTTTTGTGCATACTTTATTATGGAAAATTTCAAGCAAACATAAAAGTGGAATAGTAAAATGAACACAATTACCCTAATATAGAGCTTCACCAATTTTCCAAAAAATTAACCATTTATTTTTCATGTCTGCCCTGCCTCCTTGTCCCTGTATCCTGATTATTATGATGAGTATCCCCAGCATCAGGAATACCATCCTTTAACCATGACATACAATGTCTTGGAACCTGTGTTTTGTTCCGTTTTCTAAATAATCCAGCATACAGACAGTTACTGCTTATGGTTTTATTTAAAATATTGCAAAAGCAATAAATCCAAACTTTGAATTCTGATCTTTTTTCAGGCTAGCAGTATGCAATACGATACTCTCATGGAGCTGGGCACTTCCATGTTGTTATAATGATAGAAACTAATGCTATTCTCAGATGTGGAATATATAGTCATTCAGATCCAAAAATACCAACCAAATATTGGAATTTTGTTTAGTTCTAAGGCTAAGGGGCAGTCGCAATTTATCTTTGTCTTCTTTCCTTTATTCTATTTTTTTTTTTTTTTAAATTGAGACAGGGTCTCTCTATATAGCTCAGGCCAACCTTCAGTTTTCTATGTAGCCCAGGCTAGCCTTGAACTTGAGATCCTCCTACCTTGGCCTCCAAAGTGCTAGTATTATAGGCATGTACCACCATGCCTGGCTATTTTTCTTTATCTGTGAAATGTCATGGTCTAGGTTATTTTTAGGAATTTGAACTATATGGACAGGCTTTTGAACCTTTGTTAGATTTAGCAGTCAACACCTATTGGTCATGTATGTTATTGTGTTTAAGTAAGTCCTAATTTGGTCTTTAGTTTCTGATACTATATCATCAGTGTAATGTATTATCACTCTTGAGACCTGTATCAAGTCGAAATCTTTTTTAACCAAATTATGACAGTAAGCTGGTGAATTGAAATAACCCTGTGCAATATAGTAAATGTAAATTGGACCCCTCCCATGTAAAGGCAAATTGTGGTTGGCTCCTTTACATGATAAGAGATAGAAAAAACATATGTAAGATCAGTCACTGTGAGCTGGACATGGTGGCTCATGCCTGTACTCCTAGCACTTGGGATGCTGAGGCAGGAGGATCACTGAGAGTTCAAGACCAGTCTGGGCTACATGGTGAACTCAAGGTCTTGCCTGAGTTACATGGTGAGACATCTCAAAAAAAAAAAAAAAAAAAAAAGGAAAAGAAAAAAAGATCAGTGTGTATTGCTGCCCTTTAGCCTCTTACATTTTTTTGTACTAAGATCGTGTCAGGGACCATTGATAAAATGCTGGCAGTACTTCAGTCTTCATGGTTGACTCTTAGTCTCTGTGAGACACCTGCTTTTCCTGCAGGCCACACAGGATTATTGTACTGAGTGAATTCATAGGCACTGACTTGTGATTTTTTTATTAAAATGATAAATCTCCATTTGTCCACCAAGCTTCCTGGACTGTCTCAAATTAGCAACTTCTGTGGACTTGAACAGTTCTAGTGGTTCCCATTTAGCACATGTAATCCAGATTGGCCTTAAGGTAAACTTCATGTCTTCTGTTTTGCAATACTAGGCAGGTGAAGTACTCATCAGTCTGACACATATCCAAACCAGTACATTCAGCTAAAGGAGACGTAAGGACTTCACATAAAATCTATTAAAATATTCTGATTTTAATGTAAACTTTAATCCCATCAGCCATTACCACTTCCCATTCTAATATCTATTAGAACTTGATCTTAGTAACCGTTTAGGACAATAGATTTCAGAATCTTAGTGAATCACCATTCTCTGTCAGTAGTAAATGTATCCTATCTGTCCCCTGTGCTGCCGTGTCCACCGCTTATATTCCCACCTCTTTTAATTTTTTAACGTTTTGAGGCAGGGTCTTGCTAAGTCGTTAAATTGCCCAGGCTGGACTTGAACTTGTGATCCCCTGCCTCAGCCTCCCAGAGTCCTAGGATTTACAGGAGTGTGCCACATGCCTAGTTCCCCCTGGCTTTTGTTTGTTTGTTTTTTTTTGTTGTTGTTTTTGAGACAGTCTCTCGCTTTGTAGTGCAAGATGGCCTCAAACTTGAGGCAGTCCTCCTGCCTCAGCCTGCCGAGTGCTGGAATTACAGACATAGGCCACCACACCTGGCTGCTTCCCTCTGGCTTTTTTACCCACTCAGGTGTATATAGTTGATCCTTCAACAACATGGGTTTGAATTATGTCAACTGATTTGTTTATTTATTTATTTAGATTTATGACAATCTGGAAAAATGCAAATGATCTGCATGACCAAAAAAAACAGAGAAAAATGAAAAATTAGGGGTATTATGAATGTATCAATATACATGAAGATAAGTCTTTTCTCATTTATTACCATAAAAATACAAATCTGTTATCAAAAGTTAATCAAAACTTAAACAATAATGTGTTCATTCACAGTTAAGAGAAATTAGACAGATGTAGTGATTGTTATTAAATCTTCAGAAAATTAGCTGTGGTGCATATTACTGTTATAGTATACTACTGTAATAATTTCATAGTCACTCATTACTGTTGCAAAGCTTAGGTCTGGGGAGTATCTGTTTCAGATACCTGTGACACTAATCTTGTGAACAGTTCATCTCTTTAGTAAATTTTTTTTGTCACAGTAAAAAATGATCTTTTGCAGTTTTTGAGTATATTTTACTTCCTGTGTATAATATATGTAATATATAAAGTATGTGTTAGATGTTTATGCTATCAGTAAGGTTTCTGGTTAGCAGCAGTAGTTATGTTGTTTGGGAGTCAGATGCTACACAGATTTTCTGCTGTGTGGAGTTGGCTCCCCTGATTGCTGCATTGTTCAGGGATCCATTGGACTGCCTTGGTTCCCCAGCTGGGTGTTGAATTAGAAGACCTTACCTCTCTTAGGCGATTCAAGGTCAGGCCCTCTGACGTTTAATATTTCTTCAGACTGGGGTAAAATAGCTAAGTTAATTAGGGCCCTTTATTGTTAAGTACTAGCAGTGCTCCCCCTGATCAACCCAACCTTTCAGTAATGCTGCATTAAGACCTTTGTTTCAGCCTCATCAGTGTCTGCCTTATTCATCCTATTTTTACATAAGCATCTAAAGATTTCCAGATGCCTAGGTAAATTCCTTTACCTCTCCCTTTTGTCTTTCCCTGTTTTCTTATAAGTCTTTAATTTTCTTAGTATCTGTATTACTCATAAAGAGAAATTGAGACATTAAATCTGGTAATATCTTGGGTCATTGTTAGATTCTGCAACAGTAAGATTATATGGGATGCTCATGCAAAAGGACACCCCTAAGTCCCAATATTTATTATATACTATGAAGCATATTCAGTAACTGTTCTGATCAATGTGGTTCCAGTCCAACATGGTTTGCATATGAAGCATATCAGCTGCTTATTCTGGGGAGTTTCATTTGGCATTTATAGGAGGAGGACAGGGTAGAAATTTAACAGTGGCCTTTTATCTAGTTCATGAGGCTAGTTATCATTTAAGGAATAACCTGCTCTGTGTCTGGATCATAGATAATTACCTATAGTTATTTAATACTGAGGTGCATCAACCCAGATATGCTCTTTAATTCTGCAGCATTCATGCCGGTGATACCAGTACTCTAGGAGGAGGATCACAAGTTTGGGCCCAGCCTGGGAAATTTAGTGACTTAGTGTGAGACCCTGTCTCCAAATAAAAGAAATAAAAGAAGGGTTTGGGAACTTAGTTCAGTGGGAAGGCCCTGGGTTCATTCCTCAGTACTGCAAAGCAAAACAAGACACACCAAAGACACTCCTAGATTAATCTTTCTCACAATTTACATCAGTAAGATTTGTTTGTTCGTTTTAGCTAATAGTGTTCCCCAAGGCAAGACAGTTTCTCTATACTGTAGTGGTTATACTATACTATACTGGTTTTAATAATTACCTGGTTTTGCCTTCCTTACCTGGACTACCTTTTTGTGACTTGGGGTCATATAGGTGCTGTCTGATATCCTAGCATAATTTTTCCTTTAGGAGTGACTCTAGACACTGGCCAAATTGTGAGCTTGTGCCACTGTCAGAATCTGTCCCAATACTCTGTTATTTTTATTTTAGCTACTCCAGATAACAGTCGTAAAATGATTGCATAATTAGCTTTTTTTTATCTTACCCATTTGCGTTTTCTCATTTATTTGGTGAATCAGTTTCTTAGGAATTGGCTTCTAAATCCCATTGGTAACATTTACCTCTAGTAACTGCAGTTGCATTTCCAGCACTATAAATGACTAGGTAGCAATCAAGAATCAAAAGTGCATCAGTCCCTGTCCTCTGTCCTTCTTCCCAAACTACATGTTTCAGTGAGTCAGAGTCATTCTAGTGATCTCACTTCTGACTTTAACTAGAAAATTAGACTGTGTGGGTGGCACATGGCTATAACCCTACAACTTTGAAGGCCAAGGCAGGAGGATTGTGAGTTCAAGGCCAGCCTGGGCTACACAGTGATACCCTGTCTTGAAAAACAAAACAAATCAGAGAACAACCCACAAGACCCTCCCTCTTCTCCTCCTCCTCCTCTTCATCCCTCTCCTTTTTTGAGGGGTGGGGTGGGATACTGAACATTTGAACCCTCCTTACATATGCTAGGCAAGTGCTATACCCTTAAACCCTGTTTTATTGTTTTACTTTCTATTTATTTTTATGGTCTTGGAGAATAGAACCCAGAAGTACCGTACCACTGGTATCCTTGGTGTTCAGAATTTTTATTGGAACTCTGCCATATAGATGTGGTTTACTGCCCACATGGAAACCTGTGTCCAGGCAGCCCCTTTTAAGGTTGATCTGGTACTGTAAGTTATATCATTAGCATAGACTTACCTAGGTTGAGTCAAGATTTCCGGGCAGAGATACTTTTATTAGGCAGGACAGCCTGCCAGAAACTGACGGCAAAAGCTACACTGCTCTGGGCAAGATTAAATTCTTCACTAAATAGTCTTTTATCTTATATTTACACTCCAATAGCAGAAACTCCCCTGTTCCAAACTTCTGCCTTTGCACATGTAATTTCTTAGAATTAAAGATAATTCTTTTTACCTATTAAGGGAACAGTATAACCTTAAAGCTAGTTCACTTCCACGTGTTTTTGTTTTGTTTTGCTTTGTTTTGTTTTGTTTTTTGGTCTTTTTGAGACAGGGTCTTGCTGTGAAGTTCAGGCTGGCCTTGAACTTGTGGCAGTCCTCCTGCCTTGGCCTCCCCATGCTGGGATTACAGGCATGCATCACCACTCCCGGCTCCGTATGTTTTTTTGTGTGTGTGTGGGTACCGGGAGTCGAACTCAGGACCTTGCGCTTGCCATACAGGCACTTAATGCCGCTGAGCTATCTCACTGGCCCTCCGTATGTTATTTTAACTAATACTTTTTACTCCATTATTTCTCCTCACTTTCCCCCCTTTTTTCTATCTAGACTTCAGGCCTTTAAGAGTTTCAATTTCTTACATGCTTATTGATTAGATCAGGATTCCCATCTCTTTTTTGCATCAGTTATTGTAACAGCTTACATTTTCTAGAAATCAGCTAGTAGAGATTTAAAACATTAGCTTTGAATTAAACAGTGTTGAGATTATGTCAAAATCCATGGCTATATCTCTTTCTTGTTTATGATTGTATAGCCGAGGTTATTTCCTTATTTTTTAGCTTGGCCATAAATCTGTGGCTTTTACTGGCAATTTTAGTAAGCTAGCTCTTTTTTTTTTTGGTGGGCACCGGGGGTCGCCCTCAGGACCTCGCGCGCCAGCAGGCACCCGTGCCACTGAGCGATATCACTGGCCCTTTTTTCGTATGTGGGTTCCGAGAGTCGAACTCGGGCCCTCGCGCTTGCCAGGCCAGTGCTTACGCTGCTGAGCCATCTCACCGGCCCAGTAAGCTAGTTCTTGAATTAACTTATTTGTTCTCTTATTTAAAAATGATTCTCATGGTTCTCTTTTATCCTTATTGATTTTTCCTTACTCTGATTTAATTCTGCTTTTCTTAAATTCTTATGTTGAATCTTTAGTTTATCAGAAAGATGTGAATTTTTCCATTGAATGTAGTTTCTTTCTATAACCATTGCCTTTACAGTCTGAAATTATAGCTTTTATTTTATTTTATTTATTTTTTTTTAAACAGGGTCTTGCTACATAGTCCAGGCTGGCCTTGAACTTATTATGTAGCCCAGGCTGGCCTTGAACTTGTGATTCTCCTGGGTACTGGAATTACAGGTGTGTGCTACCATGCCTGACTCCACCCTACCCTGTAGCTTTTTAAAAAATAATAATTGTTATATACGTTTTACACAGGGAAACTGTATTACCAACTTTTTAAGTTTTTTTGGGGAATGACTGAGAATTGTACCTATAAAGTGGTTAACATTGTAAGAGCTCAACAGTAGCTTATTAATCTTGCAACGTACATACCACCACCACCACCACCCCAAAATTTTTTGATTTGGCCAAGTGTGGTACATGCCTATAATCCCCAGGGCTCTGTGAGGCCGAGGCAGGAGGATTGCAAATTTGAGCTTAATCTGGGCATTTTAGAGACTTAGTGAGACCCTGTCTCAAAATATGAAAAGGCCCAGGCAGTAGCTCAGTGCAAAAGCCTTTGGTTTAATCCCAAGCATCACAAAAATAACCACAATAAAACACTGGATTCAGGTCTTTGGTTCACTTTATGACCTTGGGAGTTATATTCCTGAAAGTAAAACATTACTGGAATGGCATGAAGTTTTGTACCTGGAAGCACTACGAAGTTTCTAGCCAAATCATGGGGTTATTCTTTCTCCTGCTAAAAATTCTATTCACAGTAAAGGAATACAAGAGGCACAGACTATTAAGAATGGAAGAAGAGACAACAGTGGAGATTTTAGTCCATTTTTACAACAGAAAAATGGATAGGAGATTTGGTGGATTTGATAATCGACCTAGTCAAGTTGAATGAACTCAAAGCATACAAAAGGAGATACAAAGGAAGCCAGTCTATTTATTTTTCAGAAACTTAAAATGGTTTATGACCTACAGATGATAGGTTTTCCAGAAATTGAGCTTATCTCTGGAAAAATAAAATCAGTGTTTCAGACCAGAAGTTATGGAGGATGGGGATGAAGTACTAGGCTGAAATCATTGAAATGAAGTATAAATCTTCCTACCATGAGACACTCTACCACCCCTCTGACTTATGTATAGAATGCCAGTAGTACCACTTCCATTTCACTGTCCCTTTTTACCTTCCTCTTAGGAATTAGACTTTTTACCCTCTGGAGAAAGTGAATGATCAGAACATGCCCCTAAATTTTGGCATTTAGGGTTCATTTCTAGTTAAAAAGCTAGGTCTTTCTCAGATTGCCTTGTAGGGAAGCCCATCAGTTCATAAATGCTCTTCCGTAGGATTCTCAGCACGCCCCCCCTTTGAGGGGGGTAATACCAGAGATCAAACCCAGGGGCTCTTGCATGCTAGGCAGGCACTCTACCATTGAGCTACATCTCTAGCCCTTTTTAATTAATTTGAGGTAGGTCTTGGTAAGTTACCTAGACTGGCCTCAAACTTTCAGTCCATCTGTCTCAGCCTTCCTGGTACCTGGGATTAAACTACCATGTTTGGTCTAACTCTTTTATAATTTTTTTTTTTTTTTTTTTTTAAAAAGGGTAAAGACAGATTCTGGAAAGATGGTGGCATCAGCTCTGCATACCTGTTCCCAGGTAGATGGGTAAAACTGGTGTTCCTGCTGGGCATGGTGGCGCATGCCTGTAATCCCAGCACTCAGGAGGCTGAGGCAGGAGAGGATTGCCATGAGTTTGAGGCTAACCTGGGCTACAAAGTAAGTTCAAGGCCTGGCTGAACTATATAGCAAGACCCTGCCTCAGGAAAAAATAAAAAAATAAAAAAAAAAAAGGAAAAAAAAAAAAAACATTGGTGTTCCTGAGGACAAAGCAAAGATAATCTAAATTTGGTTTTGTTGAACTAACACCATCAACTGCCTCCTGTCTGGCTTGTTTATATGAGCCATGATTAGTTACTACAGTTGTTTATATTTCTAACTGGCACAGGCACTGACATGAAAAAGAGCAAGGTGCACTGAAAAAAGAGAACCAAAAGACAGTGTAGGAACAAAGCAACAGAAAAATGTAGAATTAAATATTACAACATCCTGAAAGATACAAGAAAGTATGAGTCATGAAATAAGAGTAGGATCTCTTCAAAGGCCAGAATCAAAGTAAGAAATAACTCTTGGAAGTTTAATGGCTAAAATAAAAAATTAACAGGGTTGGTCAATAAATTTTAGATAGTCCCCCAGAAAACAGACCACAAAGAGAAAATAAAAAAGTTAAAAAGATTATAGCAGTTCTGACAGATTAACCAGCATAAATTACAGGAGAAAAAAAGATGATTTTGGAAAATGATCATATAAGTCAAGAACGTTTTAGAACCTACAGTCACCAGGATGAAATGTGCCAATTAGTGTCCAGAATGATTGTTTTAAAAAAAACATATTGAGGTGTATGTTATCACAAAATGACAGTACACTGTGGGTTAAAATTCAGATCCATATTCTCCAAATAATATTAGTAGGTAATTGGCAGTGAGATAGGAATAAAAAAACGGGGTCTTACAAATGGCAATGCCAAAAATTTTTTGAATTGCAGTGTCAGAAACTAGAAGGTCCTGGAACTGTGACTTCAGAAGTCAGGAGGTGAGGGTAAATGATTTTCAACCTAGAATTCTATAATTTAACTATAAATTCTTTAACTATATAAATTCTGTAACAAGTAAGGATTCAGAAACTTTGCCTCCTACCTCTTTCCAAAAGGTGATACAGTAAAATAAGTTAGTAAACCAAGAAAGTAGAAGAAAAGGGAGTGACTCGAACAACAGCCGTGCAATTGAAGGAAAACTAAAAATGGAACCACATCTATTAAATTTGTTGCATTGGATCATTTGAAAAATTTGACAAGTTTTTGACATGTGATAGTTCATGAGAAACTTTGGAGATTTTGTCAGAATGAGACAAAACGGAACCTGTGTATTTGTAGTGAATCTGTTTCTCGTGAAATAGTCACTCTGCAACAGTGATGGCAAACCTTTTAGAGCTTTCACTGGTACAAACAGCCCACTGTGGCACATAGGCCATAGGTTCACCACCACTGCTTTAAGATCATACTCTAATTACTCTTCAGTCCTTGTCAAAGGTGAAGATGGAATTGATTTACCTTACCTAGAATTTCTTTTCCATTGACAGGTTGTAAGAGGAAGCCTTTCTCCAAGCATCTTTACCATCAATCTTTGCAGCTTCTCCATCATTGTCAGCCTTGAATCTACTAAAATTATGTCTTTTATCCTTTTTCTCCACCCAAGAAAGTCCAACACTCAAGTATTCCCCTTCGTTCATAAGAGTTAGCATTCTTGTCCCTTTCTGCCATGTTGTTCTCAGGAATTCATGGTTTGTCATCAGCAGGATCTACGTTCTCAACTTTTTCTTTGACCCTTTGCTGGACCTCTGTTGCTGTAATGGACACTGTTTCACCTTCAGCCCTCTTAACTGGTGACTTTGTTGTTGTTCATGTCTTACATATCATTGGGCCTATACGTATGAGATAGGTCTTCTCTTTGCTGTTTTTAGGACATTCTTCTTTCCTTCCCCCAAATCTCCAGATTTTAATTTCATGTTATCACCCATAACCTTTCATTGTCGCTGTCCTCTGAAAACTCTTTGAGCCATTTCCCTTCATCTCTTAAAAGATTTTAGTTCCTAACTCAGTGGGAAGCTATATAGAACACTACTGTTATCTTAATACCTGCCAGCTGTAATGGACACAGATTTAATCATTCAGACCCCATACCTACTTTTTGTTTTCTTTGAACTTTCTGATGTTTTCATCCTTTATGTTGCTGTGGTCACACACACGTATGATAAAATTGTAGGCCTTGTCACTTCTAGTAATTGTATTTAATTTCAAGCATTCCTCTCTGTGGCCACATCTCCTTTCATTCCAACTTACTCTGCTTGGTACCAGACATCTGCAGTTACTCAACCACACAACAACATATTTTAATCCATTGATCCTGCTGCCCTTCACTTTATCTCATCCCTTCGTGTTCTCATTTAACCATTTCCCAGTGTAATTCTATGGTGATTCATTTTAATCTGTCTCTTGGATTTAGCATTGGCTCCCCTACGTACCTTTTGAGCCTTGCTTGGCGAAACCACAATTGCAGTTAAACCAAACTTTCTCCAACAATGCTTTGTTTCTACAACTAAACACCACAGGAGAAAAACACATTATGCCATGATGATAGCAACTGGTATCATTTTCGGTTCATGTCCATTTCCCCCAAGGAGGCCCTCAGTGTTGTCTGGAAATAATGATGTACATTCATACCTTTTCCTTTCTTAAAATGTCTAATATTTCATCCTCTGCCATCTCCCCCAGATACTAACATTGCTTCATATTTCATTGAGAACATTGAGGCAATCAACTTCCTACAGATTCTCTTCTACCACTGTATATTGTACTGTGCCATTGTACTGTACCAGCATTTCTGCCTTTATTTTAGATTAGTTGAACTCTCTTCTTACAGAAAGCTATTTCCTTAATTCATACACTGCATAAGTGTAGCCAAGGATATTGCTTCAGCAATTTGCCCCATCTCTGCCAGACTGTAAGTTTTTTTAGTCTCTAGCAATTATTCCTATGAATATTTCAAAATGATGGGTTTTTTCCCACCTTTAAACACCAAAGAAAACAAATCCTTCTCTTTAACCCCTTCTCTCTGCCAGCTGCTGTCTCTGTTCCTCTTTATGACAAACCTTTTTGAAAGGATTGCTTGTAACCATCATCTCTGATTCTATTTCTGTTGTTCTCCTAATTATACACATTATTATATTTTGACTGTCAGCATTCTGCCAACATTTTTTTTTTCAGAATCATGAGTAACTACTCTAAATCTAGAGGTCATTTCTCAGTTGTCATCTTAATATCTTACATATCAGCAATATTAACATGTTTATTCTGGTACTCAGCTACCAGAAAACCACATTGCTTTAGTTGTCTTCCTGCCACACTGACCACTTCTCAGTTTCATTTGCTCATTTTCCAGGTTCTGTTAATGTTGGATGTTCCAGGGACTGCACCATTATCTATACCTATAGCCTCATGGGTTTATACACCATTCATATGCTGATAATGTTCAAAATTATATTTAATTCTTGTTCCTGAGCTTTCAGATTTCTGTCCTACTGATCCTGACATGTCTTCTTGAATGTCTGCTTTCTCAAATGTACCATATCCCAAACTGAATGAAGTATATTGATCATCATCTTTCTTCAAACTTTTCACTGGCAGTTTTGCCCTCTCTCAGTTTGGGGCAGTTGCCTATTTTCAGTTGTATAGGCTAAAAATCTTGGCACTCTCCTTGAGTCTCCTTTCTTCACATACTCAAATTTGAATAGGTAATCTTTTTTGCTCCACTTTCAAAATGTATTGCCAAGCCCACAACCTCTTACCATCTCCATTGCTAGCTACTAGCTTGGTCTCAGCCATCATTTCTTATCTGAATGACTTGTAGTCTCCTGAGTTGTCTCCATGCTTCTTATATTATCTCCCTTTAGTTCATTCTTAACTTCTTTAGTGAATCTCAAACTAGATTGTGTCTCACACACACACACACACACACACACACACACCCCTGCTTATCGAAGTGGCTGTCCATTTCAGAGTCCTTATCG
Organism: Erethizon dorsatum; assembly: GCA_028451465.1. Lineage (NCBI taxonomy): Eukaryota > Metazoa > Chordata > Mammalia > Rodentia > Erethizontidae > Erethizon > Erethizon dorsatum. The sequence continues at coordinate 81,384,236 of CM051829.1, forward strand.
TGAGTGGTCTTTAAGACTTTGCATATTCATTTTACTACTATTCTCACTTTCTCCCTCTACTATAGTGACACTGGCTTCCTTGCTGTTGCCCAAACATTTCAGGGTTACTTCTGATCTCCTTGTTTCTGGCCTGGAACTTTCTTGCTCCAAATGTTTGCATATCTTGCTTATACCAGTCAAGCCCCTATTTAAATGTAACTTTGTCATTGAGGGTTACTATAATCACTTTATTTAAAATTTTAGTTTAGCCAGTTACAGAGGCACATGCTGTAATCCCAGTTACTCTGGAGGCTGAGGCAGAAGGATCACAAGTTCCAGGCCAGCTTGGGCAACATGGTAAACCCCATTTCAAGAAAAATGCATTAAAGTTTGCCCCTTCTAATCTTCCTTATTCTGCTTTTTCTTTTTTATATAGCAGTTAGCACCTGCCAAGCATAATTTATACCTTAGTACTTTTTGTGTTCATCTCATTCAGATATAAACTTCATGAGGTAAATGTCTTTGTGTTATTTGTTAATGGTTCTCAAGGACATTAGAACAATTTTTGACATAAATTTAGACATTTCACCCATTTGACATGTACTTATTAATTTAGATACTTAGAAACAGTAGAGCTGCCTAAATAGAAGTTTCAGTTATGTGTTTACAGCCATATGTCACTTAACAATGGAAATATGTCCTGAAAAATGCATCCTTGGGCAATTTTGTTTTTGTGTGTGTGATATACTTATGCAAACCTCGATGGTATACTTTACTAAACACTTAGGCTATATGTATAATTCTAGCACTTGGGAGGCTGAGGTAGGAGAATCATTTGAGGCCAGCTTGGGCTACGTAGTGAGCTCAAGGCCAGCATATACTGCATACTGAGACCCTGTGTCAAAAAACCAACCCCCCCCCAATTTAATGTTAACTTACTGTAACACTGACAAAATGTTTTAATTTTTAAATCTTTAATTTTTCTGTAATAGCTTAAAATGCAATATATTGTGGGCTGTAGGAATTTTTCAACTACACTGTACTCCTACAGGATTACTGTTATGTATGTGGTTGGTTGTTGACTGACAGCATTATGTAGTGCATGGCTGTATTTTTATATGAGTAATTTGAAGTTGCATAAATAGTTGAAGGCCCTTGCTCTCTTTCACTTGGAGGTCCTTTCTCTTTTATTTGGAACATTTACTCCTGTTACACATAATGTAAACATTGATATAGTTAGTTTTAAGTGTACTGTTTGTTTTTTGTTTTTGTGGTGCTGGGGAGCCTAGAATCTTGCAGGTGCTAAGCACATACTTTATGAATGTGTTACATATCCAGCCCTACTATTTATGTTTTGTTCTTTGTTGTTTCTTCTTGCCTTCTTTTAAATTTATGGATCTTATTTTCTTAGTATTTTCTTTTATATCTACCTTTGTTTTTGGTTTTTTGAGACAAAATCTTGCTGTGTAGCCCAGGCTGGCCTTGAACTCATGTTGATCCTCCTGCCTCAGCCTCCAGAGTGCTGGGATTACACACGTGTGCCACCATGCCTGGCTCAGTTTTCTAAAATAAGATTTCGGGGCATTGACAGTAACATAAGGGCCAAACTATGGAGGAATGAAATGTTAATTTACTATACGTGTATTTGACATTGGGAGGAAACTTTTACATTATTACAAAAAATGGAAAAGGCAAATAAAATATTGTATACAATATTATATACAGTATCTTCACTTTTTAATAATTAAGTTTATTGGTATAATTTAGATATGCATAATGATCACATTCATCATAGGGAATGTGTATCTGTACATGATATATCTTAGTTCCTCTTTTTTTCCCATTCCCCTCTCCTCTCTCCAACCTCTCTTCCCTGCTTTATTTACAAAGCTTTGTTTTCACTTTATCCTTTTTTTCCCTCAATTTTTCCTTTTCTCTTCCACCCCGCCCCCCCAATTCTCCTTTCCTTTTGAACAATTACATGCTATTTCACAATATCTGCTATACATTTTGGTTCTTATTTATACTTCCAGTTTCTCACACCAGAGAGACAGTGCAGTATTTACACATATATGTCTGATTTATTTCACTTAAAAGTATGTTGTCAAGGTCCATCCATTTAGCTATAAATGTCTCAAATTTATCTTTCTGTTTGGCTAAGTAGTACTCCATTGTATAATTATTTTTTATCCATTCATCGGTTGATGGGCATTTGGGTTGTTTCTAAGATTTAGCTGTTACAAACTGTGCTGCTGTAAACATGAGTGTGGATATACTGCTGTAGTAGGATGCTTTTAATTCTTTCAGGAAGATATGAAAGAGAGGAATAGCTGGGTCAAATGCAACCTCTAGTCCCAGTTTTTTGAGGAATCTCCACACTGATTTACCTGGTGGTTGCACCAGTCTACACTCCCACCAACAGTGGAGAAGGGTTTGTTTTTCCCCCACAACCCCATCAGCATTTGTTCTTGGTTGATTTCTTGATGATAGCCATTCTTTCTGGAGTGAGATGAAATCTCAGTGTTGTTTTAATTTGCATCTCTAAATGATCAGTGATGTTGAACATTTTTTCGTGTATTTATTTGCTGTTTATACTTGTGAGAAGAGTCTATTCATTTCAGGTGCCTATATTTGGATGGGTCTTTAAATTTGGGGGGTCCGATTTTTTTCAGTTCTTCATATGTTCTAGTTATTAGTCCTTTGTCTGAAGAACAATAAGATTTTTTCCTACTCTGTGGGTTGTCTCTTCACTCCGTTGGTGATTTCTTTTAATGTGCAAAAGCTTTTTAATAAGATGAGATCCCAGTTGTTGATTCTTTGTAGTATTTCCCGTGCACTAGAGGTTTTGTTCATGAAGTCTTTTGCCTACACCTGTGTCTTCAAGAGTTCTACCTATTCTCTCTTCCAGCAGATTTAGTGTTTCTGTTTTAATATTTAGATCTTTGATCCGTTTTGACTTTAGTTCATGGTGACAGACACGGGTCTAGTTTTAGTCTTCAACATGTGGAGAGCCAGTTTTTCCAGTACCATTTATTAAAAAGGCTTTCTTCCAGTGAACATGTTTGGCCCCTTTGTCAAAGATAAGATGGTTGAGTGTGTTTGAAGTTGCTTCTCCTTCTAATCTGTTCCACTGATCCTCAGGTCTGCTTTTTTGCCAGTACCATACTGTTTTTATCACAGTAGCTCAGTAGTATAATTTCAAGTCGGGGATTGTGATGCCCCCTGCTTTGTCTTTGTTGCCCAGAATTGTTTTTGCTATTCTAGGTCTCTTCTGGTTCCAAATGAATTTTATGAATGTTTTCTCTAGTTCTGTGAGGTATGCTAATGGTATTTTGATTGGGATTGCATTAAATCTGTATAACAATTTTGGGACTATGGCCATTTTCACTATGTTGATTCTTCCTACCCAAGAGCAAGGGCTGTCTTTCCATTTTCTGGTATCTTCTTCAGTCTCCTTTTTCATAGTACTGTAGGTTTCAATGTAGAGGTCTTTCACTTCCTTTGTTAGATTCCTAGGTATTTCATTTTGGGGGGATGCTATTGTGAAAGGTGTGCTTTCCCTAATTTCTCTCAGTGAGTTTGTTATTCACGTATAAAAAGACTATACGTTTGATTTTTGAGTGTTGGCTTTGTATCCAGCTACACTGAATCTGGTTATTAAATCTACAAGTCTTCTGGTGGATTTTTTGGGGTCTTCTATGTAGAGTATCATGTCATCTGCAAATAATGATAATTTAACTTCTTTTCCTATCCTTATTCCTTTTATTTCTTTCTCTTGTCTAATTGCTCCAGCTAATGTTTCCAGGACTATGTTGAATAGGAGTAGCGATAGTGGACATTCTTGTTTTGGTCCTGATTTTAGAGAGAAAGCTCTCAGTTTTTGTCCATTTAGTATGATGTTGGCTGTTGGTTTGTCATAGATGGCTTTTAGCAGATAGAGATAAAGACCATCTAATCCAATTTTCTGTAAGGTTTTTATCATGAATGTGTGTTGGACTGTGTCAAACACTTTCTGCATCTATTGAGATGATCGTGTGATTTTTGTCTTTGGCTCTGTTGATATGGTGTTACATTTATTGATTTGTGTATGTTGAACCATCCCTGCATCCCTGGGATGAATCCCACTTGGTTATGGTGTATAATCTTCTTGATGATTTGCTGCATTTTGTTTGCCAGTATCTTATTGTGGATTTTTGCATCTGTGTTCATTAGGGAGATTGGCTGTAGTTCTCTTTTTTGGTTGGGTCCTTGTCTGGTTTTGGTATCAGGGTAATACTTGCTTCCAGCAATGACTTGAGTTTGAGAAGTAGTGGCGTTAGATCTTCTGTAAATTTCTTGTGGAATTCAGGAGTGAATCCTTCAGGACCTGGGCTTTTCTTTGTTGGTAAGTTTTTAATTACATTTTCAATTTCATTGACTGATACTGGGTTATTTAGAATTTTTATATTTTCTTAATTCAAAAACTTAATATCTTCACTTTACTGTTACCATTTGTACAAAGTCTTCGTAGTACTTGATCATCACTATCAATATGCGCTTCCCTGATCATATCATCTGTTAATTCCAAGGTTTGATATCTGGCTATACTAATATGGGCATTGCTATCCTTATGAATTACATAGACTGCTTTTCTCATTTCTTCCCCACTTTCTGCTTGTCTGTCTTTCACTTTTTTTTGCCACCCTCAGAATTTTTAACAAAGTCGGTTGTACTGTCACCATATACTTCATTATCATTAAGTATTAACTTGCCTGTAATTTGTTTCTATGGGATTCTGCCCGGGAGACCTTATTACAGCTCCCAGTTTCTTTTTTGTTATAGTTCCATAAACATCGTTGTCAAAGAGTGAAAAAAATTCAAATTCTGCCATCTTTCCTTCTGTCAGGTGTTCAGCCATGCTGTAAATGTTGTTTTTTCAGATACACTTGCTTCACTTGGACTCACTTGCTCCACTTGTTCCACTTGGACTCCTATGGAATCTTAAATAAACAACATAGGTTTTTTTTTAATTTTTTTTTCCTCAAAATACACTCATGAGGTCTCTGTGTACATAGTAAGCTTTTTGTTATTATTGAAGGTTTGAGATTTTGTGTTGTACCAATGTAAATTCTTTAAAATTACTGCAAAGAGGGCTGGGGGTATAGCTCAGTGGCACAGTACCTGCCTGGCAAGCATGAGGTCCTGAGTTCAATTCCTGATACCCAAAAGAAATACTGTTTAAAATTTTTTTTTTAAAAAATTACTGCAAAGAATAACAGTGACTTACACCTGTCTTACTGCCTTAAGTGCTTCATGTGTTTGGATCAGTTTAATTCTTATAACCGTCCTTTAAAGGTAAATATGAAGTTTTTCTAGAGATTTAGTGAGTGGGGCTGTGGCATACCTTAGTGCTAATGTGGTTGCCTAACATGGATGAAGCCCTGGGATGGATCGCCTACATCCCCCAATCTGCTACACAGAAAGATTCAAATACCTATAAATTTAATAAATTCTCAAAACAGGCTAGCTTGCTATGTATAGATAGAGAAATTCTTAGATAAAGTGTGCTGTTTGGAATTTTCTTCAGTGTAATGTAGCATATAGGGTGGGTAAATGTGTAGATAAAATTGGCTATAAATAGATAATTTTTGAAAGTAGATGACAGGTTCGGTGAAATTAAACCTTGAATATATATTCAAAATTTTTTCAGTTTGAAAAATGGAATAACTAAGAAAAGTGAAACTGAGCTATTTGTTAAAAAAGTTTCCCTAGATAGTCAGTTTGGTTACAAATTACAATAATGTATTTTCCTATATGTCCCAGAATCAAATCATTAATATACAGTGACAGCTGAGAATAATACTGTACTTACTTGGCAGGTGGAGTAGTTCAGGACTTAGTAGGATCTCAAATGTGCATTTTATTTTTTTTTTTATTATTATTATTTTTTTGTGGGTACCGGGGGTTCAACTCAGGACCTCGCGCTTGCCAGGCAGGCCCTTATGCCGCTGAGCTATCTCACCGGCTCTCAATCAGTTTCTTGATGGTTCACCATTATTTAATATTTGAGTCTAAGCTTAGCAAAATATACAGTGTTCTTTAGCATCTGGTACTTCTAACTCTTCTAGCTTTTCCTTCTTTTACTGAATGACAGGTGATTTCAAAATGGTGTGCGATTGTACCTTTAGCTTCTTTTGTTTTTCAGTGAAGGCTCTCGCCTTCCCCACGTTTGTCTCCCCAGGAAGCTCTTATATGTGCTTTAGTGTCCGGCTGAGTGTCGGTCCCTATATAAAGAGAGGAAAGACTATTTTCACCTAGGTATACATACTTAGGAAAATAGCATCCTTGCTTATTTCTTGCTCACATAAATGCAACAAGATATTTCTAGGAAAAGGATTCTGAAACATTCATTTTGTGATGAGAAAAATTTGTACCAGGTTAAATTTTATAAATTGCATTTTGATGCTAATTGTTTTTTCTACCACATGGCCTTCCTATTTGCTGACATGGTCAAGCCCTACTTTAAAAAGATATTTGTTATTCACAGTGCATTAAAGCTCATTAAATTGAAAGGGTTAGTATGGAAACCTGTTGTTTTGGTTTGGTGTTTTTTTTTTTTTTTTTTTTTTTTTTGACAGGATCTTACTATGTAGTTCAGGCTGGCCTTGAACTCATGTAGTCTAGGCTGGCCTCGAACTAGGAGTGATCCTCTCGCCTCCCGAGTGCTGTGTTTATAGGCGTGTGCCGCTATGCTCGGCCTGTTTTGATTTTTGAGACAGAGTCTCCTTGTGTAGCCCAGGCTGGCCTTGAACTCATGATCTTCCTGCCTCAGCCTCCTAAGTGCTAGGATTACAGGTGTGTGCCACCACACCCAGTTTAGCATGGAATTCTTATATTTCTATTTTATTTGTACTAATTTAACACATACTTTTTTTTGGACATAAATCACAACATATGCAATAAATTAAATGTTCCTCCACAGTGAAGGAACATAGTCTTCTATACAACAGTAGAACTGCTTTAAAAGTGTTTTGATCATTTTGGTTCTTTTCAAGGTCTTAAACGTGTTGCTTGAACTGGCTCTAACTCTTGGGGTCAGGTGTTTCCTCTGTCTCACCCTCTCAAGTAACTGAGACTGCAGGCGCACATCACTGTATCCAGCTTAAAAATCATTTAAGTTAAAATACTTGGTTTTTTGGTGCTGTTTAGTTAATGTTGCATACAATTTTTTTGTATACAGTTTTTAATGTGCTTGACTTTTAGACAGTTTTCTTGCCTCAGAAAATATTTTCCAGGGCTGGAGATACAGCTCAGCAGCACAGCACCTGCCTGGCAAGTGCGAGGTTGTGAGTTTGATTCCCAGTGCCAAAAAAAAAATCCTTAAAAATGATCGAGGGCCGGTGAGATGGCTCAGCGGCTTAAGCACCTGCCCGGCAAGCGTGAGGGCCCGAGTTCGACTCCCGGAACCCACATACGAAAAAGGGGCCGGTGATATCGCTCAGCGGCACGGGCGCCTGCTGGCGCGTGAGGTCCTGAGGTCGACCCCCCGGTACCCACAAAAAAAAAAAAAAAAATGATCGAGCTGGTAAATTTTATTATGTATATTCTACCTTAATATAATTTTTCTTTGAATCAGTGCATAAAGTAAAAGCCTCACTCACCAGCTCTTTGCTCTAATACAGATCTTCATAGCTCTACACTTTAGCTTCTACTGCCCTCTGTCGTTTTTACCTCTTGAATCCAAGAAGCAGATATCTCATTATGTATATAAACTTTCCTTCATGTTAATTTCATAGCACTTCACTTTTGTGTACCTTAGGTGAGACCTTCACTGAAAACACAGGTATCTAGATACTCAGTCTTTCTCCTCATCTCTGTTTCTGCCTTTTATTTTTTCATTTTCTACAAAGACAATTTATAATTTGATGGAACCAGAAGCTCCTCATTCTCAGTGACTTTTTGGTTTGGTTTGGTTTGGTTTGGTTTGGTTTGGTTTTGGAGGTAGGATCTTGCTATGTAGTCCAGGCTGGCCTTCAACTTGATAATATAGCACAAGCTGACTTCGAACTTGCTCAGCCTCGCTGGGATTACAGGCATACACCACCATGACGGGCTAGTGATCTTTTCTTGACTCTGCTTTACTTGGGCATTCAATGTTATATGGTACTTAGGATCTTGTCATACATGACAAAGCCTCCCAGATCACCAAAGCTTCTGATCTCTCTGATGAATTCAGCTGTTCCAGCATGTTTGCCTATACTAACCAGTACTGTGTCTCATCTTAAAGTTCTAACTGGTCTTTCCTTTTCTGCCCTCTTCTTTAGGCCTTTTATATTTCTATGTGGTGATTTTCATGAATGTAAATCTGCTTTTCACATTCTGCTTAGAATTCCTCAAGGGTATTCTGTTACTTAGAGAATAAAATGCAGAAGTAGCATGGTATCCCAAGCCCTTCAGTGTGCCTCTACATTTAAAAAAATACCAGTTACTGTGACATACTCTGATCATTGAACATTTCTCTTTGGCCATATTGAAGTCTTCCTAGTGTACTAAATGTGTCTCTGGACTTAACAGAAGGTACCGACTATCCACAAAGTTTTCCTTGGTATTGAGGTCAATTTAGGCACTAGGTTCTGTTGCAGGTTATTATATATACCTCCATGATTGCTTTTGTCACAGTGTGATATCAATTTATGTTTTTGCCTTTATATTACTGGACTGTATGCCATTTACTCATGAAAAGCGTGTAAAAGAAACTCAAAATAATCTGTTGGTTTCATGAATAATTTACAAAAAGGAAATGAAACTAAAGAAAGCTATTCTAGGGCCGGTGAGATGGCTCAGCGGCATAAGTACCTGCCTTGCAAGCGCGAGGGCCCGAGTTCGACTCCTGGATCCCACATACGAAAAAGGGGCCGGTGATATCGCTCAGCGGCACGGGCGCCTGCTGGCGCGCGAGGTCCTGAGGTCGACCCCCCGGTACCCACAAAAAAAAAAAAAGGAAAGCTATTCTAGCTTCCTGGTAACCAAGGAACTCTAGACTTTAATGTTGTCTAAAATTTCACTATTATAATTAGAAAAATTTTGACTATATCACTCATGTTGACAGAGTTATAGTAAAACTGGTTTTGGTGGTGTCCTCAATTTGTATAACACTTTTGGAGAATTTTGCAATATGTGGCATCTAAGGGCGAAAAATTTCATGTATGATTGTAAAGACGAATAAAAGTCATACATGAAATTGCACATATATTGTGATTACACTTGCATTTAAAAATGTATAATTAGCACAGGGATGTAGGTAGGTGGTGGAGTGTTTGTTAGCATGTGTGAGGCCTTGGGTTTAATTCTCAGCACCACAAAATTAATAAGTAAAAGCTGCACACACATATATTACATTAAAATGGTAGCAATGATTTTTGTAATGTTAGAACTGAGTGATTTTTTTTCCCTCCGATGCTATTTTGTATAATATTGTTATATTTTATGATTTGAAATATATTTAACTTCTATATTTGGATTTTTTAAAAATGTAATCTTGAATGAAAACTTTAGAGTACTCAGATACTTTTTGGTAAGTTTCTTCTTTCCTAGTGGCTTTCAGGATTGGGGGAAGGCATTGCCAGTTAAAAGTTGCCGTTGGGCCGGTGATATGGCTCAGCGGCGTACGCGCCTGAGGTCAATTTAGGCACTAGGTTCTGTTGCAGGTTATTATATATACCTCCATGGTCGCTTTTGTCACAGGGTGATATCAATTCATGTTTTTGCCTTTATATTACTGGACTGTATGCCATTTACTCATGAAAAGCGTGTAAAAGAAACTCAAAAATAATCTGTTGGTTTCATGAATAATTTACAAAAGGAACAATCTGGGCCAGTGAGATAGCTCAGCGGCATAAGTGCCTGCCTGGCAAGCGCGAGGTCCTGGGTTCAACTCCTGGTACCCGCATATTTAAAAAAAAAAAAAGTTGCTGTTAAGGTGTAGTAATACACAGGTAGCCAGCATACAGATTGTTTCAGGTTCCAGGATTGAAGAATAAAAACATTACGTATTGGGGGCCGGTGAGATGGCTCAGCGGTGTACGCACCTGCCTGGCAAGCGCGAGGGCCCAAGTTCGACTCCCGGAACCCACATACGAAAAAAGGGCCGGTGATATCGCTCAGCGGCATGGGCGCCTGCTGGCGCGCGAGGTCCTGAGGTCGACCCCCCGGTACCCACAAAAAAAAAAACAAAAAAACAAAAAAACATTACGTACTGCAAACATGTACTAATAATACAAAAAATTGAATCATATAACTCTTCTTGATTTTCCACATCTTAATTGTAAATGTTCTGTTTTAAATGTAGGTTTTTTTTTTTTTTAATTTTAAGGTACCAGTTTTTGGAAGAAGCTTTTCAAAATCAGAAAGGTGCAATTGAGAATCTGTTGGCTAAGCTTCTTGAAAAGAAGAATTATGTTCATTTTGCAGCTACTCAGGTGCAGAATAGGTAAGTGTTTTGCCTTAAAACCATAATTTCACATTAAGTATTATTAAAGAGGTGTGGATCCCATTTAAAATTGTCTTCCTACTATATTAAGCATATATAGAAAACATAATTTTTAAAGGGGAAGTGATATAATTTGAGTTTGGGACTGTTAATTAAAGTTTAATTGGCCAAATATTTATATACTTTTAGGATACATCTTGAGTGTGCTTTTTGGTTTTTTTTTTTTTTTTGAGACAGGGTGTCACTATGTAGTTGAGGCTGGGCTTGGACTCACTATATAGTCCAGGCTGGCCTCAAATTTGCAGCGATCCTTCTGCCTCAGCGTCCTGAGTGCTGGGACTGTTTTATAATTAATAAGGCTAATTTGTGTAAGCCTTAAACTTGGGAAAAGAAGTTAGTATGAAGAGAGTTGAATTATAAAATTTAAAGGAGATTGTGTGGAAGTAGAGATTGTATGGAAAATACAATATAGACAAGAGAGTATCAAGAATAGTGGACACTTGGGTAGTGTCTACATGGTGACGCATGCCTGTGATCTGAGCTGTTTTGGAAGCTGATGTACTAGGACCACAAATTTGAAGCCAGCCTGGCTAACTTAGGGAGATCTTGTCTCAAAATAGAATATAAAAAGGGCTAGGGGGGCCGGTGAGATGGCTCAGCAGCATAAGCGCCTGCCTAGCAAGAGCGAGGGCCCGAGTTCGACTCCTGGTAACCACATACGAAAAAAGGGCCAGTGATATCGCTCAGTGGCACGGGCGCCTGCTGGCGCGCGAGGTCCTGAGTTTGACCTCCGGTACCCACAAAAAAAAAAAAAAGAAAGAAAAAGGGCTAGGGATGTAGCTTAGTTGTGGAGTACTCCTAGGTTCAATCTCTAGCGCTACAAAAGAAAAAAAGTAGTGTACACATTTATTTTCCCATCTCTAAAACAAGCATTAAAAGCAGTACTTACACGGAACATAATATGAATACATAATTTTTTTTTTGGCATACTAAGCACTCATGTATTAGCTGCTGCTATTCTATGATTACTACTACCACTATCATCATTATTACTTAAAAATTACCTATTTTAAGGGCCAGTGATATAGCTCAGTGGCATAAGTGCCTGCCTGCCTGCCAAGCGCAAGGTCCTGAGTTCGACTCCTGGTACCTGCATATTTAAAAAAAATTACCTATTTTGGTACATTTTTGAATAAATTAATTTGTAGGACAAGTGGAAATAAGTTCTGTGATAGAGTGGATTAACAAGGTTAGAACTCTTACATTAGGAAGACAAACACTTGGATCTGGCATAATAAAAACTAGAAATTCTTGGAGGTATGAATAGGGTTATTTGCTTTTTTGGGGTATAGATTCACAAGTATTGTGGCTTTCTCTATTAAAGTTAATTTGTGATGATTAAAACGGAACACAATATATAATCAAAAATTGAATGAGTAAGTGAAAATAGTGTTTAACAGGTGATCAAACTTTTCATCTTAAGTGATATCAAAAGAAAAATGTTCCTGTAAATAGTAATACACACACACACACACACACACACACACACACACACACACATGCTCTGTTCCTTGATTGGTTTTTTGAAATGTCAGAATGTTTTAGGTTAAAGTACTGATACATTGTGCTTGATGTTGGAGAAGATAACTGTCTTCTCACAAGATGTAGTTAGATGTCCCTTTCAGAAGTACTTAATTCATATGGACGTTCTGTATTGTTAAGCATATGTTTTCGTATGTGTATTGCATTTTTGTTCATATTCTGTACATGTGAGGTATACTTTTAAAATGTGGAGAATGTGGTAATTTTTAAAAATTACTCATTGCCATTAATCACCCTCAGAATACTCTCCCTTGCTTAAAACATGTTTATCCCTTGTTCTTGCCACTTTCTGAAGCAGTTCTGGAAGTCCTCTTTCATTTGTTCTCAGTTGTACTGCCATGGCTGCCTCAGTGTCCTGAATCAGTTCAAAATGTTTACCTTTCATGACCACTTTGAGTTTGAGGAAAACCTAGAAGTTGTGCAGTGTCTGATCTGGTGACTAAGGTGAATGAGAACACATTGTAATGTTTTTATGAACCTGGCTTTTCATTAGATGACACTTGGTAGCACGTGTTTTGTTTTGTTTTGTTTTGATCAGATCTCATAGAGACACTTATCAAAGAGGATTTTAAGAACTGCTTCACAAAGTGGCAAGAATAATGGGATAAGTGTGTTTGAAGTGAGGGGGAGTATTTTGAGGGTGATTAATGGTAATGTCTTTTACTATAGTAAGTTTTAAATTATACATTTAACTGTATATTTTGATCACTCCTTGTACGTTGCTGCATCTATATTAATCTGCTGAATTAGAAATAGAACAAAGGGTTTATCTAAGATTCTAAAGCTTTGGGGAAGATTTAATCTCCAGAAAGCTGTTAAAATGTATTAAAATTTCTGGTATCTTCCTTCTTTACACACATTATTCAGTGACCTATCTCTGTTTTGGGGGCAGACGGGGGTTGTGATTGTTGAACCCAGGGCCTCACCCATGTTAGGCAAGTACTGCACTGTACCACTGAGCTACATACACATCCCCAGCCCTCTATTATCACCTCTACCACCCCGTTTGATGTTTTGAAACAGGGTCTCGCTATGCAGTTCAGGCTTGCCTTGAACTCAGTGGGTAGCCCAGGATGGTCTCCAACTTGCAGCAGTCCTGTCTCAGCCTCCCAAGTACTAGGTCCATAATTTTTTAATATACATTTTTTTTCCTTCACAGTTGGAACATATAGTTGATTTAAGTGCGGTAAATCTGAAGCTAACTGTTCTGTGCTCTCAGCATGCTTAATGATTTTTATCTGTGGCTTATTTTTGTTAGAGACCTATACAGTATTTCTTATCATCAGTGAATAGTGCCTTTATTTTTTTTAAATAAAAATGTCTTCCATTCATTAAATTCAATAAAATTATCAAGCCGGGTGTGGTGACACATGCTTTTAAACTCAGGATTCTAGGAGTCTGAGGAAGGAGTACTACAAGTTCAAGCAACTTAGTAAGACCCTGCCTCAAATTTTTAAAAAGGCTGGGGATGTAGCTTAGTGTGATGGTTCTGGATTCACTCCCCAGTATCACAACCCCCCCCCCAAAAAAAAAGGACAGAAGGAAGAAATTTCAATAACTGTCCAAACAGTGATACACAAAGGAGGAAATCCTCTATTACTATTGCTTGGAGTGAATTGAAGTTGCCCAAATCTGAATTTTGCAAATGAAAAGCAGTTTATATATAAAAAAGTGACTGTTATCTTTTATGGTTGATTTTTGACATTTTATGTATTTCTGTTGGTAGGATTCCTCATGTCCCCTTTTATAAGAATCAAGGTGTCAGCCACTTCATATTTGCAACCAAAACTTCTATTAACCACAATGGATGCTTGTATTTATATCTAAAATATATAACGGCTATTTTAAAAACTGGGTAAAGTGTCTTGGGGGTGTTTGGGAGTGTAGCTCAGTGGCAGAGCATGTACTTAACATGTGAGAGCCCTAGACTCAAGCCTCAATAAACTGTACCTTCCCTCTCTCCTTGCAAAAAAAAAAAGGGTTGCAAATCTTTTATGCCTTTTAGTATATACAGTAGGAAATCATTTTTAGAAGAAGTTATGGAAGGAGTATATCAGAACCCACATTTGAAGTGGTTAAGTGAAAATAAATGCTTCTAAATTCAATTCTTGCCCTCTGAAAAGGTAATAATTATTGGTTGGGACATTGTTGGTGGGAAGCATTAAAATTAAACAGAACCAGTGTGCCAGAATTGACTCTAACCAGCAACCATTGGTGTTAGATGTTTGTATGTTACATTCATGTTATAATGACTTAAAGAGATTGTTCGCCAACCTAATCAGCTGGCCTTTATGAGCTTAATTTAAAACTACTAAATAGTCATTCTTTGTCTCTCTACATAACTTGTTGGGACCAAATTAAGTGGTTTGGTCTGCCAAAACACAAGTTGTACACTTTGACGAAGTTTTAACTTAAATACTTGGTGAAATGCCCAGTTGGATGAATTTCTGTAACAGTTGATGACTCAGAGACGTAGGGTAAGTTGATAACCTAATGATGCATTTCTCTTATTCAGGATAAAAGAAGTAAATGAGACTAACAAACGAGTAGAACAGGAAATTAAAGTGGCCATTTTCACCCTTATCAATGAAATTAATAAGAAAGGAAAATCTCTCTTACAGCAGCTAGAGGTATGGTTCAAAGCCAAAATAAAACAAAAACTGCTTCTCTTGCTCTTCAGCTGTTTTTAATGTTTCTTGAAAGCTCTTTTAAATGGGTTGGGGGATATGGAAATAAAGTAAAATTTAAAAATAGATTTTTGGGTTTTTTTTTTTTTTTTTTCCATTTCCTATTGGAAAGAGACCTTTTTTCTAGATAGTTACTTTGCAAACCGATACAACACTTATTTTAGCTATATGCATTAGGAAATAGTGATGTCCTTTAGTAATGAAAAAATTATTACTAAAATGTGATATAAATGAAGACAGAGCAGGCCCACATTTCTCACCATAACAAGGACATAAAGGGCTTCTGCTTTAAGCCATTTGTGTTTCACTTATTTTAAAAACAGTTCCATAGTTGGAACATGCTGCTCATTTTGAAATGTATAAACCTTAAACTTACTGATAATTTCATGGTATTAGTTATTTGTATTGCATATTTTGGGATTAATATATAGTTGTAAATTTTTAGTTGAGGAACTAGCCAGTTTGAAATCCAAATTAATTTTTAATTAGACTCATCTTTACTACCCACAGTTGATTTGTTCTCAGAAAACTTTGAATGAAATATCTTAAAAGTTGTATGTTTTCTACATCATTGAATAGTAATAATTTAAACTATGTATTTGACTACAGTATTTAACTTCCAAATACATAGAACCCTTTAAAAATATTAGGCATGTAGTTACACACAAATGAAATTATGTAAGTTGAGTTATCTCTGAATTTCTGTCTTTTAAATACATCTATCTTTCTATTAGACACAATTGTGAGATTTAAAAGTATTCTTGCATATATCATTAAAGTTGGGGGTCTCTTTCCTGTTATACATCTAGTAAGTTGCTTTTAATCTTACAGGTTTTTTTTTCCCCCAAAAGTACCATGTGAATGGAGAGCATTTAGCAGTAACTATTTTTGATACATTCTAACTTACTGTAAATGCATCTTAGTTATGTATCTAAAATAAAATAAGTAAAACCATTGCAAGAGCTTCAGAATTAAAAGTTTCTACGCTAAAGTGTAGGTAACTACTTAATGATAAACACTATATGCTGTATACCCCTAACATTATAATAATTTTTTTTTATAATGTAATGTGTTCCTAAACTTTGTAAAAGAGGGGTTTTCCTAAGCTTTGCAAAAGGGATGATCTCTAGTGAAGTTGTAAATGCTGTCAGTTGAGCACCACTACCCACTGATTTATGTTGTGAAATGAACAGCTGTTTCCTTGGGAAGCATACTGTCCAGTAAAGTAGGTGGAGTAACCTTTGGGAAGACAGTGGTTAACCAAGTAGGTAGATTGTTCGGAATGCTGAATGTCAAAGTGCATAGGACATTACCATCCCTTCTGGTGGCTTTAGTTCCTATTAAGCATCTTATTTTTCCTTTGCAGCATTTTTTTGAAATTGTTTTTTTCTGGTTTGATCAGTTCTCACTCCTTTTTCTTTATGAACTTTGTTATTTAAAAAGGTATCCTCATTTTACTCTTAGAGCTCTGGAATTTATCTTTTTTATTTTGTTTTAGGTATTTAAGAAAAATATTAACCTCAGCCTTCTGCCGCACCAGTAGATGGCACTGGTTGTACAGTGTTTTTCATTGGCCTAGGAAGTGTAGTGAGTTAAGATTACATAAAATTACTACTAAAGGTCAGCTCATAATGCCACATTAGATTAATCAAATAGGAAGACACTATTTTTAACAGGCATTCTATGTGCTGAAAGAAAAAAAGATATCTAACATTAATTTCTGTATATCAAATATTTTAGCTTAGAGAACTAAGTTTTAGTTACACTTTTATTAGTAATTTTTCCTCTGGTCATAGGCTCATTAAATAATTGAGCTAGTGTACATTATTTTTTCACACAGTATTCTTGAGTGAAGCTCTTGTTCTATTTCAGAATGTTACAAAAGAAAGACAGTTGAAGCTACTACAGCAGCAGAATGACATCACAGGTCTCTCCCGGCAGGTGAAACATGTTATGAACTTTACAAACTGGGCCATTGCAAGTGGCAGCAGCACGGCACTACTGTATAGCAAGCGGCTGGTAAGACACATAGTATCTTTATTTTTCTTCAATCAACTTTATTAAGGTATTATTGACATTTGGCAATTATTATTACCTCCTTATTAAGATACAGGAAATTTGTATCAGCCCCAAAGTTTCCTTATTTCCTTATACCCTTGACCCTAGGCAACCGTTAATCTGATTTGTCATTTTCTAGAACTTTATATGAAGGAAATCATGTAAGCAATATGTGCTTTTTTGAAGATACCTAATATCTTATTGCAGTTTATTATCAGGAATGACAAATTCAAGAATATGCATATTATTGCTGATTTACACATTGGCACTGTTTCATCTGAGACTTGACGCTGAGGGGCTATTTGAGCTTTTTAAAATGCTGTGTTTTGTATGCTTTCTCAGTTGGTATTTAAGACTAACATAATTTTCTTTTTCCCCTTTAAGATTACCTTTCAATTGCGTCATATTTTGAAAGCTCGGTGTGATCCTGTCCCTGCTGCTAATGGAGCAATACGTTTCCATTGTGATCCCACCTTCTGGGCAAAGAATGTAGTCAATTTAGGTAAGAAATAGTTATATTAATATATTGTAGAACACTGACTGGAGAAGAGAAAACATGTAAATCAAATTTTAGATAGTTTTTAAATTGTTTTGCTTTTTTTTTTTTTTTTGGAGACAGAGTCTCACTATATAGTTCAGGTATGTAATTCACACTGTCCTGAATTCTCTATGTAGCCCAAGCTGGCCTTGAACTCACAGCAGTCCTGCCTCAGCCTCCAGAGTGCTGGGGTTACGGGTATAAGCCACCATGCATGGCCAAAGTTTTTGTTTGTTTGTTTGTTTGTTTGTTTGTTTGTTTTTATGTGGGTACTGGGAGTCGACCTCAGGACCTCGCACTTGCCAGCAAGTGCTTGCACCACTGAGCAATATCACTGGCCCTTTTTTCCTTTATGTGGGTTCTAGGAGTTGAACTCAGGACCTCGCACTTGCTAGGCAGGCGCTTATGCGCTGAGCTATCTCACCGGCCCATGGCCAAAGTTTTTAACTTCAAAATGTGAATAGCCAGATGTGGAGGCACATTCCTGTATTGCCAGCACTGAAAGAGCCTAAGCTGGGAGGGTTGCAAGTTTGAGTCCTGCCTGGATAATTTAGTGAGACTGTCTCAAAATGAAATTGGCTTGGAATGTTGCTCAGTGATACAATATCCCTGGGTTCAATCCCTAGTAGTAGTGTAGAAATGAAATGAAATGAAATATGAATAACTTGGAAAATATAAGTTATTCATTCAAAACTTGCTCTAGTTATGTTTTTGTTATAGTTTACAGTATTGTGTTGTTTTTGTGCTGGGGATTGAACCTAGGGCCTTGTAGCTTACCATTGAACTACACCCTCAGCCCCTCTATAGTGTTTTATAATACGTATCATTTCTAGTTTTCCTTCTGTATCTTTTCAAATTAATATTGACTATTTCATATATGTATAGAAATTGTAGCAAATGGCATATATATTAATCCTAGCACTTGGGGGCCTGAGGGAGGATTGAGAGTTAGAGGCTATCCTGGGCTTCACATCTGTCTCAAAAAAGCAAAGCAAAACAGAACCCCCTAAAGTAAACAGACAAACACTTAGCAAATGATTCTTCATTCTCTGAGAGAATTTCTTAGGTGCTTAGTAGTTTAATTATGCCAAATGGTGCATTAGTAGAGGACCTTCAGAAAGTTGACGTGTCCTGAGGAATCCTTTAAAGATAAAAGCAACACTTTTCACATGGAAGAGAAGTGGACTTTGCTTTTGTTATTCCTCATTGTGGACCTAAAAAAAAATAGCCAGGTATAGTGACCCATGCCTGTATCCCTCTCTACTTGGGAGGCTAAGCCAAGAAGATTACTTGAGCCTAGGAGTTCAAGGCCAGCCTAGGCAACATAGAGCAAATAGCACAAAAAATTTCCTGACAATTAAAGCTGTCTTGCAGATTCAGTAAATTCATTTTCAAAATAGTAAAGTCCTCAACATTGGGAATTATGAAAGTATCTCTTGTGGCCTTTAAAAAAAAAAAGTAATCTTCAGGTAAAAAAAAATCCTATTCAAATTTCACTGTAGCCTTAGATATACAGCACTTATGTGGCATAGTAGCCAAGAATGATTTTTACATTTTCAGAGAGTTGTAAAAACAAAATCAAAGACTGACAGATCTTACATGGCCTTCCAACCTTTGCCTTAAATCACACCTTCCTAAAATGTACCCTCTGTGGCCCACGGGAAAAAATGATTACTTTTGAAGACATGAATGGTTTAAACCATTTAGTATTTCCACAGAAGACAGTTTTGTAGCAAAATAGTTCTCTGCCCTTTATATTTTGGCAATTCAAAAACATGGAATCAGTATTAGCAATCTTGATTATCTTTGAGTCTTGATATGGGAGAATTGGTTTAGATTGACTAGCTGTGCATCCTCTAATATCTTTTTCAGATCTTTAATTTTCTGCACACCTGTATAAATATAAGAACAGATAATCAAAAGTCATTTTTATTTTGGCTTTGGAATATATTAGATTTCTAATCATCGTCATCTTGAAACTTAGCTCCTACCCCTGCTGTACTATTGGAAACTTTGAGGTGCTGATAGTTGTTGGTAGGAGGAAAAGACAATGATTAATTTGTAAAGTAAACAATTTAGTTGATTTTATGCAAATCTTTGTCATTTTTAAATCTTCAGGTAATCTAGTAATAGAAAGTAAACCAGCTCCTAGTTATACTCCTAATGTTGTAGTTGGACAAGTTCCTCCAGGGACAAACCACATTAGTAAAACCCCTGGACAGATTAATTTAGCACAGCTTCGACTTCAGCACATGCAACAACAAGTATATGCACAGAAACATCAGCAATTGCAACAGATGAGGATGCAGCAGCCACCAGCTCCTGTACCGACTACAACAACAGCAACACAGCAGCACCCTAGACAGGCAGCCCCTCAGATGTTACAGCAACAGGTCAGTATTGTGTCACTACATTATTGATACAAATTATGAAGATTTCAAGACTTCTTTTTCTCCCATGTAGATGAGTTACTCATTCAGAATTATTAGCAGGAATAGAGTTCAAAGGTCAAAGTTCATTTGCAGTGGTTGTCATAGGGATGTAACAAAAGCGTGAAGAAGAAAGGTATAAGTAAGTAAATAACTTATCTTGGGAAATAAAATTAATTCACTACTTCTCTGAAAGTATTAAATTTCTCATCATTCCACAAGATCATTGTGGGCCAGAGAACCAGATTATTTCTGCCTAAGATCTGATCTGTTCTTTAGACATTTGTTTAGATCATTCCTATCCTTTTTTTTCTTTTTTTTTTTTTTGTGGGTACCGGGGGGTCGACCTCAGGACCTCGCGCGCCAACAGGCACCCGTGCCGCTGAGCGATATCACCGGCCCCTTTTTCGTATGTGGGATCCGGGAGTCGAACTCGGGCCCTCGCGCTTGCAAGGCAGGCGCTTATGCCGCTGAGCCATCTCACCGGCCCAAGATCATTCCTATCCTTGTGGCTCTCCTGCTCTCTGCCCCTGCTAGTCAAAACTATTACTCCAGGGTGAGGTAAATTAATGTTGACATGCTTTAAATACATGCATACTGAGAGAGGGAATTGGGAAATTTCAGAGTAATACACGAACTAGTAATTACCAGTCCTTTGGGGATTGGCTAGAGATGAGAACAATGACTTACACCTTTTACTTCATGTGGTTCTATTCTGACTGAATTATTTTTATCATAACATTTTATAATTAAAAGATAAATTTATAAAGGTTATTAATTTCTACTTTTTATAGCCTCCAAGATTGATCAGTGTGCAAACAATGCAAAGAGGCAACATGAACTGTGGAGCTTTTCAAGCCCATCAAATGAGACTGGCTCAGAATGCTGCCAGAATCCCAGGGATACCCAGGCACAGCGGTCCTCAATATTCCATGATGCAGCCACACCTCCAAAGACAAGTATGCCTAGAGTTACATTTGTAAGAATCATACAATTTTAAAACTAAAAGACATTGTTTTTCTTATTCATTTGATGGGGGCAGGTCATTGATATGTTTGAGAATTTGATTGATACTGTGTATCCTCTTGTCCCAGGGAAATACACATATACCCTGTATATTAAATCTTGTATTCAATTTTAAGAACCTTTTTTGATCCCTTTAAATCCATCACATACCGTGGGTTAAGAATCCCTGATGTATGGGCCGGTGAGATGGCTCAGCGGCATAAGCGCCTGCCTTGCAAGCGCGAGGGCCCGAGTTCGACTCCCGGATCCCACATACGAAAAAGGGGCCGGTGATATCGCTCAGCGGCACGGGCGCCTGTTGGCGCGCGAGGTCCTGAGGTCGTCCCCCCGGTACCCACCAAAAAAAAAAAAAAAAAAAGAATCCCTGATGTAATCCAACTCATTCACTTACAGAAGTGAAAAACAATATAGGAAACTTTTGGAGTACCTACAGTCATAAGAGATGATACAATCAAGATTAGAACATTAATTTCCTGGTATTAGTTCTCTGCTCTTTTAATGTGACTTTGATCCTAACATATAAAAAGAACTTTGAAAGTAATAGAGCTAGCTGTATATAATTTCTTTACTCTAGTATTACTTTGTTTAGAGTATAGATGTGCTTAATTTCAAAAATAAATGTAGGTTTAGAGTGTGACTCAGTGGTCGAATATGCCTAGCATGCGTGAAGCTCCCCGCACTCTTCTCAAACCTGAAGTATATTTAGATACAAAAGTATAATCTTTGTTTGAATAGTAGATTATATTTTTTGTTTGTTTGTTTGTTTGTTTTTATGTGGGTACTGGGAGTTGACCTCTGGACCTCATGCTTGCCAGCAGGCGCTTGTGCCACTGAGCGATATCACTGGCCCTTTTTTCCTTTATATGTGGGTTCCGGGAGTTGAACTCAGGACCTCGCGCTTGCCAGGCAGGCACTTATGCCGCTGAGCCATCTCACTGGCCCCTAGATTATATTTGTATAGGAGGTATGATTATAAAACAAGGCAACTTTTGCATAGTATTTCCAATTACAAAAATGATAGAGTTGAGAGTTCCATTTTTTAACTTGTAGAGTAGCATTTCTCAAAACATATTTTAAAGACCATCAGAATCACTGGTCAGCTTGAGGTGGAGTGAATGGCCTTATCAGAATAGATTCTGAGCCATAACCCTTTGAAACAGAATTTTCAGGAGGAGAGTATTTAGTAAATCTCTCAGATCATTCTGCATGCTAAAAGTGGAGAAAAACCCTATCTTAGAGCATTGATCCTTCAGCTTTTTGGTCCAAATACCGCCAGAAAAACTTGAAAATATGCATTCCCTCACATTTGAAGGTGGTTATTTAAAGTTTCCTTTGGAAGTTTATAAATAATTGCAAAAACTTATTTTCTAGCATATTACAAATACTGACATTACAATATAAAATCTTTACAACATTCTTTAAGTGAATCTACTAGAATCCCAAACATTATAGCAAGCTTTTTTTTTTAATTAATAATGATCACATTCATCATAGGGAATTTGTATGCATACATGACATAACTTGATTCTTTTTTTTCCCATTCCCCTACCCTCTCTTTAACCCCCCTTCCCCTCCTTATTTACAAAAGCTTTATTTCCATTTTTCCTTCTTTTCTCATCTTTTTTTTTTTTCTTTTCCCTTCCTTCCTTTCTCCCTCCCCCATCCCTAGTTCCCCTTTCTATTTGAATATTTTCTTCCTGTTTCACAATATCTATTATACATTTTGGTCCTTATTTACACTTTCGGTTTCTCACACCAGAAAAACAATGCAGTATTTACATATGTGTGTCTGGTTTATTTCACTTAAGACTATGTCCTCAGGGCTGGGGATATGTGGCTCAGTGGTAGAGTTCTTGCCTTCCATTCACAAGGCCCTGGGTTCAGTCCCCAGCACCAGCAAAAACAAAAAAAAGTATGTCCTCAAGGTGCATCCATTTAGCTAGAAATGTCTCAAGTTTATCCTTCTTTATGGGAGAATAGTACTCTGTTGTGTAAAAAAAAAAAAAAAAAACCATCTTCTTTAGCCATTCATTGGTTGATGGACATTTGGGCTGTTTCCAAAATTTACGTATTACAAACTGTACTTCTGTAAACATGGGTGTGAATATATCAGTGTGGTATGATGCTTTTAATTCTTTTGGGAAGATACCAAGGAGAGGAATAGCTGAGTCAAATGGAACCTCTAGTCCTAGCTTTTTGAGGACTCTACACTGATTTCCACAGTGGTTGCACCAGTCCACACTCCCACCAGCAGTGGAGAAGGGTTCCTTTTTCCCCACAGCCCCACCAGCATTTGTTATTGGTTCTTTGAACATTTTCTAGATTGTAAGCTAAAACTCACAATGATCTGCCAGAACTATTTTTTAAAAAATTTTATGAGCGATAGTTCATGAGGTCTTTTTTAAAAATCATGAAGTACTAAAGCCCATCTGAAGATTTATTATACAGGTTTCAGAACCCGTCACTGCTCAACACTCAAACACTATTATTTCCACTTGGCCCTTTCATTATCTCCACTTTCCCTGTCCTGGGACAGTGTATATAGAATAAGCTTAGGAGTGGGTCAGAGGTATGCTTTTCTTTTGTCAAATGGAAGAAAAGCAGTTGTCAAAGAAGTGGTGGCATATTCTTAAGCAAATTTGGTTTCAAATGGAGAGTACATATGAAGGTTTGAGGATCCGGACATTAATTTCCTTTAAATTATTCAGATACCCTTGTACTACTTAGTTCTTGTAAAGAAAGCCTTCAGGTGTTACAAGGGACCAGACACACCATTTTAAATAAGAGAGTAGAAGGCACACAATCAGACTAAACAACTATCTCAGAATATTTTCCTTAGAAAATATTCTGCCCCTAGAGAAATCACTGAATGTTATTAGCATTTTTAGTTTTCAAATATTTTAAATAATTTATTTACATGTGTACAGTAATTTATTTCCCAAAGGTATTTATATATGACCCTAATAATGCTCATAACAACCCTCATGATTAAACAGATGAGGTACCATTTGTCAGCATTTCTTTTTTTTTTTTTTTTTTTTTTTTGTGGGTACTGGGGGTTGAACTCAGGACCTCGCGCGCCAGCAGGCACCCGTGCCGCTGAGAAATATCACCGGCCCTTTTTTCGTATGTGGGTTCCGGGAGTCAAACTCAGGACCTCGCGCTTGCCAGGCAGGCGCTTATGCCACTGAGCTATCTCACCGGCTCCCCAGTATTTCTAAATTACTTAATTTGTGATTTGCCTGAGGTCACACAATATTAAAACTGAGAATTGATGATGTATTTCCTTTCTATAAATTCGTTGTTTTTTCCTACCATATCAAGCTGCATTACATAATTATTTTCATTAGAAAAACAACTAGAGGTTCAAGAGGTACGTAGATAGAACAGTAGCTTTCTTGGCCTGGTTTTTGAAAACTTTGAGGCTTCCAGCTCAATAGCCTTGATTCTGAAATAAGGTCGTATCACCAGTGTGACAGGCTGAAAATTATTGACAAGCCTGTTTTTCCATAGATACTATACCAAAATGAACAGGCTAAGTTTTAACTATTCTGCTGCACACAGTTGAGAGAGCCCACTTTTTTTTTTTGTCACAGGCTCACTTACATATCCTTTCTAAAATAAAATTGTTGTAAAGGTACAGTTTAGATACTTTGGCAGATCAGCTAACAATAGTGTGTTCTTTCTTAACAGCACTCAAACCCAGGTCATGCTGGACCCTTTCCTGTTGTATCGGTACACAACACCACAATCAACCCAACAAGCCCTACTACAGCAACTATGGCAAATGCAAACCGAGGCCCCACCAGCCCATCTGTTACAGCAATAGAACTTATCCCCTCAGTTACTAATCCAGAAAATCTTCCATCCTTGCCAGATATTCCACCCATACAGGTTTGTGTTTAAGTTAAATGAATCATTTAAAACCTTGTATTAATTACAAAGTAAGAGTATACATTTCAGATTTTATGATTTTTAAAATTCGGGGCCAACATTTGTTTGAAATTTATAAATAGTGTAGATATTAGAATTTCAAAAGGTTCTTGTGCTAGAACTAGCATTCTTCAAAATTTTAAAGTTATAAGCAATGAAGTGTTCTATATTTTGAGACTGTCTAAATAGAGGTACAATGATTGATTGTCAGCTTTGTTGACTTTTCTACCACCTGGCAACAGGCAAATCTTCTGGTATGAGTTTGGAGCTAGAAAGGAAATCCAGGACAAAAATGGGGTCAATTTTTTTGTCATTCTTCTTTTAGATCCATAATGAGGGGTAGTCAGCTTCTCATGCAAATCAGTTGGGCTGAGAAAGGATGGGGTTGGAAGTTATAGAGGTCAGGTACTGTCTTAGTTACTTTTCTTGTTGCTGAAACGAAGTGCCCCATATCCAAAGTTAAAGGAAGAAATGTTTATTTCAGCTCACAATTTGTAGAGGTTTCAGTCCATAGGTGGCTGGCTCTAATGCAGAGTGGCATGGCAGAGGGGCATCACAGAGAAAAAATAGTTCATGGCAGGCAGAAGGCAGCAAAAGCAGCAAGCAGCATGTGACAACAGCTGCCCAGTTTCTGTCCTTTATATTCTATCCAGGATGGGCCTTCCTATTATCCACACCCAGAACTATGCCAAACCAATCAGTGGACTAATTTAGTAATCACACACTCTAGATCCAGCCACCTCTGACCACATTGTTGGGGGTACTAAATACAAGCTATATCGGGTACTTCAGGGCATGTACTAAAAGGAGAAATATAGTTAAGAGGAATAGATGGAGCATGAAGAGCCTCTGAGACTTCTTGTCCCTTTTTAACTGTGACATTTCACAAAAGCCAGTTATCTTCAGTGCTTTCTGAAATTTCCAGTTTATTTGAATTAAAAGCATTTTCTTTTTAAATACTGTAAATACAGTGTTTGAGGATTACCTGAATTACTTCATGCATTGTATGAGTTTCATGGGAGTCACAGGTCACCATGGGAGCAAAGAGCACTGAAACTGCTGAGATAGTGAGACCCTCAACACTCTTCCTGTGGCTGCAGTTTAGTATTTTTGTATATTTAATGGGTTTATGTAAGAGTTTAAATGATATTTCTGTAATTCAGGATTGTTTGAAAATCAGTGACATGTGAAATTTTCTTAATCTGACTGTTTCCCTGATACTAGGAGAGATCTTTTTTGGCTAAGGGAAGGGTAGTAGTAGTGGTGATGAGAGTAATGGAAATTTTGGGAATATAAATTAAAAAGTCACATTCTAAGTTAAAAGCTTAAAATTTACAAAATGCTTTCATAGGAAGCGTATTTGTTTAAGCTTGAAATCACTTGATATATATGATAGCAAATTTTATGATGAGAGTAAGCGAAGTTAGTGATCCTCCCAGAGTGACATAGTAATTTAAAAAGTTGGATTTTAGAGCCCAGACTTCTGATTTTGTTTGATCTCTTTCTACTGTCCATCGCAATACCAGGGAGATAGTTTGGGATTATGGGTCTGGAAAGGTATGGTTTTGAGTCTTTGGGCAATCAGAGGTATGCATACTGTTAAAGGAGTCATTAAATTTTAGTAAGCCCTTACTGTATGCTAAAGTCCTAGGGCATTGAGGATAAAAAGACAAATCTTAGATCCACATACTTTGCCTGGATAAGATCATATAATGTGACTTTCTATCTGGCTTCTTTGACTTAGCATTATGTTTTTCCAGTCTGTGTTGTGGCAGGTGTCAGTAATTCAGTCCTTTTTTATGTCAGAATAATACTCCCTTATATGAATATACCACATTTTTTCATTCATCAGTTGTTGGATGTTTGGGTTCTACATTTTGGCTATTAAGAGTAATGCTGCTGGCTGGGCGTGGTGGTGCACGCCTGTAATCCTAGCACTCGGGAGGCTGAGGCAGGAGGATCGCTCTGAGTTAAAGGCCAGCCTGGGTTACATAGCGAGGCCCTGCATACATACAGTTTTCATTATATGTTCAGCCTTTAGTGGTTTGGTTTGGTTTGGTTTTTGTTTTGTTTCGTTTTGTTTTGCTTGTTGAGACAAGGTCTCACTTGCTGTGTAGTCCAGGCTTGGCTGGACATTTCTGAGTAGCGTAGGGTGGCCTCAAACTCACAAGTTCCTTCTGCCTTAGCCTCTCGAGTGCTGGGATCACTGGCATGCGCCACCACACCTGGCTGTCTAGCCTTTTTGAGGAAATGCCAAACTCTTCCACCGTGACTGCACCATGTTACATTCTCACTAACAAGTGTATGAGGGTTTTAGTTTCTCCACATCCTCACCAGTAATTGTTATTGTCATCTACTTTTAAAAGTAGTTAGAGGTGGCTAACCTAAAAGCACAAATATGAAAAGAAATAGTTAACCAGGGCCGGGGATATAGCTTAGTGGCACAGTGCCTGCCTGGCAAGTGCAAGGTCCTGACTTCTATTCCTGGTATCAGGAAAAAAAAAAAAAAGGAAATAGTTAACCATATGAACCAAAAGTAGAGAAGAAGCCTCTTACCTCTCAGAGTTACCTACTTTTCACCTTGTCTTTTTGTAAGTTCCATAGTTCAGTAAAAAGAAACCTGAAGGAGGTTATGCAGGGAGCTAAGTAGCATTTACTATGCGAATCAAATGAAATTAATGCAAGGCACCTTCAGATATTTGTTGACTTGTGTCAGTAGAACTGACCATTACAATGATTTTGTTGTATAGAATAGAACTTGATTTAAATAAAATTCTCTGAACCTGAATTATTTTTTATTTTACACAACTATCCGTCTCCAGCATAGTAATAATTCATATTTGCAGTGCTGAGTGGATACATAATAAACCTGAATACTATTAAAGGAATATTAGATTTTATTCATATTAAGATTATAATTAATGAATTTAGTATTCTAATGATATATCTTACAAACTTTTTGAAAAACTGTTACCCTTATTTAGCATACTCAGTAACTTATCAGGTTTCTCTTCTGGGAAAACTATGTCTGATAAATCACAGATTTACATGTTGTAGAATATTTGCATGAACTTTTTAATGCTAGAATATATGCCTCATTATCATCAGCTACCCATAATGCTGTGAAGTTTATTGTTCTGAAAGTAATGCTGCCCTCAGGAAAGTATAACTGGTTAAGCTGGGTATGGTGGCACACACCTGTAATCTCAGCACTCAGGAGGCTGAGGCAGGAATATTGCTGCGAGTTAGAGGCCAGCCTGGACTACATAGTGAGAACCTCTCTCAAACAAATCAACCAACAAAGCATAACTGAAGATAAATCTTGGCAAATAAAACTTAAAGGCAGGTTATTCAAGTTATACTCATTCATCGTGCCACTTTTTTTTTTTTTTTTTTTGTGGGTACCGGGGGGGGTCAACCTCAGGACCTCGCACGCCAGCAGGCGCCCGTGCCGCTGAGCGATATCACCGGCCCCTTTTTCGTATGTGGGTTCCGGGAGTCGAACTCGGGCCCTCGCGCTTGCCGGGCAGGCTCTTAAGCCGTTGAGCCATCTCACCGGCCATCGTGCCACTTAATGAAGATACATTCTTAGAAATGTCTTATTGTTACTGATCATTATGTAGTGATCATACAGTTTACTTGCACAAACCTAGCTAGTGTAAGTCAACTACTCAGAGTGATCTCTTGAACAGTAAACATGAGATTTATGAGGCTGCTGCCAGTGCAACACAGGCGGTAAACTTTTTATAGCAAACTTTTTTTGAGCAGGGTTTCACTATGTTGTTCAGTCTGGCCTTGAACTAAATATGTAGCCCTTGCTGGTCTTGAACTCATGGCGATCCTCTTGCCTCAGCCTCCAGAGTGCTGGGATTACAGGCATGCACCACCATACCCGGCTTTTCTTTTTTTTTTTTTTTTTTTTTTTTTTTTTGTAAGGAGTAAAAGGGGTATACTTGGGAGAGTAACAATAAAAAGTATAATAAATAAATACATAAACCAGTAAGTAACATAGTCATCATTATAAGTATTACATGCTGTACATAATTATATATACTGTACTATCCTTTTACATGGCTGTTTATACCAACATCACGAACACATGAGTGATAATGATCAATGTACAGTGAGTGGTTGGTATGACATCACTAGGCAATAGAAATTTTAAAAATAGTAAGAAGTAGAGTCATAAGCCCCAAAACAATGATGTGGTCAACACTGAACCATAACAGTAGTCCCATGGGATGATAATGAAGCTAAAATTCAGACTTAAGAACTCACAGCTGGATGTTGTGGTGCGCACCTGTAATCCCAGCACTCTGGAAGAATAAAGCAGGAGGATTGTAAGTTTGAGCCCAACACGGACAATTTAGGGAGACCCTGTCTCAAACACATAAGGGGGCAATGGCTTAGTTTAAGGGTCCTGGGTTCAATCCCCAGCACCGTAATCGATCAGTGAAAAATGAGAATGTCTATATACCCCATTCTTCTTTCACACAACTAAATCCCAGCACTATTCCCAATTGGTATATCTCAGATTCCTCCCCCCAAATATACAAATATGAATAAAAAGTTAACAGAAGCTGGGGAATACAGGTGTATGCCTGTTATTCCTGCCACGTAGGCAGCTAAGGAAAGATTGCAAGATCCAGGCAAGCCTCAACTTGTAGTGAGACCTTATTATAGTGAGACTCTGTCTCAGAATAGAAAAGTAGAGCAGGCTAAGTATCCCAGCACTCCCTGGGTTCAGTCCCCAGCGGGAGGTGGAGAGAGAGTAACAGAAGATGAGATTGTACCATATAGATACACTTGGTCAATACTGTCTCGAAAGTTTTATGTCTTTGTTTTTGGACTTTTTTTTTTTTTTCCATGTCAGTTCTTTATAGTGTTCTCACTTTTCAAGCTATATGGTGTTCCATTTTGTTGGACTTTTTTTTTTTTTTTTTTTTTTTTCCTGTTGGTGAACCTTGGGTTTATTTCTCATATCTCACTATTAGAAACAAAGATACATTTGTGAAAAGATGCTAGTAATACCATTAGCCATTAGGGAAATTCAAGTTAAAGCCAGTAGACAAAATATGACCCACCTCTTAAGATGACTAAATTAAAAAGACTGCACATTAGCCATAGCAGTATTGTTGGCGAGAGAGTGGATGGAATAGAGCCCTCACAAACCTTGGTGGAATGTAAAATTGTATAACTTGGGCCAATGGCGCAGAGGCATAAACGCCTGCCCGGCAAGCGCGAGGGCCCGAGTTCGACTCCCGGAACCCACATACGAAAAAAGGGCCGGTGATATCGCTCAGCAGCACGGGTGCCTGCTGGTGTGCAAGGTCCTGAGGTCGACCCCTGGTACCCACAAAAAAATAAAAAAATAAAATTGTATAACCACTTAGAGAAACAGTTTGGCAGTTTCTTAAAAAGCTAAACAAATATCTACCATAATTTCTATTTCTATAGATTCGCCAAAGAGTAAAGGAAATAAATGTCTGCATAAAGATTTGTGCAGATGTTTATAGCAACTTTATTTGTAATAAGGCAAAACTGGAAACAACGTGAGTGTCCTCGTACAGATTAATGGATGAATGCATTATTTTATATATAATGAAATATTAACAATAAAAAGGAATGAACTTGATACAACCAGCAGGATAAACTAACATCAAAACAGTTACACCAAGTGGGAAATAATGGATTAAAAATTATATATGATATGATACCATTTATATAAAACTGCAGGGGAAAAAGCAAACTAATCTAAAATGGCAGAAAGATCAATATTTGAGGTTGAGGGAGGGAGGGCATTGAGGTACATAAAAGTGATAGATTCAGTTTGTTTACTTGATTTTGGTTTCCTAGTTGTAAAGTATATGGAATCATCAGATTGTACACTTTGAATATGTCTTATTGTTTGTTTTTTATATTTCAGTGCATTTTTTAAAAAGTTGCTTTGAGGCACAGTAAGCATGTTGTCTTAAACATATATAAATATTTCTCTTAAGACAGGGTGGTAGAAGTGGGTCAGAAGGGTTTACAATTAAAATTTACATTGACACTGACAATTTGCTCTTCAAAATATTGTGTGGTGGTGCACGCCTGTAATCCTAGCACTCAAGAAGTTGAGGCAGGGGGGTCCCTGAGAGTTCAAGGCCAGCCTGAACTACTTAGCAAGACTCTGTCTCAATAAACAAATTTTGTTTTGAATCATTCGCCATTATTTGATTTTTAGGTAGTGTGCAGTCCCATATCCATTTGTGGCCCTCTTTCACCCCCCCACCCTCCCCAAATCTTCCAGTTGACCTGAGTTGCAGGTAGGGATTCTCCTATACCAGTGGTGGTGAACCTATAGCACGTGTGCTGTAGTAGGCTATTTGTATCATTGAAAGCTCTAAAAGGTTTGCCATCACTGTCCTGTAGTTACAGCTCACAAGTGAATCCTTAGCCAGTAGCTGTGACCGCAGAATAGACATATAACTGCTGCTATCCTTTAATTGTCCCTCCAGATAACCCATAGCGTTATCTCACCTTTAACCCTTCAGGTGTCTGGCATAGCACTTTTTTTTTTTTTGGGTGGGTACCGGGGGTCGACCTCAGGACCTCGCGCGCCAGTAGGCGCCCGTGCCGCTGAGCAATATCACCGGCCCTTTTCTCGTATGTGGGTTCTGGGAGTCGAACTCGGGCCCTTGCGCTTGCCAGGCAGGCGCGTACGCCGCTGAGCCATCTCACCGGTCCCCTGGCATAGCACTTTTTTAAGGGCATTGGGGAAATTGTCCTATTTACGTTTTAGGAGGATCTTCCTGTGTTGGGACATGTTGTGAGTTACTGCATTCTGGTCCTCTTCCTATGGGACCAATTCTACCTCAATTGGAGGAAAGGAAAGCAAGAAGTAAATGCATATGTTCAGTATTGTCTTAAACTGGAAATACATTTCCATAAGACATAATCTGGGGGCTGAGGATGTGGCTCAGAGGTAGAGCACTGGCCTACCATGTGCAACACCCAGGTTCTTTTCCAGAACTGGAAAAAAGAAAGAAAAATCATCTGACCTGTAGCTGGAGAGGAGATTAAAAGGGGCAGGTGTGGATGCAAATAGAATAATAAGTAGGAAGATTATGATTAAGAACAATTTGACCATCTCTTAGATGGACTAGTCCAAAATTTCAGTTTAAGGTAATTTTCATACTTAAATAGTATCTTTTTACACTTACATAGATACTTTCTCATTCAGTCATCACAGGTCTGCAGTGTGGGTGGATATATTAAAGATAAGAAACTGACATTTATTTTTGAAAGCAGCCCAAAATCACAGTTCTGGGCCCTCTGACCTTCTACTACCTCTTAAGTTTAAAACAGGTTCAGATTTCCTGTTGACTGTCCCCTTTTTTTGTGTGTGTAATAAAGGGCCTTGTATGTCAAGTCAGGGGTTTTGTGTGGGCTACAAGAACTTTTCATAGCTTACAGTTGGGTGCTGACATTTTCGTTAGGGTGAGTGATTGTGGCAGGACTGTGGACATTGAAGTAAAGGGAGTCTGGGGCAAAAGATACTGATAGAGTCCTGCAGCAATTTGGAGAAAAGGTAAAAATATCAGTATATCAGAACTATTTTCATAATGGAATATAGGATTTAGTGGGTCACTAAGTTTTCCTTTGAGCAGTTGTATATTTGTTGTATAATATATAGATTCAGTCACATAAACTATATGAGTTCTCAGAGGAGCTTAAAGTAGCAACAATTAGGTTGAACTTGATATTGGATAATCTATTAGTTTATTAGTAAATTGTGAATATAAGCACAGACACTAATAAATTTAATAACTTCTGCTTTAATCAAAGCAAATTTGTCTTTACCTTCTTTTTTTTCAGTTGGAAGATGCTGGCTCAAGTAGTTTAGATAATCTACTAAGTAGATACATCTCAGGCAGTCACCTACCCCCACAGCCTACAAGCACCATGAATCCTTCCCCGGGACCCTCTGCCCTATCTCCAGGATCATCAGGTAAAAGCAAACCAGGATATTGCCTCATTTCTTCACCACATTTTTTAAAAAGATTTCTTAATATCTTTTGTTATTCAGGGTTTTCCAGAAAAACAGAAGCAAGAGGGAGGTATGCAGAGGGGTGTTATGTGCATGTGTGCATGTTTAGAAACATTGATTTATCTCAAAGAATTGGCTCACATAATTATATTGTTGTGAGTACTCAAGGTCCCAGATTTACAGGCAAATTGGCAGACTGGAGACCTAGGGGAGAGTTACGTTACAATCTTGAGTCCAGAGTCTGGTGGTAAAATTCCTGCAGGAGAGTCCGAGTAGGAACAGCTCCAGCTTTTCAAGGTCTTCAGGTCTTCAGCTGGTTGAATGAGGCTGCTGACACTGTGGAGGACAATTGGTTTACCTCAGTCTGCAACTTAAACGTTAATCATATCTAAAAAATTTAACATGCTTTTGAATTACTTAACTTTTGAGGTTTAATAAGAATTATTCCAGGACTTCTAAAAAGAATAATGGGAATCTAAGTAGAATAGTTTGTCACATGACTTGAGGAGGAATGACAGTTCTCTCTGGATCTGGTAGTTTTGTTGACTGGATTGTATTGTTCTGAAGAGGATTCTAAGGTGTCTGGGCTGTGCATCCCTGACTTTGCAGTTAGCTCTGACGTCCAGGAATTTCTGAATTGGCTTATAGTAGTCTTGAATTCTGAACATTCCTACCATACATTGGTACTCAGTTTGTCTTACTGTTTTTTAGGTTTATCCAATTCCCACACACCTGTGAGACCTCCTAGTACTTCCAGTACTGGCAGTAGAGGCAGGTAAGTATTAGGTTATTAAAGTATTGTTTTTTAAAGAAAAACTTCTATTTAATAAAAGTAGACTACAGCCTCCGTATACATTTAACCCTGTTTCAAGAATGATGAAGTTACGGCCAGTCTTGTTTCCTTTATATACCTTCTTGTTCTGTTATTTTGAAACAAGTCTCAGACATCATGTCTTTTTACTTGTGACTATTTCAGACGAGATGGGGCGCGTTCAGGGTGGTATGGATGTGTAGACACTTGTGACTGTTTCAGTATCACTATTCTGTTTGTTTGCTTGCTTACTTGCTGCTTGTTTGTTTGTAGCAGGAATTGAACCAAGGACCTTGCATGTGCTAGGCATGTACTCTGCTACTGAGCTACATCTCTAGCTCTTTTTATTTTTTATTTTGAGCCATGGGTATCATTAAGTTGCCCAAACTGGCCTGAAATTTGTAATCCTCCTCCTGCCTTAGCATCCCAAGTAACTGGGATTACAGGTGTGTGTCACCATACCCAGCAACAATATGAAATTTTAGGATCTGGGCATGGTGGCACATGCCTGTAACCCCAGCACTCCAGAGTCTGAGGCGGGAGGATCACTGTGAGTTCGAGGCCAGCCTGGGCTCTATAGTGAGTTCAAGGCCAGCCTGAACTACATAGTGAGACAGGTCCTGTCTTTAAAAAAAAGAAAAAAAAATTTAAATTTATGACAGAATTATCATACAGCTAATTCTTTAATATCAGTATGGATCCAGTTAATATTCAAGGGTTCCAATTATTTTTTGCCATAAGTGCCCCTCTGTGGGGTTAAATGATTTGGGGAAGGGGAGTTGCTGAGGATTGAACTCAAGGCCTTTGCACTGCACTACATCCTCAGTGTTTTTTTTTAAATTTTGAGACTGAGTCTCTGTAGGTTGCTAGGTTGCCTAGACTGGGCTCAAACTTGAGATCCTCCTGCCCCAGCCTCCCATAGTGCTGGGAGTACAGGTGTGTGCCACCACAACTGGCTAAAAATTTTTTTGAATCAGATTTAAATAAGCTCTTACATTGGTATCAACTGATGTGTTTACATTAACATCAATGTATTTATTAGAGATAGCGTTTCTCCTATAGTTTTTCCTTTCTCTGTTTTGTCATTGAAATATCCTGCCTCCCATATTTTTTGGTCTGTGTTGGCATTTAGATCAGGTTTGATCAGATTCAGGTTGGATTTGAGGGAAGAAGGCAAGAATACTTTATGGTAGTACTGTGTACTTCCATCAAGGCACAGTGTCTGGTTGGGTTTTTTTGGTTTTGTGGTGGCAGCCATTAAAGATCATTATTTTTTACTAGTTGAAAAGTGCTGCTTTAATTGCTGTGTCATTCCTTATTTATTAATTTAGAATGCTTCTGTAAAGAGAAACTTAGTCATCAGTTATTGGGTTATAGGAGAAGCAAGGTATATTCTTTGTATTTACTTGCTTTCATGGTAATAAGTTGATTACCAACACCCTCCAAGAGTGACTACTTGAGTTTTTTTATTATTTCCTTTATGAAATCATATGCATGAACATTTTTTGTTTTAATAAATTTTGTTATGATTCGTAGTGGTGTCTTAAATTATTCAATTTTTGAAAGTTTGTCCTCCTCAGGGATTTGTTGTTTGGGGTGGGTACCAGGAATCGAACTCAGGACCTCACACTTGCCAGACAGGCACTGTGCCGCTGAGCTATATCCCCCCACCCTCCCCAGAGATTTGTCACATTCTTTGTTTTTCCTTTTCTTTTGCTGGTCTTGTTATGTAGTTCAGGCTGGCCTTGAACTCACTTATGTAGCCCAGGCTGGCCTCGAACATACAGTGATCCTCCTGCCTCGGCCTCCCGAGTGCTGGGATTACAGGCGTGCACCACCATGCCTGGCTAAATTATTCAATTTTTGCCTTGTCAGATTTTTGGAGTTTGCTTTTTAGTCCTTTTGCTGTAATTCTAGTAGTCTTTGAAAGCCTCCTTGTTTCATATGAAATAATACCAAGTTTGTCTTGTATGTTTCTTGCCTGTGTTCTGGAATTTGCCATTTCCCAAGAAATCTTGGTCATATTAGTGGGAAAATAGTGTTTGCAGACAGTTTTCTAAATAGCGTGGTCATTCACTGTCCTAGATTGTTGACTGTTTCTTACTTCTTTTCAGTCATAGAGCTAAGACCTAGAAATTAGGTGGCTTTTAAGATAAAAATATAATAAGTATTTGTTGTATTTTACTCTTTTCTACTTTGAATAATTCAATACAGAATACAACTATTTAAGACACAGGAATGGTGTGTGTGTGTCTGCATGAGCGCATGCATGTGCAGACTGGTCTGTTAAATACCTGATTGGCTTTTCAGTGATGCTTCAAATAATGCTTTAGAAGAGAAATACCAACTGAGTGAAAATAGTGTTCATTCTCAGTAGCAATACAGCTTTAATAGTTATTCACTTCTCTTATAGTAATTTTGCTCTGTGTTGTAGATAGAACTGACCAGTCTTGTCCTCTTGCCAGTCATTATGTTGATCCAAATAAGATGTTCCAGGTCGTTTGCTACTAATCATTATCCTCTGCTTTCAACCCCCTTCTCCCAAAAGCCAAAATAATCTTTCCTGAGACTCAGTGAACCACTATTTTTTAGATGTTTGAGGAGGTTGAGAAGAGTTGAAATTAGTAAGAGAAGTAGTGATATTTTATACTGTAAGTTGAACATCTAGGGATGAAAATCTGAAATGCTCCAAAATCCAAAACAATGAACGAAACCGAAAGTGGAAAGTTGCAGTTGCACCTGACCTCTTGGGGTGGGCCTCAGTAAAATGCAAAGTATACTGAAAATATTACGTGAAATTACCTTCAAGACTGGATATGTAAGATGTATAGGAAGCATGAATGAATTTTATGTTTAGACTTGAGTCCCATCCTCAACACATTTCATCATGTATATGCAAATACAGGGATACCCTGGTTCATGAATTTAATTCATTCCATCAGTTTGGAAAAAATGGTCACATTCGTGTTCGTGTGGGAAAGATGGCTGTGGTTGTATTCGTCACCTGATGCAGAGTTTGCAAACAAAAACAAAATTTTGCCAAATGTTTCTGTTTCTGAATGAAATTGTTCACAAACAAAAGCATTCATGAACCAAGGTATCACTGTATTTCAAAAGCCAAAAAAATCTGATAATCGAAGTGGGTCTGATACCAAGCAGTACAGGTGAAAGTACTCAACCTGTATTGGCCTGGGGAGATGATTGTTTACTAACTCTTAAATGATTTATTATAAGTTCCGCAGACCATAAAATTTATTTCTAGGGTTTTCTAAATGTTTGATTTACATTTTTAAAGAGATTTGAAACTAGGCTTATACCACCTAGGCATTTTGAGGTATCCTTACAGTCTGTGAAGTAATTGTCTGTTTTCTTCTCTTTAGCAAACACTACGCTTAATTTGTTTTTTGTACCCCACAATCGAATACATGACCTTTTATTTGTTGTTTTTCATCAGCTGTGGGTCATCAGGAAGAACTGCTGAGAAAACAGGTCTTAGTTTCAAATCTGATCAAGTGAAAGTCAAGCAAGAACCTGGGACTGAGGATGAGATCTGTGGTTTTTCAGGAGCTGTAAAACAGGAAAAGACTGAGGATGGGAGGAGGAGTGCCTGCATGGTAAGTTCCTACTATGGTCACTACACTGATTCTTCCATCTCAGAGTATGTTAGATTGAATAGAGGTTCTAGGAATATTTATTTGTCTTTGAATTTTTATGCTTGATACAAATCAAGTACCTCTTTTTCTGACCTGGTTTTTTGGTCTGAGAGGCAGGTGTAATTCATCGAAGGGCCTTAGTTAAGGCACTTAGTGCATTAAGTAATGCATGAGTTACTCATTTGAAATAATCTTTGAATTTGTATTTAGTTAATATTTTTGCCATGATAGTGAATTGGGTGCTATCTTGTTCTGAATTTATTAATCACTTCAGTATTTACAGTGGATCTAAAGCCACAAAAATCCCTTAGCTATTACTCTTCTTCACCTATGAGCTCAGCATTAAAACTGCTGTTAAAAAGTTCATTGATAAAAACTTTAGTAATGGGAAGATTGCCTTTTTGGCTTATGAATTATTAACCATTCTAGAGTTCCTAGGTTAGAATATTTTATAAAATATGTAATAACAGAATGAAGAAAGGCCAAAGCCCCTCTTCCTTTGAAAGTTTGGATGTTTATGTTTTTCTTCCTACTCAGGCTTCAGTTGTACTTTTTACATGGTTGGCACATAAGAATTTCATCTCAGACTAATAATATATTCGCTGTATTAAATATAGATTTTAGATATCAACAGACTTAGCCTTGGTTTTAGAGTGTCACCTCTTCCTCCAAAACTTTGTCTGGGAAGTACTCTCATAAAAATGGGCACACAGGTGGTGAAATATTTATAAGATTTATTTTACATAGTCACAGTTTTCCTATATTGATAGAATGATAGGCAGAAGGATATAATGGATTTCATTCTCTCTCTCCCTCTCTCCCTCTCTCCCTCTCTCCCTCGTACTGTAGATTGTTACAGAAGCACTCCAACCATTGAGCTACATCTCCAGCATATACATTTTCCTTAATATTTTTAAGTTTTGAGTCAAGGTCTCACTAAGTTGACTAGGTTAGCCTCACACTTGCTGTAAGTCTTGCAGGTAGCTGTGACTTACAGGTGTGTGCCACCATACCTAACCAAAATGTTCTCAGATGCTACACAGAAGATTCTGGTTAGAAAAATAAAGTGCCATAATTATCTATCTGTACTAATGTGACTAAATAATTTGAGAGTTATTTTCATTCCTTTATGTCACTAATAGGATTTACAAAATAGTTTTAATATTTGTATATATCTGTATGCATAATGACATAATTTTTAAACACACGCTGCATACAATAAGGATTAAATGATTTTTCAAGAATTTGTTTTTGTTTTGTTTTAGTTGAGCAGTCCTGAGAGTAGCTTGACACCACCTCTGTCAACCAACCTGC
The DNA here is from genome assembly GCA_028451465.1 of Erethizon dorsatum. Classification (NCBI taxonomy): domain Eukaryota; kingdom Metazoa; phylum Chordata; class Mammalia; order Rodentia; family Erethizontidae; genus Erethizon; species Erethizon dorsatum. The sequence goes on from CM051829.1 coordinate 81,422,766, forward strand.
ATCTAGAGAGTGAGTTGGATGCATTAGCAAGCCTGGAAAACCATGTGAAATCTGAACCTACAGATATGAATGACAGCTGCAAGCAGTCAGGGCTCAGCAGCCTAGTTAATGGAAAGTCTCCAATTCGAAGCCTCATTCACAGGTCAGCAAGGACTGGAGATGGCAACAACAAAGATGATGACCCAAATGAAGACTGGTGTGCTGTCTGCCAAAATGGAGGGGATCTCTTGTGCTGTGAAAAATGTCCAAAGGTCTTTCATCTAACTTGCCATGTTCCAACACTTCTTAGCTTTCCAAGGTACCAGTGAAGTAATTTTGTTATTGTTATTTTCATAAGCCAAAAATACAGCAGAAATTCACTGGAGAAGATGACCTTAATCAATGTACAGTATTTCTGTAAAACAGTCGATTGTTCTTTGGTATTCATTTTCAGAGAAACTATTTAAACAGTATGATAAAATGTCCAAAGTCTGATGGAACCGTAATGATAGGTTTCATCTCCTGCCTTCACTTCATATTTAGTGTAAGTAAATTAGATAAAATGCTTAAGAGGGGTAAGGAGTCAGGGAGTCAGTGTGCTGAAGAAAATCTTGTTTTTTTATTGATGGGGGGAGTTGTGTGCTGGGGATCAAACTCAGGGCCTTGGACGTGCTAGGCAAGTACTCTACCACTGAGCTACATCTTTAGCCTTGGAGGTTAAAGTTTATAAATCTGTTGCTGTCAACCTTACAATACAATAATTTATTTAGGACTATAATTTATTGTACAATTAATTATACAATTATTGTACAGTCAATGACTACAGTAATTTATTTATGACTGCAATTTAGTTTGAGACAGCTCTTTTGGATCATGCCCAAAACTTAACTTTTCTACTTTAAAAGCTTTCAGAAAGCATTTTAAAGGAAAAAACAATTCCTTTGTAAAAATACCTTCAATGTCTTGGATTTTTTTGGAGAGAATAGTTTCCTCTTTACATTAGAAACAGTTAATTGGTACTCTCTCTTCACTGTGCAGATTTCTCAGACTTTTCCTTTGTCCTTTTCCTTTTGGTAGGAATGTCTTTTCATTCAGGTAATTTTCATTCAGTAATTTTGAAATGGACAGTTACCAAATACCTTTTGTAGATGAGAAGAATGTGGGGTAAAGATAAATAAAAAAGATTGGGGGAGAATATGAGCTTTGTTTTCAGACTGACTTGGTGACTGCTAAACATAGTTTCAAGCTTTAAAACATTAGTAGATGAGCACCCAAGGCAAGCTGATGATAGCAGCTAGTAAAGTAAAACAAATATAATGGGCTAAGTCATAAAACCTTTGGTCTGGTTGTAATTCTATAGTGAACACAGATGGGCGGCTCACTAATTTTCAGAGATCAGTGTCTTTGTCAATATAAGCAGTAGCGTTTGGTTTAAAAGAATTCTGTTTCCTCCAGTTCAATCCTCAGCTCTGAAAGAAAACTAGTAGATAAAACATGAACAGTGCTAGAATGTTTTTCTGAATTACAATTCTTTTTTTTTTTTTTTTTTATTATTTTAAAGAGAAGAAAAAACAAAACAAATCAAAAGAAGAACAAATTTTCAAACCGACATAATAGGAGGGTAACAATGGTTAATACATTATGTATTACTATCTTTAAGTTAGTTATTCAGGACACCAGACATTAGCATTCAATTGTCCAAACATTATTGGCACAAACCTTACTCTTCAATGAACTAAGTAAAAATGGTAGTGTATCTATCTTAACCATCTTATATATATATATATATATATATACAATTTTTTTTTCCCTTTCCCTTCTTTCTTTTCCCTATTCCAGTCTCTCTTTCCTTTTGACCAGTTTCTTTTTGATTCACCATGTCTATTGTACATTTTGGATCTTATTTACTCTTTCAGTTTCTCATACTAGAGAGATAATACGATGCTTACACATGTGCTTCTGGTTTATTTCACTTATGAGTATTTTCTCGAGTTGCATCCATTTACCTATAAAAGTCTCCAGTTTATCCTTCTTTATGGCTGAATAGTACTCCATTGTATAAAAATACCACATCTTTCTTATCCATTCCTCAGTTGATGGGCATTTGGGTTGTTTCCAAGATCTGGCTATTACAAATTGTGCTGCTATAAACATGGGTGCACATATATTGCTGTGGTACGATGTTTTTAATTCTTCTGGGAAGATGCCCAGAAGGGGAATAGCTGGGTCAAATGGGACCTCCAACCCTAGTTTTCTGAGGAATCTCCACACTGACTTCCACAGTGGCTGTACCAGTCGACACTCCCACCAACAGTGAAGAAGGGTTCCTTTTTCCCCACAGCCCCTCCAGCATTTGTTATGAGTTGATTTCTTAATAGTAGCCATTCTTTCTGGGGTGAGATGGTATCTCAGTGTTGTTTTAATTTGCATCTCTCGAATGACTAGTGATGTTGCACATTTTTTTGTATATTTGTTTGCCATTAGTATTTCTTCATCTGAGAAATGTGTATTCATCTCAGATGCCCATTTTTGGAGTGGGTCTTTAAATTTGGGAGGTCTGATTTTTTTGAGTTCTTTATATGTTCTCGATAGTAATCCTTTGTCTGAGGAACAGCTGGCAAACATTTTTTCCCACATTGTGGGTTGTCTCTTCACTCTGTTGGTGGTTTCTCTTGCTGTGCAAAAGCTTTTTAATAAGATGAGATCCCAGTTATTGATTCTTTGGGATAGTTCCCGTGCGGTTGAGTTTTTATTCATAAAGTCTTTGCCTACACCAATGTCTCCAAGGGTTTTACCTATCCTACCCTCCAGCAGATTTAATGTTTCTGTTTTAATATTTAGATCTCTGATCCATTTTGAATTTAGTTTAGTGCATGGTGAAAGATATGGGTCTAGTTTTAATCTTCGGCATGTGTAGAGCCAGTTTTTCCAGCACCATTTATTAAAGAGGCTATCTTTCTTCCAGCGAATGTGTTTGGCACCTTTGTCAAAGATAAGGTGGCTTAGTATGTCTGAGGTTGTTTCAGCATCTTCTAATCTGTTCCATTGATCTTCAGGTCTGTTTTTTTGCCAGTACCACACTGTTTTTATCACAGTAGCTTTATAGTATAATTTCAAGTCAGGGATTGTGATGCCCCCTGCCTTGCCTTTGTTGCCCAGAATTGCCTTTGCTATTCTAGGTCTCTTCTGATTCCCAATGAATTTTAGGATTGTTTTCTCTAATTCTGTGAGATATGCTGTTGGAATTTTGATTGGAATTGCATTAAATCTGTATAACAATTTTGGAAGTATGGCCATTTTCACTATATTGGTTCTTCCTATCCAGGAGCAAGGGATATCTTTCCATTTTCTGATATCCTCTTCAATCTCCTTTTTCAGAGTACTGTAGTTTTCAGTATAGAGGTCTTTTACATCCTTCGTGAGGTTGATTCCTAGGTATTTCATTTTTTTGGATGTTATTGTGAAAGGTATTGTTTCCCTAATTTCTCTTTCAGTAAGTTTGTTATTTGTGTACAGGAAGGCTATTGACTTTTGAGTATTGACTTTGTATCCAGCTACACTACTGAATTTGCTTATTAAATCTAGCAGTTTTTTAGTGGAGTTTTTGGGGTCTTCTGTGTAGAGTATCATGTCATCTGCAAATAATGATAATTTAACTTCTTCCTTTCCAATCATTATTCCTTTTATTTCTTTCTCTTGTCTAATCGCTCTGGCTAAAGTTTCCAGAACTATGTTGAATAAGAGTGGGGACAGTGGACATCCTTGTCTTGTTCCTGATTTTAGAGGGAAGGCTTTCAGTTTTTGGCCATTTAGTATAATATTGGCTGTTGGTTTGTCATAGATAGCTTTTACCAGATTGAGATAAAGACCCTCTATTCCAATTTTCTGTAGGGTTTTTATCATGAAAAGGTGCTGGACTTTGTCAAAAGCTTTTTCTGCATCTATTGAGATGATCATGTGATTTTTGTCTTTGGTTCTGTTAATATGCTGTATTACATTTATTGATTTACGTATGTTGAACCATCCCTGCATCCCTAGGATGAATCCAACTTGGTCATGGTGTATAATCTTCTTGATGATTTGTTGGATTCTGTTTGCCAGTATCTTATTAAGGATTTTTGCATCTATGTTCATTAGGGAGATTGGCCTGTAGTTCTCTTTCTTAGTTGGGTCCTTCTCTGGTTTTGGTATCAGGGTAATGCTTGCTTCCAGGAATGAATTTGGGAGTATTGCTTCCCTTTCAATTTCATTGAAAAGTTTGAGAAGTAGGGGCGTTAGGTCTTCTCTAAATTTCTTGTAGAATTCGGCAGTGAATCCATCAGGGCCTGGGCTTTTCTTTGTTGGGAGGTTTTTAATTACATCTTCAATTTCATTGACTGATATTGGTTTATTTAGGATTTTTAAATCTTCTTGATTCAGCTTTGGTAATTCATACGAATCTAGGAATCTGTCCATTTCTTCTGCATTTTCCATCTTAGTAGAATATAAATTTTCAAAATAGGTATAGATGATCTTCTGGATTTCTGCAGGGTCTGTCGTGATATCACCCTTTTCATTTTCAATTGCATGGATTTGAGTCTTTTCTTTTCTTTTTTTAATAAGGTTGGATAAGGGTTTGTCAATCTTATTTATTCTTTCAAAGAACCAACTTTTTGCTTCATTGATTCTTTGTATTGTTTTTTTATTCTCCAATACGTTAATTTCTGCTCTGATCTTTATAATTTCCTCCCTTGTACGGGCTTTTGGCTTAACCTGCTCTTCTTTTTCTAGAAGCTCGAGGTTCACCCTTAAGTTGTTTATTTGCGCTTGCTCTATTTTCCTGATATAAGTGTTTAATGCTATAAATTTCCCTCTTAGGACTGCTTTCATTGTATCCCATAAGTTCCGGTATGTTGTACTGTCATTATCATTCAGTTGTAGAAAGTGACTAATTTCTTCTTTAATTTCATCTGTGACCCATTGGTTGTTCAGGAGGATGCTGTTTAATTTCCATGTGTTTAGGGAGTTTTTGTGGGATCTTTTGCCATTGATTTCCAATTTCATTGCACTATGGTCTGATAATATGCATGGGATAATTTCAATTCCTTTGCATTTACTTAAACAGGTTTTATGAGCTAGTATGTGGTCTATTTTGGAGAACGTCCCATGTGCAGCTGAGAAAAATGTGTATTCTGATGTTGTGGGATGGAACACTCTGTAGACATCTACTAAGTCCATTTGTTCAAAAGTTTGGTTCAGTTCTACTATTTCATTATTGATTTTCTGTCCAGTTGATCTATCTTTTTGTGACAGTGGAGTATTGAGATCTCCCAATATAATTGTATTAGTGCTTATTTGATTTTTCATGTCCTTTAGTACTTGTTTTATATAGCTGGGTGCATTGGTATTTGACGCATATATATTTATGATCGTTATCTCTTCCTCTTGGATTGTTCCCTTTACAAGGATGTAATGACCGTCTTTATCTCTCTGAATCCTTCTTGGCTTGAAGTTCACTTTGTCTGCGAAAAGAATAGCTACCCCTGCTTTTTTCTGGGTTCCTGTGGCATGGAGTATTGTTTTCCATCCTTTGACTTTCAGTCTATAAATTTCTTTCTGAATTAAATGTGTTTCTTGTATACAGCATATTGTTGGATCTTGCTTCTTGATCCATTTCGCCAGTCTGTGCCTTTTGATTGGTGAATTGAGACCGTTAACATTGATGGTTAAAACTGATATGTATTGACTTGTCATGATATTTTCCTGTTGTTGGTTCCCACTCTTTGTTTTTCCGCTTTCCGGCTATTTAATTATTTGCCCTGCCTGGTGGATTCCTTCTGTTGGGGTTCCTATCTCTTTCTAGAATGTCCTTCAGAACGTTTTGGAGTGCTGGTTTGGTGGTCATAAATTTTCTCAGATGTTCTTTGTCATGAAAGTATTTTATTTCTCCATCAATTTTGAAAGATAGTTTTGCAGGGTACATCAATCTGGGCTGAAAATTATTTTCCTTTAGAGCTTGCAATACATCATTCCAAGCTCTTCTTGAATTGAGGGTTTGTGCTGAAAAGTCAGCTGTGATTCTGATGGGTTTTCCTTCATAGGTGATTTGTCTCTTCTCCCTAACAGCTTTTAAGATTCTGCCCTTCTGTTGAATTTCTGGGATCTTGACTATAATATGTCTGGCTGAAGTTTTTTTTTGATCATGTCTGGTTGGTGTTCTAAAAGCTTCACTTATAGGGGTGTCAAATTCCTTTTCTCTTCCAGGAAAGTTCTCCCTGATTATGTCTTTGAACAAGGTTTTAATGTCGTTGATGCTATCTCCTGCTTTTTCATTTATTCCAATTATTCTTAAGTTGTTTATCTTTGAGTCATCTAGCAGCTGCTGAATTGATTTTTCATGGTCCCTTGCTATTTTTAAGAATTTTTCCATTTCATGATCACTAATTGCAAGCCTGTCTTCTATATCTGAGATCCTGTCCTCGCATTGGCTTATTCTGCTACAAATACTTTCAATGGAATTTTTTATCTCTTGGATATCTGCTTGAATCTGCCTTATGGATTCCATTTCTTTCCTATGCTGAGCATTCATGGTTTCTATAGTTTTCTTAAGTTCATCTATTTTTTTGTCTGTATCAGCTATAGTGTCCTTAAGCATGGTCTTCATTGTAGACATTATCTCTGCAGTTATCTGTGAGATTATTTCTGTTTTAATTTTTTCCAGAACCTCATTCAGTTGCTTTGTTGTTACCACTTCAGATAGGCCAGGTGGGTGGCTTTCGGATTGTCCCACCTCGTTGCTCCCTAGGTTTGCCTTTGGTGAATTGGATGTGTGTGGTTGCATCTTGTTTAAGTGTCGTCTCATTTTTTCTTTCTTTAATTCCTGGGGTGATGTTTGCAAATTACCTATAGTAGGTTACTTTATTGCTAGTGTTTAAGATCTTTAGAAGATGACTACTTCTCTGCAGTATCTTCCAAGTGGAGCTTGCTTTTAGGTTTTGAGCTTTCTGCCAGATCCTACCTCTTCAATTCGTTGGGTATGCGAAGTTGCTACCTGTTTGGCACAGTCCTTGATTCTTTGGTACTGTGCCACTGTATTTTCTGTGTCCCTTAGTCAATTTCAATCCTTGTGACAGAGTCCTGTTCTGTGCAGGTACGTCCCAGTAAGCCAGGAGCGCCCTCTGGCGGGCGGTGAGCAGAGGCGCGTACTTTCAGGCAGAGACCAGTCTAGCTCGCCTCCGCTCTCGGCGCCCTTTCACGATCCCTGGGCCTGAGAGGCTCAGCGTGCTGTCCGGAGCGCGGGTTCCCTGCACTGGTTCCCACCGCTCTGGTTTTTCGCCACGCCCCCTACAATGGCGCCGGGCCAGTCGCTCTCTGGCGCGGGACAGGTGTGGCTGAGAGTCCAGTCTCGGTCGCCTGCTGACCTCAGCACACTTTCGTGGGCCTGAGAGGCCCCGTGCTGTCCTGTCCGGAGCACAAGTTCCCAGAGCAGTTTCCGAGCCGCTCTGAGTTTCGCCACACCCCCCACAATGGCGCCCGGCCGGTCGCTCTGTGGCGCGGGGCAGCTGTGGCTGAGAGACACTCACCGCCGGTCAGCGCCGTTCTCCGCTGCTCCCCTGCCCCGCCGCTGTCTCAGGATCCTCCGTGGGGGCTCCCTGGGCGCCAGCTGCCACCGTGTGTCCGTAGAATTGAGCCTCCGCGGCGCTGCAACTCCCGGGATAGTAGAAGGTGCGCGCGTGCGGTCTGCTCCTTCTTTCCTTCTTCTTTGTTGGAAGTCACCCGTCACTGGTGCCGGGGGTCCCAGATTGCGCTTCAGAACTTTTCTGGGTTTCGGGGAGGCATCTCCCCCCCTCCTGCGCTTTCCGGGTCGCTATATTCCCGTGTTCCAATGGTAACTTTTAGAGAGAGTTTCGCTGCCTGCTTCTTACTCATCCGCCATCTTGAGGTCCTCCCTGAATTACAATTCTTAACTAAATCTTAGAAGGTATAGTAATTTTGCTAGAGATATAATAAAGGGGCTTCTTTTTCTTTATTCTTTCAGGAAAAAAACACGTTGGCACTTTGGTCTTGAAATTAAGGCTTACAAAATTTTTCTTTGCTCTGGGTAGTAACATCTGGTACATCAGGATTTTGCCAATGAATGGTTTCTTTTAAAGACAGACAACTTTGGAAGGAACTATAAAGTGTATTATCTCTTGAGTGTGTGTGTAGAGAGAGGGAAAAAATATGAGTAAGTCATTTCTGATTTTTTTTTTTTTTTTTTTTTTTTTTTTTTGCTTTTTCAGACAGGGTTTCACTATGCAGTTCAGGCTGGCCTAGAACTCACTTTGTAGCCCAGGCTGGCCTTGAATTCATGGCGATCCTCCTGCCTCAGCTTCTCAAGTGCTGGGATTACAGGTGTGCACCACCATGCCCAGCTCTGGAATTTTGAATTTTATAGAAATCCCAGTAAAAACTAAATGTAGACTTATCTGAGTTTTGTACATATGCTTGTGCCTTGCAGGTATGTGTTTGTGTATTGTTTTTTGACTACATGAAAAAAGACTGGATTTATTGTTGGTTTATTTACTTAATGCTGGCATGTTAAATACATGTCAAAATAGCACAAGAGACCTAAGGAACTCTATATCCTATACTCTTCAAATTTTCCATACCCTCTACTCTTTGAGTTTTGAGGTTTTTTTGTTTTGTTTTGCTTTTTAGTTTTGGTTTTTTGAGACAGTGTCTCTCTGTATAGTTCAGGCTGTCCTTGAACTCACTGTGTGGCCCACACTGGCCTCAAACTTGAGGTGAACCTCCTGCCTCAGCCTCCAGAGTGCCAGGATTACAGGCATGTGCCACCATGGCCAGCTACTCTTCGGTTTTTTGAGACAGGGTCTCATGTAGTTCAGGTTGGCTGGCTTTAAACTCATGATCCTCCTGCCTCAGCTGCCTGAGTGCTGGGATTACAGGTGTGTATCACCACACTTAGCTCCTCTACTCTTCTGTAATTTGGCAATTAGGTCCATGTGATGATATTGCAGGGACCTGAAAGAATTGGTCTTAGGCCTTAGGCTGCAAGTGCTGGTCATCTTTATATTTCTTCACAGTGTAATCACTAGGGGATACCTGGGAAAAGTTTCAGGAAATTTTTATCACACAACTTAAAAGATGTGACAAGTATAGAATTTCCCTTTCCTAAAAAAAATTGGAAACCAAATGAAACAAACCTAGAGACTTGAGTGTAGGAAACTACCCTTTCTGTAGTAGCCTTTGTTAATAATTACACAGACTGATAGTCTTTTTCCCTCTTCAGTGGGGACTGGATATGCACATTTTGCAGAGATATTGGAAAGCCAGAAGTTGAATATGATTGTGATAATTTGCAACACAGCAAGAAGGGGAAAACTGCACAGGGATTAAGCCCGGTGGACCAAAGGGTAAGTGTCAAATAAGTTGATTTGTTGTTAGGGATTCTGTAGTTATCTGCCTATATATTTTTCCCCCTGTGTAATACACACATAAACTGATATAGTTTTACTTCTCAGATGGTATATTGATGACTTCTAAAATCTTTATCTAGTGCTGAGCTCTAGACTTTTAGATTCAGTTTCTTCAATTTTAACATATCCCAACAGAAATCTTGATTTTTAGTCATCCTCAAAAAACAAGCAATTAGCCAGGCATGGTGGTGCATGCCTGTAATCCTAGCACTCGGGAGGCTGAGGCAGGAGAATCACTGTGAGTTCGAGGACAGCCGGAACTACATCACAAGAGCCTGTCTCAAAAAAAAAACAAAAAACAAGCAATTAACATTAAAATTTAGGGCTGGTGAGATAGCTCAGCGGCAAAAGCGCCTGCCTGGCAAGCGTGAGGTCCTGAGTTTGACTCCCGGTACCCACATAAAAGAAGAAAGGGGCTGGTGATATCGCTCCACAGCACAAGTGCTTGCTGGCAAGCATGAGGTCCTGAGGTTAACTCCCGGTACCCACATTAAAAAAAAATTTAGCTGGGTATGGTGGTGCACACGTGTAATCCCAGCACTGGGAAAGCTGAGGCAGGAGGATCAGGAGGATTGCAGTGAGTTCAAGGCCAGCCTGGGCTACATAATGAATTCAAGGCCAGCCTACACTACAGTGTGAGACCCTATCTTGGGAAAAAAAAAAAAACTACTCTTTCCTTCATTATTAAATGGCAATGCCATTCACCTTTTGCTTGTACTAGAAGCTTATTAGAAATGAAGCAAGACTGTGATATCCTTTTCTTACTGCCCCCCACCATTACTACCCTAGACACTCATCATAATCTCTTATCTGGACTATTACAATAATAATTTTATAACTCTTCTCCCTGTTTCTTCTCTTTAGTTTATTTTTCTATATTGAATACTCTTTTTTTAAAAGAAGTAAACAAATCAATCACTTCTCTGCTTAAAATCCTTTAATAGCCTTCCATTTTAAAAATGAAATTCAGGGGGGCCGGTGAGATGATTCAGCGGCTTAAGCGCCTGCCCAGCAAGCGCGAGGGCCCGAGTTCGACTCCTGGAACCCACATACGAAAAAGGGGCCGGTGATATCGCTCAGCGGCACGGGCGCCTGCTGGCGCGCGAGGTCCTGAGGTCGACCCCCCGGTACCCACAAAAAAAAAAAAAATAAATAAATAAATAAATAAATAAATAAAAATAAAAATGAAATTCAGGATCCTTTCCTCACTTCAGAGTTCTGTTGATCTGGTCTGATTTTTAAAGATAAAATGTCTTTAACGAAGTTCTGTGGTCATTATAGTTAATTTAACTCTAATTTAATGTATACACTTGCAAAATCCTTCCTCCACTATCTATAAAGAGTAGATGTGTTTTTAGGATGTACAAACTTACATTAAAAGGGGGTTGAAGCTGAATATGGTGGCAAGTGCAGGAGCCTGAGGTAGGAGATGCTGAGTTCAAGACTACCTGGGCTATGCATAGCAAAACCCTGTCTCAAGAAAAAGTTTTTGAGTAAATAGAAATTGACAAATGTAAACTGCATTTCAAGTTACTGATTGTGTAAGAAAGATTTTTTTTTTTTTTTTTTTTTTGTGGGTACCAGGGGGTCGACCTCAGGACCTCGCGCGCCAGCAGGCGCCCGTGCCGCTGAGCGAGATCACCGGCCCCTTTTTCGTATGTGGGTTCCGGGAGTCGAACTCGGGCCCTCGCACTTGCTGGGCAGGTGCTTAAGCCGCTGAGCCATCTCACCGGCCCAGAAAGATTTTTTTAATTGTATAGCCAAAACAGGGTTTTTATTTATTTATTTATTTATTATTTTTGTGTGTGTGTGGGTACCGGGGGGTCGACCTCAGGACTTCGTGCGCCAGCAGGCGCCCGTGCCGCTGAGCCATCTCACCGGCCTGGGTTTTTATTTATTTTGAGCTCGAAGTGTGGAGTCATTTGAAGAAAGGGGATAACATCTGTCTCACCTGCCTCAGAGAATAACCATGAGATGCAACAGTGATAATTTTACTTATTTATTACCAGGTAATCTGTAAGTTTTTCACAAAGTGCTACATACTGCTTTTGACTCCCTTCCACTTGGATAAAAACCAAGAATAAATAATAAATAGATGGAGGCACACTTCTTTAAAGTAGAACTGAGCATAGTCTCAGTTAAATGGGAATCAAGATGGTTTTCTTTGAGTTTACATATTTAGTTAGATAACTAGTATATAGGGGGCTGTCAGTTTGTTGTGGTAATATTTTGTGATATCACTCTTACCCTCAAGAATATCTTCTTGGGGGTCAAAATACTTTATGTGTCTTCCTGTTCTTTTTTGGACCAGAAATGTGAACGTCTTCTGCTTTATCTCTATTGCCATGAATTAAGTATTGAATTCCAGGAACCGGTTCCTGCTTCGGTGAGTTGGACTCAGTACTACCTATCTCCCTGGTAAAGTCATGTATAATACTTGAGTATGAACTCTGGCCTTAGACTGGGCTTGTGTTAAAATACAGGCTTCCTGAATGAGCTCCTCAACCTCTGTGAGACTTAATACCCACCCCCTCATTTTTAAAATTGTATTTGTAATTGACAAATAATTGTGTGTATTTCTAGGGTACAATTTGATGTTTTGATCTATGCACACATTATAGACTCAGTCAAGCCAATTAACATATCCATCACCTCAGCAGTTAAGCCTTTTTTTTTTTTGTAGTGCGACTACTAAAAATCCTTCTTAGCAATTTTTTTTTTTTTTTTTTTTTTTTGTGGGTACCGGGGGGTCGACCTCAGGACCTCGCGCACCAGCAGGTGCCCGTGCCACTGAGCGATATCACCGGCCCCTTTTTCGTATGTGGGTTCCGGGAGTCGAACTCGGGCCCTCGCGCTTGCTGGGCAGGTGCTTAAGCCGCTGAGCCATCTCACCGGCCCCTTTCTTAGCAATTTTGACATACATCAGTATTAATTATGGCTACCATGCAGTACCATAGATACAGTAGATCACTAAATTTAATCCTCCAATCTAACTGAAATTTAATACCTTTTGATCAAAACTACTCTTGCCCTCTTTCCCCAAACTCTGGTAATCACTCTTTCCCTTCCCCCTTCTCTCTTCTCTTCTCTTTTCTCTCTTCTCTTCTCTTCTCTTCTCTTCTCTTTTTCTTTCCTCTTTCCTTTTTTTTTTTTTTTTCAGTTTTTTGAGACAGGATCTCACTATGTAGTTCAGGCTTCAGGCTGGCCTTGAACTCTCAGTGGTCCTCCTGCCTCAGCCTCCACAGTGCTGGCATTCAGGCATTTGCCACCATGCCCAGCCCACCTCTTGTTCTCTCTTTCTCTTTCTTTCTCTCTCTTTCTCTCCCTCCCTCCTTTCTCTCTCTCTCTCTTTCTTTTCTTGTGCACAATCTGGAGTATGTGTGACAATTTGATACATGTATACATTATGTAATAATTCTGATACTGTTTCTTAACCTCATTGGGTTAGTCTGAAGATTATATAAGTTAATCAGTGTGAAGTCCTTAGTATAGTACCTGATAACACAGTAAATATAATTTAACCAGAAATTTTATGAGAGCTAAAGATTCGTTTGTTAAAGTTTGTTTGAAGACATTTTGTTGCTTTGATGAGAACTTAATGTAATTTCTGTGCTTTTTTTTGGTTTTGTTTTGGTTTGGTTTGGTACCAGGAATCAAACTCAGGACCTTGCGCTTGCCAGGCAGGCACTTGTGGTGCTGAGCTATATCCTTGGCCCTCTGTGCTCTTTTTTTGCTTTTAATTAAGATCAACGTAAAAGAAGCAGTTATAATGGAAAGAATATTGAACTAGAAGTCAGAAAATTTATTCTCATGGTTCTGCCATCAACCAGCTAAAGTGGGCAGATCACATACTTTACTGCCTTTCCTTTTTTAGCTGTAAAATAGGAATATTTGACTAAATTATCTCTAAGATTCTAGTTCTGTATCATGGAGAGAGAATAATCTCTTTGTAAATATTAATTGACTAAAAGTATACAATTAAATCTTTCACACTGACTTCGCGGTTACAAGCCTTGTTACACAGTCAAGATTAAAAAAAAAGACACTTGGGAAATTTTGCGAGTCAGTACTATTTGTTTATCCTACAGGAGGGTTTTAGAAGTAATAAAGTCTCTAAAATATTATAGTAAAAGAAAAACCAGAGGTTCTTAATTTCTATTAAGTAGATTAAAAATACGCTACATGTATTTCCTGGCCATCTGTTATTAGATATTACTGCATACCAGATCTGTTATAGAATATTAAATGATAAATTGTTTCCTTGGTAGGCTGAGGAAGGAATTTTAAAGCGTAAAAAGTCTAGATAGATGGATGATATCTTCTATAATTAGTAATCATCTGATTCTAGAAAGTCTCTTTCATCTTTATCTTCAGGGATTTCATAGTAAATGACTTTTAAATGTTTTCATGGAATACTGTATTTAAATGAATTCTTTGAATTTACTTATATCTCAAGTGTAAAAAATTTTTGACCAAAAGTGAGATCAGAACACTAACAGTCTTTCATTGTTGCTAAGCTGACTTCTCTGATAATAAATGTTTTTTAGATACCTTCTAAAAGACATCATGTTCTAATTATATCATTAATGTACAAATTTCATAAATTTTTTCTTTCCTTTCGAAAAGTACATCAGGAGTCATAAAATATTGATGAGCCAAATGTGGCCTTAAGTGTGCTGGTAGGCTACCCTTGCTGATTGCTTTCTTTCCAAATCTGCTTATTACAGATAGGACTTTTGTGACTTCCAGTAACCATGGAGACTGGCACGTACTTTGCAAGATTTGGTTTTCATAATATGATTGGGACAAAGGATTTAAAGTACATTTACTATGCCCAAAATGTGATTGATTTGCTGTGCATTTTCAAATTAAACAGTTTGGCATTCTGGAGAGCCCTGATCTACTCTTATTTATTTTAGATACCAAACTACTATAAAATTATAAAGAAACCAATGGATTTATCCACTGTGAAAAAGAAGCTTCAGAAAAAACATTCCCAGCATTACCAAATTCCAGATGACTTTGTGGCTGATGTCCGTTTGATCTTCAAGAACTGTGAAAGGTTTAATGAAGTATGTTAGCTTCCAACCTATAGAATATTGGTTTGATAGTTTTGTTTGCTTGTTTTGATTTTTGGATTTTGTTTTTCCTGCTGAGTGAGTTTTCTGATTTGATTAAAATTTTTTTCTGCTTCAGTCCTGTCAAAAGTAAAATTTGATTTTACGCATAGCTCCAAAGAAGAAAATTTACTATGTATAATTTGGAGTATATACTTAAGTACAATACATTAAGAATTATTATTGACTATCCCTTCTCAAATAGTTCGAGGGTTGGGTTAAGTATGGAAAGTAGTCTGAAGTTAAGTAAACATTGTATGATATAATTATAAACAGCTCGCCTTTTGAGTGCTTCTAGGAAAGGTATTTGTCACAGTGTTCTAAGATTTTATTAACCACATAAAATCACAAGCTTATCTCTGGTGACTCATTTTGACCAGTAGCCAGAGTATAAGGTAAATTTTCTAATTATAGCAATGTGACTTTCACTTACTTTGTTTCTTGTTTTTGTTTTTTGAGGGTAGGGATGAGATATCCATTCCTCAAGAAATGTGATATATACTTTTGTCAAGGGAATTAATTTTTTATGTTTGGGATTAAATCAAGTCTTATTGTTACAGAAGGTTTTCATTATAGGAGAAGAAAATAGAATTGGATGAGAATCCATAAAATCTTCATAAAAATTAATATTAAAATACTATCTTTATTGCTGATGAAATGTGGGTATCATATGACTCTTACTAAAATAAATCACAGTGAAACCTTTAAAGTCTACCAACAGCTATCTCTGGAAGCATCCAGGTGGCATTTTATATTACTTAAAATTCTTAGCCAGGCATGGTGGTGCACACCTGTAATCCCACCACTTGGGAGGCTGAGGCAGGAGGATTGCCACAAGTTTAAGGCCAACTTGGGCTACATAGTGAGTTCAAGGCCAGCCTGAACTATGTAGCGAGACAATGTCTCAAAAAACCTAAATATATAAATAAAATTATTATGAGGTGAAAAGTCTAGTCACTTTTATAGCAGTACACCAGAAAGTAAAAACTTAGAAAATACAATCTTTTTTTGTCTTATTTTTTTAATGCTGCTAGATGTTTTCAAATAAGTACACTTTCATGAACTGTATATAGTTGACAAGTCTCATTTTACCTGATTTATTAATAGTTAAATAATTTGTGGTTAACATAGTTCCATGGGGTAGAATTGTGATTGTTTTATGAAAATTTTGAGTTTTTTAAGATGACATTTCTTTTATCATATTTTATAAATCTTTTTCTCTTGAGTCAATTGATATATTTATACCAATTTCTAAGATTGACCTCACTAATTTGGAATAAGACAACTATTGAGGTTTCTCAGAAGCTTTAGTAACAGAACTTTGTAAAGAAAGTGATTCTGTGTTCTATAGAATTTTAGAAAGCACTTAATCTGGTTATAGCAATTTGTTCTCCCTAGTATGGTTGACTTTCGACACCAATCCTATGCAGTCTTATAACTTTAGAAAGGATTATAATTTCCCTTTTTTTTTTTTTGACTCTGGTATCCTTTTTAGATGATGAAAGTTGTTCAA
The DNA here is from genome assembly GCA_028451465.1 of Erethizon dorsatum. Lineage (NCBI taxonomy): Eukaryota > Metazoa > Chordata > Mammalia > Rodentia > Erethizontidae > Erethizon > Erethizon dorsatum. Next base: position 81,438,833 of record CM051829.1, read on the forward strand.
GTTTATGCAGACACACAAGAGATTAATTTGAAGGTAAGCTTTTCAGACCATGCAAACTTGGTGAAGGAATATGCATTACCAATAGGTGAATATTCCTATCTTTTGCTTGCAGGCTGATTCAGAAGTAGCTCAGGCAGGGAAAGCAGTTGCATTGTACTTTGAAGATAAACTCACAGAGATCTACTCAGACAGGACCTTCGCACCTTTGCCAGAGTTTGAGCAGGAAGAGGATGATGGTGAGGTAACTGAGGACTCTGATGAAGACTTTATACAGCCCCGCAGAAAACGCCTAAAGTCAGATGAGAGACCAGTACATATTAAGTAAAATAACATGGACTTAAAGCAGTTGTTTAAAAAGGAAGAAAGAAGGCCTTTTATTTAATTGTTGCTGGACTATATCCTGCCTTTAGTGGGCATCTCCTTGAAGAACCTGATAGCTTTTACACAGTATTAGATTTAAATAATGAACAGAAGACATTCTTGTTAAGAAAGGTGAAGAGAATTCTGTTTGCAACTTTAAAGTAAAAGCAATGAAAAAAACGAAATGACTTTTGAGGATTTGTTACTAAAAAGATGGTTCTTTATTAGAAGTGGCAAATGTTGATCATGTGGTATTGATTGGTGCAGGATACTGGGTATACGAGTAAATACACAAGGCTCATGTTGCTTGATAAATTGTCTTTGACTAGAGTGCAGTTATTAAAAAAAACTCGTAAGCATCCACTTCACACATATAACATACTGGGGTTTTTTAGTTTAAAAAGTAGCTCAGAGTTCATTTAATCTCAATGAAATATGCGTTGGATCATGCCATTATATTTTTTCTCATTTTCATACTGTTGAGAACTCAACAGTACTTTTATTTTCTATTTATTCATACGATCTAGGAAATATGAACATTTGTTTTGCCCTTTGGTCTACTGAAATAAAAATGGCAACCTTTCAATAGTAGGTTATATAGAGAATTACAGTAGACATTTCCAGAAAATACTTTCACACAGCTGCACTTCCGAATCAAATCATGTGATCATAACAGTTATTCCTGTGAAAGGCAGAATGTTTGTTTTAAAATTAATCTTGTTTCTGTACATTTAAATTTGATTGAGAAGGTGACAGCTGGCTCTTATCCAGTCTTCCTTCCTAACAGTTTTCCGATAGACCACTATTGGCAAACAGTAATCTGTCAACTACCAAATGTGTAAAATTTTCTGTATTTCACTTTGTCTTATTTGTAAATAATGAACTAAAACTTTGGCAGATCAGCAACATTTGCTGAGGCTGTTTTTTAAGCTAATGTGTATTCTTACTAATGTTCCTATCAAGAATGGATTTGTAATATATGCTGTCTATTTCTAATGTTCACATTCATATTTTGAAGTTCTATCTTATTTTAATAGAGAACAGACTTCTCAAAATCTTCAGAAGCAGCTTATTATTGAAATATCAAAATATTGAAATAAAACCCGGTGGGGTTAAATTACTCATCTGTCCACCAAGTGGGACATTTGCATGGACTGGGGGCTTAAAGGACTTAGAAGAGACCTGTAAGTAAATCCTGAAAATGAGCCAATCCCCACTTGAATGGTTACTGGAGTAAACCCACCTTTTACTACCCTGATTACAGTACCTGAGGCAGATAAACCAACTTGGCTCTGGTTCATTTTTCTTCCCATTTGTGATCCTGATATTCAAGATGTGTATTCTAGACTGTGTACAGGCTTCTCTTAAGTTGGATTAAAAATTTTAGTCCTCCTTTTGTATAGACACATTAGAATATAAAGTGACCAAAATAGAGGAATTTGCCATTAGATATTTTTCAGACGTCAGCAGATTAGTGGCAAATCATTTGCCTTTTTAAAAAATTCAGCTAAGCAGTTCAGACCGTAGACTACTCAGAACATTGTTTGACATAATTGTCTAAGAAGTAAATATTTTTTAGTGCATATTGAATCAAATAAAGTGCTCTAAAGAAATTATTATACAGATTCTTTTGGGTTGTTTTTCTTTTCTTAACAAGGGGTGGGGGATGAACAGGAATACGACTCAGACCTTCTGATGGTGTACTTAAACAGTATTGATTTTATTTATTTACTTCATCTTCTGACTTTCTTTTAGCTTCTTTTTTCTGTTATAAATTAAGCTTTAAAACATACACCAAACTGTTTTATCACTTTACTGAAATTTCAAATTCCTAAGATTTTTTTTAAAGGGGGAAGAAAATAATTTTAAAATGCTTTTATCTGTCCCCCTTTTCCACAACATCTATGACTTTAGTTACTAAGAAGACATGTATCAAAGGGCAGTTTTGGAAAGTGGAGAATAGCAGTATGACTTTGTTTTGTTAAGCCATTGAACTCTTTTATTTTGTATTTGTTCCTCATGTGAATACTTTTCAAAAATTCTTAGGTAGTAAGTCATAAGACGGTTCTGCCAAGTGGGATGGAAAAACAAATTTTATTAACTAAATATTTCTTAATATCTGGAGCCCTAAAAGGTAATGTGCTCCCTAAAAACATTTTCATATTAAGACTTTTTGTTTCTTTTAAGATTGTTTAAGTTGTTCAATTTAAAAAGCATTTTATTGTCAATATTTAAGAGGCTCCATTTCTATTAACAGAAGGTAATTCTTTTTACTTTTTTTTTTTTTTTTTTTTTGGCACTGGGAATTGAACTCATGACCTCGTGCTTGCCAGGCAGGCACTGTGCCACTGAGCTATATCCCCAGCCCTAGAAGGTAATTCTTACTGCTGAGGAATTAGTATTACATAATAGCTGTCAGCATGCCACCACTAAATGAAGATGTTCACTTCAAATTTTAACCCTTTTTCTTTCAAACTCATCGTTTTCTAAGCTGATTTGTTAAGCTCTAATATAACTGGTTAAAAAGCATAAAATTTAAGTTGACATTCAGACATGTTTTCTCTGGTAATTTATGTTTTAAAAAGATAGAGTTTATCAGTTCCTGAAATCAATTGTTCTACTACACTCTCACGTTTGTATTCTTTGTTAAGAGCTAGTATTTTCAATTTGTAGAAAAGTCCACATTATACTACAGTATTTCCTTAAAAGCTTTCTGTTTTTGCCACACTTCAGTTTACTTCTCCCATCAGAAAAACTAAGTGTTCCTCAATCTATTCTGACCTAAGTTTGTGTTTTTCAGCACTTAGCTCAGCCAATTCACTGAGTGAAGGAATTAATTAGCAAGATGCATTATGTGAAAATTTCAAAGTATAGGTCATGCTCTGTATGAAAGCATCAGAGCATTGCTATAGAAACATGATAAGGCATTAGATCTACCAGTGAAATTTTTCTTTTTGGAATTAATAAGTTGGTCCTTTCTGACTTCTGTTTCTTACACAAGGGAATTTTAGATAATTTTTGTTTCAACAGGTTTTGAGATTTTTAGTTAACCAAAAGAAATAATGCTGTAAAGTGTCCAAACTGTAGATTTATCAATTACCTCAGCAGTAACCTGCCATGTAATTATTAGTGATTGGTATTAATAATCCTATAGATTCAGGTTTTCCAACTTTGCCGTTGGGTTGTGGCCTACCGTATGTTACCGAAGAGTCTCTTATTGTCTAAATGGGAGTAGATGCTATGGCCCCTTCTTAGCCTTTACATCTTGTATCCGCCCTTATTCACATAGAACATGTGAAATATAAAAATCTTATTTCTTGTCGAAGTCAGTACTGCTCATTTGCATAGTCAATATTGGATCACTAATTTTATAAAAATCTGCCCAACCAACTCCCTCAATTAAAACAATGAAATTATTAATTCATATCAGGAATTCTTAATTTATACAACCTATATTAATTATCTGCTGAAGGTGATTCAAGATTTTCCAGGTGTATTACAGTGGGATCATGTACCAGACCTACATGTTAATTTTTTTCTCCCAGTTATCTCCTTGATAAAGCAATAACACTGCTTTAAGTCTGTTGCCTAATAGCATGTCATAATCCTCTCCTGGATGGTAATTTTATAGGAAAGTTTGTATGCATATCACCCACTCTATCTTTTAAAAAAATTAAGAAATTTAAATGTATGCTGGAGGTAATGACAATATATTGTGGCATTTTATTTTAAAAATTGGGGAAAGTTGCATATTTTTTTAAAAGTAAGTGTTTGAGTAAAAAAATTGAAGGTACTTTTTTAAGGAAAAAAATTTATATGCCACAGTTTACATAGACATTTCAGATTTCAACATGTACTCTTAGATATAATGGCTTCTTTTACTTGGCCAAATGCATGTTTTACTTGGTCAAAATGCATTTCTTCCATCTTAGTTTCTTATGTTTCTTACATGGTCCTTTATATATTTTTATTATATCTTAGAAACAAAATTATCTTCAAAAATAAGTTAATTTGGGCATATGTGTCATATCAAAGTACAGAACGTGTAAAATTAAGTTTAGCCCTTTTCTAGCAAGTGATCTTTAAAAATTGAAAATGCTGTTTTAAATTCATCAAATCTATATTTGGGAAGGCACCAAAATGATTTGTAAGTGCCATTACAATATTCCCATTCAATTATGGCCAAAATTTCATTCTTAAGAATGAAATGCATGTCTGCTCCTGGTCTGAAAAATGTAGGCATTTACTATGTTTTAAAACAATGAAACATGTACATAGCCTATAAAAAAAGATTTGTGCAATTGGAAAGCGTGTTAATTTTTCTATGTAGACATACCTACATACAAAAGGGTTAAATTCATAGCCTTACTAGTTCCTTGCTCTCAGTACTTCAACTGGTATCCTCCCCTCATTATTATTACTACTGCTACTGTTATTTTTGCACATAGTTAACTATCGTTCAATATGATTCTTAAAAAAAAGTGCTGTTTCTGTGATACTGTATTCGCTAAATGATCATATTTAATTTTTTTTAAACAAGGTTGCAGTTTCTAATTGTTCTTGTGTTTTTTTGCTGGTGTGTAATAAAAGCAAATTTTTTCTTTTCATGGTTATTTAATACGTTAGCTGCCTGTAAATAATTCTTGTTATAATAATGCTCTGGAATGTGTTGTAGAAATTGTATTAGATTAGTTTAAAGCCTTGTTTGAAAACCACATTGTTTTGGTTATTTCTATTAAATTAGAAAATTGAAAAAGTTTTGAAATGAATTTTTTTTTCTTCCTGAGTTGAGATTTGATCATTTTAATTCATTAAAAAATGTAGGGCTGGTGAGATGGCTCAGCGGCTTAAGCGCCTGCCCGGCAAGCGCAAGGGCCCGAGTTCGACTCCCGGAACCCACATACGAAAAAGGGGCCGGTGATATCGCTCAGCGGCACAGGCGCCTGCAGGTGCGCGAGGTCCTGAGGTCGACCCCCCGGTACCCACAAAAAAAAAAAAAAAAAAAAAATGTATACTGTTTGCCACGCACTGGGGAACCTCTAGTGAACAAGATAAAATATAGCCGCATCCCTGCAATCTTTAGACTCTTTTAGAATAATGCCTGTTACAGTAGGAATTGACACGGTGTAGTGGAACACACAAGAAAGGCTCTAACCCAAAAAAAAGCTTTAACCAAAGCAGTCTTTCACTCATAAAAGATAGGACAGTGGACCAGGCAAAGAGAGGATGAAAGAGAATACTGTGAAGCCTTTAGGTGAAAAAGAACATGTATATGTTCCAAGAATTGAAAAGTTAGTTTACCTGTTAACAGTCTTTTATGTGAAAGGGTTTGGGACTTACACAAAGCCAACAAGGAGTCTTTTGTCTTTTTTTTGTTGGTTGGTTGGTTGGATTTGAGATAGGGTCTCACTATGTAGTCCAGCCTGGCCTTCAGTTCTTGATCCTCCTGCCTCAACTTCCTTTGTGCGGGGATTACAGGCATATATCACCACACCTGGTTTAATAAGGAGTCCTTAAAATTTAAGCAAGATGGGGTGGGGAGGACTGATATAATCAGATCTGCCATTTGAACCATTTTAACTGGGAAGAATGGATTATGTGGAAACCTGGGGGTGGAGATGCAATTGTAGGCTGTAAATAATCCCAGGTGAGCCTTAAAGTAGCTGTCTGAAAGTGGAATTGAGAGTAACAGTCAAATTTTAGATTTAGAAAGTAAAGTAGACCAGAAATTGAAGCAAGGTATTAGCTAACACTTAAAATAGAGGAGTAGAGGGGGAAGGAGATGAGTTCAGTTTGGAATGTGATGAATCTGAGATACTGATGGGAAATTAAGGTACAGGTGTCTGTGGTTCTGGTGTTCCTAGGAGATCCCTGAGTGGGAGATAGAGCCCACTGTATCAGTTAGGAACCACATCTGTTTTTACTCACCACTAAATATGCCCAGCACATGGTAGGCATTTAGTAAATGTCTACATTGATCCATTAACACATAGGTGGTAACTAAAGGTAGAGTGTGGTGTTGCCGAGGAAATTTATAGAATGAGAGAACAGTTTAAAAGTGCAGATGAAAAAATATATAAGAACTAGGAAAAGAAAATCCTTAAAAGAGACCTATGAATTAATCATAAAAGTAGGAGGAAAGAGCCAGGGATATAGCTCAGCAGCACAAGTGCTGGCCTGGCAGGCGCAAGGTCCTGAGTTTGATTCCCGGTACCAAAAAAAAAAAAAAAAAAAAATGGGAAGAAAGCAAGAGAGTGAAAATGGAAGACCAGAGAAAAAGATTTCAAGAAGGGGTAGGTAGGGTTTTAGTAATGAGTATTTACAAGAGATGAAGTGACCATTGAGTTTAGCAATAAAAACACCATGGATGACCTTGGTAAGATTTGCTTCAAACTGAGCAGCAACATGGCCATCAGGTAAGTGAGGCATGGAAAGAACAACTGAGTATAAACTGCTCTTCTAAAAATACAGAATTTAAGGCTGTGAATAACCAAATAGATAATCTGGGTGGAAATTTCTAATTGTTTTCCTGGATGTGTTTTGGGTAGCCATCAAAACACATATTTGGCCATTATTTAGACTCATTTGAACCTTAGTTTTGCTGGTTACCTATATGAACTACACATAGTAGTTCATAGTAGTTCTTAAACATTCAGTTTCCTTTTTCTTCTATCACCATGAAAATAGACCAGTTAGAAAAGTTATCCCTCCCCCCCTTTTTTTTCCAGACAGCCTCTTGCTATGTATGCTATGTAGTTCGGGATGGCCTTGAACTTCCTATGTAGTCCAGGCTGGCCTCAAACCTGGCAGTCCTCCTCCTTCAGCCTCCTAAGTGCTGGGATTACAGGCGTGTGCCACCATGCCTGGGTCTGTCCTCAAGTCTTGAAAGTTAATGTGATTCTACATTAATTGATTTTTAGAGATTCAGAAAACACCCATAATAGACTTCCGGTTTTTAGAGAATAAAAATACAAAAATGAATTGGTAATTAGAGGATTTGTCTCAAGCTTCCCCTTTTCATATTACCTGGCCTCAGGTGATAGTAAATTCTTTGATTTGTAAAGATGTGACCGTTTGGTGATGGAAAGGCAGTAGTATGTAGGAATAATTGCTTCTGACAGACTGTATACCTTGAGAAACCATCCTGATTGTATACAATATCTGAAATGAAATGCTGGATATGTTCCATTTTTTAAAATCTTTAAATTGTAAAGATAGTCACAGCTTCAACCTATACAATCTTTGTAACATTTTTGCTGAAAACATTTTATCAAATCTGATCTTGTAAAATAATTAACTAGAATTTGAGCTTCTATGAGATCCCTGGTCTGTATTCTTAAAAAAAATAAATGTGCAAACAGGTGAGGAAACTGTTCTAGAGACAATCAAATGTAATACATGAACTTGGATTTGATTTTGAATTATGTAAATCCAATTATTAAGGCCATTTTTGGATCCTTTCAGGAAATTTGCATATAAACTTAATGAAATAATGTTTAATTTTCTAATTTATGGTGATGTTTTGCTTGTACAAAAGACTGTCCTTTTTGGAGAGGCATGCTGAAATTATACTAGAAATGAAATATTCTACTTTCCAGTGGTTTATGCAAAAGTGTGTGTTGTGAGAGTAGAAAGCAGAAATCTAGGCTCATTGGGGCACACCTATACTTCCAGCAGTTTGGGAGCCTGAGGCCGGAGGAGTAAAAGTTCACAGTCAGCCTGTGTAACTTAGTGGTTTAGGATCTTTAAAACAAAAAAATGGCTGGGGACATAGCTCAGTGTAAAACCCATGGGTTCAGTACCCCAAAACAAAAACATACATGTTGTAATGCAAATGCAACAGAGTAACATCTCTTTTGAGTTTTTTATGTGCTTTTTGGTGTTTTGAGACAGGGTCTCACTGTATAGTCAAGGCTGGCCTCAAACAATCCTCCTGCTTCAGCCTCCAGGGTCCTGAAATTGTAGGCGTGAGCCACCACATCCAGGCTCTTGAAGCTTAATGAAAGGTATATAAATATTTAATAAGCTGTTTCAATTTCTTTGTAGACTTGAACATTTTAAAAAATTAAAATAGTGTGGAGTTGAATAAAAAGTCATAAATCCAGAGAAGTAACTGTATTATAGAGGATATTGCTCTGAGGGCTTTGACAGTCCTTTAACATTCTTAGAAAAGTCTAAATTCCACAGAAGATAAAGCCTGGCAGCCAGCATTAAATGTGAAGCCAGAGCAAGACACTTCCAAAACCTGGAACTTCAAAAGATGATGCAGTCAGTCAGAGAATGAATCAGAATATCCTACCTTGGAGAGAAGAGTAAGAAAACTGGATGGAGCAAAGAAGAAAAAAATTCCACTGAGAATTTGTATATCAAGCTGACAAGCCACTTTGGAACCTAACTTATACTACTTATGTGGTTAGAAAAATTAAGTTACAGTGGTCTTGAGGTTTGAAGTAATCGGGGCACTTAATAGAAACATTATGCTGTCATAAGGAAATCTGTTTAAACTCAAAAGAATTTTCATAGTGTTGTAGTTAACTGTCACAAAATGACAGCTCATGAATAAGAAACAGCAGAATCTGACTTGCAAAGACTGCCAGGTATTGGAGTTATTGGATGAGTATGTTCAAAGACACATTATCAAAAGTGTTTAACATCTCTAAATTGCAATGACAGTATAGTACTGATTTGGCACTCCCACCCCAGTACTGGGAATCAAACTCATGGCCTTGTGCATGATAGGCAAACATTATCAGTAAACTAAACCTCCAGCCCCTAGCATTGTTGATGGTACAGAAATGATATGTCTTGGGCCGGTGATATAGCTCAGCGGCATAAGCGCCTGCTTGGCAAGTGCGAGGTCCTGAGTTCGACTGCCAGTAACCGCATATAAGAAAAGAAAACAAATGATGTCTTTTGATAAGTGTTGCCTTAGAATTGATGAAATATATATATGTAAGGAATCAAAGGAAATATCAAAACATCAAGAAGGAACAAGAGGGCCGGTGATATTGCTCAGCGGCACAGGCACCTGCTGGTGCACGAAGTCCTGAGTTTTACCCCCAGTACCCACAAAAAAAAAAAGGAGCAAGATACTTAAGTTTGATAGAGGTAGGAGTTACATGGGGCAAGACTGTATGGGAAGAAAAGTAATCAGATTTGAAAACAAACATCTAGACATGAAAAACAAAACATCAGATAGAGCAAAATAAAATGAATTGGAAGACCAAAATGAAGAAACTAAACATTGAAGGACAGAGAATGTATGAAAGAAAGGATAGCAAGAATATTTTGAGGAGGCGAATGAACATCTAATAGAATATGAGTTCCTGAAGGACATTATAGAGAGAATGGTTAGGGATGATGTTTAAAAGTAGTTTGGACAAGAATTTTTCAAATTTGGTTGAAGTCACAAATCCTCAGATGTGAGGAATCAAAGAACTAAGTATCTAGTCCACTGCTAAATTCTGGAAGTAGTGTCTAGGAGTACAAAGCAGAAAATCTGACACCTTTATGAAGTAAGCCACCCAAAATCAATGGTCTTTAAAAGAGAAAGAAGGCATAGGAGCAGGTAGTGTGATGGCTACTTTGCAACAATAAAAACTAAAAGAGGGTAGAGTTACATTTTATGTACAGAGAGAAACTTGTCAATCTAGAAGTAAACAGGGCAAGGACATTATGGGTAAGAAGTGAGGATTTACTGTCAATATATCATTAAATGAACTTTGACAGTTTGCTCCAGCAAAATGACGGGCTCAAAAACTAAAAAAAAAAAAAAGGGATGGTGAGCAACTAAATTGGTGACAGTAAACTCTATAAAGTGATGTTAATTTGGGTTGAATTAAGTCACAGAGCGACAATGCAAGCAGCTCTGCTTACCTGCTCCCCAGGGAAACATGAAAATTCTTGAAAACAAACATGTAAAGCCTCTGTAAATGATCCTATGGACAAGCATCAAAGAAATGCCTATTCAAGAAAACCTATGAAAATACTATAGGCAATGTGTCTGATACTGAGCCTAGATGACTTCTCCCTTTGTGCTTAGCAATGTGGAGACCCCAGGCTACTGTGTCTCCAAACACTGGGCTCTGCCTTTCCCAGGGAATAACTATCCCTTTCAGCACCCATTTGGCTGGATCTGTTCCTGGGAAGAGCAAGCTGATGGTATTTTTCATTCTACCCCCAGCTATTTTTGTGGGAGTGATGTCCCACATAAATGCAGTTAAATACAGGTTCACTTCTTCCACTCAAGAGGCCAAGCCTTGGGTGTGGTACACTTAGAATTTGGGGGCACTGGTCAGCTTTCCTCTGGCTCATAAAGTAGTGATCCTATGCCAGGAAAGTTGAGAAGCTGAAAAGGCCACCGGCTGCTGCTCCCCTCACCCAGAGCACTCCTCTTCTAGAGCAGGAGAAAGGGTGTTTCACTCAGAAGCTTGTCTTTTTTCTAGTTCCAAAGCCCTGGTGTAAAAGTTTTGCATGGGGACTGAATCAGCCTATGAAATAGATAACCCCTAATCTTTCAGAAGAACAATTTGTAAAAGAGCAAGTAAGTTCAGATGGACACAACACTGGAGGTTGTAATTAAAAGCTACTGAGAAAAGACAGAGTGTGGTCTAAATTGTAGGCCATCTCATTTGTAAGGGAGGACTGAGGAGTAAGACTGCCCACAGGAGCTCTCACGGGATTAAATGTGAGACACAGACCTGAGAATTTCAAAGGAACTAGAATGTGATTGGATTCGTTTATAGAGCAATTTATGCCCTAGAGCATTGTTTAAAACTGAGCAATCAGTGGGCGATTACTGGAGTTTTAACAGCTGGTGTTAGTCAAGGGAAGTGTTAAGATTGGCCTAAAACTCGCCCCAAAAAGACGCAAGATTGTGGTTACTTGCTGTGTGTCAGCAGCAGAGGCTTAATGGTGATGGAGAGCAAGGAATACACTGCATGAAACTATTACTTACGAGGCAGTAACCCTCATGGATGCGGGAGGGGAAAAACCAGTTACTAAACATGTGACATACCTTGGAAATAAAGCAGGCAACAGAAATGGAGCAACAAGATGTAAAGTTATAAGAAAAAGATTTGAAAATTGCCATTAAAAATATGTTCCCTCCCAAAAAATAAAAATAAAAGTATGTTCCCAGGCTAGGTTCTGTGGCACAGGGCTATAAATCCAGCACTAAGGGAGTCTGAAGGAGGAAAAGCGCAAGTTTGAGGCCAGCCTGGGCTACATAGCAAGTTCCTGGACTATGTAATGAGAGCCTATCAAAAAACAGCAAAAAGCTGTGCATGGTGGCATCTGCCTGTAATCTCAGACCTCTGGGAGGCTGAGGCAGGAGGATGGCATGTTCAAAGCCAGCCTGGGCAATTTAGCAAGACCCTGTGTTGAATGAAGAAAGAAAGGCTGGAGATGTAGCTCAGTGCAAAGTTCCTGGGTTCATTCCCCAGCACTGGGGGGAAAAGAAAGTGTTCCCAGAATGTGCTGGGTGGTGGCCCTTGCTTATACTCCCAGCTACTCAGGAGGGTGTGGCAGGAGGATTACCTGAACTCAGGAATTTGAGGCCAGCCTGGGCAACATAGTGAGACTCTGTCTCAAATAAAATAAAGGCAGGTATAATGACAATGTCATATCAAAAAGAATATAAGTAAAAGGATAACTAAATAGAAATTCTGGAGTTGAAAAGTATAATAAATTCAGTAGAGAGGCTCAACAGCAGACTTGGAACTGTCAGAAGTAATAATCCAGGATTGATCAGAGAAAAAAAAGGAATTGAGAAAAATGAACACGGGCTCAGAAATACATGGCAACTTTAGGCACACCAAAATATGCACAATGGGAGTATTGCAAGAAGAGGAGAAAGTAAATGAAAATACACTCAGTGACTGAAAACTCCCAAATTTATTGCAAAGCAGTAATTGCACAATGCAGAACTTGTGCGAGCCCTAAATGGGATAAATACAAAGAGATCCACAGACATACCATATAAAAACAAAAACTGCTAACTTCAAAGACAAAAGGAAAAAATCTTGAAGGCAGTGAGAGAGAGGGAGAAACGTTATTTTCATGGAAATAAGATCAACACCTTGTTATCTGGGCAGAAACAGTGGAGCCAGGAAGTAGTAGATGACTTGCAAAATGCTCAGAATGACTTGCAAAATGTCAACCAAGAATTCACTGTCCAGTAAAGCTCTTTCAAAAATGAAAGTGAAATACTTTGTCAGACAAAATATGAGAGAATTTGTTGCTCACAGACTTGCCTTACAAGATAAAAGAGGACCGGAATCACATGAAAGCATGTGATTCCAAGATGGTTTCATCTACCCCTATAAGACCATTATGTAATTACTTAGGACAATGTAAGTGATTATACACACTCTGTCTTAATGATGGGGTTACATCCCAATTAAACCATCTAAACTGAAAATAAATTAAAAGTGCATTTAATACACCTACCTTGCCAACATCATAGCTAAGCAACACGGTACACAATATTTGTCAGTTGCGGCTGATCGCATGGCTGACTGGGAGCTGCGGCTTGCTGCCACTGTCCAGTGTCAAGGCGTATCATACTGTATATTGGTAGCCCTGTCACCCTACTTTCAAGAACAGATAAACGAGACAGAAGATAAATGAACAAACAGAAAACTTGTACTAGTCTACAAACCAACTGATCTAACAGACATTATAGAATTTTCCTCTCAGCAAACAATATACACTTCAAATGCTAATGAACTGGGATAGATTGTATAAGTACATAAGACCACAAATTTAAAAGAACGGAAATAATACAAAGCCTATTCTCCACATGGGATAAACACAAAGAGATCCACAGACATACCATATAAAAACAAAACTGCTAAAAGTCAAAGACAAAAGAATGTCTTTTGTCTATTCTGTCCATCTGTTTCCTTCTATTCTCCACAATAGAAGGAAAAATGTCAAAAACTCTCAAATATATGGGATTATTAAAACACTCCTAATAACTAATGGTCAAAGAAGAAAATAAGATGAATGACAATGAAGATAAACATAACAAAACTAACGAAATTGAGCTGAACTCCTGCATAGAGGGAAATTTACCATTGTAAATAACTGTAGTATGAAAGAGTAGTATGACTAACCTTCCACCTTAAGACAGTGGAAAAAGAAAGGCAAACTAAATTTACAGCAAGTGGGAAGAAGGAAATAATAGAGACCAGAGCTGAAATTAACAAAATAGAAAACAGAGAAAACCAACAAAAGCAATAACTAGCTCTTTAAAAAGCTCAACAAAACTCACAAACTTTTCTTGAGATTTGCCAAGAAAAAAAGACTCAAATTACTAGAATTGGAAACAAATGACAGGACATTAGTGTAATAAAAGTATTGTAAGAGAAAACAATGAATAACTGTTCATTTAGCTGTATGACGAATGGATTAATTTTTAGAGAAACTATTGACAAAATAGGCAATCTGATAGACTTGCAAGTGAATTTTAAGTAGTAATATAGAAAACATTCTATTTAGAAATGTTTAGAAAAATTTCTATTCACAAAGAAAAGTGACAGACGCAGTTAACTTCACTGCTGAGAATCATGAAGAATTAATAACAATTCTTCACAAATCATTAGAGAAAATAACGTGTTCATTGATCAGAAAACAACATTAAGATGGCGGTGGGAGAAAGGGACACTAACAAATCATTTTATGAGACCATTATATTGCCTTGATAATAAATCAAAGACATCACAAGCAAAGACTACATAACAGTATGTTTCATGGATGCACAAATACTCAAAAAAATATTGCAAACTATATCCAGGAATGTAAGAATTATGTATATCTGAGACACAAGTTTGGTCCAACATCTGAAAGTAAATGTAACACATCATATTAATATAATAAAATATAAAATTTATGATATTTCAATAAACACAGAAGAAGCATTTAACAAAAACCACACCTATCATTATAAAAAAAAAAAAACCACACACACTCAAGAAACTAGGAATAAAAGGGAACTTTCTCAACCTGGTAAAGAATTATCTGTGAAAAAACCCACAGTTGATATCATACTTAATGATGAAAAGACTGAAGGCTTTATTTTCAATATTAGGAAAAAAGGATGTCTGCTCTTACTACTTTCAATTAATATTGGGCTGAAAGGTTTTTTTGTTTTTTTGTGTGTTTTTTGGTACTGGAAATCAAATGCAGGACCTTGTGCTTGCCAGGCAGGCACTGTGCCACTGGGCTATATCCCTGGCCCTGGAAGTTCTGACTAGGGCAACTAAGCAAGACAAAGAAATAGATGGCATCCAAAGTGGAAAGGAAGAAGTAGAAGTATTCACACATCATCTTATGTATAGAAAATCCTATGGAATGCACTATAAAACCATTACAACTAATGAACAAGTTTAATAAAGTTGCAGGACACAAGATCAATATACAAAACTAAATTGTGGGGCTGGCAAGCATGAGGCCCTGGGTTCGGTTCCTGGTATTAAAAAAAACAAACAACAACAAAAACTGAATTGTATTTCTACACATTTGCAATGAGCAGTCTGAAAATGAAACACAAAAACATTAAAAAGAGTAAAATGGATGATTTAACAAAAGAAGTTACACTCTGAAAATTGCAATGGTTGAAAGAAATTAAGATGGTCCAAATATTTGGGAAATAAACTTGTGTTCATGGGTCAGAATATTACAGACAGCTGAGTTAGAAAGAAATACTATAGGCAATCAGACAGGACTAGGCCCTTGAGAGAGTAAGGATAAAGATGAAAACTCGTTAAATCTGTGGCCGAAGGCACATCTGTTGGAGGCCAGGCCCCAAGATAAAGATGGAATGACCAGACCAGAGATAAGTTGTAACACTTGGTCTAATGAAGTCTAGGTAGACATCAGTCACCTCAGTAGGTGACCTAGACCCTCAGATTCATCACTTCTTAAAAAGTTCTTTGTACCTTTCATGCACACTTGCTACGTGACTTGCTTCCCCTTTAGATCAATATTACCTAAGTGGCTATACTTATAATCCTATTGGTGTACCACGTGGTTGTGCTCTATAAAACTTCCCCTGAGAAGTGGGGTCCTCAACATTTCCGGTCCCCTCCTGCTTCTCAAGAGCTGTACCTCTCCCCCCTTCGATAAATATTTCCTACTCTTAACCTGTGTTGTTCGTAGAATTTATTCTTCGACTTTAGAGGACACAAACTCGGTGTATCAGACATCTAGCAGGTTGGGAGATACAGTATTTTCCTTATATCTTATTTGGAGTCCTGATATTCTTATAACAAGAAGACAATATGTCTGATCTACAGATTCAGTGCAATCCCTATCAAAATCTCAGCTGGCTGAAAATTCTAAAGCTCATCTAGAATTGCAAAGGACCCAGAATAGCTAAAACGATCTTTTAAAAGAAGAATAAGAGGTTTCACAGTTTCTAATTTCAAAACTTACTTCAGTAATAATATTACAGGTAGCTAAGTTAGGTAGAAATATTATAGGCAGTCAGACAGGGCTGGGCCCTCGAGAGGTCAATGCAGAAAACAACTGTGGCTGGAAGCACATTCAGTGAAGGCCAGGCTTCAAGAAAAAGAACTACTCACCTGTATACTTCCCCTAGGAATGAACAGCAATGATTGATATTCTAAATAGACATCAATCACCTTGGGGTGGAGGACCAAACCTCCTTCATCCACCCCTTCCAGGAAAGTCCTTGTCTGCCCATGTGAGCTTACTACGTGACTTGTTTCCCCATTTTTTTTTTTTTTTGTGGGTACCGGGGTGTCGACCTCAGGACCTCGCGCGCCAGCAGGCGCCGGTGCTGCTGAGCAATATCACCGGCCCTTTTTGCATATGTGGGTTCCGGGAGTTGAACTCGGGCCCTCGCGCTTGCCAGGCAGGTGCTTACACCGCTGAGCCATCTCACCAGTCCCTTGTTTCCCCATTTGATCCCCATTTAATATTACAGTGACTATACTTGTTGTAATCTTATTGGTTGACCATAGTTTTGTCCCACCTCATACCCACTGTGTGATTTCCCATTGGATCCATATTACCTAAGCGACTATACTTGTAATCTTATTGATTGATTATGGTTCTGTCCCATCTTGAACCTTCCTCACCTCATGGCTTTACTCAATAAAACACCCTTGAGAAGCGGGGTTGGTGGGCAACCCACTTTCCGGGCCCCCTTCTGTCCCTCTTAGACAGAAGCTTTCTTTCTCTCAATAAATTCTTCCTACTCTTAACCTCCGTTGTTCCTAGAATTCATTCCTCGATTTTAGAGAACATGAACTCGGAGATTTGGACATCTAGCAGGTTGGGAGTTATATTTCCCCTATATCAATAAGACAGTGTAGTATTGGCAGAAGGACAGAAATTAATCAGTGGAATAGAATTGGGAGTCCAGAAATGAAATATCCAGCAGCATCGTTAAATATCCCACAGAATAGGAGAAATTATTTGTAAATCATGTCTGATAATGGGCTTGAATCCATATTAAGAATTCTGGGGGCCGGTGAGATGGCTCAGTGGCGTAAGCGCCTGCCTTGCAAGCGCGAGGGCCCGAGTTCGACTCCCAGAACCCACATACGAAAAAGGGGCCGGTGATATCGCTCAGCGGCACGGGTGCCTGTTGGCGCGCGAGGTCCTGAGGTCGACCCCCCGGTACCCACCAAAAAAAAAAAAAAAAAAAAAGAATTCTGAAGAATTGGTAATTTAAAGTCAAGCAGTCCCTTAAAAATGGCCAAAGTATTTAAATAGATCTTTCCCCGGGGGCCGGGGATATAGCTCAGTGGCACAGCACCTGCCTGGCAAGTGCAAGGTCCTGAGTTCAATTCCCGGTTCCAAAGAAAAAAAAAAGACATTTCCCCATGAAAAGTATACAAATGGTTACTAAACGCATGTAAAGACACTCAACATCCTTAGTTATCTGGGAAATGCAAATCAAAACCACAATGAGGCCGGTGAGATGGCTCAGCGGCGTAAGCGCCTGCCTGGCAAGCGTGAGGGCCTGAGTTCGACTCCCGGATCCCACATACGAAAAAGGGACCGGTGATATCGCTCAGCGGCACGGGTGCCTGTTGGCGCGCGAGGTCCTGAGGTCAACCCCCCGGTACCCACAAAAAAAAAAAAAAAAAAAAAAACCACAATGAGATGCCACTTCACACCCATTAGAATGGCTAGAATTAAAAACAAAAAATCGAATACAAATGTGGAGGATGTGAAGATACAAGAACCCTCACACACAGCCACGCGTTGGCGATGTAAACGGCCTGACCCTTTTGAAAACAGTCTAGCAGTTGCTTATGCTATCAAGCATGGAGTTAATGTACAAGATGTAATCGAAACATACAGTGAATGTTTAAACTTTAAACATTTATTATAGTGAAAGATGCACGATTAACTCCCCTCAGAACAGTTCCCCTGGCTTCAGACACGTCCCACGGGTCTTGCCACATTCCGGAGCGGTTGCGGAAGTCCCTTCCGTGACTGCCTTTATTGGCTGTGTTGCTGTGTCTGCCTTGATATCATTCGACTTCCAAGAAGAGCCAGTGGTTATACAGCGAATGGGTGGATGAAGACGCGCAACAACGTTCGCATCTGGCAAGAATTGCTGTAATTGTTTTGAATCAACTCAGGAATTAAGGGAGCCTCAAAAACATGTTCACATAAGAGGATTTCAAGAATTGCTTGAGAAAGTGAACAGAAAACTGGGATAAGCGTGTTCAGATCTAGGGGAGTATTTTTTTTTTTTTTTTTTTTGTGGGTACCGGGGGGTCAACCTCAGGACCTCGCGCGCCAACAGGCACCCGTGCCGCTGAGCGATATCACCGGCCCCTTTTTCGTATGTGGGATCCGGGAGTCGAACTCGGGCCCTCGCGCTTGCAAGGCAGGCGCTTACGCCACTGAGCCATCTCACCGGCCCTCTAGGGGAGTATTTTGAGGGAGATTAATGCCAATGTGTCTTTTACTGTAATAATTTTTTTATTTTTAATTTCAACATTCACCATACTTTTTGACCATACTATATATGACCTAGCAATTCTTCTGGTGTTTATCCAAGGGAGATAAAAAAAAAAATATGTCCATGCAAAAAATTTGTACAGAAATGCTCAAAGCAGTATTACGTATAATAGACCTAAGGTGGAAGTAACCAAAATGTTCATCAGTGACTACTGTATAAACCAAATGAAGTATATCCGCACGGTGAAATATTAGTCAACCATAAAAAGGAATGAACCACTGATACATATTGCAGCATGGATGTACCTTGAATACATCATTCTAAGTGAAAGAAGGTAATCTCTCTCTGTCTAACACACACACGCACACACACACACACACACACGTCGCACAACCAATCCATACGAAATGTCCAGAACAAGGAACCAGATTGCTGGGGATTTATAGTTAAATGTTATGTTTTTTTTTCAGGGAGGTGATAAAAGTGTTCTAAAACTGGTAAAGATTATATATATCTATGAATAATACTAAAAATCATTGAATTTTATACTTCATGAGTGAATTGTATAGTTGAAATAGCTCAGTAAACCTGTTAGGGGAAAAAAAAATCCCTTAGAAACAACAGGAGAACAAAAATAGCATATAAGTCCAGCCCAGTGGGGCACACCTGTAACCCTAGCTACTCATGAGGCTGAGGCAGGAGTATCGCAAGTTCGAGACCAGCCTTGACAACTTACTGACACTTTGTCTCATCAAAAATAAGAAAGACTGGGGATGTAGCTCAGTGTAGAGCACCCATGGGCTCAAACCTCAGTACAGGGGCAGGGTGGGGGGCATATAAGTTGGAAGAGGGAGCTCACATCAAAACATTTTAGGGTTCTCAAATTGTTTGACAATAGGGTTAAGGTATCAGTCACCTTTAGACATTAGTTAAGTATGCATGTTAAACCTTTAAAGGTAACCTTTAAAAAAATAATAGAAACACTGCATAATATACATAAAAGGGAAAGGGCAAAAATCCAAAGGAAACCAAGCAAGGAAGGAGTAGTAGTGCAAAAAACAGAATGAATAAAAAGCACAAAATAATATAAAACCAAATCCAAGTGTTAATGAACAATAATTATAAATAGACCATGATGACAAAAAGAAACTTTGTCAAACTACATTTTAAAACTCAGAGCTGGGTGTGGTGGTACACACCTGGAATTCTAGCACTTGGGAGGCTGAGGCAGGAGGATCACCACAATTTTATATCACGAGTTGGGTGGTGTTACAAATATATATACATTTGTGAAAACTCATCTAGCTATGCATATTAAATGGATGCATTTAATTTTATGTAAATTATGTCACAATAAAGTTGATTTTTTTGGCTGCCCCCCAATTTGTCCACTGTAGAAGTCTAGGAACTACAACTAAGTTAGTATTCATTCCTAGCTCATGATGTGGTCTTGAAATACTATTCCCTACTAAACCTAATCAGGGATTTTTAAAAAAATGCCTGATTTTAGGTTTGGAGTGAGAATTGTGTAGGATAAGCCTAGAACATCTTGTTGCACAAAAGAATACAGGAAACTGATGATTACTATTGTCGTACCTGTAAGGTTTGAATTGGACCTGACTTCCCCAGCCCCCAACCTGCTTGCCGGCAGAGGCACTACTCTTTGCAGGGAACTCAGTTCACTACCGAAGTTGTCATCGGCAAGCACAGGATGTCATGGAGGAGATAAGAGGACAAGGAATTTTGCAGGTCCCAGGACATCTGGGGACTTCTGGAGACACCTGAAAATTTACAGTGGACACTTCAAGGACTCTGCCCAGTGAGGTGCAAGACTGCCAGAGAACTTTGACCACAAATGTTTATTAAAATCTTCCCACCTAGTGCCCCCTGCTTTCTTTCCATCCCCATAAAAGGGACACACTTCTCTTTGTTCAGGACAGACCGTCTTAATGCTCTCTACCTGCCTGCACCCAGGCACAATAAATTCCACATCATGTTGCCTTTACACAAGCCTGGTAGTCTCTGCTGGCCCCTCCCCATATGTTTTATACCATAAGAACAGAACTGAGGTGCTAATGTGAAAATTTTTCCTCTGGTGAAAGAAGGTACAGTTTGAATTTCATAAAGAGCAACTGCAGTTAATTGAAAACCCATATTCATGTATGCATACTGAGAGAAAAAAGTTATTACAATTAGAAGGCAATGGTATCCAATTCATTACCTAGAACGCTGGAACGTATATGGAAAGGATCAAAAACCTATGCTATCTTTACTGTATCACTGAGTAACCAACAATACATGGAGGAAGCATCTCTTTACCAAGTTATTTCAGCTACTGAATGAAAATGAAATTACAGAATTAGAATGTCATTTACAGCCCTCAGTGATCCCAACCCTCAGTAGATCTGTGCAGTGAGCAGGCAATGAAGGGAAAAGCATTACGTTTTTCCTGATGAAAGAATGCAACGACATATTGTCTTGTCAGAGTCACTGAACTCGAGTGTGAGGAGGCCTCTGCATGTGTAGAAGTTAGAGGACAGAGGAACTCATTGACTTGTACCATGGTTATGAATCAGTAAGATACAGATTGTGTGAGACTAGGTCAAAGGGCCTGTTCTTCAGGAGATACGTCGTGAGGAAAGAAAGTGATGGAGGAGGGAAGGCTATCCACTGACAGTCTTCAAAGGCTGCTTTTTACAAAAGGGCTAAATTACACTGTTTCCAGATGCTCTTGGTCTATAAAACCTTTAAAAAACATAAAAAAGTGATGAATATAGGTGAGGATGGAGGCAGGGGTGGGCATGTAGGAGGATTTCCAGGGAAGCTGGCAGAATTCTATTTCTTGACCTGATTTGTAGTTATAAGGGCATTAATCACATCAAAATTCACCAAACTATACATTTGTATTATGTGTCCTTATCTGTGTTTTATTTTACAATTAAAAAGTTAAAATGAACTGTAAGAATACATAGGAACAACTTTTTGCCAGTAAATTTGAAAATATAGGTGAAATTAACAAACTCCTAGAAAAATTTAAACTGATGTGAATTGTCAAAGAAATTGAAGCTGGGCATGATGTTGCTCGCCTGTAATCCCACCACTCGGGAGCCTGAGGCAGGAGGATACCGCAAGTTCGAGGCCAGCCTGGGCTACACAGTGAGTTCAAAGCTAGCCTAAACTACATAACAAGACCCTGTCTCGGAAAAAAAAAAAAAAAAAAAAAAAAAAAAGAAAGAAAGAAAGAAAGAAATTGAACCTATGATTAACCTTTCACTAAAGAAAACTCTAAGGATATGGTTTTTTGTTTGTTTTGTTTGAGATGGGGTCTTGCTATGTTGCCAGAATGGCCTTGAATTTGTGGACTAAAGTGATTCTTCTGCCTCAGCCTCCTCCCATTCCCAAACTGGGACTACAGGCAATTGTGAGCACAACCGTGCCTGGCTTTTTTATTTTTATTTTTTCTTGGTACTGGGGATTGAAGCCAGTTCCTTTGCACTGAGCTGCATCTCCAGCCCTTTTTATAATTTTTTTTTTTTTAATTTTGAGACAGGGTCTTGCTTAATCACTAAGTTTCCCAGGGTAGGCTCAAACTTGTGATCCTTCTTCCTCAGACTCCCAAAGTTCTGGGATTATAGATGTATGCCACCATGCTTAATAGATAATGGGTTTTATAATGTACTTCTAATCATACGGGGGGAAATAATATTTATTTTACACAATCACTTCTAAAGAAAGTAAAATGAATACTTACCAACTCATTTTCTATTTAGCTGTTCCTCCAAGATAAGAAAACCAAACTGAAAGCGTATGTTAGATTTTTCATTCTGTGATTTTTACATACACAGTGGTACCTTGGTTCACAAACTTAATTCTTTCCACAATTCTGGTCACAAACTAAATTGGTTGCAAACCAAATAAACTGCTACCTACATTTATTTAAAGTTTATTTAAACCTCAGAATCTTGTCTCTGAAGATGAATTTCCACCTCTTGACATTTCAGGTTACACATTGTGCACATTCCTGCTGATGTCTGCCCACATGGCTGCCTACTCCAGAACAAGGCACACTGCATTCCTGGCAGCCATAGCCTACAGCCCAGTGATATCAGGAAAGAAAATCTTCAAAGACCCTTCTGCCTTAGGCTGGGACCTGGTTTGAGAATTTTGTAAGTTTCTAGTCATTAAAGCCTGTGAGGAAATAATGACCATCTAGAAAGGACAGGGTGACATTTTGCAATTCCTAAGTAACTTCTAAGTAAAATGGGATAAGCATCATAATTACCCCAGTTCCCTGGACCCTCAGAGTGACTTGTAGGTGCATAAAAATGTATCCAAACTTACACTGCATGCCTTTGTGTCACTGCCTGCCTTCTCCCTTGAAGGCGTAACGCTACAGTTATTTTACAATAAACGCTACCTAAACTTCTGCACAACCACCTATGTATTTTGACTGAATTCTTTCATTGAGGGCACAAACAACCAAGGAACTTAGGGGACAGCTTCCAGGTTACTGTGCAACCCAGCCAGGCCTTTCCGCTGCGTCCTGTTACGAGCGGACTGAAAGTCTGTGGTTCCGAAAGGAGAGTGAACCATTGCCTCTAGGAAGTGGGGGAGAGATGGGGTGGGGGAGCTAGAGATGGGAGGAGTGAAATGCCCCTTCGTGGGGAGGTGAAAGGAGACGTGTGCCTTGGAAACTCAAGCAGAAGGCAAGAGGGCCCATCTCGGAATGCCTGCTGGGCAGTTCTCTTAAAGCCAGGAGATAAAAGAAAATTAGGCAGACAGGGTGCGGGTCCTGAATAGTTAACCTGAAATAAACTAAAAGTCAGGGCTTAAGTGAATTGACAAACAAAGGACCCAAATAATTAACTTAAATAAACTGACTATCAAGTTCTAATGGAATGCAATTGCCAAAGAACAGGGCCACAAACAAATGGGAGAAGCCCTGGAGGAAGTGGAATACAAACAGAACAGCCTGCTTTCTGGACATCGAAGGTCTACCAGCGACCAGGAACATCCCTGCCTTCTGTCACATTCCAGAAACTGTATAAAAAGCCGATAGACTTAAACATCTATGGTTTCTGCCTTACCAAAACCCTCTCTGGCAAGTGGGGAGCTTTTCTCATTCTTTCTAGTGAACATACATCCAGCCATTCCCCACTGCTTGCTGCTTGCTGTTTTGCTGGCTTTAAACTGTTGCCCACAAATGAGGGCCCAGATCACAGCATAAGAAGAAACTGGTTACACTCTGGAGCTGTCTGACGCCACCACGAGGGGGACTTGCCCCCCAAGGTCCTCATGGCCTTGGCCGCTCTTCCTTGGGCAGGACACTTTCTTCCTGGGTTCCTCCTGTCCCTGTGTGTTGTTCTTTTTTTTAGCATTACTCATAATCTCTCTTGGCACCACTTGCTCCTTAACTTACATTCTCACTCTCATAGTTTCCTTTCAGGGACATCTCAGATGTGCGATCTGGTGGGTAAGAGCCCAGGCTGAGAGACTGGGGATGTGGCTCAGTGGTAGAGTTCTTGCCTTGCAAGCACAAGGCCCTGGGTTCAATCCCCAGCACCACACACACACACACACACACACACACACACACACACACACACAAAAGAGACCAGGCTGAGCCAGAGGCTGGGACTGAATTCCACTTAGATTTAGGCAAATCTCTCATCTCCTCGTATATAAAATAGGAATAATAATAATAATGCCCGCCTTGTAGTGTCCTAGGTACATTTAATGGACAAAAACAGTGGCTCACACAGGAATCACCTAGTGAATGTCCAGTGCCGTTAGCAGATATGTCTCACTCTGGAGGTTTGTCCCCCAAAACCACTTCTTAAAAAATGAAGTGCATAGGAAGGTTCTGAGGATCAGGTGAGAAAACACACGAAAACTCTCTGGGCCTGATGTTTTATAATTGTGGCCTTTTAGCCCTGCTGACATCCTTTCCAGGCTTCCGGGCTCCCAGGAGAGTTATCAAGGGTGGCACAGGGCTCTGATGCGCAAAGTCCGGGAGGAAGAGCGGAGAGGATTCTTCAGGCTGCACGGCCCTTGGAGAACTGAGTCCTGACTGCTGGGAGGGTGTTGGCTTTGCCCATAATAAGCTTTCTGAGGCTTAGGTGACTGCCCCACAGGAAAGACACCCTGGGGAGCTCATCTACTGAGGCTGGAGGGTTTTCACAGCGAGTCAGCAGTTGGCTGCTACAGGAGCACTGTGCCCTGGGGCGGAGAGCAGGGTCTGCCCCTGCAGTCGCAGACCTCAGGAACGGCCGCCACACACTTCTCCATTTGGCCAGGGTCCTTGGGCTTGGCCTGCCTCAGCTCAGCCTAACAGGGACACTGGGTGCTCAGCCCATGAGATGGATCTCTCCTTCCTCTCAGGAATGGCTGTGGCACCAGAACTTTCACAGCAGTATCCTCTAGAGCTTTGCACAGACCTGGACAGCCTGAGGACCGGCGGACTGGTCTTATGTTTGACCACCTGCGCAGTGGTATGTCTGCTACTGCCCGTCACCAGCCCTCTAGGCACTGAGCCTCCACCTCAAGTCGCCTTCATCCTAAGTTTTCAAGAGAGACACATTTCGAGGACAGTGCAGAGGAGCCATTTCTGGAGGAAGAACCAAGCAATGTTGACAAAAACAACTCATGAATCTGGGGGGGAACATTTGAGATGGCGCAGGATGAAAGGCGCTATGGACACGCCATGCATTAGAGCAATGACACCTAATAGAAAAGCATGCACAATTTAAAAAAAAAACACTATTTTTAAGTCTTTAAACACCGGATTTACATCTGAACCACACCCAAATGTCCCAGTAAAATGCAAATCCATTTTATTTATTTATTTATTTATTTATTTATTTATTTATTTATTTGTTTTTAATGTTTAAAAGAAAAAAAAACAATAAAAACAATGATACAGAATTTCAAAACAAGGTAACAGGAAATTAACCATAGTCAATATATTACAAATCCATTTTATCTTCAGATATGTACACTTTCACACTGAGCTACATTCCCAGCCCTTTCACCATGTTTAAAATTTTGAGACAGGATTTTGCTGAATTGCTCATTTGCCTAAGCTAGGCTTGAACTTGTGATCGTCTTGTCTCAGGCTCCCAGAATACGTACTCTTTCTGGGTCTGTTGTTAGGTAAGTCTTCTCAAAAACTCCATAGAGTTTTCTCTATTTCTTTAGTTTAAAGATTATTATTATTATTATTATTATTATTGGTACCAGGAATCGAACTCAGGACCTCGCACTTGCCAGGCAGGCGCTGTGCATTGTAATTAGCACTGTGCCACTGAGCATTTAATTAACCTGATAATTACAATGAATTCATTTATTATATTTCAAAGGTGTCAGGTATGGCATCTGGGAAGAAGTACAATAAAGAAAGCCAGAAACTCTCTGGAGACCACAGTAATGGAGGCGCAGAGACAGAGGGGAGGTTACTGTGATACTATGCAGTGTCGGGAGAGGAAAGGGAGATAAGGTCCTCTGGAGGAGTAAAGGGAAATTTATAGTGTTAGAGAATAGTGGCAGGAGAGAACAAACAAGAAAAAGAAGAAAAAAGATAAAGAGAGCAAAAATAGGAAATAAAAAAAGATAAGGAAGAGAAGAAAGTTGAAAGGAAAAAAGAGAAAAGAAACTAAAAGAGGAAAAAAGCAAGAAAAAACTCTAATCACCAATGAAGGAAAGATAAAAATAATACAAAATAGAAAAAAAAAAAAAACCAAAAAAACATCGAGTCACAGAAAAAATTCCTGTCTTTGAGTGAGTGGTTTCTTTCCAAACCCTGCAGTCTTGAGATCAGTCGGTCATGATTTTCTCTGCCTAGCTTTAGGGTTTATGGGCTTTCAAGATGCCCTCCCTGCACCAGTGGACCCTGTGTCTGTCCCCGAAAACTGTGGCTACTGTCCAAGCCGAGGTGTGTCCTTGCTCCTGTTGGTAGGTGGGGAACAGATCAGCGCTCTGGTCTCTGCTGGATACAGGCCGCAGGGCGAGGATTCAAGCGGGCTGTTGGACTTAATGTTTGCAGATATGGGGCCTGGTTGCTCCTTTCTCTCCCCAGGCATTGTCCTTGTCCAAGACCATGTCAGTTGTTTTGTCCTCATCTCTGTTGATCTGTGCCATGTGGAAGCAAAACGTAGAGCAGGCTTGCAATTGGTGGATGGCTGCCCTCTTGTGTCAGGGGGCTCTATTCATTCTGCATGGGCCTGCTTGCTCCTGTGAGAAAGGGGTGC
The DNA here is from genome assembly GCA_028451465.1 of Erethizon dorsatum. Lineage (NCBI taxonomy): Eukaryota > Metazoa > Chordata > Mammalia > Rodentia > Erethizontidae > Erethizon > Erethizon dorsatum. Next base: position 81,465,389 of record CM051829.1, read on the forward strand.
TGCTTGTCCAGCAGGAGTCTAATTGCCCTCTTGGGGCAGGGTGGGCCATGTGTCGGCGTGGGCCTGCTTGCTTGCTTGCTTGGGAATGGGTGCCGCTCATCCGTTGTGGACTTGCTTTCTCCCTTTTCCTCCAGTTCTATAGATTAATGAGCCCTACAGACGTCCATCTTCAAGGAAGCAGTACTATGAAGTGGGTAGTGTGTCTAAACTTCAAATACATGCAAATGGTTTGCATTTGAACCTAGCCCACCAAATGGGTAACTCGAGAGATGGTCGGAATATACATCCTAGATCATTCTCTGGAGGACACCCCCAAGACCGCATAAAAACCTCCAGCCCCAGACCATAATGCGCCTCTCTTGAGGGTCCATACTCCATTCTGGTATGTATTTCCTTCTGCTTAATAAATCTTTCGGTGCCTATCACTGACACATCTTCAAATGCTTTTCCTTAAGTCAGCAAACCTACCCCATGAGGGGGGCAAGGACCCTATCTGGTGATGTGACCACCACTCAGATTCAGGCTTGGAAAATATGGCTCCTGGGAAGCGGTTGGAGGCCTTGCTGTGAGGTGTGCAGAGCAGGACTCAGAGCTGTTCTGGGTGTGAAGCTCGGTGCTTGGGGCTGATTCACACATGGCTATGATTCCACTCTGTTACCCAACGCAGCTCGCTGCGCTTTCTCTGCAGTGGTGGCCCTTTGCTTTCTGAAGAATCCCAGTCCAGAAACATGAGAGCTGCACCCCCTCAGGAGCCACACCCGGGGGTCTCGCCTGGGGTCGCACAGGTGGAGAAAGGGCAAGGACCAGAATCCAGTCTGAAGTGCTCACCACGAAGCTGCCCCTTCTACACCTACTCTTAGCCCAGCAGCTGTGGGGAAAGATCTGGCCCTGTCACCTGTCCTCAGAGTGGGCACAGGGAACCCGGACTCACCTCACCCGTGGGACACGTTGCAGGTTCGCTGACTTCCATCACAGAAGAAGAATTGTCAGGATGCACCAGTGAGAGGCACAAAGAAATTTATTAGGTAGAATTTTAAAAATACATACTCAGAGTGTAGGGCCCTTAAGAGAGAAAGATGTACCTTATGGCCTCAGTTGGGTATATTTATGGGCATGCGGGGGTGGAATTCTGTGCAACTTGTGAATCTATGGAAAGGAGATTCAGTTTACAGATGGCAGGCAATGGTCCTTTACAGGGGAAGGGCGATGGCCCATTCATAGATGACCGCCGTCGCAGGAGCCGGAGCTGTAGCCCGTCCCCGAGGGAATGGCGAGACCCATCGGCAGGTAAAAGGGAACAGCCAGGGCTCATTTATGTCTTTAGGGACCTTAGAAAGTTTTGACTGGGTCTGTGTTTCATTAAAAGTACAATTTTAAGATCACAGTTTTCCTCATCTCCTTTCCTACCTGTCACTCTCTGCCGTGCCACAGTCCAGGCTGTCACATCTGTGGTAAGAGGCCGTGCCCTTGAGGAGGAGCAAGACCCAGCTGCTGACCATGAGCCGCCGGGCAGCAAAGAATCTAGGGCGGTACGGAGAGCTGGGGGTTTGGAGAGGGAGAGCCCAAGGTCAAGAGCTTTGGACCCCTTTCCTACAATGGTAATAATGACTTTCCACATTGGCTTATTCATCCTGAAGCGAGAAAGAAAAAAATGTTTGAGGTTTAAATGTGATGTTTCTGAAAAGGACTTCAAACGCTAGACCAGAGTATGCAAACACAAGATACTGTTAACTAACTTTTTACAAGTCCATGAGGGAGTGGAAGAGCTTAGGCCTCCAAATTACCGGTCGGCAACAATCAACACAAGATCTTTGAGGATTGTTAAACCCTTAAGGTACGACGCCATTACAAATCCATTATCACCATCATTATTGTTGCTATTATTAGAGGACTGCCACAGAAGATATGACATAGTTTTGGTCTAAAAAAGCAGATCCGGGCAGTGAGATGGCTCAGCGGCTTAAGCGCCTGCCCGGCAAGCGCGAGGGCCCGAGTTCGACTCCCGGAAGCCACATAGGAAAAAAGGGCCGGTGATATCGCTCAGCGGCACGGGCGCCTGCTAGCACGTGAGGTCCTGAGGTCGACGCCCGGTACCCACACACACACAAAAAAGACAGATCCTTGGGGTGCATATATAGTTAAAGTTATGGTACTGAAGCTAAGTGGCTGTTGGGGACGTCGCCGTCGTAGCCTTCTGTCCCCTCTTAAAAATCCGGCGCTGCATCCTCGCAGGTCTCCGCATCCCTCTTCCGAGGAGCGCGGGCGCCCTCTGGTGGACACCGCCGAGCGGCACGCCGCGGCGCTGCAGGGGCGCACGGACTGGGTGGCCGCTGGAGGCGCCGCAGATGGCAGGGAACGGTGGAGCCCAGGGAGGGGCTGCTAGCCGCTTGGGCACATTCGAAGACAGGCGCAGTTTACCTTTCTTTCTGCCTGTTCTGTGCTTAGGATGGGGCTGGGAGGTTCGATAATACAGGAAGATCTGACTGATTCAGTCCCCATAATCCGAAGCATGCAGTAATCCCTAATTGCAGAGACGCAAGTTCCTTTTTGTTGTAGGAGTGTCGAAAGCACACTTTTTGGTTGTTTTGTTTTGTTGCTGCGCTGGGTTTCAAACCCAGGGCCTCGCGCATACTAGGCAAGCACTCTACCACTGAGCTACACCCTCAACTCTCAAAGCTTTTGCCAAATCGATTAAATGTCTAGCTTTTTCATAAAATCTACCTACGCCTTGAGAGGGAATTTGGAAGGAGGTGGTGAAGGGAGGAAGGAAGAAAGGAAGGGAGAGCGGGAGCAAGGGTATGGAGCGCGACCCAAGGTCCTCCTGGGGCTGAGTCCTCCCTCCCTTCCCGGCAGCGCTCCCGCCGCGCCCAGGCTCGCCGATGTCCGGTGGACTCCGGGCTCTGAAGGGGGAGCTCACAGGAAGGGTCGGTCCCTTCTGCAGGGCGGGTGACTCCCGAGGCGCCAGGCAGGCGGAGCGGAGGTCCCACTGCAGGCTGAGCCCTCCTGTGCGCCGCCAGAGGGCGGGCTCTTTAACCCAGGGCCTGTCCCTTGGCCGGCCGGGCTGTCTCTGACCCTGGCGCTCACAGAGGTTTTTCCATTGATTTGCTCACTGGGCTCCTGCGACAACCCTTTTTGTTTGTTGGAGGGAGGAGGTGCCTTTCTCGGACAGCTTTCTGGAGGTCGCCATCCAGGAATGCTGTCCCGTGCGGGGGCCATGTCTCCTCTTGTCTCTGCCTCTCTCTTGTGATCTCTACTTCTCTCTGTATCATAAATCTCTTCGCAGGGTTCGCATTTTACTAAGAAATTTACTGTTCGCATTTACTAAGAAATAAATATAAGTTCCCAGTGTCTCCAATTCATCCTAAATACCAGTAAATAAAGCTAGCAGTAGTGGAGACTACACTTGATAAAAATTGTCCCTGACAAAAAATTAACAGAATGATCTACTTTACCAAATTTACAAAATTTGATTAGAAAAATGGTCTCAAAATAAAATTCCTAATTACAGATGCTTGTAATTGGTAGAACATGCAGACCAAAATCTTGGAGTGATAAATCATTTTTATGCTGTAGAATTTAAACGGAGAATTATCGCCAGTGAAAATTATTTCAACAATATAAAGATGGAAAATGGAAAAACTGGCAACTGTTTAGCTGCACAGTAAAATGAATTAAGAAATTAAATTGGATTAGAGGAGTTTGCTTTGAAACATTCTTGCTCAGTGAAAACCCCGCCAGTGTTTCCGTCTTTGGTGACTTCTATGTCCATGTCAGTGACCTTTGCTGGCGTATAGGCCCCTGGTGGCATCCATGAATATCACTGGCCCACTTTGTGCCACATTTGCATGTAGAACACCTTCAGTTCTATACTGAACTTGGGGCTCATTCTCTTTGCACTTGATCTTTTAGCTTTCCATTTGTTCCATCCTCTCTCCTTTTTCCCCTTTTCATCATGCATGTTTACAGTACCTAATGATCACATTTTTGATCATTCTTCTCCCTCCACCCCCACACCTGCGTTTGGTCCCAAGGATTGAGCCCAGGGCCTTGCACGAGCTAAGCCTGTGCTCTACTACTGAGCTACACCCTCAGGCCGTGTTGTGTCCCTTTTATAGATCACTGTCTTTCCCTCCCTGGAATGTTTCTGTCCCCAAATCTTCCAGCTCCCACTTCTGTCTCTACCTGTGAGGCACTTCAAACCATCTCATAGGTTTAATGTCTACTTTTGTAACCATAGTGGTCCTACTTCTTAGCTTCAAACAGCAGCAGAAGACTGAGAAATTTATTGGAACAATATTAGGTTTCTCAAGAATTGACAAGAAAGCCAGGTGTGGTGGTGCATGCCTATAATCCCAGCACTTGGGAGGCTGAGGCAGGAGGATTGCCACAAGTTCAAGGCTGGCCTGGGCTACATAGTGAGTTCAAGACCAGCCTGAACTACATAGCAAGACCCTATCTCAAAACACACCCCCCCCCCAAAAAAAAAGAGAAAAAGAAAAGAGAGAGAATTGACAAGAAAGCTGAAGAGGCGTAGTTTAGGAAATGGGCTGGAGCAAGGGGGGAGAAAAAGCAATGGCCAAAACCCCACCAGGGTCACAGCAAGGGGCCATCTGGTCCAACCCACTCTCCCTTCAGTGATGGCAGGTGGGCGTGGGCCACTCTAGAGTCACCTGAGGGAACTCTAACTACCCAGCTTCTCTGAGTCACTTGCCCAAGAGGTGGGCCACACTGAGGCCACCGACCAGTCTGGCTGTCAGGGTGAGGGGAGAGTGAGGATCTGGTCTCAGTGGAAGGACGGGCCCTTCCTCTCACCACCATCAACCCAATGGTACATTCTGCAAGCACAGGAAGTGAGTTCAGATGCATGGGGCCCATGGACCCTAAAATATTTCCCAGCTGACCCTTTTCATAAAAGCTGTCCAGACTCCATTTTTTAGGTAAAGCGGTTGAGTGGTCACAGGCTTGAAAGTTGACCTGTCACAGGATTTTTTTTAGGCCCGTCTGTGTTCTTTGGTTGTCTGTCATTTTGTTTCTGGTTGCTTCCAGGTAGAAGTAACTAACTGTCTTGTCTAAACATAGATTTTTAAGCCTGAGGCAGTGGTTTCTAGCTGCTGACCTGTGTGCCCAGTTCTCCTCATCCCACCCCCAATTTTGTGGTGCTATCTTGAGGTTTTTCTGGAACGACAGGCTTCTGGGGGATCAGCATCCCTCGACCATCTGTGGCCAGCAGGTGGGTCTTTAGTCTTGCAGAGACAAGAGGAGGGGCTGGAGAAAGGTTTAGGACCACAGTCACAGGCTTATTTCCTGCTGCAAGGCTGTCTTCTAACTTGTAAACATTTAGGGTTTTTTCCTTCTTTTTAAACTTATAAACATTTAGATGCAGCGACCTAAGACTTTTTTCCCCCAGTACTTGGGATTGAGCCCAGAGCCTGGTATGTGATAGGCAAGCACTCAACCACTGAGCTACATTTTTATTTTGTTTTGAGACAAAGTCTTGCTAAGACAAGTTGCCCAGGCTGACCTTGAGCTCGTGATCCTCCTGCCTCAGCTGCCCCAGTAGCTGGTATTATAGTCATGTGCCATCACACTTGGCACCTGAGCTTTTTTTTTTTTTTTTAACCTAAGCTTTTTTGACCCACACAATGCCCATATTCTTGAATTTTCAGGTAACTTAGATCAAAGGTTGCAGGCACAGAAAATAACATTTGCAGCAGAGTTGCTATCCCTTCTTCCTGTCCACAAAGGCTAGTGCTCCTCAGAACCATCTGTCTCATGGATTACTCTAAAAGGGACAAACAGAACACAAATATGCCAATATTCTGGTGCCCCCCCCAAATCTGTCTTCTCTGAAATCACAGGCTTTGTTCATACCCTCCAGTGTTTTGTAGAAGACAATTTGACCAAATGTTTACCAAGGTATAACAAACACTGCAGGTTTCCCAGCCGGCAATGATTCTTCCCTGCCACCTGCTAACTTCTGAACAATACTGTAAATGCCATATAAACATATCTAGGCAATTTGTCAATTCAGCAGATGTTGAAATCTGGCAATGAAACTGTACTTGGTTTTCAGCTATCTTAGCCTTAAAAGACTGTAAATAAGGTACTGTTTTAGCACATTATTGGAAAGTCTTAGGGTTGGAAATGTAGAGATTTAAGTTTGTCATTTCTTTGTTTAAATTGCCCTGTCCTCTTAGGAGAAGCCACACTTACAACTGTCTATATGATTCGTGGTCTTCATTCTGTTCTATGCAATATGGTCTTCAAAGTTTTACTTTAATGAGTTCTTCATTCCAGGTGACTGTATGCGGTAATTTAATTTTAGCAGTTTACCACCAAGAGCTAAGAGCTTCTAGATTCCCTGAACATTAACTGGATTTTACTGCCCTATACTCTGATAACCAACCCTCCAGTCAAACTTCCAATTTTCTTGCACTGTTGTATTGTTGGTTTCTTTACTACTCTGGATCCTTGAGTGCAAACAACAAAAGTCAACTCTGGTTGACTTAATTAGAAAAGGAATTGGTTCAGGGAGGACACCAGACAGTGCACAGAGTCTGTAGGGGCTGGGGAACCATGCTGAGAAAATGGGCAGGAGCCAGGATGAGGTGAGGGGTGCTACTGCCACCACACAGGATGCAGACACCCTGTGTGGACCGACAGGGGACACTGGATATTACCACTGGAACCATCTGCATGAAAGATGAACTATACTCTGGTTTTTTATCTCAATAATGATACCAGTGTTGAGCTGCTGATGGGCTGCACCTGGGTCATGTGACCTATGACCCCAAATGTCAGGGAGTGTCCGGCTTCTTGCACTTTCGAAGGATCAGTAGAGTGTTGCTTCCCAGTACATTCACACAACAATGGATTTTCCAACATAGAAAGTGGGTAAGATGCTGAACACCAGAGACCAAACCAAATCAACTTTATCACACTAATCTCTACTTGGACACCCCACAGGCTGCTCTAGCACCCCATGTCTAAACTGAAGTCATCATTCTTTTCAGCCAAATATGCTTCTTTTACACCCCTCAACTCAGGTGATGGTATTTCTCTCCGTTTTATTGTCCCAGTTAGAATCATATAGGGCTTCCTCGATTTACTTTCCATATCCAATGTGTTAACCCACCTTTTAGATTCTACCTCTTAAATGTTTCATGAATTCATCTTTTCTTTGCCTTACTGCCACTACTTTATTTGAAGCCCTCATCATCTTCTCACTGAGTAATTTCAATAGATTTTTAAGTGGTATATAAATTTACTATAAGCAATAATTCTTATAGCAAATCATGGTGGCACACCCCTGTAATCTCAGCACTGTAGGAGGCTGAGGCAGGAGGATCACAAGTTTGACCTTAGCCTGGGCAATTTAGTGACTTAACAAGATATTGTCCTAAACTGAAAAACAAATGAACGGCTGAAAATGTAGTTCATGGTGAAGGCCCTGGGTTCAATCCCCAGTACTACAAAGAAAACAAAACAAAATAAAAAACAAATCACTCTAAAACTCACAGACTTACAATAAGCATTTCCTATTCACTCGAGAGACTGCAAGTTGGCTGTGGTTCAGTGACCTAGGATGGGCTTGTCTGGATTTGCTTCAAGTGCAAACTACAGGTTGAGTTTAGGTTCCCCCCCATTTGTCATCCTCTGGACTGGCAGTAGCAAGAGGTGTGCAAAACCATGTTCTTCTCACGGGAGAGGACAGGAGTCCAAGGACACTAGCTAAGACGTGCAAGCATGTGTCAAATCTCTACTTGTGCCAAGTCAGCTAATATTCCATTGACCAAACCAAGTCTAAAGCCAGCATGGTGGAAGTGTACTGCTCCCACCTTAAGATCATGGAAAAGATGTGGATGCACAGCGCTGCTAGAGTAGAGTGAAGAATTGAGACTAATAATTCAATCTACTACAACTGCTTTCCCATGAGATTGTGGAAGCTGAGAAGTCCCAAAATATGTCATCTACAAGCTGGAGAGCTAGGAAAGCTAATTCACTCTTCCTCTATTCTTTTGTTCTATTTGGGCTTTCAGTGGATTGGATGATGCTCAGTCATGATTGGTAAGAGAGATCTTTACTAAGTCTGCTGATTCAAATGCTCTCTCTTCTGGAAACACCCTCACAGGCACACCAATAGATAACATTTCACCAGTTATGGGGCATCTCTTAGCCCAGTCAAGTTGACACATAAAATTAACCATCACAGTTGAGTTCAGCTAATCATAGACTAGCAGGAATGACCATCGGAAGCCAGAGATGGAAATGCACTGTTTAGAAAAAGAGATCAGAGCTAAAGGTATGTGTGGTATCATTTGTTTTGGGGTGATAATGGAAACCACTGGCACTACCTAGAAAGAAGAGCAAAAGACCACGGAGGGGTTTACAGGAAAAACATTCTTTTCAATGTCACTAACTGAACCAAAACTTAGTGCCACTAACCGATGAGCTAAACGAGCATGCGTCAACATGTTAGTGACTTTTAATGCTCTTCATGCAGAGGCGGCTGGTGGCTGTAGCAAGGGCCTTGTGGAGAGAACGTTTCACTTAGCACAGTATCTGTGCTGGAGCTTTTGGGCCCTCTCAAATCCCATGACCTAGGCAGCCGCCTGCCATAAATGTTCATGGTGGTACCTACAACTACAGGATGTGAAGTGCCAAGGCCGTGCCTTCCGAGAATCCGTTTTGATTTTTTAATGGCCATAGACAACCAATATAGATATTAGAGATTTCCAAGAAAGCTAAAAACAATCTAACACTAGCACTAGGTTCCTCCAGCAATCAAAACATAGAAGTGTAGAGAAAATTTTTTATTAACATGAATGTTTAGAAGGACCCCTGTGATTCTTCTATGTTATAATCTAAAGGTCTGTATTGCCAGCTCTTTCCCATAACAGAAATAGAAGATGTTCTGAAAAGTTCAAACAGAAGAAAAATCACAGCTCACCTTGTACCATGATTTCCTCAGAGTGCCATGAAATTCTCCCCTCAATCTGTACGAGACTGAAGTGCTTGTTAGAATTACACTGATTGTGTTCACAGTTAGATGCACTTGTCAAAAGTTTGTCTTCAATCCTGCTTTCTTAGCTATGAAATGACTTTCTTCTTCATGCATTATTGAAAGTCTCAAGTTTAATAAAGCCAAAAGCATAAAAACGTTAGGAAGGGGTAGAGCTGCTGTTCATGGCCTCGGGGCAGAAATTTTCAGAATGGAGCCCAAGGGACAGGGATGTTGTACCGCTCCTCCCTTTGGGATCAATCACTACACCAGCGTGAAAATGGGGCGGGACCGACCTGCTGGTTACATCTCTCCGTTAGAGGAAATAACCTTTCTGGTTCATGCCACTTTCCTAATTTGTTTCAGTGTAGCCCTGATACTGGAGAACAAGAGAGAGATAAAAATGTGAAGAAGAAATGTAGAAAAGTTGGGAGTTTAGCTGGGTGTGGTGGCAAACGCCTAATCCCAATGCTCAGGAGGCTGAGGCAGGAGGAGCATGAGTTCTAGCCCAACCTGGGTTACTAGGGGATCTGAGGCTAGCCTGGGCAACTTAATGAGACCCTATCTCAAAATTTTAAAATATAAAGGGCTGTGGATGTAGCCAGTGCTCCTTTGGGTTCAATCTCCAGTTACCACCACCTCCACCAATAGGAAAAATTTGGAGTTTAAGGTACTATTTTACTTCAAGAGAGAGGATTTTCAGGCTTTGTGGTCATGGTTTAGGAGCTCGAACCTGTGACAAAGGTGTGTTTCCCTTGTGTTGTGTTCTCTGATCTACAAAATATTCCTGGAGCCATGGATAGATACTCTCCCGCCCCCCCCCCCTTTTTTTGTCTTTTTGAGACAGGGTCTCACTATGTAGTTCAGACTGGCCCTGAACTGACTTTGTAGCCCAGACTGGCCTTGAACTCACAGTGATCCTCCTGCCTCAGCCTCCTGAGTGCTGCGATTACAGGTGTGTGGCAACATGCACACCTGATTTCCATTTTTGTTAGTTGCACATGATCTAGAGGAGCTGTACCAGACTCTGGTTTTGAAAATAAAGGCAAAGTACACAGTAAGCGTGCAGACATAAACGGATTACCAGCAAAGAACCCAAAGAAATCTCTGATCAAAGAACGACGAATGCCATCTTCCTAAAGGATCTCAGTTGTTTAAAAATGGTCCTAATAAGATGATGCACCTCTTTTTCATTGTCTCTGACCTTTTTCTCTGAGATCAGAATTCAAGGTAGACAGTTTATTTACCTTATACTAATTGGGAAATACATAGTATTTATATCTAAAATGTATTCAGTTGTATTTAATGGCCACATTCCTAGTTCTTTTTTATTAAGGTAGCTTTCATTTCCATTATAATAATCTGAATAAATGAATTGTGCCCGTAGACACTCTGTTACCAAATTGGTACTTACAATCTGGGTCTCTTGCATTTATTTACATGAACTCAACTACTCTTCACTCTAATTTCTATGGGTTCTTTAATTGCAGTGGAGTAAGTTTTACTGTGAAACAGACAATAATGATGTGATACACAAAGATATAATTACTGTCCAACAAATGTAACAGTTTATCCATGAGAATAGTAACTATTATTTATTGCTCTATAGAAAATAGAAAAGACAGAAAGGGAAAACTTCTTTGAAAAATGAAATATCCTTTACATAAATGTCCAATGTATAAATTCTGATCTTGTTTAATTCCTTCTATTCCTACAAATGTATTGAATATTCAGTTTATGTTGTGGAAAAAGAGAAACATACAGATAAAACAAGACAGAAAATACAGGCCGGGGATCTAGCTCAGCAGCACAAGCACCTGCCTGACAAGCGCAAGGTCCTGAGTTCGGTTTCCGGTACCAAAAAAAAAAAAAAAAAAAAAGACAGAAAATATTACCAGAGATAAAGAAGAGACATTCTTTTTTTGTTGTTTTTTTTTGGTACCAGGAATCGAACTCACAACCTCATGCTTACCAGGCAGGCGCTGTGCTGCTGATCTATATCCCCGGTCCAAGAAGGGACATTCTATAATGATAAGATCAAGTCACTGAGAAGACATGACGATCATAAATGTACGTGTGTCTGATAACAAGCTACATGAAGCATCAATCCCTCTCAACAATTGATAGAAACATTAGCAAAAAATCAATAAGGATTTTAAATGATCTGAATAATGCAACTACCTTGTCCTAACTGACATCACAGAGCATGACACAGACATGATGGCACCTGTTCAGGTGTGCGTGGCTTCCACGAGGCAGACTGTAGGCCGGGCCATGAAACACGGCTCAATAAATGTGAAAGGCTTGAAATCATATGGAGTACGTTCTCTGACCACCAGGTAATTATATGAGAAATCAGCAATAATACAAAATTTAGGGAAACTCATTACTGAAATTCAACCGGGTACTTCTAAATAATGTGTCACTAAGAATTTAAGAGGAGAGTTAGAAATATTTAAACTGAAATGATTATGAAAATGAGCAGGATGCAGTGAAAGCAGTGATTAGAGGGATATATATGCCTTTAAATGCTTACATTAGAAAAAAAGAATGGTCTACAAAGAATAATAGTTGTACTCCAATAATTTTTTATTTATTTAATAAATAAATACTGAGCACTTAATTTGGGGTATACAGTGCTGAGAAGAACAGACACAGCCCCTGCTCTTCTGGAGGCTGTGCTCTACTGAAAGAGCTAAACAATAAACAAGCAAACGTAGACAAATGTACGATTAAATTATGATAAATGTAAAGGGAAGAAACAGGATGCTGTGGGGGAGGTGACCTAATTTAGATTGGAACCCTGAAGGAAGCCTCCTTAAGAAAGTGACTTCAAGTTCAGTGGGGCTTGAATTAAGCGCGGGAGACAGCCAAGCACCGAGGGGGGGGACATTCCAGGTAGAAGGAGCCGCGCGCAGGGAGGACAGTTTGGATGGAGAGACCAGAGAGTGAGGCTTGTGAGGATCGTGGAATGAAGATGTACAGCTGAGCGGGGGTGGGGGCACAGGTCTGTAATCCCAGCACTCTGGGAGGCTGAGACAGGAGGAGGGAGCAACCCGATCTGGGCAATTTAGTAAGAACATGTCTCAAAATTAAAAAAAAAATTTAAAGGGAGGGGATGGGGCTGTAGCTCAGTGTAAAGGCTCTGGGTTCAAAGCCTGGTACTGGGGAAAAAAAAAAATAGGGAAAAGAGGGCCAGGGATATAGCTCAGCAGCACAGCACCTGCCTGGCAAGCACAAGGTCCTGAGTTTGATTCCTGGTACCAAAAAAAAAAAAAAAAAAAAATAGGGAAAAGAAAAAGGGATATACACACATACATACGTGAGAGAGAGAGAAACTGTTCACAGCGTGGACCCCCCTCCTTCCAGGGACCACCCGCAGTTCACAGCAGTGAGTGGCAGTGCCCCTGGTGAACAGGTGGCAGGGAACTTGGACAGAATGAAGGCAGCAGCCGTCACACTTAGGTCTCTCGATCTGTTCATGGTCTTCTTTTTTTTTTCTTTGAGACAGAGTATCGCTGTGTTGCCCAGGCTGGGCTCACACTCCTGGGCTCGAGTCAGCCTCCAGAATAGCTGGGACCACAGGCTCATGCCACCACGCCTGGCTTTCAAAAAGGATGTTCTTAAGTGAAGCTGGCTGTGTTTTTCTGCAAAAGCGTGGTGCCGAAGGACACAGTGCTACTGCCGCAGCTGGATCCATGGCTTCAATTCAGGGTAAACACCAGCACCTCTACCACCATCTGTGTCCTCAGTGAAATGTTTACTCACCTTTGTGTCCTCAGAGTAAAGGTCAACATTGTGAAAAAGACAGATAATGTCTCAGAATTTTATGAAAATTGTTTTGACTTTGCAGACCTCTTGAAAGTGCCTCCCACCCCCAGGTATCTGGGCACCACACCTGGAGATCACTGATTCGGAGTCACTTGGTGTGAAAGCAAAGCTGTAGCCCCTGACCCAGGAGGGCACAGAACTGCACTAGCTGGGAACTTTCCTCTGAGTACCACCACCACAGCGGAAACGGATTCTGACTTATTTAAGCAGAAAGGGATTCGCTGAATGGATGTGGGTAGCTCGTGGGATCACCAGGATACCTGCAGAGCCAGCATGGAAAATGAGCAGAAAGAATCCAAAGGAGGTTTGGAAATGGCCAGGTGGGGGAAGATGCTTCCACAAATCTGCAGCTGCTGATCACAGGATGTGGCATCAGACATCACTGATACTCCAGTCTTGGTCCATGGGGGCTACAGCCACAGTTGTTGTCCTCATCTTTGTCACTTGGGCAGATTTAGGCTAAGACTGAATGAACCTTTGACTGACTGATCTGGGGTGGCTTGCTGACGTTCTAGAATCTAGCTGCTCAACAAGATGGGGCAGCTGTTATTATCTGACACCTCCAGCTTCCATGGCAGAACGAAGCTCTGCTTCCTACCAACACTTGCAAGGAGGGGATGCTCCATAGACCAGAAAGAGGTACAGATGCTGAGCAGCCAAAAAAATGACAAGTGTTAAAGCCCACTTCAGCCGGCAGGCCTCGATCACCGGAGAGGTGGGTTGAAGAAATTTCCAAGCATGAGAGCACTGAGTGAGATGAGAAGGAGACCTGGGAAGGGGGCTTAAGATCTCTCAGCAGTTGAAGGAGACTGAGCAGGAATAGAAGGAGAGGCATGGAAGCCAAAAGGGAAGGCTGCTTGGAGGAATGCAGAGTGGTTCTGGGTGTTGCATTCTGCTCAGAGGCCCAGAAAACTGAGCTCTGAGGAATGTGCACCAATGCAAAACAAAACGCCTGCAGATCTGCTCCTCTCCTGTCCCTCTCTTGTCCATTGTGTTGGAGGGTGAATTACTGCTACATCCTCAGAGAGGCAGGGGAGGTGGGCATGTCATTTATTTCATCAGGTATAGTTCTCGTAGAAAGAAGGAAGTGAACTCCATGTGAAGACCAACTCTAAGCACTAAGCAGTCTTTTGTGCAGACAGCTGCCCTGGAGTCCTTGGGTGACAGGTGGCCAGACAGTCAGCACTGGGGAGCTGCAGGGAGATCCCTCTGCTTTGCCAGATTTGCAAACAGCTGTGGTTCACTCCAGCACTTTAGGGAGCATCACCTGCGCTTAGCACGGAGCTCGTATTAAGAGTCAGGTCTTACACGGAGGCTGGAGCGATGACTTATGTGACAGAACACAGATGCACACACAAAACAAAATGAACAGAAGCACACATGAGTAGAGTCCCTCCTCCTCTCTGGCACTTGTACCGTTCCCTGGGATCTGGTCCCTGAAGCCCCTGGCCCCTGGCCACTGCCCACTCCTCCCCATCAATAGGCTATGCTGGACCTGCATAGTACCTGTCCACCTGTCAGGCTTCATTCTTATATCAGTTCTTTGCAAAGCCTTTCTGACTCACCGGTCTACTCAAATCTTCCTGGGTGCCCCTGTAACATCTTGACTCTCTAGCTTTCCCCACATGGGTCTCTTTACTGGTCTTCCTGACTAGATGGAAAATGTTAGATGCAACAGCTTGTTTATCCTATCTTCCAATACTATATAAGACTTTCTCACAATTGCATCCCCACCACCAGTCATGTAGTAGATGCTCAATAAATATTTATGGGAGGAATATAAATCAATGACTGATTGAATATCTCAAGGGTTTGTAAGAACAATGCAGAAAAGTAATTGGAACTGGGTGGAGGGTCCAGAAGAGCTTGTTGGAGGATGGATTCTGTGCAGGCTTAGGAAGGCAGACAGACCCAGACTGGCAGGGGCCAGAGATACCAAATTAGACAGTTGATACCTTCTGAGTGTGATGGGGAAGGATTTGCATTGCTGGAGGGAAGTGTATATTTTGGTTAGTAATCAGGAGTTTTCTAAGTATTCTAGGTGCTTCTGGGAGACCACGCTCCACCCAAGCCCACTCCTTGCATGTTGCAGTAAACAGGGGCAGACAAGTTCTACCTTCTATGCCGCTCTTGGCCACCATGCCCGTGTCAGTGTCACAGCCCTGGGTGTTGGTGGCTGGAGTGGGTGCAGGTGCTCTACAACAAGGGCCAGCCCATTGGCTGAAGGGCTCTGTGATACAGAGATCCAGCCAGCCCTTGGCCAAGGGACAGGAGCACCATCTGCAGCCCCGGTGCCCCAGTTTTGCAGCTGCCACAGCCCACTCAGGCAGATTTGACACAAGCTTAGCAAATAGCTTTTCCAGGAGGCTCATAAATTTCCAATCTGCTGTGCCACGTTTTTCCCCTACAACTGCCACCAACCAAATGTTAGATTGGATCCAAACCTGAAGGGTAATCAGCAAACGTATGGACTCATCACAGAATTGGAAAGGAGACTAGGGCTCAGGTGGCCCTTGGAGCAGACTCTTGCTAGAAATTATGCTGTTGTTACAGCAAAAATTATGACCCCATGTACAGGAGTAACTGGCAAATTCATAGTAGTGTATCTGTCCTTACACACAGATGTATCTTTCAGAAACTGCATGGAAACTGAATTTTTAGCACTTTAATACAAAACTCTGCAATTTTAAATTTTTAAAAAAGTCTTTTAGTTTTATTTTTGATTCATACCTGATAATGTAATGTTTTGACTTAATGCAGACTTTAATATTATTTTAAGGAATTCTCAGTAATCATTCCTTTTGTCAAAGTAAAAAGAAAAAAAGACCCTCAATTTGTCTTTTACATAAATTGTATGTAAATGTGGGTATATTTATGAGTGTATGTTTGCATCTTGTTTGCCTGGGCTGAGGATCATTAATTTCTTTTGGGAAATGCAGAAAAGTTGGCTTCAGTCTAGCTTTAACACTTCCCATGCTGTATTTAAAGGGGTGGGGAAAGGCTGAGTTATAAGCACTAAGAAGTTGGCACTAAGATTTCATCTTCATTGTTATCCATACCACATCATCCACACAAATGCAAAATTGCACAGCATTCTGGGGTGACACCATAGTTCAGAGCTGCATTTCAAATACAGCTTTTTGGTATTTTAATACACAAGGAGGTTAAAAGTACTTACTAATTGAAGAACTAGGGGACTTCATTGTTATTCTTGAATAAAATCTAATTATAGAAGACGAGTTTATAAATATACAATATAAATGATCTGGGATGATTGGAATGTCTCCAATTCCTGCTGTGTTTGATTGAAATGACCACCCATCCTTTCTCATTTCCATATTAGCTAACGAGCAACTTTTGCAGGAGTTAGTTTCCCCAGTGTTATAGCTTGTATCTAGATGTCCCCCCAAAGCCTCAGGCACTCATAGGTGGGGAGTTTTGAAGGTGGCTGGATTAGGGTACGTGAATGTGGGTTAAGGGTGTAATACTGGGATTAAGGGTGTGGATAATGCCCTGGGTATGGGCGGCACCAATCAATAGGTTCGTAGCCTGGATGAAATATTAAAGGACAGAAAGAAGGCAGGCTTGCTGCTGCTGCTTCCTGCTTTTTGCTTGCTGTGCCATGAACTCTTTCTCCTCTGCCATGCCACCCTGCCTTGCAGCCAGCCAAGTATGGGCTGAAACCTCTACAAACTGTAAACTGAAATAAATCTTTCCGCACTGGGTGTGGTCGCACACACCTGTAATCCCAGCACTTGGGAGGTAGAGGCAGGAGGATTGCTATGAGTTCAAGGCCAGCCTTGGCTACATAGTGAGCTCAAGCCCAGACTGAACTATATAGCAAGGCCTGTCTCAAAAAACCAAAACAAACAAAAAACCCTTTCCTCCTTTAACTTGTGGGGTATTGGATATTTTGTCTCAGCAATGAGAAAAGTAACTGAGATACCCAGTGACCTTGAGTGTGTAGCTTTGGGAGTCAGAGAAATACTTAAAGCAAGTCCTTTTAAATATTCAAGTTCGTATGTAGTTCAGTGGTAGAAAGCCTCTAGGTTCTATCCCCAGTACTACGAAATAAAACACTGATACATTTAAAAAATATATATATATATATTCAAGTTCCCATCACTCTGTGAGGGAGAGGGAACGATGTCAATTTGGGCTCTGGGGAATCTGGGGATATCTGTATAATTGTGAGCCACAAGAAAAGTGGGTGCCTTCTGAAGTTCTTGGAGGCATCTGGAGGGCATGGGTGTTTTTCCTTTAGGAGCCGCCTCCACTCTGGTGCTCCTGGGGGTTCTCTGTTCCTCGGCCCCATGAAGGCCTCTAGGGCAGAGATTCCTTCATGTGGAGAGGACCGCCAGTCCGAAAGCTTGAGGGCAGGACTTGATCTAACCTGGCATCCTGGGCACCTGCTTCAGGACGAGGCGCAGCTCCAGCTGTTGATGTGTGGATGAATGAGAGCAGGGATGAGTACGTGAAGACCAGTTTAGGGTTGTGGCTGCGGTCACAGCACTCTCAGGGGAAAGGTGATGGCATCGCAGACAGGGCAGCCCAGGACCGTCAGAGGGGCGGGACACGCTTCAGTTCACGTGTGGATTATGTTGGTCATTCACATTTCTTCACATGCCCAGTAGCACAGAGGGGTGGGCTCGAGGCACAGCACTGAAGCAGGAACCTTCGTTAATGTTTCTTGGTCTGACATGCCGGCATGGGGAAGGCACTTGCCTTTTCACACTTGTGTTGCTAATGGAAGGATGTGACTCATGGGTGGCTGTCCTCCCTGGCTGTCTGGGGAGAGCAATGGGTAAAAGGTAGGGAAAAATGGAGCTTACCTATAAAATGAAGGCTGCAGAGACTGGAGGGAGATGGCACGTGGACATATCATTGAACCTTGGCTCCAACTGTTCTGGAAGTCATTGTGTAACAGGGAGTTAGAGGCCGGCCTGCTGATGCCCAGTGGGTAACTATAAACAGCTGGTAACCAAAGTTTGCCATCTCTGCCTTCATTTTACGTCTGCCTCCTATATTGCTTTAAAGCTTTGCGTCAGATCCTTGCTCAGCACTGCACTAGGCATGATAATTACTCGAGGAGTATCTGCCTAAAAACTGGGAATAACAAGATTTTTTAGCCCTAAGTCTACCTGCTCTATCTCATTCCCTTTCTAGACTGAGGACACCAAGATTAAGAGTAACTAACACATTTTCAAGATTTGCAGGGACATTCATTTTTTAGTTTTAAAACATCCTGTTCCAGGCTGGGGGGAGTGCCTTGAAGTCTCCAGTCATTGTCCTAAACCGGCAGTCTCCTCAGATTCTAGCAAAAGCAGCCTCACAGATTACCCCAAGATGAGGTACCTCCCCTAATCATCTCCTGGGAACCAGATCACCCCCTCAAACCATAAGGACTGCTCTAGAGCAACCCAGAAGAGCTAGTCCTGAGATCACAATCAACCAGACTGGGATTTGGCCAGGATCACCCACCTGCCAGCTCTGCAAACCCCCCATCCTCTGAGAGGCTGAGGCAGGAAAATCTTAAGTTTGAACTCACCATGGGCAGTTTAGTGAGACAATCTCAAAATTTTAAGAGTAGGGGTTGCGTGCAGTTGGGGAGGTAGCTTAGTTCAAAGGCTCTGGGTTCAATTCTCAGAACTGCAAAACAAAAACAAACAACAACAAAAGCATGCTTTTAAAAAATTATGGGCCGGTGAGATGGCTCAGCGGCATAAGCACCTGCCTGGCAAGCGCGAGGGCCCGAGTTCGACTCCCGGATCCCACATACGAAAAAGGGGCCGGTGATATCGCTCAGCGGCACGGGTGCCTGTTGGCTTGTGAGGTCCTGAGGTCAACCCCCGGTACCCACAAAAAAAAAAAAAAATTGTGATTCATTAAATCTAAGGTCAATTTGGGGAAATATGATACCTTAACAATGTTGAATCTTCAGTTCATGGACATGATATACAGGTCTTACATGTAGTTTGTTAAAATTATCTTTTAGTATCTCAAACTTTTAAAGCTATTGTAAATGGTATTTTAAAATTCCAATTTCTAATTGTTCATTGTAATTTATAAGAATACAATTGAAATTTGAGTATGTATTTCACATCCTGTGACATAGCCAAACTCACTTATTAATTGTAGGAACTTTGTAGATTCCTTAGGATTTTCCATGTTCATGAATATGTCATCTGTGAATAAAGATTACTTTTTCCTTTGCTATGTATATGCTTCAATTATTTTTCTTTCTTTATTGCACTGCTGTAGAATTTCAGAATTCAATGCTGAATAGGCAAGATAAGAATAGATGTTTTTGTTTTGTTCCTTACATTTGAGTGCAAACATTTAGTTTTTTACTATTAACCATGATGTTAGCTGCAGGTTTTTCATAGATATCCTTTACCAGGTTAAAGAAGTTTTCTTCTATTGTTAGTTTGCTGATTTTTAAAAAAATCATGTATGGGTGTTGAATTTTACCAAATGCTTTTTTCTGCATCTCTTGAGATGATTGTAGGAATTTTCTCTTTAATTCTGTTAACATGGTGAATTACATAGTCTGATTTTATGAATGTTAAACCAATTTTGTGTGACTGGGAAAAATTCCATGAGTGTATTAGTGTATTATTTTTCTTTATTGTAGGATTGAATTTTTTTTTTTTTTTTTGAGGTAGTGAGGATAGAACTCAGGGCCTCATGATGCTAGGCAAGTGTTCTACCACTAAGCTACCCACTCCAGTCCCTCGATTTGCTAATATTTCATTAAGAATTTTTCCCCAGGCTGAGGATATAACTCAAGAGGTAGAATGTTTGTTTACCATGTACAAGGCCTGGGGTCAATTCCCAGCACTGGAAAAAAAAAAAAAAAGATGAAGAAAAAACAATTTTTACCTTTATGTTCATTGTTGGCAATAAGCCCCAGACTCAATTTGTTGGTGCAGAAATAAAGCACTCAGACACCAAGAAATCTCGACAAGGCAAGTTGACTTCTGCAGAAGGGTGCGCTACACCCCTAAGGCAAGGTAGCAAGCACACCTGGCTGCAGGAGCAGCTCCTTATGTAACTAATGTGTGGAGGGTAGTCGACCTTCTCCCCATTGGCTGGTTTGAAGGCTTGCAATCTATCATGATTGTCTAGTTTAGGTGGTGCGAGGGGGTGGGGCATGAAGGGTTGCTGGGCAGAGTGGCTGAGGGCACCGGGGGCACGGAGAACTGAAAGTCCTTGGCAGGAGGTGTTCCCTGAGTCCAAGCCACAAACAGTCCTAACAACTGCAACTCTGGCGTAAGTGGTGGGGAAGGGCAGCCTAGGGGGAAATAAAGTTTAAGACGGAGGTGCTCCTGCTGATAGCTTTGATAGAAAAGACAGGGCCACAGGTTCTCACATCATGAAGTATATTGATGTGTAGTTTTAGTTTTTACTTTTTTCTGTTTTGGGTATCAAGGTAAGCTTGACTTCATAAAATGAGATGGGAACTGTACTTTTCTCCTTCTTAAAGAATTTGTATAGGAGTGGGTTTATTTCTTCCTTAAATGTTTGAAAGAATTCATCATCTGAACCTAAAGGTTTCATTGTGGGAAGATTTTAAATTACGAATTGTATTTCTTTAAGTGATATAGGTATTTACACATTTTCTCCTTTTTATGTCATTTTGCTAATTTGTATCTCTTGAGTTTTTTCAGTTTCAACGGAAGAGAAAGATTTATTGGCAAAGTTGTTGATAATATTTTCTTATTATCCTTTCACGTCTTTGGTATCTGAATCTATAGTGATGTTGCTTCTTTCATTTCCAGTACTGGTTATTCTCTTTCTCTCGCGAGACAGACTGCCTCTGATGGTCACTGGTGAGTGCTCTGGGAAGACAGGAAGTAGGACACCAAGGACAGCTGAATGTTTGCAGTGGTGAATGTGGAGGAATGCGATTATCTGTGAGTATGAGGAACAAAGCTAGTGGCTGGAGGTGGGGAGAGGAGAAGGTCACTGCAGGAGAGGAGGCCAAGTTGCTGAGGAGCAGGGTTTGGAAGGAATCTCTGAGAATAATGGTGGGGGGACTGGTGGAGGGAAAGATCGTGAAGCTCAGTGCTAAACTCTTCCAGGAGTGAAGGGAGAAACTAGGAGGTGCATGTGATAGGAGGAGCCACCCACCACCTGGTGTATGCCTGGACTATAGAGTCACAGGGGCTGGGAGTTTTAGAGACAGAGTGGGGGACAATGGCCTAGGGATGACAGTGAAGACAGCAAGGACTTACCCCTCTCCTGGGCGCAGTGGGAGGGCTGCTGGGGTGGTCACATCCTCAGGAAAAGCCTGGTGTCCACCACAGCAGGAAGGTGAATGTCTGTTCAGAGAGTAGGGGGAGGCCCCCAGGGCTGTGGGTTGCAGGTAGACTAAGCCCGAGAGGACAGAGGGCTTGTGGCAGGGAAGGAGAGAAGAGAATGTGACAGTGTTAGGCAGAGCCACAGTAGGTGGGAGGCTGGGTCTTACCTGGGGTGTTGGCTTGGTGTGGTGGTGGAGACAAACAGGGACCAGGGCTGCTGGGGCTGCACTGGTGAAGCGGTGGTTACACAGGAACCCTTCCCTTCCTGCTGGGGGTGGGGTTAGGAAACATTTGAGCACTAGGCACACACTGCTGGGAAGATTTTCCTTGCTTTTTCACATATGTTTTAGCCTTCAGCAGATGAATGACTGAAACTGCGTTCTGATTTCCTGAAGCCAGTGCCCCAGGGCTGTGATGATCCCAACCGCCGGAGGCCTCAGGGCATCAGCGCAAGATTGGCCCAGTGCTCTGTGGCCCGCGGAGTCCTCAGCTGCCTCGTTGCTGGCTGGGGAAAGGCCTAGTCTTTAGGGCCTCTGGATGTCCTAGGGTTCCTTCTGCCCTGTAGTTTTTAGAGAGCTGTGGTCTGTGGGTGGTATTTCATCTGATCTCCTGTTCTGCTCCTCTTCGGGAGGCTCCGTGGGTTTCTAACAGTCTAACCTGTACCCACAGTAGTTTGTTTCCTTCTCTAACTATAGAGGGTGTGCCTCAATCCCAGCAGTTAAATTTGTTTTCTTCCTTTTGTCTTTTTCTTTGCTTTTTGTTGCAGACTTTAAAAAAATACTTCTAAACATCTCTTTTAGTTTTGATTTTGAGGTCTCCTGGCAAGAAAGATGGGAAATTAATAAGGTCTGAGTGTGCCCAAAACACATGTTTTGTACAAGTCATCATCATCTTCAATTTTCTGTGTCAATTTTCCTAGTGAGAGGATGTCTCTAGTCAGGCCAGAGTCCAAGGCTGGCCCAGTCTCAGTCCATTATTGGTCTCTCACTCTCCTGTAGTTGGTCTCATCTTTGCTGCACCTTTCTGTAGAGGCCCATAAATAGCAATTCCATAAATTGATATATGAACTTTCTGAGGACACAACCCACCTCTCATCTCCCCCTCTAATGTCCATGTTATCCTCAAACTCAGAGCTTTACATAATTCATGGTGTTCTACCTATATACTGAAGCAGAGTTCCTTGGCTTCTTGGTCCAGTGGTTCCAGTCTACAAGGGTGGCTCCTTCAACTGTTCTTCTACAGACCATTCACCTGCAGGTTTAGGGGTGTCTCTTGGGAATTCTCTGGACCACAGTCTTTGTAGCCTTCTTTCTCTAATCTTGCCTTGCTTTTTTTGTTAGATTTCATTGGACCCAAGTCACTCTTTTGGATTGAGGAACATGCAAAACATCTCGCTTTCCATTATCCTCTTTATAAACCAGCTTGTCCTGTCTTCTGAGAGCTCAACTTTTCTTCAAAGGAAATCTCTCTCATTATTTTTATTTCCATTCTTCCACTGCTCTCATCTTGAATATAAGCGGTCCTGCTTTTCTAGCTCCCGTTCAGCGTCCTGAGTGAATGTGACTCCTAAAGTCAGGCTGTTCCACACACAGACTTTTCATATTGCTGTCTTATTCTTTGTGTTTGTAATAATTTCACTGAATTATTTTTCTACCCAAAGCCCGGAGATGCTGAAAGTATTTCCTTTTGCTTTCTTCATGAATAAACCCTATCACCCTCGTAAGCAGTTGACTTCTCTGAAATCCGAAGCCATAGTTCGTGTTTATGTCAACTGTTCTTCCTACAGACGTTTCACCTGCAAGAAATCCATGCCATGGGCCGGTGAGATGGCTCAGCGGCGTAAGTGCCTGCCTTGCAAGCGCGAGGGCCCGAGTTCGACTCCCGGATCCCACATACGAAAAAGGGGCCGGTGATATCGCTCAGTGGCACGGGTGCCTGTTGGCGCGCGAGGTCCTGAGGTCGACCCCCCGGTACCCACAAAAAAAAAAAAAAAGAAAAAAAAAAAGAAATCCATGCCAACTTGAGACCACATTGTGCCTTTTGTGCCTGTGGTGACAACATGTAAAGTTAAGTTTGGTTCTTTCACAGTTTAGTCTCTTGGCACCAAGGGCAGTTTGAGATAACCCAAGAGGGGACCCAGTGCTGGTCCTGTACTGCCCATGCAAAATGATTCAAAGCTGGAACCACACGATGCTCTAGAACACCATGAAACTCATCCTTATGAATGCCCATGGGAAAATGAGGACCTTTAGGCACAGCTGGTTTGGGTATAAAATGGGCCTGATTATTCTGGATAGCAGAGCTGCAGTATGCAGTGAAATTAAGTATGCACTTGCTCTCTGACACAGTAATTACAGTTCAGAGAGATCCTTGTGAAAAGGAACATTAAATCTTTGTTCCTGGTGAGGAGTTGGAAGCAACCAAGAATCTTCCATTAAGGGATGGATAAATCCTAAGTAATATTACACTGCAGCTACATACGACATGCACAAACTGAACCATTACTCTGTGATATGGATGGGTCTTCAACATAGTGTTGAATAAAATAATGATATATATAGGCAGTACTATTTATGCCAATTAAAATCACATATAAATAAAACTCAATTCATATTTTTCAAGCATAAATACATTTACAGGAATATATATCAAATAGTTTAGAACGGGTTTGTCTTGGGGGAGGGCCATGAGAGTGGAAGTTAGGGATGGTATTAAGCAAGTCTTTTTATTCTGATAAATGTTGACATCTGAGGCTTTGCTGACCCCACAGGGATGTACCTCCTAGTGTGGCTAACTACTGGAGACAGCAAATACCTTGCCAGGAGAAGGCAGAGCAACTGGCTCAGCTCCCTGAGCCCGAACCACTTCCTTCGTTGGGCTCTGGGCTGCTCTCTCCCTGCCCTAATCACCTGAGGGCCTGGTAGTTGAGCCAGGAGTCAGACTCTAAGCCTCAGGCTGCTGAAAGTATTCTAACTGGCCAGTTCCAAGCCTGCATACCTTGCCTTGCCCTGCCCTCCTCAAAAACCACACTAAGGGGTCCTGCCCACATTGTCTGTCTCTTGGCCTCCTGACCAGTCCTGGGGCTTCTCTGTGTGGCGTGGAATGTCTCCTGCTTCTAGGGATCTGGGAGAGAAACTTTCATGACAATCATTTCCATGTCTGCATGTGTTACTGTAGCAGAAAATGACCCCCTCCCCCAGCCGGTATACTTCAGTTGTTGTTAGTTGCCCAGGTAATAGTTCCTGTTACTACTGTCTCCTAGAAACGGCTGGTCACTGTGACTCATAGCTGGTTACTATGATGCATATTGTAAGAACCAATCAATAACCACCAAATACTCTGCTTCTGTATTTCCTGCTTGCTTATTCCATATAAGCCCCAAACTACCAAGGATCAGGGCCTGATAGTTTGGTGAATCAATCCCTATTAGTGCCCTGTCGACATAAAATAAATCTGCCTCCAAATCCTGGGTGTCTTTTGGTGTTTCTGTTTGCCAGAACATTATCATACTTAATTAAAACAAATTCTTGTTACATTTTAAAACACGGAATGATAATAATAATAATTATAGCAGAGTAGTGTCTTGCTTTGAGCAGGATAAAAATGGGTCATATGCTGAAAAGTCATATTAGTGACCCAACCTCTGCACTAAAGAGCCAACACAGACCTCTGTTCCCATCATCCCCTCTCTGCCCCAAATGTGGGCTCTGATTCTCTTTCCTCCACATGTTCATCCTCCTACATGGAAACAAATTGTCCAGAGTTCATTAGATAAACCAGTGGATCCCGCCACATTTTCAGAACAGTAAGGCAAGGTTAAGCAAACCGCAGTTCCTCTCACTGCAGGGCTTTCCATGCACTGTGCATGCCCTGGAAGCCACATGGTATGAAGCTGTCCCAACCAGGCTGCACCTTGCAAGGTCGTATTTTTGTGTAAGTCTTGTGTTCTGTGGATCTCAGTTTGGGGAACGTTGTGCTAGGTGAGGGTGAGCTGATGCGTGAGATAAGTGATGGAGAGGGACTTCAGGCATTCATCTGGCCAATTCCCAGCTTTCACGAAGGGAGGTGATGTTACCTCTGTCTCTATATTTAAACAATACAGCGCCAGACGCTTATAAGAACTGAAAGGCCGGGCCGGTGAGATGGCTCAGCGGCTTAAGCGCCTGCCCAGCAAGCACGAGGGCCCGAGTTCAACTCCCGGAACCCACATACGAAAAAGGGGCTGGTGATATCGCTCAGCGGCACGGGCGCCTGCTGGCGCGCGAGGTCCTGAGGTCGACCCCCCGGTACCCACAAAAAAAAAAAAAAAAGAACTGAAAGGCCAAAGTAGAGCCTTGGTCTTCTATCGCGTAGGACAGCATTCTATTACGTGGTGATATGTTCTTAGTCTAAATGCTTAAATAAGCACGGAGAAAACTCTATTAAATATGCTCTATTAATTCTAGTGCATAATTTGCAACAAATTTTACAGTACATTTGTGTCAAATATTTCTGAGTTTTTGGATACAATAAATATAAAATGGCTAGCTTATACCATTAGAAGTTAAACAGTTTTTATATAAAATTTTCAAATGACATACTCTATCAAAGTTAAGTATTTACTTTTTTGGCCACTTTTCTGTCTGTCATTTCTCTATGGACACTGATTCCAAAATTGTATTTTATTATTTTTTTAATAAAGGTTTTTATTTGTTTGTTTATTTATTTGTGTTCGCTCTTTTGGGGAATTGAACCCAGGACCTCATATGTGCTAGGGGAGCTCCTGCCATGGAGCTACAGCCCCAGCCCAGCCCCAAATAGTATATTAAAGGTTAGCTATTTTTCTTCATTTCTGTCTGCTTGGGATAATCCTTAAGGACAAACAGATTTAAATGGAAACTCTAGTTTTATCCACAGAAATAAGTCTTTGTTACCTTAAATTTGGGAGAAAGTAGAAATCAGCAGGAACATTTTCTCTGGGTATGCTGAGCACTAGTGGAGTTCATGTAGGTAAGGTGCTTGGAACAGTGCTTAGCACAAAGTAGACATGACGTATAAATGCTTGTTAAATAAATCAAAGAAGAAATCTAGACAGCTAGACACTGGAGCGGTGATGCAATTATTATGATGATGATTTTGTGTTGTTGTTTTGTCTTTTGACACAGGATCTCACTCTGTAGTTCAGGCTGGCCCTGAACTCTCTATGTAGTCCAGGATCACGCTGAACTCGCAGCAATCCTCTTGCCTCAGCCTCCCGGTGCTGGGATTACAGATGTGTGCCACCATGCCCAGCACGATTATTTTTTAATTAAGCTCAGGT
The DNA here is from genome assembly GCA_028451465.1 of Erethizon dorsatum. Lineage (NCBI taxonomy): Eukaryota > Metazoa > Chordata > Mammalia > Rodentia > Erethizontidae > Erethizon > Erethizon dorsatum. The sequence goes on from CM051829.1 coordinate 81,491,823, forward strand.
AATGCTGAGCTATAATCTCAGTCTCTTTTTAGGATTTTTTTTCTTTTTTTCTGTTTTGAGACAGAGTTTGTGAATTTGCCCAGTTTGGCCTTGAACTTGTGATCCTTTCCCTTCAGCTTCCCAAGTAGCTGGGATCACAGATGTGACCACCAGGCCTAGCACAATGCAAAATTTTGGTGTACGTGCATCTCAGCTCCACAGAGGACTCTCAGAGTGAGCAGTTTTCTCCTTTTTATAGTAAAGATGTAAGTAAGTCTTTCGATGCTAACTATATTTTTCTAACCAAGAAAAGAAAAGAAAAGAAAAATATCTCAAAGCTTTAAATAAAACTAGTTTCCTTGAACAAGACTTGTTATTACTTGGACAGAAAACCAAGTGGCTTTCATTACTCACCAGCAGAGTCAAAACCACATGCTTCGAGAGTATAAAAAATGCCTATAAATAATGAGCCACCAACTGGCTCTTACTTGGAAGATGTTAGCTCAGCCAACTTTACAAATCATACCTTTTTTTTTTTCCCAAAGAACCTATGTTTCTTTCACTTGTCAGAAAAAACATTAATGATGGAGAGCTTCTGGAATTTACTGTATGAGATCTTGTAAGCTATGTTCTAAATGGCCCTTTATATCAGCTCTTGAATGTGTTTTGGGCATATCCAGTTATTGAGAAGAAAGGCAACTCCAAGAGTCGTTTTATATGCCAACATAGTGATTTGTGGAATGTTTAAAAGCTAAACTGGGAATATGAAAGTCATACGTAAATCAGTTATTTTTGCTATCACCTCAGAACTTTTGTTGTCATTGTAAGACTCCTGATGGTAGGTTTTCATAAATAGATACTGGGAGATCAGGAGGTAGGGTTCAATGAATATTTTATTCTGCACCACCAAAAAGATATTTTCAAACCAATTCTTTGTATGAGAAAATAATACCATTGTGCTAAAGTGAGCATATTTCAGACAGAATAATTTAGGAAGACTAGGGACCTCAGAAACCATCAAAAGAAGCAAAACAGAGTTGCATAGTGGTCTCATTGCTTTGGAGATAAAACAGCACACACATTTTATAGGGAAAATTAATTTTAATATGTTGAGTTTTACCTCAGTGCATTTTGCCTATATTTTCATGTTTAATGTTTTACAGCACTCATCCTGCAAAAAAGCCTTTCTTGGGTACACAGAATTTCCAAAGCTGTTGAGAGAGATAAGTTATTTCTGACCTGTGAATCTATGTCCAGCATTCTATGTCTCATATGAAATCAAATAATTTCATAGATGGAAACTTTGACAGGAGATAAGAGGATAAGAATATGGCAGCTCTTTTTTTTTTGCGGGTACCGGGGGTCGAACTCAGGACCTCGCGCGCCAGCAGGCGCCCGTGCCGCTGAGCGATATCACCGGCCCTTTCTTCGTATGTGGGTACCAGGAGTCAAACTCAGGCCCTCGCGCTTGCTAGGCAGGCGCTTACGCCGCTGAGCCATCTCACCGGCCCCTATGGCAGCTCTTTTTAAACATGAATGAAATACGGTCTTAGAAATAGTGATTCTCAATTTTTATGGAAATGGTGTACCCATTTGGTTGGTTTTACATTCCATCTTGTGCCTTGCCACTTAAATCCTTCTTAAAAGTGTTTTCTGATATTTTAAAAATTGTGTTTTGATAGTTTTCTTGACATAATATTTTTTCAATATTTGTTACAATTACTGAATATATCTGAATAGTTCACAACATTGGGCTTGAATATGATTGGCCTACATATGACCAATGCTTCCCTACTTATTCAGACTGGAGTGTTCAGATATTTCTTTATCCCCAGTCATCTCAAGTGTGGGTGTTGTACTCCTTTACTAGCAAAGCTATTTTTGTTAGAACTTCAAGTGAAGAGCTATCCTTACTGAACATAATTTACCACACTGGAGACTTTCCCTTAAAACCCAGTGATTATTTTACTTTAACAGGAACAATAAATTTGTGGTATTTTTTAAGCTCTCAAAAGTAAGTTTTGTGGTATTTCCTTGATTCTAAGATGTTCCAACCATTAATAGAAACTTGAACAAGAGATATGTCCCAATTTCAGAAAAATTAAATTGTGGGGAGAACAGCATGTCTTAGAAAAATACAGTATATATAATATATAGAAAAATGTTCCACATATAATATATATATGTAATTTCTTTACACATTAGGTAGTCATTTTGTTTTGTTTTGTTTTTTGAGACAGGGTCTCACTATGCAGTTCAGGCTGGCCTTGAACTCACTATGTAGCCAAGGCTGTCCTCAAACTTGCAGTGATCCTCCTTGCCTCTGCCTCTCAAGTGCTGGGACACATTAGGTAGCTTTTTAAAGTTGAGTGCTCCACTCATAGAATACATTCTTACGTTGAGGAGACTTCCTTCAGACATATGCCTAGCAGGCCTGAGATGGAAAAGTTCGTTTCGCGGCTTTGCTTGGTTTCCTCAGTCACCGCTGTGTCGAGTCCCAGATGGATTTCCATTAGAGCTGTTCCTTTGCCTTCAGTTTTAATTTTCTTTCCATAGGAGCTCAAATCTAACCTACAGCCTGCAGTTGGCAGGAGCCAGCTGAGGTGAGGAGATTGTGGCAGGGACAGAAATTAGTCTTTCTCATCTTTTTCTCTGCTCGCTTCTACCTGTGGCCTGCAGCATTCTTCCTGCCATGCATGTCTGCTCATGTCAATAGACACCCACTGGCCTTCGGCCATCAGTTCTGCAGTAGCAGTGCGGGTTGACCTCAGCCAGCACTGATGTGTACATACTGTATTAGCTTCAGCAGCCTCTTGCCTGAGGACCCTGGGGTGCCCTATCACACAGGACAGGCCCTGCTATGAAGAGCAGCCAAATGAGGCAGTCAGAAGGCACTGTCCATTGCGTCTGCACAGGCGCCTTGTGGATTCCGTTCGCAGGAGCTCTGAGGCTCTTCGAGAACAGCGATCCTCTGGTTACAGCGCATCAGGCACAAGCGATCAATCAGATGCTCTTCATTAACTAAAGGCTCAGCTTTCCAAAACAAATCACAGCAGCCGCAGCTCTCTGGGCAAGGAAGCCTCCTGGCCCCGCCGGCTTGCTCACTCACCCGTCCTCCAGCTCAGGATGTGTACTTAGCTCAGTGGCCTAATTAGGTTAACAAGTATTTTTAATGAACTCAGCTTCTATTACCTGAGATAAGATCATATCTGAGATTTATGAGGCTCAAACAGAAGATTCGGGGTTAGGCTTGTAATGATCCAAATATTTTTAGCAGACTGTACACTTAGTCATTCGGTGGGAAGGATGAAGGTAATCAGATTCTCTCCTGTTCTACCCGGGGTGGTTTCTTTCGACCCTTGGAGTTGGCTGTCCTTCCATTCTAATTTAGTTGGTTACTTTCCAGACCACTGTTAGAACAAATAAAATAACACTGTAGAGTATTTTTTTTTTTTTTTTTTTGTGGGTACCGGGGGGTCGACCTCAGGACCTCGCGCGCCAACAGGCGCCCATGCCGCTGAGCGATATCACCGGCCCCTTTTTCGTATGTGGGATCCGGGAGTCGAACTCGGGCCCTCGCGCTTGCCGGGCAGGCGCTTAAGCCGCTGAGCCATCTCACCGGCCCTGTAGAGTATTTTTGTGGCTGCAGAGGTACTGTTTCTTGCCACCTAAGAGGAGTGATGTTTTTCTTTCAGTTGGGAGTGTAGCAGGAATGTGCGGTGGGGTGCCCGTGGGTGCGGGCATGCGCATGTGCAGCGTAAGGAGATGTGTACACTGTGGCTGTGTGTGTATGTGTGTGGGTGTGCACGCATGCGCGCGAGAGAGAATGTGTGCTTAGAGAACTTAAAAGCAAAGAGCCAATGTTTTATTTTAATTTTTTCTAACTCGTTCTGGTGGTATCTCTCGGGAAGGTGGCTGTAACCTCTAGTCCTGTCTGCTGGGCTCCAGGGGATCTGGTCATGTGCTTCTCACAGGATTCTTCTTTATCTTGACAACATAATGTCTGATTGTCCAACCCGTGACCAGGTGTCCCTCTCACAGGAAGCTTGTTTATACTGGCAAATGCCCTGTGGCTCTTGTCCAACCTGTGTGCAGTTTATTCCTACCAAGATGGCCACTTGGGAGAGCCCTGACGGGAAAGAAGTTGGGTCCTGTGTGTCAGTCAGGTGAGGGACAGAGGAGGCAGCTCGACCAAATGCATGAAATAACTGAGCAGCATAGGGTCCAGAGATCCCAGGGACAGGAGGGCATGATGCCTCGGAAGGGCCAACAGGGAGGAGGGAAGCACTGGGGGACAGACACCTTAATTACAGGGAGGAGTGAGAGCCACTGAGGGACCGAGGGCCAAAGCCTTTCCTGGGTTCAGAGCATTCCCCAAGCTGGTTTCCTGTAGGGAGCAGGTGGACGCAAGTTCCATGAGTCACACTGTGACTGGGAGATGGTCACGCACTTATCCGCACAGTCCAGGTGGGGTGTGGGGTCGGTGGGGTGAGTTGATTAGGTCGCATCCAGCTGCCTCATAGGGAGTTGGTCACCAGGTGGCGCTTGTGGGAGGCAGATATGTAGATCGATCCCATTCAGGAACTGGGAGAAGATGATCTGGAAACCTCATCAAGGATGACTGAACCCTGCTTCTGGTGGGAGAAAGTTAAACTTATAATTCAAAGTAGATCCTGAGGAAACATAAGGTTCTAGGAATTCACCGTAGCTGACTAGACTCAGAGGGCTCAGGGAATGCTCCCTTTGGAGTCACCCCCAATCGAAGACTTTACCTTCTCTTTCATGTGCCTTTGACTCAGTTTCTTCATCGGGCAGCTTTCTGGATGGCCCAGTCTCCCTTCAGGCTGGACCGAAGTGGTCTGAGAGTGGAAAGGGGAACTCAGAGGAGATGTGGGGCAGCCAACGAGTTCAGCCATGTGATCTTTCCAGTCAAGGGAAAAGTGAAGTCAAGACAATTTGACCACACACAGCGAGTCATCCCCGGCAAAGGTGGGAGCTTAGCATTATTGAAGGCAGTAGGGAGAATAAATAAGACAAGATGCTCAGGGGGATCAGGAACCAGGCAGAAGAGGTATGGGGAAACTGAGGCAAAGTTGCTCTCCCTGTGTGGGAACTATTAATGACAGGCCTGGCCTCATGGGTACCCTAACCTTTTCCTCTCTGGCTTCTTCCTTACTGGGAGTAGAGAGACCCTCAGGTAGGTGGGGGAGGGAAGTAAGTGAATAGTTCAGGGTTGCTCTTGAAGCCAGGATCCCCCACCTTGGGTAGCCCCCTCCCTCCACTGTGAGTTCACTCACTGTGAGTTCACTACAGGGGTACAGATTTTTAACAAAAATCTCAAAAAAGGAGGCCAGATGCCTCCTCTTCCTCCTCTTCCTCCTCCTCCTCTCCTTCCTCATTCTCCTCCTCCTTTCCATTCTTTTTCTTTAGTTCGAGACAGGGTTTCATTAAGTCACTAAGTTGCCTAGGCTGGCCTTGAACTTGTGATCCTCTTGCCTCAGCCTCCCAGAGTGCTTGATTACTAGGTATGTACTGCCATACCTGGCTCAGAGTCTTGACTTTTTTTTTTTTGAGACAAGGTCTCGCTACATAGTCCAGGCTGGACTTGAATTCACTATGTAGCCCAGGCTGGCCTAGAACTCATGGAAATCCTCCTGCCTCAGCCTCCCAAGTGCTGGGATTACAGGTGTGAGCCACCATATCTGGCCTCTGGCTCAGAGTCTTTTTTTTTTTAATTTTATTTTTTTTTATGTGGGTACTGGGAGTTGACCTCAGGACCTCATGCTTGCCAGCAAGTGCTTGTGCCACTGAGCGATATCACCGGACCTTTTTTTCCTTTATGTGGGTACCGGTAGTAGAACTCAGGACCTCGCGCTTGCCAGGCAGGCACTTATGCCACTGAGCTATCTCACCGGCCCTGGCTCAGAGTCTTTAACAAGATAAAGAGCAGTTTTTCCTAAAGGCCAGGCATTCATGTATCACAGCCCTAACTTTTGGCATATTTAAGCTCCACTTTTTCTATTATATACCTAACTTTTCTTTAAATCGGTTCATTTCTTTAATTTAAGAAATTTATTTCTAAAGGAAACTTTTTATCACCAGTCAGTGGAAAACCAATATAACTTGTCAAAAATAGGATAAAAATAAATACAATGAAAATAAATTTGTATTATTGAATATAGAGAGCCCTTCCTGGTCCTCATCACGGTCCAGGAAGTTAGATTTGTAAACCCAAAAGGAAGTTATTGGAATTCTACCGAGTAAATTCCAATCTACCACATCCAATGCAACCCACGGCGAGAATAAAGACACTAAGGCATATCTATAGTTGTGGGGAGCCAAGGGGTCCTAAGTCCCGCCAAGATGGTGGCTACTGGGACAAAGGCCACGACCCAGGGCTGAACCCGGGTTTTATTAATTCTGAAGGAGGGGAGTGGCTCGGGGATGAGTGACTGTGAGAGTGGCGGGAAGTACGTGAGTCTCGTGAGCTGGGCTAGGCCTGAAAATCACCTTTGCAAATGCAGAGGGAAGTATATGCAGAAGGAGTAATCTGCATAACACAATTCAAGATAGTATCTAATGTTTTGGGGTCGGTGCTTCAGCTCTGATGTATAACCTTTTATGCCCTGGGAAGTCATAGCCTCTTTCTCGAGGCTCGATCCCAGCCGACAGCGTGGAGCACGGCTCTCCATCCCGCCAGGCTCAACCATGTATTGGGAGCAAAGGGCGGGGAAACACAGGCCTGTCGCTTTGCTTCAAAGACTATACATCAGGACCTCGGCTGGACCTATTTGCATTGCCTAAATCCAATTAAAGAGATAAGGAAAAGTCCTAGCCAGCTCTGTACATATCAATAGGTGGAATTAGGGCCAGGTTCAGCCAAGGTGGAGATAGTTGCTCTTCTCTCAAGGACAGCCATCCAAGTGGTCCCCCACAATTGAATTCTAGCTATACATTGTTGCCTGTTTAAGGGCCTAAATCTTAAGGCCTATTCTCTCTTTGTTAAAAAGGATAATTAGATAAATTTGGAAAGATGTTGAAGTTACAGTAGCACTGAAGAAAAACTTTCTTCTTGATTTAAACAGAACTGATGGAGACTGAAGAGGAATGACTTTCTTACCATGCGAATCAGTTTTAATTTAGCTCTATGTACCAACTGGCAAAATGTTGATAGAAAAGGGCTTGAGATAACAGTAAATAAATTTTTAAAAGGACAAAGCAATGATACTTTAAAAGAACAAAATAAAGTGATCTGACATTAGAGTCATTCATGTCTTTAAAGCAAAAAAATCAAGGAATGGAACAAAAATGTATTAAAATTATAATTGAAGAAAAATCCTCTGAAATAAAGGAGTAAATGAAGGTGTGGACTGAAAGGGCAACTATGACTCAGGGAAAGTAACATACAATGTTTGCTCAGATCTATCTTGATTACAACATTAAATGCAGAAAAGAAAGGAAAATGAACAAACTTCAGGCAACTGGGTAGAAAAAGCAAGTCAATTGTAGAGAAAAGAAAATCAGGCTGGCCCCAGTTTTCCTTATACAGCATAAAGATACTTATGACAATGAAACAGTAATTGCTGAATAAAATTGTGACATGAGAATATTATATGTTCCTGCTATTAACCAAGAATAAAGGCCATGGATATTCTTTTTTTTTTTTTTTTTAATGTGGGTACTGGGAGTCGACCTAAGGACCTCACGCTTGCCAGCAAGCGCTTGTGCCACTGAACGAGATCACTGGCCCCTTTTTGTCCTTTATGTGGGTTCTGGGAGTTGAACTCAGGACCTCGCACTTGCCAGGCAGGCACTTATGCCGCTGAGCTATCTCACTGGCCCAAGGCCATGGATATTCTTAACCATTGAAGAATGTGGGGAGTATAACAGCCATAAATCTTTTTGTCTGTGGGAGAGGAAACACTTAAGATTAAAAGACATTATTGGCCAAGGGATGAAACCAAATAATAGAAACTAGGATTTGAGAAACTGTGAAAAATTTCCTGGTAAACATTTTACCATTTAAATATGAAACCAAGACTAAATAACCTTGGGATTTTGTTTTGGAACATGTATATAAAGATAACAAAACTTGTAAACTTGTCAATGTAACAATATATAAGAAATTCAGAGGTCAAGGAGAGGAACAACAGGAAAAGTAAGAGAACTAATTAAATATTTTCTCTAACTAGGCCCTGTTAATTAACAGGGCTTTCAATTCAAAGAGTAAAATACAGAATTGAGAAACTCCAACTTTTAAGCCTTTTGACCTGCTTTTCCTTAACTGTAGAGGGATTTTGTTTCAATTATCCACTTTTGGATAACAAACTACCCCAAAACTTAGTGGCTTAAAACAATGACAGTTGTGTCTTTGATCACAATTTGACAATCTGGGCAAATAGGGTTCAGAATAGAGACTGTCTGTCTCTACATACCAGGTGTCAATCGGAACACTTCAACTGGGCAGAGCAGTCGCTCCCTTGAAGGTTTACTCACATGGCTTGCTCCATGCTGTGGGTGGTCAGTTGCTGCTGTTGGCCGCAACCTCAGTTCTGCTGTGTTAGCTTCTCTGGGTGGCTTCTTGGGCTTCCTTACAGCATGGTGGCTAGGTTCTAGGAGGAAGGAAGTGGAAGTGCCAGTTCTCTTCCAGGCTAGGCCCTGAATTAGAACAACACCACTTCCATGTATTCTATCTGTTGAAACAGTCCCCAGTTCACCCCAGACTCAAGGGGTGGAGAAACAGACCTCACCTCTCAGCTGGAGGAACGACAGAGAATTTGCAACCATTCTGTCACTACATCCAACACTATGTATTTCTTATAAAGAACATTTTTCAGTTTTCAATTTCTTTTTCATGTTAAATTTAAAAATATTAAGTTTGATATCTTTACCAAAATAACATATAGAACATAATCCAATTTTTGTAAAATTAGTTCCATACATTTATTCACCTTTCTTTGAGTATAGGCATAAGGAGATGTCTGAAATAGTGTTTAACCAATATTAATGGAGTTAAATACTTCAATTAATATACTGTCTTTTCAAAAGCCGTGACTCATTTGGGACGGTTTTGAGAAGCATGATAAGATTGTGGTATGTAGGATGATTTTTTAAAAACAACTTGCTTTGTGTTCAGTTTTGCTTTTCTTGTATCCATCATTTTTGTAAAACCAATAAAGTAACTATTTTATTAAATCTCAGAAGTGGAAAATTTTCTCTTAGAATGGAACACTCACAGTGTAAGTGGGTTGGAAGTGGCCTTGAGGACCACAGAATGTCACTTTATTGTGTGGAGGAAGAAAACAGAGGTCCAGAGAGCGACTTGCTCAGGCCTCCATGTCTCCTCGCATTCCGCCCTGCAGGGGGAGGCAGAGCAATCAATGACCCGGTCAATTACTTGATCCCAGGGAAGCTTCCACAGAGCTGTGTGGTAGGAGGGCTGTTAACTGAGTTGCGTGTCATGCTTTTTCCAAAGAATGTGACGTGTAGGGCCATAGTTGTAGCTCAGTGGTAGAACGCTTGTCTATCGTGGGTGAGGACCTGGATTCAGTCCCCAGCATCCTAAAACAAAACCCAAAATGTGATGGGTGAATTGGCTTGGATTTATAGAGCCTGGATCTCTATATATGGATGTAGTATGTGGAGCCATAAACATGTCATGTTTGAAACAAGAACAGAGGAAGAAGTCAGTTACTGGCTTGACTTCTGGGTACCTTCACAGAGATTGGAAAGGTTTTTCTGGAGCCTTTAAATTTAAGGTCATTTTCTGGATGGCTCACCGATGCAACCTGTCCGCTGAGGAGGTCTTCCTGTGATCAAAAACCTCTGTGACACACAGAAGAATATTCCCGGGGGAAGGACTAAGAGTCCATTTGTGAGGTGGAAGGTTTTGCCTTCCAAAGAGAAAGAATAGTTGAGAGGCACTGTTTACACAGGAGTGGAGTCTATTTTAGATTAGTCTCCATGTTGCAAATTGCTGCAGCTCCTCCCTCATCACTGAAAGAATCACTCTTCGGATTTTGCGAGTAATTTCTGGAGTGTAAACAGAATGGCTGGGCTCCTGCTATAGCTACGGAATCAGTGATAGAGATGACGACTGGTGGACGTGCGCTCCTGTGGCTTCTCTCATTGGTAAGACTTGCTTGACCAGGGGACTTGGTCTCCTAGGACTGGCACGGCCTCCCTTCACCTGTGACATCAGTGCTGGCCGCCATGTGTGTGTGTCGGCCAGTCCTGCTCCTTACCGAGGTTCACAGTGCAGTTTATGTCCACTAAATCTTCCCTTATATTGTGCTGAAGTTACTGTTTCCCAGCATGCAGTGGCTCTTTGGTGACCTTAACAGGAAAGAAGCTAGCCTCTAGCAAATCTTGTTTTTGAGGAGGGAGAAACATGACCATGAGGCAGGAAATAAATAAAGATCCAGTGCAGTGAGGGCAGCAAGGAAGGAAACATGCTGTTTTGTCCATTTGTATCAAGAAATAGACACATGCAGGAATCTGTCTTGTCTGATTCGGTTTGCTATTTCTTTTAGTGGACATTTCTCTGGAGAGGCTAATTCTCCTGCTTTTATTCTTGCTTTTTCAGCTGTCACAAGAGAGCTGGAAAGGTTTGTCTCTTCTCGTCTCTTTCCATGAGGTTACTTCAGGAGGTAATATACTGTCTTTTGAAAAGTTGTGTCTCATTTGGAGCGATTTTGAGAAGCACGACAAGGAAATGTAATTAGGCGGGGCTTTAAACAGTTCAGGATAGAACTCATTCTTTTAACACCCAACAGTCTAGACTCTTTAATTGAGCACATTCTATGTACCAGGTATTGTGTTCAGCTCAGGGCAACAGCACAGAAAAGAGCAAAGAGGCCTACAGAGTTTACTACATTTAGAGAATTATAAGTGATTGTGAATAGCTAGAGTGGGGGATGCATATGATTTCTCATTGTTTTCAGAGGAGAAAAAGACAAAACCATCTTTCCTCAGAGAGTTAACTTTTTAATGAAAAGGACAGAAGAGAGCGATATGCTCAATGCTATAATAAAATGATGTGCACAGTGGTGAGGGAGTTGAATCAGCCAGGGAGGAGGGTGTGATAGAGGTTGGAGGCAGGTCAGAGGGGGCTCAGAGGAAGTTTGGACGGAGGGGTGAAGTGTGGGTAGGTTTTTCTCCAGGAAATCCTGGATGCAAGGAGACTCCACTCCCAATAGCGGAATTAGGATGTGCAAATGCTTAAAGGCCCAAGGACACATGTTGAGGCAGAGAAATTACAAATACATTGTAATGATCTGAGCAGCCAGCACATAGAGACAGAGTGTGCATGCGTGCGTGCGTGCGTGCGTGCGTGTGTGTGTGTGTGTGTGCGTGCGTGGTAGTGGTGGTGGGAAGGAGTCCAGGGAAACAGAAAGGAAAGGAGGCTGAGGCACCTTCTCCCTGGTGCTTCTAGGAGACAGGATTGTGCAGGGCTCTCGGCCATTCTGATATAGGAGATAGGGCGTGGCAAAGCCATGGAAATAAGAGGGACCTGTCAATCACAGAATCCCAGGGCAACACGAGGACTTGTCTGTAGAATTTCTTACAAGCTCCCATGCGTTGTGGACGGAATAAAAAGGACTGTCCGTCACAGAGAGCCACTGTCATGCGGGAGTTTGCGTGGCAGCCTGCACCTCCTGAACACAGCATGTGCTTTTACTTTTGCTTTTACCCTTGTTTTCTCTTTGCTCAGCCCAAGTTCACTCTGCAGGGCTGGTTTCTCCCATACCCATTTACCCCGCGCTTTTTTTTTTTAAAGAGAAAAAAAAAATAGAACAAAATTTCAAAACAGCGTAATAGGAGGGTAACAATGGTTAATACACTGCATATTGTTATCTTTAAATTAGATACTCAGAGTACAAGATATCAGCATTTGGGGCCAGTGAGATAGCTCAGTGGCATTAGCGCCTGCCTGGCAAGCGCGAGGTCCTGAGTTCGACTCCCGGTACCCACATAAAGGAAAAAAAGGGCCGGTGATATTGCTCAGCGGCACGGGCGCCTGCTGGTGCGCGAGGTCCTGAGGTCGACCCCCAGTACCCACACACAAAAAAATAAAAATAAAAAAAGATATCGGCATTCAATTGTCCAAACAATATTAGCACAAACATTTCAATGAACTAAGAGAAATTAGCAGTATATCTATCTTATCTTTTTATACATACATATATATTTTTTTGTTTTTCCCTTCCTTCTTTTCTCCATTCCCCCATCCCAGTTTCTCTTCCCTTTTAAACAGTTTCTTCCCATTTTACATTATCTATTGTACATTTTACCCAGCACTTTGCAAATAAACTTTTCGGCACCATTATTGGTTTGTCTCATCCAATTCTTTGTTCGAGCCAAGATGAACCTGGAATACTTTTGACTGGTGGGCACTTTCTAAAGAAACTACCCTATGACAATTCCAGGCCCTGCCATCTCAGCTGGCAGTGCTTAGCCATTGCCAACATAACCCAGAGGCTAAGCTGCCAGCCCATTAAGGCAATGCCACATTTCGTGAGCACAGGTTCTTCTGAAAAACTAACAAAGCCACAGACTACTTCCCAGATAACAGCATGCAAAGCTTGAAGACAATTTTAGACCCCTCAGAAGTCCATGCCTGGTGCCTGGATTAAGATCACTGCTCACAGTAGCAGCTGAGGATTTCACAAGCGAACAAAGAGTCACCCCCAGGGAATGCAGCCAGTTCTTTTGACAGCACGGCACCATCCTGTGGTTGCAGTTGCCCTCCCAACCTCAGATTTTCCTGGACTCTTTGTCACTCAGGAAACAGCCCCAAAGGATGCTGCTCTACAGAGCCCTCTCATGCTGCTTCTTGGCCTCTCCATTCAGTTTTTCTGAGTGGCAGAGTTGCACATTAGGTCATTTGAAATGATTCCATTTGTGCACAGCAAGTGACGGGCAGGAAATCACTGAGCCTGTGGCAGCAGCCAGTGTAGGAGGCCGGCTGGTCCATGCTGAAGGATGCTAAAACTGACCTCTCCAAAGACTGAGCTGCCTCCGCTGTAAGAAGTTTTAATTATAGCACTGAAGTGTATTTGTCTTATAAAGCATATCAGAGATAAAATATTAAAAGGGCACATACTCTTTTCCCAAGAGAATGAGTTTTCCTGCCAGTGTATTTTATTGGAACAATAATCCTGACAACATCAATATAATGTAACATTGGAGCCCTTGCCAGGGAGAGTTGTGGCAGTACAGGCATTTTGTCATAAAATCCATTCCCCCCTATTCAGCACCAACTGTGTGACACTCTGTAAGAGCCAGCCTATGAGCTCTGTACTTGACTGAAGGATGACAAGAATGAAAAAGACACAGATTTAGGTTAAAATGTGGGAGCCAGGGTGCTCCTGTCTCCCTTCGACAAAGAGCTCTGAGTGACTGGGGCATCTGCCTTTATTCACTCAGACACAGGTACAAGCAATTAGAGTACAACAGGATTCATCTGTCTCCCGCCATCCATGGTAAATGTCCGGGTAAACAACAGCATCTCAGCTGTATTAACTTTCCCTGCAGCATGTTAGCATGCACTCACTGCCTTTCTCCCTAGTGCTCACAGAAGAGGTTAATTAGGCCTTAATCTTCCTATCTGGTCTCCCACATCTTCCCTTTTTGTTTTACAATAATAGCAGTTGAATCAATCACTGCTGTTTATCCCTAGGGGAAGCATGTAGGTATGATTGTTCTTTATCTTGAGGTATAGCATTTAATGACTGTATCTCCACCCACAGTTGTAATGTATCTGAATTGGCTCTTTTCAAGGGCCTAGCCCTATCTAACTGCCTATATTATAACTAACTTAACTGTCCCCCTCTCTGGAGAGGTATCCCTAACTGCCATACGAGGGTAAAAGGTGATGACCACTCTAACTTCTTCAGGCTGAAGAGGGGCATAGTTGTGACCAGCAGTCAGAGATACACTCCAGAGGGTCTATTCAAAGGGCCCTCGGTAGACACCAGGCATTCTCATCTTGTCACTGATGATGAACAAGTCTTTCTGCCTCCTAAGTAGTTTTCTTTAGTTGTCATCTGAGGGAAGGCTTTCACTGGTGAGGAGAGTGGAGTTGAGTTCCTTCATGGACACGTCATGGAGAGGACTTCTTCATGGTCCTACACTCCTAGAGGATACCCACACCATCGGTCCATTTCCTGCAATAACACAAACCCCCACCCCAGGGTAACTGGTCTCTCCCATTTTCCCATCTCTGGGGACCTCCACAACACCTGTGGTGCAAGATTAATAGGAAGCACAATATGATCAGTATCAAATCCTAAAAGCTGTATGCTGAGGTGGTGGGCTTGCTGGATTAGCCTAGCCATTTGATCTATATATGTCTGAAGACTTTTTGTAAACTGGTAAGGAAGATAAAGCCATTCACTTGTATGGGGAACCACTCAGACTGCTTCCAAGCTCAGGGGAATCTAAAGACACCTGAGGACATGACCCCACTTTGTCTAACACAGGCGCACAGTGGGATACAGTTATGTAACCATGACTTAGCACAGGTAAACACACATGCGCTGGTTACAGCACTATGTAAGAATGTAAATATGAGACAACAACCTGTATAAGAATTATATAGTAGGGCCGGTGACATAGCTGGCAAGCACGAGGTCCTGAGTTCGATTCCCAGTACCCCCATAAAAAAAAAAAAAGAATTATACAGTAAAGACACAGGCAGCTCTGGCTCCTGCGCTCTTGTGCTCTTGTGCTCTACTCTGCTCCATGTTGCCTGCTGTTGTTGCTGTCTTGCACACGTGCATTCTTTAACCTTGGGACCTCACCCATGAAAATCTCCCTTGTGTCCCTGAGTGGGCTGACAACTAGGCTGACATTTATTATTCACTATTTGATCAAAAAGACTAGTAGGAGAGTGAGGAATAGGCAGTATGATTAGCACAAAAGGCAGTCAGACTAATTCAAAGCGCCTGTCTATTTGCCAAAGCAGTTTCTATTATTTGGAGCTCTTTAAGGGCCTCAGGTGTGAGGGTACAAGAACTCAAATCTGGGTCTCCTTGCAATGTTTTATATAGGTTGATCAAAACCTGTTTAATCTCTGCAAAAGAAGGACAAGTCATTGCTGAGAAACCAAACATAGCTTGGGCAAACACAGAGGACTTATGACCTTCATTGCCCACATCTTGGCATACTTTCAAATAGTTTCCAAGAGTTTTAGTTGCTTGGATGGCCCCTAGCACTTGTTAACGTCCTTATTAGCATTCTCAAAAGCCAGCTGCCATACAATAATCTCTGCTGCTTGGGCATGCGATATCTGTTGGACAGCTTCCTGCAACCTAGCTAAGAACTGGCCATAAGGCTCACGGAGGCCTTGAAGAATGTGCAAAAAGGACTGAGTGGGAATAGCATCCTCAGGAATAGTTACCCAGGCTCATTTTATTATGAGAACCATTTGCTGATAAGCCTGGTCTGGAAAGTTTAACTATGAGATTAGATCTGAGTACGGACCTGTTCCCAACAGCATTTCTTCCATAATCTCTGGGTGTCCTGGCCCAATTCTGTTGAGCTTGCTTATCTACTAACTCTTAAAAATTAATAGAAAGTATTGCCCTGCAGAAAGGCAATTAGCTAAATGCTTAACGTCTAAAGGAGGTAAGCTCAAAGCTCCTAGGACTGATTCCAACAAGCCCAATGTGAAAGGTCCCTGAACCCCCTTATTCATGACACTAGATTTTAATTCTTTGAGCAGTGTATACTCCAAAGTATTGTGCTCATGAAAATTTTGCTGTGGATTAGTAGGGTCAGGATGAATATTAATTGGAAATACACACTTCTGTCTCGACCACAGAAGGGAAGGGGACCAGGGCTCTTTGCCCTCACCCCATCCTCTCTAAAGTGTGCCCTAGGTGTGGGATGTTCTCCCACAGTTAAAGGACAAAGAACTGCATGGACCAAGCTCCAGCAGGAGGAAGTTTCCGTGGATATAACAGAACCCCAAGTATAAGTACACTTCAAACCCTCTCTCACTCGATCCCAACTCTGTACATGAAACTTGCCCATCTGAGGAAACCAAGGACTATGTTTGATAACATCTTGCAACATATGAGAAATCAGCTGGGTACTAACTTGAGAGCCAGACTGCACAACAGAATTTCCAATAAAGGGATATAATGCTGTACTTCAGTCAATGAATTTTGCCCCATTACCCTGGCTGAAGTCCTCCACATGCACTCAGTTCCTTTGGTCCTTTCTTTTTCTTTTTGCCGGCCAGCCCTTCTCTGCTGCAGAGTCCTCATTGCTGACTTACAACACTTTTCCTCCCCGTGGACTTCCTCAGTCAATGTCCCTGTTTCAGGCAGGCAGCCTATGAGCTTTGTACCTGACTGAAGGATGATGAGGATGAAAAACAAAGAGACACAGTTAGGTTAAAATGTGGGGGCCAGGGGGTTCTTGACTCCCTTCGACAAAGAGCCCTGAGTGATTGGGGCACTCTGTCTTTATTCACTCTGACATGGGTACAAGCAATTAGAGTACAACAGGATTCATCTGTCTCCCGCCATCCATGGTACATGTCCTGGTAAACAACAGGATCTCAGCTGTATTAACTTTCCCTGCATCATGTCAGCACACACTCATAGGTGGGGCTTTAGGGAGGTGACTGGATCATGAGCGTGTGATACTGGATTACTTCACTGATGGATTTATAGCTGAGTGTGATATTAGGAGGTGAAGGCTGGTGGGTCACTGTGGACATGGACTGGAAGGAGTATGAATATATCCCTCCTCCTCCCTTGATGGCTGTGCTTCCTGCCTGCCATGCCATGGACTGTTTCTCATCTGCCATCGTACTTCACCTTGAAGCCAGATGACTATGGACTGAAACCTCTACAAGCTGTAAGGCAAAATAAACCTTTCTTCCTTTAACTTGTGGGTGTCAGGTATTTTGTCCCAGCAATGAGAAAGTAACTAAGACACTCCCTATACATAGTCTGAAAGATCAAAACATACGAGCAGGTTCATAACAACTAACAAGCGTCTTCTACCCAGTGCTCCACCCTATTCCTGCTCCTGTGACCAGAGAGACAGAACCAATATAGAGGGAGAGGGAAGAAAGAAAGGGGGAGGGAGAGAGAAAGAGAGAGACACAGAGAGGGAGATTTTCAGGAATTGGCTAATGTGATTATGGGGCATGCGAAGTCCACAATTGGTAGGGTGGACAGGCGGCTGGAAACCCAGGAAGAGTCCATGTTGCAGCTCAAGTTCAAGGCTGTCTGCTAGCAGAATTCTTTCCTGCTTGGGGGAGGACAGTCTTTGCTCTTTTAATCTTTCAACTGATTGGATGAGATCCACCCACAATTTGGAGGGCAATCTGCTTTACTCAGAATCCACCAATGTAAGTCTTAATTTCATCTAAAAAAAAAAAAGGCCTTTACAGAAATATCTTGAACAATGTTTGACCAAATATCTGAGCTTAGTGGTCCAATAAGTTGATACATGAAATTAACTATCACACTCACTTTCAGCTCTATTGGGTATTTAGTCTGGTACTTTCTTCCATCTTTAGTTTTTATAAAATAGATTTTTTTTAGTGTGTGTTTGCAGTACATAATAGCTACATTTGTTTTGGGGAATTGGTATATTATATCATTTCTTGATCATTTTGATCCTATTATCCCCCTACCCTCCCCTACTTCCATATGTCTTAAAAACATGCATTTTTTTGTTTTGTTTTGTTTTGTTTGCTCTCAATATTTCCCACTGACTTTTCGCTATAGCACCTGTTGACTTAGCTCTCACTTCCTTCCCCATAAGTCCTGACCCTGCATCATCCTCTCAACACTGTGAAACCACTGTGCAAAACAATGCCAATAGTTTACGTTATTATGCCCATTCATCACAGCTGAACCTCATGGTGCATTCCAGTTACATTTCTTTTCTCATTCATCTCTTTGCTCTGGAGTTAAGAACTACCTCATATTTAGTTTGCTTATCTTATTGCTTAGTAGTGATTAGCACAGATTAATCCCCAAACTCTCTGAGAGAACAGAAAAATCTTTCAATATAGAGTACTCACCTTTCTTGAGGTTTCTGTTTCTCCCTTTCTCCCATCCTTCCTCCTTTCTTTCCTCCCTTCTTCCCTCCCTTCCTTTTGTTCTTCCTGCCCTCCTTTTTGAGCAATACATGCTGCTCCAGTCTTCTTTTCTTTCTTTCTTTCTTTCTTTTTTTTTTTTTTTGTTTTGTTTTGTTTCTAGGCCTGCAAGGCTGTGGCCCTGAAAATTCCCATCACCATACCCTGGGAAATCCTTTTGCCTCCTTTATGTGTGTCCATTCCCTACTACCTGGATCGTATGTTTTCTTCTTTCTTTTAAAAATTTTGACAGAGCACATTTTCCTGTAACATCCCAGGAAAGGCTATGTACAAATAAGTTTATTGAGTGCTGGCTTCTCTGAATATGTCTATCTTCTACCCTCACATTTCATTGATAACTTGGATAGGCATAGAATTTATGTTGAAAATAATTTTCCTTGAGAATTTTAAAGGCTTTGTTCTATTGTTTTCTGGTTTCCAGTTTTGTTGTTGAGGGGACTTTGGCCATTCTGATACCTGGTCAACTTCAGAAATTTGCTTGTGAACCTAATTTCTTCTCTCTGCAGACTTTTAGTATCTTTCCTTTATTAGTTGTCATGCTTTAAATCTAGATGTCCCCCTAAAGCTCACGTAATCATAGGTGGGATCTTTGGAAAGTAACTGGATTATGGGGACATTGTAGCTGACTTCCTGTTAGGAGATGGGGCCTGGTAAGAAGAGGCAAGTTGCTGTGGGCATGACCTGGAAGGGTACATCTCCCTTCCTGGCTCCTCCGTTGGGTCTCCCTGCTTCCTCTCTACCAGCTCCCCTCCACCATGCCCCTCTGCCATGCTGTCCTGCCCTGAAGCCAGGCAAATATAGACTGAAAAATAAGGCCAAATAAGCCTTTTCTCCTTTAAATTGCGGGTGTTAGGTATTGTGTCTCAGGGATGAGGGAAGGTACTAAGACATTAGTATACTGAAATTTCATGATTATGAATGTCAGCTTTTTTTGTTTTTTTTTTAATAGTACAGTACTAGGGATCGAACTCAGGGCTTTGTATTCTACCACTGAGCCACATACCAGCTCAGCACTTTTTTTTCATTCATTGGACACTTTTAGGATGGAGGCCAATATTCTTCTGTTTTGTGAAATTTTCATGTATTGTTTCTTTGGAAAGTATTTTTCCCCTCTTTTTGCTTTCTCCTTATGTAATGTCTATTACTGAAATGATGATCCTGTTTGTTGAAGTCTCTATTGTCTTATCTTTGCCTTTCCATTTATTTTACTTTTGATTCTACTTTCTGGGAAAGTTTTTCAATTTTTGTCTTCCAATCTTTCTAATGAGTTTAAAATTTTTAATCATATTTTTGACTTCTAAATGCTCTTTATCAGTTTCTGAATATTTATTTTTGAATCTCCCATTCCTACATTCATGGATGCAATGATCTTACCACACTCCAAAAGTAACATTTACAGATTTTAGAATTTTTTTCTCTTCCCTCTACTGTCTCTTTTTCCTCTACGTTTCTTTTATCTACTGGTCAATTTTGATCTGTTTCACATTCTATATATTCTCCAAATGTCTGGTAATTCTTGTTTATCCATTTTAAAGGCATGAGGCATTATCAGCATTTTAAGGAACTAAAACGTTGATTAAAAAGCTCTGGGTACCTAGTAAGAGACTTCTGTCCAGTGGGCTTTACTGTCCAGTGGTGATTAGATGGTGATTAGGCCATTTTGATAGAGATTCCTCAAAAGTGAGCATCTACAATCACTTTCCCTTGAGCTGGCAGGTTTCCTTATATGAGAAATAGAGGCTTGGCTTCCGGCATTCTGGAGCAGGATAGAAGAGGGGGAAGGGGTGTATGGTATTCGGGCTTTCACAGAATCTCTGTTTTCAATAGGGAGGCTAATAACTGTCATCATTAGGACCCAGTCTTCTCAGGTTTCACAGCCTGAGTTGTCCACCTCTCCAGAGAGGAAATCCCCAGACTTTTGCTGGGGTGAACAAGGAGTAACTATGCAAGGCAGGAGAACAGACTGGTCTGTCTAACTGCTTCTTCTGATCTTTTAATCACCTGTCCCTTTTCAGCCCAACAGCTATCTTTTTAGGTACCTGGTGTCTCCAATTCCTAACACTTTCTAGCGATCCAAACCGGTTAGGCTAGCTTCTTCCTCACTTTCTCCCTCTCATGCAGGCTTTATTTCCACTTACCTCTGGTCCACCTGCTTCTCAGCTTCCAAAACTTTATAAGGCATTTATTATCTGCTGGATTTCTTTCCTGTTCTTTTAGTCTTTGTAGTTTTTCTTTAAATACTGCACTACCATCTTAGTGGAGTTTTGGTAGAAAACAGAGGTGAAAGCATGTGTTCCAGTCACCTTGTTTAGCCAGCAGCTCCCCAAAGCAGCCACTCCTAACTCCTGGGCTTAGAAGATCTGGAGGGGAGAAGGGTCCTGCTTGTAGCCATCACCCCAGGCTGCGCAGTACTGCTGTACTTCAATGGATACAGGAGGTATGCTACGCTAATTAACTTTGCAGCAATGTTCTCTCTTTTTGTTTTCTTTTCTTTTTTTTTTTTTTTGTCTTTTTGAGACAGGGTCTCGCTATGTAATTCAGGCTGGACTTAAACTCACTTTGTAGCCCAGGCTGGCCTCAAACTTGCAGTGATCCTCCTACCTCAGCCTCCTGAGTGCTGGGACTACAGGTGTGTACCACCACGCCTAGCTTGCAGCGATGTTCTTTATGAATCTCCCTGGAGAGTTCAAGAAATAAAGCTTTAAGCACCAGGTAGGGCATTCTTAGAGGAACAGGAATCCCTTGGCCTAGTTGGGTATAAAATAAATAAATAAATTCCTGTCCTAATTACTCTGTTACCGGCTGGCTTGGCTCACCAAACATGTGGCTGGGCAACCAAAGTGTCTGGTCCACTATGAAGGGTCAGCAATCAGCTTTCAAGGGCTTCCTGATAGGTCTCAGAACTACCGCTGTCCTTTGGTCGCAGGGAAAATCTAGTTTTGGGCTGGGTAGGGCTTTATTCCCAAAAGTACAGTCATCTTGACATGCCTGCCTACATACCACTCTCTCCTTTGCCACTCGTCATCTGATGAGCTTCTCATTTTTAAGACCCCAGGAAAATGCCCACACTTTTGCACCCTTGCATCCTCGTGTTGTCATGGTACTTTCTGTGGGATCCAACAGAACATTTCCTACAGGATCACATTCACTCGTTTATCAGTTATCATTTCTCACTGGAAAGATCTCATTGAGATCTCACTGGAAAGATCTCAACTCCAGCTTTCCACTCTCCCAATGGCTGGTAGGGTGTCTGACACACACACAGCCAAAATCAGTGCATATTTGCTGACTGACTGAGTGAAAGTTCCTCAGTCAGCAGTGGCTGTAAGTACTTTCACCAGGAATGGTGATGGTTCCTAGTGAGCTATATTTTGGCTCCACACTGTAGCTTCTAGCGGCAACTCAAGGCTCTTATTGGCACCACTCCCTCCAAGAAGAAAGCAGAATACCCCGGCACAATCAACCTCTGCTGTGTGGTGGTCTCCTAGAAGAAGAATAGGGAGCTGGGGTCCTCTTTCTCGCTCCCCTCTGAGGTCCCCTTTGGAATGTGCCTGGTTCCTCTGCTGCTGGGTGAGGCGATGTGCCCAGATCGCCTGGCTGTCCATGTTCTGACCCCTTTTGTGATGAGCAGTGTAGGACTGTGCCCTGCAAACATTCTGTGTGGTGCTAACCTAGAGGAGGGCAGCAGCCCTATGTATTTAGGAAATTTTGAAAAATTCCTTTATTTTGTGGCATCAAGTACTGGAAAAATGAATGGTTCACCTTTAATGTCGAGACTGACCTCTACGGAGGCATGTGTATGCATGGGGTTATGGTGGACTCTCGATGGTTCCGCTGGAAGAGGCCACGTTTTCACAAGGGTTCTGCAGACACTTTCAAGGGGCCTGGCTCTTATCACAGAGGACTATTTCTGGTGAAGATAAGCAAAGAATGCCTTCGAGAAATGGGTCAACTTCCTTTCCTTGGGACATTTAAAAAGAGGCCACAAAACAATCCAAAATTTCATCAGCTCTTGAAAAGATAAGCAAAATATGGTATATCCACTTCATGGACCACCGCTTAACAATAAAAAGTGCTCTCATTGACATATGCAATGTGTACGAATTTCAGGAACATTATGCTGAGGGAAAGGAGCCAGGCAAAAATGATCACATAGTATATGGTTCCATTTATATGAAATGTCTAGAAAAGATGAATCTAGGGAGATGAAAAGCAGCTTGATGTTTGCCTGGGGCTGGGGGTGGGGTGGGAATAACCTGTATGTGGGTCCCATGTTCCTACTTGGAGAGATGGAATGGTTCCACAGCTGGACTGTGGTATTAATTGCTGCCAATTCTGTAAATTAACTAAAAGCCGTTAAACTGGGCTCTTTAGTAGAAAATTGTATAAATATGTAAATTATATGTCACTGAAGTTGCTAAGCATGGAAGAAAAATAAGTCTAGACAAAGGAAATGATTGATAAATTCTTCCTTCAACTTAGGAAAAGAATGACAAAGAATAGCTGTGGCTCCACAACTCTCCGTGGATCTAGGTTTTAGGTGTGTGCAGCAGCCTTGAAATCTTTTTCCTTTTCATTTAGTTGTTCTGTCTTCTTGTCCTTGGAGGGGAGAAATGGCACAGAATCTTCTTTCTGCCAAAGACAGACTAACCATAAAGCTCAGCAAGAGGAACACAATCGGCGCCCCTGAGCTGCCTCCTCATGTAACCACCGAGCTCCCCGGGTTCAACAGTTTCTTTGTCTCCTCTTTTAGCTGTGACTTTCGTCATTCAAGCGCAGAGCATAAAGGCCCAAATTACCAGTGTGAGCAAGTTTAACCTACACATTTCCGCTCCAGCCTTGTGAAGCCTCATGTATTTCCTTGGGAGACAGTCCCGGAGGGGCAGCTGGGAACACAGCCCCGGGCCCGAGGCCCCAGGCAGGGGCTGGCTGGCCTGAGGTAAAGGATATAGTGACCAGCCTGGGCTGAGAATGGCTATGCAGCCGGTCAAGGACCACGGTCCACAAAACCCAAACCATCCAGAAAGAAACAGTCCACCACGATGGAGTCAGGAAAATTTATAAAACATCCTAGTGATAAATGACCACAGCTGTCTACACTCTTTTACACTTTCCAGAACTCTCTCATGATGTCTTATTTAATCCTTATAGTAAAGACTGCCATTGGTAGCCCCAGGAAACTGAGGGACGGAGGTAAGATTTTCAGTGACAGAGCTGGGGACTCAGAGTCAGTCCTTCTGACTTAAATTAATTATATATACTATATAATTATCCCTTGGCATCCACAGGGGATTTACTCCAGGTCCCTGAAGGCACCAAAATCCACAGATCCTCAGACCCTCGTATAAATGATGTAGCATTTCCACATCACCTAAACAGTCCTCCCGGACACTTTAAACATCTCTAGATTACTTGTAATCCCTAAAAATGCAATCCCTAAAAATACTATGAAATCGTTCTTACACTGTGTTTGGGGAATAATGACAATGAAAAAATTGTGGACATGTTCAGTGCAGATGCTACTTTTTTGTTCAAATATTTTTTATTTGTGTTGGTTAAGCCCACAGATGCAGAACCCTCAGATACAAAAGGTGGAATACATTCCGTGTGTGTATAAACACTTTACATATGTGGTATACGTACTATTATGCTATATCAGTATACATATGAAAATGTGTATATGTGAGTGTATATGTATATATGTACATATGTGTGTCTGTGTGTGCATTGAGTACCTATCGTGTAGTAGGCCCTGTTTTAAGTCCCTTACATTGTTTCCTCACCACAACTTCACAAAGTAGGTTCTTTTTAAGAGACGAGGAAACGGAAGCATGAAGTGATTCCCCTCCCCAAGGTCACACAGTATCCATCTGGCAGAGATGGGATTTGAACCCAGGTCGTCCAGTGCGTTTCCACGACACACCCTGCCTGCCTCTGGGTCTGCTGCCTGGGTGAGTTTGGGCTTTGATTTCAGGGTACCGACTGCATTGAAGTCCCGGCTGTCAGCCCAAGGTTGTCAGCTGGTGCTGCCTTCACCCTCTAGGACTTTACCTCCTGCCATTCTTGTAGTTCCTCCCAGTCGTCTCCTAAATGCTCAGGGTTTCTGTCACTCCCTGGCTCACCTTCTGTCTTTGCTGCCACCAGCCTTGTGGTACAGTCCAGAGGGAATTAAATGGCATATGGGTTTCATGGGCCTATGGACTTTTGCAGTGATATGAGAGTAGATTTATTTTCTTTTCTACATGTTGAAAATGGTCTTCTAAAAGCTTTATGGGTATATTTACATGGAAATCTTCCAGCTAAAGAATGTGCTGTAATACAAAGAAATTTGCTGCCAATATCATTCCATTTCAAAGTGACACTGAATCAGGTCTGAGTAAATATTTATGATTTCTCTTGAAATGTGACAGACTCATGACATGGTAATTAATTTTACTGTAGGTTGAATTCAGAATGGTTTTGGTAATATATGAGTAGGTGTATAAAATGTTTACAGGGCTCTCAAAAATAAGCCCAAGGCTTAAATGAAACCCTAATCAGACAACCGAGGAAGAATAAAATTGCAATTCTAATTTTGCTGATAGAATTTCTGTGGGAAGCAAGGAGTTTTAGAGACTGGTATGCCTTGCAGAAAATCAGCACACATCATATATTTTATGTACTGTTAAACTATTTGGAAACTTCAAATATACTTACTTTTCAAGAAATGTATACTTTGAGCAATGGCTGAAAAAGAAAGGCTGAATTTAGAAAATTGTCTTTGGTTTAGGACAAAAGCTGAGAGAAATAGAATATTTCATAACTCTGCAAGAGGCTGCAGGGATAGTTTCATCTGAGGCCTCTGTTTTTGGATGCTTCTTTCTCTCACCCCTTGTATTTAATCAGTCAATGAATCCTACATTTTCTACCTTAAAAAACAAATTCAAGGGCTGGTGATATAGCTCAGCGGCATAAACACCTGCCTGGCAAGCGCGAGGTCCTGAGTTCTACTCCTGGTACCCGCATATAAAAAAACAAAAAACAAAAAATGAATCCAGAATCTGGCTACTTCTCCCTCCTGCCCACATCACACACTGTGTGTCCCCATCATGGTTCACCCTATCCTGGCCCCTTGCTTCCAACTGTCCCTTTCCCCATGGGGTCCAGCATGTTCCCTCCTAAAACATAGGCAGCTCATGTCACTCCTGTGCCGTATCCCCACCAGCTTCCCTGTCCACTCAGGAAACAAGCCACCAGGTACAGACTCTGCAAGCCCTGCTGAGTCTGGCTCTGAAGTTGTCCCCTGCTGTGATGCCCCAGAAGCTCCCTGTCCTCTGTCAGAGGCAGCCCCTGTCCCAGGCCCTCACACAGGTTGCTCCTTCTGTCTAGCAGCCCATCCTCCAGTACCTGCCATGCTCCATCCTTCTTTTCCTCCAGGCTTTATGCATATGTCACCTTTTCAGGTGTCATGCTGTGAACACATGCAGCGGCCCCACTCCCTCTACCCCCTCCATCTGCTTCACTTTTGAGCATTTATCACTACCTAACACTTTGTGATTTATTCATTTTATTTAGAATGTAAACTCCATGAGAAAGTTGTGTCTCTTTTGTTTACTACTGTATCCTCACAACCTACAATAGTACCAGGTACCTGGGCAGGCGTGGTGGTGCAGGGTGCGCTTGGGAGGCTGAAGCAGGCTTGCGAGTTTGAGGGCAGCTTGGGATCCTTAGTGAGACCCTAGCTTATTTAAAAGAAAAAAAAAAGCCAGGGACAGAGTAGGCACAAGAGAAATGCATATTTGTTAGATGAGTGGATGGGTGAGTGAATGAATAGAGGGGCAGAAAGGGATTTTCATCACTGATGTGTGAGGAGTGGGGGTTCTAAGAGAGGAGCCAAGCATTTATTGGAGGCACTGAATCCTGCTGAAGAGGGAGAGAGCTCTGGATTCTTGGTGTACGTGCTGCTGAATCATGGGCAACCGGTTAGATTATTTTTACAGAATAACAGCATACGTCACAACACCAGATGGACTGCACAGGATACTGTAAAGTTGATCCTAGAATTAGGGGTACAAGGGGAAAGGGAAGGAAAGTTACATCTTACCTGGGGAGCACGACTGCTAATTAAAAATAACCTCCTGGGCCGGTGAGACGGCTCAGCGGCTTAAGCGCCTGCCTTGCAAGCGCGAAGGCCCGAGTTCGACTCCCGGAACCCACATACGAAAAAGGGGCCGGTGATATCGCTCAGCGGCACGGGCGCCTGCTGGCGCGCGAGGTCCTGAGGTCGTCCCCCCGGTACCCACAAAAAAAAAAAAAAATAAAAAAAATAACCTCCTATGTACAAAGCCGAGACCCTGGTCCAATGCCTTTCTCACCTTGCAGAGTGAAAGGGGCCTGTGCGGGCTCAGGACTGTTGATATTTCTCAGCAGATTAGTTTCTATGATGTAAACTGGTGTGTTCAAAACCATAAATTCACATACTGTATTGCAGTTTACAAAGTACTGTCCCATAATATAGCAATGAAGTAATTCACTGAGCAATTATATTAGCTTATGCAATAATAACATACATTTATTGAGCAATTACCCTGTGCTAAGTGCTTTACTCACAGTAGTTCCTTTGATCCTCACAGGTTATTTTTGTTATCCACAGGAGTTTATTCACTCAACAATATTTATTGAGCACCAATTTGCCAGACACTATGCTTGGTGCTGAAGTTGCAAAACTATATTGGTCCTGCCTCAAGGAGCCTACAGCCTAGTGAAGAAGATAAACAGCCAACTCTTGTGCCAATGAGCCCAAAGTGCCATGTGTGATAAGGGGTCAGAAAGTAGCGAGAGTACATCATGGGGCCATGGGAAAAATGAACTTCAGCTCTTAAGAAACAGAAACTCCTATTTTCTCTCCCTTGAACCTGTAAGACTCATTGTTAATTTCCTCCTTTGCCTGATGGATGGACTTTTCTAGAGAAGTTATTTAGTCTACAGCCTCTATTCTTATTTACAATGATCAAAGATCAGGTTAGAGGCTGTCCTGGGGCTGGTTTAGGGCAAGGTGATGGAAAGTCGTTTTTATCGCCTCTATTGCCTTCTAGAGATTTTCCAATTCTAGACCTCTAAAGCTCAGGAGTCCATAAAGACATAGCCCCGATACCCCAGAGTAAGGAGTGAGAAGCCCAGGGAATGCTGACTGGGGAGACAGGAGGGAAATATTGGGATATCTGCTAATGTTTGATCTAAAATAAGAAAGAAATTAAACTTTACTTTAATATACAGATTGACTCATGCATGCTTGCTTGGTCTGAGGGTCTGTGGACCCATGTCACATACAATGCTCGAGGAGTATACAAGGAACACAGAGGCACGCACACACACCCTACTACTACAATGGTTCATTTATCTGCGTTCAGAATATTGTAGCTTATTTGTGCTACTTGAGGGAAGGTACAGATTGTATTATTTAGTTTTAACTAAACGAATCTTCACTAAGGGGAGGAGTGGCTCCGGAAGAGCTCTGCAAACAAAGAGCAGAACATAATGCCAATAATGCAAATTAGAAAAGTAAACAAGAAAATGGCACAGTCCCTAATTCAGTATAAGCTTGTTGTTGGTGTATTATGAAATTAGAAACAATACCCACCTAATCAGATCTGGCAAGAACTTGATAAATGCAAACTTAGAAACTATCCAGAGGACAGTGTCTTGACCTTCACTTGCACCCAGGATAAACCCGCCCCCAGTGTACATCACACCTTGAGATAGATTTAGCTAGTGATAGAAGTCCTTGCATATAGTTTCTACATAATAAATATACCACGCTGAAGGGACATGTCCAAGTATTTTTACTGCAAGCATTTTGTGATTGAAAAAAAAAAAAGGAACGTTGACATTTTAGGGAACTAGACCTGTTTTACCAAGTGCTGGTGCTTTAAGATAAGATCCTCTGCCGTTTGGGCAGAGCGAATGGCTATCTACCAACCAAGATCAAGGACTTGTTGATTATTCACTTACATACTGCATTTTTTTTTCAACACTATTTGCATGCTGCTCCCTGAAAAAATCTTCCTGTGTGTTGTGAGCCATTGCAAAAATAATTGCATATTTTATAACGAATAACCATTTTGTACTGTACCATAGTAAGTAATACTGAAATGTAGTTTTGTATTTTTCTTCACTTTGTGATGTTTAATTTATGAAGTCTCCTGTCTCCTGGATGTATTTCTGTTTGTGTCATTTTTTTTCTGACAATGATATTTCTTTTTGTGGAAGAAAATTTTTATAACTGCTTCACAGGTAACACAGTGTCTCTTGGTGAGTCATGGTCACAAAATGTTTAAGAAATGTCCCTTAAAATTCTTTCTGCTGCAGGTGTCTTTACATCCCTCCAGTGCTGGCCTCTCTTCCTGACCTCTCTCCCAACTGCCTGCCTTGACCCCAAACTAGGTGGCTCCACTGACCTGGAATTTGCTTCTCTCTCAAGGCAAAGCCAGGGCCCGGCCTCTCCTCATGGGTTGGAGGCTCCCACTGCAGCCTCCAAGCCTCAGAAGATGAGAACAGAGAACAGGTCTCTGCAGACCGACATCCTGGGACCTGTGAACTGTGGAGTTCACCCGGAGAAGTGCACTATGTGGGTGGCGGTCGCCTGGCCTCAAGATTCGTCTTTCGAGGGATGATGGGAAGTTCATTCGCTAAACAAGGCTGTGCTGTTTGGACCTGCGACCTGGCCTCCCTGTGGGTCAGTTTCCTCGTCTGTAAAAGAGGGATAATAATAATGCATACTTTGTGAACATGAAATGAGAATCCATTTAATTTGTGTGATACATTTAGTCTGATGCACTGTAAGTTGCTGAAAAATGTGAGCTACTTTTATTATCTTGTATGATATATTCAGACCCAGTGCCCAGATGAATAACTGGAGAGAACTGCATGACTAAAGTGAAACAGGCCTTTGCTCATACCAATTTAGAGTGTTCTCCTCTCGAGGAAAATGACAGGATCTCGTACTATTTCTTCCATTTTGAACAGCCTAAATATGGTTTACAGTAATGGGCTTTTGGAGCAGACACTTGGATTCAAACACCAGCTCTCACACATTGCCATGATCTCAGGCAAGTCATAAGCCTCCGTGGGCCTCGTCTGCAATAGGTATTTACATGGTAAAAGTGAGCTGTGAGGAGGATGTAAACACAGCATTCAGAAGAGTGTCTCACACTTAGTGGGATTTCAATATATGTGTCTCTCTCCTTTTCTTAATGGCGATTGTAGGTGTTGATAGAACAATAAACATTTATTGAACCCTACTGTGTGCCATGTAGTGGTTAGATTTGTTTTTTTTCAGTACTGGGGATTGAACCCAGGTTCTTGCACATGCTAGGCAAGCACTCTACCTCTGATCTACATCCCCAGCCCACTGTTTGGCATTTTATGATCTCATATAATCTCTTGTGTTCTTTATTTTATTTTATTTTATTTTATTTTTTGTGGGTACCTGGGGGTCGACCTCAGGACCTCGCGCGCCAGCAGGCGCCCGTGCCGCTGAGCGATATCACCGGCCCCTTTTTCGTATGTGGGTTCCGGGAGTTGAACTTGGGCCCTCGCGCTTGCCGGGCAGGCGCTTAAGCCGCTGAGCCATCTCACCGGCCCTCTTGTGTTCTTTAAAACGATTAATTTTTTTTTTTTTTTGAGACAGGGTCTCTCAGTGTAGTTCAGGCTAGCTTTGAACTCACTATGTAGCCCAGGCTGCCTCAAACTCACAGTAATCCTCCTGCCTCAGCCTCCCGAGTGCTGGGATTACAGGCATGCACCACTATGCCTGGTGATTCATATGTTTATTAATAACACAATTTTAGGGATAAGAGAGCTGAAGTTAAAACCTTGTCAGAAATTTAACAGTGAAAGTCTTTCCTATTTCTATTACCCACTGCTTGCACCACTCCAAGTCTCTGGATCAGTAAATATTAGATCTCTAAAGGAAACTACCAGGCTAGGGATGTAGCTCAGAGGTAGAGCTCTTGCCATGCCTAACATGTGTGAGGTCCTGGGTTCAATTTCCAGCTTTGCAAAAGAAAAAGTATAAAAGGAGAACATTCAGTTGCCCCTCTAGTTCCAAATGTTAGTAATTAAACCAGAACCAGAATGAAGAAGAGGCTGTTTGGAATGCTCCTTACAATCCTGGAGGACATTTAGTGTTCTCAGCCTAGGCCCAGGTAAGGGGACTATGGTTTAGTTTCTCCCAAGCCCAATTAGTGTGACTTCCAAGCTATATTTATCCCAGACAAATCTTTTGTCTCCTTCTCCTTTTACCAACCCAGTGATGGCCTTGTTTATGTGACTCCTTAGTAGGACAGTGCTGGGGCACAGAATCTTGCTGTCAGGGCCTGAGACAGCAATTCTCACAGCTTTCATTGATGGAAATTCTGCTGGCAAACTAGAACACTCTTCATCAAGAAGAGAGATGGAGATGTAAACTTCTGTAATGACTGCTGGCTATTAAATGTGACCATTATCTGAAATCAATAATCCTGGACTGGCTGGATCAGTTATGGTCAACTGTGATTTGTGTCAGAGGATCCCTTGGGGAGGATGCAGAGAAGCAGATGTGGGCAGGTGACAGCCCAGGACCACATCACAACCCAGGCAGTTCACTGCCCATTCCTGGCACTGTTGTAGGATGGAATGCCCAGACTGATGTTTTTCAAAAATTTAAATACATTTTTTCTCCCTGATTTTAAAATAGGGCAGGCATATTATTATTATTTTCAAAAATCAGAAGATAAAATATTTAAAGAAAAAAATGAAAATCTTACTTTTCTTTTTACCACCTGCTGATAACATTCTGTGAAAATTCTTCCATATTTTTCTGTTTGTACACCCCTGGTCCCCACAGTTGTTTTGAAAATGGACTCTATTTTGTGATTTTATTTTTACACACTTCTAATATAATATCTTTCCAAAGAATATAGGTTTGTGTTAATTAAAGTAACGGAGAATAACAACTTCAAGGAGGAAAGGTTCATTTTGGCTCACTGTTTCAAAGGCCTCAGTCCATGGTTGGCTGGCTCCATCGTTTCTGAGTTTGTGACAGAAGCAGTAGGGAGGGGACAACTGTTTGCCTCATGGCAGCTGAGAAGCAGAGAGAGAGGCAAAGAGCCAGAGAGGAAGAGGACACAAGATATCGTGCCTAAGAACACCCACAGGACCCACATTCTTCAACTAGACTCCACCTCCTAAATTTCCATCACCTGCCCATTAAAGCCATCAAATTGTGAGTCACGAATGGATTAATCCACTGATGAGCCCTGATGACACAGTCACTCCCTGAAAGCTTCACCTCTGAGCACATGAGCCTTTGGGAGAACATTTTAGATCCAAATTCTAACAAGATTGATGTTAGATTTAATGGATTTATGCTACTCCATCCTAGAGATTCAAGTATAGAGATGCAATATTAAATGTAGTCATTCCTTTCTTTTAAATTGTTTTTTATTTTCCATAATTATAAACAAAGCTGCAAACAAATACCTTGGTACATTTTTGATAGTTCATCCTGGGGTTACCAATCCAGACCCTGAAATTTCCCAAGACTTCAAGAGCTTGATCTCACTTATGTATACTTGTTGGGTAAACTATGGCTTAGACATTCATTTGTTCACTCATTCATTCATTTATTCAGTAACTGTGATGGTCCGGGATGGTCCTGGAACAACCTCTCCGAGCTCAGAATGCACACATTCAGAGGGGAAAAGTAGACAATAAACAAAACAAATGACAGTGTGCTGGAAGGTGGCAAGTGTTAAGGAGAAAAGGCAGGAAAAGGGGGCTTTCTTTTGTAGTCACTCAGTATTTATTCTCTAGTCTCTGTTTGCTGTCATCATCAGGTTACTAAGTTGGCTTCATCAAACATCCTTTGACCCCTATGCTGTGCCATAAACTATGCCAGCTGTTGGGAAGAGGGGATGTGGAGTTGAGCAGAGTATGAATCCTACCAAAAACAAGCTCACAATCATTTTCTTGCTTGTGACTTAGCCATTTTGTATATGCATATTTTGTCTTCACAGCTAGATTAGAAAGTCCTAGAGGGCAGGAACCCTTACTTTATACTTTTCTATGTTCACCTGGGCTTTAGCATAATGTTCTTGTGCAGAGTTGCTGTTTAATGAATGCTTGGTCTGTTCTTGTCAGATAGAATTGATGCAGGTGGCTTTGAGAGATGGAAAACTGAGTTCTGATAAGGTAGGTGCAGGGTGAGTTAGTTCTATTTAATCTTTGTGTGAGAAAAAGTACTGATTAATACCCAAGGCCAGGGAGAAAGCTACCTATTTAAATCATGGTGTTGGCCTTTTTAAAAAGGCTTGCTGTAAATAATGTATCATCTAATTAGGCATAGTAATATAAATATCATCATATTAAATGTAGTAATCTTATGAAATGTGCAAATCTGCCTGAATTAAATAATACTATTTTTAAAAATAGAAAAACAAGCCAAACAGAAATCTGGTTCTGTGTGGCTTTTATTTAGACAACTCGGAACACACTGAAGTCTGCCAGAAGGGGGTGCCCTAGCACTCATTTGAGTGTAAGACCTTGAAGAACTACCCCAAGACTCCCTCAGCTCTCCCATAGCCACCTGATTTTGAACTACCTTTCTGGTTACCAAGCAGCATCTCATCTGCTGTTTTAAAAAATCCTTGCTATACAAACACAGGTAACTCTGAGTAGGAAGAAGTGCAGGATAAGATGTTAGTTTTACAGCTATCACGATTGAAAGCTTAATATTGTCAGGAATTGTGTCCTGCATGTTACATGGCTTTTTGTTGTTGTTGTTGTTGTTTGGTCTTGTCAAGACAGGGTCTTGTTATGTAGTTCAGGCTGGCCTTGAACTCACTTTGTAGCCCAGGCTGGCCTTGAACTCACTTTGTAGCCCAGGCTGGCCTCGAACTCACAGTAATCCTCCTGCCTCAGCCTCCCGAGTGCTGGGATTACAAGTCTGCGCCACCATGCCTGGCTTACATGTATTATTTCTAATATCCAAAACATACTTGCAAGAGGGATAAAATTATCCCCACTCCTCAGACAAGGACTTGGAGGCCAAGAGATGTTAAGTCACTTGTCTGAGGTCCCTGTGTAAGTGGCAGAGGCAGTGCTGCTTTAATCAGGTCCTCTGGTGCCTTCTGCTGTGCACACTGCTCCCTGTAGCTGCCTTTACTTATTTATTTACTTTATTATTTTCATATTATTGTCACAGTTGAAGTCATTCTGGCAAAAGCACTACAGCTTGTGTGAGACTTGGACACACTTTTGTTTTGCTTTGTTTTGTTTTGTTGAGACCGAGTCTCACTGAAGTCCAGTCTAGCCTTGAACTCAGGATCCTCTTGCCTCTAGAATGCTGGGATTACAGACATGAGCCACTAGAACTGGCTCACCTTTTTTTTAAAAACTATTTTTTAAAAGAGTAGTTTTAGGTTCACAGCAAAATTGACAGGAATTTGCAGAGGTTTCCCATGTACTCTTTCCCTCGCACATGCCCAGTCTTTCTCATCCTCGATACCCTCAGAGTGGTACTTCTGTTACAACCGATGCCATCTATCACCTAGTGTTCCTACTCTAGAGCTCGCTCTTGGTGTTGTATATTCTATGGGTTTGGACAAATATATAATGATGTGTACCATTGTAGTATCAGAGTAGTTTCACTGCCCTAAAAAATTCTCTGAATTCTGCTTATTCATGCCTCCCTCTGCCCTATCCCCATCTTTTTAGTGTCTTGACAGTTTTCCCTTTTCTGGAATGTCATATCATTGGAATCACACAGTAGGTAGCCTTTCAGGTTGGCTTCTTTCACTTAGTAATGTGCACTTACAGTTCCTCCACTACTTTCCAAGGCTCATCTCCTTTTAGCGCTGAATAACTTCCCATTGTCTAGATGTACCACATTCACTTCCTTAGGACTTGGATGCCTCCAAGCTTCTGCACTTATGAATGAAGTTGCTATAAACGTCCGTGTGTGGGTTTTTGTGTGGACGGAAGTTTTCAACAAGAAGTGTGACAAGAATATGTTTAGTTTTGTAAGCAAATGTTTTCCCAAGTGGCTGTACCATCTGCCTTCCCACTAGCAACGAAGGAGCATTCCTGCTGCTCTCTGTCCTCACCAGCATTTGGTATTGTCAGTGTTCTGGGTTGCCACCATTCTAACAGGCATGTAGTTGCATCTCCTTGCTATTTTCATTTACATTTTTCTCATTACATATGACATTCATCATCTTTTCATATGCTTATTCACCATTTGTATATCTTCGGTGAGGAATCTGTTAAGGTCTCTGACAAAAAGAACCAGGTTGTTTGTTTTCTTTTCTTTTCTTTTTTTTAATATGCAGGTACCGGGAGTCAAACTCAGGACCTCGCACTTGGCAGGCAGGTGCTTATGCCGCTGAGCTATATCACCGGCCCTTGTTTTCTTATCGTTGAGATTTAAGACATTTTTGTATATTTTGGATAGCAGTCCTTTACCAGATACATATTTTGCAAATATTTTCTCCCAGTCTGTGGTTTGTCTTTCCATTCTCTTGACAGCATCTTTCACAGAGCAGAAAAATTTAATTTTAATGTAGTCCAGTGTATCAATTCTTTCTTTTATGAACTGTGTCTTTTTTGTTGCAACTAACAAGTCATCAGTAAACCCTATGTCTTCTATGTTATTTTCTAGAAGTTTTATAGTTTCACATTTTATATTTGAGTCTGTTTCATTTTGCATTAATTTTTGTAAAGGGAGCAAAATGTGCGTAGATTTATTTTCATGCATGTTATGTGGATGTCCAGCTGTTCCAGCACCATTTGTTGAAAGGACTATCTTTGCTCCATGGTGTTGTCGTAACTCCTTCGTTAAATGTAGTTTACGGTATTTATATCGTCTATTTCTTGGCTCTCTATTCTATTCAGTTAAAATATCTGTCTTTTCTCTTGATAATAGCACACTATTTTGATGATGGTAGCTTTATAGTAAATCTTAAAGCCAGGTAGGGATGATTCTCTGACTTTGTTCTTGTCCTTCAACATTGGTGACTATTCTGGGGCTTTTGTCTTTCCATAAAGTTTAGAATTAGTTTTGTTAATATCTACAAAACAGATTTTTGAAGGTTTTTTTCTTTGCAATTGTGTGGTTCAAACCCAGGGCCTTATGCATGCTAGATACAAACCATAATAGCGAGTGTTCCATATGAGTTTGAGAAGAATGTATATTCTGCTGTTGGTGGAAAAAGTAGTCTATAGATATCCATGATTTTCAGCCGATTGATAGTATTGTAGAGTTCAACTATGTCCTTACCTATGTTCTGTCTGCTAGATCTGTTCATTTTTAATAGGAGGATGTTGAAATCTCTAGCTATAATATTGGATCATATATTTCTCCTTGCAGTTCTACTGGTTTTTGCCTTATGTAACTTGAAACTCTGTGTTTAGGCCCATATACATTAATTATTGTTATATCTTCTTGGAAAACCTACTTTATCATTATGCAATGTCCTTCTTTATTCCTTATAACTTTTTTTGCTTTGAAGTCTGTTTTGTCTGAATTTAACCTGGCTACTCTCACTTCTTTTGATTTGTGTTAGCATGGTATAGGATGGAGTCTGCACCCATTGATTTACTTATTGATTGATTGACTGATTGACAGGGTCTTGTTATATATTTCAGGCTGGCCTTGAACTCATTACGTAGTCAAGGCTGACTCAAACTGTTGGTGATCCTCCTGCCTCAGACTCCTGAGTATGGGGATTACAGGTGTGCATTGCCACACATGGCAACATCCATTTACTTTTAATCTATAATTGTCTTTATATTTAAAATGTCTTTGTATTTAAAATTGTCTTTTTATTTAAAATGGGTTTCTTATAGAAACATATAGCTGGCACTTTGTTATTTTGATCCATCCTAAAAGTCTCTGAATTGGTACATTTAGACTATTGATGTTTAAAATGATTATTGATATAAATGGATTAATATCTATAATATTTATTATTGTTTTTTGTTAGTTGCTCTTCTTCTTTGTCCCTTTTTTGTCTTCTACTCTTTCTGCCTTTTGGGGTTTTAGCTGAACTTTTTATATGATTCCACCTTCTCTCTTTTCTTAGCCTATTAGTTATACATTTAAACAAATTTTAAGTGGTTGCCACAGAGTTTGCAATATAAATTTACAACTAACCCAAACCCACTTACAAATAACAATATACTACTTTACAAGTGGTGTACTTCATCA
Source organism: Erethizon dorsatum (assembly GCA_028451465.1). Classification (NCBI taxonomy): domain Eukaryota; kingdom Metazoa; phylum Chordata; class Mammalia; order Rodentia; family Erethizontidae; genus Erethizon; species Erethizon dorsatum. The sequence continues at coordinate 81,528,155 of CM051829.1, forward strand.
TGGCAAAATACTTCTTTCTCCTTCCATCCTTTGTATCACTGTAGTCATTCATTTCACTTATATAGAAGCATACATGTATATAAGATATATACATTAGAGTACATAATTAAGTGCCTTTTTGCTATTAATATTTTGAACAAACTTAGGTCATTTAAGAATAAGAAAAGTAAAAGTCCTCAATTTACTTGATTCCTTCTATGCTTTTCCTTTCCTTGTAGAGATCTGAGTTTCTGAGCCATGTGTTTTCCTTCTTTCCAAAGAACTTCCTTAGCATTTATTGGAAGCCAGTCTTCTGGCAACACATTCCCTCAATTTTTGTTTGTCTGAGGAACTATTTCTCTTTCACTTTTGAAGGGTAAATTCACAGATTACAGAATTCTATGTTGTGGTTTTTGTCTTGACATTTAAATATTTCACCCCACTCTCTTCTTGTTTGTATGGGTTTTTGAAAGTTGGATATAATTCTTATCTTTGTTCCTCTATAGATGGTATTTTCTTTCTCTGCCTTCTTTGAGGATATTTTTCTTTGTCTTTGATTTTTTGTAGTTTGAAAATATGCTTAAGTGCAGATTTTTGTTGTTGTTTTATTTTCTTTTTACATTTATCCTGCTGAATGTTCTCTGAGTTTCCTGGCTCTGTGATTTTGCATCTGACATTAATTTAGGGGGAATTCTCGGTCATGATTGTTTTGAATATTTCTTTTGTTCTTTTCTTTTTATTTTCTTTCTGGTATTACCATTATGTATATGTTTTATGCCTTTTCTAGCTGTCTCATATTTCTTGGGTATTCTGTTACATTTCTTTTTTTTTTTTTTTCTTCTTCAGTCTTTGTTATCTTGCATTTCGATTTTGAAGGTTTCTATTGAGAGATCCTTAACTCAGAGCTTCTTTCCTTAGTTGAGCCAAGTCTACCAAAGGGCCCATCAAGCTGGGAGAGTGGCGCACCTCTGTAATTCCAGCTACCTGGGAGGCTATGGCAAGAGGACAACAAATTTGAGGTTAGCCTTGGAAACTTAGCAAGACCTTATCTCAAAATAAATAAATAAATAAATAAATAAATAAATAAATAAATAAGGGCTGGGGAGGTAGTTCACTGGTAGTGGTAGAGCACTCCTGAGTTTGACCCCCAATACTGAAATTTTTAAAAAGCCCATCAAAGGCCTTCTGTTACCATGTTTTGGATCTCTTGCATTTCTTTATGGTTGTCTATCCATTAGAGCCTTAGTCTGTTAATCAGAGCTGCTTTAAATTCTCTGATAATTCCAATATCCCTGGCATGTCTGGTGCTGAGGTTTACTTCATCTCCTCAAACTGTGTTGTTTCCTTTGCAATATCTCTTACAATTTTTTCCCTATAGCTGGGTATTGGGTAAAAGGTATTGATATAAGCAGAACTTTGGTAATGAGGTGGTGAGGTGTAAGGGGAGGAGAAGCATTCTGTAGTGCTAAGAGTAGGCCTCCGCCTGCTGGTGAGTGTGTGCCCTAGTGAGCCTTGTTCCCCTACACGTCAGTGTGATGGGGTGGCTAGAGGGGGCTGGAGTTGGGATTCCCCCAGGTCCATTATGTTCTGATAAAATCCCAATGGGTTAGGCTCTGGTTAGTTCTCCCGAAAGGAGACCTTGTTAAGAAGAGCATGCTCTGGCATGTTTCAAATGGGTTCCCCCCACCTCCTGCCAGGAACTCAAGGGGATTTTTCTCCATATTTACCATGAGGACCTGGTTGAACCCATGGAGGTAAAACTCACGAACCCATGAGGAGCCTTCTATGTCTACATCCTCCTAGAGTTTTAAATTCTCAGACTTGTCCGCTGAGCCTCCAGCAGTTTGTCATTACATTTCTGGCTTTCCTACCACAGCAGTGCTTCCTGCAGAGGTTTGTACAAGAGTTTCTGATTCTGTGAGGTGCAGGTCCCTGTATCTGCCTGCCTGTCTCTCTAGTTTGGGGGCAATAGTTGCTCTGCGCCCTCACTTCTCTTGTGTACCTAAGAACTGTTGATTTTTCGATGTGCTTGGCATTTTACTTGTTGTTAGGATAGAGTGGCAACTTTTAAGCACTTTAGACACCAGAAACTAGAACAGTGGTACAGCTGAAAAATGGTACTTCCTTCAAATTCAACACTCAGCCTTTCTTCCCTCCTTTACCATGGGTCCTTCCAACAAAGAACCTGCCCATCCAGGCTTGCAAGGTGGTAGTAGGACCCATGGTCTCTTCCCAGGCCCTCTGAACTGAGCGAGATGGTGCAGGCTTGCTGCTCCCAAGGCAGATTCCGGCTGCCCACAGGACGAGGCACAGCCTTTTGACTCAATTAGTTGTCATCTGAGCTGAGCCTTCCTTTTTGACTGATGTTTTACTGGCATACCTCTGGGTGTGGGAGCACCTGGGAAGAAATACACAGCTTTTCAAGCTCCCATCTACAGCATGATAGGAAGACCCCAGAATGAAACAGCCTTTCTCCAGTAGCCACCATATTTCCTGGGGCCCAGTGAGTGTACAATGATTTTTGAGTGAATAAGTAGCATTTTTAACAGGAGTATATTAGTAACCGTCGAAGCCTTTCCCACAGAAGGTAAAGATAAATTTCAGAGCACCTACAGCTGGGCTAACAAGGCAAACTATGAAGACAAAAATACTGAGTCAAATCAACCATGGCTAACTATGCTGTCCATGAACCCAATTAGGGGAAGAATTCCTTTGAAAAAAATCATTAAAAAGAGTTATTCTCTTCGATATAATAACTGCCATTTTCCTAGGACATACTGTAGCACCAGGGAGAAGGCAACTCCTTATTTTGTATTTCTATCATTCTATCATCAAAAGACTCCAAATCTTAAGAATTACCTAAATAATACATATATAAGTATGAAGAAGGATTAAACATCACTAATAATTCCTCTCTACAGAGATAATCACTACTAACACTTTGGTCTGTTCCTTCTAGCATGCGTGTATGATATATATGAATTTCAACAGTAGGAATACAATGCAGCTTTATATTGTACTTTCCCATTTAATGGCATATGTTTTTTCCGCATATCATTAAATATCCTTAAACTGCTGATGTTTAGTAGATGTAGAATATTGTACTGTGTGGGTGTCACATAATTTATTATGGACATCTTTCATCAAGGTCTCTACTTTTTGACTATGGAAATGACCTCATCCTGAATATTTCTGTATATAGTTCTATATATATTTATTTTCCTATGATTTCTCCTCATTTTTAAACTCCAGATTTGGCCACTTCTAAGGCAATAAGTTTCAAGCAATTAAATTTTGGCCCCTCAGAAGGGATGCCAAAGGATCCCTTTGTATAAATGTAATTTGAAAAACTTCACTTAAAATGTATTTTCTTTCTCTTTTTTGCAGTACTGGGAATTAAAGCCAGGGCCTTGTGCATGCTAAGCAAGTGCTCTACCACTGAGCTATATACTCAGCCAGAATTTCCATTTTAAAAATTTATTTAACAATATCAAAATTACATAATAAAGTGTAGGATTTTGTCTTCCTGAAGGAGGAATGTGTTGAAAAGATGCATTTACATGTGTGTGGAACAGGCTTCTGTCATGTGTGCAGCCTGCCTTAGGTGATAATTGAAGTAAAGATTATTTTTTTGTAGAGTGAGAATGGTATTTTCATTGTAGTTCATATGGGAATTTATTTCTGATGTTCTTTTTTTAGTTTGTACACCAAAAATCAGTTGAGGTTGAAAATTTTTATGCTTTTTTAATAAACAATAAATATTAAAAACAAAAAAAAGAAAAGAAAAGATGCATTTATTCTAAATCATTTATTGAGCACCTACTATATGTGAGGCTTTGTGCAAGCCCTGGGGACCCAGCTGTAAGACAGGCTGGGAATCACGTAGCAAGTTTTGCATATAACGTTTTAAAAACCTCTTTTCTCCCCTATTTTGTCCATTTTGTTTAGAGTGAGTCACATTGTGGGCATTATATATGCCTGACACAGTAGGTCTTCAATGACAGCAACAGTCCCCCTCTCCTATTTCCTTGAAACAGAATTTTCATTCACTCAGTGGCTATGCTGAGCCACACAGCTCATCCTGAGACCCAGTGTGCACTGAGTAGCTATTGAACCGAGTTCTCTATGAACCCAGAATCTTGGCATCAGTTACAAGGACCCTCTCTAAGCTAAAACTAATATGACTTGACTTGAAGGATCAATAATTTATAAACTTTGGGGTTCAATCTTGACTTGTGAACCTGGATGATATGCCTTACATGGAATGTTCTCTTTGAAATCTTAATGGAAATTTTGGGGCTATTCAGTGTTCCCTTTGCCTTTTGTATCACAAAACCTGATTAACTCTTTTGTACCACTAAAACTGCATCACTGCTGCTCAACCCCCAAGAATCACTTCTAGCTTTGTGAACATGACCTTGAAAGAGCTTCAGCCATTTCAAGGATGTAAATGTGACTAATAGAAGGGCAGGGTGGAGGGACAAGCTCTGTCTTCATGTGATGGACCAACTCTTTCTTGGAGACAAATACAGATTATTTTAGGGAATAAAGTTCTTACTGTGATTTTCTTTTTCTTTTATGTAAGCACTAAAACCACTCATTTTCTCAGAAGGAAGCTTGTCTGTTATGCACACTCCTGTGTGTGTTTGCTGCTAATCCAGTTTTATGCACACTCCTGTGTGTGTTTGCTGCTAATCCAGAAGTTCACATAGCAAGCTAAGGGCCTTTTGTGGAAGTTCTAGGTGGTCCTAGTGACCCATAACTTCTCGAAGGAATTGTTTTCAAAAACTGAAATTTTAAATAATCATCTTCTGGCCTTCATAAAATAAAACAAAGATGTGCTTAGAGAAGCTGGCAGAACTCAGAGCTGGGTTATAGGTAAGGAATATCAGCACTACTTCTTTTCATCTTCTATACCATCCTTGATTTCTTTTCTTAGTATTTTTTTATCTGTTTTTCTTTTTCTCAGTATTTTTTCTCTTTCTCTTGGGCATTGAAAATGTTTAAAAACTCTTTTGGCACCCTGTTATAATGCAATATTTCCTAAAGAAAATCTAGCCTAACATGAAAAAATTATGAGCTAAGCTTCTTTTATCCACATTAGAGAGTGTTTGGAACATTGATCTCTGACCACCTCTGATAGATAATGGCCACTTTAGAACTCTCCAAGGATGGACTGACTGCTGGCCAAATACATGATACATTGTGCACTTCAGTAGAGGAAGGTTAGGCCCACACATAGCTGTAATGAAAAGTGAGGTAGGGGGATTTATATACCTAATTAAAAGGAGCAAACTCAAATCCAAACTCATAAATTGGCTTTTAGAGTCCTGACTGCTGAAAGAGTTGCAAATTAAAGCAAGTTGGGGTGAGAGTTCATTTTTCCTGGAGCAGGTGAGCCCAGCCAACTCTTTAATAATAGAAATATTTCTCTCAGTATTAATTTTGCTTACAATAAAAATATAAATATATTCCAAATTGTATGATTATATAAATCTGATTTATGAAAATCTGTCAAAGTAACTATAGATGCTAAGAATCAGTGGCAGATACAGCTTGAGATGGAGAATAGGATTGTTTAGCTAATCAACTCTGGAATGTCTAAGGCATATTGTATAATTTAAAATTTGTTGTGTTTTGATAAAATTATCAAAAAAGGAATATGGAAAAATAAATATTGGATCACAGACAAGTGTAGGAATTCAAATTCTCTGATGTTATCCATGTAGGCCATACTGAGGTTTTTTTTCCCTATGATTCTGTTGAAATTTTTTTTCTGAATTAATAGCTGGTTAACATTTCCTTGCATTATTCCATTTTTATTACAATTCTAGGCCTCTTGGAGGATGTAAAATTGGTTTTTAATCACATCAGCAACAAGAAATCATAATGACTTTTTTTCTTCATTTCTCTAAAATGTGCCATTAGACTGTGGACACCTTAATATCCTGGGAGCAATCTGAGGACAAGGCCTGTGCTGCTCAGCCTCGGGTACCTGGCTCCAGGTTCCCAGAGCAGGCTCCTTGGCCTGGGATCAACTGAATGGTATAGGACCCAACACCTTTGGTCCTTGGCTTCCCCGGCCTGAGGAAAGCCATGGAGTGGGTTACCTCAGTGTCTGCAAGTGTTATAAATTGTAGGGACAGTTGTGGAATTTGCATGTTTCAGGTCTTCAGACCATAGTCTCACTTTCTGTTTTTTCAATTTGTAGAGATGAAGAGATTCAGAGGCAGAAAAACTAAATAGGCAAAGATACAGAACACAGGAGAGATTTCTAGAGAGCCTCTAAATTTCTTCGTTGCAGGAAGGAAATATAATCCTCACCATGCGGTAAATCTTCAGCTGGTCTCCTTCAAGGATGAACGATTCTCTGCCAGAGGGAAGAAGGATGACTAGGGGAGCTAATGGCCTCCCTATTATCAGCTGTAAACTTAATACTATATTTGTTTCTATAAATATTTGACATGTGAGTAGTAAGCAGGGAATAATGACCAGGCCCCAGTTACTCATCTGTTACTCTATAAATGGGAAATCTAGTGTTGGCTGATACAGTCAGCTTGAATCAAGTCTGTGTTACAATCCACAGGTGGATGGACCATCAGGAGCTGCAGCAAAATGTTCAAGGCAGGGGCTGAGGATGGAGCTCAGTGGTAGAGTGCTTGCCTAGCAGGTGTGAAGGTCTTGAGTTTGATCCCCAGCACTGCCAAAAAAATGTTCAAGGCAACCTGTTTGGGGTGAGAAAAAATCCTCTTGAATTTGCCTGCTTGCTCTGAGGCACTACACTCCTGGAGTTAATCCTCCAACCAGCTCTTTAAATCATCCCCTTCTCCGCTCTGGGGCTTTCTAGCCACTTTGCTTTGCACTGTGGCTGTACCTAGGGACCACTTCCTGGGTGGGGTGCACCAGAGCCTTTTACCAGGGTGCTCTGGACAACTCTTTTCCTTTTTGCCTATATTTCCATCTGCTTTATTAGTAATTCCATGCTCAAGACAGACTTGGATTTGAATGTGTAAGACAAATTGGAGAAGGGAATAGTCTCTTTGTAACTCAGTGGATTTATCTCTAAAATGTAGGGTGAACAGCCAGCTAGAGTTTGCCTGGGATACAAGACTTTTAGTGCTAAAACCAGGAAAGTCCCAGGCAAACCAGGAAACTTACACCTTATTTCTTGTGAGGATGAACTGAAATATTTGTAGAGCTCTGCTAGGGATTAAGTAGTCACTACATGTTTGCCCTCTCGTCCACCCCAGGTGAATTCAAAGTATTTGTGAAATAAATATATGTGGAACACCTCTAAGTACTCCCTATTTTGGGGGGGGCACAAACAAACAAAATCTAAGAATTTTTCTTGTCTTCGAAGTGCTCCCAATCCATTAGGGGATGAAACAGTAATATAAATGAAAATACAATACTTTTATTTGCTTATATTTTTGAGCTCCATTTCCTTCCAAAAAGAAAGGGTAGGGAGAAGCTCAGGATAAATGATACTGCACATGAACCTGAGAGTTGAAAGACAACAACTGCATAATTAAGGAAGACTAATGGTGGACTAATTATACCAAAAATGCAAGACTAAGCAAAGCTACTCCAATTGAACACAAAACAGCCAGAGAACACAGCAAGAATAACACAAGGCAGACTAAAATGAAACAGTAAATTATATGGTGTCAGCTCCACAAGTTCAAGGCACAGCTGTAGAAGTTCAAGGCAGAGTTTGGTGATGATTTTCTTAAAAACAGGCTGTACAACTATGGGTAGGTCCCGCACTCTAGGCCTCAGTTTCTTAGTCTAGGAAACAAGACACTCCCTGTGGCATCAGCTATCGTTATAGGATTCTTACACAAAGAGACGGGACACTGAGGCTTTTTCCAGGAAGCAGCTTTATTTGTGCCGGCACTGGCTCAGCAGATTCACATCAAAAGGCCGAGCACTGAGCATAGCAGGGATTTTACCTTTTACAAAATTTTTGGTTTTTTGTCTTCCTTATATGGTAACATGATAACATACTACAGACTGACTTGGTACAGTTTGTGTTACAGAGCCGTGTCAGAACTACACATGTGTACATAGGAACTGATTGTGCCACGTCACCTTCTTTTGTCCTGAGAAGGTCCTTACTACATTCTTTTGGGACCCTACTACATTCTCCCCTTTGATGCTTGGACCCTTTATTTCCCTATGCAGCTCAGGCTGGCCTTGAACTCACTTTGTAGCCCCAGCTGGCCTTGAACTCACAGCAATCCTCCTGCCTCAGCCTCCGGAGTGCTGGATTACAGGCACGTGGCACCATGCCCAGCCTTAAGGGTTTATATTTTTATAACATCGCTATATGTGTGGCCTTTTTTTTTTTTCAACCCTACCCTCAAAGAGGCTGGAGACAGACTGTATTACTAGAGTGGCTGGGCAGGGTAGGATTAGACAAGTTTTTAAAATCAAGAGTATAATACCTATGAGGGTTTTGAATCCCCTTAGAGTTGAAAACCATCTTTTGAACAACTTCCCAGGGTCCCATCCTTTCCAGGTCTGGACTGGGACATAAGCAATCTTTCTCATTTGATCTGTGATCTTTTCTACGACTTTTCCCTCATCATCTATCTGTAAGCAGCAGTTGCTCAAGTTAAACTTTTCACAGACTTTTCCCTTGGAAGCAAGCATGTAACCTAAGGCCAAGTGATTTTGATAGATAGCATTATGCATTTTGGTTTGCTGCTTGGTTACATTAAGAACTTTGGCAGTTTCACTGGTTATAATTTCTACAACTACCTGGTCTGATGCAGTTTAGCATGCAAATGGGGGTGTGGTAGCCCCAAGATCCATCCTCTGCCCAGGTGGCGGGGCCATAATGTTGGATTATGCACTTGGGAGTTCATTCATCTTTCCAATTGCCAATTTGTAGGGCATGCTGTTGTTGTTTTTTGAGTCTCTCTGTCCCCACATACTTGGGCTTCCAAATGTTTCCCTCTGGTGAGTGGGAGAAGGAAGAAAGTTGGCGAAGAGTTGCTAGCGCACGTGACCCTGACTAGCCTGGGGGGAGTACTGTGCAGGCTGTCCTTTCATGTTGCCAGTAGAGTCCACTGGGCCTGCCATTCAAAGGCTGCGTCAACATTGTCCCAAGCCTCTCCGAGATGAGAGAAGTTAGACAAGGGGCGCAGATCTGGGTCAAGGAGATCTGGGGAAACTGACCACTGGGTTTCCTGGGTGGTTGAGTTGTAAAATCTTTGGCCTAGGCAAGCTAGGCTTATAACAGAGGTGTTGAACCTTCTTCCCCCTGGGCAATTCAGTTTTTCTCAATAATTGAGGTTTTGAGGTGCCAAACTCCAGTAGTAGGACTGGGGTACCTGGTTCCATGATAAATTTCACAGGGATCTAATTCTCTAGACTCCCATGGCCGTTGATCTCCCATGTTGGTTCCCCTGCATACGTAGCAAAAAGAGATCTTTAGAGTCTGGACTATAGTTTTTGCTAGGGTTAGAAACAAATTTTTTGTCATGGCTGAGATGGGAGGTGGGCTACTTTTTATTTCCTCATAAAAGGAACGGAAGGCCTGATAAGATGTAGCTGCATGGGTGGTAGTGTCCCTTTTAAAATACAGTAGGGCTCCAGGATCTGTGCCTCGCCCATGGATGAATACACCAACTCTGTGGCCCTTTTTCTATTTGGGATCTTCCAAGTTAAGGATAGTAAAATTAACAGGGTTACAGGTCCCTGAATTACAGTCAGAGTTGGCCAAGCCCTTTTGGAGGAATGCTCTTTTGTCCTTGCCCAAGAAATGCAACTCTAATAGGGGCAATAAAACCAGTCTTCAGCAGCACATCTGGGCAGAACAGAAGATTCCTCACACATATACTTGTCATTAAATGTGTATTTCCAATCCCATTGCAGACACCCACATAACTCACTGTAAGTTGACTGGGTACATACATCAAAGAGTATCAACACTGGCCAGTTGAGATTAGTAATCTCAGTTTGATCGATCAGCCCCCTGCCTTCCTCGGAGTGTTGGACTTCTAACCATTCTTCACTAGGGGAATATTGTGCATCAAAACAAGTGTATTGACTTACCTATTGGCAGATAAAATAGGTTGTTTTATTATGTGTGCAGGTTCCCTGAACCTTCCCTTAGCATGAGAAGTGGGTGTGGTAAAGTCCAAGTACCTCCCGGGCCTGACCTGGTTATGTGAATACATGGGTTGCATGATGGGAGCTCAGGTTTACCAGTGGGGCTCCTAGTAAAAACACCCACTACCAACAAAAGCCCCTACCCACAAAAGAAAGATGAGCACCACAGGTGCCTTTCACCACATTTCCAGTCAGCCTGGGCAGTCTGGCAAGGGCTATGGCAAAAATTAGGGCTGGGGACCCAAGTACAGTTAAGAACAAGGGATGGCAGCGCATACCAGAGGGGCCAACCACAAAAAGGGATGCAGTTTGTTTATGCCACCAGTTGGTAATGTCCCCAGGCTTCTGCCGTGTGTAGACTAGTAAGCCTCTGGTGTTACTAGAGTGGGGTCGCCATCTCCCAATGGTGTCTCTGAGGTCATGGGCAGCTTCTTCCGGATTATCATTGGAGAATGATTTCTTTTAAAGGAATCAGGCCACCTCAGATGGCTTTTCCACGTGGGTGGGGAAGGCCTCTACCCAGCCTGAGAAGATAACACAAAGACTAACAAATACTTGTAGCCGCTGATTCCACCATTCTTTTGGAGGCCATGAGCTTTGCTTCTTGGTCTGCCTCAGTTTCCCTGTGCAGCTGTGGTGTCTCCCCTTTGATTCCCTGACATTGCATGACTGTCATTCTTTTAGGGGCCACACAACATGTAAGAGTTTGAGGATTTCTTTACCATACTTCATGTCTTTTCCTTCTGAGTTTATTAGGCCCTTCTCTTTATATAAAGCTCCATGTATGTAGAGGGTGGTGAAGACATACTTAGAGTCTATGCATATATTAACACATATTCTTGCTGCCAGTTGGAGGGCTCAGGTTATTACAATGAGCTCTGCCTTCTGTGCCGAGATCCCCTTTGGCAGGGATTTGGCCTCAATAATAGATTTTAGGGTTACCACAGAGTACCCCAAAAGGCATTCTCCCTTTTTTACAAAAATGCTACAGTCAGTGAAATACTCAGCATTAGGGTCCTTGAGGCACTGGTCCTCTAAGTCCAGTTATCTGGAGAAACCTCATCCATGACCTCAATAGAGTCATGATCTGGCTGGCCTGGCCAAATAGGCAATAAGATTGCCTGGCTCAGGATCCAAACTACTTCTAGGTGGATCCAAACTACTTCTCACATAACATCCCCTGATATCTGACCATTTGGGCATTAGTTAGCCAGTATTGTCCCTTATACTCCATAAATATTAGTACTGAGTGTGGCACTCGTGCTGTTAATTCTTGTCCCATAGTCAGTTTGTCAGCCTGTGGCACCAAGAGGACTATAGCTGCAAGTGCTTACAAATAGGGTGGCCAGCCCTGTGAGACAGTCAAGTTGCTTGGAGAGGTGTGCCATTGGTTGATGCCATGACCCCAACATCTAGGTTAAAACTCCCACTGCTATGTCAGTCCTGTCATGGATGTACAAAAAGAGAAGCTTAGTCATGTCTGGAAGTCTCAGGTCTGATGCATTGGTGAGGGCCTTTTTGATCTCTTCAAAGCCTTTTTGCTGTACTTGCTTCCATAACAGAGGTTCCTGTTCTCCCCACTTTGTGGCCTCATACAGGGGTTTTGCCAAGACTGAAAAGTGAGGTATTCAGATTCTACAGAATCCTGCAGCCCTGAGAAACTCCTGAACCTGGCATTGGGTTGACGGGACTAGGATCAAACAAAATGGCCAGCTTTCTTTCTGGGCCGAGTTGGTGCTGTCCCTGTGAGAGGCGAAAGCCAAGGTACTTGACTTTCTCTTGACAGATTTGGGCTTTTTCCCGTGAGACTTATAGCTGGTTTCCAATAGAAGGGTAAGGAGCTGCGGCGTTCCTTCTGTGGAATCCTCCCAAGACCTTCCAGCCAGCAGCAAGTCATCTATGTACTGAAGCAAGTCACGGCCATATTGATCTGCTGGGAAGGCTCTTAGGTCAGAGGCTAATGCAGTATTAAAAATAGTTGGGGAGTTTTTGAACACCTGAGGTAATCTGGTCCAAAGCAACTGGCCCTTGTCACCATTTTCAGGATTCTCCCACTAGAAAGTGAAGATTGGTTGACTCTGGGGAGACAAGCAGATGCACAAGAAAGCATCCTTGAGGTCTAGACATGTGATAAAGGCAGCTTCAGCAGGGATAAGACCCAAGAGAGTGTATGGGTTCAGGACAACTGGGTGCAGGGTGACAGTGGCCTGGTTTACTGTGTGCAGGTCTTGAACTGGCCAACAGTCATTGGCACCCAGCTTCTGGACTGGTAGGACGGGGTATTCCAAGATATCCGACAGGTTTGGAAGATCATGTATTTTGGAAGCCTCTCCATCTGTGCCTTATGAGGGATGAAATGTATCCACCACTGCCACCACCATCTGCAGCCTCTGCTGCAGAGACCCTACCAGAACTGGTCAGACCCCCAAAAGTTGCCTCTTCCCCAGTGTCATCTGCAGCTTCCCCAGAGACCCCTCCAACAACAGCCTCCACTGAGCTGCTCATTCTGACTCCTCGCTCACCTGTGGGCACCCATCAAGAGGACCCATCTGGCAGCCTGACCCTCCAGCCCTGTCAAGGTGCCATGCAGATGCAACTTCAAGAGACTCAAGGACCCCTTTACTATAATCAACAGGGGCAGATACAGGGTGGTGAATGAGTGTTAGTGTATCAACCCTTCACCTCCACTGATCTCCTTAATTGGAAGAATCACACACTTTCAGGCAATAATTGACTTGATGCAGCCCATTATCCAGGCCCACTATCACACATGGATTGATTGCTGGCAGCTCCTCCTGACCCTATTCAACACCAAAGAGTGCCACCATATCACCCAAGCAGCACTGAAATAGAGGATGATCCCCCAGCCGGACCACTAGTAGTCCAGGCATATGCCTGAGGTCATTTCCCAGGGACGGACCCCCAAGGGGACCCAAACACACAATATGACCTTATTGGAAGATATCAGGAAGCCCTTCTGAATAGCATAAAAGCCAGAGGAAAAAGGACCATGAATATGAGTAAGATGTGGAAAGTGCTCCAGGGGATGGAAGAAAGCCTGAGCCAATTCTATCAGAGGCTGTGTGAAGCATTCGATCTGTATACCCTTTTTGACCCAGAAGCAGCTGAGAACCAGTGGATGGTGAATGTGTCATTCATAAGCTTGGAGTCCTCAACTGGACTGATAACTGGTGGTCAACTTGTAACATCCAGCTGAACTGAATCAGTGTGGTGCTGGGTGTGGAGAGCCCACCTGAGGACTGTTGCCAACAATGTAAAAAGGAGAACCGCAGAGGAAGAGGTGGTGCTGTTGGTTCTCCTGGAGGAGCTTGTTGCACTGGATTATCTGATATGAGCTTGACTGTTCTCATCATCGGAGAAGCTCGGGACCTTGTTGTCACTGAGGATGGCTGTGGTACTTTTCGGGGGAGCATCACTTCCTGGCACCTCTGCAGATCCCTCAGCCTGCTGGCACAGATCCTTCATCCCACTGGCATAGACTTTCTAGGTTCCACCACTGACCTTTGGGCCTTCCAGCACAGATCCGTGGAACAGACTTGCATGAGACATTGTCAAGGGCCCTAGGCCTTCAGTTGGACTCATGAGGGCATTGCCACAGGCTCTGGGTCTTCAGCTGGACTCATGCAGGTTATTGCTGTAGAATCCAGGCCCTCAGCTGGATTCTTTGGGTCTTTAGTGTGTGGACAGATTTTCTGCACTTTTTGTATATGACTCTTTGGGTGACTATTACAAAATAATCCTATAAATTATGTGTCCTGTATGATATTGTTTGTCTTGCAAACCCTGACTACAACACTGAGGAAGAGGATGATTGGCCAGGAACCATTTAAGAGAGGGGCCAAGGAGCCGGTGAGATAGCTCAGCAGCATAAGCGCCTGCCTGGCAAGTGCAAGGGCCTGAGTTCGACTCCCAGAACCCACATACGAAAAAAGGGCTGGTGATATCGCTCAGCAGCTTGGGCACCTGCTGGTGCAGGAGGTCCTGAGGTCAACCCCTGGTACCCACAAAAAAGAAAAAAGAGAGGGGCCAACTGAGCTCAAATCTCAGAACAACTGCTGGCTCCATCTAGTGGCCCCCAGCCTAGTTAAAGCCCATACAAGGCACAGTGACTGCTGCAGGCTGAACCAGTCTTGTTCCAGCCTCACCACCAGAAACCAGCCTGAACTTCAGGGGAAATAAAGGTGCAGGCTTGCTGGGATTATCCACTACCCCACCATAAAGCTACTGCTGGCTTGCTGGGATTAATCAACATGGATCTGGACCTTGCCCACATTGTCCACCAGTGACAGCAGAGACACACATTGAAGTGGACCTTTCTTCCCCTCTCTCTTGTTCTTTTTTTTTTTTCTGTTTTTTCTTCATTGCTTATTCTTGTTTTTATATGATTGTGAACAAGATTTCTAGTTTTTTTGTGGTTGTTGCTCTGTTCCCTTTTTATTTCTTCTTTCTCTCTTTCCCTCCTGTCATCTGTACCAGTTTCCTAAAGTTTACATGATCTTCCTTTGTCCTCCAGCCTTGCTTCTAATCTCTTCCTCTTCTTCTATTTCTCTATTTTTTCCCCTAAACCCTTTTAAATTTTCTCCCCTGAGGGTAAAATTAGCATACTGAGGGCTTATTTACTGCATACAACTTTCTGGTTTGTTTTAGATTTTGTTATATAACCACAAATCTAGTTCATATGGTTAAAGGTGGCAAAAAGTTTGTCATTTTCTAGGCTGTGTTTGATGCTATTGTTATTGCTGATTGTACCACTTTAGCCAAAGTGACATAATGGTTCTAACCAGCTGTTCTTCCTGGTATACCAAGACTGAGATTGCCTAAAGGGCATAGAAAATACTGTGGGCCAGTGCCAAAGAACCAGGGGCTGGGCCAAGCAGGCAGCAACTTCTCATCCCCAACAAATTGAAGAGGTAGGATCTTGCCACAGACTCAAAACCCAAAAACCAGCTACACCTTGAAGACACTTCTGAGAAGTAGTCATTTCCTAAGGGTTCTAAATACTAGCAATAAAGCAACTCACCATAGGCAATTTACAAGCATCAACCCAGGAATTAAAATAAAAAAAAATAGAATATGAGACGACACTTAAACAAGATGCAACCCCAGACATACAGTTCACAAAAGGCAAACTCAGGGGACAATGAGGTGGGACAACCTGAAAGCCACCCATCTGACCTCCCTGAAGTGTTAACAACAAAGCAAATGAATGAGGCTCTAGAAAAAAATCAGAAATAATTTCTGAGATAACTACCAAGATGGTGACCACATTGAAAAACATGCTTAGTGACTCTAGAGCAGATACAGCTACAAAAAAATAGAGGCACTTAAGAAAATGATGGAAATCATGAATGCCCAACATAGGAAAGAAATGGAATCCATAAAACAGATTCACGCAGATATCCAGGAGACTAAAAATTCCTTGAAAGTATCCACAGCAGAATGAGCCAAGGTGAAGACAGAATCTCAGATATAGAAGATGGCTTGCTTGCAGTTAACAATCATGAGAAGAACAATTTCTTAAAAATAGCAAGAGGGGCCGCTGAGATGGCTCAGTGGCTTAAGCGCTTGCCCGGCAAGCACGAGGGCCCGAGTTCGACTCCCGGAACCCACATACGAAAAAGGGGCCGGTGATATCGCTCAGCGGCACGGGTGCCTGCTGGCGCGCGAGGTCCTGAGGTCGACACCCTGGTACTCACAAAAAAAAAAAAGCAAGAGACCACAAGAAATCAATCCAGCAGCTGCTAGATGGTGAAAAGAAGACTAACAGGAGATTGATTGGAGTCCTTGAAAAAGCAGGAGATAGCACAAATAATATTTTAAAAAACCTGTTTACAGGTGTGGTGGCAGAAAACTGCTATGGCAGGAAAAATAATTTTGTCATACAGATAATTGAGGCATATAGAACTCCTATTAGCCATGATAAAAAAAATCTAGAGTGAGGCACATCATAGTCAAAATTCTAGAAATTCAACACAAGAATGGAATATTAAAAGCTGAACATTAAAAGCTATTAAAGAAACAAATCACCTATAAAGGAAAGCCTATCACAATCACAGATAACTTCTCAACACTAACCCTCAAGTCAAGGAGAGCTTGGAGTGAAGTATTTCAAGCCCTAAAAGAAAACAACCTCCAACCCACATTGATGTATCCCACAAGAATATCTTTCAAAATTGATGGAGAAATAAGATACCTCCATGAAAAAGAACACCTGAAGAAATTAATGAACACCAAACCAGCACTCCAAAATGTTCTGAAGGACATTCTAGAAAGAGATAACAAGGACTACAACTCCATGAACCCCAACAGAAAGAATTCACCAGGCAAGGCAAACAATTAAACAGAGGGGGGAAAAAAGGGAGCCAACAACAGGAAAATAATATGACAAGGATAAGTTGATACATATCAGTTATGTCCATCAATATTAATGGTCTCAATTCACCAATCAAAAGAAACAGATTGGCAGAATGGATCAACAAGCAAGATCCAACAATATGTTGCATACGAGGAGCACATTTAATTCAAAAACAAATTCATAGACTGAAAGTCAAAGTATGGAAAACAATACTCCATGTGACAGGAACCCCCCCAAAAAAAAAGGTAGCTGTTCTATTTGCAGACAAAGTGAATTTCAAGCCAAGACTGATTAAGAGAGACAAAGAAGGTCACTATATCCTTGCAAAGGGAACAATCCAAGGGGAAGAGATAACAATCATAAATATATATGCACCAAATACCAATGCACCCAACTATATAAAACAAATATTAATGGACATGAAAAATCAAATAAGTACTAATATAATTGTGTTGGGGAATCTCAATACCCCACTGACACAAATAGACAGATCAACTAGACAAAAAATCAACAATAAAATATTAGAACTGAACCAAACTTTTCAACAAATAGACTTAGTAGATGTCTACACAGTGTTCCACCCCACAACATCAGAATACACATTCCTCTCAGCTGCACATGGGATGTTCTCCAAAGTAGACCACATACTAGATCATAGAACATGCTTAAGTAAATGCAAAGGCATTGCAATTGTCTCATGCATATTATCAGATCATAGTGCAGTGAAATTGGAAATCAGTCTCAAAAGAAACCACAAGAACTTCATAAACACATAGAAATTAAATAACACCCTCCTGAACAAGTGGGTCACAGACAAAATTAAAGAAGAAACTAGACAATTTCTACAATTAAATAATAATACCAATACAACATATCGGAACTTATGGGACACAATGAAAGCAGTCCTATGGGAAAAATTCATAGCAGTGAATACCCATATCAGGAAAACAGAGAGAGCTCAAATAAATAATTTAACATTGAACATCAAGCTTCTAGAAAAAGAAGAGCAGGCCAAGCCCAAAGCTCATAAGAGGGAGAAAATTATAAAGATCAGAGCACATATTAATGCAGTGGAGACTAAGAAAACAATACAAAGAATCAATGAATTGAAGAGCTGGTTCTTTGAAAGACTAAATAAAATTGACAAACTCTTTGCCAACCTCATCAAGAAAAGGAAAGAAAAGATTCAAATCCACACAATTAGGAATGAAAAGGGTGAAATCACAATGGATCCTGCAGAAATCCAAATGATCATCTATACTTATTTTGAGAACTTGTATTCTAATAAGATAGAAAATGCAGAAGAAATTGACAGACTCCTAGATACATATGAATTGCCAAAACTGAATAAAAAAGATATAAAAATTCTAAATAACCCAATATCAATGAAATTGAAAATGTAATTAAAAACTTACCAACAAAGAAAAGCCCATGCCTTGATTGATTCACTGCTGAATTCTACAAGAAATTTAGAGAAGACCTAATACTGCTACTTCTCAAACTCTTTATTGAAGTTCAAAGGGAAGCAATACTCCCAAAATCATTCATGGAAGCAAGCATTACCCTGATACCAAAACCAGAGAAGGAACCAACTAAGAAAGAGAACTACAGGCCAATCTCCCTAATGAACATAGATGCAGAAATCCTCAGTAAGATACTGGCAAACAGAATGCAGCAAATCAAGATTATATAACATGACCAAGTGGGATTCATCCCAGCGATGCAGGGATTGTTCAATATATGCAAATCAATAAATGTAATACACCATATCAACAGAGCCAATAACAAAAACCATATGATCATTTCAACAGATGCAGAAAAAGCATTTGACAAAATCCAACACCTGTTCATGATAAAAACCTGACAGAAAATTGGAAAGGATAGTCTTTATTTCAATCTGATAAAAGCTATCTATGACAAATCAACAGTAAATATTATACTAAGTGGACAAAAAATAAAAGCTTTCACTTTAAGGAACAAAGACAAGGATGTCCACTGTCACCACTCTTATTCAATATAGTTCTGGAAACATTAACCAGAGAAATAAGGCGAGAGAAAGAAATAAAAGGAATAAGGATAGGAAAGGAAGAAGTTAAATTATTATTTGCAGATGACATGGTACTCTACATAGAAGACACCAAAAACTCCACCAAAAGTCTTCTAGATTTAATAACCAATATCAGTAGAGTAGCCGGATACAAAATCAGCACTCAAAAATCAATAGCATTCCTGTACATGAATAACAAACTCACTGAGAGAGAAACTAGGGAAATAACACTTTTCACAATAGCATCCAAAAAAAAAAAAAAAGAAATACCCAGGAATCAACTGAACAAAGGAAGTAAAAGACCTCTACATTGAAAATACAATACTCTGAAAAAAGAGATTGAAGAGAATATCTGAAAATGGAAAGATATCCCTTGTTGTTGGGTAGGAAGAATGAATACAGTGAAAATGGCCATACTTCCGAAATTTTTATATAGGTTTAATGCAATTCTGATCAAAATTCCAACAGCATATCTCACAGAATTAGAGAAAACAATCCTAAAATTCATTTGGAACCAGAAGAGACCTAGAATAGCAAAGGAAATTCTGGGCAACAAATGCAAGGCAGGGGGCATCACAATCCTTGACTTCAAATTATGCTACAAAACCACTGTGATAAAAACAGCATGGTACTGGCAAAAAAACAGGCCCGAGGATCAATGGAATGGATTAGAAGATGCAGAAACAACTCCAGGCATACTCAGCGACCTTATCTTTGACAAAACCACCAAACATCTTCACTGTACTAAAGATAGCCTCTTTCATAAATGGTGCTGGCTTTCCACATGCTGAAGATTAGAATTAGACCCATATCTTTCATCATGCACTAAACTAATATCAAAATGGATCAAAGATCTAAACATTAAAACAGAAACATTAAATCTACTAGAATATAGAATAGGTAAAACTCTTGAAGACATTGTTGTAGGCAAAGACTTCATGAACAAAACCCCAATCACACAGAAACTATCACAAAGAATCAACAACTGGGATCTCATCTTATTAAAAAGCTCTTGCACAGCAAGAGAAACCACCAACAGAGTGGAGAGACAACCCACAGCTGGGAAAGATTTTTTGCCAGCTGTTCCTCAAAGGATGACTATCTAGAATATATGAAGAACTCAAAAAAATCAGAACCCCAAATTTAAAGACCCAATCCAAAAATGAGCACCTGGGGCCGGTGAGATGGCTCAGCGGTGTAAGCGCCTGCCTGGCAAGAACGAGGGCCCGAGTTTGACTCCCGGAACCCACATATGAAAAAAAGGGCCGGTGATATCGCTCAGTGGCACAGGCACCTGCTGGTGTGTGAGGTCCTGAGTTTGACCCCCACTACCCACAAAAACAAAAACAAAACAAAACAAAAAACAAAAAAAAATGGGCATCTGAGATGAATAGACACTTCACAGATGAAGAAGTACAAATAGCAAATAAATATATGAAAAATGTTCAGCATCACTGGTCATTTGAGAGATGCAAATTAAAACAACACTGAGATTCCATCTCACCCCAGGAAGAATGACTATTATTAAGAAGTCAACCAATAAAAAATGCTGGAGGGGCTGTGGGGAAAAAGGAACCCTTCTCCACTGTTGGTGGGAGTGTAGACTGGTGCAACCACTGTGGAAATCAAAGTGGAGATTCCTCAAAAAACTATGACTAGAGATCCCATTTGACCCAGGTATTCCCCTTCTTGGTATCTTCCCGAAAGAATTAAAAACATCCTACCACAGTGATATATGCACACCCATGTTTGTAGCAGCACAGTTTGTAATAGCCAAATCTTGGAAACAGCCCAAATGTCCATCAACTGGTGAATGGATAAGGAAGATGTGTTTCTTTTATACAATGGAGTACTACTCTGCCCTAAAGAATGATAAGCTTGAGACATTTCTAGGTAAATGGGTACACCTTGAAACCATTCTCTTAAGTGAAATAAATCGGACACACATGTATAAATGCTGCGTTGTTTCTCTGGTGTGAGAAACAAAAAGCATAAATAAGGACCAAAATGTATAATAGGTATTGTGAAATAGGAAGAAAATGTTCAAATGGGGGAGGGGAACAAGGGAGGGAGGAGGGGAAAGGAAAGAAGGGAAAAGTAAAAAAAAATGAGAAAAGAAGGGAAAAATGGAAACAATGCTTTTGTAAATCAGGAGGGGAGGAGGGGTTGAACAGAGAGTAGGGGAATGGGGAAAAAAAGAATCAAGTTTTATCATGTACAGGTACAAATTCTCTATGATGAATGTGATCATTATGTATACCTAAAATGTACTAATAAAAATCATTTTCTTTAAAAAAGAAAGACTATATATTACATGATTTCATCTATGTGAACTGTCCAGAAAAGGCAAATTTACAGAGACAGAAGTAAATTGCCTAGGGCTTGGGGTGGAGATTAACTGCAAAGAGGTGCAATGAAACATTTTAGCATGGTGGAAATGTGTTAAGACTGGATTTTGGTGATGGTGACACAACTCTGTAAATTTACTAAAAATCATTGAATTACACAGTCACATGGGTGAATTTTAGGTGATATAAGTTATATCTCAATGTTTCGTAGAAAGTATGAGAAGCCTGACTTGTGCTCCCTTCACACTTCAATGCCAGTTTCTACAGAACTTGGTCCCCAATCTTCTGTGCTTCTGATTTTTGCTAATAATTCTGAACTTGGGAGTCTGCCTCATTTACCTGTGGAACCATTTCAAAATATAAACACCGAAGAGTACTTGTTCCTTCCTCTAGCTCCCCTGCCCCAATTTTAGCAGGCCCTGGGACAGAAAAGAGGCTAGGATGTATATTTTGAACATGTTTCCCAGGTTCTTCTGGTAGAAACTATATTCCCTCAGTAAATTAATCCAACCCCAAAGCTTCAATTGATGGCATCCTAAATAACTTCCTAAGTACTATTGACCCAATATGTTGGCTTTATAACAAACTATCCCAGGATGTAGTGGCTTAAAACTCCACTGACTCCATTTTGCTCATGAATCTGCAAATTAGGCACAGCTCAGTGGGGACAGTTTATCTCTGCTCCACTTGGCATCAACTTGGTGGCTCGAAGGCTGAGGCTGGAGTTGTCAGAAGGTCACTCTGTCACATAGCACCTGGGCTGGAAGACTCAAAACACTAGGTACAGGGCCTACTGAGGTCCTCGTATATCTCTCTACATTTCCATGTGGTCTTTCCTGTGTTCTCTCTAGCATGTCAAATTCAGGTGACTCAGGGCTCCAAAGCATATTTTGAGGAAGGGAGAGAGAAAAATCAAAAGCACAGAGAGAGAGGCGTTATAGAAGTTATATCATCTTTTATGGCCTAGCCTTGGGAAAAAATGTGTGGTGTCACTTCTGCAGCATCCTATTGTTTGAAAGAATTACAAAGCACCTTCCACATTGAAGAGGAAGGAACACAGACCTCCTCCTCTTCATGGAGAGATCACATCATACTGTGAGAAGATCATGTGAAATGGGATAGATGTTGTTCTGAACATCTTTGAAAAGTACAACCTTCTACAACTTCCAAATGCTCTGTCTTCTCCTCAAACTTCTAATAGTTCCAGTTCAACAGTTCTAATAGCTCATGAGCTTGCTGTCACTCTCGCTAGGAAACTGCACTGATCAGAAGAGAACTGCCACCAGCTCTTTCCACCACACCTCCCGGGTGTCCCTCACTTCTGCCCATTTACTCTTTCGTCTGTGTGGAAACCATGGACAACACTCCCTACTTTCCACTGAGGACATCTCCTGCATCTGTACCCCAGATCCCACCTGCCTCCTGCCCCCCTCAAGCACATCGTATCCGCAGTTCTCCAGAGCTTCGGATTTCCTTCTGCTGAATCATGCCCTTCAGCAGGCACAAGTTCTGCTTTCTCTTCTATGTTCAAAAGGTGCTCATTAATCCCATCACCCTATGCCCCTACCTTTTTTCTCTCCTTTCTTTTAAGTAAAACTTATTGGTTCTGTGTGATGTCTCCAGTTATCCCCATTTCTCTCAAATCCATTCCAAATGGGTTTTGGCTCTTCATTCTACTAAAACTGTACTCTTGAAGGCTATCAGTGACTTGCATGTTGCTAGAGTCAGCGATCGTTTCTCAGTCATTGTTCTTGCCCCTCGTGCTCCCCACATGCAGCATTGATATCCGAATTGTTCTCACTAGTGAGGTGTTTTTTTTCACTTGCATCCCAGACAACAATCTCTTTTCCTCTGACTTTTCTGGTAGCCTGTTTTTCAATAATTTTGCTTTATCCTTCTTTTTCCTGACCTCCAAATGTTGGAATGCCCAGGGCTCAGTCCTTGAGTGCTGTGGTGGTTTGTACTGTCATTTCATTAATGTGGACACTTGGTTTCCCAGATTCCACTTTTCTGGATGGTTCCAGGCCAAAGAGGAAATGGTGAGATTGGGAAGGCAGAAATGAAGAAACAGCAACCTTTATGTTGGAGGTCCTTGGTCAGGACAGATGCCTAGGTGCCCAGCAGGTTCCAGCATGCCCATTCTCTCTTCCTTCCCATGTCCAGCTCTTATTCCCAACTGCTAACCAAGAATGGCCCCGGCCTCCACCAGATGCTGGACTGTGGACCTCTAGGAGCATGAGCTACACCAGGCCAGAGCTTGCATAGATCAACCCACAAACCCCCCTCACGGGCCTTGGCCATGTCTGCTTTCTCAGAATGATTGACTCCTTCCTTGATCGGCCAATGCTGCTTCCAGACCTTGGTTCATGAACTTGATTCTTTCCATGATTCTGGTCGCAAACCGAGTTGGACGAGAACAGACTCAAAGTCAATGGTTAGGTTCAAGGTTGACCTTATGGGGAAATTTGATTCTGTTCTCATCCGATTCGGTTTGCGACCAGAATCATGGAGAGAATTGAGTTTGTGAACCAAGGTACCACTTTATTTTCCTAGTTCTTTCCTTATAAATCCTTTATCCCGTTACACAGTTTGTAACTCTGCCCCGCCGACCAAATTCTGACTGATAGTTATTGGTACCAAAAGCGGTTTTAGTGGAAAAGAACCTTCAGGATGAAAAATCTTAAATTGGTTCACTAATCCAACTAGGTCTGAAAGCATTAAATACCATGTTGCTGATGATAAACTGGACACCGTCATGTAGTGACAAAATTTTATTAAATAAACACCTGTAGTCACCTGCAATCAAGCTCTTAGAGAAAGCAAAGCATTGAGTGCCAAGTAGCTATTGCCATATAAGATTTTAGTGCAAATGAAAGTCATTAAGAACTTGGTTACTTTTTTTGTGTGTGTGGGTACCGGGGGTTGACCTCAGGACCTCGTGCGCCAGTAGGCGCCTGTGCCGCTGAGCGATATCACCGGCCCTTTTTTCGTATGTGGGTTCCTGGAGTCGAACTCAGGCCCTCGCGCTTCCCAGGCAGGCGCTTACGCCACTGAGCCATCTCACCGGCCCCCAAGATCTAATCTTGAAGGTGGCTGATTTATAATGCAAAAAGAATTTATATCTGTATATATATGAAAAATCATTCATCTATACAGTTTAAATGGGTAAATTATATGGAATATGGCTTAAGTCTTTAAAAAGCTGCTACCCTACCCCCATCCCAGAATTCACAACCTTGAAGAGTTTTATGTAAAAGTCAGGGCACTGATTAGGAAGAAAGGGGATCCTGAAAACTGAGGATCTATGGACAGTTCTTAAGCAAGTGAGGACCTCAGACCCTAAATTCTGCCAATCTTCTGTGTCACTATAAGCAAAGCTGCCTCTTCTGAGGTGGTCTCCCCATCCTTAGAATCTGTACTGATCTCTTTCCAGGTGGGTCACATGCAGGGGACTGCTGATTTCCACCGGGCACTGGAAACTGGCCCTGACCCATTTCATCTACAATCAAGGAAGATGGGATATCTCATGGTGTCTTGTCCAGTTTCAAGGTTTTAAGTGTCTCTCTATGCTGCTGACTCAACCTTATAGCTTGGACCTCTCTCCTGAACTCCAGACTCATATACTCTATTGATTCCTTTAAACCTCTGCTTGGATACCTAATAGGCATCTCAAAATGAACATGTCAGAAGTGAGCTCTTTCTATGCCCCTCCCCGAAACTTGTTCCTCTACAGTCTTTCCTGTTGTTTTTTTTGTTTGTTTGTTTGTTTTTGTTTTTTTATGTGGGTACTGGGAGTCGACCTCAGGACCTCGCTCTTGCCAGCAAGCACTTGTGCTGCTGAGCGATATCACCGGCCCTTTTTTTCCTTTATGTGGGTTCCAGGAGTCGAACTCAGGACCTCGTGCTTGCCAGGCAGGTGCTTATGGCGCTGAGCTATCTCATTCCCTGTTTTAATTAATGACAACTCCATGGCTCCACTTCTTGGTGTCCTCTAGTTCTCTTACATTCATACCAGAAACATTATCTGATCTTGTTGGTGTCTTCTCAATATATCCAGAACATACCACTTCTCAGAGTCACCACTGACATCGTCCTGGACTCAGTGATTTCCCCCCTCTGTGGCCTTCATAGTTGTCTCTTGCTTTGCCCATATTCAGTTTATTTCTGACACAGTTGCCAGAATGATCCTGTAAAAATACAAGTCAAATTGCACTCCTATGCTCAAAACCTTGTAACAGTTTTCCCTTTCCTTGGAGTGAAAGCTGGAGTGCTTAGGAGAGCCTGCATGACTCCAGATGACCTGTTCCCTCATCCCCACCCCCTTTTGTGGTACTGGTGATGAACCCAGAGCTTTGCACCGAGCTGCATCTCCAGCCATTTAAAATGTTTTTAATCTTTCGATACAAGCAGAGTCCTGCTAAGACACTAAGTTGCCCAGGCTGGGCTCAAATCTGCCATCCTCTTCTTTCAGACTTCCAGAGTGCTGGGATTACATGCATGCCCCACAATGCCTGGCTGCCTCCCTCTCCACACTTTTCACCTCATCTCTTTTTACTTTTCTCATCATCACTCCACCAAGTAATGCTTGCTGTTTTTCAGGGGTCCACCTCCCCTCAGGGCCCCTGCTAAAAATGCCTGTCTCCTGAAGACCATATGCCCGGCCTCTCAGTCACTTCCTCACTTCCTTCCCTGGACCCTACTTAAAATTGCAAACTCTCTCCACTTCTGATGCTCCTATTGCCTTTTTTTTGCTTCATGTTTCTTCCCTACTACTTAGCATTTTCCTACACGTTACACGTCCTGGTTTGGGTATGCTATGTCCTCCAAGGCTCACATGTTGGGGGAGGGGTGGTCACCAATGCAGCAATGGATTAATCCATTGATGACTTCATAACTCAGTGGGTTTATTGGGAGATGGAGCCTAAGTGATGAAAAGGATCACTGGTGACATGGTTTTGAAGGGTACATTTTGTCCCTGGCCCCTGCCTGGCTCTTTCTCTTTCTCTCTGCTTCCTGGCTGCCCTCAGGTGAGCAGCTTCCCTCCATCACATCCTGCCACCATGATGTTTCCGCCTTGCCACAGGCCTAAAAGCAATGGATTTGGCAGACCATGGACTGAAACCTTGAGCCAAAATAAAATTTTTCCTCTTTTAAGTTGTTTTTCTCGGGTATTTTATCATAGCAATGGAAATCTCACTAACACACACTATATAGAGAGAGGTTTGCCTTTTTTCCCCTCTCTCTATTACTATATCCACAGTATTTAAAACTGTCCCTGGCAATTGTAAGCTCTTCATAAGAGATAATTAAATGAGGGCTGGTGATATAGCTCAGCAGCATAAGCGCCTGCCTGGCAAGCACGAGGTCCTGAGCTCGACTCCTGGTACCCGCATATTAAAAAAAAAGAGAGAGAGAGAGATAATTAAATGAAAAAATGAGAGCATGCAAAGCAATAAAATGTAGTATAAGTATTCAATTAAGGTGTCTGTTACTGTTAACTTATTGACTCAGCTACGAAGTTTGGAGATGCTCCCACTCCCGTTTGTAAGTATTCTGGGGCATCGACCTTAGTTTATCTTCTCATCATCTTCTACCTGGATTATTGTCACAAGTTCCAGAGGAAATCCTGCCTTTTCTCCCCCTTTCTTTTTCTTCTTGTAAAAACTTTGCTGACATAGTTTTTGAAATCACAAAACTTATCATGTCAATCCCTGCTTAAAATTCTTCACTGGTTCCCCAGACCTATCAGGATGAAGTTTACACCTTTCTCTTAGTGCACACATCTTTTCCTGGTCCTGTCCTCTGACCCCTTCTGGCCTGACTCCTGAGATTCTTCCCCACAGCCTCTGTGCCAAGCAGACAGGGCCAGTTGAGGTTCCCCAAAGAGTAACACCAATTTATGCATCCACGCTTTTGCATATGCAGTCTCTGCTGCCTGCAATGACCTTCTTCTTCCTCTCTCTCTTCAAAATCCCACTATCATACTTGTCTTTCATATCTTGTCTCAAGCATGACGGACTGTAGAAGTTCTTCCTGACCTCTCACTCTGATTTAGATAATACTTTCTGTGCATGTCCCTACCATAGCACTTACAATCTTGCAGCAGAACTGATAGCTTGCTGCTCTGCTTCCCCCGGCAGTGAATGCATACTGGGAGGGTATCACGCTGTGCTTTGGGTGTTGTCACACTGTACTTTGACCTCCTAGACTAGTGCAGAAATGAGGGGGCTGCTTCCTGGCTGAATTAGCAATAGTTGTAGGGTGAAGCCTGATAGCTTTTTGAGGCTGCCTTACCTGGAAGAAGACAGGCAGATTAGAAACAAGACAGCCATGTAAAGAGCATAAACAGTTGAACTCTTGGGGCCAGTGAGTTACCACTTCCAATAGGGCAAGGGCGAGGCTCTATAAAACAGCAGTGACAGGAGAAACACACTGCACTTTGTACTCTTGGCTTGAAAACTATTTTGGGTGTGTGTGTGTATGTGTATCCCTTTTCATTATCCCTAATGTTTAAGAAAGTCTAATGGAAAATCCCAGCCCACCTTAGCTGTTCTAAAATAATTTGGGAGAAACAGTTTGGGACCACAGGTAAGCCAGAGTATTAGAGGGTAACACGTCCTTCATGGGAATGGCAGCCAGGCTCTTTTCCAAGTGGAGAGAATTTCAAGAGTTCTCTCACTTTGGAGGGCTTTACACTTCCCTCTGATGTTCCCTTTCTCCTCTTTATTAATAAATTTTGTGTTGTCTAAAAATTAAAAAAGGATTTTCTTCTATGCCTTCACCAAACAGAAGGTGAAACTTCCTTGTGCTGTGTTCTCGTCCTACAGCTTCTCCTTGACCACAAACCCCAAAGCTTTTGTGTTTTCTTTTGTGAAAGAAGCTGTAGTTTCTCACAGATGCTTAATAAATGCTTGGAAGGAGGAGGCTTTCTGAATGGTTGTCCAGACAGAGTGGCATCCTGATTGGTGGGGCAGAGAGTGGCCAGGGGTGGAAGGAGGAGAAGGCATTTTGACTGGAAGGGCAGGACTCATCCTGAGTGCAGAAGCGCATTGCACAGCTGTGAGGAACTCATTCTTTTGAAACAAGCTGTTGTAGAAAAGGAGCAAATATTGAAGCAACAGTTGGGGTGTTCGTAATTACAGCTCCCACTACCAAATATAAGATGGTAAAAGGGCGACAGAGGACAGTTTGGCCCAGAACAGTATTAAGACTGTGATAATAAAAGCAATCTGTTCCAGGAGAGGTCCTGGAGGGCTTGGAAAACAAAAATAAAACCAAGCAAGTGGAATGGATAAATAATGGAGAGAGGCAATAATAGCCACTTTATAAATGGCCAAGAGAATACTAACATTAATAAATCCTGAAAGAAGTATACAGGGTGTTGAAGATGAAGGGGGGGGTTGTCTTCAAAACAGCCAGTGACAAGAATGGGTGAAGTGAAGTTGTTAGAGGAGACGTTCAAACAGCAAAAAATAATATATGCTAGAAATACTAACAGATACTGACTTGCTATTTGTTTTATGTGAGACTAGAGTACATTTTTCTATACAATTTCTTCATATAAAAATGCCAGCCAGAAGAGACCTCAAGATGGCGGATGAGTAAGAAGCAGGCAGCAAAACTCTCTCTAAAAGTTACCATTGGAACACGGGAATATAGCGACCCAGAAAGCACAGGAGGGGGGGAGATGCCTCCCCGAAACCCAGAAAAGTTCTGAAGCGCAATCTGGGACCCCCGGCACCAGTGACGGGTGACTTCCAACAAAGAAGAAGGAAAGAAGGAGCAGACCGCGCGCGTGCACCTTCTAATATCCCGGGAGTTGGAGCGCCGGCGGAGGCTCAATTCTACGGACACGCGGTGGCAGCTGGCGCCCAGGGAGCCCCCACGGAGGATCCTGAGACAGCGGCGGGGCAGGGGAGCGGCGGAGAACGGCGCTGACCGGCGGTGAGTGTCTCTCAGCCACAGCTGCCCCGCGCCAGAGACCGACCGGCCGGGCGCCATTGTGGGGGGTGTGGCGAAACTCAGAGCGGCTCGGAAACTGCTCTGGGAACTTGTGCTCCGGACAGGGCAGCACAGGGCCTCTCAATTGAGCCCACGAAAGTGTGCTGAGGTCAGCAGGCGAACGAGACTGGACTCTCAGCCACACCTGTCCCGCGCCGGAGAGCGACTGGCCCGGCGCCATTGTGGGGGCGTGGCGAAAAACCAGAGCGGCGGGAACCAGTGCAGGGAACCCGCGCTCCGGACAGCACGCTGAGCCTCTCAGGCCCAGGGATCGTGAAAGGGTGCTGAGAGCGGAGGCGAGCTAGACTGGTCTCTGCCTGAAAGTACGCGCCTCTGCTCACCACCCGCCAGAGGGCGCTCCTGGCTTACTGGGACGGACCTGCACAGAACAGGACTTTGTCACAAGGTACCTGCCTACAACAGAGTCAACACCTGGAACTGATTCTTTTTATATTTTTTATTTTTATTTTTATTTTTTATTTTTATTTTTATTTTTTTTCTCACTGATTTGTTTTTTTGTTCTGACGAAGGGTTTTTTTGTTTTTGTTTTGTTTTGTTTTGTTTTTTGGTGGGGTTTTATTTTTGATCTGTCTGTTTTATTGTTTTTATCTTTGTTTTTGTTTCTGTATGTGTATTTGCTCTTTCCTTCATTATTCTCTCTGGTTTTTTATATGAGTGTAAACAGCGCCTCTAACTTCTTTGTGATTGTGGTTGTGATCTGTTCTTCCCTTTATCCCTTCCTTCTCTTTTTACCACCTGTCCTCTGCACTAGTGTCCCAATTTTAGTGGGATCCCTCTTGGTCCTCTAACCTTACATCTAATTCCTTCCTCTTCTCCCAATACTCTATTTCCTCCTTAACTCATCTTAAATTTAAACTCCTCAAGGAAAAATTGACATACATAGGACTTGTATACTGCATATAATTTTTCTGGTGTGTTTTAGATTTTGTTATATAACCGCAACTCTATACAGCTAAAAGTGGCAAATAACTGGTTAGCTCAGTCTGTCATTTTTTAGGCTGTGTTTGATGCTTTAGTTAACATTATAGCCAAATGTGAAATAATTGTTCTAAACATCTTTCCTTCCTGATATTTCATGATTGAGATTGACTAAGGGACACAGAAAATACAGTGGCACAGTACCAAAGAATCAAGGACTGGGCCAAACAGGTAGCAACTTCGCATACCCAACGAATTGAAGAGGTAGGATCTGGCAGAAAGCTCAAAACCTAAAAGCAAGCTCCACTTGGAAGATACTGCAGAGAAGTAGTCATCTTCTAAAGATCTTAAACACTAGCAATAAAGTAACCTACTATAGGTAATTTGCAAACATCACCCCAGGAATTAAAGAAAGAAAAAATGAGACGACACTTAAACAAGATGCAACCACACACATCCAATTCACCAAAGGCAAACCTAGGGAGCAACGAGGTGGGACAATCCGAAAGCCACCCACCTGGCCTATCTGAAGTGGTAACAACAAAGCAACTGAATGAGGTTCTGGAAAAAATTAAAACAGAAATAATATCACAGATAACTGCAGAGATAATGTCTACAATGAAGACCATGCTTAAGGACACTATAGCTGATACAGACAAAAAAATAGATGAACTTAAGAAAACTATAGAAACCATGAATGCTCAGCATAGGAAAGAAATGGAATCTATAAGGCAGATTCAAGCAGATATCCAAGAGATAAAAAATTCCATTGAAAGTATTTGTAGCAGAATAAGCCAATGCGAGGACAGGATCTCAGATATAGAAGACAGGCTTGCAATTAGTGATCATGAAATGGAAAAATTCTTAAAAATAGCAAGGGACCATGAAAAATCAATTCAGCAGCTGCTAGATGACTCAAAGATAAACAACTTAAGAATAATTGGAATAAATGAAAAAGCAGGAGATAGCATCAATGACATTAAAACCTTGTTCAAAGACATAATCAGGGAGAACTTTCCTGGAAGAGAAAAGGAATTTGACACCCCTATAAGTGAAGCTTTTAGAACACCAACTAGACATGATCAAAAAAAAACTTCAGCCAGACATATTATAGTCAAGATCCCAGAAATTCAACAGAAGGGCAGAATCTTAAAAGCTGTTAGGGAGAAGAGACAAATCACCTATGAAGGAAAACCCATCAGAATCACAGCTGACTTTTCAGCACAAACCCTCAATTCAAGAAGAGCTTGGAATGATGTATTGCAAGCTCTAAAGGAAAATAATTTTCAGCCCAGATTGATGTACCCTGCAAAACTATCTTTCAAAATTGATGGAGAAATAAAATACTTTCATGACAAAGAACATCTGAGAAAATTTATGACCACCAAACCAGCACTCCAAAACGTTCTGAAGGACATTCTAGAAAGAGATAGGAACCCCAACAGAAGGAATTCACCAGGCAGGGCAAATAATTAAATAGCCGGAAAGCGGAAAAACAAAGAGTGGGAACCAACAACAGGAAAATATCATGACAAGTCAATACATATCAGTTTTAACCATCAATGTTAACGGTCTCAATTCACCAATCAAAAGGCACAGACTGGCGAAATGGATCAAGAAGCAAGATCCAACAATATGCTGTATACAAGAAACACATTTAATTCAGAAAGAAATTCATAGACTGAAAGTCAAAGGATGGAAAACAATACTCCATGCCACAGGAACCCAGAAAAAAGCAGGGGTAGCTATTCTTTTTGCAGACAAAGTGAACTTCAAGCCAAGAAGGATTCAGAGAGATAAAGACGGTCATTACATCCTTGTAAAGGGAACAATCCAAGAGGAAGAGATAACGATCATAAATATATATGCATCAAATACCAATGCACCCAGCTATATAAAACAAGTACTAAAGGACATGAAAAATCAAATAAGCACTAATACAATTATATTGGGAGACCTCAATACTCCACTGTCACAAAAAGATAGATCAACTGGACAGAAAATCAATAATGAAATAGTAGAACTGAACCAAACTTTTGAACAAATGGACTTAGTAGATGTCTACAGAGTGTTCCATCCCACAACATCAGAATACACATTTTTCTCAGCTGCACATGGGACGTTCTCCAAAATAGACCACATACTAGCTCATAAAACCTGCTTAAGTAAATGCAAAGGAATTGAAATTATCCCATGCATATTATCAGACCATAGTGCGATGAAATTGGAAATCAATGGCAAAAGATCCCACAAAAACTCCCTAAACACATGGAAATTAAACAGCATCCTCCTGAACAACCAATGGGTCACAGATGAAATTAAAGAAGAAATTAGTCACTTTCTACAACTGAATGATAATGACAGTACAACATACCGGAACTTATGGGATACAATGAAAGCAGTCCTAAGAGGGAAATTTATAGCATTAAACACTTATATCAGGAAAATAGAGCAAGCGCAAATAAACAACTTAAGGGTGAACCTCGAGCTTCTAGAAAAAGAAGAGCAGGTTAAGCCAAAAGCCCGTACAAGGGAGGAAATTATAAAGATCAGAGCAGAAATTAACGTATTGGAGAATAAAAAAACAATACAAAGAATCAATGAAGCAAAAAGTTGGTTCTTTGAAAGAATAAATAAGATTGACAAACCCTTATCCAACCTTATTAAAAAAAGAAAAGAAAAGACTCAAATCCATGCAATTGAAAATGAAAAGGGTGATATCACGACAGACCCTGCAGAAATCCAGAAGATCATCTATACCTATTTTGAAAATTTATATTCTACTAAGATGGAAAATGCAGAAGAAATGGACAGATTCCTAGATTCGTATGAATTACCAAAGCTGAATCAAGAAGATTTAAAAATCCTAAATAAACCAATATCAGCCAATGAAATTGAAGATGTAATTAAAAACCTCCCAACAAAGAAAAGCCCAGGCCCTGATGGATTCACTGCCGAATTCTACAAGAAATTTAGAGAAGACCTAACGCCCCTACTTCTCAAACTTTTCAATGAAATTGAAAGGGAAGCAATACTCCCAAATTCATTCCTGGAAGCAAGCATTACCCTGATACCAAAACCAGAGAAGGACCCAACTAAGAAAGAGAACTACAGGCCAATCTCCCTAATGAACATAGATGCAAAAATCCTTAATAAGATACTGGCAAACAGAATCCAACAAATCATCAAGAAGATTATACACCATGACCAAGTTGGATTCATCCCAGGGATGCAGGGATGGTTCAACATACGTAAATCAATAAATGTAATACAGCATATTAACAGAACCAAAGACAAAAATCACATGATCATCTCAATAGATGCAGAAAAAGCTTTTGACAAAGTCCAGCACCTTTTCATGATAAAAACCCTACAGAAAATTGGAATAGAGGGTCTTTATCTCAATCTGGTAAAAGCTATCTATGACAAACCAACAGCCAATATTATACTAAATGGCCAAAAACTGAAAGCCTTCCCTCTAAAATCAGGAACAAGACAAGGATGTCCACTGTCCCCACTCTTATTCAACATAGTTCTGGAAACTTTAGCCAGAGCGATTAGACAAGAGAAAGAAATAAAAGGAATAATGATTGGAAAGGAAGAAGTTAAATTATCATTATTTGCAGATGACATGATACTCTACACAGAAGACCCCAAAAACTCCACTAAAAAACTGCTAGATTTAATAAGCAAATTCAGTAGTGTAGCTGGATACAAAGTCAATACTCAAAAGTCAATAGCCTTCCTGTACACAAATAACAAACTTACTGAAAGAGAAATTAGGGAAACAATACCTTTCACAATAACATCCAAAAAAATGAAATACCTAGGAATCAACCTCACAAAGGATGTAAAAGACCTCTATACTGAAAACTACAGTACTCTGAAAAAGGAGATTGAAGAGGATATCAGAAAATGGAAAGATATCCCTTGCTCCTGGATAGGAAGAACCAATATAGTGAAAATGGCCATACTTCCAAAATTGTTATACAGATTTAATGCAATTCCAATCAAAATTCCAACAGCATATCTCACAGAATTAGAGAAAACAATCCTAAAATTCATTTGGAATCAGAAGAGACCTAGAATAGCAAAGGCAATTCTGGGCAACAAAGGCAAGGCAGGGGGCATCACTATCCCCGACTTGAAATTATACTATAAAGCTACTGTGATAAAAACAGTGTGGTACTGGCAAAAAAACAGACCTGAAGATCAATGGAACAGATTAGAAGATGCTGAAACAACCCCAGACATACTAAGCCACCTTATCTTTGACAAAGGTGCCAAACACATTCGCTGGAAGAAAGATAGCCTCTTTAATAAATGGTGCTGGAGAAACTGGCTCTACACATGCCGAAGATTAAAACTAGATCCATATCTTTCACCATGCACTAAACTAAATTCAAAATGGATCAGAGATCTAAATATTAAAACAGAAACATTAAATCTGCTGGAAGGTAGGATAGGTAAAACCCTTGGAGACATTGGTGTAGGCAAAGACTTTATGAATAAAAACTCAACCGCACGGGAACTATCCCAAAGAATCAATAACTGGGATCTCATCTTATTAAAAAGCTTTTGCACAGCAAGAGAAACCACCAACAGAGTGAAGAGACAACCCACAATGTGGGAAAAAATGTTTGCCAGCTGTTCCTCAGACAAAGGATTACTATCGAGAACATATAAAGAACTCAAAAAAATCAGACCTCCCAAATATAAAGACCCACTCCAAAAATGGGCATCTGAGATGAATACACATTTCTCAGATGAAGAAATACTAATGGCAAATAAATATACAAAAAAATGTGCAACATCACTAGTCATTCGAGAGATGCAAATTAAAACAACACTGAGATACCATCTCACCCCAGAAAGAATGGCTACTATTAAGAAATCAACTAATAACAAATGCTGGAGGGGCTGTGGGGAAAAAGGAACCCTTCTTCACTGTTGGTGGGAGTGTCGACTGGTACAGCCACTGTGGAAGTCAGTGTGGAGATTCCTCAGAAAACTAGGGTTGGAGGTCCCATTTGACCCAGCTATTCCCCTTCTGGGCATCTTCCCAGAAGAATTAAAAACATCGTACCACAGCGATATATGTGCACCCATGTTTATAGCAGCACAATTTGTAATAGCCAGATCTTGGAAACAACCCAAATGCCCATCAACTGAGGAATGGATAAGAAAGATGTGGTATTTTTATACAATGGAGTACTATTCAGCCATAAAGAAGGATAAACTGGAGACTTTTATAGGTAAATGGATGCAACTCGAGAAAATACTCATAAGTGAGATAAACCAGAAGCACATGTGTAAGCATCGTATTATCTCTCTAGTATGAGAAACTGAAAGAGTAAATAAGATCCAAAATGTACAATAGACATGGTGAATCAAAAAGAAACTGGTCAAAAGGAAAGAGAGACTGGAATAGGGAAAAGAAAGAAGGGAAAGGGAAAAAATTGTATATATATATATATAAGATGGTTAAGATAGATACACTACCATTTTTACTTAGTTCATTGAAGAGTAAGGTTTGTGCCAATAATGTTTGGACAATTGAATGCTAATGTCTGGTGTCCTGAATAACTAACTTAAAGATAGTAATACGTAATGTATTAACCATTGTTACCCTCCTATTATGTTTGTTTGAAAATTTGTTCTTCTTTTGATTTGTTTTGTTTTTTCTTCTCTTTAAAATAAAAAAAAAATGTGGAAAAAAAAAAATGCCAGCCATTCTTATAAATATTCATCTTCACGTAGCTAGGAGAGAGTGATTTTAGACTTATAAAATTTTAGTGCTAAGGCTTAGAGGTCAGTTCCTCCAAATGCCATCATCAACAGACGAGGACACTAAGGTCTAGGGAGCTTGAGTTGTGCAGCTGCACATTCCCAGAGAATATCCTCATTTCCCATCCAGTGTCCTCTCTATGCCATCAGGAGTTTCCAGCTTTCTGAGTAAGAAGACCCCTTTTAAGTATGTTGAACAGGTGCATGTGATCAAAGCTGTGCTTTCAGGAGCTATTTTAACAAAAATTAAATTTAGTAATGATAAAAAGACTGCTATGAGTTCAGTAAAGCCTGTAAACTATCCTGTGTTGCATTTATCACAATAGCATCCATGCGTATTTGAAATGCACAGGGCCCCTGTGAGGTGCACATGATAGTTTCAGTGTGTGGACAGCCGGGTTCTCAGACAGTCCATAACCCTGCAGCCTCCGTGCTGCGAACATGGCCCTGTGCCAGAATGAGTTGGCTCTTTTCAACCAAGAATGAAAACAAATAATTCCATTCTCTTAAGAACAAAGAAGATATCCAGCAAAATCAAATACTTCAGAGTGGAAAGAATTTCATAGGACTTTTGTTAATTTCTGACCACAGAAGAAGAATGTCCTCTTCTGCGAGCTTGGCCTGGGCTTTGGTCTGGTCAGGATCATCACCCAAAGTTCTATCAAGCATGGGTTGAAAGTAAAGCAGAGCAAAGGAGCACTGGTGGCCCTTGTATCTTCATAGTAGAAAAGAAATTTATCTCAAAGTGGGAGAGACTCCATGGCTCAATCTTGGAAATTAGAGGAGCGAGGGAGCAGGGGGAGGGGAAAAACTGAGGAGTGCAGTGGTCCCAGACCTGGAGATTATTGAGCCTGGGGAGTCTGCAGATGACAAATGAGGACATCCAGGGTATGGTAATATGTATTGCTGGCTGCTTCACATTCACTTTTCACTTAATGTTCAAAATAGCACTTTGAGATAAAGGCTGTTACTATCCCTACTCACAGTTAAGGAAAGAAGCTCAGAGAATCTTTGTAACTTTTCTAAGATCTCTGGGTTGGAATGGGAACCCAGGCAGATTCTAAAGCGTGTGCTCCAAGCCACACCAAAGCAAGCAAACAGAAAGCAAGAAGGGCAAACACACAAGGTTTCACAACAGCTCAGCAAGCAAACTCAGTTAAGCAAACTCACCATCTAACGTGCGTAGCACTGTGTCTGACAGTGTGAGAAGGGCTCATCACATGGGGTTGATGAATATCAGTACCTTCAACAGCATTACTTTGGAAGCACAAGTCATACAAAAGGTTGAAAATACTAGGGAGTTGTAAGACTAAAATTAGAGTGTGAAATCTCCTAGGATGGAGTGTGAAAAAAAAAGGAATTATGCTCCTGGTTTAGGAAACCTCGGGGTTGTGACTGAGTGCAGAGGTGTGGCCCAGGTGCAGAGATTTAGCCTGCTGGGTGACCTGGTTGCTTCCACCAGGATGACAAGAATTGTCAGCAATGCAAGGATCAAGGCCTGAGAGAGGCAGAATATGGGTGAGCCCCGGCTTGGGGAAAGGTGCAACCTGGGGATGGGAGCTCCTGGACTTGGTTGGTGGGGTCCAGAGACAAGCTTATTTCATTACCACTTACTCTCTTTTTTTTTCCCTTAAAAGCAGTAGAAACTATATTTGAAGATGAAATTGCATTGTGAGAAGTACTATTGCTTTACCGCTAATAAATACATATGGGCTGCACTCTTATTCAACATAGTTCTGGAAACTTTAGCCAGAGCAATTAGACAAGAGAAAGAAATAAAAGGAATAATGATTGGAAAGGAAAAAGTTAAATTATCATTATTTGCAGATGACATGATACTCTACACAGAAGACCCCAAAAACTCCACTAAAAAACTGCTAGATTTAATAAGCAAATTCAGTAGTGTAGCTGGATACAAAGTCAATACTCAAAAGTCAATAGCCTTCCTGTACACAAATAACAAACTTACTGAAAGAGAAATTAGGGAAACAATACCTTTCACAATAACATCCAAAAAAATGAAATACCTAGGAATCAACCTCACAAAGGATGTAAAAGACCTCTATACTGAAAACTACAGTACTCTGAAAAAGGAGATTGAAGAGGATATCAGAAAATGGAAGGATATCCCTTGCTCCTGGATAGGAAGAACCAATATAGTGAAAATGGCCATACTTCCAAAATTGTTATACAGATTTAATGCAATTCCAATCAGAATTCCAACAGCATATCTCACAGAATTAGAGAAAACAATCCTAAAATTCATTTGGAATCAGAAGAGACCTAGAATAGCAAAGGCAATTCTGGGCAACAAACGCAAGGCAGGGGGCATCACAATCCCTGACTTGAAATTGTACTATAAAGCTACTGTGATAAAAACAGTGTGGTACTGGCAAAAAAACAGACCTGAAAATCAATGGAACAGATTAGAAGATGCTGAAACAACCCCAGACATACTAAGCCACCTTATCTTTGACAAAGGTGCCAAACACATTCGCTGGAAGAAAGATAGCCTCTTTAATAAATGGTGCTGGAAAAACTGGCTCTACACATGCCGAAGATTAAAACTAGACCCATATCTTTCACCATGCACTAAACTAAATTCAAAATGGATCAGAGATCTAAATATTAAAACAGAAACATTAAATCTGCTGGAAGGTAGGATAGGTAAAACCCTTGGAGACATTGGTGTAGGCAAAGACTTTATGAATAAAAACTCAACCGCACGGGAACTATCCCAAAGAATCAATAACTGGGATCTCATCTTATTAAAAAGCTTTTGCACAGCAAGAGAAACCACCAACAGAGTGAAGAGACAACCCACAATGTGGGAAAAAATGTTTGCCAGATGTTCCTCAGACAAAGGATTACTATCGAGAACATATAAAGAACTCAAAAAAATCAGAACTCCCAAATTTAAAGACCCACTCCAAAAATGGGCATCTGAGATGAATACATATTTCTCAGATGAAGAAATACTAATGGCAAATAAATATACAAAAAAATGTGCAACATCATTAGTCATTCGAGAGATGCAAATTAAAACAACACTGAGATACCATCTCACCCCAGAAAGAATGGCTACTATTAAGAAATCAACTAATAACAAATGCTGGAGGGGCTGTGGGGAAAAAGGAACCCTTCTTCACTGTTGGTGGGAGTGTCGACTGGTACAGCCACTGTGGAAGTCAGTGTGGAGATTCCTCAAAAAACTAGGGTTGGAGGTCCCATTTGACCCAGCTATTCCCCTTCTGGGCATCTTCCCAGAAGAATTAAAAACATTGTACCACAGCGATATATGTGCACCCATGTTTATAGCAGCACAATTTGTAATAGCCAGATCTTGGAAACAACCCAAATGCCCATCAACTGAGTAATGGATAAGAAAGATGTGGTATTTTTATACAATGGAGTACTATTCAGCCATAAAGAAGGATAAACTGGAGACTTTTATAGGTAAATGGATGCAACTCGAGAAAATACTCATAAGTGAAATAAACCAGAAGCACATGTGTAAGCATCATATTGTCTCTCTAGTATGAGAAACTGAAAGAGTAAATAAGATCCAAAATGTACAATAGACATGATGAATCAAAAAGAAACTGGTCAAAAGGAAAGAGAGACTGGAATAGGGAAAAGAAAGAAGGGAAAGGGAAAAAAATTGTATATATATATAAGATGGTTAAGATAGATCCACTACCAATTTTACTTAGTTCATTGAAGAGTAAGGTTTGTGCCAATAATGTTTGGACAATTGAATGCTAATGTCTGGTATCCTGAATAACTAACTTAAAGATAGTAATACGTAATGTATTAACCATTGTTACCCTCCTATTATGTTGCTTTGAAAATTTGTTCTTCTTTTGATTTGTTTTGTTTTTTCTTCTCTTTAAAATAAAAAAAAATACATATGGGCTGAAGGAGCTCTAAGACTGGTAAGACGCATTCGACTACTACAAGTAAAAAAAAAACCTCAGTGAAAATACAGTCTCCAACAAGAAGTTAAATACTCGTATTTAATATTTCCCATTTCTTTGGGTCTAAGTTGTGAGGGGCACAACTGCTAGAAAAGGGCACTGTAATAAAAATATATAGATAGGGCTAGGATCCAGAGAAGTTGAGCTTCGGTGGTAGAAAGAGTGCATGAGTGCTAACTTTAGTTACTTACTAAGCCAGGAGCAGCCCTTTGAAATAGTTATTCAAAATCTGTGTTTAAAAAAGCATGAAGCACTTCAAAAGTAGTTCTGCCATTGTATGTAAGAAACAGGCTGTGGGGTTATAGCTTGAAATCTCAAAATCTGTAAGTTTCATTTTAGAGAATTAAAATGGTACATGTGTAGCAAAAATGACTTTAAAATTTCAAGCAGAACTTTAAAAACCTCATACCTGACTGAGTTTATTCACTTGCCAGGGAGAAAAGTTCTGTGAGAACAGTTTAATCTGTGAAAACGGCTGTACAGTCATGCCAAAAGATAAGATTTTCTACTTAATTTGACCAAATGATTGAACAAGCTTATGGAATTTGGCAAATTTTCCTGTGGAAGTTGTTGTTTTTTTCTTTTTGTTAACTGAAAACAAGGAGGTACATATGATAACATCCACAAAACCGAATGCATTGTTTGCAATAATTGGTTAATTCGAGGCGACTCAGACAGTAGTTTTCCCTGGAAATTGCTAAAAAAGTGAGTATGATCCATACTGAAAAGCCCAGTGAGACAAAAGCCTCATCATTTCTGAAGGCCTCTGATGTACTGTGTCTCAGGTTGTGTCTTCATAGTAGAAAAGAAATTTATCTCAAAGTGGGAGAGACTCCATGGCTCAATCTTGGAAATTAGAGGAGCGAGGGAGCAGGGGGAGGGGAAAAACTGAGGAGTGCAGTGGTCCCAGACCTGGAGATTATTGAGCCTGGGGAGAGTGAGAGGGAGGAAATATGTTAACACATTGGTATTTTCAGATGACATCAATGCCAACTGTCTGGAGAATGACAAGACTCATACAAAAAGGTTGGTGCTCTAATGACAGAGTCCCAAGCAGAAATGTATCATAATAAGGACAAATGGGCATTAATAGCATCGGTGGTCTGGGACGGGTGCTGCGCAATAAATAGGGCTATTACAAAGCCTGGTCAGGATGTCAGAGTGGTGAGGACAGAAAATATTTCTAATCCTCTCACATTGTACTAAAGAAGGGAAGCAGGTCTAAGAGTTTGCTGTGGAAAAGAATTTGTATATTTCTCTCATAAACGGAGATTCTCAAATTTGTCAGTCTGACGTGTACTCTGCAGAACAGTAGACTCTGCTGCAATCTTGCCTGTCCTCAGCCATGAGGGCTACTGCCCGTGCAAAGGCTTCTGTGTTGCCTGCAAAGTGGTGTCCCATACAGTGAGGCCCATCCCTGTCAGTAGCTCCAGTGAGACCCTCTTCCCATTCTCTTCAAGAACCCTAAAAGTCATTGAGTGTCACTGTCTAGGACAGTTAATTTTACATGTCAACTTGATTGCGCTGCAAGGCACCCACAGTATCAAATATATTCTGGGTGTTTCTCTGAGGGTGGTTTTAGGTGAGTCACATTTAAGTCCTTAGACTGAGGCAGTTTGTCCTCCCTAATAAAAATGGACCTCATCTAATCAGTTGAAGGTCTGGATAGAAAACAAAAGACTGACTCTTCCCCAAACAAGAGAGAATTCTTCCTATTTGCACATGACTGCTGGCTGCATTGTTTACCTTGGGCTTCCAAGCCTCATGTGGTGTCTTGGCTTGGTGGACTTGGATCACATGTAGAACACCAACTATACAAGATCTGGGAAATGTAGCTTTTAGTTCTTTAGCTCATTAGTTCCGGAAGGCACTTTAAGAGTGGGCATTGAGTGCCTGAGTCAGTAGCATTGTCATGCCACAACACTATTGCCTTCCACACCCATGGATGGCAGATGATGTGTGTGAGGTTCCTATGATACCAGACAATGGGATTGTTCGGCACATTGGTAGAAATGAGACCACACCAAATACTGCAGGCACACAGGGAGAATGTCACAGAATTGGGATTTCAGTCTTGATTGAGAGGGCTCAAGCTGTCCTCTAAAGAGTAGGTGAAGGAAGATTTTATTGATTTACTGGGTGGGCTAAAGTCCAGTAAGTTTCCACTGGCCAGAGGCATGGTTTCAAAAGATGTCTCTTCATGGCCCACTTGTCCTGGGAGTTGTTGAATTTTTGTGTAGTTGGTGCTATCATCCTGTGCAAAACACATCGCTTTGTGGGTCTGGTCCTTATGATAGGGTGAAGGACTTTAGGAACTTGGGCTGCTGTGGCTGTTGAAGAAGTACAAGCGTAGAAGCTGAAAAAGAGAGAAGAGAGAAATAAAAAGGAAACAGCTCCAACATGCAATCAACATGCCTACATGCAGAACTGAATTGAATGTGACTCAAAGGTTAAGGCAGCAAAGGGGAGAGACAATATGAAGACAGAATGCCAAGTCTTTTTACCCTAATTCCAGTGACTCATTAGATATCTGTGGGCCCACTGGAGAGTCTGTTCTCAGCAAAAATGGCCTTTAGGTCCTTGAGAAGTAATTTATACGAGTGTTAGCCTAACCCACATATCAGTGGTGTTATCTATAGAAAAGCTGATGGGAAACTAATAATATATTACCTAGCTGTGTAATCTCCACAACTAGTGATCTTTAAGTATGCTAAGAGCAAATGAAGATAGAGGGCTTATTTAGGTTTTCTCTTGGTGACAGTTCTCTCATTTTGTGTAAACATTCTACTTCTGTAGTTTTACCATAGTCTCATGATGGGTCTGTTGAAAAAGAGCAGAAGGAAGCAACATGCCACACTACCAAGGGTAATAGTTATCTATACCCAGGGGTTTATTTTGTTGTCCCAGCCTTTTTCGTCCCATGATGGTGATCTCTGACCGTCTCAATCTTACTCTGAGTTAATATTAACTTTATACTTGGAAGGGGTCTCAGAAATCACCTAAGTCAGAAGTTCACAAACTCTGGTTTGCAGGTTGTTGGGGTCCCTGGCAGGGGCACACTAGGGACTGCCACAGCAATCAAGGAGAATGGTAGAGGAGGGGAAGAGCAAACATACAAGTTTAATAGCAGCTCAGTGTTAATGTATTTTAGGTTCTGAGCGTTTAGAAAAGGTAGAGTGGAGGATCACAAATTCAAGCCCACCTTGGTCAACTTAGCAGCTTAGAGAGAACTTGGCTTGAAAAAAAAGGAGGTGGTTCTGGGGATGACAAAAATAGGAACTCAGATGCAGACACCTTGCCCCAGGTCACAGAACTAGTGAATGGTAAAGCTGAGACCAAAGCAGAGACTTCAGATCCTACACTGCTCTTTCCTCAACTGAATGTGATATCTGAATTCAGTAGAAATTGTCCAGGATACGGGACTTTCTGTATCTAGCACAGGTGGTGATAACTTGATATAAAAATAAACAGATCTCAAAAAAGGAAATAAAAATGAAAATATAACACCCAAATTTGTAGGATGTGGGATAAAGCATGACTGAGAGGGAAACTCTAACACTAAATACTTACCTTAGGAAGCAGAAAAGGTATCAAGTCAAAATTAAAGAGAAAATATGGCAAAAGCATACTATAAAAGAGCATTTCAGCTGCATTCAGCTTTAACACCACTGCCCCAGAGAAGTCCGCCTTGACTCCTCCTTAAAGTCCTCCTTGAACTCCGCTGAGCCTGCTCTTGGTCTGCCCTCCTGGAGCCTGTACTCTTCTCTTGAAGCACTCAGCACAGTTATAAGGAAGCATTTAACATTCTTATCGCTTCTCAGCAGTCTCTCTTGCTAGCAGGTAGCCCTGCAGAGTGAGGACCATATTGGTCTGTTTCGTTGCTATATACCCAAAATGTGGCTATTTCCTAGGGACCGTCTAAGTGCTGAAGAGAGTGGGAGTTAGGGCAACGAAGGGCAAGCCCTGCCTCCAAACCTCACTGCCGAGTGGAATGACCAAGGGCTGCGAACTGAGTTCAGCCTTGAGCCTGGCTCTATTTCCTCATTTGTTAAATGGGGCTAATAATGTCATTCCCACACCGATGTTGTAAAGAGGAAAAGAGAGAGTGACTGTAAATTGAGCCTGAATATGGACTCAAATTTCCCATGGCCAGTCACACTGTGACAGAAACTGTAATTATCAGCTTAGGAGTTCTGAAGCTGATGGAGGAGATACCAACAATGTGAGGACAGAGGCTGGTCCTGATTCTTGGAACTTAGCTCCCTGCTTTTATAAGACTTTCATTTCTATATTCTGATTGAACAAATGTAAACTGTAGGAAAAATATAGAACACGGACATCACCAAGAAGAAAATTAAAGAGAACCTGTGATCCCATGACTCAATATTCATATTCTGGTGGACATCATCTTAGTTTTGTTATATTTTATTTTTCCAGAACTCAAAATTGAACCTAGGGAACATTGAGCTACATTCAGTGCCTTTTGTGTTTTATTGTGATATAGGGTCTCACTAATTTACCGAGGTTGGCCTTGAACTTGCAATGCTTCTGCCTCAGCCTTCCAAGAAGCTGGGATTCCAGTCATGCACTACCACACCTAGCCTGACCTTTTTTTTTTTGGTGGGTACCGGGGGGTCGACCTCAGGACCTCGCGCGCCAGGAGGCGCCCGTGCCACTGAGCGATATCACCGGCCCCTTTTTCATATGTGGGATCCGGGAGTCGAACTCGGGCCCTCGCGCTTGCAAGGCAGGCGCTTACGCCGCTGAGCCATCTCACCGGCCCAGCCTGACCTTTTTTATGTTCATATTTTTTGTCATAGTTCATATTGTATGCCTTCATTAATGATTTTTATTAACTTTTCATATTTTAAATGTTCTTACATAGCATACTTTAGCTGTATTTTCTCTTTTAATTTTGATTGGACATGCTTTCTTTTTTCCAA
This sequence comes from Erethizon dorsatum, assembly GCA_028451465.1. Classification (NCBI taxonomy): domain Eukaryota; kingdom Metazoa; phylum Chordata; class Mammalia; order Rodentia; family Erethizontidae; genus Erethizon; species Erethizon dorsatum. The sequence goes on from CM051829.1 coordinate 81,572,671, forward strand.
GGTAAACATTAAGTACTATAAATTTCTCTCTCAGCCCTGTTTAGCTGCATCTCATAGATTTTGAATGTTAATTGTTTTCATTCAGTTCTGTGCGTCTTTCTTTTTTGAGACCTTTTCATTTTTTTGATCTTTTCATTTTTATAGCTAGTTTTTAATATTACAAGTTCAGTTTATTCATATGGTAAAATTCAAGTAATGTAAAATGGTGTTAAATAAAAACCAAGTCTTCATTCCATACTCCATGTCCTCTCACCAAAGTAACTGTACTGAATGGTATTTTGTGCACTTTACAGGAATCATCCAGTCTCATGTGTGTATGTGCGTGTTTGATAATATGTATGTTTTATTTATTATTGGACAAATAGGAGTATATAAGATATACTGTTGTTCACTCTAGCCGTGTGGAAGATTGATTATAAAAATGGTCCCAGTTATGCCCTTCCCTGCTTCCATACTCCTGAAAATGTGACTTTGAAGTTCTTTCCATCAAGAGGGGGAGAATATTTCCCTGGGCCTTGAATTTGGGTTTGCTTTGGCCAATAGAATAGGGCAGACTCCATGGTGTGTCAGGTCTGACCGCAAGCATCAAGAGCCTTGTGTGCTTCTAATCTCTTGGAATTCTACCACTGACACGTACAAGCCTGTTAGGAGACGAAAATCTGCAGGAAGCCAACTGTCCTAAGACAGCTCTAAACCAGCCTGCCCTAGCTGATCACCCAGCATGTAGGATAACCTACCTAAGATCGGCTGACTCAGCCCACAGCTGCCAACAGAGACAAGAGGAAGTAACCAAACAATAAAAAATGTTTATTGTCTTAAGCCAATGGGTTTCGGAGCAGTTTGTTATGCAACATGGCTAACTGATGTAGAAACGTTTTCATTTCAGTATATTAAAACAATATACACAAAGCACTTAGAATAGCTCCTGAACAATACTAAGCTTTAAAAATGTTAGCTATAATTATTATTACATACAAATGATACCTTCAAAATATTCCTTTGTGTGATGAGCTATAATTTATTCAACTTGTCTTCATTTTTATTGTTTCTACTATGAAAAATTCTGTCAATCAGGAAAATTCTTTAAAATATAGTTGCTGGGTCAAAGTGTATATACATTGCTATGGTTTGTCCCCTCTGAAATTCAAGTCAAAATTTAATCCCTATTGTGAAATACTAAGAGGGTGGAAACCTAATTCAACTGTGGTATTTGAGGGTAGGGCCTTTGAGAGGTAAGTAGAATTAGATTAGGTTATCAGAGAGGGGTCCCCATGATTGAATACTTGTGACTTTATAAGAAGAGAAACCAGAGGGTACATCTATACATGCAAGCTCCCTCTCACATCATATGATGCCCGTGGCTACCTCAGGACTCTGTCAGCAAGAAGGCTATCATTACATGCAGCCCTCCACCTTGAGCCCAAACCAGAACCCAAATGAAGTCTCTTTTCTTTGTAAATTATCCACTCTGTGGTGTTGTGTTATTAACAACAGAAAATGCGTCATGACTTCCGTTTCAAACAATGATGGATATTACCAATTCACCTTCCAGAGAAATCACTTAGTTTCCACCAACAGTGCACACAATGACCAGCACTACTCAAAACCACCAGTCCTAAAATTATCGCAATGACTACATAATAGTGCATTCTAATAAATGCCATAACTTATTTATTCAGTCCTCATTACTGAACATTTAGGTTATTTCCTTTTTTTGCCTATTATAAATAAGAGTGGGATGAACATCCTGGTAGATAAATCTTTTCACACATTCATGATTATTTCCTATGGATAAATTCCTAGAAGTAGAATTTCTGAGTCATAGATTTTGCACATTTTAAAGACTTTTGAATGTATAATACCAAATTATCTCTCAGAAAAATTATTCCATATTCTGCTCAAATGTAGCATTTAATTTATGAAAAACTTCAAAAATACATAAGAGAACAGAGTATAAAAATGACTCTCCCATGCCCCCATCACTCAGATTTAATAACAATCAACTTATAGCTAAACTGTTTCATCTAAAACTTCTCCATTTGGCTATTTTGAATCAGATCCAAAGAGACCATTTTCATTTGAGCAGCTGAGTATTCAGAAGACAAATGAAAGTTTCCCATTTTAGAGGGACCCTCAAAGTGAGAATTGCTTGAAATCTCACGTGATCACACCCTAAGTCCCCTGCCTGGGGGTGGGGGGTTTGCACTGAGGGGCACAGGGTTGTGCGGGAAGCCCTAGTGTGTTGTGCTCATTCTGCACCTCAATGGAGCCAGAGATTCTGTGCGAAAGATTAGTCCACCAATTCTGAGTTCTTTCAGAGCTTCTCCTGAGTCTCTGTATTTCCCAACTCCCTGTCATTCTTCATCTAAATAAAGCAGAGGTAGATCTTGTAAACCATCTGTGGCTCATGTAAATGTAAATATTGTGATTTGTGTTTATAGTGATTGCTGCTGAATGAGAAGCTTTGCTGTGGTTTCTGCTTAAAATTTCCAGGCTGATTGAATTTTGTAATACTAGTTGGTAGCATTGCATCAACAAGTCAGCACAATCTTAGTACAGAAATGCAAGCAATTTTCTTTCATGAGACAGTACAGTAATAGTTCAGTTTCTTTCTAGCTCTTTAGACATGTTACATAGGACTGTGCGGGAAGCAAACTGCAGTTATAGCTGAGGTGTTGCTCTGAAGGAAAAGAAGGAGGAAACTAGAAGACCTAAGTCAGTCAGCAGATAAAGAGTAGGAAGAGATCTATCTTCTAGACCAGAATAGTAAGTGGATGGATGATGAATACTCAAAGGTAATTTCAAAATGTCAGATTCAAAATACCTTTGAGAGTTCACTGCAGTTATTCCCAAGATACTGTATTAGCTCCGGGGGTCATCCAGCCTTGCTTTAAATAATCCACGTGACGATGTTGTGTCATTACAATGCAAAGGAAAGGTCATGGGCTTTGAGGCAAACAGGACTGGGTTTGAATCTTAACTCTATCATCTACTTGTGGAGCAACTTGCTTGTTCATGTGTTCATTCATTCACTTACTCAACAAAATGTTTGATCAATTTTTGAAGGCCAGATGTGTTACCTGGCCCTAAGGACTAAATGGTAAGCAAGATGTCATTTCTGTCCTTAAGGGGTTTACAGTCTGGTGGGGGAATCATGTGATGCTGTGCTAAGGGTGAGGACAGAGCATTCAGAGAGCACACAGAAAAGAGGTAAGGGTCTTCCAAGAGGAAGAAGCACCTCAGCCTCAGTCAGAATCAGCTGACCAAGGTGGGGCTAGAGTTAATGGGGATCACTGATAATGGGGTCAGCAGCATTGTAAAAGCATACTCTGGAATTAAAGTCATCAAGTGCGCAGTGTGGGGTGCCAGGACTGGGTGTCAGGGTGACTCCAAAGAGGGAGCAGAGCCAGATCATGAAGCGACAGGCGAGGCAGATTCATGACAGTTCAGAGATTTGGAGAGTTTCAAGCTGGGCAGCAACAGCATCAAGTATTTGGGCGTGATCTTCCTGGCTGCAGTCCAGAGTGGACTGGAGGGGCGATCCGACAGGACACAGTTGTGGCAGGGGGATGGCCTGAATGACAGCAGTGGCAGAGGGTGGTGAGCTGTGGATGGAAAAAAGGGCTCTTTCCTTTCACAGGGAAATGACTGGAGTTGGAGTTTGGACATATGGTAGGTAAAGAAAAGGGGACCCAGGGACAAGCCTGGGTGAGCACAGAGAATGGTGAGGAGGGGGTGTTGAGTGTGAGGCTGAGGAGGCTCTGTGGGCAGTTGTGCAAATGTGTTGGGGACTCAGAAGGATGATTGTGCGTGAATGTGCATCGCTAACCCTTGGACGTTCTTTGAAGAGCGTGAACAGAGGAAAGCACTCAAAGCAGTGAAGAGAAGAAAATGTCTTCATGATTGAAATAGCTAAAGTCAGCTGCAAGGAGTAAGCAATTTTCATAGGACAGTGTCTGAGGAAGGGCAGGGTGGCAGTCCAGTCTCGCCTCACACCCAGGGCCACCTTCAGACTCTTACCCATTCTCACTACTCTCAGCTGCCTCTCTCTACCTGTGCCCCAGAAAATGAAGACAGGCTGCTTAAAATGCAAGTCCTGACCCAAATCCCGTAGTCTTTGGACTCTTCCAAACCGAGCAGGATCAAAGTCAGAGACCGTGGCTGCCTGCCTCTCAAGGGATGAATCTTAAAGCCATGGTTTGTTCCATGATGCACTGGAGAGAAATCTGGTCAGGAAACTCCAGAAAATCATTTCTCAGCCATCTGTCTTCTCCTGAATGGCAGCCAGAGATCGCTCACCAAGTCGTGTATGGCAGCTCAGTTGGAAAGGAACCGGAGCCGAAGTGCCAGGGTGCTTGTGCTCTGTTTGGTGATGGCAGCTGGCTGGCAGGCTGCTCCCTGGGTCAGCAGGACCAGATTATCCAAGGATGGGAAAATTAGTTCCCGAAGCTTTCCAGATATTTCTGATTAAAATTAACTTTCCATCTGACAAAATGTGCCTGTGCTGAATTCACGGCCAAGCCCTGACTCCAGGTAATGGCAGATTCTACTGATGTATGTTTTCAATTTAGTACTAGTTTGAGGGGAAATGAGAACAGGTTATCTAGAAGAGACTCGTTCCCAGTGCTGCAGGAGCCTTGGACAGATTCTATTACACCCAGCTGCCCTGGGGCCTCAGAGCAGGGGCTGACTGCCCTTGCTTAGTTCTGCTGAAAGCAGGCTGGCCCTGGAAAGACTGATTCAATACACTGTGCTCATAACTGAGTAAAAGGAAAGAAAAGGACAAACAGGTGGTGCTCTCCAGGAAAGGCAGAATGTTTGTGTTTGTAAGGAGAACCTTTCTGAGTTCCTGCCCAGCACCCAGGCAGAGCATTGCTGACTGTCTTCTCAGGATCGCACATGTTGGCGATTTAGAATGACATGGAGCAGGCAGGCAGCCTCCATTTATCAAACAGGGTCATTGTTCACTGATTTGCACAAAGGGATAATTTTTTTTTTTGTGGGTACCGGGGGGTCGACCTCAGGACCTCGTGCGCCAGCAGGCGCCCGTGCCACTGAGCGATATCACCGGCCCCTTTTTCGTATGTGGGTTCCGGGAGTCGAACTCGGGCCCTCGCGCTTGCCGTCAGGTGCTTAAGCCGCTGAGCCATCTCACCGGCCCACAAAGGGGTAATTTTGACTGAATTAGAACTTGCTTATTGCCAGTATTCTCATAACTTCCATCTGTCTCCATTTAGATGCTTGGAAGTTGTATTTTGTCACTGGAAGAGGAAGAAAGCAGGGGTTTCATAGATAGATCTCTTCTCTGTCAGTCCCTTCTAGGCCTGGGTTGCATTTCTAGAAGGATAAGGACCTGAAATCCATGGAGTTATTTTCATGAGAACCTTAGTGAGATTCTGGGCACAAGCTGGGATTCTTTAAGACCTAGGTGCTAAGTGTGACCCAGGAATGGCTCATTTTCCTGCACTGCACAGAACATGGTTCCTCGCAGGGGACTGGTGGTGGCCCTGGAAGGCTTCTTCAGCAGAACAGCTGAGTGGAAGCTAGCAGAAGAGCCAGTTTAGGGCCTCCCAGTGGCTGCTGTAGCTGGAAGCCTGGCCAGTGGCCAAAGTGAGGTTCTCTTATGGTGGTTCCAGAATTTACCAGGGTCCCCTTGAGAGAGGCAATGTTCTGGCTGAGCAAGTGAGGGGCTTGGTCAGGGTCATTGCAACTGGGGCATGAGCACAAGCGTGACCCCCCCTGTTATATTACCTGATTGGGAGGCCTTGGGACATGGGAGAATTTATTGGCGAGAGCTGGCACCACTCTTTCTTGCCACTTTTCCGCCTCCAACTGAACTTAGGGACAGCTGTGCCTGGAAGAACAGGTGACAATTCCTCAAATCACTCAGATGAGAAATGAACAGCTCTGCTGCCTCTCTGGGAGGGGTCAGTGTGTGGGAAATGGGGAGTAGCAGAGACTGACCTGGAGGCTAGGTCAATCTGGGGAGGAAGGAATGGAGGAGGGAAGAGAAATGGTCTCAGGGGTTACTTTGGGCAGTAACTGTTGCACTGAGAGTATTTCATTTTCTTTATAGCAGAGTAAATTGACATGGACAGATGTCTGAGCATCCAAGGAGAAAGTCTCAAAGCCAGAAAAGCTGCCTCTAGGAAGTACTTCTTGTATTCCAAAATTTCAATAGTGGCTGTTAAGACAAACTAATGCCTCCAAGATATCCTAACCCTAATTTACCAGTAACCCTCTAAATGTGGTCCACATTCCAACGGGTATGAGCAGCTCCTGGGGCGCTGGTTAGGAAGATGGGAAGGAGCTGAGGAAAAGGGGAAGTAAAAAGGATCCAGGTGCAAAATGTACGTGTAGCAAAACCCACAATTAATATATTCTTTGTGTATTGCAAACATATACTAATAAAAATATTTTTTAAAAAATAGCTTCAGCCAAAAGTAAAATATAAAAAAGGAAATGCAAATTCCTTGCCCAACTCAATCTCACTGAATCAGTGTCCCTTGGGGAGAGGTCTGGAAATCTAGGTTTTTTGGGTTGTTTTTTGTTGGGGGGTGTTTTGTACTGGGGCTTTAACCCAGAGACTTTGCATTGAGCTACATCCCCAGCCCTTTCTTTTATTCTGAGACAGGGCCTTGCTAAGCAGCTAAGTTGCATAGGCTGGGCTCAAACTAGTGATCTTCCTACTTCAGCCTCCCAGAGTCCTGGACGTACAGGCATGTGCCACTTTACCCAGCAGGGATCTGGTTTTATGACAAGTACCCAGATCACTGCTATGCTCACTAAAACTTTAGAGCACTTTATCTATACCTGTACTGTCTAATGTAGTAGCTGCTATTTAAATTAATTAAAATTAAATCAAATTAAACATTTACTTCCTGAGTCACACTAACCATATTTCAAGTACTCAGTAGCACCAGAATGGCTATTGGAGAATGGCTACTGTATTGGACAGGGTAGAGTATTTTTGTCACCCAGAAAGTTCTGTTAGACAGGACTTACTATACCATAAAGAGCACTGTAAATATGATCTAGAAGATTACAAATATCTTTACGCTAATATGTGAAATTTAACCAGTTTTTCTAAACTAATGCTGTTTGCTACTAGAAAGTGAGTTTTGCATTGGTCAGCATTGTCTGTGAGGATGCAGCTGTCTTTGTGGTTGTCTCTTCTCAGCCTTTGGTAACCCACGAACAGCCTCTGCAGGCATTAGGTGGGTATGGCCTAATTTGCCTGTGGGTTCCCACAGCCTCATGTCTATCCATGAAGGGTACCTCTGTGCACAGCAAAAGGCTGCCATTATTCTGGGCTGATGTAAGCCTGGGCTAAAGCACATTGCTGGCAAACCAGATGTGGGTTGGACTTCACGTTCTACTTGCCTTCTCAGCCAGGACCTTTGTGCAGGGCACAGCCTATAAAACCTATGGAACAGCCCTGAGAGGGGAGTTGCTTTAATTGTAGTTGCACATTTTTTGTCCAAAAATTACGAAGTTTTGATGTTTTACTTTAAAACATAGAGCTAGGACATGTGCTGGACTCTAGGGACCCAAGTGCCAGTGAGAGGTCACTGATCTCAAATTGTTTGCAACTGAGTCAGGGAGGTGCATTAAACAGAACATCCCAACCCAGCATGGGGGGGGGTGTAGAGAGGAATCAGGGAACTTTGGACGCTGTCAGACAGAGATTTAACCCCCTTAGAGAAAGCAGGGAGATCTTCCCGGATGCCTGGTATGATTCAGAAGAAAGACCAGGAGCCAAGTGGAGAGCGAGGGGAAAGGCGGTGTAGGGAGTGGGGCAGCAACTGGAAATAGGAGAGAGACAGGAAGTGGTGGGGAAGTGCTGGTCTGCGTTGGTGTTGCTCAAGCTTAAGGTGTGACCAAGGAGAGCTGAGGGATGAGCCGAGAGTCAGGCAGGGGCGGGGCCTGGAGCCACAACACTGGGGCTTATCCTGCTTCTGATGCGGAGGCTCGGAGAGGCCTTCAAGACTGCAACTGTCATTTTACATCATTTTGAAAAATATATCAGAAATAACGATTATTTGCTACGTTTTATTTAATCTGATTCTCACAATATGCCCCTCCCGAAAAGCAAAGCAGATACTTACATTTTGTAGAAGTGAAAAATGAGACTAGGAAAGATGGTTTTTGTTTGCCCAGGGATCACATGACCCCAAGCATTTTGGATGGTTTACTTAAAAGTTATTTTAACATTATTATTTTCTAATTATAAAGATAGCATATATTCATGGAAAAACTTGGAATACCTAAGAATACGAAGATAATAAAATTCAAATCTATATTTATCATCATGAGTTTGTTGCATTAACTTTCAGAGATAAATACACACACATAAAATACTGTTTATACCACAAGTATAAATTTTATATATATTGTAAACACTATTTTTATATAGTAGGATAATTTACAACCTCATTGTTGTATCTCGATTTTTTTCACTTTATAACTTTATCATAAACAATTTTCCATGTCCTTAGATAGTCTCTGCTAGTAAGATTTTAATGCCCATGCATAGTGGATTGCATGATAAAATCATTAATTGATTTCTCGTTTTTAGATATTTTTTCAGGTTACTTCTGATTGCAAATATTAGCATCTTTAGGGAACATTACTGTTACCTTTGGATAAATTCCTTAAAAAACAAATTATGAGCTGGGTGTGGTGGTGCATGCCTGTAACCTCAGCATTCTGTGAAGCTAAGGTAGGAAAATTGCTAGTTTGAGCCCATCTTGGGCAACTTAGCAATTTAGCAAGATCCTGTCTCAAAGTAAAAAAATAAGAAAAGGGCTGGGTATGTAGCCCAGTGCAAAATTCCTAGGTTCAATCCTTAGTCTTACAAAAACAAATAAAATGTCTTAGCCACTTTCCCATCCCTGGGACACAATACACAACATCCATGACTAAAGGAATAGACGTTTATTTTGGCTTATGGGGTTCAGTTCATGGTTGGCTGGCTCTACGGCAGACACAGGATGGGAGAGGAACACGGTGGAAGGGCCTGGGTGAAGGAAACTGCTCATCCCATGGAGGCCAGGAAACAGAAGGGAGGCACCAGGGAGGGAGATTTAACTTCCAGGTCACATCCTCAGGGATGCACCTCTAACCAGGCCCTACTTCCTAACAGCAAGTCAAAAGTCAGCTATGATCTCATCAGTGGACTAATCCTCTGGCGTATATCATCCCCACCATCTAATCACTTTCCACACTCAAGGCTTTGAGGGGGATATTTTAGATCTAAACCATAACATAAAACAAACAAACCATATTGTGTAAAAAAGTATGAACCTTTCAAAGTTTTTGATACATGTTGTTAAAATGCCTTGCAGAAAAGCTGTACAATTTGACCGTGTCCTTTTTACTGAAGCTTTCATGAGCTGCTAGCTCTGTTAGAACTCAACTCAGTGCAACAATTTCCTATTATTATTATTATTATTATTATTATTATTCAAATTCTTAGGAAAAGGGTGAAGGACAGAGTGTAGGTAAGTGGGTAGCTAGCAGTCTGCGGTCCTGATGGAGGTTTGCCACAGAGGACTGTGTGCTGGGAAGTAGGGTAGGAAGGAGCTGGTGAGAACTTCAACAGGGTGCACTTGGCACTCAGTAAGAGGACACAGGACATGCTGTCTTTTCTCTTTTTTTTCTTTTTTCATGAAAAGTTAGACTTTCTTCCGGACACATTTCCAATGCCAGAGTTCCTGAGCTCTTGGCACTTTACCAGGTTGGGAGTGGGAGTAAATTCTACAGTGTTGGATAAATACAGGAAACAGATATGTGTTTTGAGCTACAGAAAAGCTCTTTGTCATCAATAAGTCCTATAAAATGAAATCCATCCATCTGATCCTAAGTCCCATTTCAAGTGATTTTCACAGAATTGACTATATGTTTCATTACGGTGCATCTTACTTCCAGTGAAGGAAAAATGTGGTTACCAAGGAAAAGAAGGAAAAGGCTGGACTTGAATGTGAAGGAGACATTCCCAGCTTCCCAAGCTGTGCTGTGGGTGGCTCTGGTTCTGAAAGGCCCAATAAAAACCCTCTGAGTGTCTCCTCTCACTGCTCTAACTTGCAGAGGGAAATACAAACCAGAGGGCATAAATGGTCCATCCAGAGCTGCAGGGAGCCAAGAGGCGGCGTTACTCAAAGACAGTGGGGTGGCGGGACATGGCTGTAGGTGCATCACTGGCCACCTCAGGGCTGCTAGAAAACAGAAAAGGGGGCACAGTCAGACCCTTGGGGAATTGCAAACTTAAGAACCTTCTTTGTATCCTCATGGCCACTTCTTTTCATTTGCTCTCTCTCTCTCCTCTGATCCCCAGTTTTCTCTGTCTAGTCAACTTCCATGTGGCCCCAAAATAGCCACTTCTACCCCTATGTCAGCCTGGGTTTTCAGTTCCTAGATTCTCATCACTCTGCCAACATCCTCTGTGTCTCTCAACTTGAATTCTTGAAAAAGAGAAGCTGACTAGCCCTGCTTCTAGATCAAGTGATCATCCTTACTCCCTCAGTCACAGGCAAGAGACAGATGGGTCACAAGGTATACAGGGCTGCAGGCTGCGGGTAGAGCTCCTATGGTCAATTACAGAACGTTTAAAGAACATTAAACATTGGTGGAAAAGAATTTTAGTACCTCTTTTAAGAGAGCCTCATATTGTCCCTAAGACAATCAGGGGAAAGACAAGAAAGAAGAGACAAGGCTTGTTTCAGATTTAGAGGTAAAGCACATATGAGCAGGAGGAATTCTGGGTTTGGAGTCAGGATCTGGGTTCAAATCCTGACTGGTCTACCCAGGAGCTAGTTCTGGGACAAAGTAGTTCACCTTTCAGAGACACAGTTCCTTGTATGTGAAAGGCAGATCCTGCTGTCTTTCCAGAGAGGGGTTGAGAATAAAATAATAAAAGCTAACCTTAAGCTGCAACCATAATCTCTACTGTAGCCCCCACCTCCTCACCTCTCTCCTTAGGGGCTGAGCTCTTTATAGGCTCTGCAGAAAAGCATCAGGAAATAGGTAGGATTTGCCCTATATCAAAGCTTTCCTTATTCACATGACTCTTTTACTCCCTGAAAAATTAAGTAACATAAAGAACTATTTATGTGGGTGTGCTGGTCAGCTTTTCATCATTGCTGGTACATATTACTCCACAAACACAACTTAAAGGAGGAGAGGTTTAATTTAGTTCATGGTTTCGGAGGGTTTAGTCCATGGTTGATTGGGTCCAAGGTGGAAGCTTCATAGCAGAAGAGAGCAGTAGAGGAAAGCTGCTTAGTTTGTGACAACCAGAAGGCAGAGCAGGGGGAAAGCACCAGAGAGGAGGGGGCCAAAGACCACATATAGTACTCAAGGTCACGCCTCTGTGACTCATGGAGCACACCCAGGAATTGCTTACTAATCCCCCAGACAGCTCTCAAGGCAATCAAGCTGACAATCCAGTTTAACTGTCACAGTAGATTGTGCTTATTTACTATGTGCCTTAAAAGCTGTGGGTTAAAAGAAATTGCATTTAGCAGTTCACTGTTAATGTTAATATATTTACATTTAGTAAATTAAATACACTTACATTTTGTACATTGAAAATCACTTTATTTTTCCAAACAAAAATATCAAATGAGAAGAGTGGTACTGTTTTGCTGGGGAATGTAGCTCAGTGGTAGAGTGCTTGCCTAGCATGTGCGAGGCCCTGGGTTCAATCCCAGTGTTGTAAAAAAGAAAAAGTAGATTAAAAAAAGAGTGGTACTGTTTTACATTTTTGCAGTTCTCTTTAATGTCTCGCTTATTACATTCAATCTGTTAGGATATATTGTCCTGAAGTATATGCTGAAAATTCGCTTTCTTACATGTATAGTTAGAAAAGAGAGAATATTTTAATCGCTTTTTCAGATAATCATACATGTTCCTTGATACCACACCTCCTCAATAAGAAGTAATTACTTAAAAGTAAGTTACGATGTAGAATCTGAAGTCATAGTTCAATCAATGAACTTTCATTCTCTGTTACTTAAAATCTATTGGTCTTTGTGAGAGCTTTTACTCACATGGGTCATTTGAAAAATACTGAATCAGTGAGCTATAGAGACCTTCCAAATTGTCACAGATCTCTATGTGATATAAAAAAAAAAGTAGTCATTAAGTTCACTGTGAATCTAAACAGAAACATCTTAAAGTACTGGGAAACTGTCGTACAGTACAGATGCAAAGTTTTCAAAAAATTTTAAATTTTTGTTTGAAAGCTCAATTTCTATCATTGGCCACAGATATTGTCAGTAGATTTCTCTGATACGATGGGCTCATTTTGTTCATTTTAAAGAAAACTTGTGCCAAACACCCAAGTCTGAATAACCACATTTTGCCTACCAGTGCTTCTTTTAAGTAAAAATGGTGTTTCATTAAAAAGAAAAAAAGAAAGAAAAGGAGAAAAGGAAAATTTCTTCTGCAGCTCCTAAGTCAAGCTCCAGCCCACCCCATGAGCTTTTCTTCAGGGCAGCCACGCTTCAGCTTGCAGCAGAACTTCTTTCTGGTTCATGTACTCAAGGTGAAGGGTAATACAGTTAATAATCCCTCCTCCTTCTAAGTGATCACGTGGCAGTGACCAGCACAATGGGCAGAGCCCAGTGTGGTGCCTGAGTCACAGGAAGGGACCTCTGTCTACTTCCGGTTGCTTTTCCCAGCAGTGCAAGTGCCAACACAGCCCAGAGGGTAAATGATATCTCCACATTATTGTTAAAAATTGTTTTACCTTAGAGGCTTCTTGAAAGAGTCTCAGGACTTTTAGGGGGCCCATGACCTACACTTTAAGAGCTACATTCTAGGGCTTTTGGATTGAAAGAACTGACACATTTCACTATTTTCTAAATAAAATGGACTCTACTTCGAGGAAGTCCACCATGTTTGATCTTCTGGAATTCCCTCTCTCCCCTTGGACTGGGCAACAAGCTTGGCACAGAAAATAGGTGAGGGCCACAGTCCCTTGTGGTGGCAGATGTGGGCCCTGCTTTCTGCCCAGGCCCTCCTGAGGTAGGCAGCCACCAGCCCAAAGCCATACACAGCAGTGGACCTTCCCCAGGCCCTCTGGGCTTTGGTGCTTGGTGCTCCGGCCTCACAAACACTTGATTCTAGACGTGGCCTCCTCAGTGCTGCATTCGGCTTTGGCTCGAGTCTTTATCACTCTGAAACCTGTAGCTCCCTTGTTCCTAGTTTCTGCCCCCTAATACTCCCCAAAATCAGGCTTCCTCCATTTCAACTTCTGAAGTTCTGAGATTTTGAAACCCTTCTCTGTAATACTCTGGCTTACTTCACTCCTTCAACCAAAACCAGAAGTCTGTGGTCCACAGACTACATGAGTTTGAGTACAAATGTTTTTGTTTTTGTTTTTAACTTAAATTCATTGTCAGTCCTTTAAAATCTACATATTTATAAACAATTGCTGTATCTGTCTGCTCGTGAAGTATTAAAGGGTCTGGTAACCTTAAGCCTCTGTTTTTACATGGGGACATCTGGTGAGAGTGATACAGATGCACTCTTCTTGACAAAACACCACAGCCAGGTGTGGTGGCACACACCTGTAATGTCAGCACTCTAGAAGGCTGAGGCAGGAGGATCACAAGTTTGAGCCCAGCCTGGGCAATTTAATGACTTACTGACAAACAAACAGACAGACAAACAAACAAACAGCTGGGCATGCACCTCTGTTCAAAGACTCTGAGTTCAATCCCCAATACAGATAAAACAAACAAACAAGAAAATCAAAACAAAACAAAACAAAACAAAACAAAATAAAATCTTCCTAATTACCTTCCAGAAGCCTGCTTCGCTCTTTTACTTATCTGTATGACCTCATTAAGATTTGAATTTTTTATCTTACCTACCCTTTTGAAGAAAAAAGCCTTTTTAAGATTTATCTTCTCCTATCTGGCAAACTATACACAAACTACAAATGATCCCCAACTAATGATGTTTTGACTTACAGTTTTTCAACTTTATGGTGGCGTGAAAGTCATATACATTTAGTAGAAATCACACTTTGAATTCTGGATTTTGCTCTTTTCCCAGGCTAGCTATATGCAGTATGAAGATTCTGAGCATGGGCACCAGTTCCCAGGCAGCCACAGAATCAGCAGGGGAAACACCAGTATGCTACAGTGTCCTGTGTGCCACAGCTGTGATGTCCAGTGACTTAGTTGTATTACGTGAATTTTGACTTTGAATACTTTTGGATTATGATGGATTTATTGGGAAATAATCCATCCTAAGTTGAAGGGCATCTGAAGTTTTTAAGTCACACTGCTATGGCCAAGAAAAAGATGTTTTCTGTAAGGAGTGCCATGTGGGATCAGGTCTGGGGTAAACACTGAGTTTCTCTAGTTGAAATGTGCAGGGGGCTCAGCGCACAGTCTGCTCAGTGGCTCTTGGGCTACTCCATGGCATTCATAGAGCACTGTTGAACAGCCACAGAGCTTGCTTATGCGAGGCTCTAAGAGGAAACAGAGTCCAGATGTGAGAAGGATGTGAGGTGACAGACCAGGCACTGCTGAGGAAGACCATAGTTTGATGACTGCAGAACAAGATGGGTTTGCTGACTTTAGAGCTCTGCCAGGTCAGATGGTGCACTGCAGATCACCCCAGCCCTATCTGAATGCATCCCATTGTCACTCACAGTGTACATTGTTCCTAGGCTGGGCTGGGGAGCCATTTTGGCTTCCTCCTGTAGAGTGGAAGAAAGGCCCATTTGGGATGGTTGTGAACGAGACCTGTGTCCTTTATCTTGAGAGACCTCAGCATGTCCCTGGGCACCAGCCTCTGCTGTGGACTGCGCGTGGGTTAGAGCAGAGCTCAGGCCTGAGGCCACCAAGATGAGGCAGTTTGGGGACATTGGGGATGGGAGGGGGAGCTCCAACTCAGCATCACTTCCTTTTCTCTCTTTGTATAAAAAGATCAATCTCATGTCTAATTCATTTGAAAATTCTCCACTTCTCTGTGTGTATTTTTGGTAAAAATAGAAGTCTCTGAGGATTGCAGGCTCCTGCTGAATTTTATGAGCAACTTTTCAAAGCTTGGTAACCAGGTTCCTCTAATCTTTCCTTGAGTGAATTAAGCACCAGTGGGAGGCTTACTTTCTGGATGACTGGTTTGAATAAAAGACTTTCAGAGTTGGGGGTAGGAGGCTTTTAAGGCCATTTAATCAATCTGCAGGCCACAGAAAACACGACTAAGAAAGTGGAGAATTTGGCCTCATGAACCCTGCTCTCATCCCTGTCCCCCCACCCTGTCCCTGTCCCTCCCGTTTTTCCTTCCTCTTTCTCTGCCTCTTTTTTTGACCCCGGCCATTGCCATCTCTATAATAAACTTCCAGTTTGCCTCCCTGCCTCTTGTCCTCTTAGAAGCCAGCAAGAGCTTTTCAAAAGGCATATGAGATTGCATTTCATCTCTGATTAAAACTGTGTTGCTTCTCTGGTACGAACACTTCCATGGTGTTAGATGTTACCTTTCAGGGGAGGGAGAGTGGGGCAGGGATGGGGAAATGGATGAGGAGGGGTTCTAGGGGCCTGAAATGTTTCATTTCTTACTTGTGTGATGGTTATGAGTGTAGTCATATTGTGATAATTAATTTGTGCCACAAAATATGTGCCGTTTTCTGTGTGCATGTTGTACTGTTACTGTGTTAGTCAGATTTTCGTCACTGTGACAAAATACCTGAGATAAGCAATTTCAAGAAGGAAAATTCTGGCTCATGGTTTCAGAGGTTTCAGTCCATGTACAGCTAGGTCCATTGTTTTTGGCCTGGGGTAAGGCAGAAACATCATAGTAGAAGGGCATTGTGGGAGAAAGCTGCTCACCTCATGGCAGTAAGGAGGAGAGAGATGAGAAAGAAAGACAGAGATAGAGACAGAGAGGCAGAGAGAGATAGAGAGACTGACACAGAGAGAGACAGAGACAGGGACAGACAGAGAGAACATGTGCTCAAGAGCTTCTTCCTTCTGCTTTTGTTCCATCCCAGCACCCAGCCTATTGGATGGAGCTGCCCACATTCAGGGTGGGTTTTCCCCACTCAGTTTGCTGTACAACTGAGGGTGAAAACACCCTCATTGCTGAGACAAAATACCCAACACCCAAAGTTAAAGGAGGAAAGGTTTATTTAGCTCGCAGTTTATAGAGGTTTCAGCCTATGACTGGCTGGCACCAAGGCAGGGTGAATGGCAGACGGGCATCAAAGAAGAGAAACAGTTCATGGTGGGCAGACAGTAGCAAAGCAGTGAAAACACCCTCAGTGACACACTCCGAAGTATGCTTTACTAATTTCCTAGGAATTTCTCAATGCAATAAAGGTGCCAGTGAAGATTATCATCATAGCTATACATTTTTTAAAAGTTGGTTCAGTGTTTAACATCCACCTCCTTTGCTTTCTAAGGCAAGGGTGAAGAATGGCTTTGAACATTAGGGAAGGGGACTAGTGGGATTCCTGAAGGTCACTGAATCTTGTGGCAGCTTTGAGGCTGAGGGATCAGAATGAGGAGCTCATTTCAGTGAATACTGGTGTGACAGACTTGCAGACTGTTATGGCTTGTGTCTAGATGTCTGCCCAAAGCCTCAGGCAGTCATAGGTGGCGGTTTTCAGAGGTGGCTGGATGTAGAGTGTGTGACACTGGGATTGAGTCATGACGCAATGCTAGGATCAAGGACACCAGGATTAAGGGTGTGAGTGCTGCCTGCCCTAAGTAGCCTAGATAAGATTTAAGGGATAGAAAGAGCTGTGGTCATCTCTTATTGCTTTGCTACTGTCTGCCCACCATGAACTGTTTCTCTTCTTCGATGCCTGTCTGCCATTCACCCTGCCTTGGTGCCAGCCAGTCGTAGGCTGAAACCTCTATAAACTGCGAGCTAAATAAACCTTTCCTCCTTTAACTTTGGGTGTTGGGTATTTTGTCTCAGCAATAAGAAAAGTAACTAAGACAGACTGTCTGGTAAATGATGCCATGAAACTGCAGAGTGCTGGGATAATGACGACTTAAAGAAACCTCTAGAATCCATTACAGAATGTTACGGTTTGGGGCTGAGTATGGAGAATTAATCCTGGCCTGGTGCCCATCCAAGAAAGGCTGTGTTTTGGATGAAGTTTGATTAGGCACGGGCTTAGTGCAGCTCCTAGCAGGTTGCTCTAGGAGAGATAGCCTGAAATCTGTGATCAGGACTACCAGGGGGACAGAAGGCCACTGCACCTGGGAAAATGCCAGGCCTTCCTCAGAGACGGGCTGGGAAACTTTCCTAGAGAAATGACCCTAATGGCTGGATTAGTAAAGGGCCCCTGGAGGAAGCTGGAGGCCTCTGGTTCCCTCCAGCTGGTCCCATGGAAGTATTGAGACATCAGGGTAAAGGAAGAATTGGTGTGCAGTGAGTTGTGGAGGAACAGGCAGGGGGGAAATAGCTCCCCTTGCCAACTGAGTCACCAGCTTGATGAGCTACTGCAGTCATTGGACTTTCTGCTCATTGAATTTTAGGGGAGAAATCCACTCTTTTCTGCCTGGATCTATCTCTACTTAGTACATTGCACATTATCTTGACATTTCATGACTTGGTCTTCTTACAGGGCACTTTGCTTGCCTTGATTATAGAAATCTCCCTTTTTACCATTGATGTTCATCTCCAGCACAGTGCCTGGTACTTTGTAGGGACTTGGTGAGTATTGGCAGAACAAGCAGAGGTGCCAGTCACGAGAGGAACAGCTCACGGACACTCCTCAAACACGTTGTCCTTGTCGGTCTGTTTTCTGCTGCTATTACAGAATCCACCAACTAGGTGATTTATGAAGGAAACAAATTTATTTCTCACAGTTCTGGAGGCTGGGAAGTCCAAGGGCACAGTGCTGGCATCTGGCAAGGGCCTCTCTACTGCCAGTGTACGTGGTGAAGCAAGTGAGCCTGCCAGGGAAGGGAGAGAGAGAGTCGGCCAAATCAGGAGCCCACTCCTGTGATAATTAATCCTCTCCAGTGATAACAGTATTAATCCCTTCATAAGGGGAGATCCTTCAAGACCTAATCAACTCTTAACAGCTCCACCTCCCAATATTGTTATATTGGCAATTAAATTTCAACCTGAGTTTTGGAGGGGACATTGAAACTATAGCTCATCTTGAGGAATGGGACTTTTCTCCCAGAAAGCTGGAGCTCAGAGAGGTTCACTCAAAGCACACAGTTCATCAGTGGTAGAACTGTGGTTTAAACCTCACAGTGTCTGTCACCAAAGCCCTTGCCCTGCATTTCTGTGCAGTTCTGAGCCTCATCCACACTACCCTACTAGTTATTCCTCCACTCAACACTCCTAGAGGCTGCTACCCTTTTTATTGAGGATAACTTCATCCTCCTACCAGTGGATCCCAAATATCCCAGAGACCAGGTTTCTCAGCAAAGGGAACAGGTCTCTCTGAGACTTGGCTTTTACCTATACTTTTAGTCCCATCTTTAGCTACATGACATCAACTTTGTGCTTTAATCAGGCTGAAATACCTGTAGTTGTTTGCATATATCAGCTTCCTTAATTGGGTTCCTCTTTCTAGAATTATAACTGTCCCATTGCTATTGGGATGAATATATATATATATATATATATATATATATATATATATATTCATGGTTTTGATTACAAGAGCAGAAAATCTACTCCTGTCTCCATTGGTGTAAGCAATGTCTCACACAATATGAAATCCTGAGGGAAGGGAAGGGAAGGGAAGGGAAGGGAAGGGAAGGGAAGGGAAGGGAAGGGAAGGGAAGGGAAGGGAAAGGAAGATGCCAGTGCAGGGCCTCAGGGTCCTGGCTCTTCTGTGACCTCTTTACTCTGCCTCTCTCTACCTTGCCTTTATCCTCAGGCTGGTGGCAAGATGGTTGTGGTGGTTGCAAGTCTCACGTTCAAACATATCCACCTCCTACACGGGAAGAAGATGAAATGTTTCTTCCCTGTATTTCCCTTCCCAGAGCTTTCCAGCATACACCCATGTAGTTCATTGGCCAAGACCTGGTTACAGATCCACCCTAAGCCAAGGGAAATGTGTTTCCAGGTTACTTTAAACCAGTCAGGTTATATCTCAGGAGCTGGGGGTTGGATCATACTGGGGAGAGCTGAGGCACCGAAAAGTGTGGGACTCTGTCGACAAGAAAGGCTTCAGGATTGGAGTGTATTTTGAATGGTGTCCAGCCCAACATTTCTAGGGAAAACTCCTCCTGCTCCTATGTTAATCTCTTCACAATCCCATTTCTCACCTGTCCAGTCACTTTCCCCACTGCCTTTTGGGGAAGGCCCTGTTCGCCTAGGGGCGGCCTGTTCGCCTAGGTGCATCTACTCACTGTCCTTCCCACAGAGGCTTTGCTGGTTCTCTTACCTTGCTGTGCTGCTCACCCACAGCACTGTGCCTTCCCTCCAACCATCTGCATGCAGCTTCTCTTGGAAGTGCTTCCAAATGAGCCCTCCTACCTGAATCACTCCCCTCATTCTGCAGCCCTCTAGCCTAGGGTGTCATTCCATGGGATGACCTACTGAGGTCCCTTCTCATGTTTGAGAGGCATGTTTTTCTCTCAATCAAAAGTGTGGGTTCCTTGTCAATAATGATGTCTTCTAATTCTTTGGGAACACAAGGAAAAACACTCCTATGTCTTCTGTTCTCTACAACCACCAGGGCAGGGCAGGCAACCAGGGTGTCATTAGCCTCGCTTCTTGCTCTCAACCTTGCCCCTCTGCTTATAGAGATGACAGCCACAACTGTACATATAAAAGATTGCTGAAAGGCACAGCTCCAGCACCAAGGGCCAGAAAATCGTAGGGACAACTATTCTTTGGAGCTAGGATGTTATCGCTGTAGGAATATCTACGTTCTACCAAGGACAAACCAGGCACTGTCACACTGCTAGAATACAGCAGAAGGAAACAAGAACCCACACAGCACCTATTACTATATGTCAAGAGCTTGTTCTCTGTGTTAGTTGCTCATCCCTATAAATTGTGCATTTGCCAGGGCTGCTTCTTCTACTGTCTTCCTCTCCTCTCTGCCTGGAAAGATTCTGCATGCCTTGCATGACTCAGCTCAGCCAGCACTCTGGTAAACCTTCACCTGAATCCCCCAGAAAAGCTCATTTCTCCCTCTTCTGTTGTTATTTTGCAATCCCTTTGATGCAGCTTTATCCCAACATAAGAGAATTCCTCACTCATCTGCCTGCCCCTGCTGCTGTATGAACTCCTTAAGGTATGTAATCCCTGCTCCATCCTGTGTTCTTGGGTGTTGTGAGGACAGATCTATGCCTTTCAGGTAATAGGAACTTAATAAATTCCTGCTGAATTAAGTTAAATTAATTATTGCTTAGGACAGCAGAAAGTAAGATCTGAAAAAGTGAATATAGATCTTAATAAATACAATGACTTCTCAGTAGGTAGTTCTCTCCTGTATTATAGCTTGTGGATAAAAAAAGAATGAAAAAAAGGGAAAGAAATAGAGCTGGAGATTGATAAGTCTTCTCTCTCTCTAGAATTGCACCTCTTAAAAGTAGGAACAATTGTATATCCCATGGCCTACCCCAGGCCATGGAATGTGAGAGGTGATCCATAAACACTTATTGAAAGAATAAAAGAAGATGGGTCAGGTTGTACTTTGGGGCTGAATTCTGAGCCCTGTCTAGGGCAGGGCATGAGGAATTCACCATCTAAGGTGGGCTGGGGAGGCCTCAGTAAGGGAATCCTCACCTTTGTCAGTTCATCCATTTTGCCCAGGGCCATTACTCCTGCAGACCAGTGGTTAATCAGCTAGCCCCACCCTTTGTTTATCACCCCCCAACTCATCCCGAGCTGCAGAGCCTGCATGTGTGTATTTCAGGGCCTGGACTAAATTCTCAGGTTTAGAGAATGAGACCAGGCCTGGTTCTCGTGAATGCCAGACCCCTGGCAAAAGACAAATGGAGGCCCAGGGGCCGTATTATAAACCAAGTAGATAAATTGCTCAATAAAATATACTATAGCCTCCTACTTTGACAGATACCTTTTCAAAATAACAAAATACAAAATGTGTATTAAACTGTAGTTTTTTATAACTGAAATTCAGCCAAATATCAAAGATGACTGAATTGAATTATTCTTGTGCATGTCTTAATGTTCAGTTGATGGATCAGCGATGTTGGACTGAGTAATAAAAGAAAAGTGCACATCATAATAAATTATTACATCTTTTTTTCATAAATTTTATTTTTCATGTCAGCAAAGTCACTAATTATGTTGGTGTATAATCATAATACTCATATGTGTGCTCTGTTGACGGTAATGATCTGGACTTGAAAATGTGATTGTATTCAGTGTTCAAAGTTTCAATGTATTTTCTTCAAATGTAAGCTGTTTGAACATGTTTTATTTTCAAAAAAGGATTTTTCTTTGCTCTATTTAAACTACCTATTAAAATTAAGGATTTGATACAATCATAATTAACTGACATAAACACTTTAATCAATATTACTTAAGTAAAACTATTCCCACAATTCCAGTGTATAATATTCATGTAGTTTTCGGTGCAAAGGAACTGTATCGCTGTCATGCACACTGCGTCTAGATAGATGGTTCTCAAATGGGTGGTATTTGTTAATGTCTGAATACATCTTTGATTGACACAACTTGCTACTGGTATCCAGCAAGTAAAGACCAAGGATGCTGCTAACCATCTTAGGTCAGCATAGGTTAGCTCAAGAGTAAAAATGAACCCATCTAAAATGTCAATAGGGCTGAGGTTGAGACACCCTGGTTACACACACACACACACACACACACCCATAATATGAATTGTTCCTTAACCGCTGTATGCAATTGTGAATACTACACTAATTCATGGGTAACTTCAGCATCACAAATGAAAACATGAAGAGCAAAAAAATGAATATGCAATACATATTGCATTATGCAAAAATCCACTGCATTCTTGTCTATGTGTTAGGGAGGATTTGACATATTAATTAGTTTGTCTTTCTTTCACCTGAGCATTCCTGCCAAATCAATTGCCTCCCCCCACCAGCTAACACAGATTCTGAAATAATGTCCATCTCCAACATTGCACAATGTGCAACTCTTAACATTCAGATGCAGTCACCTTTTGTTTCAAAGATGTTAGGCAAGAGATGTGGAAAAGCATTGTCCTGGGACCCGAATGGTGTTATTTCCAAGAGAGGATGTGCAAGATGATGTGCCATGCTGTACCAGAGTTGAGCAGCATGTCCTAGCGACAGAGGTGCCCATGTTTTCCTTCATACATAGAGTTTCTGTGTATTCCACATATGGGGGTGGGGCTCTAATGCACGAAGCTCTGGACAGTGGCTTCGCTTCTCCTGGGTAGAAGGCAGGATGCCAGGAGACATGTCCCACAGTCAACCTTGGATCCTAAGCGGGATCACTAGAGAGCTGAGAGGCTGTTAATATCAGATCATTAGCGTTTCCCAACTCTTTTGCAGAACAGCATGGTGTTTGGCTGCCAAAATATTAGGATTGAAAGCAGCTGGCAAAGAATGTTTAGTGAGGAAGCGAGCCCACTTGGAAAAGCCAAAGGAAAAATTACTCTGAGACTGTGACCTGAGAAGGAAGCTCACTCTCAGCTCCTCTTTTGGATGGCCTTGCTTTCAGGTGAGGACTCCCTCCAACCCCACCCCTAGATGCCTCTGAAGCAGGAGTGCTGTGATTGCAGGTCCTTTCTGGGGCAGTGGAAATGAGGAGACTGTTGTGGCCCTAAAGACAGTCACAGATGAATAGTAAATTTAGTCTCAGCATATGCTTAATGAAATTGGAAAATAAAGAGATGTAGACAGAAAAAAAAAATAAATGCCACAACATAATCTCAGCTAATTTTTCTAAAGAGACAGGGCAAGGGGATTAAATGACACCACCTGCATAAGTGAGTGCTGAGGGAGAGATTGAAGCCACACGAGTTGACTAATGCTTCATCCTTGCATATGACCAGAAGCCCTGTCACAGTCTGTCAGTTGATCCTCAGCACAAAATTAGCACAGATGGTAGGTTTCATATGCCCATTTTACAGAAGGGAAAATTGACTTTGAAAGATGGAGTAACGTGCTCAGGGAGACCCATCCAGTAGGTGGCAGAACTAAGAGCGAGGCCTGGGTCTTTTGGCTCTTTCCAGGGACATCAGTGTTTCAGAACCCATGGACACCAGCAATTCCAGTTATTGTAAGGAGCTTGGGAATCCAAATGTACAGTAAGTGCCATCTGTAGCCTCATTCATAGATAATAACCACTGTCATGTGAAGAAGACCTAGAATTTTTTTGACATTGATACAGATTTCTATGGAAGAGTTGGAACCATCACATTGCTTCATCAAAAACCTTCTGGCAGAGAGTGATATCTTTTATCATTAGGGACACTGGCCACACAAATTCCTAGGAATGGAGATAGTTAGGATTGTGGCATGAAAGTCTGGTGTGTGTTTGTGGTGCTCAGTGAACTTATAATTCATGTAGGGAATCCTACACATACTCCATAGTAGGTGCTCAAAGATTTTTATCAACTGAGTGTTAGCTGAATCAAAGAAGTGGAGAAGCCAAGTGCCAAAGGGGAAACCAGCTTCCTAATGGTGATGAGGGAGGGGAAATCAGCAAGCAAATTCTCTTACCCATTAGGGGAAAGGGAATGGAAACAAACAGCAAAAGCATTTGGCACATTGTTAAACATTGGAAAGCAGTTGCTTTTGAAATAATAACAAAGCTGTGTAGTCTCATTAGATATTCTAATGGGAACAGAAAAGAAATACTCATGGCCAATTTTCTTCCTGTTCCTATAATTACCGGCATATTTTAAAGCACTGAGCAAGGTAAGTCCTTGTCAATCGCTATCAGTTCATTCATTCATTCATTCATTCGTTTATTCACTGAGTATCCCTGAGTGCATGTTCTATGCCAGGCAGTGTTCTAGTTGTTGGGGAGCAAAACACTGAAGACCCTGCCCTCCTAGAACTTAAATTCCCAACAGCAAATGAAAGGTAAACTGTACAGATTATCAGATGACGGCAAGTGCTATGGTGACAAGGAGGCAGGGAAAGGGAACATGGGGGAAGAGAAATTTTAAACAGTACAATTAGGGCACGTCTCATTGGGAAGGTGATGTTTGCACAGAAACCTGAGGACAAGCAGGACTAATCAGGGCAGATGCCTGAAGTGGAGCACACTTGGGTGCTCTAGACCAGCCAGGAAACGTGTGGAAAAAGTAGAACAACTAGAACACTGCCTGACATAGAACAGGCACTCAGGGATACTCAGTGAATAAACAAATGAATAAATGAATGAATGAACTGATAAGTGATGGACAAGGACTTATCTTGCTCAGTGCTTTAAAAATACGCTGGTAATTATAGGAACAGGAAGAAAATTGGCCATGAGTATTTTTCTGTTCCCATTAGAAAGGCAGGGAGGAGTATGATGGAGATGGAGGAGGATGTAGGAATGACATTGAAAAGACATGGCATTTATTCTAAGATTGGAAGGAGTGACATGACCCAACCTGCATTTTAGCAGGTTGCCCTAGCTACTGTGCTGAATAAAGGTTGGGAGTCAAGGGTGGGATTAGGGAGACTAGCTTGGAAAAAAATCCAGGACAGCGATGATGATTCTCTAGACCATGGTGGTGTGAAGTGGGTGGACTCTGGATGCACTGTGAAGGTGGAAGAGATATGATTTGCTAATAGATCAGGTGCAGAGTGGGAGGGGAAAAGATTCATCAAGGGTGATTCCAAGATTCTGAATCCAAACAATAAATGGTAAGAATAGAGTCATTAATTGTCAGACTCATTAATAGAGTCAAGAATTGTCATTAACTAACGTGAGGAAGGCAGTGGAGGTAATGAAGCTTGGTTTTAATTGTTATGTTTGATATAACAATTGTTATGTTTGATATAATATATATACATAATGATACATACGCTATATATAGGCATATAATATAGAAAATCTACCTACCTCTTTATCTGCTTATCTATCTGAAGTTTAAGGGACAGGTTGATATTTAGAGAGGGCAGGAGGCCAGACCGTGAAACCCTGGGGGCTTGAGCAGGGTGTAATGAACAAAAAGAGACAGCAACTGAGTGCACTGTGAAGCAGGAGACCAGGAGAGTGTGGACTGCTGGGAGTGAAGGAACTGCTTCAAGGAGCGTGAATTGTGTCAGCTGTGTTAAAGGCTGCTGAGAAGCTGAGCAAATGAGCCCTGAGAATTGACTGTTGGAATTCAGAACATGGAAGTCAGCACTGAGCTTGGTAGGAATAATTTCAGTGCACTGGGGCAGGGGCACAGCTTGAAGATTGAGGTCTAACAGCAAATAGGAAATACAGTCAGCAAATACAGACAACTCCTGAGATTTGCTGCAAAAGCAGGTGTAAGAAGGGAGAAGTGTAGCTGGAGGGAGTTGTCAGTCAATACAGGATGTGAGGTTTTAATGTGGGCGATATTACAGCATGTTTATGTGCTAATGGACGCTGATTTAATACGAAGGAAAAATAGATGATGAAAGACAGAGAGGGGAGACTTGCTGGAGAAGCGTCACCAAGGAGGCAAAATGAGAATGGATTGAGAGCACAAGTGTAGAAGCTGGCCTCACACAGGAGTACAGGTTGAGTCATCTGTGACAACAGGAGGGAAGCCAAATGTTTGGGCACAGATGCGGTAGGAGGGAGATGAAATGTTGGAAGATTGCACACGTTTTCTTCTTATTACTTCCATTTTCTCAGCGAAATAGGAAGCAAGATCACGGGCAGAAAGGGCGGGGAGGAGAGAAATATTGAAGGTCTGAGAAGAGACATCCCTGGTGTGAGGATCCCATGAG
Organism: Erethizon dorsatum; assembly: GCA_028451465.1. NCBI lineage: Eukaryota > Metazoa > Chordata > Mammalia > Rodentia > Erethizontidae > Erethizon > Erethizon dorsatum. The sequence goes on from CM051829.1 coordinate 81,598,518, forward strand.
ATGATGCAAGTACTGTATAGGGCCTGGTACAAGGGGGAAGTACTTATAAATGTTAGTGCCGCCCCCTCATTGAAGGGAATTTCTTACTGCCTTTATGATCATTGCCCATAACAACTTCATTTTTTAATTTATAAATATTCTTTTTACTATACTACTTCATGCTCAATATCAAATAATATGGAAAATGCAGAACAGCATAAAGAAAAAAAATTCATAATCTTTCCTTAACAAAAGCAGTTTTTAGCAGTTTGATTTCTATCCTAGCCCCCTTTTTCTATGATATACATTACATATACTTTTTGTATGTTGCTTTTTTCACGTTATAGTTTTAACTGTTTTCCCGTGTCATTAGGTAGTACCTCAAAATATAACTTTTAATGTCAACACAGTAATCAGTCATGTGGTTGTTCCTCCATTTATTTTATTTTACTTCTTAATTTTCGACATTAAGGTTAATGCCAATTTTCGCACTTATAACTAACACAGCAATGGACATTCTTACAGAGAAATCTTTATATACTGATGAGTTCTTTAGAATAAACTCTTAGAAATGGAATTATTGAGGTCGATTTTAGGAACGTTTTTAAGGCTTTTTATAAGTTTGTCAGACTGCCTTTCAGAAAAGTTTCATCGGGCCGGTGAGATGGCTCAGTGGCATAAGCGCCTGCCTGGCAAGCACGAGGTCCTGAGTTTGACTCCTGGAACCCACATATGAAAAAAAGGGCCGGTGATATCGCTCAGTGGCACAGGCGCCTGCTGGTGAGCGAGGTCCTGAGGTCGACCACCGGTACCCACAAAAAAAAAAAAAAAGAAAAGTTGCATCAATTGACACTTCTTCCAACAGCATGTGAGGCTGTCCTGCTTGGTCATTCCTAAAGCCTTGAAAGGCAGTATGCATTTATTGTTTTAATTTGCATTTCCTTGATGATTTGTGAATGTCAACCTCTTTTCACACATTAACTTTACTTGTGTTTCTCTGGAATGCCTCTGTGTGGGGAGTGAGCTGGAAGAAAAGCCTTTCCTCTCAGTGGAAATACTTTTGCAGCTGCGGGAGTCCTTGGGGCTGACTTTTCCAGATACTTCCTGCTGGAGGAGCCCAGCCGCAGGAAGTTGTGTGGAGAGCTACAGCTCCTCCCTTCCACGTTCTTGGAGAAGGTTCCTCCAGCCCAAAAATGGCACCTCCATATCAGGTGGACTTTGGTTACCTCTGCAGGTCTCCTACTCAACCCTGGTAGACCAGAACCCCTTTCCAATACCCCACAAAAGAGGACCTTCATTACATCCAAGACTTGGCAAACAGGAGCTGCCAGAGGAGCAGAGCTGTGTGGACAGAGCTGGAGACGAGCTCTTGCTTCATTGTTGCACAGTGCTAGAGGCTTGACTTCTTTAAAATTAAATATTCTTTCCCATCCAGCTGAGGGAAACTGCTAGCACTGTTTTTTCTCAACGTTTCTCCTGAAAATATCCTTAACATTCATTTTATTTGGTTGAAACTCAGCTTGCCCATTTTTTTCCAGAGCACCAGAGACCCTCTGAACAGAAACTTCACCTAGGAAGGAAAATATTCTGGCAAATTTCTAGGAAGTAGGAAAATGTCCCTTTCAAACAGCATATTTTTGTCAGAGTTGCTTTTGTTTCCACTCCGTCTCATTTTACACACACACACACACCCTGCCATCACCACCATCACACTCATACCCAAACTCTCATAGTATATCACATGCATTACACACACTGCACATACCTGTACACACTACCCCTCAGACACATGTTCATACCACACATCACAGACCCCACTACACATGTACACACAACGCCATTTGCACAACATATACACACATTTATAACACATCACACAACCCTACCACACATATACATATATCACACATGCTACCACCATGTCTGTCCCCATGTTCATACCACATTATACACACCACACTGAACATGCACACACACACATAGCATGTACACTCACACAAAAGACACAACTGATTTGTGCAACACAATCACACCACATATGCACACACACCCATTGCCACCATAACCACCCCCATACTCACACCCTCCCATGTGTACACATCCCCTTCTGCCTCCATCCTTGCCCCATCCCAGCTTTCACTCTTGAGCTTTTACAAACACATGTGTTCTGTGACTTGTGTGAGGCAAAAGGCATGTGTGCTGCACCAGCCATGTTTCCCATCCTGGCAGACACTGCCGCCACCTCCATGTCTAGTGAGGAGGGAAGGAAAGGGGCCAAAATGCTCCAGCTAAGGCTCTGGGATGGATCAGAGGATTAATTAAAAATTAGTGGGTCCTTTGTGAGGCGGTAACTTTGGTCCAGGGCAAGGCTTGGACTGAGATTTTTTCCCTGCTTGCTCATTAATATGGCTCATGGAACTTGCAATCTGGACTAAATCGAGTCTAGGGCAGATGGTCAGTGATAGAGAATCAGAACCTTGAAGCATCCACCCTTCTAATGTTCCTCCACACTCCTCATTTAAAGATAAAGAGATTTAGAAAATAAAGTCTCCAATGTATGAAGGAGCTACAACCATACAGCTCGCTAATTAGAAACAGGAAATCCAATCAGTGCTGACCATCAGCTTTGTGGATTATCTGTGTCAAAATTTTCATAGCATAGTGGTTCATCCATTTCCACCCTTCCTTCAGAGTCACTCCCTTATCTCACCACCCTGAACCATTCTCAGAGACTACGGGCATTTTAATACCTGTCTTGGAAAAGCATCATTCAGAAAGCAAATCTGCCGTAAACCCTCCCACTTGGCAGTCCAGAGCCAAAGCTGCACGAATCCCCAGGTGTCTGTGTTCTGGTGTTATTCACACCACGCCACCGTTTCCACTGGTTTGGATGATTGGAAAGTATCCCCTCTTGACTATAGGTATCAGTTGTGAGCCACTTATGCTGAGTAAATTAGTTCAACCACTGGAACATTTCCAAATGGCCATGGAGGTGGTAGGTGGCAGCGGTTAAGACGGTGGGCTCTGGATTCAAATGGTTTTATGTTTGGATCCTGGCAAAATATTCCTGGGACTCAGACCCTGAGCCTAAGGTCTGTCATGTGTAAAATGGATAATAATAGGAGTCATTTCATAGAGTAGGTAGAAAGGATTAGATGAAATGACGCACAGTGCCTGGCGAGGCTGCAATAAATGGCAGCTGCTATTATTATGAATGTGATCTAAGTTTGTGGCCTTGAAATATCTGATAGGTTGGCCTATCATTGTAGAATTTTTCTTGCCCTACTAGTGCCCTCCAAGAGAAATAAGAGGGGGGTGAAAATATTCTTTAGCAGAATATTTTCAAAAAGATGAATTGCCATTTCAGTTATAGGGAGAGATCTGCAAGATGTTCCAGCATTTCAGTCTACCTGTTCTCAACATTATGGGACAAGTATTGTAGTGAGCAACCATGTGGTAATCATGTCCTTGCCTTTCCCCTCCCTCCCTTAATGAAACCCCCTTAGTCTATTTCATCTTGTTCACCCATTTGGAAAAAAATCTCCCTTTTCCTTTATGCTAAATTGGCAAGTCATTATTATAGCAATAATACCTGTTATTACCAACCAATCTCTCTTTCAGTAGTAAATTATTATTATGTACTTGGCTAAAAAGGCCTGGGCTGTTGCAATTTATAAAGATATTATTAAGTGGAACAATAAAATTTCAAGTAATAATAAAGACATCTTGAATTTCGATGGTGCATTTACTTTTCAAGTACATAGTATGTCAGCAGACTGCTCTCTGACCTCTCTTGGCCAAGAAATCCTAGCATCATGCCTTTTATTCTGCTTGGAACTAAGTTTTCAGATTACATATCTCTTTGGAAATCTGTGCAGCACATCGTCAGGCTCTAGTGACAGCTGCACCAGGCTGAGCCAGACTAGGATAGAGTGAGGTGGGGCTGTATTACTGCAGACGTGTACCTCTGACCCCGAAGCCTCAGCTTCTTTATTACAGCCATTCATTATTTACAAACACTGCAGGTGTACACAGCACCACATAAGACACAAAGACAAGGTTCCTGCCCCATGAACGGATAGGTTATTTTTCCCAGTATTGCATCTGTCTGAGCTGAGCTGTGGGCACACAAGGCAAGGAGGGTTGTGTCAGTAGTACTGAGTGGAAGGAAAGATTTCTGATGGGGAATTTTAAATGTGGGAAATCAAAAGAGGTGCAGGCAACTTGAAACATCACTCAGGTTTCAACACGGGGAAGACCAATTCTGCCTACGTGGCTTGGAACCCTTGCAAAGGAATAAAAAGAGATGACCAATGCTCTGATGGTCCCAAGAGCCTCTAATACAAGCAGGTACCTCCTGCTTCATGACTCTCTTGAAAGTTGTTTTTGGGAGTGATAGAGACAGGGAAGAGCATTAGTCAGTTTTTATACTCACTGAGTAGGTTCGAGAGTATTTGTTCTCCTTCTCAAGAAAGATGAAGTTTGGATTGTTTGGACTGTATTCTTCAGCCATTCCCTACAACTAATCAGTTACTCTTCTGTCTGTATTCATCTTGACCAGGCCAGCCTAATGGTGTTTGCCAGCCCCTGTATGTTACTATCACCGACCTGCAATGTCCATCCGCCTTTTACTTACTGAGCATCTCCCAGGGGACAGGCCCTGGCCTGAAAAGATGAGCAAGACCCCATCACTGGCACCCAGAAGCAATAAATGAATGGGAATGAGGATGTGAAAAAGGCAGTAGGCTTGGAGCCAATACTGCCCTCTTCTGCAGGAGACAGAGGGATTGGCAAAGTGAGCACACGTCCTAGAGCACACATCCTGTTGTTTGGAACATTTCTGGGTTCCCACTCTCTGGAACAAGGGCTCAAATTCTAGGAAGGCTCAGAAATCCAACCTTGCCCTAGGCTCAGGAAAAAGTGATCATGTCCTTGGCATGGGATTCTTCCTGCTCAGAGCTCAGGGCCTGGCAGGTTTTGCAGCCAGAAACAGATATAAATCTGGCCAAGCAGCACTAGTGAAAGTAAAGTAGATTCTGTAATGTGCCGAATATGCATCAGATGGCTGTGCTTCCTACCAGCCCTGTGCGGCTGGTTAGCAAAACCTACTGGCCTCTATCATAATCACCAACACCATCATCATCATCTCATTTAAAGCCCTCTGGTACGTGCTGTTCACAGAGCACCTGAGTCCGATGTCTGGCTGAGAACATCTCCTGCCTCCCTTCCTCTCTTTTACTTCCTCAGTCTCCACATCCCAGGCCTGCCTGTGCTCTGGGTGATGGTTCCCCCCACAGGACTCTCCCCTTTGTCTCACTCCATTTTCTGTCCTGTTCTAGCTTTGCATTCCTTGCTTCTTTTCAAGCGAGTCCCTCAAAGTATGGCCCCCACACCTCTCACATCAGAATCATCTGGGCAGTGTGTTAACATTGCAGCTTTCTGGGAATTCACCCCCTCTCCATGCCAGTTCAGAGTTCTTGACGGTCTGTGGGCATTTGCATTTTAACTAGTTCCCTGCCACAGAATTTGAAATAATGCTGCCCTACACTCTTGTTTTTCCCTCCAAAGATCCAAAGATTTAGCCTTTCAGCTTTCCAGTGTAGAGAAACTTAGACCAGAAGCCAGCTGCAGAAGACACACCAGCAGACATACCAAACCTTCCCCAGCCCTTACAGTGATGTATCAGAGCTGGCTTGTTCCTGACAGAAAAAGCAAAATCTTCAGGAATTTGCAAGCTGGTTGTTAACCTTTTGGTACCTTGAAAGTCAGCCACGGGAGGGGTATTTATACCACAGAAATCATCAAACATTATAAATCTGGGCTTTTTTTTTTTTAAAGAACCAGTTGAAGTTCCCCACTGGACACCAAGTATTGTCTAGCTTAGCCTGTTATTTGCAGGTGAGAACAAGAAGGCTCAGAGAGGCACCTGTCCAAGATTTTGTGAAACTTGAGTCACGTCTAGGACGATCCCTGTTCTCATATGCACTTTGGCCCCTTTCTCATAAGCACTTTGTACTAGTTGAGAGATTGGTCTGTAAGGATCCCTATTAAATAGTTTATGTGAGTGTCTCTCACCCTCTGAGTCATTTGAGGTCCTTTGCTAGCAAGCAATGGGTTTTGGCTCCCTTAAGCAGGAAAGAAATCCAACTGAAGGGCCTCATTGAGTTCAGAGAGTTGAAAGGAAGGCTAGAGAGCAAGCTCAAAGAAGGATTGAGCTCAGGATTCCATGGAGCAGGAAATAACAGGAGGCCCCTCAGGAAGATGCCGTTGGATTGAACCAACTCCAAACTCTTCCTTCTAGCCTTGCTTTACTCAGCTCAAAATAAGAAGTCCTTGAAGAGCAGCTGATTGCCTTTGGGCCACATGCTCACCTCCTAGCCAGGGCTGGATGGAACACCTTGATTGACAGTCTCAAAACTGCACAGGATGGGTAAGAGAGAATTCCCCCCAAAGAAATCAGGCTCCATTACAATGAGAAGGGGAAAACAATGCTAGGCAGCCCCAAACTCATAGTGCCCTCTCTGTACTTCAACATGACAAAAAACTCAAGGAAAGTTGCCTCACAGTCTCCTCCCTCTTTCTGCTGATACCAGTGCAGGTCTTATGACCTGAGCACAACCTGCTTTTGGCTTGATGCTGACACCGGGAATCCTGATTTGAGCTTTCACATGCTTACATTTGAGAGCGTACAGTGAGATCTCCTGTACACCTCCTGTCCCCTACCTCATTGTATCAACTACCATCTGAAAGTTACTGATCCCCAAGTCTGTGTCACCAGACCCATAGCTTTGAACATACCCACTTTGGACATATTTCTCAGATCCATCTTTCCCTTAATTCTTCCTGCCACTACATTAATTCGGATTTGCATCAACTCCTCTTGGTCTTTTATACCAGCCTCTGAAATTTTCTTCCACCTTCATTTTCTTTCCTGTCCAGTCTCCACTCTCTACATTGTGCTAGTTTACTTCTTAAAAACAAGCAGATCTTATTACTAGCATCCTTACATGGCATCCACTAGCATCCTCCCCACTTTTCCCTCAAAATGAAGTCCACATCCCCTACCTGCCATTCAAGGATTCTTGTGGTCTGATCTTGCTCTGTCTTCCTCAACCCATCTGTCCCTCAGTGCTGGCACATGATCCTGGCCTTTGCCCCGTGGGTCCTCTCAGCAGACATACCAAGTCTTCCTCAGCCCTGGTACTTTCTATGCTTTCCCTCTGTGTGCAGTGCCTCTCCACGAGATCTTTCCCTGGAAAGTTCTTCTTCATTGTGTAAGAGTCAGAGCACAAGATAGATAATGTGGGCAATGCTAATGCATCAGGTGGATAGGAAAGGGGAGACTGCCTTGTTGAGGCCTTTGCTGACCTGCTCAGTCAAATATTCTTCTCTGTCGCCTACATTTCTGTAAATTTTTGCTCATAAAACATGTATTCTAGTTTAGTATATGCATTTGCATGGACTGTTCACTTAACCATGGACATTTATCAATATTTTTTTATCAATATTTATCAATATCTTTTAATATCCTTCTTACGTTTGGGAAATTCAGTTTTACCAATCTCTATATCTGACCTCAGGGGGCAGATGTGTGCTCTTCCAGCCTCTCCTGAAGCAAGAGCACAGCATGGATGGCCCCACACATGGCTGGATGGCACTGAACCAGAAGCTAGTGGTACAAAGCAGGGAGATCTGGGAGTTCCTCCTGGCAAATGCTGCAGGCACCTACTGGAGTCTTGGAAAATTCTGAGGAAAGCATCCAAGGCTCCACATCAGCAGGTCATCAGTCCAAACTGTGTGTCAGTGTTCACAATTGTCCTCTAGCCTAGCCCTGCAAAGTGTTTGGGAGTATTATTTTTAGATGCATCACTCCCCAGAGTGTCTGATCTGACCTTCTTTAATTGAATTCATTTTTTGCATAAAGTAGCTAGAGTTGGTGTCCAGTTTTTGCAAGTAGGAACCTTTTAGCCTGAAAGACCTCTCAGATCAAGGACCACAGCTTGTTTATTTCTTTAGTCCCTGCATGACACCAAGTAGCTTCTGTACTCATGTTTGTTGAATGAACAAATGAGTTCTCTATGAAGAGGTTGCTTATCTGCTGTGCTTGAATTTAATAGCTACAGGAGTTTAAGTGTTGAACACAGTGCTTACGTTACTTGTGTCAGAAATTGGAGGACTGCAACTTTCTTTGAGAAGCTTTGGACTGCTCAAAGAGGAATATTGGCTAGGGGGTGTAACTCAATGGTAAAGTGCTTACCTAAGATGTATGAAGCCCTGAGTCTGACTCCTAGCACCTGGGCCCCAAGAAAAAAGAAAGAAAAAGAAATATTGAACAATCCATACAATTATTTTAATTTTTATATAGAATCCATTTCCTGTTTGACTTTTCAATAAAGCTTAGAATTCAATTTCATATCATTTAAAAAAATGCTAGTATGTACCTGCCTTCTTTTGTTTCTTCCCCCCACAAATGAATGTCACTCCTCAAAATGTGAAATCATTTCTCAGAGACAGAGACACTGAAGGCCTCCTGTGTGCCATCTCCTCATGAGGCCCTGAAAATGATTTCCTTTTGTGATAGGGGTCTTGGCTAGTATCAAGGCAGATCGCTGAAGCCTTTGAGTTCGTAAGTTATTTGGTGGAGTCTCATCTTATTTCCTCCAAGTCAAGATAGAAACTGTGGGTGGAATGATAATGCATTCAGTGGATGGGACAATGGAGATTGCTAGGTATCCATGAAAATCCCATCTCCCCTTCTTCCGTAGGAGCAGAAGTGGAGCTGGGCCCTAGCTGCACAGCTGCATTGCACTTCCCACTTTTAGGAGGCAGGTGTACCTTATGTCCATGTTCTCTCCGCTGGAATGTGAGCAGAAGTGACACATGCTGCCTCCAGGCCCAGCCCATAAACCTCCCACACTCGCTCCTCCATACTCTTCTACCCCTTCCAGCTGGTTGGAATGGTGACCGGCGCAGTGATTTTGGAAGCCATGTGCTGAGGACAGAAGAGCTGCCGTCAGTCTGGGTCCCTGACTGAGGGTGGAAAGATGCCTCCTGCCAAAGTGAGGTCTGTCTAGACTTTACCCCGAGAGAGTGCCTTGGGCTATTGAAGCTACTATAATAGAATACCACAGGCTGGGTAATTTATAATGAACAGAAATTTATTTGGCTTCTGGTTCCAAAGGCTGGGATGTCCAAGAGCACAGCACCAGCACTTGACAAGCACATTTACGCTACATCATCCCATGGTGGAAGGTGGAAGAGCAAGAGAGGGTGAGAGCAAGCTAGTGGGAGGGTCCAGATTTGCTTTTACAACAACCTGCTGTCAAAATAACTAATCCACTCTTATGGTAAGCACATTAAAAAGATCATGAAGGAAGGGCCCTTCTTTCCTCATCACCTCTTATTAGGCCCCAACTCCCAACTGATCCACTGGGGATTAAATTTTCAACAGATAAAATTTGGGGGACACATTCAAATTGTAGCAGAGAGACTACAAACTATAAAGTTGTATGTTTGTGAAGCCTCTGAATTGTTGAGGATCTTATTACTGAAGTGACTTTCCTCTGCTACCCTGCGTTAGCTGGTTCTTACCCAAAGAAGAATGACCACAACTTCAACATGGACATGGAGGGAGAACATGAGGGGCATGCCATGGGCTCTGCTTTGAGGCTGACACATGGTATTTTAAGTAATAACTTGAACAATGGAAGCTGTACGTATGAGATTTGAGGATGACAAAATGATGAGAAGGATAGTTGGTCAAATTAAAAAAAAATCTCACCAAAATAATAATAACAGTGTTATTTTAAAAGCACTTAATGTGAGCCAAACTCTAGGTTAAATTCTTTCCATACATGATGGAGTTTAGTGCTTTCAATAATCCTGTAACACAAGAACACAGAGGTATTTTGGTTCACAAGCTTAGTTTGTTCCACAATTTTGGAAAAGATGGCCACGTTTGTATTTGTGTGGGAAGCATGGCCACCTGAGGCAGAGTTAGCAAATAAAAACAAAATTTTGCCGAACGCTTCTGTTTGCAAACCAAATTGTTTGCAAACAAACTGTTCATGAAACGAGGTACCACTGTCTTGCTTAGAAAACAGGAAAACGGGAATGTCCAGAGATTAAGTGCAGAGCTGGTAAATGGTAGTGTTCGTCCTAACCACTATGCTTAGTGTGACCCTATGTCCATGTTTGCTTGGGACAGTCCTGCTTGTGCCTGTTGTCTCAGTATATTTATTAATAGCAAAATAGCTCCCTCTTTCAGTTTCAGAACTGTCGCAGTTTGGATGACAGAATATATGGCCACTCTAGTGATTCTACTCAGTCTAAAAGTGGTATGATGAAATTTAAGAAAAATCAGTGTAGAGTCACATACATCTAATGTTCAAATATGGAAAATGCAATGTAGGAGTTTCATTTTCTTTAAGGTTGCATTGAGCCAGTGGTGTGATAGGACTGTACAAATGCGCTGGGACCCCCGCACCGTCTAATAGGTGTAATGAGCTCGGCACAAGGCAGGGGATGGTTCTGTTGTATTTGGTGCTAGACAGGCTGTGGCGATCCTTTCAAGAAACCCTATCCTGCGGGGAGAACAGCCACACCCGGATCACACTGAGAGGACAATGAGTTGGTGTAACAGTGGGAAATCAAGTCACGTGAGAACTGGGTGAAGGCACAAGGGATGAAGCAGACTCTAGGGACATGTGAGCTGTCCTCATATATCCCAGTGGCTGCCATGTGGGGGAGGGATCAGGCTGATGCCAGGGACTCCAGATGGCAGATGCAGGGCTAGGTAGAGTGACAAGGAAGCACATTCCAGCTCAATTTCAGGAAGAGCTTTCTAACGATCTGAGCTGTCTGACAGAATGCCTGCCTTGCAAAGGATGGAGCAGCCAGTCCTTAGTTGCGTTCAAGCCAAGGCAGGCTGGACCCCAGTCAGAGATGTAGCACGGGGATACCTACGCTGGGACTGGGGTTGAACTAGATGACCTCTACATTACTTTCTCAATATTTAAAAAATTTAACAGCAGAGAAAAGAACAGAATGCCGACACAAGACAGGACACAGAATTTATTCAGTGTGTGAGTGGAAGAACCAATCACAGCCTGGAGCTTTTAAAGCAGTGAATTAGGGCCGGTGAGATGGCTCAGCGGCGTAAGCGCCTGCCCGGCAAGCGCGAGGGCCCGAGTTCGACTCCTGGAACCCACATACGAAGGAGGGGCCGGTGATATCGCTCAGCGGCATGGGCGCCTCCTGGCGCACGAGCTCCTGAGGTCGACCCCCCGGTACCCACAAAAAAATAAATAAATAAATAAATAAATAAAGCAGTGAATTAGACAGGGCCCTAAATTTGTGCTCTCAGTGGCCCCATGGTGCATCACCAGCTGAGTTACTATGGCCTGCTAACCTAGGTTGAGGACCCCAGTGAAGCTAGCCGGAGATGATTCTGTAAGTGGAGTCAGGATTAAAGATCGCATCTCATCAGCCAGGCAGAGGAGCTCCTGGTTCTTCAGGGCCCTGGGGAGTGGGGGAGGAATCCTGACTAGTCCTGGTGTGGGAGCAGGGTAGAAAGAAATAGAACCAGCATTGTGGTACCAAATGAGAGATCTGAGTGCTGCCAGCATCTGCCCTGAGAGAGTTGCCAATTGCCAAATTTCTTTTTTTTCTTTTCTGTGGGTACCGGGGGTCGACCTCAGGACCTCGCGTGCCAGCAGGTGCCGGTGCCGCTGAGTGATGTCACCGGCCCTTTTTCGTGTGTGGGTTCTGGAAGTCAAACTTGGGCCCTCGCGCTTGCCAGGCAGGTGCTTACGCCGCTGAGCCATCTCACCGGCCCCATAGTTGCCAAATTTCTTACCCAGAGCAAAGAAACTTCTCTTTTTACCCACAACTAAGTGCAAGGCACTAAGGTGATGGCTGAGGACACAGTGATGAATAAAGCAGGATGTTTATTAAGATGTTTCTTGGTTGCAACAAAAAACAAAACCTCAAACTTGTTTAACATAAAGGAAATTTATTCGTCCGTGTAATTGACAGTACTAGAGTCATATGCTATGTGTCCCCCGCTGAAGATTATGTCAAAATCTAATCTCCCCAGTGAGGTATTAGAGGGTGGGAATGTAATCTGATTATGGTGTTTAGCGGAGGGGTCTTTGGGGAGACTAGGACTAGACAAGGTCATCATAGGAACACCCATGACTGAAAACAGGTGCCTGCATAAGAAGAGGGAGAAAGGGGGCCGGTGAGATGGCTCAGTGGCATAAGCGCCTGCCTGGCAAGCACGAGGTCCTGAGTTCGACTCCCGGAACCCACATACAAAAAAAGGGCCGGTGATATCGCTCAGTGGCACGGGCGGCCACTGGCGCGCGAGGTCCTGAGGTTGACCCCCAGTACCCACAAAAAAAAAAAAAAAAAAAGAAGAGGGAGAGAAACCAGGACGAACATACGCATGTGCGCCCCGTCTCTCACCATGTGAACACCGCAACCCTCCCCTCCAGCAGTCCTGGGTGACTCCCAGTATCCCAAGAGCCTGCATACCCAGCAGCAGAGAAAGAGTCCAACCTCACATGTTCAGGCAGACCCGAGGCTCAGTCTGATTGGACTGGCCTAAGTCACATGCCTATCCTGAGCCAATCACTGTCACCAGGGAGAGAGGAGTTGGGATGTGCAGGTTAACTTAAGCACCACAACTGGAGCTGAGTGTTGGTGTCTATCCTACACAAACCACACAGCAAAAATGGGGAGAGAGAAGGTTTTCCAAACAAAATTTGGTAAACTGTTGTCAAGAGGAGTGGAAAGAAATGCTGGGCTGCACATGTTGATGCAGATGCCCAAGAGGCATGGTTTCTGATTCAGGAGTCTCAAAACAAGTGAACAGTAAAGGTAATTACAAACCATGAGGTGGCACTCCTATTACAGAGGAAGTCTGGATGCCAGAAAGGGGAGAACCTCACCCAGGCAGGGAGGGATATGGTTAGGGAAGTCTTCCCTGAGGAAGTGATATTTTTCCTAAGACCTGAGCAGGAATAACATCTAACCAGGTGCAAAGAGGGGCAGGTTGCTCTGGGTAGAGTATAAGCGTGAGTTACGCCAGTAGGTGCAAGCATGTCAAGTTCAAGGGCCGAAAGAAACTCAGTGTGCCAGGAGCACAGAATTCCAGGAGGCAGAGTGCTCTGGATGGCCGGTGACGATGTGGAGGGATGGAGAAGTCAGGAGCTGGGGCCCATCTGTTCATAAGTGCAGCCAGTAGCGGCAATGGAGGCTGAGAGCTCTCTGAACTGGGGGAGCCCTGGCTCATTCTCCCACCATCCTGAGGGACTACACACGCCTCTGAGAGAGGGGGACACAGTACAGGTAAGTACGGGTGAGAGGTACAGAACTTGGAGCTGTCCAAGTCTCAGTAGGGTGTCTGGGTAGCCCCAAGCTAACTGCCATGGTTTTGCCTAAAACTTGCTTGAGATTAACGCTCTATTAAATTATAGGCTGAGGCAGCCTCTGAATTAGTATTTTTCCCTTACCCCAGGATGTACATCAGGATTTCCTCTGGAGCAGTTTTAGAAATCTGTTTTTTACTTTTTTATTTTTTGCTACTAAGGATTGAACCCAAGGAGTGCTGAGCTACATCTCCAGCCCTTTTTATTTTTCTATTTTGAGACAAGGTCTTGAACCCGCCTTGAACTTGCAATCTTCCTGCCTCAGCCTCCTGAGTAGTTGGGGATTATGAGTGTGTGCCACCATGCCCAGCTAGAAGTTGTCTTATGGTGACTGTGAAACCCTGATGGTGTGCCCAAGCCCCGTGGGTGCTCCTGGGTGTAGCCAAAGCAACAGCCACTGTCTTGATTGCTTTATTGTGGCAACATCATTCAGTGGTTAAGAGCATGGGTTGTGGACTCAGACAATGCTAGGTTTAAACCTCAGCTCTCCATGTGCTATGTGACCTTGTAGAGGCTGCCCAGCCTTGCCAAGCTCTGTAAGGTAAGGATAATGATAGTACTTGGGATCTTTATAAAGATTAAATGAAATTATGATTGATATAATACTCTCCCCAGTAGGAAATATCATTGCTACTGTGTTAGAGATGACTCCATTTTACATACGTCTAAATGCCATTCATTCATTCATTTATTCATTCTCTTATTTCACTAACATTTACTGAGACTCCTTTCAGACCCAGGCACTGAGAACACAGAAGTCCCCGCTCTTGTGGATCTTACCTTCTAGTCAGGGAGATGGTCAGGAAACAGAGAAATAAATACTGTACAATCCAGCCAGTGATGAGTGGGATAAGGATAATACAGTAGGATGAAATGGGGGTGAGGACAGGGGATGCTTTAGATGGGGGTGGTCATGAAAAGCCCTCCTGAGAAGGTGGCAGCTGACTAGAGACCAGAGTAATTAGGGAGGGGGCATGTGGGAAGCGTGCAAAGGACAGGAATGGGCCTGGCATACTCAAGCAAGAGCAAGCCGACTCCTTGGCCAGAACAGCTGAGGAAGAGAATGGTGGGATAAAAGGAAGGCGAGGGAGGCAAAAGACAGCTCATGAGCAGAGGATGTTGCTCTTAGATGTGATGGAGCATTTGCAGAGCTAAGTGACATTCTCTCACCTATGTTTTATAAGGGCCACTCTGGCTGCTACAGGGAAAATTACCTGAGTAATGTGGTCCAGGCACCTACTAAAGAATGTGCACGCCTTGTTCTACTCTCAGATAGCAGGCAACCTCTAGGATGGCCTCAATCAAATCGCCCTCACCTCCTGGCACTCACTCCCTTCTGGAATTCTCTCCCTATGAGTATGAACTGGGCCCAATGAGGTAGTTGTGTTGAATATAAAATAGCAATGATTATGCCATATTTTTTCTAATATTACATATGGAAAGACTATGACTTTTGTCTTACTGGCTTACTCTGTTGTGAGCTGGCTATGGAGAAGTCCAAATGGCAAGGAACTGATTTCTCCAGGTAACATTCAGTAGGACCTGAGGCCTCCCAGCAGCCACCTGGGCAATCTCAGATGAGGATCTTCTTTTTTTTTTGTGGGTACCAGGGGTCGAACTCAGGACCTCGCACGCCAGCAGGTGCCTGTGCTGCTGAGCGTTATCACTGGCCCTTTCTTTGTATGTGGGTACCGGGAGTCGAACTCAGGACCTTGCCCTTGCCAGGCAGGCACTTAGGCCACTGAGCTATCTCACTGGCCCAAGGATCTTCTTTCAGTTGAGCCTTGAAGACCACCGTCCTGGCTGACACCTTCGTTTAAGACATGCGTGAGAAACTCTGAGCCAGAGGGACCCAGCCAAGCCACACTTAAAGTCCTAATTCACAGTAACTGCAAGTTTTATGTTGTTATTTGTTTGTTTTTGTTGGTACTGGGTATTGAACCCAGGGTTTTGAGCATGCTAGGCAAGTGCTTTGCCACTGAGCTCTATCCCTGGCCCTAATGTAATAAAATTTTGTTGTCTTAAGCCACTAAGTTGTGGGGTGATTTATTCCACCACAACTGTTAACTAATACACTTGGGAAGAGCAAAGTATAAACCTAGTGTAGCCAATTAGAAGCTTGAGAATTATAGAAGGTCACTGTGAGTTCTTCCCTCAGCTGTGTCAAGGCTCATGCTCTTTTAGATCTTTAATTAAGAGTCATTTCATGGGCTGAGCTCAGTAATAAAGCATTTGCCTAGCATGTACAAGGCCCTGAGTTCAATTCTCAGTACCACATTTAAAAAGAAAAAAAAAAAAAAGAATCATCTCAGTGAGTGCTTTCTTGACCACCCTTTATAAGAAAGCAAATTATTCCAACATCCACATCTCCTGCTTTAATTTTCTGTCCCCTACCTGTCATCATTGACATACTATACATTTTACTCACTTTGTTTATTATCTATCTCTCAGTCACCTCATCTCCTCCAGAATGTACATTCCACATGACACGAGTTTTTGTCTGTTTTACCTACGATCACGTATTACATAGTAGAGGTTCAAAGACATTTCCTGCTGAGCCTGAGCCAGGAAGGTAGGAACAAAAGGAGTGACTAGAGTTGGCTGAAGGCTATGTTCTTCTGTTCAGCTCCACTTCCATGAAGAACAAAGAGTGTCAATCAGAGCAAACCACAGTGTCTGGGAGGCAGTGAGAATTTCAGAGTATAGAACCAAGCAGCAAGAGAGAATGTACAAAAGACGAGAGAATGAAAGAGAAGCTGGAAGAAGCAATATTTGGGGGCAGGCACCGCCACACTGACAAAGCTGCCCTTGTGATGCATGCTGGCTCCGTGCGATGGTCCCCAGCCACCTTCACTGTGGCTGGCTGTAATCAGTCCTGAGAGTTACTCCCCTGGACAAAAGGGCATGTATGTGGGCTTATGGCGTCTAATGCATCTTTGAAGAAGCTACCGTGCTCTGTGGTATTAGTTGCATTATCTAAACCCTCTCGCAATTTCACATAGAAAAATCAGCAGTTACATTTTAGAAATGAAGAAAGGAGAAAAGAAGAAAGTTAGAATGAGAAAGTGAAGCATATCCCAGTGGAGAGTCGGCCAGGGAGCTGAGTTTAAGATTCTTAATCTTTGGTTTTTGGACTGATCATTGTTATCTTCCACTTTGGGAATGGTCGTGCTGATTTTTTTTCCATGAATAATCCTGTGAACTTTTCTCTGGGTTCTTTAAAAGCCCTGATGTTGTCTCCATCCCACAGTATCTATTGCAAGGAAAGCTGCTGCCAGCATAACAGGGGTGTAAATCAAAAAAGGATGCCTCTTTGAGCACATGGCTTGGGAAAGGCTATTCCCTTGTGCAAAGGCAAGGCCTCCTTCCTTGCAGGACTGGAGTTCAGCTCCGCCTGCCTCATGGGCACCTCTGTACAACATGGAAACTCACACCCATACATGCTGGCCTGGCCACAAATTTCTCTCTTACCCTTATCAATAAACATGAATCACTTAAAGAGTAAAGGCCTAAAACCAGCTGAAGCCAAAGGGGGATGCTGAATAGGGTTTTTCAGTATTTAGAATGTTTTAGAATTTATATTTCTTTCCAAGTAGGGAAGATCAGATTCAGTCTGAAAGTAATTCTTGCTACCAAAAGGAGCCAGTTCTCACCCCAGCCCACAACATAAGCAACTGAGCAGAAGCAGACAGATGCTAATGATGGAGTAGAACAGCATTACAAGTAGAGAAAGGAGCCATCTCTGGGTTATAAATAACTGGCAGTAGGCATTTTGCAGATCATACTGGAAGAGGCAACCTCCCTAGATAGCAATTGATGTGGCCTTTGTTATTTAAAATCTGAACTTTGAGAAATTACAGATGTAGAGATTGAGAATTCTCTGCAATTAGTAGTAACAAGCGCCTTGATAAAAGAAAAATCCTGGGCCGGTGAGATGGCTCAGCGGAGTAAGCGCCTGCCTGGCAAGCGCAAGGGCCCGAGTTCGACTCCCGGAACCCACATATGAAAAAAGGGCCAGTGATATCGTTCAGCGGCAAGGGCGCCTGCTGGTGTGCGAGGTTCTGAGGTCGACCCCCGGTACCCACAAAAAAAAAAAAAAAAGAAAAATCCATCTGAACTGGGATCAGTGTGAGCCAAGAATTAGGTGGAATGAAAGAAGCAGATCAGCTAAACCTGGATGACATAAAATCAACAGACTCATCAATTTTTTAGTTTCGGGGGTGTGGAAGTCAATGTAAGAATCCAGTTGCTTTTCTAAGTTACAGCACTGTACTAAAAATTTTAGGTAGTTCTCATTACATAACGTGAGACCCAGTCATTCTCAATTAACCTTTGTCTTTATTGAAGTCTAAATTAAAGAACATTTCCTAGTATTACAATAAAAGGAATCTTACTGGGGAAAGAGCCCCACCCAACTAGTAAATTCCAAACCCTCACCATTGTGATTGCTGAGATTTGGTTTTACAAAATAATAAGCTCTTCCTCCCTACCAGCAGCAAGAAGGGCTTATGTGACTGCTGGGGACAAACTTCTGTGCTTTGTACACTGATGGTTATTAGTGGTGCTACATTATTTTCCTTTTTGTGTTTTATTGAAAATAATTATTTTTTAAATTGTAACTTTAGCCTGTACCTCTTTCCCTCTTTCTCCTTTCCTCTCCCCTCTTCCTATTTATGAGTGTTTTTTTCCCCAGCATGTGTGTTTTACTGGGCCTTGAAACCTTTAGATACAGAATAGGTGGGGAGGAGGCAGATGTGGACAGGCTGGTATTTGAGAATGGACTGTCTTAGTTATTTTTCTCATTGCTAAGACAAAATCTCTGACATCCAAAGTTAAAAGAAGAAAGGTCTTTTGTAGATCACTGTTTGTAGAGGTTTCAGTTTACAGTTGGCTAGCTCCAAGGCAGGATGGCATGGCAGAGGAGAAACAGTTCATGGGAAGCAGAAAGCAGCAAAGTAGCAAAGAAACAGCAAGCAACAAGCAGCAACCACAGCAGCCTTCTTTCTGCTGGGTAGCACTCACACTTAGGGTGGGGGACCCTTAATTTTAGCATTGCACCATGAATCAATCCCAGCATCACATCCTTAATCCTAGCATCACACACTCTAGATCCAGCCCCCTCTGAAAAGCTCCACTGGTGACTGCATGAGGCTTTGGGGGACATCTAGACACAAACCATAATAGGACACATCAGAGAGACCACATGATCAACAGTTGAACAGAGCTAAGGAAGAAGGGCAATCTGGGATAGAAGAAGGTGTTTTTAAAAAATAATAAAAAATAAATGAGGGCCGGTGAGATGGCTCAGCGGCTTAAGCGCCTGCCCGGCAAGCGCGAGGGCCCGAGTTTGACTCCCGGAACCCACATACGAAAAAGGGGCCGGTGATATCGCTCAGCGGCAAGGGGGCCTGCTGGCGCGCGAGGTCCTGAGGTCGACCCCCGGTACCCACAAAATAAATAAATAAATAAATAAATAAATAAATAAATGAAAGTCTTTATTGAAATTTCTTTTGTCATTTATTCCATGGAGGGTTCAGTTCATTTGTCACTTTTGACTTCTAGACATTCATAGAATTGGGTTTTGAGGCCAATAACTGCCTTCTCCTCTCCAGTGATTTTTATTTTTGCTTTTGTCCCAAATGACTAATGACTCAGCTCTAGCTTTCTGGCTCTTTCTTTTTCTTCCTCATTTACATTTTTAAAAATTGTGGTTAAAAATGTGTAATTTACCATCTTAACCATTTTTAAATGTACAGTTCCGCGGTGTCAATTGTATTCGTGGTGTTGGGCAGCAGATCTCTTGCAAAACTGAAGATCTGTGCCCATTGAACAGCTCCTCCTCTTCCACTGCCTCCCCTTCCTAGGGGAGCCACCATTCCACTTTTGGTTTCTAAATCTAATTACCTTATATGCCTCATGTAAGCAAAGTCACGAAGTATTTGTCTTTATGTGACTGGCTTATTTCAATTAGTACAAGGACTTCCAAGTTCATCCCTCTTGTTGCATATGTCAGAATTTCTTTCTTTTTTAAGGAATAACATTTCATTGCCTTGATAGTATGTACCGTATTTCTTTGTCCATTCTCCCATTGGTTCAATGTTGGTTTCCTTCCACCTTTTGGGTATTGTGAATAACACTGTGGTGAACATGGGTGTGCACTCTGGCTCTCTCTTATACTATACTACATTTTAAATATCCAGAAGGCAAAAAAAATTGAGAGAATAAAGCTCTACTTTGCCACAATGGGAAAAAAAATCAGCTGCCTACTTTGTCACTCATTTTGGAAGCTGCTTGCTAGTGTGAAAGTTATTTTGCATAACATTATCTATTAACTCAAAGCTTTCAACTCTATTTAAAGCTTCACTTTAAAGTTTGACTTTTTTTAGTCCTTCAGAAGTTTTTATTATCTGAAAAAATTCAGAAATGTCTCCATTCATCTGATATCTTTATCCTTGAAAGAGTATCCTGGGGCCAGGGATATAGCTCAGCTGCACAGTGCTTGCCTGGCAAGCACGAGGTCCTGAGTTCAATTCCTGGTACCAAAAAAAAAAAAGAGTATCCTATAATTCACACTAATATGTGAGTGATTGTGGAATACTCTCCCTAATCAGCTTTAGATTTTAAAACCAATATATCTTCACTTCATGGAATTGAAAGTAGGTATTGAGGATGTATTTGTGGGCAGGAGTCCTCTTTCAAATCAATAATTTCTAACCCCTTTACCAGTTATGGATGTAAGCAAGAAAATCACCCATGACTGCACTCATGGCAGTGACAAATTCATGCCTCCTTGCTTTACCTTTGCCTCTCTCTCTCCCTCTCAGGAAAGCACAAAATATATAAGCAAGCACAATGAGTGCTGTTATAGGGATAACCTTGAATTTCCTCTGCTTCATTTCTTAATAAGATAAATCATTTGCAAACTCTCACATTTTAACTATTAATAAAAGTAATTACTTATAAAACACTTCACAAATGATTCGCCACACCAAAGTGAGCAATTGTGGTTGAGAACATTTGTCTTAAATGGTGACATTCAGTCTCTTCTATGTGCTTGTGCATTTGGCCTTGGAAGAGGTAGTGAGAGGTTTTGTTTGTGGTTCCCCAGTTCATTTCTTCCACCAGGGAAGGACAGAGAAAGAGGATCTGAGCAGAGCAGCAAGCTCCTTGAGGGTCTAGAGGTCTTGAACATATTGTCGTGCTCCCTGCAACTTCAGTTATTTTGGGAACCCTGAGTAGTCAGCATTTAGATGATGGTGCTCTGGGGGCTGCTGAGACAGAACTTTAGGGCCAGATAAAAGTGACTTCAAGTCCAAACTCTTTGACTTCCTAGTTTTGTGTAGTTCTATGAGTCATTTAACCACACTGATCCTCAATTTTTTCATTCTGTAAAATGGGGTTATACACATTCTCTTCAAGGAAATCTGATATTCCATGTGTCTAGAACTCCTTTCTTGTCAGTAAGCCGTCTGTGTGATGACCCCTGCTTCATTCTCTAGGTGACGGAGGAAGGATATGATCCAGATATGTCTGATCAAAGTTTAATTCCAGAATTTAATTCAGGAAGGAGCATGTCACTTAACTGGTCAGTTAGCCCTTTCTGGTGGGGCTACGGAGAGAGATTCTTCCTGTTGAAGCTGCTAAAATGGGAGGACATTAGTCTGATGATGTGGTTAGCCATCTGTCCTGATACCTGAGAACGGGCTTCCCAAAGCATTAAGCCAAGCACAAAGTAACTGGAGGTTGAAAAAAGAAAGAGCCCTAATCATCTTGTTTCCTGGTCTCAGTCATGTCTGAAAGCAGAACACCTCTGGGGTTTCCTTTTTTATTTAAACGAACATTCATCATCTACAGTCTTCACTAGCACACTGCCTCAGAGTTGTAGGAATAAAGCCTGTAAAAGGATGTATGATTGGTCATAGTGTTGTGTCTTCTCCCCCAACACAAGGTAAAGGCAGGCTGGGTGCTGGGCATGAGCCCTAAAGTATGTAGAAGCCAGAGAGTTTCTCTTCGTGGGGCGTGGACTGGGAGAAGGAGAAGGGAGAGCCCACAGACTCCTTCCTCATCCCTCTCTGGCCCATCAGGATGCAGGTGACCCCAGAAGCACTAGTTCTGATGGGCAAAGAGCCAGCAAGTACAGATGCTGTTTAATAATCTACTCACCATTTATTTACATAGCTCAGTAACAACTACGGACAGGCCACATCCGCACTGAGTTAATTATGTCATTGTAAGTTGTGCTTGATTTTTATATTAATCTCCGTTTATGGAACTATTGACTATTCGAGCTGGGTGGTACCTACAGGGGGAACTATCTGGATCAAACCCTTCAGTTCCACCTCCTGTGGGCAGAGGAGCAGCCACGTGGCCAAGGCAGGTCTACGGCTAGTCTCCGATACCAATTCACTTTGCCGCTCAGCTCCGTGGTCAGAGCTTGTGTGTTTAGCTTAGTTATCTGCCTCATCCTAAGAAAAGCAAGAGAGAATTTGGTCAAAAGACTTAATTCCCTTCCTTTGTAAACATCTCCCCCACTGTCTAGGCCCTGTATATGAGGATCCCACAATGAGAGATCTCTTCCTTGCTCTTTCCTGCCTTCTAGTTTGGGGAGAGATAACAGATCAAAACATCCAGTGAGAATCAGGGTTTGTTAGACATCTTCTCTGAAGGTGGTAGGAGTGCTTCTGAAGAGAAAGGGTGGACAGGTCGGGGCACAGAAGGCACAAGGGGGCACACAGAAGACACAAGACATCAGCTTTACCCCTTGGATAAGCAGAGTGGCAGAGAGAA
The DNA here is from genome assembly GCA_028451465.1 of Erethizon dorsatum. Lineage (NCBI taxonomy): Eukaryota > Metazoa > Chordata > Mammalia > Rodentia > Erethizontidae > Erethizon > Erethizon dorsatum. The sequence continues at coordinate 81,620,717 of CM051829.1, forward strand.
GGCAGCCCTACCTGTCCTGTGCTCTCAGGGACCCTTCCCAGCTGAGCCTTTTGTTCCAGCTCCTCCACTCCAGCTGGGGATCACGTGATTCTGCATTGTACTTCTTAGCACCAAGGCTCTCCTAATAGGATTCTGCCCTCAAAATCAAGCTGGGCCTCTTCTCAGCCTTACAGTAGCTCTCTCCTCCCTCTCACAGAGTGTCCATCTGCTGTTGTAACCACCTGGGGGCTGATTTACTCATGGGCAAGCTGGGTGTCCCCTGCCCAGTGTTCTGAGCAGTGTGGGGCTGGAGTCCCCTTGCTCCCATAGTGGGTGCTCCAGTTTTCCCTGTCCTTATCATCGCTGTCTCTGGCTCAATTTCTCTTTCCTCCTCTTGACCCCCTTACTTTCTCCCTTTCCCACCACCCCCTGTACTCTACCCATCTTGTCTTTAGCAAGTCTGGTGGCCCCATTATTCCTGGGACATTAATTCATAGATGTGGAAGCCAATGTGCTGAAGTCAGAATTTCCCAAAACGTGATCTAAGACCAAGAATTCCTACAGTTGTTAATATACTAGTAATTTTTTTGTGTGTGTGTGGGTACCAGGGGTCGACCTCAGGACCTCGCGCACCAGCAGGCGCCCGTGCCGCTGAGCAATATCACCGGCCCTTTTTTCGTATGTGGGTTCCGGGAGTCAAACTCGGGCCCTCGCGCTTGCCAGGAAGGCGCTTACGCCGCTGAGCCATCTCACCGGCCCTATACTAGTAATTTTTATGTTTTTGAAAAGATTTCTACAGACAAATTGTGAGTTATCAAATTCCATAGGTAAGAATTCAAGTTCAGACTTGGGTGTGCAAGAACTATCATGTTACCTTATTTTCTTAGAGTCCAACTGACTGAACCTGAACCTCCAACCCACTGGGCTAATGGAAAAATCATCTCAGTCATCACCGGGAGTTCCTCCTGATCTTGCCCTCCCCCTCCAGGGTGGTGACAATGTCTTGAGGTATGACAGACAGCAGGACCCTTGGGGCTCAGGATGAAGTGAGCCCAAGCCTGCATAGCTATGTGGAGATCAGTGGTTCTGAGCTTGTCCAGGTGGGGCTTGGAGAGTTCAACCGGGTCTGGAGCCTCAGTATCAAGAGCCCAACTTCTCCACACACCCTGTCAGGTTCTGATGCCAGTTTCTCCCAGAACTCCCCAACTTCTATCCCCTTTTCACCTTGAAGAATTTGTAGCTCCTTTCTCTGCTTTTGCCTCCCACCCAACTCTCTACTAGGCCAAAACGTTTGCCTTTTTCCTTTCTCACTGGGGAGGACCTAGAATTCCCCCAATCAAAGCCACAAAGTGGCTGCTGAAACCCTGTAAGACCAATCTCACCTAAGTCGAGAGGCCACAGAAGGCTGGACACTCTCTCAAGGAGAAGAAATTAGGGGAGAAAAACTATAGCAGGAACCAAATGCAAAAAGTACCTCAATAAATTGCCCTATCAGGCAAGGAGAGCCTGGCTGCTTCCCAGAGAACACCTCAGAGCTGTTGTGGGTTCTGCACCTCCAGGAGGCAGACAGGAAATCAAGCCTCCTGTGTGTGCACTCGCCCAGGACCCTTCTCTGCCCAGTGCCTCCAGGGTTTCTTCCTCAGAGCAGCGCTGGAAAACAATGCTGGGAAGATGGCTGGGAACAGTTTCCAGCTCTGGCCTCTGTGTCTCAGCGCAGACCAGTTTATGACGTTATCTAGTGCAGAAAGGACAAAGAAACCCTGGAATGTAGTGGAAAGGCACAGGTTAAGGGTTCAAATCTTGGCTCTGCTGCTTTTACATTGTTACTTCAGGCAACCCAACTTCTCTGAAGCTCAATTTTCCCTTCTGTAAAATAGGGTTAGGAATAACACCCACCTAATAGAACTGCATGAAGGCTACCTAAAGTAATACATACAAAGCATGGATAACAGCTTCAGAGGTGTATCGGGGAGTCAGTAGTTATAGTAACAGGTGTCCTTGGAAGCATTGTTCTCTGCATCCTGAGTCTGAGGGACAACTGGGAGCAGCAGCATGATTCATCAAAGTGGGCTTCAGAGAGGTTTACCTGGCAGGGTGGAGGAGCTTGGAAGCAGGCACTCAACTGGGGAAGCAATAGGGGAGCAGGAATGGAGTTCTTTTATAGCAGAGCTTTTCAGTGCAGAGGCTTTTCCACAATAGAAAGTCTATGTCACCTAGATTGCTCTTGAAAAGAAAAATAGATCTTAGAGGGAGTGCAAGACCTGAGACATCAACCCATCAACCTACAGTCCAGGCCCCAACCCCAACTCTTCCATCACTGTGGGGAGGCTGTTGCCACCAGGTGAGGAGGTTATAAAGATTGGAATTAGAGCAGCCTTGAGGGGAGTGGGGCTGCTCTACTCCCTCTATAGAGAGATAGCCCAGAGGTGTGGAATGAGAGCTTCCGAGGCTGAGTTCTCTGCCTACTGACTGGCACTGCTCCTCTTTGCCTGCAGGGAATCAATCTGTCAGCCTTGGCTTCTTCCAGCTGGGCGTTGAGGTAGCTCCTGGTGGCAGGAACTGCACTGAGATGTGGGCCAAGGCTGATGTAGGTGGGTCAGGAATATTCTTTAATTCTGTGCCCCTGACACTTAGCATAGCACTGACTTCTTCTGTCCCTGCAAGGGTTTGGTAAAGCCAGGCTAAATGGGTAGGAATGATCCTTGCTTCACTGTGGCTCTTGCTCTCAGAGCTGCAGAGCTGGCAGATGGACATAGCTCACACAAGACATGGGCACTTAATGTAACACAGCTGCCAATGTCGCCTCCCCCTCTCCACAGCTGGCTAAGGACCCTGGGAAGAGGTGAGGACACAGTGAAGCAAAGTGACAGGGCACTGGCCTCTCTGACCCCTGTGCCTCTGTGCCCTTGGTTTCCTGGCAGCTCAGATTCATGGCAGCATGAAGAGGATCTCGGTTCCAACACAAAGCCATTTCCACAGGCACAGCTGGTTCTGCGCTCACCCCTCCCGATGTTGCTTCAGCAGCAAAGTGATTTCAGCTGTGATATTAGAAACAGGCTGTCAAGTAGTAATGCCACATTAATTTTGAGCATGTGCAGAGGTACAAGTGGCAATTTCGAGCCAAGACATTTTGTTTGCATAGAATGGAAGCTGTGACAGCTTCCTCCCTCCATCAGTCTTCATTCTCCTTTCATGTGTAGAGCATGTGGGGCTGTCTTCAACAGCTTGGTGACTGTGACAGGCTGTATACATTAGGTGCTGCAGGGTGGGGATGATGTCTTAGAATCATTAAATCATAGCCCTAGAGGAGCCTTGGATATAAGTCTCATCCCAGAACCTGTTTATGGTGTGGCTCTGAAACCTAGAGTGGGGAAGGAGCTCGGGATAGGACTTAGGGTCAGCATCAGAGCAGGGTGAATCTAGGGCTTCCCGCTCTGTGTCAGTGCTTTCCCTGCTCTAGAATCCCTCCCCAGCACTTGCTGTGGTTCAGTAATTTCCTCTGAAATTTGTCTGCACAAAAGACAAAGCCCAGCTCTTCCTCCAGCCAGGCTGTAAGAATTTTCAGGAATCCAGTCCCCAGGGCTCACCTGCTCAGAAGCATCTCAGGGAAGCGCATTCGTGGGGCCTGGCTCAGTGGGCAGTGGACTCACTAGGGTCCACTGAGCCTCCTCCCTCCTCCCTCCTTCCCTGCTCTTCCAGCTCCCTCCTCTCCCCTCTGGCTGTATGAAACCCCATAGCCCCACTCCCTATGGGCAGGCCCAGAGCCCTGCCTCCAAAGCATTCATTTGGAGAGCAGTGGGGAACCCCAGAGATCATCTTACCCAGTGCCCTGGGGTAAATTGAGGCTGAGAGAGACCAGTTTAAGGCCACATGACTGGCTCAAATGAGAACCCGGGACTCTTGCACCCAGACTCAATCCTCTTCCTCTCCTACTCCATGATTTGATGAAGATGCAGCACACTCCAAGCAGAGTTCTTTGAGTGTGGCCTATGGGCCACAGGCTTCAGAACCCCCAGGAAACTGCTAAGAATTTACGTTTCTGGGGATGGGCTAGACCAGAATGGGTGGGGAGTGTGCCTAGGAAACTGCTTCTTAGGCACCACTGCCTTTGGTAACCTCCAAAGCTCATGCCACTATTGGTTGTAAGTGGGGGTTGCAAATAATTTCATACTAATAATACTCGAACACCCAGTTGGAAGAATTATTTATTTTTTGAATACAGTGGATACAATAGCAGGGCCCTTACATATCTGCATAATTATGAGCTTCCTAGAGCAGAAGAGAAAGTCATGGAACTGTGGCAGAAAATGCCCCCACCAACCAGTATACTTTAGTTTGTTAGTTGCCCAGGTAATAGTTCCTGTTCCAGTTCCAGTTGCTCCTGTGTCTTAGAAACAGCTGGTCGCTTGATGTGTAGCTGGTCACTATGATGCACATTGCATAAACCAATTGCCAATTGACAAGCCATTCTGCCTCTGTACTTCCTGCTTGCTTATCTCATATAAGGCCTAGACCACCAGAGATCAGGGCCTGATATTCTGGAATGATCCTGATCAGAGCCCATTGATATAAATAAATCTGCCTCCAAATCCTGGGTGTTGTTTCAGTGTTTCTGCTTGCTGTTGCATCTGGTGCATTGGCCAGGAAGACCGACCGTGCTAACCTCTTTGGTCACCAGTCGTGGCCCTCACAGACAGCGCAAGGACCTCTCCAGGTCCCAACAGGAAGGCATGCACTTGAAATCTCGAGTCCCCTCAGAGATCTAGAGGAGAATTCCTGGCTCCCTGGTTGAGTGGCTCATATTGGACCCCAAAGGAAGGAGGACACAATCTGTCTGTCTGTCTGTCTGTCTGCCTGCCTGATTCTGGTAAGACCCACAGGGACACCCCAGTTAGTCTGTCTGTCAGCCCTGCTCAGCTTGAGCAGAAGGAGAGATTAATCATCTCTCGTTAGTCAGGACCATACTGTAGGAAAGGGGGTTGGAATGTTTAACTTCTGAGTGCCTGCTGAATGACTGTGTGAGTGAGTGGACTGGACAGCATAAGCAATAGGCTGCTCCATCAGTGCACCAAGACTGGGAAGCACTGGTCGCAGTGGCTGATTGGGCCCTCACCTGCGGTTCCATGGCAATTGACATATGGTATAATGGAGGCCTCGCACCCTCCTTAGCTAAGTTGCACCTAAGTCCCCATGAGGGGCATGGCCAGACAGGCATCTGAATGGTTTCTCTCTGGGGGACACCCACCCTTTGTCTGTTGCACCATCATTCAAGGGTACAGAACACATACGTAGGAAGTCAGAGATGGGAATTAATTAGTCAAAACCCATAGTCCCTGACTGCAGGGACAAGAGCTTTTATGGAGTTAAAAATGAAACCAAACCACTCCCTGCATCTCAAAGAAAAAAACAGGAAAAAAGGGGCTCATTCTTCCTGAGAGTTCTGCCTTGGCACCCTCATTGACCGCCACAATTGCTGCCAACACCTATAGCTTCACTCCCCACTGCTGACTCGTCCACTTCCAGCCAATTGAACTGGTCCCAGCTAGCCATTGCCTGAATTTGGCCACAGAGGCCCTCCCCCAAAACCTTCTGCTTCATGCCTAACCTGGTCAGATGGCTTGATCTAATGGCCACCCAAGATGACCGTCAGCAATTCCTTCTGAGTTCCACATTTTGACTGAGGAAAAATTGGACTGTCAGCCCTGACAAATGAGTTGCCATGGCCTTTCTCAAAGGTTGCCCTGCCTAGAAACTTAAAATCAGTCGAGCGCTTCTCAAAGACATCAAAAAGGGGGGCAAAAAGCCCACCAACCACTGTTACACAGAAACCTGATTTTTAAAAAAGCACCTGATGTCTGTAAGAAAATCCAGTCTGATAGACAACCATACCCTCTGGCTATGAGTTAGAAGGACTATGGACACTAAAAAAATAAATGCCCATTCAGATTTAAAAAATAAGAACTCTCAAAGACTTCAATCTGGATCAGATGACTACCCTTTCATCAGTCTGACAGATTCAGACTAGGCCAGACCGGGCTCTCTTCTTCAGCTGGGCCACCAGGAGCCCATAGTACCATCACTGGGGCAACTAGAACTCTTGCTTCTTGCCCCTTCTGCCAGGCACAAAATTGCTGCCTGGGACATCTCTTGTGTAAGTCAGTCACCATGATGCAAAATAATGATGCACCAATGATGCAAAATAATCCAGTCCAGAGGCCTAAGCCCCCTCCAGGGATCTGATTGACTGAAACATCAATCCCAGCCACCAGACCTGCCCCTACTGTATGTTCTGCAAGCTCAAGCCACTGCACTGGCACCCATACCCCTGCAACCAGCTCAGGCTTCTGCATCTGTGTCACCAGCCCCGACTTCCCATTCCTTACCCATACTGAGAAGACAATAAAAGTTTGTAAGGTCCTGCTGTAAAAAATCATCCCTAGGTATGGCCTATACTTGATCTTTGGCAGCAACAACAGGCCTGCATTTGTAGCAGAGGTAACTCAAAAAGTACATTAAATAAAAACTACATACAGCATACACGTCGCAAAGCTCTAAAAAAGTTAAAATACAGCTTGTAATCAGTTAAAAGACCAGTTATTTCTATAGACATTCCTGCACACACATGTAACCCAGGTACATATTAGCTACCTCTACAAGTTTCAGAAATCCAGCCTTAGATCTGAAAAATTTACCTGGACAGCTCCTCCAAGTCACACTCTGAAGAGACAATGCACTCAAAGCCCTGCTGTGGTCACTCTGGACACTGACCAGTCCACACATGGCTGAAGCCTGAGGATGTCATTCACAGGATTACTCCCTACCTATTCCCCTTGATTTTTGTGTCTTTTCAGGCTAATTACCCCAGTCCTTTCTTCCCTTCCCCCTGCTAGCTGTGTTTTTTGCCTTAAATTCTGTGGACAGTTGTCCCAAGAGAATAAAAAAATCAATCAAACACTTGACCAAGATTTGATGAGTGTCCAAGGCACATTGGGCACTCTCCTAGATCAGATTAATTCCCTCACTATCTTGCCGGAGTAATGTTACAAAACCGACAGGCCTAAATTCTGGTTGGGCCTTGTCTCAGAAGATTACATGCAACATGCCCAGCAAAGGTTTGCTGGGGAAACTAAAAGAGGGGGGGAAATGTAGCAGAAAATGCCCCCCCCCAGCAAGTATACTTTAGTTAGTTGTGTGGGTAATAGTTCCTGTTCCAGTTCTGGTTGCTTTTGTCTCTTAGAAATGGCTGGTCACTGTGATGTGTAGCTGGTCACTATGATGCACATTGCATAAACCAATTGCCAATTGACAAGCCATTCTGCTCTGTACTTCCTGCTTGTTTATCTCATATAAGGCTTAGACCACCAGAGATCAGGGTCTGATATTCTGGAATGATCCCGATCGGTGCCCGTTGACGTAAAAATATCTGCCTCCAAATCCTGGGTGTTGTTTCGGTGTTTCTGCTTGCCATTGCAGAAATATGGTAACTCTCCAGGGACAGCCAATGGCCCAGAGCCTGAGATATTTATGCATCTACAGATGTCTTAGCAGTGACCTGACCCCTTACTTTTATCCAGACTCCCTCAGTGCATATTTGGGGAGTGACTTGAATGCCTCAGCTCAGTTTAGATCCATGCTGTGCCATCCATGAGTGGTTAGCCACAGCCCTTGAGTTCTCGGTTTAGTTTTCTTGATTGGCAATACTAGCCCCTGTCCCTTAGGGTTGCTGTGGGATTAAATAAAAACTTCCTAATGTGTGTATATTGGAACAACACTGAGGCTGAGGGTCCACAGTTACCACAGCCTGTGACAGGGCATTTGGACCTTGCTGCCTTGCTCACACTTCCCCAGTCTCAGGAGAGGACCCACATGCCTGGGGCCTTGAAGGACTGTGTGCCCAAGGGCCTGTGCCTAACACAACCTGTCCTGAGAAAGGGCTCATAAAGGGAAGTTACAGCATTACTCTTAGCCACCTCAGCCCCTGTGGAGACTGACTGAAGCTGGAGTCCTCTCTCCCCTCCCCCTCTGCCATCACAGAAGTTTCCCACCCAGCCCTGAGTCCACTTCAGTGGGACCTCTCAAGGACAGGGCCTCAGAATAAACAGAAGCCACAGCCCTGGCCCTTGAGAGGCTACCACACAAAGAAGGGAGGCACGCTAAGCTCAGGCGTTTGTGAGTCATTACTTTAATGTGATTCCGCTCTGCTAGCTGGTACACTGCCTGCTTCTCTCTGGGAGGGATGGTGAGAAAAGGGGGATACCAGTGGCTTCTTTGGGGATCCCAGCAGAAGTCACATTTGATTCCCACACAAACTCCTCCCTGCCCTCTCTTTCTCCCTCTAGAGTGTGTTACCTGCCCGAATAAGCCACTTAACAGGCCACTTTTCTGCAGTTTCAGTGCATCAGTAGGTCAGCATTCACACTTGGCAAGAAACTAATTTTCTTATTCACTGCACATTGGTCTCATTAAGGACTGTAGTGTTTGTGGCATTTCAATAGCAAAGAACTCCTGAGTTGGGGGCCTTTCTCGGTGTGTCAATGCCTCATAAATAATGGGTGTAGGCCTGGGAGGGAGCACTGTGTCCTTGTTAATCTACTCCCCAGTATCACTCAATACACAATAAAGAAACAAATTCAAAACAAGCCAAGAAGTGGAAATAACGTGACATCTCAATTTCAGGTCAATATTCCTAAGAGCACTTGGGGAGAAGGGAAACAATGGCCTTGTGATTGGACCAAGAGATTGAGGAGTTGTGTGGTCATATGTGAGTCCCCAGCACTGGTTTCTGATTGCAGACCCCAGGGAGAAGTCTTGCCCCATCATATTCCCCCATCTGGCAGACAACACTTGTGATGTGGTGGCTGCCTCTCTCCTCCACCTGTCAGCCTAGATGCTCATTAGTACTTTTGAGGCTCACATCAAAGGTGGCCCTAGTTACCATCTGCAGGGATCAGGTTACCTTTAATGATCCATGTCCTCCAGGATGCAGTCCTCAGGATTTGGACAATTTTTAAAATTGCAGTTTATCTAGAAATGACTGGATGACTGTAGAAGGCATATGAGATGATTACAAACAATTTTGGAAGTGGGAGTAGCATTAGGATAGGGTCAAAGAAGCCTTGGGTTTTGAATAAATCTTAGCTTGTTCATTTCTTTTTTAATTTTTTGAACGTACAGTCTCATAAGCTGTGGCCCCACAGACACAACACTTGATAACGGCAGGGAACTGGACCTGGATTCAAGTCTTGCAACTGACTCGTGCATTTCACAGGCAAAAGGCCCATCCTACTTCCAAGCAGTAAGAAGTCTTGTCAGGGTGCTGTGTGTGTGTGTGTGTGTGCTTTTTTGTTACCCTTGCTATGCCCAAGATCCAACTGTGTGGTAGAGTTGACAAGCCTGCCTTCACTGTGCCTGCAGGAAGAGTGGAGGCCAATTCTAAAGGAAAGAAGCCACCACCCCTTTATCCCTACACTTTTGATGACATGCCACAAATGCCCCTCAAAGAACCCAAAGTTTCTGTCCTCCCCAGCAACCTCCATCAGGTGAAGACTGCACCAACTCCAGGGAGCTTCCCTGGTGGTTCTCTAAGCCTTCTATGTCTGGGTTAGGTATCTGTTACACCTCATATCTAGATTCCCCTCACAGCCTCATGCACTCATAGGTGAGGCTTTTGGGAGGTGACTGGATCATGGGTGTGTGACACTGGATTAGTCCACTGATTGGTTTAGCATAGTTCTGGGTGTGGATGAGGGATTTACTGAAAAGGGAAGACCCACCCTGGGTGTGGGTGGCACCAACCAATAGGCTTGCAGCCTGAATGAAATAAATAGGGAAAGAAGAAAGTCTAGCTGCTTCCTATCTGCCTTGCTATGGACTGTTCCTCCTCCGCTATGACCCTCACCGTGCTGTCCTGCCTTGGAACCAGCCAACTATGGACAAAAACCTCTTCAAACTGTGAGCTAAAATAAAACTTTTTTCCTTTAACTTGTGGGTGTTGGGTATTTTGTCCCAGCAAAGAGAAAGTAACTAAGACAGTATCTCTCCTGGTTCCTTAGCACCCTAGGTTCACTTCTAATAGTTTTGTTTAACATAAACTTACATAGCACTTGCTAAGCACTTCTAGAAATATTCTCATGGTGTGTGTGGTGGTACCCATCTATAATTCCACCTACTGAGGAGGCTGAGGCAAGAGAATCACAAGTTTGAGGCCAGGCTGGGCAACTTAGTGTGACTGCATCTCAAAATAGAATTAAAACAGGGGGTGCTGGGGCTACTGCTCAGTGGTAGAGTGTTTGCCTAGCATATGCATGGCCCTGGGTTCAACTCATAGTACTGAGAGAAAAGAAAAAAGAAAAGAAAAGACTCAGTGACTCCTCCATTGAGGTAGTTATTATTATTATGCCTATTTTATATTTTATAGATGAAAAAACAAAGGCACAGAGAGGATGGTCTACTTATACATGGGCACACAGTAAGTACCCATGTGTTAGTACTTGGGCCGAAACCCAGCAATCTAGTCGCAGATTCTGAGCTCTTAGCCACTGTGCTAAACTGCATCTACCATGGCGTCAAATGATTTGTAGACTAGTCTGTTCACAAGTCTTTCTCCCTCACCAGACCATAAGTTCTGCGAGGGCTGGGATTTAGTGTTGAGTACACAATAAATGCTCCAGTCACATGCCCATATACCAGCCTGCCTGGAGTCAGGGAGGAGCATATGCCAGCCAGTAATTTTCTCTTGGCACCACAAAGGGGCATGGTATGAGTTGAATTGTATTTCCCACCCCCCAAATTCATATGTTGAAATCCTAACTCCCAATACCTCATAATGAGACCTTATTTGAAGATAAGGTCATAGTGGTTTAAATGAGGTCATTAGGATGGGCCCTAAACCGACATGACCTGGCCTACATAAAAGGAAGATATGGACACAGGCACACAAGTAGGAAGGGGATGTGAAGAGACAAGGGGAGAACACAGCCATCTATAAGCCAGGGAGAGAGCCCTGGGGCGGATCCTTTCCTCACAGCCTCCTGAAGGCACCAACTCTCCCAACACATTGATTTTGGACATCCAGCCTCCAGAGCTAAGAGGCAATAAAACTCTGATGTTTAAGCCACCAGTCAGTGTTGTACTGTGTTATTGCAGCCCTATAAAACTAGTACAAGTGCTTCTTGCAGGCGCAGGAACATTTACTGGGTTGGGAACTGACGGTTACCTGGAGATGAGAGCTGTCTCCCTGTCTTATGCTGACTTGTCTGGTTCCTCCCTGCTGCCCTTCTCAGCCTTCCTCTCTAGGCTCAACCCTAATCCTGTCCAAGCAGAGTGAGCACAGGGATTCAAACTGGGCCAAATGGCACTGACACTGGTCTTGCCATGTCACTACATCTCAGTCCCAGCCACAGGACTCTTGTGGACTGTGTGCTGTCCTACAAAGTGCCAGCTCCTGCACCAGACTATACTGAATCCAAACCCTAGGGCCTGCACTTTCTATCTACCCAAACACAGAACAAATTCCCTAACTAGACTGAAACTCAATTTTCATCAGAGAAATGGGCATAACTGTCTGTCCATTCTTATCAGCAGTTCGATTTCCTTTGAAGGAATCATCTTGTTCCTGCTGAGTACTAATTGACAGGATTATAAATGGAGGTGACCTGTTTTCTTCCAGGCAGGGAGGATGAACCCTAAGTTAGGCCAATTGGAATCTCTTTGCCTGGACTTGGAATCTGGGATAGGGTGACACATGGATGAAAAGGACCAGGAGATGAGAGGTATGCAGGGCTGCCTGTGCCCTTTTGCCTTGTCTGAGAAAGTCAAGATGTGTGGACTCTCGGTCTTCCTTCCTCCCCCTTCCCAGCTGTTATGTCTGGACCTTGGGCCCAGCATATTGGTACTGCACCTGTGTGATCTGCTTAGGCCTTGCACCTTAGACCCACAGCCATTTGCACCACTTCCTGTCTCTACAGCCACTCCCAGGAGTGATCCTCACTGCAGTGCTCCCCCAACCCACGCTACCCCCTGATCCATACTTTCTGTACCTTGCTGTATTAGTTAGCTTTCCATTGCTGTGACAAAATACCTGAGGAAATCAATTTAGGAGAGAAAAGATCCATTTCGGCTCACATTTCAGAGGTTTCTGTCCACTGTTCCCAGAAGTTTCAGTTGTATTCATTGCTTTAGGCCCAAGGTGAGGCAGAACATTATGGTGGCAGAGAAGTGTGGTAGAGGAGGCCACTTATCTTATGGCAGGAAAAAAGAGATAGGAAAGGGCTGAGAAGAAGGTAAAACCTTCAGTGGCATGTCCCCAGTGACCTGTTTTCTCCAGCAGGACCTCACCTTCCAATAGTCTATTCAACTATGAACTCCATAGATTAACCAATCCATTGATGAGCTTAATGTCCTCATGAACCAACGGCCCCACTAGGCCCTACCCCTGACTATTGCTGCATTTGGTATCAACATCTGAGCGTTTAGGGAGCATTCCACGTCTAAACCGTAACACCAGCATCCTGTTTTGTAGGCCCTCCCTGTGATCTCCCCCAGCAAGGTTCCAGTTTGTTCTGAGTTGGTGGGCACCACCCATGCAGTAGGCAGGCTGAGCAGAGGGAAACTGTTGCTGCCTCTTTTATCTGTCTTATGTATTCAAATAAAATATGTTAAAAGAAAAAAATGTCCCTTACTTAAAAAAAAAAAAAAAGGCAGCTGGGCATAGTGGCGCACACCTATAATCCCAGCGCACTTGAGAATCTGAGGCAGAAGGATCACAAGGTCCATGTCAGCCCAGGTTACACAGCAAATTTGAGGCCCTGTTAAAAATAACAAAAACAAACAAACAAAAAACAGGCAAGCTTAAAACCATCATCCTGGGCCTGTGTGGAGCCATCAGTTTATTTTTGTATCCCTCTTATATCTGAGCTTTCCAAGTGGCTCAGAAATCAGTGACCCAATTACTTAGTATTTCCTTAGCGCCCCCTCTGTGCCAGACACATCTGGTACTAGGGATACTGGATGGGGAAAACCAGCCTCTGACCTCCAAATGCTCTGGAGCTAGGGTGGCATTTCGCAAAGTTAGCGCACATTCAGATCACCTGAGGAGCTTGGTAAAAATGCAGGCTTTTGTTTGTAGATTGAGTTAGGGACTGAAATTCAGTGTATCAAAAGGTTTTATAACATTAGTTCTCAAATGGAATCAGGTACCCACACCCCACGCTCCCTTTGCCCATACTTTTAAAGCTCCCATTGCCAAGGCCATGATGAAACCAGAATGTCTTCTGCAGAGACCAGAAGGTTCTGTAGTTTTTTGTTTGGTTGGTTTTTACGTATTTTTAATCATTATAATGTGTTGCCAAGATTAAGAACCACTGATCTACAGAGACAAAACTGTATTTGTTTTCTAGGGATGAAGCAACAAATTGCCACTTAATTACTCAAAGCATTACAAATTCATTATTTTACAGTTCTGGAGGTTGTGAGTTCAGAATGGGTCTTGCTAATTCAATCTCACTGAAACCAAGGTGTAGCCAGGGCTATGTTCTTTCGGAGGCTCTAAGGGAGAATGCATTTGCTGGCCTTTCCCAGCTTCTAGCAGCTGCTGCCTTCTTGGTTTCTGGTCCCTCCATTGACTCTGATTGAGTCTTTCTCACATTGCGCTCCCTGAACTCTGCTGCCTGTCTTTTTCATTTGTCAGGGTGCTGGTGATTACATTCAGCCCACCTGGATAATTCAGGACAACCTTTTCATCTGAAGGTCAGCTGATTAGTGATGCAGCAAAACATATTTAGACATTCTGGGGACCAGGACATGGACATCAGGGAGGGGATATAATTCTGGCTACCACGAAGACACTGAATGAGATTAAGTAGCACAGTGTGGTTCTGCATTCATTGAAGGAGGTCTGCGTGGGTAAGGTGGTTCTCAACCTTGGAAAGAGCAAGAAGGAGGGGCACAAGGGACTTCCTGGAGGATATGCTGTGCTGCAGGTGACTCTCACTGCATCTATAGAGCCCCATTGCCAAATTTCTAGGAATGCTACCCAAACAGCCAGTGGTGGCTTGAAATAAGCCATGGGAGGAATAAGTATGCCATGGAAACTGGCAGAGGTGATGCACAAGTTCTGCCCTTTCTTCCTTTCTTTCTTTCACCAGCAAATCACTGACAAGGCGTGCCTACGGAGCTGTCTTGAAAGACCAGATATCTGCTAGGTAGACACAACATTTACTTTTTTTTTTTTTTTTTTGTGGGTACCGGGGGGTCGACCTCAGGACCTCGTGCGCCAGCAGGCACCCGTGCCACTGAGCGATATCACCGGCCCCTTTTTCGTATGTGGGTTCCGGGAGTCGAACTCGGGCCCTCGTGCTTGCCAGGCAGGCGCTTAAGCCACTGAGCCATCTCACCGGCCCAACATTTACTTTTGAAATGTATCAAATCTTATCAAATGCAGTGTAAGTTTTGACTGGAAAAGTCCCAAATTTCAAAGCTTCCAGCGTGGGGCTTCTCAAACCTTCATGAGCACATCAGTCACCTGGGCATCTCTTTAAAGTGCAGAGGACAGGGCCTGAGAGCCAGCCCTTCTAACAACCCCCAGGGGATGCTCATGGTGCAACTCCAAAATCTACACTTTGAGTAGCAGGACTCTGGAACAGTGGTCTCTAAAATTGATCCCAAAACAATCCATTTAGGTCAACGGAAGAATTGGTATTTTCTGTATTTTATTTACCAAAGATGCCATTGATTATTACTGGTTTTTTTATTTTAAAAAGTTTATTTAAAAACAATTAAGCAATGACATATTACTGAGGTAAGTCTCATCTTAATTTCAGAGATATTAAAATATGAAAGTGTACATATTTGAATCAATAAAATATAGTATTTTCATCTTGTAATTTAAAAATAAAGAAAAAATGATGCTTACCAATATTTACTATAAGGTCTGACTCAAGAGCCCTTACTTGGCCTGCATGTTGAATGGTTTAAAAACCATGTAGGACCCAGATGCCGAGGCAAAAGCTGGAGTCCCACACTTGAAGGGTCAAGTGGTGCCTTTGCTTGTCAATGCAATTTTTTGTAATCCTATAATTTTTTAATTTTTACTGAGTTAGAGATTATGTAATCTAGCTTTAAATAAACTTACTCCTCATAAAATATATAACTGGCTTACAAGAATCCCTGTGGTTTGAAGTTAACACTAATGATAAATTGCGTGCACAATCAGAAGAGGTTGAACTGATATTTCTACTGATGCAAATTCTGCATCTGCCGTGTTAGGCAGTGAAACAGTGATGATCTAATCAGATCTGACAAGACACTGGCCAAAAAAATTAGAAATGACCAGAAACACTTTTGGAAATGTGAGTTTACATTTATTTTTACTAGGATTGAATGTCACTCTAAAGACCTTGAGGTATGAGTTAATTATGGTAGTTCGTGGATGCAATTTATCAACAAAGAAATATGCCTGCTCAGAGGGGGCAGGTGTGCTCATCATGGTTACTCAGGGGCCCATGCCGATGGAGCTGAGATCAGCAGGAATACTAGGGAGGCTCTCACACCAACAAGTAAGTGTTCCAGTCTGAAAGTGTCATGCATTTCTTTTGTTCACCACTCATAGGCCCAAACTAACTGTATGAGCTCAAGGGCTAAGAGACCAGTAAGGGCCATCCTAACACACAAGACTAACAATGACCATGACTGCTTGCTCCTGCCTGGTCCTTCTTCTTTCCAAGTCTGCTCCTGCCTACCTGGGGTCATGATCCTCGCAAAATACAGACAGCCCCTGGTGCTCCATGCCAGAAGAAGATACTCAGATTAGCCTGTTTGATTCAAAATAAAACTGTCTGGGCTTAGACATGTATTTGAATATAAACATTTCTACTATTCAGAAAGATGCCAATGCCTTGAGACAGATGAAAAAGCCAAACTATAGAAAGAGTAAACTATGAGCACGTGGAAAATTGCCACTCTCCCAAGTCAGCTCTATTCCCTGTGGGAAAATGGTAACATTCCTGCTTAGCCTTTTACCAAGAACTGAGCTAAGGTGAGGTTGTTTTTTTTAACCCTTTCCTTCCCAGCTGTAGTGGCTGTAAAGTGTAAGCAGAGTTGGTCATTAATCAATGGAAAGGATTATGCTAAAGAGAGTTGAAAGCAAGACGTATTTAGAAAACAATCCAGGGCAAATCATCTTTCTGAAGATAATCAAGAGAATGTTTTCCACCTACAAAGATTATCTACACATCCAGATTTTTAAACAGAGCACCAAATGGGATATAAGAAGAAAGCACCATAGGAAAAATACCTTCTTGGTGACTCCATAGGAATGTGTCAGAGCTGAGTCTCGCATGAAGCGAATTTCATTCACATTTAATACTGAATAAATGAGTGGGAAACAAAATGCTGTATTTAATTAGGCTGTAATTATTCATCCTTGGTGCCCTCCACCCCCACCATGCCGCTTTCATTAGAAGAACATCATCTCCTCATTAGCGGCTGGAGTTGTGTCCCAGTGTTGCCTGCCTGGAGCCAAGGATGTTGGGAAGGGGCAGCAGCTGTGGGAAATCACTCCCATGAGCCCTGAGAGGCGATGGTTGATGGGCAAGAAGTGGGTTCTCTGGGTGTTTACCATGAGACTGTGAGGTGGCACCCTCAGGAGGAGAAGGCCTAGGGACTCTTTGATGTGAGGCATTGTGTTATGCTGAGAATGTGGCCACTTTAGCCTGTTAAATCAGCATCAAAACTGGGATTGTTTTCTTTAATCAAATGTGACACTTTTGCAGGACTCAGCAGCCTTCTGTGAAAAGTCCTCCTGGAAACCCCCAAGGCTGAATGAGAGGCCTCACCTCTGTGCACCCCACCTCCTTAGACCTGTTCTAAAGCTGTCAGTAGGATAGTGTAACTACGTGAGCATAATTGCTTCCCTGTTCTGTACCCAAAAGACCCTGAGCTCTCTGAGAAGGAGGCTGTGTCTTGTCCAGAGCTGGACTCCTGGTGTTTGAGACCCAGAGCACAGGCTTGGTATATATGGTTGAAAGGATGGGTGGATGGGATGACTTGTTTCAAGCCCTCAATGGAAAACCCTTTGAAATACCACAAAGGACTGAGAACTGGGCACACAGCCTTGTTTACAGCAAAGATTCTTAACCAGGAAGCCTATGCACGCCCAGTAACAGGAGTGAACCTAACATAGAAGATTCAGAGTACAGCATAGAAATTTGATGAAACTGAATGCAGTATTTATATGATGTTTGTCTTTCTGGAGAGGATATCCATAGTTTTTTGTTTTTGTTTTTGTTTTTGTTTTCGTGTGTGTATGTGGTACTGAGGAATTAAATCCAGGGGCTTTGCATTGAACTATATCCCCAGCTCTTTTTTATTTATTGTTTTGAGACAGGGTCTTGCTAAGTTGCAAAATTGTCCAGTTTGGGCTTGAACTTTCAATCCCTCTGGCTTCAGCCTTCTAGGATTACAGGTGTTGCACCACCACACCTGGCTCACCAACAGTTTTTATCAGCTTTTCAAAATGATTCATGACCCCCCAAAAGCATAAGAAATTCATGAGCTTGTGTAATGTTTCGCCTTGGTCTTTGTGCAGGAGAAAAGACGGAAGTCAGCTCTGGTTTTGCAGGGCAGCACTAGGCCCTCTGTTGGGGATCTGTGTGGTAGGCAGTCACTTCTGGTCCCTCAGTGTCTGCAGGCTGAGTGACACTCTACTCAATGTCACCTAAACACAATGAAATCAAAAGTATATCTGAATTTGAGCATTGGAGTCCTATCATTTTGGATTTTAGAGGGCAATGGTCTGCTGAAGAGACACCTACCTGAAAGCAGCAATCCTGAGAAGCAATCAGGGATGTTCTACCAAGGCAAACGAGAAAGTGGCCTTGTGATACAGGAAGAAGTGTTGTGTGAGAAGGCTCTGGAGGTTAGAACTGAGATCAATAGGTGAGTTATAGGGAATCAATTTCTGCTCTTAGAGAGGACAACATTTTCTAGTTAAACTGCTTATAAATGGAATGATCTTCCTTAGAGGATAGCGAGTTCCTAGTCACTAGAGAAATGCAAGTGAAGGCTGAATGAATAAATACCAGGGATATAGGAATAATGATTCTAAGATTCTGAGATTTCTTTTCAGTCTCTGCTTTTCAAGTAATTCATCTCATCTTGAAAGGCATCTCCTTTAATTTTATTCTTGTAAGAGATCACCTTTCACTAACCTCACCCATGATTTCTAAGCTTTTGTCACAAGTTGAAGTCAAGGGCTTATGCAGGCAAGCTGACTCTAAACAAGCTGATGAGATTTGGAATAAAATCTCCCTGGGTAATACAGTGAAATATATTCTTTTAAAATATGAAATGGATAAGCAAAATAGCTTTTGTTCTCTTTCTTGAACATCCTAGAAGTAACTACCCTTGAAGATTGAGCTGTTAGAGTCAAAGGCTCTGAAATTAATGGAATGCAATTTTCTGCCATTTGTGATAAATTTTTGGCCTTTTTATGCATATGAAAGTCTTAGGCATGAGCAGAAGCAAAAACCACTAAACAGGAGGTTATTTTGACAAGCTTCCTCTGGCCATTCCTCTATTGTCTTTTCCTGATCACAGCTTTTTGTTTTGCACTGAATAACAATAAAATAAATAATGAGAACAAGAGAAAGAAAAACCCAATGATGCAATTTTAATGTTCATCCAACAATGCAAACAGAATTAAAATGTTCTTCGATTTTAGACAAAAGAAAAAGGATTTGGTTAAGGGCAAAAAGAAAAAAAAATGTAGCATTTATGGAAAGTGGGTATTGGGAATACTTAACTTTTCTGCACTGCACAAAGGGATTCATCTAGAATTTTATTTTCTGTGCTAGTACATCCTTAGGTGCTGTCAACAATTACAGTTTGGATCCTTTTATCTTGGAGGCTTTTCTCAACAAAGTTTCTCTGTCTTGAAGCCCAGTCCTCTAAGTCTGGAGGAATCCTGATCTTTCCTGTTCTTGCTTCAAGCAGACCGTTCTTTTGAACTTTCCTTCGCCTTTCTTTTTCCCTCCTCCTGGGATGTCTGAACCCCAAAGCCATCTCAGTCAGACCACTTAAACTACATCAGCCCCATCTCTGCTCCCAAGGGCAGACACCATTGATAATAATACTTTTCCATTTTCCTCATAACGTTTCTCATTGTCTGATAGTATCTTGTGTGTTTATTTATGTACTTCCTCAATTGAAACATAATCTCCATTAAATCTGGATCCTTGTTTTCTGGTTCATAGTATATTCCCAGCCCAGGAATCACTACCCACATATCTGTCCCTGAATCGGGGCCTGGTGTCAGTGTCCTACTTTCTTTTGCCAATTTCAGACTATTTTTTTCCTTCCTAAAATTCTTCAATAGCTTTGAATCACAGATGATCAGGTTATACCCAGTTTCCTCCCTTTTTGCAACTATGTCCCTTCCTGTACATCCTTGATCCCTTTCATGGGTTACTTCATCACCAGGTTGACTTTGCTCACTATATGTCATGACATCCAGTGCCTTCTGTCGCCATATAAATATCCCTGGCCTTTCGGTTGCACCTGCTCCTTGCCACAGCACAGTCCTCCTCCTTCTCCTTGCCCTCCTCCTACCTGTGACATCATTCCGTACATGATCAGGAGCTCTAAACCACGCGTGCTGTTACCACTTCCCTCTCCTCATACTCACGCCTCCCTCCCTCTTACCTAGTTTAGACTCCCGCATCCATCAGTGTAATCACTGCCTCATATCATTATAATCAACATCTTGCCCTGGTCTCATTCTTGGTATTTGCCTGGCAAAATTCCAATCCTGATTAAATCCAGCTCACTGCCTACCTCCTCACCACCATGGCTGGGGAAAATATACACCCATATTGATTCATCTCATTTTGAATTCATGACCACAAACCCCAAGCAAACCCTCAGCGCTGCTGGGCGGTGCTCCCACATTCACCTACTTAACTCACTCCCAGCTCTCCAGGAGGAGCGCTGCACACTTTCTGCTCTCGCCTCATCTCCCTTAACTGCCATCCCCTCCTCACTCCCAGCTGACGTCCTCGTGTGTTACATCACTGAGAAAACAGAAATTTCCGCTCTGTCCATTGGCCTGCCCACATCCCGCACACAAACAGTGCACGCCCTCCTGTTACAAGGAAAGTGTCCACACCGGCAGCAAAGGCCAAACCCTCCACCCGCGCACTGGACCCCTCCCCTTCCCTACTCCAGCTTATTGCTCCTGCACTAACTCCTCCTCCTCCTGCCCCTCCTTTCCTGTTCTTGTCACCATATGAATGTTCTATAATATCTCTCCTCTGACAAATAAAGTACCCTTTGACCCCAAAAGCCTCTCCAGCAACTGCCTCACTTCTTTGTGCCTCTTTTTAGTAGAACTCCTTGAAGAACCTGACCATACTTGTTACCTGCCCAGTCTCACCCAGTATTCTCTCCTGTGTGCTCTCCAGTCATGTTTTCCTTCCAAGCCTTGCACAGATAGAGCCACTGCTAAGGTCCCTGGCTGCCCAGTCCAGTGGACAGCTCTCAGGTCTCCTGTTCCTGACCTCTTAGCTGCTTTTGCCATGATGTCTCTTTCTCTCTCTCTCTCTCTCTCTCTCTCTCCCCCTCTCTCTCTCTCTCCCTTTCCTTCTCCCCCTCCCTCCCTCTCTCTTTTCTTTCTTTCTTTTTCTTTCATGCTAGCCAAGTGCTACCCCACTGAACCACATCTGTAGTCCTTTTTACTTTTCAAAATTTGAGATAATATTTCCCCAAGTTTCCCAGACTGGCCTCTAACTTGCCATCCTCCTGCCTCAGCCTTCCAAGTAGCTGAGATTCCAGCCATGTGTGGCACGGTTCATCCTTCTTCTAAGGCACCCCATCCTCTTGGTCCCCCACCTCACAAGCTGCTCCTTCCCAGTTACTTTGGTGGGTTTTCTTCTTCTACCTAGCATCCAAACTGTGCAGGCCCTAGGGTGCCTCTCTCCACAGTCACTTCCTGTGTAAGTCTTTTCAACCTGCTGTAACAAAACTCTAGAAACTAGGTGGCTTATAAACAACTGGCCAGGTGCTGTGGCACACACCTGTAGTCCCAGCACTCAGGAGGCTGAGGCAGGAGGATCACCATGAGATCAAGGCCATCCTGGACTACACAGTGAGTTCAAGGCCAGCCTGAGCTATATAGTGAGACCCTGTCTAAAAAAATTAAATTAAATTAAATTAAATTAAATCAAATTAAATTAACAATAAGCATTTGTTTCTTATAGTTCTGGAGGCTGGGAACCCACTGTGCTGCCAGATTTGGTACCTGGGATGAACCAGTTCCTCAGAGATGGTGGTTCCAGCTGTGCCCTCATGTGATGGAAGAGGCTAGCTAGCTCTCTGGGCTCTTTTCCATCTGTGAAAGCAGAACCCTTGTGACCTAGTCACCTCTCAAGGGCTCCACCTCCTAAGACTATCATATATTCAACATACAAAATTTGGAGGACACAAACATTCAGACTGTGACACCTTGGATGAGTTTATTCAGTCTCACAGCTTTAAAGATCACCTCCCAGATGTTTATCTTCAGCCCTGACCTCTCACCTGTACTCCAAACTGGGCTGTTTGACTGCTTCTTTTTAACCTCTGCATGGCTGTCTATGGGCATCTCAAACTTGACACGTGCCAACTGAACATGATTTCTATGCCACCCTCACCCCCACCAAAACTTCTCTTCCCCAGGAATCTCTGGCTTAGCAAATGGTACCACAGTTCATCCCATTTCTCAGATCAAAAAATCTGAGAGTCATGGTGACTTTGTTCTCACATACACATCCCATATGTAACCCACTGGCAGTCTCTTTAGTTCTACCTCTAAAATACAGACAGTCTCCAACTTACAATGGTTCTACTTAAAATTTCTCAGGTTAATAATGGTGTAAAAGCAGTATACGTTCAGTAGAAAGTGTACTTCAAATTTCGATTTTGTTGTTTTATTTTGTTTTTGAAATAGGGTCTCCTATGTAGTCCATACTGGCCTTGAACTTACAATTCTCCTGCCTCAGTCTCCCGAGAGCTAATATTATAGGCATCCATGGCCACACCTGGCTCGAATTTTGAATTTTGATCTTGTCTCAGGTTGGTGATATGTTGTAAGATTTTCTCTTGTAATACTTGGCAGTCACAGCAAACTATAGCTCCCAGTCAGCCACAAATACATGAGGGGAAATAACTATCCTCTACTGCATAGCTAAGCTATCATATGTGATGGGTTAGGTATATTAAATGAATTTTTGAATTATGATATTTTCAATTTATGATAATTTATTGGAAAATAATCCCATTGTAAATTGAGAAACATCTATACAACCAAAACCCAAATATGTCTCACCACCTCCACTGAAGGGGAAAAATTAAAATTTTAAATAAAACCTGCCCAGGATGCCCACCAAGACCAAATGGACAAGTCCAGCAGGCCCGATAACAGAACACTTCTTCCTGTGTGCAAACCCCTGTCTTTGCTGCCCTTGTGCACCTGATGGCCTTATAATGTAACTTAAAATGTAACAGGACATTTCTTTCTTTGTATAACCCGTGCTTTGTATAACTGATAGCCTCATGATGTAACCTGAAATGTTTACAGTCCTTCAGCAACCCATGATGTCACCCAACCCTCCAATCATGTGCACCAAATCTGCCTATGTACCTCCCCACTCACTTTCCCTTTAAAAGCCTCAAAACCCCACTGGGCGGGGCTCTGGCTCTTTGGGAGAAATCCTAGTCAGGAGCCCATGGGTGTAATAAACTGCCTCCTTAACCTCCTCGGTGCTGTTTCTTCCCGTGTTTGGCCTGTTTTCTGCAACACCACCACTACATCCAGGTTCAAGCTGCCCTCATCTCTCTCTTGGATTTTTGTAGCATTCTCCTAACTGATATCACTACTTCCATCCTTGTCCTCCCTTCACTGCATTCTCTACACAGCCAGAATGATCTTTTAAAATATAAATCAGATTATGAACATTTTTGCCCCAAACCATCACTTTTAGAATAAAATCCCATATCCTCACTGAGGTCTATAAAGCTCTATATCGACTCTGTGCAATAGCGCTTTCTGCACCGATGGAAATGTCCTGTCTCTGTGCTGTCCAATACGATATACCACACGTCGCTCTTGACCTTGGAATGTGGCTACTGCAACTAATAAACTAAATTTTAAATTTTATTCTACTCCAATTAATTTGAATCTAAATAGCACACGTGGCTATTGATATCAGACAGCTCAGCCTACATAACCTCCCCAACTGCCTTCATCCCTTTTCCCTTTTCTTACTTGACTCAAGCTACACAGACCTCCCTGATACTCCTTGAACATTTTTGTGTGTGTGTGTGGGTACCGGGGGTCGAACTCAGGACCTAGCACGCCAGCAGGCACCCGTGCCGCTGAGCGATATCACCGGCCCTTTTTTCGTATGTGGGTTCCAGGGGTCAAACTCAGGACCTCGCACTTGCCAGGCAGGCGCTTATGCCGCTGAGCCATCTCACTGGCCCACTCCTTGAACATTTTAAGCACATGTTTGCTGCATTTGTTTTTCTCTCTATCTGGAATTTACTTCCCTGGATATTCAAATGTCTCACTCTGTCAGTTTATCCTGGTCACATGTCACCTCTTCATAAGATTTTTTTCTGAACACCCTACCCATAAAGGCATCATCTGTTACTCTTCTTCTTCTTTCTCTTGCTTAATTTACCATCTTGCCACTTGTTGCTACCTGACACTTACTCATCACCTGCTTTCTCCATTAGTTTATGAGCTTCATGAGGGCCAGGAGTCCGGTTTTGCTCCCTATTGCATCTCCTATTCTTAGTTGGCAATTCAGTCATTAATTAAGCATCTTAATTAATTCATGAAATAGGCTTTTGCCAAGAGTAAGCACCTATGCAGAGTATTGTGGGGAAACAACCAAAACCCGAGGCAGGGACAGCCAGTCAGAAGTTCACAGCGATGACTTGACATTGGGGTTGAGAATGTATGCAATGTGACAGCGCCTGTGTGAAGGGCTGGGAGCCCAGTGCCAGTGTTTGACTGGGGTGGGGTCAGGGTCTGAATGTGCTGAGCAAATCTACAAAGGTCAACATGGAGGACAGGAAGTGATAGAAGGGAAGTTAGAAGGAAGAGGGTGTAAGGGGCACGACTTGGTTGATAAGACGCGGGCACGGTACCCAGCCCGGTGAAACAGTCTGAGCAAGGAGACAGAGGCCACAGACTGGACAGGAAGCTTCCTCTCTCTTCACCTGTGAGGCCTCCCTGCAGAGGACCACGGCTTCTCTTCACTGGCCCACCCGTGTGGGACCAGCTGCTCAGCCTCACTCTCCAGGGTCCAATCGAGTGAAGCCCTGACCCCCTTACAGTAACATTTTACAAACTGTTTGGTATTTATTTAATGTTTTATTCTCTTGTCTGCATCTTCCATTACCCTATCACATTTTAATTTTGAATCCCTCATGATGAGGAATAGGGAGTCCCTTTAGTCCTTGGATCAAGGCTGCTTTCTCCTTTTCAGTTTCACCTGTAATAAAGCAGATATCTGATCTCTCTTTGGTTTCTGTATCTGTTTCTGCTTTAGAATTTGGAGATGAAACTCACTGGCCTCTCAGAGACCTGAACAACTGCAGGATCAGTTCAAAGTGTCACTTTTTCTGAGGCCTTCCCTGACTCCTGAAGACTCAGTGGCTCCCTCCTCTGGCCTGCAGCTCTTAGCACACTTGAAAAGAGGCTTAAGACATTGGAAGGGCATGGTAAAGACAGCAAGCTCTTGTGGCATCTGGCCTGTTCCTTATCTGTTCCCCAATTTTCAGTCGGAACAGGCGCTCAGTAAACATTCCAGAAATCCATGAATGAAACTGATGGGCATAACCTCTGAGACAGGGCAAGGTAAAGACCCTGGCAGAGCCCAAACCCAGTTTTGCAGTGATAATGAGGGGCCTGTCCCAAAGGATGGCCATTATGATCAGTCAAAAGGGTACCTTTGTATCCAAGGTTCCAAGGCACATCTCCCAAGAAGCCCAAGCTTAAGACAGAATTTTCTTCCACCTAGGCCCTGTCTTGGTCCTGCATGAAAAAAATGCAGGTTTTTCATGTCCCCACCCCCATCCCTCCACTAATGACTGGTCATGCATGGCTGCTGTACAGGTCATTTCATTAGGTCACCAACTTTGGATGGAGAAAGTCAAAAGCCACTACTAGAATCTAATCACTCTGGATCAAGGTATGCCAACTGTAAAAAGGCATTGTGTATAACTGGGTAATTGAATATGTACTGGATAGTACTCAAAAGTTATTATTTTGTTAGTTATGTTAAGAATGATAAGTACGCATGTATAGGGAAAGACATATGTATTTATCAGAAGTTCATGCATAAGAATTGACAGGTAAAATGGCATAATGTCTAGAATTTACCTTAGAATACTTCAGGAAAATAAGGGGGAAGAGATGAAACCAGATCAGAATATTGATAATTTTTGAAGCTAAGTGATAGTATGTAGAATTTCATTTTATTATTCTATTTTTACATGTGGTTGAACATTTTTATCAAACAAAAAAGTATTCTTTTGGTCTTTCCCCTCTTGGGGTTGTAAACTAATAATACTCCTTCAGACCCTGGAAGGTTACCTCTTTATCCCATGGTTTTTCTATGTATCAATTAAATAAGAACCTACAGATCTACTAGCATGTCAGCTTTACTAATAGCACTCAGATTCCACTTTTTAAAAAATGAGCTGGCAATGATGTCAGTAAGCTTAGAAGAAAATAAGGTGATTCTGCAAAGGTCAAAAGGATTAGGAGAGTCCAAAGGAGGCCTGCTCCTGGACTAGGGCATGACCTTCATCACAGTAAGAGAATTTTCCTGCTGCAGAAATAGCCACACGCACCAGGGCAGATGAAAGCAGAAGCTCCAGGTCCTGGGCTTTGCTAGCTGTGAGCAGAATTTGCACACCCAGGGCCTAGCACAAGAGCCCAGACCACCCAGTAGTGGGAGTAATTAAGCTAGGAAAGGTCATAGATTCATAATTTATATCTAAAGGGCTCAATTTAATCATCATCTGCCTCTTCCCCAGTAGTGACCACATCAGCATGGGCCACCTGAAGGTCTCCAAGCCAGCAGACTCTTGTTTCCCTCATTGCTGGCAGGTTGCTCTCTGGAGCTGAGGGCAATTTCTGTTGTGTGGGCATTACTGTTCACACATGGTTAACATGTTCCATTGGTGACCTACCATGAGGACTTTATCAAGGTCATACTCTTGAATTGGAAGTCACTCAGTAAACCATAATCAAGTCCAAATAATCACATAGTTACCATTATTGAGCACTTATTGCATGCTTGGCCCTTTTTAGGAATTATCACATTTAATTATCCTGACAATTCTAATAGGTGGTCACAGGATTTCTGTTTTACAGTTGAGGAAATAGACATTTGGGAGAGTTATATACATCAAATAAATTACACAGCCAGGATTTAGATCCATCTCTGGCCAACTCCAAGGTCCATGCTGTTAACCAATCTGTGTCTTGAGAAATTAAATTATCTTGGGCTGAACACAAGGGTCACCCAACTCTCTGGGTGACAGTTTACTGTAGTCTTAAGTTTTTATCAGAAAAGTTAGCCTGATTTGCCCAGTTCCTCTAAAGACTGACAGAGGCTGAAGAAAGGGAAGCTTTCTGCTCTGCCCCAAATCCCTCACCCTTGCTGAAGCCAAAACCACACAGCACAACACCAGCACCCCAGGAAGAAAGGCCTTGGACATCCACAAGTGTTTACAGCCATTGCCTTGGGACATGATCTGTTTTCTGTTGACCTCGTCCCAATCTGCTCCTGACATTCTGGGTCTATAGCCAGAACCCAGCTCCTGATTGGGTCCTGGTGGCCTTCAGCTTTTGTCTTTCTGGTATAGTCCAAGTAACCACTTGACTGCTGCTGCAAGCTTATGCTAAATGTCAGGACCCCTCATCCCCACCAGTGCAGCCTTACTGGGCCTGGCCCAGGTGAGGCACCTGTGGCCTGGTACCTGCTCTTGCTGGCTGGAGTATGACAACTCGCAGATATCCAAAAAATATTGATATAATCTGTAATTCCTTCCATCATAGCTCTTAAGTTTATTTTTCCATTGCCAGTCTGCTCTGGCATGCTGAGAAAAAGCAACAAAGAGGATTTTGTCTTCACTCGAGTAGGAACCCTAAAAGCTGGAGCAGTTCCCCTTGGAGCAGAACATAGAGGTGGCAGCAAGAACCAGCAAGGGCTCCTGGTAAAACAAAGGGGAAAAAACAAGGCCATTAGTTCAAGGAAGAGGGTTTCCAGGGTAGGGAGCCAATCAGGCACCCCCCTCCTGGAGGCTCTGGAGGCCCCTAATGCCAGTGCCACAGAGATCAGAGGAAGGAGGTCAAGGCTCCCTGGAGGTGGGAGGAGTCTCCCCAGTCCAGGTGGTTGAGCTGCACAGAAAGAGATCGAAGCTTCATCTGGGGGACCCTCAAAGCAGCCATTCTCACATGTGGCCAGATGCCTGCAATCCCAGGCTGAGGAGGAAGACATACCGATCTTCCAGCCTGTGCTCAGCAGGCTTTCTCTGCTTTTAAACACTTGGTGGATTTCCCTTCTTCCCCTGGCAAGGAGGGATTGATCAAACTGAAAATCACTCCACCCCCCCAACTTTGAAACTTCTACTTTGACTAATTCATTCAACCACAATTTATTGAGCACCTCCTAGGTAACAACACTATAGCAAAGGCTACCAAAAGAAATAGGACAGAGACACAAGCTGTCCTCGCACACCTGTGGTCGAGATCCTGTCTAGTCTAGGACAAAGTTAAATTAGTAATGACCATAAAGCACAGTTTAAACAGCAGAAATAAAGGGCTCTAGGGAAAACAAAGTGAGCTAAGAAAAATCTGTCTCTTCCCAAAAAGGTATCAAAGCAAGGAAAGGGCAGGCCCGTGTCGGGGGAATGAGAGGTACGGTATCAGAACTGAGGGCGGGAGGTGTCTTATTAGACAAGGAACTGTCCTACCTGGCTTGTGGGGGCCTGAGGAAGCATTGCCCGAATTCCGCTCACCAACTGGAGGCAGCAGTGTGAAGACACTAGGAGCCTGCTGGGTAGGACACCATCTCACTCACCAGCTCCGATGACAATTAGACAGGCTTCCAGAGAGAGCGGCCGGCTTTCCTTTGTTATGCTGTTTGGCTGTAACAGTTCAGTCCAATGAATAATGAAAGGCCCCTGCCATTCTCCCTCCCCTATCCCCGCCCCCGGGTGAGCACAGCTGTGAGGAAAAAAATTGGTTTTGGGCAATTTTCACATGGAAAAATCGTAAAGAACTGGATACAAGAGGAACCAGGGCTGGAGGCATCCTCGCGAACTGCGACTTCCCACCTCTGGAGCTATGGTCTGCATCTGGGATGTCCATGCCCCACTCTGGTATTTTCCTGCCCCTGAGGCCTCTTCCCAGAGCCAGAGGTTTAACCATTTTCCTCTTCCTTCCTTGTTCTCCTCCTGTTCTTGTCTGCTTTTTCCACCAGCCCTCTTTCCCAGGCAGAAAGGTGGGCTCCATCAGCCACGGTGGATTCCTGCTCACCAGCACTAGTGGGCCACCCCACAGCCCACCCTGAGGAAGCCCACTCAAGAGCAGAGGCCTCTGTGGCCGCTGGACTCCCCTCTACAATTTTCTCAGCAGGTTTTAAACTTGCCCGTCTCCATCAAAGGCTGCTGAGTTTTCCCAAAAACAGCCACCCAGAGGGAGATGTGTCAGAGAATCTGTCAGGTGCTCTCAGGAGCATGGCTGAAAAATCCCTCTGAGTTGTGTCTAAATGTGGTGCACATGCATGTGTGCACGTGTGTGCGTGTGTGTGCGTGTGTGTGTGTGTATGTAGGAGAAAAAATTACTCAGAATGAAACAAAATATGTTCCCAGCTTAGTTACTCTTCCTACCAGCAGCCTAAACAAACACAGCACCATCCTCCCATGGCCCTGCTACCTGGCCTCAGCCCTGGCTGTCTCCTCAAGTCCCTTCTTACCAGGCCTCAGGTGGCAGATCACTGCTACATCACCCGAAGAAGGGTAGGTTGCCTGCACAGGGCACCGGCTGCCTCCCTTTTAGAACTTGCAACTGTCCTTGTCCAAAGCTAAATTTTCCTTCTTCTTCCCCACACCCCTTTGTTCTCTGCCCCTCTCCCAGCTCCAGGAGCTGTGTTAATTTGGGAGAATTGACAGTCAAAATCCAGTTTCTGACAGCCCCATCCTGAGCCCTCCCTCCCTCCATCCCAGCTCTGCGGTTGAGAAGAAGGGGTTGAGAAGAACGTGCGTGAAGTGGAGAGAAAAGAGCAGAGTTAAGAAGGGAGGGAGGGAAGGAGTAGGAAGGGAACTTTGCACTCCTCATTAGCAGCACTAATTGCACAGTAATGACTTTATGTTATTATCAGAAATTTATTTTGGCAAACAGTCAGCTACCCTAGGAGATACACACTTGCTTCATGATGGCTCAACACTTGAGAAAAATGAGAATTTTTTCTGTTTTTTGTTTTTTGGTTTTTTGGGGTTTTTTTTGGGGGGGGGTACCAGGAATCAAACTCAGCACCTTGTGCTTGCCAGGCAGGCACTGTGCCACTGAGTTATATCCCTGGCCCCAAAAAATTTATTCTGAAACAGAAACTTTTTAAGACCCAAATTCTGAAAGGAGTCTTGAGCAGGTCCCTCTCACCTTCCTGGGGGTTCATGGACATCACGTGGAGGCCAGGGATCGGGAGTTTCTTGCTGTCACACTGGCTGGATGACTCCTGCTGGTGATAAAAACCCAGCTGAGGGTCGGTGGGATAGCTCAGCATCATAAGCACTTGCCTGGCAAGCGCGAGGTCCTGAGTTCAACTCCCGGCACCCACATAAAGGAAAAAAAGGACTGGTGATATCACTCAGCAGCACAAGCACCTGCTGACAAGCGTGAGGTCCTGAGTTTGACTCCCGGTACCCACAGTAAAAAAAAAATAACCCAGCTGAGGGAGACAGAGTCAGAGTAGCGGACACAGCTGCCTGAGGGCCAGTGGTCCTCTCTCACCCTGTCCTTCATCTCTGCTCTACGGAAGAAAATCTGCCTACTCCTGTGTGGGCCGAAGTGTTTGTTTTTGCCTGAAGCTGATGTCACGGGCTGTTCTGCAACCTAGAATGAATATATCCACCCTACGTTCCTTCCAGTTCAAAGTTTCACCTAAGAAGACAAAACAAACAAACCCCAAAATGCTCAAAACCCTTCTCTCCCAGGAAGTCTTCCCCAATTTGGCCCATGTAAGTACTCTAGGGTTCCTCCAGCACCCACTTGCTTCCTACACTATAACACCCACTCACTCATTTCTCTTCAGAGTGACAGACTCTTGAGTGTGGATTAGGTGTGGGGTGCTGAAGGTGTGAAGATGAAAAATAGCCCCCAGCTCAAGGAGTTCACAGGCTAGTAACAGTCAACAATGTGATATGCTAAACCCGATGACAAAGAAGAGCACTGAGTACAGTGGGCTGACAAGAAGGCACAGCTAAGTCAGCTTGAGAAGCAGGGAAGGGGCTGTTCTGAGGGCTTTGTACATATCAACTCTTAAGCCTCCCAGTAAACCAGTGAGAAAGGTATAACTACTATCCTCTCCATTTTGTAAACAAGAAAATGGAGGTGCAAAGAAGTTGAATAACGTGCCCAAAGTTGCACCCCTACTATGTTATTCATTCATTTTGCAGGTCTAAATTTTTTTTTAATATAAGGGTACCAGGAGTCGAACTCAGGACCTCGTGCTTGCCAAGCAGGTGCTTGTGCCACTGAGCTATATCATCAGCCCGCAGGTCTAAAATTTGAACTTGAGAAGCCTGGCACCAAAGCCTACACTATTAACTTCCATATGCCACTATGCTTTCTAGGAGGCAGCTGGATGACAAGAAACAGAGGAAAGGTATTTAGGGAAGGTGACAAAGTTCCAGAATCTAGAGTGGGTATAGATGCAAGGTAAGAGGAGCTGCAGGAACCAACTGAGCAGAAGCATGGAAGGCAGGGTGGGCAGTGAATAGAACAGCAGGGATTATCACTCTGTGACCACGCACAGGCAGCCTACAGGGGACACCAATGTCTGAGTGTCTGGAGAGGAAGCTACATAGGAGGACAGAGGGCTAGAGGAGCTTTGTATGCCATGCTGGAGAGTGCCAACTTCATCCCAAGGCCCCAGGAGGTCTATAAAGGATTTTCAGAAATCTGATGACATAATCACATTAGCCCATAAGGAACTGCCGCGATCTGAAAGAGGGATGTTGAGTGTCTGGACTCGGGCAGCAACAATGGATGTGAAGATGGCACAGGCAGGGGTTCAAAACACTTTCAATATTCAAAAAAGGAGATCCAGTGAGTAACTGAACGCAGGTGGACAAGGGAAGCATTGAGGTGGGCTAGTTAAGAAAATAGTTTCGTTTTCTCATGGCCACCTTCAAGGAGGAAGAACAGGTTAACAAAAGAAAAGATCATTTCTGCCTTGGACATATTGGATCCAGGACGTCTGGGGTCAAGTTGTGCAGAACGGGAATTTAGAAACCCACATGTAGAAGCAAGGAGAGAGATGAGTCTGAGATGCAGAAAGAGATATCCTTACTGTGCAGTTCTGGAGTGAGACTGCCTGGGTTCCAGTTCTGTCACTTGGTACCTGTAAACTTTGGATAGTAACAGGGTCATTGTGATGATTAAATGATACCACCTATATTAAGCAAGCAGCATGGAGTCCACAACAGACTAACTGTTTAGTGAATGTTTAGTACTACTATTAACATTAGTACTGTTAATATTTGAGTCCCTAGGAGTAGGTGGGACCACTCAGAAAGTTTACAGAGACACCAGAAATAGAAAATGAGAGCTGAGCCCTGGAGGAAATAAAGAAGTTGGGAGAGTAGAAAACCTGAGAAGAGAAGAAAATTGAGAAAGAATCCTGGGGCAGAAGTTTCACAGTCAGTGCAGGTGTGGACAACTGTGCAGCAGAAGTCACAGAACTCACTGCAAATCAATTTCACACATGGCCTCTCTCCACAGTGATTGTGTGTACTCCCTCAGGTCAAAGCCCAACATGCTCAGAGCTCTTCACACTGTGTGGTTGGTGTCTACCATGTCCAGGAAACTACACAGCACTGTGTCCCAGGTACCCAGCATGGACAGGTCTTCATAGGACCTCAGTAAATGCTGACTGAATGAGTGAGTGAAGGAATGACCCAAAAAGAGAGGCTCAGTTCTGGTTCTACTACTTGCTGGCTGTGAATCCCAAGCCAGTTCTTTTTAGCCTTTCTGGAGCCTCACCAGTGAAATAAGAGTAATAATCACCTCTCAGAGTTGATGTGAATAAAAAGTGAGATATGTGAGAGTGTTGTGTAGACTGTACCATATTTTACAATATACAAAAGGGAGTATTAGTAAAAGTGTGGGACTGACTCAGTTAGACCAGTTACTATGCCTCTGCAAACAGTAGAAATATGGATAAAGCTTGGAGCCAGGGATAGGAGCAGAATTTTATTCTACTGAATGGATGGAAACTAGAATTTAGTGAACAGATTTTTTTCTCTCCAGAGGCATCAGCCCCTCAATTCCTCACGGCTTCAGGCCCCTGACCCCAAAGCATGGTCTGTTGATTCTTCCTGTCTGAATTCTTTTAAAACCAAGGATTAAGACCTCATAGTTTTGGCAAGGACTTTTTGAATTTGTCACTTTAATTAGCTCTGGCATTTTATCTAGTTTGATTTCATTAGTGCAATAACCAGAATCCCAAGATTGCAAGCTCTCTCTCTAGGGTCGTTGACGGAGAATTCCACTCACTGGGATCTTGTTCAAAGAGGAATCTTGGCTTGACCCTTTCCTAGATACTAGGCTCTGGTCACAGGACACAACCCAGGTGTAACAGACACTCCCCAGGCTGCCTTCTGAGGAGTTCTAGCAGTGTCAAAAGTAAAGCAACCAAGCAAGTCCTGAGCTGTGAAGTTGTCTGGCCCCAGCCTTGTGTTTTAACAATGACACTAACTTTCAGCTAGACCAGTGACTCAGTCCAAGAGGCAAGTGGAATGGCCAACTTCAGAGAGTCAAAGCTTTGCAAAGAGGCACAGGAATAAATCTCACTGCTCTATAATTTATTTCCAAACTTTATTTTTGTTTATTATAAAGCCAATTTTAAAATATTGTAACATTTTTTAAGAATCATTTTTTATGTCCCCATCATCCTCCACCAACATGGTAAAAGAAGGGGCACCCATCGGTGGTCAGAAGGCCTGGGTTCCAGTTCTCTGCCATCTTCTAACTTGCATGGCCAGGGATCAGTCATTTAATTTCTTCACCTACCAGATGGACTATAAGCCCCCACCAATTCTGTTCTCAAGGTTGTTAAAAGGATTTGGTAACTGTCAGGGATGTGCCCCATAAAAGAGTACAGGTTAACTTCTGAATAATATGCTTTCTGGATCCCCCTCTCTGATCTGGCAAAAGACCTGCCTCAGTTAATGGGGATGAGGAAGGTGGAGAGGGGATATCAGGGGCCGTTAGGTGGGTCAGAGCTTCATTTGGCTCTGATCCACTTGGCAAAGCAGTGGATTCAGTTGTGTCAATTTCCTTATGTCTCTGCCTGCACAGCAGACAATCCAGCTTCTAGCTCCCTTCACATCTCTGCTGGGGACTTGGCAGGGGGAGGGAATGGGAAGAGGGCTCCCTATTTAGAAATTGCATTGAGATGGAAAGACAATATGACACATCGGCTCATGTCAAAAGAGCTCATTCTTCGTGCCTACAGCATTAGCAATTTCCTACCAAGGTTCGATTTTTAAAAATTATTATTTGGTTTTAATATATTTTGTTTGTATCATAACTCAACAAGACATTGCTGCTCAGAGCAGGGTGGGTGCCTCTAAAGGGAGAGACAGGGGGGCAGGGATGTGCACTTTAGCTGAGGAAAGCAGGGATAGTAATGGGGGGCTCTGGATTCTGTCTCAAACCTTCTCTCATTCTGCCTCCCACCCCATCTCCAGTACCCTTCCCTGCTTCAGAGTAGTCTGGTATGAGGGCAAGACACCCAAGATCTCCTACCATAGCTATATGAGATGAAAGCAAAAGAGAAGGGAAGACAAAGGTGAGTTGGTCAGCTATAAAACCACCTTAACAGTGTTGCTGCTAGAAAGAGCCTCCAAGACCTTCTAATTCAGTTTCAGATAAGGACACTGGCAGAGGGTGTGACTGCCCCATGGTTGGGGGGCACCTAGGTCCTGGAATCCAGGCTTCCTGGTGTCTGCCCCAATGCCATACTGTTTCTGTTCCTCCTTCTCTGCCCACCTCCTCACTCTCAGCGTGATCTTTCTCTAGAGATACGGTTGAGGGACAACAATTCCACTTCTCTCTATCTTCTTCCCTCTCTAGGTTTGGATGGAACCCTAGGAGTCTGAATTTTGTCTCTTCATGTGGGAAGAAACAAGGATGTGCTTCAAGGTTGGGCTTGGAAAAAGAGGGGGAGAGGAAAAGTCCCCATCTTTACATGGAGATTTTTTACTGCTTTGTAGCTGGTTATGTGACCACAATGGTATCAGCAACTGACAGAAGGATGGGGCACAAAAAGAACAACTGGAGTGAGGCTTTATCTTAACACTTAAAAATCTTTTTAAATGTCTCTGTCTGACTGTGTGGCCCTTTATATGTGCATCTATCTCTCTGCCTCTATATCTCTGTTCTTTGTATTTCTACTACTGTCTCTCTATGTATCTTTGTTTCCTTGCATCTGTCTGCTTTTCTTTCTCCTGTCTCTATATCTGTCTGTGTTTCTTTCTCTCTGTCCCTCTCATACACCCTCAATCCCGCACTCCAAATTTAATAGGAGCCCGGGAGCTCCAGCCTCCTCCCATATCCCTATCCGGACAGAATCTCCTTTGCTCTGTTAGGTTGAGAAATGCCAGGTCCGGAGCAGCTGCTGGAGCACCAGAGATGCTGCAGAACCGCCTGCCGAGTGTGGAGGCTGAATCCCGGAACAATGAGACATTATCTGTTAATTCTCGGCTCCTGCCACCTGCTCTGCTCCGAAACAGGCTCCTTTGCCTTCAGTTTAGATGCAAATTCCCCCACTCGATGTAAGCAAAATACTGATTTCCCTGCATCACAGGCCTGGGCCCTTGGAAGGTCCTGTGCTTTTTCATTCTCTGCAAAGGCAAAACAAGGCGCTTTGTTCTGCGAATTTCCCCAGGAATTCGAGAGGGGGAGGGAAAATCGCCGCGGAGTGACAGAGTTGCCATAAACACGGGCAGAGAGCAGTTCGTCTCCATTTGTGTTTTATATAAACACAAACCCGCAGCTTCGCAGCTTCGGAAACTGCTAATGAGTATGTAGCCGGGAGCCTCAGAGCTCCTGTCTCTCCTGGGTGCTGAGGTCTACATTAGGTGGTAGAAGGGAAAGCGATGGGGTCTCTGTGTTCCTCAGGTGGGTTTTTAGAAGCACCAGGGAGGCAAATAGGGAATCAGAACCTTACCTGTTCTTGAAACCCCAACCCAGCACCACCAGCAGGAAGGCGGCCTAGATCATGCCTTCTCAGTCCCTCCCACTTCAGTTCCTAGATCTATCAAATGGCAGGCGCCAGGGTCCAGGTGTACTCTGTGAATTTCACACTGCCCCACCCCACCCTCGAATCCCAGCCCCACGCGTGACCCCGCCGCTGCCACAAGTGCCCTATCCCTTCCCTCAACCCGAGTAACGCGATGGTTGCACCAACTGGTCCTTCAGCACCGTGGACAGAGCCAGGGCGCGTCCAGAGCGCAGAAACAGCCAGGCTAGGCCGGGCCTAGGTCTCTGCCCGGGCCTTGGTGCCCAGGGCTCCGGCTGCCCGGGGCTCGCAACTACAAGGGCCGACTGGTGCAGATGGTGCACGATGGGGAACGTCAGGAGCTGGGTCTCCGAATCTCCTGTCTTCAGAAAGTGAGTCACCGCCAGAGTCACTGCAATTCGCCTGTTAATTAGAAGGAAAGACCCTCTTCATCCATCACCCACCCTGCATGCACTCGCCCCGCGGTCTCCGGAGGCTGATGCTAAAGTTTCCTTTCCAGTTCCGGGAAAGCTTCGGGTAAGCCCCACACAGGAAGGGTCCACACTGCTAACAGGTGGAGGACATGAGGCTCCTGTAATAGGGCCCTGCAGGCCCCTGGTCACCTGTCTATCAGCCGTAGACTTACAGGGCTAAGTGAGGCATCTGGAAGCTCCTCACTCAACTAACCGGCCTCTGGGCCTCACTCCACAGGTCCTGAGGGGAGCTCTGCTTTTTAAGCCTAGCTTCAAGCCTCCCGTTTAATTTTCGGTCTTTCCAGTC
Organism: Erethizon dorsatum; assembly: GCA_028451465.1. NCBI lineage: Eukaryota > Metazoa > Chordata > Mammalia > Rodentia > Erethizontidae > Erethizon > Erethizon dorsatum. The sequence goes on from CM051829.1 coordinate 81,657,034, forward strand.
CCCGTTACGCTTAACTAACAAGAGACCATTATTTGTGATGGGATTTCACTGATGCAGAGAAGTGGGTCTGGCGGGAACAGAGCACCTTCTTGAAATGCCCCCTATTCCTCCTATTCGCCAGAAACTTTCCCCTCCTGTTGCCATGGAGAGAGACGGCCGCTGCCTGCCGTTGCCGTAGCAACGTGAGGGTACAGCGGACCGCAGGATTGCGGGGCTTAGAAAGTCTTCTTTGCAGTTTGCGGCGCTCCGCAGTCTTGGGGTCTTCTACCTCCAAAGCTGGAACTCAAGGCAAGCCGGACTAATTCCTTCCAACAGGAACCTCCACATCTCTTGCGAGGTTATCTATTTTGCTGCCACTTGGGTGGCATGTGGCCGTTTACTCGGTGTTTTCACCAGCACTATCTTTAAATCCCCAGGGAGACCATGAGGCACTCGTAATCATATACCGTACCTCTTTTACAGAGAGGAAAACTGAGGCTCAAAGAAACCAAGGTCACACCAGGCAGTGAACGTGGAGCCGGACTCCGGCTCTCTCCCCGGCCTACACTCCGTTCACGGCGCGGGACAGCGGCACTGGTGCCTGCCCGGACCCAGGCCAGTCCCCGAGGGTAGAGGGGCGGCCCCGAGGCGCCAGGCGTGCCAGCTGCGGCGGACGCCACGTGAGGGGCGGGGACCCTGCGGGAAGTGATTAAAAGCTGAAGGGAGCCGCAGGGGGCCGCTGCGGGGAGGGTCTTCTCGGGGCGCCGTGCCCCGCCCGGTCCGGCCGCGGCGCGGGTTCGAGCTGCTGCTCCGCAGGCCTGGGTGTCCCGGGCATGAGCCAAGTGTGGGGGGCCGGGGGGCCTCGGTGCCAGGCGGCGCTCGCGGTCCTGGCCTCGCTGTGCCGGGCCCGGCCGCCCCCTCTCGGGCTGGACGTGGAGACTTGTCGGAGCTTCGAGCTGCAGCCCCCAGAGAGGAGTCCGAGCGCTGCCGACGCAGGTAACGGGAGCCCCGGGCCCCTCCCTTCCTAGATCCGTGCCCGGGCGGCCCCCCTTCCCAAAGCAGCGACCCGAAGAGCCCCGGAAGCCAGAGCGAGAACTCCAGCTTGGGATTCTGGATTCGCAACCAGGCTGAGCCAGTGCCCTGGCCCATCGCCCTTCGGGCACGGAAAGACCCGGAGGGGCCCTGGGAGCGAGAAGCCCCTGCCTCGCTCGTGTGACTACTGCCGGAGCCCCTGCGCGAAGTGCGGCTCCGGGGATGAGGCACCCTCGGGGCCTCAGTTTCCCTCGCGCCTCTCGGTTCGCCCCACGGGCAATCTGCCAGGGGAGGGGTCGGTGCATCCAGCAGGAACCGAGGGACATCCTGGCTGCGGAGGAAAGCTGGTCTTCTCCGAGGGTCCAGGTTCTAGGGTGCATCAGTCAGTTGGTCTGCCGGTCCGTTTGTCTGTCCTCTCACGGAACGCGGCCCGAGCCCCCTGGGGCTGGGAGAAACTTGCGTCTGCAGCTGGCACGAGGTCTTTGTGCCCGGCGTCTCTCGGGCTGCGAGTAGCTCCTGCGTCTCCGCGGGGGGCGGGGGCGGGGGAGAGGTGCGCGGCCTCCTCCCCCACCCCACGCTCGCCCCTATAACTCGCTCCCTCGGTCTCTCTGTGACTCACTCGGACTCCAGGCGAGTGCGCGACTGAGCCGGTGTCTCTCCCCGACTTTGCCAAGAGGGCTCCTCCTGCCCGAGCCGCGGACCCTGCACCGGACGCAGCCTCCCGCGGCTGCCGAGTCCGGGCGGGACCCCGAGCCGAGTCGAGCTCGCCGGAGCCGGTGAGTCCCGAGCCCGAGCCCCGCGGGGCCGGGGCCCGGCGCACGGCTGCGACGTCTCCCGGGAGTCGCGACAGCGGGAGTGGCGTGTCGCGCTCTGGCGGCGGGAGCTGCGGGAGGGTCGGCTGGGTGGCAGCCGGCTGGCTTCGATATTTACCTGCGGTACCAGCGTCCTGCTGCCACGCTCGCCGCCTGCAGTGGAGCTTCTTTGTCCCGAGGTCCGGGGGGTTCTAGGCGGGAGAGAGCGCGGGGTCGCCTCCCCTTCGGGAGGGCGGGGCTGGGGGCGCTTCGAGGCAGGGAGAGAATGCGGAGTGGGGGTGCGGAGATCCTGCAGGGACCGAGACGCTGGGGTTCATTGGAGCTCTGCACTCTACATGCCCTTCTTTGTCCCCCAACCCCTACCCTGGTGGTGCTGGGCCTAGGGGTATTCGGGAGTCGCCCTGTGGCTCCTCACCAACAGCTCAGGAAAGGGAGGAGGGGGCCTCTAGAAGCGGGAATTTGCTCCCCTTGTGCCTCTCCAGGGACCAGCGGCCACGGGACAGGAGCAGTGGTTCTTGGAGCTGGTGCAGGTGGGGTAATCTCAGTGGCTGCAGGTGCCAGAGCTCTGTTTTCGCTCGGGGTTAAGGGTCACGGAGACAGAGGTAGATTCTGGTTAAGAACAGAGTCACTGATGGGAGGGAGAGATAGCCAAGGGGAGGTTGAGGGTGGAGGGCAGGTTTCTGGATCCAGTCTCAGGGTGAATGGAGCCTACTTCAGACCTGAGTTGTACAGAGCATTGGTCTCTGGCCCTGGCGATATTTAATCAATGAGTTGATTACTGCAGCACAAGAGATGGAGATTAGAACTTTTTTAGAGGATGTATAGTGATGAAGGTTAGAGAGATTGGTTCTTCCTCTTGGAGATTCTCAGAAATGATTGGGCCCAGCAGGTGTTATTAGTCTCTGGTTCTCTGGTGCCATCTCTTTCCTCACCACCCAACTCTGCATACACCCACCAGACAGAATTTTCCCCAAGTCAGGGACTCACTTTCTCTTTCTCCCTGTTCCCTAGCTCCCTTCCACCTTTTTCTCCAATGGTCCATTTCCAGTGGGGCCCTAATGCTGGTCCCAGCCTTCAGAGCCTAGAGGGTGAGGACACACCTGTCAAGTTCCATCTGGGACGAAAGCTTCCCCTCCTTCTCTGTCCAGAGCAGAAACACTGGCTGTGGGGATGAGGGTCGTTGGGGTGTATGTGTGCAGTAAATCCTCACAGGGAAGAAAGGCCATGGTGTTCTGACTCCTGAAGGATGCCCTTTAGTCTGAAATGACAGGTGCCTGCGTGACCAGGTTGAGGGTGAGAGAAGTCTGAGGGTTGAGAGCCAGCAGGGCCAAATGAATCAGTATGCTTTCCCTGCAGGCTGATTCAGAAGGCAAGTTTGAGTTGTCAGCTCTGGGGAACTTTAACTTTGACTGCTGAGTCACAAGCCCCAGGAAGCCTAGGGGCCAAGCTGGGAGGCTGAAAGAGATAGGAGAGGCAGACTGAAGGAGACCCTGGATCATAGCAAAAGAAAGTGGTTGAGAGTGGCTTTGAGACCCCAGGATCTGGGTGAGCACAGGGCCTGGGGAGCTGCAGTGAAGTTCAGGGCCCTAGGAATCCTACCTCCCAGCCTATCCCCTACATCCCAGAGCCAGTGTCTGTGTCCAGATTCTCTAGCCAGAGAAATTCTGGATCTTTTCATCTGCAGTTTTACGAAAAATGCAAGTGAGTAGAGCATGCTTGGCTCCCTTTACCATTTTATGTTTTTCCCTTGCTTGCCTTCCTTCTAAGACTCTAGCTCATGGATTTCTAGTAACACCCTGAGATTCAGACTCCACTATCATTGACTGAGACCCTCCCATGTACCAAGATCTATGCTAGGAATTACACCAGAAATCTCAGTTAATCAGACCCTGACTTGGAAGCATGTGTACCCAAACTGCCCCAAATAAAAGGAAGTTTCCCCTTTTCTTTAAAAACTCTAAAGGCAAAGGGTCTGGTTTCTTCCTTGATATGCCTCCCGGCTAGACACTGACAGACAATTCTCTACCTGTCTTTGTGTCACTTGCCTTTTGGAGGTGAATGAACTTTTCCCACAGGCCAAATTGCAGAAGGTTGGGTGTGGGAAGAGCGGGTTCTAGGCTTAAGGTAGTAAGCAGAGATCCAGAGGTGTTATTAGAAAGTCAGGAACCCGAGTGCAGACCCAAGCTGCCCTACCCCTGCCCAAGCTGGCAGGCAGAAGTGGTTATTCTTAGCTTACCTATGGCCAAGAGATGTCTGTGATGTTTGTTCACTTTGCTAATGACTCTGGAGATGTTCTGTGATTCAGCTTTGAAGTTGGCTTTTCGCAACACAGAGAATTTTTTTTTCTGTGTGCAATGGCAAATTAAAATGCACACCGTTTTATTAAAACACAGAGTCCTGTTTCTACAACTGAATAATCAAAAAAACAAAAACAAAACAAAAGAAAAAAACAACTGAATAATCAGCCACTCCCTCTTCCTTTGCTGAAAGAAAGGAATCCTGCCTTCTCTGAGGAATGGGGCAGTGCAAGGTCCTGAAGAACACAGTGGGGAGGTATTCTGACTCTAGTGTGTTTTTAGCTCTAGGATTCTTGAAGCAAGGTTCAGTATGTAGGAATTCTAGAGATCCAGTGCTCTTCCTCTGACTGTGGGGATGATAGATCCAGTATGCTTCATCCCTTCAAGTTCGGTGCAAAAGATGTGTTCTTTTCCAATTGTTATAACTTTATTTTGTCTTCCCTGTCCATAGAGTTTGGGGGAGGGAGTGGGGGGGAACATGTGGCTGCAAATAATTAGGACTGGAGTTGAGGTAACTGGGTCAGGCTAGCTTTCCTTAGGGTCTGAGTAGGGCTCTCTAGAACTGGAAAAAGCATATTAAGAGAATGTCCTGAATGAGCTAGGTGGCACCCTTGCCAGTCCTGCATAGGTAAAGTCACCTCTAAAGACTGGGTTACTTTAGGAACTGCAGTCAGAGGGACCTTTGAAAGCAGAAGCAAACAGAGCATCCAGAGGAAGTGTAAGGGTACCTCTTCCCTCCCTGATCTTTCAGGAGCTCTGAACTTGTTCTTGTGCTCCAAGGACCCACACAGTTCTCTTCTCTCATGCATGAGTTGTTAGTACAAAAAGGGAGAGGAGCACAGAGGGAAAAGGATCTTTCTGGTGTTCTCTGCCAATCCCCTCCATTGCTCCAGCCTTAATTCCCCACTCAGAGAGGCCACATTCCCTGACCAGCCAGGCAGAGAGGTACAGTTACCATCTGCCAAAATAATAATACTAATAATTGCTAAATTAGTGCCAGTGCTCTGTTAGCTATAACACTCCACATTAGTCTCCGATTTATCTCTGAATCCCCTAATGACGGTGCAAGCAGGCGCCCAGTCATAAAGCTTGGTGCAGCCGTAATTAGCTCAGCATTGTCTCTCCTCATCACAGCTTTTTCAAGAGCATTAATTCCTTCTGTGTTTGGACTCTGGTAATTATCCCCATCGGTAACTGGGCCTGGATCTCCAAAGAAGGAAAGGAAGCAATGGCCCCCTGCTACCCTCCCCCAATCCTGAATTTTAATTACACTCAGTTTGCCTAATAAATTTACAAGCCACAGCAGTGCTTATTATTAATGGCCCATGTCTATGAGCCTCACTACAGAATAGTCCCTGCTCTACACACACACACACATTCCTCAGGTACATTTCTGGGACTTTTCAGGGGCCACTGCTCATTTGGCTGGCAGGTAACCTGCAATATGTACTTTCCAGGGAAGAAGAAGAAAGATGGGTCATAACCCAAGTCTGCAGGGCTCTGCACAGGTTCTGAGAGTCAGGCCAAAGAGCAGAGGCTGCCCCACCTTCTCCTGGTTACAGCTCAGCGGTGACTGCCTAGCTCCTCTGCCCAGCCCTCAACTGTAGTTCTTCAGCTCCACCTCCAGTCACCTGAGATGCCTGGGTCAAAAGCCTGGTCTTTGGCATCAGAAAGTCTTAGATTCAAATCCCAGCTCTTCTGCTTAATTCACTGTACCTTTGAACAAATTACTTAGTTAACATCTGTCTCTACACTTAGTTTATTTATCTTTGAAAGTTGAAAACCAATTTCTGTGGGAGGCTGTAAAGATTAAATGAGATAATATAAAGGCCACAATGCTCACCGTGTCAAAATAAATAGCAATCATTAGTGTTAATGTTAGTGGTTCTGTCCAGAGTCTCTTCCCTTCATGGGCTAAATGCTGTTTCTTCTGTGCTCTTGGGCCTCTGCATTACTTGCTGTTTGGTCCCTGGGTTGTGCTTTGTCTGTGACTCCATCTGTGTCTCAACCAGAGACACAGCTGAGGCAGTTCCTGTTCTGCACAGCCTGAGCTCTTATATTTCTGAAGGGCCACCAGCAACCCCAGGCCCTGCGGCCAGGCTTCTCTAACTGCGGTGGCATTGGGGTGAGCAGGGAGAATGGTCCTGTCTTTTCAATTCTTCTCCCCAGTTTATCTTTTCAATTACAGTGTGTTAGCGAGAATGCCTGTTACTGTTACAAAATGGATTTTTCTGACATGGGAGCCCATTAGAAAAATGGGAACAATAGTAAGCGATAAGAACCGCCATGACTCCTAACACTATGGGTAGGGAGAAGGGGAGGGCTCCGTCTTTGAAGAAGTGTCAGTGGGGCAGATAAGCAAGCCCTGGGATGCTAATTTATAACCTAGCATTTTCCAGAAGGGGAGGGAAGCCATGGGCCATCACCCTACCAGTCTCATTTAAGGTGACAAGCAGGCCCTACCCTGATGGCCTTCAGGGGAATCTTAACTTCCTAGGAGATAATAGAGGCCTAGTGTCCCTCAGATGCTTTGCCGTCTGATCTGGCATCTCCCTTCTCTGGCTCAGAGGCCTAGTTTTGGGTTTTTCTGTACACAGTAAACTATTAAATTCCACCAAAAAGAAAAATCGTGAAGAACAATGGCAGCTTATATTTTGGAGCTTTCATCTTGTACCAGAGGCTGTACTCAAAGTCTTAGCTTATTTAATACTCACAACGATCCTATGAAGTAGGAATAATTAGAATCCTCTCTAAGTACAAGAGGAAACCAAGATTTGGAGAGGTGAGACAACTTGCTCCAGGTCACAGAATGAGAAAGCAATGTGGAAGGAATGGGCTCTGTGGTTATTCTAGCCTGATGCCCTCCTGAGATATCTGCCCTGTTTCTGAGCACGTTGTAAAGTCCAACTCTCCAGCCAGGGGTGAGAGCCATGTACCCCGGTACAATGCCTCATCTCTGACTTAGGTCTCTGAAGCCTAATTCCATAGCTCTTCTCTTTCAAAGAGGCTCTTTCCCATTGGTAACTATGGTTTCCCAAATCAGATGCCCCCGGGCTACTGGAGTGTCTCTGATACCTGCGTGAAGATGTTGAACTAATACGAGTCATCACTTATTTCCTTCAATTTCCAAGAAAACTTTGCTAGAGTATAGGACGTTCTCAATTATAGGTTCTCCTTCCATGATTTTCTTCTTATCTGTTTGTACTTGCTTACCAGCTGGGTAGTGATAGTAACAACACGACTGGGGCAGTAGCAAGCAAATGAATATCAACAGAAAAATTTAGAGATGTGTGATCTTTTACATAGTATATATTATGTCTCAAGAGACACCTGGTTATGTATGAGACAATTACATTTTTTTCTACTAGTAAGACTGTCTTGGTTTGTAATGATAAGGTTAAAATTATCTCTACTAGTACTCATGGCTTGCAGGTGTTCTGATCACTAAACAAAGTTTAAAAATAAAGGATATTTAGAACTAGACTGGGCATAGATAATTCTAGTAAAAATAGCCAGTAACTGTATATAGCCAACTACCTTCTAGGTGCAGTTCTTAGGACTTTTGATATACTTTTGATCTCATTTCAACTTTACAATGACCCTATGAGGCAAACACTGTTATTCTTCTCATTTTAATGGATGAGGAAATTAAGGCCGAGAAAGATTACAGTTTTCCAAAGTCACATACCTTAAAACCATTGAAGATGGACATTGAATGAACCCTCTTTGACTCCAATATAATGCTTCTTTCTCTGTATGCTGAAGGGCAAATAAGGAAGAAGATTCAGAGAAACAATACAAATACTGAGGAAGCACTTTCTGCTTTCTAGTGCTAGAGAATGTATCTCTCTAATATTGAGGCTTGTACATTGTATACATAGGAAGAGAGCTGAATCGTGACTGAGAAGGTGACAAAGTTACCCATCAGAGCTCTATCTACCTCTGGGGATTAAAGTTCAAACAAAATGTGAATGGAAAAGGTGTTTTGAAGATTATTTGTACACCTGTGACTTTCTAGGGAGCAGTTATGTCCTGATGAGTTGGCCCTAAAAGCCTAAGGTAGAAAGGCACACATCTTAGGGATCTAGCCTCATGCGCAGCCTATGGGCAGTTATGGGAGCTTACAGCCCTTCCTAGCCTCAGCACACCTGAACCAGGTGCTATAATTTGGATCTGGAATGTCCCCAAAGGTCCATGTGCTGAAAGCTTGTTTCCCAGGGTGGCGCTGTTATCGAAGGAGAAACCTCTCAGAGGTGGGGCCTGGTGAGAGGTCTTCAAATCATTGAGGGCATCACCTTGAAGGGGACAGCAGGGCCCTACCCCCTTTCTCTGTCTCTTTCTTTCACTTCCTGGCTGTGAGGTAAGCACTTTTGTTATACTGCATGCTTCCACCATGAGGTGCTGTGTGACCCAAAACAACGGGATCAACCAGTCATGGACTGAAACCTCTAACACTGTGAGCTAAAATAAACCTTTTCTTTTTATAAGTCGATGATCTCGGGTATTTGTTATAGTGACAGAAAAATGACAACACACCAAGTGATGAAGCCTGGCTGAGTTGTAGGCCACAAATAGTGATTTTTAAAAGGGCTAAATCCTGTACAGTAACCTCCTCCCCAGCCTGATTCTGCTTATACTGACTTGGTTACCACCTTGTGCCCCTGCATGGATGAGCCTCTCACTGTGTGGGATCTAATTGTCCTCTCCCTGCCTGCCCATGAGAAGTCAGAGCCCAGGCTCTCCTAGTACTGGATGAAGATTTTCCAGGCATAGGATGGGCCTCCTGCCATTATATAACCAGTATTGAATGCTGAGTGCTGATCCCCAATAATCCATACCCTCTGCCTTCTCTAATCACAGCTCCAAGGGAACAACAGCTGGGGGTCATGTGGAGAAGAAATAGAAATAGCAACCACACAGAGAAAAAACTTATTCCCCTGGCCCACCCTCCCCCCATCTCTTTTCATTTTATAAATTCAGTTTTTTGTCAGACTGAACATTTAAATGCACTCTATGCTTTCTAGATTCCCCCTCATCCCCCCTTCTCATTAAAATTCTAATTATTAACAGAGCAAGTAAAATGCACGATCAAAGGAAAGCAAGGCCCTAGAAATACCTTTTGTTTTAGGAGACTCATATTGCAGAGAATGCATGCAGAAAAGTCGTAACGCAGAACAGATGTGCAGGGTCTGTAGATGATACTTAGAATAAGGACACATACATCTGTAGTAGTTTTCCTGGGGAGCCCAGTAGAATAAGGGCTTGGAGAAATAGTCTCTAAGCCAATTAGATCATGGATGCATAACAGAAAAAAAATTGAGTTATTGTCTCCAATATACGTTTATTTGTCCCCAAGTTATATACAGGTACATGTCCTACAGAGGTGACATTGCAGAGCCGGACTGGCTGGGTTAAAGCCTGTTTCCATTCCTTACTAGCTGTGTGACCTGTGCAATCCTCTGTGTGTTTCTACATCTGCAAAATGAGGATAATACTGTACCAGTTCAATGAAAAGGATTAAGCCAGGAAACATAAAAAAGCACTTTAAACCTGGGATATAGTAAAGTTGAATTAATTAATTAAATCCAATAATAAAATGCTATTATTACTATCAAACTGTATATTAAAATTTTGATTTCTTATATAAGATAATAAATACTAAAATGATCTTTTTTTCTTGTACACCTGAGGCACAGGCATGCCACATCGAAGACCTTTAGCCTAGAAGGTATTTCAGAATCAGCTTTCCTGGTCCTTACTGATCTCCAGGAGAAGGACTAGCCCCAGATTTTTTGGCCAGGAAAGGGCTCCCCTGTCTCTGTGCAGAGGCTGGGAGGGGTGGTGATAGGACGCTTGGGACCTGAAGAGTCTGTGCTCTTATTCCCTGTTCCTAGAGGTACCTGATTGCTGATCCAGACAAGTAACTGGCAACAGGGAGCTGGAAGACAGTGCTGCCCCCCAGAGAGGGTGGCTGGCATTCTCACTGCCTCCTCAGACCCCTCTGGATATGAGATGGCTTTCCTTGGGACCTGTGTACAGGAGGAACCTGGTCATTTTCATCCCCCAAGCCTAGTTCAGAACCTAGTACCTAGTACCTAGTAGCCTACCTAGAACCTAGGTACCTAGTACCTAGTACCACGTGCTCAAGAAATGTTGATTACGCTTAATTGAAATGGGAAGTAATCGTAGCTCTTTTATATTCCATGCATTTGTTCACTCACTCATTCCCATGTGCCAGTTTCTAAGCTAGCTCATGAGTCAAGCAATGTGAAAATGTAGGGTCACAGGAGCCTATGGGAGTCTGTAGTTTAATCTGGAACCAACAGGCCGGAACAGTGAAAAGAACGCCAGGCTGGACTATGGATGTCTACACCCCGGTGTAGGTTCTGCGCCTGACCAAACTGTGATCTCAGATCCTCTGGGCCACAGCTCCCATATGTCAAAGTAAAAGCTGGCCTCAGTCTTTGTGGGATCATTTTTCACTTTTAAGTCCTAAGATTTTTAAGGCATTGAAGCAGGCTAATCTAGAGGCTACAACCCCTGAAGCCTGAAGAGACTTGGCAGGGAACAGGTAATGATGGATTGAGCTGATAAGGACCCACCCACATGAAGGGCGCCACCAGTTCCTGCTGTGCGGGCGTGGGTCCAGTTACCAAGTCATCAGCCTCTTCCAGAGAATCTGGGCTGGTGATGATTATAGAATTTCCTAACTTCTCAATCATTACACAAGCCAAACTAAACTCTTCTACTGGCTTGTCCACAAGTGACCTTTTTGCAAACCTTGGCAGGTTACCACTGGTTCAGAGCCTTCTGACTTCTCTACTCAGAGAAAGAAGAGGCCTTGGGCTCAAAGGTTCTTCTCAGATTTGGGGAGGGAAGTGGGGTAGGAAGCCTACTGAATAATTTCTCACAAAGAGAGGCATCTTGCATGGTACTCCTGTGATCATGGGCATCCTTCTGGGTCAGGAGTAGGCTGGGTGTGGGTGCCCACCTCCAAATCAGCTACAGTGCTCCAACAGCCAGCTTTACAGCGAGGCCCTCAAACTGCCACAGACACAGAAAAGAGCAGTTAACAGAATCATTTGTATTTTGTGTTTAGCTTTGACTTATACCGCATGGATCAGATTCCAACTTGACAAAGTATCTGTTGAGCTCTTGGTACTCTGAAGTAGTCTTCTGAGAAGCCAAGCCCTGCCCTCAAGGATATAAGGCTGACCCCATCCCCTTGAAGTCCTCAGTGTTTACTCAGCTCCTGCCTTGGGCCAGATGGGGGTGAGACCAGGAGGAGAAAAGAGCGAGTTAGCCTCACAGCCTGTGGGGGAAGAGAGCTGTACACAAAAAACCACTTTGATGAGCCTGGCCATAGTAACAGCTCTAATAGAAATTCAAACAGCATCCAAACATGAACGCTTCATGAATTTGCACGTTTGCTTAGGCTGCCATTTAAATTACTTTCCCTTCTCTGCACACATGCCAGTAGGCAGTAGAGGAGGCAGCCAAGGTGCTCCTCAAGCTGGTGGCGGGGGGTGATATTGGAGAAATCAGGCTGAGGTGAACAGAAGGCTACAGATATTTCATAAAATGGACCATCGGGAGTCAACCCTAAAAGTCATCTCTCTCCTGACTTGGCAGTTTTTCTCATGACCATTCTTTTCTCTTCCGTCTTTGTCCCTTCTGTGTGCACCCTCTGCCAACACCTTTGCCTGCTTCTTCCCGCTTCTGTCTGTTTCTGTCCCTCCTTGTTTGGCACTTGCTGGGCAGGCCCCTCTGTCAGCCTCCTTGCCGTGGTAGTTATTGTGTGTGGTGTGGCCCTGGTGGCAGTTTTTCTCTTTCTCTTTTGGAAGCTGTGCTGGACGCCCTGGAGGAACAAGGAGGCCTCTAGCCCCTCTTCTGCTAACCCTCACTTAGAGACTCTCCAGAGCCCCAGCTCCAGAAGCAACATGGCAGACAAGCTGAAGGACCCCAGCACCCTGGGCTTCCTGGAGGCAGCTGTGAAGATTAGCCACACATCCCCAGATATCCCAGCTGAGGTGCAGATGTCAGTAAAGGAGCACATAATGCGTCACACACGGCTGCAGCGACAGACCACAGAGCCAGCGTCATCCACCAGGTGAAGAGTGTGGCCCTTGCTTCCTAAGCCTCACATGCCTGCATGTCTGTATTCAGTGCATTAATGAGATTTCAGCCTGGGAAAATCAGAGGACAGAAATAACCGTACATGTTCTTTGAGGAATAGATCAAATGATGTGGCCCGTGGTGGGTGATCAGAGAAGAGGTGGGCAGCAGGAGAGATGTCACAAAGGGGGAACTTTTGGGGTGGGGTGCTATGCACGTGGTGTGTACTTAGAATGGTTGTGGTTGGAACAGAAGAGTGGAGTGGGGGGTGTTGGGAGAGAATACATAAAGACCCAGAGGCATAAAAGTTCACGGTGCGTTTGGAGATAGGTTAGTAAAACCTTGCATAGCTACAGCCCACAGGGCATGGGAAATAAGGCAAGAGAGTCCTTCTTGAGAATGAGGACTCCTTTCAAACCTCTTAGAGTTCCCTGCATGATAGCAGTTGTATACATGGCATCATTTAATTCAAAACAGTACTAACAACAAACACATAATGACAAAAAAATATACCTACTTTAAAATAAGAAATACCTTTAAAAGGTGGGGTACATGCAGGTACAAGACATTGTATTTACTCAAAACTAAAACTCATGCTCAAAACTTAGGGCTCATGTGGATTCCTGGGTCCCTGAAATTTTCCTCCAGGCTTCCAGGGACCAACCACAGGGAGGGGGAGCTGGTATTCAGAGTGGAGGCTGGGAAGGAGGTGCCTCAGGCAAGTTGCTCACCTTCCCTGAACCTCACTTCTTTCCACTATAAAATGGAGCTAATGACTCTTACAGACTGTTGTGAGGAATCAATTAAAGAATCTATGTGATATGAAGAGCTAGCGTATATACTGATTATTATACACACCTGGCTTAATTCTTAGTATTATACAGCTCATACTATACACGTATTAATGTTTTTCACCCTCACAGCAATTCTATGCAATTACTTTTATTATCCTTATTTTTATAGCCTAGAGAATTTAAATAACTTGTCCAAGGTCTCATATCTAGAAAGTGGCAGAGCCAAAATTAAGCCGTGCAGTCTGACTCCAAAGCCTATGCTTGTAATCATTCTACTGCCAGTCATATAGTAAATAATAAAAGCTGATGGTGGTGGTGATGACGACAATGGTGATGATGATGATAGAGAGAGTTCCTTCTCCCAAGAGGACTCATGGATTAACAAAGGAACCAGAGTCATGCCTACTAGGAAAAGAACTTAGAAAGCAGGAAAGTGATTGTAACAATGGCTAACATTTATTGAGCTTGCTGTACACCAGGCACCAATCCAACTACTTTACATATATTAATGCTTCCAAACACCTTGTGCACAAAATGTGTGTAGAGGAAAAGTAGGATCAAAAAAGGGGAGGAAAAAGGGGCTCTACAAGGGTTAGGATGATCCAGTGCCACCAAGGTTGGGTCTTCCTGTGTTCCCTTCCTTCAGCATTGACACACTCTCTCTGCCTCTCCTGCCCTCTGCCAGGCACACATCCTTCAAGCGCCACCTGCCACGGCAGATGCATGTCTCCAGCGTAGACTATGGCAATGAGCTGCCACCAGCAGCAGAGCAACCTACCAGCATTGGCCGCATCAAGCCCGAGCTCTACAAGCAGAAGTCGGTGGATGGGGATGATGCCAAGTCTGAGGCTGCCAAGAGCTGCGGGAAGATCAACTTTAGTCTACGCTATGATTATGAGAGTGAGACCCTGATTGTGCGCATCCTGAAAGCCTTTGACCTCCCTGCCAAGGACTTTTGTGGAAGCTCTGACCCTTATGTCAAGATCTACCTCTTGCCTGACCGCAAATGCAAGCTGCAGACCCGGGTGCACCGCAAGACCCTGAACCCCACCTTCGATGAAAACTTCCACTTTCCTGTGCCCTATGAGGAGCTGGCTGACCGCAAGCTGCATCTCAGTGTCTTTGACTTTGACCGCTTCTCCCGCCATGACATGATTGGGGAGGTCATCCTAGACAACCTCTTTGAAGCCTCTGACCTGTCCAGGGAAACCTCCATCTGGAAGGACATCCAGTATGCCACTAGTGTGAGTACAGCTCTGTTCCCTTGGCTGATTGAGGACTTGCAGTACTGGGTGGGATGGGACATGTCTCCAGCTTCCAAGCATTAGAGACACATGAGCTTCTGCCCTTCAGGATAAGGGAAACTAAACTGCCCAATGGTCCAGTTCACCCGGGGAAGTCCTTACATTCTGCCCAAGTTGGGGTGGAGAGTAGAAGAGACCCCATGTGAGTGGTAAAGCAAGTAATTTTTATCTCTTGATTCTGATGCTGCGTTTTGGGATGGTTCTCAATCTGCAAGGCCTCAGGTTGGCCAACTATAAAATTATGTTACATGTTCCTTTGATCCTGGGTAAAGACGGAGCCAGGCTCATAGACTAAATCAGATGGCATCATCTACTGAGGGCATTGATGTGTCCTAGAATCTTGGAGTAGGCAATCAAGAACACACTGTGTCAATCAGGATGAACCAGGTTATGCTGCAGCAACTAACAATCCCAGGAGTTTGTAGCCTGAGACAAGTGAGGTTTATTTCTCATTCATGCCATGTGTGTTTTGCAGCTTGGTTAAGCGCTCCACTCTACCTTGTTATCCAGGGATCCAATCCAACAGAGGCGCCATCTCGACATGTGCTCCCATGATTAAATATCAGGAGAGAGAGAATGTGGCAAATCATGCACTGTTCCTTAACTCTTTCATGCAGAAATGACACGTCACTTCTGCTTACATTTCATTAGCCAAAGCCAGACACATGGTAACTCTTAATATCAAGGAGAGGAGGCAAAGCAATCCTACCACATGCTTGGAAGGAGAATTGCAAAACTTTAATGAACAACACTGGTGACTGCACATACCAGAGGCCTTTGTGTTGTTAGGTGTTGTCTTCAGTGCAGTGTGGGAAGTGGGTGAGGCCAGCTCAAGGGAGAACTGGCTAATCCATACATGGGGCAGATCCTGGGCTATCTAGGGAAGGTCTCAAGGAGTTGAAGTTCATGGTGGCTTTTAAGGGAAGGGAGGACAGGTTTGGCACTGAAAACTAGAAAGTGTGTAACCCAGAGTCCCCAGTTGTGCTAGCATGTACAGTCCCCTGGGATGAGGGGTAGCTAGTATGTGCCTCTCTGAGCTCACTGGGGCAGTTGAGAGCCTCACAGGGACATTTATACCAAGCTCTGATGGTCTTGTATCTAGGGTCTTGGGTGATGATTGTCATGGATATTTCTTGAGCTCTACCTGTGCCAGAAGGGTGACCCAACTCTACCTGTAGACTCTGCCTTTGGATGGTCCATACGCAATATCTCTGTTGAATTTGCAAGAAGGGATGCTTGGAAAATCAGACCTGTGGGGGCCGGTGAGATGGCTCAGCGGCGTAAGCGCCTGCCTTGCAAGCGCAAGGGCCCGAGTTCGACTCCCGGATCCCACATACGAAAAAGGGGCCGATGATATCGCTCAGCGGCACGGGTGCCTGTTGGCGCACGAGGTCCTGAGGTCGACCCCCCGGTACCCACAAAAAAAAAAAAAAAAGAAAAGAAAATCAGACCTGTGGATTTTCCATTGGCAAAGGCATAAATCTTGATTTACTCAAAGAGAAAAGGCTTGGTGGACTCTGCTTCTGCCCTGAAAAGGGTCTCAGGGTCACCTTGTTCTCATAGCCAGCACTGACTTTGACCAGCCTACTGTCCCCATGCCTCTCCCACCTTTGTTTTCCTAAAGAGGCATCTCTAAGAACAGCGTGAGCAGCCGGCAGGACCTAGAGACAGACGGGGCAGGCAGACGGGGCGGGCCACACAGCAGCTGTGCACCAGCCCAGACCCAGGAGCTCTGTCACATAAATCACTCTGAAGTTTACACCTGGTGCAGCTCTTCCTTTGTCATCTCCTAAGGCAGCAACTTCATTATGGTGACTATACAGGTGGAGAAAGGCAGCTCAGCATCCAGGATGGTGAGGGCTGGGGCTATGGAGGCAGCAGAGGCTTTTCTGCCTATCGCCAGTGTCCCCACCTTCTTATCCTATGCCCTCAGCTCCAGGCAGGAGTACAGCTTCACCCTGCAGGAGGCAGTACATGCCCAGGCACACTCTGCACCTGGGTATAACTTCCCACCTCCTGGAGCTTTATGGCTTTTGGATTAGCGTCCCATCTCCACTTTCCCAGCCCAGCTTCAGAAAATGCAGACTCTACAACGGGCACCAGAAAAATCCTCACCATTCTCATCCATCTCAGTATCACTATAGCCCTTCTCCACCTCCTAAGAAAATTGTGCCAGGCACTGGGGTGGGGTTGGGGCTGGGAGACCCTTTGACCCATGGGACAGGTCATGTCTGCATAGTAACTGGCAAAGCAGGCCAGCAAATACTATCTACTGTGTGCCGTTCCAAGAGCCCTGACAGCAAGGACATCCAGAAAAGTTGCCCAGATGAGGAAAATTAAACTAGGTGGGGAAAGGTGGGTATAAATAACCTGAGAGGACAAGAGGAAGGGGATACATTCCAGCCAGGCACAGAGGGTGTCCAGGCCGGGCATTTCCAGAGTTGTAGAGATGGGACCATGCTCACACACCTGTCTTGCATGCAGGTAGTCTGAGGAAAGTCCCCTCTCAGGTGAGTCCCCTGGGGCCCCCCAGCCTGCAACCTCACCAGCAAGGCCTCAGGAGCTCCGTCCTCAGGCTCAAGCTCTGGCAAGCAAGTACTCTAGCTAAGGAGGGGGAAGGGATGTAAAAAGGCTGGTGCTTCTCCCTGTTTTGCAGGACTGGCTATGAAAATTTAATTATTTGGGGGCTAGGGAGACCCAAGTCACAGTCACTGGGAATGTCTGAGCATTCAATGTGTATGAAATCCTGCAGCCATTATGAGGAGGAACAGATGACAGCAGCTGACAACCAGCTCACTTCTATTCTATGTCCTGGTTTTGTTCCCAGAGTTACATGTTGGACCTGAGCTCAGAATGGCAACTCTTCTGCCACAGCCAGGCTGGTCCCTCAACATGTATGGCATTCCTGCCTCTTCCCTTTGCTCACAAGGGCTCTGTTAAGCAGGCCTGACCCCCACCTCTGTCCAGTGCAAACCAATCCACCCTCCAGAGCCTCCCAGAAATCCTTGCACCCACCCCCTGATATATTCTCTGTGTCCCTCCATATATCGCTATCATAGTCTAGCGAAGTCCTTTATTCCTCCCAGTGGAGGTCTCAGGCATGGCTATGTCCCACCATTGACTTTCTCTTGTATCTTCCTTCTGGCCTGGATGTGAGAACCCAGGGCACTCTTGGACAACTGATGCTTACTTAATTCAGTTAAAATTATATACTGGTGTGCAAGGACGGGATCATCAGGAAATAGCGGGACTTGGGTGGGATTAACCTGGGAATGCTTCCTGGAGGAAAAGCTCTAGCAGTGTTTCAAAAATGGGTAGAGCTAGGCTCAGTAGGAAGAGACCCAGCCTGCGCATGGTTCAAGTGGATGGATTGTTTTGAAGTAGCAAAGTAACTTCTAATCATCAGATAAATCAAGCAGTCTGGACCAGAGCAGAGGGTCAGCACCCCCAGGCTGAGCAGCAACGGCACTCAGGAGGCTGCTCTGTGGTCACACAAGTGCCATGAAGGCTGCCCCAGTGATTCTTGGGACTCATGTGGGAGAGTCAGAGGCAGCCTTGGCTTGTGGAACCAGACAGGCCCCTGCCCCAGCAGTTGAGCTGAAGTAAACAAAAGCCTGACACTTTTGTTTTCTTTTAGCCAGTAATCACTGAGCTTTGAGGCTAGTGAAGAGGAAGTAAACATCCCAGAGTCTCATTCTTTGTTGATTGCAGATCATAAGCCACAACGGACTGTGGCCCTCTACTCCCAGGCTGATCTGGAGGGAGACCTGGGTGGCCTAGCAGCTCATATACAGCACAAGCCAGAGGGCCAGAAGCAGGCGAATGGGACTTGCTAGGGGAGCTGGAGGTATCTGGTCTTCCACTGAATCAAGAAGCTCAGTTTGAGAAAGAAATGGAGGGAGTTCATGGTATACATGCCAGCCCTGGGCACGGTGCTGTGACACTGCTGCCCTCCCTCCTGCCTGGATGTCTAAGGCCCCTGGTGGTTTCCTGGGCATCTCCAGGGTCTTGCCACTGCCACTCCAGTCAGAGCTTCAATTGCCTAAAACCACTCTGCTCTCCCCTCCCCCACTCGCCTACCCTCAGTCTCATTATTTCTATATAAAGCTGCAGATTTATCATTATAACAGAGCTGCCGTCACCAGGGCTTGCTAACATCTTTGTAATCTTGTAGCTGTTGCTACAGAGGCCTCAGACCCGAATGCACATAATTCCCATCACAATTCCTACTCCTTCACTGTGGCGGGAGGTGAAGGCTATAATTGGAGCCATAACATATGTGTTGTGCTTGGTGGTGCTAATGGACTTGGCCATCTTCCTGCTTACCAGGTGCCCACTAAGCTAGTGGGTGTGTGTGGGTCATGCATGAGTATGTGTGTTGTTCTACGGGTGATGGAGTGTTCTGTGTACTTCCAGAGATCCTGGATTCCAGGTCTGCAGGGAGAAAGGGAGGCTGAGGTCAAGGAATAGCCTCCACCCCTGGAATGAGCAGACCTGTTGCAGAAAGAGCTCAGGCTTTGGTACCAAACAAATCTGTTACATTCCAGCTTCCATACTTTTCAGTTTTGAGACCTTGGGACATTATGTAAATTATGCCTCAGTTTCACCATCAGCAAAGTGGGAGTTAATAATGACACCTAACCCATGGTGTTGTTATATGTAGCAAACAAAATATAATATACAAGCTACCGAGGGCAGCACTACTGCCCAGCACCCAACAGCCTCCTAGAACCTGATTCCTTTCCTGCTGGCTCAGTCTATGGGTAACTTCTCTACCACTCCCAGCTCAAACTTCCACTTGGGTCCAGGCCACCTCTTATGACTGGTTGTTAGACATCACTATGTAGTCTCCCCTTATGCAAGGGGAGTTCATCCTAAAAGCCCCAATGAATGCCTAAAACCTCAGATAGCACCAAATATATTCTATGTTTTTTTCTATGCATAAATAACTATGATAAAGTTAAATTTATAAATTTGGCACAGTAAGAAATTAACAAAAATAATGAATAATAAAATAGGACAGTCATAACAATATACTGCAGTAAAATTGACCAAATCATTATTAAGTAAAATAGCAGTTACTTGGACAAAAGTACGGTGATACTGCAACAGACTATCTGCTTACAAAGATGCTGAGTGACTAATAGGCAGGTAGTGTATACAGTGTGGACACGCTAGACAAAGGAATAATACAGGACAGATTGGGTGGTGTAGAGTTCATCACGACACTCAGAGCACTATGAAATTTTTAGAATTTCATTGTTTATTTCTGGAATTTTCCATGTAATGTTTTTGGACTGTAGCTGACTGTGGGTAGCTGAAACTGCAGGAAAGAAACTACAGTATGCCTGTTTGACTTCCTGTCTGAGTTATGCCATGTGTTCTCTGTGTGACCTTTGAAAAGTGATTTTCCTTCTCTGGCCTGCAGTTCACTCCATATCAAACTATCCCTAAGGCAGTGAGATTCTCAGCCTCTTAGCTTCTCCCATAGAACAGTTTTTGCTCTCTTGCTTTACCAGAACTGACCTACCCATCCTCAGGAGTGTGGTCTCCAAGGGAGAGGCCTAAACTCCTGGATGGTTGGCCACTGGGCAGATTTCCAGACCCACCCTCTTCTC
This sequence comes from Erethizon dorsatum, assembly GCA_028451465.1. Lineage (NCBI taxonomy): Eukaryota > Metazoa > Chordata > Mammalia > Rodentia > Erethizontidae > Erethizon > Erethizon dorsatum. The sequence continues at coordinate 81,676,985 of CM051829.1, forward strand.
CCTTAAATGTTGGTAAGAATCAGTACTGGTTTCAAGCTCTTGGAGGATACCCTCTAAGATGTCCTGCCACAGAGGACGCCCCATCAGCAAGCTTTCCTCTTCCTTTTCCCGTGAGCACAGTTCTACACTGGTGCTCAGCTCCTCCCACCTGCCTTTTTTCAGACCCCCCACTGACTGGAGACATGTGGGTTACTACATACTAGACTCCTACTAGGTGCCAAGAGCATGCTCCTCAGCACGTTTCATCCTCATCATAGCCCTTTTGATTGTCCTACATGTAAATACAGAACCGAAGGCTCAAGGTTAAGTGACTTAGCCCAGTGTCACCCAGACAGAAAGTAGTAAAGCCAAGATTTGAACCCCGGTCTTTGACAGAGCCCATGCTCCTTGCATAGCCTGAGAGCTGTATGGTCACATGGCTCCTCAGGACAGAAGCTAGACCCTGAGATTGTGCGGCTCACTGGGGGATTCAGAAGATTGTTTTGTTTTGATTTGTAGGCTGGTTAGGTTCTCTCGCGTATCTCAAAATCTGGTCATTTTGGGAGGCAGCTTTTGTGCTGATGCTTGGATTCTTTTACCTTTTCCCCAGTATTCTTCCTGTGCTCCTTGGGTTTGAGATTCATTCCTTTTCATTTAACAACATTTCATTTATTGACATTTCATTTATTGACAACATTTCATTTATTGCCATTTATGGAAATGATGGCATAGAAAGCACCTACTTCCCAGTGCCTAGGCTGATGAGAACTGTAGAGTATGCCCGGTGGCCTCAACTCCACCTTCCCCCATGCCCATTGTACATGAGGGAGGCACTGGGGACAGAGGAATGTGAGTGCTTACAACACATTTATGCAAGTATCCGTACTCGCCATGTGCGGAAGTGCTCAGGAGAGAGGAAGGAAAGAAACAGAGTCAGGGGAGATTTGTCTGGAAAAATTTCTAGATGAGGAGATATTTGGGGCAGGCTTTGGTGGTAGTGAAGGCCAGAGAGTGACAAATGAGATATTCGAGTTAGGGGGTATGTTTCTCTACTTTCTTTGGATTGGGTAAAAGATCTAGAGAGAATCTCTTTCACGTGAGATTGAGTTTCTTTTCACTGTGTAACAGTACCTGCAGTGTCATCACTGCACTGTGTACCAGGCACCAGGCTGGGAATGTAACCCTTCAGCTCCACGCCATCTTCTGGGCCTCACAGTCTGAAGGGGGAGGCAGGAAAGTAGATCTGTTCTGGAGGCACGCAGGTCCTCATGGCCAGCATGTCAGCAGCAGGCAAGCCTCCTGGAATGAAAATGCCCTCCTTACCAGAAAACATTCCAGTTGCATCTTCTTCTCACACCCACATACTCAAGTTGAGTGAGACCCAAGAGTAGCCACAAAAAGTTTTTCAAGTATAGCCTGAGCACTGACTAATTGATCCACTGTGACTCATTAAATTACTCTGGGATGAAGCCTCCTAAGACTTCCCTGGCCATCAGCTGATGCTGTTTTCCAAGCACCCATCTTGGCTCTCAGGCTCCCAGGTGTCCAATTCCTGAGAGGAGCAAGAGGAAAGTAGAATGGATCTGCATCTACTGAGCACATTTTCCATGCATCCTCGAGCCCTAGAACAATTGGGTTTTGAAGGGATAAACACAGCCCTTGCTTTCAAGGAGCCTGAACTTGAACAGAAGTTTCTGAGCAAACAAAAAATGTAATCAAACAAGCACAATTATTTAAATCACATTAAAAGGTAAAAGGAGAAACAGAGGGCCGGTAAGATAGCTCAGCAGCATAAGTGCCTGCCTGGCAAGCGCGAGGTCCTGAGTTCAACTCCTGGTACCCACAAAAAAAAAAAAAAAAAAAGGAGAAACAGAGGTGATGAAGCTGAGAGAATGAGTGGGCTAGGGAAGGGGGGGTACTGATGGCAGAAGGGGAATTCAGAAACAAGAACTGAGCTTGTAGGGACACCCACAGCCAAGAAGAAGGAGGAAGGGGGGCAGCCAGCAAAGATCACCAAGGAGGATGAGTTCCAAGAGAAAAGGGAGCCAAGGAAGTAAAGGAAGAAAAGTCAGGGAATTACTCACTCTGCAGTTATCTGTTTGAGGGTTTGCCAGGTATCACGCACAGACTGGGCACTGTGGATGTGGCAGCAGAGTCCCCATTCACGTGCAGCTTACACCCTGGTAGGGAGAGGCAAATGAGCAAGAGCACCAGGATGTCTGGGAGTCACAAATGGCATGGAGAACGTACAACAGGGAAGCATGACAGGGATGTTGGGGTGGGCCAGGGCAGAGGCCTACGAAGGTTGGTTTTGCAGTGTGCCTCCAGGGTGGGTCCATGTATGGGCCATGCCTTGGGGGAAAGCTGGGGAGTGGGGAGAGCGGTGCATGGTGAGTGGAGTGAGCAGCCCCAATCCACTCAGGACCACTCAGGCTGCATCAATCCATTCCATCACAATTTTGCAGCAAGGCCTCAGTATTCTTAGAATTTTGCCTTAAATTCCTACGTGTCTGGCCTCTTGCATGCAAGACTGAGCGAGGACTGAAGCAGAGAGGGAGAGCTTTGCAAAAGAGACCTGCAGGGAAAATCATGGTCACAAAGAAGCCCCAGGAGGTACAAAGGGAGCAAAGCTGCCTGGGCCTGGGCCACCTGCCCAAAGCTGTGAAGCCTGCTCCCAGAGGGAGGTCAAGGCTGAGCCCAGTACCCGCCCCAACAGGAACACCCTGAATAATACATGAAGACAGCCAACCCTGTCCAGCACTGCTCTTTAAGCGGCCTGAGTGAACCCTGGCTGGCCGTGGCACCCCAGATTGCCTTGCCCCTAGTCCCCAGAGTCAGAAGCCACCAGGTCACCAAGGGGCTGCAGGTCTTCCCTGTTTGCTTGCTGCACAATGGGAGCTGCTGGCTGCCTGATTGCCTTTGCTGGATGTTCATTTAGCCCCTTACTCCCTTGGGCCTGGCCTCATTATCATCATTATTCTCTGGATTATTCAGTTCTCCTCTGTATCCTCTCCCTCCATCCCCCTCCCCTTGTGTATTCCTTCCACTCCTGACAACGCAGAGCTCAGGTCCCAGGAATGTGGCCCACTATGTCCAGCCCTGGGTTCTAAAGCTTACAAGACCTTGATTGTTCTGGGTCTACCTGAGGAACCAAGGTTCCTCTAGAAAAGGATTACTGAGGCCAGACAGTGGTGCACACCTCTAACCCCAGCTATTAAAGGAGGATTGCAAGGCCAGTCTGGGCAACTTAGCAAGACTCTATCTCCAAAATAAATAAATAAATAAATAAATAAATAAATAAATAAGGGCTGAGGGTGTAGACCAGTGGTAGCACTCTCACTTAGCATGTACAAGGCCCTGGGGCTCAATACCTAGTACCGCAAAAAAGAAAAGAAAGGTGTTGCTTAAAATCCACCAAAGATCCAGAAAAAGAAAGAGGAGAGATATAAGGACCAAGCTCCATCTTACCAGCAACCTTCATCAGGCCACAGCTCCCAGGGAGGTGTGGCAGCGGGCCCTTCATCATAGGGGAGGGCTTGGTGTCTGTGAGCCCTTTCTCCCGCAGAGGTGACGGATGTGCACCTACCCTCCCACCTCTCACTCAGGCCCCTTGGGACCAGTAGGCATTCTTGGTACATGGTGTTAAGGGTTTCCCATGTGGGGCTGGAAAACAAAATTAATTGGTCCAGACAGGGCTCTGACCTGGCCTTAAGCAGGGTTCAGTGTTCTTATTTAAGTCATTTCTAAACTCGGGCTTTTACAATAGGTCTTTCCCTGTAGCTTTAGAGGAAATGGCTGCACAACTGCTGGAGGCTCAGAACAGTGGCAACAGTTCCACCCTCCCTTTGCCAAGGCCTTTAGCATTCAGGAAGCCCCACTGCCACTGGAGCTTGCTTGCCGTAGAGCCCAGCAGAGACCACACTGCAGACATGATCACCTCCCACAGCCCCCAAAGCTTACTCCAGTGTAGCTGACCGGCCAAGCCCACCCTGCCCCACCCCCGACCCCATGTGCCCGTCATTAGTATTCTAGGCTTCTCATGGTATGAATAACTAATCTCTCCCCTACAAGGGAGTGAATGGGAAATCATTAGGCAACAAGCTCATGCTGTAAGCTCATGCATCAACAGAAATCCATTCCTCCAACACAGCCATGCTCTTTGTGCTCCCCCAACTTGCTGCAAAGAACATACGCACTTGGCTTCTGCTTCCATCGCCTTATAATACACAGTGACATTTTCTCCTGGAGAGAGATTATTTGGTCCCAAGGGAAGCAACAGCCAAACATCCCCTCTAGACAGTGTCACAGATGTTTGAATTCCAGGATTTATTCGTGGGGAAGGGACAGCACTGAGTTCTCTATATCACCGCAGTGCACAGAGATGAGGTCATGTGGTGTAACTATGATCAGAATAGCGTCTGACTGGGGAGCACCAGGGCCATTTGCAAGGGGCTTCTCATTTTCTTGTGGACCATAGTGTTATGACTTCATGTTCCTATAGATTTGGGGAAGATCAGAGCTGGAACAGGCCTCAACCATCATCTGGCCCACTCTTCACCTACCATAGATGTGCAAATTAAGACCAGAGATGTCATACAACTTTCCAGGGGGCTCAGTGAATTAATGCAAGACTGGACCCTGGACCCAGGTCTCACGAGCCCCTCTGCTCTTCCTCCTGCCTGCCTCGTCTCTAGGTTTTCAGAGAAATTATTTCGTGAATTTTTTTTTCTCTTCTTGCCTTTCCTCCCCAGGCCTCCATCCACTCACTCCCTCCATTCTGTCTGTGCACCTCTGTCCTATAACAAAGAGGCCAAGGTAACAGCTGAGATAAGAGGTCAAAGGGCACAGAGCAAAGTCACACCCCCTCCACCTCACACAAGCAAGGTCTGCTAAGACTGGACATAGGCAGCGAACAAGCAACATCAGCAGGAAAACCAAGATGGAGAGGGAGCCATCCAAAGTGCCTCAACGCTGAGCCAACTAACCCCCCACTCAAAATCTCCCCATTCTACATAAATATTTATACCTTGGAGGTGGAAGGCAGCAAGGCAAGATGTAGAGTCTAGGTCAGCCTTGTCCAATTGTTAGCATATTTTTATGGTGCTTTGGTGTCAGCAACAATTTAGAAAAATATGTTTTCTGTAGCAGCCAGCCCCCTTCTCCCCCAGTTCCCCTGCCAACCTCATGCCCATCTGGCTCTCATTCATCCTCATCAGTCATCTCCTATAGCCGCATTTTCCTTCTGTGTCTGAATTGACACCTATGCATTCTCCATGAATATTTAATGTCTTCCCTTATGGACAAAGTCCCCAAGACCTTGAGAGTCTCTCTAGGGCTACCTCAAAACCTGGGATGGAGAGATTTCCATGGAGTCTGCTTGGCTGAGAGCTGAGAGAGTTGGGGTAGGAAACAGCCCCTCGTGTGGGAGGACCAGGCAGGATGTTCAGCTTTCACCCTTCTCTGACCAGCACTGACTGGCATTGCCCTCGATCTTGGTGATCTAAGAAATATTGGTGACTGCCTCAGAAGACTTCATGTCTGTCATTTTTAGAGTCTGACCCTGCTGATATTCTGGACTTAACACAGCTTGGAGTTCACCAGCGCCCTGGGCTTTGGGATTGGATTCTCTAGCAGCTGTTTTATACTGTCCACAAAACATGTGTCTGAGTGCATTTGGGGTGGTGGGAGTGGAGGTGAGATCAGGAGGTGAGAAAGCAGATGACCACGCATGTGCAGAATTATGATTGCTGGTTAAGTGGGATATTTAAGCGGGACTCCTGGCCTTTTGTATGCCAGGCTGTGAATACCGCAGCTTACAAGTAATCTTCACTATTGCCCAGTAGGGTGAGTTGTGGTGTTATCCCTGGGTTCCAGATGAAGTGACCCAGGCAACCCGCTCAAGGTCACAGGATTTGTGAGTGGCATGAGTCAAATCACAGGCAGTCGGCTTCTGCCTCTCCAAAGTGGGTTAAGAAGAGCATTCCTGAGACTCCTGTCTCAGCCTGAGATGGGGAACACATGTATTCACAGGCCTTCAGGCTCTTATTTTCTGCCTCTCCTGAGGTGTCTTTGTCTTCTCAGTCTCAGAAGGCTCCTCCTTTGCTGACCTGGTCAGGGGACTCAGCCCCAGCTCACATACCCCAAGCCAAGCAAAGGAAATGGCGGTGCCCTACTGAAGCTTTGTTGTGTTGGGAGGTCTGTTGTGACACCTCCCCTGCCCAATGACACAGGAGCCTGTGTCCTGGAGTGCTCATTCCCCACCCCCTGAGCTCCTCTCCACATTCCCCCAAGTTCCACACCTCAAGGCCAAAGAAACACCGAAAGCCCCTCTCTAAATCGTGCAGAGTAAGTTAGTTCTCTCCAGCTCCAGCCCAGGCTCAGTTCAAGCCCCACCTTTGCCTATCTAAACACAACAAGGTGCTCAGTGAACAAGGGACTCAGTGTCTCCAGAAGCGATGGGGACCCTGAGATTGTTGTTGCATTGCCTTTACCACGCTCTGCCCCTTGTAGAAAACAACTGTGGTTTTCAACAACATTAGTTTTCTCTTGTAATCTAAGAATTGCCATGGTCATTGGCATTCTGTGGGGCTTGTAAGGCCATTTCCCTGCATACTCAGAGAGATGCCCCTCTTTAGGGGACGGTGTGTATCTTTACTTGAGAAAAGAAGGGGGACACTACTTTCCATCTCAGCCCTCCCTGTGCTGCCAGACTGGGAACCGACCAGTCCTTTCCACCAAACTGAAGCCTGAGGGGCCGCCCCCGCCAGGTGAGAGGATTGGACAGGGTCTCTACCAGGAAGGATCAGGCTTTTAGGAGGCCACAGATAAATGTGGATGAAAGAGAGAGCGCCACTGCCCCCAAAACAGGCAATAGGAAGAGCCCAGGGAGGGGATGAAGCTGCTCCTCCTTCGGGGCGGTGATGGATGGCCGAAGACTCCACACTTTGTCATTTGCAATGCCTGTGCTTATTTCCTTCTGTTCACCCTCAGGATTTGGAGTTTTTTCCAAACTACTGTCAAACTGGCGCAGGGGCAGCCAGTAACAAAAAGAAAACCCAAAAGGGAAAACAGGAAAGTCCATGGGAATAGACAGGGAACTCCCACCGGCAAGCCTGCTCTGGAGCTCCTGCTCTGCTGCCCCCATGTCTTGTTTGAATAAGGGAGGTCACCTGTGTGGGGAGGATGGGGAGAAGTTGTCCACCCCCACCTGGAACAACACGGGCCTGGGGCTCCTTCCCAGGGCTTGTCTGCTCTCTCTCTTCAAGTCTTTGGTTGAGTCATCTCTCTTAGTGACACACTGGACTGTGAGCTAGGGGCAATCCAACTTCCAGAGGGAGGAAAACAGCCTGTGGTGTGTCATGATGATATGAGATGCCTTTCCCTTCTTGAGAAGTTGAGGACAGGGCTGGATTTGTGACTTGAGGCACCTCCTTGAAAATGCCTCCCCCACGTTGTCAGAAACTGTGTCCAGCTGAGTCACTCCCCAAGGACCCTGCCAGAATGCTGCTGTGAGGGCCGGTGAGATGGCTCAGCGGCTTAAGCGCCTGCCCGGCAAGTGCGAGGGCCCGAGTTCGACTCCCGGAACCCACATATGAAAAAGGGGCTGGTGATATCGCTCAGTGGCACAGGCGCCTGCTGGCGCGCGAGGTCCTGAGGTCGACCCCCGGTACCCACACACACAAAAAAAAAACCAGAATGCTGCTGTGAGGAGCCTGCCCAGCATGCATATATCAGACTAACAGCTGAAGGAGCTAGAAATGGATGCTCAGGAGGGAAGGGACAGAGCAGCACTTTTCCTCGCCTAGACGCCCTGGAGAAAGGGAGGTCGCGGAGGGCTCTGGAGTTGGCGGGGTGTACCAGGAGGGTAGGTCCCATGCTGGCATGCTGAAGGTGAGAGTTAGGGCTCTGAAGTGGCTTTTACAGGGAAATCAGGAGTACCAAACTTACTTCTTGTTTCTGGGCCTTTTGGTAGGTTCCAGGAGAAAAAGAGGCTGGGGTGGGGGGGTGGGCAATCCCATTCAAGGTGGGCAGACACCCAGCTCTTTAGGGAGTAAGTGTTTCCTAAGGAGGAATATTGAATATTCCCCTAACTCTATTTGGGGAATATTTACCAGAGAAACTCTGGCTGAACTCTGTTTCTTCTTACATGGGATAGGAAAGGAGAATCTCAACACAGTCCCCTACTGCCCATCTCAAGTCCACCCAGCTAGAGCCGGACCCCTGGAAGGCCTGTGCATGTGTGTACACATACACATGCACACACATGCATAACACACACGTGCACATGCACACGCACAGGCACACACTGGATCTGTCACACACTGGGGAAGCAGCAAGGCCTTGCTTCCACTTGTCCCGGCTTCTTTCACTCCTCCCTCCCTCCAGAGGACTCCAGTCATCCCAGGAAGGGACACTTACGGGTTCTCATAAGCAACTGCATTTGGGAGAGAATTCCAAGGAGACTTTGTATCCTAAAGATTATGTACCTAAAAATACCTGTGAGGGTGGTTATAAGCTTCAGACTGTGTCCAATTCAGACTGTGTGTGTCACATGCTGAAAGGGAGGGTAAAGCTTATCTCTTCATTTTACCCATGGTAAAGCTAAGGCACTGATAAGGGGTAGAACAGCTCAAAACCACACTATCAGCTGAGCCATCAGCACATTCACGAGGTCTGCAAGGGTTTGCATCTGAGGGCAGAATCAATACCAGCCCTCCAAAAACCTGCAGGTAAGCAGGATGTGGAGTCAGGAGATCAGGGCTTGAAGTCTGTCCCTGCCGTGTGGCCTCAGACAAATCACATTACCTCTCTGTTTCCCCATTAGTCAAATGTGGAAAATACCATCTATCACAGGAATGTGACTGAGACCCAATACAATTTCAATGAGATAAAGGACCTTCCTAGGGTCTTTCCATAGTTTATTACTCCTGAATTTAACAATTATACCTACTGTACTTATGAAGAACTTTCCAAGTACATTATCTCATTTAACCTTCTCAATACTGTAAGAAATGTGTTTCCATTTTATAGATGAGGAAAACTAAATAAATTCTCTAGAATCGCTTGGTTTTAAAGTGATAGAGTAGGGCCGGTGAGATGGCTCAGCGGCATAAGCACCTGCTTGGCAAGCACGAGGGCCCGAGTTTGACTCCCGGAACCCACATATGAGAAAAGGGCCGGTGATATCACTCAGTGGCACGGGCACCTGCTGGCGTGCGAGGTCCTGAGGTCGACCCCCTGTACCCACAAAAAAATAAAAATAAAAAAAATAAAGTGATAGAGTGGACAGCCAAAACGAAGATCAGTTTCTTTAAATCTTACATAACTCTAATACATTTTACCCTTCTTTGCCTCAAGGCAAACTGTTTTACTCTTGTTTTAGATATTTTGGAAAATACAGAAAGCCTCAGAGGAAGAGAGGGAGGGAGGTATGGAGGGAAGTAGAAGGAGAGAGAGAAAAAGAAGGAAGGAAGGAAGGAAGGAAGAAAGAAAGAGAGAGAAGGAAAGAAAAAAGGTAGGGAGGAAGAAAGAAAGAAAGAGAAAAAAGGAAGAAAGAAGAACTTTACTATAAATCCATTCTCTGGAGAGTACCATGATTAGCATTTTGACAAAATCCAAACTCCTTCTGTTGCTCAGAAAGTCGTGTGGATGCCAGATACTATCAGGTTAAGAATGCGCTCTAGACTGAGAAGGGGCTGATACATTGGCAAGGCCAGGCCTGGAGTTTTACAGGATTAAGTGATTCTGGAAGAATGCTAGAAAGAAGAGAAGGATGTGATATGGAGAAGAGGAGGAAGGAGATGAGTAAGTGTGCAGCTCAGCCAGCACGGTGGGGTTCACAGGTCGGCAGGCCCAGGCCAGCCTTCTCACCACAGGCCATAGCCAGTGCTCAGCTGTCATCGGTGATTGCCTGGGGTCCCTATGATGTAGGAGGTGCCATTGGTCTCCTCTTCCCTGGTGATGCAGGTACAACATCCTAGTAGACTCTCTGGACAGCCAGACAGCCTCACAGGGAGCTACCAATCTTCCCCTGCTGGCCACAGTGGCCCTAGAGTCATCATCTGTCCCTCTTTGGCTAGTTGGCTCCCTACTGGGGAGAGCATCAGGGACAACTCCTACAAGACCTACCTTCAGGACTGGAAGGCTGAGGTCTGGCTCTGGCCCCACCAGGGCAGCATCAGCAGGTCCTTCACACCACACAACTCTGGGTGTATTCCCAGTGACACAGGACTGTGTCCCAGCCAGCCAAACCCTCCTCCCCAGTCCCGAGCCGGACTACTCCTGGTGCAGGTGCCCAGGGACTCCATCTCATTATTAATAACAACAATATAAGTAAGTCCACCTTATCTTTACATAGCACTGTTGAACTGAGAGCCTTTTATACACGTCTCATTTAATCTTCTGTAAACTTTTGTAGGAGGAATTATCCTAATTTTCCAGATAGACAAAATTAAGATAAGAAAGACTAAATGACTTATTTGAGGTTGTGTCATTTATTTTGGCATCACCTTTTAGCTAGCTCATAAGACATATAACACGATTTCTTTTTAAAGTTTAAAACAGTATACAAAAGTAGCAAGAGGGTAAACAAAAGCATGTAAAATGGAGCCCTGAGGCCATCAGACTACACACCTGCCCTGCTTTCCAAACTCTGCCGAAGGCTTATTTATTAGTCAGCTTTCTCATTCTTGAGACACAATACCCGGAGGAGAGGTTCGATTTGCTCAAGGTTTCAGTCCATGCTCAGCTGGCTCCAAGGCAAAAGCAAGACGGCGGCAGGGCATGGTGGAGCACAGCTGCTTAGTCCAGGGCAGCCGGCAAACAGATCAGAGACCAGCACCAGAGCCGAAGGGGGAGGGAGCAGACCTAGACTGCCAAGGCCACGCCTCCAGGGTCCACCCAGACACACCCACAAGTGTGCTTCACCAATCCCCGGGGTCCATTCCAAAGTCAATCAAGTTGAAACTCCACCCGCACTAGCGTTCGAAGCATTCTAAGAGCTAGCACAAAGAGGGAATTATAGTCACAGAATTCAGTGTCCATAGGGTAAAAAACAAATCAGAAACAAAACAAAGCTATCCCTGATGCTAGGACAGGAAGAAATTTTCTACCGAGGGCCACACAGGAAAAGCATGGCTTAATGGACAACATGATGGCACTGTGCTCTTTGAATTCTGGAACCATATTAACACCTCTAGTTCTCAGTTTATCCATTTGTAAAGTTGGGGTAACCATAAAACCTAGCTCATCAATTTGTTGTGATAAATGAGATTCTTTTAAAGAGATTTTTTAAAGCAAGTTAACTGTGTCATATACTATTTAGGGTTCCAGAAGCAGTGGGTAAACTGTAATATTGGGTAATGTGTGTGTTGAGAATGATCATCAGTGGTAGCGACCTTTCAGAAAGCCAGGCTGGTCCCCTGCTGATTACAGGGGATGGGAGGTGCTGGGCCCTGGCTGCCTGAATGAAACTCCATCTCTCTTCTCTTTAGCTAAGTAGGCTGATTAACTTAATATCTCTGTGCTTCTTTCCTCTTCTGGAAAATATGGGCAAGAATAACCCCTACTCTGTACAGTCGTCATGGGGATTAAAGGAGAAAATCCACACAGTGCTGTCACCCCAGTGCCCACACACAGCAAGGGCCTGGTGAATGCTGGCTGTGAGGAGCATCTTTAGAGTTCTTCTTATTGTCATCTTTATTGTGTTTGACATGGGCAGTCCTTGGACTCCAGGCTATTTGACTTTCCACTGCCACCCATCAGGCTTGTTTCTTTGTCCCCCTGTCTCCCTGAACTCTGGCCTTGTGTCTGGTAGGTACTCAATATATGCACTTGGGATAGAAGTGGGAAGTAAGAGACAGGAATTCCTGCATGGTCCAGGCGTTGGAAAACTCCTTCCAGCTTCACAGCTCCAAAGCCTGTTTTTTTTTTTTTTTGACCTATAAACTAGGAGGGAGGGGATCTTTGTAACCTCAGAGGAGCCTTGAGTGCTGACACTGCCTGCCAGTCACAGCGAGGTGTTTACTATGAACTGCAGCAAGGGCCCCCAGGGAATTCATCAGGGAGCTAGGAAGGCAGCCTCAGTTCCCACACTCTCGTCCAGGAAGGGGGTGCTGGGAACAGACCTGCTGGGTGCTTGGCAGAATAATGGGGTGCTGTGCATGGCAGTGGTCACCGTCTGTAGGAGCCACCTCAGGTCAGGGGCTCTGTGAGTCCCTGTTGTCGGGCCTGGCAGGAAGGGGCCTGGCTCTGTTGGGAATGGGCTATTTCTACCCTTGTTTTGGGCCCTACTTCCTTGAGGAAGAGCCGCCTCAGCTGATGTGGACAGGAAATGGCTGTGCCTGGTGTGAGAGGAGGGGGAGGCAGGAAGAGGTTGAGAGAGGAGAGGCGATGCCATATGGGAGGGCAGGGAAAGCTGGGCAGGACTTGGAGTAGGAGCCTAACCCTCGGGGAGGACCAGGGCACAGCCAGCCTGGGAGCCTGGGGTGTGGCCTGTGGGTCCAACCTGCCTTGTTGCCCTGCGGACTTACTCCTGTGACAGCAGCTTCTCCAAGCTCCTTCAGTGCCCAGAGGCAGCTCCTCTACTGAGGGAAGGAAGGATGTCGAAACTACTGAAGAGTTCAGGCACCATGCTGGCTGTGCTCTGCTACCAGGGCAGGTGGAGCCTCAAAAATTCCCCTTGGGTCCCTCTCCTCTCCTCCCCACCCCCAGGGCTGCCTCCTAGCCTGAGCCTCACCCTCTCTCCACTCTGCCTCTCTGCATTTGATGCAGGGAAACAAGGAAATAACCATTAGTGTCACCTGCTTACCAGTGGGAGACATTAGCTGGCTCTGGAAGAACATGCAGCCTATAATTTTTGGAGAAGTTACAATAATGGAGCTAATTTGGTGTTTCATCACCGTCCTCCTGGGTGAGCAGAGGGGGAAGGGAACCCTGGGGCCTGGTTCAGAACAACCTCCCAGCAAGGGGCTGTGTATTTCCTCAGGCATCTTTGGGGTGCCGGAGCCATACTCCCCACTCCCTTGTCCTCCTCTCCCATACCACTTGCTTCTCCTTCAGAGATGCATCATCGGAATGCAGCTCAGAGATGGCCAGAGCCAACTCATCAGCCGTCAGACACTGCTCCACAGCTGGGCACTGCACAGAGGGGCCTGAAACTGATGAAATGTCTGGAGGCCTTGTGTACCACACCAGGGGTTTAAAGCACATAAATCCATCTGTCCTCACAGTTGACCCTGTTCTATGGAGGGGGTGGTTCCCTGGGGGCTTTCATTTTACAGCCAAGAAAATCACAGCTCAGGGAGCTCATTCTGCTGGATTTGAGCCTGGGCATCCTGGCTGACTGTTTCCCCTAAGTGCATCTGTTCCTGGGACACCTGAGCTGGAACCAGGAGCCTGAAAAGGCCCATATAAGCCTCCCTAATCCCACTTGGTGACAGTATGACAGGTAGAGAGGACCAAGGCTGGGAGGAAAGAAAGAGGCAGTCTACAAATCACCACAGCTTCCCTGGGCTCCTGAAGCCAGCTGTGGGCTCTGAAACGCAGGCCAGATGTTCTCATTCCTACTCTCCACATGCGGACACCTCCAACGTAGTTGCTCCTTTCTCCTCCGCTATCTGATTCAGGCATCCATGGGGCATATCTGGCCCCTCAGCCACCAGGCAGGCTGATGGGACAGCACACCCAGTGTATGTGGGGTGCCTGATGCCTGTGCCAGCATGGCAAGAGAATGAGAGGTCTGCAGATTGTATGCTCGCTGGGTATGAATCTTGATTTATCCACTAGCAGTGGGTTCTGCTCTCTCTGTGTCTCCCTATTATGCCTCCATATTGGGGGCTTAGAGCACCCGCCCAATAGGGAGCCACCTCAAGCATGACAATACTGCCCAGAGAAGTTCAGGAACTTTTATAGTCACACAGCTGGAAAGCAGTAGGGCAGGATTTGAACCCCAAGGCCCGTGCATGCCCTGCTGGTTGTGTTTGTACTAACTCCCTTGTAGCAGTCTTGATCTCTCCCCTGCAGGTGGACAGAAGGTCAAGACCCTAGGTCCCCACCGGACTACGAGTCAGGAGTTCATTTTTGGTGGTTAATGCTAAGTCTAGACAAAGGCCATTCAAGTGCCCGAAAATTTTAGAAGGTTGAGGAAACTGAGTTTCTTTTGGAGAAGACAGAGTAAAAACTGATATAGGCAATGAAAGCATAATGCTTAAGATATGGTGGAACAGTAAGTGGGAACTAGGAGGAAAGGGAGTAAATGGCTGGGAGGCATTGGGATAGACATCAAAGAACGGATGTCCTGAGCCCCAGGGTAGAGTGAGAATTTTTCAAAGAGGCAACAGTTGTTTAGTGTGGTCCTGGTTGGAAGCTGGGACTGGACAAGTTGACCAGTCACTAGGGGCCTCTTGCTGCCTTCATAAGTGATTTGAGTTGCTTTACTGTGGTCCTTAAAGATCCCACACTAAAGGAATGAATCCAGGGGTTTGACACCCTCAGCTCTCCCAAGAAACCTGCAGGAACTGCAGACCATGTCCCCACCCCTCCCCAAGACCTAAGGAAGCAAAAAATAAAATCCAGTTCTGCAGAAGATGGGGGAAACACTGCACTTGCTCAGAACATCTTCATGTAGGGTTTCCTTCTCGTGACTGCACCCCAGACAGCTCAGGTGGAAAGATCTGTGTAGAGAGCTCCAACATCCTTCTACTGAGCTGCTGCATGGGGAAAAGAGCTCAGGCCCGGGGGTTCTGCTCCTTGGTAGAAACTTCCTCCTCTTCCCACTTCTCCAGTGACCACTGGAGCAATTTGGCACTTAGTGAGATGATAACATACCAGGTGTTTTTAAGAGGAATAACAGTCTGAGGCTATCAAGGGAGCAGGAGGTTCAAGTGAGCAGGGGATGGATACTCTCAGAATCTATAACACAGGGCGACACCATGTATTTGCTTCTTTCAAAGGAAGCAGGCAGGGCAGGCAGAAGGGAGGAGAATGTAAGACTTAGAGGTTCTTCTTTAGTGCTTCTCAGTTCCAGAACACCAGAAAATTTCACCTTCATCACCTGTGCAGGCCCTCGGCACTCCTGATCCTTAATAAACAGGGGGAAAGATAGGGTGCAGAGGGATGAAGCATGGACAATTCCAGAGGAGGCTGGGTGGGATGGTGGGGAAAAGCCAGACCTTCAGAGCTGACATTCCTTGACCAAGTCCAAACTTGCCACTCTGAGACGTTAGGCAAGTTATTTATCTGCCATGAATTTCAGTACAATGTGGCAATAATTATGGGCTCCTCCAAGGAATGTTGTGTGTATAAAATGAACTGTATATTAAGGTCTCTGCAAACTAGTAGCTGTACCACAACTGTTAGTCCCTTCTCTCTTGACTTTGGCTTTGATCCCCAAAATAAAAGAAACCCAAAATTTTTGTCAGAGTGTACATGCTCTGTTGGCTCTTCTAACTAGATAAAGGTGCTGCGACACTCTTGGGGAGACCAAAAACAGATTAAGCAAGTGTCTGCTCCTGTCACCAGTTCTCTGCACCTCCTTCTTAACCAGGCGAGCCCCACAAAGCTGAGTTGCTCATAGCCCGACAAGTATTGGTCAGCATGTTGCATAGCAGGCACCGTGCTCAGTACTGGGAACACAGTGGTGAGTATAATGAGTTGGGGACTAGGATAAGGTAAGCAAGGCACTTAGTGCATGACATTTAATGGGCGTTCACTCTTGGGGCCATGCATGAAGCTAAGAGTGAGTGCCTCATGCTGTGTTGTACTTGGGCACTTCATTTGCCTCACCCTCATCCTGACAAAACAGACCCAGTCCCTGTCCTTTGGGAGTGGGGTGAGGGGAGTGGCCTGAAGGCATCTGCCCTGTGCAGAGCTGAGGAAAGAAGGATCAACCAAGGGAACAGAATGTGCAAAGTCCTGGAGGCAGGAAAACTCTAGAGGGCATTTAAGGAGCTGACAGGGTTTGAGGCTAAGCATACTAAGGAGAGGCTTGACCTGGGGTGAAGCTGAAAGGTTAGCATCAGTCAAGCTGGGAGGGCCTTGTAGGTTGCTGTAAGGGCTTGAGGTTTTAATCCTACAGCAAGGGGAAGCCATTGGAGGGCTTTAGGCAGAGGAGTGATGCCATCCTTTTCACATATTGGATGGAGCCTCTGGCCACTGTGTGGTGAAGGGAGCAGGAGAAGGAGAGTGGGAGGTCAGTTAGGAGGCAGCTGCCAGCAGGTAGGGAGATCAGACTTGGGTTCCCTGTGGCTCAGGTGATGGATAGAGGTGGGGTCTTGAGATGGAATGTAGAGATAGAATTGGCAGGGCTTGGTGATGAACTCAACACAAAGGAGAGAGGTAGGCGGAGGTCTCCAATGATGTCTTTTTTCCGGTTTGAGCAACTTGGCGCATGGAAGGGCAATTTCCTGAGCTGGAGAAATTGAAAGAAGGGTGTAAATAGAAGATGAAAAGGTCAGCACTGAGCTTCTGAGAATATTTTTGTTTTTGTGAGATAGCCGCATGGTGATGACATGTTGGATATATGAGTCTGAAGCCTAGAAGAGAAGTCTGTGGAGGGCCTATAAATTTAGGAGCCATTAGTGTAGAGATGGGCATTCACTATGGATGAACAAGGAGAGAAGAGGACCCAGGCCTGAGACCTGACAAATGCTGCTGGGTGCAGCAGGGACTCAAGGAGGGGCTGGCAGAGGAGACTGGGCAGAAGCAACCAGAGAGGTGAGAAGAGGACCCAAAAGAAATTTGGCAAGACCAAGAGGTTCTGGAGTATTGGGGGACAGGAGGTGAGTAAAAACTTAAATCTTCAGGGTGTCTGTCCCCAAAGAGATGATGAAGCCAGAGCCATTGCCAAGTGTGTGCCTCTGGCTGAGAACAAAGCCCTCCCTGTCTGGCCACCCCCAGGCACCTGTTTGCAGAAACATCCTGCGGCTGCTCCAAGGAACCACCCCACTGGGGCCAGGCCATCTGCCTCCTGCAGAGGGGCCCTGGGGCCACAGCCCAATGAAGGGCAGAGAGCAGTCACTCACTGCTGAGATGCCTGCCGTCTTCCGTCTTCCGGAGGAAACTGACAGCTATCTGACAAGCTCCCAGCAGGACAACTTTCAGCAAGAAATGAAGACAGATTCTCATCATTGATATCATTAATGTACCATTTACTCCTCCCCACCACCGTGCCTGTCATTAGTGAAAAACAAGTGGCAGAAGCAGATCTGAGGTGAGGTCCTCGGCCCTACTCTCTCACTGACGAGCCACCCATAGGGCACTTTCTTGCTTGACCAGTCATTACCTTCATCTCCTCTAGAACTTCACCAAACCCCATTCTCCTCCAGCTCCTTTCCACCTCCTTGTAGCCCCTCTCCCTCTCCACCCACCCCCTTAAAAGTCATATAGAAGAGAGCTGCACCTCCCAGTGCGATTCTGACTCACAGATATTCACCCAAAAGTAATGGTGCATGTAAAATACAAAATCTCTTTTCAAGGGCAGGTTCATGAAGGAGAGGCTGAGGAAGCATCCTAAATCAAACCATCTGTGTCTCTGAAGATACTCAGATACAGAAGCAGTTGCCTCCTGCTGATGTGCTTGAGTATCTCAGAGGGTCCCTCAGGATCAAGCCCAGCCTGGAAGATCTCCCCTCTTCACACCTCTGCACCCCACGAGTAGGACATGTCTTCCACAGCTGGTCCCAAGCTCTTGGTGTCCACACCCCAGGCTGAAGCTGGAGCATATTGACTTTAAGGCTCCTCAGTTCTTGTTGATCCTTTATTCATAACACTGCAGGGCCTTTGGGGAAGAAAAGCACTTGAGAGAAAAAGCAGGCATGGACTCAAAACAAGTAGAATCTGCCTCAGCACCCAGCAGGAAGCCCAGAACAAGCTTCACAACAGACACCTCTAACCTTCCATCTCAGCCACCCCCAGCATTCCTGCTGGAGCCCTGAGGAGGTACCCACGTCACCCAGGCTTGGTGCTCACAGCAGGGGTCCCCTCTCAGCACTCCAGGGAAGGACCACCCACCCTGTAGTTCCCCTCTGCTAGCAGGGAGCTGAGCCAGCAGTGAGGCACAGGGTGGGCAGAGCATCAGTCTCTGCTCCCTTCTACCGCAGCACCCCCATCCAGTAGGACACAGGATCCCACTGATTTTGTCTCACATATGTCCTGCTTTCTGCTTCAGGGAATTTGTAACACTTTTCCCTTAGCCTTTACAACACAGGCCAATGGGAGCACACTCCCAAATCAGACCAGGGAGTTGGGGAGGTGACCCCAAGAGGAAGTAACAGGACAGGTGGCCTTGAAAGGCCAGTGATGTTCAGGACAGATAGAGGGGACTTCAGGCAGTGGGAGGAATGGAGTGATGAAATGGAGGGTGGAAAGATCTTGAGGAGTTTGGGGAGAGGGGGTTATACAGGCAGGATGGTGCAGTAGCTGAAAGTGTGGGCTCCTAAGCCTGGGTTCACATCTCAGCTCTGCTATGTAAGAGTAGTGTAGCCTTGGGCCAGATGCATAACCATAATAGAAACTTCTGTGTCCCTATGTAAAAAGTGGGGATCCTAATAGCACCCATCTCCTAACTTGTGAAGTTATATGAATTAGTATGCATAAGCACTTAGGCAGGATGGCACACAGGAACACTCAATAAGTGTTAGTGATTATTATGGGCAAGTGTAGGACATCTGGAGCAGAACAGGTGATGCTGGCAAGAAAAGCAAAGACCAACTTATGAAGAAATATGAATGCCACTGTCTCTGTACATGTGATTTTTGAGGTGACTCCTAGAAGCTCCAAGGAGGTAACCCAAGTGTGAAAGATAGGGTGCCAGCTGCCCTGTCTCTGAGCCACTTTTCAGTTGTTGTATATATTTGGGCTTTCAGATAATGTTTCTCTTGAAGAAGAGGTTGTCCAACCACAAAACAAATGTGAAATAAGGAGCCATTGAAGAATTTTGAGCAGAAGAGCAACCCCCTGGTTACAACAAAGAGGATGGATTGGAGGGAGCCAGCAGAAAGGAGTTGAAAAGTGTTGGAGGTCTGGGGAGAGAATGTGCAGGTCAGAGCTAAGGGGGTACAGTGGGGAGGGGAGAGGAGGAGAAGGCCTCAGAGTCCAGGACACTTAGAAGGGAGAGTCAGCACAGCTCCAGAATTAACAAAATGTGGGGGCTGCAGGAGGCAGGGACTCTAGCATCATTCTCACGCCCACTCTTCCTTGTCATCTGTGCTACACCTGCCTGTCAAACTGTTTCCACTCGTCCAAGATCTCTGCTTTTCACAGAGAATGAAATCCAAAGAGGTCCTCTCCCTTGTCTCCTCCTCTCACCCTGTGCCTCTTTCCATGCTGCAGGCAGGACCGAGCCACATCTCCTTCCTTTGGGGCTGGGCTGATGGTCCTCCCTCCTGGCTTCTCTAGGAAACGCTCTCCTTCTGCTCTTGGCCACTGTCTGCTCCTCATTTTTCAAAACCACTCTGACTCCAGTGGCCGCTCACGTCACTTGTTACCTCCATCACATCACTGGTTCCCTTGCTCCCTTCCCCCTCGGATGCTACCTTGCTAACTTTATTTTTGTCTACCACTCCTAGAATACAAGCTCCTAGAAGGCTAGAATCTGATCTCTCTCTCTCTCTCTCTCTCTGCAAATTCACAAACAGTAGGTGCATAATGAATGAATAACACAGACTAGCATGGTGTCTGGGTGGAGAGTGACAGTGTAGCCTGAACAAGAAATGGAGAGCAGGCATAAAGATCATTTCTATCACCTGCAAGATCTAGTGTGAACACCTCATTGTGGCCCACCAGGCACACACTTGTTTCCAGCTCATCTGGGCTGCTCTCTGCCCCCATCCCATCCCACCACACCCTCTAGCCCACATAGACCACGCCCTCCACAATCCACACCCCTCGGTGTCTTTGTGCACCTCTGATCCTCTACCTGGAACGCCCTGCTTGGTTTTCCTCTGTTAGCAAACACCTTTCACTCACCTTTCTAGAGCCTATCAAATACCCCATCTGGGAAGCCCACCCTGAAACCCCTGGCAGAGTTCATTTTCCTTCCCCTACTATCCCATGTCTGGTCCATACCTGTTATTGCACTGATCAAACCAAATAGCACCACTTACTTATATGCCTTTCTCTCCCCTGTCCCCACCCCAAGACCACGAGATCTCTGATAGTGATAGTAATTATAACAGCAGCCAATACAGACTGAACACTTCCTCTATACTAGACACTGTGCCAAACACTGCAGAAATTATCTCATTTAATTTTTGCAAGAACCCTAAGAGGTAAATCCTACACTATTCCCATTTTAACGGTTTGGAAAACAAGACTATGAGAGGTTAAGTGAGTCATATTAAACATAGAAGTCAAAACTGGAACTTGGACCCAGATGCCTGACCTCAGATCCATATTTGCATTCATACTTTCTAGGCATCAAGCACCAGGCTAGACATGAAAGGTAAAATGATGACTAAACCTAGACCCATCGCCCCACTCTCAAAGGGCCTACAATCTGTTGAGGAACAGAAACATCCTCACAGAATCCCCCAGTTAATGCAGGAGATCTGGTTGTAGCCTACGCTGTGAAGAAGAGGTTGGGGTCTAGGAGAGCAGATTCTAGGGGAGACAGCCTGGCTCCAAATGTCTGGCCTCCACCTCTGACTCATCTCTCTACCCCCAATGCTGAGCCTCAGGCCTACACAGAGGGGTTGCTTACTGGATGTTTCTTTACCCATTGGAGCCAAATTGGCTTCCACCCCATCTCTCTTCCAAGCCCTTCTGCCCCAGAGTAACTTAATAGCACTTCCTGCCTAGTGCTTCCAAGCTCCTTTTTAGGTCTCCTGTGACTTTCCTGAAAGTGTAGCAGATGCTTCTCTGCTGATGATAAGAGAGTCAGACAAGCCACTTAATGATTAAGAGACTAGAAGTGTTCTCTAAGAGGTGGGGAAGCATCGTTTTTGCTTTCTCCACCTGGATTCGCTGGGTGGACTTAGAGGCATTAAGGTCACTCGTTGCCTATTTAGGAAGAAGCGGGTAGAGCCCCAGAGAAAAGCAGAACATTTAGAGGTGGGGGACTGAAGGAATGGAGCATTTGGACTTCAAAATGAAGTTGCTAGATTCCTTGAGCCACATAATGGACACCACTTAAACATCCTTGGGCATCTCCATTGGAGATGGTTGATAAATTTTCCAGTTTGAATACTTGGTGCTCATGGCTGACAGGATAGATTGTCTAGTGGACCCCCTTCATTTTACACTTAAAAGCTCAATGTCTCACAGTTAATTCGTGGCAGAGGGACTAGGGCCCAGGTCCCCTGACTCTTTCCTGAGCAGCCCACAGATAAGATTTTTCCTATGCCTTGGAGTATGTGAGTGCATCCAGGAGAAAGAAATGCTCTAACCAGCTGTGGCAGGTGGAGCTGTGAAGCCAGAGAGAGCTGTGCTGACGTGGATGGGGCCCGTCAGAACCTCACTGCTCAGGCAGCCTGGGCACTGCGGCCAGGGAGCACACTACTGTTATGGGCAGCAATATCAGATGGACAGATTTCTCCAGGAGGCAACTTCCTGGCTCTTCCTCCCTTGGCAGTAGGCCCACCCTTCCTAGCACTCACTGAGGCTTTGAGTGAGCTGCTATTGAGCTCAGATCTACCTTATCAGCCCGTAGGATGGAAGTAGAGAAGGCCAAGCTAGTTTCTCCTACTTTCCAACAGTAGTGACCTCTCCCGCACCAGGGAGCTCATTACCAGCCAGAGGCCCTAGGGCAGCCTCTTCAATAGGAGGTAAAGGTAAAGGCAATAAGGTGTGGGCTGTTCTGCAGCACCTGGTCTCCCTAGTTTTATTAAAGTCCAAGATCTCACACATTCCTAATGAGGATAAAAGGCTAGTGAGATGCATGGAAATGGAGGCTGAAACCTCCTACGTGGAGGGCAGGACAGAGAGAGGGCTGTTCCCACAGGGCTGAGCTGAGCCTCAGCTTCCCAGAGAGGGAGGGTGGCTACCAGGAGATGCTAACTGCCTCTATTTGCTTAGCTCCTATCTCTCTATTTACTCAAAATTAACCGAGTTATTTTCCTTTGTCAAATAACCTAGTCCTCTGCTGCCTGCCTGTGCAGGGGCAAAATGCTCCCCTCCAGCCCCTGAGCCAAGAGCAGTCAGCTTCCCAAAGGCCTGATGAGGCCCGTTCATGCACAGTGGAAGCTCCCAGAATGGGCTCCAGGTCTCCTGGCCCCCTTTCCTCTCTGCCTCCATGTCATAGGGTTGTCCTGAGCCCAGTGCCTTTGCCTGCGTGGGCAAATTGATGGAAGATGGAGGTCACTTTTGGGTGCAGGGGCTGGGATCTGAACACTACACTGCAGATCCAGCACCCACATGCCCCCCAGCTGCCACAATCCTATGAGACAGGGCAGCCATGCAAAAAGAGGGGGTCCTGTGGGCCAGAGCTCCCTGGAGGGAACCATCCTTGAGGGCAGTTCCGAGAGTCCTGAGAGATCCTCTTCTCCCCGCCCAGGGATCCCTCACTTCCCTAGGCAAATCTCCAAAATCTGTAAACAAACCACTCAGACTCCCCAGGAGGAGACATCCTGTAGGGTGGCAGTGGTGGGGGCCTGGCAACTGCAGCATTCATTTACCTCCTCTCAGGGCGGCCATTGGAGCTCCCTGCATTCTTCCCAAGCTCTATCTTGATCATCACACCAGTCTGGAGAACCATCCCTGCTAGGGTCCTTCTGGCTAAATATTACCGCCCTTTTCTGCAGCTTTCTTGTATGTTGTTGGGCACCTCTAAAGCACAAGTCAGTGTAAGGCAAGGCCCTGCCCAGAAGGGCCTCTGGCACTACATGCTACAGGAGGGCACAGTTGTGGGACCAAGGGGACTGGGTGACTCCTGGGAGCTGCTCAGGGCTGGGAAGCCCTGCAGGATATCAGGAAACATGCTCCCTGTGGGATGAGCCCCAAGCCAGGGTCCTTGGGAGGACACAACCTTGGGCCCTATTGCAGCCATAGGATTGTCTAGCCAACAGGAAAGGGAGAGGCATTTGGACAAATATGACCAAAAATATGCCAGCCATGTAGAGCAGAGGGTTGGCAGAGAGGAAGAGGAGGAGGGGAGAGAGAAAATCAGGTGAGGAAGTAAAATAGGACCCAATTGTTGAGAACTCCAGATGCAAGATAAGAAGCCAAACAAGGAAGCCACTGAGGGCAGATGAGTGGTGGCACTGATATAGGACCATTGGGCACTGAAGCACTTACTATTCATGCAGCCTTGGGCAAGTTCCTTAATTTCATGAAACATTCATCTTCTGCTGTGTGCAATGGGGACGAGCAGGACAGCTACCCTGAAAGGCTGTGTTGGAACCACTGAGAGGGTCTAACAAAGAACTTAGCAAAGTGCCTGGCACATGTTCAGGAAGTGTTAGTTCCTTTTGCTATGCTGAGAGAGTCTGAAAGGATTTCTGTAACTTTGGGCAGGATCGCTTGATCCTGGAGATGCTGATGCCCACGTTAAAGACAAAAGGGAGAGAAATAAAGGGAGCTGGGCTTCTCCTTGTACCTCAGTGCCTCTGTCAGAGATAGAGCATTCTGCTAAATGTACCGCTGATCTGATCACTGCCACGGGAGAGGGAAGTCACTTTCCCACAATACCAGGACATGGGGCAGCTGCTGTGTCTCCCTCCCTTTAAGAGGGGACTAGGAAGATGGGAGATACCCCTGAGGAGGATGGGGCTCCTATACCTTCTCTCAACTGGTTATACCCTACTAGACTATCTGTAGGGGCTGGGGACTGTATACCCCCCACCCAAAGCCCATGCCTCTGGTGAGCACTCAGAAAGTGTTAATGGACCAACCAATGAAGAGATGGATGCTGTGTGCTCTAAGGTATGGAAGAGTCAGGGTTGCCTTGGGATACTCCCTAGGTGAGCTGGCAGGGGCTCTGCTCAAGGTGAGTATGAGAAGTGCTCTCCCAAGGGTCCAGCTAGCCAGGCAAGGCTTCTCAACCTGAATAAATGCAGGGCATGATGGCACCAGTCCCTGCCTCACAGAACTGCTGTGAGCCTCCAAGGCAGAGATGCATTTGTGTGCAAGCTCCACAGGCCTTGGTCTTGCATCTCCGGCTCTGTGGAAGCCTAGGGGTTGTGTATGCTGGAGGAGGTGGTGACTATGGAGGGCCCAGCTCTAGCCCCAGCCAGACCCCTCCTGGGAAGCTGGGGGTAGCAACCTTCCTCATACCTCCAGAGATTAGATTGGGGGTGACCAGGTAGGTGGACAAAAAGACACAAGTGGGGCTATGGAAGGGTGGGTGTCACCACCACCTGGAGGAGAACATTGGGACCACATGCTCTGGAGGGGGAAGAGAGAGGGGGTGTTGGCTAATTGTCCAAGCAGCACCAAGACTCTAGGAGTCTCCAGCAGAGAAGAATGGACAAAAACCTTGGTGTCATTCTCAGAAGAGAGCTCTTTCTCAGAAGTCACCCCTTCAGGGAGGCCTCCCTGGCTAAAATTCCAACAATCATTGCCTCCCCATAGTCATTTTATATCCCCCTTCTCTGCCTTTTTATTGTCCTTGGTCTTAATAATACATAAGCTCCATGTTGGGAGGAATTTTTGTCTCTTTTGTTCTCTCTTATATCCCCAGCACCCAGATCAACACCCAACACATAGCAGATGATCAATAATTGTATCTTTTTTGTGTGTGTGTGGGTACCGGGGGGTCGACCTCAGGACCTCACGTGCCAACAGGCACCCGTGCCACTGAGCGATATCACCAGCCCCTTTTTCGTATGTGGGTTCCGGGAGTCGAACTCGGGCCCCTCGCGCTTGCAAGGCAGGTGCTTACGCTGCTGAGCCATCTCACTGGCCCAATAATTGTATCTTGAATAAATGAATGAATGAATGATTAGAGGATCCCATCTGAAGTCAGAGCCACCCCAAATCCTGATTGTCTCCTCCTCAAACCTTGCTCTAGGAGTCCTAAGAGTGGAAACATCCCCATATCTTGCAGTCCTAAGTCAACTGCACTCCCCTTCAGTAAGTAGGGAAGAGGAAGAATTCGGGTAATGACCTATTTAATACAATAGATGGATATACTTGCCATCTTGCTAGGAAGATGGTAAAATTTTCTGAAAGTTCTCATGTTCTCTCAGACTTCCAAGGATCTCTGGCCATGATGACTATGGCAGCAGGAGAGGCAGTAGAATGTGTGCTCCTTGCTGGGCTAATTTTTTTAGGATGACTGCTTTAAGAAAAAGGGACAAGCAGATCCAAGCTTGGCAGCAAGTGTGGGATAGCAGATGTACATCTCATTGGTTGGTAGCATGTACTGAGCAGGGAGTCAATTTCTTGCATGTCCACACTAAGGCTGGAAGCTAGAGTGCTGGGGGTGACTTGGGAGAGACAAGAAAGCTGCCAAGGCAGAAGAGGAGTTGACAAGGAACAACTGATCTAAAGGATAGAAGCAGAAAGGAATCACAGAGCTGCTAGGAGAGGGGCCTAATGGCTAGAGTGTGTGTCTTATTCAGGACACTGTCATAACCACATGCTTGACAGGCAGAAAGTCTAGAGGAGTCAGGGACAGGTAAGGGTGAACTGGAAGAGTACAGGACTGGGCTACCATGGGCCTGTAGGACATAGGGCAAGTCAGGCCAGAGCAGAATGGCAAGGACTAGGACCTGAATGTGATCAAAGTGAGAGAGAACAGTGAAAGGGACAAATTACACTGCAGGAACAATATTCCATAATACGTTATGAATGGAGGCAAGTCTCTTGGGATGCATGGCACTGAGGCTTCAAGCACCTTCTCCTGGACCTCACAGTGTCCCTAGTGCCACTGCACAGGGAGCCGGGCACTAGCCTATATGCCCCTCACTTGCTTTCTTGTCTGCTTCTTTACAGGAAAGTGTGGACTTGGGAGAGATCATGTTCTCCCTATGCTACCTGCCCACAGCAGGCAGGCTCACCCTCACAGTGATCAAATGTCGCAACCTCAAGGCGATGGACATCACAGGCTATTCAGGTACCTCTGTTACCCATGTGGCCTGCCACAAGGCCTTCTCTAAGTTCAGACATTAGAATTTGAAAGAGTGTCTGGGAAGAAAGGACAAGAACTGCCATTGTCCTTAGAATAGGAGCACCAGCTCCAGAGACAAATTGCCTGCATCTGGATTCAATTTCTGCCACTTCCTTCCTGTGTAAAGGCTGTCGTTTCTATGTTAGTCAACTTTCATTGCTGTGACAAAATACCTGAGATAATCAACTTAAAGAAAGAAAGGTTTATTTTGGTTCATGGTTTCAGAGTTTTCAGTCCATGGTCACTGTTGCTTTGGGTCTGTGGCAGCACAGTACATCATGCGGGAAATGTGTGGCAGAGGAGGCCTCATGGTGGCTAGGAAGTGAAGAGTGAGGAAGAAGAAGGGCCAGGGTCCTAATATCTCCTTCAAGAGCACACCCCCAAGGACCTAACTTCCTCCCAATAGACCACACCTCCCAAAGGTTCCACTACTTCCAGTAGTGATACAGGCTGGGGACCAAGCCTTTAATACATGGACCTTTGGGGGATATTTAAGATCCAAACTATACCCATTTCCTAATCTGACAACTGGAATGATCATACCTTATACTGATTGCTTTCAGAATAAGTGAGTTAATCCAATAAATGTTCAGCATTGTGCCTGACATATAAGCATCCAATAAGTATTAGCTATTATTCTTATCCTCTTAGACAAGGAAAAGAATCAGAAGGATATATATAAGAGGTAAATAAAACTAAGAACAATTTTCTCAATTTATACAGGGTTTAGGACTTGCAGCAGATTATGTCAGGTTTGAGTGCGTAAATGTTTGCAGGTCCACACAAGCCTAAGGCAGCAGCCATGCATACCAAGGCAAAGGAGCAAATCCAGGGAAAAGCAACATGCCTTTGTATTTGAGTTTTCCTACAGGGCCCCCAGCCTCAGTCTCAGCACCAGGAGAGCGGAGCTATAGCAGAATAGAAATCCGGTGCAATTACAGCAATGCAGGAAATGTTTGTTTGGGGTTAGCTGTAAGCTTTAGCAGAAGGTGTTTGAGTTGGAGATAGCAGAAGAGCGGCTTGAGGCCTGGAAGGTTCCTTCCCCTGCTGTCCATTTAAACTGCCCCGAGGCGTGACTAGGGTCAAAGAGCACAAAGAATGGCTGGTAGAGCACTCTGGGCTGCACTTAGGACAGTGAATGGGGGGGAGGCTCCGCTTGTTTCTCTAGACCCAAGGGACCCTTCTGCTGATTCCCGTGCCAATGTAAAGCCACTCAGGAGGCGCCTCTGAACTTGACTGGGAATACGCTGAAGAGTTTTCCCTATATTTCCCTTGTAATTATTATTTATTTACATCCTGGAAAACTCCCTTAGAATAATCACAGTTGCCATAACGAGGCAACGGTGCAGCTGAAAACATCTGGGCTGCAGCTGAAAGCATCTGCGCTCAAGTGTAACATCGTGTGGGTGGAAGAAGACAAGGTATCAGGCCTTGGAAACTAAGGTTTCAGGGAAAGGTGATCGGGAAACACTGAAGTTCAGTAACGTGTGTTGACTGCAGCCCTGACTCCCTTGAGCCTTGACTCCAGCATCCAGCTGTCTTGGTGGTGCCCTTGCCTTCCAGGCTGCAAGCCCCATGGAGGGCCCCCCAAGCTCCTTGCTCTGAGGAAGCTGCTGACACATATCAGGACATAGCAAAGAGCTTAAAGAATCTCTGCTGACATGCAAAAATTTCTCAGAGCAGCAAATCAGCTTCCCCCAAAATACAGCCAATGTGGATTTCATTTTAAGACCAAAATAAGTGTGTGCTGGGGACAGAAATTCATTGAGGACTCTCGAGGCTGTGAGGGAAATAGGATTTTGCTGCCCTAGTGCCCACACTATCTTTGGTGTAATTAAATTGATGTGCTAGAGAGAGAGAGCTCTCGGTAAAGCCACAGGTAATTGCAAAGGCCATTCCAAATCAGAAGGTTTTGGGTGAGAGACTTTTTTTTATGTTAAAACCTAATCTGTTTACAATTGCCTCTCTTTCCTACCTGGGGGTGGAATGTGGTCTTAAATCACAGCTACATTCTGAAAATGCAGGGGTCCTCTTTGTATCAGATGATTGTCTATTTTGCTCACTGATGTAAGTAAATATGTGGCTCAATGCCTGGAACACATAAGCATTCATTAAATATGAATGAATGAATGAATGAATGAATGAATGAATGAATGAATGAATGAGTAAATGAATGAGTTTATGGCATGAGGAACCCAGCCTGAGGGTGATGCAATTGATGGGTACAAGCCAGAGCACTCTCACACTATAGCGTTTGTTTTTGTGAGTGAGTTTGAAGTTGCTTTCAGCCCAGACTGGTTTGAAGTTGGACTAACCTGGGGAGTGAATGGAGCTTATTAATCACCTGGTTAGCTTTACATGGCATTGAGCTCTAAAACTGAGGATCTTCTTATTCTCTTAGATCTATACTATCCCAGAACCTATTCTCTAAGCCTATCTGCTAGAACCATGATAATAAAAATAGTACAAAATAATAATAAGGACACACATGCCACAAAAGTGTGGTGAGTTAACCCTCTCGTCTCTGCCACATCTGCTCCCATACTGCCTTGAATCTAGTTAGTCAAGTATGTGAGCTTAGGAGTCAAACCTGGGTTCAAATCTTAGACAAATTTCTAATCCTTCTATGCTTTAGATTTCCTACCTATGAAATAGAGATATTAATGATAAATATTTCATAGAGTCGATGTGAAGTTTAGACATCCTTGTATATGTACATTTCTTATCACAGTGTGTAGTACATACCAAATGCTCAATTCTGAAGGCTCTCATAGCAATGAGGCTGAAATACATTGCTGGGCTTTGTGCCACCTCAGTCAGCTACGTAGAGCATCATAGACAGGCCCCAAAGATCCTCTGGGGCGAGCATTCCACTAGACACCTAGAAGCCACGAACTTTGGCCCCAGAGAACCGCAGGGGACAGTCATCTCTGCTTAACTTAGCAGGTGCTGGTGAGAACACAGGTTCCTACAAGGGAAGTGTACCCGCTGAACTTTATAAGTAATCTGCATATGCCTGGTAGGGATGAACAGACCTGGGGAGAGAGGCATTTGCCCAGTGGCCCATGAGACGAGTAACTCTGCCTATACTTTTCCAACCCTCATGACATGGAAATTTGCTCTGAGTGAGAGTGTATGGGAATAGGAATAGCAGAGCAAACTCACGCCTGAAGATACTTTCCACGGCAATGTGCACCCTTAGAGTTCAGTGTCAAAGACAGGTCCTGGGGCCAGTTCTTCCCACCTGTCTGCTTGTACTACACAATGTGCTGGGGTAGATCCAAAGGGAATGGAGCCTATGGAAACTGGAAAGCTCTCTCAGGTTCTGAAAACGCCTTTCACCTCTGTTACTGAAAACCCTCCTGAGAAGGGGCCCTTACAAATGGGTAGTCAGAGACAGCAGGCTGGTTAAATTCCTCCTGGTCTCCCCAGTTCCTTCATAAACCTTAGCATCCCCATGGTTAAAGTACAGCTGCCAGTCACATTGGTTAGTCAGCAGCTCATTTAGATGCCTGTGGAAATGCCTTTAAGGCTCAGAGCTTCTGATCAGGTGCCGCAGTTTCCTGATTCCCACCATAGCTGTGCACTCCCCTGCCTTGTGTATAATGCCAGGAGTGTGAGGCCCGAGTGGGCGCTCAGGTGTCCAGGAGGTACAACTGTGCCCCTAGGAACAGCAGAGCGGGGAGCACTGCCTTGGCCCACACCTCCAGACAGATCGCATGAGCCCTGGCTTCTGGGCAAGAAGGTGCCTCAGCATATCAACATCTCAAAAGCTATTATTACGGTGAGCTGCCCTCTTGTTTCTTGAGCTGTGTGACATAAATACTAATTATGACGGTGACCAAGACACCTGTGCTTTGAGATACAATACGTGTCACTTCGTTTGGATGAGTAGAAAATTTCAGGGTAGAAAAATGACCATGAAATACCTATTCAGAAATCTAAAAAAAGAGACAAGATTGGGAGGCACAACAGAAGTTTAATAAAAAGACATTGCTTTGCAGGATGGAGAGCATCCAAGATCCTACTGAGAAATGAAATGTCAACCAGCTGCCCCGAGCCTCAGGAGACCGCCCCACTCACTCTCCCAGCCACAGCTCCTTCCTCCTCTACTGTTCAGAAGTGAGCAGGGACAGCTTCAATGAGGCAAAGAGCAGGGCCTCTTTCCCCCTTCTTGATGCCGAATGGAAATGAGATTATTGGGACGATGAGATTCAAAATCATGTTGTCAGGTGGGGAGGACATGAACAGCAATGTGACTGTTGCTGTTCATTAGCTTCTGACATGTAGCTATTCTTTGAGCATCATTGAGTTCTATTTTTACCCCCTTTATCGGTTGATTAAATATCCCAGAGAAAAGGACTCCATGTAGGTGAAAGACATAGTGTCATTGTTCAGCACGCTTATGAGCCAGCCAACCAGCCATTGTGGGGCTGAGATCTAGGACTGGGAACTGTTTATCCATGAGCAAGAGTCCTGTCTGAATTGGGGCTAGCTGCCCTATTAGTGAAAGTCCATTAGGCACTCTCCCAAGAATACTGAGGTAGCTAAAGACTGTGTTCATTAAGCACGGAGTATCCTCAGAGACAGGTGTGCTACATGAATACAAGGTGGTTTAATTATTTTAACAACCCACTGATACCATCTGATGAGCAGCAGTAGGTCTAGGGCTTCCATCCCTCTGCTGCAAACAATGCTCGAGGACCTCTGTTTAACATGCTCCCTTCCCTTTGCACTGCCCCCATTGGCACAGATCCCTACGTCAAAGTGTCCCTGCTTTGTGACGGGCGGAGGCTGAAGAAGAAGAAAACAACCATAAAGAAGAACACTCTCAATCCTGTCTACAATGAGGCCATCATCTTTGACATCCCCCCAGAGAATATGGATCAAGTCAGCCTGCTCATCTCAGTTATGGATTATGATCGGTAGGTACGGTCCCAGAGGGACGTGATTCTCTGTCCCACTCCTCCACTCCAATTCAGCATAGGGCTCCTTGACCTGTGGTTTTGGGCTCAGATGGCTTCTGGCCTCAAATCTGGCTCCACCTAAGAGGGCATAGGAGTTTGAGGAAGAATATGGACTCTCCCTTAGCAAAGGGCTTCATCTTCTCTTCCTAGCTATTTCCACCTGGAGTAACTTCGCCCATCATTTTCCCCAAATTCACCCGGGCACCAAGTCCTAGCATCTGTCCTTTAAAATACCTCATCCTCTCCATTTCTGTGGCTGCTGCCACTCTTCCTCCAGGATGACCGCGCAGCCTTCATCACTCTCTGCCCCTATTCAGCCAGCAGACTAAGGACACACCTTCCTGGATACTTTCTTCTGGAACTGCCCGTCTCCAGAACTATCAGTGACTCCTATTTTCTCAGCTCTTCCTATGGACTCTCAAGACCTTTCATAATCTGGGCCCAGCATATCCATCCAAACTGACTTCCCCTTTCCCAGATGTAGTTCTTCTCTTTTGCTAACCCTGGATTCCCATCAAGACTGACTCAAAAACATTTTCCAGCTACTCCAGCCCCTTGACTGCTTCTCTCCAGTTGTCATTTCATTTGAAGGAGATGAAATCCATGCATTAAAAATTCAATCCCGGGCCAGTGAGATGGCTCAGCGGCATAAGCACCTGCCTGGCAAGCAAGAGGTCTTGAGTTCGACTCCCGGTACCCACATACAAAGGAAAAAAGGGCCGGTGATATCGCTCAGCGGCACAAGCACCTGCCTGGCAAGCACAAGGTCCTGAGTTCGACCCCCAGTACCCACAAAAAAAAAAAAAAATTCAATCCTGGATTTTTAGCTCAAGGTCTCAGGCATAGTAGGTGCTCGACAAACATACTTGAATGATGATTCATGTTCTTGCTGAGTGACTAAATCACATCCCAGCCGCTGGGGGTATGGAGAAATGGTACTCAGAGCAGGGTGACTTATTTCCAGATGCTGACATCTCCAATGAGGTTGTATGTGTTGCTCAAGTCGCATAAGGGAAGAGACAAACTCCCCCAATCCTCAGAGTCAGGCCATCTGCCACCATTTCTTGAGATACCAAACAAATTTATCTTTTTGCTCATCTCTCTGTGTCCAATGTCCACCTAAGGAGGATAGGCAAAGCCTCACAACCAGTGACACCTCAAGGCCATGCCAAGCACCAGTTTTGAGAGCTCACAGTTCTGACTGAGACCCACTGGGCAGGGCCCCACCCCCAGAACCTCCCTTTCTAGGAGGATGCCTGGCAGCTGATACAGAGTCCTTTGTTTCTCCCTCAGAGTGGGCCATAACGAGATCATAGGTGTCTGTCGTGTGGGGATCAGTGCTGAAGGCCTGGGCAGGGACCACTGGAATGAGATGCTGGCATACCCTCGGAAGCCCATCGCACACTGGCACTCTTTGGTGGAGGTAAAGAAATCCTTCAAAGAGGTGGGTGAGGTTGCCTGGCCCTTGGCATGTTTGCTGCATGGTGGCGTGGGCTGGAGAATGGCAGGCGGCTGCTGCAAGTCCCTCAGCCTTCTGTGGGAAGGGAGTTCTGGAGGCCACCCGCTTCTCACTAGGTGTGTAGTAGGCAAATGGGGGAAGAAGATGGAGGCTGCCTGACAAAAGCCCTGTTATGTGTTTTGCAAGCAACACTGAGTTCTTATTGGAAGATAAAAACTTTGAAGAAGTCTTCCTAGTGGGCCACTGTGCAAGGCCTGAAAAGCTTTCACAATGTCCCTGAGCCAAGTTAGTCCTTTAGGAGATAGTCCCAAGGGGGTGAGATCAGAATTTGGCAAGAAATTCTACGCCTGTCAGAACAGTAGGTTCTCTAAGGCTCAAGCCAGGCAGTCACTTGGCAGTTTTCACTGCTTGGATGGAGATGGCTAAAGAACAGATTCCTCCTCTTAGGGACTTGGTTCTCACCATTGTTGCAGAAGGGAGCATTGCCTCTAGGTGTCACACTTTCTGGCTAAAGCTGTGGGGCGAGGTTCTAACAGAGAGCACTGGACTGGGAGTCCCAAGACTTGGGTTCTAAACGTGGCCCTTCCTGACTTGCTGCATAATCGGAAGCCTACCATGTCTCTCTCAACTGCAAAGAAAATGTCCCTTTGAGTGATATTTAGTCTGCCCCTACTTCCACCAAACCTCACCAATCTAAGATCCTGTGATTTATCACATCGATAGTCCCTGGGCTTGCTTTTTCTCAAGTGGATTAGAACATAGGGGTGGCCAGGAAAGCTCTGAACTTTATTTTCAATACAGCATATCCTGGTCCATCCTAGAAAGTTGGGTGATTGTGACCTCATCTTCACAGGCTGCAAACCTACTAAGCCTAGAGAGCTGTATAAAATTAGAAATTTTTCTAACACAAAAAATAAAGCTATGGGGCCAGTGAGATGGCTCAGCGGCATAAGCGCCTGCCTGGCAAGCACGAGGTCCTGAGTTCGACTCCCGGTACCCATATACGAAGAAAGGGCCGGTGATATCACTCAGCGGCACGGGTGCCTGCTGGTGCACGAGGTCCTGAGGTCGACCCCTGGTACCCACAAAAAAAAAAAAAAACCAGAGCCATCCCTCCTTCCACTCTGATGCAGAAAAGATGCAGGTGTAAACCCTGAGGACCACCAGTTCCCTTTCCTTCTCAGGTTGGACAAGACATTCCCACCTGCTTTTAGCAGGGTGAGGTGTCCTGAGAGAGACTGGGAGCTGACAGGATGAGACAGGTGGAGATAGTGGCCTTTAGGGCGCCAGGATAATTGACTTACCTCCCAGGTAGGCATGTGCTTTGTAGAGCTCCTGCCTGTAGCCTTTGAGTCAGCACTATGGAGTCAGACGTAGACCAAAGTTTCTGTCAGCTGAGGGCTCGCATCTCTGACTTGTGGTTGCCTTGATTTCACCATAGCTGTTGAGCTTTAGTGAGTGAGACCTTTCCCTCAGCTTTCTAGTTCTTTTTTGTAATCCCCTTTCTTCCAGAAGGGCCTCTGCAGGGTGTGAGTGAGATACCCAGTGCCAGCTACAGGTGGAGCTACTGGGCAGAACGCTGGGCCATCTGGGGACAACCTAGCACCTCACTGAATACAGTGTGGGTTCAGCCCAGGGAGAGGCCGTGACAGCCCCCCCAACCCTTAATCCTGTGTAGATATTTAAGAATAGACTAAGCGTACTAAACTGTTCAGGGCAGTTTGGGGCGGCATGGGATGAACATGAATCAAGAGGGCTGTGGAGCCTCAGGCAACCCACTGCCCTGCTCTGGTCTTTGGTTTCCTGGTTGGTAAATGAGGGGAGAGACCTTCCCATCTCTGCTTTTCTGTGAAACGATGACCCTAAGTGACAGCTGGACCCAGGAGCCCACATGCTTCACTGTGACTGCTTTTCTAACCTTGAGTCTGCAATAACCCATCCCAGTGACCAGTCCTGGCCAGAGGGGGAGTACACAGCACCAGAGGTGCCAGGTCCGGGCCCCAGAATCCTGATGAATACCACCTAATTAAACCAAATAATTGATTTGGAGTTTCTGTTTCTTTGAAATCCTGACTCACTAGTCCAGACTACAAAAGAGAAAGATAAAGTAGAATCAAGCCCTTGAAAATGAATATTTGATGAGACAGTAAAGGGAAAGTAACAGTATATGGAAAACAAAAAGAGATTAAATTGATTCATACTCTTTGGGTTTACTTTTTTCTTGACCTGGCACAGGGTGCCTGACGGCTCCTCCCCCACCTGCTACCCAACCATTTTCTGCTCAGCTGATCATTTCTCTGTATGAAGGAGCTGAAAATGAAATTTGTCTTGGCAACTTAGGATTTAAACAGTATGCATTTGTATAGAATTTTCACTGATACTTTTAGCACCCACAGTGTAAGTCTCTTTATAAAAGTACATCTAAAGCCCACGAGGCTAATATTGAGTAAACACTCTTGTGTTCATGTGATGGCTTGTGCTGAAACATCCATCGTCCCGGCCATCCTTAGAGCACACATCCTGCCTTCTTTTTGGTTCAGTTCTGGCTACAGAGCAAGAGCTTTGCTCCTGAAACTTGCATCTCCCATTTGTATAATCTATAAAGAACTCCTCTCTAGCTCCTGGGAAGATAAATGGCATCACATTTGTAAAGCACTCTGTATTTATCTTGCATCTTTCTTAGCCGAGTTTCAAGTGCTGTGATCGTTTCCTTTTTATTAATGAGAACAGAGGGCACCATACTTGCTCGCCTATTTGGAGTTAAAAATAAGGTTGAGGAAAACAAATTAACTGAAAAGATATTTTTCCCTGCTGGGATCTCTCATGAATAAAAATTGCTTAAGCCATAGCCAGTGCCCTTCCCCAGGTACAGCACCAGCCCCTTTCCCTCTCGGCACTCCTGCCCAGTGCTGCATGTCATTGTTGTCACCACATTGAGGGCCTGGTTGACTAGCGACCTTCTCCAAGGTACTATATTACAAAGGGCAAAGTTCAGTTCATCTGCCAAAGATTTTAGATCTCTGTTGGAACAGGACCTATTTCAGAACAACAAAAGACCTTACTGGAATGCAGCCACCCTGGAATAACATGCTTTCTGCTTCTGGTGACAGGTTCTCTGCTATTTCAGAGCCACGTTGATAAGCCTCCTGGAATCATCCACCTTTCCATTGTCCACAAACCCCATCTCCTCCCTTTTTTTATATTCATAGGAAAAAATCAGGGATGAGCAGGGGAGTCAGTGTTCCTTCTTCATTTGTTCCAGATAAACAATTACGCTCCGTGTGACTGCTCTTTGGGCTATTATATAAAGGAAAAAAGGTACCTACGTAGCCACTTCATGTTTTTCTCCTCTGACCTAGCCTATCAATCAGGCTGTTTAAGTGGCGTGCTTACCTAGGGGAGAAGCCCAAAATTACAATGTACCTTTCACTGACATTAGAGGTTGTAACAGAAAATGTCCAACTCCTAAAATGATGGTTGACCAAATGAAAGCATCCATAATTGTTTTGTGTCATCTTCTGGTTAAGAAATACTTGAGTCAAAAATCACAGTGGGCTCAACAACCAGGCATTTATTTATCTAAAATATTTCACCAGGGAACCCCTCGGTTGTGATTTCATTCACGTGGATGCTGCTCACAGAGAGGCTGCCACCTGGAGTTAGGAGTAAGTACCTGGTGTGAATCCCAAGAGATTAGGTTTCTTATTACATTCTGTGTCTCTTTCCCCTAGTGTGGCCATGTGCCAAGACAGTAGCAGAATGGAGTGGAAAGAGCACTGAGTTGGGCATGAGGAGACCTGGTCTGGGGTCCTACCTCTGCCTCTAACTGGCTGTGTCTTGACTTCTCTGTCTTTGTTTTCTTATTTGCAAGAACAAGAAGGTTGGACTGGATAATTTCCCAAGCCTGCCTCCAGTTCTGACATGCTGAGATTGCTCAGGTCTAGATCACATAATGGTGGTCCTCGACACCTGATTGTCCAGCCACTTAATACCTTGGTTAGTTGTAGAGACCTTTAGTTTGGCCTGCACAAGGAGTTCTAAGGAGCCATAAAGAACTGAGCCTCAGGAGTGATAACAAGGGTTCTCCTTAGGACTGGGAGCTTTAAGGCAGTTCCACAGGTTTGGGTCCATCCTCAGCTTCATGGGCTCCCTGTTTACTCCTCAGGATATGCCGGGTGACAGGTGGTCTATTCCTTAGGTGGCTCAGCTCTGTCTAGAGATGGCTGTGTTTCTGGTGGGAACCGTGTCCTCTCCCACTCACCCTTGGATGTCTCCAAATGCATGGTTGCAGAGTCCACTGAGCCCCATCACCCATGATGGAGACCCCTACAACTTATAAGAAGCAAAGGGGGAAGGAGCTGCCCTTGTGGTTCAGAAGGCCATCTTGACTATTGACCTAAGCTCTTTCTCTGGAAATCTGTTCTGTGGGCACTGGGGTCTCCCTTCTGGCCCACAAAAGGATGAGCAAGCCATGAGCACTAACTCACTTTGAAGTTTTACTACTCCTAGACAGGTCCAGATTATTCACAGGG
This sequence comes from Erethizon dorsatum, assembly GCA_028451465.1. Lineage (NCBI taxonomy): Eukaryota > Metazoa > Chordata > Mammalia > Rodentia > Erethizontidae > Erethizon > Erethizon dorsatum. The sequence goes on from CM051829.1 coordinate 81,713,966, forward strand.
TCAGACTTGCCAGGAAACACTGCTTTGTCTCCGACTGGCTTTTCCAGTTAAAGAAGGGTTGAATGGCTCAAGGCACAGGCCCATTTACCTTCAGCCCTCTCCTTCGCTCCATTATGCCTCATTGCATCACCCACTTCCACAGAGGGGTTAGAGTCAGGCTGAGAGGAGGCGATTCATGAGACAGGAGAGCTAGGCAGGAAGAAAGGAGCCCAAACTGGGAAGAGGCTGCCTCTCCTGACACCCCCCTACCTCTTCACAGGCCAGGTGAAAATGCCCATAGGACATATTAAGTCTGAAAAAGAGAGCCCCAAACCAAAGCAATATCAGGTTTCTTTCTGCACTAACAGCTCCCAGACAAATTGCTAATAATTCATGATCATGGTTTCTTGGCAGTAAGGCCATACTCTGCAGACTGCCTCTTTCGCTGCTAACATAATCTGGTTTTCAGTGTGAAAAATGGCTGAAGCACTCAGAAATGGTTCGGTCATAGCACCTCATTAAAACACACACATGCGCATGCGCACATGCGTGCACCACGTTGTGAAGAAAGCTAAAATTATCTCTGCAATAGATCTTTTTCAAAAATCAAGTATTTCACACTAGAAGCTGTAAGCTGTTTTCATTATGTTTTTTGCATGGCTGACAGCAAAATTCAAGAAGCTGGGAAAGGTGAACTCAGTGCATGGGCTAGTTCAGTTTTGGAAGCTGAAACCTCAATTCCCTTGGCAATCAATAACCAATTATTTCTCCTCCCTGCAGTGGCAGGGCCGAGCTGCCAGCTTCGACAGTGAGAGCTCGTGCCCATCTCCGAAACCACCTCCGACACCGTGAGTTGCACGGCCGAGCCGCACAAACGGGACTCAGTGATGTTCTTTTTGCACTTGATCAGCCATCTAAACGCAGTGTTGTGCAGTCACCGAGGCAGCAGCTGTCCGTCTGCCACTCCAGAGTCTTAACTGCTCCTGCGCAGGTCAAGGCCGAGATACTTGTTGTGTGGTCAGATCTGTCTTAGTCTTCTCTGTCTTTCAAGGTGATGTTTTTGTGGTTTTCACTTTGTATGGGTCTGCTGTCAAGAAAAGAAGAAAAAACAAAACTAGGAACAAACAATAGAAAACAATGAGTTGGAAACAAAAGGTGGAGAGTCGAGAAGTTGGTTGTATAAAATACTATGTAAAATAGCAGTCTTTGGGGGAAAGGTGGATTGAGTTTCTGAAATTTTGTGTCTCCACCAAGCTCCACGGCCCTGTAGGAGGCAGTGGAGTAGAGCTATGGCTGCATTTTCAGGGCCCTGCAGGAATGGTACAAATCCACCCAAGAGCTTATACAAGGCTATTACTCTTCGAAACTCTTCACTGGTGTGGCATAAGCCAAGATGTGGACTCCTGGTCCCATGTCAAAGTCACAGGACCAATGCAGTGTTTGTGAACCTCCAGCAGATACACAGAGGCCCTTGCTTCCCTTCCTCGTTGGCTTGCCTCATGGACCAGAAACATCTTGATTCCTCATGGGGACTTAGTCACTTTCTTTAGGAATGATTCTGCTGAAACTAACCACGCCATATGTTTTCTGATGTGCCACAGTGAACAAGCACATTTGTTTGAAAACAAGATCTTTGTTCTCAGAAATAAACTTCATTGTAGAAAAAGAGAGGCACATATGTTCCACAATGATTTCTGAATTTTATATGCCTTTACCACTCCACAAAGTGTCAATCAGCTGTTTTAAATGCCTAAACAGATCAAAGAAAATTGGATAAAATTTTCTTTTGTGAATGGAGAGTTTTGAAATCCAAGCCACAGTTTGAGCTGGTCTCTCTTGGAAGATCTTCTTTGTTGAAACCCAGGCAGCCTGAGCCTATTTTAACCCCATGGACTCTGAGATAATACTCATCTTAAACTTTAGTTCTATAAATCACTTAGGTATACAGTGTCGTTTGTTTCAGTGGTTGTGAGGGGTTTTGTTTTTGTTTGTTTTTCCTTCAGATCTCTAGCGTAGGCCAAATTCAGTTTAGGAAGTTTGAACTATTCTGTATTATAATAGCACATTCCTACTGAGCGAATAGTGGCCTTCCCAAGAACCACTATCACTAGGTTAATTTGCTCAACCTCAGTACGCCCTGGTAAGTACATGGAGATGACTTTTCACTACAATTCGTGACTGCTCAGTGCCAATTTCCGCCTATGTATAGGATTTGCAAGAAGCAAGTCAGCTGACAAGCCCCTTCTTTCAACAATGAAGGTCAAGGACATAAAGGCTATTCAGGCATCCTGTGTCTTGTTCTTTATATACATTACATGCTATAGGAGCAGCAACTTTAAATAAAGTAACACTCATTTTAAGCCACGTTATCATATTTCTTCGCTGATACAATGGTAGGTAGTGTCTGCTAGCCCTAAAAATGACCAGATTGGGCATAAACTAACAGGATATTGGGGCAAAAGATGTTTCCCACCTAGAAAAGTAAATCTAGATGAATCTAAACTCCATTCTGTACTGAACGTTAGGCTAGGGACTAATGTGTAAAGAACTTGTCTCCCCAAATGTCTTGTGATTGATAGGCTTCCCTGATCAGGCAGTCCTGTGTTTGGATGTTCTCTTGAGAGTTAGAAATACCCCAAGGTCATGACAAGACTCCCAGCAGACAGCACACTGCATTGTTTCTTGACTTTAGATTAACCCCATTGAGATGGCCATTTCAATCATTGAGCAGATGCTGCTGACCTTGCAACTAGGAAGGAGGCAATTGAGTTTCTTGGGCCACAAGGAGCCGGAAATTAGTGTGGGAGGATCCTTCCAAAAGTGAGCTCAAAATGCATCTGCAGGTGTCTTCTCTGCACCCTTAGGCAGGTGAGGATGACCCATCCCAACCTTTTAGAGAAGGAAGTGTGAACAGTGTGAATCATGGAAAATATTGCTCATCTGAGAGATTTTTCTCATACCAAGTGGCTCTTTCCTGTTAGGGAACACTCCAACTGTTTCAGAACATCATTTCCTGAACAGATCATGGCCAGCCTCCATGCCACCCCAACCAACAGCTACCACTCCAGCTCCAGCAGCCTCAGTAAATTCCTACAAGCATGGGAACACACCCCAGGAAGGCTTTTAGCTCCTGGACCCCCTAATCTCCTGCACCCCCATACCCCCCAACCTTCTGGCCACCCTATTTCCCCACACAGACCCCAGCCCAGTCCTCAACCTGAAGAATGATAACTGAATGGCTGCCAATTTCATTATCTAGCCCAGTATCTCTCCCTCACGTATAAGAATAAATTGAAATACAGGTTTCAGAATAAACTGAAATTCAAAGTCGATTCATTTGTCAGCTTCCCTGGGCATGAGAAACCTCTCGGGTGGTTGTTGTGAGCTTTGCTGAAGTTGTGATAACCAGGGCCATTTGCACATAGATGTTTTTTAAAAGAAGAACTTCCCTTCTTCATTTAGCAGTGTTTCTGGGCTGAAAGATGCCCCCCTCCCTCTCTGCACTTACCCAGGATGTTAATTAATTGTATCATCATTTAAAAACTTATGTTGTTAATTACTGCTTTGTGTCTTCCCAAGCCTGTCACAGCCTGGAGTTTTTATTCAATTAAATCTCTGTCTCTTGCCCATTTCTCTTGTCATTTTATGTTCCTGAGGTTCAGCAGGCAGCATACACACAGGACACCATAAAGCTTTTGTCATTTCACATAGCTAGCCACTTCCCCTCAGTCACAGGTAGAAAAAAGGGCTTGTTGATTGTCAGTCTCCCAAGGAATAGCTGTGCATCACAGCAGGCTGGAATTCACCTGGGTTGTGTCAGGCTTGCGGCTCACGGAGCATTTGGGACACAGGATTTGGCTGTTCCCTCAGCTGTTCAGCTGCACAAGCAGCCCCTCCAGATGCTGGAGCCTCCCTGGGGAAGTGGGTAACACTCGTATCTGGAAAATACAATGATTTCGCCCACCAGGAAAGGAATCCTGCTAACTCTTGTAAAACACAACTTGGCAAAGCTGTGGGAAAATCCTGTTGCAGACTTGAAAATGTAAAAAGAACATTGGAAATTAACAGAATATCCTCTGCTTCTCTGCTCACCCCCAGGTTTAATTAATTTAGAAGGCAGCCTGTAGAGAGGAGTGGAAGGTACATCCGCTTCTGCACATCTGCGTCTAAATTACTGGTGCTCTACAGGGAACTGAACTGCTGAAAGAGGCACCAGGCTGCCTAAGGAGGCCCCTCCCCCTCACCAGAGGCTTCCCATCACGTCAGCCAGTAGGATTTGGTGATGCACTTGCCATGTCTAGAGCTGAAAAACCAATCAGATGAAATTGTCAGTCAGTATGGGCTGGGTTGTGCTGTAATAACAACCTTCAGCTCTCAGTGGCTGAAAGCAGCAAAGGTTTATTTCTTATGCTATGTGCCCATCACATGGGGACTGAAGGGGGACCTGATCTTTGTATTTATTCAGGGGTCTCAGGATGAATAAGCAGCCGGTATCTCAAACACTACTATTGCCATCCCCAAAGGAAAAGAACACTTATCCCCAAAGGATAAGGTCTGCAAACAGACCTATGTGCTCTTTCTTTCACAGTCCATTGCCCAAACAAACTATCCACATGGCTCCAAAAGCATAAGGGGTTCAAGGGAACAAGACTGGAAATATTTAGCAAGTAGCCCTTGGGAAGGCCACAGTGAACTTAACAGGCCTGGGGAGGGTGACAGAGAAGGGGGAACAATGTATTCTTTTTGTTGCTGAATGAATCTTGCCCACAAAATCTCTTAGTCTAGTAAAATGGCAATCAGTGATGACAGTTCAAGGTAGAAAGTGGCAGTACAGAAGGGAGGTGAAGTAGAAGGCTAAAGAAGTCTAAGAAAGATTACACAGTTTAGCAGAATGAGGTATGACTTCAGAAATAAGTGACATCCAATCACAGCCTTTAGAAATGAGTAGAATGTGGACACATGGAAGTTGTGAAGGGGAGGAATAGTCTAGGCCAGTGGTGGCAAACCTATGGCACACTTGTTATTTGTTTTTAAGACAAAAGATGTTAATGTATGAGTTGTGTTTCCTAAACTAAAACCTCAGTATTCAGGTTTAATTGCAGTGTTGGCACTTTGCGATAAATAAGTGGGTTTGGGGTTGCATCTTGGACACCCATCTGTAAAAGGTTCACCATCGCTGGTCTAGGCTGAGGCATTCACGCAAGTGAAGACTCAGAGCAGAGGAACACTTAGGGCTGCCAAGCACTCTAAGTCTAGAGGAGACAGGGAACCCCCAAGTTCAACTGCTACTGGTCAGCCCATGCAAAACACAGGATTTCCACCCAAGAAGCTGTCTTGTCCCCCGCCCTGAGCCCCATACCACCAGATTCTAGCCCTAGCACCTGCCTCATTCTTGCCAACCACATTTATTGTAAATGGCTCTGCTGTCCCCCTCCTTCTGCGGCCTGGTGGCTGCTCCAAATGGACCAGTCCCTGGGAATGGCAGCACCTGCCTGATCTTGAGAATCAGCCCAGCTGCAGTCGTCATCCACTTAGCCTCCTCCCTCTCTGGGCTGCTGTGCAGTCAGTAGCCACTTGCCGCTTTCTGATTTGTGCTGTGTGCTACTCCCCTTCACGGTGAGCCCTGTCCACACATCTGAGTCCCTGGCAGAAGGAACGGCCTCCCCTGGCTTTCTTTTGGCAGCAAGCCCATGAGGGGATACTGGTGGCTCAGAGAGTGGCAGCAGAAGTCCACTCAGGAGGACATGAAGGCTGAGCCAGGCACAAACAATGCATGGAGAAATAAGGGCATTTGTACAAGATGTAGTGGTTCCAGAGGGGAAATGCCACAAGGCCAGCAGCTGAGCTGAACTGGAGTATAGGGAGAGGAAAGGGGGATTCATAAGGTTGTATTTGTGTGTGTGTGTGTGTGTGTGTGTGTGTGTTTTGCTGGGGATTGAACCAGGGCCTTCACACTAAGCTACATCCCCAGGCCTTTTTATCTCTTGAGACAGGGCATTGCTAAGTCGCTAAACTCCCATGCCAGGCTTGAACTTGCAATCCTCAGTCCCGCAGAGTACCGGGATTAACAGGAATTTGCCATCATGCCTGGCTTCATGCTACCGGACTCTAGTACCTTTAGTAAAATGCCATTTGAATTTCCAGGAGGGGAGGAGGCATATGTCACCATGCCCAGCTAAGCGTTGTATGTTTTTACACTTGGTGACTGAGTGTTCTATGTCTTCCACAGAAGCCAGAAACGGAAACAAGGACAAATGATGAGCTCAGTTTGGGCCGAACTGAGTTTGAGAGGCTGGGGGCATGGATGTCTGCAGACAGGTGCAGTTGAAGATGCAGCTTAGCAGAGAGGTCAGGAGTGAGATGTTAATTTACAGAAAACTCACACACGAAATGAGATATGAAGACAGGAGGCTAACGCTGCTAAGTGGGTTAAGTCAGCAAGGAGAGCCTCAGAAAGAGGTTCCTTGGGAACCATCAACATTTAGAGGCTAGGGAAAAAGAAGTGATGTGAATAATAATGGAGAGGTGTCCAAGCAAAGCTGATCAATGAAAATGCTGAACAAAAACAGATCAGTTGAGGGCTTCATAAAATGTTTCTTCGGAACATCCAGGTTGCTTAAACATGGCCCTATTTACTAAGTCCCATTTTCACCCACATTTGCAATGCTTTGTTTTTCTCCTCTCAGTTCTGCCCTTGCCTTTTAAAAACTGTGGTCCTATACATACCAAAAGTGACTGTTTTAATCTTTCTTTTTTCTTTCTTTAATTTTAATCATTTTTACAGTACAGTTCAGTAGCATTAAGTACATTCGCTTTGGTGTGTAACCAATACCACTCTCCATTCACAGGACTTTTCATCTTATAAAGCTGAACCTTTGTGCCCATTAAACAATAACTCCTCATCCCTTCCCATCCCCAGCCCCTGTCAACCACCATTTCACTCTCTGTCTCTGTGAATTTGGTGACACTAGGTACCTCGTACGAGTAGAATCATAGTGTTTATCCTTTTGTCCAGCCAGCTTATTTCACTCAGTGCAATATCTTCAGGAGGCACTCATGTTATAGCTTGTGTCAGAATTTCCTTCCTCCTTAAGGCAGAATAACATTACATTGTGTGAATACACCACATTTTAAAAATCCATTCATCTGTCATTGAACACTTGTATTACTTCCATCTCTTGGCTATTGTCAATATTGCTATTCTGAACATTAGTGTACAAAAATCCTTTTGAATTCCTGCTCTCAATTCTTCTCAATACCTAGAAGAGGAATTTCCATATCACAAGATTCTATGCTTCATGTTGTGAGGTCCCACCATACTACTTTCTATAGCAGCTACACACTATTTTACATTCCTATGAGTAGTGCACAAAGAATTCTGCTATCTCCACGTCTCCACCAACTTTTTTTTTGACGGTAGTATGCTGGTGGATGTAAAATGGTATCTTATTGTGATTTTGAGTATCTTTTTTTCAATTTTTATTTTTTATTACTACATGTTTGCAGTAATAATAATTACATTCCTTGTGGAGAGTTGGTACATGTAGATAACACATCTTAATTCATTTTTCATCCCTTTCCACTCCCCTCCCTCCATCTCTTGTCCCTCTTCTTCTTTGCAAAAGATCTATCTCTCTAGTCCCTAATATCTGTCTTTTATTTTGCTCTTTATATTTTGGGTTTCTCATATAAGAGAAACCATGCAATATATTAGCATGTATGTCTGACTTATTTCACTTAACATTATGGTCTCAAGGTACATCCATTTTCCTACAAATAACTCAAGCTTATCCTTCTTTATGGCAGAGTAGTACTCCATGGTATACAAATGCCACACTTCCTTTATCCATTCACCTGTTGTAGACATATAGGTCACTTACAAGATTTAGCTATCACATTATGGGTTTCATGTATCATCGTGCAATGATGTTTTTAACTCTTTCAGGAAGATATCTAGAAGGGGAATAGTTGGGTTGAATAAAATTTTTATTTTAGTTGTTTGTCACTGAGCATATTTTCACATGCTAATTGGCCATTAGTTTATCTTATTTAGAAAAATGTCTATTCAAGCTCTTTGCCTATTAGGCTGGTTATTGTTGCTGTTGGGGGTGCTGTTGGTGAGAGGTAGGAGTTCTCTATATATCCTAGATATTAATCCTTTAACAGATATATGATTTGCAAATCTCCATGTATTACTTTTTAAAGCTGTTGATTCATGTCCTTTGATGCACAAAAGTTTTTAATTTTGATGAAGTCTAATTGTCTCTTTTTCTTTTGTTGCTTGTGCCTTCAATATCATATCCAAGAAATCATTGCCAAATCCAAAATCATGAAGCTTTCCTCTATGTTTTCTTTTAAGAGTTTTATAGTTTTAGCTCATTACACATAGGTCTTTGATACATTTTGAGTGAATTTTTGTACATAATGTAAGAGAAGGTTTCAATTTCATTCCTTTCATGTGGGTATTCAGTTTTCCCACCATCATTTGTTAAAGACTTGGTACCCTTGTTGAAAATCACTTGACCATATATGCTATTATTTATTTCAGCTCCTCTGTTCTTTCATTGGTCTATATATCTGTCTTTATGCCACTACCACACCAGCTTTGTATTAAGCTTTGTATTAAGTTTTGAAATCAGGAAGTGTAAGTCCTCCAATTTTATTCTTTTTCAAGATTATTTTGAAGGCTAGGATACAGTTCACTGGTAGAGTGCTTGCCTAGCATGAATAAGGCCTTTGATTCAGTCCCCAGCACAATCCCCCTCAAGTGTTTTGGCTTTTCAGGGTATCTTGAAATTGCAATACACTTTAGGATGAATTTTTCTATTTCTTTAAAAAAATTGTCATTGCACTGATGGTACGTGTCTATAGTCCCAGCACTCAGAAGGATAAGGCACGAAGATCACAAGTTCAAGGCCAGCCTGGGCTACATACTAAGACCCTGTCTCAAAAACCAAACCACAACAAAAAACAAAACAAAAAGTCATTGGGATTTTTGTAGTGATTGCATTGAATCTGTGGGTCACTTTGGGTAGTATTGTCAGGGATCCAACTCTCAAGGATACCTATAGTCACCCCACAAAGTGCTATTGCTCACATTCTGCCCACATAGTCACCTCACCTCTTGGGCCCTACTGGGGACCTACAAATCCTGACCATCGGTGCAGGGCCAACCAGAACTATGGAGATCAAACCCAGCCAGATCTTTTACACTAAGTTCAGCTCTTACAAGTTTCCTGTAAAAATTATCACACACAACTTCAAATGTGCTGGCCCCCAACCTGCCAATAAAAAACTCAGCACCCTAAATTCTCTCTCCTGCCCTACCTCAGCCCTAGAATGTCCATCATTGGACTTATTCCCATTATGGCAGGTTTGCCTTTTCTTCTGCACGCACATATAGGTACCTACTCATCCATTTACTCAACAAACTTGTGTTGGGCATCTAATACTTATCAGATAGCATACTATGGCTAAGGAAATGCAAATTAATAATAAGAACAACTAATATACACTTAAGTATTTACCATATGCCAAGCTTTGTTCTAATTGCTTCACATGTGTAATCTCATTTAATTCTTCCTCCAATCCTAAAAGGTTAAGAAACTTGCCCAAGGTCACACAACTGAACCCAGATAATTAAAACTCTGAGCTCATACATTCAAGCATGACACTAATCTGTCACCTGAGGAAACACAACTCATCAAGAGGCTCATAATCCTGAGGTGGTAACAGCCACATAATAGAAAACTACTCTGTAATAAGCTAAGGCAGTGCTAGAGATGCATCAGAGACATAAGGCGTACCAGAGAAAGATTACCTAATCCAGACATCCATGCAGATACTCTTCATGTTAGACCTCTAAGTGCACCCTCTGAAACCCCAGCTTCATCCTTTCCCAGACAGGCCCTGCCGTGGCCTCTTTGAGAACCATCAGCCATCCATATTAATTGGATACCCCCATCAGTTATTCCTCCAGGGACAACTAAAGAGTCATGAGACCTACCTATCACACCCAATCCCAGCCAGTCAGCCCACAAATGTATTCTATGATGGACAATCCAGGAAAGGGAGATGTCTTGATGGAACCTAGCCACTCTACTAGAAAGCTGTGCTGAGCTCTGTAAAGACAGGAGGGCTCATCACTGCAACATGCAGCTCCAAACCCAACCTGAACCATTAGACCTGAGGGAACAGACAATCCGATGGTGAGTTGCCATGGGAGAAGGGAGACCGAATTCTGAGGCTCCTGAGGGCCCAGGCACCTGCACACTCAGTCACTCCCCCAGGCTGGCTGGCTCCCCCACCTTCTCGCATCTCTGTACCTACAGTAGCAGAGCTGTGACCTTTCCTATAAGGATCTCAGCTGAGGACAGCTCAGTATATTACTGCCGGGGGTGGATATGTGACTGTTTTCCCTGAGGTGGCTCTTTTTCTGCACAGTTGGGGAAGTTTGGTGACACATCAGGGATTATCTAGAGAAACACAGAGCATAGATGTGGGCTGGCGCCTTAGGCTTTCCCGAGACGTGCAGCATTTCTTCTCTTGGTGGCTTCATCCTGCAGTCTGTACCTGAGCTAGTTTGTGAGGACCTTTCAGGCTGGGGCAATGAGGAATAAAAACCTGTGGCTAGAAATTCTAAGAGTTTGGGACATATGTGGCTGAGATGACAGAGGGCTTGCTACTCATAGTTGAAAGGGCTATGGCTCTTTGTACCCAGGTCTTTCATCTCCCTGGAAAAATTACTGACAATGATACAGAGCAGTTAAAATGGATTGTGAAATCAAAGAACCAGACAAGCTTCAGACACTAGCTTCCTTAAATTACTAATCACTTTCTTTTCCAAAGAATCCAAAAAGCCTCACTTACTATGCAGAGAAATGCCCTGGGGCCTCCTGGACTCTGACCTGCAGCCATTCTCCTGCTCCTAGTTCTCTGTCTCCCTGCCAGTGAAGCTGGGAGGTGGAACTATATTCTCCAGTTTATGTATCCCAATGGTTACCTGCCATGTAGTGCTGTTTGCTGCCAGAATTGCCAGGTGAGGATTTACCAATGTATTTGGTACATTCAAGAGCCTTAAGCCAGAAGATGGGTTAAATCCTGGCTTTTTCAGCTTTCCCAGTTGCTATGGTTTGAACATCCCTTCCAAAACTCATGTTGAAATTCAACTGTCATTGTAATGACAATAAAGGGAGAACCTGTAAGAGGTGATTATGTCGTGAAAACTCAGTCCTCGTACATGGATTAATGCCACTATTGCAGGCATATGTTAGTAATTGGAGGAGTGGGGTTTTGATAAAAAAGGATGACTTCACCCAATTTTCTCCTTGTCTTGAGTGTGCATGCTCACATGCCCTGCCGCCATGCTGAAACACAGCACAGAGGCCCTTGCATGAAGTTGCCGCCATGCTCTTGCACTTCCTGACCCCCAGCACTGTGAGACAAATAAAGTTTTCTTTATAAATTACCCAGTCTCCTATAGCAGCAGAAAACAGACCAGACAGCAGCTTACCCTAGATGGATCACTTAACTGCTCTGAGCCTCCTTTCCCTCAGCTATAAAACAGGGACCAGCAGCACTGACAGCAGTGGCCAGCTCAGCTTCTGACCTGCATCCTGAGGACACATTGCCTGGGCAGCCACCTACTTCTCTGAAGGCCTCTGCTCTCCTTTCCCAACCGGGTAACTTGAGAACAAAGGGAAAAAGCCACTGTGCTGCTTCTAAGCAGAGAAAGGGTGGGAGGAGCAGAGCAGGAAGGGGGATGTAAGGAATAAATTAAGTGGCTGTGTAATTAATTTAGAATAATTTAAGCACTGAGCATTATAAAGAGACAAAAGTGGTGACATTTAATGAATGTGTCCGTCGATATCTCACTCATTCCAGCTGTCTTTTTAAATGTCAAATAGCTCACAATTCCTTTTCCTTGCAGCTAGAAGATGTGTGTTAACAACAACCAGCCTTGGCTTCTACCCAGTGGGTTACCATGGCCATGATTCCCAAAGCAGAAGGTCCTACCAGTTGCAGGAACAGGGGACAATGCCCGGCACTCCAGAGAGCTGAATGCCACAACTCCTCAACTTCCCCTGTCTATTCTCCTGGCCCTTCACTTACCTTCTTGTCATCAACTATAAAAAACACACAAGGGTCGGTGAGATGGCTCAGCAGCATAAGCACCTGCCTGGCAAGCACGAGGTACTGAGTTCGACTCCCGGTACCCACATTAAAAAATAACAAAAAAACAAAACACACACACACACACACACACACAAGCTGTCTGCACAAAGAGAAAGATAGTCAGCATGTTCTCATGTCAATCCTCCCGCCATGTGTGCCTCTACAAACTGCTCAGAGCTTAGAGAGTTTTCAAGAGAAAACCTTAGCTGAACTCCAAGGGGAGAGAAGGCCTGGCCATGGTTGCTCCAGAACTCCGGTCTCAGGAATTTCCACTCCGAGCTGACCGGCCATTGGTTCGACCCTCTATAAATACCATAATACTGCTTCAGAGACAAGCCAGCTGGATTTTCACTTCTGGGGAAAATGTGAAGCCACGTAGTACCAAAGATTTTTCATCCCAAGCTCCAATCCCCACGCCCTAGAGTGAACCTCCCCACTCTCAGACTCAGCCAGGTAGTAGCCAGGTTCCCCAACTTTACAGACTGCTGTGGCTTAAGGAGGAAGAATAGCTAAAGTCCAGACAGAAAAGTGGCTGGTATTCAGCCAGCCTGAGAGTTAAAAATACCCAGGCAGCCTTAAAATTTCTAGCAATCCCAGCATATTTTCCAGGGCACAACTTCTGGTTTGAAGAGCACTGAATGGCCACAGTGTTCCAGGCCACTGACAGCTCAGCCTCGGCCAAGCCCAGCTGCTCAGGGAGTACACAGTGCCATGTGGAGGAGAGGCCACATGTGCACTTGGAGCCAGGTATGCAGGGAGTCCGCACCAGCCCCTCGGGAAAGCCAGGTACCCAGGAGCTCTGCTGCCTCAGCACACCTCACTCCAGAAGTGGAGCCAAGCCACAGGGACGCCGCTGCTCCTACCACCTTCTCACAGATGCATGAAGCCAGTTGTTTATTAAAGGAAGCATTCCCAATGCATTCTTCCAAAGTTCTCTCCTTCTCTGACTCTGCCTTCCTTCCTGGGCTCCAGTTTCGCTCCCACACTAACTCTTATACAATACTCCTAGAAGTGGCAAGCACCCATGGCCTGTCCCTAGCCCTGCGCTGTCCCAGGACATGACCCTCCCCGCCACCTTAACATCACCTACCACTTCCATGGGGGGCTTTTCTGCATCCCCAGTTGCCCTTCTCTTCTATGCACCAGAATGCCAGTTCCCCTTAAGGCCTTCAGATGTCCTGCTGTTACCTAGACCTAACATACCCCAAAAAGCCCTTCCTTCAGAGCTGGTTCCCTTGCTTCTGGGGACTACAGCAGCATCGTCCCATTGGTTTAACCCTTGACTTCTTTCTCTCATCTGTCACATATCATGTTTTCCTTCTTTTGTTCTCCCTCCCTCTCTCTCTCTTTCTCTCCTCTCTTGCTGTCCTGCTGTGCCTCTAGACCTCCTGGATGGCTGCTGCAGTCTCGCCTCAAAATTTCCACTGCTGGGCCGGCGAGATGGCTCAGCGGCTTAAGTGCCTGCCCGGCAAGCGCGAGGGCCCAAGTTCGACTCCCGGAACCCACATACGAAAAAGGGGCCGGTGATATCGCTCAGTGGCACGGGCGCCTGCTGGCGCGCGAGGTCCTGAGGTCGACCCCCCGGTACCCACAAAAAAAAAAAAAAAAAAAAAAAATTTCCACTGCTTCAACCCAGGGATTGAGAACTCTAGAAACTTCAGGGGCTAAGCAGGTAGCACAGATGCATGAGGCCACAGAACAAAGGTACAGTGGCAGGCTGTGGGAACTAGAGAGTGAAAGCTCTAGCTAAAGACATCCAAATTAAAATTAAATTTAACAAGCACTGCTCGGTGAACTATGTTTAGGCCTACACTCCTGTCCCCCACCAGGCATGGAAGTCACCTGACTCCCTCCTGCTGCACCTGATGGCAGGCGACCGATCATGGTGAGTTGCCCACTGCCAAATGGGGGACATGAGACCAAGGTCAAGCGCCCAGACTCAGAATACCATATTTGGGGTCCACAGAACAGCTTCTAGGAAACAAAGTGTCTTAGTAACTTTTCTCATTGCTGAGACAAAATACCTGACACCCAAAGTTAAAGGGGGAAAGGTTTATCTAGCTCACAGTTTGTAGAGGTTTCAGTCCATAATTGGCTGGCTCCAAGGCAGAGCCACATGGCAGAGGGGCAACTGTTCATGGCAACAAAAGCTAGCAAAAGCAACAAGAGAGAGCAAACAAGCCTCTTTCTGTCCCTTGTATTGTAGCCAGTCCACCAGGACTAGGGCGGTGCCAATCCAGTCAGTGGACTGATCCAGCAATCACCCAATCTTAATCCCAGCATTGCACTATAAACCAATCACACATTGCAGATTCGGCCACCTCCAAAAAACCCTATGACCGCCTGAGGCTTTGGGGGGACATCTGGATACAAACCATAACACCAAGCCTAACAGTAACCAAGGGCTGGCTCTAGCAGCAACCCGAAAACTTCACTTGCATCTGAGCCACTTGGAAAGCTTGGTAAAATGCAAATTGCTGCCTACAGAGATTGAATCTGTTCTGGAGCCTAGAAAAATGTATTTCAACAAACTGGCCAGAGATTCTGATGCACAGCCGGGTCCAGGCCCATGAATCAGGAACACTGGGTCTCAGAATTAGTGATCTGGCTTGGCATGGGACAGTTGTTCCTGAGAAGACCCTGGCCCAGACCCAGCTTCCAGGGAGTGCTCCAAATCCCACGCAGCGGGGCAGTCACAGGAGCTCGGTTTACTCCAGCTATTCAGGGACAGTCTTGGGGTGTGATTATTCCCCCTGCCCTGGGCATCTGTCTGGCAGTGCCCTATGCAGCACAGTGCCAGTTTGGACAGAAAAAGGTCTTAACAACAAGGCACCCACTCTGGAAGCTGTGTCCAGTGCCCTGAAGGTCATCCCCTATTGCCGCTATTGCAGCTCAGCCCCCACTACAGCAGGGCGAGCCATCTGCTTCCCATGACCACGTCCCTGCTTCTGTCTCCAGGACAAAAGCAGAGGCAGACAACTGATTATGACTGAGAACATCCGTTATAGGCAGGCTGACTGCACAGGCAGGGATAGGAGGCAAGGGGCAGGGGTGCTGCCCTGGCCGGCAGCTCTTCCAGATTCCCTCCACCTGCTCCTCTCCTTAATCAATCTTTCCTTTCCCATAGTCAGCAGGCTCCCACGGACAGATAACAGGTGAGCTTTAGGAAGCAGACTCTAGATGATGGGGGACTTACTAGGGCAAAGAGTAAAAGAGAAGCTGAAGGCTGGGAGGACACTAGTCCCAGCCACGGAGCCTGAGAATGAGAGGCATAACTGAGCCTATTTTTCTACCCATCAGAAGATGTTTTGAGCTGCCCCAAAGCAATGACCTCTCTCCCAATCCCCCTCCTCCTTCACAAGCATCTACTCCAGGTAAACGCATCAGGAGCTCACTCAGTGCTTCCACCTGAACGGACTCTCCTCACTCCTGGCCACCAGTTTCTGGGTCCTCTCTCTCGGTGTGGCACCGTTCGCATTCTCACTCCCAGGCCCAGACTCTGAGTTGTCTTCTTCTTTCCGTTCTTCCCTCTCCTCAGCCCCAGTCACGCACCACACTGTCCATTCTGCCACACCGTGCTCCTCCCTGTCCCCCGTTTCAGAGGCTGTACCGGGCCTTGGCTCAGCCTTCTCCCCGTCTGCCCTGGTGATGCAGCGTTTACTAAGGAGCCTTCCGCTCTCTGCTCTTCTTCCTCCCTACACCTTTGGTTCCCAGCCTGGCACTCTGATACCTAAGGGTCTTCAATATTTAAAAGAACTATTGTAAACTGTACAGTTACATCAATAAAAGCATATGGATGGACTAGCAATAAATGCAGTGTGTTAAATGTTTGAAATTAAATTGTTAGATCTATGGAGTTAAATTAATGAAAGCGTGTCCAAGTAGTGAAAGATAGGGACCCAAAGCTGATCTATGTTTGCACAGTTCTAACTGGTGAACTCTCTGAAACAGAGGTCGGGGTCATTTCTCAAGGCCCCATTCCTTCAGACTCCTCACTATGGCGTTTGCATCCAGGGCCATGGGTCCCTCCATATTCATTTCAAGTCTCAGCTCAGGCTGCATTTCCCAAATATAGAGAGCCCTTCCTGGTCCTCGTCACGGTCCAGGAAGTTAGATTTGTAAATCCAAAAGGAAGTTATTGGAATTCTACCGAGTTAATTCCAATCTACCACATCCAATGCAACCCACGGCGAGAATAAAGACACTAAGGCATATTTATAGTTGTGGGGAGCCAAGGGGTCCTAAGTCCAGCCAAGATGGTGGCTACTGGGACAAAGGCCACGACCCAGGGCCGAACCCAGGTTTTATTAATTCTGAAGGAGGGGAGTGGCTCGGGGATGAGTGACTGTGAGAGTGGCGGGAATTACGTGAGTCTCGGGAAGAACGTGAGTCTCGTGAGCTGGGCTAGGCCTGAAGATCACCTTTGCAAATGCAGAGGGAAGGATATGCAGAAGGAGTAATCTGCATAACACAATTCAAGATAGTATCTAATGTTTTGGGGTCGGTGCTTCAGCTCTGATGTATAACCTTTTATGCCCTGGGAAGTCATAGCCTCTTTCTCGAGGCTCGATCCCAGCCGACAGCGTGGAGCACGGCTCTCCATCCCGCCAGGCTCAACCGTATATTGGGAGCAAAGGGCGGGGAAACACAGGCCTGTCGCTTTGCTTCAAAGACTACACATCAGGACCTCGGCTGGACCTATTTGCATTGCCTAAAGCCAATTAAAGAGATAAGGAAAAGTCCTAGCCAGCTCCGTACATATCAATAGGTGGAATTAGGGCCAGGTTCAGCCAAGGTGGAGATAGTTGCTCTTCTCTCAAGGACAGCCATCCAGGTGGTCCCCCACACCAAACACCTGTGCATTTTTACCTCTCCATGACCTCACTAACATTGCTTCCCCCATATCTTAGAATGTTTTTCCAACTCTTCTTTGCCCATGAAAACTTTCTCATGCTTCACATTTGTCCCCTGCAAAACTCAGATTGAAATTGGATTGGTATCATGGTGGTTAAAGTAAGCAGGACTTTTGAGAGAAGATTAAGTCATTAAAAGGGACTAATTCCTTTCTCACAAGAGTTGGTTCATTCTCACAGGAGCGGGTTAATTCTTGCAAGACCAGTTTTTTGTAAATCAAAGCCACCCCCATGTTTTGTCTCTTCTGCAAGTACTCACTTACCCTTCTCTTTTTCCTCCATGTTACACAGCACAACTCTCCCTAGACACAGCTGCCCAATCTTGGACCTCCAGCCCCCAGAATCATGAGCTACATAAACTTCTTTTCCTTATAATTGACCTAGTCTTGGGTATTTTGTTACAGCAATAGAAAAGGGACTAAGACAACACTCGTACTCAAATGTCTCTCCTCCATCTTCCCTGAGTTCTGCACCTCCTAGGTCAAAATTCATAGGTCTTTCTTTTCTATGTCTGTGTAAGTCTAGCACTTGTATCTTCTTCCTAGTACACACTATTCTTATGTATGTTCTAGTTAGGGTCTCCTCCATCAGAGCAGAGGCTGCTTGAGAGCTGATGTCCTATGGTACTATGAATAGAGCCCGGTACATAGTAGGTGATTAATAAATGCTTGTTGGATAAATAGAAGTGTAAATGAATGAGAAAATGAGTTCTACAAGCTAAAATCAACATAATCACAATGACCCAGAATCATCCGGCACCATCCACAGAGTACAGGGTCACTTCTGATTTGTTAAGTGCTCCCACTGTCCCTGTGGTCTCAAGTGGCCACTTAGGACCAAAATGATCACTATCCTCCAATTATACTAATACTAATCATAGCAGCCACCACCTGTTAAAGAATTATGGGGCCGGTGAGATGGCTCAGCGGCATAAGCACCTGCCTGGCAAGCACAAGGTGAGTTCGACTCCCGGAACCCACATAAAGGAAAAAAAGGGCCGGTGATCGCTCAGCAGCACAAGCGCTTGCTGGCAAGCACAAGGTCCTGAGGTCAATTCCCGGTACCCACAAAAAAAAAAAAAAAAAAGAATTATGATGCGTCCATCACCATGCCAAGTCCTTTACTGTCTTTAGTTACTTTTCTCATTGCTGAGAAAAAATACCTGACACCCAAAGTTAAAGGGTGAAAGGTTTATTTAGCTCACATTTTGTAGAGGTTTCAGTCCATAGTTGGCTGGCTCCAAGGCAGGGTGGCATGGCTGAGGGGCATCACAGAAGAGGAACAGTTCACGGTGGGCAGAAGGCAGGAGGGCAGCCAAGCAGTGAAGTAGTGAGCAACCATAGCAAACCTCTTTCTGTCCCTTACATTTTATCCAGGCTGCCTGCCCTTACGCCAGGTAGCAATCACACCCAGGGTGGGGCACCCTTAATTCTAGCACCACACCATGAATCAATCTCAGCATCACACCCTTAATCCCAGTATCACGCATTCTAGATCGAGCGACCTCCCAAAAGCCCCACAATGACCACATGAGGCTTTGGTGGGACATCTAGATACAAGCCATAACATTTACATATATTATCTCATTGAGTTCTGCCACCAACCCTACCAGGTAGGTTCTGTTAATATCATTGTATTACATGAATGAAGAAACACAATAAGAGGGTAACGTAACTTGCCCAAGGCCAAGGGAGGAGCTGAGAAAGAAGAATCTGACCCTAACTATTCTATTGTGCCTGGGGGCATAGGCACCACCTCAGCCTTTGCCCCATCGGCCCTCATTGGGCCAACAGCACAGGTGAGAAGTTCATCTCTTGCCGGGGACACTGTGAGCCCCACAAGGCAGATGGAGCCTAGGCACAAAGGACAGACCTCTGACTGGGCTGACCCTGGCCTGGCCAAAGTGAAGGTTTCTCCATAGGCCCCCAACCCTGCCCAGAAATCTTCCTTTCTGGGCCCAGGCCACTGAATGTCACTAGACTGAAAGTGCCACTTCTGCCGTATACCAGCCACCCTTCCCCTGCAGAGTGGTACCTGGGGTCAGGCATCTCTGATGGTGAATGCTTTCAGTATGTTGGTCAGTCCCACTAAGAAGGTTTGAATACAAACTGAGCCAGCAGGAAAGAGTAATTAGGCAGCATTCTCCTGATGAGGTGGGAGGATCAGCAGGTATTAGCTCAGGGATCTTGTTCCTGGAGTGCATTTAATTAAGTATCACTGTTCTGTTCACACACTGGATGCCAAAACTTGGGAAAAATCCCAGCCAAACTCTTTCCTTATTACTCCTGGTGGAAGGAGGCCAAGGATGTAGTGCTCCCCCACCCCCATCAACAAAGCAAGACAAAACACAGCAGCCAGAAGCCTAAGCCTTCTTCTGTGTGCTCAGCCCTTGATTATGAAAAGAACAACCAAAGGGGAACAGAGAGGACCCTGGGGAGACAGAGATCTAGACAACCCAGGCAGACAAAAGGTTGGAGGACCAGGAAGGACTGCTTAAAAATCAGTTAGGCAATAGCTTCCAGTCATCCCATTTAAATTCTAACAAGACCCATATTCTGAGATAACAAAGGCCACTGTGTTTAATTAAGGGTATAAATGGTAGAAATATGAGACAGGAGCTTTTACGAGCTGTTAATGAGGTGGATGAGAAACCTCTAAAAATAAACCAGGGCAAGTTGAAAGGGTAATTAGGGGCACAAAAGTAAACAGAGAGTGTCAAGTTGAAAGAAGTTCGCTGCAAAGGCTCCTCTAACATGTCCTCAGGAGGTAGGGCAGCCAGAGGGAGAGTCCCACAAGGAATCAGATACACACATCCTGTTAACTTGCCTTAGACTTTTAAGAATGATAATGAATGGGCTCACCACCACCACCACCCACAACAAGCCCCTGTGAGGCAAACTGTGCCTTATTTCACAGGCAGTCCCCAAAGAGACCTGAACAAATATTAGGAGATGAGAAACTTTTAGTACTAAGTGATAAAAATCAACCTGGTTCCTTTGAGCTGATAGCCGGGCATTGTGCTTACGTGCCTGAGTGCATGGCTGCACACATAGCTTCTTGCACTACGCACTCAGCAAACACAAAGAACACCCCACTTACCTGTTGAGATTTCCAGCAAGGCCCGTTGCTCATGAATGGAGAGTAGGTGATGGGTGCTAACTCTTTAGGTGGATTTGAGACGGTCTTGTATGCCTCCCACCTCCCACCTCCACCATATCTTTCTCCTCTTTTCCTTTCTGCATAAAGCTACCATGTTAGGAAGTTGTTCTATGGTCAAGTACATTTGGGAAATTCTTCTTGCAATATGCTCCTCTAGGAGATGTACATTAACACATTTAACAATCTAAGAATAACTGTGATTAAGAAACCTTTTTGTTTAACTTAGCAGTTCCCAAACGATTTGACAGTGTAACACTTTTCCACAAAATACCATCTACTATCTCCACCCACTGCCCTCCCCCAACTAGTAAAATCTGGGCGCATTCCCCATACCCCTGATGACCAGGAATTGGTCTGGGGAGGGATAACTCTGGAACATAGGCATCCCCCTGCTCCATGGATGGGGAAGGTCAGTGGTCTCCCCCAAAGGGGATAAAGAGTGACAGGGCTAATTATGGGGTGGGTTGGAGAGGAGGAAACCCACATAGGGATCCAAGGGACTCCAGGAATAGACTCCTTTCATTCCCTTACTCTTACCAACCTCTCTGCAAAAATCAGGCAATACTAGTCCTTATGATTTAGAAGTGGTACCCACCCCAAGAGAACTGGTCTCTCAGATTCTGGCCCAGGGCATATACTCCTGGTTCTACCCTGTGAATTCTGAGTCCTTTCTATTTCTAAGGAACTGAAAAATGAGTTCACTCAGAAGCCCCAGTGTTTCACAGGCACTGCTACAGGCTGTAAGAGCTGGGAAAGGAATTTCACCCTTTTCCATCACTCTTCCTCCTTTGAAAAATAAAAACAGTAATAGTAACTACTTCCCAGGGGTGCTTAGAAGGGTCGATAAAATAATATATACTGGTGTTTAATATCTTGTGATGCACTATGTAACGTAAGGTATTTATAATGATCAGAATATGAACACGTTTCTCTTTCCTTCTACAAACTCCTTGGATGCTTTTGTCCACTCCCAAGGTCTTAAGTTTCCATCACAGGTCCTGCAGCTATGGCACTATAAAGGGAAGGGACCATGTGATATACAAAATTATCCCTCTAAATCACTGAACTGGACAATAATGAAAGCCGGTCAGTTTCATTCTACTGCTTTCCTGTCTGACACATGGTACCTCAGTTTACAAACTCAATTCATTTTAAGATTTTGGGGAAGATGGCTGTGTTTGTGTTTGTGTGAGGAGGATGGCCATGGTCATGTTTGTCATCCGATGTGGAGGTTGCAAACAAAAGCAAAATTTTGCCAAATGCTTTTGTTTGTGAACCCAGTTGTTGGCAAACAGGAGTGTTTGTGAACCAAGGTATTACTGTATAACCTTTTTCCTATTTAGAATTTTTAAAGATGCTTCCATCTAACTTGATCACATTTACAACTACAAATCATAAATCTCCCCACAGGAAACAACCTGAAGTCATATTCCACACCTCTTTCAAAGACAGCAAGTGTTATGAGGTCACTTCAAACGTTTGCCTGCTCCAGAATCCACAATATTCAAATTATATCCATTCCTTTTTTAGTTCTACGAGATCCTGTCCAAATGATGTAGTCAGGGAACATTATAGAAACACAGGACAAACAAACTCCTGGGCCCTTAGCCTGTTATTTAATAAAAGCATGGTTTTTGTTTCCTTCTGAGGCAATCAGACTTAAAAGTGGTTTTTGCTAAAACCTGTGACTCTTTGCTTGGGCCTACAGATGCCCAAGAGGGGCATCTGTAACTAAGAGTAGTGTCAAGTTTGGCTTTCACTTTTGTATGCTTTATTACCTTAAAACTTTGGATATAGGACTGTTACTCACTTAAGAAAAGTCAGCAGAACAAAGTTTAAAGCCCTAAATTTACCTAGTGGTGGTAAACCTATGGCATGTGTGCCATAGCGGGCTGTTTGTATCATTAAAATATCTAAAAGGTTCACCATCACTGACGAGGCTATCTCATCTTCCTTCAAGAGGAAAGAACCAAGATAAGAATAACTAAAGTACTTTTCAGGATTCAGAGGGATGTCCAATTACCAGCCTTTCTAACACTGACAGCAATGCCTAAAAATCGCCGCCATTTTTCTAAACCTGTGATTACCCCAGTTCCAGAAAAAGCAGAGCCTCACATGACTAAAACAGTCACAAAAGTCTCATAGGAACAGAACTACACTTCAAGCCATGAAGATTCCTCCAGAGCTACCAAACCAGAACTGAGATAATGACCTTCTGAACCCAGTCCACTATAGTACCCCATAAAACGAGTTTCTGTTTTTTTTTGTAAATGAGTCCATCTATTCCTCTTCATCACAATGTGCCCCTCCAGCTACTACTCAAGCTGGAATACTTTCTCCATTTCTTCTCTTACTTTCAGTTATAGCTTTTGATTATAAATTCATACTGTCACTTTAGTTTTCATATCCATTATCACTAAAACAAGGACCCATACTAGCTAACCACAAAGATGACTTCTCATCTACATATAATCTATGCACTGCATCGTAAATTTAACCTTGGCCACACCTCCAACATCTAACAGTGTAGCAAACACAGGGAGACAAAAGGGAGGGGGATCGTTTACTTAGAAAAAATAGAGGAAAGAAAGAGATCTCTAGGACAAAATCTACAGTCTCCTTGTCCAAGTATATTTCAAACGCTGAAGCTACAAAGGACCCTGGTGGCACTATGAGGCCAATGTCCTTGGGACAGTGCCTGTTCTTAATAGTTGAAATGAATGATGAAAAACAGACTCATAAATATTCTGTTGCTTAGAATCCAGGTTAGACTTCTTCAATTTGACTTTCCTGCTGTTAAGGACTGATACTGTATTATATAAAAGAGATATAGCAAATAAACTCTGGGTATGACTTTATTAATCTGTCTTTCCTTATACATATCTTAGCCCTAGCTCTGAGGTTTCCCTCTCAGTGGGAAAGGATCTCTTGTTTCATGGGGAAAGTGGAGTGAGAAACACCCTGGAGGAGCTTGTGGGGATGTCATGTCCCCAGAAACTCCTCCTCCATCCTAACAATCCTTTCTCAATTGCCAGAATATCTGTCTTTGTCAATCAGAGCTTAAGTGTGGGTGCTAGAAACTCAATGAGACAGAAAATTAGGACTAGACCACTGTTTGTCAAGAACCATTATTTCTGCACTTGGCTGTAAGTAATCAGAGAGCTTCAACTATAAGCAAAATGGGCTTCCTGCACCAAAATTACATAATCACCTTTTTAATTTGCTGATAAACAGATATTCTGGGTGGAAAACTTTCTCTTTCTTGCTGGCCTTTAGCTAAGATTATAAGCAATAAATAATCTTCTTCATCCTCTTTATATTTAGTCATCAAGTCTCCCAAAGCTTTACCTTTGCTATGTATGTGGTTTGGGTCTCAAAGGATTGCAGGTGACAGTTATTTGTTCTTCTACTAAAAATCACAGACTGTAAATTTCCTATCCTGTTATAATTTTTTAAATTATGTCTCATCCCAATGATACCATGGCTAATCACATATTTTAAGAGTTTATCACAGTAGTGGCAAAACTATGACACGTGTGCTGCAGCAAACTGCTTGTATCATTGAAAGCTCTAAAAGGTTCTCCATCACTGCTCTAGCATTTAAAACTCCACTCCTGGTACCAATTTCTATTCTAACTTTTCTGGTCATATACTCAAAGGAATTAAGGTTTAAAAATAAATGTTTAGGGCCAGTGAAATAGCTCAGCAGCATAAGCGCCTGCCTAGCAAGCACAAGGTCTTGAGTTTGACTCCCATGGGCCCCTGCTGGCCCGTGAGGTCCTGAGTTCGACCTCTGGTACCCACACACACAAAAAAAAATGAATGTTTAATTAATTTATTTATTTATTTTTTTTGTGGGTACCGGGGGGTCGACCTCAGGACCTCGTGCGCCAGCAGGCGCCCGTGCTACTGAGCGATATCACCGGCCCCTTTTTTAGTATGTGGGATCCGGGAGTCGAACTCGGGCCCTCGCGCTTGCAAGGCAGGCGCTTATGCCACTGAGCCATCTCACCAGCCTAATTTATTTTTAAGTTAAGAGAGAGACTGTGCATACAAGGGCAGCCAGGATAATGGAAATTGAACTGAAAGTCAGAACACAACCAGGTAGCATTTTTTCTGCCTCTATGTGCACATATTTCTCCCTTAGAGATGGTGATGTGACTTCCTATGTTTTCATTAATCTGTGTCTGTTTCATCCTCTTTTCAGGCCTTTTAGGAAGATAGTGTGGGGCCAGCTCACAATCCTCTCAGCAATTGACACATGAACCCAGTGACTACCACAGCCTGAGTGTATAAGACCTTCCTACACTATCTCTTATTGACTAGAAGTAATTACTCAGTGGCTTTGTTGATTGAAACTCTCCAGAGACAGAATCTGATTGGTATAATTTATTTGTTTGAACCTGACCACACATGAAAAACTACTGGTTAACCAGTGTGTTCAGTGTATTGGGTGCCCTTGCTCTGTCATTTATTTTATCTCATGTCATCTACTTATCTCATAGTCAACAATGGCAGTCATGTGAAAGACATGTAGTCCATAATTCTGCCCCTTCCTGGAGTTAAGAGCAGCCATGCCTATACTGTATATTGAAATCCATAATCCCTAAAAACACATCACAACTCAAATTGAAAATATCATCTTTTCATATCCCACCCTTCTTTCCTTTGCATGATCCTGATCTCAGCAAATGGCACCACCATTCACATAGTTCTCTAAATAGAAATGAGGGTGCAATCCTTCAGGGATTATTTTCCTATCCATTCCCCCATCTAAATAAACATCAAATTTTATTGATTTACTTTCCAAATATCTCTTGAATTCACCCACTTCTGTGCAATCCTCCAGCATTATCCTAGGTTAAGCTATTATAATCTCTTCACTAGATCACCCCAGTAGCCTTTTCTACTAGATAACCCCGGCCTTCACTAGGTAACCCCAGTACTCCTTCATTTTGTCCTTCATCTTCCTGTTCTTCTTCCTATCAAAATGTTTCCCATATGGTATCAGACAAATTTGATCATATTATTCTCTGCTTAAAACCTTTCAGTAGTGTTCCAGTGGTCAAACTCCTCCATCGCATAGCTTCTGTGCACTTTTCCAGTCTTCCCGCTTGACTTCAGGCTTACAGCCTTTCTGAGCAGTTTACAGTTCCCACAAACCACATTTGCCAGTCTCTCTTTGGGTTCAGCTTTGCCAAACACCCTTCCAAGAGACCTTCCTTGATCTCTTTTAGTCTCCATTAGGTGTCCTATCTCTGCAGTCTCATAAGAGACTTAGCATTATCATAGTTCTTATCACCCTGTATTGTACCATGCCTATTTCCTTATCTGTATAAACCATAGGAGTTTAAATTCCTTAAAGACAGGGACTGTCTTTTGGATCACTGTACTTGACACATACTCAATGTGAATAAGAAAGACATATTGACTGTTGAGGTATACTCAGTATATACCTCCCACCCCCCATGTAGGGACTTCTTTGTTGTTTCAATCATCGCTAGCTTTTTTACAGGGTCTTCTAATTTGGTTTTTGTTTGTTTGTTCAGTTGGTTGGTTTTTTTGAGACAGGGTCTCCCTATGTAGTGCAGGCTGGCCTTGAACTCACTTATGTAACCTGGGCTGGCCTCGAACTCACGGCAGTCCCCCTGCCTCAGCCTCCTGAGTGCTAGGATTACAGGTGTGTGCCACAACACCCAGCAGGACCTTCTATTTTGTAAAGGATATTCACAAATTGTATTTCATTGGAACATCCAAGCAAACCACACAAACTCTTCCTGATCCTGGCACAATGGCAAGAAAGAAGAAAAGGAGGGATGTTACTTTTATTTACCTAAGAAGGAAACATGGTTTAAATATCCTGAGTTATCTGATGGTCAGTGGCTAGGGTTGGTTCCTGCTGGGGAAATCCCATGGCTGGAGAGCAGGTAACAATATCTGAGAGCAGTAAAAGTACAAGAATGAGAATGTCCTAAAGAAAAATATGCTATGAGTAGTGAGATTTGAGACCCTAACTCAGGAGATTCTGAAGCTGTTAGGAAGACAATAAGAGACCTATTCCAGGAGCTTGTAACTGCCACTTGGACACAAGGGAGGGGATGACTTTTTGTTCCAACAATTAGAGTGGATATTATGATCCTTAAGTGATGATTTATTATGTTCCCTAATAGCAGTGCACATGTCCGGGCTGAGCAAGGATTAGATGCAATACAGTAAGCTCAGTAAGTGACTAAAAATCATTGGCCAGGGAAAAGTTAGGTACAGGGTGACCTGATTTTCTAGAGAACAGCATGACAAGGTAGGCCAAGCAGAGGGAGGAAATCAAGCATCAGGAAGGATGATAGAATAAATATGAAATGAGTTAATGCAGCTGCTGCCTATGAGGGATGAGGTCTGCTCACCCCACACGGCACCTCTCAGCTGTACTCCCAGTGCTTCTCAGACCTTTCTCTCCTGGTGATCAATAAGAGCACTATTGTCATTGTTGTTGTTTTTATTATTATTTTGGCACCAAGACATCAGAGCACGTGAGCAACAAAAAAATGTTTCACACATAGGGAGAAAACTCAGGCAAAAAAGAGTTGACTCCATTAAATAAGATTATACCCAGGAAACCCAAGCCATTGACAGATCCACAGTGACAGGTGTACATCTCCATTTGTATTACCAGTTGTACTGAAAGAAAAAGAATGAAAACAAATAGCTACAAACAAATAGCTTTGCCTGTGGGCAGATCTCAGACAGGCAGGAGTTCCTTAGCTGGGTCCAGTACTCCTAGCTGAATGAAAGCTCCTTAAGTGCTGACGTATTGGTTCTACAACTAAATGTGTGTTAGCATAATTGATCTGACCAAGAGTAAATTTAAGATCTGTGTTTCTGGGCTCTATGGCTGAAATACACCGTGGCATGGTCTATTATGGAAAAAGCAATTAATTCTGGAAGCTAATAAGCTGGGGATTTTACCTGAAGATCAAGAATTTCAATTCTTAATGGGAAGTGATTTCTTCCAGTTGTCTGTTGCTGTAGTTGGATCTTGAATATCCCCAAAAGCCCATGTGTTGAAGGCTTAGTACTCAGGGCAGGGTGTTATTGAGAGGTAGTGGAACCTTCAAGGAGGACCTAAGCAACTTAAGAGACTCTCAAAATAAAAAATAAAAAGGGCTGGGGATGTAGCTCAGTGTGAAGGTCTTGGGTTCAATCCCCAACACCACACACGCAAAAAAAGGTTTATGGCCCCATCTTCCCAGTCCCCCACCTTTAGGAAGAGAACACAAATCCCTGTAAGTTGAAATGAGCTGCAAGTACCCAAGGCTGGCTATTGGGCTGTTCATAGAGGGCAGGTATTCCAAACACACCATATTTTGCATCTCTTTAGCTGGTCTTGGCCTCATTTTTTTTTTTTTTTTTTTCCAGGACTAAGGATTGAACCCAGGGTCTTCGCACTGAGCTACACACCCAGTCCTTTTCATTTTTTATTTGGAGACAGGATCTCACTAAAGTTACCCAGGCAGGATTTAAACTTGTGATCCTCCTGCCGCCCAGAGTGATGGGATCACTGACATGCACCACCACACATGGCTTTAGCTCTCTTTTTAAGCAGCAGGCAGTCTTTTGTGGGCTGAGACCATCTTCCCATGCACACCAGATCACCATCATTTCAGCATCATTTGCTTCCAGCCAGGGTTTCCTGGCTCTAGGGAGGATAACCTGGAAATACTAAAGAGTTGACTTTGGCCAGTTTGTAGAGGGATAACCTGGGTGTGGTGGTATAATCCCAGCTCTGGGGAGCTGAGGCAGGAAGATTGGAAGTTAAAGACTGGCCTGGGGGGCTGGTGAGATAGCTCAGCGGCATGAGCGCCTGCCTGGCAAGCTCAAGGTCCTGAGTTCGACTCCCAGTACCCACATAAAGGAAATAAAGGGCCAGTGATATCACTCAGCAGCACAAGCGCTGCTGGCAAGTGCGAGGTCCTGAGGTTGACTCCTGGTGCCCACGTTAAAAAAAAAAAAAAAAAAAAAAAAAGACTGGCCTGGGCTACATAGAAAATCCCTATCTCAAAAAAAAAAAAAAATAAATAAAATAAAAATAAAATGTGGAGAGACAAACATCTTTCCTCCAGATGCAGTTCTGGAATGCATGTAGAATGGCTTCTCAAGCCATTGCACATGACCAAGCAAGCAGGCAGCCTACTCAATAAGGCACCCCTCCACTCTGCCGCACCACTCTGGCTCTCGCTCATGTCCTGCAGTTCCTCACTCCAACAAGATCCTCACATGGAAGCCTTTGTTGCAGGCTCTTCTGCCCAAGGAACCCAGATTCAGACAGAGACAGAGTGGCTGCCCCTGGGAATGCCTGGCTCCCCAGGTGCAACCCATGAGAGGGCTCAGTTAACTCACGATTCCCCTCAGCTTTCCTCTCTGGTTCAGAAATTTAACTTTTTCACAACCAAAAGGGGATCCTTGAGGGGGGCGTGGCTCATGTTGTTCAAACCATAGGACGCCGGTCTGTTCGGTTACCTCAGAAAATATAACTGTCAGAGAGTGCTGGAGTTAACTAGATCATCTTCTCTCTCTAGTAGGTGAGAAACTTGAGAGGACACGCAGGCAGGAAGTCCCTCAGGGAGCAGAGGATACTTAGCAGTTCCGGAGGGTTCTCCGCATCCTGTGACATATGTACCTCTTGGCTATACAGCTTAAGGATCTCTCAAGACATCGGAAGTAGCCTTATCGAGGACACTGTAGTGGCAAGTCGGCTTGGCTAAGAACTCTTTCAATACTGTACTTAGCTGGGCACCATGTGTATTTGCTCTGTCACATTCCTATTTTTATGCTTCTATGTCATCATTATTGTTTTTACTGCTATTATTATTGTAAAGAGTGTAATATTTGGGAACATGATTAGTGCATTTTTCTCTTGCCTTTCAAAGGATCTGAACTTTTCCCATGGTGGGTCCTGAGCATCCATCTGCCTGGGGAGAGATTAAATTGTTACAGAATAATGCAAAAAAGAAATAAGAAGTTAATATTCTATTACTGACATTTAAAATTAGATTTCTCAGCAAGGCACTAATCTTTAGATCCAGGCTACTATCTTGAGAGAGGTAGAATTGCCAGCCAGCTAAAATGACAGACTCAGAGGCACAATATCTGGTCCTAATTCAAGTTCTGCCATTTAGCAATTGTGTGACCTTGGGCAAGTTACTGAATTTCTGTATGATTTAGTCTCCTTATCAGTAAAATGAGGTCAATAAGGGTACCTATCTCAGGGGATTGTTATGAGAATTTAACAAGCTAATCCACATAAAGTACACATTTAACAAATGTTTATTGAGTTTCTCCAAATGCCAACCACTATAACACTTAGAAGCAGTGAGGAAGTGTCTAGAACATAGCGAGTTTCAATAAATGCAATAAATACAGACCATCTTTTTTTAATTAGTGCATTTTGTAGTACATAATGGGAAGTTGGTACCTGAGCCTATTACATCTTAATTCCTTTTTATCCCCTTTTCCTTCTTTCCCTCCCCTCTCCTCCATCTCTTGATCTTCTTTTTTTGTTTTGTTTTGTTTTGTTTGTACATGTTTGCAGTACATAATGTTTACATCCCTCGCGTAGTGTTGGTACATGTACATAACTCATCTTAATTCCTTTTCCCATCCCCCTTCCTTTCCCCCCTTCCCCTCCCTCCAGGCTATCATCTTACAACCTCTTTTATCTTTCCCTTTGACGTATCAAGAACCAGATTTTAGGGCTGGGAATGTAGCTCAGTGGTAGAACATTGCCTAGAATGTGTGAGGTCCTGGATTTAATCCCCAGTACAGAAAAGAAGAACTAGCTTTTAGAGTACCTGCACAGCAAGGATGCTGTCTCTGTAGGAGAAGGGGGTGCAATTAAAGTGAGGAAAATGAGGAAAGCCTTTCCTTTCGGTACTGAGTAACTGTGGGGAAAAGTGATGAAAAAAGGAGAGGAAAAAGAGACAATTCTGTCCATCACATGCCACATACACACACGAGTCACACATACACACCATACATACACACCACACATACCACCCACCACACATGCCATACCATATATACCATAAATCATACATACCACACATATCACATACCACACACGCTGTACCACATATATGTCACACCATGCACATACATATGTACCATCTACCACGTATGCACACACCACACATGCCACACCATGCACACACAACCACTTAGCACACCCATACTTTTGGGGCCAAGCTTCTGAAATAGTGAGAAAATTAAATGCATCAAAGATGTAGAGGCTTCCCATGGCAAAGTGCAGATATGAGGGTCAACTAGACTTGTGAGGCAGGAGGAGGGTGTCACTTACTTTTCTGAGAGTCTGTTGGTTCTAGAACCTTCCTGGAGTTCCAGCAGGGAGATGACCATGTGTAGACCCAGGGTAGGGGACCCAGGTGGAAGACATTGATATAGGAGAAATATAACTCCCAACCTGGTAGACATCAGATGGGCCAAGTTTGTGTCCCCTGAAATTGAAGAATGAATTCCAAAGGACAAAGGAAGTTAAGAGTAGGAAAGCTTTAATGAGGAAAAGGAATAGCTCCTGAGAGATAGGATGGGTCCCAAGTGGGTTGTCCCCGACGCCCTTTGTCAGGGGTAATTTATACAGCAAAGTCACAATGTGGGTACAACGTGGGTCAAACTATAATGAACCAATAGGATTACAAATATATCTCCTTAGCTAATACTGATCCAATAGAGAAGCAGGGCATGTAGCAAGGGTATATCATTAACCTTGGCTTATCTATGACTTCTAAAACAGGAACATTTCTGCGAAGGGATGGATCTAGGTGCTCTGGTCACCCACCTGCATGTCTGAAGCATATCTGGACTTAACGGACTGGGTGGTACTAATTACAGTATAGTCTCAAGTTCTGCCTATCGCTTATGCAAGTATGCAAGTATGGCCACTGTGACTTTATATTGAGGCCTTGCTTTCTTCAGATGCACCTCCAGCCACAAATCTGATGTCTTTGTTTTTACTGACTTCCTTGAGAGCCCAGTCCCTCTCTGATTATATATTAATTTCTGTCTAACTTAACTGCCTATAACAACATGACAGAAACATAGGGATCTCTGCCCAGCCAGGAACTACACAGTTTGCCAGGGAGTATTATATACAAGGCCCTGACAGGTGGAGAAAAAACAGATCACAAATCCCTTTGGCTGCCTGCTTTGGAGGCACATGCAGTGGCTGCCACTAGGGACAGGAGAGCCCTGGGGACACTGGGAACATGGAACACCATCATGTGACTGCAAGGGGCCACAGAGGTTGGGGGTGAGTGGACAGAAGGCTCTGAAAGCTGGAGATAAATATTTTTACACAGAAAGATAGACTATTTCCTAGAAGTATTATTATATCATTGTCCTGGGTTGAACTGAATCTAGATTTTCTTCCAGCTACCTGAAAGCTAAAGATAAAAAGAGATTCCAATTCTCTCTGGATTTCCAAGGTATAACAAAGCTTTACTACTTGGATACAATACATTTTATTGCTATTTTAGCGAATACTATCATCCATGGAGTCCCTTTGTTTCCAGGAATTGTCCTCCCCACCCACAGAGCAATGTTAGTAAACACCACATATTTCTATTCGGAGGCTGTGCC
Organism: Erethizon dorsatum; assembly: GCA_028451465.1. Classification (NCBI taxonomy): domain Eukaryota; kingdom Metazoa; phylum Chordata; class Mammalia; order Rodentia; family Erethizontidae; genus Erethizon; species Erethizon dorsatum. The sequence goes on from CM051829.1 coordinate 81,745,840, forward strand.
TCCTCTCTTCCCTACACCCTCAAGCCTGTGAACGATTGGTGCACAGGGGACATGTGGCTCCAGCCGGAACTATCAGAATCTCTGCCTTGGAATTTGGAGATTGCAATCCAAGGAATATGAGCTGTTAGTTGCTGAGACATGTTCATGGAATATTTCCAGAGCAGTGACTCCCAAAGCACTAGGGCAGCTCCCTGTGAGCCTCAAACCACCACCCCAAAATGCAAGTCTTTACACGAACATTGTTATGTGTGAATTAACTTTATACTGAATGCTGTACATTTGATGTATCATGAAGGACTGTTTTCTAATGATCAAATGGTCATTAGGGTTTGCTAAAAGTTAAAACAACCTAGTGAAAGTGGTTGTCGTAAGAATATCCCAAGATCTCTAACCGGGTGTGTGCTGAGGAGGCTTCTGCAGGGCCGTGACCAGTGGCGAGCTGGCCTCTCACAGGCTCCCAGACAGCTGGAATTCCTGCAGCTTGGGGTTACGCTGTCAGTGCCACAAAACATTACTTTGGGTTGACTGTGGGTTTTGATGGCTTAATTACATTGGTCATCAATTATAAATTACATTAATTATAAATTTCTGTCAAATTGGCTTCCTGATTGTTTGGCTTTATAATCATCAATTTAGTTTGTTTGTGGTTATTGCATGTTGTGATCTTTCGGGTCTACAATTTTGACTCTGAAACCATGCATTACAGTTCACGTAAGGATCGTCCTGCCCCATCCACACATACATGCCTTCTCCATTGCAATTGCACTAGTAAGGAGATAAGTCATGTAGTATAGACTTTTGTAGCCTCTGAAAGCTAAGAATACTCGAGAGGTTTCAAGGTTTTTGTAATTCTTCAGTGGGTCACAATGAAAATTCTACCACCTCTACTCCAGAGGAAGGATACATCAATATTGAGCCTCGAGAGTTCCCCTGATTTTCACCCTTGGTGACATCTCATTAATCAATTAACAACAACATTTCAGTCCACAAAAGGCTGCCTATGATTATAATGGCACTGAAAAATTCTGATTGCAGGGGCCGGTGAGATGGCTCAGTGGTGTAAGCGCCTGCCTGGCAAGTGCAAGGGCCCGAGTTCGACACCCGGAACCCACATATGAAAAAGGGGCCGGTGATATCGCTCAGCGGCAAGGCGCCTGCTGGCGCGCGAGGTCCTGCGGTCGACCCCCCGGTACCTACAAAAAAAAAAATTCTGATTGCACAGTGGCATTGTGATATCGTAGCACAGCCCATTATGCACCTGTTTGTGGTAACACTGGGGTAAACAGGCCTACTGTGCTGCCAGCCGTATTAAAGTATGGTGCATGCAATTACAAAAAATACATATACTTGATAATGATGATAAATAACTATGCTATTGGTTTATGTATTTACTATTCTATACTTTTTATCATTAGTTTAGAATGTATTCTTTCTACTTATCAAAAGTTTACTGTACAACAGTATGCCATATGATCCCAAAAGCAGCTTCCTGTGTCTTATGTTTATCATATTTCTTGACTGCATCAAAGAAGCCACATTAAATGATTGATCTGCACCATCTCTATTTGGGTAAGTCCATCCCAGATGTTTGTTCACACAATGAAATCACCTGACAACACAATTCCCAGAATGTATCCCCATCGTTAAGTGACATATGACCATACTTGTATCAAAAGAATCTTAAATATTATGGTTCTTATATCATAGACAAAATATTGGTGTATTCAGTCTTTCCCTCTCCCTCTGCTGTATAGAGAAAATTTCCCTACTTTATTTTTTGAATTAAAACATGGGTGGGATGGAGAAAGTAAAAGCTAATCAGATTTGTGTTATAAGTTATGTGGTACCAGGGAAGAAAGAGAGATGCAGAAGGCAAAAAGGGGAGTGAACCAGAGAGGAGTGAAGAAGGTGCCAGGTTGGCTGGAGAACTCTGGAAAGAAAGCAGGGAGAGCTTTGTAAGGAACGGCTGCCATAATGAGAGGGGACACGGATAAAGGAGAGTCTGGAAGGTCCACCGTGTGCAGAGACCACCTGAATGTGGCCAGCAGTATTCAGGTTTGAGCCTGACCGGTCCTCAGGATAAATTTTTCCTAAAATAGATGCAACAATTAGAGCCTAATCACTGGGTTACTACTCACTAAATTATAAATGTGTTTCAGTCTTACTTTCCCTGAGATTGTTAAAACACCTTGAGTGGAGTTTTGAGTGTTCCCAAATTCTTGAATCTCACATTACAGACAGTTTCTTAGTTTATTTCTGCAGGAAATCACATCAATCAAAAGTTGTTTTTATTAGTTTCTGTCTGAGGCTAACTTAACCTAAGTTCTAAGATGGTTGCTAATTCCCACTGAGCTCAAGACTCTTTTCTGACATATAGACGTAAGTAGACACCCTCTCGACCTAACTCTCAGCTGGTCCTCTTTCCACTATCCATGTGACCTCACTAAGTATCTGTTAATTACCTAATTGTCTATTTTATCCATCCAGTCAAATAGCATAAGTATAAGCTGTTCTTGTTATGATGGTTAATCAAAATCATTTGAGATTTTATAAAGCATAGATTCCTAGACCCTAACTCAAACCCACCAAATAAATTTCCCTGACAAATTGTAGTTATCTACTAGGCTCTGAATACATGACTTGGAATTAAAAAAAAAAAAAAATCCTTCCTTGGTGATACTGACAGGTTCTCCTGATTTTCATTGTTTTTTATTTTTATCAGTATGTGGTACATGTTTGCAGTACGTTATGATTATATTTATTGTAGGGAGTTGGTACATGTATCTAACACATCTTAATCCTTTTTACATCCCTTCCCTTTCCCTCCATCTTCTCCTGATTCTAACACTGCCGCAGTGTGGTTATTCTTTAAAAACATTTCCACATCCCATTGTGAAAGAAGACAAGTAGATGAGCCATGGATGTTTATTCCATGTCCCAAACTCACCACTCAGGTCACTGAGGGAAGCCAGAGGTTCACCCAATGGTGGGGCCTTCACATGGAAGCGTGAAGACAAAGGGAAGGAAAATCTCCCTTCAACCTACCTCTGCCTCAACAGGAAGCAGGAGTGGAGGGAGGCAGAGAGATCTGTTAAGAGGGCACAACCATAGTCCAGACAGATATGACAGTGGCCTGACCAGTGAGGTGGCCAGGATGGGAGGAATAAATGGATCTGAGATACATTCAAAAGATACAAGTTGCCAGATTGGCTGATTGAACAGATACAGAGGGTGAGAGAGAAGAGATCAAGAACAACATCCAGATTTCTGATATGAATGCTGGGCATGGTGGGTGCCACTTACCAGTAGCCAGAACACCGGGAAAGAAAGAGTTTTGGGGAAGTGTGGAAATAAAGAGTTTTGTTCTGGACATGTGATGTCTGAGTGCCTCTGAGACATCGAGGTAGAGATGTCAATTAGGGGGCTGGAGCTGCCAACTGGGAGCTCAGAAGAGAAGACGGGGCTGGAGATGTAATGTGTGAGTCAGCAAGCATAAAGATGTTATTTAAAACTATGGAAAGGGCGAGAACCACCTAGGAAGGGAATATAAAATCCTGCCCTCCCAGGCTCTCCTCCATGTCGCCCTCCACCACACTAGTCACTCTGAAATGGAAAGCTGATCATGGTGTTCACCTTAAAATTATGCAAAGACATTCAAAGAGATTATCTTTTTTCCTTCTTCTTAAGTTTAAATTCTACTAAAATTTTGTTTAAACTGCAAAAGGAAAACTGTGTTAACAGGTTGTATGTTGACCTAGTTTCACAGAAGAAATTATATAGCACTGATTAAAAGCCAGTACAATATTTGGAAAGTTAAGGAGAAACAGAGAATGCAAAGAAAAAATAATGAAGGCAAGTGAATAATTAAATTATTGCAAATGTGTTGTTTTTAACATTACTTTCTCAGAGTAATCAAGGTAATTCATACATGCAGTCTTAATTGCTTAAAAGGCCACTCACTAGCTGTGTGACCTTGTAAGCTGCTTTGACTTTTCTATGTCTCCTTTTGCATTTCCTTTAAAGTAAGTATAATGAGGTTGGCACTAGTTTCCTGGAAAGGTTGCTGAGAGGGCCAAATGAGCTAATGGAACTACAAACACTTGAAAAGCTTACAGGAGGGGGAGGAGTTATAGGCTCCTTAAATTCAGGGACTGTGACATATTGTGCTTATGTCCTCTCTGCCCAGCAGAGTGCCTGGTTCATTACAGGATTATTATTAGAAAGAGAAAAAATTATTCCAGGGCTCCCTATTGCCTTCAGAGTAAATATCAGTTGGGTTCCCCTGAGAGCAGAGTCGAAGATTAAGACTTGAATGGATAGAATGTATGAGGTTATCCAGAAAGCAAGGGTAAGGGAACAGCGAGAGAGAGACAAAGTGAAGAAGACAATGTGTGGTACAACAGGGACACCACTACTGAAGGCAATGGTGATCAATTCCGTGAGATGATTACCGAGCCACTTCCTGCACTGTCCACCTGAAAGACAGGAGACCAGAACGTTCATTCACCAGCTCCAGCCCCTCCACTCATGAGGCTGTCCTGCGATATTCAACCATTCTCCCCGTACAAGTGGAGCACCTCCTGCAACCTCAGAGATGCCCAGAAGCAGAAGATGGAGGAGGCTTGGTGTGGAATCTGTAAGGGGTGATCACCTTGAGCTGCTCAGCATCCTCCACCACTGCAGCAGCTGAAGCCAGAGGGAGCCAAGGTGTCCTAATATGGGTCAGCAACAGCTGTCCCCTATAAGACCCAAAACCTTCTGCCAGGCATTCTATCATTTGAATATGTTCCCCAGAGCTTATGCATTGGAAATCTAATCCACAGAGCAAGGGGGGGCACCTTTACGAGGCGGTTAAACTCAGAAGGGTTCATGAAGAAGTAATGCCATTATCACAGGAGTGGGCTCCCAATAAAAGGATGAGTTCAGCCTTCAGCTCTGTCTCTCTGTCTCTCTGTCTCTCTGTCTCTCTGTCTCTGTCTCTCTCTCTCACACACACACACACACACCCTTATGACTCTGGTCATATGATGCCTTGCACTATGTTATGACACACTGCAAAGGCCTTCACTCAATATTGGAGTTCCCAACCTCCAGAACTGCGAGCCAAATAAACTTCTACTGTTTATAAATTACCCAGTGTGTGGCATTCTGTTACCATAGCACAAAATGAACTAAAAATCCTACCATAACTCATAGGCCTCCTAAGGAAATTTTCCTGCCATCACACTCTTGCTGATGAGGCAGCTCCATGTGGCCTTTCTCTGGACCTCATATTCCTGCCCACCTCCTTGAGCCACAACTGCATAGATGGAGGGTAGGCACCTGTCCTCAGGACAGCCAAACTTGAAACAGGTTGGTAACTCATAACTAGGTGAGACTAATCAATCAGATTCTCTCTCTGGGGGATTTGAAGTGGGAAAAACCAAAAGAATGAGTCCAACAGCAGTAGGGATTGAAACTGATGGGATGAAAAGTAAACATGCGACTATGAAAATAGGTCAAGTTTACTAGGGATGGTGGATCAGAAAATTTCATCATAAAAGAGATGATTCTTGAACTGAGTCTTGAAGGGTGACCATGAATTAACCAGACAGACAAAATGAACTGAACTATGAGCAGACGAAGATGATGAGATATTAAACGGCAAGGTAGGGAAAGGAAAGTGAGCACGAGACAAAGCTAGCTGGTGATGGGTGAAGTGGAGATGCCCAAAGAGAGACTGACTTTTCTTACAGGAAGGCCCAGAACTACCCTGAAGGTGTCGTTCCTGCTGTTCCAGAGGCTTCCCTGGGTCTGTGTCTTCTGAGCACAACACACTTTTTCACATAAATGTGCTAAGGGATCCAGACCCAGAATTCTGTCACTCCTCACATATGCCACATTCTTTCATGCCAGCCCTGCCTCAACTTTCTGGGCAACTCTGTTCTCCTCTAAAATTCAGCTTAGATATCAGAACCTTTCTTGGCTCCGCCATACCCTTATAATCCTGAGTCACATGCCTGTGGTTATGGTTTGTGTCTAGATGTCCTCCCAAAGCCTCATGCGACCACTTTTCAGAGGCTTTTTCAGAGGTGGCTGAATCTAGAGTGTGTGATGCTGGGATTAAGGGTGTGATTAGTACATCAGTCCACTGGTTGGTTTGGCATAGTTCTGGCTGGGATTAAGGGTGTCAGTGCTATACCCACCCTAGGGCAGGTAGCCTGCATACAATATAAGGGACAGAAAGAGTCTTGTCTCTGCCCCTTGTTGCTTTGCTACCCTCTGAATGCCATGAATGTTTCTCCTCCATGAGGCCTGTCTGCTACACCACGCTGCCTTGGAGTCAGCCAATTATGGATTAAAACCTCTACAAACTGTGATCCAAGTAAACTTTTCCCCTTTAACTTTGGGTATTGTGTATTTTGTCCTAGCAATGAGAAAAGTAACTATGACATCTGTCTTCTGGCCTCTTTGATTCCCACACCTATCCTGTTGTAGTATTGAGTTCTGATTATTGATATTCTTATCTGTTACCATTACACTGAGAACTCCCTGAAGAACAGAACAACTGCTCGTCCATTTAATAAATAAATAAATATATTTATTGGATTCTGTCCATTCCAGAATCTTCTTTCAACTCTTCTTACTCACTATAGGCTCCTTGAGCTGTGAGCTGCTCTGTTTTTAAACCCCACAGCTTCTGGCACTTCTGGCACTCAATATATATACATATATTGAGTGCTGATTATATGCCAGTCATTGTTCTAGACACTGGGGATATAAAAATGAATAAAGCAGATAGAGTTCTTGTTCTCATGGAGCTCACACTTTAAATGTTTGTTGGATGGACAGATGTATGGATATTTGAGTGGGTGAGTGGATGGACAGATGGATGGTCAGACAGACAGACAGGTGGACGGAAGGACAGTTGTATGGATGGATGGATGGATGGATGGATGGATGGATGGATGGATAGATGGAAATATGGATGGAAGGGTGGATAGATGGATGGATGGTTGGGAGGATGGGTGGGTGGATAGATGAATGGATAAGTGAATAAGTAGGTGAAATTTTGAGGTGGGAAAGCCCATTATAAGGGATCAAAAGGACCCCTTTTTCAATTAAAATTTTAGTCACTTCTTAGTCCCAGGCCAGATTCAATTTCATCCCTGTAATAGTTATGAATTACTATGTAACAAATTGCCCTGTGATTGAGCAGCTTAATAAGACAATTATTACCTCACAGTTTCTGTGTGTCATGAGTTTATACAAGGCACAACAGGAATGACATTTCTGCTCTCCAGTCTCTGGAGTCAGCCTGAAAACTTGAAAGCTGGGAACTGAAGTCCTCTGAAGATCTGTCTGCTGATACACTATCTGCTTTGAAGGTAGTGCCCTCGCGTGGTTGTGGCGAGCTAGTTACTACTTATCTGGGTCTCTACCTGGCGGCCTCTGTGTCCTCACTAATAGCAGTTAGAGTCCCTCTGAGCAAATAATCCAAGAGAAAGCGAGACAGTGGTAACAATGTCTTTTTTTTTTTTTTCTTTTCTTCCAAGACACGGTTTTACTATGCAGTTCAGGCTGGCATTGAACTCACGTTGTAGCCCGGGTTAGCAATGTCTTCTAGACCTAGTCATTAGAAGCAAATTATTCAGTCTGGCCCATGTAAGGAGTAGGGACAAAGTCAAGTTGTAGACATATTTTAAAACATCCACAATTCCTCTATTTATTTATTTATTTTGTGTGTGTGTGTGTGTGGGTACTGGGGGGTCGACCTCAGGACCTCGTGTGCCAGCAGGTGCCCGTGCCGCTGAGCGATATTACCGGCCCTTTTTTCATATGTGGGTACTGGGAGTCGAACTCAGGACCTCACGCTTGCCAGGCAGGCGCGTATGCCACTGAGCTATCTCACCGGCCCCAATCCCTCTATTTAGATCCAAAGTTTGACTTATTTTTCCTCCAGCTGTCGTCATATTCTGTCAGACTCCTCCCTCATAATCGTCTCTCCACCTGTTAGGACAGTTTACCCAATCTCACCCCTACCAGCCTGTCTGAATGAGTACGGCCCTTTGTATTTTAGGGTTTAACTGCTAATCCCTACAGAGAAGAAAAGCAAAAGGAGGTTTAAAATGACAAATATGAAGAAATTATAAAGATACAAGCAAATTGATAAAGAACCAGAGAGATTATTACCCTGGGCTTCCCGGAAACCACCATATCTCTCAGACTCGCCTTCAGAGGGCCCCACAGGGGAGTCAGTTCTCACCCTCGGACTCACCTGCTCCTATCTGCCGGATGGCATAATAATCTTCTCAGGCTTTAGCCCAAGGATATCTACTTGACATCTTTCTATATCTGATGAAATTTTTGGTCCATTCCAGAATCTTCTTTCAACTCTTCTTACTCACTATAGGCTCCTTGAGCTGTGAGCTGCTCTGTTTTTAAACCCCACAGCTTCTGGCACTTCTGGATTGTGCCCTGATCCCTGGACACAAGCAAAGGAAGGCCTGGCTCCAGATTTCTTCCCTATGCTTTGGGTGTCCCATACAGACACGAGGGCCCCAGCACTGTCATCTCTAGCTCAGAGACCCTAACTGTCTCTCCCCAAACTAACCTCCACACCTCAGTCAGAGTGACCTAAGGACATATCTGGTCTTGCTGCTCCTGTTCTTGAGGTTCTTCAGTGGTTCCGCCTTGCCCCAGGACAAAGTCCACACTCCTAGACAAAGTCCACAAGGCCATTTATGACAGTGCTTTGATTTGCCTCCCTGGACATTAGGTTTAAACCAAAAAGAACTATGCTCACCCAGTTCTATCACACACATGGGCCTTCACCTGAGCTATTAGCTCCACCTACAAAGTTCACCTCCCCCACCTCACCCCAGGCCTGCCTCAATCCTGTTGGCTTTCAGGTGTTAGCTTGGTGCCTGACTTCACCCCACCCCAAGTTAACTCACAGGGCATGCTCTCACTTTCATCCTGCTTCATCATCCATCTACACTGTTAAAATCTTGAAGGCCTAAGCCAAGCCTGTGTCCTTACCACCTGCCACCATGCCTGGTTTATAGTATTGTTCAGTGAACATTTGCTGATGAATGAACAAATGAGCATGTAACAGGGGTTCCTTTGAACCTGTCCTTTGCCTCTCCCTTCCTTTCGTCTTTCCTCCCTTCCCTAATCCTTTTTGCTGAAGAGAAGCCCTTCCTTAGGTTTTCCTTTCCTCAGGTTTTAGTTAACCAGCTACAAGAGGTGAAAGTCCCCTGTGATGTTGTCGCCAGAGAAAAGGAAAGCACGTCCACCCCTTCCTGTTCTCTGAACTGCCTTTTCCCTCCCTGTGAAAGCTCTTCGCACTCCCAAGCCCCCATGATAGAGCTTTGAGGAGCTATCCTCTCCATCTCCTTCAGGGCCAGGTTTGAATAAACTCGATTCCTTCCCACCAACTCTCAACACATCTCCTGAGTTTCAGTCACTTGGGCAGTCCCGACATTTGATTTTGGTAACACACCGAGGCCCCTCACCATTGTCCTCCAGTCCTCCAGGCATCCATGACTCTGTTCTCTGGAAGGCCTGCGTTGGTCCTGTGCTGCTACTGTCACATGCAGTTGCCTAAAGAGCACTGACTTACAGGGGGCACTAAGGTGAGCCAAGCTCTTCTGTGGCTTTCCCTGTTTTGGGCAGTCTCAGATTGCTAGCTGCTCTGTGATGTGGGAGATCAGCGCCAACCCCATAATCCATGTGACAGGCCCCTCCTTCCTCTAAATCTCCAAAGAACAAGGAAGTTACCTGCCATGTGGTCCTCCTCTCTGCATGAGTAACCGAAGCCGTGGTTAGGGTTGCCAAACGACCACTGAGTGTGAACCCTCCCCCTTCCTAAAAAAGTTTGGCTGATCTGCACCCGACTGTATGGTCCCTTTACAAGAGGGACTTAGAGGCTGGGCCTGCAGAAGACCAATGGGAAATTAAAAGCAGAATAAAGCTTGGCATCTCTGCCTTCATTTTATATCTGCTTCCTTCGCTTTAAAACTTTGGGGCAGATCCCTGCGCAGCTCTGCACATGGGTATGGGAGTGTCTGTCTAAAAACTGGTAGTACATAGTTCAGCCCTAAATTTACCTAACTTATCTCATCCCACTTCAAGAGTGAGGACACCAAAATAAGAGCATTTTCAGGATTTTCAGGGACATTCAATTGCTAACTTCTATAAAATCTTCTTCCAGACCCCCTAAAGTAGCACCTAAAAGTCTCAAGTCATTGCCCTAAACCTGTAGTCACCATGGATTCCAGGAAAAGCAGAGCCTAACAGAATACCCCATGATGAGATTGCCCCACTATGCAGGAACAGTCACCCCATTCTAGAAGCTGAGGCTGCCCCCCCATACCTGTGCAGGAATAATCATTTTATGGAGAGCAAACTGCTCCCTCACAAGAACCAGTCCCGAGATCACCGCACTACAGCTTCGCCAGGATCATCTATTCTGCCAGCTGTGCAAAAACCCCAGGTATGAAAATCCCCAACCTTTGCCTCTACAAAACCTCAAAGACAGGTCTTGAACCTCTTTATCTATCCTCCCAGCAGAGCCATGCTGATTATAAAGCCCTTCTCCTGTGTCTCAGCACCGCTGGAATGGTGTTTTGGAACTGGTGGCCAACCTGGTGGGTCAGAATCCCCAGAACCAGCACTTCTGTCCTAAACTTCAGAAACAACATCTCTGACGGTAGTCAAAGCAGTTCTTTACAGAGCCATACCTTCCAAAGCTGACAGACTCAGAGCACTGAGGGCTGTGACTAATTTCCACCCCTTGTACCAGTATCTATAAGGTTTGAGAGCCTGAACTCTAGAATCACACTGCTTGAGAAGGGGCCTGGCTCTACCACTCACTCTAGAGGAATGACTTCGGGCAATCGGAACGACCTTATTAACTTCTCATCTTTAGGGTCCTCATCTACGAAACAGCGATAGATAGTAATAGTGCCTTCTTAGTATTGTTGTAAGGGATAAATGACACCATCAGTGTGAAAGAGGTTAGAACAGAGTAGATCCTCAAAAAGTTACAGCTGTTATTATTTGCACCTAAGGAAAAGCAAAACCCCAGGGGGAATGTTCCTTACTCTAACTCTCCTCCCACTTCTTCCCTTTCACAGTCCTCTCTCCAAGCCTTTTCTCGGTTGGGATGGGGCAACAGGGTTGTTTTGCCCTGCTGGTCCCTCAGGTGAATGTCGGTGTCGTCTTTCTCTACCCAGGACTCTGCCAGTCAGCTGAGACCCGCACACGTGTGCTGGGCGGGAGTGATGATGGACAGAGGGTGTTTCACCCTCACTTCAGCTTCTCTGCACAGCAAATGCTGCAGTCTGTTTCTCCCTGAGTGACCTGAAAGGAAACACCCTTCACTACAGCAGTAATTAATTTTCTTCCAAAGAAGGCAATCTTGGATATGTAAAGAGTGCATATTCTTCCCATTAACACAGCTTTGACCCTGCTGTTTGAGAAATAATTATTCTCAAACATTCTTATTATGCTAAAGGACCACTGCCTTCTTTCTTCCACTGCCAGGTTTTTGGTTTTTTTCTTAAACCAAGCATCTCCCTGTTAACCTAAAAAGTCTTCAGCCTGAATCCGGAGACTAATGGCACCATCTCCTTGGCACACTTCCTCTGATCCTCAAATAGTTGTTTTTCTTGTTGCTCATCCTACTGTCCACTTCCCTCTTCGAAGTTTCAGCCCTTTGTGGGAACTCCCACTCAGTGGCAGTTTCCAGCCTGAAGGCCATGGCTTAGTCCCAGCCCCCTGCAGAGATGACTAACACATCCTAAAGCCAAAGATGAATCACTCAGGTTACCAGCTCGAAGCAATTATCTCACAGACCCTATGACCTCCTCCAGTGCCCACCTCATCTTACCCCATCCTCCTGGAACTGTGGTTTGGACTTTTGTGCCTGTCCACCCACCTGGGGTACACTGGCGCCCACATTCCTAGCATCAGGGCATCATCCCTGGGTATATGTTCCTTTTATACTCTATGGCATTAATAAAACCGTGTTGAGGTAACATTCAATCCCCCATTCTGACTACAACTCCAAATCGTGCCACAACTGAGCAACACTGTACACCCCCACAACCACTGAGAACCTTCGTAATCTATTGTATTGTAGTCCTACAATTTCTCTAATCCCTCAAACATGCAATAACAATAAACGAAATTCCTTACTGGGGAAGAAAAGGAGCACCCCCATGCCCCAATTCCCCAAGAAACTCCTAAGAGAAATTCCACATAAATCCCAAGCCCAGTGCTCCCGGAAACAGCCAATAACCAAGCACCCCTAATGGGCTCTCCAGCTCACTCCACCCCACCCTCCGCCCCAATTTTCTAAATCTGCTCAGCAACCATTAAATCCAGAAACTAATTTGTAAAGAAAACAATGAGAAGGATTCCAGTGGAAGGTCCCACCAGGACTGTGTGCTGTAAAGAACAGAGAAAGGCACCTGGAGAGAAATGCCTATTAACATTCAAACACCCAGTGGAATGCAAGCTGACCCACTGCAAAATGGAAATCTGGCCCAGCACCCAGGGGCCAGCAGTCAGGTTCACATTATTTATCCTGCAAACAGAGTCAGTAATAGCAAGCAAACTCGGGCCCTGCTCCCTGAAACTCAAGGAAAGCCTGCAAAGAATCCCCAGGATAAGTGCCTGGGTTACTTTGGAGCAGTGCTATTTGGAAAAAAAGAAAAAAAAAAAAAAAAAAAACGGAAAATCAAGATGAGAAGTGGGAGAGGGAGAAAGAGCCAGAGAGGCTGGAGAGGCAATGAGGCGGCAGAAGGGCAGCCTGGTGGTTCTTGCGCAGTCCCTGCAGAGACAGCCAACCTTGCCAGGAAGGAAACACTGATTCGATCTCCTGTTCTTCATGGATGGGGGCCGGGGACTCGGGGATGAGTACAGATTCACCTTGAGTCATCCAGTGAGTCATGGACGGGAGGCAGAAATAGATCTTATGACCCATCATTCTTTGCTGCAGACGTCTTGTTGCATCTGGAACCAGGACTCCTGAGTGGGGATGGATTCCAGTGTTCCTTTGGAGCCGGGTTGGTTCATTTGATGAGATATCTGTCCTCTTCCATTCCAAGGGCAAATAAGTTAAGAGCCTAGGACCAGAATCTTCAAACAAACTTTCCTAGCCAAGGCTACCTCTCCACTCAGATCGAGCACACCTGTTTCCTGTCCTCTGCAAACATTTGCTTTCCATTTCTCCTTTGCCTCTCCTGACTTCTGGCTTTCACACACCAGGTCTATGTAGACTACTGAATCTCCCTGAGAGCTCACGCATCCCAGAATCTTTCCTTGATTACATGGACCCAGTGTTTCTATTTTCTCTTCCTTGTACTCCCAGGGCTGACGAGAAAGTGCGGAAATCCAAGGTCGCTTCAGTTCCAGTGTCATCAGAACTCAGAGTTAGTTCTGATTGCACCCTCTTCCTGTGCTCAAGGAAGGTGTGCCTTCCCCAGCCCATTCGTGTTTTAGGACTACTCATGTGAGGATAGTAGTGTTTTCAAATATCAATTTTATTATTATTATTCAGGGATGTCTCTCCAAAAGGTGTCTTTCCATCGGGTCACTCACAGTTTCAAGAGGATAGGACAGGTCACACCGTGCCACGTGGGGAAACGCCAGGGGTAGTGGAGGGAGAGGGAGCAAGGGGAGAGGCAGGCACAGCCTTTCTGCAGGATGGAGCAGGAGAAGCAAGGTGAGCAAATTTAGGATTGGCTACTTTAAATCATTTCAGTGGACTCAGAAGCACAGAACTTGTCTCTAGTTGCCTGGTACACAGTCCTGGGGTGATTAGGGCAGGTGAATAGTGGCCCAAAATGTGAGAGCCAGTGAAAGAGGCAGTCGGGGTATGAACTCTGGGAGGGTTGGTTGTTTGGTCTGGGAGAGGCGTGCTCCTGGCAAGCACTGTAGTTTACCATCTCTAGGAATGGACTAGCCCTGGGAGGAAACATTTCTCAAGGGTCACCAAGGCTCCCAGAGTTAAAGCATCAGAAATACAGAAAATAGAAAGGCAGGATTAATGCCAGGATCCTTGGAGCTGCTGCAGCCATCTTGGGACCATAGGGAACAAGCAATTCCTGAGAAGCCACCCCATCCCCCTGAACTTGTTAAATCACTGGGTGAAATGACTCTGACTCTTCTGATCTCATTTTAGGAGATAGCAAATCCCTTCGTGCTTTAGCCGCCTTTGTTCAGTTACTATTTTATTGCATCTGAAAACATCCTAAGTAATATGATATCTAAGCCTTCAGTTTACACCAAAGGTAGAAATTCTTGAGAGGCTGAGGCAGGAGAATTGCTAGTTTGAGCCCAGCCTGGGTAACTTCAGTACTTAGTGAGATCCTGTCTCAAAATAAAAAGGGCTGGTGATGTAGCTCAGCGCAAAGTCCCTGGGTACAATCCCTACTACAGCAAAAAAAAAAAAAAAAAAAAAAAGTAAAAATTCTAACTCCAATGTTTTGTTATGCTAGAATTATACACAATGGAATACTATCTGCCGTAAAGAAAGGTAAACTGTAGTCATTTGTAGGAAAATGGATGTACCATGAGACCATAAGTTTAAGTGAAATAAATCAGACACACAAGCTTAAATATCAGGGCAGGTGAGATGGCTCAGTGGCGTAAGCGCCTGCCTGGCAAGTGCGAGGGCCCGAGTTCGACTCCCGGATCCCACATACGAAAAAGGGGCCGGTGATATCGCTCAGCGGCACGGGCGCCTGCTGGCGCGCGAGGTCCTGAGGTCGACCCCCGGTACCCACAAAAAAAAAAAAAAAACAAGCTTAAATATCACATGGTTTCTGTTATATGAGAAACCTAAAATGAAAATAAGGAGCAAAATAAAAGATAGATAATAGGAAGGAGGGAGCTAGATCTTTCTCAAAAGGGAAGGGGATCAAGAGATTAGGGGGGATAGGGGATGAAAAAATGAATTAAAATGTGTTATGTACCAACTTCCCACAAGGGATGGAAACATTATGTACTACACACATGTACTAATAAAATAAATTTTCTTAAAAAAAAGAATTGCTTTTTAAAGAACAAGTAGCTTGGGCCAGTGAGATGGCTCAGCAGCATAAGCGCCTGCCTGGCAAACACAAGGTCCTGAGTTCGACTCCCGGTACCCACATACGAGAAAAGGGCCGGTGATATTGCTCAGCGGCACAGGCGCCTGCTGGTGCGCAAGGTCCTGACTTCGACCCCTGGTACCCACAAAAAATAAAATAAAATAAAATAAAAAATAGAGAACAAGTAGCTTGAAATAACTTAATTCCCAGGATGCAGGAACTACAGATGTAGTCCTAATAACCCAATGCATTTGTTTAGTTTTGTATTTCTTGGTTTCTCTCAGTAGCTGCATATCTTCTCCAGAGTCAAGTAAGAAGTGACAAACGAGTATTATGTAAGCATCTTAAGGAGGGAGGCATCTTATGCCCATCTTCTTTTCCTCTTGACTCCTAGATTTTCATGTCCATGTTTCCTCTTGAAGACATGGTCGGACCTGAGGGAAGTCACATGGCTAGGAGGGAAGACGTGATCTGGAAGGGGTGAAAGTAATGAAACGCAATTGCTATTAGACTGCAGATTCAAATTAGTATAATGGGAAAACATCTTAGAAGTGAGAACACAGGATTTCTAATGGCTGGAGTATAGCTCAGTGGTAGAACATTTCCCTAGCGTGCACAGAACCCTGGGTTCAATCCAGCACCAGAGGGGGAGAAAAAAAGATAAGGTTTCTACTCTTGGCTTGGCTGCTGTCAGATATGTGCCCTCTGCCAAATCAAATCACATTTCTAGGCTTCAGTTTTCTCAACCATAAAATGAAAGAACTGAACTAAATTATTCCTGGTCACTTCAAACATTAAAATTCCATGAATTTTAATAAACAGATCACCCCTACCCTCCTTCTACTAAAATGCCAGCCATATATGATCCAATTCATTTTTAGAGATAAAGACTGTTACATGAATTGGAAGAACTGGTTGTAAATGGCTTTGTTCTAGTGAGATATAGAGATAAGTATTATCCATTATATTGTGAACACTACCATTATGGGTTGAATCATGTGCCTCTCTCCTAACCTCCAGCACCTCAGAATATGACCTTATTTGGAAATAGGTTCCTTGCAAATGTAACTAGTTAAGGTGAGGTCATACTGAAGTAGGGTGGGCCCTTAATTTAAAATGATGGGTGCACTTACAAGAAGAAAGACAGAGAAGGAAAGAGAAAATACCACATGAAGAGTACCAAGGGAAAATACCAGGTGATTTGTGAGGCATGTATAAGGCAAGGAATGCCAAGGATTGCCAGCAAACACCCAATGCTAGAAGAGGCCAGGAAGGTTTGGGGGTGGGGAAATGGCCCTACCTGTAGGTTTGGCTTTAGAATTCTAGGCTCTAGAACTGTGCAGCTACACATTTCCTTTTTTTTAGTCAGCCAGTTGGTGGTACATTGTTACAGCAGCCCTAGGAAATGAATACAGAGACCAATAGCTGTATTCATTGAATGCTTACATGGACCAAGAGCTGTGCTAAGTAGTCTATGTACAGAGCCTCCTAATTTTCACAACTTTATAATGTTCATGCTATTTTTACCCACATTTTACGAGTGGAAAACATAAGGCTTTGGGAGTTCAGATCACGCCCATAATCATCCAGGCAAGTGGATTTTGTCTATCCGAAGCTTCTGTGGGTACCACGCTTTGTGTTGTTTTGCGTGCTCACGATGTCTGTCCAACCAAACTGTATAATACAGCACCCCAAATTTAGTATGTCCAAAGTGGTATTTTCCATTTTCCCATCAAACTTTAATTTCACATTAAAACAGGTCCTTCTCACCACCCCCCATCTTAGTTGGTGACTCTGTGTACTGGCTCAAGCCAAACTCGAGTCATCCTCATGTTCTCCTTCCATCTACTCCACAAAAAACACCAGAAAACGCTGAATCATCAGGCAGTATATTAAATCAGTCTCGCCACCCCTACGGTCACACACACCCCATCCTAGCCCACAAGTCCCTCTGAGGTGACTACTCTCCCAATCCAGGTCATATTACTGTCCTGTTTGAAACCCGCCTGTTATGGCTTGTGGATGTCCTCTCAGAGCCTCATGCAGCCATAGGGGGGTGCTTTTCAGAGGTGGCTGGATCTAGAATATGTGGTGCTGGGATTAAGGGTGATTACTAAATCAGTCTACTGATTGGTGTGGCAGAGTTCTGGCTAGGATTAAGGGCGTGAGTGCTACATCTGCCCTAGGGTGGGTACCCTGCATGATATATAAGGGACAGAAAGAGGGCTAATGTACTTTCACCTGTCTGCTTGCCATGGACTATTTCTCCTCTGCGATGCCCCTCTTTCATCCCCACCCTGCCTTGGAGTCAGCCAATTATGGACTGAAACCTCTACAAACCGTGAGCCAAAACAAACCTTTCCTCCTTTAACTTTGGGTGTCTGGTATTTTGTCTCAGCAATGAAAAGAGTAACTAAGACACCTCCATGGGCTTGTCAGTACACTTTGAATAAAACCACTCATTGCATGGTCCCTTTGATTTGGCCTTCACCCTGCTCTGTAACTTCAGCATCCCTCCTTAGCCATCCTGGTCATTTTTGTGGTCCTCAAACATTCCTCAGGACTTCTATATGGAAATGTTCTCTTCCCCAGAGCTTTGCCGTGTTACCTCCTTCTCATTATTCAGACCTCGGAGTCCTCTCCTGACCCCATACTTCAACTAGGCCCATTCTCTAACCTCACTCCATCCTATTACCGTTTTAAAATTTTTCTTATTATCTGAAAATTACTACATATAAATTTTTATTAACTTACTTTTTTGCTTGTCTTTTGTCTTTCTCCATTAAAATTTAAACTCTAGGAGAGCAGGGCTCACCTATCCTGGTTCATTGCTTTATTCCAATGCCCAGAATAGAGTTCAGTACATAACAGGTGCTTCATAAAGACTGCATGAACAAAACCTTAGGTTTCTCAAACCAGACCCTGTGTTTCTGGTGTCACTCTCATATCTTTTGTTGTTCCATGTTCATTGTTGTGACCCAAGCAGGTGTTCACCAAATGCTTACTGTTAGATGATCAGAGAAATCTTTCTTCCAGAATGTCCCTTCTCCTTAATATAGAATTTTCTGGATGGTAACAAGATTTCACATTCAAAAACCATCACACACACACACACACACACACAAAAACGCATCACACAGTGTGCATAGATGAGACTCAGCAACGTCCCCTCCTTTTTTTTTGCACTGGAAATTGCACTTAGGTTCTATGCACTGAGCTACATCCCCAGCTTTTTTTGTTTTTTAATTTTGAGACAGAGTCTTGCTAAATCACTAAATTGCCCAGATTAGGCTTGAACTTGTGATCCTCCTGCCTCAGCTTCTCAGAGTACTGGGATTACAGGTGAGTACCACCCTGCCCAGTTCCCTCCATGTTTTTCTGTAAAGGACTTCTCTGTTTGGCCAGATCGTCATCCTCTGTGTGCATAAAGCCGTGACCTACCTCAAACTTGGGACCTGACTGGTCAACTAAGCTCAGATAGGTAAACACTTCCTGGATTTTTAATTACTTCCAACACAGAGAAAACATTTGGAGCCACTTGCTAGTCATTCTGCATCTTTTACCACTTCAAACTGCTTAGGAAAATGAGTTTTTCTGCCACCAGAGACAAAGAAGAACACTAAGGACTTTTTTTTTTTAAATTAAGTCTGTATTTGGTGTTATTCTCTGAAGCATTGCATCTATTTGTAATAAACGATAGTAGGTTTGTATTTTTTGGAAATTGATTTCAGCGCTCTCCACAGTACCCCATTGTTTTCACTACCCCACTGACTTCGAAGCCTCTCCAAAATCCACCTGGCAGGTCACCCAGGTCCAGCAATGGGTTCCTGGAGCCCTTGAAAAGTCCACAAGACACAGTCAACTGAGAAGAAAGTGAGCCCTTAATAATGAGTCCTGGACAGAATTACTGCTGTTCTGAGAATATCACACAGTACAGAAACTCTCCACACAGCTGTTTGTATCTGGCCCCACCTTATTCGCTCATTCCCATTCTGGCCTAATTACTCCAAACCAGGAAGAAGAAGGAAACTGATTTAAAGAAAGTTAAGTGAGCTTGGCATTAGCCCCTAAGTAGGAAGCAACAGAATCTCACTTGGACAGTATTACTTCCCAACAAAATCATCCAAATTCGTCATTTCATAAAGGTGTTGGAAAAGCAATCTGATTATCATTGTGGTTTTGGTTAAGATTTCCTTGTTTGCAAATAGCAAAAATTCAAATAAGCTTAAATAAAACAGGAAAATTAATTATATGAATATATGAGTATCTCACAGACCCCAAGATCAGGGAGAGACTATAGATACTAGGAAAGATTTAAACCAGGAGCTAGAAAATCCACAGGAACTTAATCAGCCATTTCTTGTTTATTTTTCACTCTAGGATCCTGTTGACTATCATCTCTGCTGCTCTCTGTGCCTCTATTTCATCCTTCTCTTACAGAATGCCTTTTTCTGCTTCTCTCTCTGCCTGATAGCAACCATTCAACTCCCAAGTTCAAATGTTCTCAGTTCTAGGAACACATGGGACCTCACTGTCCCTGAATCATAATTCCAAGTTCTGAGGAGGAGGAATCTGTTGACTTAGTCTGAGTCAAGTATTCCTTCCTAATCCAATCCACTCCTGGCCAAGTGAACATGTAATAACACATACCGACATATACCAACTCTTCATAACGAATGTAATCAGTGTGTACCATAAACATGTATGTACTAATAAAAATATAACTTAAAAAAAATAACACCTACTGGGAAACCATCTCAATAAACAGATGCAATGAGGCATTGACGGTTCTTAGGCAAAGAGGTTACACTGAGCAGGAATCCCCCAAAATATCAAAATTGTAT
This sequence comes from Erethizon dorsatum, assembly GCA_028451465.1. Lineage (NCBI taxonomy): Eukaryota > Metazoa > Chordata > Mammalia > Rodentia > Erethizontidae > Erethizon > Erethizon dorsatum. The sequence goes on from CM051829.1 coordinate 81,765,767, forward strand.
CACTACTCTGCATGTACATACAGCCACCTTTTCATTCTGCCACACCTGCTGTTCTTTTCCCATAACTCAGCTAACCTCCAAGTGTTAAAAGTGACTATAGTCATGCACTTTGTTGCTTTTATCTGAAAGAGTATCATTCCTTATTAAAATTTTTTAATAAATCCTGAAATCATTTTTCCACAGTTATTTTTTTTTTTCCTTCTTTTTTCCAGATGTCTGAACAGGGGTCTCCAAGCTCCTAGTCCTAGTTACTTACTCTCCAACACTGGAAAGGGACTCAGTGGTCAATCCCTTCTAGAAGTAATTTAGAGACACTGGTAGCTATAATTGTATCAGCCACCCACATTCAGGATTGCTGCTTTTCCCTAGAAATCTCTGCAAGTGCTTGGTTTGATTGCACACACTATTACTGATTATTTTCAGTTACATAGCTAGCTTTCATTTATACCTAATCACCCTGTAGCACAAGGATGATTATGTGTTGATTAACTTTAAGATGAATTTCAACATTAAACTCTGCCCATTATTTTAGCTTACCTACTTTGTTTTGTGTACAGAATTGATTGTTGACTCTAACTTAAAAATAATTAGAAGAAACATCATATCCTGGGATCCTAGGCTAGAATGCAAATGACTCATGAGTCCTTCCCCAAGCAGCAGAACATAATTGAATACTCTCGGCAATAGATCTTAAGGTATCTGAATATCCTTTTTGAAAACGAAAGCTTTTAGAGTCCTGGAGGCATACAGTGCAGTCAAGTTGCATTTTTAAGGAGCAAAATAGAGAAGTGGGCAGCAAGACAGTGCGGAGGAGTGCTGGCCATAAAGTCAGTGCAGAGCCCAGCCTGCCTCCCACAGTTACTGGGGAAAGTGGGGGTGTGAGATTTCATAGGGAGAACTAATGTTTGTCGGACGCACAGTTAAACGAACTAGTAGGGCCAGATATTTTAGTAATAGCGTTACTGAGATAGGAGATTAGGGCCTGGCAAAGGTGGCTGGGGAAGTAGGTATGACCTGCCTGTTACAAGATCCTGAACACACGCACAGAGCAGCTCCCAAAGCCCTGCCTGTGAACTTCTAGCAAGAACTGGAGCAGGTTTTCCACAGGATGGCTGAGGCCTGACATCAGCCTGAAGAGTGGGTGATACAAAAAGAGACAGTCACCATTGAGGGCTTGTTTTCGTGCCTCCTCATGACAGCCCGCCCTCACGCTGTAGGGTGCACTTCTTTTCCTACTTTTACTTGGCCCAAACTTGCTCTGCAGAGCCTATTTCTTTCCTACCTTTAATAAAATTTTGCTACACTTTGCACTTGTTTTGACCAATTCTTCACTTAGGACAGAAAAAGCCTAGAAACTCCCTCCAGGAGACCCCAGCACCCCAAAACCCAGTAACAGGAGTAACAACAATAATGAAACAGAAATGAGACAGCTAGCATCCGTCAAGCCCTTCCTCTGTGCCGTGCATTATCAGATTTAATCCTCTAAATAAGCCTAAAGTGTCGGTCCTGTTAACGTCCTCATTCTACGGAACAAGAAGTCAAAGCTCTAAGATATTAAGTGTCATGACAAGGTTGCATTGATAAATTACAGTCTTGTCAGCCATGGTGGCACACATCTTTAATCCTTGTCTCAAAATTTAAAATAAATTTAAAGGAGGTGGGGCTGAGGATGTAACTCAGTGTGAAGGTCCTAGGTACAATCTTCTGTACTAAAAAAAAAATCACGGGTAGTCTGGATTTGAATTCAGATCTGTTGGGCAAAAAGCAAACAAACAAACAAACTCAAGGGTCTCGATTCCAGGTTATCTCCAAGGTTAGATGACCCCCTAACCTCTCAGAATTTGTGTCCTAATTTGTAAATTTGAATAATATTTTACTTAAAATACAAGGTCTTTATGTGGTTTAATAGGGCCATATAGCTGAAATAACATATACTGTAAAATGCCGGCAAACATAAATTTGCTAGAGACTCAGAAAATTTATAGATTTTCCTTGAAAAAAAGGTGAATTTTCCTTCCACCCTCTCTCCTTCCTTCTTTTTTCCCCTTCTTCTATTTTTTTTCCTCCCTTTTACCCCTTCCACTCCTTTGACCCCTTCTCCTGTTCTCCTCTGCTTGCTTTCCATCCTGCAACAACCCTCAGCCTCAGCCTACCCTTTCCCAATTTGGGAAAGAACCAACCAGAGAGCTCTGGACAGTGTGTTTTAATTAGTCATCTATGAGTCACTGGGAAATGGCTTTGTTACTCTTAAGACAGAAGGAGTCCTGGAAGTTTCTCACTTACACAGCAATGGCTGCACACCCAGCAGGGGCTCAGGGGATAGTTGCTAAATGAGGGATGATACCATTGCTCCATGTAGGGACTCACTGGATAAATGGGGGCAATTTCTTTTTCTAGGATCATCCTCATGCTGCATCCAAGACACCAACCTGGGATTCTCCTACAGAGAAACAGGACACTGCCCTTGGTCGGGTGTGGTGCATACAGCATGGCATCTGTGATCAGAAGATCTAGATCTGAGTCACAGTTGTGACATCGTTGCTCTGATCTTGGGAAAGTTATTTACTCCGAGCTTCAATTTTCTTATCTGTAAAAAGGGGACAATGGTAACAACATGTGTTGGAGATGTATTAGGAGAGGTAATAGGTACTCTGTAAACAAATATTAGCTGTGATTATAGTTACGTTTTTCTAGCACTGGGGAGAGGACAGAGGTGAAAGCCAGTGGCCCAAGGCCCTGGAAACTGTCTCGTGGGTAGGATTTACAGAGGGCTCATCTGTCTCTTCTAGGAGATTCACACATAGTCCTCTAGAGTTTTCATTATTTAGAAAAGCCAGCCGGTGAGATGGCTCAGCGGCTTAAGCGCCTGCCCAGCAAGCACAAGGGCCCGAGTTCGACTCCCGGAACCCACATACGAAAAAGGGGCCAGTGATATCGCTCAGCGGCACGGGCGCCTGCTGGCGCGCGAGGTCCTGAGGTCGACCCCCTGGTACCCAAAAAAAAAAAAAAAAAGAAAAGCCAGCAGGATGTCAGTCATCAGAATGTGGAGTGTACCCCTGAGGCAGGAGAGTTAGGGTGTGGCTAGATGGCTGGAAAGTGGATGTGACCTGTCAATCACAGCGATCCAGGAGACCTGTGCCCAAATCCTGCACCTAGAACCAATCAGAAAGTGCTATCTTCAGTTCTTCTCATGAGAACCCAAGCAAGTTTTTGATAAGACGGCCCAGACCTAACTTCAGCCTGAGAAGTGGGAGATGCAAAAGACAGCCACCCTTAAGCTCTCGGCCACTGTGTTCTGTCTTTCACAGTGGTCCACTCTCACCCTACTGAGTGACTTCTTTTCCTACTTTAAATTGGCTTGCACTCACTCTGTGGAGCATGTTTCTTTCCCTACATTTAATATATGTAAAACTTCACTATCTTTTGCACTTCCTCTTGACCAATTCTTTGTTCAGAATGTAAAGAACCTAGAAAATGCCTCTAGAACCCCAGAGCCCGATAATATATTTTGGAGAAGCCAGCCAGGAGGAGGTAAGGCCCTTTGGGCATGGTTTTATCTCTCTCTCTCTCTCTCTCTCTCTCTCTCTCTCATCTATAGACTCAGGCTGAGAAGGACTGGGTTTAGTTTGTTTCTTTCCTTCTCTCTTTCCCTTAGGAGAGCTCTAGTCCTCTTCTTGTCCCTGGTCTCCCAAGATAAACTGTCATCTATTGGAGTGCTAATTTTGGTTGTTGGGGAGAGGCAGGGAGCTAGAGTGTGGTAAAAATTAATGGATGGGGCTTGGGATGTGGCTCAGTGGTAGAGTTCTTGCCTTGCATGCGCAAGGCCCTGGGTTTGATCCCCAGCACCACACACACACACCCAAAAAAAAAAAAATAATAATAATAATAATAATAATGGAAGCTGGGGAACTCGGGAAGTTTTCTCTTGGCTCCAGGAACAGTTTCCTAGTGTGACCCACTATGTGTGGTGGGGGAGGGGAAGCTCATGGCCTCTGTGCTTCCCCAGCTGGTAAGAGAGGCCCTCAGGTCCACCTCAAGTTTATTGCCCTTTTCTTTCTTCTCTTTCCTGTGTTTGGGTATGAATTAAGAGCTGCCTGGGAGCCTGTTATTAACCCGGTGGCAGAACAGATGGTTCAGGTTCCACATGTATGACCTAGAGTTTAGTATGCTTTTTTTTGCCCTTATGTTTTTGTTTACCTTCAATACTTTTTCAGATTTCTCACTGTTTTGGGAGCCTGTTTACGTTCAAAGTCTCATCTGTGCTTTTCCCATAGATGGCCTTTTATCTCTGGTTATCCTTATTGAGTTGCTTTCTCAAGGGCATGTTTCATCCCAGTGTACCTTTCTGTCACATTTGGCTGCCATTTTGATTCATCCTGTGGGATGGCCATATGATTCCACTATGTTCATTAGCCACTCTCATTGGTCACATGGGTTGGCTGTGTGGTTCCACCATGTCTGTTTGCCATTTTCTTTTGTTTCAACAGACCTCATGGACACCACAAAATCTCATCCTCATAGATAAGAGCTAAAGTCCCTGGTTTTAGGGAACGTATGGCCCTCTTCCCCCTCTTCTCTTCTGAACTGGGTTAGATCCCCTCCTTGTTTCTTCTAACAGAAATTCAGATAATTTAGAAACATAAGCCTGACAGCCTGAGTAGAACAAAGGAAACAGCCAGTAAAGATTAACTCAACCAACTGTGAGTCTGAAAAAGATGTTTCTATCTCTGCCTTTTAAAAAAGTAATTACCAACGTTTTTTATTACTGGGATGAATGTAAGGGATATCGTATCTGAGGTGACTAATGGAGTCCCCTGAGGTGGGGTCTTCACCTTGACTCTCAAAATTTACTGTTTCTCAAGTGGCTAAGGGAGCCCTGTGGAGCTCCTCCCTGAATTTACTGTTTCTAAGGGATCCCTGGGGGCTCCACCCCTGTCTCTTGGGAGTTTCTAAGGGAGCTTCTGGGGGGCTCCATCCTTCTCTCTAAGAAGTCAGTGGGCCAACACACCATGGAAAATACCCTGCAGATCCCAGCGACCTCACCATTATATATTTTTCAGTTAGATCATTTCTGCAAAAGGCAAGGAAAGTGGTATAAAATCCCTTATGTTCAGGGCTTTATGACCCTTTATCTCTGTAAAGGCCCAACAACCATGGTACTGAGAGAGGCCCCCAGAGGGGGAAAAATTGGTATCATTGATGACCCTCTCCTCAGATGCCCACCTGTCTCTCAGGGGGTTATAGGTCTCTCCCACCTGTTTTCACCAGAGGCTAACGCCTCAGATAGACCCAGTATTTTCAAATATGATGCAATTTCTGGTCATGGCCTTTTCTGTGTTCAACAATCAGGATCTATATAAGGATGAAAGAAGAAGGGCTGGGGAAAAAAAAAAAAAAAAAGACCAAAACTATGGCTGTCACAACTGGCAATGATTTAAGCACACCCAAGTGGTCTAAGGGAAAACTCAGGGCCAATCAAGGCCTGTTTAAGATTGACACTGGGAATGAAATTGTGCCAAGTCACTGCCCAGGCCCTGCTCTGTGTGTCAGGTGGCTGATATGCCTGAGTCATGGCACTGGAGTATTGACTGTTCCTGCTCCCAGAGAGGGGCTAGGCCAGCCAAAACCTTCGCCTCCGGCTCTGATGAAAAAGACTAAAGCGCCCTGGGGCAATCTGCAGTGCTCTTGTCCACAGACATCTCCATTTCTTGTGAGGAACCTCAGTTGACCCTAGACATCATGGATAAACAAATTTAATTTCTCTGTTTTAACTTCTTTCTCTGGAAAGCCCTCCGCTCAGTCTATAGTCATAATTGGGGTCCAGGAGAGCCCTATTCGGAGTTTCTTTACTCCTGCTTTGACACATGAATTGAAGGTCAAATGTTTAACCATGAGTTTTTTACTGCCTGACAGTGTCCTACTCCCTTACTAAGAAGAGATTTACTAGTAAAGTTGCAGGAAGTCTACCTCCCAGGCAGGTCACTGTCAATCATCGCAAGGGATACCAAAGAGACATGTCTAAAGTCTCTCTGGAAAATCAAAAGGCTGATTGAGGGACAATAAGGGCAGCCTTTCAACCCCTCAAGACCCTAGCCTTATTTCCTACTCCCGAGGAACCATTCAAACTAGTCTTCAAGGGATGCAGTGGAAAGTTATAAAAACCCTGTAGGAAATGGTCACTCGAATTTTCACAGGACTGGGACTAGCAGTGGCCACCCAACACGTCTGCAAAGCTTGCCTACTAACCCTTGCAAGCTCGGGCCAGCTCTTTTGTTAGAACCTGTACAGAGGAGAGGGACATACTCAGGGAGAGGACCGGCAATATAAAGCCAGCCCCACCTGAACTGTCTGAAAAAATAAAGACGCCCCCCCCCCCAAAAGAAGAAAGCTACTCCTGTGAACCTCTGGAAGACCTGAGGCTCCTCTTCAAAAAGCAAGAATCCAGTTCTGTCCTGAGCACAGATAAATAGAATCACTAATGACCCCTAATCCACCACAGTTTAAATGGACACCTGTATCGAGACTCCTGTTTTTAATTAGAACCACAATGTGGGTAATCTTGCTAGGGCTATGGCTTTCAGGCTATTGATAATTTATCCAATATCCCTCTTTGCTATACTTTCTCTTCCACAGGAAATGTGGCAATCTGACTTGCTCCTTCTCATATTTGGGCTCCACATCCGCAACCTAAAAGTAAAGTTACTCCTCTGACAAATTCACCAAGCTTCCTTCCATCGAACAAGCAGCTCAACAGTTTTTCACATATAGACACTAATTCCTTTCTTGTAATCTTCTGACAGATTTTTTTTTTTTTTTTTTTTTTTGTGGGTACCGGGGGGTCGACCTCAGGACCTCGCGCGCCAGGAGGCGCCCATGCCGCTGAGCGATATCACCGGCCCCTTTTTCGTATGTGGGATCCGGGAGTCGAACTCAGGCCCTCGCGCTTGACGGGCAGGCGCTTAAGCCGCTGAGCCATCTCACCGGCCCCAGATTTTTTTTCAACCCTGCCAGTGAGCCACAACATCCCAAAGTAGTTGGAGAGGACTTAATCCCCAGTAGGTAGGGCCTACAGCACATTTCAGCAGGAAATAGTTATATAAAGATGGAGACCTCCATACCCTCAGCACTCCATAAAGAATTATGGAGATATATGTCTCTCGAGGGGAAATGAGGCAGGAGATTAGGGCATTGCCAAGTGGCTGGGCAAGTGGACATTACCTGTCAATCACAGAAATCCAGGAGACACGAACCCAAGCCCTGTACTTGGAACCAATCAGAAAGTGCTATTTTCAGTTCTTCTCCTAAAACTCACCCCTACCTTTTGCACTTGTCTTGAGCAATTCTTTAAGACAGAAGGAACCTAGAAAGCATCTCTAGGAGTACTCAGCACCCCAGCACTTGAGACAAAGACAGTGAGGATGGTGAGTAGATGGTGGGGATACAGGAGACTGGTCCTGTGGAGTGTCACAAGTGCCATTTCCCAATGGGCTACTGAAGAGGAGGTGGGTGTGGGGCAGAATTAGCAATCACTCCCTGCCCTGCCCCACATGAATACCAACACCCCAAAGGTGTTGCCTTTTTCATAGCCCTCTTCACTCCTGCCCTCCTCTCCCAGCTTCCCAGATGCTCATTTGAACTTGACTTTGAGGAGGCAAGAATGAGGAATGTTGGCAGCAGGAAGGCACCTAGGAAGGTTTGCCTGGGACCCCTGCCCCTCGCCAGCTCCACCTCCCGAGGTGCAGCTCTGGCCACGCCCACACTGAGAAGGGTGTGCTCTCCCACAGGCACTGAACTTGATGTTAGAACACCAAGGACCTGACACAGGTTCCACAGGAAGACCAGGTTCTGCCACAAAAATGCTGTATAGCTTCGAAGAAATCGCTTAATCTATGTGAGCTTCAGCTTCCTCCTTAGTAAAATGGAGTTATCAACATTTTTCTTGATTTCCTCACATTACTGATATAAGATCACATTTAAAAACAAAGTTAGGCATGGTAGCCTATTCCTATCATGCCAACACTCTGAAAGGATGAGGCAGGAGGATCAGAAGCTCGAGTCCCACGTGGGGAATTTAACGAGTCCATGCCTCAAATTTAACAAAAGGGATCTGGGGTTGTAGCTCAGTCCCCAGTACCACAAAAAATAAAAATATAAATAATAAAAAAACAAGCCTGGTGGCTTGGTGGCTCATGCCTATAGTCCCAGCACTCTGTGAGGCTGAGGTGGAGGAATCAAAAGTTCACGCCTAACCTGGGCAATTTGTCGACTTAATGAGACCTATCTCAGAAAAAAAGGGAGGAGGTGGGGATCTGGCCCAATCCAAGGCCCTGGTTCAATCCCCAGTATCAGGAGGACAAAAATCATGGAACAAAGATACTGTTTAAATGTTCAGTTTTAGGAAAAAAAATGAAACTGTTAAAAATAATAAGCTAGATGTATATGAGGCAACATGGTTGGATCTTAAAAACATAGGCCTCAATAGAAAATATAAAAAACATAATGAGTTATATAACACAATATATTCACGTAAATTTAAAATACATGCCCACAAAACATGTTGTTTAAAAATTCAACATTAGGGCTGGGGATATAATTCAGCAGTACAGAGCCTATCTGGTAAGCACAAGGTCCTGAGTTTGATTCCCGGTACAAAAAAAAAAAAAAAAAAAAAACCTCAACATTAAACAAATTAGATATAGGTGTGGCAAGGTATTGAGGAGAAATTGAATGAATGAATGGTAGGCGTCTTGCCCAGGCCAATGGTATAGTATGATATGAGCTGAGGGGTAGGTTAACCAACCCTGTGTATTTGAGATCCCAGAAAAAAATGTTAATTATAATTAAGCATAATAAGAGAATTGGCAATACTTTCTCCTGGGATACTGTCATTCACTTATTCATTCAATAAATGTTTTACCTCTGCAAGAGGCCAATGTGTGCCAATTACAAGGACTATCAAGTTAAAAAAAAAAAAAAACTGCCTTTACATCCCCTTTTTACAAGCGAGAAAAAATAAATGGTCACAATATGGTAGGTAGTGTCTAACTTAGACCCAGACACAGCAACCTCAAGAAGAGACACTGATCCAGCTTGGCACAAAGAGGACTAGAAAAGAGGATGCTTGAGCAGTGCCAGAAGGATGAGCAGGTATCATGCTGGTGAAGAAGACACAGGCAGAGATGTCAGGTACAGGAAACTGCAAGTTCAGCAGTACTAAAACGAAAAGGAGTGGCTTAGAAAGGCCAACACAAACTATGCCTAAGCAGGACCTAAGAGAGCGGAGGCCAAGGATGCAGGAGGAGCCCACTCTGCAAGACATCCGAGACCAAACTGGTAGTTCAGATTTTCCTGAAAGTCCTTGCCAGGGAGAACTCCCCTCTCTGATATGTATCACTCACAACCCCACCCCAACAGGATGTGGAGCCTGGGCTGAAAGAGAGGAGTCCATCTGGGAGGCTGTGGGAGCACTGGTGGCCAGAACAAAGGTAGTGACTGTAGAGATGGAGAGCAGAGAGAAAGGTCATGAGAGTAAGACGTAGCATCCAGGATGACGCTGATAGATGTCGACTGGACATGGGCAGAGTAGGGGCAAGAGCGGGCCAGAGATAATGCCCAGGCTTCTCACTCAGAAACCAAAGTGGCTGACCATGCTATTCTCCAGAATAAAAAAATCCAGGAGGAGGGATAGCCTTGGGTAAGACAACAAACTCAGTTTGGGAAGACTGGGGTTTGGAGTACAGGGGGCGGAAAAGTGTGGAAAAGGGCCAGGGGACAGAGACAGCTGTATTTGGAACCCCGTGATGTACAGCCACTGAGGAGATGATGTCAGGGAGAACAGGATGAAAAGCAGGCCTAGGATGGACTACTCAGTTAAAGGATGGGTAGGGAGATTGGAACCTGGGGAAAGAAGGAGAGAAGAAACCAGAGGAAAATAAATCAAGCAGGCTTAGTGGCACACACCTGTAACTACAGCCACTTGAGAGGATGAGGCAGGAGGACTGCAAGTTTGAGGCTACCTGAGAAACTAAACAAGGGCTGTAGTTGTAACTCAGTGGTAGAGCACTCCTGCCTTTGATCCCCCATACTACAAAATAATAATAGTAGTAATAATAATAATAGGTCATGGAAATCAAGGAAGAAGGAGGTTTCAAGGAAGGAGCAGCAGTCAACAGATAATGCAAATAGGTCCAATAACACTGAAACCGAGATGAGTCTCCCAACCAAAAGACCATTGTTAACACAGGAAATGGCTCCAAATACAGTGTGTTGAGGTACAGAAAGAGTCAGCAGATGCAGAAAACCCTCTCAAAAAGGTCATCTGAGAAGGGAGGGAGAAGGTGGAACTAGAGTTATCAAGGAAGGAATTTTCAAAGGATGAGAACAGCTTGAGGAGCTACAGATAGGGATGAAGGAGAGAGGAAGAGACTGCAGACACGGGTGAGAAGGAGTCACCAGTGAGGTGGGTCCTTGCTTCAGTGATAGTGGAAATTAAAACTGAAGCACTAATTTGTGTGGGGGAGTTAATTGGAGAATAAGAGAAAATGGTATGGAATTTTAGCTTGAAGTTGACAAAGATCAAGCTGACCCCTTAACTAAGGAAAGAAAAGATAGGAAAAAGCTCCAGTTTGCGAAACTGGAAGGAGCGCAGTCCTGAAGGGGTGGGCCAGACTGGTCCATTCATAAAAGAACACGTCGTCTTTTATAGATTTGCTGGGGTGGGCTAGAGTCTGATTGATTGTTATGTCAGTTCTGGTTTTTCGAGATGGCTCCAGGAGAAGCCCTTTTGCTTGAGGGGGAATCTGTCTTTGTGAGATGGTTATCTTTGCTGGGGCAGTCTCAGTTTTATGAGGTCCAGCTAGAATCCAAGGTGACATTCAGATTACGGTAAGGACTGGAGGCTTCTGAGTAGAGTTGAATATCCTTCAAATCCTTTATCTTGGTGTCTTCAGACTTGAATGGAATGAGATTATGTAAATTCAGGGCTAATCAACCTTGGTTTGCCAGCTTTTAGATAGACACTACCTAAATGATTAACACACCTATATGCAGAGCTGAGAAGGGATTTAACCCAAGGGTAACAAAGGATACAAAATGAAGGTCAAGCTTTGTTCTATTTTTAGTTACCCGCTGGACATCTGTATGTCCAAGTGGAAAGTCACTGTTTGTTACCAAACACCACTTTTAAGTTCCTGACTGCCTTCAAAGAAAACACAAATCATGCTCTTAAAAAGTAATAGGTTAAGGGCCCAGGAGTTTGTCTTCTGTCCCTGTAGTTTTCTCTGACCATGTCAAAGGGAGAATGGAAGGAGGTCCTGGGGCAGGTGTGAGTGCAGGGCACAGCTAGGGGGATCTCTGGCCTGCGGCAGGAGCTTCTCTTCCCTCTGGATGCAATGAATTTTCCAGCATTCCTAAAACAATGCTCCATGCATAGATATCTGCTCCTTGTAAAATAAAACAAGTTTCTGTGATAAGATTAGTCTACAGCTGGTTCTATCTCATCTTTTCCTCACTTCCTCTCTCCTGGACTTCCTCCAATAACGACTAGAACACTGTGGTGCCAGGAGGCCAGGAGGGAAAGCCAGTGGCCAGGATCTGGGGGAGATGGGAATGGGAAAGAAGCCAGCCCATGACAGGAACCAGGCTTCCCCCTACTTCCCTCCTGTTTTTGTTTTGTTTTGTTTTGTTTTGTTTTGTTTTGAGACAGGGTCTCACTATGTAGTTCAGTCTGGCCTTGATCTCACTATGTAGCCCAGGCTGGCCTCAAACTCGTGGCAATCCTCCTGCCTCACCCTCCCAAGGGGGACATACCTGGCCCCCTCCCTCCTAACCCCATGCAATGCCTCTGCTAAGCCACAAGGCAAGGCAAGAAACCCCACTAATTCATGGGGAAACTGTCCTGGCTTCTTCACAGGATATCCCATTCTCCCAGCACTGGATCCACCTCTGTGTTTTTAACTTACCCTGCTCCTTTGGCTCATGGGTCCTTCTTTCATTTCTGACTTCTCATTCGTATTTCCTTCCCAAGAGTTTTGCCTTGCATTCAGTTCTTTAACACTCTAGCCTTTGACTATCTCAATAAAATTCACACATTCATGCTTTTCTTTGTTCAAAATAGGATTTGAGGTGGTTAACAAAGATATTGACTATAATATAATAGGATTGTTTAAAATGAGATCGTGAATGGGCAGAGCAAATTGTAAAATGAGAAACATGACGAAGAATGCATTTCACTATGCTTTTAAATAAAAACACATGAAATACTATATAGGAAACAGGGAATGCAAAATAAGAGAGAGGAAAAGGAAACTGCCAGGATGAGAGGTGTGGAAAATTGCAGGATATTAGCCATGCAGCAGGCCTAGAGGGCACCAGAACATTTCAGGAGATTTCTCTAAACATCTGTTTCTACTGGAGGAAGCTGATGGAATATTTGGTATGTTTAAAATTATTGAAGAGCTTAGACAATTGGGAGAAAGTTTAAGCATAAATTAGTGATAAATACATAAAAATGAAGTGGAGAGAAAATATACTAATTGTCCTCAGTATAAATAAAATAATGCAAGAAAGAAAAATGAATGGCTCTGCTATGAATAGTGTTATGAAGTCATAATGAGTTCATTATCAAATGTCGAGACAGTAATATTATCAATGTAATGTTGCTCAAACATGCTATATTAAGAGGAGAAAAAAATGACAGAAAGATAATAAATGCTTATCATTGTTTGGTAAGTTTTAGAGAAATGTGTATTTCTCACTATAAAAACAGAAAAGTAGAAAATCAATAGATAATGTCTAAAATAAGAGAATCAAAAGGAACAATCTGGGCCAGTGAGATAGCTCAGCGGCATAAGTGCCTGCCTGGCAAGCCCGAGGTCCTGAGTTCGACTCCCGGTACCCACATACGAAAAAAGGGCCGGTGATATCACTCAGCGGCACAGGCGCCTGCTGGCCTGCGAAGTCCTGAGGTCAACCCCTGGTACCCACCAAAAAAAAAAAAAAAAGAACAATCTAAGCTTGTTATTTAGAACTATGACAGCTACTGTGTACCCCCCAAAAAAATAGCTTACAAAATTTGGGACTAGAGGATCCACTTCCAAGGTGTCTCACATGGGGACAGACAAGAAGCACCTGAATCCTTTTCCTGTCTTGGCTGGGTGTAGTGTGGCTGACAGCTTCATGCCCCTCACCCCACTTCCCTTCATGTGCATCCCCCTTCCTCTGAGGAAGGACTGGGACAACTTGACTCAGTGTCCTCCCACCACCCCTCAGGGTATTTTATGCCCCATGTCTTTGCTGTCAGCTGTGGCATCCCTCCCCTACTCCTGCCACTCCTGATGCTGCCACCTCTCTGCAGCAGGGAAATCACCTCTAAGATGTCAAAGATCAAAGAAGGATCTGGGCCCATTGTTAATTGCAACCTCCCTTAACCCTAATGAGCTGTGATTAACACAGCTAGCCCTCCTGAAGATTTCCTGGTTTCAGCACTGCTGTATTGGTTTGTTTGTTTTAGAGATGAGACAACTGTCAATCAAACAGCCTGCATCTCCTGATATGGAACCACTGCTACCACAGCTGTGGCAATCCCAGATACCCAGCACACACTCTGTAGGAGCTCTGACCAAAGCAAGCTTGAATTGGAAGTAAGCAGTAGAACTGAATTTGGACCAGTCAGCAGGCCTGAATTTGAACCAATCACAGGCCTGCAGCTGCTAGATAAGCAGCACTCCCTTCCCACTTCTCATGTTGATCTAGGAGAGTTCCCTCTTGTGCACTGATCTCCCTGTGCTGCACCACAGGGCCTGGTCAAATAAAGCCTCGCTCGGGTAGTCCTGTAGACCTACTCAGGTAGGTATTGGTTCAAAGGTAGTATTGGTTCAAAGGTCTTGTAAATCTACTCAGGATTCTTATCCTGAGTAGTGAGAATAGAGCAGTAGCTTTAAAAGAAAAGAGCTATGAACACAGGGGCTGTTAACTTTAAAGAGCCCCAGAGACCAGCAGCTGGTGAATATCAGCAGCAGAGTCAACTGATGGCATCCAGCATCAACCAGTGGCAGAGTCCTGCAACTGGCAATGGCAACCCAGCAGCATCAGGGCCCCAAAGGCTGAAAGCCACTGGTGCTCAAAAAGCCCAGAGCCACTAGCAGAGCTGCACTTTGCCAATTTGTGAATCCATCTGAATCAAGCAGAAGAACCCTCACCTGATTGGCAACACCATGGCTTGTAAATTATTGCTGACTGTTAGCAAGAGGCCCCAGCCACAGGGATCTATCTCTCCACATTGCTACCTGAGCATTCTCTCAAGATGGTAGCCAACCTCCCCCAAGACTGAGTAGTATAAAAAGGAATATAGCAGAAGCTGCAATACAGTGGTACCTCAATTCATGAACTCAATTCTCTCCACAATTCTGGTTGCAAATCAAACTGGATGAGAACTGAATCAAATTCCCCATAAGGTCAACATTGAACCTAATTATTGAATTTGATTCCATTCTCATCAAACTCAGTTTGTGACCAGAATCATGGAAAGAATCAAGTTCTTGAAGTTAAGTACCACCGTATCTCTTCTTTTTTTTTTTTTTTCAGGGCTGAGGATTGAACCTCTCATGCATGCAAGGCAAGCTCGCTCTACTACTGGGCTATACCGCCAGGCCCCGAAGTCACACTATCTTTTATGGCCTAGTATCAGAAGTCACACTCCATCATCCCTGGTACATTGTATTAGTTATACAGGTCAGTGCTATTCAATGTGAAAAAGGACTACACAAAGGCATCCATTACTAGGAGGCAAGGATCACTGCGGACAATCTTAGAGGAAATTTGCTACACAAATATTCAAAAAGTAGATAGTTGCCTAGGAGAGTGAACCTCACCCCTAATATTCATAATGATAACTGTATGTGAAGTCTTAGGCCAGTAGCATACCAGAGAAACTATTGAGAAGAGCTAGTCAACCAGAAACCAACCAGTTTAGGCACCAGATTCTCTGAGAGTCTGACTTATTTGTGAATAAGACATAGGGAATACAGAGGAATGGTGGGATACATGTCTTTTACTTCCATTAATGCTATTTTTTGCAACCAAGCATTTGGTAAATGTTGAGCTGCAGGCAACTCAATGTTATGCTCTCTGAAAAGTACATAGAGTTCAGGTCCTCCTTGTTACTAATTAAAGGCAGACCTATATTTTTTAATAGGCTGAGCTGGAGATGGATGGTCAGCTACCTGTGAAAGTTCAGGAGCCTGGCTAGGACCTGATTGGCTGGCAGAGGAGCCTGTGGCATGTAGTACCTGTCCTAGATGCAGACAGCCTTGGCACTTAGGGTCTCCTACTTTAAATCCACACCTCTCCTTCCTGCCCAAAAGCAGAAAAACAATTTGTTTCCTAGTTTTAAATTCCATCATCCCTTCAAACTCCAGCTCAAAACTACCCTTTCCATCAAGACTCCCTCCCTCCCTCCATATCTCCTCTTCTACTTGCTCCAGACTAGCATCCAAGCCTCTCAACCTCTTCCTTGCTTCTATCCAAACTTCTTGGCAAGCAAGACGCAGGAAGAAAGGTGCATATGGAGTGTCATTAAATGAACAGGCAGAGGTGGACAGACTGACCCCAACAGCCTCACTATTTAATTCAGATATAGCACACACCTCATCAGCTGCCACCAGGTCAGATTGTACCTTTTGAGACTTCAGATCTGTTCTCTAAAAGTCCTTGTCACTTTTGCCTCTACAAAATGATGTGCCTTTCAAAAAGAATCACTCCGGGGCACAGGGACACCCAGAAATTATATCCAAACTTTTGTTTTTTCAGGCTCCCCCCACCCCGAAAATGCCCGAATATTTTTATCAGATTCTCAAGACCCAAAGAGGTTAAGAATACTTCTCAGTGGACACACATCACAGCCCACAGGCCACATGTGGCCTTCTAGGTTATTGGTTTAGACCAGTGTTTTCGGAGTTTGTGCCAACATTTAAAAGTCAGAGAATTTTACCCAAAAATTCAAATTTTTGGCTTTAAAAGATTTTGGGAAAGGGAAAGGAGCAACCCTGAGCCCACACTCCATGGTGGCAGAAACTGGCAAGATCAGGATGGCAGCTGCCTTTCAGATTGGGTATGGATCTGTCTCCACCGGGAGCCATTTCTTACTGATGATCCTGCCTGCCCCACCCCAGTTTAGGTCCTTTGTTTTAGAGCTTCAAAACATTCCTCTCCCAGCAGTTGGTTTTCACTGGGGTTTTTTGTTCGTTTGTTTTATTTTTGATTTTGCAGTACTGGAGATTGAACTCGGGGCCTTCACACTGACCTGCATCCCCTGCCCATTTTTATTTTTTATTTAGGAACAGAGTCTGGCTAAGTCATTAAATTGCCCACGCTGGGCTCAAAACTAAGATCCTCCTGTCTCAGCCTCCGAGAGTGCTGGGATTACAGATGTGCCTCACCATGCCCAGCTTGGTTCCACTGGTTTGAGCCCCTGATCATCATCGTTAGTAACTCTGTCCACTTAGCACCTTCCTCTTAATGGGAGGGAGCTCCAGTTTCGGTGGAAGACTTCTTACTTGCTCAGGGGCCTCCCTGAGCATCATGTACTCACCTGACCTCCCCGCCATTCCTGATTGGCCAAAGGACCAGTGGGAGACGCCCTTCCTTTCCTCTTGCGCAGGGCAAGTTAGTTTGGGTGTTTAAGGGGGATATGTCCCACCCTGTGGGAGCAGGTGCTGTGGTTGGATGGCCCTTCACCCCATTTACTCAGGAGCGAAAGCTGCCATTGGTAACTCGGGCGCCACTTTGCCTTCAGCAGTCTAGGCATTGTCTGCTTCTTTAGCAGTAGATTCAGCAATCACACTGCTCTCCACTTACTACCACACTAGCTGTGTAATCCTTCTTCTGCCTCAGTTCCCTGGGCTGTAAAAAGAGGGTAAAAATAGAAGTGTCACCCTCATAGAGCCATTAGAAAGGTAAAATGAGACCATCCAGTTTTAAAGGCTTAGCCTCGTATCCAGAACATAGTAAGAACTCAGTAACTCTAATCTAGTATAATTGCTGAGCTTGGTGGCTCAAAAATTAAAGCAAACCAAAACAAAGAAACCAAGAACAAAACAGACAAAGGCAGATTTTATTTTGCTAGAGCTTGTTTTGCTCAACAGTACTTCCTCCCTCCTGTGGCCTCTGAAGTGGCTTCAGGATGCCCCTCCCCCCACAAACAGTTTAAAGCCACTCTCCTAGTGGCTAGGATGATCCTGGCCGGCAATGGGCTGCAGTCAGACACCCTGATCCTCCCTCTTCTCCCCACACTCAGCAGTCCCGGCTCTGGGCACTTCCCTTCCTAAGTGTCTGCCCACCTCCCTTTTCCCAGGCCCACTGCTGCTACCCTGCCTTTGTGGAGCTTTCCTTTCACCCATGAAATTCAATAATTCATGGATTGAATTCAGATATTCAATTGAGTATTTACTGATACTTACCATGTGCCAAGCACTGCTATGCATAGTACAGTCAGCAGTGTGCAAAACAGACACACCCTTCCCTCAAGGAGCTTTCCTTCTACAGAAGAGCAGGAGCAGAAACTGTAAAGATACAGTGTGGTGGGTGGAGAGGAGCAAAGCATGGAAGCGAGACAATGTCAAGCAATCAGAGATTCACTGAAAAGGAGACACTGAGCGAAGGCTGGAAGGAGGTGAGGGATAGAAGTGCGTGAGTGGCTGAAGGAAGAGTGTTGCAGAGAGAGGAAAGCCAAGGTCTGGAGGTTGGTGGCACCCACACTGTCAGGGGTCAGGCTGGCTGAACCAGGGAGGACAAGGGGGGAGATGGAATCCAGAGTTAAAGGGTCCGCCTGTGTGCCCCGTGGAAAGTCACTGTGATGGCTTTGGCCTTTCCTCTGAGGTCAGCGAGCACCTTCACTGAGACCTCCGCTCCTTACTACATCCTGGGAGAGCCTCCTCCCTGGCCCCCGCAGCCTGTCCAGGCCACCAGACTCAGCTTTTACAACTCTCATTCCCCCCACTTTCTTCATTAGGATATGTTTGCAATACATAATAAATACACTCGTGGTGGGGGACTGGTATATATGTACTGTATCTTGATCCTTTTTACTTCCTCTTCTCTCCCTCTCATCTCCCCACATCTCCAGATCCCCTTCTCATCTCCACAAAGTCTCCTGTTTCTAACACCTTCAACAGGATGCCAGAAACTGTCCATTTCTCTGTTAAAGCTTCACATGTTTGAGCCTTGAACTTAGGCCCACCTCTCTGACCTCTGTATGGGCACTGTCCAAGCAACTCCCACCAACCTGGCCAAGCTATGAACCTGGCCCACGGCCTCACCGCCCTGCATACAGAGGCCTCTGTTTGCTCCCCTCCCCTCAGCTGCTCAGGCTCTCCCTGCCACCCTGGTGGTAGCAAGGAGAGCAGTGCCAGCCAGCAGGATCCCATCCTGTGTCTCATCCACTTCTTCATTCATCTCCTTTAGAAAGCAGGGCAGTGTCTTTTCCTTCCCAGCATCACTAGTATCCTTGTGTGGAGTAGAAGTCCAATAAAAGGGCAATTCGAAAAGGAATGATCCTTTCTTTCCCTCCTTTCCCAAGCCACTGAGCTAGAATTGGTCTCTTCCTCTGTTCTCAAGCACTTCCTGCATTTGGGCTACAATAGCTGTCACAGCCCAGTCTTTATTGGTTCTGTGTGTGCATGTGTTAGAAGCCCTCTGGGGTTACAAACTAACTGATCAGGAATGCTGGGATTAATTTTTGTAACCACATTCCATTCCTGTGTCCACATTGCCTAGAACATGACTCTCACGGGGAGAGTCTTATAAAGCTAAAAGCACCAGCTTTGGGATCAGACTTGCATTTCCATTGTGACTGCCTGGCTTGTGTGGCTCTGCCCAGCCATTTCACTTCTAAGCCTTATGATCCTTTTTTGGCAAAATGGAGCTGGCAGTGGTGAGGCCTCTCTCATACCACGATTGAAGAAGTTAAATGGGGACTGAGGGATGCAGTTCAGTGGCAGAGCGCTTGCCTGGCAGCCACAAGGCTCTCATTCAATCCTCAATACCACCAAAAAAAAAAAAAAAAAAAAAAAAAAAAGGTGACCCAGGCCACCACACTTGGCTTGCCCTTGACCAAGGGCTCTATAAGGAGATCACTGGAGGAGACACTATGGAATACTTCTCAAACTTGTGTAAAATTTGGACCATTTTATTTATTTATTTTTTTATATGCGGGTACTGGGAGTCGAACTCAGGACCTCATGCTTGCCATGCAGGCGCTTATGCCGCTGAGCTATATCATCAGCCCTGGACCCTTTTAAAAGAGGACATTTTTCATTGGATCCCTGGGAGCTCTGTACAAAAACCTTGGCTTAAAATAAATTTGGTCTTTATAAATGGTATTGGCATTTTTATAAAGCACATCATGACATTGAAAAGTCAAAATCCAGGGAAGTCTTGGAGAGCTTGCAGGTCCTAAGGCTGCGGCCACAGACAAAGCTTTTGTTTATGAAGCTGACTGGGGGCAGAACCAAAGGCAGAAAAGGCGGCCTGCAGCTGGCAGTGCAGTTCCCTCCAGAGGACATTCTTCATGGTGGTGTGCAGAGACCGGAGTCTTTTGCTTTTCCCACGAGGCCAAGGGGGACTTGTGAGCAGGAGCCAAAAGGCCCGTGGTTTGTCCCTGGCGACTCCTGCGTAGTGTGAGTCCAGCCCGCTGGGGTGTGCGTCCTCCCCCAGCCTGGGAGCCCACAGTGCCTGCCCAAGACTGCGGGGAGCTGGACCGTGGCAAGGGGGTGGGGGCTCATGGGCAGAGGCAGAAGGAAGCTCAGGGAAAACAAAGTAACTTGGAAACTTTACATCACTAGCAGATGGAAAAATCACCAAGGCAAGAGAGGACCATTCCAGGCACAGAAAAACCAGGGCAGTTAAACGTAAAGAGGGCCCCTGTCCCCCTCCTTCGCTGGTCCAGACCCACTGCATTGAAGGAAGCCCTGCAGGGACTGAGGGGCCTTTGGGCTCTGCTGCACATCTGGTCTGCAAATGCCACTTCTGAGCCCAGCCTCCTTGGACACACCCCTCGCCGCTCCTCTTCGCCAGCAGAAGCCACTTTCTGGGAGTCATCCTTGCCACAGAGCTAGAGAGGAAACATCAAGAGACTCAAAACGACCTCAAAGGCTCCCTCCCCAACAGCAGCACATGGCAGCTTTTCCCACGGCCAGACAGGCCAAGGTCTCAGTAGTAAACAGATCCACCACTCGCCATTGTGCCTCCCCGAAACCTAAATAGGACTGTAAATGAGCAGACTAGCAGACTCATTCCCCAAAAGCAAACAGCTCACGGACACAGGGGATTCATCTGGGAGGTGACCGCTGCTGCCTCTGAAGCTCTTCCTTCATCTGAAACTGTTAGCGGTCTGAGGCTGTGGGGCTTGGAATGTTCCTTTTCTCCCCCCGGGAGACTTTGGAAAGAGTAAAATGACATTAAACCAAGCCCAGGACTCTGGAATGTCCCCAGTGGCAACTCTGCAGGAGCTCGTGCCACAGTTGTCCTGCAGCAGCTGGGTGTGGAAGGGCTCCTGGGAGCTCCCATCACCAGGCTCTTGGCTCGCCGGGACCATGAGAGTGGACACAGTGCCAAGGGAGCCACCTCTGAGAACAGTTCGGATTAGCAGAAGAATTTGCTAAGGTCAACATCACTGTAGTACATCACCCTCTTCCAGTGCTAAGAGAAAGAGAAACGCTAGTGCTGACTCACAGAGCTCAAAGAATGAAGGAAGAAGAACCCCACTCCCACTCTTTCAAGCAGGCCCAGCCCCACCTTCCTTCACCAATGTAAACAGGAAGGATTCCCAGAAGGCAATTGGGCAAAGTATGTCAAAGGTCTTAGCAAGTTTGATTCTAGGAACTTACCCCAAGAAGATAACTTGTTTTGTTTGAAATCTTTTGTGTGTTTGTGTGTTCTTTGGAGTGTTATTTGTAAAAAACATGGATGACCCAAAAGTAAAGGACTAATTGAGTAAATGATTGGATTTTTGTAATGGAATACTATTCAGCAATCAAAAATCTTTTGAAAGCCAGGCATGGTAGAGCACACCTGTAATCCCAGAATTTGGAAGTCTAAGGCAGGAGTTTCACTGCAAGTTCGAGACCAGCCTGGGCTACACAGTTCAAGGCCAGCCTGAACTACATAGAGATACCCTGTTTCAAAAAAACAAAATAAAAAAAAAAATCTTTTGAAGAAAAAAATAATATGGAAAAAGTTTTCCCATGCCGTATTAGCAATCTTTAAAAGCATTTTCCAAAACATTATTTGAGTATATTTCCAACGATATAAAGACAGAATGAAAGTATGTATAAAAAGTCTTGGAAAGGGCTGGTGAGATGGCTCAGCAGCATAAGCGCCTGCCTGGCAAGCACGAGGTCCTGAGTTCGACTTCTGGAACCCACATAAAGGAAAATAAAGGTGATATCGCTCAGTGGCACAAGTGCTTGCCCGGCAAACGCAAGGTCTTGAGGTCAACTCCCAATACCCACACTAAAAAAAAAAAAAAAAAAAACTCTTGGAAAGACATTGTTGAGTGGTGAGGGAGTAGATGGTTTTTTCTTTGTACTTTTCAAATTTCCCAGCATTAACATGTATTATTTTTTAAATCAGGGTATTAAAAAACCCCAATAAATTGTCTTCATAAAAGACAGACACACTTTTACCTAATATATATACTTTGAGAGCTAACTTTTTTTTTTACCTTGTCTCCGAGAAAGGGCCAGAGTTGGTAAAGGGCAGAGGAACACAGAGCAGAGCCACTAATGTGAAAAGAGTCACTGAGAGGGCCAGCTACGCAATCTGCAGCTCCCAGTGCAAAATGCAAATATGGGGCCCCTTTTCCAAATAAGAAGAATTTCAAGACAGCAGCAAGAGAACATTAAACCAAGCAGGGGCCCCTGTGCACCTGTACAGGTCACACTCCCAGGAAACCAGCCCAGGTCACTGGCCTGTCACAGGACAACCTGACCCAGCAGGTGTGGCTTGTTGGTGGGCACCATGCCCAGGGGAGTTGACAGGAAGTCCCGCTGCCTCCTCACCTGTCGCTGAGCAGATTTGCATTCCTCACAAGTCCAGCTTCCTAGCAATCAACCTTGGGAAAAGGGACAAACTTTATCATATATATGCAAATCACAGTCAGCCAAGATTTCTTAAACCTTGGATAATAACCTCTTTTTTTTTTTAAGGTCATTGAATATTTATCTATTTTAAGACTACCAGAAAGAAGTCAAGCCATCTCCCACACTGAAACTAATGACAGTCTCTGAGAACAGAATGTGGAATTTTTTTTAAGAAATGATTTCTGATTATTTTCTCTCCAAAATCATGAAGAACCCTGACTTACAGAGTACCGTGGCCTTTCCCTGCTCCAGTGGCCTCCCCTTTTTTCCAGTCCCTGCTTTTTGGGAGTGAAAAGAAATTCATTAACAAATTCACTACAGAGCATTATTCATTTTGCTTGTCTTACTCAGAGGTTTTTGATACCAGGAGTTACACTAAATCACCCCTGAGTTGTGATCACATGAATCAAAGAGCTATCTAACAAGGTCCCCGGGGCAGCATCCCTGCTAATAGCCAAGTGCAGCCGAGGCTGTCAGAAGCACGTTGATTCCCCTTGTCTGAAGGGGAGCAAACTCATTACCTAACCCTTGAATTAAATTATGTGCAAAGCAAATCTCTCCGTTTGCAACCAGTCACAGTGGTTGCCCACCACAGAAATGCAAACAAATCAGATGCAAACCACAGCCAGCCACCTGCCTGAGCCAGAGCTGGTAAAAAGTGGATGCAGAGTTGCTCGGGCAGAAATGCACGCACTGAACTTCCTCCTCTCACTTCACCTGGAGGCTTCGCTTGAGCCAGGTGTGGTAGAAGGTGTGGGGGCAAAGCCTCAATTCCACCCTCACCCAGCAACCAGCAAAACCTCTCTCCTTTCCTAAATGCAGCATCTGGACATGGGTCCATCTCATGGCCAACCATTCCCATGTTTTTTAACCTTTTCTCCCTTGACCTTTCTTCTTTTTATCTTGCTGAAAACTGGAGGAAAATTTGAATACTGGGTATCTAGTTCCACTCCTTTCCTAACGCTTGCATCCTTTATATGGCTCTGCCCAACATTCATCTGACCTCATTCAACCTTTGTTTGAACACCTCCGGGAACAGGGAGCTCACTACCAACAGGTAAAAAAAGGCAATCTGGGACACCACTGACTGTTCTTCCTTCTCTTCAGTGGAACTCATGGCTGTTTTTGTTTTTGTTGTTTTGTTTTGTTTTGTTTTGTTTTGGTTTGGTTTGGTTTGGTTTGGTTTTGCAGTACTGGGGATTGACTCCAGGGCCTTCACTCTGAGCTACATCCCCAGACCTTTTTATTTATTTTGAGGCAGAATCTTGCTAAGTCATTAGCTGCCCAGGCTGGGGTCAAACTCCTAATTCCCCTGCTTCTCCCAGAGGCTGGAGTTACAGGTGCTCAGTACCATATCCGGCTGACTCTTTCCCTTTGCAAAATTTAAATCCATTTAGAATAGTCTACATTTGGAACCAGATAAAACAAGTATTGTCCCTTCTTATGATGATCTTTCTGATCATTTGAAGACAGTGCTCTTATTTCCTGGAGGTTTTAGTTTTTCGTTAGAAGTGTTTTCCTTGGTATTGGTTTCTCCTAGGGACCTTGGCGGGTGACTTAGGAAAGGCAGGCAGTGGTGCGTTGTTACCAGGGGGAAGCGTTGTCCAGGAGGAGATGAAGATGAGATGCTGCGGATTTGGCAGCCCCTCACCACCCCTCAGGGGTCTCCCAGTGGTCTCTTGCTGGCTTTGCACAAGATCCCACACTGGTTGTTCCCTCATCTCAGCTCCTAAGAGCCTGAACTGCTACCATCCTATACCCTCAGCGGGTCATGTCGCCTGTTGCTCTCCCCACAAGGTCAGGGTTTCCAGCAAGAGCTCTCTGCATTTCCACCGGGTATCTTCATGCTCCATCTCTGGGTAGCCTCTCCCTTCTCCTCCCTCCCCTTCCTCCCTCTTCCTCCCTCTTCCTTCTCCCCTTTGTCTATTACATCTTCACTGCTGTGCAGCTCTTATCTTTCTTTTTTTTTTTTTTTTTTGTGGGTACCAGGGGTCGACCTCAGGACCTCGCGCGCCAGCAGGCACCCATGCCGCTGAGCGATATCACCGGCCCTTTTTTCGTATGTGGGTTCCGGAAGTCGAACTCGGGCCCTCGCGCTTGCCGGGCAGGCGCTTACACCGCTGAGCTATCTCACCGGCCCTATCTTTCCTCTTTGGGATAAAAAATTTAGATGTTTCCCTTACCCTTAAAAATTCCTTCTTTTGGGGCCGGTGAGATGGCTCAGCGGCTTAAGCGCCTGCCCGGCAAGCGCGAGGGCCCGAGTTCGACTCCCGGAACCCACATACGAAAAAGGGGCCGGTGATATCGCTCAGCGGCAGGGGCGCCTGCTGGCGCGCGAGATGCTGAGGTTGACCCCCCGGTACCCACAAAAAAAGAAAAAAAAAATCCCTTCTTTTGAGCCGGGTGTGGTGGCGCCTGCCTGTAATTCCAGCACGGGGTGGGGCGGGGGCGGGGGCGGGGGTGCTGAGGCAGGAGGATCGCTGTGAGTTTGAGGCCAGCCTGGGCTACACAGTGAGACCCTCTCAAAAAAAAAAAAATTCCTTCTTTCACATGCTAATTAACATAACAATGATACCACTCACACTCATCAAGCTGGCAGAAGTCAACACCTGAAACGACAATCAGTGCCAGGGCCACAAGGAATCAGGACAGAGCCACACCCTTGCTTTGAGGCAGCCCCGGAAACCCTGAGACACAGCCAAGCTTCCACTTCTAGGGGCTGTGGAGCGACACTCTCATGGGGACAGCGGGGATCAAGGTCGTTCACTCTGCACTGTTGCTAACAGTGAGAAATGGCAACGACAAAAATGTCAGCAATAGGGAAGGGACGTGGTTTATTAATACAAGGGTAGTTAAAGTGAATGAGCCAGAACTGTATCCATCATCATGGGCGACCTCAAAAATAATGTGGCGATAAACTTGAGTCATTTGTAGGAAAATGGATGCACCTTGAGACCATAATGTTAAATGAAATAAATCAGACACACAAGCTTAAAAATCACATGATTTCTCTTCTATGAGAAACCCAAGATATAAATATAGAGCAAAATAGATAGTAATAGACAGATAATAGGAAATAGGGAGATAGATCTTTGCAAAGAGGGGACCAAGAGATGAAGAGAGGGGAGAGGGAAAGGAGGGGAAGGGATAAAAATAGAACTAAGGTGTGTTGTGTAAATGTACCAACTCCCCATGAAAAATGTAACCATTATGTACTGCAAACGTATACCAATAAAACATAAAAATTGAAAAAATGCCGCAATTTTTAAACATTGTATATGCATATATAGGTGATAACTTTTAAGTGAATTTTACAACTGTACCAGCTGTATTGGTAAAGATATGTGCAATAAACTTTTTTAAAGGGTGTGGGAATGATACTAACAAGGATGATGGTTACCTGGGGAAAGGGAGAGAGGCCAGGTGAGAGTAGGGAGAAGAGCTGGCTGTACCTATACACTGATGCCTTTAAAAAAAAGAAAAAGAGAGAGAGAGACAGAAACATAACAACTGTAGCAAGTATGATAAGTGTTAGCTTTTTAAGTCTGAGAGGTAGTTCACGGTTGCCAATTATATTATTTTCGTATATACAAAATATTTTGTGATTATAAATGCATTGTTAAAAAACATTCCCACAGCCCTGTTCTCCTTCCGTGCCCTCTTCTGCCTGCCCCGTGTGTGTACCGATCATCATTTCTTCTTGAGAAGCAGCTGTCTCTCCGTCCCTATCCCTTCCCCAAGCCTGCACATTCCCTTCAGCCTGGCCACAGCTCTGCCCTCATCTGCCCGACCTGGCTGAATGTTGGGGTCTTCTGACTGCTGCCTCCCTGTTTTTTTTTTTTTTTTTGTGGGTACCGGGGGGTCGACCTCAGGACCTCGCGTGCCAGCAGGCGCCCGTGCCACTGAGCGATATCACCGGCCCCTTTTTCGTATGTGGGTTCCGGGAGTCAAACTCGGGCCCTCGTGCTTGCCGGGCAGGCGCTTACCCCGCTGAGCCATCTCACCAGCCCCCTGTTTATTTTTTGAGATGGGTCTCCCTACGCATTCCAAGCTGGCCCTGAACTTGCAGTGATCTTCCTGTCCTGCCTCAGCCTCCTGAGTACTGAGATTATGAGTGTGCACCGCCATGCCCAGTGGCACTACGAGTGTGCAGCTGCCTCTTTCTTGAGCTTCCCTGGGATTTAAAGATGAGAACTTTTTCCAGTTGGAATCAGTCTCTCTTCTTCACTGCTTCCTTTCATTCGTTCATTGAATGAATGAAAGCATCTGAATTTAGACAGATGCTTCCTTGAACCTCAAACCTCTTTCTCCACCCATGCGTTTCCCCTCCTCAAACTTACCCACTCCGTGCAGTCACTGCTCTGGGAGGGTCGAAGCAGGGCCTTTGGAACCAAATAACTTTGGTACAATTTCTGGTTTTGTGGGAAGCCCTTGTGAGGGGCAGTGGTGTGTGACCTTGAGTAAACTGTCCAAATCTCATCTGTAAAATGAGTATAATAATCCTAATCTGTAGGCTTGGGGTAAGGATTAAATAAGACAATGTATTTACTGTTAATTCAGTCTGTGTTACTAATTAGTTATACAGCTTCAGTGTATTTACCTGGATTCAAATAAGTCCCTACTGTAGCAATACGGCCTGGATTGGGGTTTTTTGTTTTGTTTGGCTTTTTTGTTGTTGTTGTTGTTATGGTTTGTTTTTGTTTTGCTTTGCTTTTATTTCTCTCTACACCCTTGTAGGCAATTTATATTCTCTCTCTCTCTCTCTTTTTTTTTTTTTTTACTGTGGATAACAGATACTTTATTTTATTATTTTTAAAAATTTATTTTTTTAAGACAACAAGTAAACATTCTCCTGTATTAACAAACTCAAGCATTAAAGAATGTACAAATACCTTTTGGAGAAAAACATTACTACTCAGTATAAGATTAAGCCATATAAAAGCTAGGTAAAAATAGAAGACTAAGGAATGGAATACTCACAGTGAAATTGCATTTTCACACTAGGGAGACAATACGATGTTTACAAATGTGCATCCAGTTTATTTCGCTTGTCAGTATTTTCTCAAGTTGCATCCATTTACCTATCAAAGTTTCCAGTTTATCTTTGTTTATGGCTGGGTAGTACTCCATTGTATAAAAATACCACATCTTTTTTATCCATTCCTCGGTTAACGGGCATTTGGCTTGTTTCCACGATCTAGCTATTACGAATTGTGTTGCTATAAACATGGGTGCACATATATCGCTGTGGTATGATGTTTTTAATTCTTCTGGGAAGATACCCAGAAGGGGAATAGCTGGGTCAAATGGGACCTCCAATCCTAGTATTTTGAGGAATCTCCATACTGATTTCCACAGTGGCTGCACCAGTCAACACTCCCACCAACAGTGGAGAAGGGTTCCTTTTTCCCCACAGCCCCTCCAGCATTTATTATTAGTTGACTTCTTGATAATAGCCATTCTTTCTGGGGTGAGATGGAATCTCAGTGTTGTTTTAATTTGCATCTCTCGAATGACTAGTGGTGTTGAACATTTTTTCATATATTTATTTGCCATTTGTATTTCTTCATCTGAGAAGTGTTTATTCATCTCAGATGCCCATGGCAATTTATATTCTCATAAAACTAACCTAGGCTGTTTCCTGCCTACGCAGGGGACTAACCACTTCCACCCCTTGTTGTGTTTGTCCTTCCTCCTGGAACACCTCTCAGTCTCTCTCCCCTCTAAAAGCCACCTCCACTCTTACAGAGCCTCTACAAACCCCCTCCCTGTAGAAGAACATCTTCCTCCTCAAAGTTCTCACACCCCCATCCCTCTGTTGAGTCATTACTTAACCCACTTAGGTGGGCATGGGTAACAGAGGGAAACCCCTATTTTATCACCCCACTTAGCCTCCTCCCCACCCCTACCTCAATAAGTGGTAAGCTCCTGAGGGCACAGAAGCCATCTGCATCCTCCTCCACCCCCAGCCAGAGCCTGGCCCTACTGCTATATTATTGGTGGGATTTGTTGCTTTGAGGATTGAGACCACTGTACAAGCAGCATGTCCAGTGGGTAGAATGGGCTCTGCAGACAGCGCTGCTGTTTATTATTTCTGTGGACCCGGGCAAGTGTCCTGCAGAAGCTGCTGCCCATGGCAAGGGCAAATTCAGTGTGCCCATTCTCAAGGGGACACAAAGTTGGCAAAGGCCCCGTCCCCAGGAAACTTATACAGAAAACTGTGCAACAACCACTGGGCTCTGGTGTCTGCTTGGGTTCTGGCTCCCTGGCTCTTGATCCTTGACATCTTTCCACATGCAGGAGAGGAGCAGCTGCGTCAGGGAGAGCAGAAACCTGTGAAAAGACATGGCATCAGGTAGCTCGCCTCGCTTGTTCCCCAGGAACAGCCTCAGGAGAGGCCCTGGATAGTCAAAGATCCCTCTTTCTTTGTGCCTTCTGCCCTCTCCCTCTCCCTATTTTGCTCATTGAGCCAGACTAGCAGACACCGAAACTAAAAAGAGGAAGTGACTGTCCCAGCCCTCGAGGGGCTAGAAAGGGACAGTTCTACAATCTAGTCAGGAAAGATGGCTCATAAACAAATAACAACATATAGGAGACCAGAACGTGTGTGCTGGAGCCAGGAAAGACTCAGCCAGGGCGGCTGGGCGCCCCCTGCCAAGGCCCAACTCCATGTCCATGCCAGTGGAGGCAATGGATGTGGAGAGGCCCTCACAGTGTCCCTCTGGCTCAGGCCGAGGGGCCTCCAGAGGTACCATCCCCACCGCAGGAGAAAATGGGTGGAAAGTCCTCCTGCCACACACCTATCACACTGTCATGTGGTTGCCTGTTTATCATCTGAGCCTACCAATCCACAGGCTGAGAAAACAAAAATCAATGTCTAGGTTTTCTCATGGCTGTTTTTTTGAGACAGCGTCTTACTAAATTGCCCATATTGGCCTTGAACTTGTGATTTTCCCAACTCAACCACTTGAGTAGCTGGGATTACAGGTATGTGGCACCACGCCTAGC
The DNA here is from genome assembly GCA_028451465.1 of Erethizon dorsatum. Classification (NCBI taxonomy): domain Eukaryota; kingdom Metazoa; phylum Chordata; class Mammalia; order Rodentia; family Erethizontidae; genus Erethizon; species Erethizon dorsatum. Next base: position 81,794,911 of record CM051829.1, read on the forward strand.
TTCAATGTCTTATTTAATTCATTATTGCAAATAAATGCATAGCACACAGTAAACACTCCATCAATATTCATTAAGTTTTTAATTAATCAATTGTCTTTCTCCATTGGCTTTGACATTGAAGTGTTCCTACAGATTCTGCCCCTCACATAAGTGCCATTCAGACTTCAGTGTCTCTCAGTAGTCATTCCTGACTGTGACCTCTGTCTTGTCCCCTGAGTTTCCTCCTGCTAGGTGAAATAGGCATTGGGTCTTGCCCTGTCATGATGTTTTGACTTTGCATCCTGAATACCATTTCTGGATTTGTATTTCCTACCACAGATGGACCACTCACAGAAGTTGGATACCATAGTGTGGTCCATCTAAGATGGAGTTCACATCCATCACTTTTGCTTGTGATAATTATGCCTTTCCATTTGTACAGCACCCTTTTGCTCCTTGCCAGACTTACTCCTGGCCTGTCCCATCCCTTGGCTGCCCCAAACCTAGCACAGACACAAGACGCTGCACGCTGAGTATTAACTCATGAGAGTAGCTGGCATTTGTGTAGCGTTGTGATTTACAAAACACTTTCACATACGTTATCTCAGTCATCCCACCAGCCCTGTGAGAGAGATATGAACGTTGTTGCTATCATACAGGTGAGGAAACTGAGATCACAGGAAGAAAAGAGCTGAACTACAGCCTGATCCTTGGACATCTGTTCCATGCCCTTCAACTACATTGCCCTCAGAGAGAATGCAGGCCAGCCTGCTCCTTTCCAGAATGAAAATTGGTAAATGTTTTCTGCCTTATATGCCCTCATTAAAAACCCACAGAACATAAATCACAATTTCTGGCCAATAATTTGCCTGCCATGTACAGTATTCTAATGAATACTGAAGTTTTGGTTAAATTAGATTATTTCTATCTCCATTTTAAATCCAGTGATACAATTAACGTTTCTCCTCTGTCTCCCCTTACCTACTTAATTATCTTTAAGAGTTTCCAAGGGCCAGTGAGATAGCTCAGTGGCATAAGCGCCTGCCTGGCAAGCACAAGGTTCTGAGGTCGACTCCCGGTACCCACATGAAAAAAAAAAAAGAAAAAAAAGAGTTTCCAGTTTACATTTTTAAAGCTTCCCCTAGATAGCTAAGCAACATAGGACAGTAAAAAGTATTTCACCTCAAGTAGTAGCAAAGAGGACTGGAAAAGACAGGGGAATAGAAGGGAATTTGCTAGATTATAATTAGAAATCGAAGGGGATATTCAGATCTTTCTATGTTTACCTCTCCTGGGAAGAATACTTATAAATCCAGATCCCTGGATAGAGATATACATGCTTCAAAAGTCATGTGTAGATTCCTGCATACACAGTGTGTAGAAGTAACTGGACAGGGGTTTGTGAGTTAGGATACACATGCATGACTAGAGGGACTAGACCAGATGACTTTAAGGCATCTTCCAACTGAAAATAGGCATTGCTTCTTGTCTACAGAATACACCACCATATTCTTTGTAACTCAAAAAAAGTATATGATATGCATGCCAATTTTAAATCTTTCAACACTCTTTCACTGTCGTTCTACCCCAGACCACAGTGGACAGCTAATTAGCAGTGATGGAGATTCCGCCAAGTGAATCCGGCTTTGAGGAGGACTGACTGCAGGGAGAACTGACAGGTGACAGTGAGAGGAAAGAGAAAAGAAACACTAAGTAGAAAGGCAAAAGCATAAATAGGCACATTTTACATGGTATAATTGGTTCTGATGGAATCATGACATCATAGGTCAATATAGTAATTGATGTTGATAATAACTGAGTCATCATGAGAAGTTAAATTACAGATGTGTCACTGGGAGCTGATCACTCAGTTCGTTTACAAAATGTTTATTGGACACCCAGTATGCACCTGACTCTGTCTAGATCCTGGGGATAGAAAGATGGATAAAGCATGATCCTTGACCTCCAAAAGCTCTCTGGATTTCAGTTTCGCTAATGAAAAGATAAGAGAGCCAAAGTGGCTGATTCCTAAGGGTATTTCCCAGAAGTTCTGAATGTTTTATGCATTAGAGCTTGAAGCTCAATGATCCTGAAAGATGGTAATCCAGGTCATATAATCCTGTTTTGCAAGTGAGCAAACTGAGGTGCAGGGGGTTGGCATCTTGCTCAAGGTCACGCAGTTAATGAGCAGCAGAACCAGGACACTCAGGTACATAGACTAATCACAAAGAAATGGAAGGTGATCTTACTCCTGCCCCAGTGCCCCTCCCACTCTGCATCTCTCCTCCAAAAAGACAATAAGAATAGATGGAGAACAGCTCATGCATTTGACAACCACATAGATTTAGAGGTCTGGAGCACGATATTCAGTAGCTACAAAACAAAGCTCATGTGCAACGGGACAATAATAAATATCTGTAAGACAAAGTACAACCTAAATGGCACTGAAGGATCTGTTAAAATCAACAGCAAGATTAAGTAAAAAAAGTCAGTAGTGATAGCTGCTAAGGACACATGCTGAACAACTGAAGTATCTTTGGGAGACAGTGTCGTAGAAGGGAAAATGTGTCTTGGGCCCAATATGCAAAAACACTTGCACACACAATCCCTGCTGGCAGAGTCGGTCCAAACACAGAGAAGGGGAGAAATACGGGAGCAACAACACCTTGCTCTCTTCCCTGGTGGCTGGCGTAGGCTGCCTGTCAGTTCTGCTCTTACTGACAACGCAGAGATCTGTGGTGGGAAACAGGTGCCATGTCTTCCTGCAGAACTGTGTACAAATGGAGAAGGAAGGGAGCTGGAGGGTCAAAGCTGCTGACTTATAATAACAAGTAGAGATTATCACTATCCAATATCATGAAAGCAAAAGGCATGAGCCTGGGAATGAACATTTATTGAACACCTACTGTTCTGACTGCTCTGAGAGATAGATATTTAATAAGCACTAGCTCATCCAGTCCTCACTATAAATCTCCAAGGCAGGTAATAATGATGGAAGCTCAGAGAAATGATTTGGATAGGAGCCCATGGCTAGCCCAGGGCAGAGTGAGGATTTGAACTCTGCCCACATTCAGATCTCTGGCTCTTCACACATCCTCGGGACAGGGTCTGGCCTCTGTACTTCTTAGCCTTATAGCTTACACAAATCATTTTAATCTCTAAAATCCATAGGTTCCTGAGATTTAACTATCTCATAGGATTATTGTGAAGATCAAAGGAGATAAAGTGCATGAAAGTGCTTTGCTACCTAATAAGATTTGTGTAGTAATATTAATAAAAATAGTAATATTTATAGAACACTTACTATGTGCCAGGCTTACTGCTGTATAGAGATTACTTCGTGTAATTCTCATAACAATCTGGGAAGTTGGTACTACTATTTCCATTTTATAGATGAAGAAACTGAGGCTCAGAGATATAAAATACTCACTTATTCCAAGGCACACTCTAGCCAATGACAGGGCTGGCAGGGGAACCTGGTCTAACCACTCCAAAACTCTTGCTATGAGCCAGACGCTGGCCACCTAGTTCTTTCCATTCCCCTCTGTAGCTTCACTGTTTCCTTCCCTGTAGCCACAGGGCATGGTGTGAGTCTTCCTGGAGAGTTTCCTCGCAGATGTTGGAGCTTGAAGTCATCACTGTGGGAAGGTTGGTGCACTCTGCAGTTGAAATTGCTTTCTGTTTGCGTCTGTAGCTTGTCTCTGTCCAACTGAATTGAAAAATGCCACCAAGAGCATTTACTGCTTGCTGGCAATGGGCCACTCCTGAGCTTGGAATTAGGAAACAAATGTGCCCCTCTGAGAACTCTACCCAAGCGCTCACAGTCCAATGGGGGAGCACAAATACATATGGTGCCTGTTAATCTTAATTGTCAACTTGACTGGATTAAGAGATTCCTGGAGAGATGCCTGGATCATGAGAGTGCTATACTTATCAGTGCATTAGTCCCCTGATGTTCAAAGCTGAAAGTGCTGTTAGGAGGTGGGACTTAGCGGCAGTATCTCGGTCCCTGGGGCTGTGCCTGTGGAGCGTAGATGTCCTGGTGGTGCTCTTCCTCTGTGCTCTGGGAAGCTGCCATGAGGACAGAAGCCTTGCTACACCACATCCTTCCACCATGTTGTTTCTGCTTTGGAGCCAGCTGACCATGAACTGAACTTTTGAAATTGTGAGTCGAATAAATCATTTCCTCCTTTAAATTGTGTGTGCCAAGCATTGTGTCCCATCAGTGGGAAAGCTGTCTAATACATCTCCAGATATTCATTCATTCAACAAGTATTTCCTGAACCCCTTCTCTAGGTCAGGCTCTGTGTTAGACTCTGATGACACAAAGATGAGCAAGATAGAACACACCATGATACAGGCTCCTAATGTAATGGCATGCATAAGGGCTTATAGGAGAAGCATTTGATCCTGTGTGGATGGGAGTGGAAATGACTAGAAAGACCTCCCAAGAGGAATGTTCAGAGCCTCCACATACTTTCTGTGCTACCACAAAGTTGGCATAGACTGTCTTTAATCCTCCCAGCGACACTCCTATTGGGTAATTATTATTTTATAGATAAAGCATTAAGTCACTTTAGTAAGTGGCAGAGACACATTGTGATCCCAGAAACCCTGACCCTAAGCTTGCCTGCCTCCAAAGTTTGTGCTCTTTCTAATACAGAGTTCGCCTCTGAGAACACCATGCTCCAGTTGCAAGAAGAGACTCCATCATCATGTCAGTCAGCTTTCTGTTACTGTGACAAATACCTTTTCATCACTGTGGCAAAAAGTATTTATTTTGTGTCACTGTTTCAGAGGTTTCAATCCATGGTTGCTTGGCCCCGTCATTTTGGGCCTGTGGGGAGGCAGAACATCATGGTGGGGAGCTCATGGTAGAGCAAAACTGTTCACCTCATGGCAGCCAGGGAGCAAAGAGAGGGAGGAAAGGGGTAAGGTCTCAGTTATCCCCTTCAAGGACAAGAATACACCCCTAATGACCTAACTTCCTTTAACCAAGGCTGAGCCCTAAAGTTTCTACCACTTCCCGCCTCCCACCACCCCCAACATCCGGGGATGAAGCCTTCAACTCTTGATCTTTTGGAGGATACTTAGGATCCAAACCATAACAACCATGAACAAACAGAGCAGGAAAGAATAACTGAGCAGGCCACAAGGAAGGTGTCATGGAGGAGGTGGCCCTGAGCGAGCCTTGGTAGGATGGTTCGCAACAGGACGAGCACGGGTTCTTTCCTTAGTCTTGTTGGTCATCCAGGTTATGTGCAGGGAGGAAATGCTGAAAGTCAAGGCCATTTTCCTAATGGCCAGGGGGTGGAGTAGATGTCTTCTTTATTTTCTGTTTTTGGTGGCAAGGTAAGGTGAAAATGAGGAGTCATCTTTAGGTTATAGGAAACAGAAACTCAGTCATACTAACTAAAGCAAAAAATAAAATATAAAATAAAATAAATAAAAGCAAACTCAATAAAAAGGATATCTATTTTAAGGATGCAGGCATTTTGTAGAACCTAAGAGGAAAATGTACTGTGACCAGGAGATAGGCAGCCAGGATCAGCTGCTCTCTCTCTCCTGCCTGTCTCTCTCTGAGCGTCCACCTCATCCTGCAGTCTGGCTTTTACTGCCTCTTGGTAGTGAGGCAAAGATGCCTCTAAATACTTCCTGGGATCTAACATCTCTGATCAGCAGTTCTAAATCCCCAGGAGAGAGAATCTGATTTGTTCCTCCTGGGCCACATAGCTATGGCCAGGGAATAAAGGTGTCTGTTCTCAGAGGAGAGAATATTTGAGTAGGATAGATCTCCAGAGGTCATGCTGGAGTCTTCTAGAGGTGTCCGGCTGCAGGTATAGTCTGAGCCAGGTTCTGGTGAGAGGTAGCTGGGAGTTGTTTCTTTTTACATTCTCACTCTTCCCTTTAGAGTAATAGATTGCCTTCTACATTTATAATTCTTCTGTGTGATTATTAAATCCATAAATAAAGATTTAATCTGTGAAGCTCTGCCTTGAGAAATAAGAGCAGGCAGAGGAGAGTTTACCACTCCTGGCGGCCAGGGCAGCAGAGGAGGCTCCTAGCTCCTGGGCTGCTGGGGCCAAGGGGGCAGAGGCTGTAGCTGCAGACAAGGCTGAACCAGCAGAATAGCCCTGCCTTCCAGCTGAAGAAACGGGAAGGTTTCCTGAACCACACTGCCAAGGCAACCATGGAGAGGCTGGATAGCAGGCCCTAGAGACCTACAAAATGCTGAAGGAATACCAAGACAGTCTCGGCGGCTCTCAGAATGAACACATTTGACTTAAACCAGGTAGACAAATGGGAAGCAGTAGAAAGGCACATTTCCAGGAGTCTCGGGGAAGGGGTGCCTATGTAAGTAGAGGGATTGAGGAGGGATCCAGGAACTCTGAGACTGGAGGAGAAGGAAGAAGAGGGAAATGGCTGTCTCATTCCTGTTTGGCTCAGAGCTCCACCTCAGAGGAAGCAGCAACGGCTGAATCAACAACTTCATTCTTCACATCTCTGCCCTCTGCCTCCCCTCCATCCAGGGCTCGGACAACATTGGCTCTGGAGACTTGATTAAAATGCACAAGATGAACCCTTCAGTTTCTCTGGCAGGCAGATGTTAAGACCAGCATCAGGGAGGCGAGGATATTGGGAACAAAGAAGAGAGCTTGTAAAGTAGGGCAGGAAAACCTGGGGCCTGTTATGGGGATGTGGGAGCCCTCTCAACCCCTTTGTGATGGAAAAGCAGCAGCTGAATCAACAGCTGCTCCCCCTCCTGGGTCTCCATGCTATTCCCCATCTAACTCCAGCGGGTGACTATACTAGTGCCCAGGATGAGGGCAGATGTGGAACTTTTCTGTGGATTTTTAACCCCTCCCTCCACTCCTTAGGGTCTTTTGCTTAACCAAATCAGAGGTTATCACCCTGGTTAAAAAACCAGGTGATGGGGGCGCCGGTGAGATGGCTCAGCGGCCTACGGGGCGCCTGCCTGGCAAGCGCAAGGGCCCGAGTTCAACTCCCGGAACCCACATACGAGGGCCGGGGATATCGCTCAGCGGCACGGGCGCGCACAAGGTCCTGAGGTCTACCCCCGCTACTCACACACACAAAAAAACCAGGTGATGGACTAGCGAGGACTCGAGAGAGTGATGAGGCTGCTTTTTGACGATAGGATTCAGCTACCAAGGCTGTCTCCGTGAACAGTAGATAATTTAATGAATTTGGACAGTTCACTGGCTCATCCCACACAGTTTCACTCACCTTCCAAAATAGCACTAGCCATTCCACAGGTGCCAAAAAGAAAAAGCAAAAAGTAATACAGGACAGTCCCCAGAGATTTCTGCCCTTTCAGAAAAAGTCTGAGTGAACTTTTCCACGGAAATTTTAAACTTCACACAAAAAAGCTTTTTCCTTTCTCGCTGAGGAATCAGTCAAAAAAGATGCCACAAAGACAAGCACATGCATGTGTGAGGCAGAAGGACCCAGTCGGTCCTGATGGAACTGGCAAGGCATTACAAATGTACTTCATACGCTGTTCCTCGCACTGGTCATTCATGCAGTCACACTGGCAAGGGCTGTCCTGTGTGTGCATGCACACACACACACAAATATAGTCCCACACAGTCACAGTCTCAAGTCCCACAAGTTGCACACACAGAGTCCCATAGTTGTACACACACTCGTGTGCACATGCATGCAGACACACACACACACACACACACACACAGAGTCACAGCACTACACTGCAGGCCTTCATCGACTTGACCCTGCTCTCCAGGCCTCTACTAAGCACTCCCTTCCTCCTCCACACCCCTTCCTGTGTGCCCCGCGCTGGAGCCAGATGTTCCGTGGGCAGACCCCTTGTGGGCTGACAGGCGGTGATTACTGTTGCCAGCCCCACATTAGGAGAGAATTGAATGGGAAAAACCCCCAACCGCCTGGGCTCCCTACAATAGCGCCTTTGTGAGGTGCTTCACTGCCTTTCTTTCCCCTTTCTCAACAACCTAGGTCAGAAGCAGCTCTGCCTGAGAGAAGAAAAGGTAAAAGGAGGATCACAGGGCCCTGACTGATCCACTCATCCTGGGGCGGAAGGAGGGTTGTGCTTTGGAGAGAGAAGCCTGTGTTCCTTCCTCCTCCCTGCTAGGGTAAATAACCCAGAGGGCTTGCAGGGATGCCTGAGGCAAACTCCCCCATAAAGCAGAGGATTCTGTCCACCAGCCAGTCCTGCTCCTGTGTGCTGAACATGGATGCAGCTGGGGTAGGGGCCTGGTGCCTGGATCAGCAGATTCCTATAGACAGGAGCCCAAAGCCTGGAACTTCCTTCCTCCCATCCTTTCTGTCTTCTTCAATCCAGACCCAAAGGCCAGGGTACCACGCTGGGAAGCGTTAAATTTTCAGGACTCCAGGGCAGAACTAATCCAAATTCCAGGACTTGGATGAGCAGGTGGGAATGATGAAGTGGGGAGAAGGAAAGCAGGGATGTGTGGGGGAACTGGGAAGACCAACATCTGGGCTGGTCACTGCCCCTCCTCCCTGTCCAAACCACAGACACCATGGCAGCAGGAAAATCAGAGTGGTTCAGACCAAGGATTGTGCAACCTAACCCTGGGGAAGAGCCCAGTGCTGGAGATGGGAGTGGAGGTTTGCACTGAGGAGGCAGGGGCAGAGTCTACTTTAGAGGTGAGACATAAAGTTCTCACTAAAAGTACATGTATTTGGTGCTCTGGTTTCTACACTACATTTCAAGGCAAGTAATATCCATTTTCTGGTTCAAAACCCACTGAGAGTTGGAACTGGAAGCACTGCACTGCCCCTAGGTCCCAGCACCCTGTGGCCAGAGGCGTGGTGCCATTGGTGGTTCTGGAATGGTTGCTGAGCATGACAGTGGCCGTTAAAGGAGACCATTTGTCCAGCCTCCTAAAGTGGCAGGAGTCTGCTGCTTCCCCAGGCGCTTCACATAAAATCTGTAACTAGAGAAGTTCCAGCTCCCTCAGCTAAGGGAGCCCAGCCAAGCTCCTGATGTGGTTTAAGGAGTGGGGATGGGTGGGAGGAAGAAAATGGAAGGTCCTGGGGAGAACTGTGGCCGAGGGCTAACCCAAACAAACACAGGAGAGCAGTAGTGGATTTTCCTTTTAATGCAAAATGTGGCAATACAAAACAATATGGAGAAAGCGCCTTTCTTCAGACACTCGGAGGGACACGGCAGAGTTGTCCGCTTCTGCTCCTCTCTTCCCTGGATCATACTATTGCCTGGGGACCCATTCGAGGGAGGGTCAGAGCCATGGGCCTGGGTCATCTGGGACCGGATATTTGTGGACATGGGGCAAGAGAGCAGAAGTGAACATTTATAGTTTTCACTATTTTAGCTCTACAAGGGTCGCTCAGTATCTGGAGTTCCACATGAAACAAAGGGGCTATGAGAATTTGGTTATCATTGGTTGAAAAATAAGGGATTTGAGTCTCAACTTGTCTACATTTGAAGAATAAGGAGCAAGAATTTTATTAGGGATAAAAATGTGTGAGGATAAAGAGATTAAAAAAAAGTCCAGCTTCTCAAACTTCTTCCTCTTTCTTCCTCATCTCCAGTTTATAGACAATCTGATAGCCATCATCCCAGGCATAGAGCTGGCGCTCACGGGGATTATAGCGGAGGCTGGCATGGGCACCATATCGACGGGGAAAGTAAGAGAGTGCTGCTTGTTCAGGGGTGAGGGTACCACTGACATCAAAGGAACACTGGATACGGGCCCGGCTGGCAGGGCGAGTGTTATAGACGACGTACAGGGTCCCACAGATGACAAAGGCAGCCTCGGCATTCTCTCTGGGACATGGCGTGTCCCACTGTTGCTCTGTGTCCAGTGTCTGTGGATCTAATTTGGCCAGGCACAAGTGCCTGTCATCCTCCTGGGTGGCGTAGACAGCCCAAAGACCCTCCTCATCAGCTGCCAGGTCGATGTATGTGTCTGCTGTCAGCCCATAGGGGGGAATCAACCTCTCTGCAGGGAATACTGAGCTGTCCACCACTGTTCGGTTTGCCAGGTGGAATTTGATGAGCTGCAAAGTGTTCTCCAACTCACCACCCCCTCCAGGTCCTCCAGGAGGCCTCCGGGCATAATAAAGAAAGCCACCATATACCAGCTGCCCTGTGCCTACCCAGGGGAAGGGCACCCGAACTCGGGAAGCTTTGCGGGCAGCCATGGCAAGGGTGAAGTCACGCAGCCTTGGAAAGACAAAGGCTGTGTCATTTTGTGTCCCATCTAACACATAGATCTTCTCTGTTGGCCCCAATGGATCCTTGGTCCACAGACCAGCTGGGCCACCAAACCGCTTCAGGATCTTCATTGATCTCACCTGAGAGATTGTATAGCTACAGTCTGGTAGAGAAGAAGAAAAACAAGAGAAAAGGAAATAGAAGCCGGAGTTAGTTCCTACAGCAGGAACTCGCCAAGGTGAGCTATCTGGAGAAGAGAAGGCATCTGCCCTGTGGGCACCTCCTTTCTTATGGAGGATTGAGAGAGAGGGAGCACCAGAGAGGCCTGGGTCCCCAGATGCTCTTCTCAATGGACTTAACATTGCACAGATTTCTCTAACACAGGTTCCAAAAGAGAACCACCGTGGACTGGAACAAAGAGAAAAAAAGAGTAAGAAGGACGATTACAGGTTCTGAGAGTGTTGGGGCCTGCTTTGCAATCACTCACCTGTTAACATATCATACTTCTCATTTCTTCTGCCCTTGCCTTTGGTCCCAGGGCCTTCAGTCACCTTCTCATCAAGCTCCACACAAGGTAGAGCTGGGTTCTGAGTCTCCAGGTAGTCTACCTCCCGTTCAAGACGGTCCACTCTCCCCGAGATGCTGTCAGCCTCTGTTCTGAGTGCCTCTCGCTCCTTCTCTGCCACCTCCAGCAGCGGTAGCATCTTGTTCTTGAAGTCCCGCAACTCAGCAGCATGCCGACTGCTCTGGTCCTGGCACTGGGCCAGCCGTTCCTGAAGGGATGGGGGATCAGGAAGGAGGGAGGGCGGCTGCAGGGTTACAACTTCCAGGCAGAGAGAGGCCCAGCCAGGGAGTTAGGAATGGGAAAAGGAGCAAACTCAGCTAGGCGTCAATGTCCCCCTCCACTCCCACAGCAAAGGAAACCAGATGTTCAGGGTGCTAAAGGTGCAAGGAGCCGGGCTTAGATTCACCTAGGCCAGAGTCCTTCAGCCTGTGTGCTGAGAATGCCACGGGGTCACCTGAGCCTCTAGGGAGATCTAAGTGCAGGAGGGTAGGAAGGGGTCTCTGCCCCATTATGTAATTCTCCTCTTGGGAATGAAGATGGTATGGACTTCAAACTGTTGGAAAAAAAGGGCAGAAAGCTGCAGATTCTCTGGGAGCTTCCAACTTCACAGAATCATCAACTCCTCCTGAGATACGCCCCCACAATCCTGGCTCTCGTTTCCACTCATCCTCTTATCCTGTCTAATCCCAGGGTAAAATGCAAAGGTCTATTTGCTTCAGAACGGCTCTATGTGGCAAAAGAGGTCTTGTAATTTTGAGGATCCTCTTTATTAAAAGGCAGAATTTTCTGTAGGTTCTTATAAAGCCCTGTTTTGTCATGCCCAGAACCCTGACAAACTGGAATCCTCCCAGGCTAGGCTAGAAGAGAAAGGAGCCCCTCACCTCCAAGGCAGCCAGTCGGCGTTCCATGTACTCCACAAGGTGGTGCTGCTGTCCCTGAAGGGGTCCCGACCATGACAAAAGGAACAGGACGAGGAGAGGCGAGCTGAGGTCCATGGCAGCCTGGAGAGTGAGGCCACAGTAAAGGGAGTGTGCGGTTGGCCTCTTCCCCTCAGGCTGGCGGGTTAGCTTGGAGGCGGGATGGGGGCGGTGCCTTCTCTTTCGGATCTCCGGGTCTCTCTCACTACTCTGGAATGCTTTCAGTCTCTACAACTCCAGCCCCTCCTTTCTGCCTGGGCTGATCAAACACAGATGGCCCCCTTGCACAGGAGCCAGACTTAGCCACCTCCCACCTAGGCTGTAGGCTCCTCAGGAGGAAAAAGAGATGGAAATGCGAAGGCAGAGGTTTTTAGGGAAGTCGTGCAGAGGAGTAGGAAGTAGAGACCCCAGAGAAAACTCAGCAAACACCACCCAGAGAAAACTCAGCAAACACCATTCTTGTTTTAGGAGAATGGTTCTAGTGTTGATTTACAAGAAACTGACGTCCTTCATTAATCCTTGCCTTCTCTACCAATAATAGGATGGATTTCCCGCCTTGTTTCAATGAAAGCCGGAAGCAGAGATGCGGGGAGGATGTGGGAAAAATCAAACTGCTTCTACAGCTCACTGGCGCCATCTTGTGCTAAGCACCTGCTGCCATCTCATGATTAATAGAGAATTCAAGGGTTAGACCTCACCCAATGTGGAAAGTTTTTGACAAAACAAGGCAGGTAGATTGTATTTACAGGGTTTTCCATCACCAAAATGCAGATTTCCCTACAGACTACCCAATTCCTTTAAGGGGCCATGCCAGTCTCTGTGATTTAGCTCAGGGAAAAGAATACAACTGAGATGAAAACAAAGAACAGGTCATTGAAAAGTTAGTAAATTAGCTCATTTTCTGCAAGTGGGGCTAACAGCAGAGCAGTTCTCCATGGCTGAGTGTAACCTCTTGCCAAAATTGCAGAGTGCAACAAATTCACACTAATTTAATTCACTGATACAGGGAGAAAAGAAATTTTGAAGTTTATGTATGCCGTAGTCTAACCCAAAATAAATATATTCTGACCTTGCTATTTCTGGGAAAGAAGAGACTACTGATCATTTCTCTTGGTTAGAGTTCAAAAGGGTGTTCCTAACTGTTGTTCATTTCTACATCCTAACCAAAGCTGTGGGAACCCAAAATGAATTAACTGGCCACTGCAGACTTGGCCTCTGATACATGTCAGAAGTCAACTACATATTTACTCAGAGATCTGCAGTGATTAATCTTGACAAATTCCTATTTATCAGGAGAAAATTTATTCATTTTAGAACCAAGAGAAACATGATCAAAGGTATTCCTTCTCTGAAAAGGACCACAAATCTAACGGTACAACTCCAGGAAAAAAACAGCAGCAGCTTCCTGTGAGGATTCCTATTTTCATCCCACTACCTTAGGCGATTGATGAAACATGCAAGGAAACAAAGTTTAATTAGCTCATCTGAGAAGTCTTTTACTTCTTTCAAAGGGTGAGGTTCAGATGATCTAAAGCAGCCAACAGATTAGCCCTGGACAGCCAGTAATGCAGCCTCACAAGATCATAAATTTTCAGTATCATGAAGTGATTTTCATCACTGGATTGCATGGGGCTCAAGCACAAACTGTCGGGGACAGTGGGACACTGTGTAGAAGAGGGTGCCAACAATCTCTTTCCTGCATCTGCCAGAGTCAGTCAATGGAAACCCACATGCACCACATTTGTGCGACTTCATGGATAAAATGGAGTGATTTCCAGTAACAGTATTTCAACATACTTACTTGTGTATGCCTCTGAAGACAGGGGTTTATTGTTAAACTGACATGTAAAATTTCTTAATTATTAAACTTGGGCTTGTGTTATTTTATAAAATAATGTAATAAGTTAAAATATTTTAGAAGGAAGTTTTGTTACTTTTATATATGAATTCTTATACTTTATATATGGTCCAAAACAATTTCTCTTCACTCAATGAGGCCCAGGCAAGCCAAAAGGTTGGACAGGCATAATCTAAAGTAAGGATCCTGGACCTCCATTCTTGGGCAGTATTCCCTACCAAACCTTATTCATTTCCATTATGGAAATTTGTATGAAGAATAAAATTGCCATGTGTTATGTACGTGTACCAATTCCCCATGATGAGTATAACTATTATGTATTGTAAACAAGTACTAATAAAAATTTAAATTAAAAAAATGAAATTGTCTCTAATGCTCTACTTATGTTCAAATGCAATGTGTTTAGCCACTACAAAGATGTTGTTTCTCCATCCCTTCTGTGCCCCTAAACATAAGCAAAGAACAGCCACATGACTCAGAAAATTTACCCATTTTATTGATGCATTGCAATTGCTCTACATTTTACCATATTATGTAGAAAATACTGAAAATACAAGCTACTTTGTAAAACCAAAGACAAACATTGAATCCAAAGATAAACTATGTTTTACACAATGGACCCTTTTCCCGTAGTTAGTATTAAATTTTAAATATCTATTTCTTTTGTTAAAATGATTATTTTACATACTCCCTAAGTACATCTGCATTACAAACATAGCTCAGTAATTCTCAGAAACTATCTGTTTCTAGAGGCTTGTTGTAAAAGGAAGCTCACAACCAGAAAAGGGAGAAAGCAAAAAAAAAAAAAAGTTTAAATCACACACAATAACTAGCATATCAAATACATTTAATAAAATAGGAATTCCATTGCAATATCAAGGATTCAAAGCAGAAATACTAACATTACATACAATGTACATATAATGTACTGCTACATGTAGTGAGATTATTTTTCAAGCTGAATTGAAACCACACATTATATAAAGTTTAGCAACAAACAACCATGTAGACATGCTGCACCATCCATCAGTTTTAAAAAAAATCAAAACAGGAAGCAGGCTGGGGCTATTCCTGTCACTGAGAGGCAGTTTCATTTCCCGTCCTAAAACAAACCATCTCAATTAGTGGATTTCTGCATAACAATGCTGAGTAAAACACACATTACTGCGCTCGCCTGGCTAAAAGCAGTCAAGCTTAGCCCCTCTAGTGGAGGATGATGGATGAGCAATCACAAAAGCAGGCTCAGAATGGACAGAACTATTTGAAATGAAATTCTTATTCCTGGGGTTGGCATTTCAGCTGAACACGGACAGTGGTATCCACCTCTTGGGAGCTATTGTAACTCAAGAGTGATTAAGTGTCCCTGATGAAGTTAGATGGCTATACTCAACCCTTCCCCACTTCTTCCCTCAGCTAGAAGGGTAGAAGTTGGAAATGGAACTGACAGAGGACTAAAAAGCCATAAGCTGCTTTGAGGTCAGGCCATGGCGACCCAGACCAGCTGCTTACTACATTTACGGGGCTTCCCCTATGCTGTCAGGGCCAGCGATGTTAAGCCCCAGGGACAGAATCAAAAGCCACACCAAGCACATACACATTCAGCAGACAAAGGTATCTTGGTAAACCTGAAATGTCAATTTACAGACTAAGACTGAAAATCTCTAGGTTATTTTTTATGCCACACATTGCTAGTCAGGTGATTAAGGTATTATCTTTTCTGTGGAGTTAAGACTCTTATCTTAAAAGGTATCTACTTGTTGGACAAGGGGAAGGGTGGGGTTTTGTTTTTCCCTGCATTTTATTTCTTACAAAAACAACAAATTTTGTCCCTTGCCGAAAAAAGATAAGGAACAAAAAATGTTTCCACTAGAAACCAGACCTGTGTTAAACAAGAAAATCAGAATGTGCTTGGCAAAAAGGAGAGACACAGATCATACACGCTGACCAGAAAACTGCGTTACACTAGTTACAAACTACACAAACTGCCTGGCTGTCTCGACCAATATAGTGCGGAACACACAACTTAATATAATGATTTTTTTAAAGTACAGAAAACACAACACATTCCTGGGAAGCTGTATTGAGTACCTGTCCCATCTTGGAAGCCCTTACTCCTTATGCTGAAGAAACTCCAAATACTTTGACAGCTCCTCGGTGTTCAACCTGGTACAGAGCTTGCTGACCAGGCTCCATGAAATCTCCCATCTCCATTCTGCACCTTCTTGACACCATCTCCATACAGAACCAGTCCTAGAATTATCTCTCCAATGTAATTTTCAATTCAGATGGAACACATCTCTAGCTTAGGGTAACTTTCTTCCCCGAAATCCTCTATGGGCAGGAATGTCCCCATCCCCAGTACCTTCTACTTGACCCAGATCTGTGGAGAGCTGAGAGTACCAGGACAATGTCACAGCTTGAAGGGCCCCAAGAATATACAAGTTGTTAAAAAGAAACCTCAAAAGCCTCAATGATTCAGTAGGCTTTGGTTTCTTCTTGGTATTCTTCACCAGCTAAAAAACCTTTCTGTGAGTTTCTCATCACCAGCAACACTACAAAGCTCCTCATAGTATGGGGACATGGTAAGCAATACAACAGGATCTTTGGTATAAACACATCTGTTACTTTTTTTTTTTCAACAAGCAAATATTTTACTAGCAATGTCAACTATTTTCAGGAAGGACTGCCACATGGAAAAAGGAAAAAAAAATCTCATTCTAAAAATGATTGCACATACTTTAAAAAAGAAAAAATGCATATTTAATATTGGCTTGACTCCTCTCACCTGCTTCCTAAATTCTCACAGAAACAGGGTAGCAATGCACAGTGAGAGAGCCACATGGGGAAAATGCTTCTGTGAGAACTCAGCTAAGACTCCAAAGTGGAAAGGAGTAGAGCTGGCAATATAGAAGAAAAGCTGCTGTTTTTATTTTTCAACACTGGCAGGGAAACCGAGAACAATGCATCTACACAACACAGCTACTAATCCTGTTCTGATACATCCCAGTGAACAGCTTCAGGGTCCACGGGGGCTTGCTGGTCCGTCCTAAGGCAAGCTCACTGTAAACTCTATTAACCACTACATTATCATATAAGGCACTACAAGAAGGGAAGGGAGGACGAAGGGAAGGGACACACACTGAACAACTCCTCACCAGACACACCTGTGCAAAACAATTCCAAGGGTCTCCTCTCCTTGCAGGCAATGCCCCTGCTCATTCAGCACTACAGTAATATGCTCTAATATAATTGCAATTAGTTCACATACATTCCAACAAGTATCAGTTCATTTTGGTTTAAATACAATGGAGACATTAATTCCATCTCCGGGGTAACACTGGAGGATCAGATACACACTAAATACACAATTCAAGTGTAATCACTACACATTTGATTACAAATAACATTTTAGGTTAGCAGGAAAAATTGCTTGTTATATTTTTCTAATCAATATGTACATATTTAATTATGCAAAATATTAAAACACCACCATTACAAAACTTCTAAAATATTTTAAATTCAGTAATAAACTTTTAAAATATTTTTTTGCAATTCCTACATGCACTTATTATATAAGTCTTAATAAGAGAGCATTCAATTTGCTGCTGGCATACAAAGGAAGCTACTTTAAAGTATAAAAGCTATACACAACAACGTTCTTATCTGGTTTTAGATTCTTTAGCTTTCTCCCCAAATAAATCGCATAAAACAGAAGGGAGAGATGAAGAAAACACAGAGGTGTATTCTTGAAATTCATAGTAATCTTTAGGCAAAGTTCACCAATACCAACAACTTGTTGGCAAAGCTCATCAATGCCAGTATCTCATAATAGAAAGAGATTTTGCATATAATAAAACCACTACCACCATACAATAATAACCACTTCAATGGCTTTTCTAATAATAAAATTTAAGTTGAATCAGAAAAAAGGAGTTCTTAAAAATAATTTAAAAAAGAATTTATGGCACTTCATTTAAAAAGAATAATTGGTGTCTCCATGGGGGCACAAATTCTCTCACACTGAGTGACCAGAAAATGGTGAGCTACCTTTTTAACACCACTTTGTAATAATCATATATGTAACCAATCAATATGTAACTAGTTTAAAAAAAATTGTCTATTAAGTATAATGCAACATGAAAACAAATCTAAAACAATATAAATTTAAATGTCCCATAAACTCAGATAAATTTTTGAGGAGAAATGCCTGATAGTAAAATATAGACTTGCATAAGCTGCTTTAAAATAAAATAGGTAAATAAGCCTTGGATTTTAAACAAACCAAAAGTACTTATTTTTCTTTTCTCACTTGTCATCAGATTTTAAATCTTTCTATCAGCATTTTCCCTCTGACCAGCAACCACAATAAAACTAAGTTAAATAAAGTGGGCATCACTTGTTTCCAAAAGCATTTATATAAATCAAGTCAGAGAGACAAAATATTTTTCAAAGGATAACTTCAGAATGATCTCTCTTCCTTGGTAACTGCAGAAGATGGGCTTCTGAATTCTTCCAAATACCAAAAATGTTGGCACAAAAATAAACAATTAAAAAATAGGGCAAACTTTGGGAGACTACAACAATGCAGTCAACACTGAGACAGGTTCCCCGGAGAAAAGCCTTCTGCTTCAGTGGGCCCCTGCAGAACAAGTTGCTGGCTAAGGAGTTTCAAGAGAGGGTAAGGGAGGTGCTCACCATACGTAGCCCATTATTAAGAACTCAGGGCTAGGAGCAGGCAGCCATGAACTCTCCTCCCTCATGCTCACCAACTACAAATAAGAATACTGGCTGATCTTGGTAGGGCTCAGTGGGTATCCAGTATAAATTGTTGAGCCTCGAGAAGACCCAATGTAGGACTGGGTGGCAAACTGATGTTGGTACTGAGCAGGGGCCACGCTGGCAGAAGTGAGGAGGCTAGGCCCAACACTGACAGGAACCTGGTGCACCAGAGTGCTAGGGTGGGTGGTGTAGGCTGTAGCATGCCTTGAAGAGCCCTGTGGGGAGAAAAGATGAGCAATGGAGCTGGTGGAGCCCAATGTAGCAGCAGAGGTGGGGGCAGCATACGTATACAGGTGAGGCTGGCTTGGCAGGTGAGCAGGGGCTGGGGCCACATGTGGGTGCCCTGTCGAGTGTAGCGGGCTGCCATGCTGGAAGGCGTAAGGCGCCTGGGAAAGCGGGGCCACAAATGCCTGCTGTCTGCGGGGAGCAGGGTTGCTGCTTCTTTCCTGTGAGGTTGGAGCTGACGATGACTGCTGGTTCTGGAAGGAGGAAGAAGGGAATGAAGAATCTTGAGGTCACTCTGGTTTAGCGCACCAAAGGCCAAGTTAAGGGTGGAGCTTCTGGTGTGTATTATTTCTGAAGTGCCACGGCACAGAATCTCCCAGATTGGCAATTAATGTTGTCAGAAACCAGCACCCATCCCTCTGCCTTTCGGCAGAATAGATCCTAACCCAGTTCAGATAGCAGCAGTTTGGTCTTAAGTATGACAGAATCAGGAGTTCATCAGATTGCCCACTCTGCAGTTAGTAACTATTAACTCACTCTATCCTGGTGTTAGTGATTTTTACTTTTTCCCAACCTTTCTTTCTTGCCATTGTTTTCCTTGAAGTTCACATCCCTCTTGAAATGTGGAGTCTAAAACACATGCACTAACTCAAACTTACATTTGTACTCGCATGTACTCTCTTCTTTCACACACAGTTATTACACCCTCATCTTAACTCTTTCTCATTACTGGTAGACATCATACAAATACCAGAGTTTAGCTGAGAAAAGAGTGAACACAAACAGAAATAAAGGGACCCTCACTACCCCATGAGATAATCAGATGGTAGGGAGTAGGGGGGGCAAATCCCAGACTCAAGCAATATGTAGGATTAAAACCAGTTGACTTAAGTGCCAAAGAATTTCCCTGTTTCATGACTCAAGTAACGAAGGTGAGGCTCAGGTTATTTATGACCTAGGTGCAGGGACGGTGAACCTTTTAGAGCTTTCAACGATATAAACAACCCACTGTGGCACGCATGCCATAGGTTCACCACCAGTGGCTTAGGAGACAAAGGAAGAGAATCTGGCCTTGAAGTACATGGTAGTGCAGAACCAGGCATGGACATTTCTCTCATTTTCTAGATACAGGTCTGATGGAAAATCTAAAATGTACATCCCAAACATATTCACAGAGCAAATGAAGAGACAGCACATGTGGATTCGACGCAGGCAACAGAACACCAAATTTTTTGACACAAAAGAAGCTTAATTTGGCTTTATTCGGCAGTTCAGCCAGAAGCAGGGTTCTCCAGATAGTAACCACAGGGAAAGCCCCAAACAGAAGGCGGCAGCTCCCAGCACTTACCTGGCTTAAGTTGAGTGGCTGTGCTGTACTGGTCCCCCCGCGTTGAGCTCGATACCCTGTGGGGGTGATACAGCATCCAGATGACTGCCCACTCACTGAAGCCACTGGCTTGGTCTTACTGCTTAGGAGACCTAAAAAGGAGCCAGGGCTTAGTATCACTGAATCTCAGACGGCATCGCATTAGTCAGTCCACATGTGTAAGCAATTTGCAAGAGTTAAGTCTCAAGTGTCTCTTACTTCCTCAATTACATCTACATCAGCAGAACAAAAAATGCTATCTTGGGCCGGTGAGATGGCTCAGCGGCTTAAGCGCCTGCCCGGCAAGCGCGAGGGCCCGAGTTTGACTCCCGGATCCCACGTACGAAAAAAGGGCCGGTGATATCGCTCAGTGGCACGGGCGCCTGCTGGCACCCGAGGTCCTGAGGTCGACCCCCACAGTACCCACAAAAAA
Source organism: Erethizon dorsatum (assembly GCA_028451465.1). Lineage (NCBI taxonomy): Eukaryota > Metazoa > Chordata > Mammalia > Rodentia > Erethizontidae > Erethizon > Erethizon dorsatum. Next base: position 81,815,231 of record CM051829.1, read on the forward strand.
AAAAAACAAAAAAAAACTGCTATCTTACCACGTAGCATCCTCAAAAAGTTTACTTGAGTAAATATTATCTACTCTCCTGTCATACACAAGAAACCATTAGAAATACAAACATCACAGTCCCTACTCCCAAGGAGCCTGTAATTTGATGTAGGATGGGATTAAACAAGTATAGAAATGATAACATGAAACTGAAAAAGATACTGGTAGTGCTTAGGATATTTAAATGTCAAAAGACTTGAAAGGACAGCAAGATCCTATCTTGTTGGATATGTACTGTCTCCAAATTCTAAGAAATTACAAGATAGCCGAATACAAAATTTTGCTTCCTTCAGTGTTCCAACAGGAAAACTGGTACATTTATTCAGTGACTTGTGAGACCGCTATATTCTTTGGGCCCAAGAGTGGACAGAGGTCCTAATAATTCTATTCAACAGCCAAGCATTAGGAAGTTCTGCCCTGTCTTCAGTGGGACATTTAATTACTACCGAGGAGAACCACACTGAGGTGTAACAGAATATCCTCAAATCAGAACCCTGTTTATGCCTATAGCACTAACATAATCATTAATAAAACCTAATACAACACGGGTGGCTATGCTAACACCCAAAACTTATCTTCCGCTTTCCCCTGTATAAAGTTACCACTGGGAGGCAGCTGCCTAGACAAGACTTCATTTCTGGGACCCCCTTGCATCTGAGTGAGGCCATGTAAGTAGTGCTCACTATTCTAGGGTAAAGAGGTTAAAAATGGAGGTTTGCCTCCACCAAAATTTCTTTTTCATTCTGACTGGATGCTAAGGATTAAGGGTCTCAGGTCCTTACCTCAATGCAGGCCTACCAACCAGTGGCCTTCCCACTTGCACTGGGAAGTTATATGAGTAAAATCTTCTAATATGATCAGCATGGAAACTTGGGGATTTGTTAATGCAGCTAGTATTGCTCACCTCAAAAAATAGTAGAATCAGGGAGACTACGTGCAGTATCTAACAGAGCAAAAAGGATGGTGGTAATTAGGCTGACAATAAAAATTAAAAAAAGCATCTGAAGGACATACTGTTTTCAAAAAATCTTTTATAGTCATTTTCAATATTACCAAGTCCAGTTCTCAGCTACACTGCCAAATTCAAATCATGTGTGAGAAATCTAGTTGCTTGCTAATTCTTCCTGCTATACGACATAAGTCTTGTCTACTTTCTCCCATCATCAGTGAATGTGTCTGAGAGACTATACTGATACCAAAAAAATCATCTCTCATCCCAGGGAACTGATTTCTTTTTTTTTTTTTTTTTTTTTGGGTACTGGGGGGTCAACCTCAGGACCTCGCGCGCCAGGAGGCGCCCGTGCCGCTGAGCGATATCACCGGCCCCTTTTTCGTATGTGGGTTCCGGGAGTCGAACTCGGGCCCTCGCGCTTGCCGGGCAGGTGCTTAAGCCGCTGAGCCATCTCACCAGCCCCAGGGAACTGATTTCTGAATTAACTATTTGAAAATATCTATACCACTGGCAAAAGTACTGTATATTATAGCAAAATACTAAGCATAAACATATCCAAGGAAAATTCAATTCTAGCTGTAAAGATGCTACTTACCTGAGGCCTGGGTTGCTACAGTGCAGTCACCAAGCTGAGTTTTCAGTGGAGGCACAATGATAGTGCGCGTGCCAGCGCCATCTGCCACAACTCTGCCAGGCCCTTCCAGAAGTGGTCCACTATTGCCCCGGAGACCACTCAGGGTATCAGTGGAATATGGGCTGCTCAAGGAAGAGTCAGAGTCTGGGGAATCATTGACAGTGACATAACTGATGACATTAGACCTCGGCTTCAGGCCAGAGCTGAGGGGAAGGAAATATGTGAAAATTCAACTGCCTTTTTAAGAACACATCTTAGATGGTCCCTTATTCTCTCATGGTATTGATGTTGACAGAGTGATAATGATAATAACAGCAGCAGCTAACTTCTAAGTGCTTATCATGTAGCAGGCGCTATTCTCATACTCTACACCTATCTTACTGAATCCCTACAACCATCCTGTGAAGTAGGTACTATTATCCTCATTTTGCAGATGAGGAATCTGCACAAGGAAATTAAGGAACTTGTCCTAGGTCACATGAAGAATGAATGGTAAGACAGGACTGAGACCCAGGACAGAATGACTCCAGAGTCCATACCTATTCAACATTGCCTTTTAGCCTTTCTCATTTACAGTTACTTCATTAATATTTTTCAAACACTCCTTTTCATATCATTTCTCTAGACTATAAATCATCCCTTACTACCTCTAATCAAACTTATCCTCATGTTTTCTTTTTTTTAAAAAAGGTTCCTTTACTAGCCGATTCCTACCTTACTAACTTTAGCTTTTCCTAATTTTGTAACAGGCTAAGCCCCAGTTCAAGCGCAGCGCTCATTATGGCTATACTCATACACCATTTTTGTCACTACAATGCTACTTTCTCTCATTGTAAGGTTTACTTTTTCTGTTTTCCAAATCAATTCAATGACCACTTTGAAGACTTAGCTTTTAGTCTACCATTTTACAAACAATCCTTCTAAACTAAAAGGCTCTAAATTCCTTTTAGTTATTCTTGCAAGTTAATTTACATTTCCATTATATATGACTTTGTAAAGACTCCTAAATTACTTTCATGTGTGAATCCTATCTTCTCAGATAAAAGCAGGGTTATTTCCTCTTTGATATGCTAACACCATAAGCCCAGTGAAGAATATAACAGAAAAAAATCAAGGCAATTGACCATACACTAAGAGAGAAGTGCATATCAAAGTTCTTAAGCTTACCCACTGTCTCTTAGTAAACTGCCCAGCTAAGGACTTCAACTAAGGAGCTAGGATAAGAGGAATAATCTAGTATTTTAATTCTTTACCTTCCAGGTTGTATAGCAGAGGGGGAAAAGAAAACATTCCTAACTTCTTCCAAGGAGGCTTTTTCAGAAAAAGAAATTGCACGAATTTCAAATAATCCCTTATGTACCTACTGATTCTAATTAACAGTTGTTCATATGCTTCTGTTATGCTATCTGTTCTCAGACTATAAAGTTCCTTGAAGGCAGGGATCATGCCTGTAGTATAGTGTGTATTCCAAGGCAGTGCAGACTATCAACTGGATATAAACCTTCTATCTACCTAATGAGTAGGTATAACACTATGGAAAACTTGACAATGCTCAGTTATGGAACTATGTTTTGGCTGACTCATTTAAGGCCATACTTCCAGAGTACCTTTTTTTTTTGGTCCACACTAGGCCATTTTCCTAAAGCCAATAGTTTAAACCCAAAAGAACCAGAAACCATTCACCTATCTTACCTACTGGGCTTAAATTTATTGTCCTCTTCCTCATCAGTGTCACTTCGGATAGTGATGACACTCACAGGAGGGCTGGGAGTATCTGGAATGATGATTGGCTGATGCTGATCTTGAACGGGGACTAGGGAACTGTAAGATGTGGTGCGGAGGGGACTGCTCCCAACCAGAGAATAGACTTGGGAAGGCAGAACGTCCAGAGAGGATCTGTAGGAAAAGTTCACAAGGAAAAACGGTTCAGTCCTTGGCCTCCCAAACTGCAATTCTTTTCCCTAGACTGCTTTCCAATTTTTTACCTCATCATTAAGCTAATATACTTACCTATAAAAGCTTTAATGAAAAATTAACTACTCTGGCAAGATAAAAAGAAATTTATTTTTGTGTCCTTTATCCCAGGGTTAAATTTCACTTGTAAAAGGGGCAGAAAAATAAAAACATCATAAAGGCGGCATGCATTCAAAGTGGCAGCAAAGAGAAAGGATGATCATGACCGGGACACACCTGGTGTGCACACCCAGGTGAAAAGGTTAGCTTTTGTTCAATCTGGCAGCTACTTGTTGCTTCAAACTAAAAATATCCATGCCACAACTCTGCAAATGCTGGACAACATCTCTCTCAAACTGGCACAGCTTTAACCATCAGCTCTAACACAGACTTACTTGGAAGAGACTGGAGCAGACTGTTTATTCTTCTTTGAAGGAAGGGAACTGGATTGTTGTTGTCTGACGACATGGGCAACACCAACATTCAGGGGCTGGGCAGTGGCCAGTGTCACATGGTTAGTCAGCAAGGATGGCTGCGGCATGATAGTGCTGTACTGGTTGCCATGAGAGTGGGCATTCCTGTATCGACAGGAAGCAACAGAAGAGTGAAGCCCAAAACTACTGGAAATAGGTATTAAAAACAATTGAGGCACTTTATTTTTAAAGTCAGGTACCAGGATTGCAAGGTTTTAGGATTGTACTATTTCATTTCTCATCACTAAAGACTTTCTTTAAATATGGAGTAAATAATCCTGACCTTAGAATTTGTTTTCCTTTATTCCAAGTTTTCTTATAATTCCATCTCCTAGTCTAAAATGAATTGTTTTCTTAAAGGATTTCAAATAGTTAAAATTCCCTTTGTTTATTTCCTAGTCTCTCCACAGCATTAAATGCTTCTACCCTAAAGGATCTGCCCTTGAAAATCGCAGAGGAAAACAGAGGGTACTTGCCTCCAGTCTGCTAGCTGCTGGCCACTCCCCATGGCCTCCGGAATCACTGCTGTGGGCTGGACAGAGTTGTGTAGAGCTACCCCAGGCAACTGTTGCCAAGTTGAAGGCAGGAGAATTTGCTGAGTTCCTCCAGGCCAAGCTTGCTGTAAGGCAACACACAGAAAAAGATCCAGATTTGACTCATTCTTGCCTTTTCTTCTGTTTTTTAGAGAAAGAAAAATCTGTATCTTAAAAAAAGTTGCTTGTAGATTGTTAACTTGCAGAGATCAAAAAAGAAAAGGTCAGAGGGGCTCATGGCTACAAGTCTTATGAAAGACAAAGAGAACATACTGCTTTCTGTTGGCTACCTCTATAACCTGGCCACCAGGGTACTACAAAATGAAGATCCCTGCAGTTACGAGTTTCTATTACACTAGAGTCAAAAAGAGTCTGAAAGTTCAGAAGTAATAAGCTCTCATTAAATTTCAGAGGCATCATTTTCGCAAAAATTGTAAAATATTATCCCTAGAGAGAGTTAAGCGGATGCCCTTGGAATTAAAAATCTGAAATTCTAAAATTTGAGTGCCCATCAGATAAGACATCAGGTTAACTCAACCCATAAAACACAGGGCAGAATTATTCCCTTTCTTCAACGGGCAATAGTACTCAGAAAATGCAGCCAGATGAAGATGACCGAAGGTCAAACCCTTTGACAAGCAAACTTATGCCAACAGGAGTAAGTTAATGCCATCATTTGCAGCCATATGATAGAATTAAAATCCAAGCAATAAATAAAATATCTAAGAAATAGATGCAGAAAGCATCATACTGTTTTTTTTTTTGTTTTTGGTGGGTACCGGGGGGGTCGACCTCAGGACCTCGCGCACCAGCAGGCACCCGTGCCGCTGAGCGATATCACCGGCCCCTTTTTTGTATGTGGGTTCCGGGAGTCGAACTCGGGCCCTTGCGCTTGCCGGGCAGGTGCTTAAGCCGCTGAGCCATCTCACCGGCCCCATACTGTTTTAATAGGCACCTAAAACATTTAATAGTTACCTAAAACATGTTAGTACCAATTATAGAGACATACTTCAATACAAACACTATCACTGTAAGAAAATATACAGTTTTAGCAAGCTATGTCACTTGCAATAGAGCAACAAATGTTTGCCATACTTAGAGAAATTTTGGCATTTTCTGAACAAAAGGAAACAGATTTGGAAGTTTCCTTCTTAAACTTGAATTCTGCAGTACAATTACCTACAATTCTTGGGTACATATGTTTCTGTTTCATGAATTTCAAACTGCAAGGCCACCAACACAGTTTTATATATTTCTGCAAGTAACAGATCCACTTGTCACAAACACCGGTTCCAAACAAGAAGGCTTCAAAGCAGATAAACTGCAAACACGCCTGCTACCATACGCAGAATTTAAAACAAAACAAAACAAAACAGAAAATAAGAAAAGTATGTTAAGTCACACCATGTGTCTTTCCATAAGCCAACACCTGCACAAGACAAAGCATGTAGTTTAATACAAAGCAAGAAAAAACATTCCAACGTGAGGCAGAAATCTGGCGTTCCAAGCGACGAACTGTTTTGACAGAGAAAGAACAAAAATATGCAAAGCTTAGCAAATGGCTAGTGCCAACTTAAGAAAAGCAGCAAAGAAGTGTCAACTAACACCCCCAATCTCAAAACTACAGGCGAGCAAGTTCAAACCAGTAGCCTGGATCAACCAAGCTGGATCTGACTCCCTTGCACTTGGGTTTTATGCTTATGAGAAAATTAATCTGGCAGTGACAAAGACTTTTAAACTGAAAACCAAACAAGGTCCAGCCAAGTATGTTTCTAGAAGTGTTTCACTCATATGAGTACATGAGAAACAACAAAAGAAATTTAATGCTACTTTGAAAAATAAGAAATATCAGGATTCAACATTCTCAATTAGGTTTTCAAGTGCTTACCATTTCATATAATGAAATGCTGGATATCTTGTAAAAAAAATTCTAACTTCCCCCAATAAAAGAAAACATTCAAAAATCACCCTGAAGGTTACAAATAATGAAATACACCTCAGACTTCTGGGACTTTTTCCCCTCTCTAAGCCTGATATTACTACAACTGCAGCTATATTCACTGTCTTTAATAACAAGACACTGTATTTGCATAGTTTGTGAAACATATTTTCATCTTTGTATTAAGACCTCTTTGTAAAATAATTCATTTCTCCAAAAATCACTAAAATAAGTTTACCTTTAAATTTCAATCAATATGATCTACAAGTACATTCTTAAAGGGAACATTTTTAAATGATCGGAGGCCATTACTGATCATGAGTGTCAAAAAGAGCTATCTTCGTATATTCACAGAAGGAAAGTTACTGTTAACTCAGAAAGCGATATATTAAGAGTATCTTAAGCATTTCCACATGAGCAAAAGTTTTAGTAGTTTAAAACAGCAAAAAAAATAAAAGAAAGGAAAGCTAACTTGACAAGGAGATCAAATTTTGGCCATCCAGGTACCTGCAGCAGAGCCAAACTAAAGGCTATTTCCTTCATTCTTAAGGATTGGAGAGTAAAAGGGCAGAAAACAGGTAACAGTGTTGAAGCTCTTCTGAGGCTACACCAAGAGCATTTACCACACTAGCCTGGCAAAAAAGAATACAAGGGGCTCAGAGCCACACTGACCATCAGACAGTGTTGCAGCAAATGTTGGGGAGGAAAACGAGACAGTAAAGACGTAGCAAGAACACAGCCACAAGATGGCACATGCTTCCATGCCCTCTGCAAAGACCAAGGTAAAAAAATCGTTTGGAAAAATAAGAAACCAGAAGAAAACAGAACAAAAACAAACAGGAAAAAATAAAAAAGAAAGAAACCAAAGAAACTCCGTTAGTAACACAATCAAGTGAGGGAATTACCAGTACAGCAGCGGTCTGTTCAACCAGTGCCGGCCGGCCGGCTGCGCAGCTCAGAGTAAAGGGCACCGCATACTGCGGTGTGATGGTGGCTACTTGAGGGTGGAGAGTTGCTACCATTAGTGGTGTACAGCTTCCCTGAAATGTAGATTAGGCAGGTGAGTGAAACAAACATTGAGGCAGGTTATCTGGATTCAGAAGGGTTCTCACTCCCCAAGTTATTATTGACAATAACTTCTTATCACCTAAAATACACATACCAACACAAAACTTTCCCCTTCACTCTGCACACCATTGGCCCACTAGGTTAAATGCCAATGGACTAAAGCAAAAAAGTATAGAAATCTTTCTTGGACCAGATTCAGGGGATCAATGTAAAATAAAGACATTTATTAAGAATTCCTGGGCCAGGGATATAGCTCAATGGCATAGCACCTGCCTGGCAAGCACAAAGTCCTGAGATTGATTCCTGGTACCAAAAAAAAAAAAAAGAATTCTTCCTTCTACTCACAAAATAGGGCTTTTGGATTTCAGAATTTCCCATGTCATAAGCCAAAAACATATACACAGAACTTAAAATGTAATGGTTTTTTACTATATAAGTATTTCATGATTTTCCTCATCACTTTCATATTTCATGAGAAGTACAATGTTCTAAAGATTTCTACAGCCTGGCTAAACACAAGGAATGAAAGAATGAAATACTTGTAGATGCATCCTGATGTAATTTAATTTACTGTCTCAACTGTGATAAAATTCTTTAAGTAGGTATAAGGGACAAGAGTGGAACCTTGTTTCTTTAGAATACAAAATTTTAACTGGGCGCAGTGGCACACGCCTGTAATCCTAGCCCTCTGAAAGGGTAGCACAAGGATTGTGAATTCCAACTCAGCCTGGGCAACTTAGTGACCTACAGAGACTTGTCTCAAAACATTTTTTAAAAAGGGCTGGGGATGTAGCTCAGTGTGAAGGCTCTGGTTCAATCCCCAGCACCGCACACATAAACACACACACACACACACACACACACACACACACTGCATACATACTGCATCTTCACTATATTGGTGGGGGGACATGCCTCATTCCACAAAGTAGAGTAAACTTACGCAAATCATCATTTCTCAGTGTCTGTACATTTACCCTTTAAGTCTAAGGAAGACACTGGCAGAGTTGTAATAACATTAGGAATGAGTATATTGTCCAATTATAGATGTTTCATTTTAAGAGCACTGAATCATGACCAAGAAAGATCTTACATTCAAAGCAAACACTGTTTTCTAGAAGAAAATATCTTTCTCAACAGCGCTTCAGCACCACTGCGCATCTGCACAGCCCCAGCTTTTACCTGTGTAAGGACTCCCGACTGTATCTGCAGTGGCTGAGCAGCCGGCGCCTGGGGCACAATCGGCACAGTGTTATCCATCCTCACAGGGAATCCAGAGTGCTTTGTTGTTGCTTGCAGACCAGCTGGCGAAAACAGCATCACAGTTAAATGGTTTTCTGAGTCTGAGAGCACTGTTTGTTTGGGGGACTCTTTTCATTTATTTTTAGCTTTTCCACACTCAAGTTTTAGTTCTAAACACTTAAACCAAAGGAGTTTCATTCACAGAAGACTTGAGACTTAAGAAAGGGAGACCTGGTTCCTTTTAGGATTAATGCAAAAGACGTATGATACAGAGAGAGCTGGTTGAAGGGAATTCTAATTTTTGTTAATGTGATAAAATTTAAAAGACAATACTCATCCCATCCCCGTTAACAGTATAGGCAAAAACTAACAAAAAACTTCACTTAAGAAGTTACATTCATCTTCTAATTCACTGTGCGGGACAGTGACTTAAGTGGTTCTACAACTAATCTTTTAAAAGCAAAGATGAATATAATTGTAACTTTTGGTTAAATTATGAAAAGCTTAGTAATTTATAATCTAAGTTATCCCTTTGTTTAGAATGTTTTAAAGTATGTTTCTCCTTACTCCTCAAAAAATATAAGCTAGTTCACTCTTAATCATATATTTTATCTCTAATAAATAAAAAATGAAGAAATCATGCCTAGTACAAAAATACTTTGAGAAGGTTCTCCCTAAATCCTGACCTAAAAGAGGATTAGAGTTTTGGTTTTTGTTGTTTTTGTTCTACTGAACACCATTAAATATAAAGAATCTCAGAAGTATGGAAAGAAGAGTAAAACTGCCTAATGATGAGGGTCTGTCCTCTGCTAAGTATAGGTATGTTGTGAAAGAATGGAAGGTGAATGAAAAGTGGGCAACCTGGAATACAGAACTGTTGGATAGAAATCAGCATACTGGGATGGCTGGCAAATCAACCAATTCTTTACAGATATTTGAGGTTAAATACTGAAAGGCAATATGGAATACTACTTCAAAACGAGTATGTGATGAATCCTACTACCTGGGTTCAAAACACTGTTCTGCCGTAAATAGATACAAGGCTTTGGGCAGATGTGCATGTCCTATTTATAAATTGTGATAATGACATTATCTACCCCCTGAGGTTGTTTGTGAGGATAAATACATGTAAAGGAACTTAGAACGTTTTCTAGCATATGGGAATACATATCAGGTATCATCATCACCACCTTAATTTCAAAACTCCCTTTCATTTGAAAATTTTAAAATTTGCTCTACTAGCTCTTCAGGCTATTTACATTTCTAAATAGGAAAAAATTGTCTAAAGCTTACACTTACCTAATTATACCAAAAGGGATTATCTCACTTTTCCTTTCTACCTCTTCAGTTTACATTTTGTTTTGTTAAAGGGACTCAAAAGTTATTCTGCTTCATCTCTTACATATCATCTGAGAAGCAGCAGAAAACTTCATCATCCCACATCTGAAAACCATTTCAATGAAGAATCAGTCAATGTCCGACAACTCAAAGTACAGAATTTACTATTACAAAGCATATGTAAAAAGTAATCTGGTAAATTAGGCTAAATCTTCATTTACGGATTTTGAATCTGCTCCTCCGCTCTCCCTGTGGGCTCTCCCTGGTTTAGACTGCTATTGCTCTCCTGTCCTCCCAGGAATCTCTCAGTCTCCCCCAGCCCCTCATTTCCTTCTGCTTGCTCCAACTCTGTCAGAAACCAAACAAATAAAAAAAATCACAGTCAATAAGTAACTAAGTAAAAAGATAAAAATGCTACCTGCTTCTATGTAAGTGCTATAAGGAGCCTAAATCCTAGTTTATTCCCACAAGGTACTGACATTGACTTTCTACTGGGAAAACCAAGTGTGTTGTCAGGAAATATCCATAAAATAATTTTAACTCTCTAAACAGCTTACCAAATAAACACACATTTCTCATATTTCACATAAAAGGAACCAGAAAAACTGGTTTCCAACAACAAGAAAATAAAGAAAGATGGGAATGTGAAAATTAAAATATTAATGGTAACACATGGAGTCAGCCTCTTTCTTCAGCTATTTTGTTTCTCTGTTAACAGAAGTTTGCAGGAATAATGAGTCATAAGCTAAAGAAGATACTGTAATCTTAATGCCTTCCCCACACAAGCACTTCAGCTTATAGAACTTTTCACTTCAATAAATAATGATCTTTACTACTGAACCTAAGAGTTCGACATCCTTTTATTTTTGAAACAGGGTCTCACTCTGTAATTCAAGCTGACTTTGAACTCACTATGTTGCCCAAGCTGGCCTTTAACTTGTGGCAATCCTCCTGCCTCAGCCTCCCGAGGCTGGGATTACAGGTGTGCGTCACTATGCCCAGCTACATTCTTTTTTTTTTTTTTTTTTTTTGTGGGTACCGGGGGGGTTGACCTCAGGACCTCGCGCGCCAGCAGGCGCCCGTGCCGCTGAGCGATATCACCGGCCCCTTTTTCGTATGTGGGTTCCGGGAGTCGAACTCGGGCCCTCGCGCTTGCCGGGCAGGCGCTTAAGCCGCTGAGCCATCTCACCAGCCCCCAGCTACATTCTTTTTTTTTTTTTTTTTTTGTGGGTACCGGGGGCTCGACCTCAGGACCTCGTGCACCAACAGGCACCCGTGCCGCTGAGCGATATCACCGGCCCCTTTTTCGTATGTGGGATCCGGGAGTCGAACTCGGGCCCTCGCGCTTGCAAGGCAGGCGCTTACGCCGCTGAGCCATCTCACCGGCCCCCCAGCTACATTCTTAATATGCTTCTTACATTTTAGAATAAAATATTCTTTTATTTGCATAATTTTTTCATAATGGAATGATATAGAAAATTAGACAATATATAGCAATTCTGCTGACAAATTTTTCAAATAAGCACATTCTGCCTATTGCACAATACACACTTATATAAGATACATGATATAAATACAAGGTCTCAATGGGCAAAAAGCTGGTATTAGGCAATTTAATTAAGGAAATAAAACTGAGATCCTACAATGTATCAGATAGTAAAATAATCAGAGAAATAACCAATGTAAAAAGGAAAAATCCGGGGCCGGTGAGATGGCTCAGCAGCGTAAGCGCCTGCCTTGCAAGCGCGAGGGCCCGAGTTCGACTCCCAGAACCCACATACGAAAAAGGGGCCGGTGATATCGCTCAGCGGCACGGGTGCCTGTTGGTGCGCGAGGTCCTGAGGTCGACCCCCTGGTACCCACAAAAAAAAAAAAAAATTAAAAAAAAGGAAAAATCCACCTTCTGATATCACTCAATTTCAGTTATTCTTATCATCAGAGACAGTTTAAAATTGTCAAAGATCAGAACCAGGCAACTAGATGTGCCTAAGGCAGGGAGGTCCAATAAAATACCATGATACAGGAGTTTCTCCACTTACTTTGGAAAGCAGGTGGACATACTATAAATGTTTGTTGGAATGGATCTGTCTGAGTGCAAATCTGGGTGGTTCCAGGCTGCAAGGAAACACCCTGCTGGGCAACTCCGGGCATTGGTGCTGCAGATGACGGGTACAAAGCTGACTGGTAGTTTAACAGCGAGACATCTGAATTAGCCAGAGAAAGAGTAGCAGCTGCTGCAGTAGAACTGGATGCTAGAACACTGGCCTAGAAAAAAGAATTAAATTTGTATACTGGTATAAAGTGAAGATAGACAATATTTTACTGTACATGTATTTACAAATATTACATAGACAGAATCTATCATTAATTGTCTTTGAAATAACTTCCTGTGTAAGAAATTTTCCCAAGCCCTAAATTTAAGTATACCACAAGGTTCTGTACTGATTATAGCTACAGAGACTTCAACTCCTTCTCCACAAAAATTGCTGGATGGCAAATCCACTAAATCTCACATGTTCTTAACTTAAAAAGCAGACTAGCTAAGAAATTTGGAAGCTTACATCTTCAGAAACAAATGTAAATATCATTGGTTAAAAAATAAATGTAAAACCATCTTTAATGTTAATTATTCAAAATACCCAGTGATGAGTAGTGTAAAAATTTTCTCCTTAAGAGAATTATTTGGCTAAAATTAATAAAAGTAACAGCATTAAGTAGTACAACAGACCCTATTTGACTATGTTAAGATTTATGACAGCCAGGCGTGGCGGCGCACGCCTGTAATTCCAGCACTTGGGAGGCAGAGGCAGGAGAATCACCATGAGTTCGAGGCCAGCCTAAGTTTCAGAGTGAGTTCAAGGCCAGCCTGAACTACACAGTGAGACCCTGTCTCAAAAAACAAAATAGGGGCCGGTGAGATGGCTCAGCGGCTTAAGCGCCTGCCTGGAAAGCGCGAGGTCATTAGTTTGACTCCCGGTACCCACATAAAGGAAAAAAAAGGGGCCGGGGATATTGCTCAGTGGCACAAGCGCCTGCTGGCAAGTGTGAGGTCCTGAGTTCGACTCCCGATACCCACATAAAAAAAATAAAAACAAAACAAAACAAAAAAAGATTTATGACAGCATGGAATAGGATTTAATTTTTGTTAATATGTACCATTGGGTATTATCAGTCTAACTTGTCTTCCATCACTTTTGCCAAGTAGAAAATTCTTAAGCCATGAGAACACCAAAACAAAGACTAGTTTCTTTACTTCACCCTGTATTCTCACTAGTTTCTATCCTACTTAGGCTCGAGTTTCCAAAATCATTTACTGAATACCTGATTGTGCACTGTACTGAGCTGGTTGCTGAAGCTCATGGTTAGATTTGTGCTTGTATTTGGGGCGACATGTGTAGTGAAGGGACTCTTGATCTGACTCACTGTATCATACATGTGAACCCTCCGCTTGCAGATCTCCATGTTCTGGAAGCAAGACTTAACACTGAAAGAGAGTAAAGATCCACTAAATGAATGCTGAAACTTCAACAAAAAACAACTTAAAGATCAAAGATTTTTTAAGCACTTTCAAAAAAAAAAAAGATTCAAGTGTTTATAATCATAAAAAATACACATCTCATTTTTAATCTCATGATTTTTCAATGAGAAATAAAAGCATCAGTGAGCCAGATACATGAGCACCAAAACAGCTATGAACTTGATAGTTCTGCGAAGGATGGTAACCACCAAAATCACATCATGAAAAAGCCCCAGGCTATACCATACTTACTGATTGCTATGTGGAAAATCCAGAAGGTGAGTCATTGTCACAAACTGATGGTTAAGAGTTTTCAGGGGAGTAATTCTCTTATCTGCATCAATTGTTAGCATTTTTTTTAACAGATCAATGTATTCTCTTCGATCTGCCTTCTCTGCCAACATGTCTGTTCCCTCTAAGTCCGTAGACATATTCACCTTCCAAGGAAAATTTAGAAATATTGTATTTCTTCACTTAAACAGTATATTAAGCAATTAATGCACTGTATTCACCTTCCAAGGAAAATTTAGAAATATTGTATTTCTTCACTTAAACAGTATATTAAGCAATTAATGCACTGGCTTTTCTCTCCAAAAGAGAAAAATTAGATATTTAGTGTCAGCATTTGAAAAAAGAGAAACCTGGGAAAATTCTTTTTATTATAGTACAATTTTCACAAGAGAAAACTTTTGTTATACTGCCTAAGAAGTAGAATAAAGCTGAATAAATTCTTGTTATTAAAATTTTGGAACAAATAAGTTAAACAAGTGATGATTACTTAAATATAAAAGTTTCTATTGAAAAGGTTAAATGACATTGTAAGTGTTTAAACAGAGTTTAGAACATAATAAGTACTCAATAAATATTAGTTTTCATTTAATAGTGAAAATGGGATGAGAGAAACCTTCCTAAGCAATATTTTAAAATATTAGCCAGGCATGGTGGCACACACCTGTTATCTCAGCACTCTGAGAGGCTGAGGCAGGAGGATCACAAGTTCAAGGCCAGAATGGAAAACTTAGCAACTCAGCAACTTAACAAGGCCCCCGCCCGCCGTCTCAAATCAAAAATAGAAATGGCTGGGGATATAGCTCAGCGCAAAGAACCTGGGTTCAATCCTCAGTTTAAAAAAAAAAAGTATATACATAATAGATAAACAGATAGATACAGACAGATAACAAAATAAAATAATTTCAGAGATTAAGTATATTTTGTTAGGATTCAAATGTTCTTTTACTATATGGGGATAGTAAACTATTAACTTATTTGGTACAAACTGAAAACAAGTAACTTAAAAAGACAACAGATTAAATGTCTCTCTAGTATAACCAATAGAACTATATCTCTGATTAAAGAAATATATAAGGAGCCAGTGAGATGGCTCAGCGGCGTACTCGCCTGCCTGGCAAGCGTGAGGGCCCGAGTTTGACTCCCGGATCCCACATACGAAAAAAGGGCCGGTGATATCGCTCAGCGGCACGGGCGCCTGCTGGCGCGCGAGGTCCTGAGGTTGACCCCCAGTACCCACAAAAAATAAAGAGAGAAAGAAAGAAAGAAACAAACAAACAAACAAACAAACATATAAATGTTTGGCTTTCTGAAAGCTGCCATACTTACCTGAGCCATGTCATCTAAACAATTAAAAATGTACTTCCGAGCTTCTTTTGATTTTATTCCAGTCTCCAATTCATGTTCTTCAGGTGTCTACAAAATATTAATTTTTAAAAATTCCATCTGTACATTAATTCCACAGTTTATAAATTAAAGCCAGAATATAGAGATGTGTTGTCACCTTGCCAACCACAGATGGTATAGATTACAATCAGAAATTCTGATGGAGAGATGTGACCTTGCTCTCTAGCCACCCTTTCGATAGTGGTACACATGCAAGCAATGATGCTCAAAGATGTCGGGTAGGAAAGGACATTATCATTTTTCTCTTAAAGCTATCCTATAATGAACTGGTATTTCAAATGCTAACTATACAACAGGCTCTGAAGCAGAGTGTCATAGAGCTCTTCAAATTACTTAGAGACTTCTCAAATTAAAGGAGTAAGTTCAAAAGTAAAAGGTAGATACTTGTAAAAAAAAAAAAAGAGCAGATACTTGTTTCGAGAAAATACATAAGGCTTGAATGTCAGCAGTTAGAAAATTATGTTGTTTTATCATGTATACTTGGAATTCTCTACAACAGTCATCACTAAATTTCTCTAGTTCTTCATATTACTCAATAGTGATACTATTCTCCACACCCTCCCAATTGCTAATTCAAAATATACAAAATAACCTCAGCCAACTAAACTAGCACTTAGTTGTCTTTTAACTAAAGATAAAGACAAATGGATACAATGAAATAATTTTTGAAAGTTTTTCCTCCTGCAAACATACCTTCACCCTCTCCTTTCCCTCCTCTATCTCAAAAATGTATTACCTAAAGCCTGAATTCAAAGTTAGGGGTGAGGAGTCCAGCAATGGGCAGTACAGAAGGGAAGACAGACCAAAATGGGCAGTACAGAAGGGAAGACAGACCTTAAGCCTCCACAGTGGGTACCCCAAATTAGGATCTCTGTTGAAAAACCTGGTAGTTTTTGTTCCGGCACTGAGGAGATATTCAGCTGGCAGGCCTTGTGTTTGTGAAATGTATCGAATCTGAAATATCAAAACCATCAAACATCATTTGGAGTGAAAAGGGAAATTATTAAAGACTTTAAAACATTAATTCTAGCCAAGAATAAAAGAGAAGATATTGTAAAGAAATTAACTCTTTAATTAATACTATTGAAATTTAGCTGTAAATAATCTGTAAGTACATAATATATTAACCTATTCACAGGTAATACCCAAATATTTATTAATTATCATGTTACTATATCTGCTATTAAAAGGAAATCCAGTTTTTTAATTTTTGAGTATAATCTTTTTTGTTTTGTTAAACTTTTGATACAAAGTTCAGAAAACTTTAGATTTCTAGGACAGATCAGAATAGTTTCTAAAAAATCTTTTCTTCATGAATTACTACCTTTTTCTTTTTTAAAATTCATTACCAAATGAAGAAAAAGACTAGGAAAAATTTTTCCTCAAACTTTCTTCCTTCCTTAGGTACTACAGCTCTTATCAATTGCCCCTACTCTAAATACACACAGAGCTTCACTCTCATACCAGAAAATGTAGGAAGAGTTAATTCAGCTTCTCTGTCTATCCTCACCTCAGTAGAGGGCAGGTACTACATTTCATTCAGTCAATATTTATTGATCATCTACTACGAACTAGGATAGCAGTTCTCAAAGTGTAGTATGATAGAACCCCTGAAGGTCCATAAGACCTCTTTGAGAACGTCTATGAAATAAAAACTATTTTCACAATAACACTAAGGTAACACTAAGAACTTACTTGCCCTCTTCACTCTTCATGGATACACAGTAGAGATTTCCAAAGGTCATATGTCGTGAGGTCATTGCTCTCTTGGCTATGAAGTGTGCTTGTATATTTTTCTTTTATAAAAATTTTGCTTTAGGGGTTGGAGGTGTAGCTCAGTGGTACAGTGTTTGGCTAGCATGCATGAGTCCCACAGGTTCAATCCTCAGTATGCACACACAAAAACTGTTACATTATTCATTCATACCTATGTTTGCTTCTACAATTCTTTCCAACCAGGAAAGCAACAGAAGAGGTGACCTGCTTCTCTTCACACCCTTGAGATCAATACAGGAGCCTTTTTTGTTTTCACAAACCCACACCATATATGAATGGCTACAGCCAATGTGAAATTAGAAAGAAATTTGTAAGCAAGGGGAAGAAAATCTTACTTTTCATCTCTCTTCATTACCCCCGTTTTTTTGGTCTTTTTGAGACAGGGTTTCACTATGCAGTTCAGGCTGGCCTTGAACTCGCTTTGTAGCAATCCTCAAACTTGCAGCAATCCCCCTGTCTCAGCATCCTGAGTGCTGGGATTATAGGCGTGCACCACCACACACCTGGCCACCCCCAAAATTTTCAGTTTCAACTTCTACTGCAGTATATATTGATAGATATAAGCTCTTTAGGATCCTCATTAACATTTTTTTTAGCCTCAATTTTTTAAGAATGTAAAGCAGGAGTCAGCAATCTATGGCTTGTAGACCTTATCTGACCTACTATCACAAGTCAATTTTAGGCAACAGCAAGATACTGCTCAAATTTATAGGCGCTACCTAACTTGAAACCAAACTATAACATTAGCAAACAACAACAACAAAAAACCCTTAAATGTGTTAAGAACATTTTAAAGGTGAAATGTTTTTTAAAATCCAGGATAAAATTTGTTCAATGAAATAGTATACAGATATTTTAAGTGCGAGGGTGAAGGATATTTACAGACATGTGAAAATCTCACAATATACAAAATAGAAAAGTAGGTATTCAATAAACACATAATGAGAGGGAGTAATGGGGGGATGAATACAGTATGTTATGTGCATGTATTTTAATGTGTATGACCAATATGAATGAATAAAAAACACCTGATAAAAATTAATAATATATAATAAACACAAAATACTGTATACCAAAACATAAGCAGTTACCTCTGATTAATGGAAATTACAGAAATTTGAAATTTTTGTCTCTTGGCTTACTGCATCTAATTTTTCTATAATGGTACACTTATGGAATTAAAACATTTAAAATTTCTGATATAAAATGAAAGGGTTTCATTGTGAAAATAGAATGGGAAACCATCACCCCATGCTTCCACAAAGCTTAAGTTTATTAAAAAAAGTCCACATTCAAGCAAATAAAAAGTACTGTCTTTTGTTATTTTAAACAATTAAAATGTTTTTGACAATTTGAAGCCATCCATTAATAACTAGAGAGAGTACACACATTTGACTTCAAATTGACAATGCAGCTCGGTATGCTGGCACACATCTGTAATCCTGGCACTCTGGGAGGCTGAGGCAGGAGAATCGCAAGTTTTATCAGCCTGGCAACTTAGCAACTTAGTGCAACCATTTTAAAAATAAAAAGTAAAACAAAGGCTGAGGATGTAGCTCAACATGAAGGTTTAATCCTAGGTACTTAAAAAAAAATGCTATAAAATCTCAGTTATAGGGCCGGTGAGATGGCTCAGCGGCATAAGCGCCTGCCTGGCAAGCATGAGGTCCCGAGTTCGACTCCCGGAACCCACATACGAAAAAAGGGCCAGTGATATCGCTCAATGGCACGGGCGCCTGCTGGTGTGCGAGGTCCTGAGGTCGACCCCCCGGTACCCACAAAAAAAAAAAAAAAAAAAAAACCTCAGTTATAGGACCTATGAAAAATCCACAGCTAGCATCAGACTTAATCATGAACACCTGAATGTGCTGAATGTGCTCCCCCTAAAGTCAGGAACACAGCAAGGGTGTCCATTCAGGATATTTCTGTTTAACACTGAACTAGAACTTCAAAGCAAAGTATGTAGGCGGGGGAAAGGCAGGCATCGTTGTGCACACCTGTAATCCCAGCACTCTGGGAGGTGGAGGCAGGGGGATCACAAGTTCAAACCCATCCTAAGCCACTTAGTGAGACGCTGTCTCAAAACAAAAAAATAAAAAAATGGGCTGAGGCTATAACTCAGGGTCTCAGTGTGAAGGCCCTAGGGTTCAGTCCCAGTACTGGGGGGAAGGGGAAAACAACCCTTCTACATCAGAAAGAAAGATATAAAATGTATCATGATCTTGCATATTCAAATCATATCTAATAAGGGATTAATATCCAGATTATATAAAGAAATACAACTCAACAACAACATTCAGCTGAATAGTCAGTCATGCATGGCTGTTAATCCCGGCTCGTTGGGAGGCAGAGGCAAGAGAATGGCAAATTCAAGGCCAGCCTGGCCAGGTGTGGTGGTGCACGCCTGTAATCCCAGCACTCGGGAGGCTGAGGTAGGAGGATCGCCACGAGTTCAAAGCCAGCCTGGGCTACACAGTGAGTTCCAGGACAGCCTGAACTACATAGCAAGACCCCATCTCAAAACAAACAAACAAACAAAAAACAACAAAAAAAGGCCAGCCTGGGCAATTCAGTGAGACCCAGTCAAAAAACAAAACAAAAGGCTGTGAATGTAGCTCAGTGTTAGAATACTTGCAGAGCCATGTGGAAGGCTGTGGGTTCAATCCCCAAAACAGTAAAAATAAATAAATCAACAAACATTTTTAAATGGGCAATATGACAACTGGCAACTGAACAGACATTTCTCCAAAGAAGACATACAAATGGTCAATGAGCACATGAAGAAAGATGCTCAACAGCACTAATTATTAAGGAAATGAAAATCAAAATTACAATGAAAGACAACTTCACACACAGAAGGATAGCTATTATTTTTAGATAAACCTTAGGGAAAAAACAAAATGTTGACTAGGAGGTGGAAAACCTGGAATCTTCATGCATTGCTGAGGACAATGTAAAGTGGTTAAGCCTCTGTGGAAAAGTTTGATGGCTCCTCAGAAAGTTAGACACAGAATTTCCATATGACCAAGTAATTCCACTCAATTATACACCCCAAAGAATTTAAACAGGGAATTAGATACCTGTACACCAATGTTTATAGAAACATTATTCCCAATAGCCAAAAGGTACACAGGGGGTCCATTAATACATGAACAGGGTCAACAAAATGTGGTACATACATAAATGGAACATTATTCAGCCATAAAAAGAAATGAAGTTCTGACATAAAATGCAGTAGGGAGGGGCTTTGAAAACATTATGCTAATTAAAAAAGGTCAGTCATAAAAGACCACGTATTGTATGTGATGAACATGATATGCCAGAATAGGCAAATCTAGAGAAAGAAAGTAGATTAGTGGTTGCCTACTGTTGGAGGAACTGAGAGTTTAGGGAAGAATGAGGATTAACTGCTAATGGTTTCTTTATAGAGTGATAAAAATGTTGTAAAATTGACTACAGTGATAGTTGCACAACCCTGTGAACATACTAAAAGCCACTGAAGTGTACACTTAAATGGTTGAACTGTATACAATGTGACTGATAGCTCTATAAAGTTAGAATTAAAAAACTCAGCTGGACCCTGCCATACAAATCCTTTGGTATTACCAGTCCTGCACCAAGACAAACTATTCCCAATCTTACTCCCCAACAAGAGCATGCTATTTATTCAACATGGGAAAAATACTTCCTACTACTACCCACAGTTTCACATCAACACACTAAACAAAAATCCTCATAACCACCAGACCATTTCTTTAAAAGGAAATACCCAGTTGTACTTCAGCTTCTAAAACCAGCTGAACTTGCTTCCACTTCCTAGGAAATTTACAATACTAATCAGCTTACTAAAATGGAAGTTGGGCCGGGGATATAGCTCAGCAGCACAGCACCTGCCTGGCAAGCATGGGGTCATGAGTTCGATTCCCGGTACCAAAAATAAAATAAAATAAAATGGAAGTAATGCCACAAAATAGTTGAAGCCACAAAATAGGGTGTAATAGCTCAGAGCAAGGTTTGTTCATCAGGAATCTATGAATTCCTTGAAGTTGTTTACAAATCACTGGGTGTATATTTTCTGAAGAAATCCAGTGTTGGGCTGGTGAGATGAACCATAAGTTCAAGGCCAGCCTAAACTACATAGTAAGACCCTATCGCAAAAAACAAACCAACAAAAAATCAAATTTTTTGGAAGCTGGTAAGTACTACATCTACTCAGACTGAAGAAAAAATTCTGGACTGAACAGGGGAAAACAATGGTTTGCTATTTTTTCCTTCTAATCATTTGATAAACAGTGATGTCTCATTTAAAAAAAACCAACGAAAACAAAAACAGACAAACAAAAACACACTGTATATCTGCTATGTGCCAGACACAGTGTCAGGAACTAAGAATACATTGGTGAAATGAAAATCTCTACCCTCAAGTAGCTTTCCAGTATATAGGGTAAAATCATTTTCTTATAACAGCAAGAAATGAGAATTTGGGCAGGTGAGATGGCTCAGCGGCATAAGCGCCTGCCCGGCAAGCGCGAGGTCCTGAGTTTGGCTCCCGGAATCCACATACGAAAAAAGGGCCAGTGATATCGCTCAGCGGCATGGGCACTTGCTGGCGTGCGAGGTCCTGAGGTCGGCCCCCAGTACCCACAAAAAAAAAAAAAAAAAAAAAAAGAAAAGAAAAAAGAAAAAAGAAATGAGAATTCGCAATTTATTTCCATGGGAAAACTTTTCCTTCAATGAACCAACTCCTTAGGAAACCGTAGCCTATCTTATCCTAAAGTTGTCTATTTTGACTCATAGATCATTTATTACAATACTTCACAACTCAAGATGATCCCTCTCATAAATCTCTATTCTATTTGACAGAGACCCAGCTTCTGGGACCTTATGTGTTTCAGTCTGTAGAAAGTACTTACTTCAGCATGTGTCATATATAAAGCAAAAAGACAACAGCTCTGAGTCGCAGGTTACTCATAAAACTCCAGCTCTTCGTCTCTGTTTTCATATCTTAACTCACAAGACACGGCAGTTAACTGAACTATCTAATAAACCAGTATAGAGCTAGGAAAGTACCAATCTTAGGTAAAATAAAATCCCTTTGCTTATTATGGAGTTGAAACATAAGTTCAGACCAAAGAAAGTAGGAAAATTTCTATTATTCTTTTGAAAATTCTTTGGTAATAACTGGACTCCTCTGTTCCCAGTATCTAAGTAGTAATACTTCTCTTCCTCTTGAATCTAAACAAAGCAAGGGTTGTAGTACTGACCTCCTCCTCCACAGCTGAAAATTCACATGTAATTTTTGACTCCCCAAAAACTTAACCACTAACAGCCTGCTGTGGAGCAGAAGCCTTACCAACAACACAGTTTGTATGCTGTACACATTATATACTTTGAAAAACATGCAAGAACTTCAGAGATCACTTTTTCCTGTGACTGGAGAGAAAAGTGCTCATGGACAGATGATTAACATCTGGCAGCTTTTTAAGTAGATACCACCCTTGAGCTCACCACAACAGCAACAAGAGGTGACTGTGAAATTACTACAGTAGTACGGTGTGTACTATAGCTAAGTTTATGCAGTTACGATTTAATACTGAATATGTTTACTTGCATTTCACTGAACTGAATGGCATCAGGTATGGTCTCTGTGTGTACAAGTGCTGATAAATTTTAACTTACTATAACAGATTTGTATATACTTTATAACAGGAAATTATCTATTATCTATATACGATTTGTGCATTTGTGACAGATCTAGTTTTTCCTAATTTTTTCAATACTTCTAGGTTACATGGTTTTGTTTTGTTTTGTTTTTTAATTCTCACAAGTGTCCAAAAAGAAAAAAAAAAAAAAAAAAAAAAGACAAAAATCTGTGTGTAAGTGGATCCACACAGGTCAAACCCACATTGTCCAAGGGTCAATCGTACTTGCTTTCTGTTTCCATCAAAGACTCTTACCTGATCATATTCTGAAGCACCAGGGTAAAGAGGCCATCCCAGGAACAGCTCAGCTATTACACAGCCCAATGACCACATATCAATAGCTTCACAAAAAGGTAATCCAAGAATAATTTCTGGGGCTCTAGCAAAAACAAAAGTACCAAATAAAAATAAACATTATTTGGGGAAATTAACTACATTGACTAAATTGTTTTAGTATCAGCAAAAGGAATACTTAGTAATGAAATTGAAAACAACCTTTAGTAATCAATTAATCATCCAAAACTCTGGGCAAGATGCATTTTAGAATTTAGAATTTTTTTAATTTCAGAAAGGTAATACAGAACATAAACTATACATTACATAAAAGTACCAATGAAGTTCAAGGCAGCGTCCCATAATCAAACACATTAATATTTTTGCAACAAAACATTGAGCAGGCATATTAAGTTGGCTAAATTGCCAATAAATGAGTTTATACCAAATTTAGGAAAAAATTTTCAGTTTTGAGAAATTTCTAAATACTGGAATCACAGATAAAGAATCATAGCTTTCCTTTTACTTTAGCAACTTCTTAATTATCAAACAAATCAATTAAATGGCCTAGTCAATAAATACATCTTTACAAGCCAGGCGTGGTGGCACACACCTGTCATCCCAGCACTCAGGAGGCTGAGGCAGGAGGATCACTGTGAGTTCAAGGCCAGCCTGAACTGCATAGTGAAACCCTGCCTCAAAAAGACAAAAAAAAAAAAAAAAATAGAGCCAGCTTCTCAGGGTTTGGATTCCAGCTCTACTATAGCTGAAGACACATTATGTAATGTCTCTGTGCCTCAGGTTCCTCAACCATAAAACGAAGACAAAAGAACTACGAAGAGTTGTGGATAACTTTAAACAAATCAATATATTACAGCTTTTGGACCAGTGCCTGGCACACGGCAAGCGCTGCGTATACGTTGGATATAATAACTATTATTATTATGTTATCATGATTTTATAACTGGGACTCTGTCCTTTTAGAAATATTCCTTCACATTAATGCTTCAAGTAAGAAATACAACCCTAGGGAACTTTAAAGAAAAGACAAAGATAATCCATAAACTAGAGCTCTCTATATAAAGCTATATATATATATATTCATATATATGAATACATCTAAAATAGAACTATCATCCCCATTATAAAGGAGGAAGCAGAAGCAAAGAGATTAAGTAGTAGGTCCAAAATCACTTAGTAAATGGAAGAGCAAGGATTTGAGTCTCAGTGGTCTGACTCGAGAATTAATTATATTACACTGTCTTTCAGTGAGTGAATTACATACACACCCACCTATGTGTCATGGTGCTATACATGGGTCTTTCTCACACTGTGACTAAAACTTAGAGAAAAATGGGCTCAAAATGCACTTAAGATATAGCTCAATGGTAGCATTCACAATGCCCTGGTTTCAACTCCCAGACACCAAGGAAAGGGGGGGTAATATTAGGTAACTCTAATATTAATAATGTGAATGACATATACTGGTTACTATGTGCTATGCACTACTCTAAGCTTTTTATGTATGTTGAGCCGCTTAATCCTTATAATAATCCTAAAAATATAGGTTACTATTGCCAGGTGATATACACTTATAATACCGGCTACTCAGAAGTCTGAGTCAGGAGGATCACAAGTTCAAGGGCATCTAAGCAACCTAAGAAGACCCTGTCTCAAAATTTAAAGAGCTAGGGATGTACTTCAGTGGTAGAGAACTTGCCTAGCATGAGTGAGGCCCTGAGTTTAAACCCCAGCACCACAAAAAAAGAGAAAAACATGTTATTGTGTGTCATTAATTCTAAATTGCACATTTTTTCACATTTTAACAACTCTGAAATTAAGATTTTTGCAAATGATAATATTTTAATTTAATGGCAATGCTTTTACATAACTAATGTTGCATCTATAACCAATGACACTTAGATTCTATGTAATAAAGTATTACCTCCATTTGACAAAGAAACTAAGAAGTTCAGAAACTTACCTGAGGCTACACAGCTATAAACTAAGTGCTTACTTATCTGAGGCTATGCAAGTATTAAATGATGGCACCAAGACAGTATGGAACCAGGATCTAAACTCTTAAGTACTTCATTATCTTCTCTAAAAATTTCCTTTCCTTCCTACAAGTCATAGAAGTTATTTGGGTGAGGGGCAGGGGGTTGAGACAGGGTCTCACTATGTAGTTCAGTCTAACCTTGAACTATGTAGCCCAGGCTGGCCTCAAATTCATCCTGCCTCAGCTTCCCAAGTGCTAGAATTATAGGCATACACCACTGCCTGCCAAGTCACAGAATTTAGGTCTGTATGACAGTCCAGATCCAAACTCCTTGTGTTATTACGGGAAGAAAATGGAAAAGCAGATCTCACCATGTGCCAGCCAACTAATTAGTTTCAAGTAATACATGCCCAGCCCCATAGCGTGTGTATGGGGGGAGGGTACTGAGCAGGGAGGACAGGAGGATATAGATGTTTCCCTAAAGAATATCCTCCCCAAGTAATTATATTTATCAATAATATACCCTTAGAAAACAGGGTAGATTGGGGGAGTCCACAGATCTGACCCCTATACTGAAATACCACATGGCCTAGGCCTGTTCAGACTTATACTACTTAATAGTTAAGGGTAGAACCACCAATATCACCAGTTTTTATAGGATTTGATGTGAATTGTGGTTCTGTTCACCTAAGAAACAACCCTTAAAAGTGATATTCCTGCTGCAGTTGACTAGAGCCACATATTACTGATGGTACCTCAGAGTTCAATTAAATTACAATTTATAGCATGGTTTTGGGGTTTTTTTTTTGGTGCCGGAAATTGAACTCAGGACCTTGCGCTTGCCAGGCAGGAGCTAGTGCCTCTGAGCTATATCCCTGGCCCTATAGCATGTTTTTAAGACTGCACAAGATAGGAAAATTAATAAAGCAGAGAGTAAGAGTACCCTGAAACAATATAAAAGCTTTTCTAAAACTGAAAGAACAAGATTTTCTACTCTCAGTGAGCAGAATCATTAATTTTCAAGTTCATGACAGTGCCAAAAATAGCTGACAGGGGGAGTACAAATGGCTTTGTGCCAAGGTAAAAACTGGGCTCAGAACATTCCAAAGCATCAACTGGAGAGCAGCAGATTGATTTTGCCATTCCCACCACACCAGGAAGACATTTTAAAGTTCAGAAGGTAGGCCAGGGGGAATGGCCAGGTCACCCAATAACTTTTGAGAAGGTAGCAATGACATATGATAATTGTTAGTCTTCAAAGCTTAAAGTTTCAAGGAAATTACAGAAAACACTAATTCCAGCCCCCAATCCTCATTTTATAAAACAAACAACTAAAGATTGGCTGGATTCAATTTTTTCATTTGGTCTCACCCTGCTTCTGGAGTGACAAAAACAGCCAAGGATTTCCAGCAAAAGCTCACTCAAAACAGCAACTCTTCCTTTACAAAAAGGAAAGCACCAAAGGGAAAAAAAGACAACAATATAATACATCTGCTCAGTCCATTGAGGGCTCTTCATCATTAGGGCCTAGAAATGTTGGACTTATCTAACTCTAAGAAGCAAGAAGACTGAAATTATTTTCTCCTTTACTAAACAGTATGGCATACTTACAGTAAATTTACTTCTAAAAACTGAATGTTTAAAACTGCAAATTCAGATTATAAATCTTGGAAATATTTTCTTTCTGTTGGCATCCATTATTTCTCAATTCCTCAATATAAAATCAATGGAGAGTCAGGCATGATGGTACATGACTATAATCCAGCACTTGGGAGGCTGAGGCAGGAGGATCACCATGAGTTCGAAGCCTGCCTGGGCTACACAGTGAGTTCAAGGCCTGCCTGAACTACATAGCAAGACCTCATCTCAAAAAACAAAAAAATAATAAATAAATAAAATCAATGGAAGGTCTGGGGATGTAGTTCCATGGCAAAACGTGCTCAAATGCCCTGGGTCTGATCTCCTACACCACCACCAAAAAAAAAGTCTATGGACACTAAAACGCTGGTTCTACTTCATCTGCACAGTAAGAAAGCTAAATTAGCCAGGTGTGGTGGTGCACAATTGTAATCCCAGCTGAGACAGTAAGATCACAAAATCAAGGCCAGCCTGGGCAACTTAGGGAGACTCTGTGTCAAAAAATAAAACAAAATAATAAAAAATAAAAAATAAAATAAGGCTGAGTTCAATATAAAACACTTGCCTAGCATGTGCAAGGCTCTGGGTTAACTCCCCAATACCACAGAAAAATAAAAAATAAAAAAGGAGGGCTGGTGAGATGGCTCAGCGGCATAAGTGCCTGCCTGGCAAGCGCGAGGGCCTGAGTTCAACTCCCCGTACCCACGTACGAGAAAAGGGCCAGTGATATCGCTCAGCAGCATGGGCGCCTGTTGGCGCGTGAGGTCCTGAGGTCAACCCCCAGTACCCACAAAAAAAAAAAAGGAGGCTAAATTAGAAAATTATTCTTCTAGTCTTTTCCCCCTGTAACATTCTAACAACTGGGCAGTAGAAAAAGATTATTAACATAGGAAAGAGAAAGCTAAAAATAAAAACTTGGCTGTATTCACTTTAGTAGGAAAATGGCATTAATGAAGTTTTGGACATAATGAGTCTGGGCTCTCAAGATAACATCTAATTAAAAAAAAAAAAAAAAACAAATACTCTATAAGCTGTAATTACTGCAGCCAAGTTATAGAAATTGCAATCCCAGCCTGTTGATTTCTCAACTTTAAACTTCTTTATATTCTCCAATGTCATAAAGCTTTCTTTCACTGGCACCCAGAGCTCAATGGAGTTAGGATCACTTAACAGCACAAATTATCTTCTGGTCATTTTCATGAACATTCTCATTTCTTCCCATGTCTGAGGTATCAAACCTATTTACATATCAGATCAGAGATGTATAAAGTCTAACTTCCTGCATCTATGGCTCTCATTAAACTTCAATTTCACTGTCAGAAGAAACTAGACTTAAGCTATGCTTTCCTCCTCTAGGCCTTGTCTTTCCATAAAAAAATAAAGTAATCTTAGCTTGAAATAAAAACTGGTTAATTTGTTCAGAATGGAAAAGCATTGTGCTTATAAGCATGGCAAACTTTTGCCCTTAAAACTCAAGCCCAAAAGACAGCAACTTTTCTCAGTCAAGTCTACATTTAAGGTGGGGCAGACAATAACATGTAGTACTATTTCTACCACCTGATTCATTTAGCCAGGCCACGCCCATAGCCAACAGAGATTGTAGGATGGCACATTCCTGCCAATGAGAGAATATTTTAGCACCTATTTAGCAAGATAAAGACAACTAAAAAGGGGGTAAGAAAAAGGCTTAATTTTTGTTTTGTTTTGTTTTGTTTTGTTTTGTTTTGTGGGTACCGGGGCTTGACCTCAGGACCTCGCACGCCAGTAGGCGCCCAAGCCGCTGAGCGATATCACTGGCCCTTTTTTCGTATGTGGGTTCCGGGAGTTGAACTCGGGCCCTTGCACTTGCCAGGCAGGCGCTTACACCGCTGAGCCATCTCACCCGCCCAAAGGCTCGATTTAGAACCAAATGATTCACCAGCCAAAAGGATTTCAGAGACTTTCTGAAAGACAAGAAGGTGAAGACTTAATGGATTCTAATATAGTAACAAAACAAGAAAGAAGCTTAAGAGGACTGCAGGGGATAAAACTAGTTAAAACAAAAGAATGCCTGAGCTGCTCTTCTATCTGCCTTATTCTTGTCATCAAATATTACTATGTAACTACAGAACATTCATGTTAAATCCTGTTAAATCTTAAATACAGTCAAGACCTTGATGCTGAACTTCAATAAACACAGTAATTACCCAGTAATATACATAATGAACTCCTGTTTTGAAGAGGTAAACTTAGCTCCACTTAAAATTATTATTATTTTAAGTACTAGGGATTGAACCCAGGGCCTTTGCACTGTGCTATGTTCCCAGCCTTTTTTTACTTTTTATTTTCAGGCAGGGTCTCATTACACAGCACTAAATTGCCCAGGCTGGGCTTGAACTTTACATCCTCCTACCTCATTCTCCCAGAATGCTGGGATTACAGGTGTGTACCATCATGCCCAGCTTTAAAGTAACTCTTACAGTCGACAACTAAACTGTAATGGACAGGAGGGATGGTGGTGCACTCTGGGAGGCGGAGGCACCTAATACTGTGCTAAAAACCTAATACTGTACTAAAAATTATTCAAATGAATAATTAAAATAAAGCTAAGCAACCAGTACTATTTGTCCCTCAAATCCCTTAGTCTATAAGTGAAAATGCCATCAAAAATAATTTCATAAAATAATTCTTACCTCTTTTTTCTCTTTTTCAGTTTTAACCCTTCACTGCCTAGTGATCCATTTTTGGAACACTCATAACAATGGAACATAAATAAGAAAAGAAGGAAAACATGGAAACAAAGTTTTTGTAAATGGGGAGGGGAGGAGGGGTTGAAGGGAGTATAGGGGAATGGGAAAAAAAAAAACCAAGTTATATCATGTACAGGTACAAATTCTCTATGATGAATGTGATCATTATGTACCAATGTACCAATAAAATCTGACTGAAAAAAATAAAATAAAACCAGGAATAAGAAAAAAAAAAACAACTGAACATAATAAAATGTGTTCCCTTCAAATTCTTATTCCTTCAATTTTTCTAGGTAACCTGTATGAATTTCATGCAAAAATTCAGACTTTCAATCTTCAGCATAAACAGGTTAAAAACTGCCATGTTCCCTATCTTTAAGAAGGCACACAAACAGTTAAACAACACCTGCAGGCACTGAGTAAAGATTCAGCAAGCTGATAAGACCTCATCTTTAGCTATGATCACCCTCTCACCTCTCCTATACTCAGAAGGAGATCCCTGAGCTGAACTTCACCTAGTGCATTTGCAGAGTGTATTGTGCATTTTACTGTACGTGGGGGGAGGGGTGCTGCTCAAAGGAGAGTATTAAAAGCAAATGCAGTTGGAAATGAAAATCACAAAGCTAGCCAATGTTATCTAGGGCAGCACGAAACCAGAAACCAAAGGCTCTGAGTTTCTTTACCTCACCCTCAAGTGAAAAATGTTATCACTTTATAAAACTATAAAAAGATAAAAATAACTGAGACTAGATGAAAAGACTTAATATTATTAAGATGTCAATACTGTGCTATCTAGAGTAATACACAGATTCAGTGCTATTCCTATTAAAATCCAATGCTGTTTTCTGCAAAAAAAAAAAAAAAAAGAAAATTCATCCTAAAATTCATATGGAATCTCAAAGATCCTAAACAGCCAAAATAATCTTTGAAAAGAATAAAGTTCTTTCCAAAACTTACTACAAAGCTACAGTAATCAAAACAGTATGGTACTGGCATTAAAGCAAACATACAGACTAATGAGACTGAACAGAGAGCCCAGAAATAAACCTTTATGCATATGGTCAAGTGATTTTGGCAAGGATGCCAAGACCAATCACTGGAGAAAGAACAGTCTTTTCAATAAATGCCACTGGGAGAAATGAATAATCATATGCAAAAGAATTAAGATGGCCCCTTAACTTAAACAAGAAACAAAAATTAACTCAGAATTAGAGATCTAAACAAATGCAAGAGCTAAAATTATAGAAGAAATGCAAAATGCTACATGACTTTGGATTTGGCGATGATAACATGGATATAACATCAAAAGCATACAACAACAAAACCAAAAATAGACAAACTGGATGTCATCAAAGCTAAAAACTTTTGTGCATTATACAACACTATCAACAAGTAAAAAGGCAGCCTATGAAATGGGGAGAAAAATATTTACAAATCCTATCTATCAATATCTGGAATGTATAAAAAACTACAACCCAACAAAAACCCTAGTTCAAAAAACAGGTAAAGGGCTTGAATAGACATTTCTCCAAAGAAGATACCCAGGTGTCCAATGAGCACACGAAAAAATGCTCAACATCACTAATCATTAGAAAAATGCAAACCAAAACCACACAGACACCTTTACACTCATAAAGATGGCTATTTTTAAAATGGAGAAAATAACAAGTGTTTGGACAAAATGTGGAGAAATCTGAAACCCCTTATGAACTCCTGATGGAAATATAAAATAATACATCCTCTGTGGAAAACAGTAGTGGTTCATCAGAAAGTTAAACACAGAATTACCATATGACCCAGAAATTCCACTCCAAGCTATATTCCCAAAATAACTGAAGATAGGGACTTGGATAATTATACACCTAATAGCCAAAAGATGGTACCAATCTGAGTACATATCAACAAATGAATGAATTTTTAAATGTGGTATATACACACAATGGAATATTACTTGGTCATGAAGAGGAACGAAGTTTTTGATACACGCTACAAGCATGAATTAACCTCAGAAACATTATACTATGTGAAAAGCAGAATGTATCAGAAATAAAACAGCAACTATCTATGATTAAACTTATATACAGTATCTAGAAAGGCACATTCATAGATAGAAAATCAGATAGAGGTTAGCAGGATAAGAAGCAAGGAAAACAGTTATTGCTTAGTGGTTACAGAGTTTCTGTTTTGAATGATGAAAAAATTTTGGAAATAAATAGTAATGATTGTTTACACAACACTGTTGATATATTTAATAGACAGTAGTGATGATTACACAGCACTGTAAATGTGTTTAACAGCAATGAATGGTACCTGGTATGGTATAGATCTCAAGGGTCCCACAAAAGCTCATGTATTAAAGGCCTGGTCCCAGCTGAAGGCACTATTGGGAACTGGAACAACCTTTAAGAGGTGGGGCCCAGTGGAAAGAAGTTAGGTCCCTGGGGGCGCACCCTCTAAAGGGATATTGAAACCCACACCCTCTACTTCCTGATAGCCATGGGCTGAGCAGCTCTGATCCACAACTGTACTCCCCATCACAATGTTCTGCCTGGCTACAGGTTCAAAGCAACCAGGCCGAGTGACCATTGGCCAGAGCCCCTAAAACCATGAGCCAAAATAATTCTTTCCTCCTTATAAGCTGTTTGATGGACAGCTGGCTAACACAGCACTAAAAAGTTAGAATTATAAACATTTTATACAGATATTGCCACAATTTCAAAAATTAGCCAGGCTGAGTGATACATGCCTATAATCCCAGCTACTTGGCAAACTGAGGCAGGAGGATCTTGAGTTCAAAGACAGCCTGGGCATTGGCAAGAAGTCATCTCAGAAAAAAAAAAAAAAAAAAAAAGATATGTAGATGGCTTTTCTTTCTGAGTCTTTTTATGGGGTAAAATAACCTCACATTTTCACACATAATATATAGAATTCTTAATTCAAAATATCTATTTCTTCAAAATTTATTATAGGTATTTGGCATGCTGGACACATCTCTTTATAAACTTATTTTGTGGTCTTTATTTTCTATGTTTTTATTTTATTTTATTTTATTTTATTTTATTTTATTCTGGCAGTACTGGAGATCGAGCTCAAGGTGTCACACGTTAGGTGAGGAGTCCACCACTGAGCTACACCTCAGTCTGTTTCATTTCTTGATTGATGCTTAAATGATCTATATTTAATGTATAACTATTAAACTAAGTATCGGACTTTTTAAATTAATAACAGACGAACAGCCAGCTGTGATAGTGCTGAGAGGCTAAGGCGGAGGATCACAAGTTAGAACAACTTAGCAAGACCCTGTCTCAAAAAACTTACAAAGGGCTGGGGGGTGTAGCTCAGTGTAAAGACCCTGGGTTCAATCCCCAGTACTGCAAAAAAAAAACAACAAAAATTAGACAAACTACATGAGGTGGTGAGAAATAAAAGCTCATTTAAAAAGCCTTGGTTATAGTACAGACAAAATTATATATACCAAAGCCAGGCGTAGTGGCACATGCCTGTAATCCCAGCACTCGGGAAATTGAGGCAGGAGGACTACTGTGAGTTTGAGGCCAGCCTGAACTACACTGCGAGACCCTGACTTAAAAAAATAAATAAATAAATAAATAAAAATAAAATAAAAAAATATATATACATATATATTTATAAAAATATAAAAATATATATAATTATATATATACCAGTATCTAAGTACTAATCAATAATTGTATCTTTAAAAGATAGTTTCATGAAAAGTATCAATATGGAAATACAAAGCACTGAAGTATGAGGTACATCAGTCAAGGCTATGGTAGGATAACCAAGTAAGTGCAAACTATTATAAAGAATATTAAAATAGAAAGAGACCTGAGAAATCATCTAATTTTTGCTGTTACAGAAGAAATAAAATGTAAAAGAATAAAACACTGCTAGAGTTACCCCTGGAGTTATTCCCAAGGCATTTTACCTGCCAAGATATAAGCTTGAAAAAACAGTAGCATATGTCCGAGCTCATTACAAGTAAATATCTTTTTATATTTAAAGATTCCTTAAAATAAAAAAATTAGATATAAAGGTAGTAAAGAAAGAATCAGATGCCAGTAGAATTCAGCTAGTAACCACCTTAAAATCAGACTGAGTTCATTTTTCTAGTAATTAGCTAAAACATGTCCTATTTCCATCTTGGCATCTGTAAATAAATAAACTCACTACTCTGGTCTCATGGAATATGTGCTACATACAAGGCCAATCTCCAGCCCAGACACGCTTGACAGTATTTTGCACTTGCCTGTAGTAGCGTGACTGTAGGTAGGTTGAGCACACAGCTTTGGAAACGTGACTGGCAGAGCCGAAGTCGATGACTTTCACGCGGTAGGGCTGGCGCACCGGATCCACCAGCATAATGTTTTCAGGCTTGAGGTCAGCGTGGATCAGTCCCAGGCTCTTGAGCTTCATCAGGGCTGTGGCTACCTGCTGTAGGATTGGCCTGATATATTTGAGTGGCAGTGGGCTAAACTTATTCTGCTTCAGGAAATCGTACAAGTTCTGCTCCAGCATCTCAAACACAAGGCAGGTGTGATTCTTATGCTGAAAGCACTCGTAAGAACGGACAAAATTGTACTCATCGGCATTTTCACTGCTCAGGCGGGACAGGATGCTCACTTCAATCTGGCCTTGTCTGGCGTAGGATGGGTGGTTCTTCAAGATTTTAATAGCCACAATTTCCTTGGTGCTCCGCTTCCAGCACTTAGCCACCTGCCCAAATGTCCCCCGGCCTAGGAACTCCAAGACTTCATAGCTGTTGGTCATAGAACAAAGGATCTCATGCTGGACCAGCTGGTAATCCCCTTCTCCACTAGAACTGCTACTCTTTGTGGTCACAGTGGTGGTCGTGGCAGCAGCACCCACCACAGTCCTGTTTTGCAGCATGAGAGGTGGATGTTCTTCTATGATCTGCACACTACCGTTGCTGTCCACTTCCTCACTTTTTCTTTTCAGTCCACATTTTTGATACGGCTCAAGCAAAGAAACGTTGCTTCTGTGAGTCAGGGTCTGGCTGCTCTGGAAGGTTGATGTAGCAGCACTGCCTGAGCTATCTGCGGCTGTTACAACAATGTGCTCCACCGCGGGAGCTGGGAGGAGGAGACCCTGGTCGTAAGCAGGAATACTGAAATTTGCTACCTGGTGAGAGGAGCTGGCTTGCCCTTGTGTGGCTGGGAGGGTTTTGTTGTGGGTATAATATTTGTCGTTGCTGCTCTGTCCTGAAACATCCCAGCCAGAGGGCTCTATTTTCAGTTTCTTTGCACTGCAGAAGGCACTCGACGACACCGATGGGGGGGAAAACACCTGCAGCTGTGATGCCATACCTATAGGAACAGAAACAAGAATGAGGCCACAAGGCTAAGACATGCACGGCTTAGCAACAGCATGTGTGAAAACACTTGTAGGTGATAAAAGAAACATGATGGAATAATATTCCCCTCGTTTCAAAAGTTCATTCAGTCTTAACCTACATTCACAGAAATACTATCCAGAATACAATAGTGTTCAGCTTTGTCTACTACATTTGAAAAGGATCACTGACAATTGACCAGAAAAAAATAACCAGGTTGATGATAAAGGTAGAGTATCTTCTGAAGCAATGAAAAAAAGGAATAAGAAATGAAGCTACTCTTGGGAAAATATGGACAGAAAAGGGAGTAATAGTCCAGCTGTCCTCAATATCCCCGACACCTCAACCTCAGTAAGAGCAAAGAATAAATCCATAGACTGTTTTCCAGGATAAAGTCAAACATTTGACATAGCATTCAAGTCATTTCATATT
The DNA here is from genome assembly GCA_028451465.1 of Erethizon dorsatum. Lineage (NCBI taxonomy): Eukaryota > Metazoa > Chordata > Mammalia > Rodentia > Erethizontidae > Erethizon > Erethizon dorsatum. Next base: position 81,850,537 of record CM051829.1, read on the forward strand.
TATCTGCTCCATTCTTAACCACCTGACCTTCAGAAACCTTAGGATTCCTCATCTTGTTCCATACTTTTTCTCTTTTTCAATAATCATTACCCTGGCACACTCTTGTAATCCCAGCACTCAGCAGCCTTGAGGCAGGAGGATTGTCGTCAGTTTGAGGCCAGCCTGGGCTACATAAGTGAGTTCAAGGCCAGACTACACTACATGGTGATACCCTGTCTCAAAAAAAAAAAAAGAAAGAAAGAAAAGGGGGCTGGGGATGTAGCTCAGCGGCACGGCACCTGCCTGGCAAGCACAAGGTCCTGAGTTCAATTCCAGGTACCCCCGCAAAAAAAAATTACTACCCAAGATTAGTCATTTGCAAAAGACTCTAAATTCTCTATCTCTAATTCAGACCCCTCTCTCTTGAACTCCAAACCATATATCCCAATGCCCATTTGATAGTGCAACTTGGGTATCTTACAGACAACTGTAACTCAATGTCCAACATTAAACCTAAAGCCTCCAGTTTTTTTTTTTTTTTTTGTGGGTACTGGGGGGTCGACCTCAGGACCTCGTGCACCAACAGGCGCCCGTGCCGCTGAGCGATATCACCGGCCCCTTTTTCGTATGTGGGATCGGGGAGTCGAACTCGGGCCCTTGCACTTGCAAGGCAGGCACTTACGCCGCTGAGCCATCTCACCGGCCAAGCCTCCAGTTTTCTCTCAATTACGAGACGGCACTACACACCCAACACTCCAACCAAAAATCAAGGAGGCACTGAGCCTTGGTTTCCTCATCCATATTATGGTACTAGCAAGACCTACCTCATAGGGTTTTTCTGAGAATTAAATGTCTTAATACATGTAAAGTGGTAGTGCCTGGCACACATTTAATATTACCATCATATTCATTCTTCTATTCGTCCATATTTACTCTCCATCTCACCAATTCTATCTCCTAATCACATTTCAAAGTAGCCATTTTTCTTTACCCTTAATGACACCATCAAACTGCTAAGAGCCTCCAAATTAATTGCCTTAAATGCATTCAGAGGATCTTTGCTTTCAAACAATGCAAATCAGACATCTGATCTCTATTCTTAACCACCTCTCTCCTCCTTCCCGCAGGGTTTTCCACTGCTTTGGGCATAAAGATCAAAATCTTCAATCTGCCTTAACAGCTCTCCAAAATCCGCCTTCCAACGCTCCACACTTTGACTCCTTCATTTCAGCCACACTGCCTTCTTCCTTCAGTTCTTGCAATACCACTCCATATTCTCTCAACCCAATGCCCTCTGATGTGTTCAAAACTTCCTGCTGGGAATACCGTTCCCTGACACCTCTGCCACATGAACACTCCACCACCTCATCCATCCCCACCTTGCATTCCCACAGTGCCCTCTTCTTCCGTTAAAAATGGAAATTGTTTATTTACTGCTACATTCCCAGCCTCAGTATAAAAGTTCCATAAGGACAGACACTGTTTTGTTCTTTGCTTGTCTTACTACAGCCTATCACAAACTCTACTAACACAGACATTATTTGTTGAGGAAAGAATTGACACCTGCTTACCAACCTCATACTACAACTCCCTGCCACTCACACTAAACTGCAGTATTTTCAAACACTTTTTTCCTTCTTCATTAAAGGTCCTTCCCTTTTATCTGTGTGGTCCTTAGAATATGGGGGACTTCTCCACTCCAATACATATATCGTAATTTTACTAGTAATAGTAAACACAAACAGAATAAACACAAACAGAAGGTAAGGAGACTTAACAAAGGATGTCAGAGAACATCAACAAGCAATGTGTACATTTCTTTGTGCTTGACTACAATTAAAAACCATCTGCACTGGACTAGTGAGCTGGAAAAAAGAACATATCTTCAAACTTCAATTTCTAAATTGCAGTTTGGATTTACTTTTTTCCAAAGTTTATATGAATTCTGAAGAGAACAAAACATAAATTAAAAGCTTAGGTTACTGCAATTTAAGCGTGATGCTATAAACATACAGTATCTTGTTCTATCTATATTGCTGACATAATACCAAATATAACAAAAGAAAAATTTGAAATTATATATGTCCTTTATAAAATTTACCTATTAATATATAGGTAAAAATATTTATTATCATCATAAAATTCAGCCAAATTAAACAAGGAAAGGAAGCAAATCTTCTAAACTTGTTTTCCACATCGAAACAAAGCTTTGTAAATGGGAGGAAAAGAGGGGTTGAGGAGGGTAGGGGAACGGGGAAAAAAAAACAAGTTATATCATGTACAGGTACAAATTCTTTATGATGAATGTGATTGTTATGTGTATATAAAATATACCAATAAAATCTAATTTAAAAATTTTGTTTTCCATTTTATCTGTTGAGCTGCTAATTTTAACATTCTATCAAAAAATAAATACAACTTTTATATAACTAGAAGTACCTAGTGAAATAATCTGAAAACAAAATTTGCAGTTTGCAGTAACTGTCCAGGAACAGGCCTTCATAAAGTAATACTGAAAAGAATTCATGAAATGTAATATCAAATTTTTAAAAATACGTCCATAAAAAATAAACGCTGGCAAGGATGTGAAGAAAAAAGGAATCATTCTACACTTCTGGTTGGAATGTAAATTAGTACAGCCACTATGGAAAACAGTATGGTGATTCCTGAAAAAACTAAAAATCAGAACTCCCAGATCTAGCTATACCACTCCTGGATATACAATATACCTGAAGAAAATGAAGCCAGCATACAATAGATACAGCTGCATACTCATGTTTACTGCAGCAACATTCACAATTATCAAGACATGGTAAATGTGAATTACCATGTGCCCATGAACAAATGAATGGATAAAGAAAACATAGTGCATATATACACTACACAATGTAGTATTAGTCACAAGAAGAATGAAATCATGTCATTTGCAGAAAAATGGATGAAAATAGAGATTATAATATTAAGTGAAATCAGACACACAGAAAGACAAGTATCATATTGCCATGTTTTCTCTCATATGTGGAAACTAAAAATTAAAATTTTAAAATTTTAAAAAAATGTTTTAAAAAGACCTGAAAGTAGGAGACAGGGACTAACGGGGGGAGTGGCAAGAAAGGATTTGAATAAAGCAAGATATGGGCATGTATAGAAACCTAATAATCTGTAGAATTAATGAGTTAATAATTATAAAAATTTTAGGGCTGGGAGTGGTCACAAACACTTGTAATCCCAGCACTCAGGAGGCTGAGGTAGGAGGATCACAAGCTCAAGGCCAGCCTGGGCTACACAGTGAGTTCAAGGCGAGCCTGCTGCATAGTGAGACTCTGTCTCAAAATATAAAAATAGCTACAATAAAAGTTTTAAAACAAAAATAAATAAGCCCATGACTAAAATATTTGTTATATGTTGCAAACTTACTAATAAAACTTTTGTATATGAAAAAAATAAAAACATGTTCACAACTAGATATTTGAAAACACTGCATTTATGAGAGTGAAGTTATTACCAACTTTTTACCTACCAGCAAAATAACAGACAAGGATGATTTCAAATCTTGCAGACTGAAAAAGCACAAATTCTAAGCTAAGATACTTTTCTATATAAAAAGAATATAATTCTTATGCAGAAAGGCAAACTTAATCCACCCAAAGGGAAAAGAAACAACCCAGAATCTCACAGCAACAGCGTGGGGTGCCGCGCCGTATGAAAGTCAGTGCACATCCCGCCACCAGGACTGTTACAATGTGGCTGACACATCCTGACCTCAGCTAACACAAGGCAGGAAGAAGGCAGAATCAAAATGGCCTTTAAAAAAAAACTCAACAACCTTTATTTATATAACACTCTGAAATTACGCTAAAAACAGCAATTTCTACACAAATTAAAGATGCTATATTCCAAATATTTGTCTTTGCAAATAAGAAGGCAATTCTCCGCCTTGCCAAAGACCTCCCCCCCACAAAAGGAACAGAATTAAGATCTGTTTAATTTTTACTATGTAAGACTGTTAAGCAAATTACAATTATTTTCAACTCATATGAGAATCATTCCCAATAAACTAAAAGTTACTTGTGACTTCCTGAAACGTTGTACCTCTTGCTCTACCAATGAACAGTCTTTTTCACTTCAAACCCCTTTCCAAGGACTTAACCATCTCAATATAATAACTGTGCCCACTGCATTAATTCCAAACTACAACTAAAAGGTAAAAGGCTATTGGTGGCCGTACTTCTGCTAAAAAGAGAACTGAGTCACACGAGAATCTAAGGCTTTCAAACCAGTCAAATGCACAGCTTCCCCACTCCCTGGGGCAAGGTCACATCTCCCTTAACATCATTTACCGGGTCCCGCAGTATAACTACTACAAGCTACTAATAATCTTATTACAAAGAATTCAAATATCATAACCCTGAATGCAATGACTGGGTCTGGCAACCAAGTTATCATTCCTTAATGCTTTGTCCTCAGTCCTCAGTGACTTCCAAAAATCTTTCCCCAGCATACCTATAATAAATTCCTGCTGCTAGTACTCAGTGTCACCTTTGTGTCTTTAATACAGTTCAACAACTGGTGACCTAAATAACCTAAATCAGTACCACATATTGATTTTTCCCCTAGTACTTGTCATTGGCTGACACAGATGTACATATTCCCCAACACACACATATGGCAGGTAAGAAAGAGTATATGCTTTGTAAAAATAAGACAATTTGGGAAGAAAATTACTTTATCAGAACACCTAGATGTCTCTTTAGACTGTTTTCTCCACCAGTACTGTATAATTCTGGACTACTTATACAAACAGCCTAATTGGTCTCCCCATAATTGAACTCAAGTCTCCTTTCTAAATTTTCTCTGATTCATTCTTTCCCTGATAATGGAAGCTTTTAAAAATGCACATCTGGGAAAAATGCATACCTGCTCTCCACTTAACTCCTTAGGATAAGTTCCAAAAGCTCTAGTTTGTATTACCAGGCCTTACAAAACATGAGTACTTATGTAGTCTGGTTTCATCCACTCTCCCCGGGCACTCACTCTTCCAGTAGTACCTTCTCTGGTTCCTAGAGTAAGCCTTACTTTCTCCTGCCCTAGTTCCTTCATAAATAATGTTCCTTCCCTGAACTTTATTTTTTCCTCTTGGCCTCTTCCCAACTTCTTATCCTTGCAGTCTCTGCTTAAAACTCACTATATCAGTGAGGCAGGGACTGTTGATTTCTATCAAAAGCTCTCCTTGCCTTCATCCCAGGTACGTGAGGACTGTTTACTAGTCCCCCTCATCAATGGAAAGTGATGAAATGGGTGAGCCTTTCGTATTTCCCTATCCACCAGCAGGAGCCTGTGAAGACCCAGCTTCCACTATGAGACAACACCCAAGGAAGAGCAGAGCAACAAGATGGCAGGAGCATGGGTCCTGAAATGATCACACAGAGCTGAGCCGCCTGCTAACCTGGAACGACCACTTCAACCAGGAACATTTGCTTTAGGATGTTATACGAGAAATTGTTTTCCTTCAGCTAGATTATTTAGTTAGCCTTGGGCTGACAAACACACTCAGAGGGCCGGTGAGATGGCTCAGTGGCGTAAGCGCCTGCCTTGCAAGCGCGAGGGCCCGAGTTCGACTCCCGGATCCCACATACGAAAAAGGGGCCGGTGATATCGCTCAGTGGCACGGGTGCCTGTTGGCGCGCGAGGTCCTGAGGTCGTCCCCCTGGTACCCACAAAAAAAAAAAAAAAAAAAAAAAAACACACTCAGAAAAGCGTTCCCTGGGACCATTTCATATTAGGTTAGTTCCTGGTAAAGGGTCTCATAGCACCCTCTACTACTATTTTACACTTACTACATTTATATTACCTAATTCTAACAGACACACTGAGGACCTACTACCAGTCTGCCAGGGACTGTTCTGGAAATGAGATAACAGTGGTATTCAGGATGAACAAAATCCTCTTATTTTCTGGAGTTTACATTCTATTGGAGACACATACACACACACACACACACACACACACACAAATAGCAGGTAATGATTAAAACAAAACACAATGAGGAAACGCTATGAGGAAAACAAAACACAATGATGTGTTGAGATGAGGAAAACAAAACACAATGATGTGTTTAGATGAGGAAAACAAAACACAATGATGTGTTGAGATGGTGGTGAGGAAAGGCCTTGGGCAATGGTGACATCTAAGCTGAGACCTAACAAGAAGCCATTCCAGTAAAAAAGGACAGGGAGTATAAAGACAGGACCATCCTTGGCCTGTCTGAAGAAGAGATGAGAATAGATGGAGTGGAACAATGGAGAAAGTAGAAGTAGGACCCAAAGAGGCAAGGAGGAACAAAATCACATACTAACTTGTGAGCAAGTCCGGATTTTATTTGTAATTATTTATTTCAAACTTGACTTCTTTTCTAGCCAAATGTTTTGTCCCTAAGCTACATCCACAGCCCATTGATTTCTAAACTGCAAGTTCTGTAAGGACAAGCTTCAAATTGCAGAGTAGTGGAGTGTTGTAGTGTCATACCTGTTTTCCCTTTTCTTACTTTTCTTTTGTGAGGGGGAAGGGGGTTGAGACAGGGTCTTGCTATGTAGTTTAGGCTGGTCTTGAACTCACCATGTAGCCCAAGCTAGGCTTGAACTCACGGTGATCCTCCTGCCTCAGCTTCCCAAGTGCTGGGGGATTACGGTTGTGCTCCACCATGCCCAGCTCTTTTTAAAAAATTTTTAATTACCACAAGCATCTATGACAATGGTTAGCATATAGTATGTGCCAAATATTTGCTAGAATTAATGACTATAAAGAGAGCACATTAATTTTTCATATATAAATGTAAAATCTCCCCCCAGAACTCTACCAAAAGACTTCTAGATTTAATAACCAAATTCAGTAGTGTAGCAGGATACAAAGTCAACACGCTTAAAAATCAGTAGCATTCCTGTACACAAAAAACAAACTCACTGAGAGAGAACTTAGGGAAACAACACCTTTCACAATAGCATCCAAAAACATGAAATACCTAGGAATCAATCTAACAGAAGAAGTAAAAGACCTCTACATTGAAAACTACAGTTCTCTGAAAAAGGAGATCAAAAAGGATAACAGAAAATGGAATGATATCCCTTATTCTTGGGTAAAATGAAGCAATACAGTGAAAATTGCCATACTTCCAACATTGTTATACAGATTTAATGCAATCTTTATCAAAATACCAATAGCATACCTCACAGAATTAGAGGAAACAATCCTAAAATTCATTTGAAACCAGAAGAGACCTAGAATAGCAAAGGCAATTCTGGGCAACAAAGGCAAGGCAGGGGGCATCACAATCCCTGACTTGAAATTATACTACAAAGCTACTGTAATAAAAACAGCATGGTACTGGCAAAACAAAAAAACAAAACAAAACAAAAAAAACCAACAACAACAAAAAAACAGACCCAAGGATAAATGGAACAAATTAGAAGATGCAGAAACAGCTCCAAACATATTCAGCCACCTTATCTTTGACAAAGGAGCCAAATACCTTCACCGGTAGAAAGATAGCCTCTTTAATAAATGGTACTGGAAAAACTGGCTTTCCACATGTTGAAGATTAAAACTAGACCCATATTTTTCACCATGCACTAAACTAAAATCAAAATGGATCAAAGACCTAAATATTAAAACGGAAACACTAAATCTGCTGGAAAACAGAATAGGTAGAACTCTTGAAGATACTGGTGTAGGCAAAGACTTTATGAACAAAACCCTTATCACACAGGAGCTATCACAAAGAATCAACTGGGATCTCATCTTATTAAAAAGCTTTTGCACAGCAAAAGAAATCACTAAGAGTGAAGAGACAGGGCCAGTGAGATGGCTCAGCGGCTTAAGCGCCTGCCTTGCAAGCGCGAGGGCCCGAGTTCGACTCCCGGATCCCACATACGAAAAAGGGGCCGGTGATATCGCTCAGCGGCACGGGCGCCTGCTGGCGCACGAGGTCCTGAGGTCGACCCCCCGGTACCCACAAAAAAAAAAAAAAAAAAAAAAAAAGAGTGAAGAGACAACCCACAGAGTGAGAAAAAATTTTGCCAGCTGTCCTCAAAGGACTAATATCTAGAATATATAAAGAATTCAAAAAAAATCAGACCCCCCCCAATTTAAAGACCCAATCCAAAAATGGGCATCTGAAATGAACAGATGATGAAGAAGTAGAAACAGCAGAGAAATATATGAAAAAATGTTCAACATCACTGGTCATTCAAGAGATGCAAATTAAAATAATGCTAAGATTCCATCTTACTCCAGAAAAAATGGCTATTATCAAGAAACAAACCAATAACAAATGTTGGCAGGGCTGTGGGGAAAAAGGAACCCCGCTCTACCGTGGGTGGGAATGTAGACTGGTGCAACCACTGTGGAAATCAGTGTGAAGATTCCTCAAAAAACCTAAAACTAGAGGTTTCATTCAACCTAGCTATTCCCATTCTTGGTATCTTCCCAAAAGAATTAAAAACATCATACCACAGCGACATATGCACACCCATATTTGTAGCGGCACAATTTGTAATAGGTAAATCTTGGAAACAACCCAAACGCCCAACAACTGATGAATGGATAAATAAGATGTGGGTTTTTTTTAATATACAATGGAATACTACACTGCCATAAGGAAGGATAAGCTTGAGACATTTCTAGATAAATGGATGCACCTTGAGACTATAACCTTAAGTGAAATAAGTCAGACACACATGTTTAAATACCACATTGTTTCTCTAGTGTGAGAAACTGAAAGTGTAAATAAGGACCAAAATGTATGCTAGATATTGAAAACGGGAAAAAAATGTTCAAATGAGAACAGGAACAAGGGACAGAGGAGGGGCAAAGGAAAGAAGAGACAAGAAAAAAAAGAGAATAGAAGGAAAAAAACGTAAACAAAATTTTTGTAAATTAGCAGGGGAAGAGGGGTTGAAGGGAGAGGAGGGAAATGGGAAAAAAGAAGCAAGATATATCATGTACAGGTACAAATGCCTTATGATGAAAGTTATCATTATGTATATCTAAAATGTACCAATAGGCCATGCGTGGTTGTGCATGCCTATAATCCCAGCACTTGGGAGGCAGAGGAAGGAGGACTGCCACAAGTTGAAAGCCAGCTTAGGTTACATAGTGAGTTCAAGGACCACCTGAACTGCATAGCAAGACCCTGTCTCAAAAAAAAAAAAAAAGATAAAATGTGCCAATAAAATTTAAAAAAATAATAAAATCTCAGAAGTAATTCTGACTAAATAAAATACACAATGAAACAGAAATTAGTCTTTTGTCTGCAAGAAAATATACATTTACATATGAATATACAAATACATAGATCTATGTATTTAGACATACTTAATATATAGTTATATATTAGTGTTCTAAATACAGTAATACAGAAGAATAAGTAATCTTGAAACCCTAAGGACACGTTTTGAATCAGATTTCCCCCACCCCCTTTCCTGTAGTACTTACTTCCTTCACACAACAAGCCAGTTCCCCAACTTGTATTGCAAAAATAGGGTGTGGAAAAGGTGGTGTTATCTGACAATGGAGTAACTTTACAATTCTGTGCAACTTCAGCCATTTCGATCATTTTCTAGTATTTTGGTAAAGTGGCTGAAGGATGCATTCCTTCTAGGCAGATTATGCTTTCCTAAATTTCAATAGTTCTAGATTTGTTTTGAATAATGAATCTATAGCAGTAAAAGAAAAATAGGTGCTGTGTGTTAGTTAAAAGATAATATTTTAGTAGCCTACAAGGTCTACAAAATTTAGAATAAAGAAAACTATTCCTCGAGGAGTTTCCAGCATAAGAAAAAGATCAAATTAACAAAGCAGAGATCAATATGAAACATAAATACTAGAAGACTGTTCAGATCAGCCAGCAAAGGCAGAAGGAAAAACAGGAGTTAAGTAAGATGACAAAGGGTTAGCAGATGGGAGGTAGATGAGGCTCTTTCAAGAATTGAGATGACTTTTGCGAGTATGCCATGGGATGGAAAATGAAAAACTGTCCAGAGTAAAATTGATTGGAAAAGTGCTAGCAAAAAAGTACAGGATTTTTATGGCTAAAAGGGACCTTAAAAGATTCTTTCTAAAATCTTCTAATTCCAAGATGGAAAAAAGGAGACTCAAAAAAGCTAAACAAGTTTTACACAGCTAATGAGTAGCAATCTGGCAAATAATTCAGGTCTTCTAATTTTTTTCATCAAGCACTCTGCAAACATTGTAGGAGGTACCCTTAAAAAATTAGAAAGAAATACAACTAAGTTTCCCTACCTTCAAAGACCTTAGAATATTGCTGAGATAGTACGATACGAAAAAAAGAAAGAAAAAAATAAAGGATGTTAAATATTTTTAAGTACCAAATTATGCACTACAAAAATGCATCAGACATTTAGGACCTGGATCTCAACAACTAAAAGGAAGACTATGAACAAAACAAAAAAGGAACCACTCTGGGCAGTGTGCCTATAGCCCCTACTATTCAGGAGGCTGAAGCAGGAGAACTGCCTGAGCCCAGAAGTTTGAGATCAAAACAGCAAGACTCTGTTTCCTTTTAAGAAAAAAACAAAAAGCAAATCAGTGATTGTTAAAGTGGTAGTTGAAAGAAAATGATCTTGATAACTCCTGTTCAGAATAGCATGAAATATAAGGGAAGAAACTAGGGAGGAATTAATATTTTCAAAAGGGGGAAAAAAAAAAAAAGAATGACCTTAGGAAAATACACTGCTTTTACACAGTCATGAAAATAAAAATAAAAGGGCAGATGGCAGATCAAGTAGCTCATGTTTGCAAAATTATTTCAAATTACAAAAGGCCCAATTACAATACATAACTAACAAGCTGCACAAGTTCCAAGTGTAAGAAGTTCGCAAGGCAGGTTTGGCTCACTGATGTCTACCAACAAATCACTGATGGAGCTGTGCTTATAAAAACAAAAACACAGAATGAAAGAATTCTATTTTCCAGAGAACTGTGAACTATGACATATCTTTGTTTTTCTTTTAGGAGGCAGTTCTGGTTTGGTTTTAAACCTTGTTACCAATCAACTTGCTCTAAAATCCATAAAACTATGTCCAGAGATGGATAAACTATTCACGAAAATATCATCAGCAAACGTCCTACTTGTCAACCAGAGCCTGTATATTTACAAGCTCTCATTCACCATTTTGCCCTTAAGATGCTTTACTGGCTAGGCTGCCTCCAGTTTCAACCACAAGTACTTTACCAAAATATCCCTCAAGCCAAGAACAGTATCTTAAAGTCAATGACATCCTTCATCATACCAGTATCATAACACAGAACCCCGAGATAATTATATGCAAAGATCCAAAATCACTACCTGAATAACAATGATTAGGTAAAATGATTTTTTTAATCTTTTACAAAAAGCTTTCGGCTTCGGTACAAAAAAAGCTGGTAATGGTTTGTATTCTCTATAATCTTACAAAAAAACAAACAAACAAACAAACTTACAGGCCAGGAATAAGAAATAGCTTTACACAAACAAAAGCAAAACGGTAGGTTTTGCAGAGGGCATCAGCCACTTAATTTAACCCCACTTCATCTGGAACAGGAAGCCGCACTGCTGTTTTCATCAGAGTTACTAAGAAACAAGATAAAGGCCAGATTGGGGGAGAAAAATCTATAGCTGCAATTAATATTTTGATGCAATTCTCACTGTCACTGACAGGCAAGAAAGAGCATCGTAGGGCAAGCAGGCTGTGTTAGCACACACCTATAATCACAGATATTTGGGAGGCCGAGACAGGAGAATCACAAGTTCTATGCCAGCCTGGGCAAATTAGCGAGACATTGTCTCAAAATAAAAAGGGCTGGGGTGGGCCGGGGATATAGCTCAGCGGCCAAGGTGCTGAGTTCGATTCCCGATACCAAAAAAGGGGGGTTGCTGGGAATGCATCTCAGCGTTCCCGGGTTCAATCCCCAGCAAAGTAAGAAAAGAAAGACTGCATGTAGGGCTACCTTAAAATGAGTCTATCTAGAACTGAATCGTGGTTAAGTGGAGAAAAGCTTTACCGGAGCTTGGGGTTGTTTTTTCCTCCTTCCCTTCCCAGCCCCTCGCCCCAAACAGGAAAGAAAGCGCGCCCAGCATAAACAGGGTATTGCTCAAGGTTCATCACCACAACAAACTGGAGGTTACACCAGCGCTCCTGGAAACCAAGCCTTTCGTCTCGGTTGCTAGGCACAAAAAGGAATTCTTCTCTGCCGACCTGTGAATAGTGTGGGTCTCAAACAAGTTTTGGGTTTCTTTATTGTTGTTGTTTTTAACAAAGCTTTCCAAGGGGTGACAGGCAGCAAAAGTTTGCGTTTGAGCCAGATCTCTAGATCTGGCTTGCAGTATACATTAGGCGGGCTGGTCCCACGGAGTCTCCACCATCATTACAAATTACAGAGCTAACGACTACAGAACGTCAGCGGAGAGGATAGCAACGCTTCCACACCCATCCCACCACCATCGGCTTCTCCAGGCACCGTTTCGTAGTTCCAAACAGCACAAACAATCCCAAATCACGCCGGTCAGCACAGGTGTGAAATAGACCAGCACAAGCCTCACACTGGGAACCTGGCACAACAAACAGCCCCGGGAAAAACCGGCCGGGTGAGGAGATGCAAGGCGGCCCCTGTCACTTGACGACAACAACACGCCCCGGAGATAAGTGGCAGGGGGAGTTGCCCCGCAAACAAGCAGCCCGCTTTCCCAGGAACGCAATCCCGTTCTGCGGCCCCCGGTGCGGGGCAGGGGCCGGCGGAGGGAGGCGCCCCCCGTAGGCAGGGCGTCCGCGCGCAGCCCCGCCGGCCCGGCCCCGCCTCGCACGGCTCCCCGCCTCGGCCCCCGGGCCCCCGGCCCGACTCACCGCCGGTGTGTCTGGTTCTCAGCCGCGAGTTGGGGCTGCCGGGAGGAGGCGGCGGAGGAGACGAGATCCGGGGCCCCGCCGCCGGGTCATCATACCCCCTGCGCGAGCCGGCCCGGGCCCCGGCCCCCGCCCTCCGGCGCCGTCCCCGCGCCCCTCCCGCGGGGGGAGCTCCTCCAGCCTCCCGCCCGCTCCGCCACCCGGCCCCTTCCCGCCGCCGCCGCGGCCGCCTCAGCCCCGCACGCTCGCTCCTCGGCCTCCCGCTGCCGTCCGGGGCCACAGCCGGGCCCCTCACTCCGCAGCCGCCGTTGTCGCCAGACCCGACGAGCGGAGCCCCGAGCGACCGCCTCCATCCGGCCAGCCCCGCCTCGCCGGAACCATTCACCCGCCTCGCGCCATGACACCTACTGAGGCGGAAGTGCGGAGAGGCGGGCGGATTAGGGCCACCGAATAGTTCCGATGGCCGTGGGAATGGGGGCGCCTCCGTGGGGAGCCAGCGTGGACTGAGCGCGGAGGCCGAGTCCCCCGACCCTCTGCACGGCAGGCCCTGCGATGATTTACTGGTGCCTGGTGACTGTAGAGGGTGCAGCTGTAAAATGTAATCCCAGCCAGTGTGACATCACCGCAGTCTGGTGTGACACCCCCGGAGACTGGGCAACGCTCGGGAGGCTGTGCGTACCTGGGAAGCCCCAGGGGGGTGAGGAACTACTGCAGTTTAGCCTTTACTATTTCTTTTCTAGGCGGAGATGTTCTAGCAGTGTGGCATCAGCGTAGGGGTTCTGCACATCAGGTGTCCCTTAGGGAGCTCTCCCATTGCCGCCTTGGGAATCTGTATTCGCATTAGGTGAGCTAGAACAGCTGTGTTTTGAACCTGGCCCTTCAAAACATGCAGTGAGCGAATGCCAACAATTTTCTAGCCTCCACCGGAAGGTCATAAGGCTGGATATTCAAGAAACAACGCTTTGGACCTTGAGTTCTGAGAAAATGAACACTAGGTTATCCTAATAGAATTGCGGCCATCTCCCAACGTCAAGAGACTTAAGATATACCTCCTGTTGTGTAAAACGTTCTTCTGATTCCTAAGGTGGGGAACATTTTTAGGGAGACTAATGTCAATTATTAATTTTTTCCATCCCACAAGTGCTATAGGCATCAATGAGTGAACCCTAGAAGGTGACTGTCAGGCACCACGAATGTTTGCAGCTACTCCGAGGAGTGGGACAGATGTGGCAAAGACAGGATTCTGCTAACCCGCTCTGCTTCTCAGATCTCACTCGTTATACATCCTTGATTTCCTTGGATCCCCATCTCACAAATAAAGACAGACTTTTTGTAAAATATGCTACAGTACCTTTTAAGGGAAGTCATTTGGCTTTCTCTCTGGCTTAACAACACAGGGAGCAGTTCCATGTTATTGGGAATAGGGAAGTTTTATTTCCCTAGGGGACCAGGGTTAGCAAAAGTGTTCAATCCCGCAGGGCAGTTTTGTTTGCTTATTTTCACAGAAACTTCCTTCTTACTGTTTAGAGAACATAAAGTTCCCACATTGGGCTGACCCTGAAAACATCAAGACATGAACAGTGAGTGAGGATGCCTGCCTGATGAGCCAGGAAAAAGGCAGAAACTTGAGGTCTGGGATTGAACAGGTACTGCTCAAAAAGCAAGCTTCAAACACTTAATTGCTTAGCATGCTTTGGTTCAGCCTAACTGTGGCATGCTTCTGATCTCTTACCCAAGTTATGTCCCTTTCCTCTTTTCAAACATATCTTAAAATTTACTTTTAGAGGGCCGGTGAGATGGCTCAGCGGCGTAAGCGCCTGCCTTGCAAGCGCGAGGGCCGGAGTTCGACTCCCGGATCCCACATACGAAAAAGGGGCCGGTGATATCGCTCAGCGGCACGGGTGCCTGTTGGCGCGCGAGGTCCTGAGGTCGACCCCCGGTACCCACAAAAAAAAAAAAAAAAAAATTTACTTTTAGAGAACCTTCCCTGGTTAACTTCCACATTGTTCTAATTCTGTATCTTCATCTGACTACTTAGATAATTTACTTATTTATATTGTATTTATACTTGTTGATATGTATTTTCATTGTTCTTAGGTTGTTTCCTCAATCTGTCTCATTATACAGGGAATTTAAAATCTAGTACTTTCTCCATTGTAATGTCATTCATTCATTCATCCAGGAAATAGCTTGTGTACCTGCTCCATGTCCAGAGCACTGGGTCAGATGAAAGATGAATAAGGCGTGGTCTTTTCCCTCAGAGAGCTTACAGTCTAATGAGGAAAAAATGCATGCAGACTCATGACTTGAATGAGGGAGTCAGAAAATATC
The DNA here is from genome assembly GCA_028451465.1 of Erethizon dorsatum. Lineage (NCBI taxonomy): Eukaryota > Metazoa > Chordata > Mammalia > Rodentia > Erethizontidae > Erethizon > Erethizon dorsatum. The sequence continues at coordinate 81,865,740 of CM051829.1, forward strand.
ATCGGAGAAGTTAGTATTTGAGTTTGGTGTGGTCCAAGAAATTTTATAATTTAATGTAGCTGGAGGTCATCTGTCCATTCAACAAACATCTATAGTGTAGCTTAGAAGAAAAAAATGTATTCATGCTCCAAAGGAGCTTACAGTTCAATGAAGAAAGGGGAGGATGTGGAATTAGTAAGGTAGGTAGAGTCAGATTTTGAAAGATAATGAAGGCTTGAAGACATTTAATCAGTTAACATGAGAGAACTGGTGATGGTGAGGAAGACAGCTGGCCAGAGTAGATAAAGACTGGAGGAGGGGAATCTAATTAGAAGTGAGATGAAGGTTTGATCAAGCAGGAAACATGGAGAGAAGGGACAGATAGATGAAATAATTCCTCACAGACAAAGTCAGGGCAGCTGGAAAAGGAGATGGGGCTGTTAGTAGTGAAAGCATTCAGGTCTCATACAGGATATGATGTTCCTCCAGGGCCTAGAGCCTGGATTCAGTGTTGCAGGCAAGAAATCACTTGCTTAGGAGCTTCCATGCTTAAGGCCAAAAGGGAGAACCTAACCAGAGGGAATGTCTTGTGAAAAGCTAAATAAAAAAAGCTAGAGAAATTATCCAAACAAGTAGTGAATCCAAGGGGCTAGGAAGAAAAACAAACTTAAATCAGAAGCCAACAAATTGCAAAACTGACAAAACCAGATGAAAGTCAAGGTCTAAACTAAAGAACAGGAAGCAGAACCTGGAAAAATCCCTTGAAGCAACTGAAAGGAAGCCTCAATGATTTGTGAAATCTAGATCCCAGAAAACTTTGTATGGGGTTTTTTTCTGGCTTTTTTTTTTTTTTTTTTTTTTGCAGGTACCAGGAGTCAACCTCAGGACCTTGCGCTTGCCAGCAAGCGCTTGTGCCACTGAGCGATATCACCGGCCCTTTTTTTTCCTTTATGTGGGTACCGGGAGTTGAACTCAGGACTTCGCGCTTTCCAGGCAGGCGCTTATGCCGCTGAGCCGTCTCACCGGCCCTGTTTTGTTTTTAAGAAATCTTTTTATTTGGAAATAATTTGAAACATACAGAAAAGTTATAAGAATAATAAGGAGATTTAGTAAAAGGTATATCCTTTTACCTAGATTCAGCAACATTTTGTCCCTTTTTCTTTTATCATTTGTGTTCTTACATTAGCTACTTAGGTATGTTTCCATACATACATACTTTTCCATTTGGCAGTAAGTTGTATGCATCATGTCCATTTACCCCTTAATACTTGGCTAGCTTAAAAAATGTATTCTCTTATGTAATGTAATGCATATGGTTATCAACTGTAGGAAACTTAACATTGATATATTATTTTAATCTACCATCAGTATTCCAATTTTTGTCAATTGACCCAATAATATCCCTTATCTTTTTTTTTTTTGTCTTCCAGCACAAAATCCAGTGTAGGTTAATACTTTGTATTTAATTGTCCTTTTTCTTTAGTCTTTGATGAATATCATATATATATGATATATATTTTATATTTTATAGATATATATAAATACATAAATATATATATCAGGGCCTTTACACTGAGCTACACTCATGGCCCTTTTTTCATTTTTTGTTTTGAAACAGGGTCTCGCTGCATTGTAAGTTGCCCAGACTGGGCTCGAGCTCATGATCCTTCTGCCTCAGCTTCTCAGAGTGCTGGAATTACAGATGTGTGCCCCCATGCCTTCTTTGGCTATGATACATATTTTTTTAGTGTTCCTCACCCCCACTCCGTAAAATAATGGTCCTCATTTTAGATTCGTTGTTTATGTTTGTCTCATGTTTCTCATAATTAGATCCAGGTTATCTTTTCCTGGTCAGGATAGTACATAATGAAATTTGTGTCCTTCTTGGGATATTGTACCTAAAAGCTCATGATGACTCTCTGCCCCTCATTGATAATGTCCGTTTTGATGAACTGGCCAAGGTCTCTGGTTTCTCCACAGTATATTTACTAATTTTTCCTTGTAGTTAATAAGCAATGTATGGGAAGACACCTTAGACCATGTAAATATCCTGCTCCTCATTAAATATCTTCCCCTAGATTTACCATCTATTGATTTTTTTCCCCAGTACTGGGGATTGAACCCATGACCTTCCCACTAAACTAGTAAACTACATCCGCAGCCCTTTTTTTTTCCTTTTCGTTTTTGGATGGGTTCTCCCTAGGTCTCTAAGTCACCCAGGTGGGCTCCTTCTTCAGCCTTCCATAGTATTGGGATTACATTCTTATCCATACCAATCCCTCACATCTCTTGTTTAGTTTAGGAAGTCACTTAGTTGTCTGTTGATTAATGATGTAGATGCATGGATTACTATTTTTTTTTTTTTTTGTGGGTATCGGGGGGTCGACCTCAGGACCTCACGCGCCAGCAGGCGCCCGTGCCACTGAGCGATATCACCGGCCCCTTTTTCGTATGTGGGTTCCAGGAGTCGAACTCAGGCCCTCGCGCTTGCCGGGCAGGCACTTAAGCCGCTAAGCCATCTCACCGGCCCTATTTTTTCAATGGTTTGTAATTCATTTTCTCCTTATTTTAGTGCTAGAATTTTCCAGATTCAGTCAGTGGGTACCCCTTCAAGTTGGCCTCTGCTTCTTTTTTTAGCATGTCTCCCTAAAATGTTCCAGATTTATCATGGACTTTCCCTGTCCAGGCCTGAGACTCAGTCATTTCTCTGAGAAGTCTTGATTGTTTTTATGGCAAATTGGAAAAAGGAGATCTGGGCACTAGTTCCAGAATGACTTTTTATGGATGTTTATGGCTTTGGAAATGGACACCAACCCCAAATGGACAGTTTCCCTATTCATCCCTTCCCCCAGAGTTGCAAGATTGAGTTATCCTCAAGAATTTTTTCCCCCAATACTCCTTTACAGTATTCTTAGTGGAGAAAGCTCACATAGAAGAATGTGGTAGACATTGTTTATGGGCCATCAATGAATAGTTAATGGCTGCTGTATCTCAATGGCTTAATACAATTCCGTTTTATTGCTTGTTCATATCATCAGTCTCTTGTGGGTGGCTAAAGGTGAGAGAATTGTTCTCCATGAAATCATTCAGGAATCCATGTGTGTTGTATCTAGATTCTGTAACTTTACTATTCCCTGGATCTTTTGAATCTGGCCAGAAAAACAAAGGGACAGAGAAAATATGGATTATTATGTGGGGAGTTTTTGTTTGTTTACTTATGTTTTATTTTTTCTTTTTTAGAGACAGGGTCTCACTATGCAATCCAGGCTGACCTTAAACTCACTATGTAGCCCAGGCTGACCTCGAACTTGTGGCAATCCTCTTGCCTCAGCCTCCTGAGTGCTGGGATTACAGGCGTGCACCACTGCCCGGCTGTGTGGGGAGTTTTGTTTTTTTTTTTTTTTTTTTTTTTTTTTTGTGGGGAGTTTTTATAGGCTAGGCCTGGAGGTAGCAAATACACAAATCTGTAATGCACACATTTATTGGTAGGAAGTCTAGAACATGGATACTGAAATAAAAATATAAGCTAGTCTGTGTCTTACCCAAAAGCCATTCCCTGTAATACCTATTTCCTGTTAATAGAATACCAGTATTGTTCAGGTACAAGGAAGATCCTTTGATTTCAAGGAAGGCAAGTTCCTTTCCTCCCTTGGAATAAATCACACTTGATCAGGACCGATTCTGGTAATTCCATTTCCCATTGCCACTGATGTATCTCTAGGGATGGGTAGGGGACATAGTTCTGGCCAATGAAATATGAAAGAAGTTTGCCAGGAAGCTCCTGGGGAAAATTCTTTTTGTCCAAAAACGCACTTTGAGAGAAAGTCTTTTGCTCCTGCCTTTGCCTTTTTCCTGAGACAGGGTATGAAAACATGAAGCCTGGAGCTAACATGGCCTTCTTGTGGCCACAAGTACAACAAACAGCAATGAAGACAAACAGCATTCTGAGGACAACAAATGAGAAGGAAGCAGAGTGGGTCCTTAATGATGTAGTTAAGCTTTTCAAAGAACCTGGAATAGCCCACTTCTGGACTTCCTCTTAGGTAAATAAATGCTATGCATTAAGCCACTGTTAAGATACATTTTCTATTCTTAACTGATACTAGGAAAGACTTTCTAAAAGAAGGAGCTAATCTATGGTGTTTAGAGGAACCGAGAGACAAAGAAGGATAAGGTGCTGAGAGGTAAAGGAGTATCGATAAGGACTGAGGTGACCAGTGGATCTGGCAATTAAGTCATCACTGCTAATCTTGGTGAAAGCAATTTCAATAGCATAAAGGAGGCAGAAGCAATGTGGTTCCTACATATTACTTATAATATGGTGATTAACAAGCTGGGACTGACGATTTGGTACAACTGGGTGACAGAATTTATTCTGCGCAATACACTTATTCAACTCTCAAAATTCAAGGAAGCTATCTGGGTCTGTGCTGTCCACATTAGTTATACAGTATCTGGGGAGCCCTAAACATAATCATTTTGACTACTTTCTCTCTCACTTCTCACAGGAATAATCCAGGAAAAATTCTGTCCCCTTAATTGTTTTCATGAAGAGGCAAATGAGTGATGGGGGCTACAATAGGACATGTTGGGGGAGGGGGTCCCAGCAGAAATGATGGCTTGATAGAATAGGAGTCTGGAAGAAGGGTGTGCTTATGAGGTTAAAGTAGAAGGTTTAAATAGAAGGAATTAAAAATAAGAGAAGGTAGGGGCCGGTGAGATAGCTCAGCGGCATAAGCGCCTGCCTGGCAAGCGCGAGCTCCTGAGTTTGACTCCCGGTACCCACAATAAAGGAAAAAAAGGGCCGGTGATATCGCTCAGCGGCACAGGCGCCTGCTGGTGCATGAGGTCCTGAGTTCGACCCCCAGTACCCACAAAAAAAAAAAAAAAGGTGAAACTAGACAGAGGTGATGGATGCACAACATTGTTAATACACTAAGTGCCACTGTATCCCTAATTTTCCTAATTACTAAGGATCAACCCAGAGACTAGTCTGGGGAAGAGCAAATGCCTTGAGTTCTCATATAACCTGTGTTTACTGCTCCTCAGACCCTCCTTTCCCCATAATTATTTCTAATGCCTCCTTTTTCTACACGTGAGCATCTTACTCTCACCTTTGTCATGTATCATACCTTTATTCAGTGAAACCAAGGGATAGGGCTTTTCTCTTCCTTTCCTTGAGCCATTATCATTCCTCATTATCAGGTCTCCTGGATTTGGTAGCTCCTTTTTCTTTGACAAACTATTACACAGGCTTTTAACACCTGCATTCCATATGTCTTTCTCTATCAACAGTTCTAAGCAACATCCCAAACCAAAATAAATGCTTTGGGAAGGCAGCAGAGACACACAAAGAGAGGGCAACCTTAAATTTAACAACTGAATCTTATATATGCTAAGTCATTTTACATTTCCTACAGACTCAGATAGCAAAAAAGGACCTCAATAAAATGTTCTTTGCATAGCACAATTCCTGATACATATCAGGAATCCTTGGTACTAATAACTTTGTTTTGGTTTTTTGACACAGGGTCTCACTAAGTAGTTCAGGCTGGACTTGAATTCACTATGTAGCCCAGGCTGGCTCTGAACCTGGGGCAATCCTCCTGCCTCTGCCACCCGAGTGCTGGGATTACAGGCGTGTACCCCACCCCCACCCAGTACTAATAACTTTTGCTGAGTAAATTACCAAGTGCTTATTTACAATGCTGAAACATCAGAATTCAGGTAAGCATAGAATTGAGTTTAAGAAACTTCAAAAAATAATCTTCATCATTGGCTGTGAATTTAACTTAATTTTTTATTATTACTTTTGGAAATTCACTTGGATATAAGCTATAAGCAGTCAGTAAATGGTTCTCTATTGGGGGTGGGCTAGAGGAAGGTGCTCTATCAAACCTTAGATAGTAGATTCTCTGATGTGAAAGAGACTTTACCTGACCAACCCCACTGCTGCTAGAATGTCCAGTGTAGAAGGATAATATGGTGACTCAGCCATATCTTAGCCTCAAAATAGAAATTAAAGAAAGGACTGGGGTGTAGTTCAATGCAAAGGCTGTGGGTTCAATTCCCAGTACCCAAAAAACAATTCTCCTGAAGTCTGATGTCCATAAGAACCAACTCAGCTAGGGTATAAGAGTGAACATGTTCTAAGTGTCACTTTTGTCATCCTTAAAATGAAAATGATAATATATTTTCCTTACCTCCCTTCTTCCATCCATCAGAAAATTCCTTCGGTATTATTTCCAAAAGCTATCCTGAATTCACTACTATCACAGCTATTTATTTCTACTGGTGCCATCTGTGGAATCAGAAAATATGAGAAGTGAAATATAAAATAATAAATATGGATACTTGAAAATTGCTAAGAGAATAGATATTTATTCTTACCACACACACATACAAAGATAACTAAGTCAGGTAATAGATATGCTAGTTAGCTGTACTTTGATAATTATTTCACAGTATATATGTCAAAAGTCACATGCTGCTGGGTGTGGTGGTGCATGCCTGTAATCCCAGCACCCAGGAGGCTGAGGCAGGAGGATCACCATGAGTTTGAGGCCAGCCTGGGATACGTAGCAAGACCCTGTCTCAAAAAAAAAAAAAAAAAAAAAAGTCACACACTATACATATAAGCAACTTTCATTTGTCAATTGTATTTCAATAAATAGATGTTGTAGTCCTATCCTAATTAAAGTGAATGTGCAGGTTTTAATTAGGTATAAATTAGTAGCTTTATAAAGAATGCAATCTTGTAAACCTAAAATTAACTTTTTCATATAAGTGCTCTTCTGTAAGGGTGTAGAATATTAGTGAATTTAACAAAAAGGCCCAATTCAGACTGCATTTGACTAGGCTTTTTATCCTGGGTGCAAACAATCCTCCATCTCAGCCTCCTGAGTAGCTGAGATTACAGGCCTGTGCCACTCCATTATATCTTATGGATTTCTCCTCATAGAAGCAGATAGTAAAAATCAGGACTCATTGTTAGTCTTTATAAATATTTATGGTTAAAATTTCATGATAATTTAAATAGTTTAAAAATAAAAATTAAGTATTCTCCTGGTAAATAAAAATTTTTTTACTGAAGAATTCTAGTCTCTCAGGAAATGTAACCTCTAACCCCAAGGCTTATGTTAATTACAAAGCCAATAAAACATAATTTTTCCTTTTAAAAACATAGTTATAAAACATGTCTATTTTGGGGCCGGTGAGATGGCTCAGCGGCATAAGCGCCTGCCTTGCAAGCGCGAGGGCCCGAGTTCGACTCCCGGATCCCACATACGAAAAAGGGGCCGGTGATATCGCTCAGCGGCACGGGTGCCTGTTGGTGTGCGAGGTCCTGAGGTTGACCCCCCGGTACCCACAAAAAAAAAAAAAAAAAAAAAAAAAAAGTCTATTTTAAGAAATAGTGTTAATTCATAAAATATTCCAGTTATTCACTTATAAACTACCTTATTTTGTCTCTTTTCCTTTCATTCCTCCCAAATATATATATATTTATAAATTATGGAATATAGATATATATCTGTCTATATCTGCACACTTTTCCTTTGTGAAAGATTTGGTGAGGGAAAGACACATCCCTATAGCTGCTTCTACTAAAGAGGTGACTCTAAAAGATTTATCTTAGTATCAAGCCCCTTTCTTCCAAAATCCCAGTTTAGCTCACCACTGTCTCTCATTACTGCAAGAGCTTCCTGACTGGTATCTTGCTTTCATTTTTGCCCCATTCTCCATCTGTTGCTTTTAAAAATATACATCAGATCATATCACTCTTCTACTTTAAAGCACTTCAATAGCTTCTCGTGACACTTAGAATAAAATCCAGTAACTTAACTTAACCTATAAGTTACTTCTAATCCAACTCCTGCCTCCCCCTCTGAGCTCATCTCCTCTTCCTCTCCCCCTCTGATACACAGTCTTCTTGAGGTTCCTTAGACATAAAGCTCACTTGCATCCCATGGTCTTTGTGCTGATGCTACCAGGGCCCACTGCCCCAAGGTCTTTACCTGGCTGTCTGCTTTTCGTCCCTGGGATCTCATCTTAATTGTCAATCCCACAGAAGCACTTTCTTCACCACCGTGTCTACACTGCCCCTGCCATTAGCCAGTTGCATTTTCTTCTTAGCCCTATCACTATCTGATACTTGTTTATGTACACTGCCCCTCTCTCTCCTTTAGAATGTAATTTCCATGTAAACAGGAAATTTTCCATTGTTTTTTTTTGTTTTGTTTTTGTTTTTTTTCAGAACAGAGGAGTGAATCCAGGGTCTCACATATGCTAGGCAAATGCTCTACCACTGAGTGACATCCTCAGCTTACATTTTCTGTCTTGTTCATTATACCCTACAATGTCTAGACCAGTGCCTGACACATGGTATTCAATAAATATTTGTGGAATGAATCAATGAATTTATGGACCCTACTCTCCTCACAAGATAGTTGCAAGATATAGAGATAATATTTATAGAGTGTCTGTCAGATTAAGTACTCTGTAGTTGTTAGCTTCTTGAGGGCTAAGAACTTGCTTTATTCCTGTTGAAGAGGAAAAGCATTTATTGGGGGAGCATTGCCTAAAAGATGTTCTATCAGCCACTCTTCTAGCTTTATTCACTTATCCATTCAATAAACATTTATTAAGAACCTGTTATGTGTTGTAGTCTCCAGGGATTCACAGTGAACAAAACAGACCAAAACCAAGGAAAAAGTACTGGAGTTTATATTCTACTAGAATGAGGTATGCAGAAAACCAAGTAAGTAAATGATGTAGTGTATTAGAAATGATGTAGTGGTTAAGTGTCCTATAGAAAAAATGCCAAAAAGGGGATGGTGGCAGGCAGGTGGTTGCAGTTTTAATTAAGGTAACCAAAAAAAGAAGCCTCACTGGGCAAAAACCTGGAGATGAGGAAGCCATGGGGTAACTGTAGAGAAAATAAATGAAGTCAGTGCTCACCTGGCACACTGGAGTAACCGCAAAGAGGTCAGTGTGGCTGGAGCAGAGTAGGTGAAGGGTGAGGAAAGGAGATAGGGCAGCAAATCATGTGGGCCATGTGGACCACTGTAGGAACTTTGGCTTTTTATTCTGAGCTGGGAAGCCCTCAGGATTTGAGCAGAGAAGGTGCACAAACGGATTTACATCATGCTCATTATGAGGACTGCACTGTGTATTTGGGGAGCAGAGAGGAAAGGTTGGAAGCAGGGAGAGCACATAGGAGTCTACTGCAGTAGCTTGGAGAAGAGACAAAGATTGCTTGGACAAGGTGAAGATAGTGAAAAGCAGTAAGATTTGGAATATGTCTTAAGGTAGAGTCAACAGAATTTGCTGGCCTATAGTAGTGTGGGTGTGAGGGGAAAGAAAAGAGAAAGGGAGAATAGGAAATAGAGAAACATAATAGGATTGCTCAGCAGTACAGAAGGGCATTTCGATGTACAAAGTCATGAATTGAAAATGAAGTCAGGCAGCCAGGTTGAGTGGTTTCTCTAACAACATCTAGTTGCTCCAGTGCAGGCAAAGAATAAATAGTATGATTTATCCAGAGTGAGTGGGAGCAATGGAGTAATACTATACTGATGGATCATGGGATACAGTCAAGTGGGGAAGGAAGCTTGGAGAGTACTTATGAACACAGAAACATTGGCCATGTGATACTTAAACAAGTAAGCTGGAAGAAAACAGGGTTAGGCCGGTGAGACGGCTCAGCGGCTTAAGCGCCTGCCTTGCAAGCGCGAAGGCCCGAGTTCGACTCCCGGAACCCACATACGAAAAAGGGGCCGGTGATATCGCTCAGCGGCACGGGTGCCTGTTGGTGCGCGAGGTCCTGAGGTCATCCCCCCGGTACCCACAAAAAAAAAAAAAAAAAAAAAAAAAAAAAGAAAACAGGGTTAAATTGAAATTTCAGATGTACTGTGGTACAGTACCATTTCTGATGACAGGGTGGTGAAGTAGAAGAATGAGGTCTTTAGAGATGGAGAGGTCAAGGAAACTGAGCAGCCAGAACGTTGAAGTCACCTAGAATGATGACAGAGCTGTAAAGGAGGAGAAGCTTGTGAGTCAGTGACCCAAGTCTTGATAAATGAGAAGAGGAGAGGATGGTATAACCCAGTGGTGGCAAACCTATGGCACACGTTAAAACCTCAGTATTCAGGTTTAATTGCAGTGTTGGCACTTTGCAATAAATAAGTGGGTCTTGGGTTGCAGTTTGGGCACTCATCTCTAAAGGTTTCACCATCACTGGTATAGCCAGATGGCAGGTACTTCAAAGGAGGAGAGAGTTTTCACAGCCAGGAATGGGAACAGTGGTCAGAAGACAGCAAGGGGAGCAAGAAAGATACCAACTTCACCTCCTTACCCTGGTTTAGGAGGAAAATAGCCTCTACTTCAGAGGGCAGTCCTGAAAGCAAGGTGCTTGTAGGTCAGCCAATCTTCAATTTAAGCAAAGAGAGTGAAGACGACTTCCAGAAAAGATATTGAGGATATAGGGGAATTTGCTGATCACAGAACTGGAGTCCTGATGTTATCGGGTGGAGTAGGGACCAGCAGTGTTCTCCAGGTTCTTACTGTCCTGTTCAGTGAGTTGGTCAGGACAGTTGGTGAATGTGAAAGATTACTGTTTATGTTAGGGCAGAAATAAGAAGAAGAAGAAAAGAAGCACAAAAGAAGAGCTCAAGTAAGGGGTGCTTTGAAGGGAAAAGAGAAGGTACAGCGTCCTACAAGCGGAACAGGCTACTCCAAGAACAAGAGGGCCGTGGCGTGAAGTCCCTTGCTGCCATCTTTGTATCTTCTTTGATAGTTGATCCAGGTGGTCCCACTTGATCTCATGCTAGAAGACTGACATCAGGTGCTAGGTTTGGCTTGTTCTCGAGTCAGGTTCAGGAGCTGCTCCTCTGTGCCCAAGGTTATCAAGTCTCTTCAATTGGCAGGTTGTACCCAACTTTTCCAGCCATGTTGTCATGGCCCAATCTCCTTCCTCACTAAGAGCCTAATAGAATGGTAGAGGTGAGGATTAGACCTTAAAGACTTGGATTTCTAAGAGTGCCTGGGGTTTAAGCAGGACCACAAGATATAGAGAGAGTAATTCTGCCATCTTGGGGATGAGATTGGGCAACCAGACCTGTTCCTATGATCCAAGGAATTTGCCTCAGGATACCACAGCTTGGTACCCTTGATGCTGAAAGATGCCTTCCTAAGGCTTCATATGTTGTAAAAGTTTGAGTCATAAAGGTTTGGAATAATCACTGAGGTACATGGGAGAGGATCAAGGACATAAGGAAATGAGGAGCAGCTTTGAAGATAGCAGAGGCTAAAATTTGTGGTGATACCAGTTGTGTGATTCTTTTCATGAGTGGTTCAGCCTTTCTTGTGTAGGAGTTGAAAAAGAGAATTCAGAACTGATTCAAGGTTGATGGTTTACAGAGATGCTATAGCAGAAGAACCTAGAACTAGATCAAACATAGTATCGGCCCTTTGTTTACACACAGTGCTCTGAAGTGCTCGACCAAGCCTGCTCTACTTTGTACAACTCTTCAGACTCTCTGGGCCTCTTACCCACCACTTGTTCTGTTGCATTTTGGCCTTGCCTTGGGATTTACAGTTAAACCTGCTCAGCATAGCATTTGAGATTTGTTATGATTTCACTCTACTCTTTTTCCATCAGGACAAATGCATCTTTGGATGGTTCAGGTAATGACTCTTCTGACTGGACTTGACTCCAGGGACCTCCTTACCAGGAAGTACCTTCATCAGCCAATCATTCAATAGATTTTTCAGGGCCTGGAAGGTAGGATTAATCATGGTATTCTGTAGGGCAGGCACTGGGAATGTCAACCACTCACTGCAAGTAGAATTTAAGATACAGCAGGGAGGATTAGGCAACAATATTTTTTGACAATTTATAGGATGCTTTTGTGACACTTTGGTGCTTTGTGCCATGTCATTTTTTCCCCAAACCCTATGAGGTAGGCATTTCTATTTCCTACAAATGAGAAACCTTACCTACTAAAGAGCTAAGCAACTTGCTTGATATTATGTACATAGCTAGTAAGTTACAGGATCCTTATTTCTAAGCCAACTTGCTAACCCAAATATCCAGGCATTTCCCAGTATGGCATATTGTCTTGCAGACAGGAGAATCCTAGAATTTAAGGCTAGAAGGATAGGTTGGGCCTTACATCACATGAACCTAAAATGTTTCGCTGAATAATTTGGGTTCTTGAAGGTTTATGAGTAGAGGATGTCTTCATAGTAAAAGGTAAAGAATTTTTATCCCACCATTGGAAGGAAATTAAAAAGCAGATTGATCTGGGAATTGCGACACATCTCTAATCTCAGCTACTTGAGAGGCTGAGGCCTGATGATTGTATGAGGTCAATCTGGGCAATTTAGTGAGACATTGTCTCAGAATTTTAAAAGGGCTGAGGATGTAGCTCAGTGGTACAGTATCCCTGGATCTGATCCCCAGTACTGGGATTAAGGAGGAGCAATTGTATGAGCCTGGAAGATGGATAGAAATTTGAAGAAACTGAGCTTCAGGCTTTCTTCAAGTTTAATATCCCTGACTCCCTAAGCACCAGAAGTTTGAGTCCCACCTGATGTTTTGTTGCTACAGGGCCAGATTAGTAGGGTAAGTGAGCTTGATTCAATTTTCTTAATTCCTCAAAAGCATACCTTTCAGTGAGCACACTGATGGGATTGCAGCACTGAGGACAAACTCTGTCCTCCACTTGCTGAAGTTGTTATAAATTAATGGGAAAATCCAGGACTGGTAAAATAGCCATAATACAGTGATGTATACACATGTAAATATTGTAAGGGCAAGATTAACTTCCTGGGCAAGCCAAAAGTTTTATATGATTGAAAGATGATTCAGTAAGCTACTGATACAAGAAAAAAACCAAGTCCAAGATTCAGGGAGCCTTCTGTGATTTTTTTTTTTTTTTTTTTTTTTTCAGTACTGGGAATCAAACTCAGGACCTCACTCTTGCCAGGCAGCTGCCCTACCGCTGAGCTGTACCCTTGGCCTCTTTCTGTGATCTAGTGGGTCAAGAATATAGTCAAAGAAGGCAAAGTACCTAGGAATGAGAGTCACGGTGGAAGGGTTGAGCTAAATAAAAACAATGTGGTCAAAATAAAAACAAGTTTAACCATTCTGAGAATCTCTCACAGACAGATGTAGACTTACATGAATAAGGGAGAGCAGTATTCTCCACTGGTGTGATGTCCTAGGTAAGAAGGAAAAGCATCATGAACTCCAGACACAAGAGCTTGTGTTAGCTGTGCATGATGGCACATGCCTATCATTTAAGTACTTTGGGAGGCTGAGGCAGGAGATTCCAAGTTTGATTCCAGCTTGGGCAACTTAGTGACTTAGTAAGACCCTGCCTCAAAATACAAATAAGAAAAGGGGTTGGGGGATAGCTCAGTGGGACAACGATGGGTCATCCTTAAAACGACCCCTCGTCTTCCTTAAAAAGGAAGAAAGAAGTTGAAAAGAAAAAAAGAGATTGTGGTGGTTGAAGTAGGTGGGCAGTGGGAGGCAGATAAGAGACTGACAGCTACACATTAGCGGTAGCATCGAAATATGTGCACATAGAGCCCACACATTTCTCCTATGTGTCTACGTACATATAGATCCTACTTCAAGGAACATATCTGACATGCCACATGCCAAAAGAGGGCAAGCTTCTTTGCTGCTAGAAGATAAGGCCAACCTGGGGCCCTGCACTGAGAACTACCTTATCTCTCTCAGCCACTTGTGTGTCAAGAAGTGAGACAGCCAGAGACTCTTACAGAAAGGCAGTAGATATTATTTTCATGACATTATTTATTTTAAATATTATTAAATATTTATTGCCTTAACACATGAGATGACAGTCTATGTGTTAACATGTACCATTCTAGTGATATCTTCTAAACTTAATGAGGCTTCAAGGTATTTTAATGTATCTTCTGCAGAAAAGATGGTAATGAAAGCTTTCTGGGCAGTTTAACATAATTTGCACCAACAACTATTTTTTGGCACTGCTAGGGAACTGAACCCAGGCTCTTATATGTGCTAGGTGAGTGCTCTGCTGCGGAGCTACAATCCCAGCTACACCAACAACTTTATTTATTTATTTATTTATTTATTTATTTATGTGTGTGTGTGTATGTGTGGGGGGGTACCGGGGGTTGAACTCAGGACCTCACGCGCCAGCAGGCGCCCGTAGCCGCTGAGCGATATCACCGGCCCTTTTTTCACATGTGGGTACTGGGAGTCGAACTCAGGACCTCGCACTTGCCAGGCAGGTGCTTATGCTGCTGAGCTATCTCACCGGCCCCCAACAACTTTAAATAGTAATCCTACTTCCAGTAATTTTCTCTAAGTAAATAATCAAAGATGCCAAGATATATGCTTAAGCATGTTCACTGTAATATCATAGTTTTAAATAGTACACAAAATGTTAGTTAGCTAATGTGGGAACATTACCACACAACTATTTAAAGTGACATATCTGGATGATATTTAATGGTATAGTGAAATGTTTATTAAGTAAAATACAGGATTTAAAATTATACATAATATTATCCCAATTTTGTTTGTTTGGTTGTTTGAGGTAGGGTCTCATTCTGTAATTCAGGCTGACCTGAAGTCACTATGTAGCCCAGGCTGGCCTTGACCTCACAGTGATTCTCCTGCTTCAGCCTCACAAGTGCTGGGATTACTGGTGTTCACCACCATGTCCAGCAACCAGTTTTGAAAAAAACACACATTTAACACATTTACATGCATAGAATTAGTCATGGCACCAAATGATCTTTATGGAAGAATTAAAAAAAAAATTTACATGATTTCCAGTTTCTCATTTTATACATAGAATTTTTTTTTTTTTTTTTTTGAAGAGCCAGAGGTAAAGAGAACCATTTTTTTTTTTTTTGGTAGTGCTTAATATTGAACCCAAGGCCTTATGCATGCTAAACTTACATGTCTTGTACCCTTGAGCTATGCTCCCAGCCCCAAGAACCATTCAAAATACCCATCATGTGGCAGACACTGAGCTAGAATTTACCATTTAATCCCCACAGCAATTGTGAGAGGTAGGTATCTCAGTCCCTATTCCACAGTTGAGGACTGAGGCTCCACTATTTAACCCTTGCCCAGGGTGCCTGGATTCAAGCCCAGGCAACGACCAGGTTTCCTGCTTCACCGCTTGCCTCGGCTGCTGCGGCTCCTGGTGGGCCCTTGGGAGGCTTACAGCGGAGATCATTGATGAGACAGAGTTGTGTGCAGCTTGCTTATTTTTTTTTCTAAATTCTTCATTTCCCCCTCCAAAAGTAGCAAACTTTTTCTCCTAGGGTAAGAAACGGCCTTCTTCGTGGTTAAAGACTTGAGGGTCCATACTGAAGCAGTTTTGCTCCACATGCCCAGCTCCACACACCTGTGCCCTCTCAGAGCCCATTTCCTCATGGCCGTGTATCAGCTGTCCTGCTGACTGGTTTGGCATTTTGTCAGGCTTTGAACAGAAGGACAGGGCAGAACTGTACACCCCCACCCCTTCCAGCCAGCTGGCTCCTCGGTCTCTTCCCTGGAAACTAAAACAGGCTGTGTGCTCTGGCGCCCTACTCAAACCAATTGGGGGGAGGCAAAAAATATCCCAGCTATGTGAACAATCAGAAGAGTATCTGGCAGCACATTTGAACTTTTGTAACTTTATTTCTGCCAAATAATGCCTCTCAGCAGCCAGGAGCCTGGTATACCCTAAGCTTTAATGTTCAGCTGGGTTCCTGGTACTGCCTTGGTGAGGGGTGCCCAGCCCCCAAGCTGGCTCTGTTCCAGATGGGTCCCCAGCCACACTAACTGTATCCCTCATGAAGGAGGCAGAGGTAGAATTTTTCACCACTGTTCTAAGTCCTCTTCATTCATTTCCTGTTTCTTCCCAGAGACAGAGACAGGAAGTTACTTGGACGGGGTCACAGCAAGTCAGTGATATTCAAGACTGGAACATGCCAATTCATTCTCCAGCACCATAGTTTATAATTTAAAAACTAGGCTAGGCGTGGTGGTGCAGGCCTGTAATCCTAACACTTGGGAAGCTGAGGCAAGTGGGTCACCTCGAGTTTGAGGCTGCCTGGCCTACATAGTGAGTTTAAGTCTAGCCTGAACTACATAGAAAGACCCTTTCTCAAAAAAAAGGATTAAAAATGGTTAAAAACTAGAAGTAGCCAGGGAGTTTTACCTGGGAAAAGGAGAGCGGGGAATGGTACATGACACACAAAGTAACAATGAGAATAACCTGGTCCTTTTTAATCACTTTCTGCACCCACATAAAAGGATTATAGGTTCACAAATTTTGAGAAATACTAGGTTAAATAAAGTTAAATGATTATGTTACTGAAGGATTTCTAAAAACCTTTAGTGTGCTCATGCACATTCTGAAGAGTTTAGAATAAAAGTGTTTTTTTAAACACAGTCAGCTGTACCAGGACTCCAGTGAACAAGCTTTGAGAAGTGTTGCTCCAGCATGAGCCCACTGGATCCGATCAAGATAAGTAAGGGCCGCAACAGGGCCTCGCCTGTAATCCTAGCACTTAGGGAGGGTGAGACAGGAGGATCAGAAATTCAAGTCCTACATGGGCAATTTTGTGAGACCCTGTCTCAAAAATAAAAGGACTGGAGATGTAACTCAGTGGTAGATTGCCCCTGGTTCGATCCCCAGTACTAAAAAAAAAGAAAGAAAGAAAAGATCCATCTAGTCATCAACCACTATCTTCAAAACTGCAGTACTGTAACAAACAAGGTTATCATTCTGTAGTCTCCTGCCTGTTCTTCAGTATGGGTTTATGGTATTTTTCCACTTGCTGGTCAAAGCTCCTAGAAGAGAACCCTGCCTGGAAAAAGTTCACTGGAGTCAGAAGGTATTTTAGTGCCAGGTCTCTAGACTCGGTAGCGAGAAAAGGAGCAGCATTGCCTCTGGGAAACAGGGGAGAATCATGTTCTATCCAAGCACTCTGGTTCCCCGTGGCTGCTGGGCCATTATTGTCTCCCCTAGGTATCAAGGGGGGCCCTAAGCCTAGTTCCTCCCTTGTTTCTGGAGAAAGAAACTCCTCATCTGAAAATCCCAATGGGGCAGTCAACACAGTCACCATCTTCTGGGACTCACAGAAAGGGACTTCCTCATCCCATTCTTTGCTGCACAGATCTGGGAACAATTGCTTCTTGACCCTCAAAGGATGGGAGGAGGGCTGCTTTTCAAAGTCCCTAGGACAAAAAGAAAGGTTTTCTTTCTTGGTCTTCTTTGAGTCTCTGTCAGCTTGAGATTTATCAGCATTTTCCTGAGGAGATTCAAACACAACACCTTGGGTTCTCGGCCTCTTTAACCTCTTTTCTAACAACCAGAGAAATGCTGGTTTTTTAGGGGAGGAGCTCATGTACTGCTGCACAGAGTCTGGAATCAGGGGAATGGACAGCATGGGACTCAGGCTGTCCTGAAAATAGTCCCTGCAGGGCTGTCGACTGACGATGGGCACCACCTGGCAAGGCTTCAGTGCTGCAACAAAGGCACAGAGCTCAGAGTAGGAGGAATGGTCAGAGTAAGGGATGACGTGGATGTCAGGGTGGGATCTGTGGATTTTCCGGCTTGTGGGAAGGATGGCAATGGTAGGGTGGGTCTGGTTCCAATGCAGCATGGCAGAACGGCAGATCTGCATGTGTTCCACAGCATGGATGCGGCCAGCCTTCTCTTCCACTGTGAACACATCTGCCAGGCCCAGCAGCTGTACCAACTCCAGACGCTGAGGACTCAATACCACCCAGGTCTGAAACTCCAGGGCCAGCTGCTCCAGCAATGACTCCTTTCCCAGGCTATAGAGCCCTGAATAATGTGAAAGGGATTGGGGAAAGTAAAAGAAGAGAATGAGGCTATTGGAGAATCCTAACAAAACAACCAAATGTTTAACAAAACATACACAATTCATGGGTCAATCAGGCGAGTATACTAGGGAAGAGATGGCACCTGAACTGAGCTATATAGGACAAGAAGCAGGGACACACAGAATCCACTCATTCATTCAGTTCAACAAAAGAAAGCATCTGCCAAGTATTAGGCACTGTGAAGATGAATAAACCATAAAAAAGACTCAGCCCTCCAGGAATGCCATCTACTATATTTCCCAGAAAATGAGACCTACCCTGAAAATAAGCCCTAGCATGATTTTTCAGGATACTCATAATACAAGCCCTGCCCTGAAAATAAGCCCCAGGTAAGGTCATTAGCCAGACAGACACATTTAGTACATCCATTGCAACACATGATGGACATATTGAACTATAAAATAATATTAATATATGAATATAAATAATAACAATACTTAAAATAAATTATAAGTTACAATTAAGTATTTGTAAAAAGCAGGCAACTTTAGATGAGAGGTGAATGCCTATATAAACAGATGAACTCAAAACTTACTGCCAAGTGATCAATTGGAACACAGATACAACAATCAAATAATGTGTGCACTCATAACGAATAGATGTGGTTGTGTCTAATATGAATCTACATAATTCAATATGTCATATGTTGTCACAGATGCACTTGTGTGAAATAGACTTAATGCACTTGTGTGAAATAGAGAAATGTTTTCTGAATTTTGGTGCCTGAAATTTTTCGTTGCTTTTGTGTGCACCACCATTCTTAACTGTCATCATTTTTGTTGCCACTCCTGTCTCATAAATCTTCAATTAATAGTGGATTTATGGAAACTGTGAAGACTAGCTTGCAAGAGTTCATGACTTGGATGAAGAATCCATGGAATAAAATCACTGACAGCTGTGTTGCCTGTGTACCACAACCAGGCTACGTGGACAAGAAGTGCTTATTTAAGGAGTGCTCTATTGCTGGAGATGAGAGATTGGAGCCAATAGTTCTACATAAAACCGGGTCATAAGAAATTTAGGCCAGAATTTGAGGTTTTGGAGTTAGGATGACGTTCTAGAAGATGACATGACTGTATTTGAATAAATGTAGATTTTTACACATGAAAAAATAAGACATTCCTTGAAAATAAGCCCTATTGTGACTTTTGCAGCAAAAATTAATGTAAGACCTGGTCTTATTTTGGGGGAGATATGGTACGTGCAGATCCAGAAACAGTGCGTTTAAGGGCAATATTCGACATATGCACACAGTGTGATAAGAGCACAAAAGAGTAGCTACCAGTTGACAGAATTAGGGAAAGTTGCTGGAAAATGACAGGTGAGCTAAGTCTTAAAAGGATGGGTTAATCTTGGCAAGGAAAGTTATGCTGGAAAACATTTTAAGAGGAGCCACTTCAGTGTTACTAAAGAAGGAATTGGTGAGAAATGACACCAGAGAGGTAAACCAAAGTCATTTATTAGAGGGTATTGTATGTACTGCTGAGGAGAGGGATTTAATTCTGTAGGTAAAGCAGGAAAACAGCTCATTATAACAAGGGATAATATCAGAGCAGGGTTTTGGGGGGAAAAAGCAGCAGTGTTATTTAATGGCATGGACGAAAAGAAGCCAATTGGAAGGCTCAGATAGAAATAAATGGAGAGGAGCTGGACATGGTGGTGCACAACTGTAATCCCAGCACTCGGGAGGCTGAGGCAGGAGGGTCTGTGATTTCAAGGCCAGCCTGTACAACATTGTGAGACCCTGCCTCAAAAAACAGAACAGGGGGCTGGTGACATACCTCAGCGGCATAAGCGCCTGCCTGGCAAGCGTGAGGCCCTGAGTTTGACTCCTGGTACTCACATACGAAAAAAGGGCCGGTGATATCGCTCAGCGGTACAGGCGCCTGCTGGCGCGCGAGGTCCTGAGTTCGACCCCCGGTACCCAAAAAAAAAAAAAAAAAAAACAGAACAGGGCCGGTGAGATGGCTCAGCGGCATAAGCGCCTGCCTGGCAAGCGCGAGGTCCTGAGTTCGATTCCTGAAACCCACGTAAAGGAAAAAAAAGGGCTGGTGATATCGTTCAGCGGCATAAGCACTTGCTGGCAAGCGCAAGGTCCTGAGGTCAGCTCCCGGTACCCACATTAAAAAAAAAAAAAAAGAAAGAAAGAAATGGAGATATGAATTTAGGTAATGGTTATGGTAACAGAGATAGGAGGTTTTTTAATACTTGTTCTCTGTTTTCTGAACTCTATTTCAAATCCTCAAATAGACTGTGAACTCCTTAAAAGAACATATTTATTTGTTTTACATCTACTTTATTCTGGAATATGGTTCAAATTTTGTTTTGGGGCACAACAAACAGATGTAATTTAGCTGATTTTCTTCTATGTAGTCCCATTTTTTTCTTGTCTCTAGGTCCTTATTAGACTCTAAACCCTCAAAGTCAAAGATCATATTTTGTTAATTTTTCTATTCCACTGCCTATTGGATACTTTGCACTAGTAGGGACTTACATACATTTGCAGAATTAATCAAGCCCTACCACAGCACCCTCCTAGCCAGCAATGCTCCTCTGAAAAAATTCTGCATTGAAAACTTCAAGAATGGTTAGGGCTGCTATATCTTCATGGGCAGTTAAGCAATCCTGAGAGTAAGGAATATTTCTTAACCAATTTGATAATCATCCCGGAAGGTATATAATTTATTAAGATATGTTTGTGATACATAGTAATTACATTCATCTTGGGGAAATGGCACATTTACAGACTGCATCTTCATCTTTTTTTACGTCCCCTATCCCTTCCCACCCTTCCATTATAATTTTTTTAGTGCTTTTGTTTAACCTCACTTTGAAACTCCATTCAGAGTTATTTGCCTTTTTAAAGTATACATAATGGTTCCTTTTTGTGGACTTACTATAATTTTGGAAACAACCAAAAAAATCACCTAGAACTAAATCTGTTATATTTTTTAAAACAAAAAATGATTTTTTGGGGCCGGTGAGATAGCTCAGCGGCATAAACGCCTGCCTGGCAAGCACGAGGTCCTGAGTTCGACTCCCAGTACCCACATACGAAAAAGGGCTGGTGATATCACTCAGCGGCATGGGCACCTACTGGCGCACGAGGCCCTGAGTTCGACCCCTGGTACCCACCCAAAAAAAAAAAAAAAAAAAGATTTTCACAAACTATCTCTCAAAAAGATAACTCCAAAAGAAGAATCTCTCCAGTTTTTTAAAATTGTACTGATGATTGTATCCAAGGCCTTCACATTGAGACAGAGTCTTGCTAAGTCACTAAACTGCCCAGGCTGGGCTCAAACTTGCAATCCTCCTGTTCATCCTTCAAAGTTAAATCATGGGATTGCACCACCATACCTGCTTTCCCAAAATGTTTTGTACTATTGTGGAATCACTAAAAAAAAGGAAACAGCTGTTTTCTTAATGTATCTAATTTAAAGCATAACACTCATCTTCTGATAAATTTCATTCATTCCTATAACAAATTTATTGAATAGTTTGGTATCAGGAATTAACTAATATAATAATTTTTATCCATAATAAAGCAAAGATCTTTGTTATGGGGAACCTACATTCTACCATGCGGAGACAGACAAAAAGTAAATTCAGGGGCCGGTGAGATGGTTCAGTGGCGTAAGCGCCTGCCTGGCAAGCACGAGGGCTCGAGTTCGACTCCTGGAACCCACATAACGGAAAAAGGGCCGGTGATATTGCTCAGCGGCATGGGCGCCTGCTGGCGCGCGAGGTCCTGAGGTCGACCCCCGGTACCCACAAAAAAAAAAAAAAAAAAAAGTAAATTCAATAAAGACGTCAATTATGAAGTACACTCTAAGGTGATGGGAACAATAATGTCCCTCTTCTACTTAAAACCCTTCAACAAGTCTTCATTGGGTTTAGGATCAAGTTAATGGCAGCAATCCAGCCCCTCCTTCCTTTTCGTCCTCCTTGCCTACTGTGTACCTGTCACATTGGTTGCTGCTTCTCTGCTTCACAAACATGCAAAGCTTCCTCCTACATCCATCCATAAGGTCAAGGAGTTTACATCTGTGTGTGTATTGTACACCAGGGGAAGTGGGGGACAGACAATGAATAATAAACAACATATTAAAAATGTATAAAGCTGGTTGTCATGACACATGCCTGTAATTCTAGCACTTGGGAGGCTGAAGCAGGAAGATCCAGAGTTTAAGGCTAGCCTGGACTACGTAGCAAGACCCTGTCTCGAAAAAAAAAAATTAATTAATTAATTGCTGGGCATGCTGGCACATGCCTATAATCCCAGCACTTGGGAGGCTGAGGCAGAAGAACTCTGAGTTTGAGCCCAGCCTAGCCTACACAGTGAGTTCAAGGCCAGCCAAAACTACAAATCAGCATCCTGTCTCAACCCCCACTCCAATAAATAAATATAGAGACTATGGGGAGGTTATAAGTACTGTAAAAGATGAAAAGGTTGGATTGAT
This sequence comes from Erethizon dorsatum, assembly GCA_028451465.1. Lineage (NCBI taxonomy): Eukaryota > Metazoa > Chordata > Mammalia > Rodentia > Erethizontidae > Erethizon > Erethizon dorsatum. The sequence continues at coordinate 81,888,090 of CM051829.1, forward strand.
GCAGAAGATCAGGAATTGGACATGTGGAAGTAAGGATGGCGGTCAGGCTGCAATTTTAAATAAGGTGATCAGGGTCAGTTTTATGGAGAAAGTGAGAGATGCACAAAGAATTGAAAGATGTAAGAACCCTCAAAGAACCTAGATTTGCTAGCTATGGGTAAGAGAAAAAGGGAACAACTCACCTATCTTTATGTTATGTTGTGGGTGCCTTCGAATGAGCTGGATAATTTGGTGGGCAGCTTCTTGTCGGGAAGGAAGAACCAGGGCTGGGTTGCAATTGGTATTGTCTAAATATAAAGTATGGATCTGCTTCCCTAGTGCCAGGGCTGGCTCCTTCAGCATGGATGGTGTATATCGAAAATCACCTGGAAGAATGTATCAGGAGGCAGAGGGTCAGAGATAAAAAGATAAAAAAACAAGCCTCTCCCACCTCCAACAATGGTAGGCATTTGCTTACTGATATGTAGAAAAACTATTGTGTGTCCTGGCACCGAACTGTGTAATACAGCTTCTTTGTGGAAATGTGTCCATCCTACTGTTTTTAATTACATACTCTTTATAAAGTTTGGACTGTCAAAGATGGGAAATCAGTTGAGAAGGACCACTGTGCTTATATGGGGTGAAGATAGAAGGACTTCGGACTTCTTTTATGAGTGAAGGCTGCTCAAAGTTGTATCTTAGCTGGAAAGTGGAAGGGAAGTCTTAGGAGGCCCACCTGTGTAGAGGATGGTTCCAAAATATCCTTCAAAGAGAAACATGACAGAACCAGGGCAGTGATTGGCATCGATAAGGGTTACAGTCATGGTCTCTCTTCCAATTTCATCTAGAGGCAATACATGGCTCTCACCAACTTCTAGGACTCGGATCCACTGCTTGGAGACCTGGGAAAACAGTTGGTTATCCCAGTGGCCACACACACCCACCCTGCAGGATCAGGGAGTCTGCCTTTCTCTTCCCGCTCTCTACCCCAACATTTATTCAGCTTTCAATTAAAAATCTGAAAATAGTCTCAAATTTTCTCCTGATCACAATAATCCCTTGGAGGCAATGGTTTAAAAAAAAAATTCCAGCCAGATTCTTAGGACCCACACCAGCCATATTTACTGAATGGGGGGGGGGGGAGTGATAAGGGCTGGAGAATCTAGATTTACCCAGCACATTGTATGAATTCCTTTTATTGCTGGGGTTCAAACCGAGGGCTTTGCACATGCTAGGCAAGCATTCTCCCACTGAGTCACATCCCCAGCCTAAATGGATTTTTTAAGGCAAGTTTGAGAAACAATGGTCTAGCTTAAGTGAAAGGATAGGAATAATTCTTTTGGCTGAACTCAATGATCTTCCCAGCTCAGAGCTAAAATATCTCCAGTAGGTCGGCTGGAAGTCACATTCCTATTCTGAGCTAAAGATGAATCTCTGGGCTCAAACAATTCCTGAATTTGTAAAAATCAATCCTCCCGGACCCCACTCAGTGATTACAAGGCTATGAAGACATCCTAAGTTCCCACCCAAACGCCTGCTCTCAGAGGCCAACTCCAGCCCCGTACCTGTAGGTGACGATGCAAGAGGTGGGCAGTGATTGGGGAGCAGTAGAGGGGCCGGGCCCAAGTGCTAGACAGGCCCACCGTGTGGTCCGAGTGCATGTGGGACAGGAAGAAGAGCCGCGCGGCACCAGCCCGGCGCAGGCTCCAGAAGTCCACAGCAATGGGCGTATGGGGGATCAGGACCCCGTTCATGGTGGCGAGGCTGGAGTCACCAGTGAGATCTTCGCGGGGACGGGGCTTCTGCGTGAGGATTCCACAACGGCGCCCCAGAAAACATGCTGGGGCAAGAACAAGGCTAGAGGCCCTAAAGGAAAGCTAACTCAAGAGGAACAAGATACTAGAGTGGGCAGAGAGAAGGACGTGACCGTGCTCGGGGGTGTCCGGTGGCACGATCCCACCTCGCGGAAGGCGCTCGCACAGCGCCACTCCCACCCGCGCGCGGGAGCGAAGGCCGAGCCGGCAATCAAAGCGCGCGCTGCTGGGAGGAGACAGGCCCAAGTAGCCGAACCCCGATCGCCCGCCGCAGCTCCACCCGAGCCGCGCGGCTGCTCCTGGAGGTGAGAGGTTGGGGGAAGGGCACCCTAAGGTCGAGGCCCGGGCTGAGCTCAACAGCAGCGGAGAGTGGCAGCCACTCCGAGAGGTTTCTCGGCGAGCGGGCGGGACTTCCGCCGAAAGCGGCTTGGGCCTATCTGTGACTGCTGCTGCTCCGAGACGCTAGAAAGGCTGGCCCTGGAGGGGAGGGGCCTGCGGCCTGTCGGCGGCCGGGGGGAAGCCCGAGGCCTGTGGGCGGAGCGAACAGCTTGCGGGTCTAAATGTAGGGTCTGTAGGGCTTGGGGGAGGTTAAGTGGGGCGAAGTATGGGTATTGGAGCGAATAGGTTCCGGCCCTGAGGGAACCAAGGCTGGGGCGAGATCTCGCCTTTAGTCTTTTCGCACATTGACCCACATTTCCTTTACGCAGGCTCCCATCTCAGGACTAGAAGGAGCCTGCAAGTTACCTAGGGATCTGTGGGAACTGCCCCGGGACTGTTGGAGAAGATGCCGTACCTCGGCTCGGAGGACGTGGTGAAGGAACTGAAGAAGGCTCTGTGTAACCCTCACATTCAGGCTGATAGGCTGCGCTACCGGAATGTCATCCAGCGAGTGATTAGGTATCACCTGCCTGTCTTAGCGTCCCAACCCCCACCCAGCCCCAGCCCACCTTGCAGTTTCCATCAGCTCTCCACCCCAAAACAGTAGAACTTTCACACAAGTTGCTGCTGCTCTGGAATGCTATCTCAGTCTCTCTTGTGGAATCTTTTACTCACCTAAGTGGTTTCCTTTATATCATGAGCTGGAACAATTACACACACTGCGGACTCCTGGATCTATAATATTATCTAGTACAGATCTCCATTTGTAGCTTCAGACTCATAAATCCCACTGTCTGCTTGGCAGTTTCACCTGGATAGTTCATCAAAGGTATGGCAAAAATAGCACTAGTATTTTTTCCTCCTCCCCAAACCTGTTCTTCCGCTTATGTTTGTGTTGCTCAATGTCACCAGCCAGCCTTCCAAGCAAGCCAGTCAGCCTTGATGACACCTGATCCTTCACTTCTCATATCAGATGGTATGAATAATTCTAAATATTCTCCCATTTTTTATCCTCTCTTTTTTATTGGCACTTTTGTTGTTTTGGTTCATTACCAAAACCAACTAGTAGCTTACTAGTAGGTCACCTTGCATCTGGAATTCATTTAGAATTTTTCCATTATTCAAATCTGAATACATAACTTGTGCTTACAGCTCTGGTTCACAGACTTTAGTATGCACAGATGATCTTTGGGGTGCTTTAATATTTATTTATTTATTTATTTATTTTTGAGACAGGGTCTTGCTACATAGTTCAGGCTGGCCTTGAACTCCCTGTGTCACCTTGGCTGGCCTCGAACTCACGGCAGTCCTTCTGCCTCAACCTCCTGAGTGCTGAGATTATAGGTGTGCACCAACATGCCCTACTGGTGTTTTTTGTTTTTTTTTTAAGTGCAACTCAGCAATTGATTCTGATTTCAGTTGGGTGAGATGGAACACAGGAATCTGTACCTTTAACAAACATCTCAGGTAATTCTAGTATTTTGGATTCACAGTTTGGGAAACAGTGATCTACAAAATATAGTCCATACTTCTTACCATTTATCCGATGATCACACTATTAATTCAACTACCTGTAGATTCTCAAAAGAATGTTCTGTTCTTGCTTATGTCTACATGCCTCATAGCATACATCATTAACTCTATCACATCTGCCTAGTAAGCTTCCTGATCATTCAGCTAAGGTATTACTTCTGTGAAGAAATAGTTTTTGACTTCCCTGTATATCAGCCCTTTGGATCCCCTTTGTATCTTGTACATCTGTTTCAGTACTTATCTAGTGTATTGTAATTGGTGTTCTCTGGCTCCTTAATTAAGCTTGAGTTCCTAGAGGTCTGGGATTATACGTTCTTCAAGATTATGTCTCCAGGGCTGGTGAGATAGCTCAGCGGCATAAGCGCCTGCCTGGCAAGCACGAGGTCCTGAGTTCGACTCCCAGTACCCACATATGGACAAAAAAAAGGGCCAGTGATATTGCTCAGCGGCACAGGCGCCTGCTGGCGTGTGAGGTCCTGAGGTCGTCCTGGTACCCACCAAAAAAAAAAAAAAAAAAGATTATGTCTCCAGGGCTGGTGAGATGGTTCAGCGGCGCAAGCGCCTGCCTGGCAAGTGCAGGGTCCTGAGTTCAACTCCTGGTACCCACATAAAGGAAAAAAAGGGCCAATGATATCGCTCAGCGGCACAAGCACCTGATGGCAAGCGCGAGGTCCTGAGGTCGACTCCTGGTACCCACATTAAAAAAAAAAAGATTATGTCTCCAGAGCATATCTCTGGAATGTAAAAGGTGAATTTTATTGGGATATACTGGGGATTCAACAAGTGTTGAACAAGTCGAATAACAGCATTTATTGTATGCTCATGGTGTTTAGTATTGTGTCCTGTAATAGACAAGATAGACCCAGTTGCATCCCTCTGAGAAATCACAATCTAGTTAGATAACTAGAGCATGTCTCAGTAAAACTCCTTCCATTGTAGGTCGAAGACTTTGTATTTTACTTCTTCTTGCAATGTTTTGGTTTCAGGCATATGACTCAGGGCTTGGACGTGTCTGGTGTTTTCATGGAAATGGTGAAGGCCAGTGCCACGGTAGATATTGTTCAGAAGAAGCTGGTTTATCTGTACATGTGCACATATGCACCTCTGAAACCAGACCTAGCTCTCCTGGCCATCAATACACTGTGCAAAGACTGCTCGGACCCCAACCCAATGGTGCGAGGGTTGGCACTGCGGAGCATGTGTAGCCTCAGGTGAGCACTCTCTGCCCTGCCTGGTCTTCAGAGGTTGATGAAGTCAGAAGGCCATGGGGTAGGTTTCTAGTGATGACAATTTATTCGAGCTCCTTAATATTGAGGAAAATACTTCTGCACCCTGAACTCAGATTTTCAGCCATTACTTTGGCTTAGTAAACTGTATCATATGGTTTTTCTTGTTTTTTAAATTTTTATTTTGGTTAGTACATGTTTGCAATACATAAGATCCTATTCATCATGGGGAATTGGTATATGTATATAAGACATCTTAAGTTTTTTTACATCCCTTTTTCATACTGTCTCTCGTATGGTTTTATTAAAGGGAATTTTCCATTCTCACTCTTGATAAAATAGTCCTTGGTTTTGGTTAAAGATTTTTTTTTTTTTTTTTGTGGGTACTGGAGGTCAAACTCAGGACCTCCCGCGCCAGCAGGCCCCCATGCCGCTGAGCGATATCACCGGCCCTTTCTTCATATGTGGGTACCGGGAGTAGAACTCAGGACCTCACGCTTGCCAGGCAGGCACTTGTGCCACTGAGCTATCTCACTGGCCCTTGGTTAAAGATTTTTAACCAATTATTACTATAGCAATTTTTGCTGCCTGCATAGTGTTATTCCACATGAAAAGTCAAATGATAGTTTTTAAAGTTTGATAGAGGCTTTTTGCTAATTCCTTATGATCTGATAGATGTACATTCAGAAATCTGCTAAATACTCTTGTTATATGAAGAGGAGCTTAATTATGTCAAAACTAGTATTTCAGGATCTGACTGACTTCAGGATCTGTTGCTTAGGATGCCTGGTGTGCAGGAGTACATCCAACAGCCTATTCTCAGTGGTCTGCGGGATAAGGCTTCATATGTCAGGAGAGTGGCAGTGCTTGCCTGTGCCAAAATGCATAATCTTCATGGAGACTCTGAAGTGGGTGAGTTCAGTGTAATCCACTATGATCAGTATTCATGCCTTCATTATGTATCTGACTTGGTAAAAGATGTTGTACCTTGTTAGAAAATAATAATGTGGCTTCACTTTGAATGTCTCTTTAAGTAGGATGCAAGGTTTGATATTTTCTGAGATTAGAGAAGTCCTTTCTTTGGGGCCCAAGTGAGATTCTTCACATTAGCTACTTAGAACAGCCTGGAGACAGCAAAGTTTTACTTTGTACTTTTTCTTTTTTAATTTCTTTCAATCTTTTTTTTTTTTTTTTTATGTGGGTACCAGGAGTCGAACTCAGTACCTCACGCTTGCCAGGCAGTTGCTTATGCTACTGAGCTATATCACCAGCCCTCTTTTTTTGTTTTTAATTTCAATTCTTTTATCTTTTTCTCCCCCTTATTCTGTGTGAAGATAATGTCTTACAGTTTGTTATTACCTTTATTGTAGCAGAAAAGTTAGCTTTGTTTGCCTGAGGCTATTTCTCTGGTTCTATCCCTGTAACTCTGAAGCTTTTCTTGATCCGAGATCTTTGTTCTTCTTTATAGATGGTGCCTTGGTACATGAATTATACAGCTTACTGCGGGACCAAGATCCAATTGTGGTTGTGAACTGCTTAAGGTCTCTAGAGGAAATTCTGAAACATGAAGGAGGTGTTGTCATCAATAAGCCCATCGCTCACCATCTCTTAAATCGGTTTGAATGCCTCATTGCTGTTTTTATTATGTTCTCTGTATCCTGGTAGGATCTTGTTGACATGTTGAATTAAGGAGTAGTCTTGGACAGCTTATGTAGGGTGGAAAAGAAAGTTAACCAATTAGTTAAATTCCTTACATTTCACTAGGAGAATTTCTTTTATTCGCCTTAGTTTCTCTTGGTATATAGAGACGGCAGAAACATCCTGGGGGGATAGCATATTCCTCTGCAGTCATTAATTAAGCCATATATGGTTTCTTAAAGTGTAGAGAATCTGGATCCATTGTATACTGGATGCATATGTAAATGTATCTTGGAATTTAAAGGCTATTTTGTGTTGACTTTAAATAGTATGTAAAAAGAATGATTTGGTTATAGTGTTTCCTATTTTTAAGAATTCTCGCCTGTTATGATGAACAGCTGCCTGGCACATGGCAGTAGCATGGAGATGGTCCTAATTTTGTTGGTAAACTAGTGCTTTTGTTTTCTTTCTTGGATAGAATGTCAAAACTGGACCAATGGGGCCAGGCCGAAGTGTTGACCTTTCTGCTCCGCTACCAGCCCCGCAGTGAGGAGGAACTGTTTGACATTCTCAATCTGTTGGATGGCTTTCTCAAGAGTAGCAGCCCGGGTGTAGTCATAGGAGCCACCAAACTCTTCTTGATTTTGGCAAAAAAGTTCCCCCATGTACAAACTGATGTGCTTGTGAGAGTCAAGGGACCTTTGCTAGCTGCTTGTTCTTCTGAGAGCAGGGAGCTCTGTTTTGTTGCCCTCTGTCATGTGCGTCAGATCTTGCATAGTTTGCCAGGTCACTTTAGCAGCCACTACAAAAAGTTTTTTTGCTCCTACTGGGAGCCCCACTATATCAAGCTACAGAAGGTGGAGGTACTGTGTGAGCTGGTGAACGATGAGAACGTGCAGCAGGTGCTCGAGGAGCTTCGAGGATACTGCACTGATGTGTCTGTTGACTTTGCACAAGCTGCCATCTTTGCCATTGGTAGGTATCGGCTGCTTTTCCTTCCTGAGTTCCTATACCAGCCAGCTGGAAGGCTATAATCAGAGGAGCCATAGAGGGCAAAAGAGAAGGAATCTTGTTTCAGAGATAAAATACCATATAACAAAGAATTGGATCAGTGATTATAGCAAAGAGGAAAAGAGATTTTTTGTTTGTTTATCTTTTCCAAGATAGAAAATACAGGTAACTCAAACTATAGTACTTAAAATTTATAATGTCTTTTGTTGTCTTCTATTCCAAATGCTTTTGTTATTTTTTTTTTCCAAATACTTTTTTATATATCACCTTACCATAGTCATGTGAGGCAGTCAAGAAAAGCGGACAGATGTTATTAACTTCATTTTGGGTCTTTGTTTTTGTTTTTTGAGAAAGAGTCTCACTATATAGTTCAAGCTGGCCTTGAACTCATTATGTAGCCCAGGCTGAGCTCGAACTCACAACAGTCCTACCTCAGCCTCCTGAATGCTGGGATTACAGGCATGTGCCAGGATACCTGGCTTCTTAACTTCATTTTGAAGGCGCAAAGAATGTTATTAAATTGCCAAAAGATCATATAGTTTCTGAACTGGGCCTAGAACCTAGCTGTCCTGACTCAAAATCCTGTGTCAATTCATCAGCCATTTATTGAGCTTCTGTTATGACCTTTGTACAGTATTGATTATAGACCAACACAGAATAATTCCTAAATCTCAGAGGCTATTATGCTACTCTGTCTGGAACTTAAAAGGCTGGCGTGACTCAAAAATGCAAGCAGCTGGGGAGTTGTTTTCAAGGGCTTCAAGGAGGAAGAACTCCTATATTTGAAATAAAGTATTGTTATTAGGGGGAGAGAAGAGAGAGGAAAGAGGAGAGAAGAAATTCTTGTAGTTGAGAGACTGCTGTCAAGTTTCCCCAGAAGGATATCCCCGTGTGGGTGTGCTATAGCAGAAAGGGTTCCTCAGATCTGGCTTGTAAATACCTTGTTTTATGGGAAATTCTTTTTCCATGAAATTTCAATTTTCTAATGTTCAATTTTATTTATTTTTTTTTATTTTATTTTTTTTTTTTTTTGTGGGTACTGGGGGGTCGACCTCAGGACCTCGCGCGCCAACAGGCACCCGTGCCGCTGAGCGATATCACCGGCCCCTTTTTCGTATGTGGGATCCGGGAGTCGAACTCGGGCCCTCGCGCTTGCAAAGCAGGCGCTTACGCCGCTGAGCCATCTCACCGGCCTAATGTTCAATTTTAAAAAATGGATTTGGGGCCGGTAAGATGGCTCAGCGGCGTAGGCGCCTGCCTTGCAAGCGCGAGGGCCCGAGTTCGACTCCCGGATCCCACATACGAAAAAGGGGCCGGTGATATCGCTCAGTGGCACGGGTGCCTGTTGGCGCGCGAGGTCCTGAGGTCGACCCCCCGGTACCCACCAAAAATAAATAAATAAATAAATAAAATAAAATAAAAATAAAAAATGGATTTGTTTTTACCAAAATTCCCTTTACAGCAAACTTAGATTCTTATTTTATTAAGGAATGGTTTTGTTTGGTTTGGTTTGGCTTTGTGTATCTCTGATTGTCTTTGTCTTTGACTGATAGGAAATGATTTTCAAATGAATCACTAGTATGTGACTGAACAGTTCTTTACCTTTCCTTCCTCCATAGGTGGCATTGCCAGGACTTACACAGATCAGTGTGTGCAGATTCTCACAGAGTTGCTGGGGCTCCAACAAGAGCATATTACCACAGGTAATGGATATCTTCCTAGGATTTTTTTTTTTTTGATTAAGTGCCTGTCCTATAGTGTAGTTGCTCACAAATTTTTTGTTCAGTGAATAATATAGAGGTTTAATCTTTTCTTTGCATTATCATCTGATGCTATCAGAGAAACATGGGATCTGTAGATATAATAAGGTAGAGTCTTCAGGCTCTCCTGAGTTGACAGGCTGTACTGTGAAGGTACAGGATGACTGTGCTTTGTTATTTCCCCATCTTTACCCACCTACCCCCCTCTTTTTTTTCTCGCTTTGTGTCAGTTTATTCTATGCAGTTGCTTCTGGGCCTGGGACTTGGGTGAGGCAAGTACAGTGCCTACCATGCAAAATTTAGGAAGGTGCTCACTGTTAGTTTCATGCAGTTGACACCCTTTAAATTAAATTTTGCATCTTAGACACCTAACCTGCCTCAGTCCTGGTGGCTCATTTATACTGTCTTCTGAGTATCATTCAATAGCAACACTATGCACTATATTTGCATATGGCTTTATATTTTACAAAGTGGTTTTTCATATATTAGTTCATTTATGTCCATGTCAATCTGGTAAAAGTAACATTCATGCAAGAAATTACTATACATCTCATACATTTCTCAGGTAATCAATGACCACCCACCAAAACCTGTTTTACAGAAATTCACCCAGAAATCTAGTCTGAATGCATGATTCTTCTTAAGATTCTTTCCTGCATGGAGGCTCTAATCCTATACTCTTGTATCGTGGGCTATATTGTAGTGGTGGTGCAGACTTTCCGAGACCTGGTTTGGTTGTGTCCTCAGTGTACTGAAGCTGTATGTCAGGCCCTGCCCGGCTGTGAGGAGAACGTTCAAGACAGTGAGGTAGCATATTATTCTCTTTTATTTCCAGGCATACAGGGAATGCTTAGGATCTGGCCTTTTGAAATAGACTAATTCTTCGTTGTACTTTGTGCCTGAAGTGGAGATTCTTACGAATGATTGCACCTTGGATTCTCTTTTGAATGTAAATGGCATATAAATTATAAAAACAGGATTTATGTATGGTTTTTATGATAAATTCTTTGATACCATTGGTCTACTGAACTACTTTGTTTTTTTGTTTTTTTTAATGTGGGTACTGGGAGTCGAACTCAGGACCTCGTGCTTGCCAGGCAAGCGCTTATGCTGCTGAGCCATCTCACTGGCCCATATGGAGCTATTTTGAATCAGAGATTTAGACCATGGAGTTTTCAGCTAGAATGAGAATCTGGATCATCTGTAGAAATTTTACAAAAATTTGGGTTTCACCTAAAATCTGCTCAATTAAATATTAAGGGATGATCGACTTAACATTTTTAAAACACTTCACAGATGGCCTCAATGTGTATTCTAAAGTATTAACTACGTTCATGAAAGCTTTAAAGAAATTTATTCAGTAGCTTCTACTGAAACAATTAAATCCCAAATTGGGCCAGAGGCCCCAAAGCTAAACAGGCCTTACTTATTGCTTACTCAACATGGATTATGGATGTTTTGAGTTTCCTCTTGAGCATTAGAACTTCATTCTTATTTGTTGTAGAGTAACATTCATGGTAAGAGTAATGTGGGGGCGCACACAGGTAACAATGCCAGTTGAAATAAATAAAAGATTATATCTTTTCTGCTGGCACTAGGAGAAAAGCAAAACCAGTCATTCTTTGCTATCTCCTATTTTGGGCAGCCAAGGCTCGAGCACCTGTTCCTGTTCTTCCATTCCTAGGGGAAACAGGCACTTATTTGGCTACTTGGAGTCCATGGAGAGAGAATTCCCAATGCTCCTTATGTTTTAGAGGACTTTGTAGAAAATGTGAAGTCAGAGACATTTCCTGCTGTTAAGATGGAGCTCCTCACTGCACTGCTGCGCCTGTTCCTCTCACGCCCTGCTGAGTGCCAAGACATGCTGGGGCGCCTGTTATATTACTGCATAGGTAGGTTTTTCAGAAGGAAGTAGTGCTTGCCATGACCCATAGTAGAAATTCTCACAGCCTTCATTATGTGGGACCTGAGAAGAAAATGTTAATACTTGGTAGATTTCTTCCCTCTTTCATTCTTCCTTTTTCCTGTTATGGTTAGCCCAAGGTAGGAGGAGAATGTTTCTATTTTAATTAACTCAGTTTCTTGTTTTATCTCAGAGGAAGAAAAGGATATGGCTGTACGGGACCGAGGTCTCTTCTATTATCGCCTTCTTTTACTTGGCATTGGTGAAGTTAAGCGGATCCTGTGTAGTCCTAAATCAGACCCTTCCCTCGGACTTTTGGAGGATCAGCCAGAAAGACCTGTGAATAGCTGGGCTTCAGATTTTAATACGCTGGTGCCAGTGTATGGCAAAGCCCGTTGGGCAACTATATTTAAACACCAGGGGACAGGTCACTGTGGCCCAGAGCTTCCTCATACTGCATCCTTTGCTACATCAGGTAAAAATAATTCTTATCTTGCATCACATCATGATAAATCTTTATCTTTTGCAGTGGTAGGAAGTAGAATACCCTGGCAAAATCAAATCTCAACTGTTACCCAAATCTGAAGCCTTTGTGAGCCAGAAAGAAGTTCATTGTTGGTTATTTAAGTGGTTTATCCAAAGACAGAAATCACATTGTATATTTTTAGGATTATAGATTAAAAATGTAACTCATACAGGTTAAGAACTTCTCTTATGCATGGGGCCGGTGAGATGGCTCAGCGGCGTAAGCGCCTGCCTAGCAAGCGCGAGGGCCCGAGTTCGACTCACGGAACCCACATACGGAAAAAGGGCCGGTGATATCGCTCGGCGGCACAGGCGCCTGCTGGCGCGCGAGGTCCTGAGGTCGACCCCCCGGTACCCACAAAAAAAAAAAAAAAAAGAACTTCTCTTATGCAAACTCTCTGACTCTTTTAGGACACCTGATTTCTGAAGAGAACAAGGAGAGAGTACAAGAACGCCCAGATTCCGAAGCTCTCATGCTAATCCCCAATTGCCAGCTTACTGCTGAATATTTTGAGAAAACTTGGCTTAGCCTTGAAGTTGCTCATCAGCAGGTGTTGCCTTGGCAGGGAGAAGTTCATCCTGACACCCTCCAGATGGCTCTACAAGTAGTGAACATTCAGACCATTGCAATGAGCAGGGCTGGGGCTCAGCCGTGGAAAGCCTACCTCAGTGCTCAGGATGCCACTGGTTGTCTATTCTTAACAGAACTGCTGTTGGAGCCTGAGAACTCAAAAATGCAGATTTCTGTGAAACAAAGTGAGACAAAGACTGAGATACTGAACAGTTTTATTTCTGTATTAGAAACTGTGATTGGGACAGTTGGAGACATGAAATCATAACAGATTCTTACTGCTTTCCCTGACTGGCTATCAGAATTCCTTAGTTTTTCTTATTAGAACTGCTTATAAATCCAGATAATACCAGATGCAAAGGAGAATGGGAAATCTAGGAATCAGGATTCTTGTGTTTTTGTCCAAAGATCACTGACTTACTCCCTTTGTGCCATTTGTGACTGACCCAGTTTTTCACTGGTGATGTTAGTAAGAGGTGGGGATGGGTTGAGGACAGAATTGGGACTTTTTTTTCCTAATCCATTTTAGGGGTTGTGTTGTTTATTAAAGATGCCTGCCATTTGTGGGAATTGATGGGGCCCACCTATTCTTTTCTTTATTAAACAGTAACTGACTATTCTCATATTTTTAATCATGTTTTTTAGACCAGGCTTCAAAGTGGCATTTAAATACCTCTAGTGTGGCATCTACGGTACCTCTTCAGTCTCATGTCTAACCACCCCCCAAACACACACTCTTCTGACAAAAGCAAACCACTTACAGGTCTCTCTCACACCTACCCCTTAACATCTGTTTTTATTTTTTTTCTTGTCTGGAACATTTCCTCACCCTTACACCTTTAATTAACACCTGGTGTATCTGTCAGTGTTCAACTCAGTCATGAGCTCTTTCAGGAAGTTTTGTGTGACCCTCTCTGGGGCTCTTGTTCAAGCATCAAAGCTACCAGTGCATATCCCTAGCAGTACTAATTGTTTTCTTGTTATTTGTCCTCATTTTTTGTTTTATTCATACCCAACCACATTTTATGCAATGAGACCACTTACAGTAACAACAAATTTAATAAAATAATGCTAAAATATAGATTAGATCTAACTATCCAGAAGGAGCAAAATAAAGATGCAAGCTAAGACCAACTGGGTAAGGGATAGGGAAATACATAAATGTTCAGGCTACATGCAGGTCAACATACAGTTAAGGTTCATTGTTGGCTCTGTAAGTGACTTGGGAGTCAGAATGAAGGGAAACTGTTATGTAATTGTCACCAGAGAGGAAGAAACACTCCAATTTTAAGTTTAAGTTTCTTGTAAAAGAAACTTACAAGTAGTTTCATGTAGGTGTCACCAAATGATACATACAGGATTCTAAAGGAAGTCAGAATGGGTTTCACACAACTGTTACAATGTTCATCAATGAAAGCAGAGAGCACAATTAAACATGGATTTTAATTAAGACATTTCTTTAAGGACTTAATATAATCTAAGTATGACCTTCATTGTCCAGCTGAGTTCAGAGACTTTTATGTGGATATGTAGGCTGCATGTCTTTCAGTTAATTTACCTATCATTTCCCTTAAGTAGGCTCCTCATAGAAGTAGATAACAGACAGTATTGAATTTTCTAGTAAGAACCTGGGTTTTGTGAGTTGTTTATTAAAGGGTCTCTCCACTGGAGAATTCTAAGGGTAGTAAATATCTTACTTTCCTTTGTCTCCACAGTGCCTGCCACAATATTACTCAGTAAATATTTATTGAATAAATGGCTATAATTAGATTCTGATGGTATTCTGAGATTGGTGTTTGAAGTATATTTTATTGTATCAAGTGTACAGAAAATAATAGAATTCCATCTAGACCAGGATTTCGTCAAAGTGGCAGTATTGATATTTGGTGAAAGTATATTCTTTGCTGTGGGAGGCTTTCCTGTGCACTGTAGGATGATTATCAGCAGCATCTCTGATCTCTACCTGGTGGATGCCAGTAGACACCCCAGTTGTGATGATTAAAAATGTCTCCAGACATTTCCAAAGGACCCATGGGGGACAACATTGCCCCTGTTTGAGAACCACTGTTAGAGACTGTGTCCTTAGAAACTGGAAAGGGAGAGATCAGCTTCAGAGATCAGCTTCAGAGAACAGCTTCAGAATTTCTTTTTCCACCAAGCATGGTGGTACATGCCTGTAATCCCAACATTCTGGGAGACTGAGGCAAGAGGATGGCAAATTCAAGCCCAGCCTGGGCAATTAGCAACTTAAGATGCTGACTCAGAATTTAAAAATCAAAAAAAAGGAGACCCTTCAACCTTCCAGCATAGACTCTTCAGCCTCCTGATATGGACCCTCACGGGACACTACATGGAGCTCCAGGCCTTCAACTGGATCCTTTGGATCCCCAGTGTAAAAATTTTTAAAAAGGCTGTGGATCTAGCTCAGTACAAAGGCCCTAGGTTCAAGTCACAGTACTTGAAAAAAAAAAAATCATTTTGCCATATTTTTATTTGTTCCATTAAACCATGAGTATCTAGTTGGGTACTACGAAAAACAATATTAAGGTTAAAGTGCATTTAAAGCATGACAAAGGAATAGGATGCAGGTGTGGAAATGTAATAAATTGATTGACTTTCAGACTAACTGAATTTTTAGCATAAAGAAAATTAGGTATGGCTCACCAACTGAATAATGTTACTAAAGTGATCCCACCTATTGGAACTTTTAGGAGATTAAGTTCTATTTGGCGGCTTTGTGCAATGTAAAAGGTATACATAGAGTATAAAATTGCTTTTGGAAAGTATACTTTTAAAACAATCTCAAGAAAGAACTGATTTCTCCTATAGCTTGGGTTTACTAATTTATAAAAATAATGACCAAATCTCAAGTTTCCCGTAAAGTTAATTCTTTTTTCTTTTTAATGTGGGTACTGGGAGTCGACCTCAGGACCTCGCGCTTGCTGGCAAGTGCTTGTGCCGCTGAGCGATATCACCGGCCCTTTTTTTCCGTTATGTGGGTTCCGGGAGTCGAACTCAGGACCTCCCGCTTGCCGGGCAGGCGCTTATGCCGCTGAGCTATCTCACTGGCCCCAGTTAATTCTTTAATATTTCTTTCCCTTGGGAATGAATTCTAGCTTCCACGTATGTGGTTTGCTGGTATAATATAAATTGATGTTTGTCTTTTAAAATTCGTAAGCATTGCTGATACTATGTCTAAGAAAAACGGCCTTCTAATGTCAGCCTTAGTTGATAGGTAAGCAGTATACAACTCATGTAATGAGTGCCCAGGAGGATGGTGTATTTTGGAAGGGTGCTGCATGCAAGGCCTAGAGAGAAGTAAAAAAAAGATGGAAATTTATTACACATTGCTCATGAGAGCCCGTACTTTGTTTCTGTAGACTTATAGCATTGATTATGCAAGATAATACAAAGGAGTCAAGATTAGATTCCAAAGATAGCATTAACCCATAAGCATAGCAATAGTGAAATGGTGAGGAAAGTAGTTTATTATTGTGGGGAGAGCTTGAGATAAGACAGACCTGGTTTTAAATTTTTATTCTGCCACTTACTGGTGAGTGAACTTGAGCAAACATTTAATACCAGTTGGGTGGTGTCCTATGTCCTTTTTTTTTTCTTTTCTTTTTTTTCACTACTGGAGATTGAACCCAGGGCCTTCTCACTGAGCTACATCTCCAAACCTTTAATTTTTTATTTTAAAACAGAGTCTTGCTAAGTTCCTCAGGATTGCCTCAAACTTGCCATCTTCCTGATTCAGTCTCCCAAATAGCTGGGATTACAGTTGTGTGCGCCACTGTGCTTGGCTTTATTGTTTGTTCTTGCTTTGGGAGTATATAATCAAGGTATTTGTCAGAACCCTTAAATTGTCAATGCCTGTGTCTTGTGTAAAAGGAAGTTGTTCTAGAATTTTCTCTGTGGGCTTTATAAAAAGTCATTCAAACAAAGTTCTTTTATTGCAGTAGACTTTGTAATCTAATTTATCAATACCCTTGATATAAGAAAAACTTTCAAACAAGCACCGTGAAAGGTAATGGCTTTTCTTAGTTGGAAATGCACAGACCCACACAGTTCTTGCAGCTTTCATTCCATATCCATAGCCATGTATCAGAAACAATTTAGAAACACAATCTTAAAAATTCTGACAGGACCGGTGAGATAGCTCAGCAGCATAAGTGACTGCCTGGCAAGCGCGAGGTCCTGAGTTCGACTCCCGGAACCCACATAAAGGAAAAAAGGGGATTGGTGATATCGCTCAGTGGCACAAGTGCTTGCTGGCAAGTGCAAGGCCCTGAGGTCGACTCTCGGTACCACATAAAAAGAAAAAAATTCTGACAGCGCTTCTGATGTTAGAGGTCTGGAAACTACATGGTAGTAACTAAAGTTTCAGCCCCTCGTCTCTAGAGAGAATAAGTGATAGGTAATGACAAATGAAAATGTCCCATAGCTACAAAGGAACTTAATTTTTATTCCTGGCCTAAAAGCCATTTATGACCATTTTTAAAAATTAATACTTTTTTTCCTGGGCATGGTGGTGCATGCCTGTGATCCCAGCACTTGGGAGGCTGAGGCAGGAAGATTGCAGGTTTGAGACCAGCCTGAGTTATATAGTAAGACCCTGTCTCAAAAGACAAAACCCCAAAAATAAAACCTTTTTAAATGAAGAATTTTACCCAGGTATGGTGGCACATGCCTGTAATCCAAGCTCTTGGAAGGCCAAGGCAGGAGGATTACCATGAGTTTGAGGCCAACCTGGGCTACATAGTGAGTTCAAGGCCAGTTTGAACGACACAGCAAGACCCTATTTGAACCCCCCCCACACAAATTTTTTTTAGATTCACAGCAAAATTGAGAGGAAAGTACAGAGATTGCTCACATGTCCTGTGTCCCCATATATGCATGGTTTCCCTCATTAACTTCCCAAAGTGATGCATTTGTTATAACTGATGAACTTACTTCATCAATTGTCTATCACCCAAAGTACAGTTATCCAAATTCTGCCATATGTTTTCATGGTTTAATAATTAAATTCTTTTTAGTGCTTAATAATATTCCATTGTCAGCATGTATCATAGTTTATCCATTCATCTGATGAGCATCTCAGTTGCCTCAACATTTGGTTAATTATAAATGAACCTTTCATAAATGTCCACATACAGGTTTTTGTGTGGATATAAATTTTCATCCTTTTAGGTACATACTAAGAAATACAATTACGGGATCTTATAGTAATGCAATTGCCTTATCTTTAGTTGTATATAAAACTGCCAAATTAGCTGGGTGTGGTAGTGCATACCTGTAATCCTAGCACGCTCAGAGGCTAAGGTAGGAGGATCACAAATTTGAGCCCAGTTTGGACAATTTAGCAAGACCCTATCTCCAAATAAAAAATAAAAAGGGCTGGGATGTAGCTCAGGGCAAATGCCTGGATTCAATCTCTAGTACCAAAAAACAAAACAAACAAACAAACAAAACCCTGCCAATCATCTTGCAAAGTGGTTGTGCCATTTTGCATTCTTACCAGCAATGGAGAGTTCCCGTTGCTCTAAATCCTTACCAGCCATGGATATCATCAGTGTTCTGGATTTTGTTCATTCTAATAAGTGTGTAATAGTCATTTTTTAGAGAGTACAACTGAACAAAGAAGATTGGTTTTGATTATTTTGCAATATAGAAATTCCATTCTGGCACATGACTGTAATCCCAGCACTTGGGAGGCTGAGGCAGGAGGATCTCCATGAGCTACATAGTGAGTTCCAGGCCAGCCCAAACTACACAGCAAGACACTGTCGGGGAAAAAAAAAAAAAAAAAGAGAGAAATTCCATTCTGAACAACTGACTCACTGTTTATGTGTCTGGGTTTGCTACCTTAAGAAGGCAACCACCACAGTAAGTGTCCAATCCTGAAATCTCTTAAAACAATAGTGGAGTTTAGCCCTTTAGGAAAACCCCTTTTTTTGTTTTGTTTTGTTTTTTGTTTGTTTGGCATTTTTAGGAAAACCTATTTTTTAGAGAGTGAATCTTGGTTCCCTTTCATCCTTGTCATTAGGCCTTTGGCTAAAAAGTGGATATTTAACATTTACTGCATACCAGTGTTAGGATATCTCATATAACATTATCTTATTTCATTCTCACAGTTTTCCTATAAAATACTTCGTAATGGGGCCGGTGAGATGGCTCAGAGGCTTAAGCACCTGCCCGGCAAGCGCGAGGGCCTGAGTTCGACTCCTGGAACCCACATACGAAAAAGGGGCCGGTGACATCGCTCAGCGGCATGGGCGCCTGCTGGCGCGCGAGGTCCTGAGGTCGACCCCCCGGTACCCACAAAAAAAAAAAAAAAAAACTTCGTATTATCACTATTTATAATTCCTCAAATGCCCAATTGGATTTTTTTTCCCACCTTTCTGGTTTTTATATCTGCCACTCCTTCTGTCACTGGATGGGATTGAAAGAGGCCCACTCAAAGAGATAAGGACCTTGACTTACGGGGGCTAGGTTCTTTTTTTTTTTTGAGACAGGGTACTGGTGTGTAATTCAGGTTGGCCCTGAACTCACTCTATAGCCCAGGCTGAGCTTGAACTCGAAGCCATCCTCCTGCCTCAGCCTCCTGAGTGCTGGGATTACAGGCATATACCACCATTCCAGACTTCCTGGCTAGGTTCTTGACTCAGTATCACAGAAAAGCATTTCAGGATGTGTCAATGAGAAGCATATAGATATAAGGCCAAATCAAAAAGTGTACACTCAGCCGGGCGTGCCTATAATCCCAGCACTCTGGGATCACAAGGATCACAAGTTCAAGCCCAGCCTGGGCAGTTTAACAATATTTTGTCCCAAAATAAAATATAAAAAGGACTGAGGATGTAGCTCAGTAGGAAGCCCCTGGGCTTGAACCTCAGCACTTCGAGACAGAAGTACGCACTCAACAAAGAGCGCAGGTCCTCAAGGGGTGAGGTGCAGAATGGTCTAGGATAAGGGGTATTTATGTGGTTTTGGGGTATCCTCAAGACAAATGGTCTGGGATGTTTATCTTTTGACTTACTTATCATTTACCTAGTGTCTGTGTCTTAAACATCAAGTTGTTCTTTAGAGGGCTAAAGCAAAACCTGGCTTTATCAACCAGATTAAATGCAAACCATTTGTATGTGTTTGAAGTTTGGAGATGTGGTACCCAATGAATAATACTGGATCTCTGAGAGTGGAAGTCTTTGGAATTTATATATCAGAAGAAAAATACAGGCCAAATTTATGTACTTGTTATATCTGTAAGACCCTTAGAGATTTAAGAGGAAAGAGCCTGGAATAAAAACAGGCCTAGGGGTAACAAAAAAAAAAAAAAAAAAGAATTGTAACCTTGAGTTAAGTTTGATTGTGTTTCAGGGCCGGTGAGATGGCTCAGCGGCTTAAGCGCCTGCCCGGCAAGCGCGAGGGCCCGAGTTCGACTCCCGGAACCCACATACGAAAAAGGGGCCGGTGATATCGCTCAGCTGCACGGGCGCCTGCTGGTGCGCGAGGTCCTGAGGTCGACCCCCCGGTACCCACAAAAAAAAAAATTACAATTTCAAAATTACAATCTCCTTGCCTCTTTTTAACCTATCTTTATTTCCTCTGCCTCCCTTCCATCTCAAATAGCCCTATTTCTTCTTTTTTGCTTAGTGGATCCCAACTTATCCTTCAGCCCTCATTCAGATGTTACTATTCTAAAGAAGCTTTCACAATCTCTTTAAGTATTCTTCCCTGTTATACTCTGGTAGTACATTGTATCTCAAGAGCATAAGAGACTTTGGGATTTGTGATTTATTGATTAATAGCTGTCATTTCTGCTGAACTGTGAGTACCACAAACGTCGCTTTTCTGCCTCATTTGTAACGTGAAGTATAGTTCCACACACATAGGGGCTCAGTCATGGTGTAAGATTGTGGCAAATAAGTACCATAGTAAGAAGTTGAATGCTGATATAGTATAACTTCAAAACCTTCCTTTTAAATTACACCATACACAGAACCTAATAGGAAGTATTTCTTAATGAAATTTCCCCAGAGACTCTTAACTTGATTTCAGTTCTAAATTGGCTATGTAAAAATAAAAGTTATTCATTAGCAATATGTACTGGCTAGGGTGTGGTTCAGAGATAAGGAACCGAAAGTCTTCAACAAGTCTCCCTAGTTCCGTGTGGGTAAGCTCTTGAGAGAAGACCCACATTTCTGAGCAAGTTTTTTTTGTTTTTTTTGTTTTTTTTTTTTTGTACTGGGAATCAAACTCAGGACCTTACGCTTACCAGGCAGGTGATTGTGCCATTGAGCTATATTCCTGGCCCTGAGCAAGTATTTTTGAGGAAAGCTGGTTGGAAAAAAATCTCAGGACTACATGTCCAATTAGGAACATTCGTAAGAGGTAGACACATCTGCTAGTTTACCAGTGTTTCTAACTTCCTGCTGAGCTGAAACTGCTTGTTTTGTGAAAGAGCAAATCTCAGCAGCAGGCATCTAAAATGAAGAGTCCTCAAACTTTTGAGGAGCAAACAGAATGCATCGTCAGCACTTTACTCACAGACTTCTCGAGCCCAATATTACAGGTTGCTAGTCGGGACCTATGCAGTGGAAATGAACCAGACTCAGGTAAGGTTCTTGGCCTATTCTCAAGTCAATAAGAGAACTTGGGTATGCTTTCTTCATTTCCTCTTAACTTTGGAAAGGCAAATGCTAAGCTTTTAGCAACACCTGAAAAGAAAAAGATTCTCATTGAAAGGGAGATTTTGACTATTGATGACTATAGATGTTAACAGAACATTGAAGTTCTTGGGACAGAACAATGCCAAAATTATTTCTAAGACTGGAGAATTTTCCCCATTGCTCAGATTCCTAAGAATTTCCATCCCTTTAAGCTGTGACAAATGTATTTCCTCTGTCTTAGGAGAGCCTTGCTCTTTCGATGTGGCTATCATGGCTGGACGACTTCGGATGGTAGAAGACCAGTTCAATGGTGAATTAGAGGATTCTGCCAAAAACGTCATTGCAGAAACTACTCAGGGACAGGTCAGGTTTTTACCTCTTGTATTGTTTGCTGCTCTTTCCTATTTCAAACTTCCTTTTCTTCCTACTCCTATGTACTGTGAGTATGAATGTTCTATGAGAGGTTTGGGATCTTATATTCATCCAAGGAGATACAGCAGGAAACGCTACTAGCCAGTTCTTTAGGAGTTAATCAAAACCTATGTAGTATAGAGATGGAAACTCTTGACAGAGAATGATCAACTTTTAGTTTTATTAGACTTGGTATTCATCAAAGCTGTGCTTAGTGTGCACATAGCACTTTATTCTCAGCAAAGTATCTTTTGTGCATGTTTCTTTTTTTTTTTTTTTTTTTTTGTGGGTACCAGGGGGACGACCTCAGGACCTCGCGCGCCAACAGGCACCCGTGCCACTGAGCGATATCACCGGCCCCTTTTTCGTATGTGGGTTCCGGGAGTCGAACTCGGGCCCTCGCGCTTGCAAGGCAGGCGCTTACGCCGCTGAGCCATCTCACCGGCCCTGCATGTTTCAATACTTATTTTTTTGAGGGTAGGCGTCTTTCTCCCCCACCCTCCAAGATTCAACAGTGAAGTAGATATAGAAAGGATGGGGAGTTTACAAGTATGATACCACTAGGGATAAGCCCTGACTAAGTGCACTGGTGTTTCATCAGAACCCTGATTGCCGGTAGTAGCACTTAGATTTATATAAAGAATATAAGAGAGTATTCTAGATGTTGCAGATTAATATCAACAATGACAGCTGATACTAACTCACCACTTACTATATGTGCCATTATTATCTCACTTAATCATTATACCCCTGAATGAATTATCCCAGAAACTGTTATTCCTGGAGCAGTCTCACTCCAACTACAAGCAATGCTGTAAGAGCCAACATCTGAGAGCAAACATCTTTTTGTTCACTGCTATATTCATGTAACCTTGAACAGTACCTGATATACAATAGACCCTCAGGAAGTATTTTCTGACTCGATACCACTTAAGCTGATAAGGAAACTGAGGTACAGGGAAACAAGTAAATAGATCAGCCAGGATTTGAACCAAGACTGATTCTAGAAGCATACCTTAACCGTGTGATTTATTCTTCCTAGTGAACACAGCTGGGGTAGAGTGCTCACTCCACCTTCAGACAGAACTGCATCTCTTGCTCCCAATTTCTCGTACTGAGGCTGTCCTAGGTAACAGGTAGCTGAGTCTACTTTTTTCTTCCTTATTAAAAAAAGTTGAAACAGCCTCAAACTCATGGAAAAGTCACAAGGATAGAAGGAAGAATGTATCTCATGAATCACTTGAGAATAAGTAACTGATATGGTATTTTATCATCCCTTAATACTTTAATATTTTCTTTTTCGTATATAACCACAATCTAACAAGACCAGGAAATTAACATTGGTATATCTAATTCTTAGATCACATTCAAATTTTGCCACTTGTCTCAGTAATATCATTTATAGCAAAAAGATCTAGGCCAGAATCACATATTACATTTAGTTATTATGTCCTTTTAGTATCCTTCAATCTGGAATAGAAATTAAGATCTGTTAGGTACACATACCAACTCCACGCAAGGAATGTAAACATTATGTAATACAAACATGAACTAATAATAAAAAAAGAAAAAATTATATTTAAAAAAAAATCTATGTAAATATGCCATAACTCATTAAAATTTCAATCTGTTCATTTCTGTATCAGTATAGACCTATGAATTCCTACTTTATTCAATGGGTTATTAATCTGTTACTATCATTATTTATTTAGATGGTAGGAGTCTTTTTTTAAAGTCAGGACTGTGTCTTTTTGATGTATCCGTACCATGTTTTGAGTTTTGAGTACTTCCTTTTCTTTTGGATTGGAGATGGAACCCAGGACCTTCACACTGAGCTACATCCCCAGCCCCCACCTGTTTTTTTTGTTTGTTTGTTTGTTTGTTTTTTATTGTGGGTACCGGGGTCGACCTCAGGACCTCGCGTGCCAGCAGGCGCCCGTGCCGCTGAGCAATATCACCGGCCCTTTTTTCGTATGTGGGTTCTGGGAGTCAAACTCGGGCCCTCGCGCTTGCCAGGCAGGTGCGTACACCGCTGAGCCATCTCACCAGCCCCTGTTTTTTGTTTTTAAGACAGGATCTTGCTAAGTTTCAAATTTGGATCCCCCTGCCTTAGTCTCTCAGAGTCCTGGAATTATATGTGTGCACCAGCATACTGGCTTGAACACTTCCTTAATTTCTTTCCTTTTTGAAAATGAGAGGGCTGGTAATATAGCTCAGCGGCATAAGCACCTTCCTGTCAAGTGTGAGGTCCTGAGTTCGACTGCCGGTACCCGCATAAAAAAAAAAAAAAAGCAAAGAAAATGAGAATATTTTATATCAAAATTCTTTTTTCTTTTTTTAACTTCCCCTTCCCTTTCCCTTTCTCCCATCTTCCCCCATCTTCAAATCCCCTTCCCATCTCTATGCAGTTTATTTCCCTATTTCCTATCATCTATCCTTTATTTTGCTCTTTAAATTATTCATACTTTGGGTTTCCCATATAAGAGAAAACATACACTATTTAACCTTCCGTGTCTGATTTACTGCTGATTTAACATTATGGTCTTGCAGTGTATGCATTTTTCTACAAATACTTGCTTAATTTCTCTAACAGAAGATCTTATACTTTTCCATGCCCTTCCTGGAGCCAACCGTGCTCCAGGAAGCTCTGGTTTCCTTTAATGAAAGAATGATGTTTAGAAACTAAGACCTAGGTACTTTCCTACATGGTTCTCTTCTCAGTTTGTTTGAATTCTGACACCGTGCTCTGACCACTCTTTGCCCACTACACCCCAAAAAGCCTTGGTTGGCCTCTCCTAATAGCTTTTGGACCAAATTGTTTGCAAAGGGAAAGAGGAAAAACACAGAGTTAATTTTTTTGAAAGAGTTTCCTAGATGTTTCCTAGTTGTGCAGATAATACCTTTACAATTTGACCCTTTATGTTCTCATGTACTTAGTATTTTTCTATGAGATCATTTTGTTTATCTTTCATGTTGTTCAGCCTAAGCAATAACATCTGAAATCATGGATTTGATGAGTTACTTGATGGATTATTTACATACTTTTCTAATATTCATTAAAATAACACAATATTAAAGTGAAAAACGTTCATCCATCTACTGCCTGATAATCCCACAGGTTCATTTGCCTCTCCTTGGGCAACACTTGCGTTAGTGGATTCCTGAACTGCAGCCTCCTACACTTTTGAGTGACACTTTACTGATATATCCTCTCTCCTTCCTCAGGCAGGAGCTGTACTCCAGCACACAGTGCAGTCTCTCAGTGAGGCCTGGTGTGCACAGAATTCCAGCCTTGCTTATGAGAAAGACTTTCTGGCAATGTCAGAGAAACTTCTTAAGTATATGGCCCATGTGGCCCCTGAAATGGCGAGACAGGTGGCTCTCCCTGTGATGGGTACGATCAGTGGGGACAGAGCCATCTGTGACTTCGTCCAGGGCCAGGGAGGATGGGTAAGTGTGCTGGGCCCCTGGCTTTGCTGGACATTTGGACCCTTGATATTAATACCAGAAACTGTAATTATGACCCTTTTTGGAAGTAGGAAACCAAGCAGGAAAACAGGTGTCCCTACTTTGCAGTATTTTGTTGCCATGGAAGAGGGGAATAGACAGAAGCTTGCCCTGTGGGGGTCGGGCTCCAAAGTCATGCTACCTAAAATGTTGACTATTGACTCTAAAGCTAATCCCCGCTTCCTACACATAAACATCTATAAGGTATATCGGTGGTAGACTTCTCGTCTCAGCCTGGCTACACTCTGCTCCTTGGCAAATTTCTGAGTCTTCTTTCCTTAAAATCCTTAAGTGTGTGTTGAGGAAGTTCAGAATCATCTTAATATTACCTAACAAAAAGCAATTTGTCTCAGTTGGTAGTGATAACAGGAGGAAGCATTCTAAACCCAAGTTTCAGTAATTGTTAGAACTTGCGCTGTCACAGAGTATTCCTCTCCGTATCTAGGATTGGCAGGAGCTTTAGTAAGAGCTGTATTCTCTGGAGGTATCTGCAGATTATTCCCAATTTCTAAAAACCATCCCTTTGACTGTAGGATTTTCACTGCTTCCCTAGGAAAATCTAGAGAGCTGAAGAAGTTGAATTATTCTTGACTGAGCTGCACTTTTTAGACTGATCAAATGATTGATTTTTGGCAATTAAAACAGAGAAGTAAATTTAAAAACCACTTTCTTCATTTAGTCAGAGTGTACTTTGCTGAATAAATTATTTCCTACTGATAAAGTTGGAAACAGTTTCCAGAAGCCTACAGAGATTTTATACTTTCTGTTTTTACATGAATTTTAATGAGGTTTTGTTGAAGCAAAAACCTGCAGACACAATATAATGATTTATTAGTGAAATTGCAGGTAACAACTAGGCTTTTGCTGGAGATATTATGGAGAAAATCGAACACTGAAAACTATTCCTCTGTATTTAACTTTGTCTTTTTGGTAAGGATCTTGTCTACTAATTTTGTAATCTAAAGAATTTCAGGGAGATTTTTGGTTGAAAACTTGTTATTTCAAGTTAAGGATTTTCTTTCAGATTCATCCCTAAGTTTCATGTTAATTTCATCTAGGCTGAATTTATTTTATGCAATGTAGAGGTTGGAAGCCAAAGTAGTAGTTTGTTCGTCTACCCTTTCTACAAAGGCCAAAGGTAAAAGTTATATATTTTTGTTGCCACAGGACATAGGAAGTACTGGACTGTATCTGGGACAGTAGGGCCCTCCCAGCTTAGATGAAGAGGTTGCACACCTCAGGGGTTTTATAAGTAAGGCTCACACACCACTTGGACTTTATTAAACTGCTGATCTCCGGGCCTCATTCCTAGGAATGCCGATTCTGTAGGGGCTGGCTGGGGGCTAGGAAACCACCTTTTCAACTCCATGTGCAATTCAGATGCACATAAAGTTCGAAAATCATCACTTTAGAGCAGGAGTTGACAAATGACCAACCACAGGCCAAATCTGGCTCGCTATCTTTGTGGGTGAACAAAGCTTTCCTGGAATGTAGCAACATTTCCTTGTCCATGTACTGTCCATGGCTGCTTTCACACTACAGTATCTGGAGTGAATTGTTATGACAGACACCATATGGCCCATCAAGTCTAAAATATTTGCTAGTTGGCCCTTTATGAAAAGAGTTTGCTGACCCCTGCTCTAAAGCTAAATGAACATTTATTTCTCCTTGAATAATTTAAAGTGTTACAATCCTTACAATTCCTATAAACACAGTTGTACCTAGGATTTAAACTCAAAGATGCTTAAATCTTTTAAGAACTTAGTTTGGAAGTATTGTTCTTGTATAGTCTGTTTTTTCTAGGGTCGTCAGCCAACCAGAGAGCACTACGGCTCCTGAGTAAACTACAGAAGTTCTATGCGTCTTTGGCCTTAAAAATGAGACTGAACGGAAGCAATGCATATGGTTTCTATGATCTGTGCATCTCAAAATAGTCCTCAATAACCTAACAGATTAGCAGGCAGTCATCAGGTACAGATTCCAAAAACCAGAATACTTACCTCAATGTCAGGAAGAAACCACTGCTATGTCTACTTCTGAAATGAGGCACTGGTGACTTTGGCTAAAGTTTAACCACTTACTACTTCCCCTCCCTCAGCCAGCCACCTCCGTGACTTTCCAAATACAGACAGGTAAATATGTGATGCTATTAATATATTTTTTTACTTTTCCAAACCATACTTATTTCCTCAATTCCTGGGTAAATTACAATAAGTTCATACTCCAGAAATGAGATTTCTCGTTACTGTTTAGTAGAAATTAGCTTTTTTTGCTGCCAAGATAGTTGATATACTCCTTTGTCCCTTTTGTTATGAAGTCAAGATAGTGAGTTTTGTGGTTTTTGACCTCTATTTTCACTTTGACTAATGCTATTCAGTTTATGAAATAAAATTCTTTTGTCTATGCATTTGAACTAAGTTTCAGCAAATGCAATCCTGAGTAATAAAGAAGCCCCCTCTCTCCCTTTTCTTTCCCTTCTTACCATATCAATTTCCCTGTTTTATTCTACATTGCCCATAAAACAACAGAATATGAATTTAGTTCCAATTATACTGTAATATCTTCAGATAGGAAGATATGGTTCTTCTTGGGATTACACTAGGCAAATATGTAAAGCAGCTCTGGTCTGAGTGTTGTGTTTGTTGCTAGGCCACCCTATCTTAGGAAAGCATAAGTGACTGGGTTTCGGAAGAAGGCATTATAGCCCAGAGAGTAAGAATGCATTCAGATTCCCTGACTTTAACAATTTAGTTTCACCATAGACTAATTATGTGACATTGGGCAAGTGACCTAATTCCTTTGTACCTTAGTTTCCACAACTGTGAAACAGAGATTTGTTTTGTTTTGTTTTGTTTTGTTTTGTTTTTGTGGGTACCGGGCGGTCTACCTCAGGACCTCGCGTGCCAGTAGGCGCCTGTGCCACTGAGCGATATCACCGGCCCCTTTTTCGTATGTGGGATCCGGGAGTCGAACTCGGGCCCTCGCGCTTGCCGGGCAGGCGCTTAAGCCGCTGAGCCATCTCACCGGCCCTTGTTTTGTTTTTTGAGATAGGGTCTTGCTATGTAGTTCAGGCTGGCCTTGAACTCGTTATGTAGTCCAGGAACTCATGGCAATCCTCCTGCCTCAGCCTTCTGAGTGCTGGGATTATAGGCGTGTGCCACCATGCCCAGTTTAACACAGAGGTTTTGTAACCACTTTTGTAAGGGATACATTTGTAAGGGATAAATGAAACAATATTTTTTATAAAGGGCTTAGACCAGTACAAGATTTTAGCCTGACTTTTCTTCTCTGTTAATTCTGTCTTTCGCAGATGCAAGTCAGTCTTATGGCTTTAATTTCACCTCAGTGTGGTTGATTCCTACATATGGTTTATTTCCCTTTTTCTCAAATCCATATCCACAAACTCTAATTGCTCATTTCTGTGTCTTTATGATACCATACTCTTCCAGATTGCCAATCCAACAACCTCAAAACCTCATTTTTGTCTTTTTCCTTTCTTCAGTCCCAATCACCTAATTAATCTTTCTCCTTTATTCTTTCCTCTTTGTCCTGGTTCTTCCTGCCAGACTTTATTACAACCTGCCTTGATTATTGGTTAAGCCTCCAATTATGCTTTCAGTTCATTGTCCTGTTGCAGTTCAGTTCATGCCCCATTTCAATTTGTCCTGTACACTGCCACCAGATGGATAAAAGCTGTGGTTTCTCTGTCCATTGTTTTGATTCATTTTTCCACATGGTATAATTCATTTTTGAATTTAACATACTACTGGAGATTATGAGACCTAAAAGAATTTAGAAGAGGATTTTTTTTTTTTAATCTAGAAACAGTTTCCAAAAGCATTGCTTTGATCACCATGCTCTTAAAATCCTTAAGTGGAACTATTGACGGTGATTGGAGATGTTCATTATCTTAGTTGTGGTGATTGTTTCATGGGTATAGGTACATCTCAAAACTTACCAAGCTTTAACATGTATAGCTTCCTGTATGTCATACCTTAATAAAGTTATTTAAAAATTTTTTCTTGTCTTCCTAGTGTCCATTAAGTAATGTTAGCCTGGGACTCAAATTCCCCCAGGGTCTGACCACAGCTACCCTTACTAGCTTTATAAATCATGATTCCCCTCTACAAAACCAATGTTTTGGTAAAACTGAACCATTCACTGGAACTAAAATTCTCCTACTCCTTTCTGTTTTTTGTATTGCTTTTTCTCAGTGCTGCTATGGACATCTTTTTTTTTTTTTTTTTGTGGGTACCGGGGGGTCGACCTCAGGACCTCGCGCGCCAACAGGCACCCGTGCCGCTGAGCGATATCACCGGCCCCTTTTTCGTATGTGGGATCCGGGAGTCGAACTCGGGCCCTCGCGCTTGCAAGGCAGGCGCTTATGCCGCTGAGCCATCTCACCGGCCCTGCTATGGACATCTTTAAGACCAACTCAGTTGTTACTTCCTCCATTAAGGCTATCTAGATAAGCTGGAATTGACCTTTGCCTCATCAAAGTTTTTTTTTTTCATCTTTTTTATGGTTCTTATCACAAACAGCCTTAAATTGTAGATGTGCAGTTATTGTTTCTATAAGAAGAAAAAATCTTTGACTGATACAGTTTGGGAACATTTCTGTAGCACACCTCTTCTCCATTCTCTTACATGTACATGGGTATTATAAACTCACTAAGTGAATGAATAAGTGATTGATTGAGATGAGATATCAGATTTAATTATATTTTGAACAAGACGACAAGCTTCATCAAGAGTCTTCATTCTTATTTTTTTTTTAATAAAAAAAAGTAAATAGTTTCAATTGCGAGTTATCAGTTAGCCTTTGCCTCTCAATATTCTGAAACAAAAGGCAGAGTACAGTTCCCTGTGTGGTACGCAGGGAGGGACTATGGAGTCTGCAGCAGGTGAACTGAAGAGCTTGGTGAGGTCTCAGAAAGGTTTAGTGACAAAAAGCAGAATGGAAGATGAGTAGGGGACTTTCCACTATGGATGATGCGAAAACATGACAAATGAAGCAAGCTTCATCGAGGTATTATGCAAACCTTTTCTGTATCCATTTATAAAGGGAGAAACAAGTCTATTCTGGAAGTAAGTGAGGTCCTTTCTTCTGGGCCATCACAGCCTTTCTGAGCTGGACTCGAACCTCAGTAGGGACACCATTCCTCTGATAACAACAGCCTTGCTGCTTGGGCAGCAGCATTAGGGAAGTACTCTGCCATGTACCTTGGCTTCCCTACAGGGCAGCCCATCTGCTCCTGACAGAGTGACAGTGCCCAGCCAGACTGAAGCATACACTGTGCACTGCGCCAGGCAAGAGACCTGGAGGAACTGATGTAGTGAATAACTAACTCAGAGTGGATTTCTCACCAAAGCACAACCATATAATATAGCATACTTCATCACAACAGATTAAGATCATGTTTAAGATCATGTTAAACATGCATAGATTGCAGTATCATTTCCTTTGGTAAATCTAAAACTAATGGGGCCATTTTACATATCCTCTTTGGAAAAACCCCTGTTAAATAAACTTATGGGGAATAAGGAACATGTGAAGAAACTAAGAAAAGTGTTCTATAGGCACATACAAAGATTTATATTGTGGGGATTTACACTAGGAAAAGGGCATAATCAGATGGAGTTAGAGGCAAGAATTTTGAAGAAAAAGCAACTGGGCTTTATTTTCATCCTGGTGAAAATGAGGGGTAAAGGCGAAAAGGAGGGTTTTGGTGGCAAGCTGAGGAATCTGGATTTGTTCCCATGGCCTACTGTTAAGTATTTTGGTTGTTCAGAATAAAAGTGAAATTTTAAGAATTTTCATCCAGCTTTGGTTGCCAGAAGATACAGAACAGAGGATATACAGAGATAGGTCATTTAAGAACAAATTACTACAGGAAAACATGAAAACAGGAATGGTAGCTAACATGGGAATGGAAAAGGCAGGCTGAATCTAAAAGACATTGAGGAGGAAGGCTCAGTAGGCCCTGGTCACTGAGAGAGTGCTTACAGAAGACTGTTTCAAGATGATTCACGTAGCCTGTATTAAATCAATGGCTGCCCAACGTGGAGGCGCATGCCTGCAATCCCAGCACTGGAGAGGCAGAGGTAGGAGAGTCGCCATGAGTTTGAGACCAGCATGGGCTACATAAACATATCAAGGCCAGGTTGAGCTACAAAGTAAGACCCTGTCTCCAAAACAAAACAAAACAACAACAACAACAAATCGATGGCCCTGGGATGTAGGAAAAGGTGAGAATAGTGAAACTAAAGCTACAGTTGGATAAATAGCTTTGGGTAAAACATGCCTCCCTACAGACAGAGAAGGATGTTCTGAGAACTGGAGTATTTTCCCTATGGCTGGTTTATCTTTCCTTAATAATTGCTCCTAAAATTCTCCTGAATTTTTCTATTGCCTAATGCCTGTCTTGGTTACTTTTCTCTCGTTGCTGAGACAAAATACCTGATACCTGAAATTAAGGAAGGAAAGGTTTATTTAGCCCACAGTTTGTGGAGGTTTCAGTCCATACTCGGCTGGCTGCAAGGCAGAGTGGCACACGGCAGAGGGCAACAGTTCATGGCGGTGGAAGGCAGCAAAAGCAACAAGAGCAAAAAGGGAGGAGGACTCTTTCTGTCCCTTATATTGTACGCAGGCTACCCGCCCCAGGGTGGGTGTAGCACTCACACCCATAATCCCAGCATTGAACCGTGAATCAATCAGAAACTCTAGAAGCCCGCCTCCATGACTGCACGAGGCTTTGGGGGGACATCCAGACACAAACCATAACACTAACCCAGGACACTGGCATCTCCCCAGAACTGGCACACACCCTCCTGTTGGAGTGGGGGCTGACTGCCCTCCTCTCTGCTGTTTTCTTCCTTCTGAGCGCTTTTTCCTCACTCCTCCAGGTACTTGTCTGCAACTTCAGTCCCTCCGAATGCCTGCCCTTGATGGTTTTGGCAGTGTTTGTGAATCTTTTACTGCATGGAATCGTTGTGTTCACTTATGATTTATGCCAGACTGGTTTACATGTTTCATCGTAAATTCTTAAAGTCCTTTAGTTAGTTGCCAGCCTGACTTGTTTCCTCTCCCCAGCTCTTGATCTTCCCACAAGATACAAATGAGTCAACACTATGTTCATTGAAAAGCACTGTGCTCCTATTGCTGTCCAGTGTCTGTAGAATTGTCAGAAGTTAAGTAGTAGTTTAGACTGGTTAAAAAGAAAGCTGAAGTTTTTTTGTTTTCTCCTTCAGTTTGTTTTTTGCTCATTTCAGTGGTCTGCTCAGGAAATAGCCTTTTAGCTAAGTGGGTTTTTGAGGTTTAGTTATTTCATAAAGTTTCTATACCTTTTGGTCTTAGAGCAAACACCTAAGGATTGCTGCTTGCTTTAAAAAAAATTCTGCAGTTCTAATAAGACATTAATTACAGATCCTTAGCTTTTGGATAAAAACACTCTGGCAGCATTTAAGAAAGTCTCTCTTTCCTATTTCCTATTTATTTCTATCTCCTTCATTAAGAATCAAGAAAGTGGGGCCGGTGAGATGGCTCAGTGGCGTAAGCGCCTGCCTTGCAAGCGCGAGGGCCCGAGTTCGACTCCCGGATCCCACATACGAAAAAGGGGCCGGTGATATCGCTCAGTGGCATGGGTGCCTGTTGGTGCGCGAGGTCCTGAGGTCGACCCCCCGGTACCCACAAAAAAAAAAAAAAGAATCAAGAAAGTAAGAGATGGTTTTGAAATGTGGGCTTGAGGACTGAAATTTTATTTTTTTAGGCATCTTTTACCCAACTAATACAGAATTAATAAAGTTCTAGATATTTATTTATGTATTTATTTATTTATTTTTGCAGTATTGAGGATTAAACCCAATGCCTTCAAACTGAGCTACACCTTCAGCTATTTATTTGATTTTGAGCCAAGGTCTCACTAAGTCATTGAGTTGTCCAGGCTGGGCTCAAACATGCTATTCTCCTGTCTCAGCCAGGGTTGAAATTCTTGCTCAGTGAAGAGGATGCAGCCTCTTTAGTGTCCAGAATCATGATTTCCTGAAGGAGTTTGAATAATGTCTCAAAAACAGAAAGGAAGGCTGGTGAGATGGCTCAGCGGCATAAGCGCCTGCCTAGCAAGCGCGAGGTTTTGAGTTCAACTCCCGGTACCCACATACGACAAAAGGGCCGGTGATATCGCTCAGCGGCACGGGCGCCTGCTGGCGTGCAAGGTCCTGAGGTCGACCCCCGGTACCCATAAAAAAAAAAAAAAAAAACAGAAAGGATTACTAATATCCTAAATAGAGGAAGTCCAAACAACACATTCCTGGTTTTCTTCAGTTACTTTAGATGAATTTTGTTAACATATTATTCATTGAACTTCTACCCTCAAACAAAAATAATGTGCTGATTTTGGGGTGTTGGTGGATTTGTACCCACAGAGGAGAAAATTTATGCAAGCTGAAATCTGGAAGCTTTTCCTAGAACAGCCTGCCTATCAGGACCAAAATGCCACATGCACAGGATGGTTTTCTGAAACAATATTTTCCCCAAGACAGGTTGCAAAGTAAAAATGTCATTGATAGAAACCATTCTTCAGGTTTGTTTTTGTTTTTGTTTTTGTTTTTAGATGACTCTTCTATGTGTTGCCCAGGGTAGCCTCAAACTCCTGGGCTCAAGCAATCCTCCTGCCTCAGCTTCCTAAATAGCTGGGAGTATCAGCATGCATCAGTTCTCTTCAGGCTTTCTGACCTAAAAGATATACTGTTGTCAGCAAAGTAGCTGATTTACTTTCTTTTTGTTGCTCCACAGTTTGCCAATGTTACCATACGAGGATAGTAGGCTGACTGCCATGTCTGGTGCAGTTGGCAGGGCCAGCTTCTCCTGTTTGTACATAGAGCAGCACCCTTGGTCTTTACACTCAGAACCCAAGTGAAGCTCACAAAACTGCGGCAGTGGCGGGAGGTGGGGGTAGGAGTGGGGGGGCGATTTGGCGGGGCAGCGGGTTGAAGAGATGCTGAAATCAACTATACTTCCCTACTTCCCTTAATGGTGGTCAGGAATTCTCCAGTCCTGAGAGAGACACAGACTGTTAGAAGCAGCTGACTCTGTTTCATCCAAAGAAGAATTCGAAGTCAATATGGCAGACTTAGAAATTCAGAATAAGCTGGTCATGGTAGCCTATGATTCCAGCTACTCATGAGGCTGAGGCAGGCATATCATAAGTTCAAGGCCAGCCTGGAAACTTAGGGAGAACCTGTCTCAAAAAGAAAAATTTTTTTGTATTTGAAGGGCTCTAGCAATGTAGATCAGTGGTAGAGCAATAGCCTAGCAAGCACAAGGCCTTGCATTCAACCCTCAGTACCACAGAGGGGAAAAAAGAAACCCAGGTTTGAAAAAAGATGCCTTCTCTGATGAACAGAAGTTTGCCATCGATCCTGCTGACAAGAAACTTTGGGGAGAACAGTCCGGGTAGAAGCTGTGTAACTCCAGTGTCTCTCTCCTTTCCTGGGCCTAACTGAACTTTGCAGAGTTCATTTGGGACCGAGGAAACTGTGTCGTCAGGGCTTTTGTGCTCACTGGAGAAATGGGAAGAGGCAGCTTTCATCTGTGAGAACTGTAATTCTGCCTGGTTGAGTTTTGCTTAAAGGTGATGGAGTGGAACAGTCTCAGAGCTAAGCAGACCACACTGTATGTTTTGGTTAGCATTTTGTTTGTTAAACTTGAATTGCACCAGGTTCCTTTGTTGAAAAGGAAGGCGCTAGGGCCCTGGAGTGAGCTGATGGCTTTGTTTTGTGACCACAGAGGCTGGTTTCGTACTAATTTCCTCTAGGGCTTGTGATGAAGTCAGTAAACCACAGCCTTCAGCATGCTGTGCTCAGGAGGCAGCAGTGGCTTTGGTGTCGTCTCGGCCAT
This sequence comes from Erethizon dorsatum, assembly GCA_028451465.1. Lineage (NCBI taxonomy): Eukaryota > Metazoa > Chordata > Mammalia > Rodentia > Erethizontidae > Erethizon > Erethizon dorsatum. Next base: position 81,922,912 of record CM051829.1, read on the forward strand.
GACACACATTTGACATGCCCTCCCTTAACCCGCTCGCAGACTCTTTCTCTTGCTCGGCAGCATGGACCAACGAGAAATTCTGCAGAAGTTCCTGGATGAGGCCCAAAACAAGAAAATGAACAAAGAGAAGTTTGCAAATGAATTTCTGGTGAGTCCTGTGTGTGACACTCTGGGAGTAGTTGCATACACTGTTTAACAAGCTATGGTGGTCTAAATCTCCTGGACCAAATTGCTCTTGGCATAAAGTGAGTATCAGACCTTGGAGGGGAAGAAAGTAAACTAAAAAATTTGATTTCTCTGAGTGTTGTGAGTGTATTTTAGGTGTTTTCTCAAAAATATTGGTTTTAATACTGGAAATTTTTTTTTTCTTTTTTTTTACGGGTCTTTTGAGTTTGACTAGGAATCCTACAGGAGGCATACACAACTCCAGATGTATAAATATTAATATTAACTGAACACCCAGCATTTCCTAAGTATCTGAGCTGTGGTTTATGCATCAGATTACAATGGTAATTAATATAAAGAGGAAAGAGACCAAGATTAACTTTTTATGAAACATGTTTTTAATCTCTCCGTGAGATTGCATTTGGATGCCAGATGTTTTTGAAGAACACCAAAACTACCCATTACCACTTTTTTCTTTTCTTTCTTTCCTTTTTTCTTTTTTTGAGGGGGTAGTATTGAAACAAGGTCTTGCTCTGTAGTCCAGGCTGGCCTCATTATGTAGCCAAGACTGGCCTTGAATTCGCAATCCTCCTGCCTCAGCCTCCCACACTTTCCTCTTCTTTTCTTTTTCCTATGAAAAAAAATTTGGAACATGTGTTTTTGCAATAAGAGGTTTCCTGAACTTCTACTGCTTAGAGATGCAGGTGTAGAGACAGTGAGGGATGTGGAGAGTAACAGGAGTGCAAGGTAGCCCCCAGTCAGGTGGATTTGATTACCCAGAGAAACAATAACTGTCCCCTGAGGGAACTGTGGTTATTGATGCAATGGTAGTTGGGTGGCCTCATTCACCTTATAACCTGGCACATCAGATAACACAGGATGTCTGCTAGTACCTATCATGTGCTTTGAAATGCTTCTAGTTGGTGTTTTTGAGCTATGAGAACATTAAACTTCAGCTCTTCAGGCGTGAAGTGGGGAAAAAAACAAGAGAACCAATTGTATCATCAGTCATATTATCAGCTATTTGACATATTCCTTAATCTCCCAAATCTCTGCTTTCTAACTTATAAAATGAGGATAATAATTTATGTTCTACCTATCCTCACAAGATTGTGGTGATGATTAAATATCAGTAATAGTTATGAGCTGGCCATGCTGGTGTACACATGTAGTCCCAGCTACTCTGGAGGCTGAGGCGGGGAAGACTGAGTTCAAGAGTAGCCTGGGCAATTTACTGAGACCCCCATCTCAAAAAAAAAAAAAAAAAAAAGTGGTCATTCATTAATGCTTATTGAGCACTTAACTATATACTAATTTTGGATCTAGGCACCAAGGAGACAATAGTGAACAAAATGAACAAAAGCCTTTGCCCTCTAGACCTAAAATTCTGGTACTACATAGAAAATACTCTGTAGTCTCCAATGATTAGATACTGTGATTGATTGATTAGATAGTATGATAGAAAACGCTGTGTCACCTCAACTCAGGTAATATCATGGTATCATGAAAAAGGTGCCCTTCCTTATGGCTACCGGCCAGGTAGTCTGAGCCCTCCGGGTAGAGCTAAGAGGAGGTAAGAGGAAGTCCTAGCTCATGCTCTGTTTAGACACACGCCTGCCCTTGGCCTATAATTCCTGAGCCAACACCCGAGGCATAAGGTAAAAAGTGAGCTAAGAGGCAGTACCAGCTTCTGCTTTACTCTGGTCATATCTTTTAAAACAGTGTACATTGCATCCCTAATATTTCATGCTTTTTTTCAGCCCGGGTCCTTATAATTGCTTGCCAAATTACAGCAGCTACTCTTAACTGGTTTCTTTGCTGCTAATCTAGTCCTGCCTTGAATTAATTTTCTTTTCAACACCCAAATAATCTTTTAATAATACAAATTCTAGTCATGTTTTGCCTAAGAACTTTTTATAGTTTATCTTTTTTTTTAGCTGTTTATAATTGTGAGCTATAAAACACATTTAGAAAAGTACATAAACTGTTTAAGTAAAATTATAAAGCAACAATCACCAATGCAGCCACCACCCAGGTCAAGAAATAGAGCACCGTCAGACCCTAGAAGCCTCCTATGTGCCCCTTTCTCATCAGGCCTTGGCCCGCCTGCCCCACCCTGCCCAAGGGATAATCACTTCCTTACTTTCTAGCTTCTGATTTTAAGAACCTTGCTTTTGGGTGGTGATTAAGTGGAACCTCGCTGTTCACTGACTCATGTCCTCCAGTGGAAAAACAGTGCTGCCCTCAGCCCCACCTAAAGGTTGAGCTGAGACACCAGAGAAATAGCTTCAGGGGTGGGGTGGGGTGCGGGGTGGGGTGACTGGGGCCGGATTGCATGCTTGGATGAGGTAAATACTGCCATCAAATTGGAGGGCTTTCTACCTGGTTAGGTCCCACATCCCACCTTAAATTCATACTTTATTCTCCTATGATTTGATATTTCTGAGGTTTAAAATCTTAATTCTGTGACACAAAGTTACTGCCAGCCTAAGTGGGAATCATCAAAAGGCATCTCTACTTCTGGGTACCTGCCCTGGACCCCCTACCCCTTACCGCTTCCCTCAGGTCCATGGCTCAGATTGCAGCCTTCGCTTCTGCCCTGGCCAGGTATTTGTGTGCATAGCGGAATATTCACAACTGGACGTCCAGCCCTGCTGTGACAGCTGATGCCAGTGCCATGCTGCTTAGCTCCTTTCTCTGTGCCACAGCTAAACCCAATAGCCTCTCAGTGTCAGGGTGTTTCCTCTGTCTTGAATATTCCTTACATTCTTCTTCGCCTAGTTAATGTTTAGTAATTCTTTTTTTTTTTTTTTTTTTGTGGGTACCGGGTGTCGACCTCAGGACCTCGAGTGCCAGCAGGCGCCCATGCCGCTGAGCGATATCACCGGCCCTTTTTTCATATGTGGGTTCCGGGAGTTGAACTCGGGCCCTCACGCTTGCCAGGCAGGCACCTACGCCGCTGAGCCATCTCAACAGCCCTAATAATTCTTTAGATATCAACTTTATGGTCACTTTATCAGAAAAGCCTTGTCTGCCTGCCTTTCTTTTTCTTCTTTCTTTCTTTCTCTTTCTTTCTTTCTTTCTTTCTTTCTTTCTTTCTTTCTTTCTTTCTTTCTTTGTTTCTTTCTTTCCTTCTTTCTTTCTTTCTTCTTTCTTTTTCTTTCTCCCTCCCTCCCTCTCTCTCCCTTTCTCTCTCCCTTTCTTTCTTTCTTTCTTTCTTTCTTTCTTTCTTTCTTTCTTTCTTTCTTTCTTTCTTTCTTCTTTCTTTTTTCTTTGTTGTTAGAGATTAAACCAGGGGCCTCGCACATGCTAGGCAAGCACTTTACCACTGAGCTACACTCCTAGCCATAAGCAGTCCTTTCTTGACCTCTCCGAATAGATCAAATCTCCTATCATATCATATGTTCCTCTTAGCACCGTCTGTTATTTTTCATAGCAGTTAACACAATTTCCATTTTACAATTACTTGTGATTTCATTAATGTTTGTTTCCCCAACACATTGAAGGTAACATTCAAATTTGTTCTGCTTATCTTGGTATCCTCTGTGACTTGCACAATATTTGGCATGTAGTAGACACTGAGGCATACAACTTACCTGAAGATAGCTCACAGATAATAGAACTATGATTTGAAATAGGCAAGTGTGTGTGTGTGTGTGTGTGTGTGTGTGTGTGTGTATGTACTAAGGCTTGAACCCAGGGCTTTCACACAGAGCTACATCCCCAGCCTTTATGTATGTGTGTATATATGCATTTATTTATTTTTGAGACAGGGTCTCCATAAGTCTCTAAGCTGCTCAGACTGGGCTTGAACTTTCAGTCCTCTTGTCTTAGCCTCCCAGAGTGCTGAGATTACAGGCATGCGCCACCAGGCCCGCCTAAAACTATCTAATTTTTGAGCTTGTGCCCTTAGTAATTTTTTGCCCCAGCTCTACCTTCAATTTACCCATCGACCTTAATTTTGTAATCTTTTGAAGACTGTGAAATAACATAAACCCCAAAACCCATGTTAACCACAGATATACAAACAATAATAAAGTAGGCACGGTGAGAACAAGAGATAGAACAGTGCCCACAACACAGAAATCTCTTGGGTATCCTTCCAAATACCAACTCATCACACGCCTTGCAAGATTAAAAGTAAACACTACATTGATACATTTTTCATTGTTTTTCTGCATTGCCTTTATATCTATCTACAGTGATATCTTGGTTCACGAATGCTTTGGTTTGCAAGCAATTTGGTTCACAAACAGAAGAATTTGGAAAAATTTTGCTTTTGTCTGCAAACTCTGTATCGGGTGACAAACACAACTGTGGCCACCTTTCCCACACAAACACAAACCTGGCCATCTTTTCCAACTGAGATACCACTGTGCCTCACTAAACAATAGAGATCATTTTTATCTGTTTTTGAACCAAATGTAAATAAAAATTGTAATTGTTTCCTTACAAGTCTTGGTCTTTTCACTCTACACTTATTATTATTATTATTTTGGAGACAAGGTCTTGCTATGTAGTTCAGGTTGGCCTTGAACTCACTATGTAGCCCAGACTTGCTTTGAACTTGTGGTGGTCCTCCTGCCTCAGCCTCCCAAGTGCTGGGATTACAGGGGTGCACCACTAGGCCCAGCTAAATCTATATTACTTTTGTAAAATTCATCAATTTTGTTTCATGTGGCTGGGTCTTAATTTTTCCTATCATTTTTATTAGTTCTGACAAGGGCCAGTGCATGCAATTACTGTTGTGATCACAGAATACATGGAGAGAGGTCAGGCAGTCACACTGAGTGGCATTATCCATCTTGAATCATCATAGCCACATCTAGTTTTTTAGCTTTGCTGGTTTATAAACTCAATTTTATTACTATATCTAGAGTCAATCAGGATGCACAAGAAATTCACCAGAAATCAGAAGACCTTTATCCGTTTTTTAAGGGAGGCAAGTAAGTGCCAAATAGAGTAACGTTTGCATTGACTAGCCAGTGTATTATCCACTTTGTATGAAAGGAAGCATGCAAAGCTCACCGTGATCAAGAAGTGCTTGGTGAACATGGTGCTTTTAGTGGCCTCAGCTCTGATGGGATGATGTCTCCATCTCCTTTCTGGACCTCAGACTCATGGCCCACACTCTTCCTGGAGAGCACTAGGGACACAGTGACAAGTGCTTGCTGTCTTCCTTTCCTTCTTCCAAACTTAATGAGGACCATGCTCTTCCACTGGCACATTCTTTATCAGCTTGATTACAATTTACAAAGGAATAGGCATCCTCTGACCATTTACAGCAGCTAATTTTGTTCTTATGCCATTTATATTTCAGCCATTGTATTATATGTGAGTTAAGGCTTGATTTTGTGATATATGCTGGCCATTTTTGCAGCACACATTTCTGTTAAAAACCCCTTAGATGTATATTTTTCTTTTCTTTTCTTTTCTTTTTTTTTTTTGTGGGTACTGGGGGTCGAACTCAGGACCTTGTGCTTGCCAGGCAGGCTCTTATGCCGCTGAGCTATCTCACCGGCCCTATTTTTCTTTTCTACATTGGAGGCATTGGAAGCATCTTCATTTAAAATGCATGTGTAAAGCTATGAACTGCATATAAAAAGTCAAGTATTGAGCAATTTTATATATGTTCCTTGGATATCTATATATTTGTACAATGACTGGATGGGATACAGAAATATGAACACAGCTTCATGTAGATAGGCTAATTTGGTTATAGAGAATCTTTTTCTTTTTAAAAACTATTTTTGAGTGAAGAAATTGCAAATAGAGGTCCAAATAACAAAAATACCACTCATACAATTTTAACTATCAAATAGACCCATATTTAAAATATTGTAATTCTAATGTTGGTCAGAATTAAAACATACTCGGATTCATACATTGCTGGTATGATCTTTCTGGAGGCCAAATTTGTATACCATTTCATATATATATATTTTTTAATATGTATCAAAATATATGAGCAAATTTTTTGACTTCTAAGAATCCATCTGAAGGAAATAATGAAAGATTTAACTCACATATAATACAATGGCAAGACACTGTAATATTGTTATAATTATGAAATATTAGAGGTAATTTAACATCCACCAAAATAAAGAAACAAGTTAAATGACTTAGATTATACTACATAAACTACAGTAGAATACTTTACCACCACTAAAAACAATGTATAGTCAGGCGTGGTTGCACATACCTGTAATCCCAGCACTCAGGAGGCTGAGGCAGGAGGATCACCATGAGTTCCAGGCCAGCCTGGGCTACATAGTGAGTTCAAGGCCAGCTTGAACTTACATAGCAAGACCTTGTCTCAAAAACAAACAAACAAACACAAAAGTAAAAGAACACAATTGATAAGTGAAAAGAGCAAGTTACAAAACCTTATACAATGGGATCCCAACTTTTTTTTCTTGAGACAGGGTCTCACTAGTTCAAACTGGCTTTGAACTCTCTATGTAGCCTAGGCTGGCCTTGAAGTCATAGTGATCCTCCTGCCTCAGCCTCCTGAGTGCTGGGATTACAAGCGTGCACCACCATGCCAGGCAGGATCCCAACTTTATTACACACATATAGAAAAAACATTGGAAGGTAATATTACAAAATACTAAGAACAGTTAGCACTGGGTAGTAGGATTATAGGTAATTTTTATCATCTTATTTTTATTTCTCTGAATTTAACAATGTTTCTTCAAAGAACAGTGGTACCTGTTCACAAATGCTTTTGCTTATAAACAATTTGGTTTCACAAACAGAAGCATTTGGCAAAACTTTGTTTTTGTTTGCAAACTCTGCATCAGGTAATGAACATGACTGTGGCCATCTTTCCTGCACTTGGCCCTCTTTTCCAGAATCGTGGAACAAATTAAGTTCATGAACAAAGGAACCACTGAGTATGTATTACTTTTTTATTTAAAAATCTATAGTTAGAATTTTCCTTCAGTGTTGTTGGATTCCACTGAAACAGTAAAGGGGAAAATGAAAGTGAATTTTACATCTCTTGGGGGCAAGGTGTTTCTAGAAGGGGTAAATATTGTATTTATTAAATACAGACATGTTTACAAAATATGAAGGATTCATTGAGTCTTAATAGAAAGAAGATGCTTGGTTCCAAAGGCCATGTTGAAGTGCTATTGGTGTTTAAAATATACTAGAAGTCAGGTGGTATTGTAGCAACTTGTACAGACTTACCATAGACAGATGAGGGAAGCCTGGAAACATCTTGTTTCTATGAGTATTTATAGTAATGGTACCAACCATACAGGGGTGAACACAGTCCCTTCTGCATGGCAAGTGAGTCGAAATGACTCGTCTGTGTGCCTCAGCTTATCACTTGATCATACTTAGCATTTCTTGATTTTTGTGCACATTAAGGTACAGGGGTTTTTCCTGCTATCACCAGAATAAATATATTACATCATCTCTGAAGCTGATTCCTCCCAACTCCATCTCTAGCCTTTCACTGGGGACCATCTAGTCCCACATTTTCTGTTATTCACAGGATATTTTTAACACATTTCTTGTCACTTCCTCATATTTTACATATCTGAAGTTGAACCTCTTGTTTTACTCACCCCAGTTTGGCTATTGCCTCCCCATCCACCCACCTACCCCACCAAAGCACCAGAAAGCAAGCTCCATGAGTCTGCCTGTCTTGTTAGTGGTGATCACGAGTATCCTCAGGGCCAGTCCTGTCTTGTCCTCACCTCCCGCTGGTAGTATACCTGTTCTCTCTATGTGGATTTGGAGGCCAGAGCTCCAAACTCCATTCCTTAGCACTCACACTTTCTCTGTTTTGTTGGAGGCTTAGTATAATACTGGCCTGCAGGTGTAAGGCATTGAGGAACTAACTCGAGAGCCCTGGGGACAGCACAACTTTGGTTCCCCTCTTCCCTAGCATAGATGGGCCAAGCATATCAGGCATTATTATTATTATTATTTTTTTTTTGTGGGTACTGGGGGTCGACCTCAGGACTTCGTGCACCAGCAGGTGCCCCTGCCGCTGAGCGATATCACCAGCCCTTTTTTCGTATGTGGGTTCCAGGAGTCGAACTCGGGCCCTCACGCTTGCCAGGCAGGCGCTTACACCGCTGAGCCATCTCACCGGCCCCGCAGGCATTATTTTGCTCTCTCCAAAGTGCTTCTGCCGTGTCTTGTATATAATAATGCACCCTTTCAACACAAAGCACACAGATTCTTTCTTTTTCTTTTTCTTTCTTCCTCCCTCCCTTCTTTTCTCTTTTTCTCTTTTCTTTCTTTCTTTTTCTTTCTTCCTTTCTTCTCTCTTCCCTTCCTTTCCTCTCCTCTCCCCACCTCTTCTCTCAGTTCACTTACTAATCTATGGGAAAAATGTGCAAGAAACTTGGTCTTGATTTCTAGAGTCCTAGGACCAGGACTCCAGTTCTGTTCTCCTTCCTTGAAAGGAAACCAAATGAATTTACAAGCTTATTAAGCACACACGGAATTTGGCTTCTCACATATTCCACTCTTTCAGGGCCCTGGAGTGATAGTGGGCTCTTCACTTTATTTTCTCAGCAGTTCTTCTCCTGATCCCTCTTGATGGTGCCTCCTCCAGGAAACTCCCCTCCCCTACCTTGTGGTCGGCAGAGAAATACTTACACCATTTGACCTCTTAGCTTTTCCTCCAATCCTCCAGTGCCCTCCACCATGGTCCTGCTGTTTCTTTTATTCCCTTTTGCTTCCTACTTTTAGAGTCCTCTCCTTCCTGGTGCAGCTTCTCAGTTCTTCTGCTCTAAATTACTCTTTTGTTACCTGCTGGATAGTTGGTGCCTGGGGATCTGCCAGGGAGAGGACAGGAATTTGAAAAGGGGGACTTCACAGTGATCTGACCCTACAGAGACATCTAGGGGGAGGAGGATCAAATTTTCTACACTTTCTAAGTGAACTGTTCTATAGGTGTTTCCTAGGTGATGTTTTGCTGAGTGTCTCCTTTGTCATCTAGCCAGATGACCCCAGGAGGAGCAAAGGAGTAGGAAAAGAAAAAGCCATTCTGCTCCACTGTTGAAGATCACAGTGAAGGCTAAACAAGTAGAGATTATGCACATATGAATAATCTTTATCCGTGACATTTTTATCAAAATCATATGAACATACCTTATAGAAAAGTCTTTACCTATAATATTCTCCCTAGAAACCATCCCACAAGCAAAGCAAAAACAAAACAAATAAAAACTATAACAAAGGAGGATGCACTGGAGTCATTTCTGGAGATCTCTAGAGAGAATCATTCTGGGATTTGAGATTTTTCAGCAGGCCTGGGCAGCGTGAAATGGATTTTCTGAATACAGTGCTTAAGAGCAGAAAGAGCTGAAAAATAGGGGCGGAAATACTTTATAGTCGTCTATGTGTCTGGGCCAGGTCCTTAGTTCAGTTCCCAAACTAGTCCACTAGTGTATCCATGTTGGTGTAAAAATATGCTGTACAAACATTAGTTCAGCATCTCTCTCCTTCCAAATTCAATTATGAAAATTCACAAGAATTGAAACTAGGGTAAGAAAATAGGACTTAAGAATTGACTGTGTACCTGCTTTGAATAGGTTCCCTGTGTCTGAATAAACTGTAAAATGGAAAAAAAGTCATGAGAACAATATACACCCAAATAAGCAAGCACTGACTACTCATTCCATTGGTGTCCTTAACTGGAAAAAGGTTACATTCCTATATGCTGGTTTGTTAAAATAATTTAATGATCTACTTATTATTGTATTTATAAACTATCAATTTATTTGGGCTCTGGATAGTTGGTAATTAATTGTGTTCTGAACTCTCAGCTCAAAACATGTTATGATCTCAACTTTTTCCTCTCCTTTCGGAGTCTCTTAGATATTTACCGAGTTATCCTGAGCCAGTTTTGAAGCCTAATGATGGATTTAATTATTTTATGGATCACATTTTTATTCTCTACTTCCTCTTTTCTCTGTTTCTCTTTTCTCGGTGTCATCATATTTTTAATTTAGGGTCCCTTTCCACACCCATTTGTTAAAATCACTTAGTAAGTCTCCTTAGGTAAACTGTTACATATAGACACACACCATGATTATGTGAAAACACTATAGGGAATATAAGCAACTAAGTAACAACAGTAACGATCCCCTTTAATTTTTTTCTTGTTGCTAGTGACATGAGAAAAGTTCTTTATTTTCATATTTCTCTTAATTAATTCACCCTGTGTGGGGGGAAAAATAGACCATAATCATGGCTGAGAATTGCAAAAGCTGTACAAAGGATATAGTTATGAGAAAAAAAGGAATGGCCTAGTTTTAAAGAAGTCATATTTCACGTAATTGTCAGTGACATGAATTGGTGCAATCTTGAAAGAACCTAGAAGTCATCTTTAGAAGCTTCTTAATTGGAGACAGTGAGAAATATGGAAAAGTTACCTTAGGATCCAACTAAGGAGACCTTTACCCTGCTGAGGATTTTTTTTCCCTGGTGGCAAAATAGAGTCACTGAAGTTGCTCTGAACACAGGGGACATGAGAAAAGCATAAATTAAATTAACCTGGCATAATTATGCTCAATGAATTTGAGTGGAGAAAGAAATGTGTTAAAATGAGTTAAGGAGCAACAATGGTAGTTTGAGAATGCCTAAAGAAAGGGCCTACACTCAGGTATCTGTAGTAAGCCTGGAAGGAGGGCTGATACCAGACCTTGCATGGGAAGAGTCAGTTGAACTCACTAACTGAAATTGAGGTGGAAACTGTGGAAAGGTGGAATCCAAAGTGACTCTCAGTTTCTATAGTATGGTTGGGATGAAGATAGTGCCATTTACATTTGCAAGGGGACAGCATTGATTTTAGTTTTAAATGTGGTGAGTCTAAGGCAATAATAAAATACTAATGTAGCAGCTGGGTGTGGTGGTGCACGCCTGTAATCCCAGCACTTGGGAGGCTGAGGCAGGAGGATCGCTGTGAGTTCAAGGCCAGCATGGGCTACATAGTGAGTTCATGGCCAGCCTGAAGTACTTAGCGAGACCCTCTCTCAAAAAAAAAACCAAAACAGGGCCGGTGATATTGCTCAGCGGCACGGGCGCCTGCTGGCCTGCAAGGTCCTGAGGTCGACCCCCGGTACCCACAAAACAAAAACAAAAACAAAAACAAAAAAACACAACAACAGCAACAACAAAAACAGCTAATGTGGAATTGTCTAGGATATGGTTGAGAATTTGGGACTGAAATAGTAAGAAAACTTTGATAGAGAAATTTAAGACATATCCAATAGAGATTGTAAATATAATTCGACTTTAATCCACTAAATCAACAAACACTGGTATGCCGTAAGAATATATCTCTCTAAGCAAATACATATATAGTGGGAGAAGAGCAGAGAATTGAGGATTTAACATTGGAACTTTGGGTAATTCTCAATTAGGAGACAAAAAAAGCACAGAGAAGCAATGTGAAAGAGTAGGAAGTGAGAAGGATAAGTCATAGAAAGAGGAGAACCAAGACAATGTAGACTAATAAAAAACAAGGAAGGAAGAAATGTCAGAAGGAAGTTAAAGCCCTTCTTCTTTTGCAAACTGACTGGGCCTCATAAAATTCAGACCTAGAAGAAATAGTTTCTTTGAATGATAAATGAGATAAGATAGATTCCTAACAAGGAGTCAAAGAACTATCATTTCCTCTGACCTGGAGTTTTGATCTATAGTATTGGAAAACGGCAATAATTTTAAGGAGTTATGTCACCACCTTGATGATTCATATTCTCTCTCTCTAATAGAATGTGATGCTATTTAGAATATTCTTTGGTTAATGAGTGGGCTTGAAGTTTGAATCATATTAAAAAATGACTGCTTAGGAACCAAAATATTTCAAAGTTTACTATATAGAGATTTTTTTTTTTTTTTTTTTTTTGTGGGTACGGGGGGTCGACCTCAGGACCTCGCGTGCCAGCAGGCACCCGTGCCGCTGAGCAATATCACCGGCCCCTTTTTCGTATGTGGGTTCCGGGAGTCGAACTCGGGCCCTCGCGCTTGCCGGGCAGGCGCTTAAGCCGCTGAGCCATCTCACCGGCCCCTATATAGAGATTTTATTCAACCAAAACTCCATGTCCACTTAGAAAAAAAAAAAAGGTCATCTGGAGTAATAAGACTAATGGAACTTAATAATTTTCTTGTTGATCATTGAACTGAATAGTAGCTATAAGGGAATTAAACCTAATTTTCAGTATCTTCCCATTAGATAGAACATATAGCTTACTTTCAGAAAATATATATTTTTAAATATTCACCAATTCCACCTTTAAGTTTTAGCTATCTGTGGCTCAGCTACAGTTAAGTATGATCTTTTCACTTCTCCAAATGTCACTGAATTCTGCTGTCCTTATGCCCTGTCCTCAATGAAATCAGTCCCAGAGGATGCTAAAATAGTTGAAATGGAATTTTTGGTAAATGGAGAAGGAAAACTCTCTAGAGATAGCTTCTTACCTCCTCTTTTTTTTTTTTTTTTTTTAAGGAAAATTAATTTCTCTTGAAATTTTATTACAGAAGCTGAAAAAGCAATCCACCAAGTTCAAGGCAGATAAAACCTATCCTACAGCTGTGGCTCAGAAGCCCATGAATATAAAGAAAAACAGATATAAGGACATTTTGCCCTGTAAGTTCCATTTCTCCCTGTAAATATGTACCTAGTCTCAATTTCAAGAATTTCTGTCTTTTTACCCACTGGCATTTATTTATGACTGTAAAAGAGTCCAGCACTTAATTACACAGACTATTCACTGTGTTAGGCCCTAACTTAGCCCGCTCTGTCAGCCTTCTTAGTTACATGGTCTTTCTTTTTTTTATTATAGATGATCATAGCCGGGTAGAGCTGTCCCTGATAACTTCTGATGAGGATTCTAGCTACATCAATGCCAACTTCATTAAGGTACGCTGAAAGGAAATAAAAATATTCCTAATTCTCTAGAAACTTTAAAAAAGGAAACGGGGCCTGGCGTGGTGGCACATGCCTCTAATCCCAGCACTCGGGAGGCTGAGGCAGGAGGATCACCGTGAGTTCCAGGCCACCCTGGTCTACACAGTGAGTTCAAGGATAGCCTGAGCTACATAGCGAGACTCTTTCTCAAAAAATAAAAAACAAAACAAAAGGAATGGGGAGAGGATTAGGTGAGAAGAAAAGTGTATTTTCTGCATTCACTTAGTGTAACTTCTTTTCCTCTTCAGGGAGTGTATGCACCCAAGGCTTATATTGCCACACAGGGCCCTTTACCTACAACTCTTCTGGACTTTTGGAGGATGATCTGGGAATACAGTGTTCTGGTAAATGCAGACTTGCTTCTGTTACTTTATTCTCTAGTTCTTAGAGTAAAGAGATAGAATCTCAAGATGTGATGGGTTTCCCCATCTACCAAATCCAGTTTTGTTTTGTTTTTTAAATTGATCATTGGAATTTCAGGGTTCAGGCATTTTTCATTAAAATCACAATGTCATTTTTGTTCAAGGAAATGAAAGTTCAGACCTTGACAGGCTCTTTTTGTAACATGGCTTTACTGATTTGAATAGAGAAGAGGGAAGTGGGGACAGAAAGAAGGAAGAATATAAGTTATCAGGATTTCTTAGTTGGTTAAAAAGCAAACCAAGTGATGCAGAAAAATGATGTGCACTTTCTGACCTGGGACTTATGTATTATCTTTCTTTCTAGCTTTAAAGATGTCTTAAATTTCTATCTATTTCATTCCCCCAGATTATTGTTATGGCATGTATGGAGTTTGAAATGGGAAAGGTGAGTCACTTTCTCTTGTCTGTTGATCTAAAAGTAAAGAAGAATTTGGGAAAAATTGATAACAGAACTTACCTTAAGTATGCCAACGTTAAAAAAAAATGCTAGCTTCCTAGTTTTCAGTTTGGGAATGCCATATGACTCAGGATTTTTTCACCCCTAAGAGCCTATTTCTCCAAGAGACTCTGTGTTTAAGTAAAAACAGGCTGGGTGTGGGGCTGCACGCCTGTAATTCCAGTACTTGGTAGGCTGAGGCAGGAGGATCACAAGTTCGAGGCCAGGCTCTGCTAAATAGTGAGTTCAAGGCTAGCCTGAATTACAGAGTAAGACCCTGTCTCAAAAAACCAAAATGAATAAATAAAATAAAGTAAAAACAAAGTATGCTTTTAAAAGTAACAATTCCCTTTCTCATTTCCATTAATCAGATATCTTTAGCTGCTACTCAGAGCTTCTAATCTTGTGCTGTCCCAAATGGCATCCATTAGCTGCATGTAGCTAATTAAGCACTTAAAATATGGCTAGTGTGACAGAGGAACTCAATCATTTTTTGTTTTAATTGGTTTAAATTTAAAAACATTTAATTCAGTTATTGGAAAACTTCAGTTTGTTTGAGACCACTTGGGCAAGTGAAACTTTTTCAAATGTAACTTTTTTTTTAATCTCAATGAAAAGAAAATATTTCCAATGAAAATTTAGCATACTAATTAAAACGAGCTATAAATATAAATACAGACAGGATTCTGAAGATTAACTTAAAAAACAGGTCAAATATCTATGAATGGTTGTATGTTAATTACATTTGAGATTTTTAGACAATGGGCTAAGATATATTATTAAAATTAATTTTATCGTTTTTCATTTTTGAATGTGGCTCTTAGAAAATTAAAAATTACATATGTAGCTGACATATTTTTATTTGACATCACTGTTCTAAATGCTCAGTGCCATTCTGAGATGGCAGTTTTGATTTAAACCAAGGAAACTTGGTGTTTCATTTGGCTTGTACAGCTGCTTTAGTATACATATACTTTCTTTTAGTTCTTTTTTGTTGTTGTTGTTTGCCTTTTTTGCGGGGTTGAGACAGGGTCTCGCCATGTAGTTCAGGCTGGCCTCAAACACGTGGTAATCCTCCTGCCTCAGCCTCCTGAGTGCTGGGGTTACAGGCATGTGCCACCACACTTGGCTGTCTTTTAGTTCTTTTGGAATACTAAAAAATAGATCAAAAACCCTATTTCTAATTCTTCAGACTTCTAGAAAGTCTGTAATTCTTATATTCTTTAATGTTTGCTTTCCCACCCTTGGGAGATTCCAGATTATGATGTCGGGGCTGAAGCCCAAGGGGGTTGAAGTGCCTAACCTAAAGTGAAAGACATAGAGCTGAATCTGCTTCTGGACAAGGGAATGGGTTCTATTTCCCAGAAGAGACTAGAATATATGAAGGGAAATCACTGTATTCTGCTTTGTGCAACAGAAAAAGTGTGAGCGCTACTGGGCTGAGCCAGGACAGATGCAGCTGCAGTTTGGCCCCTTCTCCATATCCTGTGTAAGTAAGATGTCCATTCCCATTATGACAGAGCAAAGCCTCCAGGATCTACTTTACAGAGAGCTTGCTTTTGAAATTGCTAATGTTTTAATCTTCTTCTTCTTAGGAAGCTGAAAAAAGGAAATCTGATTATATAATCAGGACTCTAAAAGCCAAGTTCAACAGTGTAAGTATAGGACAGGAATGATAAACTCAAAAAGCTCTGGAGACCAGGCAGGTAGATAAATATGTGTGTGACTCAGTTCTCGGCAAAAGAGTATGGGGAATAGTGGGGAATATATCCTGAATAAGTCTTCATATTAAAAGAGATTTCGGGCCGGTGAGATGGCTCAGCGGCATAAGCGCCTGCCTGGCAAGCACGAGGTCCTGAGTTTGACTCCCGGTACCCACATACAAAGGAAAAATGGGCTGGTGATATCGCTCAGTGGTACAAGCGCCTGCTGGCAAGCGTGAGGTCCTGAGTTCGACCCCCGTACCCCCATAAAAAATAAATAAAAGAGATCTCTGGTGTAAGCTTTGTTTCCCAATCTGTCCCACACCATGGCACACATATAAAATGATGATATTCATAGGAGAGAAAGAGGCTAAGCTGTGGTTAGAGACTGGGAAGCAACTTGCGAGCTCAGGCTGCCCTAAACCCTTTCTAGCCTTTCTTTCTTTTCTTTTTTTTTTTTTTTAATATGCAGTACCGGGAGTTGAACTCAGGACCTCATGCTTGCCAGGCAGGCGCTTATGCCACTGAGCTATATCACTGGCCCATCTAGCCTTTCTAAAGACAAAGGGATTTAGTATATCAGCATGTCTGTGACCCATTTAAGACACATTATTTGGGAAGATCTGGTTTGGACTATTTTCATATCTACCTCCTGTTGTGAATGGGGCAGTTTAGGTTAGCCTCAAATCACTTTTTCATAAGGCAACTGGTCAACTGAGACCTATAGAGAAGAAAAGAGAATAAATTGCCCAAAAGAAGATATAGAATGGAACCTACTAAGTCAGATGATGATGATGATGATGATTTTGTATTAGGGATTGAACTCTGGACCCTTGCAGTGAGCTATTTCCCCAACCCTTTTTATTTTTTATTTTGAGACAGGGTCTTCCTAAGTTGCCCAGGCTGGGCTCAAGCTTGTGATCATCCTGCCTCAGCCTCCCAGAGTGCTGGGACAGAGGCATGTACCACCAGCTCAGGCTCAGACTAAGTTTTAGTAGAATCAGTTAGAGTCCTAACCTTGAACTCTCCTCTCATTCTGGCTATTTTTCATAGGAAACTCGAACTATCTACCAGTTTCATTATAAGAATTGGCCAGACCATGATGTGCCTTCATCTATAGACCCTATTCTTGAGCTCATCTGGGATATACGTTGTTACCAGGAGGATGACAGTGTCCCCATATGCATTCACTGCAGGTAAGATGTCATGCATGAACCTTCTGCTTAGAACAAACTAAGGGTCTGGCCACACTCTGTAATTGAAAGGGAAAGGTCAATAGCAGAAACGAACTACAAGAAGTTCACCCTGAGCATTAAATCCATGTTTTCCTGATGTTAACTGTGAACAGTGTAGCTTTAGTGACTCTTGCTGTAAGATGTTGCTGTGGACACATCCTGAAGTTCATTGTGGCGAGACAAACATGCTCTGGAAAATGGTAGAGTTTGAAAACTTCGTCACAGGCTCCAGGTTGCTTCCTCAAATCTGATGTGAAAGTTTCCAGCTACTTTCAGTGATCTACTTTCTCTAAGTATACATCTGCTGTGTTCTTTCATTTCAGCGCTGGCTGTGGAAGGACTGGTGTTATTTGTGCTATTGATTATACATGGATGTTGCTAAAGGATGGGGTGAGTTTCTCTCAGCAGGTACTTCCTATTTGTTTACTCCATTGCTTTCAGACTATTTTTGTGTTTCAAAACATCTTCATCTTTTCTAGAAAATTTACTTGTGGACCTACTCTATCAGATAATTAAATTAGTTCCTAAGTTGGTGGTTCTTAAAGTGTGGTCCCAGAAGCTGGGGGTGTAGCTCAGTGATAGAGCACTCACCTACCTTGTGTGAGGTCCTGAGTTCGATCTCCAGCACTGCAAAGTGTGCCCAGACAAGTAGCATCAGCATTATCTAGGACTTGTTAGAAATACAAATTCTTGGGCACTACATCATGGACTGATCCAGAAATTTTGTAGGTGCGGCCCGACAAGCTCTCCAGGTAATTCTGATGTATGCTGAAATTTAAGAGCCATAGTCCTAAATTACACACTTACTCTAAATTACATACTTATTCTTCCTTTAACTTCTTTAGCAAATGGACTCAACGTAACCTCAATCATATATCGTGTTCTTATCTCTCTTTCTCTCCATCTCCATCTCCATCTCCATCTCCATCTCTATATTATATTGTGATACTGGGGATTACTCCCAGGGCATTTACACTGAGCTACATCCCTATACTTCTATTTTTTATTTTGAGATAGGGTCTTGCTAAGTTGCCAAGTTGCACAGGCTGGGCTCAAACTTGCAACCCTCCTGCCTCAGCCTCCCAGAATGCTGGGATTATAGCTGTGCAACACCACACTGGGCTTATAAATCATTTTTAATGTCTATTAGGAAAATAGGAAGTTTAAAATATGGGCTTTGGACCTATCTTCCCATTTCTTTCACAAAACTCTCATCCTTGCTTATCTGCTGAGTCTTTTCTCTCATATCTTTAGTTTCAGATATTTGATGACCTCCGTGTGAAATAATTCTGAAGACTTTCTTCAGTCTTTTTTTTTCTTCAGTCTTTTCTAGGAAAAATCCCAGTCTCTAAATTATGATACAAGCAATGAGAAGCCACATTTGTTTTTACAATGCATTCTTCTTTTGTTGTTATTCCACGTTAGGAGAGCAGGTGTCATAGAAGTACAAGATTATGAGAAGGTGGCAATGCTTTATTAACAGAAGATAAAAAGGAATAAGACTTTTTTCCCTTTTATTTGATAGATAATTCCTGAGAACTTCAGTGTTTTTAGTTTGATCCAGGAAATGCGAACACAGAGGCCTTCATTAGTTCAAACTCAGGTAAGGACTGTGGTGAACAGATTAGAACATGTGTTTGAGGCTTGCTCCATCTGTATATTTACAAAAACAGCTGACCACTCAAATATAACAGCAATTACTACAAAATGTTTTAAAGCCCAACCCGTTTCTCTAATTCTGAATATCCCAATAGCTTTTGTGTACCCCTTATCCTGGGTCAAACTCTTTTCTCTCCTTATATTTTATTCTCTGTTTAAAAAATGTTAAGAAATCAATGTAGTAATTTTTACTTATAAAGGATGTTGAAAAAAATTCAACAAGCTGTTTGACTTATTAGAAAGAAATAATGTTAAGTGTCACGTTAATGTGAAATTTTGTAATAATAAAGCCATTGCTGAAGCCATAGAAAATCAGGAATTTATACTTTTTACTTTAGGAGGTAATAACAATCTAGCGAAGGTAGTGTCTATGCTCATTTTAGGGAGCAATGATAATTAAATTTAAAAGCAATCACATTTCTATCATCTAGAGAAGGCCACCGTTACCACTTTTCTGTAATTTTTCCTGTTCTTTAGAAAACCATAATTACAACCGTACTGTATTATATATCACAATTTTCAAGCCCCTCTAGATAGCCCACATTCATTCTATCAGGAATGCTCTTCCTTTCTCTTCCTGGCCCAAATCTCTCACTGTCCACAGCATTAATTTTACCCATATTTCTACATCAGTATTTTTGTCCATATTTATACATGGTCTCCATCTTTAAGATGGCATTTAGCATTTACTGACTGAGTCATCAAAAATGGTAATTGATGTTTATGATATATAAGGAGATTTTGCCTAGTTTTTCTAGAGCTACTTTTAAATAACTTAATGAACAGAACAGATCAGAATCTGGTGTTTCCGGCACTTATAAATGAACTTGTGCCTAGGTTTAGAGATAAAACAATTGGTAGTGGCAGTTTAGATATTTTAATCTAGAAGCTGTGAGTTGAAGGGAAAAAATGAAGAGCTATTACAATATAAACCAATCTGTTTGGCCCACACAGGTTTTCCACTAATAGCTTGTGGAAAAAAATAATTTTTTAATGTGTTGACTGTAGGTGTTTTCTATATTCAGCCTATGAGGGGGAAAGTTTATGTGAAGTGAAAGCATTAGTTGGTTTAGTTCTATCAGACTTGAAAAAAGAATAGTGATCCATGTAAATGCATAAAGACTCCAGGAAGTATGCAACCTAGTTATATAAATTATAACACTAAATCAATAAAACCATATGACATTCAGAAAAATTCCATTTCAGGCTTACTTTTTAAGTCTGAAAGATGGCTCAAAAGGCCTTCACATATTGACATCATCAATGACTAGCTGAACAAATATCTTAAAAGTTGTAGCTTCTTTATCAGACATTACTCTAACCATGAAATGGCACTGTAACCAGATGAGTGCTTCCTGTCTCATTCCTCTTTCAAAAAAATAATTAAAGCAAGTACTATGGTTGTGTTGGGTACTATGGACTCCACATAGCTGTCTTGCTAAAATCTCTGTTAAAAAAAAAGTTGTTCTTTACTTGTACAGGATTATGTAATGTGTCAGAGAAAATACTTGGGCAGATACAGAGGCAAAAGCAGAGTAGTAAAAACCCATAACCTTGTAATGGTAGGTCTCATTTCTCTACAGCAAATCTTTATACAGAACCACAAATTTCCAAAGCTTATTCAGTGCTTTACCTTTCTATGGTTTCTTTACTAGGACAAAATTTCAGCAACTTGATCTAAGTGTGTGCCCTAAACTAAAAGTTAGAAGGTTCATTTTCTATGCCAAGTCCCAGGAATTGTTTCTGAATAACACTGGAAAAACTGTTTATAAATAGGTATAACAGCCCACCTATTTCATGGAGCAATTGTGAGGGTGAAGTTAGATAATATATATTGAAGCCATCTATCTATATACCAACTATTATGTACCTTTTTCCAGGAAAGATGAAGATGGTATACAAAAAATACATTTAGGGGGCCGGTGAGACGGCTCAGTGGCTTAAGCGCCTGCCTTGCAAGCGCGAAGGCCCGAGTTCGACTCCCGGATCCCACATACGAAAAAGGGGCCGGTGATATCGCTCAGCGGCACGGGTGCCTGTTGGCGCGCGAGGTCCTGAGGTCGTCCCCCCGGTACCCACAAAAAAAAAAAAAAAAAAAAAAAAAAAAAAAAAAAAAAAAAAATACATTTAGGATGAAATAAACTTTTAAAAATGTGAACAAAGAAAATAGAATTAGAAGGGATGATGGAGGAAGGAAAGATAGATAAGAAAGTGGGGTTAGAGCATAAAAGACACATGCCACAAAATATTTGTACATTAGCTGGAGTTATATGAAATATGTAACAATTTCTAGCAGCTTAAAAGTGCTTTGAAATATGAAATGATCTATATAAGCAAAAATTTAATAACTATGTTGATAGTCTTTTCAAGCCTATTCTATTAGTATTTGATGGGGTTCATGATCCTGAATCTCATTCAGCAGTTCACCAAATTTTTTGGTTTTCTTCATTTGTTCTGGTTTGTGATCCTCTTCAGGAACAATATGAACTGGTCTACAGTGCTGTATTAGAACTTTTTGAGAGACATATGGATGTTATTCGAGATAAATGGTCTGGAAGAGAGGTAAAGTTTAAACTAGATATTACATCATTTTTTTCATACTTGGTTTTGGTCAAAGGATCTCAGGTTAGTTGTAGGACTTATCTATTGCCACAGCTAAATTGTAGTGTCAGGTGTGCATGAGACTACTGGAGAATTAATTTTAGATAATTTAACTTAGCAAATGAATCTTTTGATTAATGTATATAATTTTTTTTAATTTTTATTTTAAAGAGTAAAAATGGAACAAAATTTCAAAACAACATAATAGGAGGGTAACAATGGTTAATACATTGGATATTGTTATCTTTAAATTAGTTACTCAGGCCCGGTGAGATAGCTCAGCAGCATAAGCGCCTGCCTGGCAAGTGCGAGGTCTTGAGTTTGACTCCTGGAACCCACATAAAGGAAAAAATGGAGCTGGTGATATCGCTCAGCAGCACAAGCGCTTGCTGGCAAGCATGAGGTCCTGAGGTCGACTCCCGGTACCCATGTAAAAAATAAATAAATAAATAAATAAATAAATAAATAAATAAATAAATTAGTTACTCAGAGTAATGTATACAGTCTTAAGCTAATTTTGGAAAGTTTATTAATTCAGGGCAATCATATGTTCTGATCTCATGGTTTAGACAATTGTTTGCAAGTTAGAAGCGAAAGTAACCGAAAGTAACAAATATAAAGTGGTCATAGCTGAGAGATTTTTTTTAGGTTACACTAGCCTTATTTTGATTACTAATGTCTGATTAAAATCTTTAAGTTTAAGAATTGTTAAATAAAAATTATATATATTTACGGCATACATGATGTTTTGATACATGTATACATTGTGGAGTGACTAACTCAAGCTAATTAACATATTCATTACCTCATTTAAAATCTACTTTTTTAAAAAGTCAAGCATATACCATATTAAGTGTAGTCACCATATTGTATACAAAATCTCTTGCATTTATTCTTCTTGTCTAAAGGAAATTTTATATCCCTTGACCAACATTTCCCCCAAACTGTCCCTTCCTCTCCTTGGTAACCACATTCTACTCTGCTTTGATGAGTTTGATTTTTGTTTTAATTCCACATATAAGTGAGATCATACAGCATTTGTCTTTCCATACTTGTCTTGTTTCATGTAGCATAATGTATTTCAGGTCTATTATGTTGTCACACATGGTGACTTAAAGAGACTTTGTTTCAAAATTAAAAATAAAAATGATTGAGCATGTAGTTCAGTGGTAGAGTGCTTGCTTAGTATGTGCAAGGCTCTGGATTCAGTCAGGCTCCAGTATTGAAAAAAAGAAAAATAAAAAAGCAAGGAAA
This sequence comes from Erethizon dorsatum, assembly GCA_028451465.1. Classification (NCBI taxonomy): domain Eukaryota; kingdom Metazoa; phylum Chordata; class Mammalia; order Rodentia; family Erethizontidae; genus Erethizon; species Erethizon dorsatum. The sequence continues at coordinate 81,945,327 of CM051829.1, forward strand.
AAAGGAGGGAGGAAGCGAGTGAGGGAGGAAGGGAGAAAGAGAGTGAGAGGGAGGGAGAAAGGAAGAAAAAGAATTTATCAGTGAAGACTTTTGTTCCTTTACTTTTCTTTGTTGAGAAGGTTTTTTGGTTTTTTGTTTGTTTCTGAGACAGAGTCTTGCTCTGTAGTTCAGGCTGGCATTGAACTCACTATATAGCCCTGGCTGGCCTCAAACTTGTGGTGATCCTGCTGCCTCAGTCTCTCAAGTGCTGGCATTACAGGCGTGCGCCACCACATCCAGCATCACTGTTTCTCACAAGCTCTGTTTTGTCATGTTTTTGTTTACATTTGTCTCCAGTATTTTCTAGTTTCCCATGTGATTTCTTCTTCGACCCATTGGTTGTTTAAGAGTGTGTTGTGTAATTTCCACACTCTTGAGAATTTTCATGTTCTCCTTATGTTATTGATTTCTAGTTTCATTCCACAGTGATCGGGAAAGATACTTTGTATGATGCCTTTTAACATTAATTATGAGTTGTTTTGTGGCCTGATATATGGCTTACCATCCGGAAAAACGTTGCACGTGTACTTGAGAAGAATGTGTATTCTCTTGTTGTTGGGTATAGCGTTCTATGTATGTCTGTTAAGTCTGTTTGGTTTATGGTGTTTTTTCAGTTCTCTATTTCCTTATTGAACTTCAGTCTGGCTTTTCTATCCATTATTGGATGTTGGTAGGGAAGTGTCTGTATCAGTTTACTAGGGCTGCTGTAACAAATACTACAAACTGGGGGCACTTACAACAATGGAAGTTTATCCCCTAACAGTTTTGGAGCCCAAAGTCTGAAGTCTAGGGGTTGACAGAGCCATGTTCTCTAAAGCTCAAGAGGAAGAATCTTTCTTGCCTCTTTGTTAATGTGTTTGTTGGCAATTCTTGACATTCACTGGCTTGTAGATACATTACTCCAGTCTCTACCTCCCTTGTCCCATGGTGTTCTCCTGTGTGTCTCCACGTTTCTATCTTCTCTTCTCATTAGGACACATCTCATTATATTCAGGCCCACTCTGGTCCAGTATGACCTCATCTAAACTAATTACATCTGCAAAGACCCAAGTTCCGAGTAAGATCATACAGATATCAGGGTTTAGATTTCAACATAAATTTGAGGGTGACCCAAACCCATAATGGGTCATATCTTAAAATTATAATGATGTATTTTTACATTTTAATATCTCTGAAATCCAAATATAGTTAGCAAGTACTAATATTATAGGATTCCGTGAACCACATTAATAAATTTCATAATATGATAAATGCCATAAAGAAAATAAAGATTGAGAGTAGCAAGGTAAGCATGTGGATATATTAGGTTGAGTGCTCAGGGAAAATTTCCTTATGCAGATGACATTTAAACAGAGATCTAATTACTTAAAAAGAGCCAGTCATACAAAATCTGGAGCAAGAGTGTATCAATCAGTGTGAATAGTAAGTGTGGAAATAAGTCTGGCATGCTAAAAGCTGAAAAGAAAACCAGTACACATGGAGGGAAAGAGTAAAACAAGATGAGAAAGGTACAAGGCTTAGTAAGCACCTGTTAACTCTGAGGGTTGAGACACTAAAATTTCTGAAGGTACAGCATTGTTGAAGCTGAAGTTACCCCCCAACAAACTCCCACATTTGAAAAAAATGATGCTACAAGCAAATTCTTTTTAGTTTAAATGACACTACTAATCCTTTAGACCTCAATATATGACTATGTTCTTGCTGGGTTCAATATTGCAGAAGCATATCTAAATCTTTCCTGAATTATTTTATTTTATTTCATTTTTTGTTTGTTTTTGTGGGTACCGGGACTCAAACTCAGGACTTCGCATTTGCCAGCAGGCGCTTGTGCCGCTGAGCGATATCACTGGCCCTTTTTTTCCTTTATGTGGGTTCCGGGAGTCGAACTCAGGACCTCGTGCTTACCAGGCAAGCACTTACGCTGCTGAGCCATCTCACTGGCCCTCATGAATTATTTTAGATCCTTATATTTTTTGAAAAATTACTTCTTGGCCTTCTGAATGTTAAAATATTTCCTTGACATTGCTCCACTACAAACCAATCTCTGACTTACTTCTCTTGAAGATTCAAGCGAAGTATTCAATTCCTGAGCAAAATCCTACTCTACAAGCAGACTCTTGTTCTCCTAATTTACGAAAAAGGTAAGTATCATGTTACATATCTAAATGTTGACTAATTGTGTCTGGAAGATGAGTGTTACGCTTACACTTTATTGTGATGCTGGGAAGAGGCCTTTCTGAGATATGGTCTCATCATTACTTTTCTGTTTATTTGTTTCAGCACCATAAAAGAAGCAAAAATGATGAATGAACAGAGCAAACAAAAGTTGAATGTGGGAAATGCACAAGTTTCTTCCTTTAATTTTAGGACTTCCGAAATAAGCACAAAGGAAGACTTAGTTTTGCACCCTGCTAAATCAAGTCCGTCTTTGGACTTTTTGGAGCTAAATTATGGTTGTGACAAAAATGTTGACACAACCAAGAAATGGCAGACAAAGACATTATCAACAGTTGGGGAACCTCTTCAGAAGCATAAAAGTTTGGACTTTGGCTCCATTTTGTTGGGGGCGTGTCCTAATTCTCAATCTAGAAATGTAGCAGGAACATGTTTGAATTCAAAGGGGTCAATAACACGAACCAAATCAACTCCCTTTGAATCGATACAGCAGAGAAAGACTGAGGAGCTGGACATTAAGGAAAATTTTTCGTGTTTGGTATCTCGAGCACACAATTCTTATCTTGTGGAGTTCCAGGCTAAAAAAGTGACACATGTTTCTTCAGAAGAACTGAATTATTCACTGCTGTGTGACTCTAACCACCAAATGAATGATGCCTCAAATGTAAAGCATCATGGCTCTAGTGCTCTGAGTGTACCTTCTTGCATGTCTTTAGTGGAAGATCCTTATTTTTCATCGTTACTTCCAAGTAGTGCTGATTCTAAGGTGTCTCTTGATTTACCCGAGAAGCAAGATGGAACTGTTTTTCCTTGCTCTTCGTTGCCAGCGTCCTCTACAACCCTCTTTTCGTATTACCACTCAAGTGACTCTTTAGCATTGAATCCTCTCACCAATTTTTCCCCACGACTGAACCAAGAGACAGCTGCAGTGGGTAAGTTATTTTTTAAAGTTTGCATGCCATTTTAGATTTTACTCTGTTTCTATAGAATATTTGATGTCTTCTTAACCTACCCCTTCTCCTCCTCTGCTTGTCTTTCTTTTTCCTTCTCCTCCTCAAAGAAATAAATTCTAGGAGTGTTTTAAAGATGTGATAAGTTGGAAACAGCATCAAAAATATAATAGTCCATGAAATAGACACTAGTAGAGGCAGTCAGATCTGGTACAGGATCTGTGCCAATGGGAGGGCTTCTAACAAGGCAAAACTTACCAGGGCCCACAGTTTACCCTTAAGAAACAACTTCCAAAAAATGGCAAAAAACAAAAAAAAAAAAGAATTCTGATCAACAGAACCACATCTTCACCCAAAATTTTTGTTGTACAATTGGGTGGCTATAATGAGTTGAACATCTGGTTAAGCATTGAAATCTTTTCCTGTGGGAGTTAGAAGGGGAGAACTTTGTTTCCTGCCTTTTTTTAGGAGATGATAATATCTGTTGGGTGTTTTGTATGGAATTTTAGTCCTCATTTACACTTTCGGTTTTGTATGGAATTTTATAGCACACCTTTACTTTCATACTTGATACCTCTTTTATAATTCTGGATTTTTACATGTTATATATATTGTTTTGTTGAACTGAATTGTCTGAGAGTAGAAATGAATATCTATTCAGAGATTATTATACTTATTTTTGTTTTGTTTTGTGGTGCAGGGGATTGAACTCAGGGCCTTGTGCATTTTAGGTAAGCGCTGTACCACTGAGCTACATTCCCAGCCCAGATTACAATAATTTATGTGGAAGAAGATGAGGGAAAGCAAAGAGCAAGTTCAACACTCTTAGATAATTTATAAAGATCATTCTACTTAGGTAGGAAGTGAAGAACACTTTTGCTCAATAATATTATTGAATGTTCAGGTGTGTGTGTGTGTTTGGTGTCTGTGTGTGTGTGGTACTGGGGATTAAACCCAAATCCTTCCTACTGAGCTACATCCCCAACCCTTTTTTAAATTTTCTGTTTTGAGACAAGGTCTTGGTATGTCGCTAAATTGCCCAGGCTGGGCTTGAACTTGAGATCCTTCTGTCTCAGTCTCCCAGAGGACTGGAATTATAGGCATGCACCATTACACCTGTCTAGAGTTTTCCTTTTTATTTATTTATTTTTTTGTGCTGGGGATTGAATCCAGGGCTTCATGCATCCTGGGTGAGCATTCTAGCTGTGAACCACATCCCAACCCATATATAAAACTTCTTAGTAGATGTGTAGATCATTTGTAGCTTTATTGCAAAAAATTTTATATGAATTTAGAAAGTTTCTTATTTGATTGAATTATTTTACATGCTTTGTTATAAACTTTGTTTTACACTTTTATATTCTTTGTTTATAGATTTGTTTTACAATTTAAGAATATTTTATTTTTCTAGGTCACCATAATACCTTAGACTTCTCAAAGTAGTAATATAATTTAAAAAATAATTCTTATTTTCAGGGATTGTAACAACATTGACATGGGCCATCTGGTGGCTGTTTCTCATAATAGCACTTAAAATTTCTGTACAAATTCTGAATGTTTCTATAGAAATATAGAAAACCAGGTAAAACTATTGCTTTGTAAAAGCAGAAAACATGGGCCGGTGAGACGGCTCAGCGGCTTAAGCGCCTGCCTTGCAAGCGCGAAGGCCCGAGTTCGACTCCCGGATCCCACATACGAAAAAGGGGCCGGTGATATCGCTCAGCGGCACGGGTGCCTGTTGGTGCGCGAGGTCCTGAGGTCGTCCCCCCGGTACCCACAAAAAAAAAAAAAAAAAAAAAAAAAAAAGCAGAAAACATGTATATTCTTGGGTTCTGTGTGGAACAAAGAAGGGATACTAAAATTTTACCTACACTGTAACTGAATCTTTGCCATCCAAGTGTCTTATAGGACTTTATTATATATTTTATATTAAAGAAAAAGAGTAATGTAGAAAACAATCTTGATACTTAGTGACTCAGTGAAAATAATTTTTGGCTTTTAAAACAGATGATACATTTTAAAGAACAAGAAAAACCTCCCAAGTTTGTACCTAAAGACAAATTTATTGTGATTCTTTCCTTGAGTGAACGAGTACCAGCTAAATTACTGTTAATGGTGTTTAATGGAATTTAAATGCACATTCTGTTAAATTTACAGTAAGGGTTAGATTAGAATATATGGAATTCTTTTGGATTGTTCTAACCAAAAACTGCGGTTATATTTCTGACATTCTGGATAGCAGCTTCTCCAAAGATAGATGATGAAATCCCCCCTCCACTTCCTGAACGAACACCTGAATCTTTTATCGTGGTAGAGGAAGCGGGTGAGTACAATTCAGTAAGTATGAAGCGTATCACTTCTCAGGTCTCCTCAGTGTTGTGTGTGCTACATTTGATCTCTAGAAGATCAACACGACTCCTAAGAGTTGGGCCATATTCACTTTCTTCCAGGAGAATTACCGCCAAGTGTACCCAGATCTTTATCTTCACCTGTGAAGGTAAATATTGGAACGTCGCTGGAATGGAGCGGAACATCTGCATCAAAGACATCTGATGACTCTCTGAGACTTAGGCCAAGCAAGGTCAATAACTTTTTTCTGACTTCTTGTCTTAATCACTTTCTTTTTCTTTGGGACAAAATACCCAACACTTGCAGCTTAAAGGACGAAAAGTTTATTTTGGCTCACAGTTTGTAGATTTTTCAGTCCATAATCAGCTGGCTCCAAGGCAAGGCAGCATGACAGAGGGGCATGGAGGAGGAAGAGCTGCTCACCTCATGATGACCAGGAAGCCTAGAGAGAAGGCAGGAACTGGGGAGGGAGATAAACCTTTGCAGGCCACAGCCCCAGTGACCCCTCTCTCCTGACCAGACCGCACCTCCTCCTAACAGCAAGTCAGCTATAAGCCCCCATCATCCAATCACCTTCCAAAAGCACTGCCTCTGAGCACGTGAGGCTCTTGGGGGACATCTAGATATAAACCATAACACTTCTCATTTGGATTCAACAGACTATATTTTTATTCCACTTATTTTTAACATCTATCATTCAATAATATTAAGTAGATCTTAAATATAAAACAAGATGTGGGGAATGAGAAAGATGTATAAGACACAATTCTTATTCTTAAGAAACTTAGAGGGGCCGGGGGTATAGCTCAGCGGTGCAGTGCCTGCCTGGCAAGTGCGAGGTCCTGAGTTCAATTCCCGTACCCACCCCCCCGAAAAAAAAAAAAAAAAGAAACTTAGAGTTGGCCTGGGCTGGTGGCACATGCCTGTAATCCTAGCACTTGAGAGGCTGAGGCAGGAGGATCGCTGTGAGTTCAAGGCCAGCCTGGGCTACATAGTGAGTTCAAGGTCAGCCTGAACTACATAGTCAGACCCGTCTCAAAAAACCAACGAACCAACCAAACAAAAAACCTGAAAAACTTATAGTTGAGATATAGAATGTATACATAGTCTTTATTTTCATCTCTTTCTATATTGTTATGTTGTAACAAGGCAAATATGATCAATGTTATAAAAACAGAGATTCAAAGTACTGGAAATCCCTTCGTATTGGAAGAAATCAAGGAGACTTAGTGAATGAGGAAGCACTGAGCTGATTCTTGAAGAACAGTTGAGGCAAAATAAATGTTTCATAAGTAGGTAGCTTGTTCATTGTAGTCATTTCATAGTCTATATCATATTAACTGTGAAAATGTATTACAAAGAGTGATTTTTTTAATGGCATGCATATTGCTTAAAATAACCCTTTAGAATAATGTGCCCTCTTTCTGGAAAAAATAACTATACTTCTAACGATCTTTTGTGTGTATTTTTTGAACCAACTATATTAAAATGTCAGGGATCAAAAGAGTAATTAACAAACACTTAAAAGTCCTTACTGTTCTAATACTGGGGAAAATATTTTCTACTTTTCAAAATTATAATTTTAGTGCTAAGTGTGGTTGTACACACCTGTAATTACAGATACTTGGGAGAATGAGGCAAAAGGATTCCAAGTTTGAAGCCAGCCTTAGCAACTTAGTGAGATCCTGTATCAAAATAAATTAATAAGAGTTCGGGATGTAGTTTATTTGTAGAACACTTGCATAACGGAATCAAGGCTCTGGTTCAATCCTCAATACAATAAATAAATAAATAAATAAGTTTAATGTACTAGTAACTGTTATTATTGTTAGTAATATGCACATATATAGTGGTCTTTATCCTAATGCTTATAGGAAAGAACAATCACTCCTTCTCCTTTTTCAATGTCATGAAGTAACTACAATTTTAATAATTTTTTTTTTTTGTGGGTACCGGGGGGTCGACCTCAGGACCTCGCATGCCAGCAGGCACCCGTGCCACTGAGCGATATCACCGGCCCTTTTTTCGTATGTGGGTTCCGGGAGTCGAACTCGGGCCCTCGCGCTTGCCGGGCAGGCGCTTAAGCCGCTGAGCCATCTCACTGGCCCCAATTTCAATAATTTATCTCCAAATAAATTTTCAGGAAAATGTTCTAAGTAGAAAAGAAGTTAGAAGGATCAATTTAGGACTAATAGTCATATGATATAAAAATCACTGTAAGAGTTAAGGATATCTTTTTATAATTCAACACACTTACTAATTAGGAAAAATAGGATCTACATTTCATAACTATCTCTATAGGTATATGAAATATAATTTTCAAAAATGCTATTTTTGCTTTGAATTTGTATAATGTATATACATATTCTTATTTTTTTTTTTTTTCCTTTTTCTTTTAGAGTGTAAAACTCCGGAGTTCCAAAGCAGGTAAGTTTTTTTTTTTGGCTTTAGATGATACTTAGTGTTAAGAATCTATCTTTAAGAACAGCTCACTAAGTTTAGAGTAATTCACCTAAAGAGGCCTCATGATTCTCATAATAAGTGCTGCTATTTATTGATTTATGCGTGGTTTTGCCAGACTAGGAATTTTGTTGTCTTATGGGCAAGGCGAAGTTAGGATTTTAAAATTCTGCTCCTTCATATATACTTTTTTTTTTTTTTTTGTGGGTACCGGGGCGTCGACCTCAGGACCTCTTGCGCCAACAGGCACCCGTGCCGCTGAGCGATATCACTGGCCCCTTTTTCGTATGTGGGATCCGGGAGTCGAACTCGGGCCCTCGCGCTTGCAAGGCAGGCGCTTACGCCGCTGAGCCATCTCACCGGCCCTCCTTCATATATACTTTTAAAAAATATTATTTCAGATAGGATCTTTTAAAATTGAATAGCCAAAGCAAACTTGAGCAAAAAGAACAAAGCCAAAAGCATTACACTACCTGACTTGAAAATAATAGTACAAAGCTCTAATAATCAAAATAGCATGGTATTAGCATAAAAATAGACATATAGACTGAGGAACAAATGGAACAGAATGGCATTTACAGCCAACTGATTTTTAACAAAGGTGCTATGAATACACATTGGAAAAAGGATGGCATTTTCAATAAATGGTGCTGGGAAAATTGGGTACCTATGTGCAGAGGAAAAACACTAGACCTCCATTTCATCAACTCAACATGGATGAAAGACTTAAATGTAAGACCTGGAACTATGAAACTACTAGTAGAAAACAGGAGAAATGTTTTAGGACATTGGAATGGGCAAGAATTTTTTTGTAGTAAGACTCCAAAAGCATAGGAAACAAAAAAGCAAAAGTAGACAAAATGGGATTATATTAAATAAAAAAGCTGTGCTCAGCAAATGAAACAGTCATCAGAGTGAAGAGACAATCTCTGGAATGGAAGAAAATATTTGCAAACTGTACATCTGTCAAGGGGTAAATATCCAGAATATGTAAGGAACTAAAAAAACCCAATAGCAAAAAAATAAAATAAAATAAAATAAAATAAATAATAAAAACTCAGATTAAAAATGGGCAATAGATCAGACAGGTGTGGTAGGACATGTCTATAATCCCAGCATTCTGGGAGGTGAAGGCAAGGGGATCACAAGTTTGAGCCCAGTCTGGGCAACTTAATGACTTAGTGAGACCCTGTCTCAAAATAAAAATTTTGAAAAGGGCTAGGGCTGTAGTTTCGGATGAAGTCCCTGGGTTGAATCCCCAGCACTGAAGGAGGCCTGGGATGGGGGAAGGCAATAGTCCCAAGTGAATATTTCTTAAAGAAGACATAGCAATGGCCAACAGGTGTATGAAAAGATACTCAACATCTCTAATCATTAGGGAAATGCAAGTCAAAACCACACTGAAGTGTCACCTTACCTCAGTAAGAATAGCCATTATCATAAAGACAAAAGAAAACAGGTGCTGGTAAAAAAAGGAAGCCCTTATATACTGTTGGTGGGAATGTAAATTGTTACAGCCATTATTAAAAAACTACAAAGTTTCATCAAAAAATTAAAAATAGAACTTCCATATGATTCAGCAGTGCCACTACTAGGTCTATATCCAAAGGAAATGAAGCCAGTATGTTGAAGAGACATCTGGAGTCCCATGTTTACTGCAGAACTATTCACAACAGCCAAGAAATGGCAACAACCTAAGTGTCCACTAACTGATGAATGAATAAAGAAAGTGTGATACATATACACAGTGAAATACTCTTCATCCATCAAAAAAGATGAAATCCTATATTTGCAACAATAAGGCTGGAACTGGTGTGAAAGTGTACCTCAGTGGTAGAGTGCTTGCCTAGCATGCACGAGACCCTCAGTTCAATCCCCAGCACCACTAAATAAATAAATAACACCCAACAAAAACCAATATGGTTTGAGGTGGAGGGAGATTATGTTAAGTGAAACAAATCAGGCACAGAAAGACAAGTACTGCATGATATCACCCATATGTGGAATCTAAAAGAGTTGATCTCATAGCAGTTGTGAGTAGAATGGTTCTTACCAGACACCGGAGGAGAGCAGTAGGAAACAGAGATGGAAAAGTTTGATCAATGGATACTGAGTTATAATTACATAGAAATAAGAAGCTCTAGTGTGCTATTGCACAGCAGGATGACTACAGATAACTATTATATACTGTATATTTCAAAAGGCTAGAAGAAAGGACATGTTTTCATCATAAAGAAATGATAAATATTTGAGGAGATATGTTTAATCTGATTTAAACATCACATAATGCATACATATATTGAAACATCACATACTATCTCATTAATATATGCAAGTTTTATGTTTTCATGGTTTTTTTTTTTTGGTTTTGGTTTTGTTTTGTTTGAGACAGGATCTTGCTGTGTAGTCCAGGCTGGCCTTGAACTTGCTTATGTAGCCCCAGGCTGGCCTCAAACTCATGGCGATCCTGCTGCCTCAGTCTCCTGAGTGCTGGGATTACAGGTGTGTGCCACCATGCCCAGCTTCATGTATCAATTAAAATAAATTTAATTTAAAAATTTAGTAGCATTTCCATCATACAGACTTTACCATTGTTAACAGCGTGATTGTAAAAAGTTACTTCTGGCCACTTGGTGTTTGGCTTGCCATTTCATTTCTAGTACTTTCTTGAGCTTTGCTTACTTTATATACATTTAGCAACAGTTATAGCTAATATAATATTGCAGGTTAGAAAACAGGCTTTGGAATCAGGCAGGTTTTAATTCAAACCCCAGTATACCACAAATTATCAAAATGCATAACCTTGTTTAAATTACGTATTTTCTCTGAATTGTTGATTTTTCTCATTTATGAGGATACTAAAACTACTCAGAGGATTTTTGTGAGGATTAATTGAGATAAGCTTTTAGGACAGTGCTTATTAAATAACATACTGTCATTAAATGTTGCCTATTATAAATTTTATTAGCTAATCATTAAATGAGCATTTACTAAACAAATTCTGTGCACCTTACACAATGTTAGAATAGGCAGAGTATATAATAAAAAGCACTACCTAATGCTTATATTCAAATTGAGTAATAAAATTAATATCCATGTGGAACCATGAAGTGATAGTCCCTGAGGCGCTGAGTATAAACACCAGTGGTCTGAATAAAAGGAATGGTATCACTGGAGTGGTTAGGAAGGGCTTCACTGACAGAAGAACAATTTTTTAAGAACCCAAATAGACAGAAAAGAGGAGGGAATTCCAGGAGCAGTGAATGATCAGCCTACTGATGACTCAAACATAGAGATGAACATGATGTGTGCAGAGATATAGATCAAGTCACTTATTATACAGTGGTGTTGGGGTTTGAACCCAAGGCCTTGCACACACTAGGCAAGTGCTCTGCCATTGAACTATACCCACACCCCATGAGTATGTTACTTTTATTGCAATAGAAGTTCTAGTTTGTGAGACAGAGAAAATAAATCTGGGTAGATAAGACATGGCCAATACCGAAGGACTTAAGAGGGAGTCAGATGAAATATCCAGGATAGGCAAATCCATAAAGACAGAAAGCAGATTAATGGTTGCCAGTTGTAGGGGAAAGAGGGAGTAGAGAATTATTACTCAGCTGGGCATGGTGGTGTAAGCCTGTAATCCTACCACTTGAGAGGCTGAGGCAGAAGGATTGCAGCGAGTTTGAGGCCAGCCTGGGCTATATAGTGAGTTCAAGGCCAGCCTGAACTTCACAGCAAGACTCTGTCTCAGAAAACGAAACAAAACAAAACAAAACAAAACAAAACAAAACAAAACAGAATGATTACTTAATGGGTGCAGAGCTTCCTTTCAGGATGATAAAAATATTCTGGAATTAGATAGTGGTAATGATCCCACAATACTGTGAATGTACTACTGTCATTAATGGTAAAGCTTACCTGTATTTTACAACATACACTAAGGTAGGCAGAGGACTTAAGATTTAATTCAGTAAATAATAGAATTGTGAATCCTTGACTGAAGGAGTATTAAGATGAAATGGGTCAGGTGTGGTAGTGCATGGCTGTAATCCTAGCACAGAAGAAGGTTAGGCAGGAGGATAGCAATCTCAAGTCCCATCTGGCTAATTTAGTGAGATCGCGTCTCAAAATAAAAGATTAAAGGTAGAGCTCAGTAATAGAGCACTCTTAGGTTTGATATCCAGTGCCACCAGAACAAAACAAACAACCCCCCCCCCCCGAACAGATGAAATGGTATTTTAGGAAGATATCTGCTAGGATATTGTTACCGATAGCATTAGTTCTCAGAATATTTCCTAACAGCAAATTGGAAGATAATAAACTACTTCAATGCAGTTATATCAAATATTTATTAAATTCCTGTTATATGCCAGGTATTGCATTAGGTGCTGGAAATTACTACTGTACTTTTGCATATTACCTAGCATATAAGAAATAAGAAAACTTGAGGCCAGGCATGATGGCACGTGCCTGTAAACTCAGCACTCTGGGAGGCTGAGGTAGGATAATTGCAAGTTTGAACCCAGCCTGTGTAATTAGCGACTTAGCAAGGTCCCATCACAAAATAAAAATATTAAAAAGGTTTGGGGGTGTAGCTCAGTGTGAAGGCCCTGGGCTCTTCAGTACGAATGAAAGAAAGAAAGAAAGAAAGAAAGAAAGAAAGAAAGAAAGAAAGAAAGAAAGAAAGAAAGAAAGAAAGAAAGAAAGAAAAAAGAAATAAGAAAACTTGCTTTATAGACAAATTCTAAGGCTTAAAAAAACAGTGAAACTCTAGTATTTAAATGCATTTTCATTTTCAAAATGTATTAATATACTGTAAAATAATACTCAGCACTGTATGATAAGAAGCTTATATCAATAAACATCATTTGTATCTTTAGTTTACATCATGGGAAAACAGCTCCATTAACAATATTTATCATGGAAAATTTCAAACACATATTTTAAATCTACCATAATAATATTATCATACCTATAAAACTAATAATAATTCCTTAAGATTATCTAATATTTAGGCTTTGTTCAACTTTCTCCAATTGCTTCATAAAATGCCTTTTTATAGTTGATTTATCTGGATTTGAAGTTTACATATTGTATTTGATTTATATGTTTCCTAACACTTAAAATCTGTAACAGTTCTTTCTTTTTTTTTTTTTTTTTGTGGGTACCGGGGGTCGACCTCAGGACCTCGCGCGCCAGCAGGCGCCCGTGCCACTTAGCGATATCACCGGCCCTTTTTTCGTATGTGGGTACTGGGAGTCGAACTCAGGACCTCGCGCTTGCCAGGCAGGCGCTTATGCCGCTGAGCCATCTCACCGGCCCCAGTTCTTTCTTTTTTATATTTTTTCATGATATTTATTTGTTGAAGAGAGTGGATAATTTGTCCTTAAGAGTGCTTAACCTTCTGGTTTTGACTAATTGTATTCCCATGTTTTTATTTAACATGTCCCTCTATCTCCAGTATTTCTTGTAAAATAGTAGTTAGATCTAGAAGCTTGATTAAATTCAGTTTTAATTTCTTTGGAAGAATACATCTGTAGGTGATCTGTAAGTTTTTGGTGAACTGTAGCCTTGCTGGGTAAAAAGGCAGAAAGACGAAGTTCCTGAGTGTGGTAATAGTTGAAATAATTTTTTATTTGGTAGCTGTAGGTTAAGATTGACTAATTGCAAAAATTATGCAATGCCAAAAAGGGTCTTGATTCATGATTTTTGATTGATAGATTTCTTTGATTTGTTGTATACTTTTCCCATTATAGTTCTGCGTCAAGATTCATCTCCTTCTCCACCTCCACTCCCAGAAAGAACTTTAGAGTCCTTCTTTCTTGCTGATGAAGATTGTAAGTGGTAGTACATACTTTCTTTCCAAAAAGTAATAAAAATGAGTATGTTAAAAGGTTAGCAACAAAGTAAGACCTAAATGGAAAAGGTACAAAAAAATGATTCAATAAGATAAAATACATTTCTAAAGCCCACAATATACAGCAAGATTAATGCCTTAAAAAGCCAAGAATTATTGAATATATACTACATGTAACCCAAAGGCTTAAGAAACTATGCACAAAACACTTTTTCTCTTTTTTATTTTTTTAAGGTATGCAGACCCAATCTACAGAAACATATTCAATTAGCTGTCCTGAAACCATGGAAAATTCAACGTCTTCAAAACAAATAATGAAGACTCCTGGAAAAAATTTCACAAGGAGTAAGGTAAAAAAAAAAAAAAAAGTGGAAGATTCAGAAAATATGCCAGAAGCTTTCCTTACCGAAGATTTTTTTCCTTTCCCAGCATTAATACAGAAAATTAGAGTAAATATTTTTACTCAAATGAATTGATGATCTCACAACAATCAAAATTAATAAAAAGAAACCAGTTAAATGTGGTGCCTCATACTTGTAATCCCAGCTATTTGGGAGGCTGAGGCAGGAGGATCACAATTTCAAGATCAGCCTGGGCAATTTAGTGAGACCTTGTCTCAAAAAAAAAAAACAAAACCCCAAAAAACAAAAAAAGAAAACCAAAAAAAAAGGATGGGGGTGTGGCTCAGGGCTTGTGTACCTGTCTAGCATACTCGAGGCCCTGGGTTCAATCTCTTGTGCAGCAAACCACCAACCAACAAAACACACAAAAGAAAATACCACTACATTAAGAATTTATTTCTCCCTGAGGCTGACTTATAAATTTAAAAATATGCTCAATAAAACTACCAACTTGTTTATTCCTGGGACTAGACAAACTGAAAGTTCATCTGGGTGAGGAGCGGAGATCAAGAACAGCCAAAAAATTGCAAACAAGCAAGCAAGGAAACAAATGCAATGAATGGAGGGTAGCCTTACTGGATATTAAAACATTGTAAAGCCACAATAATTAAAGTGATATGATGTTGGCGAATGAAAAGAAACACATGCCTATAGAATAGAAGGGAAGTCCAGAAATAGGTCCCAAATATTTTGGAATTTACTATATAACCCAGATGTACCTAAAATCAGGTGATAAGGATGGATGATTTAATAATTTTTGTTGGATTAGGTAGCCAACCACCTAAAAAAAATAGTACGAGTCATAACTCACTTCTACACCAGAATAAATTCTAGATGGCTTAAAGATTTACATGTTAAAATACACACAACACACACACACACACACACACACACACACACCCCTTCCAATCTATACAAGTACTAAAATATCTTGAAAAGATATATCTTGAAAAGATATATCTTGAAAAGATATATCTTGAAAAGATTCCTTTATAATCCTAAAAGATTCAGGACCTTTATAACTATGACTAACTATTCAGAAACTGTAACAAAAAAGACATATAAATTCAAACTAAATGAAACAGAAAACTTCTGCATGGTGAAAAAACAAAAGATAGCCAGGCATAGTGGTGCATGCCTATAATTCCAGCACTCTGGGAGGTTGAGACAAAAGGATCATGAATTGAAACCCAGCTTGGGCAATTTAGCAATTTAGTGACACCGTCTCAAAAAAACAATAGCTCACTACAAAAGTCTTGGGTTCAATCTCTAATACTGAAAAAAAAAATGTTGGATGGGAGTGTGTGTGTGTGTGTGTGTGTTTCAGAAGGTTGGGCATGGTGGCACACACTGTAATCCCAGCATTGGAAAGGCTGAGGCAGGAGGATCATCGCAAGTTCAAGGCCAGCCTGGACTACATAGCAAGACCCTGTCTCAAAAAAATAAAAAACAAAATAGAATTCAAATTTGAAATAGAATAGTCTTCTGAAAAAAAAGACAAATAGCAAAATGGAGAAAAATATCTTCAATGGCCATCATAGCCTTGAAGGTATTTGTCTAATATATGAAGAACTGCTAGAAATTCATAAACAATAATAGCCCTAGAAAAAAATACACATGTAGATAATTCAAAGAAAATAAAAGAGCACGGTCTGCCCTTTAAACATTTGATATGCTCAACCTCATTCATAATAAGAGAAACACAGATTAAAACCACAGTGACATATTGTTTTTCATCTGTCAGAAAGGCAAATTCCAAAAGTGTGATTACACTCTCTTTTATGGACACTATGGCTATGGGAAATAAGCATATGCCTATTTTGTGTGTGTGTGTGTGTGTGTGTGTGTGTGTGTGTGTGTGCGCGCATGTGTGTGTGGGGTCATCAAGCACTGAACCCACAGCCTGTGCATTGAGCTGCATCCCCAGCTGTTTTTTACTTTTTATTTTGAGACAGGGTCCTATTAAGTCGCTAAGCCTCCCAGAGTGCTGGGATTACAGGGATGCACTACAAAGTCTAGCCTGCATGTGCCTACTTTGTTGGAAATGTAAAGTGGTATAACTTCTATTTTTTTTTCTTACCTAAATGGTACAACTTCTATGGAGAGCAATTTAGCAATATGAAAATTACAAACGCATATATCCTTTTACCTAACAATTTCACTTCTAGGAATTTATTTTACATATATGCTTATATACACATGAAATTACATGTATACCAGGTACTCACTGCAGCATTATTTATAAGAACAGATGATGAGGAAACAACATGAATGTTAATCATTAGAGGAACCAATTAAATAAATTATAAATTGTACTATATGCATATGTATAATGGGATACTATGCAGCTAAAAAAGAAATGAAAACTCAAATGTTTCTATATGTGTACTTACTTAAATTTTCATAAGTAATTCTGGAGGGATACATAAGAAACTAAGCTATATATGGGAAGGTTAGAAACTGAACAGATGGAGAACAGGATGAAAGCATTGTGTGTGTGTGTGTGTGTGTGCGCGCATGTGTGTGTGTTTCAGGATACTGCTGTTTTGCCCAGGCTGACCTCAAAGTTATAATCCTGTTGCTTCAGCCTCCTGAGTAGCTAGGACTACAGTCATGCACCACTACATCCAGCATGGATGAGAATATTTTTACTAAGATGTTTGAATTGTAAATAAATAATTTTCTACAAACCTAAAAATGTTTCAGAAAAGAATTTCTGAAATATTTTGTAGAATATCATATTTCTGTTAGGTGTTAGGAAAGTAGGTATGTCATAAATGACATCTGCTCTTGAAAGACCTGCTCTTGAAAAGAATATGTAGTTAATCTGTTGGAGCAGAGCACCTATATGAGGCCCATATGAAAATTATCAAGAAGAATACAGTAACTATGAAATAGATTAAAAACATACCTGTCGAGGAAATGTGAAGGAAAGAAGAAATTTGAGTAGGTTACTGGAAAAGGTAAGGTAGAGATGCCGCCACAAAGAAGGCTGAGGACATGGTTTGCTGAAAGGTGGGAAAAAGGCAGCGTGGCTGATCATATGGAAGTGGGCCTAACAGAAAGCTGAGTACAGATTATGATTGGCAAAAATTCCTGGCTGGAATGGGAATGACTATGTATCACAGCTATTTTCAGAAGCCGTTGTGGGTTCTGGAATGTTCCTAATAAAAGAGAGAAGTAGGAACTTCATTTTCCCTCCTGACACTCCGATAGCATTATTTTAAATATGTAGCTTGATACTTATTATACAGGTGGGAAAAATAGCAAGATTAAAATCAAGTGGAGATTTCATACTGAATTAAAAATGGCAAGATGAAAAAATAATTTTGTGTTTCCTGGCTATTTTTAAGGAAATTAATCCTTTTGACTTATTTCTATTTAATTGTTTTGAATTTTAGAGAAAAACTAATTTTTTCCTTTTGCTCACTTTTGCAGAGTTTGAAAATTTTGCGAAACATGAAGAAGAGTAAGTTTCTTTGTGCTTATTTTAATATATATAAATATATATATATATATACATTACTTTTGCATAATTTTTCCTTTTATAGCCAGCCAATCAGCCTGTGAAAATATTAACAATTATTCCCAAACAGAGGCTCCATAGGTTCCTATGGATCAGAACACTTACCCTTGGGCCTCGTACTTTGCTGGGCTTCACAGTACCAGGATCGGTCTGAGAGTATGGGAAGGAAGTTTCTCTGGTTACAGACAGAAAATGATTAGTACAATGGTATTTTCTACCCATTTTAAGATGCTGTCATACACATATGCTATTTAAATTTCCCAGCAGTCTAAATTCAAAAGTATTTTCTTTCAAAATAGTCATAGTAAAACATATTGTGAAACAAATGTGTTGATTTAATGAAATAAGCAAAGCATTGACACATTTCCATTTTCAAGCATTATTAGCAGTATAAGTCTGTTGCTTACTATTTTTGCTATATTGCTATGAAAATAAAACTCATAGACGCTTGAAACTTTGGGGAATTAGCTTAGAAATCCTTATTTACAAATGCAAAGTGTGTAAAACATATGCCTCTTACAAATTTGACCATTTGGTTAATTGTGAAGAACTAAACAGTTAGTTGATACTGTACTGGTGCTAAATGGAGGGACAAAAGAGCACCAAGAAAACATAGTCTAAATAAGAAGGTTGACAGCAGTGCTGTACTCTCCACCCATCCATAAATTCCACGTTATTGATAGTTTGTCACCATTGTCATCAGACTTGACCTTTAAGATGAACTGATTTCTCACTCATGATGACTAAAGTATGGTTGGAAACTATACTCTTTTCCTTAAAGACAGTCAAATGAAAATTTAAACATTTCCAAGGGAAATTATGGTAGGAAACAGGTAAAATGAAATAGACTTTAAAAGCAAAGAAATGAGTGACCTGAATGAGTCAGCCAAAGATTGATTTGATCAGCTTAGCTTATAAAATACTCAATTTTCTTCCTCTAGCTGATATCGCAGTGCTGTCTCAGAATATCAAACAAGAAACATAAACTTCAAGTGGATTTATATTAGATCAGCCTCTGGATATGATGGGGCTCTGAGTCAGAGTCTTATTTCTAAGTAAAAGCTAGGTCATTTCCTGGATCTAGGCTGGGTTGCATTTCCATTTTTCAGCTATCCTGGTTCTATGATCTTTTGTTCTTAAGGAAAGAACAACAGTTCCCCAAATTGAGCCTGAAGCTTTAGACTTATCCACCATATGTGTCCTCTGCCACTTGCTGATGGTTCATGAATCCAGATTCTGTTATGTCCTCCCTGGATCTCTTACTAGTGTGTAGTTAAAACTTTTAATGAAATTATCATTTTCATCTGTTATTTTAAACTAACATCCAAGGATAGTGTCATGCATTCATTTGTTTATTCAACGAATATCTGCTGAGTACCTACTACGTACCAAGCATTGTACAAAGTACTGAGAATATCATGGTAAACAGAATAGATATCCGATCTCAAGCCTTTGTGGAATTTAAGTCTAGTGAGGGATCCAGACATTTAAAAAGTAAATTTAGGCCAGATGTAGGGGTGCATTCCTGTAACCCCAGCACTTGGGAGGCTGAGGCAGGAGAATCGCCACAAGTTTTAAGGCCAGTGTGGGCTACATTGTGAGTTCAAGGCTAGCCTTAAACTGCACAGGTGACCCTGTCTCAAAAGACAAAACAAAACAAAACACAAAAGTAAATTTAGACATTAAACGAGTAAATACATACATAATACCACACTGTGATAAATGCTATGAAGGAAAACGAAAAAGCAACTATGAGAGAGGAAAACAAAGGTAATCCTCTTTAGAATGGGTGGTACATCCGGAAAAAGATGGCAGATCTGTAAGAAGCAGGCAGTGAACCTCTCCAAAAGTCGCCATCCGGACACTGGAATATAGTGACTGGAGGAGGACAAGTAAGAGGGAAATGGCTCCCATGGACCCAGGAAAGATCTGAAGTGCAGTTTGGGGCCCACGGAGAAAGTGAAGAGAGAAACTCCAATAAAGAAGAAGGAGGTGGCCACCGGCGCCTTTTCCCTGTGTCGGGAATCCCGACGCGACAGAAGTGGTTCAAATCTGCGGACACGCGGTGACTGCCGGCGCCCCCGGGGGCCTCCACGGAGGAACACAAGAAGCAGTGGTACAGAGAAGCGGCGGCTGTGAAGGACACACTGACTGGCGGTGAGTGCTGACACCCAGCCGTCAGGCGCACAAGAGAGCCACTAGCCGGGCGCCATTGTGGGGGGGCCAGCACCTGAGCTCAGAACTCAGGGCGGCCGCCACTCCATCCACGGCTCCAGTGGGGGCCTCCGCGGAGCAACGTGAGACGCCATGGTACAGAGAAGCACCAGCCGAGAAGGACACACTGACTGGCACTTTTCTTCCTGGTATTCCAAGACTGAGATTGTCTAAGGATCACAGAAAATACTGTGGCACAGAACCAAAGAACCAAGGACTGGGCCAAACAGGCAGCAACTTCTTATCTCCAACAAATTGAAGAGGTAGGATCTTGCAGCAGGCTCAAAACCCCAAAATAAGCTACACCTGGAAGATACCTCAGAGAAGTAGCCATCTCCTAAGAGTTTGAAATACTAGCAATAAAGCAACCTACCATAGGCAATTTACAAACAGCAACCCAGGAATTAAACTAAAGAAAGAAAAGAAAATGAGACGACACTTAAACAAGATGCAACCCCACACATCCAGTTCACCAAAGGCAAACCCAGGGGGCAGTGAGTTGGGACAACCGAAAGCCACCCACCTGACATCTCTGAAGTGGTAACAGCAAAGCAGTTGAATGAGGCTCTGGAAAAATTTAAATCAGAAATAATTTCTCAGATAACTGCAGAGATAATGTCCACAATGAAGACCATGCTTAAGGACATTAGAGCAGATACAGACAAAAAAATAGACGAGCTTAAGAAAATGATGGAAGCCATGAATGCTCAGCATAGGAAAGAAATGGAATCCATAAAGCAGATTCAAGCAGATATCCAGGAGAACAAAAATTCCATTGAAAGTATTTGTAGCAGATTAAGCCAATGTGAGGACAGGTTCTCAGGTATAGAAGACAGGCTTGCGATTAGGGATCATGAAAAGAAAGAATTCTTAAAAACAGCAAGGGACAATGAAAAATCAATCCAGCAGCTGCTAGATGATGCAAAGAAGAATAACTTAAGATTGATTGGAGTCAATGAAAAAGCAGGAGATAGCATAAATGACATCAGAACACTGTTCACAGACATTATCACAGAAAATTTCCCTGGTAGAGAAAAAGAATTTGACGTTCAGATAAGTGAGGCTTATAGAACTCCAATTAGCCATGATCAAAAAAAATCTTCAGCCAGGCATATCATAGTCAAGATTCCAGAAATTCAACAAAAGAGTAGAATCTTAAAAGCTGTTAGAGAAAAGAAACAAATCACCTATAAAGGAAAGCCCATCAGGATCACGGCGGACTTTTCAGCACAAACCCTCAAGTCAAGAAGAGCTTGGAATGATGTATTTCAAGTTCTAAAGGAAAATAATCTTCAACCTAGATTGATGTACCCCGCAAAATTATCTTTCAAAACTGATGGAGAAATAAAATATTTCCATGAAAAAGAACATGTGAGAAAATTTATAACCACCAAACCAGCACTCCAAAATGTTTTGAAGGACATTCTAGAAAGGGATAACAAGGACTACAACTCCAGAAACCCCAACAGAAGGAATCCACCAGACAGAGCAAATGATTAAAGAGAGGGAGGGAAAAATAAAAATTAAAAGAGGGGGAGCCAACAACAAGAAAATAACATGACAAGGATAAGTCAATACATATCAGTTTTAACCATTAATGTTAATGGTCTTAATTCACCAATCAAAAGGCACAGACTGGCCAATTGGATAAAAAGCAAGATCCAACAATATGCTGTATACAAGAAACACATTTAATTCAAAAAGAAATTCATAGACTGAAAGTCAAAGGATGGAAAACAATACTTCATGAGACAGGAACCCAGAAAAAAGCAGGGGTAGCTATTCTTTTTGCAGACAAAGTGAATTTCAAGCCAAGAATGATTCAGAGAGATAAAGAAGGTCACTACATCCTTGTAAAGGGAACAATCCAAGAGGAAGAGATAACAATCATAAATATATATGCAACAAATACCAGTGCACCCAACTATATAAAACAAATATTAATGGACATGAAAAATCAAATAACCACTAATACAATTGTATTGGGGGCTCTCAATACTCCACTGTCACAAAAAGACAGATGAACTAGACAAAAAAATCAACAATGAAATATTAGAACTGAACCAAACTTTTGAACAAATGGACTTAGTAGATGTCTACAGAGTGTTCCACCCCTCAACATCAGAATACACATACTTCTCAGCTGCACATTGGATGTTCTCCAAAATAGACCACATACTAGCTCATAAAACCTGCTTAAGTAAATGCAAAGTAATTGAAATTATCCCATGTATATTATCAGACCATAGTGCAATGCAATTGGAAATCAATGGCAAAAGAAACCACAAGAATTTGCTAAACACATGGAAATTAAATAGCACCCTACTGAACAACCAATGGGCCACAGATGAAATTAAAGAAGAAATTAGACAGTTTCTGCAACTGAAACATAACGACAGTACAACACACTGGAACTTATGGGATACAATGAAAGCAGTCCTAAGAGGGAAATTTATAGCATTAAATTCCTATATCAGGAAAACAGAGCAAGCACAAATAAATAACCTAATGGTGAACCTCAAACTTCTAGAAAAAGAAGAGCAGGCTATGCCAAAAGCTCATACAAGGGAGGAAATTATAAAGATCAGAGCAGAAATTAAAGTACTGGAGACTAAAAAAACAATACAAAGAATCAACAAATCAAAGAGTTGGTTCTTTGAAAGATTAAATAAAATCGACAAAACCTTATCCAACCTCATTAAAAAAAGGAAAGAAAGTACTCAAATCCACGCAATTAAGAATGAAAAGGGTGATATCACAACAGACCCTGCAGAAATCCAGAAGATCATCTGCACCTACTTTGAAAACCTGTATTTTAATAAGATGGAAAATGCAGAAGAAATGGACAGATTCCTAGATACATATGAATTACCAAAGCTCAACCAAGAAGATATAAAAATCCTAAATAAACCAATAACAATCAATGAAATCAAAGATGTAATTAAAAACCTCCCAACAAAGAAAAGCCCAGGCCCTGATGGATTCACTGCTGAATTCTACAAGAAATTTGGAGAAGACCTAACACCACTACTTCTCGAACTCTTTAATGAAATTGAAAGGGAAGCAATACTCCCAAATTCATTCCTGGAAGCAAGCATTATCCTGATACCAAAACCAGAGAAGGACCCAACTAAGAAAGAGAACTACAGGCCAATCTCCCTAATGAACATAGGTGCAAAAATCCTCAATAAGATACTGGCAAACAGAATGCAGCAAATCATCAAGAAGATTATACACCATGACCAAGTTGGATTCATCCCAGGGATGCAGGGATGGTTCAATATACGTAAATCAATAAATGTAATACACCATATTAACAGAACCAAGGACAAAAATCATATGATCATCTCAATAGATGGAGAAAAAGCTTTTGACAAAGTCCAGCACCCATTCATGATAAAAACCCTACAGAAAATTGGAATAGATGGTCTTTATCTCAATCTGATAAAAGCTATCTATGACAAACCAACAGCCAATATCATACTAAATGGCCAAAAACTGAAAGCCTTCCCTCTAAAATCAGGAATAAGACAAGGATATCCACTGTCCCCACTCTTATTCAACATAGTCCTGGAAACTTTAGCCAGAGCAATTAGACAAGAGAAAGAAATAAAAGGAATTATTATTGGAAAGGAAGAAGTTAAATTATCATTATTTGCAGACGACATGATACTCTACGTAGAAGACCCAAAAACTCCACTAAAAAATTGCTAGATTTAATAAGCAAATTCAGTAGTGTAGCTGGATACAAAGTCAATACTCAAAAATCAATAGCCTTCCTGCACACCAATAACAAACTCACTGAGAGAGAAATTAGGGAAACAACACCTTTTACAATCACATCTAAAAAAATGAAATACCTAGGAAACAATCTCACAAAGGAAGTAAAAGACCTCTACACTGAAAACTACAGTACTCTGAAAAAGGAGATTGAAGAGGATATCAGAAAATGGAAAGATATCCCTTGCTCTTGCGTCGTAAGAACCAATATAGTGAAAATGGCCATACTTCCAAAACTGTTATACAGATTTAATGCAATTCCAATCAAAATTCCAACAACATATCTCACAGAATTAGAGAAAACAATCCTAAAATTCATCTGGAACCAGAAGAGACCTAGAATAGCAAAGGCAATTCTGGGCAACAAAAGCAAGGCAGGGGGCATCATAATCCCTGATTTGAAATTATACTATAAAGCAACTGTGATAAAAACAGCGAGGTATTGGCAAAAAAACAGACCTGAAGATCAATGGAATAGAATAGAAGATGCAGAAACAACTCCAGACATACTAAGCCACCTTATCTTTTTTTTTTTTTTTTTTTTTTTTTTTTATTTTAAAGAGAAGAAAAAACAAAACAAATCAAAAGAAGAACAAATTTTCAAACAAACATAATAGGAGGGTAACAATGGTTAATACATTACGTATTACTATCTTTAAGTTAGTTATTCAGGACACCAGACATTAGCATTCAATTGTCCAAACATTATTGGCACAAACCTTACTCTTCAATGAACTAAGTAAAAATGGTAGTGTATCTATCTTAACCATCTTATATATATATATATATACAATTTTTTTCCCTTTCCCTTCTTTCTTTTCCCTATTCCAGTCTCTCTTTCCTTTTGACCAGTTTCTTTTTGATTCACCATGTCTATTGTACATTTTGGATCTTATTTACTCTTTCAGTTTCTCATACTAGAGAGATAATACGATGCTTACACATGTGCTTCTGGTTTATTTCACTTATGAGTATTTTCTCGAGTTGCATCCATTTACCTATAAAAGTCTCCAGTTTATCCTTCTTTATGGCTGAATAGTACTCCATTGTATAAAAATACCACATCTTTCTTATCCATTCCTCAGTTGATGGGCATTTGGGTTGTTTCCAAGATCTGTAAGCCACCTTATCTTTGACAAAGGTGCCAAACACATTCACTGGAAGAAAGCCTCTTTAATAAATGGTGCTGGAAAAGTTGGCTCTACACATGCTGAAGATTAAAATTTCACCGTGCACTAAACTAAATTCAAAATGGATCAAAGAACTAAATATTAAAACAGAAACATTAAATCTCCTGGAAAATAGAATAGGTAAAACTCTTGAAGACATTGGTGTAGGCAAAGACTTTATGAATAAAACCCCCATCGCACAGGAAGTATCACAAAGAATCAACAACTGGGATCTCATCTTATTAAAAAGCTTTTGCACAGCAAGAGAAACCACCAACAGAGTGAAGAGACAACCCACAACGTGGGAAAAAATGTTTGCCAGCTATTCCTCAGACAAAGGATTACTATCGAGAACATACAAAGAACTCAAAACAATCAGACCTCCCAAATTTAAAGACCCAATCCAAAAATGGGCATCTGAGATGAATAAACACTTCTCCGATAAAGAAATACAAAAGACAAATAAATATATGAAAAAATGTTCAACATCACTAGTCATTCGAGAGATGCAAATTAAAACAACACTGAGATTCCATCTCACCCCAGAAAGAATGGCTATTATCAAGAAGTCAACTAATAACAAATGCTGGAGGGGCTGTGGGGAAAAAGGAACCCTTCTTCACTGTTGGTGGGAGTGTCGACTGGTGCAGCCACTGTGGAAATCAGTGTGGAGACTCCTCAAAAAACTAGGATTGGAGGTCCCATTTGACCCAGCTATTCCCCTTCTGGGCATCTTCCCAGAAGAATTAAAAACATCGTACCACAGCGATATATGTGCACCCATATTTACAGCAACACAATTTGTAATAGCTAGATCATGGAAACAACCCAAATGCCCAGTAACCGAGGAATGGATAAAAAAGAGGTGGTATTTCTATACAATGGAGTACTACTCAGCCATAAAGAAAGATAAACTGGAAACTTTTATAGGTAAATGGATGCAACTCGAAAAAATACTTACAAGCAAAATAAACTGGATGCACATTTGTAAACATCGTATTGTCTCCCTAGTATGAAAATGCAATTTCACTGTGAGTATTCCATTCCTTAGTCTTCTATTTTTACCTAGCTTTTACATGGCTTAATCTTTTTTTTTTTTTTTTTTTTTTGTGGGTACCGGGGGGTCGACCTCAGGACCTCGCGCGCCAGCAGGCGCCCATGCCGCTGAGCGATATCACCGGCCCCTTTTTCGTATGTGGGATCCGGGAGTCGAACTCTGGCCCTCGTGCTTGCAAGGCAGGCGTTTAAGCTGCTGAGCCATCTCACCGGCCCTACATGGCTTAATCTTATACTGAGTAATATTTTTCTCCAAAAGGTATTTGTACATTCTCTAATGCTTGAGTTTGTTAATACATGAGAATGTTTACTTGTTGTCTTTAAAAAATAAATAAATAAATAAAATGGGTGGTACAGGAGGCCCCTTCTAAGGAAGTGAGACAGGAAGGAGCAGCCAGCCAGGTAAAGAATGGGGAGAAGATCAGTCCAGATAAAGGAAACAGCACATACAAAATCTTTGAGGCATAAAAGTTTTGTATGCTGTGGTAATCAAAGTAAGACATTGCTGTGGAGTAGTAAGTAAAGAAGAGATATAAGAAAGCTGAGGCTGGAAAGATGGCACAGAAATAGGTTCTTATGGGTCTTAAATAGAGTTTAGCCTAAGTGGAATGGAAAGCCCTAAAACAATTTTAAGCTGAGATGTTATGTGCTCTGTTTTATAAGAAGATCATTCTGGCTGCTGTATGGAGAATGAAGTATAGGTGACAAAAATAGGAGCTGTAAACTGGGATGCTCGATGCCGACTTTAGGTGGGAAACATCACTCAGAAGTCTTTCAGTTGCAAGTGACAGAAAACCCACTTAAGCTGAATGAAGTAGGAAAGAGGAGTTTATTGGCTTGTAACAAAGGGTTCTAATGATATAATCAGGACTTTCTCTCATTCCATACCTCTTTGCTTTGTTTCATTCTGTATTAGCTTACTCACAGGCAAGCTTTTCCTACATGTTTTCAGGCTTATATTGGAAAAAAAAAAAAAAAAAAAAAAAAAAGCTCTTTCTTGGTTGATCAAACAACAGTCTTGAGGACTAGTGCTAATTGATGACTGTCTTGGCTTGACTCATTTGCCCATCCTAAACCAATTCTTATCAATGTATTCAATGTTCTGATTACGTAGAATAGTGTCATACCTAAATTTAACAATTGTTACCATGTGGAAACTGACTTATCAGGAGTAAGGTCAGACACACATATCTGGTACGACCATACCAATGGACCAGCATTGAAACAATGAAAGCAATCTTTAATTGATCTAACAGTAGAATCAGTTCCATCAGAAGTGTGGAAATTGAAAATTGGGGAGCGATAGAAAGGAAAATTCAAGTTCTATCATCAGGAGAAGAGGGAATACATGTTGAGAAAAATGTCTAACACAGGGCTTGGCCAGACAGTGTGGACTATTGTGCCCTAGTGTTTCTTTACCTGTGGTGCTGTACCACTCTAGACAGGACCTTGCTATGTTGCTGCGTCTGGGCTCAAATTCCTGGGCTCAAGGAATTCTCCTGCCTCAGACTCCCAAGTAGCTGGGACTATAAATCAACTCGGAAAGAATGAGTGCCTTAAAAAAGATAGTCTTCTGAAATTCCATCACAGTGGAAACAGCACTCATAGGTCACTCTAAGGCACTCACCAGCAATGAGTGGAGGTACGCCTAGCATCCAGAAAAAAAACAAGTGGAAACTCACATGGAGACGTACCCACAGTCCAGGGTACATCACAGCGACATGGTCACTCACCAGAAAAGACCCCTCCCTGCATGACAGCAGAAGAGGTACCTGCCCCATCTGAGCTGACAGAGCACTGGGCCACTCTCCAGAACTGGCTGGAGATGGTGTGAACAGCAGATTCAGCAGACTGTGTGGAACCTCAGTGCCTGCTCACTCCCACAGTGCATGTGTGGGGCACATGAGTATATACAACTGCATATGAGTGTTAATCATTGTTTTAGTTTCTATAGTGATTGAGATCGACCTGCCAGGTGCTTCCTCACCAAGGGTTGCTTCCTGAATCTTCCAATGTAGGATTATGGGTAGCCTATTAGTTGGGCTCCACACCAATCTCCATAAAGCCTCTTACACTTCCCACCTTTTTTCTTTCTTTCTTTCTGACTTCACACACAGCCTCCTAAACCTCTTCCTTTCCCCTTTTATCTGGACAAAAAAAATAATATCATCAAAACCTATTTTTTCTTTCGTTTCCTTTTCTTTTTTTCTTTTCCTAATTCCCAGTCTATTCTTCATCATTACTACTCCCTCATCTTCCTGGGTTGTTGAAACTTTTAAAACAAGTTTTTATATTATGTATTGATATATGATTGGCTCTTTGAATGTTAATATTACGAGAAATGTTCTCTGCTCATAATGCAGTGGTAGAGACTGATCCTAATGTTCTGAATTGGTTGAATTGGTGCCTGTACCCTGAATAACAGGGAGAAATCCACTTACCAAAGACATCTCTAGTAGGGAGGTAAAGTCTTCTGTCCCACCTGACCTATAACCTTCAACACAAAAACACATAGCCACAAGAAAACAAGGCAATAAAATGCCTCCAAAAATTAATAATTCCCCAAAAGCTGATCTTACCTCATAATGCAGTGCTAGAGACTGATCCTAGTACACTGAGAGGGATGAACTTCCAGACAAAGAACTAAAAAAAAACTAATAGTTACGACAATTGAAGAAGTCAAAGAAAATACAGGGCCGGTGAGATGGCTCAGCGGCATAAGCGCCTGCCTTGCAAGCGCGAGGGCCCGAGTTCGACTCCCGGATCCCACATACGAAAAAGGGGCCGGTGACCCCCCGGTACCCACAAAAAAAAAAAAAAAAAAAAAAAGAAAATACAGTGAATGAATTAAAGAAGGCAGGGCCGGTGAGATGGCTCAGCGGCTTAAGCACCTGCCCGGCAAGCGCAAGGGCCCGAGTTCGACTCCCGGAACCCACATACAAAAAAGGGGCCGGTGATATCGCTCAGTGGCACGGGCGCCTGCTGGCGCGCGAGGTCCTGAGGTCGACCCCCTGGTACCCACAAAAAAAAAAAAAAGAATTAAAGAAGGCAATCCAGGATATAAAAGGCCACATCAGTAAAGGATTAGAAGTAAGAAGAAGAAATCAAGCAGAAATCCTGGAAATGTAAAATTTAATAAAAAGTTTTGGTGGTAGGCAAGATCAATCAGAAGATAGAATATTAGGACTTGATGACAAAGTCATTTTTTTGTCCTTGATATAAGATATTTACTCCGTAATAATGAAGAGACAACCAAAAGATGATCTAAGAGGTCCTAGAATCTAGATGAATCTAAAAGAAACTAAAGGATCATTGGATTTAAGGAAGGAGTAGAGGCAGAGACTAATGGTATAAAAATCTTATTCGCCAAAATTATGGCAGGAAATATCCCAAATTCAGGGAATGAGATAAATACTAAGGTAAAGGAGGCACTTAGCAACCCAAATAGATACAACCAGAAAAAAAAAAATCTCTCTATGACACATCACAGTCAAAATCCCAGAAACTCAGAGCAACGAATGAATACTAAAAGCTGTTAGAGAAAAGTGGCAAATTACTTATAAGAGCAAACTCACCGGAATAACAGCAGATTTCTCAACACAAACCTTAAAGGCCAGGAGAACTCAGAGGGAAGATTTTCCAGCCCTAAAAGAAAATAATTGCCCGCTCAGATTACTATATTCTGTAAAATTATCCTTTAAACTTGATAGGGAGGGCCGGTGAGATGGCTCAGCAGGTGCATAAGCACCTGCCTGGCAAGCATGAGGCCCTGAGTTTGACACCCGGTACCCACAAAAAACAAACAAACAAACAAACAAAAAACAAAAAACAAACTTGATGGAGAAATAAATTCCTATCATGATAAAGGTAAACTAAATAAATTCATGACCACCACGCCAGCACTGCAGAAAATAATTATGGGAATCCTATACAGAGACAAAGATGACAACAACACTCAAGAGCCCAAAGGAGAGAAAAAATCTCAGTGGGAGAGTAGTTAAACAAAAGAAAAACAAAAGAATCAAGCACTTGAAAGTAGCATAATGATAGTAATGATAATGATAATAATAACACTCAATATAAATAGTCTTAACTCTCCAATCAAAAGACACAGACTGGTAGATTGGATCAAAAAACTTAACTATATGTTACCTGCAAGGGACACATTTCATCCATAAAGAGATACATAGATGAAAAGTGAAAGGATCAAAAATGATATTCCAAGTAGCTGAGGCTGGAAGAAAGTAAAAGCAGCTATTCTAATTTCTGACAAAGTTGACTTCAAACCAAACCTGGTCAGAAGCAAAAAAGAAGGTCACTATATATTGGTAAAGGGAACAATTTACCAAGAAGATTTTATATATATATATATATATATATATATATATATATATATATATTTATAATATATATATAATATAATATATATAAATATAATATAAATATATATATTTACTGAACATCAGCACGCCCAATTTCATAAAAGAAAACTACTTGACATAAAAGGACAGGTAGACACCAAGACAATCATAGCAGGGGAGTTCAATACCCATCTCCCACAAATAAATAGGTCAACTAGACAAAAAAAAATCAACAAAGAAATATCAGTGTTAAACTATACCATAGAACAAATGGATTTAACTGTTATCTACTTAGTGTTTCATCACAATAGCAGAATACCCATTCTTCTCAGCAGTCCATGAAACTTTCTCCAAAGCATGTCTCAATAAAAAAAAAAATAATTTGAAATAATCTCTTGCATCCTACGAGGTCATAGTGGAACGAAACTAGAAATCAACAGCAAAACAAACCTCAGAAACTATACAAATGCATGGAGATCAAATAATACACTCTTGATGAGCAATAGGTCACAAAAGAAATTATAGAAGAAATTCAAAAATTTCTAGAATTAAATGAGAATGGTAATGCAACATGTCAGTGGGACATAATGAAAGCAGTTCTGAGAGGGAACGTAGTTGAGTGCCTACATTAGAAAAACAGAGCAATCCCAAAACCTACTGATGCATGTGAAGGTCCTAGAAAAACAAGAGCAATTCAAATCCAAAATTT
This sequence comes from Erethizon dorsatum, assembly GCA_028451465.1. Classification (NCBI taxonomy): domain Eukaryota; kingdom Metazoa; phylum Chordata; class Mammalia; order Rodentia; family Erethizontidae; genus Erethizon; species Erethizon dorsatum. Next base: position 81,976,379 of record CM051829.1, read on the forward strand.
GTAGAAGGAAAGAAATAAATGAGAAGAAATCAATGAATTTGAGACTAAAAAAAATACAAAGGATCAATGAATCCAAGAAAAATTTATCTTCTCTGAGAAGATAAATAAGAATGATAAATTCTCAGATGAGCTTGCCAAATGAAAGAGAAGATCCACATCAATACAATTGGAAATGAAAAAGGTGAAATTTCAATAGGTTACCATAGAAATCCAGAGGAATATTAGAAACTATTTTGAAAACTTACATCCCCCAGTGAAGTGGAGAATCTAGGAAAAAAATGGATAAATTTCTAGACACATATGACTTACCAAAATTGAACCAAGAATATTTAAAAACTGTGAACAGACCAATGACAAGCAATGAAATTGATGCAGTAATAAAAATTCTACAACTAAGAAAATCTCAGGGTCTGATGGATTCATTGTTGAATTTTTCCAGAAATTTAGAGAACTGATGCCAATACTCAAACTTTTCCATGTAATTGAAAGGGAAAAAATGCTTCCAAACTCATTTCATGAAGCCAGCTGTGATAGTAAAACTGAGTAAGAACTCAAAAATATAAAAATAAAAATAAGCTATAGGTTAATATCCTTGATGAACAGGGTTCAAAAACCCTCAATAAGATACTTGCATACAAAATTCCACATACACCATGAACAAGTGGGCTTCATCCCAGGGATGCAAAGATGTTTCATCATACATAAATCACTAAGTGTAACATACTACATAAATTGAACAAAGTATAAAAATCACATAATCATCTCAAATAGATGCAGAGAAAGCCTTTGACAAAATCCAATCTCTCTCTCTCTCTCTCTCTCTCTCTCTCTCTCTCTCTGGGGGTTTTTTTGAGACAGGCTCTCACTATATAGTCCAGGCTGGCCTTGAACTTGTGGCGATCCTCCTGCTTCAGCCTCCTGGGTGCTGGGGTTACAGGTGTGCGCCACCACTCTTGGCTCCAACATCTCTTTGTTATTAAGAAAAAAACCCTGATGAAAATAAGAATAGGAGGACATTACCTCAAACTGATAAAAACCATATATGACAAACACACTGTCAACATCATGGGGAAAAGCTGAAAGCATTCCCTCTGAAATCAAGAATGAGACAAGAATCTCCACTCTCACCATTCCTGTTCAATACAGTACTTGAAACATTATCCAGAGAAATGAGGAAAGACAAAGAAATAAAAGAGATATGTATAGGAAAAGAAGTCAAATTATCCCTATTTGTAGATGATATGATCTTATATAGAAGACTCCCCCCAAGAATACTCCACCAGAAGACCCTTAGATTTGATGAACAAATTCAGGAAAGTGACAGGAGCCAATATTAATACACAAAAATCAACAGTGTTAGCTGGGTGTGGTGGCCCACACCTGTAATCCCAGCACTTGGGATGTTGAGATAGGTGGATCGCTGTGAGTTCAAGGCCAGCCTGGGATACACAGTGAGTTCAAGGCCAGCCTGAACTACATAGCGAGACCCTGTCTCAAACAAACAAACAAACAAAATCAATAGTGTTCCTGTATACCAATAAGGAACCCACTAAGAAAGAACTCAGGAAAAACAATCCCATTCACAATAGTGTCAAAAAAAAAAAAAAAAAAAGATACATAAACAACCTAAACAAACTGGTGAAAGACCTCTATAATGAAAACTACAGAACTCTGAAGAAAGAGATTGAAGAGGATGCAAGAAAATGGAAAGACATCTTCTGTTCCTGGATGGACAGAGTTAATATTAAAATGTTTATATTATCAAAATGATCTATGGATTTAATGCAATGTCTGTTAAACTACCAACAATATTCTTCACTGAACTAGGAAAAAAAAACCCCTAAAATTTATGTGGAACTGGAGAGACCCAGAATAGTCAAAGTGATACTAAGCAAAAAGAGCAAAGTGAGAGGCATCACAATTTCCGATTTTAAGCTATACTACAAAGCTGTAATAACAAAAACAGCGTAATACTATAGACATGGCACAAAAATAGACATGTAGACCGATGCAATAGAACATAAAACAGAGAAACAAATGCATACACTTTCAGCCATTTAATTTTTTATAAAGGGGCCAAAAACATTTGGAGAGTAGATAGCCTCTTTAACAAATGGTTCTGGGAAAATTGGTTATACACATGCAGAATATTGAAACTAGATCCACATCTCTCACCCTATACTAACATCAAATCAAAATGGATCAGAGACTTAGATATACAAACAGAAATATTGAAACTGATGGAAGATAACTTAGGGGAAACATTTGAAACCAGAGGCATAGGCAAGGACTTTCTGAATAGAATCAACAAATGGGATTACACCAAACTAAAAAGTTTCTGTACAACAAAGGAAACAATCAAAAGAGTGAAGTGACAACCTAAGAATGGGAGAAATTTTTTGCCAGCTACTCTTCTGATAAGGGCTAATATCTAGACTATGTAAAGTACTCTAAAAATTAACACCCCCCCCCCTTTAACTTTGGGTGTCAAGTATTTGGTCTCAGCAACAAGAAAAGTAACTCAGACAGTTGATTTTTTTTTTTTTTACAGTTCTCTGGGGCATTAATACTACAGCATTGCTAAATTTGTGCTGTAAATTCTAGCAGCTTTTTGTATATCTTTTATGATTTGCATACCCAGTTTTTTTTTCTTTCAGAAAATATCTAAGGTATGTCACTACGTAAAATAGTAGTTCCCTCCAATATACATGTGTAGGATCTTTGCTTCCTTTGTAACAAGCAGACTCTCAGCCCATATACAGTACAGAGATTCATTTCTCCTGAACTCCCTCACCTTCATCCACTTTGTATTTATGTCTGTCCTCAGTGCCTAGCCCAATGCTTGTCACATAGTATCAATAAATATATATTTAATTGGATATGATTGAAATCTACTATGTATTCTAGTAATTTATACTCAAGTATCTCCCAGCAGGGAAGGTGTTTCTCGAATCTTCATATTTAGGTGTGTATGTGCAAACACATATATGCAGTTCTCATACTGCATTATGAAATGTTGAAAATAAAAATGAGAATATTTAAAAACCTCACCCATTTATATGCTGCTTGTTAGAAAAAAATTTTTTTTTTTTTTTTGTGGGTACCGGGGGGTCGACCTCAGGACCTCACGCGCCAGCAGGCGCCCGTGCCGCTGAGCGATATCACCGGCCCCTTTTTCGTATGTGGGTTCCAGGAGTCGAACTCGGGCCCTCGCGCTTGCCGGGCAGGCGCTTAAGCCGCTGAGCCATCTCACCGGCCCAGAAAAAAAATTTTTAAGACAGGGTCTTGCTATGTAGTTCAGGCTGGCCTTTAACTCACTATGTAGCCCACGTTGGCCTTGAACTCACAGCAATCCTCCTGCCTCAGCCTCCTGAGCACTGGGATTACAGGCATGCTGTTTGTTAGAAAATTTATCCAAACTGAAATTAACTTTTTTCATTGCAAGACAGTACATGTGAAGATGTGGACCAGTTTTCACTGGATTGTTTTAAAAACTGGGCAGGGAAAAAAAAACTAGGGAGAAACTAATATCTGTGAACATTGGGACGCTGTGAGGACAAATATATATATATATATATTTATTTTAAAGAGAAGAAAAAACAAAACAAATCAAAAAAAGAACAAATTTTCAAAACAACATAATATGAGGGTAACAATGGTTAATGCATTACGTATTATTATCTTTAAGTTAGTTATTCAGGATACCAGACATTAGCATTCAATTGTCCAAACATTATTGGCTCAAACCTTACTCTTCAATGAACTAAGTAAAATTGGTAGTGTATCTATCTTAACCATCTTATATATATATACAATTTTTTTTCCCTTTCCCTTCTTTCTTTTCCCTATTCCAGTCTCTCTTTCCTATTGACCAGTTTCTTTTTCATTCACTGTGTCTATTGTACATTTTGGATCTTATTTACTCTTTCAGTTTCTCATACTAGAGAGACAATACGATGCTTACACATGTGCGTCTGGTTTATTTCACTTATGAGTATTTTCTCGAGTTGCATCCATTTACCTATAAAAGTCTCCAGTTTATCTTTCTTTGTGGCTGAATAGTACTCCATTGTATAAAAATACCACATCTTTTCTTATCCATTCCTCAGTTGATGGGCATTTGGGTTGTTTCCAAGATCTGGCTATTACAAATTGTGCTGCTGTAAACATGGGTGCACATATATCACTGTGGTACGATGTTTTTAATTCTTCTGGGAAGATGCCCAGAAGGGGAATAGCTGGGTCAAATGGGACCTCCAATGGGATTTTTTGAGGAATCTCCACACTGACTTCCACAGTGGCTGTACCAGTCGACACTCCCACCAACAGTGAAGCAGGGTTCCTTTTTCCCCACAGCCCCTCCAGCATTTGTTATTAGTTGATTTCTTTATAGTAGCCATTCTTTCTGGGGTGAGATGGTATCTCAGTGTTGTTTTAATTTGCATCTCTCGAATGACTAGTGATGTTGCACATTATTTTGTATATTTATTTGCCATTAGTATTTCTTCATCTGAGAAATGTGTATTCATCTCAGATGCCCATTTTTGGAGTGGGTCTCTAAATTTGGGAGGTCTGATTTTTTTGAGTTCTTTATATGTTCTCGATAGTAATCCTTTGTCTGAGGAACAGCTGGCAAACATTTTTTCCCACGTTGTGGGTTGTCTTTTCACTCTGTTGGTGGTTTCTCTTGCTGTGCAAAAGCTTTTTAATAAGGTGAGATCCCAGTTATTCTTTGGGATAGTTCCCGTGCGCTTGTTTTTATTCATAAAGTCTTTGCCTACACCAATGTCTTCAAGGGTTTTACCTATCCTACCTTCCAGCAGATTTAATGTTTCTGTTTTAACATTTAGATCTCTGATCCATTTTGAATTTAGTTTAGTGCATGGTGAAAGATATGGGTCTAGTTTTAATCTTCGGCATGTGTAGAGCCAGTTTTTCCAGCACCATTTATTAAAGAGGCTATCTTTCTTCCAGCGAATGTGTTTGGCACCTTTGTCAAAGATAAGGTGGCTTAGTATGTCTGGGGTTGTTTCAGCATCTTCTAATCTGTTCCATTGATCTTCAGGTCTGTTTTTTTTGCCAGTACCACACTGTTTTTATCACAGTAGCTTTATAGTATAATTTCAAGTCGGGGATTGTGATGCCCCCTGCCTTGCCTTTGTTGCCCAGAATTGCCTTTGCTATTGTAGGTCTCTTCTGATTCCAAATGAATTTTACGATTGTTTTCTCTAATTCTGTGAGATATGCTGTTGGAATTTTGATTGGAATTGCATTAAATCTGTATAACAGTTTTGGAAGTATGGCCATTTTCACTATATTGGTTCTTCCTATCCAGGAACAAGGGCTATCTTTCCATATCTTTCTGATATCCTCTTCAATCTCCTTTTTCAGAGTACTGTAGTTTTCAGTGTATAGGTCTTTTACATCCTTTGTGAGGTTGATTCCTAGGTATTTCATTTTTTTGGATGTTATTGTGAAAGGTATTGTTTCCCTAATTTCTCTTTCAGTAAGTTTGTTATTTGTGTACAGGAAGGCTATTGACTTTTGAGTATTGACTTTGTATCCAGCTACACTACTGAATTTGCTTATTAAATCTAGCAATTTTTTAGTGGAGTTTTTGGGGTGTTCTGTGTAGAGTATCATGTCATCTGCAAATAATGATAATTTAACTTCTTCCTTTCCAATCATTATTCCCTTTATTTCTTTCTCTTGTCTAATTGCTCTGGCTAAAGTTTCCAGAACTATGTTGAATAAGAGTGGGGACAGTGGACATCCTTGTCTTGTTCCTGATTTTAGAGGGAAGGCTTTCAGTTTTTGGCCATTTAGTATAATATTGGCTGTTGGTTTGTCATAGATAGCTTTTACCAGGTTGAGATAAAGACCCTCTATTCCAATTTTCTGTAGGGTTTTTATCATGAAAAGGTGCTGGACTTTGTCGAAAGCTTTTTCTGCATCTATTGAGATGATCATGTGATTTTTGTCTTTGGTTCTGTTAATATGGTGTATTACATTTATTGATTTACGTATGTTGAACCATCCCTGCATCCCAGGGATGAATCCAACTTGGTCATGGTGTATAATCTTCTTGATGATTTGTTGGATTCTGTTTGCCAGTATCTTATTAAGGATTTTTGCATCTATGATCATTAGGGAGATTGGCCTGTAGTTCTCTTTCTTAGTTGGGTCCTTCTCTGGTTTTGGTATCAGGGTAATCTTGCTTCCAGGAATGAATTTGGGAGTATTGCTTCCCTTTCAATTTCATTAAAAAGTTTGAGAAGTAGTGGCATTAGGTCTTCTCTAAATTTCTTGTAGAATTTGGCAGTGAATCCATCAGGGCCTGGGCTTTTCTTTGTTGGGAGGTTTTTAATTACATCTTCAATTTCATTGGTTGATATTGGTTTATTTAGGATTTTTAAATCTTCTTGATTCAGCTTTGGTAATTCATACGAATCTAGGAATCTGTCCATTTCTTCTGCATTTTCCATCTTAGTAGAATATAGATTTTTAAAATAGGTATAGATGATCTTCTGGATTTCTGCAGGGTCCGTCGTGATATCACCCTTTTCATTTTCAATTGCATGGATTTGAGTCTTTTCTTTTCTTTTTTTAATAAGGTTGGATAAGGGTTTGTCAATCTTATTTACTCTTTCAAAGAACCAACTTTTTGCTTCATTGATTCTTTGTATTGTTTTTTTAGTCTCCAATACATTAATTTCTGTTCTGATCTTTATAATTTCCTCCCTTGTATGGGCTTTTGGCTTAACCTGCTCTTCTTTTTCTAGAAGTTCGAGGTTTGCCATTAAGTTGTTTATTTGCACTTGCTCTATTTTCCTAATATAAGTATTTAACGCTATAAATTTCCCTCTTAGGACTGCTTTCATTGTATCCCATAAGTTCCGGTATGTTGTACTGTCATTATCATTCAGTTGTAGAAATTGTCTAATTTCTTCTTTAATTTCATCTGTGACCCATTGGTTGTTCAGGAGGGTGCTGTTTAATTTCCATGTGTTTAGGGAGTTTTTGTGATTTCTTTTGCCATTGATTTCCAATTTCATTGCACTATGGTCTGATAATATGCATGGGATAATTTCAATTCCTTTGCATTTACTTAAGCAGGTTTTATGAGCTAGTATGTGGTCTATTTTGGAGAACATCCCATGTGCAGCTGAGAAGTATGTGTATTCTGATGTTGTGGGGTGGAACACTCTGTAGACATCTACTAAGTCCATTTGTTCAAAAGTTTGGTTCAGTTCTATTATTTCATTATTGATTTTCTGTCTAGGTGATCTGTCTTTTTGTGACAGTGGAGTATTGAGATCTCCTAATATAATTGTATTAGTGCTTATTTGATTTTTCATAGGACAAATATATTTTTAAGCCTGCATGTAAGTAACTAAAATAACAAAACAAAGCCACAGAACAAAGCAGCATAACAAGGCTTTTGGAAACTATGAATCTAAGTTATAATCATGTACAATGGGAAAAAAGTAGTGAAGAGAAAGTGAAGAAAGATTCTAGGATAATGTAAGAAAAATCACAGACTCACCATAGATAAATAAATAAGGTGAAGATTTAGAAGTGTACTAAGAGTGGTTAGAATAAGAGACAAAGTCCAAAGCTAAAATGTGAATCCCCCAAAACGTTGATTCATGATATAATGGATCTCATTCCTTTAGCAGTTTTCTTTAGTGTTAGGATTTACTACATCCTCTGATTGCAAAGAAAAAACCCATTAAACAAAACAAAACACACAGTAAGAAGATTATGACGTCAACCATTTGTAAGTACCTATTTTTTTTTAACAGTTGATACTGATATTCTTATTTAGGAGTACTAATTACTCTGGAGGATGTTTAATCTCAATAATTATGCAATTTGATAAACAATAATATGTCTGTCTTCATTGTTCCCCTTGTTTTTTTTTTCTTTTGATTATAGGTATCTGTAATTCTTCCTCACCAAGTAAGCCTGTACAATCTATCCTATCAAATAATTCCAGATCATTTCCAAATTTTGGTATGTACATTATTTTATAGCAGAGTTTTTTTTAGAAAATACAATTTTACAGTATAGGCCCTTATATTTATATTCTTTTCCATGTAGTTTATCTTTTTAATTTTAACCTCAGCTGCCTTTTTTTTTTTTCTTTTTTCAGTGCTAGAAATCAAACCCAGTGCTTCATGCATACTAGGCAACCACAGTACCACTGAGCAACACCCTCATTCCTCAGCTACATCCCAAATAGGGCTGAATTGTCTACATATGTGGAAAAGAAATATAGATAACTAAACTATTATACTAGCATGTAGTAAATAAACATGACTAGCAAAATGAAATTGAGATGCTCTAGTCTCATTCATATTTATAGCAAAGTTACAAAAAACATACAAGTGGATTAAAGCAATAGCAGTTGCTATCTAATCTTCTATAACTCATTAAACAGTAGGAGATGAAGCACAATTTTGAGCTTATACGTACTGCCATAAAAAATAAATGAATTGCTTAGCCATTTGACCCTAAGTATGAGCTATAAACTAGATGGTAATTTTGTATTATTTTAAGCATTGTATTTTTCTGTATGACTTGTACTTGTGATACTACTTAAAATAACATTATAGTATAATTTCTAAGTCTAGCAATTAATGTGGGCTATTATTACTAAAATTATTAACCAAAAAGCAGACATCCGAAAGGCTCTGGAAGCCCCCTGGAGTATTTTGAAGGGGATTCATGGCAATGTGTCTTTTACGGTAATAATTTAAAAATTTAAACATTCACTGTACTTCTTGGTTGGACCTCATATACAATTGCCCAGATACAATTTTTATTTCTCTGAAAAAAGCGGAAAGAGATTTTGGTGGAGAAGTAGAAATCTCTGCCTTATCTGTGTTATGGCCCCTATTTCAGTTTGAGATACTCTCTAACTAGAATTTCTGTATTTGTTTCTTTAACCATAAAATTTTGCTTGGATTTTATTAACGCTATGGTTTAAAATATTTTTTAAAATTATGATTTGCATGGAATCATTTAGTCAATACCATTTATATAAAATATTGCATTAACCATGAAAAACCATTCAACTTTGCCTGGAACATACTGGTCATATTTTCTTCTTTTTCTCTAAACCAGTGATTCTGCTTGTCTGACTTATAGTCTACATAACTTCACAATGATCTGAAGATAAAATATTAGAGAACAGCCTCCATGTTACTTCTCAAGTATGCCTAGATTTGAACAGTTTATTTACTAGAAAAGCAGAATTTATTTTTTTCATTGATGCTTTTATAAAGAAAGCGATATTAATTGTAAGGATACATTACTCAGAAACATATTTAAATTTGAAAGAAAAACTTGTGGTTCATGTTTCCTGAATTGACCCATGTGCCAAAAAAAAAAAAAAAAAAAAAAAAGATAGCTCACATCTTTTCTATTGAGAATTTAAGGAGAATAAATATAATAATTCCTTGTATTTTACATACTTCAAGTAGTCAGGTAACATGTCCTTTTTTATAATCCCAGTCCACTTGGTTACAGTCAAAATATCTGTACTGATGAGATATTTTGACTATCGCATGCACCTATTTAACATGAAATATTTTACCCTCTACCTTGTCTGTTATTCAGAAGGGTAAAATGTACATGGACTAGGCTATGGATCCTTCCTCCAATTTTTTTATTGCCCCGTTAATTAATTTTATTGGTTTACTGTTCTTATTTTTTACATTTTCTTTTCCTTTCTCCTACTATGCTGTTATTCTTCCAGTTCTGGTGTAGTGTTTTTGTAAATCCTGATTTAGGTAACATTTGAGTAGTTACTAGGTAAGGTGATGAAATAAAAGGTTTAGGACTATCTTTTGAGTTTTCCATACTCTGTTGTTCTTCTGATTTTCAAACTTTTCATTTCTTAATTTAAGCCTTTAAAATTATTAAGTGTAAGATACCTTGAAAATGTACTACTGTCAAAGAAAAGGAAAGGCATGTTTTGCTGAAATGATAAAGACCAATGTTATCAACCTGCAAATCTTCTGACAGCACCCCAAAATAGCCTTATTTGTGAAAATTTTCCTCATTCTCCTCCTTTGTGGGAGGTAGGGGGTATGAGTTGGAGGGAAAACGATATGTAAAAATGATTGTTCAACTATTTAGTTTTCCAGGATTATTAGTTTATTTTTTTTCTAATCTCTTCTAACATAATCGGTTAGTAATCCAGAACTTTCTGAGCCTACACAGATGTATAACTGGGTTTAATGCAGTAATATGCAAGTAATAGTTCTGAGTTTTGTAAAACTGAAATTGAATTTTGCGATGAGTGGATGGTGGATAAAAATGTAGGTAAATGATATGTATTGAATTATCAAAGGTTATTATAACCAGGGTTTTCCATCCAATTATTACCATTATTAAATTTATAAGGACTCTACAAATTTAAAATATTAGTAATCAGGTTGGGGGTGTGGCAAAGTGGTAGATTAAACCCAGTGGCACAATGCCCTGGATTTGATCATCAGCACTACAAAAATAAATATTGTTATCATTTAAGTTTTAATTATCATTAAGTTATAATGTCATTATAATCTATTACTAGACTGGTCAAATATGCTATCTAGAGTTTTGAAAAGAATCCATGTATTTACATCTGTTACACTGTAAGTTCCAAGTATTTTTTTTCTTTAGTACTGGGGACTGAACCCAGCCAGAGCCCTTGTTAAGTTGCTATGTTGCCCATGCTGGTTTTGAATTTATGATCCTCCTGCCTCAGCCTCCCAGAGTACTGGGATTATAGGTATGGACCATTATAGCTGGTTTCATTTCTATATTTTAAAAAATAACCTCTTTGTTCACTTTTATTTTTGTGCTCAGGTTTTGCAAATCGTTTTTCAAAACCCAAAGGACCACGGAACCCACCACCATCTTGGAATATTTAATACAACTCTGGACTTACAAGAATATGGGCTGCAAATTCATCTGCAAATAAAACTACTGGATAGCTAAAATAAGTGCGGTATATTCATAGCATAAAGGAGATATGATAATGTTAATAACTTTTTAAAGAAAATCAATATGCAAAAAGTCCAGAAGTTTTGCATTTTCCTATCATTTACACTGGGTTGGAAATTGTAGATAAAAAGTTCATCATTTGAGTTTATGGAGAGACTGCTGTATGAGAAACATTTTAAAAATGGATTTTTTTTTTTACTTTTGGAAGTTATTCTATTTTACTTTTTTACATAAATGTAAATTTTTGTTCTTTTTTTTTTTTTTTTTTTTGTTCACTATGTTACCCAGGCTCGTCTAGAACTCTTGGGATCAAGTGATCCTCCTGCCTCAGCCTCCCCAATGCATGGTGTGTCATCATGCACGACTGAAATATGAAGTTTTTTTCAGTCTTTTCTGAGAGTAAATACTCTTTTTTAAAAAAATTTTAGTTTATCAGTACATGTGTATAGTACATAATGTTTAAATTCTTTGTGGGAAGCTGGTACATGTAAAAAGTTCTATAACAAATGGATCTCAATTAAATTTCTACATAGTCAGAATATAATGTAAAAATTTTGTTTTATTTTTTAAGTCTTACCTCGTAGTTGCAGTATAAAATTACTACTTGTGACAATGCCTATTCTCTGGGAGTCATTTTTGCCTAAATGGAGTCACATATCTTTCCAAATGTTGTGGGAGACCAGAATAGTAAGAAAAGAAGTTACATTTAAGAGAATAAAATGTACAAATAATAACAAAATTTTTTGTAATTTATTTGCATATATCAACTAGCAAGATAGTCAACCACAGTCCTGCTATGTTTTTATCTCAACTCACAATTCTAGAAAAACAACAAAATTGCTACCTTTTGGTAGCATTTTCTTTATATAAAAGGTCCTATGTAAACACACAATTTCTATACAACCAACCAGAGGTACTGGTCATTTAAATTTCTGTATATGGATTTGCATTAAGACGATTTGATATTTTAAATCTAATTTTATGTAGCAAATAATTTAGTAGATCAGTATGATCAGAAAGGATTCACTTTACTTACCCTAATGACATAACATCCTCTTATTTAAAAAAAGTTTATTTATAACTTCTAGAAACAGTATCAACAGTATTTTCTCATTAGTTTTTTTTTTTTTTTTTTCTGAGACAGGGTCTCACTGTGTAGTTCAGGCTGGCCTCGAACTCACAGCAATCTTCCTGCCTCTGCCTCCCGAGTGCTGGGATTATAGGCGTGCGCCACCACGCCCGGCCACTTAGGTATTTTTTATTGGGAATCGTAATGATTGGGTAAATCGAATGACACATTATCATCTGTCTATTGTAGTACAATGTACCCAATAGGTTATCAATAAATTTGTTTTCAGACTAACTTCATTGCAGTAGTGTTCATTGAATTTTATGTAATTCTCTAAGAATTAGTGGTATCAAAGCAGCAATTTTATCTGCTGAGTATATCACTGCAACCAATTATTTTCAAATATCGTTGTTAAAGGCCAAATATATTAAAAGAATCCTAGTTAAAAGCTACAGTGACGAAATTCTAAATGAATTTCCCTTGGTGAAGTGACGATTTGGGGAGTGTTCGTTAGTAGACACGTCTTTCAAGTTTATGCAACCTTACACTTACGATTTGAAAAAAATCTCACAAAAAATTTAAAACATGCTTTTCCACCTAGGATTTTTCGTAGCTGTAGAAATATATTCAAAGTAAATGCCGGGTTCCCCAGGCTGCCAAGCAGATCGTGCACCTGTCTGGTTACGTCTGTAGCTGGAACCACAGCAATGCCCGGAAGGTGCTTCCAAACATTTCTAAATTGCAGCCCTATTGCACGTCTCGGCAAAACCACCGTTATTTTACATAATAGGAAATTCTCTTTTTCCCTTCGCTTTACCGTTTGTCAAGGGACAAGGCCGGAGATTCTTTTACCTCACAAAGGGTATGACAGAAACATGACATCTAGAAGTCACTATGGAAACTACCTATTCGGTGTAAAATGACGAAGGGACGCAGGAAGGCGGTAACGTGAGCGCGCCGCCAGACTCGGAAAGCCATTAACAATGTTCGGGCCGTTAAGGCGGTTGGCGGCAACTCGCCGGCCGGCGGCCGTTGCGTCGCAGCCCGAAGCGTGACTCGGCGCACGCTCCCTCTCGGTTCCTCCACTCAGAACCAGGGACGCGGCGGGAGCGGTGGAACTACCGGTCCCACTCGTCTTTGCGCGGCCTAGGGCTTTACAATAGAAGCTCGGTGGGAGAGGCCTGCGGAGCTCTGGGAACTGCCGCTTCCGGCATGTTCAGCTCCGCACCGAGTACGGCCGACAAATGGAGGGAGAAGGAGAGACTCCAATGCCCAGAGGGCCGTGCGCGAGTGGCGCTTGCGCGGTGCGCGGACGGGGGGGCGGTCGGGCCATTTAAATGTGTGTTTGTGGGTGAAATGGCTGCGCAGGTCGGAGCAGTGCGCGTAGTACGGGCGGTGGCGGCGCAGGAGGAGCCGGACAAAGAGGGGAAAGAGAAGCCTCATGCTGGGGTTTCGCCGCGGGGAGTGAAGCGGCAGCGCCGGGCAAGCAGTGGGGGTTCTCAGGAGAAGCGGGGGCGGCCGAGCCAGGACCCCCCTCTCGCTCCCCCTCACCGGCGGCGTCGCAGCCGCCAACATCCCGGGCCGCTGCCGCCAACAAATGCTGCCCCAGCCGTCCCGGGCCCTGTGGAGCCTCTGCTCCTACCTCCTCCGCCGCCACCGTCGCTGGCCCCCGCTGGGCCCGCTGTCGCCACCCCGCTCCCGGCCCCGGGCACCTCGGCCCTCTTCACCTTCTCGCCCCTGACGGTGAGCGCGGCCGGGCCCAAGCATAAGGGCCACAAGGAGCGACACAAGCACCACCACCACCGCGGCTCCGATGGCGAACCCAGCTCCTGCGGCCCGGGCGATCTCAAGCACAAGGACAAGCAGGAAAACGGCGAGGGGACTGGAGGGATGACTGTGATGAAGGCCCCCAAGCGAGGTGAGAATGGGCGAACTGCCGGGCTTGGGCTCGAGGTCTCTCTAGGTTCCGATATCCCGCCCCTTTGGTACCGAAAGACTCCCCAGCCCTGCTTACCTCCTGCCGCTCTACTCCCTTGAGCCCAGTCGGGTGGACCCTCGATTTCAGGCCGTTGACACAGTCTGACCTAATTGAGGCTGAGCTGTCAGTTACCAACCCCCTTTCCAGTCCTTCGGAGCCTAGAAACGTTTGTTTTCAAATTTTGCAAGGTTTCCGCGCCGCGCGGTCCTTGGTTTGGAATTAGTGGATGGGGTACTAAAAACTGCCTTCTAAAGTAAAGGCGCGTCGCTGAAACCCTTCTCCTTGGCTTCTTTCCTGAAAATCTTTGTTTTTTACTTCCACCCCTCAACCCCCGCCCCCAAATATTCATAGGTCAGGTTCGGGGCGTTTGTGAATTATTATAGAGGTTACACAACTCACTGGGTGCCTTAGCTTCTGCAAGGTAAAGAAATCAGACACAATTTATCTTCATTTTTATGTAGAGGTAAAAATAATTTAAAAAATTTTTACCATAGAGGAGGTTTTCTCTATTTGGTCTTAGGAAATACGACCAGTGCCTCTGAAAAGAGGTAAGAGTGCAGTTGATAATAGAGGTAAAAATTCCAGTTGCATTTTATTCTGTCTAGCACAATTTGAACAGCTGTGTAATTCCAATAACCTTCAAGAATATATAACCCAGAAAATGTAGGACTATTTAATTAAACGAGGATTCTAGGGAAATTAGCTTGTTTTCCTATTCCCAAGTACTTATACCATTTATTTTTATCCTGTGTGGAAAGTGAGGTATGCTTTTGATTGTGCCATTTGTTTGTGCTTTGTGTATGATTTTAAATCATTTATTGTGTTTTCTCAAGATTTTAAGATATTTCTGTGTCTTGCTACTGGGCCAGTTTGGTTATAACATTTTACTGAACCAGTCTTTCAATCTAAAGTTTTGGGAGCCTTACATTCTTTCCACATACTTGGTCTTAGGGCTAACCGATTTTTGTGTGCTACTGTACTTCTAATAATGCTGATACAAATAATTGCCCATTAAGTATTTATTGAATAGAAGTAAATATTTCTTCGATTGTGTCCAAATCTCATCCTCAGAAATAGAATTTACGACAAGCTGACAGGTGGAAACATTGATGGTTTCCACCATCAATATGGAATAGTCTTGCTTTCTTTATTTTTACCTTTATTCTTCACCGTGTGTGTGTGTGTGTGTGTGTGTGTGTGTGTACACATGCAAGTGTGTATGTGCATTCATCCATGCAGAGGGCATCTTAGCCATCATTTGTTTTAAATTTGTATTGTAGAAGAGAAAACTAAGGCCCAAAATAGTGAGGAGACTCATCAAATCACAGTTAATTAGTACCAAGTACAAAAAATAAGAAATTTTTTAAAATTAAAAAAAATTAAAATCATTGGCACAACAGGGTGTAGAACTGAGATTTGTGAACCTTGGTTCAAGCTTCATCCCCAAGCTACATGATTTTGCTTTCTTTCCTTACTCATTTTTCCCACTCTTTTGCTTACATTTTTCCTGTGCTTGGTACTACAGTGACAGTAGCTGATTCTAAATCAAGAATCTTATATCTAGCTCCATTTTATATAGATGGTGGCAGTGACGTGTAATAATTCACAGAGTACTTCTCTGAAGATTGCACAGGTTCCATGTTCTTTTAAAAAGAAATAAAAACAAGTCTGTAATTCAGTGTTGATGGATAGAACTGATAGTACTGAAGGATAAATGATGGAAATGTTTTAAATTTCTGCTATCCAGTGTAGTAGCCATATGTGGCTCTTGAGCAGATTTGAAATGTGGCTAGTGTGACTGAGAAAGTGAAATTTTAATTGTAATTCTTATTTATAGTTGGCCATATATGGCTATTGGGTACCACAGCTTTCAATATTTGTAGTTTATTAGTATGTGAAGAGAAATAGGTTAGGGTCAGGTTATTTAAGCATTTTAACTTTTGGCTGGGAGATTGTTGTAGTGTATACCCAAACTATATTATTGGGAAAAGGACTTAGACACATTTGGTAAAAACTGCACTGTAGTAGTCTAGATACTTGACATGCATTGGCATTTTAAAAGTTCTGAAAACTGTACAGAAAAACTGGGTTAACTGTTGCTTAGTCCCAGTTTTTGCACACCACTTGATACTTTTTTTTTCCTCTCTGAGTGTTTATTTTTGTTACCTTAGTACAAGAGACATGCCTCTGTAGTTAATCTGAATTTAAACTGTGGCTTTTCCACTTTAACCTCTCTCTCTTTAGCCTCAGTTTTCCTGTCCATAAAAATGGGTTGTGGTATTTCATTTATAAGGTTGTTACATGGATTAAATGGAGCAATGTATGGAAAGCACTTAAAATAGTGCTTGGCTCATGGTAGGCACTTAATTAAAACTGGCTTTTATTTTTTTTTATAACTAGTCTTTGAAACAACTCTAAGATTAATAAGGAGAGTGGGTAGCCTTGTTCTGTGCAGAGCTGTATCTTCCCTTTGCATATCCTCCAATTTTTAGAAACTATTTTAACTTTATTTTGAGATAATTACAGATTCATAGGAAATTGCAAAAATAGTACAGCGAGGTCTTTACCTTCTACCAGTTTCTCTCAGTGATTACATCTTACATAACTGTTGTATAATACCAGCACCAG
This sequence comes from Erethizon dorsatum, assembly GCA_028451465.1. Classification (NCBI taxonomy): domain Eukaryota; kingdom Metazoa; phylum Chordata; class Mammalia; order Rodentia; family Erethizontidae; genus Erethizon; species Erethizon dorsatum. Next base: position 81,993,052 of record CM051829.1, read on the forward strand.
GAAATTAACATGGTACAATGTGTATGTGTAGATTTATGCCATTTTATCACATGTAGATTAGTGTAATCACCACTGCTATCAAAATACAGTACTATTCCATCTCCACAAAATCCCTCTTTTGCTATGTACCTTTATAACCTTAGGTACTCCCTTGCTTTCTCCCTCCCCACCAATCCTTAACCCCTGGCAACTACTAATCTGTTTTCCATCTCTGTAATTTTGAGAACATTATATAAATGGAATCATACAGTATATAATCTTTTGAAGTTGGCTTTTTTCTTTCAGCATATTGTCTGCGAGACTATTCACATGGTGTGTGTATCAATAGCTCTTTCCCTTTCGTTGCTGAATAGTATTCTATAGTATGGACGTACTTTTGTTTTCCTGTTGAACCATTTGTCTATTGAAGAACATTTTGGTTATTTCTGGTTTTGGGCTATTACGAGTAAAGCTTCTATGAACATTTTTGTGTGGAAGTAAATTTTCGTTTCCCTAGGGAATGTGATTCCTAGGTCATATTTTAAGTACATGTTCAGGTTATATTTTTTAACATGTTACCATATTATTTTCTAGGGTGTCTATACCATTTTATATTCCCACCAATAATGTCTCTCCACATTCTTGATAATATCTGGTGTTGTCACTTCTTATTTTAGCTGTTTAAATAGATGTATGGTGATATCTTATCATGGTCTCATAGCTAATGATATCAACTTTCCATGTCATCATTTTCCATTTAAGTATTCTAATCAGTAAACTAACTCCATATTGTTTGCCCACTTTCCTGTAAAGTTGTTTTTTAATTGTTTTGAGACTTCTTTATAGATTACAGGTATGTCTTTTGTCAACTTAGGTGGTTTGCAAGTACTTTCTTCTAGTGTGTTTCTTGTCTTTCATCTTAACAAGATCTTTCACACAGCAAAAACAAATCAAGTTTTAAATATTGTTTAAGTTCTATCTATTGTTTCTTTTTAACGAATCATGTTTTGGTGTCATGTCTAAAGTCCCAAGGATTTCCTCCTTTTTTTTTTTTTCCCTAAAACTTTTATAATTTAAAAAATTTCCAATAAATATGTAAATCTGTGAACCACTTGAGTAATTTAAGTGGTGGTTCTTTTTGGCAGGTGGGGGAAATTGAACTGTTTTAGCACATTTGTTGAAAAGATAATTCTTTTTCCATTGAATTGCTTTTGTACCTTTCTCAAAAATCAGTTCTACTACATCTTTGTACAACTAGTTAGGTAAGAATTGGCTTTTACATTTTAAATGGTTAGGAAAAGAACTAACAACGCATGAAAATTACATGAAATTCAAAGTCAGTGTCCAGAAATAAAGTTTGATTGGGACACAGCTCTGTTCATTCATACGTATTGTCTGTGGAAGTTCTGCACTAGTGAAACTGCTAGTACTAGTAGCAGAGTAGAGCAGTTGAAACAGACCATATGTCCTGCAAAGTCTGCTATCTGGTTCGTTACAGAGAAAGTTTGCCAACCTGAGTTTAGCTATAAGACATTCCTACACACTGGCCCACCAGCACTCAATCCAAATTCATCTGTAGGTTAATTACAAATCATTATGATGCCAGACATTTGGAGATGCTCATAATTAATTGAAACAAACATTCAATCTATAAATGTTAGGGTAAACTTGCTTCATGTGTGAAATGGGAAATAAAGTGATTTTCAGAGAGGTGAAGTGACAAGCTTGAAATTTTCTAGTTGATGGTAGAACTGAATATTAAACTCAGTTTTTTGTGCCACAGTCCACTGGTAGGCTTTTCTCTTTTTGCTATACATGTTGGGATTGACAGGTTAATGAAGATATATTAAATTTTTTTCAAAAATTATTGTATATAATAGGCTTGAGTCTTGAGTTACATGTCCTTTGAAATCTTAATTTCTTTCTCCCTCTTATTGCTCACAAAAACATAAACATATTTCCTCAAAAAACCATCAAAAGAAGTAATGCTTCCTTTTATTCTTAATTAGTAAGTTTTAAATTTTAATATTTTTATGTGTTTTTAGAAAGGGGAAATGATTCCCTAGCTTTCGGCTTTATCTCATCATTTATTGTTACTAAATGACAGGATCGCTCTTACATACGCATATGTATGTAAGCTTTCCTTTCTCATATTTTTTTCACCTTTGACTAACTTCCTTACTGGTGTCACAGGGAAAGTGTTCCTAAGTCAGAAGTTAATAGAAATTTTCTGTAATGTCAGAAAGATATTGGCAGTTTATTTTGTTTGTTTTTGGTGGTACTGGGATTGAACCCGAAGTCTGTACACTGAGCTACATCTTTAGACTTCCTTTAAAATTTTTTTTGTTTTGAGACAGGGTCTTGCTAAGTTGCCCAGGCTGGGCCTGAACTCACAATCCTCATTTGGCAAGAGTTTTAAATTTAAAAATTTGATTGTTTTTAGTGATAGGAATGGAGAATTGTCGGGATTATAATGAGAATTGAAATAAGCAGATAATTCATCAGAATAACTTCAGGAGCTGATATTTTTCCTCTAACCAGAGAAGGGCAAAAAAAATACCTTCAAGTAGGCATGAAAACTTGTGCTTAATATAAATAATGCTATCTTTGTGTTTGTGCAGAATTATGTAATGGGCACTAAACGAAGTATTTATTGTGTACAGTTATACTACCTTTATTAGAGATTTTCCCAAGTCACCTCAAGTCCATTAATTGTAACTCAATAATCTTAGTTGATCATCTATGGTAGTGTTGTATGGAGAGGTCGATAGAAGAGGCAGCAAGGGAGTGTAGTGTATTGTATTGGAAGAGTTTGAATTTTGATTGTATCTATCACCTTTGTGAACTAATACAAAGTTAGATTTCTTGTTTCAGATTACTTTCTTCTCTGAAAAAGGGTTTCTGTGTCCACTTCACTAGTTTGTGGAAGATTAAAATGAGATAATGTATAGTCCCTAGCATACACTTGGTGAATCATTGGTTTTGTTCTTTTGGACATTTTGTTTTTTCTTTTTTGTTTGTTTCTCTTGTATGGTACATTGTACTACAGGCTAGTAATTTTTAGCTGTAAATTAATATTCCAGAGCTGTTGCCAATTATTAAAAAGAGTGTTACCAACTACTTTCATTATGATTATGATGATAATCAAGTTCATAAGGAATTGTAATAAATACTGTGATGACGGCCTTATATTCATTGTCTCATTTAACCTCTAAACTTCCTGAGATAGACACTAGTATTAAAAACATTTTCAAGTGAGAAAATAGGGGTTTAAAATTTTTTTGAACTTGCACAGACCTTAATAAACAGAGTTTAAAGCTTTAACCCCAGTCCTACTGTAAAGCACCTGCTCATACATAGCACCCTCTATATTACATACTCTGTCTCCAGAATTCAACTATTCGGGGGTTAAAAATAGTAGTTAACATGTATTAAGTATTTATGCTCTAGGATTGTGCCAAGTGCTTTACATGTGTTTTTCGTATACTCTGCACACTAATCTTATGAGAAAATACTGTTGTTAACTTCCATTTATCAATGAAAAACAAGGTAGAAAGTAACTTATAAAAGGTTATACTAAACACTCTATGTGATCTAGTAGTGACACACCTTGGTATTTACTCAAAAGATTTGAAAATGTTCACACAAAAACCTGCACACAGAGATTTATAGCAGCTTTATTTATAATTGCCGACACTTGGAAGTTGCCAATATGTTCTTCAGTAGATAGATGGATAAACTGTGGTATATCCAGATATTACTAAAACAAATGAGCTATGTAGTCATGAAAAGACATTGAGTAACCGTAAATACATATTACTAAGTGAAAGAAGCCAGTCTGAAAAGTCTACAATATTGTATGATTTCAATTATGTGACACTCAGGAAAACACAAAACTATGGAGATGATAAAAAGATCAGCGGTTGCTAGTGATGAAGGCGCAGGGATTTATGAATATTCAGGTCACAGATTTTTCAGGCCGTGCCACTACTCTGTGATACTATAATGGTGGATCTGTTTCATTATACCTTTGTCCAGACATACAGAATGTGAAACACCAAGAGTGAACCCTAATGTAGATTATTGAACTCTGGGTGATAAAGGTGTATCAATGTATGTATCACTGTTGCGGGAGTATTGATAGGGAGGGAGGTTATGTATATATAGAGACTTCGGTATATGGGAAATCTGTACCTTCTTGTCAGTTTTGCTGTTAATCTAAAATTACTCTTTAAAAAAAGCCTTTAAATAGAAAAAACAGTTATACTGCTAAGAAGTGGTAGAACTAGGGTTTCAATTCTAGCCAATCACTTATAAACATCAAGGGTGGTGGTGATAAAGCAGTGTTAAAAATATATGCTGATTCACAAAATTTGAAGATTGAGCAATTTTTCATTTTTCCTTTTTATTTAGGGTTTTGTGTAGAACTGGGAGAACTCTTAAGACCAAAAAGAATTTATTTTCAAGAAATAACTTTAGTCCTTTTCTCTATTATGATTATTAAAATGTTAACAATTATTATTGTTTTACTTTGCTTATGCACCATGATTTTTAGGCATTGAAAGTACCACATTTTTTTCTAAAATATAGCTCAAATGTAAGAATGGTGTTATGAGCTGGGCACCATGGCACACGCCTGTAATCCCAGCCATGCAAGAGGCTGGGGCAGGAGGATCACAAGTTTGATGCCAGTCTGGATAGCTTAGTGAGAGCTTGTCCCGAAATAAAATAAAGACTGGGAGTGTAGCTCAGTGCTCTGTAATTCAGTCCACAGTACCAAAAAGAAAAAAAGAATGATGTTATGAATTTAAGTTTGGTAATTTGGGAACTAATTTTTTGTAACAATGAAAACTTTTCAATAGTGTGATATTAAATACATTATGCTGTGTGGTAATTGATAACATTAGCATATGTGAGGATTTTACTGATAGTGTCATCTATTAATCTATATACAGTTATAATGATCATTTTAAAGATAACCAGCAATTGTTTTTTTTTTTTTTGTGGGTACCGGGGGGTCGACCTCAGGACCTCGCGCGCCAGCAGGCGCCCGTGCCGCTGAGCAATATCACCGGCCCCTTTTTCGTATGTGGGTTCCGGGAGTCGAACTCGGGCCCTTGCGCTTGCCGGGCAGGCGCTTAAGCCGCTGAGCCATCTCACCGGCCCAGCAATTGTTTTTTGAATCAATATTTGTGTCTTTCTCTGTAGAATCACATACTTTATTTTGAATCTCAGAGCTTGATAAGTGAAAGCTTTCCTTATCATAGGGTTATGTAAAGAACTTTTCTGTAAAGAACTGATGTCAGGGGTGGGGATGTAGCTCAGGGAATGTAGTGGTAGAGCGCTTGTACAGCATGTGCAATGCCCTGCTTTTCATCCCCAGGACTAGAACAACAACAAGAGAAACTAATGTCAATAAATTTTAGCTTCTGCACTGTGGGGAAATACTCAACATGTGACTTCCTCAACACATTCCCTGTTGGAAAACTAACACACTCTAGCAAGAATGTTAAGATTGTGAAGCTTTTAGACATTGACTTTTTTTTTGTGGGTACCGGGAGTCGACCTCAGGACCTCGCGTGCCAGCAGGCGCCCATGCCGCTGAGCGATATCACCGGCCCTTTTTTTTTTTTGTATATGGGTTCCAGGAGTCGAACTCGGGCCCTCGCGCTTGCCAGGCAGGCGCTTACGCTGCTGAGCCATCTCACCGGCCCTAGACATTGACTTTTAAATAACGTCTTAAATTCAAGACCAGGCAGTTAATATCTTTCTCATGAAGCAATAATGACCAACTTTATGTAATAACCTTCGACAACGTAGGCCATTCTCAGTTGTCACCATAATTCAAGAATTTTGTTTGTTCAAATTTCTGTGCAAACAAATGCAAGTTTTCTCAGCTTGAGAAGTCAACATTTGAAAAGCAAGAATGAGGATGGCGATAGATGGAAACATCATGTGGAATATGAGATTATAATCAATTTAGGATCCTTTTCATTTCCTTGTGTAGTCTTTTTTTTTTTTTTTTTTTTTTTTAAAGGGCTGTGGGGGACTAATTGAGTGGTTTTCATGTAAATGAGTTTTGGAATAAAACCTGAACTGGCCATGTTAGAAATACCACTGGTAAACTGATAGTATTGTAGAAAATGTGTTACAATCAAGGCAGTTTCTTCTTGGTGTTAATGTCAGTGGCAGATCTAGGTCACAATTCATTGTCTGCATACCAGATACCTCTTCTGAAGCTTAAAGTAGCAAGATTTATTCAGATATATTTTCTCTCCCTTTTTCCTGCGAAATTGCTAAAACATTTAGTAGAAGGTAATTAGACGACTATTTTAAATCAGTCTAACCTTAGTATTTAATAGCATTTATTTGCTTGGAAGAATTGCCTAAATTATTGATTTGGTACTGGGCAAAGTATTTAGATTAATTTTATTCGGTAAGAAATAGAAATGACTTATTGAGCGTTCACTAAATATCGAAGATTTAGTTGTATATAGAATAAAACACTGCATTTTCTCTTGCCAGCGTAAGCAGTCTGATGCATGTATATTTTGGTGTATGATCTCAGTTTAGTTATAAGTAATATTTGCAAATAAAAGGTTTTCTTTTTTTGTTGTTTTTGCTTTTTTTTTGAGACAGGGTCTCACTATGCAGTTCAGGCTGGCCTTGAAGTCACTGTGTAGCCCAGGCTGGCCTTGAACTTGCAGCGATCCTCCTGCCTCAGCCTCCTGAGTGCTGGGATTACAGGTGTGCACCACCATGCCTGGCTCTTTTTGTTCTTAAAAGCAGATATTAAACACAATGAAAATTATATGACCTCTTTATACTTTAAAGTATTTGACTAGCATGTTTATTTAGAAAGTTTTACTGTTTACTGTATTTGGTGATTTGGAGTGATTTTATATACTCAACTATCATGTACAATATTTACATATTATACCAAATTCTTTACTGTAGAATTTATTGATCTTGCTCTTCACAGAGCTAATAGTAGGGTTAATTGAAGTGTCTGTGTAAACACTGAATTACTTGAATTATGTCAGGAATACTATTATTTGATGGATAAACTCTATACAGTAAATGATAGACCAAGCTTGAATATAGGTATATGCCTGAGGTTTAATCCTAAAGAGTTTTTGCTAGGTATATCTTCCAACTAGTAAATAAAAGAGGCCATTTTATTTTTGGCTTGTCAATCAATTAAAAATTAAAAATTTTTAAATTGCGAAAGTAATATGTGTATTATAGAAAATTAGAAAATACAGTTAGGCAGAAAAGAAACTAGACATTTATAATCCTGCTACCTATAGATAACTACAATTAATACCTTGGTATATATTCCTCCAGATATTTTCCTGTGATCTCTATATGTATGTATATCATGTATAGATCATATATACACATGTATATATCAAGTATAGATCTGTGATCTATATATGTATGTATATCATGTATAGATCCCTCTCTTTAAGTGCTTTCCTTCTATTTTCCCCTAGATTCTCACACACCTGGCTAATCTTATTATTTAGGATTCAGTCTAAATGTCACCTCTAAAAAGAACTTCCTCAGCGTTTAGAGCAGCCTACTTATCACTGCCTGGTACTTTCTTTTTCTTGTCTAACTATATTGTCAGGGTACAGAGAATAGGGACTGTGTCTGCCTTGGTAGGTACTTAATAAATGTTCAAATGAATAAATGTGTAATATAAAAACGGGGTCAGAATATACATGTGTTAAGTGGATACATGTGTTAAATGCTCTGGAAAGGTAAGATATATATCCCTTATATTAAATATATAATAATACAGGGTATGATTAAGTTGTGTGATAGGGGAGTACAGTTGTTAGGGAGCACGTGGCAGTAGTAACTATTGCTACATACCCCCTTAGGTGGTGAAGAGTTGTTAGAATAGGCTTTCTAGAAGAGTGAAAATATTTGTATGTAAGTCAGTTCTTTTCATCTATAATATATAATGGCTGGGTAATATTTTTAGTATGTTACTATTTTTAGTATGTACCAGTATAATACCAGAGTTTAATCAGTCTGTTTAATAATACCTGTTATTAGGCATTTAGAGGGTTCATTTTTGTTGTTTTAAAGTCTACTGTTATGGATATTTTTATAGATCTTCAATTATTTTCTTAGGTAACTTTGACTTGGAAGTGGGTCTGAGGCTTATAAATATTTTCAAGACTTTTGATATGTTACCAGATTGCCCTCTGAAAACTTGTATCAGTTTATATTTCCAACAACAATATCTAAGAATGACCCAAAAACAAAAACCCCAACAGTAAGAGCTATGATAATTTGACAGGCAAAATGGTATTTTAACTGGGTGCGGTGGTATACACCTATAACCCCAGCATTTGGGAGGCTGAGGCAGGACGATTGCCACAAGTTGAAGGCCATCCTGGACTACATAGGTGAGTTCAAGACTAGCCTGAACTACAATGCAAGACCCTGTCTCAAAAACAAACAAACCTTTGTATCTTGTGGTTTAATTTGCCTTCGTTTGATTTACCTACATGTACCATAATAATTTATAGACTGATGCACAAATGTGAGATATGACATTGCTTCAGTTTAGATTTTACAACAACCATTTCAAATGTTTACACTCAGGTAAGGTAAAATTATTGTTAAATTATTTAGTAAATATACTATCTCAACAGCAGGGTTACTGAACAAATGTTCCATACAATATGGTGCATATAAAGTTTATTTGGATTGGAAGTCATATTAAATTATATGCTACCCTTATAAATACCTGCTTTTTTGTTGTTTTTTGGGGATGCTGGGGTCAAATATGGGGCCTGGTACATGCGGAGCATACAGTCTACTACTTAACCAAACTCCGAGCCCCTTGTTATCTGCTTTTTAACATAATCTTCAACTCAGAATGTTAGCCTTTTTTAAGATCTTTTCTCACTTACTTGCTAAAATGTAAGTTGTAATAGCAAATTCTGAGAAATTGAGAGGTGGCTATTTAATTTGAGATCAAGTACCTTAAGAAGCTTGTATGTTGGCACTAGTCCTAGCAACTAACTTCTTTTTAATTATTGTGGCCAGAAACACCAGATGAAAATGGTAAAACCCAGAGAGCTGATGATTTTGTCTTGAAGAAAATAAAGAAGAAAAAGAAAAAGAAACACCGAGAGGACATGAGAGGAAGACGCCTTAAAATGTACAATAAGGAAGTACAAACCGTCTGTGCTGGCCTGACACGCATCAGTAAGGAAATTCTCAACCAAGGACAAATAAATAGCACTTCAGGAGTTAATAAGGAGTCCTTCAGGTATCTGAAAGATGAACAGCTGTGCCGATTAAATTTGGGCATGCAAGAATATCGGGTACCCCAGGGAGTACAAACACCTTTTATGACTCACCAGGAACATTCTATTCGTAGAAATTTCTTAAAAACAGGTACTAAATTTAGCAACTTTATTCATGAGGAACACCAGTCCAATGGTGGTGCTCTTGTCCTTCATGCTTACATGGATGAACTCTCATTTTTGTCTCCAATGGAGATGGAGAGATTTTCTGAGGAGTTTCTTGCTTTGACATTCAGTGAAAATGAGAAAAATGCTGCTTACTATGCTTTAGCCATAGTGCATGGAGCAGCTGCTTATCTCCCAGACTTTTTGGACTACTTTGCTTTTAATTTCCCCAACACTCCAGTGAAAATGGAAATTCTGGGCAAGAAAGATATTGAAACAACAACCATTTCAAATTTTCACACTCAGGTAAGGTAAAATTATTGTTACATTACTTAGTAAATATACTATCTCAACAGCATTAACCGCCTTCTGTTGCATGGCACAGCAGCACATTTTGGTAAAGATTCATGATGATAAAGTCACTGAAAATTGTCTGTTCGTCCAGTTGTAAAATCTTTAATTGCTGAAAACTTTGGGGTGGGCCTTTTTCTTGAAGAAATACTTTTTAAGTATATGCATCATTAAAAGTTTTTTCAGAACACAGGTTGAAATGAATTGTCTTTCACAGATCAGGTAATATCAATGTGGAAGATATTTAGATTTGGTAGCCTTGAGATAACTTTGCTTCAGACTTAGATTTATATCATAATAGAACACATGAGGGCGTTGGCATAGTTACTTGCCAGGCTTTTGCTGTTTTTTTTCCTCCTCTTCAGTAACTTGTTGGCAGTCTATCCCAGAAATATGCCCCATTTATGTGACTTGGGAGTGTCACTAGGAAGGCTGCCATAGCCTGTGCTCCTCCTGCCTGTGCACTGTTGAAGGTAAAGACGTTTTCTGAAGCCTTGTTTGGGCAGTTAGGCTTAAGTCAGCAGGGAAGTGTTGCCTTTCTAAATCAGTCTTTAGCGTAACATTTTTTTCAGTGAAGTTATTTTAGGGCATTAAAAAGACGTTAATAATGTGTCCTACTTTTTTCTTGCTTGCTTTTCTCATAAGGACTATGAATGTAAATGGTCAGGTCTACTTTTTTACTGTTTATATTATAAATTCAAGTTTAGTGGAGATGATTTCACTTTTTAGAGACGATTATTGCAACCTGTTTTTTTCAGATTACCTAATTTGCTGCCATTCTTTTAAGGTTTTTTTTTTTTAATTTGGATAAATATACTGCTGTTTATTAAGACTCTCAGCTGCTTATCTTATGGTGGTTTTAAGCCACTTAGATATATTTGAATCTCTTCTAACTTGAGTATTTTTAGTGAGTCTTGCCATCCTTGCCTCCAGTGAGGGGAGTATCCAGTTTAGATTTATGAGCTTCAGAATTTCTCTAATTGAAGTTCTCTCTGCAGTAGAGAGAGCAGGAGCAGCCAATCTGGAGAGGTCGCAAGATGGGGCTGCCCAAGATGTTGGAACACGATGTGCATTAAAGGGCTTCGTCTTGGATTTTGGCCTTGTTACCACAATCAGGTACCGAAGTGCTGACTTGTAGATTTTCTTTTTTTAAAGGAGTTTTTCCCTTTGAAGCTTAGGGAATCCTATTTTTATAAATACTGCAGAAGAGACTAAAAACAGTTCTAATCTTGTCTATAATCCCCATAAATCCCTAGTTAACAAGAAAAGATACTGCTGAGAGCCAAATTAACATGTTCTGTCACTTTTTAAATTTAGAGAAATGCAGCAAATTTTCTCTTCTGATTGATAGACCAACAAGCATATCTAAGGCATAAGCCAGACATTTGGGGGAAGAACATCCTGGTTTTGTCAGGGTGACTTTTTAACTATCATATTAGTCTACAGTGGATCAAGTTTGTGTCTCAATAGACAGTACTCAACCTAAATAGTTAATAAAGAAGATTACTAGAGATAATATTCCCTGCTGATTTTTGTCCTCCAATTTTTAAAAATGGAATTGAAATTTAAATGACTGTACCAACAACTTACCTTGAGATTTACTTTGAAATTTATAGTCACTTTTAAAGAACATATGAAATTATTATTAAATTAGATGTTAAACACTTATAATTAAATTAGATGTTAAGCACTTCAGCCATCTCAATAAGAATATTGAAGTGGTCCTGGAACCTAATTTTACTTATGAATTTTTAGTCATTGGAGAGAAATACGGGGTGGATAGAGGAGGTTGAATTAGCCCATAAAACTTTAATTTCAATTTGTTCCTGTAAAATCTTTGGCAGATGTTGGGACGAAAGCCAATGTAATAGTTTGGATTTATTTAGCACTTCATGGTTCATAGAAATACTTTCACATTTGTATCTGAATATTTGAAACAACCAGAGGATAGGTAAACAATTTGATCTCTGTTGTCTATTGAAAAATCTGAGGCTTGGGTATGTTCATCCAGGGCCATAAAGCTAGTAAATAGAAGAGTCATGATAGGAACCTATGCCATCTGAACAGTGTTCACACCATTTTACCATTTTTTTTCCTTTTTTTGGCCATTGTGGAAGAGATTAGTTTTTTTATCTGTCTGACACTGTGAACAGTGAAATTAAAGTATCTCAGTTTAAAACAAAGTACAAAAGGCTTTATTTCTAACATTTTTAGCAAATACTTTCAGATTGTTGACAAGTAAATACCTAAGGTATTTTGAAATTCTGTGTTTTGTGAAGTGTAAAATTCTGTTAATCTGTAAATAAAGTCAAGTAAATTTGTTTCTTTAGAGACAGTTACTAGAAGTTGTTTATAATATAAATACTCATGACTATTTTTCAAGGTAGTTTATTCAGCATTTATTGAATAAATAAACCTACTGTGTAATGGGCATCTGGTTCTTAAGGGTACCAATTGATGAATTCACTTTAGTGGGGGACATGAGTAAACCAGCAGTTATAGTACATTTTAAGTATTAGAGTAGAGGTGTGCTTAGGGAAAGCCATGTTTTGGAGAGAGCAGTTTGTGGTGTTACCTAATTCAGCCTTGAGGAGATTAGAAAAGGCATTTTAAGGCATGTGATGCTTGAGTAAAATCTTGAAAGCAGATTGACACCTAACTTGGTAAGGACATTTTTAGTCAGCGGGAATAACAACATGCAAATACACAAGAGGCAGTTGAAAATGTGCCCTTTAGGGAGCTGCTAATAGCAAGAGGGCGTGATGACCAGTAAGTGGGTAGTTGAAGTTGAGGTGGTAGTGTGAGGGAGAGAGAATGAGAATGACAGTCAAGAGTGTGAGGGAGGATGGCTTATGCCTGTAGTCCTGGCCACTCACCTGTAATCCCAGCTGTTTGTTTGCAGTGAGTATACAGTAATGTGAAGGATGATATTGAAGGAGAAAATGAGATTGAAAACAAGACTGATAAGGTTATTATTGTAACCAGATCAGAAATAATCTGTATCTAATCTGATATTGACACTAGAGAGAAAATAATGAAATCTGAGAAATAATTAGAAGATGCAGATTAACTGGAGTTGAAAGAAAATAGTTTTACTTGGTTTATACAATGGGAGGATAACCCGCAATACAGAATAGTGTTGAAAAAGCTGGTGTCTCTGGGGTGAGAAGCAGTGTTGTTGAGTTCAGATAGATGTTTTCACTTGGAGATACCATTTTGGGTTTATGGTTTAAAGTGGCTCTTTGTTGAATATATTGGATCTAAGATTGGGAGACATGTCTAGGCTGGAGGTGTAGAATTAGATCAGTTAGAATATAGGTGATCCAGGAATAACAGTAGAATGGGAAATTGATGAAGCTAAGGGTGGAATCCTCTGAAGTATCTGCATGTAAGTATGAGGAACTTGGAAAGAGACCGAAAAAGAAAAGTAGAAAGAAGATTAGGATACAAGTTTCCTGGATTTTAAGAATGGTAAACAAGGGCCGGTGAGATGGCTCAGCGGCGTAAGCGCCTGCCTGGCAAGCGCGAGGGCCCGAGTTCGACTACCGGAACCCACATACGAAAAAAGGGCCGGCAATATCGCTCAGCGGCACGGGCGCCTGCTGGCACGCGAGGTCCTGAGGTTGACCCCCGGTACCCACCAAAAAAAAAAAAAAAAAAAAAGATAAACAATAAAAATGTTACATACCATATGAGGGTTCAAGTAGGGTGAAAATGGAAAAGTGTTACATTGATCAGTTAGAACTTTTTTGGAAACATCATGACCAGTGCTTTGCAGAGTGTGGGCATCTATTATAACCTTGCTACTTAAAGTCTGCTTGAATGAATTTGGCACCACTAGGATGGTTGCTAGAAATGTATTCTCTTTAACTCAGATCTTCTGAATCAAAATCTGTATTTTAGAAGATCCTCAGATGATTCATGTACACATTAAGATTCTAGAAGCACTATTTTATAATTCATCTCTAGCAGGAGGAAGTAAAATATAGGCTTGTTTCATACAAGAAAAATGGTATCTTCTATTACTTTTGTATTTTTTAATTATCATAATAGCTAGAGCTAGGATCCACATTATACCTTTTTTTAAAAACCATTTTATAATACTAAAACATTCTAACACCAAAAGAGGTAAATTCATGTTATCATATGAAACACCAACCTCTTCCTTGTTTGATTGCTTAACTTTCAGCAATCAAAAGGCTAACTTTATTAATTTAAATTTCTTTCTTTCTTCCTCTTTTTTTTTTTTTCTTTTTATTGGTTTTTAGAGACAGGATCTTGCTATATAGTTCAGACTGGCCTTGAACTCACTATGTAACCCTGGCTGGCCTAGAACTCACAGTGATCCTCCTGCCTCAGCCTCCCAAGTGCTGGGATTACAGGCGTGCACCATCACATCTGGCTTAATTTGAGTTTCTGATTTAAAGAACTACATATGTACTGACAAAATATTACCATTTTATAATTTTCTTTATAATTCTATAGGATTATTAAAGAAATAAATCCTAAGAATTGTTTAGAATAGTCATTATTTAAAACTAAATTTTAAATAGTTGTTAGCTGGATAACTTTTTAAATTTTTTTTTTTTTTTTTTTTTGAGATAGGGTCCATTTCTTTCTTCTTTCTTTCTGTCTTTCTGTCTGTCTGTCTTTCTTTGTCTCACTGTGTAGTTCAGGCCTGCCCGGAACTCAATATGTAGCCCAGGCTGGCCTTGAACTCAGTGGCAGTCCTGCTTCAGCCTGGGTACTGGGATTACTGCCTCAGTGCTGGGATTACATGTATGTACCACCACACCTGGTTTGAGACAGGGTCTTACTGTGTTCCAGGCTGGCCTCAAATTTGTGATCTTTCTGCTTCAATCACTCAGAGTGCTGGAATTATGGGAATGTGCCATCATGTCCTGCTTTAAATGCTAGTTTTGACCATAAAGTTTGTGTAATCTTTCAGTCAATTAATGGAGGAAAATTAGTATTTTTCCTTAAAAAAAAAAAAAACCTGTCTATACACACACAACCAGATACTTCAGGGATACATGTAATTTATGATATTTTTTGCCTAAGCTTTGTACTTTTTGATTACTGTATTGGCTACTTGAAGACATTCTTAGTGGTTTTAAAGTTTGCATTGTTATAGCTCTGCAATATATATGCTATCCTTGGATCCCCATACCTATAAAAATCTGATGACAACAGATAAATTGATTAAAATTTCAAATCTTCTAGTCATCTGATGGCCTAACAGAGTTTTGGAAAAGTGAGGAGCCATTTTCAAGTGCTTGCTTCATAGGTAAAGAAAGTCACGTTTTGTTTGGGACCTTCCCCAAGATTAAACAATAGTAGATCTTCAAAGAGAATTTTTTTCCTTTGTCTCTGAAAGGTATAAAAGTCTATAAAAGAGTATAGCTAATTATAATCTGGATATAATTCAACTGGGAATTTTGTTAAAATGTAGCTTTTGATTTTGAAGGTCCAAGGAAGGTCTTGATAATCTATGTTTTCATCATTCTTTCTGGTAATAACTGGTGTTGCAGGCCCATGACCAGCAAGGCCAAAGGTCTCAACATCTGTGCATGAATTGCAAATAGAGCAATAACGAACACTAAGAATATTTTTTCTTATGTGGGTTCCGGGAGTCGAACTTAGGACCTCGCGCTTGCCAGGCAGGCGCTTATGCCGCTGAGCTGTCTCACCGGCCCTAAGTTGTTTATTTTTTCAAAAAAATTTTCCATATATATAATAGAGAGTTTTCACTGAAAAATCATAGCTTTTTAACTTTAGGTTAACAGTACTTATAAATGTTATTTTTATTACTCTGTAAAATGGTAGTGTTCTGTAGGATTGTAGTATTCAACTTTAATGTCTACTGTTCTGGAGAAAAAAATATTATTTCTCCATTATGTGTTGGAGCAAGGCCTTAAATGAGCTTGTTATATGCTATCTACTCCTTGATTAATATAATTAACATTTTAGAGTGAATTGATAGTGCTAATAAAGAATGGAACTATAATAGAATTGATAGTACTAATAGAGTGGAACTAATAGAGTATATGTAGTTTGGGAAATAATTGAACTCTTAAGGAATGCGACACATCAGTGCATTATATTAAAAACAGTATTTAAAGTAGGTAGCTTTCTAAAACAACATAAATAAAAACGGTAGGTTTGTTTTTTAAATTTTTTCCTGTCATTCTACATACACCTTATAATAAACCCGCTTTGACCCACCCATGTTGCTTTTTCACTGTTGTTTTAAAGTGAGAATGTCTCTCTATTCATAGGTCATAAGGTTAGGAAGAGTGCTAGTTACCTTTTTCCTTTCTGTTGTTTTAAACAGTCAGTTTAAATAGGCTTCTTCCTGAAACAGGAATTCTGTGGAATAATTCGTCCCACCCCCCACTTCACCCTAATAACACAGGGTGTTCTATACAGTGCATTTCTAGCTTGGGTTTTCCTGAGTTTTAACACACTTATGCCCAGTCTGTAAAGGGTGTATGTTTTGGAGACACAATCTTATTTACCTCTCAAAGTGATACAGGATAACTTTGTAATGCCGACTTTCTCATCTACAGCACTACGTTAATATGTTGATGTAGAGCAATGTGTATATGTAAGGATAATTGTTTAATATTCTATAACTATTGTGAATGTAGTAAATATTTTCAGTGCATGCAAAGCTAAGCACTATTTTTATGTGGGGACATTTCCTTTTGACTCCACACCCTTCTTTCTTTTGCCTTCTGATTTTACTGAAGGCTGAGTTTTGGGACACTGTTGGCATGTATCTTCTGCTTTCATGGCAGCTTTGCCTCTTTCTGTCCTTTGGTTTCTAGTTACTTCCCTCCTCCCAACTTCTTTCTCCACTGTGCACTAATACATACGCTTTGTAGAGCTCAGCATGTTTTTTGCTTTCAGGTGTCATTTCCAGGCCTGGTTTCCCAAACTTGTCAGATCCAAGGAATAATCTGGGATTGCTAGTTCAAAATACTTACCAGAATCTGGGGTTCTTCTCCTGGAAGATCAGGGTCATTTGGTCTAGAGCAAAGTACTCCAAGTGATTTGATTCCTAAAATAGGCAAATTTAAGCAACATTGATTGGTTCTGGGGATCTAGCTCAGTTGTAGAGTGCTTGCCTAGCATCTAGTAGGCTCTGGGTTCAATCCTCGGTACTACCAAAAAAAAAAAAGAGAGACACAAAACATTGTTTTGCACCATATGCCATCTACCATTACTTTAATTCCTTTCATTTGATTTGTAGATCCCATCTTAAAGTTTCATAACATCCTAAACTAAGAGACAATCTTATCTAACTTCTACATAGTACAATTTTTTTTCCCCTCCAGCAGCACTAGGGATCAAACCCAGAAAGCACAGAGCTACATCCCCAACGCCCCCCCCCTTAATTTTGAGATAGGGTCTTGCTAAGTTGCCAGTGCCAGTGATGGTGAACCTTCTAGAGCTTTTAGTGATATCAAAGCCCTCTGTGGCATGCGTGCCATAGGTTCGCTACCAGTGGCCTAGGCTAACCTTGATCCTAGGACCCTCCTGCCTTGGCCTCCCAAGTAGTTGGGATTGTAGGAATGCAGCCATGCCTGGCTCACAGTAGTTTTTTTTTTTTTTTTTTTAAATCATTTTTGGATTAGAATCATTCAGGACCTTATTTCTTTGTAATGTTTCATAAGGCTTTCATTAAGCTTTTAACATTGCCTAGGAAGTCTACTTTTCTTTGATTAACTTGTTTGCCAGTGTTCAGTGGTGACCATTTAAATTTTTTATTTGTATATGTTTGTTCCTCATTCCTTCCTGTTATAATAGAGAAGGTATTCCATCTCCCCAGTGGCTAATCCATCTACTTGTGTTCTGAATTCCATCCCTCAGCCTGCTTAGTTTGTTTGTACCTTTTTCTCTCCCTCCCCTTTCTCTCCCTCTTTTTCCCCTTCCCTTTTTCTCTTTCTCCCTCTTTCTCCTTTTCATCCTCCTCCTCCTTCCCCCACTCTCTTTCTTTCTTTCTCCTCCTCTTTCCCTCTCTCTTTCTCCTCCTCTTTCCCTCTTTCTTTTTCTTCCTCCTCCTCCTCCTGCCCCCCTCTTCCTTTTTCTTTCTCCTCCTCATCCTCTTCCTTCCCCTCTCTCTCTTTCTTTCTCCTCCTTCTCATCCTCTTCCTTCCCTCTCCCTCTTTCTTTCTCTTCCTCCTCCTCTTCCTTCCCTTTTTCTCTTTCTCCTCATCCTCTTCGTCCTCTCTCTCTCTTTCTCTCTCTTCTCTTCCTCCTTCCCTCTCTCTCGTTTTTCCCTTCCTGAGCACCAAGATACCTTCCTTGTGTTTTTTATTCTTTGTGGCACTAGATATTGAACCCAGGGCCTTTGCACTGAGCTACATCTCTAGCACTTTGTTTTGAGACAGCGTCTTGCTAAAGATGCCCAGGCTGGACTTGAACTTGTGATCCTCCTGCTTCAGCCTCCCAGAATGCTATAATTGCTACAGGTATGTGCCATCATGCCTGGCCTTTTATTTATTTAAAAAAATTTTGATATAGGGTCCCACTGAGTTGTCCAGGCTGACCTCCAACTTGTCATCCTTTTGTCTCAGCCTCCCAAACAGTTGGGATTGCAGGCATGGTGCACCATCTTGCCTAGCTTTTAAAAAAATTGTCATAAAATATACATAACAAAATTTACCATTTTAACCATTTTTAAGTATATAATTTTATGGTGTCAATTACATTCACAGTTTTGTACAGCCATAACTACTTATCCATTTCTGGAACTTTTTCATGGTCGCAAATAAAACTTTGTACCCATTTGCTTAGAGTTTTTAATGATACTTATCCATCTCCACCTTTCTAACCTTTCTTTCCTCCGTTGCACATAAGGCGTGTGTGTGTGTGTGTGTGTGCATGTGTGTGTTTCTTTCTTGAGACTGATCTCGCTGTGTTGTGATGGCTGGCTTGGAACTGGTGATCCTCCTGCCTCAGCCTACTGAGTAGCTGGGATTACTGTAGGCATGCGCCACTGTGGCTGGCTTTAAGAAAAGTATCAGTTATATTAAATAAACTGCTGCTTTTTTTTTTAAAGACAGAGTCTCGCAATGGACTTCAGGCTGGCCTTAAACTCACTATGTAGCCCAGGCTGGCTTCAAACTCGAAGTGATCCTCCTGCCTCAGCCTCCTGAGTGCTGGGATTATAGGTGTGCACCACCACACCCGGCTTTAAATTGCTGCTTTTTATGTGTCTTTTATATTTAAGAAAAGAATACGCTTTTCTTTTCTCCCTAGAAGTAAATCTTAATCCTCAATTTGTAGTTTGTTATTTTAACAAAGCTTTTTTTTTTGTTTTTGTTTTGTTTTGTTTTTGAGACAGGGTCTCACTATGCAGGTCAGGCTGCCTTGAACTCACTATGTAGCCCAGGCTGGTCTCAAACTCACTGCGATCCTCGTGCCTCAGCTTCCCGAGCGCTAGGATTATAGGCATGTGCCACCATGCTCAGCTCACAGAGCTTTTTAAATTTTACTACTATGTATGTGTTTTGAGTGTGCCCAGCTATATTGGGGTTCCTAGTACCAGAGCGGCTAATAACCTAACCTCAGGGGAAGTAAAAGGAAGCTGGAGAGCTGTATTTATAGGGTGTGTTTCACAGGATTCTTTCTACCTTATAGAGTAATGCCTGCTGGTTTGATCCATCATCAAGGGGCTCCCTCACACGGGAAACTTGTTTATGTGATGGGCACCCTTGTGGCTCCCTACCTGACCCAAGTCCTGTTATGCCTGCCTGACCACCACTCTGGTGCTAAGCACCTAACTTTGTGTTCTCCCTGGCGTGCTGGGGAAAACTAAGCTGTAGTAGTGCCTGGCTCTTTAGATGGCACTACTGTACACCACTGTCAATACGGAATAAATTCAAAGATTTTCTTCACATCCTTGACAGGGTGGACACAATGAGTTGGGAGGACATTCTTCTGTCCCTGGGTTATATAAGGCAGGAATGAAGAGCCAGGGAGAGAGAAATAGAGAATATGCATATAAGAATATTCATTACAGTGAGAACATAAAAGCCACACATACAATTGTATGTTTTAAAATTGTATAAATAGTATGTTGCATGTACACTGCAAGTTGTTTCGGTTCAACATTGTTTTATGAGAATTATGTTGATAGATATAACTCTAGTTCATTCATTTTAATGACTATATTTAGTATATTGTGTGTGTATCAGTTCATTCTTGTTTGTGAACATTTAGATTGAAAGTTTTTTTATTATATCGTGTTACAGTTAGCATTTGTTAAATGTCTGTTCATGTGCGTATCCTAGAGTTTATGTTTGCCTTTTTCCCTTTTCCAGGATTCTGTAACTATTGCCTGGATTTGATGACTCAAATAAGACCTCACATGCATGAAAATTCTTTTTTCTTCTGTAACATTTGATTGGTAGTTCAGATATGAAATTCCAGGTTGGAGGTCTTTTTTTTTTTTTTTCACATTGGACAATGGAGCAGTGCCTTTAACGTACGTCTAGTGCTGCTTTTGATAAATCCACGGTTGTCATTTCTGATCCTTTCTGGTTTCCCGCTTTGCTTTTTTGGTGATGCCACTGAGCTACATCCTCAGCCCCTCTCCCCCTTTCTTTCCCTAATTTTAACATGACACAGAGTCTCCATAAGTTGTCCAGGCTGGCCTTGAATGTGATCCTCCTGCCTTACTTTCCTGAGTAGCTGGGATTATATGTGTGTTCTATCGTGCCTGGCTTTCAGAATTTCTATTATAAAATTTCAGAATACCTAGGATAATATACTTGGAGATGAACTTTTTTTCCTTTTTAAAAAAGTTACTATAAAAAATTTCAGAAAAACAAAGAGGTATAAATAATAATAAATAGCTGGGTTCCTATCACCTAGCTTAAGAAATAAAACATCACTAATGCAGTCAAACCTTGCTTTTCTCCTTTTTTCCATATGGAAAGACATCTCTTGCTATTTGGGTAAATTTTCTGTCATCATCATCATCATTGTTATTAGTACTTTTTTTTTCAGTGCTGATGATCAAACCCAGACCCTGGTGAATACTAGGCAAGTACTTTGCTACTGAGCTACAAATTCAGCCCTTCTTGTGTTATTTCTTTGTTAATTTCCTTCTTTCAGCTTTTTTTTCCTTTTTTGAGATAGGGTCTCACTATGTAGTCCAGGCTGGCCTTGAACTTGTGGAACCCAGGCTGGCCTCGCACTTGTGTTACCCAGGCTGGCCTCGAACTCCCTTGATCCATTGGCCTTGGTTTTCTTGCCTCAGCCTCCCAACTATGTATTGGGATTTCGGGTGTTTCCCACCACGCCCAGACTTCTGTCAGCTCTTACTCTATTATTTTTTCCTGAAATTCTTAGTAGTTGTGTGTTAGGCCTCCCGCTTCATCCTCTAATTTTTTCTTCTTCTTCTTCTTCTTCTTCTTCTTCTTCTTCGAGAGAGAGAGAGAGAGAGAGAGAGAGAGAGAGAGAGAGAGAGAGAGTTTATTTTTGCTCATGGTTTTAGAAGTTTCAGTCCATGGTTGCTTGGTCCCATTCCTGTAAGCCTGAGGTGAGGCTGAACATACATCTTGGTAGAGCATATATGGTGAAGCAAACCCACTCACTTCATGGCAGAGAGAGAGCTCTCCCTTTTTCTTTTTGGTTTTGTTTTTGAGATGGGTCTCATTGTGTTGTCCAGGCTGGTCTCAGACCCCTGGGCTCAAGTTCATTCTCTAATTTTCTTATCTTTCTTTTCCTATTATATTTTTCTTTGTCCTTTTTTGTTCTATTTTTTGGGGAAATTTGAGTCTCCTCTTTTCCTACTGCTGATGAATTTCAGCTATCATGTTTTGAATTTGAGAGGTTTGTCTTGTTTTCTGTTGCTGTTTTCATAACCATTACTGTTTTGTGGAAGCAATATCCTCTTATCTCTCTGATATTAATTATATATACTTGAAATTCTCTTTTATGCTCTAAGTTCTTGTTTTACTTTTTAAATTTTGTTTACGTTAGATATTTTCTTAAATGTGATCTGTAATCTGTTCATATTTAAACAGGAGTCAGTATAAAGCTGATTGTGAACACATAGATGGGATTTACTAGTTGACAGCTCAGTAGGGAATCTGGTTATGTCATTGCAAGAAAAGCTCTGAGTATCAGTGTTTAGAGATCTTTTCTGTGGGGCTTTTAATTTCTACAGATAAGAGAATTGGGAATAGAGTAGGTTATACTCCTCTGCTGGAATTCTTAGAGCTGACTTACAGATGAAATTAAGTGATGAAGGAAGTTGTACTTAATCTCCTTTTTTCAGGATAATGATTCTCTCTCATGCTTATACCTGATACCTTGTGTTTGTAGTCATTTGGTTTACCTTCTCCAGAAATTAATAATGAAGGAGGAGGGGAGGGAGAAGTAAATAGAGGTATCTAACCAACCCTTGTACAGGTTTTAAACTCATGACCTTCATTTTTAGTTCCATGCTTTGTTCCCTACCTTGTATGTTACTTAGCCTTTCCATGGTTTTGTAGCACAGAGTCTATATAGGCACTCATTCAAAGTTCTCAGTAAGATGATTCCCTAATATACTTTTCAACTTCCAAAAATGTTTTGATAGCTTATATTTTTCCTTCTGTTCTCTCACTTTCTAGGATTTATATAACCTTTCTACTTTAAAAAATCATATGCTCAGTCTATCGTATTTAGCAATCATTTTCACCTAATTCTCTTTTAAAATTTATTAGTACATATGTACGGTACATAATGATTACATTCATCATGAGGAGTTGGTACATGTAACATGTCTTAATTATACCTTTTCTTTTTTTATCAGATTTTTTCTATTAATATTAAAACATGATCACACAAAAGAAGACTTAAATGGGAAAATATACTATTCTTGTATAAGAAGAATCAATATCAAAATGACAATTTTCCTTAAATTGTAAACTGAGCACAATCCCAATAAAATATAAATAGTTGCTTTTTCTAGGACAACCAAACTGATTTTGAAGTTTATATGAAAAAATAAATAGGCACAAACAGCCAGAAGAGAAAAGCAATGATGAGGAGTGCCCTACCTGGTATAAGTATATTCTAATTAAGTCAGCATATACTAGTTTATGAACACTGTTCAGTGAAGTAGAAAAGTAAATCCAGAAATAGACCCAAATTCATACCAGCATTTGATGTTATAAAAATGGTAACATCTCAGAGCATTGGTGGCAGAGAAAAGATAGTGTTGACATCTGGGTAACTGTCTTGTATTTATCTTTGTATTTATTGTATTATCGCTGTATCCTAAATAAATCCCAAATGAGATCAAAGATTTAGATGTATAAAATAGGGATATAAAAGTAGAATACACAGAAAATGTTCTGTATTGTTTTGAAATGGCAAAACTATGATCCCCCCAAAACAAACTCTATAAACAAAGTCAAAAGACAAATTATGAAATTTACAATTCGTATCACTGATAGAGCATTAATTTTCCTAAATTGTAAAAAGCCCTAGAAATAGATAAGAGAAATATTAACACGATATAAAAATAAGGAATGTGGGTAGATTTCATAGAAAAAATTACAAATGGCCCTTTAACCTCTAAAATGATATACAACTTCATCCCTAACAAAAGTGAAACTGAAACTACCAGTGTGCCAGTTTTTCCTTATTAAATTATTAAAAATCCACGAGTTTGATGACATTCTATCATTGAGTTTGTGGGCAGAGGCATTTTCTTACATTGCTGGCGGAATGAAAGTTTATAAAACCTCTAGAAGATTTCTCAGTCTTTCCATCTTAAATATTCTCATTTGATCCTATTTCCCTTTCTGTCACGCTAATTTTCACAGCCAACTTCTTGAAAGAATTTTTCACACTTGCTATCCCCATATGTTCATATCTCCTCAGACCATACAAATTTGGTTTCTGTCCCTGTAAATTCTTCGAATCATCTTTTGATGTCACCAGTGACATTTTTCATCATAATCTTACGAATAAAGTCTTAGCAGCATTTTAAAGCCCTTTTTTACGTGTTTCCTTCTTAACTTCTCTGACCACTTGACCATTCCTTTACATTCTGTCTTTTGCCTGTATTATTTTCCTTTTGGGTTGTTAAGTAGATTCCTTCTCTTTGAGCCCCATATATATTTTCTCTAGTCTAGTTTCTTTCAAGTCTAATGTTTCAGTTACTGCCAAAGACTAGGATTTGTATCCTTGTCTAGATTTCTTCTGTTTCCATACCTAGTTGCCTTCTGTTCTCTTTTATGCAAGTCTGCTCTTCTGTGATGAGATGGTGAACCCATTTTTTGTTGCTATAACAAAATACCAGAGTTTGGGTACTTTATAAAGAAAAGAGGTTTCTTTTGCTCAGAGTTCTGGAGGTTCAAGAGCACAGCACTGACATCTGCTCAGCTCCAGTGGGGTCCCATTGTAGGTAATACGGAGCTACTAGAGAATTTTAAAACAGGAGGGTTGAAAGGCAAAATGTCTTCCTAAACAAATCATTTGTAGCTGGTACCCAAGCATGACTCTTGGGTATGGGAATCTTGAAGAAAGGATATTAGTTAAGAGGTTTTTGAAATTAGGTGACAAATGACTATTTCCTGAATTAAGGCAGTGATATGGCAGATTTAGAGGTTAGATTTTGATACTTAAAGGATTAGAAAGAAGGACTTGCAAATTCCTAATTTGGGAACTGAGAAACTGGTGTTAAAATAGTGAGAGTGTGCATGAGAGTGGCAAGGGGCAGCATGGAAGAGGGATTAAAGAGGATGTGCAAAGCTCTCTTACAACAACCGATTCTCTTGGGAACTGAGTCCTATGTGGACGGTGGTAACCTAATCTTCTCTAAGAATGATGACCCCAGTGACCTACTTATACTTTCCACTAAGCCTCATCTTTTAAAGGTTTCACCATGTCTCAGTATCACCATGCTAGGACCAAATTTTCAGCGCACAAGCTTTCGGGGACAAACCATAGCAGGATTCAAGTATTTGAAGACTTTTGTGTTCCCCCTTTTAATCTTTTCAAGTTAAATACTTCTGAAATGCATTTAATTTCTTGTATTCTTCCTTTAATTTGTATCATTTATAAGTCCATCATCTTAATTCTTTTGAGTATGTCATAGTCATAGGTTTTTTTTTTCTTTTTGCCTGCATCAGGAGATAATATTACATGTGTAATCTGTGCAATGCAGAGTATTTCTCCTTTAGAACAAAGTATTCAAGATATGAGCAAAACCACCCTAACAAAGAGATCCCATATATGAGGTTAGAAAAAAAGAAAAAGGACTAGTAATGAGGCTCAGTGGTATACTGCTTGCCTAGCATGTATAAGGCCCTGGATTCAATCTCCAGTACCAGAAAAGGAAGAAAGAAGAGAAAAAAGAAAAACTTTCATAAGACAGGCAAGTGTTACACAACTTTGTTTTGTGATGTCATCCAGGATTGTAGTTTTCTTCTGTCTTTTAAGTTTTGCCATTTCTTCTGGTGTTGATAGGTGCATGATTGAGCCTGGCTGTCCCTCACTGTATTCCACCTGCAAAAGAGAGAAAGAAGCGGAGAGTGGACCTTTCCCTTATTAAGGCATCCTCTGGAAATTGTATATGTAACTTATGATAATACCCTGTTGGCAAGAACTTAGTCACAGGCTACCCCTAGCTGACAGGGAGCCTAGCTCATTGGCCGTATGCCCAGGAAGTTTTCTCACAAAAGGAGGAGGATGAAATACTTAGGGATAATTAGTAGTTTGCTTGTTTGGCATAGTTTCACACAGTTGGTGCATGTTGAATTTGTGGTCATAAATGCTGTTCATCTTCTAACTTGTGTTGCTAATTATTTAAATATATCACAAACATTTGCATTTATTAAAAATTTTAATGCCATGACAGATGCAGCTCTGTTCCATGATGTCATCCAGGATCTTGGTTTCCTTCTGGCTTTTAAGTTTTGCCAAAATCAGTAGCTCTTCCTCCTCATTTTCCCCCACAGACTTTAATAGTTGGTTACTTTATTTCTAGCCACAGAACTTATGAATTCAGTTGACATTTATTACCACATACCAGGCACTTTGTATTACAGATACACAGTAATGAATAGCAGAATATTCCATTTCACAGTTTACCCTCGATTATATTGTCTGATTTTGTTAGTGGTTTAAATTTGGGGTTGGTAAAGTTTTTCTACAAAGGACCTGAGGGTACAAGCACTTACTGCTAAAATGCTGTCATTGTAGAATAAATTATTGGGCATTTCCAGTAACACTTTGACAGTCCTAGGTTTGGTCTGTGAGTTTTAGTTTGCCAACTCCTCCTCTAAATTAAGCATGTTTCCTTTATCAGTTATTTGTCAACTTCTTTTAACCTAGTTCTTCAGTGAAAATACATTTTACTGGGGAAATTATTGCCTTCCTAGAAGGCCTGTTTTTTTATCTTATTTTTTACAAGAGTCTTCATGGTCTCAACCATTTATTGAAGTGTTATTCTTACATCATTATCATCATCATTATTATACTGGGAATTAATGCAGTATGTTTGCACTGAGCTATATCCCCAGCCCTTTTTAAAATTTTTGAGACAGGGTCTTGCTGAGTCACTGAATTTCTCAAGCTGGGCTTGATCTGCCATCCTCTTGCCTCAGTCTCCCAGAATGCGGGGATTACAGGATTGTGTGGTGTCATGCCTGGCACATTAATTGTTTCTTCATTCTTTCCTTTCTCTACAGGATCTTGCTATGTTGCCTAGGCTGGTCTCAAATGATCCTCCTACTTTATCCTCCTGCAGGTGGGACTGCAGGTGTATCACTGCACCCAGCTCATTCACTGTTTCTTTAGCTGACTATTGTCTCAGATATCCGTTTTTCCTTCATTACAGCTCCTGCTCCTTTGTTTATATATTTTCTGTCAAGTCTTATTCACTTTAAAAATTGTACTTTGTACATAATCCCCAAATGTATGCCCCAGTCCTTCCTTTTTAATTTTATTTTATTTTTTTATGTGGGTACCGAGAGTCGACCTCAGGACTTTGTGCTTGCCAGCAAGCGCTTGTGCCGCTGAGCGATATCACCAGCCATTTTTTCCTTTATGTGGGTACCGGGAGTCGAACTCAGGACCTCGCGCTTGTCGAGCAGGCGCTTATGCTGCTGAGCTATCTCACTGGCCCTCTTCCTTTTTTAAATCGAGTGATAACTCCAAATTGAACTTGTCTAAAACCTATACATTTTGTTTTTGTTTTTTTTTTTTTGGTACCAGAACTCAAACTCAGGACCTTGAGCTTGCCAGGCAGGTGCTGTGCCTCTGAGCTATGTCCCCGGCCCTAAAACCTATACATTTAATGTACTGTACTTAATTTCCTTGTGTTTGAAACCTTGCTTTTATTTTTTTCTCTTTGGTTTATTTTTAATCCATATTTAATCATAAATGGAGGTTATAAAGGTACATAATAATACATGAAAAGTTGTAGAGGCAGCACAGATTATTTAGAGTGTGAAAATACATATTTAGAATATGGCAAATGTGGCATTTCTTTTAGAATAATAGATCAAGAGGGACTTTGTCAGCCACGAAAAGGATTTTCAGCCTGATATTGTAGGTAATAAGGAGCTACTAGAGAATTTTAAAACAGGAGGGTTGAAAGGCAAAATGTCTTCCTAAACA
Source organism: Erethizon dorsatum (assembly GCA_028451465.1). Taxonomy (NCBI): domain Eukaryota; kingdom Metazoa; phylum Chordata; class Mammalia; order Rodentia; family Erethizontidae; genus Erethizon; species Erethizon dorsatum. Next base: position 82,020,453 of record CM051829.1, read on the forward strand.
AATCATTTGTAGCTGGTACCCAAGGATGACTCTTGGGTATGGGAATCTTGAAGAAAGGATATTAGTTAAGAGATTTTTGAAATTAGGTGACAAATGACTATTTCCTGAATTAAGGCAGTGGTATGGCAGATTTAGAAGATAGATTTTGATACTTAAAGGATTAGAAAGAAGGACTTGCAAATTCCTAATTTGGGAACTGAGAAAATGATTATCATTAGCTGGTGAAGCAGATACAGAAGGGGGAAAAGGTGGTTTCTGGATAGAAGGGAATTTTATAGGAAAATCAGTTCAGTTTTATAGGTATTGCATTTAGGGGTGTCTGTGGGTTGTCCAACAACAGGCAGTTGTATGTAAAGGTCTGACTCTGAGGAACATTTTTAATTTAGAGAAACAGATATGGAACATAGCAGGGTACAGGTGGTAGTTAAATCTGTATTTTAATTGAAACCACCCACAGATAATATGTTGAGTGAGAAATAGGCCAACCCTAATAACCACATTTTGGAGAGAAAGACATCAGGAAGGGAAGTCAAGAAAATGGATGACTGAGAAATATCCCTTATATTTGGCTGTGAGGTCATTAGTGATTTGTTTCAGGAGACTGGTCTGGCTAGAAGCCTGATTGCAATGAAAGTGAGTAAAAGGTGAGGTAGTAGAGACAGATACTACAGGAGCAGGATGCTGATTTGGAGGCGATTCAGTACATCAGGGTATTTTTGATGGGAAGTTACAGGATATTGAATTTAAAAATGAGTTTAAGTGATGAAAGGGATTTCTTGGCTCATCAAATGGAAAAGTCCAGAGAGGAGAGCTGATGGTTAAAGTGGCTTAGGATTTGCAGGCAGGGGTGGTGTGAGGACTAGAGAGTATTAATGTATCTCTGAGAGGAATAAATCTGGAAGTCTAGGCTAGATGTGGAAGAAACTCAAAGCAGGAAGAAGCTGATACTTAGGAATAAACACTGGTAAAGTCAACTCAGAGGTCTAATGTAGTGTAAAGGACTGAAAACAGGAAGGTTGTGGTTTTCTAATAAGGCCTCTCTATAGATACGTTAACATAGCAGAGCTTTCCAAATAGGCCTTATGCATTGTATGTTTTGTAATCCTGGTGTTTTGTTGCAGGTACATTTATTTACTTGATGGCTTTTCTGACACTAAGAAAAAATAAAACATTAATTTTTGGCACTCTGAATACCACATTGGTATTCACACAAAAGTGCAAACCTGAAGATATTTAAGAGAAGCTTTCGTTGTGTGTAGATAAAAATAAAACTTGTTGACCTTGACGAAATTATGAGGTCATAAAAGTTTCCTATCTTTTGTAGTCATAGTCACCCTCTCTTCTTTTGTTCTTTCCCACTTCCTTTTAGATGTAATTTCTTTTTCTTTCTAGATAGGAAACGACGCTTTGTATGTATTTATGTCACATATTAATTGTCCTAGGTGGCTGAATTTTTAAAGTTGTCTTTTAAGTTCAGTGCTGTTGACTTTGGTAGTATTTGAATTAGGTGGATTTGGAATAGTGTGATAGAAAAATACTAATTCAAAGCAATGTGAATTTCTTCAAATAATAACTCATTAAGAGTCTCATAATTTAAAACATTGCAGGCTCAGTACATTGAAAAACACCATATGGTTACACACTTTACAAAGATAAATCTTAAGTTTTGAAGCTTTAGAGTATATTAGGCTCTACCCTGCATAGATTGAAAGCCTATCTGTGTAAAGGAATTTCTGATAACTGGGAATACTTGGGGAGATGTTTGGGGGAAATGGATCTTTCTTGTTACCCCTAAAAGCATATGATATTAAAGATTAAATTTGCTTTAGTCATTTTAGGGTACTTGGCTAGAAAGGTTAAAATGATGATTAGAAAAGCTTTCTATGTTTCTCTTTCTTATTTCTATACCCCATGATGATCCTCTTTCTCATGCTGGACCCCCTGGCTTTTTATAGCATGATAATCACACAAACCTACTGAAGGCAATGCATACAGGTATATACAGGGTAAGTGCTGAGGATGTAGAGCAGTGGTAGAGCACCTACCTTTCCTGGGTGGTTGCTGCTTAAAATAATGTTAAGTGATCCTGGGGGAAGAATTTATAAGAAATTAAGAAATCTCCACTATATGACAACTAGATCTAAGACCCTCTTCTCTGCATATATGTACAGATGGTGTTAAATTTTAAAATAGAAAGTTGATTCTAAAAATGCTGCTGAAGAACTAATAATGAAGATTTATGTGAAAAAAACTACTGAATGATCATTTATGTAATCTGCTTTCTATTAAGGCAAAATAGGTGACATTTAGAACAGTGAGAATTGATTCTTAAAATTGCTTTTGAATATTCAACAGAGTCTTACCTTGTGAAAGTGCAGCCATATGTTAGACTTTCCAATTTAATTCGAATCTTAAGTGAAGTAGAAAAGGCTAGGTAACTGATCTGAGGTTGAAATCCTGGTTAGAATCCAGCATTTTAAATCTCGTCCATCTGTATGCATACTGGTCCATCTCTGCCCTTTGGAAAAATTCATTCTAAATTGGAAGTTGGATGAGGTAACATGCATGAAATGATTAGAGGAATAATACTGGATTGTATGGAATCATTTAGTAGATCTTATTTGAATGCTAGGTAGGCTGCTCTGGCCTGCAGATATGTAGGATATCCTAAATTCAGTAGAAAGTTGATACAAGTTGAGCATCTCTGATACTCAAAAATTTTTTGATTTTGGAGCAGTGCACATTTTGAATTTTTGTATTAGAGATACTTAACTAGTAAAGTCTATGCAAAGTTTTCTAAATCTGAAAAAATCAAAAATCAAAAATATTTGGTTCCAAGGGGTTCTCTTCACACCCCAAGGGGGTTCTCTTCACAACCTGTGAAGAGAAAATGTATGTGTATTTGCGGCAACATTATACTTCAGGAAAGGGAAAGATAATGGAGGGTGACCAGGAACACTGCTGGGAAAAGGGAAGTCTTGACCTGATCTTTGAAAGATGGTTAAAATTTGGGTTAACAAAACAGGACATTCCATATTGCACAGATTTGAGTGAAAAATACCATTGAAGATATAAATATGCTTGGTATAAGTTGAACAGAGGAAAAGATCAGCTGGCCTTAAGTGAAGGCTTTTACATGGAAGTAATAGGAGATTGAATTTGATTAAAAGTCAGCTTGCTATCTGGCCTAAAGTGAATACTTTCAAGCTGGGGAGTACACAATGAATATGGAAGATTTATCTGTCCATGGTCTTTCTTTTCCCCCTGCCCAGCCACTGTTTATTTAGTCTACTTTTTCCCCCAGATAAAGATCACATTAGAAAGTATTTTCAGAGTTTAACAATCATCATTCTCAGAGAAGTTTATCAGTCTTCAATATTTTTGGGGGATGTTTGAACTGTAGGCTAATAACCTGCACATTGAAATTTCTATTTGTGGTACAAATCATACTATTATATGTGTCAGTATGCTTGGGTGCCTCTCTGTAACTGTTAATTTTATCCAAGGTACTGATGAGTTCTTAGTATGTAGAAGAAACAGTAATATTGGAAACAATACCCTATTCACATTCTTTAATTATAGTGTGCTTCAGTCCTTTTTCCCTGCCTCTTTCATTTTATCTTAGGTCAACAGGACATACTGTTGTGGTACCTACCGAGCAGGTCCAATGCGGCAGATAAGTCTTGTTGGAGCAGTAGATGAAGAAGTTGGTGATTATTTCCCAGAGTTCCTTGATATGTTAGAAGAATCACCATTTCTGAAAGTGAGTGTTAATTCAGATTATTCAAGTTTTGATCATTATTTAAATAAACACTCCATATTAAAATGTTAAGCTAATCTTGCCTGTTAAATCCTATGCAATGTTTTGAATAGAATTGTTCAGAAAAATGATTCAAATTACTATGTTACTATAATATTTACTATAAATTACTATGCAATATGGCATTTATTTCTTTATATACACATGCAAAAAGATTTTTAGAACTTTTATTTGGCTAGGGAGGGGTTAACTTGTAAATAAACTAACCATTTTTTAAAATGTGACTCATTCTTATAACTTCTAGATGACTCTGCCCTGGGGCACACTTTCCAGCCTCCAACTTCAATGTAGGTCCCAGAGTGATGATGGGCCTATAATGTGGGTAAGGCCAGGAGAACAGATGATCCCTACAGCAGATATGCCAAAGTCACCCTTCAAAAGACGAAGGTAAGCATTTTTTTCCCCTAAAGTACACAAAACCACTTTTGTTTTTAGTTGGTCACTTATAAAAATGATTGCAACCTGGGCACAATTTGAAAACCACTTTCTAGATTACTTGAAGGTTTTCCTTAAGTAAATCTTCTAATTGTCAGTTCCTCAGTCAAGATCACTTGCTATAGTCATCAGGGTGAGACATTGTCCTAAAAACCAAATTTAACCTTTATTTCTTTTCTTAAAACCTGATTCCCACCGTGCATGGTGGCGCACACCTGTAATTGTAGCACTCGGAAGGCTGAGGCAGGCAGATTGCCATGATTTCGAAGACAGCCTGGGCTAAATAAGCGAGTTCAAGGCCAACCTGCATTACAAAACAAACAAGCAAAAAAACAAAACAAAACAAACCCTGAGTCCTTACTGCATGCAGGATAAAAGTTCAAGTTCTTTAGTGTGGTCTATAAAAATCTTTCATAACCTAGCCTCAATAGTACCTCTGTATATGCTTCTCGTCCTTTCTAGCCATACAAAGTTGAGTTTCCAAACCATAATCTTTTATTATTAGTTTTGCTTTTGCACTATGCTTTTTACTTAAAATTGAATTCCCCTAACCCATCTTCCTCTCTACCTAGCAAACTCTTAGTAAATTTTCAAAATTTATCATGGATGTCGCTTTCTTTTTGAAGCTTTTCTTGGTTCCCTTAGACCAGTGACGGTGAACCACTTAGAGACGAGTGCCCAAACTGCAACCCAGAACCTACTTATTTATTGCAAAGTGCCAACACTGCAATTAAACATAAATATTGATGATTTAGTTTAGAAAAAATAACTCCTACATTAACATCTTTTTGTCTTAAAAAAAAACAAATGCACCATAGGTTGGCCACCACTGCCTTAGACAGTTGGTTCCTTCTTTTGTGCTCCTGCAGAATTCTGTTTTTATTAATGATCTGTTTACATGTTTTTATTTCTTACTGAATTTTGAGCTCATTGAACATGGGGACTGTTTTATTCATGTCTGTCTTCATGACACATAGGTAGCCAGTGTTGGCTGAATGCAGCTCATGATGTGCTAAAGTACAGAGCTTTGGCAATTCGTGTTGTGGTAACATACAAGGGGTGATTGAAAAATGTGAATGTTTAAATTTTAAAAATTTACCATGGTAAAAGACACTTTGCCAGTATTCTCCCTCAAACTCCCTTTGCTTCAAACACACTTATTCCATCATTCTTGCCAGTTTCTGAAACATTTCTGAAAGTCCTCTTTCCAAGTGTCTTTATAAGGTGTGATAAAAAAAATATGGTAAATAGAGTTTCCAAGTGCCATCAAACAGAAAGGCAGGCCCATGAAAACATTACAGTGTGTCTTCATCAAACTTATTCACTGGATCTGGCACCATTTAGTTTTGGGCTTTTCCCCAAAGTCAAATGACCATGAAAGGTAAACATTTTGAATCAATTTAGGACATCAAGACGGCCAGGACAGTGCAACTAACGACATGAAAAAGGACTTCCAGAACTGCTTCAGAAAGTGGCAAGAAGGATGGGATAAAAGTGTTTAAAATGAGAGGAATTATTTTGAGGGGAATTAGTGGCCATGTGTCTTTTACTGTAATAAATTGTTTTTGGGTCAGGGATATAGCTCAGTGGCACTGTGCCTGCCTGGTAAGTGCAAGGTCGTGAGTTCAATTCCCGGTACCAAAAAACAAAAACTATATTTTTAAGTCGTACTTCATTTTTTGGTGTCATGCACATGAAACATGTAGATTAACGCAATGTAATATTTTGAAAGTTTTTATTTAATGAGACTGAAAGTGACTTATATCAGCTTAATCTATAGAAGAAATAGCAAGTCAAAATAAGTGCCTGAAAGTGAATTTTAATTGACTAGTCTAAACCTTAATTTAAAACTCATAGGAGAGGGGCCGGTGAGATAGCTCAGCTTCATAAGTGCCTGCATAGCAAGCACGAGGTCCTGAGTTTGACTCCCAGTATCCACATACGAGAAAAGGGCCGGTGATATCGCTCAGTGGCGTGGGTGCCTGCTGGCGCGCGAGGTCCTGAGTTCGACCCCCGGTACCCACCCCCCCCCAAAAAAAATAGGAGAATGGCTTGAGCTAAGTATAGAATAACATTAGGTACTTAAGATGATACATGAAAATACTTTGTGAAAACTATATATATATGAATGCCAGTGGTGGTGTGGTAAAACCTAGCAGTTAATTGAAAGATCATAGCAGTTTTTGTAAATGATGATGATGCAGTTTGGAAATCTACTAAATTCTTAAGTACTATGTGCATTTTTATTGTATATTTCTGAACAAGAAATGACCATTGTTTGCTGATTATTATAAACTTAGAAAAAGATAATAGAAGAGTAAAAAGGTTAAAACAGCCATATCCCATCCAGGTATGCATTAATTAACCAAATTTTAGTCCATTTTTACTCATATTATTAATTTTCTTGGTAAAAACATGAATTTGGGGCCGATGATATAGCTCAGCAGCATCAGCTCCTGCCTGGCAAGCGTGAGGTCCTGAGTTTGACTCCTGGTACCCACATATAAAAAACAAAAACAAAAACATGAATTTATTCTTTACATTGTATGTACATTAAAAGTTGGGAGTTTTTTTCTCCTTAGGTTAATGTATTAAGATGGTTTCTAAATGACTATATAGTTTCACTGTATAGTTACATCAAGATTTATTTAACTAATTTTTCTTCTATGAAGATTGTTTCGTTTTTCAGTGTAAACAGTATTTAGATAAACATGATGGTATGCTGGAGCCAGTTTGTATCTCCTCACAAGGGCCATTATTAGCATCACCTTCCAGTTCTTCATCGAATAATGTCACATTAGTACCTGGAAATTGGCCATGTTAGGAATATTTACTGTATTTCCCCAAAAATAAGACCTAATTGGAAAATAAACCCTAGCATGAGTTTTCAGTATGCTCATAATATAAGCCTTACCCCAAAAATAAGCCCTAATCAAGATCGTTAGCCAGGTGGGCACATTTAATACATCTGTTCCAACACACAATGGACATGAATTATAAAATAATAATATATAAATATAAATTTTATTGACAGTAATACTTAAAATAAATGATAATATAAATTATAATCAAGTATTTGTAAACACCCAAGTGGGTACCTTTGGACAAGAGGTAAATGCCTATGTAAACAGATGAACTCAAGACTTACTGCTGAATGATCAGTCGGAGTACAGACACAGTGCACAGATAATGTGTACACTTGATAATGAATGGACGTCGTTGTGTCTAATATGAATCTTTATAATTCAGTGTGTTGTATGTTATAATGATGCACTATGAGCAGGATACATGGACAAGAAGTGCTCACTTAAGGAGAGCTATATTGCTGGACATGAGAGACTGGGACCAGTGTTTCTACAGGGAATGGAGTCACAGGAAATTCAGGCTGGAATTTGGGTTTTGGATAATTAGGGCAATGTTCTAGATGATGTGACGTATTTGAATAAATGTAGATTGTTGTACATGAGTAAATGTTGTACATGAATAAATGTAAATTGTTATACGTGAAAAAAGTAAAAACATTCCCTGAAAATAAGATCTATTGTGTCTTTTGGAGCAAAAATTAATTGAAGACATGGTCTTATTTTTGGGGAAATATGGTAGACTACAGAAATCAGCAAATCAATTAGCTGCCTTTCCCTCTCCACAATCAGGTGTTAAACATGTATATCATGGGTGGATGGATGATGGTTGGTAAATATATATCTTTGTGAATTTGTGCATTTGTTTCTTAGAAATTCCTAAAGGCTCAAAGTATATATATAACCTTTTCCCTCCGACCCTCCTTCCCTCTCTTGCTTCCTTCCTTTCTAGTACTGGGGATTGAACTCAGGGCCTTGCACATGTTAGGCAAGTGTTCTACCACTAAACTGCATCTCCAGACCTTTTTAATTTTTATTTTGAGACAGGGTCTTACAAGTTCCCCAGGCTAGCCTCTACTTTGTGATCCTCCTGCCTCAGCCTCTCAAGTAAGCTTCGATTACAGGTGTGCACCAACACCCCCAACTCAAAGTATACACATTTTTAATGGATTTCCAGAAATAATATTAATTTATATTCCTACTCATATAGTAAGACAGTGCCCTTTTGCTCGTACCTTCCACGAACATTCTTAACTTTGTTGAACTGATTGGGAAAAAAAGCACCTTAATTTGCTTTTGTTACTAATTCTTTGGTAATTCCCTTTTAATTTCCTTTGTCTACATTACTATTGGGCGGTGGTGTTTTGGTAAAAATTCTGTGTATATTATGATTATTAACTCCTCGTTTTTCTTACGTTGCAAGTTTTTCTCTTATTTATTTTATTTTTTGTGGGTACCAGGGGTCGACCTCAGGACCTTGCGTGCCAGCAGGCACCCGTGCCGCTGAGCGATATCACCGGCCCCTTTTTCATATGTGGGTTCCAGGAGTCGAACTCGGGCCCTCGCACTTGCCAGGCAGGCACTTACACCGCTGAGCCATCTCACCGGCCCAAGTTTTTCTCTTATTTTGTCTTTAGTGTTTCTGTTTTTGTTTTTGTTTTACACTCACAGTTGTTTTTGTTGATATGTAGTCAGACTTATGTATCTTTTTCTCTGAAGTTTCTCCTCTGGTAGTAGGCCTGGAAAAACCTTCCTCTAGTATTATAAATCATTCAGCCTACATTTTCTCTTAGTATTTCTGTAACTTCAGTATTTACATACTTAATCTACATGAAATTGGTTTCTAATAGAGGAAGAGATTTAACATTTTTTTCTAAGGTAGTTAAGCAGCTGGACCAACATCATTTATTTAAAAACTTATTATTTCTCCACTAATCTGAAATGCCATCAAGTTTTACTTCCACTGGGATTAAGTATTCTTTTTTTGTGTGTGTGGGTACCAGGGGTCGAACTCAGGACCTCGCGCTTGCCAGGCAGGCGCTTATGCCGCTGAGCTATCTCACTGGCCCTCAGTGCTTTTGAATGCTTTACTTAATAATATTTAATCTCTTGGGCTGGTGAGATAGCTCAGCAGCATAATCGCCTGCCTGGCAAGCGCGAGGTCCTGAGTTCGACCCCCGGTACCTGCGTTTTTAAAAAAATACATAAATAAAAAAGCACTTTGAATTACAGTAATGAATCAGGACATAAATACGGTATTATCTTTTTGTGTTAAAAGTTATGGTAGAATTGATATGAGAAGCTATCCAGTTATCAAGGGCACTGGTGTTGAAGATGATCTTTGGATTTACAAATTCTTAAAGAAACCAGAACCACATGTTCAAAAAAAAATTAAATAATACAGTAGGGCTGATAAGGAAACATCCCACCTATCTTTCCCTCCCAGAGACAAACATTTTTTTCTACAGGCAAAGGCCATTTGTTTATAATGCTTTTTTATTTCTTGGAAGGCTTTGACAAGGTGTTGGTTTTTTTGGTATGATAGTTGGGTCCTCTTAGCTGTATTCTGAATAGCTAGATGTCCCCTACAATACCTTCTTCCTCCTAACTGCACTTAAATGCTCTTGAGGTTAATTCATATTCTGTTTTAATACCACAATTAGTTCTGTTGGTTTGTGTGTTTTGTTTTTTGAGGCCAGATCTCCCTGTGTAGTTCACACTGGCCTTGAACTCACTGTGTAGCCCAGGCTGACCTTGGATTCATGGTGATCCTCCTGCCTCAGTCTCCCAAGTGCTAGGATAAATGTGTGCGCTATCACGCCTGGCCCACAATTAGGTTTTAAATGCTTTGTTGTAGGCAGATTCTAAAATTGGAAAGCCAGTAAATAGCATTTATAATATTACGGGTAAGTATATTTACTGCAGACCCAAGTAGTAGGCTAAAAATTCATATTCTAAGGTTATAGTGTTGTCACTCATAGGAAGAATATACAGAATGAACTTTCACGTAGGTATTCAGAATCATACCACGTTTTAGTTCATATTTAGATTATCTTTTTAAAAATATTCTGTTTTGCCTGCAGTTTTTGATTACCCTTTGTTGAGGGAGATAAACACTTTCTTGACTGTATCCTATACATCTTTTAATCTCATTGCTTAAAATACATTACCTTGGCAAAGAGTATTGAAGAACATAAGGAAAAGACCCAAATTGCCAGAGTGGAGGTGTTGCATCAGGCCAAAGCCAATTTTGAAAAAGAAAGGCGGAAAGAACTTAAATTACTTTGAGGTGAGGATACAATGATGCTGCCTGATGTGAATGAGCGAATTGAACAGTTCTTGAAGGAACATTCTAGAAAAAAAGAAAAAAGACAACCATTCTGGAAAAGTAAAGAAAGAGTAGAAAAAAAGAGCAAGAAACAGAAATATGAAAAAAGTGAATCAGCTGATCGTTTATCACCTCAGAAGTAGAGGATGGTGGATTAAGCTGGCGGAGGAAATCTTACCAAAGAATGAAGGAACAAGCTGAAAAGCAAAATAGAAAATTTGAGGACATCGTAGCTGAAAGATACGGGTCCAGAGGGTGAATCTATGCATGTCTGAGTGTTGATGAGAACAACAACTTGGGAGCCAAGATTATTAAGGCAGAGATGATGGGGAATATGGAACTGGCTGAACAACTTAAAGCCAACTTGGAAAGGCTAATAAAAGAAACTAACAAATATTATCAAAAACAGCAAGAGCAGAGGAGAATGCAGACCAGCGAGAAGTGATCCTTGTCAGAACAAATGAGTCTGGAAGAGTGTGGTCTGTGAACACACCAGAACCTCAGGAAGTAGGAAGAGACACAGGGTTTCTACCTGTCTCTGCCTCAGGTTTCTACCTGAGGAAAAAGAATCAGATACTTTCATGATGATGATCATCTAAGCCTAAATGATTTAGTCAAAAATGAAAAGATGGGAACAGCAGAATATCAAAATAAATGTTTTATGAGAATGACATCTAAGTTCATGGGAAAAACAGATGGAGACTGTTATACTCTGGATGACATATTTGTATCCAAAGCAGGTGAGAGAGAACATCTTGGTGAAGAGGAACAGAACCAGAGGAAAAAGGCTACTGCTGAGCAGCAGCGTCTTGCTGCATAAGTGGAAAAATGTCTGTATTGTTTTGACAGCTCTCAATTTCCCAAGCACCTTATTATTGCAATAGGTTTTAAGGTTTATTATGTTTACCCAACTTCTGATCTCTTTCTTAGGGGCACTGCCTGATAGTCCCTTTGCAGCATCATTGAACTGCTACCTTATTGGATGAAGACATCCGGGAAGAAATTCTTACGTTTAGGAAATCATTAGTAAAGATGTTTGATGATAAAGGATTGGTGTGCATCTTTTTAGAAACTAATATGAGCATGAAGAAACAGTATCACATGGTTTATGAATATATTCTTCTCCCAAAGGAAGTTAGTGACATGGCTCCTATCTATTTTAAGAATGCCATAATGGAATTTCATGAAGAGTGGTCCATGAATAAGAAATTGATTGATCTTTAAAAAAAGACAACAGAAAGTCTGTACCCAGAGGCTTACCTTACTTCTCGGTGGACTTTGGCCTCCAAGGAGGATTTGCCCCTATCATTGAAGATCACAGATTCCCTCATTACTTCTTTTCTAGGGGAAAGGAAATCATTGGTGGGATGTTGGATCTAATAGCAAGACTTTGGAGGAAGGGCATCTGAGAAAGCTTTGAGGATCAGAGAAAGAGAGCACTGCAGTTTGCTCAGTGGTGGAAACCATATGACCTCACCAAAAAGCATTTGCAACATATTCTCATTAAGAAGAGACAAATAAGGAAGATAGGTCCTGAAAGAAAATAACTGCCAACCAAGATTATTACACTCGGCAGAGCTATCCATCAGAAACAAAAGAGAAATAAAGACCTTGCCAACAAGCATAAAAAGTAGCTTAAATAAGCCCTACATCCAGAAGTAAAAGAAAGATAACTACCATCATGAAAACATGTGAAAGTATGAAATCCAGTATAAGAACTAATACATAAAAGAGAAATAGAAAAGACTCAAACTTTATCAATACAATGAACCATCAAACCACAGAGATGAACAAAAGAGGAAGGAAAGAAAAAGTATATTTAAAACAATGAGAAGAAAATTAGCAAACAAAATGACAGGAATGACTTTAGTCTCAATAGAACCTTGAATGTATATGAACGAAATTTTTCAGTTAAAAGGTACAGACTAGCTGAATGAATTAAAAAAAAAAAAAAAAAAAGACCCAACTATATACTGCCCACAACAAACTTATTTCACCAGTAAAGACACAAAATGAAAGGACAGAAAAATATATTCTGTATTTACTATTCAGTAAGTTTACATGGGAATATAACTATTTAAAAGAAAATAATACATGTTTAAAATTTTGTTTCAATTTTATGATTTTTGTATACCTGCTTTAATATATACTGTTGTATTTCTTTCACTTATTTTAATCTGTTTTCCACTGAATTTCTACCAATATAAAAATAAATAAATAAATAATTTGATTCTTTTCCTTTTTTTTTTTTTTTGTGGGTACCGGGGGTCTACCTCAGGACCTCACGTGCCAGCAGGCGCCCATGCTGCTGAGCGATATCACCAGCCCTTTTTTCGTATGTGGGTTCCAGGAGTCGAACTTGGGCCCTTGCGCTTGCCGGGCAGGCGCTTATGCTGCTGAGCCATCTCACCGGCCCTAATTTGATTCTTTTCTAGGGGAAAGTTTATATGTTACGAGTTTAGTGCTGGGAATCACATGCTTCTTTCCTTTGTGAATTTGATTAAAATTCTTCTTTAAAAAAAAACAAACCTATTCTTTTGTTTTTTTGTTTTTTTGAGGTAGGGACTTGCTGTATAGTTCAGGCTGGCCTTGAACTTGGGATCCTCCTGAGTGCTAGAATTATAGGCATGGCTCCACCACACCTAGCAATATGCGTTACTTTCCTCTAAAACCACAATGACTTTCTCATTTGTTTGACGTTCTTTTTTTTTTTTTTTTTTGTGGGTACCGGGGGGTCGACCTCAGGACCTCGCATGCCAGCAGGCGCCTGTGCCGCTGAGCGATATCACCGGCCCTTTTTTCGTATGTGGGTTCTGGGAGTCAAACTCAGAACCTCGCACTTGCCAGGCAGGCGCTTAAGCCGCTGAGCCATCTCACCGGCCCTTGTTTGACGTTCTTACATAAAACTTCTTATTTTGTTATTATTTTTGGGGGGAGGTTAACAGTTACCTTACATTCTGTTACTTTATATATCCTCAAATATATATATTTTTTCTTTTTTGGTACCAGAAATCGAACTCAGGGCTTTGCACTTGCTAGGCAGATGCTGTACCAGTTACATCCCTGGCCCTGTATCTTCAGATCTTTCCAGACTTTTATCATTCTGTCTGGTCTAACATATCAGTTGCCATTTTTTAATTTTTTATTTTAGTTGACACATAATAATTGTCTATCTATAGAGTATGGTGTGATAATTCAGTGTATGTATACAGTGTGTAATGATCAAATCAGAAATGTGTATTTGCATCTCCTCAAACATCATTTCTTTGTGTTGAGAACTTTCAAGCTCTTCTAGTTATTTGGAAATATATAATAAATTTTTGTAAACTATAGTTCCACCTATTGAGCAGTGGAACACTAGAACTTATTCTTCCTAACTGTATTTTAATACTTACTATCTCCCTGCTAACCTTCCCAGCCTCTAGTGACCACTGTTCTACTCTCTACTGTGAGATCAACTTTTTTAGCTTCCACATAAGCATATCAGTTCTTTACATAAAAATCTTTTGGAGCTCTGTTTCCTTACTTCAATGTGGAAGGCATATTTCACAGTTATCAACCTAGAATTTCTCATTTAATGCTTTCTGTCATTAACCTATGGTTGTTGTCTCTTAGATGTATTTCCTTCCTTTGCTTGAGCACATTCTCAAGTAATGTTCTAGAAAAGAAAGGTACTCTGAGTCTTTATATGTCTGAAAATTTATTTCATTGTCTTTAAATGTGATTATAGCTTAATTGGAATCCAGAGGCTGTATTTTCCTTTAGCATTTTTAGCATTATTTTAATGTCTTCTCTCATCTAATAATACTTCTGAGAATTTTTAATCCAGTGCAATTTTTATCCTTTTTTTTTTTCCCCTCCCTTTTTTGAAAAATTACAGTGTCCTCTGCCACAAGCAGTCTGAAATTTTACAATATGTCTTGGTTTGGATCTTTGATTTTTATTTTCCAAAGTTCATTGGATAGGTCTGCTTCCTCTTTGGTCACTGATCCCTTTTGTTATATTCTAGGCCTCTATAGCTTTCTTTGTTCAGTTTTATTAGTCTGATATATGTAATAATTTTCAATCATGATGAAGCTTGTTGATACTGGTATTTACTAATTTATTCCTCTTATTGTTTCTTACTCTTTTACTATCACTGTCAGATGGTTATATGTAGAGATTTTGGGGCACTTATAAAAGCAGAATATAATAAACTCATGTGTTCAGTATCAACAGTTAACTTACGATCAGTTCTAGTTCATCTGCAGTCCCTCCATCCCTTCTAATCTGTCCTGCTCCCAATATTAGTTTTAAGCCTTTTTCTTTCATTTTAATGCAGAAGGAGATTACATGAATGCTCAGTTCCTTCTTGAATCATAAGATTAGTAGGATGTTTCAAGAGTTGGAAATGAGAGTGACTGAGTTGAGGGTAAAGAAGCAGACAGCCTTAAACTTTGAATTATACTTTATGTTGCTAGACAACCAGATGTTTTATATGTTTAACAGTATATTTGAGTGTAATCAAGGATGCAGCTTCTGCTTTATCCTGGTCTACAGGGAAGGAAAGAAATCATGTTAATCATTACAACATGATATGTTAAGTGCTAATGAGGATAACCATTGTATTCTCAGCCATCATCTTATTTAAATCTGATATTTCAGCAGACTTTTTTTTTTTACCAAGCCAGCATCCATGGGCCCAGGGTGGGGAGCACGGATGTCATGGAAATCAGTTTCTTTTTGGCAGTACTGGGGGTTGAACCCGGGGCTACTGCGGGCTGGGCCAGCACCTTGCCACTGGGCCATACCCAGTCCTGCTTTTATTTATTTATTTATTTATTTATTCATTCATTCATTTATTTGAGACAGGGTCTTGCTGTGTAGTTCAAGGTAGCCTTAAACTCACTATGTTACCCAGGCTGGCCTTGAACTCATGGTGATCCTCCTGCCTCAGCCTCCTGGAGTGCTGGGATTATAGGTGTGTGCCACCATGCCTGGCTCAGCAGACTTTTTTTTATCTTAATTGCTGTTAAATTTTTAAAATTTGTTTCTTAACCTCATTGCTTTCCTCTTGTTTTACAACTAAATCAATTCCAGATCAATGAATGAAATTAAAAATCTCCAGTACCTACCTCGGACCAGTGAACCCCGCGAAGTCCTCTTTGAAGATAGGACAAGAGCTCATGCTGATCATGTAGGTCAGGGGTTTGACTGGCAGAGTACGGCTGCTGTTGGGGTTTTGAAAGCTGTACAGTTTGGTGAATGGTAAGTAAATGGACCTCAGCTGTAAGGTTGATTAATGTTGTCTAGGGAAATGTGGACTTTAGTTAAAAGGTTGGGGGCCAGTTTTTAAATTGTGGTAAAATATGCATGAAGGTTACTGTTGTAGTTACTTTTTTGTCATTGCTGAGACAAAATACCCAGCACCCAAAGTTAAAAGAGGAAAGGTTTATTTTGGCTCACAGTTTGTAGAGGTTTCACCCCATAATCAGCTGGCTCCAAGGCCGTCATAAAGGAGAAACAGTTCATGGTGGGTAAAAGACAGAAGGCAGAAGGTACCAAGCTACAAGTGACAATAGCAGCTTCTTTCTGTCCTTTATATTCTATCTAGGCTACCCATCCTTAGGGCAAGTAGCGCTCATATCCAGAACTATACCAAACCAATCAGTGGACTAATTTAGTAATAACACATTCTTTATCCCAGCATCACACACTCTAGATCCAGCCACCTCTGAAAAAGCCCCACCTATGACCACATAAGGCTTTAGGGGGACATCTAGACACAAACCATAACAGTTACCATTTTAAACATTTTTAAAATGTACATTCATTAATGTTAAGTATGATCATGTTGTTGTGAAACAAGTCTCCAGAACTTTTTCATCTTGCAGAACTGAAGCTCTGTATTCAAGAAGTATTCCCTTCTTCCCCCTCATGCCTAAATTCTGCTATCATTGTATTTTCTGTTTCTTTGAATTTAACTATTTTTGTTATCTTATATAAGTAGAATCATACAGTATTTGTCTTTTTGTGGCTGGCTTATTTTTCTTATTATAATGTACTCAGGGTTCATCCTTTGATGTAGCAGGTGTTAGAATCTCCTTTCTCTTAAAAGGCTGTATACAAACCATTTTATATATATATCGGGTATTGTGTGCGTGTATATAAAATATTTTGTCCATTAACGGACACTTGGTTGCTTCCACCTTTTGTCTGTTATGAACCAGTAGCTAATTAGCTTCCAAATATGTCTTCGTGTCCCTGCTTTCAGTTTTTTGCAGTATATACCCAGAAGTGGTGTTACTGGATCATACGGTAATTCTGTTTTCAATGTCTTGAGGAGCCCAATTGTAATAAAACTCAGGATATAGAGGTGCAAACTGATGGGAGAATTGAAAATGTTATATCTTGTTTAGAATGAAACTTTTTTTTTTAGCCATTGCTTTTAATTTTGCAGCAGCTAATCTGATTTTTATGGTTTTTTTCAAAAGCAGTTTTATTGGTTTGTTCTATTTTTTAAAAATTGATTAAAGTATCAAGTGTATACTTTGTCCTTAGAAGATACGTGTTCTGCTTGTTTGCTAGTAGTAGGCTTTTCAGGAAGTGGAGAACTGAAATTTGTCATCATTTTTTATAGTGGATTCTTGGTCCTAAAACTTAATTTTATTAAATATTAGGAGTGACCAACCTCGCATAACCAAAGATGTGATTTGTTTTCATGCTGAGGATTTTACTGATGTTGTACAGAGACTTCAATTAGACCTTCATGAACCTCCTGTTTCCCAGGTAATGATTCTTGCTTTTTAATTACCCTTTGTATTAGATATTAGAAATAAGTGTCTGTACCCATTTTATTTTGCATTTTATCTCGTAACTGGATACATGGTTATTGAACATAATTTTATTTTTATTAAAGGCTATATGGATGTGGAATGTCAGAAATCATTAAAACAGAGTTTCTCAAGCAAAATGCTTAACATTCCTTTAATCTTCGGGATGCCAGGTGGGCCTCAGATGGTCAAGAGGGTTCAGGGCTGCTCGGTTCTGGCCATGAGCAGTCTCACTTGTTAACTTCATTGTGCTGTGGGCCCTTAACTGCAAAAGTTTGAGATATTAAAGGAGAAGATATAAAATGTTGCCATTATGTGTGCCAAAGAATGTTGATATTTAGCTGCACTTCCAGATACTTATTTAAATGATTCCTTAGGCCATCTGTCCTTTGTTTTGACTAGAGAGGTAAAAAATAAGAATGTCCCAATAGGACACTTTAGAAAGTTCTGTCTCATTTCGTATTGCTTAACTTTGATCACGTTTTATACCTGCTGTTTTCCTGTGCTAATTACAATATTTTGACTAAATTATTATACATGTTAAAGCCTTACACAACTTTTTGCCTTTCTTTAGTGTGTACAGTGGGTGGATGAAGCTAAACTAAACCAAATGAGGCGAGAAGGCATTCGATATGCTAGAATTCAGCTATGTGACAATGATATCTACTTCATCCCTAGAAATGTTATTCATCAGTTCAAAACAGTATCAGCAGTATGCAGCTTAGCCTGGCACATAAGACTTAAACAGTACCACCCTGTTGTGGAAGCCACTCAGAACACAGAAAGCAGTTCTAACATGGATTCTGATTTAACTGGAAAGCGAGAATTAGAAGTTGACTCGCAATGTGTGAGGGTAAAAACTGAATCTGAGGACACATGCACAGAGATACAGCTTTTGACAACTGCTTCATCGTCCTTCTCACCTTCATCAGAATTTCATCATCTACAGCAAGATCAGAAGACTCAGCCTATTCCAGTTTTGAAGGTGGAAAGTAGACTGGACTCAGACCAGCAACACAATCTGCAGGAACATACAAGCACTCCTGTGTGATATGTACATATCCAAACACATTTTTTAACTTTTTTAAATTTTGATGTGAAGTTATAGTTTTATAACTGGCTTAAGTTAAGTTTTATTGGAGAAATCTTGCCTATAATTCTATAAAGAGAAATGACATTCCACAAATGTCAAGCATATCTTTTTTACACAGATTATGCAAAATTAAGAGTTGTATCTTATCCCGTTAGTACAGTATGTAATAGTGGGTCTGCTGCTACTTTCTGTTTTAAGGTGTGAGGTAACAATTCAATCTCTTCTTCAAATCAAAATAAGAATTCCCTGGAATAACAGATTCTTATTTGTTAAATCATTCACTTTCCTTAATTTTATCTTGCCTTGTCTCTTGCCACATTAGCTATTTTTATGATAGAAGTCAGATTTATGGCTTAGTATTTGTGTCTTCATGGCACATACTCAATTTCCACAGTAAAAAATGGCATAGATTGCAGGAAAGAGTTCTTGCGTCTGGTACATGGGCAAGTAAGTTATTTAATCCAGCCACAAGGAACAAGTAGTTTCTAAGGAAAATTCAGTGGCTCTCTGGTTTCTCAACAAAAGAGAAAGCACAGCACTTTCTGATCCAAACTATCTTTTTTTTTTTTTTTTTTTTTGGTATCTGTTATTTAATGCCCAGTGGACATTTCAATTAAAAAATCTAAAGCTGAATAGTCCTTGGTCATTCATTATCCATGGTTCATTAATCTCTTGTAAAATACATAGTAACTATGGAAGATATTTTGGGTAAAAGAGATAATGTTGACATAATACTCTGTTGTTCTGCTTCCTAGCATTCTCACATTTCATGTGGATACTTTTGCTTTCTAAATTGATCACAATTATCAGACTTAAGAGAATGATATCAGTCTTTCTGATGCTGCTGCCACATTCTGAGCATCAAACTGAAGAAAAACTATTCTTGTTACTTGGCATCAACCTATTCATTATAAATACCTATTTATGAGACACTTCGCAGTTTTAACTGGTGAATAACTGGGTTTATTTACTGTTATTCTGTGTTGCTATTTTCTAATAAAGAATACAGCACTAGACTTCATCCTGGAGTTTTGGGTAGCCTAAAACTTAGTGCCTGAGTATTTAAATTTTTTACTGTTTTTCAGACAGGCACAGTTCATATAGCTAGTATGATATTAACTTTCTATTATTTTAGAATGTTAATGTGATACACATACTTTCTTTTGGTTAATACTACAGTAGGCCTTTTTGTTTATTAAAGAAAGAGTACTCCCCACACCTAAGACCAGATTCTTGTATCTACCTGGTTACAGTGCAATTTGAAGTTTTGTTTTTTTGGATGATGAGATTTGAAATATTTACATTAACATAGGCAAAAAAAAAAAAAAGATGCTGCTTTATTGTGTCTGTCACCATGAAAACTTAGCTGCATCTTTTGAAATATCAAATATGAATTTTCTCTAAAATATTCTGAAATAGGTTAAATCTTATATAAATATTACTTTGTGCAATATTGTTGTGTAGTTAAATGGATATTAGCAAAGTATAGAGGTCACTGTGTAAATTGATAGAAAAGTAACCATCAGCAAATACTACAGTGATTAGTTAGAATCTGTATTATTCCTTATATATATGTATATGTATGTATTCTCTGTTACAAAGGATGAAGACAAATAGGGAAACATTTCAGTGTAAACCATTTATGAATTGGAAGTGATGTTGGTTTTAGTTATCTTTGTAAATAGGTAATTAGAATGGTATGAAAGGTAATGTGATTATTGCAGGGGTGTTTTTAAATCCTGTGTATAAATTCTTGGGTAAATTCTAGTTTATCACGACTAGTTTTTAAGGGACCTTTGAGGGTATTTCTTTTGTTATTTTGTGGGGGGAGGGGGTTAATCACAAAATGTATGGGTTTGGGTTATCCCTTATTTTTATTTTTCTGTCCAGAAGAATTTCATAGAGCTTTACCAGGCTGTGCAAAGTAAAATTCTTCTCAGGCAACATTTGCTTTTTAAAATAATCATGAAGAGCAAGGTTGTTAAAGCAAAGTTTTTATTTTGTTTTTCTTGTCTTCCAAGATCCGATTTCCCCATCTCCCACTTGCCATCCAGCAGATGCCATCTGTCATCTAAGCTGGTCATTACTAGTAAACAAGGAGACTGTCTCCTGACAGCCAGCACTGTGTATAATCACTCAGGAACCAGCGGATCTGCAAAGACCTACAATCAAAAGCAAATCCCCGTTTTCCTTTTATAAAACATTCTACCCTCAGCTCCAATATGAATGCATTAAAAATATAAAAAGTGTTTAAAATCATGTACTAATAAATTCATTGTATGTTAGAATTGCAATAGAATGGAGAGAAATACTTAGTTAGCAATGTATCTGGAAACTCAATGTCCTATGTGAGTATTAGATTTTGATAGCATGCTTTAAAGACTGATGAATATAAAAGCAGAAGTTTTGAATTCCTTACTGCTTTCAAAACTGTATCCTAGTTTAGTGATACAAGTGATTGCAACTTTTCTAAATCATTAAATTATTTGGTTTGGTGGAGTGAGGCATGGAGCAATCTGGCGTCCTCTGATCTGTAAAGTTGTGATGGCAGTGAAATTTAAGCAGATCTTCCTTTTTGCTATATTATCCGTTGTGCCAGCTCTTGAGATTACTTGCAGAATGTGGGCTATAAGTTTTATGGAGAAAAGTGGAGAAGAGGGAATTTTAAAAATGTGCTTATGGAAAGGACCTTATAAATGAATAGTCCTAGCAGTAAATAGAATGATTTTATGGTATCCATTAAAAAGGATAAAAGTCTTCCCCCTGGCTCAGAAGTCATTCTGTAATTACCAAGACAATGCTGGGAGTAAGATTAAGATTCCAGGAGGTATCTCAAATTCAGAAAGCAATAACAATATTGATTCCCCCCTCCAAAATTTTTTTTTAACTCTTTAAAAATCAATTCCTAAGCTTAACTGTACTTTTAATTTGCTTATTTGGTACTTAAAATTTGTTTAACTGGTACATTATTTTTAGCTAAAGACATTTGGAAAGTGCCCTGTCCCCTCAGAAACGGGGGGACTGTCAGCTGACTGATACTATAATTTTATGCTCTTGTCGGGGGAACGTGAGCTTATTAAATAAATTCTTTACTAAACCTTGGAAAAGACGTCTTGCATCATCAGTCTTAGTAGGCATAAAGGTCATAATGAGTGGAGAAACTTCTGCTTATTGCCTTTCCCGATATAAATATTATTGTCTCAAAGCTAATATAGGAACAAGACTCCAAAATCTATGAAAATATACTTAGTGAATATATTCTTAATCGTTAATATTAACCCATTATATTTTCATCTGTATTAGCCATTAAAAAGTTATTTGTATTAATACCTTTAGGAAGATTGTTTGTATCTTTTTAATAAATATGTTTCATCACTACTACAGGTTTTTAAACAAGAACTTTTCAGTAGCATATACCAGAGGTTCACATTTGTGCTGTTTTATGTTTTTAAAACAGGTTATAGCTGTATTTATTGGTCATGCAAGTAAAGGAAATGCACAATACGTATGTTTTTCCTAAGCGCATAAAGGATTCATCCTCATCCTGAAAGTTTGTTGCTTTTGAAAACAAGTATCTCTCCATAAATATGGCCATTTTCTTCATAAATTTTTTAGGATCCACTTGTGCATGTAGTTGAGACCACTGTCTCTTAAAATATAGCACTTTTCAATTTTCTCTAAAGAAATATGTACTGCTTCTATCACATGTTGTAAATTTTCATGTAATAGTGTTTTCTGTGACTAAACTCCATTTTGATTGGCAGCTAAGAATTTTTTTCCTGTGGCTTTAATTTATCTTAAGAGGTCTCTGCATATAGATGAAATGTATAATTTGCCTGGCGGACTATTTGCGTTGTGTGGCCTTAGTTTGTTTATTGACATTAACAAGTGTTTTAAAAAGGTTTTTAATGAATAGTCTTAAACCCAAATTTGTGTGAATAATAATCCTTTTAACAGTGCTTTTTTGTAGCTGTCTAAGTGTGTTAAATTGTTAAGCTATTTCTTTGTAAAATAGGACAATGGAATGCATAGAGGTTTTTTTTCCCTGTATTTTTTTAATAAACAAAGTCTGATTTGTCCTTTACTGATGTTTCATTACAAAATGAATAGCATGTGTGAATTCTGGATACCAGAAACCTGTTTCTTTCCTGCCTTTTATCCCGTCATTTAAAATTTTTAAAAAAAAATTTTGGACTTTCCCTTCCCCCAAAAATGAACGTAGATGAGGGAGGGAATATCCATCCATACTGAGATGCAGCTAGTTTTGGGGAAGAAGAAAAATTATACTTGCCTTTGTGGCAGTTATGCCTCTTGCTGTTTGAATTGGTTTATATGTACTTATCAGGGACAATGTTAAATTTTTTATTCCGTTGATGTAGATATTCTTGAAAATGAATGGAGTAACGTTAGTGGTGTGTAGACTTCTCAGATGTCCATGTGCTGTGTATCACTATACAACACTGTATTTTGGTTTTTTTTTTTTTTTTTGTGGGTACCGGGGGGTCAACCTCAGGACCTCACGCGCCAGCAGGCGCCCGTGCCGCTGAGCGATATCACCGGCCCCTTTTTCGTATGTGGGTTCCGGGAGTCGAACTCGGGCTCTTGCGCTTGCCGGGCAGGCGCTTAAGCCGCTGAGCCATCTCACCGCCAACACTGTATTTTGGTAGTGTGAATTTGAATGCAGGGGCATTCTGCAGCTAAGCTACATCCCTAATAACTTTTTGAGATAGAGGTCTTTCTTTTTTTGTTTTCTTTTTGGTGGGTACCGGGAGTCAAACTTAGGACCTCGTGCTTGCCAGGCAGGCGCTTATGCCGCTGAGCCATTGCACCGGCCCGAGATGGGGTCTTTCTGAGTTGCCCACTTTGGCCTTAACTTTGCAATCTTTCTACCTCAGCCTCCAGTGGCTGAGGCTACAGGGATGTGCCTAGCACAAAATGGATTTTTTCCCCCCTTCATCAGCTTTTGTTTAGTAGGAAGATAATCCATAATACAGGTGAGGAAGCAGGCTTGCTTGATTGAATACATTGCTTTAAAAATACACAATTAGTAGAAGCAGGGATTTGAGTCCAGTTCTGGGTTCAAAGCCTATGCCTTCCTTAGCACTGAAAAGTTTTTGACAGGGCTCCTAAAGTTGTTACTTTCCATTCTTTCCCAGTTCCATTTACCTGCCAAGTTCCTGCACCACCCCCCAAGAAAAACCTTGCGTGTGCTAAACAAAATAAAATGCTTTTGCTATTAATGTAATTTAGATCTTAAAGCAGGTATCTTTATAAAGTTTTTCATTTGTCTTTTAAGTTGGTTATTTGACTTGAAACCCAACAGAATTGTAATGCTCAGCTCTAAGGAAGGGAAAGGCTGTATCGGCAAGAGCAGTAGAAAACCACCGCCAACGTGGGTGAAGTTTTTAAAATTAGTTCTATGAGAGTTACGTTTATTATAGTTAATTTTCCTCATCGGTATAGTGGGAATAACTTCCATTTGACACCCACTGAATATAGATTATAAGAATGTATAAAATGTTTAGTAGCAAGTCTCTTAGGCTTTCTCAAGTGGTAGTTATTAATTTGTAATTAGCTGTACCTGACCCAGATGCACCACACTTCGAGCAAGCAAGAACACAGCTTCAAATGAAAAAGGCCCTTGGGATTAGTGGCAGGTGGGAAAAAACTCATCGCGAAGAGGAAGAAATCGGGTTGGAAACCTTATTAACATATCCTTAACATTCGAGGGTGCAACCGTTTTCTTCTGCCCTCCATCAGCCTGCTTGAATTCGTGAATTCCTGCCACCACCTTCCCTTATTCTAATTTGGGAGAAGCGACCAGTGACAGCCCCCAGCCCTGTCCCTCCTCTTCCTTTACCCTCTTGAAATCCACAAAGTTTTAAGTCCCAGAGCCGCTGAGGGGAGGGGAGGGAATCCCTAATTTCCAGCCCGCCAGGCCTTGCTTTTCACAACAGTCGTTCACTCAACTAGTACCGAAAACCTGTGTGCAAGCTCGTGCAGGCTCCACCCGAGACCCCACGGAACCTGCAGCCCACTGGGGGAAACCAATATGAAGTAATGAAACAGTGCTACGAAGACACGAACCAGGAACTAGTGGAAACAAAGATCGCTGGATAGGAAAGTGGTTTCTGCGGAAGTGGTTTTTAAGCCTGACCTGAGGGTGGTCTGGGGAAGCCGTTCCCGGCCGCAGACAGCAGCGCGGCCTCCCAGCCCCGCGTTCCTCAGCCGGACCTAGGCTGGGAGGGGAGGCCCGGGCCGGGGGCGGAGCCATCTGGGCGGCGAGAGCCGGAAAGCGGAAGCCGAGGCTGGTGGGGCCGCGGTCTGCACCAAGGCTCTGGGGCGGCTGAGTCACCGCCTTACCCACCCAGGCGCGACGCCGCTCTGCAGCCGCCTCCAGGGCCCTGGGCCTTTGCACCTGGCTTTCTCCAGAGAGGCACAAAGCCTTTACCGTTGCGGTAGTGAGTGGCAGCCTTGCGAAGGCCTCTTCCCTTTTGATCCCCCTCATTGCCCAGTCCTTTCTTTGCTTATTTTATAGCCCAGCTGGTGACCTCGTAGGTTGGGCTTGGAGGGCGCGCTGTCTGTGACAACAGACTGCCCTCCGTGCAGCGCGGGGCAGCCAGCTGCCTCGGAGGCTGGCGCGGCCGCCGCGGTCTCCATGGTAACGGCCCCGCCGGCGTCGCGGCCTTGTGGGGAAGATGCGGCCTGCTGGGCCCGCCGCCTCGCCCCCGGCCTCTCCGCCCGGCCGGGGCCACTGAGGAGGAAGGACCCGGACGTCGGCCTGCCTGGCAGCGGGCACCAGGTGAGAGTCGGACGCCGGGGGACGCGGGGGCGGGCGAGTGTATTTGGGCGCCTCTTCCCTGTCCTTCCCTGCATCCGTGGACTCACGGTCACAAAGTCTTGCAGAAGCGACCCCGCCGCTGCGGCGACCGTTTGTTTGCTGCGCTCCCCCCACCAGCAGTCAGAGAAAGGGACTGCTGCTGGCCGAGTGCTCCCCAAATGGGAGAGTAACCTTCAGCGACCGGACTCACCGACTGGTTTCCTTCATTTTCAGTGAAATCCCACTCTCTGGCTGGAGACACAAATGGCCTCAAATGAGAGAGATGCTATATCGTGGTATCAAAAGAAGGTAATATCAGTAGTTTTTATTTGCAAAGCACACTTCCTGCAGAAACTTCCCACAAGGAATATCACATTACTTTTCCCTGAGTTTGACAATGCCAGGTATTATATGGTATCTCAACATAAATGGAAAAATGGATGTACAGGGTCATTTTAAACCCATTTCCAGGTCCCAGGATAAGATTTTCAGGTCCTCTCCCTTCTCCGGTCTGTGTACGCAGACATGGCAATGCTTTGAAAGTTTACTTCTGTTCAGACTTTAAAGATATGAATGGGGCCTTTATCTGCATGGCTCGGATTGGTACTGTCCTCTTATTGAGCTGTCCCTTACCTTTTATTCTTCTCTAGTATTCCTATTGATGTTTTCCTTAAGAAGTGGAAATATCTTTTAAGGTAATATTTAATTTGAAATATTTTAGATGTTGCTTTTTAACTTACTTTTTTGAAGGAAATAGTGTTTGGAAATATTAATTTATTCTAACTCTGAGAAGCAGAAACATTTTCCAGATATATTAATACTTAATAGATTAATGATTTCTGTGTGAGACTTGACTTAAAAATATAGGTATTAAATTTTTTAAAAATTGGTGTTTGCCTTTGCATCATTTAAATAGCTTGCTCCTTATTTCAGATTGGAGCATATGATCAGCAGATATGGGAAAAGTCAATCGAACAAACTCAGATTAAGGTAAATTGATTTCTTTGATTCTAGCTTTGTTTTATTGCATTAATGGGAAGAGTGGATTGTACTTTTAAAAATCTACACTTATCCACCAAGTATGGCATTATTCATTCTTTGAAGTTTATAAGAAAAAAAACAACATGAATAATAAGTAATTCACATGTGGCTTTAGTATCAAATGTCCCATGTAAGTGGGGCTATGATGACATAATTTTGGTCAGTTTTTACCATATGGCAAGTTAGGTCCAGTATTGTCAGAATTTCAGATTTTTCAAGAGAAGCTGGAAATATGCATTTATATGTGAAATTCACAAGTTTTTAAAAGAGTAGTTGTTCTCCTCTTTTCCTTTTTCTTTTCTGTCTTCCTCCTCCTCTTCACCATCACCATCATCACTGTGCAAGCCAAATAAAATCCATTTTTGGCCTGAATCCAGCCTGTGGTCCCCATACTCACTATGTAGCCCAGGCTGGCCTCCAACTCCCAGCGATCCTCCTGCCTCAGCCTCCAGAGTGACGGCCCCCATTTTTTTTCAATCACCTATTTAAAGTATGGTCTTGGCTACCGGATCGGCCGGAGATGGCTGAGGTGGAAGAGACCCTGAAACGACTTCAGAGCCAGAAAGGAGTGCAGGGAATCATCGTGGTGAACACAGAAGGCATCCCCATCAAGAGTACCATGGACAGTTCCAGCACCACACAGTACGCCAACCTCATGCACAGCTTCGTCTTGAAGGCACGGAGCACCGTGCGTGAAATTGACCCCCAGAATGACCTCACTTTCCTCCGCATTCGCTCCAAGAAAAATGAAATAATGGTTGCACCAGATAAAGACTATTTCCTGATCGTGATTCAGAATCCAACTGAATAAGCCACTCTCTTGGCTCCCTTTGTCATTCCTTAATTTAATGCCCCCCAAGAATAACAGCATCATTTATGTCAACCAACTGGCTCGGAAGCCCTCGCAAACCACTCCGTGACCACGAGTGGCCCTGCAGCTCCACCCTCCCCACCAGAGGGTCCCCCTGCTGCACCAGCCACCCGGGCTTCTTCCCTTGCTGCCAGGTTGTGGAGCAAGAGCTGCTGAGAAATCCACGCCCAACTTCCTTCTGCCCTTCAGTTCCCTTTGTCGCCCTTGGGAAAGGCTGTTTTTTTTTTTCCTACTAAAAATAACCAAAATGCTTAAAAAAAAAAAAAAAAAAAAAAAAAAAAAAAAATAAAGTATGGTCTTTAAAATTTTCAGGTTCTTAAACTTTTTTTTTTTATACACTATCTTTAGCACTGAGCAGATTCTTAGGTTATTTCCTACTAACCAAACAACCAAAAACTGATGCATAATTTAGAATGTCAACTTACTAATTTATAATACAGGGAGAGTTAAATAATCTTCTAATATTTCAAAGTCAGGTGGTAGGATCAAGAGAAGAGGTGGTAATAGTGCCAGTGAAGTCATTGAATGGCTACTCGATAGACAAATGTAATTGGATAGTCTTGAGAGATGTGGAAAGCCTGAGGAGCTAACTATGGCCCTTAAGAGAATGTATCTGTCTGCTGACTTTAATTCTTAAATCTATAGGCGTAGGGTCTTACTGCCTTGGAAATTAGATTCTTGTTTCTGGACCCTTTTTAAAAAAGATTTGTTGCAGAACTTTAAGTACATCTTAATAGTGTTCTACTTATCTATAAGTCACATTAATTAGATTGGACCATTTAAATCTCTTTGGTAAAATGTATTTAATCAACATACAGGGTGAATTCTTTTATAGGCCAATTAGCTATTTGAAGTACATGGTAACTTTTCATAGATTTGCACAGTTGTTGATTATTTATATTAATGGGAGATGGAATTAGGATGAATAAATCCCCTAATTTGATGTTATAACTCTGTAAATCTATTATTCCTTTGTGAGGTGCTAAACAGTATCAGTAAGTATGTAATGGAACAGATCTTGCTTTGTGACCTCTAACCTTGTGATTTTTTTTTTTTATTTTTTATTTTAAAGAGAAGAAAAAACAAAACAAATCAAAAAAAGAACAAATTTTCAAAAAAACCTTGTGATTTTGAACAAGTTAATGTAGTTTGTGTGGGTTTTGGTTTCCATATCCTAAAAAGGATTTTTGGTTTATATTTATGACACATATTATTTACATACATTTTGGGGAATTGGCATATATATAAATTATATCTTGGTCATTTTTGATCCTGTACCCCTTAAGAAGATTTTACTTCTATAGAGTAAGGAACCTTCTTCTAACCAATTTAGATTTTTTTTCAACTCTTATTTCCATGCCGTTAATATATACCTTTCTTTTAGTGCACCATATCAAAGTTATTTGTTAACCTGTGTGTGTTCATAGGCCTCAAGGGCAAGAATTATGTTTATAGCCCACTCTCAGAACATCTTGATTCGTATTAGAGACTCAGTGTCTATTGCTATGTTAAATTGATCATCTATTAGGTAGTTTTTTACTCATTGTTCTCTCATGTGGTGATCTAACAATTCCTTAATGTATACTTTTTAATTTAGCAGCAGTGAAAAGAGTGAAACTGAAGACAATTATAAATGTTGACTGAGCTAATGTGCATGCATGTAAGAGGTGCAAAGAATACGGTGAAAAAGATAGACCTCTTTCTTTGTGGCTGTTAGAGTCCAGTGATGGTGGGAGAACATTCAAGATATCTTTTCAAATATGTTTAGTTAGGTTTTAGATAAAAATTGACCAAATATATGAAAAAGTATTTAATGCAGCTTAATAATAGTTTCACACAAATTCATATATTTTTGAACCAAACAAAATATAAAGAAAAAATTTGAAAATAAGAAATTAGTCTCAGATCACAATGCTATAATAGAAGTTTTAATTATATTTATAAAAGTAAAGTACAAAATTTAAATAGGTACAAACATTGAAATTTTTTAATTTTTAAAAATCTTTTTTTTTTTTTTTTTTTTTGGTGGGTACCGGGGGGTCGACCTCAGGACCTCGCACGCCAGCAGGTGCCCGTGCCGCTGAGCGATAACACCGGCCCTTTTTTTTGTATGTGGGATCCGGGAGTCGAACTCGGGCCCTCGCCCTTGCCGGGCAGGCCCTTAAGCCGCTGAGCCATCTCACCGGCCCTAAAAATCTTAATTGGAACATGAAAAGTGATATTAATTCTTTTTTCTTTTCTTTTTTGTTTTCTTGAGACAGCTTTTTTGTTTCCTACTACAGCTATGTAGTTCAGGCTGGCCTTGAACTGACTATGTAGCCCAGGCTGACCTCGAACTCACAGTAATCCTCCTGCCTCAGTCTCCCAAGTGCTGGGATTACAGGCATGTGTCACCATACCCAGCCTTTTTTTTTCTTTCTTTCTTTTTTTTTTTTTTTTTGCATGGTATTAGGGATTGAACTCAGAGCTTTGTTACCTGCCAGCAGGTGCTCTACAACTAAGCTACATCCCCAGTCCTAATTCATATGAATTCTTCCACAAATGCTTATTGAACTACTGTGTTTAAGGTATTTGCCAGATGCTGAGCAGAAGTAGAAAAGTTTTAACATAACAAACAGAAGTATAAGACTTGTTTAAAGAAATAGCAAATTGGGCCGGTGAGATGGCTTAGCGGTTTAAGCGCCTGCCTTGCAAGCGCGATGGCCCGAGTTCGACTCCCGGAACCCACATACAAAAAAGGGGCCGGTGATATCGCTCAGTGGCACGGGCGCCTGCTGACGCGCGAGGTCCTGAGGTCGACCCCCCGGTACCCACAAAAAAAAAAAAAAAAAAAAAAAAAAAAAAAAAGAAATAGCAAATAGCCCAATGTGGTTGGAGTATAGGTTGTGTACAGCGATAGCCCATAAATGAGTTTGAAGATTACCTGACTACTTTGCTAAAAAGTTTTGCTGTGTGATTTTCTTGTAGAGACAGGACACTGAGGCCTTTTTCCCAGAAAGCTGCTTTATTCTTGCCAGCACTGACTCAGTGGATTCATATCCAAAGGCTGAGCGTCGAACATGGTTTAGTTGCACCCTTCTATACAATTTTAGTAGTCCCTTAGATGGGCATACACTAACATTTTACAGTCTGGCTGGGTATGCAGTAATATTCTACAGTCTGGTTAGGTATAATTTATGCTACAGAGTTACATCAGAACTACATATGTGGCAACAGAGGCTGATATTGCTGCATTGTAAAAAGTTCCCACCCCAACACATCATCGGAGGGGCCCTACCACATTCCCCACTTTGATGCTCTTGCTCCATTTTATTTTGAGTCACAGACCATTATCCTGGTTCAGGGATTTATATTTCCATAACATCACGTGTGTGGCCATTTTTTTTTTCAACCATTGTTTCAGTGAGGCTGTAGACAGACCATATAACCAAGGGAGCCAGGCAGGGCAGGATCAAACAGGTTCCCAAAATCAGGAGTGTGATACCTGTGAGGGTTTTGAACTCCCTGAGAGTTGAAAACCATCCCTCAGACAATTCCCCAGGGTCCCATTCTTTCCAGGTCTGGGTTGGAAAATGAGCCATTTTCCTCTTGATCTGTAATCTCCTCTATGACCTTTCCTTCATCATCTATTTGTAGGCAGCAGCTGTTTAGGTTAAATTTCCCACAAACCCCTCCCTCGGAAGCAAGCAGATAATAAGGCCAAGTGATTTTGTTAGATAGTAGTGTGGGTTTTGATCTGTTGTTTGGCTGACAAGAGCTTTAGCAGTTTCATTAGTTAAAATTTCCGGGCCGGTGAGATGGCTCAGCGGTGTAAGCGCCTGCCTGGCAAGCGCGAGGGCCCGAGTTCCACTCCCGGAACCCACATACAGAAAAAGGGCGGTGATATCGCTCAGCGGCACGGGCGCTGCTGGCGTGTGAGGTCCTGAGGTCGACCCCCGGTATCCACAAAAAAAAAAAAAATTTCCACAACTGCTTGCAGTCTAATTATGTGGTTTAGCATATAAACGGGGGTGCAGTAGTCCCAGGACCCATCCTCTGCCAGGACCATGATACTAAATTATGTGTTCAGGGGGCCATTTGTCATCTTTCCAATTGCCAATTTGAAGGTTATGTCATTCTCTGTGGGTCCTCCTGTCCTCATACACTTTGACCCCAGATATTCTCCCCTGGCAAGTGGGAGTAGAAATAAATATGGGTGGATTGTCCATCATACACAAGACCCTGACCTGTTCGGGGGAAGTACAGCATACGCGGGTCACCTGCATATCCAGTACAGTCGGTCTGGGGCCCGTCATTTGATGTCTGCATCCACATCGTCCCAGGCCCACCTTAGATGAGAAGAAATGGACAAGGGATGAGGGTTTGGTTCAAAGTAGTCAGGGGACCCCCGCCATTGGGTCTTCCAGGCAATCAAATTGTAGGACCTTTGACCCAGACACAATAGGCTCCATATAGAAATGTTGAACTGTTCCTCACCGGGCAAGACAGTTTCTTCCAATTATTGAGGTCTTGAGAAGCCAAATCCTGAGGTAGAGCTGGGGTACCCTGTGCCACTATAAGGTTCATGGGGATCTAATTGTGTAGCTTCCCATGGCTGTTGATCCCCCATGTTGGTTCCCCCACACACAGCAAGAAGAGACCTTCAGAGTGTGAGCTACAGTCTGTTAGGGCTAAAAAGTTTTTGCCTGTGGCCTGGATTGGAGGAGGGCTACTTTGTATTTCCTCATAAAATGAGTGAAAAACCTGGTAAGATGTGGCCTCTTGGACAGTAGTGACCCTCTTGAAATGTAGTACTATTTTGAAATGTAGGTCAGTGCCTTGCAAATAGACCATTTTCCCGCTCTGGGTCTCCTGGATTAAAGATAGTAAAATTAATGGTGTTACAGGTTTCCGATTCATAGCTGAGTGGCAGCCCCTTTGGAGGAGTGCCGCCTTGTCTATACCTTTCCAGGTGGCCCGCGAGACACAGGGGCAATAACCCCGCAGTCACTGTCACAGGCAGATTGGGGTGAGGCCTTTTCACACATACACTCATCACTGAGCCTGTCTTCTCGTTCCCATGATAACCTCCACATTTTAGGACTATGCAGGGATTTTTACCAGTAGCAGCACACATATCAAAAAATACCAGTACTGGCAGAGGGAGATTTGTAACCTAGGTTTTGTTAATTAATGGTCCTTCACCTTGGGAGTGTCGGACTTCAAACCATCCCTCAGTTGGGGAGTACTTGGGTTGAAACAGGTGTACTGATTTTCACATTGGCAGATAGAATAGGTTGTCTTATAATGTGTGCAGGTCCCTTGGATCCTCCCTAAGCAAGAGAAGTGGGTGTGGTAAAGTCCAAGTAGCTCCCTGGCCCTACCCAGTTAGGCAAATACACAGGTCACATGATGGGAAACTCAGGTTCACAAATGGGGCCCTGAGTAAAAGCAGCCGATACCAGCAAAACATCCCACCCACAAGAGGAAGGTGACGACGGCCAGCAGGTATCTCTTGCTGTCTTTCAGTCAGCTGGGGTGGTCACAGCAAGCAGAGCTAGAGGCCCAACTACAGTTAAGAGCAAGGGGTAGCAGTACGTTGCAGATAGTCACAAAAAGGATGCAGTCTGTGTCGCCAGTCAGCGGCATCCTCAGGCTTCTACCATGCATAGACTGGGTAGCCTCTGGAGTGACTAGAACCGGGCTAACATCTTTCAGTGGTGGTTTTTTTTTTTTTTTTTTTTTTTTTTTTTGTGGGTACTGAGGGTTGAACTCAGGACCTTGTGCTTGCGAGCAGGCGCTCGTGCTGCTGAGCGATATCACCGGCCCTTTTTCCTTTGTATGTGGGTACACGGAGTCGAACTCCGGACCTTGCGCTTGCCAGGCAGGCACTTATGCTGCTGAGCTATCTCGTCGGCCCTTCAGTGGTGTTCCTGAGATCTCGGTCCGCTTCTTCAGACTGTCAGTTTACATGGCGCTGACGAGTTGGGGATGCACTCCCAGTCTCAAGATGGTGGCTTTACTCTGCTGTAGTGAATCCAGGGGACTATCTTCTCCACCTTTACTCTAATGGGAATGGACAAGATAACAGTGAGTGGGCCCCTCCAGAAGGGTTTCAGGGGTTGGACATTCTATTCTTTTACTCACACAGCATCCCCTGGCTTGAAAGAGTGTCTGTGGTCAAACTGACAGGCAATCATTCCTTAACCCATTGGTGTAGGGTGGCTAAGGCTGAGCCTAACGCCTGCATCTGTTGTCTCAGAATGAGGTGCCCAAGCTCTTTTAAATCCCCCTCATGCTCTTAATAAGAGGAGGGGCCACCCATAGAGAATTTCAAAAGGGGAAAGCCCTGTCTGTTTAGCGGGATTAGATCTAATCCTTAGCAGAGCTATTGACTAGAGTTGGTCCCAGTGCAGATGAGTTTCCTGACATAGCTTGCTCAGCTGTAACCTTAAAGTCTGGTTCATTCGCTCTACTTTCCCTGAACTCTGGGGACAACAGTATGCTGCATGCAGTTTCCAAGTAATCTTTAGTCCTTTGGCTACTAACTGCACCACCTCTGTGATGAATGCCGGCCCATTGTCTGATCCTCTGGTAAGGAATTCCAAAATGGCAGATGATTTCTCTCAGCAGGATCTGGGCCACCTCAGATGCCTTTTCTGTGCAGGTGGAGAAGTCCTCTACCCAGCCTGAGAGAGTGCACACAAAAACTAGCAAATACTTATAGCCACTGACTCAGGGAAGCTCAGTAAAATCCACAACCACATTTTCAAGTGGGGCTCCTCCAACACTTTGTACCCCAGGAGCGGCCCTGGGCCCTTGATGGGGGTTATTGCAGGCACACATTTCACGTTCACACACCACCCGGGCTATGATGGAGAGCTGAGTGATGTAGAAATGTGACTCATGGTAGTCTCAGCTGCCCAGCCCTTATGGGTATCCTGATGAAAATTTCTGACAAAAGCTGGGGCCAGAGCCTCAGGGATTGCTACCAGGGGATCTTTAAACTTCCACCATCTGCCCAGGAGGTAACCTTCATCCTTGTTCTTAAACCAAGCAACCTCATGTTGTGAGTAATTAGGGTCCCATTCTGTTAATGGACTAGGAAACAGTGTGGAGGCCATGGCTGTTGACTCTGCTGTTCCCCTGGTGGCTGCCAGCTTAGCTTCCCACATGCTTTGCAGTTTCCCTGAGCAGATGTGGTGTCTCCCCTCTGATGTCCCTGACAGTGTGTGACTGCCACCCTTTTAGGGGACCGTACAGGATCCAAGAGTTCAAGGATTTCCCTGCCATATTTTATACTTTTCCCCCTGAGTTTCTCAGGCCTTTTTCTTTATATAGAGCCCTGTGCACATGAGGGGTGGTGAAGGCATACTTAGAGTCCACGTATGTGCTGACGAGTATTCCTGCCACCAGCTGAAGTGCTCAGGTAAGTGCAGTGAGCTCCACTTTCTGTGGCGAAGTCCCTTTTGGCAGAGATTTTGCCTCGATGGAATTCAGGCTTACCAGGAGTACCCTGCAAGGCATTCTCCCTCTTTTACAAAACTACTACCATCTGTGAAATACTTGGCATTGAGGCCCTTGAGGGGCTGGTCCCCTAAATCCGGTCAGCTGGAGAACACTTCATCCATGACCTCAATGCAGTTGTGATCTGGCTGGCCTGGCCTGACAGGCAGTAGGGTTGCTAGTTTCAGGGTCTGAACTACTTCCAGGTGGATGCACGGGTTTTCACATAACATCCCCTGATATCTGACCATCCGGGCATTAGCCAGTATGGGCTCTTGTACTCTTTTTTTTTTTTTTTTTTTTTTTGTGGGTACCAGGAGTCGAACTCAGGACCTCACGCGCCAGCAGGCGCCGTGCCGCTGAGCAATATCACTGGCCCTTTTTTTCATATATGGGTACCAGGAGTTGAACTCAGGACCTCACGCTTCCAGGCAGGCGCTTATGCCACTGAACTATCTCACCAGCCCATCTTGTACTCTGTTAATGTTAGAACTGAGTTGCACTCAGGCTGTTAATTCTTGTCCAATAGTTGGTTTGTCAGCTTCTGCCACTAAGAGGGCTGTAGCTGCAGGTGCTCACAAATAGGGTGGTCAGCCCTGGGCAGCAGTCGAGTTGCTTGGAGAGGTATACCACCAGTGGATGCCAGGATCCCAGCATCTGGGTTAAAACTCCCACCACTATGCTAGTCCTCTCATGGATGTACACAAGGAAAGGCTTAGTCATGTCTGGAAGTCCCAGGCCCAGTGTTGGTGAGGGCCTGTTTGATCTCTTCAAAGACTTTTTGTTCTTCTCATTCCCATAACAGAGGCTCTCACTACCCACTTCACGTCTGTGGCCTTATAAAGGGGTTGCAGCAAGACTGAGAAGTTAGGTACCCAAATCCTACAGAAACCTGCGGCCTGAGGAACTCTCACTCCTGGTTGTTGGAACTGGGTTAGAACAAACTGCTTGTTTTCTCTTGGATCCAAGATGGCACTGTCCCTGTGACAAATGGAAACCGAGGCAACTTTGGGCCTTCTTTCTTGAGACCTTATAGGCAGCCTCCCACAGGAGAGTGAGGCGTAATCGTGTCCCTTCCATGCAGCCTTTCTGTGTTTGGCTAGCCAACAGCAGGTCATCTACATACTGGAGTAATACACAACCATGTTGACCTGCAGGGAGGATCTTCAAATCAGTGGCCAGTGCCGTGCCAAAAATAGGGAATTTTTGAACCCTTGGGGTAGTTAGTCTTGTCCAAGTCAGCTGGCCTTTGTTGCCATTTTTTTGGATTTTCCAACTGGAAGGCAAAAATTGGCTGACTCTGTGGAGCCAGACGAATGCAGAAGGCGGCATCCATGAGGTCTACACATGTAAAGAAGGCTGCTTTGGCAGGGTGAGGCCCAAGAGAGTGTAAGGGTTTGGGAAAACGGGGTGTAGGGTAATGGTGGCCTTGTTTACTGCTTGCACATCCTGAACTGGCCAGTAGTCATCTGTGCCCTGTTTTTGGACAGGCAGAAGAGATGTGTTGCAAAGTGACTGGTAAGGTTGGATGATCCCATAATCTGAAAGCCTTTCCAAGTGCTTTTGGATCCCAATCTGTGCCTTGTAGGGGATGAAGTTTTGTCTTTGGTGAATGGGCTCTGCCCTGGGTATATCCTTATGGGGCTTTCCCGATCATGCAGTCTGGGTGGCTGCCAATAAGTCTGCCTTCTTTTTCATCTTGTGACTCTCCTATCAAGCCT
The DNA here is from genome assembly GCA_028451465.1 of Erethizon dorsatum. NCBI lineage: Eukaryota > Metazoa > Chordata > Mammalia > Rodentia > Erethizontidae > Erethizon > Erethizon dorsatum. The sequence goes on from CM051829.1 coordinate 82,056,740, forward strand.
CCTGATCTTGGTTGACAGACACCTTGGTTGTGACTTCTGATAATTGGTTGGCATTCATTCCAGCAAAACTCTCCAGTTTCTGTAACTTACGCCTGAGATCTCCTTGAGCCTGGCTGACAAATGGCACATTCACCATCCATTGATTCTGCTTCAGGTCAAAAGGTGTATATAGATGGCACACTTCACTTAGCCTTTCACAGAATTAGCCTGGACTTTCTCCTGGCCCTTGGAGCACCTCTGAAGTTTTCCTCGTGTTCATGCCCCTTTTTCCTTCTTCCTTTATCCCCTTTAGGAGGGTCTCCTGGTACTGTGTGCTTGAGGTGAGACCTCCTTCTGAGTTTAGGTCCCACTGGGGATCCTCTCCTGGGAATTGGTTGTGGGTATAAGCCTGGGGATTCAGCGTTCTGGCCAGGGCACTTTCTTCCAGCCATCGTAGGGTGGCTTGAGTAACCTGGTGGCACACCTCAGTGTTGAGGAGGGGTAGGAGGAGTTGCCAGCAATCAGTCCATGTGGGTCGGTGGGTCTGGATAATGGACTGCACCAAGTCAGGCATTGCCTGGGGTTTCTCAGTGTATGAAAGGTGTATGATTCTTCCATTTAAGGAGGTCAGTGGCGATAAAGTGTTGATACACTAACACTCATTCCCCTCCTTGGATCTGCCCCTTGGGTCATAATATAAATGGGTCCTCGTGTCTCTTGAAGTGGTATCTGCATGGTGCCTTGATGGGGCCTGAGGGTTGGGCTGCTGGAGAGGTTCTTGACAGGCGTCCACAGGCATGTGGGAAGTCAGATTGGGCAGCTCAGGGGAGGCTGCCATCAGAGGGGTCTCTGCAGAGGCCTCAGATGACAGTGGGAGAGAGACTCTGATAGAGCCTCTACAGTGGGGGCCACAGGTGGCAGTGGCAGTGATGGATACTGTAGGACATATGGAGGTGGGACTTCTTTTGATTCTATGGATAGAATCATTTTGTTTGACTTTGGCCAACATTTGGAGGTGCCCTTACCCTAGTCATCATCACTCTATAGTTCTCCTCAATGCAAGCTTTCAGCCAAGGTGGCTAAGACAGGATGGCCAGGGTCCCCTACAACAACTGTGAACACTTGGCTGATTATCTCCTTATCAGTTAAGCCCTCAGCAGGCCATGCCATCCCAAACAATGGCTAATCAGTTTCACAAACAGTCTGAAGCTTTCCGGGAGTCAACTTAACACTGTAGTCACCTGAATGTGCCTTTTTAAAATTCTTTAACATACACTCTAGGAAAGTTGGTTTACCCTGCTTTCTACCCATTTCCTCCCCCTAACAGATAACTTTCATGCACAAGAGAGGGAGGAGGGAAGGAGAAGGGTTTTAATTGGAAGGGTTGCATACTCTCTCTGTCTCTCTCTGGTTGTTCTCCTCGAGATATTTCAGGCACCTTTTAGCACTGGCAGAGCTCCCAGGGGCCTATCATTGCCCTTAGCCATATGAGCATTGCCGTGGGGCCTTGGCCCTATGGTCAGGTCAGAACCTTCCCGCTGTCTGTCTCCTTCACACACGCACACACACAATTTCCAACTCGCTCCCCCCACTTGGGCCGAGGTTTCATTCCTTGCAGAACTACAAGGGCAGCTCTGGTACTCCAGTCTGCCACCCAGTTCCTGAGAGTTGAGGTTTCGGTTTCAATGAAACTTACTCAAGCAACTCTGGGAAGTGATCAGTTTTCCCTTCTGCCTCTTGAAAGGCGGAACTACCAAATGGAACCTAGGTCTTACCAAATCTGGCAGGGGCGCTCCTTGAACTGGTTCCTGGGCCTCCAGGTCAGAATGTTGGGAGGGGCCAAGCTCCCCTATGGGTCAACGGTCTCCTGGTGCTAGGTGAGGTTGGGTTTCCTGGTGCTCTGAGGTTTGAACTTCAGTGACTAAAGAGGTGGAAATACACCATCTCTGAATCCTGGATGAGCCCCAAGAAATGCTGCAGGATTTTCGTGCAGAGAGACGGACACTGAGGGCATTTTCTAGGAAGTAGCTTTATTTTTGCTAGCACCAACTCAGCAGATTACTATCCAAAGGCTGAGCACCGAACATGGCATAGTTGCACCCTTTTATATAATTTTTGTGTCTTTGTCTCCCTTATATGGGCATACACTAACGTTTTACAGTTTGGTTGGGTATGATTTATGTTACAGAGTTACATCAGAATTACATATGCCACAGAGGCTGATATCGCTACATTGTAAAAAGTTCTGACCCCAACATGTTGGGAAGGGCCTTACCACACTTTAGCTACTGTTCTATAATAAATAGAAAGATATTGGTAGTTTTTTTTAGTAGATAGGCGACATCCTATCTGTTATCCAAGGATAGAAGTAAAAATATAGACATTGTAACATAATCTATGGGCTGTTTCCAGAGTAATACTTCATGAAATGATATCATTCTAAATGTGTATATCAACCAAAAAAGTCTAGATAGACTAGAAAGAATTATAATGAATCAAATTAATATTGAAGACCCTAAACTGGGTGTGGTGGCACATGCCTGTAATCCCAGCACTAAGGAGGAGGCTGAGGCATGAGGATCACTATGAGTTTGAGGCCAGCCTGGGCTACATAGTGAGTTCAAAACCAGCCTGAACTATATAGCAAGACCCTATAATGAGATATATTATTCATATATACATACACACACACACACACACAATTTTTTTTCTACAGAGGGGAAATAATAATAAGTCAAAATAGGGAAAGAAATACCAGAATAAAATAGCCATTATCTATTCTTCATTTAACAAATAATTGAGTGCCTACCTACAATGTGTCTGAGAGGTAGCTAGATTTACATAAGAGTAAGCAAAAATGCTCAACATTTTTCTTTTTAAAATGGGAGAAAAATAATAAAAATAAAACTGTTTGTGATAAATCCTAAGAGCTATTATTTACAAACTATTACACTTAACATAAAGGAATGGACCTAGTCAAGGTGGTCAGATAAGCTTTCCCTGGGAAACTGATACTTCCAATGAGATCAGAAGAATGAGGAGAAGTTAATTAGGTCAAGAATAAATATACTAATCCTACACAAACTCTTTCCAAAAATCAGGGAGAAAAATAATACTTCTAAAGTTCATTCTATGAGACCAATATTACAAAAATAATACAAAAGCTAGGTGAAGACATTTTAAGAAAATTTGTTGTGAACATAGGTGTAAAAATCTTTAACAAAATGTCAACAAACCAAATTTAGCAGCATATGAAATGGATTATCCATTGTAATCCAGTGGGATTTATCTCAGAATTGGAACATTGGTTTAACATTTGAAAATAACCACTATGGAAATCAGTATGGGGATTCCTCAAAAACACTAAAAATAGACATACCATTCAACCCAGCCTTCTCCTTCAAGGTATCTTCTTAAAAGAGTTAAATGTATTACAACATGTTTATAATGTTTATACTAGCACAACTTATAATAGCTAAATCTTGTAAGTTGCCTATATGTCCATCAACAGATGACCGGATAAAGAAAATATGATATTTATACACAGTGGGGTACTACTCTGCCATAGAAGAGTCATTTATAGGAAAATGGATGCACCTTGAGACTGTACTGTTAAATGAAACAAATCAGACACATAAGCTTAAATATTGCATGGTTTCTTTTATATATAAGAAACCCAAAGTAGAAATAATTTGAAAAGCAAAATAAAAAGATAGATAATAGGAAACAGATCTTTCGCAAGTGGGAAGGGGACCAAAATGAAGGGAGGAGAGAGAGGAGGGGAAGTGAAAAGAATTAAGATCTGTTATATACATGTACCAACTCCTCATAATAAATGTAATTATTGTGCACTGCAAATATGTATTAAATTTTTTGTTTAATTTAAAAAAGAATAAATTAATGTAATATAGTACCATGTTAATAGAATGAATAGCCACATGATTTTAGAAGACATATAAAAAGCACTTGACAAAATTCAATGCCTGTTAATGATAAAGTAGGAAAAGACGGTAGTTGCTCAATCTGTCAAAGGTTGTGTATGTTAGATATCACACTTCATGGTTAAAGACCGAATGTTTCCCCCTAAAATCAAGAACAAATCAAGGGTGCTTGCTTTCACTACTTTTATTTAACATTGTACTAGAGGTTCTGGCCAGTGCCATAAGGCAAGTTAAAGAAATAAAAGGCATTGAAATGGAAAAAAATGAAAAGTGCTTTTATTCATGTTGACGTAATCCCATATTTCTAAAGGCTTAAGGCATCTAAAAAAAAAGTAACAGATGAGTTTGGCAAGGTCTTTAGTTTCAAGGTCAGTATATAGAAATTAACAGTATTTCTGTACACCAGAAATGTGTAATCAAAAAATGATATTAAAAATGAGGTAGGAGGACTGCATCAAGTTAAAGACCAGCCTGAACTACATAGCAACACCCTATCTCAAAAAAGAATAAAAATTAATGATATTAAGAAACAGAAAAGAGAATAAAAATAATTAGGAATAAGCTTCACATAGACAGTGTAAGATTATAAAACATTGCTCAGAGAAATTAAAGGTCTAAATAAGTGGCATAGCATTTCATGTTCATGATCTAAAAGACTCAATATTGTAAGGTGGCAGTTCTCTCACAGTATATCCATATAGTTAACATAATCCCTTTAGAATTCCAGACAGCTTTTTTTTTTTTTTTTTTTTTTTGCTTTTGGTAGAAATTGCTAAGCAAATTTAAAAAGAACAGAGTTGGAAGACTTACATTACCGGATCTGAAAATTTATTATGGAGCTACAGTAGTAAAGATAGAAGGTACTGGCATGAGTACGGGATTGATGGAACAGAATGGAAGACTAGAAAGAAATCCTGTTTTGGTACTCATTTTTGCTGGGAGGATGCCACTGGGCCTTGAACCCAGGGCTTTTATACTGAGCTCCATTCCCAAGCCTTTTTTTATTGTTTTATTTTGAGACAAGATCTCACTAAGTCACTAAGTAGTCAGGCTGGGCTGGAACTTGTGAGCCTCTTGGCTCAGCTTTCTACAGTGCCGAGCCAGTGCCACCATGCCCAGCTGATAAACTGATTTTTTGATGAAGATGCCAAAGCAACTTAATGAAGCAGTGGTGGTCTTTTCAATAAGTAGTGCAGGAACAACTGAATATCCACACATATAAAAATGAATTTACCTTATACCTTACACAGAAATCATTTAAAATGGATCATAAATATAAGCATAAGAATTAAAACTATAGATTTTGTAGAAGAAAATACCAAAGATCTTTGCCACATCTTAGAAACAAGATCTTAGAAACAAATCTGTCTAAATTGATAAATTGGATTTCAACAAAATAAACAATTTTTTCAAAATTATATTATTAAAAAATGAAAGATGGGCTAGGGATGTAGCTCAGTGGTGAAGTGCTTGCCTAGCATGCATGAGGCCTGGGTTTGATCCCCAGCCCGATTATTTAAAAACAAAACAAAACAGGTACAGTAGCACATAGCTATAGTTCCAGCTGTTCAGGAGGCCGGGGTAGGAGTATGGCTTGAGCCCAGGAAGCCTCGGAGAAGATATTTTCAGATCATATACACATCATGCACACATGTATTCAGAATATGTAAAGAGCTCAAAGACCCAATTTAAAATGGAAAAAGGCTTGAATAGACATTTTACCAAGGAAAGTAAGTGAATAGCTAAGGGCACATGAAAAGATGCTTAACATCATTAATTATTAGAGGTACAAGTTAAAATCACTAGAAGATATCTATTAATATGGCTAAAATTAAAAAGACTGACAATACCAAGTGTTGGCATGGGCACAGAGAAACTAGAACTCATATATTGCTGTTTGGTGTGGAAATACAAAATAATGGAGTTTTTAAAAAATTAAATATTTACTTCCCATATGGACCAACATTTCCACTTCTAGATACTTCTCTTGGTTTCATACCCAAGAGAAATAAAAACAAACACATACAAATATTTATAGCAACACTATTCACAGTAGCTCCAAATCTGGAAAAAACCCAATTGTCCATAAACTGGTGAATGGATAAACAAATGTGTTATATCTGTACAATACTAATTTATACTAAAAACATGGATGAGCTTCAGAAATATTATTCCAAATAAAGGAAATCAGGCACAAACATATTGTGCAGTTCGGTTTTTATGAAATTTCTAGCCATCTGTAAAGATACAAAATAAAAATGGAGCAGTGATTGCCTATCATAGCAAGTAGGAACAGATTTACTGCAAAGAGGCTGCTGTGGTTTTTGTATTGTTTGAATGTCCTCCAAGGTTTCATTCATGTGCTAAAGTTGAATCCCCATGTTGAAGTATTAAGAGGGTAGAAATGTAATCTGACTGTGGTATTTAAAGGTAGGGCCTTGGGGAGGTTATTCAGAGTAGATAAATTCATAAGGGTGAAATTACCATGATTGAATCCTGGTGTCTTTATAAGGACAGGAAGGGAGACCAGAAGACACCTACATGTTCTCTTTCTCTCCTGCCATGCAATGCTCTATGCCACCACAGGGCTGCCAGCAAGAAGGCTGTTATCAGATGTTGCCCCTAGACCTTATATCTCCAGAACTGTGAGCTCAAATAAGCCTCTCTTCTTCATAAAGTTACCCAGCCAATTACTTTATTATGGTAAGGAGAAATGGACTATTATGCAGGCACAAAGGAACTTTTTGGGGTGATAGACGTACTCTAAAACCTGAGCATGAAGGATTGTATACTACATATTTACTAACAATCTGTGAATTAATTTGCTAAAACTACATATTTTAAAATGAGTGCATTTATTAGTATGTAAATAATACCTCAAAAAAACTATTTTAAAAATCACACCAATAGAAGGAAAAAATAGGAAAAATAATGTACCTCAGAATTTTTATGAATATTTACAACGAAAATAGTCTTCTAAAATTTCTTGAGAGAATATGTTAGAGCTAACAGTTTTAGTGGTGGTCAACTGAGTCCTCCAAAATAAGACTAAAACAAGAATGTTCCCTGTTACTACTATCTAACATGCTGTTTGCAATATATTTGCTAAGATGAGCAGAATATTCTGATTAATATTTTCTTTTCTGAATTTTCTTTTTTTTTTTTTCTAAATAATATTAGGAAAAACTACATTTGTAAATGACATGGTTTTAGCCCTAGAAAATAAAAAAGGCTAGTCAAGCTGAGAAGCTACTGCAGCTGTATTTTTCTTTTTTTTGGTACCGAGAATCGAATGCAGCTGTATTTCTTGTGTGGACGATGGGTATATGATTGATGAGACTTCTCATTAAAGGTGACATTTTGAGTACATGCATTAATCTCCATTTGTTCTCTTCCTGAAATTACTCTAAAATTAAAATAAATAAGAAAAAAGATGCCATCCTATGAGGACAAAGAGGATAAGAGAGGAGATATTAACACGTTCCTGCTGGCTTGAACTACCTGTGTGACTCTCCCGTTGGGCAGCTTGTACCACCAGTGGTACAAATGGATCTAATCACTTTTTTTGTACTAATAAAATTAATAAAAAGCCACCTGATGGAGCACTCATGCATGTACCACCAGTGGTTCAAGCCACCTGGCAGCAAGACATACAAATTACAGCCCTGTCATGAATGTGTTTGTTAAGTTAGAGCTATCAGTACAATTTTGAAATCTGGAAAGCAGATGATAAGTGAAGAAAGTAAAAATCTTGTTTATGGTAGAGAAAACTAATAAGAAACTAGTAAAACTCCTATATTTAATTTCTGAAAGACTTAGGAATTTGATGCATCAGGTAAGACTTCAGGAATGAGGCAGAACTGAAAATAGGATTGTTTGAGCATATGTATCGGGCATGAGACCACCGCTAGATCTTCCTTATTTCCACATAGCCCCATCATCTTCTAACAGAAGACAGAACTGAACCTTGTTCCCTAGAGAGGCTAAGCCAGAAAAGTTCTGTATTCTGGAACCAGAAACAAATGACAGTTGAGTTAGGAGCAGTACTAATGATGGGGATCAAGTGAATTTGGTGGCCAGATTGATAACTTTCAAACAGAAGACTGTAATTTCTTTGTACTGAAACTGATTGATGAAAAAACATTCAGGGTATTGAAAGGTGAAATGTCTGGCTACTCCTCCACAGTGAGCTCGACTATTCCAAAATCTTTGTCCATTGCACCCTGAGCTTGTATTCAGCATGTTAGTACGCACTCTTAAATGTAAATGGATAGAGTCCATTAATTATTTGACACTTTAAAAAAGGGAAAGGAAAAAGAAGTAATAAAGGAATCATTTTTTACTCCTGCAGTTCTGGGGATTAAATCCAGGTGTACTCTACCATTGAGCTACATCCCTATTCCTATTTATGTGTGTATGTCTGTATTTATTTAGAGAAGACTCTTGCTAAGTTGCCCATGCTACCCTCCAACTTATGACCCTTCTGCCTCAGTCTCCCAAGTAGGTGGGATTACAGGTATGTACCGCCATGTCCAGCTAAGAGCACAGTTTTAAAGACAATATCTTTAAAGAACTACATACTATAAAAGTGAAAGTGGAGTACAAGAGATGACCAACATGGTGACTATAGCTAATGATACAGTGTATTTTTGAAAATTGCTTAGATGTAAAGTGTTCTTACTCCCAAAATGATAGCTATGTGAAGTAATACATTTGTAATTAGATTTAGTCATTTCACAATGTACAGAGATGTTTCTTGACTTATAATGAGGTTACACTTCCAACAAACCCATTGTTAGTTGACAATATCATAAGTTGAAAATGGATTTAATATACCAAACCTCCAGGATATCATAGCTTAGCAACACAATACACAGTACACAGACCACATGGGATGTTTACCCTGGATCTTCTGACTGACGAGGAGCTGCGGCTTACTGCCACTGCCCAACGTCACAAGAGGGTTCATATTCTATATTGCTAGCCCGCAAGAAGATTGAAATTTAAAGTATGGTTTCTGCAGAATGCATTTTGCTTTTGCACCATTGTAAAGTTGAACCATTATAAGTTGGGGACTGTGTGCGTATATACTTCAAAATATGTTGTACGTAATAAACAAAAATTTATCTGTAAATTTAAAAAAGAATGCCTAAAAAACAAAAAAGATTTAAAAAAAGAGAACTAAAAAATACTCAAAGTAAATTCAGTTGACAAGTTGGAAGAAAAAGTCGAGACTATTTTCGTCCAAAATAGTATAAAAAAACAAGTAAAAAAATAGAGAATACAGTTCATGCAGGAAGTCTTAACATTCAGCTAATACGTATTCCAAAAATCAAATAACATGAAAGATTCTCCAGAATCTTTCCAAATTGAAAGGATCTTTTGAGTGATTGCACACACTAAGAAACATCATGACATTTCAAAACATTGTAGAGATTGGATTAAGCAGAGTGGAAGGAAGGAAGGATCAAAACAGAGCATATGCAAAAGATTGGGAATCTAAATGAGAGCCTCTCACCAACAACTTCTGTCTCATTTGCAAGCTAGAAGACAGTGGGTCCTTCTTCAGTGGAAGGTAAAATACAATGACACCTGAGAGAAAATTATTTCCGCCTGAAATTTTATGCCCAGTCTAAGTATTAACCAAACGTAAAGGCATCACATAAAGCTGTTTTCAGATTTTCAAGTCTCCAAAAATATACATCTCCCTTCCCTTAGAAAGCTATATTGTAATGAATCAGTACATAAAAAAAGATGACTCTATATGATCAAAAAACAGAATAGCCAACACAGGACCAAAGGCACTGCAGGATAATTCAGATGTTCTGGGATGATAGCTTACATCTGGCCTAAAGTACAACAGTCCAAGATGGAGCTTGAGGGTAGAAAACTACTGTATCTTTCAAGGTTTAAAAAAAAAACACGAAGTTTGTTGTGGTTGAACACACCGAAAGCAAATATATAATACAGGAAGTTTGAAGATGAATTAGTAATACATAGGTAGGAAGCAAATATATATGAAAAAATGAGGTGATGTGCAATTCTAGGACAAACAGCATATGAGAGGTAATTACAGTTCACTACTTGGCTTAGCCGTGAACAATATTTTTTTAATTAGAACACACTACACATCAAACATTAATTTAGCTAAAATTTGAGATAAAACTACATTGGGAGAAAAACTGTAGTTGGGGTATTTAGTAGTGTAATAATGATAGTATGTAATATATGTTTGATTTTAAGTAGCACCCACCCCACACAAAAAATTGATCCTTACAATTTTTTGCCATAGATGCTATTATCTTCATTTTGTATATGAGGGTACAGAAAGTCAGATACAGAAAGTCAGAAGGGCTAAATTTAAAAAAAAAAACTCACCTTAAATAATAAATGAATGCATAGCATGTGAAATTTATGAAAACAGTGTAACCATTTTATTTAGAATTAAGGAAAAAGAAGAAATGGCTAGGAAATGGGAATTGAGTAAAAAAGAGTGAGGCTGGAGTTTTTAAAAAAATTAGTCTTGTCATAGGAGTATTATTTTTAATAAAAATAGATTAATTTGAAAACATTTTTTCTCAAAAATATATTGTTGTCTGAGCAGTAAGATATATTTCCATATGAGATAGGTGGATAGAGATGAATATGTAGGTTTATTGACTTTGCCAATACTCTTTATTTATATCCTGGCAAAACAAATCTCATCAGCATTTAGAGTTGAACTTTATGGTCATAAAGACTTCCCTGTAGACATTAATTTTCCTAATTATTTTCTCCCTAACATGTAAGAAGATTTTATGGCTCTACCTGTTGTCACATAACCTGTGGTCCCTTCCTGCGGGAGAATTCTTCCCATCCCCACCGTTTGGATGGTCAGTGGAATGTGAGCAGGATGTCACCTTCCCTCCCTTGACCCAATCCTGTTCTTCTCTTACTTTTCCTGTTCAATAAATAGCTAAAGTCAGGGTAGAGAGTTCTGTCATTTTACCTTCACATTAATCCCATTTTTCACTGATCAGTACTTTTGGATTCTGTGTGCTATCTTTTGTCCACTTCGTGCTGCTTATTACTGGTGCGACCTATTATCTTTACTCCTCTGATTAGAACACAGCCAGGCTCAGTGGTTTACCTCTTTGTTGTCAGTGTGTCTGTCTGCTGTAGCACTGCTCTGGCGCTGTCCGAGATGCCGCAGTCCACAAAGCCTAACGCTTCTGGCCCTTTACAGAGAAAGTTTGCTCACGCCTGCTCTAGATTACTGAAGTAGGTTTTTAACTTGGTGACGCCTTTCTCCTGCTTACTGACTCCTGAACCTTCACCTGTTTTCCACAATGAAGTCAAGGTTATTGTTGTTTTGTTTAACACAAATTTGATTATTTTTCTCATATTTCAAACTTCTTGAATTCCTAGTATCCTTAAAATAAAAGCATACTGCTAGAATAATTTGTAATTTCCACAGTGTGACTTTGCCTTGCCTTGCTAGTTTCTCTCTCTCACCCGTGTCTTGACCCCTTTCCACTTCTACTGTGTACTTTAGGCCTTGTTGAACTTTCTTTTAGTTTTGGCTATGATCTCTCTTATTTCTGGATTCTCTCATATGCTTTTCTTAATTTCTCCTTTTGCTTCACCTCATGCCCAACTTGGTAAATTCTTAGGTAGATTTCAGATTTCAGGTTAGATTATTATTTTCCTTTGGAAATTATTTTCCTTTGGAAGTCTGTCTTTGACTTCTTAAATGTAAGTTGGGTGCCCTTACATGTGTAACATGTTCCTGTAGTGCTACACTTTTGTAAGTATTGTTTTATTTATTGCTCATCTGCCCTAGATTAGGGGTGGTTTCCCTTTTTGTGCCAGACTTTATAGCAGTTTGATTCTTTTAATGTCAAAAAAATGAAAATTTCAGCACACTATGAATCTCTTACAGTTTCTCTTACATTTGCCTTTCTTGTCTTTCCTTCAGTACTGTACAGTATTTGAAGACATAGCCATGTTTTGATTTCTTTATTACTCTCTACCAAGCTCAAGCAGAAAATCTGGCACATGGAATATGCATGTTGAATATTTGGAGAATATGTTTCCCTCATTAGAGGAGGCATGTAGAATTTGGAATAAACTAGTTAATGTGAATCCTAATTTTATAACATAGGTAAAATGTCTAGAAGGCAAACAGTAGAAAAATCTTTTTGGCTTTAAAGTCAAAGCCCTTGAAGCTCCTTTAGTTGGAATACTACAGGTGCAAATGTCTACAAGGCTATGTTGATTAGAGTACAACAAATATATATATTGCATATATTTATTGTTGTTTTGAGGCAAGGTCTTGCTGTATAATCCAGGCTGGCCTTGAACTCACTATGTAGCCCAGGCTAGCCTCGAGCTCATGGTGATCCTCCTGCCTCAGCCTCCTGAGTGCTGGGATTACAGGTGTACACCACCACTCCTGGCTTATATATATTTTCTGAGATATGGTCTCACTTTGTAGTCCAGGCTGGCCTTGAGCTTGAGATCCTCCTGCCTCAGCTTCCTGAGTAATGGGACCATAGGTGTGCCTGGCACTTTGTAATTTTCAATTTCTGACTTTGAATATAAGATCATTATTCCCATGAGAATTATGAATATTTGAAGAATTAATGTGTGTTTCTTCAATGGGTAGATTTGACACCTTACATATAATTTTATTATGATTTAGAGATTTAGGACATTTTTCTATAAAATATGTAGCTATAGTTGAGTTGAATTAGAAGCATAGGATTCACTTGAGAGAAATTGATTGACTACATCTATTTAGTTACAGCTAAAGATAAATCCTAGCTCAATGTCTAGAATAGTGAAATGGCAAATTACAGTATCCTTTAATGTTTACATTGATTTTAATGCTTAAATAGCTAATTTTAAAAACTAGATTAAGAATTAGTATGTACATGTTCTGATTCATCTTTCAAAAGTTTAATTTATTAATAGTAATTTAACTGTTAGGCAAACCAGGAGTTTGAAACAGAAACAAATGATAACTTCACAAATTTATGCTCAATTCATAACATACGGCAAGGTTATCATGACTGTCAAGTCCTGAATTTTTTTCTGTAAAAACTGTTGTCTACATGATAATAAAATTGAAGCAGTAATGATCAATTTAAGGACCTTTACAAACCTGGGGATGTGACACATATTCTGTTGAAGTCTGTGCATTTATCTTTTAAGAGAAATGAATATAGCTACTCTAATTTGAAATGGGAGAAGACGGAGACCTCGAAAAACATTTTTTCCTCATTCTCTGAAAAAATGTTGAAGACTAGATTTCTAGTTAAATTTTGTAGGTCAGCCACGTACTTTTGTAATCTCTCACTTGTAAAGTACCACTGAAATTACATTAAAGGAATGCATTCTTTGGAGGAAAGTGAATGACTCCAGAAAACTGCATTTGGGTATCAACACTTGATGATTCCATCAGTGAAATGGCAAGATTTCTGCTTGATGACTTCATGGTTGAGGCCCCAAATCAATAAGCAAAGGTTCCAATAAGTTTTTAAAAAATTGTTATTGAAGTAAAATATATTAAATATGAATATACTTATACACAACAGAATTGTAAGTGTAGAGCTTGAGGTATTTTCACAGACGGAATATAACCATGTCACAGGCACTCAGATTAGGATACTGGACATACGTAGTGGGGCAGGTACTCCCTCCTGTGCTCTGCAGTCACCGCCACCAAGAGAGGCAGTTAATGTCCTCACTGTGAGTACACGGTAACTTCACCTGGTTCGAGGATTACATAAATGAAATTATATAATATACATGCTTTTTTAGTCTAATATATTTTGGTCAACATGTTTGTGAGATTTGTGTGTTGCATATGATATAGTTTATTCAGTATAGTATCACAATTATTTACCCATTCTGCTGGCAATGGGGGATTTCAAGTTACTTTTGATGGATATTTCCAAGTTGAGGCACTATTTCTTTGTCTGTCTGTCTCTTTTTTTGGTGGTACCCAGGGCCTTTGCACTGAGCTACATCCCTAGCCCTTTAAAAAATAATTAATTAATTAATTTAGAAACAGGGTCTTGCTAAATTCACTAAGTTGCACAGATTGGGCTCAAACTTGGAATTCTCCTGCCTCAGCCTCCTAGAGTTCTGGAATTACAGGTTGGGGGATGTATGCCAGGTCCAGCTAATTTGGGGCTCTTATAAATACTATGTAAACATTTTATACACATTATTTAATAGTGGTGGACATCTGTAGTCCCGGCATTCTGTGAGGCTGAGGCGTCAGTACCACCAAGTTCAAGCACAGCCTGGGCAATTTAATGACTTAGCAAGACCCTGTCTCAAAATAAAAAATGAAAAGAAAGGGGAGTTGGGAGTGTAGTTCAGTGTGAAGGCACTGGGTTCAGTCCCCAGTATTGCATTTTTAAAAATACACACACACACAGAAGTGTGTATGTATATTGTGAGGATTTGGGGTGTAGAACTTAGGCTATGGATATTAGTGGTCTAAAAACTATATTCTCATTTACTATATGAAGAAATCGGTAGAAGACTTGATAGTGATGAATCAGTAAATTAAGAAATGACAGTATAAGCATATTCTCTAGAAGTGTAGAAGTAAAATACAAAGAAACAGCTAAAAACAAGATGAAATTTATTTGTTTTTGAAGAGCAAAATTGAGAGGAAGGGGCATGGCTCAGAGGACTATTTTTTTCATTTATTGATCCTTTGGCATTATTTGATTATTTTAAAAAATGATAAAGTGTATGTGTATATTATTTGATAAGACTAAAAACTGAAACAAATTAATGACAAGTTCTTTAAGGAGCATTAGGATTAATATGCCTCTAATAAAAGGAAGTCAGACACAAAGAAAAAGAAACATAAGTTTATTTTTTGTATTTAAAAGGATTGTTTTTTATGTGTTTATTTCTATTTTGTTTTATCCTAGGGCTTCAAAAACAAACCAAAAAAGATGGGTCACATAAAGCCAGACTTGATTGATGTTGACTTAATCAGAGGTGAGTTCTAAAACTGGTTTGTTTCTTATGCATATTGTTATATTATTTCATAGTGGTACTGTGCGGATTACTTTTAGATATCTTCCCTATGTGATGGCGTACTTAGTAAAATTCTTCATTATTCAGGCTTCGGGACCTTTTGTCTTTGCCTTAGTATTGTGTGGTTATGTAAACTACATGGTTTTCATATAATGGGGAAGGGTGGTGAACTTGGAGACTTGTATAACGTAGAAAAATATACTGTGAGCCTGACTTATTTTGAGCTCCTGTCCTCGGGACTGAGACAAGAAATTATGATGTTTAGTGCCCATCTAAGAGGGTTCTTTTTAACTGCACAAGTCATGTGCTCATTTTTGCTCTCACCTGTTTTTAATATAGTGTATGCAAAGGTGCCTTATTTTGTTTTCTTGTGTTTAAAGGCTCAACATTTGCCAAAGCCAAACCTGAAATTCCATGGACATCTCTGACCCGGAAGGGGCTTGTTCGAGTTGTGTTTTTTCCATTGTTCAGCAATTGGTGGATTCAGGTTACTTCTTTAAGAATCTTTGTTTGGCTGCTACTGCTTTACCTCATGCAAGGTAATTGGAAGGGTTGGAATAAAGTATGACAGTTTCATTTTGCTGCTTTTGTTTTCAGATAATGAAGACCATTCTTAAATGTATCCTTTCATGTAATGATTTAAAGTACTGTACAAAGAAACGAAGGCACGCGCACTGTCTGGAGATGCGTGCTGCAAGGGCGCACGCGTGATGCTCTGACTCCTCTCTGGTTTCTTTCCAGCCTTCTCACGGGCCAGCTTGGTCAGTTTTGCCTTCTGTCTAACCTTCGCACGTTGAATTACCTCAAGATTGGATCCTGGGTTCTCTTCTGTTCTTTAAGTTCTCTTAGAAAGCCCCATTTAAAAAACTATAACTGACAGTTGTTGGCAATTCCCAAATTTTGCATCTTTGGGCCAGATTTCTCTGCTGCACTTCAGATTTGTAAATCTAACTGTTGCTTGACATTCCCATATGTGGCGATGTAGTAGGTATCTTGAACTTAATCATATCAAAAGTCATCTTACTCATATCTTGATTTTTTTAATACAAATTTGTTTCTCTTAGATCTTTTCCATTTCATTAAATGATTTCATCCAGCACCATTTTCAAGTGAAAAATAAGTCTTCCTACTTTATCCTACCATAGTTCTCACATCCATTCTGCCACCCTGTCTTTCAGTTCTGCTTCCAGATCCTATCCTGACTCCTGACGTCAGCCTCTGCTGCCGCCAGCACAGTCCAGAGAGCTACCGTCTCGAGCCCAGGCCACTGAAGTAACATCTGCTCAGCCTTCTTTCTCCCCACCGTTTTTCTCACAGCAATTAGAGAAACCCTTTAAAATGGGAACTTTATTTTGTGATTTTTCTGCCTATAAGCTTTCATTTCAGTTGACTTTATTTATTTATTTATTATGTGCGTACCGGGAGTCGACCTCAGGACCTCGCGCTTGCCAGGCAGGCGCTTGTGCCGCTGAGCCATCTCACCAGCCCTTCAGTTGACTTTAGAATAAACATGTGAAGTCCTTCCTGTGGCTTGTAATGCCCTACGTAATCTGTTCCCTGCTCCCTCTCAGACATCATCTCTTACCATTTCTTGGCCCTCCACCTCCGTGCTCAGGTATAATAACTTTCTTTAGGTTTTTCATACAGAGTTTTTCTTTCTTTTTGAAACATTCATAAGGATTTTCAAGTAGGTTGTTTTTCCTCAAATTTAAGACCTCAGCTCAGAGGTCACTTTGATAGAAAGGCCATCCCTATCTATACTTTACACATAGTCCCACTGCTCCTGTTACACAAGGCAGTTTTACTGTCAGCATTGCACGTCACTGCCTGATGTGTTTTTTTCTCTTCTCACTGTGTACAGGGACCCAGTGTATTTCCTTTCCATGGCATCTCCATTGTCTGACAAACACTGTCAGACCGTGGGGAGTGTGTGTTGCAGTTACATCCCTATACAAAGACGTGAAGTAGAACAAAGAGAAGGTTGGTGTAAGGTGAAAGAATTATGGGTGATGGGTTTTTTTTTTTTATCTTGTTTTAAAAAAATTTAAAGTTGCAGAGTGAAAAATGTATGTATGAATTTCATAAGTTTAGTTTTTTTAAACTTGCGATAGTGCTGTCTAGTGGAAGTTCTGTGATGATGGAAATGTTTCATGCTTATGTTGCCCAGTACAGCAGCTGCTGAATTTTTTATTATATTTTAATTGTCTTCATAATTCATTTTAATGACTATGTAACAGTCCATCATATGGGCAGACCATTATTTAGAACTATCATTTTAGGAGTCTGTCTGGGAAGTCCCTCTATCATGTGGATTTACCATGAACATTTCTTTATAGCTGCTTAATGTCCTATTATATAAGAACACTGTAATTTACATCACTTTTCTGTCTTAGTACGTTCAAGCTGCTATAACAAAAATATCATAAACTGGGTGTTCTATGAACAACACAGATTTATTTCTTATTGTTCTGGAGTCTGGGAAGTCTAAGATCAAAGGTCTGAATGATTCTGTCTTCCACAAAACACTGGGCACAATTCAGCCAAGTTCTTGGCCACTCTATAACCTTTCCTCTAGTTTCCAATAACATGTTATTTCTCATTTCTGGCTAAGACTTCATCGGAGTGGCCTTTACCCCATATTTATAAAAAGATTGAAGCTTTTTCTTTTCTTTCTTCCTCCTCCTCCTCTTCCTCTTTTTCTTCCTCCTCCTTCTCCCTCCTCTTCCTCCTTTTCTTTCTCTTCCTTTTTCTCTTCCTCTTCCTCCATTCTGTCCTCTTTCTCCTTCTCTTTGTCTTCTCCCCCACCCTCTTCCTTCATTTTCTTGTGGTACTGGGAATTGAACCTAGAACCTTTGTACTGAGCTACCTGCCCAGCTCTTTTCATTTTTTATTTTGAGACACTTCACATTAAGTTGCTAAGTTGGTTGCCAAGGTTGGGCTTGAACTTGCTATCCCACTGCCCCAGCCTCTTAAGTGGCTGGGATTAAAGATGTGTACCACCATACCTGGCTTTTTAAAATTTTTTTGCTGGTAAACTCAGGATCTTGCATTGAGTTCTATCTCCATCCCTTTTTATTTTTTATTGTGAGAAAGAGTCTTGCTAAATTGCCCAGGTTGGCCTTGAACTTGTGATCCTTCCAAGGAAGTGGGAGTATAGGCATGAAGCTTTGTTTATAATCCACCTCTTTTCCCTTCTGATCCCTAAGCATCTCCTTTAGAAACTTGTTTTGGAGATCTAGGCTTTCTGACCTGCTCCTCAAAACTCTTCTGTTAGACTATCCATTCATTACTCAGTTCTGTAGGTGCTTCCATAGTTTTAGTTATTTGTTGCAGCAACTTCCTTCATTTTTCTGTACCAATCTCTTAGTCCATTTGGGAAGTTATAACAAAAATACCATGAACATGGTGACTAATAAATAATCAAAATGTATTTCTCACACTTCTGGAGACTGGAAAATCCAAGATCAAGGCACTAGCACAGTTAGTATCTGGTGAGGATCTGCTTGTGTGGATGGCAGTCTCCTTGCTCTGTCCT
Source organism: Erethizon dorsatum (assembly GCA_028451465.1). Taxonomy (NCBI): domain Eukaryota; kingdom Metazoa; phylum Chordata; class Mammalia; order Rodentia; family Erethizontidae; genus Erethizon; species Erethizon dorsatum. The sequence goes on from CM051829.1 coordinate 82,075,241, forward strand.
CGCCTGGCCTAAGGGACAGTCTTTTATAAGGGCACTCATCTGGTTCGTGTGCGCAGAGCCCAATCACCTGGAATGGTTTGGATAGATTTTCTACTTTAAACTATTCTCGTATTTCTTGTATAAACCCTTCATTTTCTTAGTGAGTTCTTTTGCCATATTGTCAAACTCATTTTGTTAAGACTGAATTTGAACCACTCATTCAACCACTCATTCAACTGAGTGCTTCCTGTGTGTCAAGTGCTGAGGTAGGCTTATCAGTGAACAAAATAGACAAAAATCCCTGCCTTCAGAGTGCTTACACTTTTAGTGATGAATTTATACCCATATTCACAAATCAACAAAGTTTGTAGTTGATTTGTTCTGGTGCTGCCATTTCTTGGGGTTTCGTAGTTATGTCGGAGTCCTGGGTTTGGTCCCCAGTACTGCAAAAAAAAAAAAAAAAAAAAAGAAAGAAAGAAAGAAAAAAAGCCTTCTCTTTGAAATTCAGCCTTAATCAAAATTTGTTGAAAATTCACTACCAACAAGGATCTTGGTATGTTGGGTTAGTGCTAGATTTCTTTTTCTCTATTCAGGAATAGTTTATACTATTTATACAGCTCAAGAATTACCACTGTGTTAAGGTTTGAAAGGACATATCTGTACAATTATAAACAGAAAATTTTGGAGATAGTTCCTGGTAGTTTTCATGTCTTGTATCATTTGTTTATTTGAACATTTCATAAACATGTGCAAAGCAGCAATGTACCATGCTAGTTAAGATGAGACGGTGGGAACCTGAGTGCCTGGGCTCCAGTTCCAGCTCTGCCGGTTGCTTCCTGTGCACTTTGGGGTTTGGAAAATACCTTTCCTATGACAGGAGCGGCACTTCAGAGTGTGTCTTATGCAGTGTCTACAGTGGTTTTGTGCTGAGAACCCTTTAGTGATGTTTAGCTCATCAGGCTGCCAGAAAGGCAAGTACTTTTAACAAGTTATCCTTCACTTACTTGGCAATCCGTGGCTTCAGACTTTTACTCAGCTAACGTGCAAGAGGATGGTATTCTAGGAAATTATTTATTTTAAGTTCTTTTTAAAATGACAGATTGTGGAAACAATTTGTATAGTCACTAGAATTAACTTTAAAGATGAGCTGTAATGCTTTATATTTTTAAACCTCTCCTTTCCAGTTATAGCGATCGTGTTATATCTTATGATGCCTCTTGTGAACGTAAGTGAAGTACTTGGACCCTTGTGCCTTATGCTACTCATGGGAACTGTCCACTGTCAGATCGTGTCTACTCAGATAACAAAGCCGTCGGGAAACAACGGCAATCGGAGAAGAAGGTAAGACAAGAAATTGTATCTTAGTTTTGTATTTTCTGGAAGTGCTATTAAAGAGATTTATAAAATTTTTTTTTTTTTTTTTTTCTTTTACGTGGGTACCGAGAGTCACCCTCAGGACCTCGCGCTTGCCAGGCAGGTGCTTATGCCACTGAGCCATATCACCGGCCCTAAAATCTTTGATTAACTTTTTTTTTTTTTTTTTTTGTGGGTACCGGGGAGTCGGCCTCCGGACCTCGTGCGCCAACAGGCACCCGTGCCGCTGAGCGATATCACCGGCCCCTTTTTCGTATGTGGGATCCGGGAGTTGAACTCGGGCCCTCGCGCTTGCAAGGCAGGCGCTTACACCACTGAGCCATCTCACCGGCCCTGATTAATTTAAAATCTTCCTCTTCCATGTATATTCTTCTTTTTTTTTTTTTTTTTTTTTGTGGGTACCGGGGGTCGACCTCAGGACCTCGCGCGCCAGCAGGCGCCCGTGCCGCTGAGCGATATCACCGGCCTCTTTTTTCGTATGTGGGATCCGGGAGTCGAACTCGGGCCCTTGCGCTGCCAGGCAGACGCGTAGGCCGCTGAGCCATCTCACTGGCCCTCTTCTTTTTTTTTTTTTTTTTTCTTAAAATGCTATTTTTCTTCATACTAAAAAAACCTTAACTTCTAATCTCAGGTGAGATTTTGTCATTCGGTACAGTTGCTTCAAAGGAAGATTCCTATATTATTCCTTAAAATTTATTTTAAATGATGCTTTTTAAAACGCATTCTTGGACTGCAGGTGTAGGTCAGTGGTAAAGCACTTGTCTAGCATGTGTGAGGTCCTAGTTTCCATCCCAGCACTGCCAAGAGGGAATTTGTTTTTCTTTGAAATTCAGGCTTAATCAAACTTTGTTGACAATTCACTGTCCACAAGGGTCTTGGTACATTGGATTAGTGCTACCAAAATTTTACCTTTTTCCAAAAGTGTATAATTGATATCTAAGTGGTCTAAACTTTTTTTTTTTTTTTTGTGGGTACCGGGGGTACGACCTCAGGACCTCGCGCACCAGCAGGCGCCCGTGCCGCTGAGCGATATCACCGGCCCCTTTTTTCGTATGTGGGTTCTGGAGTTGAACTCGGGCCCTCGCGCTTGCCGGGCAGGCGCTTAAGCCGCTGAGCCATCTCACCGGCCCTAAATTTTAAATCAAGATCGATTTGACTCTTTAACAAATTAAATTCATGTGAAACTTTTATTATTTGATATTTCTTGGCTTTGAAATGTTCTCTTCCAAAAGTTGTATTTTTTCAGAATATCTAATTCTGATTCCCTAACCAATAACTAAATAAAATTTTTCCATTTGGTGCAGTGAATTTCAACATATTCTCTATCTTTTCTTTTTGTGGGATTGAACCCAGGGCTTGTGCGTGCTTGGCAAATGCTCTGCCACTGAGCTATACCCCAGCCCCTGTTTTCAAAATGTTTTTCTGAGAAGAGTCCTTGTAAATCCAGTTAGATTGATTTAGCATTTTCTGAGAAAATAAGAGCTGTGCAGGGTCTCATTGATATTTTCGAAGTATACCATTTGACTACATGGGATATCAATAAAAGATGATCAGTTGCTTTTATTTGTGTTGCCCTGATAAAATGTGCCAAAGGGGCGGATTTCTGATGTCCGTAGTTAAGTAAGTGGCTTCTGCTAGTGGTGTGGAGTGTGCCTGGAAAGACTGTTGGTCACACAAGTGAAAGTTTCTTCTAGTATGTTTCTGGATAGAAATTCTATTTCTTTAGTGACTGAATAAAATGATGGTGTAGGACTTCTTCTTTTTTTTTTTTTTTTTGGTGGGTACCAGGGGGTCGACCTGCGCCAGCAGGCACCCGTGCCACTGAGCGATATCACCGGCCCTTTTTTCGTATGTGGGTTCCGGGAGTCGAACTTGGGCCCTCGCGCTTGCCAGGCAGGCGCTTAAGCCGCTGAGCCATCTCACCGGCCCCAGGACTTCTAAACTGAATTTATTTGTGACCCAAATTCAAAAATTTTCTTGTATTATTTATCCTCAGTTTATGAAGTTAACTATCCTTGATTACAGGGAATAATCTGTTGGTATAATTTGCTGTAGGGATATTATGGGCAAAACAGAAAGGTTCTTAAATAATCTGAAGTTTATGATTTTTTTTTTTGTAGAAAATTGCGAAAAACTGTAAATGGTGATGGGAGCCGAGAAAATGGAAGTAATAACTCCTCTGATAAAGTCAGAGGAATAGAAACTTTGGAATCTGTACCCATTATTGGTGGTTTTTGGGGGACTCTCTTTGGCAACAGGTGGGAATTTTACATTGGAATATTTACTTGATTTTGTATTCACGTTAGCGTTTACAAGGTATATAATACGATTGGGCACAGGAGTAAGCAGTGTAGGCATGTTATCATTGTGTTGTGATTTTTAAGGGTTCTAGAAAGATTTGCTTACTCTAAATGTTCCTCTTTCATGTTATCTATAAATCTAGAAATCAACCATTTAAGTTTCATTCTGTTTGATTTTAATTGTTTTTAGACCCAAGATTACAAAAACATAAATACTCCGAAAGGGTAAATATTTTAAGCCTTGTCAACTAACATCCTGATAGAAGAATTTTAAAAAGATGAGGAATTATGATAACGTGAGCACCAATGCCTCTTTAGTAATGGGATGCAGCACGGGCCTTGTGTTGATGGATGCCTGGACAGAAAGGCAAATGGATCAAGGAAAAATTCTACCTCATCTGTAATTTTACAGGTTTTGGCAGCACTAATATGACTCAAAGAGATGCTTATTTTGTTTATATTAATGACGGCAACTTAAAAATAAAAATTTTTTGCAGTTACTTTTTTGAAGATGAAGTGTGTTCACTTATTTTTCCAAAGATAAGTTCATACCTTTTGGTTGAAGTGTTGAAGTTCTCTGTGCTGGGCCTGGTGAGTCGCTGTTGTGAGTGATTTTACTGTGGTTAGGAAGATGAGGGTAGCAGGTGTGGCACAGTCACAGGAATAAAAATATTATGAATGATTACACGGCCATGTCGTTTAGCAAATGGAGGTGTATCCTGTGGGAAAGTAGTTGGCAGGAATGATGGAGGAGCTGAGTGGTCAGGCTTTGCAGTGTGGCATTGTTCAGGAGGATGGACGGAAGCAAAGCAGATGTGCTGTCACGTGGCTTTAATGGGCACCGCGAAGTAGGAGTTGCCACTGAGTTTGAGAGGATAAGTGGGTAGGACTATTAGTCTGTTTCCTTACAAAACTAGAAAGTACATGCTTCTTCTCAGGTGACATGAATAGATATTCTCTGTGAGTCTCTTTGAGTGAATATTTTCTCCCTCTAATTCCCTTAGCAAGCTAGAGGCCTAAAAAAATATAATTTCTGATTTTTCTTGATTTCCAGAATAATATATCGTACTCCTCAGAAGAAAGCAATTTCATGAAAGATGTTATTCTCAGAAAAGTAATTAGTAACTGTTTCTCTCTTTTTTTTGAAAATAGGATTAAAAAGGTAAAGTTACTATCTAACAAAGGGACTGAAACTGACAACGACTCAAGTTGTCTCCATCCCATCATTAAGAAGCGGCAGTGTCGACCAGATTTTACAATGTGGCAAACAAAAGAGAAAGCGAAATTTTCGGATGGAGAGAGGTGCCACAGGGTAAGATTTAGATGGGTGTAACAAAATATTTTATTTCATATGTAAAATTTTTCTATTCTTAGACTCTGCTAGAGGTACAAAACAGATACTAATGTGATGTAAGTTTGTCTTAATAAATAAGTAAAACCACAGGTTATGAAAAAGAAAATATCATCTGGAGATTGGAACTTATTCTTAAAATACCTATGACTAGAACTTGTCATTCTGCTGTTGATCCAGCCTCCCCGGCCTGTGAACGGGTTATTGTAGAGGCCACTGGGTCTTATTCCGGAGAGAGAGTGGGAGTGTATCAAGGAGTTGGGAAACTATTTTCTAAGTTTAGGAGATGCTGTATTCTGTGCCTCAAACTAACTTTTACTTTACAGTCTTGAGCTGTTTTCTTGTTTGTTAGCCTGTGGCTTTCAGTCGAGTCTTCATTGAGCCATTACTGCTGCTAATGTTTATTGAGTATTGTTCTAAGTGCTTTACACATACAAACTTCCTTTTTTCCACAACCTTGTGAGACAGGTGCTTTTAGGGTCATTACTTTTCAGATGGGGAAACTGAGCCCCAGAGAGATTTAGTAAACTCTCGAAGTTACATAGCTAGAAAGTAGAAGAGTTGTGATTTAGACCTGGAGTTTGACTTGAGCCTGTTTTAGCTTCAAGTTCTTATTTTCCTTGATTATGAAATTTTTCTGAATATTGAGATCAAGTAACATGTAGGTTTGTTTAGTTTTGATTTAGTATGCTTTTTCTGCTTGGTAGCTTTTGCTTGATTTTTTATTTGTACATATGCAGGTTCCCAGGGTCTTCTGGGGTGTCCCTGTGAATGCGTTGCTGTTCTCTTTGCAGGAGGCTTGCAGGCGTTTGGGTAATGGGGTTTCAGATGACCTGTCCAGCGAGGAAGATGGCGAGGCCCGGACACAGATGATACTGTTGCGAAGGAGTGTGGAAGGGGCCTCAAGTGACAATAGTTGTGAAGTGAAGAATAGAAAATCAATACTTTCAAGGCACCTAAACTCTCAGGTAATTTTTGTTTTAGTTTATAAAAGGCAAATCACTCAATGATTCAACTTAAATCATTTAATTTAAATTATTCAGTAGTAGCAGGATTTTTAACATGTCTTCCTATTGTTTCTTGGTTTGATTTTTCGCAGGTTAAAAAAACCACTACAAGGTGGTGTCATATAGTACGGGATTCAGATAGTGTGGCTGAATCGGAGTTTGAATCAGCAGCCTTCAGCCAGGTAAAGAATCCTCTCGACAGAGCGGTGTTCAGCGTGTATTCTTGAGTGTAATAATTTCATCCATTCCTTTTTCTTATTGGTTGCCCTAACATAGGCCTGCACTTCCCTTATCTCCATTTCTGTGACTACTTATTTAGCAGCTTTTAGATGACTTCTTACACCAAGAAGAAGAACGAATTCTTTCTTAGTTTGATTTTAATCATAAAAGTATTAAAGGTGATGCTCAGAGGCAATGTGGGTACTTAATATTCACTTGGAGTATGGATTTTAAATGTCATAAGTAGGTTTGATATTGTTGAGAGGAGACCTCTGAAAGGTGGGAGCAGTAACAAAATCTCATCTTAAAAGCTAAGGGGGAGCCGGGCATATAGCTCAGCAGCATGGTGCCTGCCTGGCAAGTGTGAGGTCCTGAGTTCAATTCCCAGTTCCAAAAAAAAAAAATGCTAAGGGGCATATTTGAAATGTGGTAATTCAGAGGTGAGCAGAGTAGATGGTGATATGGTTTTAGTTTTGTTTTAATTGACGAGGCAGTTGGAATCATGGAAAAACTTTCATATTTGTGTCTGTACTGCAGGGGAACTGCATTGTCTGTGCTTCTGTTTGCTGATTGTCCTTTAACATGGAGGTGCCAGGCCTTGGTCATCCCTAGATCTACAGTCAGGATCACAGTATTTAAGTAGGGGACACTGTGTTTCAAAAGGCTCAGCCAAGCTAATTGAGCGGGGGCTCTGGGTGTGCTTACGGGAGTTGCTCCCATCTCAGAACACTGAGTTGAACAATCCCATGACTTGGTGGAAACTTCTTAGAGGGAATAATTTTAAAATCTTGCTTGCTAGGGTCATCAGAGTTTAACACATAAATATTAAAATGTATTATTATATGAAACCTGTGAGTAAATGACAACATGGTGATCAAGTTGTGAAACTTTTGCTAGTCTTTGCTATAGATAACTTGTTTTAATTTTATTTCAGATATATAATTAAAGAATGAAAAATAATATCTTAAGATTTTCCTTTAAAGGGATCTAGATCTGGCACGAGTGGTGGCTCTCGAAGCCTCAACCTGTCAAGAAGAGACTCCGAAAGCACCCGCCATGACTCAGAGACTGAGGATATGCTGTGGGATGACCTGCTGCATGGCCCAGAGTGCCGGTCTTCTGTCACCAGCGACAGCGAGGGGGCCCATGTGAATACCCTACACTCAGGGACCAAACGTGACCCCAAAGAAGATGTTTTTCAGCAGGTCTGTGAAGGAAATGATCTTAACAGCTAATATTTATTATATACTCATGTGAGGCACTGTATTATCTCATTTAACTTTGCAGTAATCCTATAAAAATATCATTATTCCTAATTTAGAGATGGGAAATTGAGCATAGCTTGTAAGTGAAGATGTTGGGATGAGAACTCAAGAATAGCATACAGTTGGCCTGACCCAAATTATTCTTCCTAATACTTTTCCTACTGAAACTAACAAGAGTGATTTTTTTTTTTCTCAGTAATGGGGATTGAACTCAGGGCCTTGGCACTAAGCTACATCGTTAGCCCATTTTTAATTTTTTATTTTAGACAGGGTCTTGCTAAATCACTGAATTGTGCAGGCTGGGCTTGAACTGGGATCCTCCTGCCTCAGCCTCCCAGAGTGCTGGAATTATAGGCATGTGCCACCACACCCAGCTGTGAGAGTGATCTTTAATGTTTATTTTCTATGAGTAGGTTTGTTTGATTGGTACATTTACCTTATATTTTCACAAACATTGCAGTATTATATATAAATTATTAGGAGGTGACATTGCTTACTTCTCTAGTAATCTGTAAATCAAGTGGTGCTTTTAATTTCAGGTTTTATATTAATATAAAATCAGGTAGTCCAGAATTGGAGAGTCTATAGAAGGTATTTTAGCCTTCAGAACCAATTTAGGCATTCATTCTGTATCTATAAAATTTACCATCTGTCACATGGTAATAATAGTTCTTACTTCTGAGAAATAGTGTGAAATAGCTGAGATAATATTAAGTGGTTGGCACAATACTTGATTACCCCATTAGATGAGCAGTCGGCCTCTGCTTGTGGGGTTGAGTGGTCACTGTGTCCTGAGACAGCTCATGTCACTGCTGGGTAGACAGTGATTAGGAGGTGGTTCATACTGTCAGCTTTTTAGATGTCTGATGACAGTGGTCAGATTCTTCTTCATTTCTTTGGTTTTTAGCTTAAATATGTTTATATTGCCTTGTAAATAATAACGAATAATGGATATACATTTGTTTAATTATTGCATTTTCTTGATTCTAAGCTACAATTAAATTACACATTTTATGGGGGAAAAACCATTTCATTAAATCTGTGTGATTTTTAAAAAACTAACCAGAAACACCGTACATTTTCTCATTAAAGTTTTATGCTTTCTCCAATTTTACTATCCAAGTTTGAATCTGTATATTGTTCGTATTCAGTCTGAAGTGTCTTCTAAATGACAAAGGCCCATAGTTGTGCATAGCATCACAATGACCTTGAGCTCCTTGGTACTTTTGAGATTTATAGTACACTTTTAAGACAGATCTAAGAATAATTGGGGAAGGTATACTCACCGTGGCAAGTGGAACTCTGCTCCTCACATGGCGTACTTTGACTCAACTGAACCCACAGTTCCTTCCTTCCCTTTCTTTCCTTCCTTCCTTTTTTATTTTTGTGTCTCATGCCTCTGGTCCTTTACATGTACTGGTTTCTTTGCCGGGGACATACTTTTCTCTAACATCCATCCCTCGGCTCACTTCTGTTTATATTTAAGGCAGGCCTTTGCTGGAGTGATTTACTTCTTTCAGAAAACCTGTCCTGTATCCACCTAAAGCATTCTTCCTTTCCTTCCCACGCTGTAAAGGAATCTTATTTAATTATGTCTTTTTCAGAAGTCTAAGCTCCTTGATAACAAGGACATATATCTTGTTATCCATTGTATCTGCAGTGCATGTTACATAGTAATGTGCCACATGTTATATATTACATAGTAGGTGCTTCATAAATATTTGTTAGATGAATCAGTGAACCAGTGAACAAAATCAGTAAATGTTCATGAGCATTATGCTGATATTGTGGTAGAATGAGAAGAAATACACCACATGGTCCTTTTCTAGAAACTTACATTTTAACAGTGGTTATATAGGAAACAAGTAGAGGACACAATAAATGCACCACATAATTAGATGCTAATTTGTCTGATACAGGGTTTTTAATTTCAGAGAAGGGCAAAATTTGTGAGGCCTGTGGCTGTTGAGAGGCCCGTGTCTGGGAAGTGGCGCTTGCTGGTACCTGAGGAATAGGACACGCTCTGGCAGAGGAGGACGGGGCTGCTTTCACTTTGACTGTCTCCTCTTGAGCTTGAGCATCAGTTTTTCTGGCCCTCGTTAGACCAGAGGAAGACTGAGCTCCCCATTCTTGTGGTCTGTCCGGCCTCTGCACCTCTCCTACTTATTTCCTGCTACATTAAACCCCCGACTTAGGAGCGAGTTCCATCCCGGGAGAATGTTCATAAGTTGATTGGTTCGTAAGTCTGACAAAGTGAGTCTTACACAGCTTTGCCACAGATACGCAGTGGATATTGCTTTGTGCTTCCTAGCTGTCCCCTCCACATCAGCACTGCTTTTCCTCCTGTTTCTGGACATCCTGGGCTCTGAGTGAGCACTGTACACTGTACATTATCGCACTGCACAGTGAGCACACAGCAGCACGACTGTGACAATGTCCAGCAGACACGTGAGCTGCTTCTGCGATTTGTTCACATCTGCGAATGCTCATAATGCAAGGTCGTTGGTATCTGTGAAAGTCCTTGACTTGAGTGTTAGTAAGTCGGGGCTTACTGTACTCCCAGTGAAATCTCGTTGCTCCAGAAATACTTTCTTCCTTAGCAGCCTGTGACTACATTAATCTTATTCTCACTTCCCTGGCTTTAAAGAGGTAAGCAACTTCAGACATCATGGAATCCTGCCGCTCCTCATTATAGAAGATGTTCAGCCACTCTCCAGGTAAGAAAATGACTCGGTAAAGAATAAAGGACTTGAAATCAGCATCACAGAAATGGTTTTGCAGCGTTGAGCTTTGTGCAAGAGAGAGAATAGACTGATGAGACTGAACACTGGCTAATACAGCCTGGGAGTGGGACAAAAGAGAAAGGAAAACTAATGGAGGTAGGAAGGAGTAGATGAAACAGCTTTTTATTTTTCTCTCCAGAACCATTTATTCTGGCTTCAGAACTCAAGTCCTGCCTCTGATCGAGTTAGTGCAATAATCTGGGAAGGAAATGAATGCAAAAAGATGGATATGTCTGTGTTGGAAATAAGTGGTATCATCATGAGCAGGGTAAGATCTAATAAGTTCCAGATTTAAAAATGAATCTACTTAATTGACTGTGCTTTTCTCTTTTCTTTTTTTGCGGTGCCAGGGATTAAATTCAGGGCATTGTGCATGCTAAGTAAGCATTCTTACCACTGAGCTAAATTCCTAGTCTTATGACTCTGTTTCTGAAATACATATATTTTAAATTTTGTAGCCACAGTCTTTATTTGGTAGTTTTTTGTTTGTTTGTTTGTTTTCTTTGCTGCACACGGTCTCTGTTACCATGATCTTGTTCAGGTATAAATATTTCTTATCTCAGTTCGGTATGATCTTTAATAAGTCCTAAGTCTGTAGGTATTTTTTTCTCCCTTGGTGTTGGTTGGGGATTGAACCCAGGAGACATGCTTTATCATGCTTTAGCACTCAAATTTGCCTGTCATTTTTATTTGTAATTCATTTAAAGTGTGTTGTTAATATTTTAAATAGCATTTGATAAATGCTTCTCATATCTCCATTTTGTGATGCAATAATGATGGAAATTTTAAATTCCCAGGTCAATGCATATCAGCAAGGAGTAGGTTATCAGATGCTGGGAAACGTTGTCACCATTGGATTAGCATTTTTTCCTTTTTTACATCGACTTTTCCGGGAGAAGAGCTTTGACCAGCTGAAGTCCATCTCTGCTGAGGAGATCTTGACTCTCTTTTGTGGGGCCCCACCTGTTACACCTATTATTATTTTGTCTATGATTAATTTTTTTGAAAGATTGTGTCTTACTTGGATGTTTTTTTTTATGATGTGTGTGGCAGAGAGAACATATAAACAGGTCAGTGGACAAATAAATAAAATTTCTTTTTTTTTTTGTATAATATCCCATTGGGTTGCTTTTGGTTTCTTGATTTTGGTATCTGTGGGTTTAACATTTGTGGGCTTTTTTTTTTATGCGGATATCGGGAGTCAAACTCAGGACCTTGCACTTGCCAGGCAGGCGCTTATGCCGCTGAGCTATCTCACCAGCCCACATTTGTGTTACTGACTGTTTACAAATTACATGTTGTAATCTGAAAATTTGCTGACCCCTGTGTATGGAAATAAGTGGTTTAGATAGCTAATGCTCAGTGTCTGCACCTCAGTGTGGCTTTATTGTTTTTTTATTCGTATCATATGTAGCAGTCCTCAAAGTGATAATATTTTTGTGAAGGAAAAAAAAAGGGCCAAGCCTGGGAGGCTGAGGTAGAAGAAGGATCACGAATTTGAACCCAGCCTGGGCAAATAAATAACTTAGTGAGGAGAGAGAGAGAGAAAGGCAAAAAGAGAGAGAGAGAAATAGTCAAGTGAGAAATTCATTGAAATTTGATGAGTTCTAGATTGATGACTTAATATATTTATATTGTTGATATGCATAAGAAATGTGATTTTATATAGAAAAATAATTTGAAGGTAACTCAGAAGAATCATGTATAAACATTTGAGTTTGTGCAATTGAGGATTCACAAAAAGTATCCAAAGAGTATTCCTTACAAATGTCAAGAGTGTACCATTTTGTGAAAAAGTATAATACCATATCATGTGCTTTGAAAGCAATGGGGTAATGAGATGTTAACAAATTTTTTTCACTGTCCATCTAGTGATTACTGATAAGAATTTCATTCTTCTTAACATTTAGAAAATCCTGGGGATATTGTTGATAGTCATATGAATACAAAGACCAATATGTACTTTGCTCTTTGTGATTTTTTTTAACCTTCTCTAGAGATTTTTATTTGCAAAACTCTTCAGTCATATTACTTCTGCCAGAAAAGCAAAGAAATATGAAATACCTCATTTCAGACTTAAAAAGGTGGAGAACATTAAAATATGGCTATCACTGCGTTCCTACCTAAAGGTGAGTTTTATTTGATTGACAGTAGGATATATGCAAGAATATGTGGAGTGTATACTCATTAAAGTTTGTGGCAGCGGTTGCTCACTGGGCAGGGTGGTTCTGGGTACTGGAGATTACATCAGTGGCTGACAGACTTGTAGGCACCACATTGGATGTGATGTATTTGCAAAACTGGTAGGGTAAGTTTAAAAAAGGCTTAGAAAGAGAAAATTTAAATTCTATAGGGCAGAATGATAAGTATTACATCTTTTGACTTTTGGGAAATAATGTAGCTGGAAATATATAACGGTCAGTCAACTTCTCAGTTTGGAAGGGCATGGATTTCAGTGCTGCAAGTTGATAGTGCCTGAAATATATTAAAATCCTGCGTCTGAAACTTGTGAACACCGATTTTTACATTATGGTGGTAGAATTCAGAGCGAAGTGCCGTGCGGGCTGCCTCTGTCTGTGACCGTAACCTCGAACGCTGACGTCTGTGTCTCACTCTGCAGAGGCGGGGCCCACAGCGCTCGGTCGACGTGGTTGTGTCTTCAGTCTTCTTGCTGACACTTTCAATCGCTTTCATTTGTTGTGCCCAGGTAAAAGGTTCATGTGTGTTTCAGTGGAAATTCTATTGTAGGGTTAACTTCCTGTAGTAGAATAGGTAATTAATATGTGTAAGTATAAAATTTAAAATGTCTTTATTTCTTTGGCTATTTTGAATACTTGTTAATTTTTCTAACTTAAAATAAGAATGTAGATAAATTTGAAATTCTTTAAGACTCTAAGAGCATTCTAATTTAATTTCAGTTAGTAATTTTTGACTATTTAATAAGGCTATCAGACCCTGATATTGCAAAATAGTGATTTTCTAACTACCTCATTCCCTCTACATTAGTTGTCATTCTAAGGTGGCCCTTTCTTTCTCATTCATTTATTACACCGTGGATCATGTATTGTTATTTTTTATCCCTGGGTTATAATCCATTACTATATTAGATTTGGCCAGTGGGAGCCCCTTGAAACCACTTCCTGTGTCCACTTGACAGGTCCTCCTGTCTTAAGCCCTTTTGTTCTTTCCTTACAAGGAGTCACTGGCTTTTCTTGTTCTCTCCCATTTAGTGGGTTTAGCTCAATCTTGCTGTGGTCAGAAAACATACCCTGACTCTTCAGTTCTTGGAACTATGTCTAGGCTCCCTTTATTATACAGCATATATTTAGTTTTATTAAATCTTTCATCAGCACTTTGGAAGGATTTGTATTCTGTCATTGTTGAGAGCAGTATTCTCTATATATCCACTAATCCAAGTTTATTAGTTATATTACTGAAACTGCCTATATCTTCACTTATTTTTTGGTCTGTTTATACTGTCAGCCATCAGTAAGAGTATGTTCCAGTCTACTGAGATTCTGAATTTATTTATTTTCCCTTTTATTTATTTCAGTTTTTGCTTTATGTATATGAAGCTGTGTGGTACATCCAGAGTTAGGATTGGTATTTCTCTTTTTGGGACTCAGTTTTTTTTTTTTTTTTTTTTTTTTTTTTTTTTGGTGGGGATTGAATCCAGGGCCTCACACGTGTTAGGCAAGTGCCATACCACTCAGCTATACCTCTAGTCCTTTTTATTTTGAGATACGGTCTTGCTAAGTTATCCAGGCTGACCTCAAACTTCTGATTCTCCTGCTTCAGCTTCCTAAATAGTTGGGATTGCACCTGTGTGCCTCCATGCATGTCTTGCATTGATTTCATGTTCTTTATAGGGGGTGTGTGTATGTATATGTTTTTCCTGAATGTGGGATCCATTTCAGAGTCACATGTTGCATCTAGTTGTCGTGTCTCTAGTCTCCTTTAATCTGAAAATGTTAAAAGCAACAAAAACTTTTATCAGAAAAACTTACTAGGCACTAAATATGAGGATTTTTTTTTTCATCTTTTGTGATCTTGTTAAATGTCTATATTTCTAATGTTTGTATTTGGTATTAAGTACATCAGCTGTCTTTTATTTTTGCATTTTATATCTTTACACTTTTATTTTCTTATATTTTAGGCATGTCTCTTGTAATCATCATGACCTTTTTTGATTGCTTGTTTTTTTTAATGTGGGTACCAGGAGTCGAACTCAGGACCTTGCGCTTGCCAGCAGGCACTTATGCCGCTGAGCAATATCCCTGGCCCTTTTTTTCCTTTATGTGGGTACTGAGAGTCGAACTCAGGACCTCGCGCTTGCCAAGCAGGCACTTATGCCCCTGAGCCATATCACCAGCCTGATTGCTTGTTTTTTAAACAGCCTCCCAGTCTTGGTATTTTGGAGTGTCTTGTTCATTTAAACTTAACATAATTACTGCAACTACAAATACTGTTTATGTCCTGATTGGTCTATTTGTTAATTTTCCTTTTTCTCTTCTCTCTTGTCATGTTTTTATTAATCAAATATTTCTTAGTATTCCATTTAATCCTCACCATTAACTTGTTATATATTCTTTTACTATTATTTTAGTAGTAATATCAGAGATTGAGTCTAATAAAATGATTGACTTGTATAGTTTAATTAAATTACTAATTTATAGCCTCCTTGATAATGCTAGGATCTTAGGACACTTTATCTCATTTTCTCCTTTATCTTTTGTTTTATTGTTTATTATACACACCCCCCGACACGTCCCCAAAGATGTGATTTTTTTTGTAGTCAACTATTCATTTATATTTACCCACATACATATCCTTTTCATTGCCTTTATTTCTTGTATTTTTGTGTTTTTTCAGGATTATTGTCCTCCTATTTCTTTATTTAGTATTTATTTTAGTGCCAATCTGCTGGTGGTGAGTTCTCTCAGTTTTTGCTTATTTGAAATATCTCATTTTCATTTTTTAAAGGTATTGTTTACTGGAATAGAATTCTAGGTTGCCAGTTAGTTTCAGCACTCTAGGATTCCATATTTTACAGTACCTTGAGAAGCTAATTAGTCTTATTGCTGTTTTGTTTTTTTTTTTTTTTAAAGTAATGTGTCCTTTTTCTCTGACTGATTTTAAGAATTTTTCTCTGTAATCTATTATATGCAACAAATTATATCACTTTTCTGAGCAGCTAGGCCTGGGCTGCAATTAATTGTTACCTTATTCCTCCTAATTATAAACTAATTGACTGAGTTGAACCTGAGCCGGACTGAGCTAAATGTGCTCTCTTTTGGAAATTGGAACTAATATGAACCTGTGGCATCAGTCAAGGATTTTGGAGAAGGCAGGCCAGAAAGGGTCCCTGAGGCCAAAGCGTGCCTGACAACAGATGGCTTAAGTCAAAGTTAATGAGAAAGCAGAAAGCCTGGGTCTTGTGAGGCGATGGCACTGGTCAGGAGGAGTGGAGATGGGGGTCCACCTGGTCCTAAGGGAAAAGAGCTGGAAAGGACACCTACTTAGTGACTTCTGTTACTCAAAAGGCATTTGGTTTCTGTCAAAGTTCTCTGTATATTTCTCAATAATTTAGCTTGCCTTGGTTGGGCTTTCTTGAATAAATTTCTTTAGTTTTATGTCAGCAGTTTTAGAAACAACCAAAACTTTTATTCGAAAACTCAACACATTATAGGCACCTCATAAATGGTAGCCACTGCTGCTGCTATTGTTCGTTTGGATTCTAAAGTAGAATAGAGAACCGATCCTTAGGATTTTTTAGTCGCACCAGTGGAAGGGGCCACATGTTTTGGGGACTGAATGATGCAAAATTAGTGCTTTGAATAGCGGTCATCATATGCTTGTGGGTGGACAGCAGTGATTACAGTAGCTGAAAATGCATTTATCTTACTTTACTTAATGGATTATGTTTTCCTCTTTTGTTACTTTAAAACCCTGTTTGTCTTTCATGAAAAGGAAAAAAATGTGGGAAACTTAGAGAAATACACAATTAAATAGATGGTATTTATGAGTATTAAGACTTCTGCTTTGATATTCAAATATTGAATTCTCAAAAATATTATACAATTGATAGACTAAAGCAGCAATTATATGATTTTTAAGACACATCATAAACTGAACTTTTCTTGGCTCCTTTGATAGGTTCTCCAAGGACATAAAACTTTCCTGAATGATGTTTATAACTGGGAGTTTTTGATCTGGGAAACAGCTTTACTTCTTTTCTTACTGCGCCTGGCCTCACTGGGGTCTGAAACCAATAAGAAATACAGCAATGTTTCAATATTACTTACAGAACAGGTATTGCTTGGGCCTGTCAGTTTGGCTCAGTGGTTAAAGGTGGCGTAACATATTCTCAATGCTGAGGATTCAGGGTTGAGTCACTGTCTAGCTATCGCTGTGTAAGCTATATGACCTCGCAAGTCACTGTGCTTGTCTGTAATTGTTTACTCCTTATAAATGGGTATAACATCCTCCCCACCTGCCCCTGGGATTGTGAAAGTTAAGATCTAATGAGTTAGAAATATTTCGTTGGTGAGTTATAAAAATATTTTGTTGGTGGTAATGGAGCATGCTTTTAATCTTATGTTCTATATCAAATATTGGATCTTTAGAGTGTAATAAGCTTGTTTCTCCCCCTTTTTGGCTTGTTTTTGCTTGTTTCTGTATCAGCTATAGAATGCATTATTCATTGTTTGGAAAATATTCTCCACTTTGTGAATACATACTAAGACTGAGAAAAATGTTAGTTATTTAATTTTTTTTGAGACAGGGTCTCACTATGTAGTCTAAGCTGGCCTTGAATTTACTGTGTAGATCAGGCTGGCCTCAAACTCACTGTGACCCTCCTGCCTCAGCCTCCTAACTGCTAGGGTTACAGGTATGCACAACACCCGGCCTTGAGAAATGTTTCTTGTAAATACAGAGTCCATAAGGTGAATTTTTTAAACTTTGATTATAATTTTGAGTTTACCCATAAACTTTTAAGTAAGTACACTTGGAATCTCTCTTTTTTTTTTAATCCCTAAAATTATAGTGGAGGATTCTTTCTATAAAAGGAAAAACTAAGGAATTAGTAATTTAGAAGCAGCTATCTTCTTTATTTCTGCGAGTGTTTAATGAGGATATTAGATTATTTGGGGGATAAAGAGATGAGTAACATAGTTTTTGAACTCGAGTTTACCTGCTAATATTATTACATTGTAATTAAAATTTTTAAAATTCATTGTTTTGATGTTTAAACTGCTTCATTAATTTTTTCTTCTTTACGAAGTAGTTTTTCTTTGCTAAGGGCAGTTGATTAAGAATGGGGGCTAGGGTATATGACATGGTCTTTATAGAAAGAGCTGCTAGAAATTCAAAATTTATTTTACCTGAAAACATGACCCTTAAAATTTGGTGGATTTTGTACAGTATACATATGTATCTTTTCTTCTGTGAAATTTATCTTACTTTCTATTCCTTCCCTTAGATTAATTTATATCTTAAGATGGAAAAAAAGCCAAATAAGAAAGAACAGCTCACTCTAGTAAACAATGTATTAAAGCTGTCCACCAAGTTGTTAAAAGTAAGTCATAGCTTATGATGTCCTTTCACTACAAATTACATTTGAATTCTTCTCTGAGAAAACAGCAAATCACGGATAGTGCCCCAGGTGGGACAGGAGGCCCTGGAGGAGACTCCAGAACCAAGGCCTTCAGGGTCAAGGCAGTGGTCAGGGCCAGAGCCGAGGTCACCCAGCTCCAGGGGCCCAGGCTGAGGCCAGCGGGTGGCTCCCCATCACTGAGTCAGGCTGCAGGGCTGAACACAGTAAGAGCAAGTTCCTGGAGGAAAGCTGCCTCTTCCCCCTGCGCATCAGGGAGTCAGACAGCTTTGGCTTTTTCGTGGGGCCATTCCTCAAGGAAGAGGTTTTGCCTGCATGAAAGCAGACACATTCTGGTGCACAGACCAGGTGTGCTACCATCAGGGACCATGTTGGTTGTGTGGGTCTGTGTGTTCATGCTTAGGGAGCAGCCTGCTGACGCCAGGGACCACTAAGGCGGTTATCTCGCCATCATCCCTGTGCAGGAGGCTGCTGCAGGAAGGAGCTGGGCAGGCCTCCCAGCGCGACCTAGGGTGAGTGGCTGCCGCAGCTCTGTGTTGGTGGCCTCCTCCCTGCTCCCAGAGGCACTAGCGTGGCCTGGGTCCCTGGCTCAGAAGCTGCCGCCAATGCTGGTGTCCACCAGTGCTGCGGTCCACCATTGCTGGTGTCCACCACTGCTGCACCTCTGCTAGTGCTGCTCTGCACTAGCAGAGCAAGGCCATGTTGATGCTGTCGCTAAGACCTGAAGCTGTCTCGTTTCTGACTTCTGGAAGGAAGGACAGTGTTTGCCAAGATGCCATTAGGAATTCACTGACCAGGGCCTGTGCACTCATCCAGAGTTCCCACGCGGTGGACTCTGGCTCCATTGTGGTCTCATGTAGTGTTTTTATACAAGAAAAAGTGAACTGAGCTCATTTTTTTATTAATCAAATCAATGCTTTGCTTCTTAGAGAATACCCTATATATAACACATAGGTACCAGGTTATGTAGATTCAAAATATCAACATGATGGTTTTGGGTTAATAACTTCCTAGGAAAAAAAATTTCCATCTTATTATCCAGGTTCTGATGACTGCTGATGTCTATCACATTTTTTTTTTTTTATGTGGGTACTGGAAGTTGAACTCAGGACCTCACACTTGCCAGCAGGCACTTATGCCGTTGAGCGATATCAACGGCCCTTTTTTTTCCTTTTCGTGGGTACCAGGAGTCGAACTCAGGACCTCGTGCTTGCCAGGCAGGTGCTTATGCCGCTGAGCTATATCACTGGCCCTCTATCACATTTTTTAAATTACTTTTTAAAAAACCATAAGTGACTGTTGTTCCAATCCACCTTAAAAAGTATTGGTCATAAGCCTAATGTGGTGGTGCAGGCCTGTAATACTAGCACTCTGGAAGGCTGAGACAGGAGCACCCCAAGTTTGAATGCAGCCTAGGTAACTTAGCAAGATGCTGTTTCTAAATAATAAAAATAGGGCTGAGGATATAGTTCACTAAGAGGCCCAGGATTCAGTGCCCAGTACTGCAAAAGTAAAATAACAAATCAAGGTCATGGAAAAGTAGTTCAGGATATATTATAGAGTTTTTGTAGGTAGCTCTGGAATATTAAGGAAAGAGAACCTTAAACAGTCATCTTCACCAAAACTTAAAAAACAGCAAGAAATTACTAATAGCTTTTGGAAAACTGAAAAATTATGTCTCATTTTAGTTCTTTCATGTTTTTGTAGGAGCTGGACACACCATTTAGACTCTATGGACTGACAATGAATCCCTTAATCTACAATATCACAAGAGTAGTTATTCTTTCTGCCGTCTCAGGAGTTATAAGTGATCTTCTAGGATTTAATATAAGAGTAAGTGTGATCACCACTCCAGCATCTTAGACTTAAAAATTACCACGTGTAATAATCTCTGCTTTTTGCATGTCGTGTGGCTGTGTGGCTGGCAGGGAAACCGAGATAAAGAAGCAGGTATGTTGACTGGTGGAGCACAGGCTTTGTTCCTCATTTTACATAAGTACAGTAGACTGAACTGAATGAACAAAAAAATCAAGTTTGAATTTCATGTCAGTAATGTGTGCTGGGTAAGGTTCTCTGTGGTCTACACAGAGGGAAATACACAGAGGTAGAATGAATGGAAACCAATAACAGGAACTACAACATGTCATTTTTGCTCCTGGAAGTTTTTAATGGTTTTTCTCCATGATACTATGTTTTTCTTATGTAAAAGGTCTTTGGTTCATGGTCAGTGAATGTACCTTTAAATCCTGCGTACTTGTCTTAAAAATAACTTTTTTGGTGATTTTTCTTAGCTGTGGAAAATTAAGTCATAAGCTGAGTCCCGTGCCTGGATTCCTACCCCTGGCTGCATCAGTGCTCACCGCGAAGGAAGGAGCTGGCTGCGACTGCGTGAGCCCCGCCTGCCCCGGCACGCGCACAGGTGCTCCCAGCTCTGCCAGAGCGCACGCGTGGTGTTCTCAGAGGAACGAGCCCTTTCCCACGGGGTGTGCATGCTAAAAACCTAGTTTTCAAACAGTATGCATAGTAGCAGGCTAAAGACTGTCTGTGTTACAGGAACACAAGGACGATTTTCTAAGGAAGCTTATTCTGAGCACTTTAGTACTTTGACAGTTACATGTACTGGAAATAGTCTTTTTGGGTAAATATAGTAGATGCCCAAAGCATGAAACAAGTATCTTTTTACTGGAAATATGGAAATTCCGTACTTTTCTAATACAGTCTATGAAATTGGAGATTTCTTTTCTCTATCAAAGAGAGTCAGACAAACTATTTTAGGTTGAATCCAAATAAAAAAAGAACTTCACTGGAGAGTTTCAGTTTCTAGCCTTTTTTATTTTGGCTGAAGGGAAAAAAAATCTTTTTAAGCTGTCATTTTCTGTTCAGCTGTGGAAAAATCTTTAATTAGCTTGATTTTTTTTTTTTTTTTTTTTTTTTTTTTTGGGTACCGGGGGGTCGACCTCAGGACCTCGCGCGCCAGCAGGCGCCCGTGCCGCTGAGCGATATCACCGGCTCCTTTTTTGTATGTGGGATCCGGGAGTCGAACTCGGGCCCTCGCGCTTGCAAGGCAGGCGCTTACGCCGCTGAGCCATCTCACCGGCCCTAATTAGCTTGATTTTGAGTTAACTCTGATAAGAACAGTAGTTGTGGGTCATGCATATAATATCCTCAGTAATTCACCCAGAGAAATTTAAGTATATGTCCGCTTAATCTGTGTCTATCATACAACATAGTTTCCATGTTAATAGTTTTATCTGTCATGCAACTTAATGTATGCAACCATCAGTACAATTTCAGGTCCTCAGTGTCTATAATTATCCAAGCCATGGGGCCTTTGATGATGTAGGTTCTTTTATCAGCATCTCCTATTACATATGCATAC
This sequence comes from Erethizon dorsatum, assembly GCA_028451465.1. Lineage (NCBI taxonomy): Eukaryota > Metazoa > Chordata > Mammalia > Rodentia > Erethizontidae > Erethizon > Erethizon dorsatum. The sequence continues at coordinate 82,096,513 of CM051829.1, forward strand.
ATGTACATATGCTAATGAAAACTCCAGCATTCGTCCTCAGTTACTTGCTTTGAAGAACCTCTTGAGGCAAATTGAAAGCCTGAACATTTTAATTATAAGATTTGTGAAGCCTGGCTATTACTTGTAAAGCATGTATTCATTTAAAATCAGTATATTGGTAGTACATATTCTATATGCAGAAAGATTTGCGAGGCTTAAATATAAGTTTTTAAGGCTAGGGATTGAGATCAGATCTCTGGGTTGAAATCCTCGGCCTTGCCACTTATTAGTTGCATAATCTGGGACAAATTAACATCTTTGCATATCAATTTTTGTGTGTGTGTGTGGGTACCGGGGGTCGAACTCAGGACCTCACAGTTGCCAGGCAAGCGGTTATGCCACTGAGCTATCTCACCAGCCCCTGCATATCAATTTCTTTACCTGTTAAAAAAAGGAAAATAAGTACCTAATAAGGTTGTTAAGGTTGAGATTACCCTGTAAGGTACCTAGTACTTAGTGTAAAGTATTTAGCACTTAGTAAATCCTCAATAAACATTTGTTATTACCACTTAAAAGTCCCTTAAAAATCTCACTGATAAGACTCCTAACCCTGAAGATAATCATAGGAAGCAAGGTTGCTTGCTGATCGAAGTGGGTCACCAAAAACATGCAGCCATTCTAAATGCTACATGGGAAATACACCTTTTTTAAATGGTAAAAACTCATTATAGTAATGTACTCTAGAAAGAACTGTTTTGTGTGGTGTTGCAGTGTCTGAACAGATGGCTTACAGAAACCCTGGTTTTACTATTTCCCATGAGGAACAATAAATAGCAGCTGTCTCAAATCCAAGATTGAGCTCAGTGCAGATTTCAGATGAAGAAAGCTCATGCCTTTGTCTATTTCTCTTGCCAAAATAAAGCTTTTCTGTTTTGATGTGCTACTTTTGCACAGTGAATTCCAGTGGTACTCTTCTGATTTCCTTCAGCTATGAATTTGCTGGTGTATAGTTAGTTTAAATTATTTTTTGTCCAGGTAAAATCCAGTGTAAATGTAGTTGATCATTTCAGAAACTTGGGAATCACTCAACTCCTTATTCATACCTCACATCCAGTCAATCATCAAGTCTTTGGATATCTTCCAATATTTTCTAATCAATCCACTCTTCTCTAGCCCCACTGCCACCACCCTAGTCTAAATTGATGTCCTTTGTTTTTTGAACAAGTTTCTGATGTTTCTGTTCTTACATATCATGGCTTTCCCTCCCCCAAGCATGGTCCATTCTTGTCAGAAAGGAAATGTGTCTTAAGTTTTTCATTTAGAATCCATTGTACTAGCTAACTTGTTTTGAAGATGACCCGGAATCCTTTTAGCAGGGTGCACAGGCCCACTCTGTTGAGTAGTAGTTCTGAAACTTGACATAAAAATACTTTTGCTGCGTGTAATAGTCTAGGTTTAAAGATGTAGCTGTTCTATTGCTTCCTGGATTTGATTTTCGTAAGTTTGCTTCACTTTTATCCTTTTTTTTTCTTCTCCTATGATTTTTATCTTTACCATGGACTTTGTGCAAATTATGTATTGTATATTGGTATAGTTTTTGTCATGGGTTTTTTATTTTTTCTTATGGTTTATTAGACTTATTGAATCTATGGACTTGTAACTTGTATGTTTTATATTTTCACATCGTTATATTAGGAAAAAACTGACATTCCTTAAATATTTTTTTATATTCTGCCCCACTTCCTAGAACTTGAATTTACATATATATTAAGCTGCTTAAAGTTAACCTTCTGCTCATTGATGTTTTTCTAGTCTCCTTTTTAACTTTGGATGGTTTCTTTCATTGTACCTTTAAGTTCTTTAGCTTATCTGTTGCACTGATTTGCTAATCCTATCTAATGTAATTTTCATCTGTAAAGGTTTGATTTTGGTCTTCTAAAAAATATCTCCCACATCTTTCCTTAATGTACTTATTTTTTCTCTACCTTGTTTCACATAATAAATTTATTTGTAATAAGAGTAGTAAACAAGGACATAAAACCACTACCTGGGTTATTTGGGGGTTTTTGATTTCTTCCTCATCTGAGGCCACATTTTCCGATTTTACATGCTTATAATTTTCTTTTTATGGAGTTTACATTGTTGGGTGTTAGGTCTTGTGTGTATTCTTTTTGTAATCATTTAAATGTTCTTGAGCTTTATCTTGGAACACAGTTACTTGTGGTGGCTGGCTTTTAAGCTTTGTTAGCTGGCCCAGAGGAGTCTAAAGTTTGGGGCTACTTTTCTGCACTGTGAAGCAGCACCTTTCTCTATACAGTATTGTACCCGCTGCTTTATCCCCTGAGGCTTTTCCTCTTTGGCTGTGGGAGCATGAACTATTCCCAGCCCTGTGTGAACTTCATTTTCTGCCTCCTCTGTTCTTGGCTATTTCCACCTTTGCTTGTGTGCATCAGCGCTCAGCTAAGGGCTTCCGTGGAGCCCTCTGCATGTCTCCAGAGCTCTCCTCTCCATGTAGAGCATTTTCTGTGGTACTCTGGCCTACAAATTCTAGCCAGCCTGGTCCAAATGCTCAGTTCTGTCCTTTCAGCTCAGTAGACTGCCTGGTTCTGTTTTGAGTTCTCCGTTTCTACATCACAGCCTAGAAACTACCTCAGGGGCATTCTTAAGGCTGCCTTGTTTAACTCCATTGTCCTTTGATGCTTGTTGTCCAACATCTAATATCCTTTTTTAAAAAGTTTTCTCATTCCTTTTAGTTGTATTAAGGTGAGAGAGTAAATGTTTTCCCTACCCTAGTAAATGATAAAAAGTTTACCCACTTGCTAAAGCCAAAGGCTCCAGAGTTTTTTGTTGTTACTGCTTTTGGTTTTTTCAGAAAGGGTGTCACCGTGTAGTTCAGGCTGGCCTTGAATTATGTAGCCCTGCCAGGCCTCAAACTTGTGGTGATCCTACTGCCTCAGCCTCTTGAGCGCTGGGATTACACCACACCCGGCAGTTTTAGTGTATGTGCTGCTGAAGCAAGCACCGTGCCACCAAGTTAATAATGTCAGTTCTGTGTTTCTGTTGCCACTGGGTTAGGCCTCCTTCACTTAACCCTAAGTTACCTGGACTGTGATGCTGACCCACTGTTGTTTCCATTATCGCCTACCTCAGTTAGTTTTCCACAGCCACACAAATCTTAAAATATGGAAACTACCCTTAAACCATTCAACCTTTCTTGGCCTCCCCATAGTCACCTGCAAGCCTCCCCTTAGCAATTCTGCTTCCCTTTCCAACTTTACCTCCCTCACGCTTTGCATTCTCACCCTTCGCCTCGCGCCACACTGTTCCACAAGAGTGAGTTCTCACCATTGGGCCGCGCAGAAAACATTTCCTAAGCTCAACCCTGGCTGGCTGAGGCTTCTGCCAGCTGTCAGTTCCTTCAGGGAAGCTTCTCTGATAGCACAGTTGTCTGATGAGTTCCTCCATCCGTGTGCGGGATGAACAGACCTCAAGTCTGTTACCATTCATGCACTTTTTCTGCTAGGATGGAAGAGTTGTCATTCAGGGTTCTCCTACCCTCATGCCTCAGTTATCCTGGTATAATCACTTCTAGGAACTTGTGCTTCTGATTCCCAGAAAGGAATGTGAAATTAAACCGAGATGTGAAAACAAGTCAAGCTATTCATAATTTAATTGGAATAGTAATAACTGTAGAAGTGTAAGAAAAATACTGACTTAAGCTTTTAATCTACTATGGTAGTGAGGAAAATTATCCCTCCTAACATCGCCATGGAGGTATCATCTACAGACTTCCTAAATGTGTAGACTGTGGCCCATGTATAATGTTTGAAAAGTTGAATAATGAAATACCTAATTGGCATATGGTTTTCTTGACTTTCAGGGACATGTAGAAAAATTCTAAATACAAGGATGTCTTACAAAGTACAAGTTTATTGGTTTATTTTTTACTTTTGGTTCATGGTGTTTAGAGGTAAGTGGACCTATGCACTGTAAAAATAAACTTCTTTCAAATTAATGAAACTCATTTTGAAAATTTTTTTAGATCTACATACTTATTGCAGGCCATATGGGTTTTGCTCTGAAATGTAATATGTGATTTGGGTAGATCAAAAAGTAAATTCATTAAATTTAATCTAATTTATACATGTATTAACTAGTAATTTTAAGTAATCTTTTACTTCTTGCAGTTACTGGTACCCCTGTTGAATGATGAAGTTTGAGTGTCACAAATGTGCAATAATTTTATATCTTTCCTGCAGAGTATCTTGAGCCTGTAACCTGCCATAAGGTATTGCCCAAGTGAACAAATGGTTGTCCTTATAGTAAGGACAAAACGAACATTTGGATTTGTGAATTTGCTAATTGTTCGGCTTGCTTTAATGTTCATGTTATGAAATAGACACATCTCCATGGATTCTTTGTTGACATAGTATAAGGCTAACTTGTAGCACTTCTCTGTTTTTATATTTTAATGTATAAATGAGAGTGATTCAGGGCTTCCTGTTGGAATTCCATTCCTAATAAGCCTCCATACTTCTTTCTTAATGTTACTTGCATAGCAACACTGAAAACATATCCAAGTTAATGGGTATTTTAAACTAGTTGAGCCAACTAAGGATTACAGACTTCATGTAATAATTATGGCATGCTTTAAATAAGGCATATATTGCTAGTAAAGCCTAACAGCAGAACCAGAAACGTTACCCTTGATGAAGACGTTACTATTTTAAAAGGATAGATGGCTTTTAGGCATTGGTGCATGCCATGACAATATATAAAGTTGCTCTGCTGTATTCCTCCTACCAGACTGAAATGTCACATTTTGTGACAAGTCTGTGTTTGTACCGGTGTTCTTCAGTTCCAGGAGCGTGCTGTGGCTAAGCTCCAGTTTAAACCGGCAGACTGTCACACAGTTTAGTCTCAATCCTCCTTGCTTTCTTAAAACCCAACTCTCTGTGACTAGTGGACATATTAAACATGAAACTTCATTAGTCCACATGCCTTTTATTTTTATATGAAAATAGCTTGTTTATGTCCTTTCTTAATAGCAAGATTTTCTCATGTAAAAATAAGCCAAGTGCTTTTTTGGTCCAGGACTTCTGAAATAGGAGTTGACCCTGTTCAAAGCTGCTTTGATGTAACTGTTTGAAGAAAGTGCTTTTGATCTTAGCAACCTGGTCTTTCTGGTGAGATCATGTCGTATTTCCCCAAAACTCTTCTGCCTGAGTGACCAGTAAGACAATATGTCCACTCTGGGCTTGGGGGGACTATCTTGCAGGTACTTCGTGGAGCTTTTGCTATAATGCATCTCATCTTCACTGGGGGGCCTGGGAACTAGGGAATGAGTTTTATTTTTAGCGTGAGTTCATGCAGTGGTAGGAAGAAATTTATTTTTTCTCAAGAGCATTAAATTAACCAGGGTCTTAAAGTAGGTTTTAGGCCTTGATTCCATTTAACTCTTAGTATGAACAAGTAAAAACACTTCATTCTTAAAGTAAATAAAACAACCTGTAAGAATAACATTGGATTGCCACAGTCTGATGAAACAGAATTTTGTGACCTTGTGGTAATGGGACTTACACTGTAGCTACACATTACAGCTGTCTAGTAACAGAACAGTAAGGCAAACTATCTTCTCTCCCTGATAGTGTAAGAAAGTTTTTTTTAGTAGCAAATTATTTAAGCAAAATTATTTTCTTTACAATGAAAGGTGAAAAATATATTTAACTCAAATCTCAAGTATGTATAAAAGTCTAGTTGTACAGGTAAAGTCATATTGTAAGAATCTTTCTGAATGTAGGACTTTGAATGTTTGTTACTTGGAGGGACAAAATCTTTTTTGAGAACTAGCTCCACAAGTAGAAAGCAACATAAGCAAAGCTGAAAGTCAAAGAAATCCAGGTCATGAACTGCTTTTTGTTTTTAATATCTATATAAAAAATAACAAGCAATTTACAGATCTTTCTCTAATCAGAACCTCAAGTGTATATATAAAGGTACTGTACATATATAAACATTTACAACCAGTGCATCCATGGTTTTGCTCAGCATTCCAAGGCCACATTGCTAAGTCAGTACATAGTCAGTATAGTGACAGGTTACTGAGGGAAGAGCCACATCAGACAACATATGACACCAACATTATGTCACAGTTAACGATAAAAATAGGATTTGTATCACTAATTGTGGACTATAGGGAAAATAAATCATTTCTGTTACTAAATTATTAGCATTTATTCAAGCCTCCTAATTTTGCTCTATTCAAGTAATCACAATAGATGGGTAAAAGTCCTGGATGAAAGAGGATTCTGAAAGTCTCGCTCCGGGAAGCATGTGCTGTGTACAGGGACTGACACCACTTCTGCATGAATTTCACAGTCAGATTTGTGGAGGGAGAGACCTGGACACGATGTGTTTCACAAGATGAACTCAGGGTGACAGAACAAATGTGTTTACTCCATAAAATATTTTTACGCTGGAAGTGTGCCTTTATTTATAGATGCTACTGATTGCTGCTTCAGAGGTTTGTAAAACCTGGACCTATTTTATGGAGTTCACTATATCTTCCAGCACACATCTTTGAAAAGTTGTACAAGCTAAGCAGATGTTTAATCTCCCTTTCTCATTTTTCAATAAGAAAGTTACTGTAACTAAAAGATCCAGCATGTACTGTCTACCGTGCTTGTCCTGACAGCTGGGCAGGCCCCCGGGTTCTGCGTCCACACACCTGCTCTTGTACATCCACCCTGAGCTGGGCCTGCATCTGGCAGTGGACTGTGAAACTGCTTTCAAGATGAAGTCCCTCACACAACCTATATAATATGACTCTTCAAATATGTCTTATCTATTAAAGCCTGATGATTTTAGTGGTAGATACTATCCAAGTATCCAGGAACAGATAATTGGCAGTTGCTCTTTGAAGAGCAGTAAGCAGTACTTCCGCATGCTGCTTTGTGGTTTCACAATGAGAAAGGGTGACCTGAGATGTGGTAAGAGCTGGGAGGTGAACTCTGCTGCTTAGGAGGACTTTCTCATTTTCAACATTCAGTTGTAATATCTGTAACAGTTATTTGAAACACCTTATCCAGCCAAATTAAAATAAAAAGCTATAAGAAAGCATTACTATTTGACCTTTTGCTTTAAATTGACGATGCTTGGGAGTTTTACTTTTAAACTGGGACTCCATCAGTAGCTGTTAGTTTGAATGATAAGCTAACAATCTTGTCTGCAAGGACTCAAATATTTCTCTCTGTAAACATGCAACATGCTATTGAGAACACCCACTTCCAAGCCAAACCTGTTTCATTATTGCGGAAATATCTGAATGAGAAGGATAAAACAGATGTGCTGCAGTAGCTAACTTGGCACAGATACAAAGTGAGTTATGACCGCATTGTTAATATCAATGTATCCCTTGTCAGACACCCGTGGAGATGAACGGGGAGATGAACGGGCAGCCGAGCGCGGGGACGCAGCTCTTCCTGAGCGAGGGCGGGTGGCCAGCCAGGGACGGTTGGTTCTTAGCAATCCTAAAGGCCCTTCATGCAGCCTAGAAACTTGATGTGCAAATTAAAATGTACTTAGGTGTTTCAGAATTTCTGGAAAAAAAAAAAATGATTTTCTGGAAAAATGCTGCTTTTTATTAAGAAAAGATTACAACTTGTTTTTCTTTGTTTTATGCTAAAGGTTACAACCGTTTCTCAGCCATGCCAGTCGTGCCTGTGACTTTATTTGCACTCGGCACCTTCCAGGGCCCTGGAGTTATTGGTGTTTTCTTAACTGGAGAGCTACTTTCAGGTTTGAACTTTGCACTCTCTTTGCATTTGTCAGTTGTCTCTAGTTCTTTCCCTTTCTGATCTTCTGTTTTATTTAATACCATCCTCTCTTCAGGTTCCTGTTTCAGCTTTTTTTCTGATATTTGGACATTTTCTCCTAGTTTATCTTTACCAGAACGTGTTTCTCCTATGGTTGCTTTCTTTCCTTTTTCATTTTCAGACACTAGTCTACTAGCCGTGTTGCTAGTTTTTTTGGAGGCAAGAGACTTTTCATCCATTCTCTTGCTTTTTTTCTCTGGAGACCTTGCTCTGTCTTTTCCCAGCTGACTCTGCTTCACATCTTTACTGATCACACTTGATTTTTCTTTCCCGTCTGGGAGCTGTTCAGCATTGTCACTAGCACGGCCTGCTACTCTGCAACTCTCACCTTCGAGTAATTTGGCTTCAGCGTTTGACAAGTCTTTGCTTCCTTCAGTTTTTTGCTGCTTCTTTGGGCTAGAAGAACGTCCTCTGCTTTTTCTGTAATGATCTTGTCCAGAACCTGCCCTGGTGTCGATCTGACACCTTTTCCTAGGGCTGAGTGATCTATCTCTGGGTCTTCTTTTGGGGTCATTTTTTAGAGGACTGGGAATCTTTTCCAAATGTTCCTCTGAACAGCGACGAGCTGACTTTTTGGGACTAGCAGATCTACCTCTTTGTGTAACACCGTTTTCCACTCTTAGATTTTTCTTGTCACTGTGCCCATGACTGTTGGGTGGATCCCTCTTATTCACATTTTTCTGGAGAAGAGACTGATGCTTTATCTCAGGCTGATTTTCATTTAAAGTGCTTTTCTTTTCAGGTACAGTGTCCTTTAATTCTTCTGCCTTTTCACATATCTGAACTCTCATTAGAGAATCTTCAATTACTGGCACATGAGACTCTTCAAATATGGAAGCAGAATGTGAAGATGGGGGAAATGGTGACTGTTCATCATAAATCACATTGGAAGATGAAGGACTACTAATATCCCAATCACCTAAAAAATGATTTGAGTGGAACATTGTTACATTTTAGAATTATACAATAGGAACCATAGTTTTGAACTCTGACAGCCATTTAAATTGTACTGACTGCATAAACAGCCTGAGTATGTTACACAGTTTATACATGTCTACATAGCTCTGTAAAGGCAGATGTTTATAGACATCTGTTCATACGCGAAGCGTAGATTTTTATGTACGTAATGCTTCATTTTTTATAATTATGTATAATTAGATAATATATAGTCTGTAAGTTCTTTATTAGTAAAGCCCAATCAGAAGCATATAAGAAAGAAATAATAAAACTGGACCAAATTACCTGGTCCATGAGGCTAATTAAGGTGTGATCGATGGATATATCAAAATCACTAATAAAGGAGACCAAACTGTGGCAACCAGAATGAGGTTCATGGGCATTTGTAAATAAATTTCTTGCATAAAGCTATCCAATTTAATGGCAACAGGAGATTGAAAAGTGCAGAAGATAGAAATAGATGTATTTAATAGCATCATTTTTAATTAAAAAGAAAACAAAAGAAGGAAGTGATTTATAAGACATGCAAATTTACCAAGTCTTTTTAAGGAAAGACCAAGAAAAGCCCTGAAAGCCTTAATGTTGCTCAGGTTTCACGTAGGAGCACAGACCGGAAGGAGCCAAACCTGAAGAAGGAAGAGAAAAAGCCTAGGACTATATGAAAAAAAAATCAGTGCAGTTAGCAAAGATGTCACTGGGAATGTATGCTTTACAAGCAGATGGTGGAAGATAATACAGTCAGAGAATTACAAGCCGCAAAGGGACTGTGGGAGGTTGCGTCTACGCTTCTCCTACGGAAGATCTGCGATGGGGGTGCGGACACCAGAGGAGACAGGACTAAGTGGGTGTGGTTCTGCCTTTATTGTTAGGCTGATGCATTCAAAAAACAGTGATTTCCAAGCACTGTGACAGTTCAAAAACATACAATGAAACCAAGGAAGTTTAAGACCATTCCAGGAGCACAGACATGGTCTCAGGTCCAGCTTCATATCTCCAGGTAGGGCTATAGCAACTTGTTTTTGACAAGTGACCAGAAAAACTTAAAGTTCTTACGGTGTTTACTCATTAAGAGACAAACATCTTACTATAAGGAAATAAATAACGCTTGTTGGTAATATGTAATTAACTAAGGATGGGAGATAGCTGGGATATTTAAGACATTGTTTTTCATGTCATTTAAATTGTTTGCCTCTAATGTTCTTATTCCTTACAGGCACATTTCTCTACAAAAGCACTTTTTGCTTTTTGATGAACTCAAAGTATATTCTGTTTCAACAAATGGAAGTCACTCTGCTTTTGATGATTCTGGTGTTCATGTCTGATTTAGCTAGTAAAATACCCAAACAGACATTTTCCTTCTGCTGCCCCCTCCCTAACACACAACCTTTTAGCTACCGGTAGATCTTTGCAGTTTTACTTACCATGGTCAGGTATCAAGCCAGTTCCCGGCCTCAAAAGAAGAAGAACTTTATTCCCGCCGGCCTGAATGAGCTCAATTGCTCGCGTATGTGTGATGCCTTGTGTGGGCTCCCCGTTGATTTCAACAATCTGGTCACCGACCTAGACAGGGACAGGCACAGGACAGGATGAAACTATGTTACCTTCAATTCTGCTGTGTCCACTCTGGAGCTCTCCAACCTTGCTAAGTGACTCTCCTAAAATATTTAACTTATACAACATGCTGTAATGTTAGAGTTGATGGACGGACAGATGGCAGCAATTGGGCGAGACAATGTAGTTTTACTTTATAAAAATCCTACATGGGAAAGTTTTGTTTTAAGTCAGGATCTGGGCATCTTGAAATCAAGAATCAAAGTCTTAGGTAAAGCACTTGCCCAGCATGCATAAGGTTTTGGGTCCAATCCCCAGACACCACCAAAATTACCCAAAGAACTTGTTTCTCTAACATGCATGAGGCCTTGTGTTCAATACCTAGGATTGGATAAGGAAAAAAAAATCTGAGTTTTTCACCTACAGTTAAGCAGGAAAGAGGTAAAATTTCTAAAAAAAAAAAAAAAAAAATACTACAAAGCTGTATCTGAATGATCAAACTGCAAAAAGTACTTTCAAATGTGAGCTGAATCTTCAATTGCCTAACGCCATCTCTGGGAGAACTGCCCATCCTCTGTGCTGCTACTATGTCCTGTCCATACAGGAGGCCTCAGCTAAATGACAAATTTAGAGATTAAAATTCTAAAAGAATGAAGCTTGGTGAACAGATGGATAGGAATACTTATTTATAACCAGTTACTGGCTTATAGTTAGTGATGTTAGTGGGAAAGCATTTCCCTGGAAAACAAACATAAAACTAGGGATCAGAAGAAGATGCTTTAGTACCACTGGTATTTACTGCAGATAATCTAGTTATTTTAAAAAGAAAAGGAAAAATATGGAAAATCAAGTGTAACTTTTCCAGAGGACTTGATTAAAGATGATGATGTTAGTGATTTTAGAATCTGTTTCAAGGTGATATGCAGCTGAAGGCATGGATTTCCAAACAGGACTAAACAATGGAATATTACTAAAAGTCCGAAAGGCAAGAATTTATGAGTTTATTAACCCCAGAAGTAATGTAACAGAAGGATTCAGTAATTATTTGACAGAGGTCAGTGAGACATCTCTGTACAGACGGCCTGGCACGGCAGTTGTGAGCCTGGACGTGAGAGTCCACGTCTGTGGTTCCATTCTGTTCTTTTGAGCTCAGTGGCCTCATTTTCCTCCTCTGTTGAGAACAGTACCTACCTTCTGGAGCTGGGAGTTAGTGAGATAAAAGGTGATTGCAAACCAACCACAGATAAGTGTTATTTTTCAAATTATAAATTGCATTAGTATGAAGATTTAACTGTAGTCTATACCTCATTCTATACAATGCAAAATATCATCTGAACTATATGAAACTGCATTTGAAAAAAAGATGCTAGTGAAGGATATCAGAAAACAAGACTGAGGGATTTAATGCTGCTGTGATGTCAATGCCCCCCTCAATCCCTGTACTGGAAATGTAATTCTCAGAATTCTATGTTAATAGTATTTTGAGGTGGGACGTTAGGAGGTGACTGGCTGATTAATCTACGTGTGGATTGTGGGTTCTTGAAGGAGTGGCTTTGTTATAAAAGGGATGTCTCTGGCCCGCGTGCTTTGTTTCCGTGTATGATGCTGTGCAGGCCTCAGAACTCAGGAAGATGCCTCATCACTGTGTGCCCTTGGCCTTGGCCTTCCAAGCCTCTAGACTGTAAGACAAATTGTCTATTTCCAACTCTCAGGTTTTCAGTTATGGTAACAGATACATAAAACAAAAAGAAAGACATTAAAAATAAGAGGATGGAGAAAAGTAATAAAGATAATTAACAACAACAAAAACCCTGCTATCCACAATATCTAAGTGAAATAAAAGCCAATACTTCGATTTCCCATGATCAGTTTTGGTGGAATCACTTTCATGAGGAAATACAGATAATAAGCACTAGATACATAACCCTGTTTGTAATTACAGAAAGTAGCATTTGGAATGTGCTCAGGTACAGCTTATAAAACTCGGTTGAGTTATAGTTAATTTCAGTCACATTGTTTGGCTTAAACTCGCCAAACCTGTTTATAACAAACTGCAAATGAAACTTGTAATTGAACACATTTGCCACCAGGTGTCATTTTTGTTTAAGACCGAATCAGGGGAAAGGGGATTACTGGGGGAAGGGTTCTAAAGATTTTTTAAAAAGGCACCTGCGGGGGAAATGTAAAGATTCCGCTGAAATTTTAAGTTACTCTAAAACTTTTAATGTCATAAAAATAAAATGGTTTTGATAAAAACTCAAATTCAGTTTTGTATTATTGAGAAATAAAATTATGAGGGACAGGAAAGAGGAAAGAATAAAGAAAAGGGAGAAAAAAATGATATAGAATCAAAAGAAAAGACAAAGGCACATCCTACAGTCTCAGCAGGCTGGGAGGCTGAGGCACAAGGATCAAAAATTCAAGCCTTGGGGCCGGTGAGATGGCTCAGCAGCCTACGCGCCTGCCTGGCAAGCGCGAGGGCCCGAGTTCGACTCCCAGAACCCACAGACGAAAAAAGGGCCAGTGATGTCGCTCAGCAGCACGGGCGCCTGCTGGCGCGCGAATTCCTGAGGTCGACCCCCGGTACCCACAAAAAAAAAAAAAAAATTCAAGCCTGGCAATTTAGTGAGACCTCGTATCCCCCAAACACACACACACACACACACACACACACATCACTGGCTGGGCATGGTGGCACACGCCTGTAATCCCAGCACTTGGGAGGCTGAGGCAGGAGGATCTTTTGGAGTTCAAGGCCAGCCTTGGCTACATAATGAGTTCAAGGCCAGCCTGAACTACATAGCAAGACCTTGTCTCGAGATTAAATAAATAAAAATTAAAAAACAGCCACTAAAAATATATTATATTTACAAAATAACATTTCTAACACATGGCTTGCATTATCTTACAACTCTTAGAAAACTATATGCCTCCTAATGAAATCAAATCTAAAGGGACAGAAGGCAAAGCCTGACTTGCCAAGTCATCTCACAAGTGACTCAGTCTCCCCAAGCCTCACTTTTAAATTTATGTGGGGATTATTGCCACCTACCTCACAGAGACTAAAATTAATATAAGGGAAAACACGTGTTGCCTAGAAGCAGACTCTTAATATTTTTCTAAATCTGATCTGATTCTGCTTTGTGTTAAATACATGACACAACTGGATGTGGTGGTGCATAGCTAGAATCCCTGCAATCTGGGAGGCTGAGGCAGGAGGATCACAAGTTTGAGCCCAGCCTGGGCAACTTAGCAACTTAGTGAGATCCAGTCTCAGAATAAAAAATGGGCTGGGGATATAGCTCAGTGTAAAGGCCCTGGGTTCAAGTGTAACACTCTCCTCTAATATGAACTTTTTCTATTCAACTGGTTCTCACCCCCTTGTTCTGAACACTTCTCCAAATCTTAATCAGATCCCCCTGCCCTTTCTCGGCAGTCCTTGACATTGAACCCAAAGTCTGCACATGCTAGGCAAACACTATAGGCTGAGCTACATCTTCTGCCTTTTTAGAGACAGAATTTCACTAAGTTGCCTAGGTTGGCCCTGAATTTGTGATCCTTTTGCCCCAGCCTCCTGCGTTCCTGGGATCACACGTGTGTTAGCACTGTGTCCGGCTTTATCATTTGCCTTTCTAGCTTGCTTCGTTAAGTGAAACAAGTTCTCTCTCCCTGATGCCTATTGATGCTAGAGAGGAGAAATCTGAAGTTGGGTGGTAAGGGGAAGACTGTTTAGAATTCAAAATTTTTATTGTATACCTAACTGAATAGCAGTGAATTAACTATTTTTAAAAATTGAGAACAGTGTTCGGTGTGGTGGCACATGCCTATAATCCCAGAACTCTGAGAGGCTGAGGCAGGAGGATGTCAAAATTCAAGCCTAGTACATACTTGGAAACTCAGCGACTTAGCAAGACCCAGTCTCAAAATAAAAAATGGAGAAAGGGTTGGGGATGTAGCTCAGTGCAAAGGCCATGGGTTCAGTCCCCTACCACAAAATAAATTTAAAAAATTTGAGGATAGCAATTGCTTCTATATAGGATTGTTCTTTAATTAATATACAGAGATGAAGGAAGAACCAGATCTATAAGCACTTTTGGTCTGCAGTGCCTTGTGCAAAGCTGGTGTTTGAGAGCTGAGAACACCTAGCGGAGAGTATTACTGATGTGAATGTAGTCCTTCAAATAGTAATGAAGGTGGGGAGACTCAGAACTTTCACCTCTGGTTTCCTCAACAGGCAGCTAAGGGGAAAAAACCCTGGACTTATTTTTTCTTGGAAGAAACTAAAGATTCAGTTTTATCCTGGCTTTCTCAAGACTTAATAAAATGAAAGTATATTTTATTTATTAATCCATTAATGACTTTGCTTTTTGACCATGATCAGAAAGGCAAAGTAGTGCAGTCCAGCTCGCTGGGGAGAACACTGGGTCCCCACTGGGGGTTAGGGGTGCACAATGATGAGCACGTGCCTTTTAGGCTTTGTCATGGAAAAGTTCTGCTTCTTAAGATTTAGGAGGTTTCTGCATTCCCTCTAAATCAATTATTTGTGTAAATTTCCAGTCTAGAGCTGGGAGCAAAGGCTGCAGAAAGAAGCCACTCACGTGAATCCTGCCGTCTTTGATGGCAGGGCCATCCTCAGCAAGGCGGAGGATGAACAGCCCCATGTTGTATTCCTTCCCGCCTCGCAGGCTGAACCCAAAGCCCCGGGGGCCGCGCTCCAGCTCCACTGGGTAGCAGCCCAGGCTCTGCAGCGAGAGAAGAGTCAGAGAAGTTAAGTTCTCACAGAACGCTGAGTACATTGTGAGGAAAGACTACCTGTATAGCTGGCAGGAATGATTCTGTACATTCAATAAGCATTTCTGTACCAAAAGAATGCAAGTTTGGGTTGAAGGGTTACTTAATTTTTACTAAGACACCTTGGACTAAAGAGTACATGTTTCCTAGTTTGTTAATGTACAACAGAAGAGAACAGAATTTTAGAAAATGCTTCCTTTAGAAAGGAGATTTGACTATGAAAAATGAACAAACAAAAGCCTCCTATTTTAATTAGCTACAACATTATGTGCTTGTAAGTACTTGACCAAGGGGTCAATTTTGTTCCCAGTGTACTTTTCCTTCATTCTTTATATCCTCTCATGGAAGCTAACCAAATATTGAACACACAGCAGGTCTGCAAGAATTATTTTGGAAACAAATTTATCTGAGAGCTTATTTGCAATAAAAACCACCTGTGTCAGTGATAGAGCAACTCGAAGTCTCAGCCCTTGTGAGAAGAGTGGCTGGTTTACCTGACTGTGCCGACTGCCCACCACTGAAATCACAGCGGTGTCAGGCTGTGCGAGGTGCTTGTGGTCAGACCATGAATGTCTATAAGAGCTGGAAGTGTCCTTCCCCATTTCACCTTCCAGGGCAGTTCTATAAGAGAGAAATCAAGTCATTCTCTCAACTGAGAAAATGAAAAGCTTTTGAAAAGGAAAAGCATGGGCTGGTGAGATGGCTTAGCGGCGTAAGCGCCTGCCTGGCGAGTGCGAGGGCCTAAGTTCGACTTCCGGAACCCACATATGAAAAAAGGGCCGGTGATATTGCTCAGCGGCACGGGTGCCTGCTGGCACGCGAGGTCCTGAGGTCGACACCCCGGTACCCACAAAAAAAAAAAAAAAGAAAAGGAAAAGCAGATTAATTTCTTTTCTTGTAAAACCAATTCTTACCATTCTCCCTCTAAGAAAATGCTGGAAACACAGACTCACCTAGAACCAGGGAGCTGCTAGGGAGATGCTCGTCACTGAGCCCAGCATAGCTTAAAATTGTCAACATCCCCGTTTCTTTAAAAAATAGTGTCTCAGTGCAGTTCATGTCCAGAAAAACCAGCACTCAAACAACTGAGCCAGAGGGCAGATAAAGTGCCTCGTCACAGTGAAAAATGACTCTCCCGGAACGCTAATGCCTTGGAAGATGCTGAATTTCTAGAAATGTATTTTTTGTTTCATACTAATATTTTCAGCAAAAGAGAAAAGAAATACGAGTCTGTGTTCTGGGGCTACCCCTACTTTGTTCTAACCTTCCCGTAAGGCAGCCTGGATGGCTGTGCTGTGTCTGGGGGAGGGCACTGCCGGGCACTAGGAGGCAACTGAGAAGAGAACACGCACAAGTGCTCTTTTTGACCTCAGCAGCTGTCTTCTGCATAACTGCAGTGTCAACAGTCAAGGGTAGAGAGAAGAGAAAAACCCCAAAGCCAATGAAAATAGTCCCACCTGTCCCCAGGTACGTGGTTGGCCTGTGACTGTCCCATGGGTCTGTGCTGCAGTGCTGGGCTTTGCCTGGCGGAATTTGTTCCGGATGGTGGCCCATGGTGCTCTATGCAAATGAGAAAACAACAGAAATGAGAATTTGCACAAGAGCGTGAAGGCCACGCAGATCTGGAAAGTGAAACATAACAATGGCACAGCACTGTGGTCAGCTGTCTGGGACAGTAACCTCTCTCCCACTGTGGTGTCTAACTAATGTTCATGTTTCAAGAGAACAGGTGTCATACTCCTACTTCCCCACTTTCCTCCTTGTTTTAGTCACCCATGCAACATGAGAACCAGAAATGCAGTCATATTTATCTAGGAGACAGAGCTCCAGGCACGATCTTGTAGCCCAATCTGTTGGTTTCCAGACCACACGCCTCTTAATCGCTAAGCCATTCTAGGCCTTGGGACATGCTGGAATACAGAGGCCAGTGTGTGAACTACCCACACAACTTTGAACCTACACTTTAATATAGGAACAGCTATTTTGCCTGACACTGAGCAAAGATTATAAAATCATTCTGAGTGCTGGCAAATGTTTAGAGAGCTTCAACTGCTTCTGTTTCCTAAGAACACAATACAGGTGCAAGAGTAACATATTTATGCATCATGCCAAACAGCTCTGAATCCCCTGCTGTTCCTTGAAGGCAAATCTCACAGCCGAGCATAGTAACTGCCTGCATTAGAGCTAGATGTCAGTTAAAAAGAGATTTTTTTTTTTTTTTGTGGGTACCGGGGGTCGACCTCGGGACCTCGCGCGCCAGCAGGCGCCCATGTCGCTGAGCGGTATCACCGGCCCTTTTCTCGTATGTGTGTTCCTGGAGTCGAACTTGGGCCCTTGCACTTGCCAGGCAGGCGCTTACGCCGCTGGGCCGTCTCACCGGCCCTAAAAAGAGATTCTTAAGGTGGTCAGACTTTTTGAGACTAAGTTGCCAGGCTGGCCTCAAACTCGTGATCCTCCCGCTTCAGCCTCCCGAATGCTGGGCATCCTGGGATCATAGGTGTGTACCACCACACCTAACTAGACTCATTTTTTAAAGCTGAGCTTTTGAACATTTCACTCTGTACAAATATCAAAGCCCAGAATATTTAAATATGAAGGACAAAGAGCACAGCTTAGTGATTACAATACCAACTCTGAAGCAAGATGGAGAACTCTAAGCCTGACCCCATCGTTTACTAGCTATATGTTCTTGAGCAAGCCAGTTATATTCCTGTACTTTTAATCGCCTCATCTGTAATGGGGGACTTAGTGTTTGGCAATATTCACTATAAAAGGTTTCTATTATAACTCATCATCACCATCATCATTGTATGTTTCATTTGAAACTACATTTCTCTTAAAGTATGTAGTCGGAAATAGTTCCCTTCCTTTACAAAAATGTAAAGGTTAGAACAACATTTTAGGTCATTTTAGGTTAGAACGACACATGGAAACATATATGAACTGAATCTTGGACTAAACAGAGTTAGAGAAAGTCTGACATTAAATTAAGATAAATGAGTGTCAGGAAGCAGTTTCTACTGAGGAAGAGGAAACTCAGGCTTTATTCTATGCACAATGTTTATGGTTTGGGTTGTTTCTCTTGAATGTTGTGTGGGACTGAAAACAAATAATGTGTTCTTATTTAAGAACATCTTGCAAGTGGAAGCTAAAGAATACTCGGGCAAGAGGGTGAAAAGTAGAAGGACAAAGAAATAGTATATGGTCAAACACTGGGCCCCTGGGGACTCCTAACACCATGGCTGCTGGGACTGGGTGTCAACACAGATTTCAGCAAGGAGCACCGGACCTGGGGATGAGCTGAGGTTTCTGTACATGGCCGGAGGTCGAGCTTCCACTTCCATGTCTGCTGTCCAGGAAGGCAGGGTGAGATGGGAATGGAACAGGCTATTAACATTTTTTGTTGGTGATGGTGGGGAACAAATTTGGCGCTCTTTTATAGTACAGCTATCATGAATTTTACTGTCCTAATTATTTTAAGGAGCTACCAGTTGGCCTTCTAATTGGTCTCCTTGCCATCAATCTGGCTTTCATTCTGCTTCCAGGGTTGATTTCTAACACGCAGACTGAAACATACTTAAGCTATGGTGACTTCACGTTGCATGTTAAGACGCTACCCAAGCTTGTCATTCCTACCTTCCTGCTTCACCTTCTGTTCAGAATATCAGCTCCTTTATGGCTCCTAGGCACACCGTGATCACAGTGTTTCCACCAGCATCTGACCACACCGTGCGAGAGCTGGCTGAACAGTTCCTTCTCTTGCCAGACTGGGGCCTCTGCCTATCTTTATCATCCTGTACCCAGCTGGAAAGTCCCCTCAGTCCTCCCACCTTTGCTTACTGGGCACATCAGTTTCAAGTGACCTATTTCTAAACTTGAGAGCTCATTAGAGAGTTGAAATCTCTTCCTGTCATTGTAAACTATGCGGGTGATGGAACCTGATGGGGAAATTATATCTACCAACAAGATGACTGGGAGAAATACTTGTACCTCTATATGAGTTCAACATAGACAGATACATTTTTGGCTTTATGAGTTCGGCTAGGGTAAGTGATATCAGAGGATAGTATAAGTAAGCTGCTCACTTTCAAGTTTTCCTCCACCTTCCGTTGAGGAGGAGAGATGCCACTTCTAGGCAAAATGTACAAGTCGGTGCTCACTTTTCAAGTTACATGTTTCATGTTGTCTTCATCAAGGTTGAAAACAACATATCATTGGTATTCTTCTCATTTTTAATCCTTCAGCCCATGCTATGGACCTTTTCCAATTTATTTCTGTGTTAGAAGCTAATCTACTTCTTAAAGTTAAATTATTTAGTCCATGATATCAAACTGGCCTATGTTCTCTTTGTATTTTATCTGAAAATTTTCCAAATAGTAAAGGAGTGGGTTAAGTATATCTCTTCCTCCCTCAACAAGTATGACATTTTTTGCTACATTTTTGTGCATAAATACCTAAGTATATTATCAGAAGATAAATGCAAAATCTACAGTTGAAGTATAATAGCACACATTAATGAGTTGAGATTTGTTTTATCAAGAGTAAATAAGAGGGCCGGTGAGATGGCTCAGCGGCATAAGCGCCTGCATGGCAAGCGCGAGGGCCCGAGTTCGACTCCCGGAAGCTACATACAAAAAAAGGGCCGGTGATATCGCTCAGCGGCACGGGCGCCTGCTGGCGCGCGAGGTCTGAAGGTCGACCCTGGTACCCACCAAAAAAAAAAAAAAAGAGTAGATAAGAACCCCATGAGAGAACTTTCTAAAACTGTAAGACTCTATTAAAAGGCATAAAAGATAATCTGAAAAACTGGAGAGACATCCAATTCTGTTAAGTGAGATGACTTCAATATTTTAAAATATAATCTTAAAATACATATATTTTTCAGTATACCCCAATAAACTTGGATTTTTTGGAGGAGCTTAATAACTTGCTCTAAAATTGTATATGGAAATAATGATACACCACAAATTTACAGATAAACAGTTCTGTGTATATGTGATATGTGTGTATATAAATATATCTGTCTATCCATCTCAAACATTCACAGAGTAAGTTAATGTACAGGATAGATGGCACCACAAGTCAATGCGGGGAGGTAGTTGATGTGGGGAAAGTGGCTCAGACAGGAATGAAAAAAAAAACCTGAGTCCTTTCTAAAACCATATACAGAGGTAGGCTCCAAATAGATTAAAGATCTAAATGCAATATAATAAATGTAATAGAAGACAATGTAAGGGGAAATCTGTGATTCAGGGTAAAAAGATGATTTACTTTAAAACCTCAAAAGCTCAAGCCATAAAATAAAATGTTTGGGGCTGGTGAGATAGCTCAGCAGCATAAGCGCCTGCCTGGCAAGCACGAGGTCCTGAGTTCAACTCCTGGTACCCACGTAAAGGAAAAAAAGGGCCGGTGATATCGCTCAGCAGCACCAGTGCCTGCTGGCAAGTGCGAGGTCCTGAGTTCGACTCCCAGTACCCACATGAAAAAAAAAATAAAATAAAAATAAAAAAATTGACTACATCAAAACCAAAAGATTCAGTATAACTATGGTCAAAGTTAGCATGGTACAAGGAAAAGATATTTGTACTTTTTAAAATAAAGTTGAACTAATGCCTATACGGTTCACAAAGAACCCCTAAATACCAACAAGAAAATGATAGAAATCTCAAAAGAAAACTGAGCAAAAGGTATGAACAGGCAGACAATTCACAAGCGAAAACCCCCCAAGCATATGAAGAGACATTCGAATCCATGGATAATTTGAGAAACACAAATTAAATGACAATGATACAATACTTCCCCTGCTTTACCAAACTCAAAAGCTGGTAATGTCAAGTATTGGCTGGAATGTAAAGGTACAGGAAGAAATCCCGTGTTTTACTGGGGGAAGTACGGATGGATGCAGCAATTATGGAGAATAATCTGACAGTGCTGAGTCAAATTAATCGTATGAATGTGCTCTGATCTAGCAATTCTACCCCCAGAAATCCTCACACTGTTTTATAAGGAACACGTGAGGAATGTGTGATACTTTGGGTGTGATACTCTGTGATACTCTGCAGATGGAGCTAATGTGGCTGTCCGTGGGGAAGTGGGCAGGTAGCATGTGGTGAATACACGTTTTGGAAACCGTCAGGCAGTTCAAAGTGATCATCTGTGTTCACCGGGCAACATGGATCAATCTTAAAAGCACATGCTCCTATGATAGCAAAGCATGGCAATCAAAGAAAAAAAAATGAATTGGATTTCATCATTAAAACTTTCATGCATCAAAGGCCAGTAAGAAGAAAGTGAAAAGACATCTGAAAAATGGGGGAGAAATACTTGTAAACCATTTATCTGACAAAGATCTAGTATTTAGAATATATAAAGAAGTCTTACAATCCAACAATAAAATGACAAAAACTGAGTTATAAATGGGCAAAAGATTTAAGTAGACACTTCTCTAACGAAGACACACAGAAGGTCAGCAAGCAGGTGCATCACAGAAATGCAAATCAAAGCCACAATAAGATACCACTTCACACCTGCTAGAACGGCTGGAATGAAAACCAAGCCCCAAAACCACAAGCTAAGTGTTGGAGAGGCAGGGGAAGCCGGAAGCACTATAGCTGGTGAGAATAAAATGTGCTGCTGCTGCTGCTGGGGAAAAGAGTTTGGCAGTTCCTCAAAAAGTTAGTTCCATATGACCCAACAGTTATACTCTAGGTACATATGACAAAAAATGAAAACACACATTAGCACAAAAACGTGCACACCAACGTTCACAGCAGCAGCATTCACAAGAGTGACAAGGCAGAAGCGACCCAAACGTCTATCAGGTGATTAACAGGTAAGCAAAACATGTATGTACAGAAAGAAAGATTATTAGTGATGAAAAGGAACGATGTTATAAGCCCCTTCAATCAGTACACACTGCATGCCAGGCATGAGGATGTTAGTGTACTATGCACATCATTCTTACAATCTTGAAATGTTCTTCTTTATGGCACAGGGGCTTGCTTTTTCCTATGAGCCACAGAACAAATGTTAAGGCTAAAATGCAGGTTATATAGACCATGGTAAAGTCACCGAGATAAATTTGACCACGGTCACATTTAAGTAACATTCTAAGAATTTTCCAGTTAAAAACATTTTGTTGTGAACTTATTATGTGCCTAACATTGTTTTAGACCCTTGAGGTTTAGCAGTGAAATGAAAAACTCTCTAACTTTGCTATACAGTGTTTATAACAAGGATGAACCCGAAAAACATTTTGCCAAGTGAAAAAAGCCAGACACAAAGCACATTATTCTATTTATATGAAATGCCCAGCA
Organism: Erethizon dorsatum; assembly: GCA_028451465.1. Lineage (NCBI taxonomy): Eukaryota > Metazoa > Chordata > Mammalia > Rodentia > Erethizontidae > Erethizon > Erethizon dorsatum. The sequence goes on from CM051829.1 coordinate 82,118,981, forward strand.
CGTCCACAGAGACAAAAAGACTGGTGGTTGCCTAGGGATAGGGTTGCAGAAGAATGGGAAGTGACATCTAAGAGGCATGGGTTCCTTTTTGGGGTGCTAAAATGTGAAATTACTGACAATGGCTGCACAACCCTGTAAATATACAAAAAACACTGAATTGTACACATCAGAGTAACAAATTTTACAGTATGCGAGGATTATATCCCAATTTTTTTTTAGTACCAGGAATCGAACTCAGGCCCTCACGCTTGCCAGGAAGGCGCTGTGCTGCTGAGCTATATCACTGGCTGTACCCCAATTTTATTTTATTTATTTTTTTTTGTGGGTACCGGGGGGCGACCTCAGGACCTCGTACGCCAGCAGGCACCCGCGCCGCTGAGCGATATCACCGGCCCTTTTTTTGTATGTGGGTTCCAGGAGTCGAACTCAGGACCTCACGCTTGCCGGGCAGGCGCGTACACCGCTGAGCCATCTCACCGGCCCTGTACCCCAATTTTAAAAAAAGGCTGGGGATACAGTTCAGTGATAGACCGCACCGCTTGCCCAGCATGAGCAAAGGCCTGGGTTTGATTCCCAGCACTGCAAACAGGAACAAAAACACAAAAACCACATGTTTCTGAGGAAGAACCCAGCATACAAATCTATAACACAATACCATTTATATAACTCAAAAATAAATGGTAACGCAACAAAAAATGGATTTTAAAAGACACACAAAAATGCACATAAAACATACTAGAATGGCTGCCATTAGGCATAGTGAGAGAAATGAAAGTGGAATATGGAGACAATTGGGAATAAGCAGATAAATAAATGGAAAGCAAATAGAATTATGCCAACACTACCAGAATCATTCCGATCGAGTCCTCCGTAGCCTTTGGTAACTTATGTTCACTCTCAAAAATAAACAATTGACCAAAAAAAAAAAAAAAAAAAGAAAAGAAAAGAAATCAATTTGAAAACATAATACTGAATAAAAGTTTCTTCCCACTAAGCAAAAACTACAGACACAGCCAATTTCTATGCATACTTGAGAACAAGCTCTCGGGTGGAGGGAGGGGAGGCCACGGGTGGGGAGGGCCCCAAGTCAGGCTGCAGTTTGAGAGGAGGTGGGACACTCCCCGTGCCATTTCCTTGGCAAAACAGGCATGTATATTAAATACTATCTGGTAAAGGAGGGAGAAAAGGTCAGAGTGAACAACAGTAGTTCTTTATCCATGCAGCTTTCTCCATGTTCACAGGAAGGGGGCTGCGCAGGAGTGTGGGTCCGGCCGGAAGTGCTGCGGCCCTGAGCAGTGATCTGAATGTGTGATTTCTGAAGACAGCTTTACAGCTACACATCTTCACTGGACTGTAGTACAGATAAGTTTATGTTGAATTCAACGAGGAAGTTGGAAGACTTACGAATTCCATGAATGAGATTTTTATGGACAGAAGGGATACTTTATATTTTTCCCTGAGAAAAATGAGGGATTCAGAATGTTTCCATAGTTTAATAAAAACCTAGAGCACAATAAAATAACGTGACTGTATATGGAGAGGCTGTGCTTACAAATGAAACAATTTGGTACACATCTCTGAAGAGTGTCCGCCCTCCTTCTGTTTCTCCTCAACAGTGACCAGTATCATACAGGAAATCTCAAGTGTCTGTCCAGAAGTATTTGGACCAGAATGTCAAAGGTAATTTTTACTTTAAGAAGAATGGAGGAGAAAAAAAAAAAAAAAAAGAATGAGCAATTCTGGATAACCTCTTAGAAAAAACACCAACAACAATCAATGGTATTTTTGAAAAAAAATTACACTAAGAGAAAGAGATGGTTATTTTTCTACTAAACTATCTATCCCAGGATTACTCAAAGTGTGGTTTATGGTTAGTCAGCAATAAGTAAGGATGTTGAAAGTAAGAATTTAGAAAATCTTAAAACAATTTGACAGAATAATTTTATGTCTTTGGTTTTTTTACTTAATTTTTATTGTATTTCAAAAAATACTGGTCCGAGATGAATTGGGGAAAAAAAACACTGGTCCTTTTCTATAGATGATCTGACTGATCTATATTCCTTGTCCCCATTTCAAGCCCCCTCAATCAGTACACACTGTGAGGATGTTAGTGTACCATGCACATCATTCTTACAATCTTGAAATGTTCTTCTTTATGTCACAGGGGCTTGCTTTTCCCTATGAGCCACAGAACAAATGTTAAGGCTAAAATGCAGGTTATATAGACCATGGTAAAGTCACCGAGATAAAGAAATTTGACCAGGGTCACATTTAAGTAACATTCAAAGAATTTTCCACTTAAAAACATTTTATTGTGCACTTATTATGTGCCTAACATTGTTTTAGACCCTTGAGGTTTAGCAGTGAACATGAAAAACTGTCTAACTTTATGAATCTTATGACTTTACATTTTAGTGGGAGAGACACAGTGAAAAGTCTCAGAGCTAAGCACAGTAAAGGAAGGTAAAGTGGGGGGAGGGGAGAGGAGTCCAGGAGCAGGCAGGGGAAGGGCTTCTCAGACACTGCTGTTGAGGAGGCTCAGCACTGAGAAGTGCAGGTTCTGGGCCGGGACTGAGGCTCAAAGCACGCTTGCCTGGCATGAGCACTTTCCCCCAGTGCCAGAGAAAAATCTGGAGTCAGACCGCCTGATTTAAACACTGCTTCTGTTACTTAACGAGTTTTATGACCACAGGCAAATTATCTAACTGGTCTATAACAGTTTCGTCTACCTCAATGAGAAAACGATACTGTCTACCTAGCATTATTAATATGTGTGACTTACTTAGAACAATGTTTCTCACACAGTAAGTTTGTACTAAATACTATTATTTTTCTATGTGGTGAGAATTAAGCAGAGACCTGAATGATTGAGCCAGGCATGCCGGTCAAACAATGACAGCTATAATTAGATGAGCACCTCACAGTATCTGTGCGGCTTATATACATTTTCTAGTTACACTAGAAAATTATTACTATTATTATTACTAGTTACACTCTACAGATTAAAAAATTAAAAATTAGATATGTTAAGTGGCTTGTTTAAGGTCCTTCAACTAGCTACATAGTAGGTCTCAGTGAATTCTGTCTGTATTCTACTGAGTTCCTGTTGCCTCTGTCCAGGTGACAACACAGAGGGCTCAGAAGTAAAACCTCCTGACTTTTACTTTGTTCATTCATTTGTTCATTTACTTATTTACTAGAATTCAAATTCCTTCACTCAAAAATATTTATTGAGCACCTACTAAGTATAATAGCCATTCACTAGCAATTTCTCTGTCTGCAAAAAGCAGTCTGTTAAATAGGGAGAGTTACCTGTTAAATAGGGAGAAGGATGTGTCTGAGTGCTTGGAGGCCCATGAGACACAGACAGCTAAGAGAACTTGGGCAGGTAAATTTCAAATGCAGACTAGGAGCAAAATCATAAAACACACCCCATGCGGAGAGCAGGGGAAGCACTGGAGTTTCTGTGGAGGAAGATTTCAGAAAAGAACTAGCAGAGTCTAGGTAGTGTGGGAACACACCAGGGAAGCGGCAGTGGAGGAGGGATGTCCCAGCATCTCAAAGTTCTACCTAGGACTGGACAGGACCTCAGGGAGCAGCCACGGGAACTCACACTCACACAGAAACACCCAACACAGTATCTTGAGAAGAAACATTTATATAGTATGTCAGGAGTAAAATATGAGAGTGGAACAGAGAAAAAAGTAGATGTGAGAAGTATAAAAGACCTAGAAAGACTAGATTAGAGGGTCATGGGGGAAAATGGAACATGAATAAGAATCAGGAGCTTTAACATGAAAAGATGGGCTGATTCATAATTCTGTTTTTGTTTTCTCATTAGTTTTGCAAAATCGGGAAATGAGATGAGCACTGTATAGTGGTTACTCAGGAATTCATAAACAAAGAACATGGACTGGTTCAAAATGGTTCCGAATTAGAAATTTTTAATGATTAAAAGCAAAGGAAGACATTATTCCAGAACTGCCAGTGTGAGTTTTATGCCCTATTTACGAGCCTTCCTGCATGCTCCTCCCAACCCTCTTTTAGAAAGCAGCTGCCCAGAACAAAGCCCTGCCCCGAGAAGAGGCACACCATGGCATGGCCAGACATAAAAGACTTGGCGGCAACAGTGACTTCCTTTGAACTGCTTAAAGGGTTTTCTTTAACTCAAGCAGAGACTTAAGACATTATTTTAAGAAAATAAGATCTGAAAAGTTACCAATCTTTCACTCCTGGGTGCTTGCTTCTCTGGCACATAAATAAATGGCCACCATTCACTAGCTGGATTCTTTGTCTTGAGCTGCTGACAACTTTATAATAAACTGTCTTTTAAGTTATTAAGAGGAAAAGGCAAAGAATGAGACTCCAGGGTATATAAATGATTCTATCACTGCAGTTCTGCACCTCTCAGATCAGCTTGGGGAAGACAAGTCTACCACTTCCTTACCTTCTTCGGCAATGACTGTCAGTGTGACAGTGACACCGGCATCTTTGATCAGCTGAACGATGCTGTCGTGGGACAGTTCAATAATGGACTGTCCATTCACTGCTGAGATGTGATCTCCAACTTTCAGTTTTCCACACCGATCAGCTGGACTTCCTTCTATGACTCGGCCAATTTTATGAGGAATAACTATGGGAAAGAACCCCAAGTTTTTCAGTTATTCAGTATATCTACTAGTGTTGGATTTATCATCATTATTTAAAAGTTCAACATAATAACATCAAAGAAATGTCTTTACAAATATAGCAAAAAAGCACCACATATCATCATCCTATCCAGAGGCAACGATTTTCAAATCACCTCCAACTATGACTGCATGCATAGAATCTTTTGTGGGGGTTACTGGGGATTGAACCCAGAACCTAGAGCATACCAGTCAAGTGCTCTGCCGTATCCCCAGCTCCTTTTATTTTGAGACAAAGTCTTACTAAGTTGCCAACGCTGGCTTTGAACTTGCAATCCTCCTGCCTCAGCCTCCACAGTACCTAGAACTGTAGGCATGTGCCACCATGCCCAGCTTGCCCAGGTACTCTTTACATAGCTGTAACCATAAATATAAATTTCTTTGCTGTTTTCTACTTATCAGAAACCCTGGTTCCAGTTTTTTTTTTTTTCCCCTGAAGGTCACTGACTATATTTTAAAAACTTTACAAGGATAGTGACTATTCTGTTAAACAAAAAAGAGCCAAAGAGCATCAAAATGAACAGAGGTGAAGGTGAGGCAGGCAAAGGGCCAGGAACCCACTCAGGAAAGCTGGAAATGTGTGCACAGAACTGGCAATGGAAGGAGTCAGATGCGCACGAAAGAGAATTCTAAAAATGACGCAGTGAGAGAAGGGAACTTCCCAAGACCCTGGAGGACACTGCAGCTGAGTGCGACAACACAGCCCTTCCTCAGCTGTAGACCTGGAGACTCCACGTGGGCACCAGGTGGGGATCCCTTCAGCGCACCCCTGGTGGTGGCACACTCTCAAAGGACTGCCAGGGATTGGCACCACTGTGTGCTTCAGCCATTCCCAGAAAAAGGTCTTTATCTTTATTTAGCTCCCGAAACTGGCCAAGGACCACACAGGCCTGGTCAAGCCTCTTCCTCCAGCGTCCTGACCAGGACTTTCCAGTGCCGGCCAGGCACCCACTGGCTTGCCCCATGGGCTCTGTTACAAAGTCTCAGTGCTGTCACCTTCATCAGGCTCTGTCTCCTCCCGTCATTTGGCTACCAAGACCTCAATCCACCGCCCTTTTCCAATTTTTGTATCATTCTGTTTTTCTGAGTAAGGGCCACAGGTCTTGCTGATACTGACGATATCTCTGATCTGGCACCTCACTGTTTGTTGTAGGCCATCAGTGTTTATCGTTTTTAACTATTTTAGAAACTGTTATAAGACCCTCTCTGGCTCTGTTGAAAAGGCCCTTAATGCTGATAGTGGTGACACACACCTGTAATCCCAGCTACTTAGGAGGATGAGGCAGGAGGATCACAAGTTTGAGACCAATCTTGTCTCAAAAAATTAAAGAATGGCTGGGGGTGTAGCTCACTGGTAGAGCACTTGCCTAGCATGTGTGAGGGCCTGGCTTTAATCCTCAAGGAGGACACTTACTCCCAGAAGGAACCTTTTAAATAAATGTAGGTCAAACCCAAGTATAGGATTCAATGATGACTGGTCAGAAATCCAGGTACAATGAAATAAATGACTGACCATTAAAATGACTCCTACTTAGTTCTACATGGAAATTAATTCCTTTTATTTGTGCCTTTAGATCTTTTCAAAATTCAAAAGCTAAGTAGAACCAGAACATTAAGTATTTAATGTTAAGACTTCTTGGCTCATGGATAAAATTCTCCCCTGAATGAACAGAGCTGCATCTCACATACCTGGAGATGCTGCACAGCTCTCCCGACCTCTGCTCTCACTGCTGAGGGCTCTCCTGAGCTAACTGGTGAGGCGCTGTGTGGTTACCACAGCTGAAACGAGTTCTTGGACACTTGGGAAATTTTGCCAAACAAAGCACCTTGCACTGCGCGATAAGGACATGTGCTTTAGGAAGCAAATGCTCCTTCCATATTCCCCGAGAACTTCCTAGCCGAGGTCAGTAAACTTACCAGGTACTTGGGCTCTTGCTGACTGCTGATTGATATGAATAGGAGTAATTAATATTTTTAGATGGTGCTGTGAATTGCATTTAATTTCCTTAGTAAAACACTCCTTACTAGTATTTTTGAGTCAGACCTAGGATTATGTTAGGCACATTTTAATAGACCTTTATTTAATAGGCCAAGCAAAGCTATTCTTGGTCATGATTTATGTCCCTACAGATAGGACCTCGGCTATTCTAGGATTATACAGTGGAGATTTTAATCTTAGAGAAAGTTAATGTTGGAAGCAAGTATCTTTTAGCTCTGAATTATATCAAGTACTTATGACTCTATTTTCCTTGCAAATAGAGTGAATAAAAATCCCAACGCAACATGGGCCATGTCCTGTGCCAGGCATTACGAGCTGACACACTAACAATTGAGGCATTTCAGAAACACAGCGTGGATCATACAGTGCCCTGTGGTGATTTTTTTCCAATTTTTTTTATTAGTATGTACATAACACATCATAATCCTTTTTTCATCCCTTTCCTTCCCCTGCCTTTATCTCTTGGTCCCCTTCCCTTTTACAAAAGTTCTATCTCCCTATCTCCTAATATCTTTTATTTTGTCCTTTTTTATATTTTTAGTTTCTTGTATAAGAGAAATCATGTGATTTTTAAGTTTCTGTGTTCTGATTTATTTCACTTAACATTATAGTCTCAAGGTACAAGCATTTTCCTACAAACGACTCATTTATCCTTCTTTATGGCAAAGAAGTACACCATTGTGGATGAATACCATACTTTTTTATCCATTCTTTCTAAATCATTACTGTAGTTATTCTCCCTCTTAGAAAAGATTTACACATACATAGATCCCCTGAGCAGCAACCTGGCACACTGAAAAGGGTCTGTTTAGACGTGGGAAAGCATCAAGCAGAATTAATATCTGAAGTCTCTGCCACCCACTTTCTCGCCATTGGAAAGTGGTGTGCACAACTTCCTAAAAGGTCAGTTGTCTGGGTGAGGCACGGTGAAAGCAGCCACACTGTTACTATCTTGTCACTACATACAGCAGTACCACCTAAACAGCTCGAACTCACAACAGACCAGCTGAAAAGTAACTAACTTCTAAATACAGTACTATCTAGTGGACCTGGAAGTTCCTCAGGGTATTGTCTCAGAGTACTCACAGCTATGGAAAAGCCTGAGGTTCTGCCTTGTTTTTGTTGTACACACGATCCAGGAACACTCACCATAAAGCTACCTTCTCTGTTTTCACTCATCTCTGGCCTCAGATGGCCACAGCCAGGCTTGTTCCTCTGCGAGATCACCTTAATGCTCTCAAACATTTTTTTTTTTCATGAAATGAAAGGACAGTAACAGGAAATATTCCCTTCTCAAAGAAATCTTTGCAACCAGAGCTGAAAACCATATGACAAGAGTAACGCTAAAAGCTCAGAGGCACTGGCAATGTGAAAATGAGCGTGTCCTTTTCACCTTTAAAGAGGCCTTTTTAGTTACTGTGCTCATTGGGTGCCTGCCTAGGCCATTGGTGAGGATGCTGACCCAGATGACGACCCCAGTGGAGAATCTCACTATTTCAGCACTGGTACCAGAGATACTAGAAACTCTTTCTGAGACATATGTCACCAGAAAACATGTTACTTAGAGGAAAAAGTAATCTACTTTAAGCAGAGTTCTGTGACAAGGCCCAGAAGGAAGGATTCATTGTGACAGGCTTCCTGCCTTTCCACCTGTGCTGGTGCCCTTCCAAGCCACACCATCTTTGTCGACAGAGATAGCAGCAGCAATGGCTCAGCTCTGGGAGTGGAAGCCCTTCCAAAATTTACCAACAAGATGAGCCTAATTTACCATTCAGGCTGATAATTAATGACCTGCAAACACTCATTTTTCTGCCACACTTTAGGTGCTGTTTCAATTTTACATTTTAATTGGGCTTTCTTTCCTATCTCATTATCAAGTATTAATAAACTTTAAAGTTTCTTTAAAAAAGAAGGTTGGCAGGCATGTTGGTGTGTGTCTGTATTCCCAGCTCTTTGAGGCTGAGGCAGGAGGATCACATAAGCCCATAAATTTGAGGTCAGCCTCCAGTTTGAGGGAGGAGTCATCTCAAAACAAAACAAAACAACAAAACACACACACAGGTCAAGAACGAGGAACCATCTTCTAAATAAAGATGATAATAACAATGGCAGCAGCTAACATATATTGAAGGTCTGGCTACATGCATCACATGATTATCTCCTGTAATCCTCATACTCCTCTGTCCTTGTGACACCCAAAGGGTCAACGTCTGCTCAGGTTGACTCGGGAGGCAGAAGACTGCTAATTTTGAGGAGCCAAAACATCTTGAAGATGGGATGTTTTGCCAACTCCAGCAGAGAAGGACCTTATGGGGAAAACAAGGATGCTCCCTAGAGGACAATCAGACAGAGGTTAATAATTCAGCCAAACTCTCACCAGGCCTTGCTTGCCTGCCTTTGTACCTAAAACAAACATCTGTATTCAGCAGAACATTACGCCTTTGTCGTTCCTCAATAAATCTAGGGATTTCAGTCAGTTCGGGGCTTCACTCCATTCCAGAGAAGTCCCCTGGCTCTCTGACAAAGATATTCTCTGTCTCTCGCATCTTCATTCGTCTCTCTGACAGGATTTACTCACCTGAACCTGGCACTCCGCAAGCACAGAAGTGTTATTATCTTCCACACTGTACAGAGGAGACTACACTCGTGCAGTGTAAGGAGCTTGCCCAAGACCAGACTGCCATCCAAAGACACACATAGAGCTTGACTCCAAATTTGTCTGATTATAAAACCCAATACTTAGTGACATGATCTTTTTGTGTGTGCGTGATAACTGGAAATTGAGCTCAGGGTCTTTGCACTGAGCTACATCCCCAGCCCTATCTATTCATCCTATCTACCTATCTGTTAGAAATAGAGTCTCACTAAGTCACTAAGTTGCCCAGGCTGGGTTAGAACTTGCAATCCTCCTGCCTCAGCCTCTCAGAGTGCTGGGACTACAGATGTACACCACCATGCCTAGCTTAATGACACTATGTTATTTAGAGATTGAACATCTATGCACAGAAAACTGTCAAAACAGTAAAAGGTCATTTGAATGAACAAAAGAATATTTAAAAAATTTAAATACAAACAAGTATGAAAATATGTTTAAACATATTTAGGTAGTGCAACTGTTTACTGAATTCCTCTATATTGCTTAGTTTTATGGTGAGTATTAGATTTGCCCCTAATCTTTGCAGTACTAGAGAGGGAATATCTTCAATATAAAAAGTGATTCACATCTATCACACACAGGAGTAATCTTTCACTATTTTTGTTAATGTGAATGCCTGGGATTATTGTATGATATTAGAATGACAATATGATTATTCTAAATGGTTATTTGTTTTTGGAAAGACTGATTTCCTAAGATACAACATGAAACCACCTACAAGCTGCTTTCATGTTTCTGACACAGGCCACATAATCATCCTCACAGCATCAGTGACAGTTCCAGTTCCAAGTGTTACCATAGCAACTGCTTTCAGAAAATGGAAACTAGTATCAGTGAGCAGTGGACCTGATACTACAGCAATAACTCATCCATGTGACAAAATTTCTTTATACTTTGCATTAATTTTAGCAAGATTTCTGTAAATCAGTTTGGTTCACAACACTTTCCTGAAATGTTTTCTTTTCTTACTAAAGTTTTAATGACCATCTAGTCTAAAAGGTCTAACTACCCAAAATAAATTCAAAGCCAATGGCAAAAGCTAGAGTATATTTTCATGTAGTCAAAGATTTTTATCATTTGATATCCAAAAAAAAGTTATCAAACAAGCATGATACATAAATATCAATGTTTTGCTTTTCATCTTATATTCAATTGGATTTTATAGTTATATTTAAAGAGTATTTCTCAGCAACTTCAAGACCAACATTGAGCCAGGTGTGGTGGCACATGCCTGTAATCCCAGCACTTGGGAGGCTGAGGTAGGAAGATCACTGTGAGTTTGAGGTCAGCCTGAAGTACAGAGCGAGACCCTGTCTCAAAAACAAACAAACAAACAAACAAACAAACAAACAAAAAAACCCAAAAGACCATCATTGAATCTGCTGCTGAACCATAAAGGCCCTGTACTTACTAGATACTACTTCCTCCTTTACTGATGAAACTGATGTATGTATGTATACAGTCATCCTTCCCAGAAGTGAATACTCTGCTAAAGGGTTCAGGATATTTGCATTAAGTTTTAAAGGTTGTGATAAAAGTTTTACTTTTCAGTAAAACATATATGAAAGGTAGGATGCCTCATTCAACAAGGGTACTTATAGTTGGAATATAGCAATTGTTATAATATGAAAGAACTATTTAAGATATATTTGTATTTTCTGGTAATCTGTTTTGCTTCTTCTCAGTTACTTCTACTGTTTAATTTTTTTCTCTACCCACAATTTCTCCTAATTTAAAAAGTCTGAAAAAGAAGTCTGTACCCCCAAATTTTGAAAAATTCAGTATTGTATTTTTTACTAAATCCATCAAGTTAGGTCCCTGATAGGCTATCTCAGTATAATCTTGATGCAAACTGAGCTACCAAGACATATTTCATAGAATTTGCGATGCCAGATAAACCTGAAGCCTGGAAGGTATGATTCAGATTACCTCATTTTGAATAAAAGGAAAATATTCACTATTCCTAAAAAGGTAAGTCTCCAAGGCAATTTATACAGAGCTCCTGTTAAGTTTCTTAAGCTTCACTGGGAGGCTCAAAAACGTGGGCCTGAAAGGAGAAAAAAAAAAAAAAATCTGCACGTACTTTCAGAGACACTGGCCAGGATTTTCTCTAGGAAGATGAAACAGAATTAGCCATTTTAAATGTGGAAAAAAAAAAAAAAAAAAAAAAAGTGGGCCTGGAAGGGAGAGACAATAGGATACAGTGGCCCTTACCTCCTGGAGGTGGTTTGCTTTTGGAGGTGAGGATGACAAAACCAAATCCTTCATTCTCTTTTCGATGCAAGACAACATCATAGGCCTCCTGGGGAGCAGGCCTGGTGGGCACCTCTGCTCTGTTCAGGCGGGGAGATCCATTCTGTGTTGAAATGAAGGCTTGAGAGCTGTCATCCTCAGGTTGTTTTTCTATAATAAACATGATCAGTTTTGATATTTTTTGAAAACTGTAAGTTTTGGTAAATAATATGTTTTTGTGCTAAGCCTCTCGAATAAAGTTTCTTTTCTAATAACACAAAGACTAGAAAAGCAGCCTCTGCCCCATGGGAGCTTTGGGCATAATCTGAGTGCAGATGTAGGCAGCAGCAGTCCATCTGACTTCTACATACAGTACCTAAGAATATAACTGGACACATACCTATGACCTAATGTTCTCTCACTTTAAAATTTGATACTAAAAAATTATTCTTGAAATAGTTTTAGTTCTGTCATGGTTTATAACCTTGTCAATAATTTAAGAAAAATAGATAATGAGAAATGATATAGTAAACTTCCTTTTTAAGATCAACTGTAAATATAATTCAGTTCAGTGACTGATATTTTATTGATGTCTGGGAGGTCAGGGGATCAGGGCAGAAGTGCTGCCCCATTCGAACAGTCTGCCATCTGCACAGGACTTGTCCTCTGTGATGTGTTTTGCAATTAAAGCTTCCTGACTGATGAGATCGGAGGGGTTCATCATTAGCAGTTCTCAGCCCTGCTTCTCCCCTTGCTGGGACATATGACAAGCTGTGCACATGAACAGCAGGCTCTCCTGGGCACCGATGAGGTCATATGGAATCTCTGGCAAATGGGCAGTTAACCCGCACCTTTTGCAGCTATTCAAGGAGGACATCACCATTTAAGAAGATCTAAACAACTTCTTAAAAAGGCTAATCTTATGTGATAATTTGGTCAGACACCATTAACAATCCCAACACACAGCAGCTGTGTAACACACTCTTAGCTCAAAATTTACATGATCATAGGAATATGTTTTAGAATGCCACTAGCATCTAATCATTATTGAAAAATAAAGGATTTATTCTGCATAATGCAAGGTTAGAATGAAGTAGCTAAAATGTCTCCAATAATACCAAACTAGTATGAAATTTCACGGTGCTTTCTCCGGTCTACAATGTTTTTCAAGTTTTTACTGAATGTAGTTATGCTCTGACTCCAGCACAACCAAGCTGAGACAACGCTGCATTCTTGTGTTACAGATTATCATTTCTGAGAAGCCCGTTTGGAGGTCTAGCAGGGGAGTGTAGCTACTCATACACCCTCGACCCAGGGAATGGTCCTAGGGACGCACGCGGAGTGGCGAGGGAAGAAGGTAGACCCACCTAGCCAGCCAAGTAGTGTAATCAACCCTGGTGATCAATGGTTCGCAGCCAGATGTTGCAGCCAGATCGCTCCAACATCCAAGAGTTATCATTTTTTAAGTGGGAAAAATTCACATAAAAAACCTAACTAATATCAACAAAGCTACTGATAAGAAAACTGTAAGAGATGATCATATCCTAGCGTCATGGTTTCGACCCCGGGCTCTGCAATTAAACTATAAATTTTAATCCTGTTCCTACTACTTACTGGCTGTGTCTCTCAACCCTTCTGCAAGTCACTGTAGCACTTGACTGTGACAATATTTACATTATAGTGTTTCGAAGAATAAATAATCCATGCATCTGGGACGTAATGAGTACTCAATAAATGTTATATTAAAACTTTTCAAATAGAAATGTTCCACTTTTTTGAATATTTGGGATTTCATCAGGATTCAAAATCTTTTGATATTTAGCTAGTGGGATATCTTAGTATGGATAAACAACTACACATGTGTGTATATTTTTTGTTTTTTTTCCTAGTCCTGGGGATAGAACCCAGGGCTTGGCATGCATGCTAGGCAAGCACACCACCACTGAGCTATATTCCCAGCCTAGCTGTATTTGTTTTTTAAAAAAATTTAAACTTATACTCTCACTCACAATACTATATTGGTAAAATTTTATCAATATAGTAATGTAAGCTTAGTATAGAGCCCAACATTTATTTATTTTTTGATAGTAGTATTATTTCTGGATCCCTTTGACCTTCTGTGGCCTTCCACAATGGAGTCCCGGGTTATGCCAAATGGGTAATCTGAAACACTAATAAATAATAAAATACCCTGTAAAACCACACAGAAAGGGGACTGTCTCTACCTCCATGGAAGATCTTCCTTCTGACAGTTAATAACACATGGCCATTTCGAGCAGCAGTGGTCATTAGGTCCAAGACTTGTTTGTGTGACTTCCCTTTAACAGGAATTCCATCGATGCACATCAGTTCATCAGCTGCGCGGAGCCGACCATCCTTCTCAGCTGCTCCCAGGGGAATAATGGCCCCAATGTAGATCTGGTAAGTTAACAATGTGCAGATTGGTCTGTACAGTCTACTGAGATCAGCTGAAGAGTCAAGAGCTTCCTGACTCACCACTGTGCAGATCAACAGATTTCTGAGGTTCATCTATGAAAACTGGCACATTTCAGAAAGATGATACCTTAGAAAATGCCCATGCTCAAAAATGGCACTTCAGATAACCACACTGCATTATGTAATTCTTCTAGATTCTCAGGGTTGAGTACCAAGAAGAAAGTACAATTTAAAAAGCACCACCATGATCTCCATCACTACACTACAGCAAAACAAACTCAGAAAATGTAATTCTGTGTAGCTACTAAAAGTAAAAAAAAAAAAAAAAAAAGTTTGTTCAATGGCCTCAGGAAAGATTTTCTACACATAGTTCACAGCACCTGGGATCATTTTTATGGTTTTACCATCAAATGTGCTAACAGTACAAGCTGAGTATACACTACAGAGAAACAGTTCTTACTCCTAAATCTGAAGGGAACAGGGTGGCCTGAGGGTCACTTGGATCTAGTAGAACAGTTCTGATTCATTCTGCTTACTAGTAATTAAAAGCCCGTAATCAGGCAATCCTGATATGGAGGCTGCTTTCAAAACTACTAAAACCTGACATTTAAGAGAAGAGAAAGGCTGCTCCCAAGTTAAAATAAATTCTTAAAATGTCTAAATGAACACTACAAATATCAGCGAAGTAGGAAAAAACATATATTTAGTCAAAAACAAAGTATCTTATATTTGCACTATATAGGGCCGTATACTTAAGCTTTATGTATCCCTAATGATTATTGCAATTGTAACCAATATGACTAATTAGAACACATTTGTACCATATAAATCAAACAATCTGTTCAAAAACAGAAAAAAGCCTGTCATTTTTTTTTTCCTTTTTGTGGTACTAGAGGTTGAACTCAGGGCCTCTAGCATTCTAGGCAAGTGCTCTACCACTGAGCTACGCTCCAGCCCTTTTCATTTTTTGTTTTGAGACATGGTCTTTCAAAATTGCCAAATTTGGCTTTGAACTTTTTTTTTTTTGAGACAGAGTCTTGCTATGCAGTTCAGGCTGGCCTTGAGCTCACTATGTAGCCCAGGTTGGCCTCAAACTTGCAATGATCCTCCTGCCTCAGCCTCCGAGTGCTGGGATTACAAGGGTGCGCCACCACACCTGGCTTGAATTTATAATCTTCATGCCTCTGCAGATTATAGGCATGAGCCACTGTGCCTGGAAGCCTGGCATTTTTAAAGATTACTGTTATTCACCTAACTTCCAAGAATAATAATGTAGTTATTATTAACTATTCTGTAGTTAAAGTAGAATAATAATTAGTTTTTTCATATTATACAAAAGAAAATGTAAGTACATTCTTAAATTTTACAAAGCACATTACTTGTCATTCAACAACAAGGATAAAACTTAAAAACAAAACCTATTATAGTACATTTGTTCTCTTTCTGTAGGAATCATACAAAAAATTCCAGGCTTTAAATGATTTGCAGCTGGGTGTGGTGGTGCACACCTGTAATCCCAGCACTTGTCTTCCCAGACAAGAAGCCCAAGGCCAGCCTGGGCTTCATAGAAAATTCTGGACTGCACAGCAAGACCTCATCTCAAAAAACCAAAAACTGCAAAACAAAATAACCAAACAAAATATAAAGAAAGAAAAAGCTTTGCAAATGTAACCTTTATGCCTTCTAGTTAGAAATATTAATTATTTCATATTCCTTTAGTTTCATAGCTAACACATGAAATGACAGGCAAAGGAAAGAGCATGAAAATATCAAGTCATTAATAAGATCAGGTGAAATGGGGCCGGTGAGATGGCTCAGCAGCTTAAGCGCCTGCCTTGCAAGCGCGAGGGCCCGAGTTCGACTCCCGGATCCCACATACGGAAAAGGGGCCGGTGATATCGCTCAGCGGCACGGGCGCCTGCTGGCGCGCGAGGTCCTGAGGTTGACCCCCCGGTACCCACACACAAAAAAAAAATAAATAAATAAATAAAAGAGTTCGGATCATTTAAAAAAAAAAAAAAAGATCAGGTGAAATAATATGCACAGGCTCATGCCAAGAGTCTAGGAGCATTTAGAAGATAGAGTGATTATCAAAAGAGGATACTGGATTATAGGCTTCTTAGAGAAGAAAAATATCTTAAGAGTCTGTTTAACAAAGGCAAAGGAAAGAAAAGAATTAAAATAGGTTTTTTCTGGGGATTGATCCCAGGGCCTCATCCATGCTAGGCAAGTGCTCTACCACTGAACTACATCCTCCAGCCCTAAACAGTTTTCTTTCTTTACATAGAGAAGCAAATAATCACTGTCCAACATTACAGCTGACATATTCCATTTTTATATACATATTTCAGCCAAGGCACACTGTATTAACTGAGGGACTAGGATGCTCACAGAAATGTGGTTCTACCTAATATTAATAAAACTGTTAAGAAAAAAAAAAACACTTAAATAGGAAAATCAGGAAACAAAACAAAACAAAAAATCACCATTCACAAATTTTAACATGAACAGCAAAAGTATTTGCACTTACAGATTGGTCAGGTCCATCTCCTCCTAGCACCCTGAAGCCAAATCCTGATTCCTGTTTCCGAAGAAATACATCCAAGTCTTTGGTGTTTGGTGCTATGGAAAACCAGAAAATGTAAAGTAAATGTTTTGATTCATTTTAAAAAGAGAAAAATAAAACAAATTTCAACATTTAGTAGGCTAATACTAGAGAGCAATTCAATAAAGTATATTCTTAGAACTTTTTGATATGTGAAAATTTACACAAGAACATAACACACGCACTAGAAAATTCAACTCTAAATGTTTTGAGTGCTAAACAAAACTGTATCAAGATTGTTTAGGAATACTTCCATGGTCTCAGTATTACACTGCCACTAACTTCTAATGCTGGCCAATCAATTTCACATTATATCTACAATTATCCAATGAATTTGATATTTGATAGATGCAAATGATCTAAGTTAATCTTTGAGGAAGATATAGTACTTTAAATCCTAGAAAAAAAGACCCAATAAAATACCTTATTTCTACTCTCCCTTTACTTTTCAGTGCTAGAAATTGATTCCAGGGAGTGCTCAGCTACATTCCCAGCCCTTTTTATTTTGCGACAAGTCTTGCTAAATTGCCCAGGCTGACCCTGAATTTGTGATCATCCTGCCTCAGCCTCCCAAGTAGCTGCGATTACAGGTGTGCACCACTGTGCCCTGCTTTTATTTCCACTCTTAAGCTAATACATCAGAAAAGTACTTCACATGAACCACCTACTTAGCCTAATTTTACAAAATAATACATGTACACACATACATGTATATATACATACATATACACATGTGTGCATATATACAGTATATTTTTTCTTCTTTTCTTTACGGGGCAGGGTCAGGATCTTGTTATGCAATATAGGTCAGCCTTGAACTTGCCATGAGCCCATGGTAGCCTGGAACTTGATAGCCTACTGCCTCAGCCTCTCAAGTGCTGGGATTGAAGGCATGTGCTACCATGCCCAGCTCTAGTAGTATTTTAAAGGAAAACCAATTAAGGGCTAACACTTCTTATTGGCCCTAACTTCCAGGTGGGGAAACTATGGGCTTAAGTAACTTGCTTAATGTCACACAGTAAATGTTGGAGTTGAGATTTAAATCCAGCTTGATTTCCAGTTTCTAGGCTCTTAATTATACTGTCCTCACAAAGCAGGGTGCATTCTTCAGAAAATTAAGTCAGAAAAATCTATTTCATGACTAAGATTTTATCTCTGAGAAAATATTAACATTATGCACAGGTAAAAGGTATTTACTAGAAAGGGACAAGACAGAAACTGTCAAGGAACTATATACAAAGTGAGAGGCAAGTATGGTGGTACAGGCCTGCCGTCCCAACACTCAGAAGATCAAGGTAGGAGAAGTTTGAGTCCACTTGGACTGCATAGTGAGACCCTAGCTCAAAAAAAAAAAAAAAAAAAAAAAAAAAAAAGAAAAATAGTGAAATCTCTTTTGATAAACATTTCCTACTAGAATCACAGAACTTTAGGGGCTGGGGTATAGTTCAGTGGTAGAGCACACGTTTAGCATGCATGATGCTCTGCGTTCAATCCCCAGCAGTGGGAGTGGTGGGGTTGAGGGAATGGGGGGATGGATCACAGAAGCTTAGAAATAAGAGGAGACTGAGTCAAACTTGTTTTATGAGTGAGGCCCATACTGCAGAGTTTAAATCAGTATTAAGAATAGGGCCGGTGAGATAGCTCAGTGGCACAAGTGCCTGCCTGGCAAACACGAGGTCCTGAGTTCAACTCCCGGAACCCAAATAAAGGAAAAAAAGGGCCGGTGATATTGCTCAGCGGCACGGGTGCCTGCTGGCAAGCGCGAGGTCCTGAGTTCGACTCCCGGTACCCACATTAAAGAAAAAAAAAATATATATATATATCAAGCTATGAATGGTAAGTCTAAAAAGGGATTCTACATAGTTACACTAACTTAAATTATTGCTTTGCTATGCTTACCCTTGGTTTTCATTTTTCTAAATATAGCCTCCAGATATCAAGATAAAGATCTGCAACTAGTTAAATAAGCATGAGGTAAATTAAATATTATGTTTTGTATGTCTTTTTCAAAGTACATACAGATTTATTTTTTTAACAAAAAAATTTTTAAACTAGATCTATTTAAGTTTGCAACTATACATTGGAAAGGATTCACCATTAGTACATAAATAAGTATAAAAATGGATTTCTGCCTTGTGAATTCTCTTTCTTCTTCTCAGCCGGACTCCTCCAAGGAGCTGACTCTGGCTTCCTTTCTAATTTGCATACCCCTCTGTGATCTAGCCTCCTTACTCCTGCCATAAAAACACAAGCCCAGTGGTATTTTCCCTACAGTTAAAACAATTCCATGGCTCTCTATCATTTATGTGACCAACTCCAGCCATCCAGCCCTCCACAATCTGTTTCTACTCTCCTCGCTACCTTCCCTTGCCAGTCATACTCAAGTCAAACTGAACTATCCACTTCATTGCCACACCAGGAAGGCTTATGTGTATTTATCTCTACACTTATTTGATTATACATTAGCCTTTTCCATTTAGATTTAATAATATTTCTGGATGCAAGGCCTACATAACCAATTTATCTCTGTATTCCAATTACCTAATATGATACCTTGTAGACAGCTGGCACTTACTACCCAGTTTTGAAAAAAATGAATGTGTGAACATTGCATACACATGATAGAAGCCCAGAGTGATATATACTGAAATGGGAATGAAGGAATAAATTCTCAGTGTGGTTTTGAAAGATGGGAAGATTCCAGTTTAAGAAAATATCTAAATTTATCTAATTACATGTTCTCCTAAAACATTCTACCACTACTTACGTTTATCTTCATATAAAGTCTTAGATTTCAGGTAGACCTCAGAAGGATCCAATTTCGGGGATCCTGACCTGATAATGCTGGGTGGAAAAGGCATAGGCTGGGGAATGGGCTCATTTATGGTCTCCAAACTTCCTGAATTTTCCTTTTTGTCTGTTTTCTGAAATGGAAAAGGGCCTTTAGTACTTTTTAAAAATAAGATGGTTAATTAATTCATAAAATTGTTGTCTGAACTAGATATGTCAACTGAGTACAGTTGTATAGGTGGCAGGGTCACAACCACAGCCAGTTGGTAGTCTGACAGGAATTTACTTTTCTAGGCATGTATATCTGGTTAAATCATAGTATTTAACTTGAATTAGAACAAAGTTTATAATGATGTCAACTGAAGGGCCTCAATTAGTCCTATGTTTAAGCAATCTTGTCCTTTTCTCTACCACCAGGATATAAACTGACTTTGAGATAAGACAAAGAGGAATATGATACAAGACAGCATTTCTAAGTAAAACAAGGAGACTCAGAAAATACCTCCACAAAATTCTGATACTCATTTCCAACTCACTGAATTTAATTTCCAGTGAAGATGTGTAAGATAATACATTCCTTTTAGGAAAATAGGAGAGGGAGTGTTAACTCTAATTTAGTTTATAAAGATGACACTAAAAACCCTGCTTGGTCATTCCAAATACACGGAGGGAAAACATTCCAGGCCAGGAAACCATTCTGAGAAAGGAAACAGAGTAGCATATTTGGATATTTTTCCTACTCAGATAGAACTTTCCCAAACTAATACTGAAGCAAAATGATTTCTTTAATAATAAATTTTAAAATGTGATCTAATAATTCACCTAAAATATTATTTTGAGACAAGATTATTACTCTGCATTTTTATTAGGACAAGGAGATTATAGACACTGGTAATAAATAGTCAATACTGACTAGAACACAACGGCACCAACTCCTGAGGGCCAGGAGGTCAGCCCCTATAAAGTGGGGGTCAGCTCCTATAAAATGTTGAGTCACACAGAACCCCCTCACCGATCCGGACTCAGGCAAATGTCAGGAAAAGTAAGGACAGCCCTCTCCCCTTCCCCACATGTCCTAGGATTCTGTCAGAGCACTCAGAGGTCACCAAAGCCTTCCATCAAATATAAAGCATCAGGGTCACATGGCTGCAGTAGCCTCTATTATGAACTAGACACGGTGGTGTAGAGATAACGACTGCCTGGGGAAGCAGAGAAAAGTAGAAAAATGCAGAGCAATTTGAACCAAATGGACAAAAGGAATTTCTGTTCACAGTTAACTTAATGGTACAAACAGTCTATAAAAGGGCTGAAGTTGAGTGTTTCTTCCTTTTTGATCTGAACAACAGCAAATTTGCAGAGGATTCTTACTTGGTGGGCTGGAAGGAATTAATACATTTAATGATGGATCACCTTCCTTTTAAGAGTACATGGTTTGTGGTTATGGGAAGCTGTCTTTCAATTCTGAGATGAAAGACTTCAAGGAAAAGAGAACTAAATTAGGATTTTAAAACGTAAATGTCTTTATATCCATATCCATATAATTTGGCTATTTAGTTAGGCAGAAATGTGCACCTACAGTTTCTTCCACAAAAGCACTATTTGATGCACTCATTTTAAAGTTCTTTTTCTTTACGAAAAACTTAAAAAAACTAGGCTACTTAGTTGTTCAGAAGAAGCCAAAGAGGGCACTGTCAAAGGTCTGACAGTATATCACTTTGATATGAGCAAATTTAGCTCAGAAAGCCACAATTATTTTAGAAGATTCTGCTTAGTTCTAAATGTAAGAAGGTCATCTAAATGTAGGCATTTGTAGTCCCCAGGAAGTTACATGCGGCTATCATGTCTTTACATTGGGTACTAGCAAGGAGCTGTAATAGTTTATTATCTGAGAACATTTAGCTACTTATTACCGGGCTCCTCTGAAACACAAAGTAAAAGAATCCTAAGTAAGTTCTTCAATGTGTCATATTTTACTATTTAGAGGACATGATTATTGGTAGTTTGGGCTTCTAGTATTCTTCCAGTAAGTAGCAAGACTTAACTATGTGAGCACATCCCACACAATGGGGCTTTCTACTGCTCCCCTGAGTTTCTGATCCATATCTAGGGCGGCTCGCCTCCAACTGCTCCCAGCATCAGCATAGCCACCGCCACGGGCAGGCTGCTCTTACGCAGGGGAAGGCGGCACCTCTTTGTGGGGGGAAGAAGCATCTGAGGACCGCTGCAATACTCACCATTTTGCCAGTTTTAGTTGGTGAAGGAGGACCTTAAAAAAATGAGCCAAATTTTAAAACATAGTAAACATTTTCAGATCACAAATACTGCTAATGTTTACGATAAAACTAGCTTCAACTTTTAGTGGGCTAGTAAATTCTTTCTCTAAACCTCCTATGTGGGCCGGGGATATAGCTCAGTGGTACAAGCGCCTGCCTGGCAAGCGCAAGGTCCTCAGTTTGATTCCCAGTACCAACAAATAAATAAATAAATAAACGAACAAACCTCCTATGTGCCAGACATTATACAGTACATATATTACATTGCATTTCATTTTTACAACAATCCCCAGGCACAAATGCTATTACCATTTAATAGATAGGTTAACTGACAGCTTCTCTACACCACATAAACAAGGCAGGAAACTGACATCAAACCATCAGACAACAAACCCTGGTCCCTCTGTTATACTTGCTGAAGCCCTGGTAACTCTCCAGTACACAAGACATTTTTACCTGACTGAGCACATTCTACCCTGTCACTCAGAGAATAAGCCCAAACAGTTCAAAGAAATGAAAATAAAGAAAAACTTGCCAATGAAGTTAGAGAGAGCTCATTTGCCTCAAAAAATTGAAAGTAAAAGCCACAGTGATAAAAGAATAAAGAACTAAATTTCATTCTTTAAAACACTAGTCATTCACCAATATGGATCTGAGAAAGGCTATTACCATGGAACTTCACGGTCCTTGGAAATGAATTTACAATATGTGGGAGTGGTTCATGCCAGCTGATGACTTCGAAAAATAAAACTTTCATTTCTCTCACATAAGCACTGTGGGATTTAATTAACACTTATGGGCAGATTCTAGGGCTTAGGATAAAATCTTCATGAGCACAAGCCGTCATGAGTGCCTCTGTGGAACAGGCTAACACACCACCCAAGCTTCACCTGTCCACAGAGATGGTAGCTTTTTCAAAAGCTCTTTTGATGCTTTACAGAGATCCGGATGAAGCACCACTGGTCAATTTCTATTATTATCATCAACAGAGAAAATGAAATTAAGAGGATATACTGCATTTAAAGTAGCACAATATCATGACTCTCCCTAATCATTAAAGCTGTAAATCAGATTTTAAAAAGAATACAGTGGAGAAAGAAATCCATAATGGACACAGATGAAACCACTAATAACTAAAACGTGCTGAAACAGATACTTCTTATGGAAGCAATCAGACAGAAACTTAAGGAAAATGCACACTAACTGCCAGTGAAATCTGCTGGGAAAAAATATTCTGACCTATGATAAAGGGAAATTAGCAAACATAAATGCCTGAATGTGAAGATATTTCCTGGTTGTGCTTATACTCACCTCCTCTTAAGATAAGCAATGGTACATCCGCACCTACTGGAAACTGCTTCAGCACTTCTACCACTTGGAGATGTGTTAAATTCTGCACATTTTGATGGTAAACTTCCTTAATTATATCCCCTTTCTGAAGGCCTTGGCACCACTGGCTATCCAATATCATTTTCACCTTTTGTCCAGTAGGGCTGTCAGCAATTGCAAAGCCAAAGCCTTTAGGGCCCTTAATCAAAGGGATAGTCACTAGTTCTGGCTGGGAGCTGCCTGATGACGCCATGGATGCTCTCTGCTCACTTGGATCAGATGGACCATTGAGGTGATCACTCATCAAGGTGTGTCCTGATTTTCCATTTTGCTCCAGAACCAGTGCTCCTGGCTTACAATCCTGAATAGTCATGCAAGTCTCTCCCTTAGTCAAGGACTGTCCATTGATGACAGGAGTAGCAGCAACAATGTCCACAACAGGATCTTCACTGTCATCAGGAAGTGGATAGCCACGACATAAAGTGAGGTTTACATACTGGTTTACAGGTACTAACTGAAACATCTGAACAACATCTGCATGAGTGTGACCAAGGACACAGTTGCCATTGATGTCTACAATAACATCACCTGATAAAACATAATCATGTTAAAAATATTAAAACCACCAAATCAGTTGATTTTTTGCTGAAAGGCAAAAACAAATTTAGCAACTAAATGTGAATTCCAGAAGTCTCTTATTGTTCATTAACTACTGGAAAGATAAGATTTCTAACACATTCTGTCTTAGAATTTCTCTCTAAAAAGTATATACAAATGTCTAAAATTTTAATTATCTTAACTGCAAAGAGTTTTAACCTCAAGTTTAAGTGAATAATTAAAAAAAAAATCTGCAGGTTTTACTATCAGATTCTGAGTCACACCTAAGTAGCCAAACAAAGCTCAGTACATTTTAGTAGATATTTAGTATACAGAAGAGGAGCAAATTAATTTCACTGGCTACTCGTACAAAAGGCTATCCCTAAATACCACCTTCTTTCTTGATTTTAAGAAGGCACTGATTGCAATGTACTTAAAAATTCATTCTACTATAAGAAATGTAGAACAGGCTAGGCGTGGTGGCATATGCCTGTAATCCCAGCATTCGGGTGGCTGAGGCAGGAGGATTGCCACAAGTTCGAAGCCAGCCTGGGCTGCATAGTGAGTTCAGGGGCAGCCTGAACTACACAGCGAGACCCTGTCTCAAAAAAACAAACAAACAAAAAAAAAAAAAAAAAAAAAAGAAAGAAAGAAAGACATATAGAACTGAAGATGAAAATGTTACCTTAGGATGTATTTTCTTTTATCATTCTCCTTCTTATAAAGATTTTGAATGTATTATAAATCAGATTTTATTTATTTATTTTTTTTTTGTGGGTACCGGGGGGTCGACCTCAGGACCTCGTGCGCCAACAGGCACCCGTGCCGCTGAGCGATATCACCGGCCCCTTTTTCGTATGTGGGTTCCGGGAGTCGAACTCGGGCCGTCGCGCTTGCAAGGCAGGCGCTTACGCCGCTGAGCCATCTCACCGGCCCCTATAAATCAGATTTTAAAAAGTGAAAGCACCAACAAAAAATTCAACAGAATTTATTATTTAAGACAATGGGTTTATTATTTAAGACACTAAAAAGTCAGCTAAATTAATCTTTACAAAATTTGGTTTTACTGGAGTATTATGAACACTTGGGTTGCAGAATTACTACCACTGAATTCATCAGCTGGCTTTTTAACACACCACTGAATTTAAAAATTTGTCTTCTGTTATCTCATACATTTGAGGCTTTTATTTGAATATGATTATTTTAAAAATTACTGACCAATAAAGATGCTTTGTTCCTGATTGCATGTTGGTTTCCTTTTTAAAAAAAGTCAACATGAATGGTGTTAAAAACAAAAGTTAGCCTGTGGAAATTTGTTTCATAATCCAAAATGTAGAAACTAGACCACCCAGAAGCAAAGTTTTTGACTTTTCCTCCCCTGGTAAGGCTCCCAAATTTTCGCTGAACTGCTATGCATATTAGATAATTGTTCTAGGCAAATCTGAAACTATATTATGAAATCCTGACTGCATATATATAATAGCTATGAGATTTGTTTCATGGACGAAATGTAAAAAGGTCAGAACTGAGAACTTAAAAAGAAAAAATTCTTATTTGTTTGTTTGTATTGAATCCAAGACCTTCACACTGATCAACATCTCCAGGCCTTATTTTTATTTTGAGACAAGGTCTTGTTAAGTCACTAAGTTGCCCATGCTAGGCTTAAACTAGCAATCTTCCTGCCTCAGCATCTCAGAATGCTTGGATTACAGGTGTGTACCACCACATCTGGCTCTATTAATATTAACCTCTAGGGATTATTAATTTTATAAATAGTAAAAATTTTTATTTATACTATAAATATACCTATTGATTATTTGTAAATTTCCTTGTTGTAAGTTTCTATCAACTCATTGGAAAAATGTAAGATGAGAGATCCATATATTAATTGAAAATAACAGTATCTGTGTCACAAAGTACTATGATAACCCTAGCACGGTGGTACAGGCCTATAATCCTTGCTCCTCTAAAGACTGAGACAGGAGGATACAATGTTTTGAGGCTAGCCTGGGCAACTTAGAAAGACTTTGTCTTAAAAAAAAAAAAAAAAAAAAAACCAGGGGAAGGGACTGGGCCTGTAGCTCAGTGGTAGATCATTTGCCTAGCATGCACAAGGCCCTGGATTCAATCCCCAATACAGTGTAGGGAACAGAAGGGAAGGGAAGGGAAGGGAAGAAGGGAAGAAGGATAGGGAGAGGAGAAAAGGAGGGAGGGAAAAGAAGAGCTGGTTGTCCTGGCATACACCTATAATACCAGGATTTGAGAGGCTGAGGCAGGAAGATCTGAAGACAGGCAAACCTGGGCAACTCAGCAAGACCCTATCTCAAAAAACCCAAAACAAACAAAAAAGTGCCATGACAATAGAACCATTCAAATGTGAATCTATATTATGTGGTATGTGAGAGAACAGAGGATTTGAAAAGCCTAGCAAACACTGAAAGTAGCAACTCTCATAGAGCACTGAATTTCTGCTGCAAAAAAGTGCTTAACCCTGTTCAGGGCTCAGTAACTTGCCTTGAACCTCCCCTGAGCTCCCACAGACACTGTCACTGCCACAAACACTGTCAGCCATATGAAAATATCCAACAATTACCAAGTCAAGATTTTGGGTAAACTATATAGAAGACAACTTAAGTTTATAAAAAGTAAAAAAGGTAACACTTATGCCTATACTTTTAACACAGACATTAAATTTTACTTACAATCCGTAAGACTAAGGAAACAAAAAATCTTAGGAAAAAACTACAGGCTAGGACAGTTGGTTAGCACTATAAATATCATATTGGGCTGTTTTTCAAAAAAGATTATAACCAAAGGTTAGATAGCTCCAAAAGTACTCTACCTAACCAAAGAGTATCAGACAAGTGGTCTTCTGAGGTGGTTAATACAGTTTTAGTTTTGTACATCCAAGGGATT
The DNA here is from genome assembly GCA_028451465.1 of Erethizon dorsatum. Lineage (NCBI taxonomy): Eukaryota > Metazoa > Chordata > Mammalia > Rodentia > Erethizontidae > Erethizon > Erethizon dorsatum. The sequence continues at coordinate 82,145,502 of CM051829.1, forward strand.
ATCTAAAAATTATACAAAGTATTCAAAAATGAATAAATTCAGTATGTTTTCTCTAATAGTTTCTGCTTCATTGTAAAAATGACCCTTTCTCAAGCTAGCATACACTTAATTTTAAGGATAAGCTGTTTTAATACAGAAGACTCTGCAGTTACATAATTTATTCTCTTTATACAGGCATACATAAAACATCTTTCTTATCATTTTTGTTATAGTATCACTACTCTTTAGTAATTCTGAAAAACTTGTTACCTGGTGCAATTTTCCCATCCTGAGCTGCAGGGCCATCTTTCAGCACGTTTTTCACCTGTAGGAACTCATCAGGCCTATCTCCACCAATAATGGTAAAACCAAATCCCATTGTGCTTTTTTTCAGTGAGGCTCTAACAAGGACACCTTTAAGTTGGGATGGATCTCGAGTAAAGTGTGATTTTTCCACATCTGAGCCAAAATAAAAAGTGGGTTTGACAACAAAAACAATTATAAGGAGTACAGCCCACAAAGCCAACCTGTTTATCCTCAAAAAAAAGAAACCCTAAAAGGGAAGAAAATCAGAGAGAATCTGATGATGCAGAACAGTTAGAATTTAAGCTCATAAACTAAATCACTGAAAAGTACTTAGCTAATGAATCACCTCTATAGGACTCTTTCGTGTCATTTGAAAGGTAGAAGCACCTCCTTTCTCTCCTCATTGCTTTGTTCTTACTTTCTCCCACCCCTCAGTCCATTTCAGTTGCCCCCCCATGTTCATGGTTTCACTTCATCATCCCATCAACTGCAGTCAACTGCAGTCCAAAATTCTTTTTTTGCATTTCAATAATTTTATTAAAAGGTATATCTCTTAGTACCAAACATAATAGTAGTACCAAACATAATCTGCCAACTCAAAATTAATACTGATGTTTTCAAAATATTGAAATATATCAGCCTTTTGGTAAAACTGAAGTTATCCGTAAAACACGGTTTACAAAAAGTTAAAGGCTTAAATGAATCTTGAATGGAAAATTCCAGAAACACACACTTCATGAGTTTTAAATACCATGCTGTTTTGAGTAGTGTGATAAAATCTTGTGCCATCCCACTCTGTTCTACTTGGGACATGAATCACCCTTTTGTCGATGCTGTATATACTCCTGTTGTTTAGTCTAGTCGTTTGCTAGCTGTCTGGGTTATCAGATCAACTCTTGTGCTATCCTGGTGCTTGTATTCAAGTAACATTTGTTTCACTTAATAATGGCCCTAAAGTACAAGAATAGTGATGCCAAGGAGAAGCCATAAAGAGCTTCCTTTAAGTGAAGAAGTGAAAGTTTATCATAGGTGTTGTTATGATTTGGATCTCATATAAATGTCCCTCCCAAAGCTTGTGTGGGGAAGATTTGGCCTCCAGCTGATGGTGCTATTGGGAGGCAGTGGAACCTTTAGGAGGTGAGGCCTAGCTGAGGAAGTGCATCCTTGCGGGTGTGCTCTTGAAGGAGATATGGGGAGACTGACCCCATCGTCACTTGTTGCTTCCTGGCCACCGTGAGGAGCAGCTTTGGCTTACCTCATGCTCCCAGCCATGATGTTCTGCCACGCCACAGGCCCAAAATGATGGGGCCACGTGGCCATGCACTGAAATCTCTAAAGCCTCTGAAACTAGGAGCCAAACTAAGCCTTTACTCCTTTAAGTTGATTTTCTCAGGGACTTTGTCACAGTGAGAAAGGTGAAATTTTGGTACTACTAATGATTTCAAGCATTCGCTGAGGGTTTTAAATGTATCCCTAGCAGATAAGGGATGACTGCTGTACAGTTCTATTAATAACAATGAAAGCTATCATTTATCAGTCACCATATGTCAGATACAATTGTAAGTACTTTATATGTATTAATTCACATAGTCATCATAACTACCTCAAGAGGTGGGTACTATTATTATTCCTATTTTTATAGATGAGAAAATACAGGCAAAAAGATTTTAGGAAACTAAAATAGATGAGATGCAAACTTGCTTCTACACCTGCACATCTACCACTCTTCTAGAATGGCACCAGTTATCACGTATTATAACCAGCAGTTTCCTACATTAGACTGTGATCTCTTTAAGGGCAAAACTTGTCTTAATCTCAATCATTTTGAATATCCAATGACTAGCAAATCACTGGGCACATAGTAGGTGCTCAAAAGTATTTGTTAAACTCAAATTGTTTGCAGAATTTAAGGGAGGGATCTATATTTTAGAAAAGTAGTTGTAAGAAAAAACTATTTTTCTCATAGGCAACAGAAGTGGGAGGTCTAGTGGATTACTGCAATATGAGCAAACAGATCCCTGGTCACTGATGACAGATGGAAGGATGTGAGTAAAGTATGAGAACTTCCTGGGCAGCTTTTTCAAAATATGTATGATTGGGATCAGCAAAACTTCGTGTATTTAAAAATGTTTCTGATATTACTAATACCTACCATCCTACTGGACACTCAGGATGTAGGCAAATAATGTGGTGCATTTATTTGTTATTAATACTGGTTAATGTAGAATCCTGAATGGTACAGGCATTAGACTTAATTAACTTGGGAGAAGGCATAATGAACTAGAGATTTAATATAGAGCCTGACCTTAAAACATAAAGAAACAATTTTCAAAACCAAACTTCAAATTCATTTTAAAAAGCTTCCCAATTTTTCTCCCAATAATTTCATATTTTTATACTATCATGAGAAAAATCTCAGTAATCTCACAATGTTCAGATGTGGTATTAGGATTATTCATATCTTTACAGTGGCAAAAATTAGATACTGTCTGTTGAATTTTAAAGTCCCAACAGTAAAAAGTTCAAACTTACTTTCATTAATTCATCACACAAATTTCACAATTTATTCTTAGAGAAAAGATCAAACAAAAAGTTCTACCTGGTTTTGAAGACCCAATTTCAGCCTGTCCTAACTGCTTTTTCCTTTTGGCTTCCTCCACTGGATTTTCAAACTGGGTTTTCTGGTTAAGGTGGCTGTAAAATATAGAAAATATGCACTTTAGATTCAGATAAAAGAGTTACATATTTTTACATAAACTCATACCATTCCATCACCACAAGCTGAGGGATCAATATGTATCTTTAGACTATGGGACACAAAGAAACTGACGAGAGATAGTAGGAGGCCCACAGAAGATGCCTAGAAGTCAAAGCTGCTGAAACTTATGATATTGCACTTCATATAGCTTTTCATAAACCTACCATGTGTAGCAGGCAACAGTTTTCAAAACTATAGAAACTCTCTTATTTGATGCAATTGCAAGTGTCCGTAATTACTTGGTAAAAAATTTTTTTTAATGGCAGTTAATGTTAGAAGCGTTTTAAGTTTCTCTAAAATAAGGCAAGCTATAAAGATACTTTTGAAATCTGAGTATGGAACTCTTCTAGAATACTATTTTTCCACTGCCTTGCCCACATCAATTCAGCAGAAACCAAGGAAGTGACTTTCTTGGGACTGGAGATATAGCTCAGCGGTACAGTGTTTCCCTATAAAGCCCTGGATTTCATCCGCTACACACACTCCCTCCAACCCCAGTGACTTTCTTTTATTACATTGTGTTATAGAACAACTCCTTCTTTACATTTAATTTCTTCATAAATATATAATAATTAAATTACTATATAAGCAGAGGGTTTAACTGGCACTTATAACTGGGAATACTCACAACTGATTCTTGGAAACCACAGAATTCTGAGGAGGCAAAGCAGACGATTGGGGGGAGACGAGAGGGTAGAGGTGGTTAGCCAGGTGCACCAAAGGGCAACTGTATGCTTTACACAGGGAATACAGCATTGCTATTCTGGCAAGTTAGTCAGGTGACAGCTGGTTAAAAATACAACTGTTGTTGTTGTTTTTAAGTTTAAAACCATGACTAGGTCAAGTACAGAATCAATGCAAATCATATTCTAGCATTTCCATAGTACAAATATATTTCAGACAAATAATGTTTTCCAGTAAAATCTACTTCAATAAGAAATAGCATTAGTTAACGCCAAGAATTAAACACCAAATCATGAGAATTTCAGGATATAATTGTCTTTAAATAAGCTGAATATTACAAAACCTATATGTAAGTAGTCACTCAAATCGAATGTTTACTTTGTCATTTAGTGGTAATGGTGGAGAAAAGGGCAGCAAGGACAAAAACAAATAATCCTTATAACTAGGAATGTTAGCTTTCTCTGTCATAGGCTTCTACTGAATATTAACTTCACAACAAATGTGGCTAGCTTCAAATACGGCAAGGTTCACTTGACGTTCTTTTAGTAGGGGCACCTTCTCCATTGAGTTTTAACTGTTTAACCCCCTGTGTAAAATAAAAATGTTAAGTACCACTTAAATAGGCACTGACATTTTATGTATTCTCAAGGAAAACAACAACAACTAAAAACTGACACCCAGAAAAGAAGAAACATGTTTAGAAAGAACCTTGGCTCCCTTTAATGTCATCAGCTAGCATGACTCACTATGCCACCCAGGCATTAGACATAAAAAGTAGTAATTTGTATTTACATCCTTTGCAGTGTGTGGGAGAAGACAGTAGAAGTATGGAAATGAAAAATCCTTTTCCTGAAAATTTTTTGACAAAAGAATATGATTTAGTGAAGGAAGTAATTACATCTGTTACCCTAGACTAGATTAAAATGTCACTCTCCAAAGTAAAACAAATAAAAAAGTGAAAGTACTCTCCCTTTCATTTAGTTACTTATATTCTCATATTGCTAAGCTGTAAAAGATTGTTTACTATATGTAACTAGCCCTGGAGTGAGAGATACTCTGTAAGATAGCATCTCCACAAGTAAGATAAGACAATATTTACAGGTTATCAGGAAAGCTAAACAAGGGCACCAAGAAAGCACGCTTAAATATATAAGATATAATTTAGAATGTCACCTGTATTACAATTTTGTGTTTCATATCTAGATTTTAAAAATTCATCTCAACAAATTCATGAAGAATCTGAGGTATGAAACTAGATGTATATTTTAACTTAGTCACCTAAGCATATCGAGACCTTTATTAAAATACAATCAAGATAACATTTCTAAATATACAAGTATTTTTATAAAAGGCTACCATTAAATTCTTGAACAGTTTTACTTTCAAAATTAACCAATCCATTTCAGAATCTCAGCCTCTAAAATAAATATTCACAAAGAAAAACTGCCATTGCAGTTGGTGTTACTACTACAAGGCTCTTGCCAAAACAATCATTGTGCCATCTGGTCTGACAAACTAAGAGCCAAAGAGTAGCCATTCAAGTAACAGCTTTTTATCTCCATCACTAAACTCACTGCAGCTTACTACAGCTGAAATTCAAAACCTAGCTAATCTGGGAATCAAGCCACACTCCACAGCTCAGCCAACTCCATACTAATGTGCACGCTGAGTGCAGTCTGCTCTTCCTTAATCTAATAAATTATCCCCATGTAAATGAGCTCGTTCTGGGAACAGTTGTACAAAACCACAGCGCTGCTGTTGTTCTTGCTTCTTTTTTTTTGGTACTGGGAATTGAACTCATGACCTCACGCTTGCCGGGCAGGCACTGTGCCGCTGAGCCATATCCCTGGCTCTGTTCTTGTTTCTAATTCAGGCTGTTTCATGCACCTCCATGACAACTGGGAGCAGGTCCCTCCAGGATTTGTCCAAAAGTTGCTTCAATATTATGTCTTTGCTTAATGGGAATCAGATCATTCAGCTCCAGATCTTATAACAAGCAAATGATTTTCACCTCTTGACCATGTATTCAAATTTACTTGGAATGGGTAATAATGAGAATCATTATCTCAGAAATGTTCAGCAGTGTCAACGGCAAGTAACAGTTGGTTGAAACCCAATTCAAAATAAGCTAAAATACAAGAGGAAGAAAAAAATCCCAGAAAACTTTCTCAGTTGGCCTCCAACTATTCCTTTGACTTGTAAAACAGTGCCTTAGGAAAAAACTAACAGAAGAGCTGCTATAGACAGTACTTTTCACATCACATTTCATCAGTATCAGCAACATATTAAATAACACAATGAAAATAAAATTACCATAGCCTTTCAAAGCAACCAAAACATGCAAACTATTAAGTTATATACCTAAGGGTCAATCTAACTGAGCTGTTTCCTTAGAATATACATTGGATTTTTTTTTTTTTTTTTTGTGGGTACCAGGGGTCGACCTCAGGACCTTGCGCGCCAGCAGGTGCCCATGCTGCTGAGCGATATCACCGGCCCTTTTTTCGTATGTGGGTTTCGGGAGTCGAACTCGGGCCCTTGCGCTTGCCAGGCAGGTGCTTATGCCGCTGAGCCATCTCACCGGCCCATATACATTGGATTTTAACAAGCTATTCCAAAAATCTCTCTAACCACAGTGACTCATATTAAAGGCCATAACAGGAGTCAGAGATGCTAACTTTAGGAATAATTACCATGAAATATCATTGGTTTATGACACAAGTATTGAAAAATTAATAAGCAATTATAAAAATAGAAGATCATTATATCTGCTATTTTTCTAGATAAAAACATCATTTTGCCTTTGCTATCTAAGCCTTAAGTAGCAATGTTTTTGATACAATCATTTGTGTGGCACTAGCCACCTGAGGTCAAAACTCTATCCACAGCATCTGGAAAGAAGGGGATTCCAATGGCTGTTAACAATGTAACAACTGTATAAAGAAAAAAAGAAAAATCAGATGTGACACTGGCCTAGTTTCTCTGGCTAGGACAAAACAGGTATTTGGTGCTCCTCTCTGACATATATTTATACTTAAATTTAACCATAACAGCTGCATAAGAAGCAACTTTTCCCCTCCCCATACTAAATTTTCCTTGATTAACTCCTTAAAAAAGAACATAACTTTAACTCACTTTCTTTCTTTCTTTCTCTTTCCCTCCCTCTCTCTCTCTCTTTTCCCTTTTTGTGAGACAGGGTTTTTGCTATGCAGTTCAGGCTGGTCTTGAACTCACGATGTAGCACAGGCTGGCATTAAATTTGTGGCAATCCTCCTGCCTCACTCTCTCATGTGCTGAGATTACAGATGTGCACCACCATGCCTGGCTTCAAGAACATACCTTTAATCTCATATTTCAAAATTTTATACTTTTAAAGTCCTTAATTGTTTTCATTAGAATACATATACTGGTGGTACTGGAAGCAACCTCAAAGAGTTTATCTATACAAGAGCTGGGCATGGTGGTGCAAGCCTGTAAACCCAGCACTTGGGAGGCTGAGGCAGGAGGATCGCCACGAGTTTGAAGCCATCCTGGTGTACACATTTGGGCTATGAGTTCAAGGCCAGCCTGAACTACATACATAGTGAGATCCTGTTTTAAATGGAAAAAAAAAAAGAGAGTTCACTTATCCAGTGCCTATGTCAGTTTTCCATCTACTGTCTTTCTCCTTAAAAGCTACGGTAGCAAGGATATCATCTCTATCCATTAGTCCCCTAGTCACCTTCCCTCTTCCTTTATTTGAGATGGGGTCTTGCCATGTTACCCTGGGCTCAAGCAATCCTCCCGCCTCAACTTCCCAGGTAGCTGGGACTATGGGTGGGTGCCAGGCTCTTCTCTTTATTTTCTGTATTTAGAAATTCAAGGCCAGCTTTTGGGAAGTTCAAAGGCAGTAAAGTAGGCATCTGCTGCCTGTACCTTCTCTTTTCTCTGTTTGAAAATGTCTCAAGCTAGATGACAGAAGCATAAAGTGTCATAACTAGTATCCCCCAACGCTGTATGCTCAAAGGAAAACCTTTGGGAGAATATAATTGAGGCAAGAAACTTACTCAACATAGTATGTGCCATACTGAGGGTCTTCTATTTTCTCCCAGCCATAAGGAAGCTCTGTAAATAAAGAAAATTTAGTGAACCACCAGATTCAAAACCAACAATAAAGAATTCATTAACAAGGGAATTTGTTTTATTATACAAATACTTGGGAGTCAGAAAGCCGAAGCTCATTTTCAAAGAACAAACACAGTTTAAGTCTGAGTGGCTTCTTCAACAGGCAAGGTTTATCTAAGTAGGTAATTAGAATCCTACAACAAAAGCTGATATTAAACTAAAAAGTGTTTATCTGAATCATAAGACATAAAATACTATTAAAAATCACTGTAAATATTTTAAAGAAGTTTGGTAATACTGGCATGAGACACATTTAATCTGTAGCCCAATACAAGAAGCAGCTGCTTGTTAAAATTTTTTCCTATTATACATAATCATTTCTCTTATTACATTCTGACCTGCTTCTCAAAGGAAGGCCCACCCTTGGTTTTTTACCATTTCAAGCAGGCAATCTGAATTTATTTAAAACCCAAGGAAGTATCTATTTTTCTTTACCTTAGCTTGACCTCAGCATCTGGAAGAAAACTAATTTAACGATCACAATGTCTTGTGTGATGTGTATCTATGTAATCTGTATTAATGCTAATAAATAAATATCTTACATAGCATTATTATAAATTACTCCAAGTAACTGACATAAAATATAATGAGAAAAGCTGAAGGTAGTTGAATTTAAGATAGTCGAAAGAAAAAAATTTCTGACCTTTCCGACATAAACTGACTCTATCAAGAAAGAATCCTCTTTTCCTTCCCCCTTTGACTGCATTCCTTGAAAAGTTAAGGTTTATGAAGAGCCATCTTATTAGTCAGACACGGATTAAACCGGCAGGAATGTTCCAGCGGGTGGTTGTAGTGCTATCAATTATATGAGTTGAGCAAGAAGGAACTTTTTAAAAACCTACAGATGTACACTATGGTGTTCTATACTTTTATTTTCAGTTCCTTTACAGTGCTTCTGCTATGCTGAAAAATATACAAATGGAGTATGCTGGACAGCAAACAGGTTTATAATAGATGAAAAGACTTCACTAACCTTCTATCATTGAGCCTCAGTTGTGACATATTAACTTTTTAAGTCAGAATTCCACTATAATGAAATTGTCAAGCTACCAAAACTGTTTTACTCAAATACAATTATTATCCTTCATTCAGAATAAAAGAAAACAGATGACTAGCCTCTTAAAAATTCTGAATTACCCTCATTCCCTTTCTCCAGCACTCTTGCTTTTGCATGTATGTGTGTGTATTAGTTGGGGGTTTCACTGCTTGATAAGTTTTTGTGGGTTCCTTTTGAAGGACCTGGCTGAAATGTCTGAGGTGGAAAAGACAAAAATAGTGGAACTAAGAAAACTGAAAAATGTAAAACAGAAAAAAAATACGAAGATACACTTCAGTTCACTTTGATTATCTGCAGCTACAAAGCAAATGACCATCAGCTAAGTAGGTGTAAATCTTTTTTACCAAATAACTGTTATAACAATAAAGATATTTTTTGGATTGTATCTATAAAAAGGTGCAATAATATTACCAAATATTATCATTATTGATCTTCTACAAAAGAGATTTATTTTCTTTATTAGAATTTTCTTGAAATAGCATGGGAACTGAATGGTGATGAGTAGGAGGAATTGTACAGCTACACCACTATTTTATCTATGCTTTTTCTTTAGGATGGGTTGCAGAAGTGAAGGAACCACAGCTGAAACAGTACATTTAATATTTGAAACATTTGTGATATTTACTCAAAAGGATTTACTAATAATTAATAAAGATAAAAGATCAATATAAATACATTTCAGAGTTAAGGTGAAGTTGATTTAGCATTATAGTTAACACTTAAAGCAATTAGCAACTAATACATCAGGTATAACCTCTATATAGGAGAGCAAACAAATATGGCAATTTATCATCTGAGTTACTTTTAGTAATTTTAAACCCTCACTGCTGATATTATTCACAGTGTTTTGTGGGGTACCTTTTAAAATGCAGGTAATAAAAGCAAGACTAAAATACCGAGCAATTTTATAAACTACATATGTATCTGGTGAACCAATTCATTCACTCATTTCCTTCCTTCATTTTCTCTCTTCTCTTTCTTCCTTCTTCTTCCCTATGCAGCAATGAAAGTTAGAAAACCAACACAGGTCTTTATCTCAAAGACTTCATAGTCTAGATAGGAAGAAAAAAAGAGACAAAGGACAAGATAAAGATAAACTTTCTGGAGTGAGGAAGAATGACACCAGCTGTCTGGTAAGGCTGCCTATCAAGAAAATCTTTGAAAGAAGTTGTTGGAACTCAGTTAGGACAAGGGCATTGAGGTGTTAATGCCTGGCATTTTCATAATTACAAATAATTTGGTAGACTGGAGTGAGAGATGAATCTTATAATCAAGTCCCAAATTACAACAATCCCTAGAATGCCAGGTTAAGAAATTTGATTTTGGGCCCGTGAGATGGCTCAGCGGTATAAACACTTGCCTGGTAAGCGCGAGGTCCTGAGTTCGACTCCTGGTACCCACATAAAGGAAAAAAAGGGGCCAGTGATATCGCTCAGTGGCACAAGCGCCTGCTGGCAAGTGCGAGGTCCTGAGTTCGACTCCCGGTACCCACGTTAAAAAAAAGAAAAAAAAAAAGAAATTTGATTTTTATTTTGATGATGACAGAACTGAATAAGCTGGACTGTAATATGATTAAATTTATATATGAAAAAAATTATGAGCATCAGTAATAGAGATGACATAGAAGGTATGAACTGAGAATAGAAGGTGTGGAGACAAGTAAAACATTAATAGACTAGATAAGAATTAAGGAGAGTGTAACTATGGCAGTGGTAGTAGGAATGGTGAGATGGAACGATAATAAAGATAAATAAGGTAAAGTAATATGATTTAATGATAACTATGGGGATTAAGGGAGGAAAAAGGGAAGGAGGCTAAGACCATTTCTAAGTATTCAGCTCTTCTGGAATAAAAATGATATATAATCAAATATTTATTGACTTTCTAATATGAAAATGGCTGTGGAAGTAAAAAGTGAATTAATTAGGATTTGAGGAAGTTAGGAAACAAACAATACATCAAAAGTGCCTAATACATTGCCAAGCACCGATGTGTACTCAAGAAATGGCAGATGGCGCCCAGGGTGGTGACACACGCCTATAATCCCAGCACTCGGGAGGTTGAGGCAGGAGGATTGCCACGAATTCAAATTCAGCCTGAGCTACATAAGTGAGTTCAAGGCCAGCCTGCACTACATAGCAAGATCCTGGCTTGCAAAAAAAAAAAAAAAAAAAAAAGGCATGTGTCAAAGGAGATAGATATGAAGGGCATGATCAGCACTAACAAATGCTTTGCATCAGGTCTTTGGTAACTTTAGAAAGCCCTGAAAAGGTAGGGGCAAAGGTAAGAATACTGCTGTCACTGAAGAGTAAAACAGAAAGTTGAATCCTTAAGAAGAGATGACTTTTTTTTAAACTTAGTTGTGAAAAAAATCATGTAGGAATTATGGGGAAGACCAAGGCCAAGAGAAATGTGTTTACTGTATTTATTTTTGAGATAAGAAAGACCTACTCTAACCAACCATCTTTCCCTGCGTTAAAAGCTGAACAATCCCCAAAAACATTGATTCAAAAGGCAAAACTATTTTTGGCATATCAAGCAGCTGGCTGGTTCTATGCCCAAGAATTTATCCTCCTTTCTTCTCTCTTCCTAAAATAGGATTTTTCTTATTTAAATGTATGAATTAGAATTGCTTTCTAATAGTGGAGCTCTATTCAGTTGGTAATTTTCTTTTATCATTCTCTAAGCTCCAAAATGACATCAACATTCAATATACTTAAAAGCTGCCTTTAGTAAAAATTTAATCTTTCTTTCATAGAGAAATGGGATGGATTGAGAGTAGAATGGATTCCTGATGCTGTATTTTTAAGATAACTACTTAAACCAAAACACTAATTATTTTATTTGAATGGAAGATAAATATGTACATCAATTAAACCATCAGATACAGTATAAACACATAGTTGGGTTCTGAATATCAGAAGACTGGGAAAGAAAGGCCAAATTTTATAGCCTGAAAGGTCTTCCTAGAAAATCTTAATGTTTAACAGAATATTGTTTAAACAAAATATTGTTTAATATTTTAAAATATAAAATTCTTAAAAATAAATAAAAATAAAATTCATTCAAAATATCATTGTCTTTTCAGTATCTACTCTGCAAAGCATGAGGGAGAATATCACCAGAAGCCATTCATAGTCTATCCTGAAAACAGACTATTATGGGGCTACTGTCTCCCAATTGAGGGGGAGACGAAGTGTACAGAGAACATGGTAAAGGTTGGCTGAGCATAAAACAAAAAGGCTCAAGGTTCCACTTGAGGTTTCCCTACCAGATCAAGTACAGGCAATCTTAAGAAGGGCGTACTCAGTTGTGGGGATGGGAGAGAGAGCCCTTAAGGAGTTAAGACTATTGCTGAGTAAGAAGCTAGGGCCTGCCTAGAACTGGCTGGGGAAGGAGGCTGACAAGATCCTAGAACATGTGTGCAGAACAGTTCTCAGAGCCCTGCATGTGAACTTCTCATGAGAACTTGAGAAGGTTTCTCATAGTATGACCTGGGTGTGATATCAGTGTGGGAAATATGAAAAAGAGACAATCGCCATTAAGAGCTCACTGTAACATCCGCGGAAGAGGGGTCCGAGAAGGGAGACGCTCCAAGAACCACACAGGCTCTTATGTAAAAAGCACGGGGTTTATTGAAAGGCTACACTAGCATAGGGTCACCCAGCGAATGTGCTAAGGAGACCCTGAAGGGCAGGAGCAAGGGGTTTCTATAGGGTTGGGTATGGTAATGAGGGATAGGCAAGCGAAGTTTTACAGAAGCCAATCGCAAAGAGTTAAAGGGTAATTAATACATTCATTGGTTACTTAGGGGAACCTATAGATAGGGGAGCTTAGCAAATGGGCAACCAATCAGTTTGGAGGAAAGGCTAACAAAGGAGACAAAGGAGCCCCGGGCGCGGGAATGTAGCCCGTGCGCGGGCTTGGCAACCAGCCAAGTCACATGATTTCCAGGAATTTGCCCTGAGGTAGGGAAACAGAAACTTAATCTAATAGGTTAGAGTCTAATAGGGTAGAGCCCAATAAGTTAGAGCCCTAATGGCCATCGCATAGTTCGGCCTAACACATCAGAATTACAACTTGTATAACTTTTATATGAATCTTTCAACAAACATAACTTTATGTCACATCAAACTTCACACTCACTACTGTGCCTCCTCACAGCCCACACTATAGTGATGATGACCTTTTAGAGACGAGTGCCCAAGCTGCAACCCAAAACCCACTTATTTACTGCAAAGTTCCAACCCTACAATTAAACCTGAACACTGAGATTTTAGTTTAGAAAAAACAACTCATACATTAACATCTTTTGTCTTAAAAGAAAAACAACACATGTGCCATAGGATCTCCACCACTGCATGGTATTTTTATTTTTATTTTTCCTCCCTTTTTACTTGGCCCAAACTCCCTCTGCAGAGCCCATTTTTTTCTTACCCCTCTGCTTTTTTCCTACCTTTAGTAAATGTGAAGCCTTGCCAATGTTTATGCTTGCTTCGTTCAATTCTTCATTTGGGACAGAAAGGACCTAGAAATCACCTCTAGGAGGAGACTCCAGCACCCCAGAATCTGGTAATATTGCTAGAATATTGAATGCAATTTTGTTTATTTTATCTTAAGAAAGATATAATTATGATCATATTATATATCATACACTTTTGAGAATAAAGGGGGACCCTATTCATAATTATGCTGGCATAACAGGAATAAGCTCATTAGTTCAGGGCCAGTGAAGACATATGGTCACCCCTAATGTAAAGAGCATTAGGGGGACATGCTCATTTTCATTCTTCAAATTCCATAGAAGAGAAAAGATGGGAGGAACATTTCCAGTTTCCCTGAGCCCCCTCAATTTCTTCCCTAAGGAATCTCATCTGACTGGTGAGTTTTATAGTACAAACACATTATGCTTGGTGCAGGAGTCTCGCTGTTTTAGATGCCTGCCTGCAGAGGTGCATTCTGGTCTCTCCTCTACAAAGCCTGTCTCCTAGGAGGAGGCCTGTGGCTCAAGAGAGGCCAGGGATTGAGCATTTAACTCTGCTCCTGTAGGGGTAAAGTATCAGTAGGCCCATACAGATGCATGGCTAAAGCCACAGTCACTCATCACCTGGCATTCTGACCTTATCTGTTTGTCTTCTGTGTCTTCTCTCTTGTCTACAAACTAGTAAATGAAGACAGGTTTATTATTTATTGCTCCTCCCCAAATTTTACAGACCTAAAAAATATTTCCAAGAAAGATGAACAATTTAATCTGGAGGCCAGAGTAGATTCTTTCTTTCCTTAATCTCCCCTTCCTCCTGTCTCTTGCCTTATTCTCTCCCTATTTCTCTTTTTCCTAACGCTTAAGTCTCTAGTAAGGGATCTATACAGGTAAATAAGACAAAGTTACTATTCTTAAAGTGTGTTACCAGCTACAATACAACTGCTCCACTAGAGGTAGTCATGTTGTTATTGGGCACAGAGAACACCTAATTCTGAGCAAATGAGGAGGCTACAAAGAAATTATACTTTAGATGTGAGTTAAGAAGAATAAGTGGTATGAGCCAGGTGGGTACAGGAACAAGGTTGGTTCCTGGCAGAAGAAACTGACATATGTATGACAAAGGCAAAGAGAAAACTATGTCATATTTATGCCATAAAAATACTCTGAAAAGGAATTATAAGATATGGTCGAATTATTAAAAAAATCTTTAATACTTTACCAAGGAGTCTAGGCTTATTCTGCTGACCATGTGGAACAAGTGAAGAGAGAGTGTGATATTTTAGAAAGATTAAATTTAGCAGTGTTAGGCTAAATGTCTCCAAGGTTTTCTGATCATATAGCCTTCTCGGTAAAAAAAATCTGAACATGGCCAAGCGTGGCAGTACACACCTGTAATCCCAGCATTCATGAGACTGAGGCAGGAGTGCCATGAGTTTAAGGCCAGCCTGGACTACACAGTGAGACCCTATCTCAAAAAACCAGGGCTGGGGATGTGGCTCAGTGGTAGAGTTCTTGCTTTGCATGCACAAGGCCCTGGGTTCGATCCCCAGCACCACACAAAAAAAAAAAAAAAAAAAAAAAAAAAAAAAAAAAAACTAAAAAAAAAAGAGAAAAAACTTGAACATGTGCCCTCAAGATGTATATTTACTCATGAATATAATACAAAAAATATGAACATATACCCTCAAGATATATACTCGTGGGCCGGTGAGATGGCTCAGCGGCGTAAGCGCCTGCCTTGCAAGCGCAAGGGCCCGAGTTCGACTCCCGGATCCCACATACGAAAAAGGGGCCGGTGATATTGCTCAATGGCACGGGTGCCTGTTGGCGCACGAGGTCCTGAGGTCGACCCCCCGGTACCCACAAAAAAAAAAAAAAAAAAAAAAAAAAGATATATACTCGTTTATATACATATATATACTATATACTATTCTACTAATATATAATACAGTGTATGCAAAATCAGATATTTAAAAAGGAGATGAACAAATAATTGTCAGCATTTTACCTCCGTGTCATTAAAAAAGTGTCAATGTAATCATTTTCTTACTATTAGCTTGGGCAGTGTCTTTGCAGAAATCTTTTAAATCAACATTTCCATTCTGTGTGGGCTAATTTAAAAACTATAATTCCACTTAACTAAGCACAAGTAAACTGCAAAACTTCTTAGTAACTTGGACAAAAATAGCTCAAGGGTATCACACTCATGCACCCCTCCAGGCACTGGGTGGTGTATGGAATCATTTGACATATGGGATGAGAATCAGTGCCATTATCATTCTGTACATAAAATAGCACTGAAGCTTAGTTTATATACATTTCCTCTGTATTAGGAAAAATAAGTTCTAACATCTTCTTCTTGTATGCCAATAGACAGTCTGAGTACCACCATTCTGGAGACCCTCAGCATAAAGGATATATATTAGAAGGGTAGAAGTAATTACAGGAAGAAAGACCAAGAATAATCCAAGTGTGTGGCAATTAGAAAAATATAAAGAAAGATACAATATAAAGGAAAAAGTGGAAAAAGCACGGGCAGAGGACAGATGGATAGATCGCTATGTGAATGATCAAATGTAGGCGGGGAGGTAGCCCAGTGGTAGCACGCTTGCCTGCCATGTGGAAGGTCCTGGATGAGATTTTCAGCATTGGAAAAAAAAGAAACAAATCTCACAAAATGTTAATTGTAATATCTCAGTGGTAGGCATATATGTTCACTGTAAAATTCTTTAAGTTTTTATATAATTATATATATAATATTGAATAATAATGTATTGGCAAAATGAGAAAAAAAAAAGCAACAGGGCTTAAAAACTATAAAGGGTAGGGGCCAGGGAGATAGCTCAGCAGCATAGCACCTGCCTGGCCAAGTGCAAGGTCCTGAGTTTGATTCCCGGTACCAAAAAAAAAAAAAAAACTATAAAGGGAAGAACAAAAACAGAAATAGAAGCAAACATGCTTGCAAGAATTTTGGCCCAGATGATTATGAGGATGGTATATATAATGGAAGAGGTACAGCAGTAGCATTAGGAAAAAGATGTCACATTTAGTTTTAAATATGTTTATCTGGGGCCCTGGGGATATAGCTCAGTAGAGCATTTGCCTGGCATGTGCGAGGCCCTGGAGGTTAGATCTTCAGGACCCCCCCCCCCCGCAAAAAAAAAGTGCCTTTGAAGTGCTAGCAGGACAAACAAAAACAAAGGCTCAAAAGCAACAGGAAACACAAAAATATAATTCAGAATAGAGCATAATACTAGAAATTTAGATAAAGGCGCTTGTTCCAGTAAATTGATAGTTAAAGTGATGAGAATAAATACCTTCTACAAAAGAAAACAAGAAAAGGAAGAAAATTGAACCAAAACAATTAAAGGGCAAGAAAAGAAATGGAGTCCATCAAAATAGACTGCCCTGTAAGACTAATAGCATATTACTCAAACTCTGCGGTATTATATATTCTATTTGCCTTCTCAATGGCTAATTTCACCATAAGAAAGAACTTACCATTGAAAGTCTTAAAGACAAGGGAAGTATAGCATAAAAATCATTTTTTGAGTTGTAATTTACATATAATAAAATGTGGAGATCGTAAGTGTTCTTCCGATAATTCATTAATATAAATGACTGTTCAATTACAAAAAAAGGGTATAACAATTGCATACACCTGCGTAACTGCCACCTCAAACAAGAGGAAAGAAATACCCATCATTTCAGAGATTTCAATTCAGCCCACTTCCCTTCTCTCCCCCTTTTTATAATTTTTATCACCATAAAGAATTTGGCCTGTTCTCAGGTTTTAAATAATGGATATTTAGTGACTGTTCTTGTGTTTCAGGCTTTTTTTACTCAATCTGTTTCTGAGATTCACCCATGTTGATGAGTGTTATTGACAGTTTTTTCTTTTTATTGGTGAGTAGTATTTTGTGATATAAATTGTTTATCCATTCTCCTGTTAATGGATATTTAGGATGTTTAATTGTCATTAAAATATTTAAGACAAAACAATTAACTCGGGCCGGTGAGATGGCTCAGCGGCATAAGCGCCTGCCTGGCAAGCGCGAGGGCCCGAGTTCGACTCCCGGATCCCACATATGAAAAAGGGGCCGGTGATATCGCTCAGCGGCACAGGCGCCTGCGGGCGCGCGAGGTCCTGAGGTCGACCCCCCGGTACCCACAAAAAAACAACAACAACAACAACAACAAAAATTAACTCAAACTAAAAAACTTATCTACATCCAGGTTTGAGCTACTATGACTAAAACTGCCAAGATCATTTCTGCGAAGTCTTTTTGGAGACACGTTTTAAGACAGTACCTCATAGGAAACTGCCAAAAGTTCTCCAAAACATTCACACAATTTTTCATCCTCACCAACAATAAAGTTCTAATTGTTCTAAAAATCTGACCAATCTTTGGTTTTGTCAGTATACTTGACTTTACTCCTTCTAGAGGATGAGGATGGTATCTTTAACCCTCCTAATGAAAATGAACGTATCTCACTGTAGTGATAATTTAACAATAAACACCTTTTTATATTCCTATTAACCATTCTTTTCTTTTGTGAAGTATGCAAGTCCTTTGGTCATTTAAAAAAAAAAAACAACTTTATTGGTTTTTTTAACCCTCCTAATGAAAATGAATGTATCTCACTTGTAGTGATGATTAACAATAAACACCTTTCTATATTCTTATTAACCATTCTTTCCTTTTGTGAAGTATGCAAGTCCTTTGGTCATTTAAAAAAAAACTTTATTGGGAGAGTATTTTTAGGCAAAAGGAAAAGAATAAGAATGGGGGAGGAAATAAGGGGATGGATATGATCAAAATGTTATATGAATATATGAAAGTACCACACTGAAACCCAATATTTTGTGTAGTAGGCATTAATAGAAATATATTTAAAAAAACTTAGTTGAGACAAATTTTACATACAATAAAATTCATCTGTTTTAAGTATATAATTCAATGATTTTTAATAATTTACTCATAATAATTGTACAATATTAATAATTGTACTCATAATAATAATTGTACAATCAGCACTACAATCCAGTTTTAGCATATTTCCATCATGCCAGTCAGGTCCCTTGTGCTATTAACAGTTCATCTGTACCCTCATCTTCAGCCCTGGGCAATTACTAACTTGTTTTCTGTTTCTGTACATTTGCCTATTCCCAACAAAGAAGTCATACAGTATCTGGTCTTTTAGCGTCTAGCTTCTTTCATTTAATATAATTTTTGTCCTGGTACTGAGGATTGAACCTAGGGGCTTACACATGCTAGGCAAGCACTCTACCATTGAACGATATCCCCAGACCTTTTTAGTTTTATTTCAAGACAAGGTCTCGCTAAATTGCCCAGTCTGGTTTGGAATCTGTGATTCTCCTGCCTCAGCCTCTAGAATAGCCAGGATTACAGGTGTGCCCCACCATGCTTGGTTTAGCATAATATCTATATCTATATCTATATATATATATATTTTTTTTTTTTTTTGTGGGTACCAGGGGTTGACCTCAGGACCTTGTGCGCCAGCAGGCACCTGTGCTGCTGAGCGATATCACTGGCCCTTTTTTCATATGTGGGTTCTGGGAGTCGAACTCTGGCCCTCACACTTGCCAGGCAGGCGCTTACGCTGCTGAGCCATCTCACTGGCCCAGCATAATATTTTTGAGAATCATACATGTATAGTATTGTTTTCCTATTTACTGCTGAATAATCCACTATAGAGTTGCATCACATTTTATTTACCCACTTACTGGTTAATGACTATTTGGGTTGATTTCACTTTTTGGGTATTATGAACAGTGTTGCTATGAATATTTGCATACAAGTCTTTGTGTGGACATATGTTTTTATTCCTGTTGGGTGGCTACCCAAGAGAGTGAAATTATTAGATCATTTGATAAATCTATATTTAACTTTCTAGGAAACTGCCAAACTGTTTTCTAAAGCAGGTGTGCCATTTTCCATTCTGTGCAGCAATGCATAAAGGATACTGTTTAATCTCTACCCTCACCAACATTAGTTACTTTAAAAAAAAAAAAAAAAAAAACAGTCATTCTAGTGGTTGTAAAGTGGTATCTCATTATGGTCTTACTTTGCAAACCAGCTGAATAACCATAAATTTTGAGTATGTTTTCATGTGATTTTGGGCCATTTGTAAAATATCTTTTTAAATATTTTGCTCATTTTGAAATATGATTGTCTTATTATTGACTTGTAAAATGGTGCCTTATGAGATTCTGAACATAATTCTCTTGTTAGATGTATTTTACAAAATCTGCAACTTGGTCTTCATTTCCTTTTTTTTTTTTTGAGAGACATGGTCTCGCTATGCAATTCAGCTAACTGGCCTTCAAAATTCACTATGTAGCCCAGGCTGGTCTTGAATTCCCAGCTATCCTCCTTCCTCCACCTCCTAAATGCTGAGATTATAGGCTTGCACCACCACACCCAGTTAAAGTCATTTCTTAATGGTGCCTTCTAATGAACAGAAACTTACAATTTATACTAAGTACAAAATATCAATTTTTTCTTCTATAGTCATGCTTTTGTAGCCTGTATAAGAAACCTTTGTCAATCCCAAAGTCATGAAGACTTTCCACTATTATCTTCTAAAAGTTTTATGGTTCCAGCTCTTATGCTTAAGCCTTTGAGGCACCGGAAACTAATTTTTGTGTATGGAGTAAGGTATAGTGAAGGTTCATTTTTCCATGTGAATATCAACTTGTTCCAGCACCATTTTTTAAAGACAATTTCCTCTCCTCATTTAGTTGATTTGGTACCTTGGTTGGAAATCAAGTAACCAGATATGTATGCATCAATTTCTCAACTCTGCATTCTGTCTCACTGATCTAACTGTCCGTCTTTACGTGAGTATCAAGCTGTTTTTACTACTGTAGATTTACAGCAAGTCTTCCAGTCTGGTAGCCTACGTCCTTCAATTTGTTTTTAAGATTATCTGGCTGACTGGAGCCTTTATATTTTCAGGCATTTATTTTAGAATAGACTCATCATTTTTTACAAAATATCCCATTTCAATTTTTATTGGGACTCTACTCAATCTAGATATCAATTTACAGACACTAGACAGCTTCAACAATATTGCATCATTCAACCCATAAATATATCATGTCAACTATTTTAGGCCTTCATTAATTTCTTTCAAAGATGTCTAATAGTTTTCAGTATTGAGGACTTGCATATTTCAACAGATTTGTACCAAGATTTATAATTTTTGATGTCATTATAAATAGAATTATAAACAATTCCATTTTTAATTGTTCCTAGAAAAATTCTTAATATTATAATCATGCTGAACAAAATAAGTGGGAATTCTGTTTAATTGCAACTATTTATCCCAAAAAACAATTTTGGATAAATTCTATACTTACTTATAAAACTTTATTATTATATAAAACTTCAAATACACAATAATTAGCATTACTATCTGAAGAGTCTTAGAAAAGTAATTTTTCTAATAATTTTTTACAGTGTGTGTGAAGGAGACTTTATCACAGACTTTCACTGAGATTCTATTGCTGCTGTAATTTTAGCTAAGGCATAGCCACAGATATTAGTACATCTATCCTAGTACATACTAAGTTAAATTTTTTTTGAAGACTGAGCAGACATGATGGACATAGTTTGTGGTTGAAAATGTGCCTAATATATTGAATATTTATTTAGAACTTCAGAAGTTTGTATTTAGGACATTTTTTTTTTTTTTTTTTTGGAATTGAACTCAGGAGCTTGGGCCTACTGGGCAGGCACCGTGCCACTGAGCTACATCCCTGGCCCTAGGACATGTTTTTAAAAGGGCAAATTTACTTCTAAGATTTTTTTTAAGAAAAAAATTGTAACCCTCACAGAAGAGATAAATAAAATTTCTCATAAAATTATATAATGATATAATTACCACAGTGAGTTGATTATGAGCTCCATCTACTCTTATGTGCTTATGCACATTATGGTTTGTTTAGTGTTTTGGAAAACATTATCTAAGCAAGAAAAGCAGGAATGGATTAAGAGAATAAGCATGATAAAAGGTTTCTGAATCTCTACCTCCATCTTCACAGTCTTCAGGAGCTTTGGCTCTCTTACAGAGACGAGGATCCAACCAGGTGGTTGTCTTGGTATTGTGGCTGTAGAATAAAGATCTCAATTAGATACAGTAAAATAAAGAGGCGATTAATCCTTTACCCAATTGCAAATATTTTCTCCCATTCTGTATGTTGCCTTTTCACTCTGTTGACTGATTCCTTTGCTGTGCAGAAGTTTTTAAATTTGATACAGTCCCATTTGCCTACTTTGTTGTGTTGCCCATGCTTTTTGTGCCATCTCCAGAAGTCCTTGCCAAATCCAGTGTTATGAAGCTTTTCCCCTGTGTTTTCCTCTAGGAGTTTTATAGTTTGGGCCTTATATTTAGGTCTTTAATCTATTTAAATAATGTTTAACTATAAAAACATTTATAAATTCCTCCCCTAATAACATACCAACTTATCCCCATTTGTAGGATAAAAAACTGTTAGATTCAATGCCTTATAATCTGTTTCTAACAATATCTGCACACTTTACTTGCAGATTTAGTCCTAAAGTCAGCACAAAAATCAAAAGAGCATATTGTGCTTGACACCCCCTTAAATTGTCCAAAGGAGAAGTATATCTGGTTGTATCTGTTTTACATAATCCTGGTCACTAACGTTCATATAAATTATGTATACATGAGAATGTATTATATGTGGTAAAAAGACCGCCACGTACTCAAAATCTGTTTTTTAAATGTTAGAGTCCTACTTGGTACAGCAAGATGCTCACTCTATGGGAAAAATCTGGAATTGGACTATTTGAGGAAACAGATTCAAGTACCTCACCCCTGATTAATTTCTGCTTATAATTTATTCCTTGAGTATAGTACCCAGCCCTTAATTAATTAATTTTTCTTTTCAGTACTGGGGATTGAACCTAGGACCTTCACACTGAACTACGTCCCCAGTGCTCTTTTTAGTCCCAGTCCTCTTTTTATTTTTTGAGACAGGGTCTTTCTAGGTCACTAAGTTAACTAGGTTGGGCTCGAACTAGCAATTCTCTTACCTTAGCCTCCCAGATTGCTGGGACAACAGGCATGTACTACCACACTTGGCTTCTCGGTATTTTAACTGTTACTTAACTGTCATATTCTGTAACTCTGCTGTATTCTATTCTACCTCTAGACAAGTTAAAGATGAGAATTATAGCTAAATGAGACTATAGGGCCAGGGATACAGCTCAGTGACACAGTGCCTGCCTGGCAAGCACAAGGTCATAAGTTCGATTATTTGTACCAAAAAAAAAAAAAAAAAAAAGAAAGAAAGAGAGAGAATATAAAAACTATTCATAGTGAAACTTTCAATAAATTATTTGCATAATATCATTCTTTAGTATACATAACAATTTAAGGTTGATCAAATCATGTGGCACTCAGTATCCCTAAATATTATAGTTATTCGATAAAATTCTTTTTTTTTACACTTATATTGTATCAATGATTCTAATGATTAGTGATACTGTCTTCCTATATTAGTTAATTGTATAGTCTGAATACATTACACCCAAACTCTAGGACTAAAAATATTTAGCTGAGTAATATGCCCCCCATAATTATTCTTGAAATACTCAAAAAATTGTACAATCTACCTAAACGCTAAAAAAAAGCAAAGTAAAATGTTTTTTCACATTTTTCATCATTAGTAATGAACCTATTTTTATTCCTTCTACTGTAAAACCAGAAGTCCAATACACTATTCCTTTATCCGAGTCAAACAAAAATGAAATGTCATCCAGGGAAATAATCAGGTTAAGAATCTACTATTACTGGCATAAAAAACTATTTATTTTTTTTTTTTTTGTGGGTACCGGGGGGTCGACCTCAGGACCTCGTGCGCCAGCAGGCGCCCGTGCCGCTGAGCGATATCACCGGCCCCTTTTTCGTATGTGGGTTCCGGGAGTCGAACTCGGGCCCTCGCGCTTGCCAGGCAGGCGCTTAAGCCGCTGAGCCATCTCACCGGCCCTAAAAAACTAATTTTAAAGAAAGAAAAAGAAAGGACAGGCTTGTGAAATAGGCACTTCCCAAATGCAGTTAAAGAACATTTCCGACAACCCTCACAGTGACAGGGCGCGCTAGAAGAGACAGTATTTGCTTACTCGATGAAGTAGATCATTCCTGTGTCAGTGTAGGCCATTTCCCAGTTTTTGGGCAGTGGTTCCAAATTTTCATCTCTCATCATATAATTTCTAAAGTCCATGGAGCTATTTGTTTGGTTATAACTTGGAACAGTCTTCATCCAGTCAGATGACTCAGAATGCCTCTCTCTGTTTTCTGCCATTGTTCAAAACAGAACAAAGTGAAAAGTAGGTGAAGTTACCCTCTTCTTTCAACAGCCTTGTTCATTTCTAACATAATGCCAAACACTATAATTATATGTTTATTTACAATTATATATTGTAAATTTCCTTGTCTATTATATCAACATTCTGCTATACATTTTAAAATAACAAACATATTCAATTCTTTCAATTTCCTTATTGACATTAGCCCTGCATGGCATACCACCTTTGATGCTGGTACGGGAAAGCAACCAATGCCAGGCGAGGCATGGTGGCACACACCTGTAATCTCAGTTATTCAGGAGGATCCCAGTTTGAGGACAGTCTAGGCAATTTAGCAAGACCCTGCCTTAAAATAAACAATTAAAAAGGGCTAAGGATGTAGCTCAGTGGTAGAGTGCTTGCCTCGTATGTGTGAGGACCTGGGTTTAATCCCCAGTACCACAAACAGACAAACATAAAACAAAAAACCAATATTACAATCAATTCAGCATAAATCTTAACAACAGCAGCATTTATATAGTTCTATGTGTTGAACTCTATTTTAAATGCTTAACGTCTATTAATTCATAATCCTCACAGCAACCCTGTATCTACTATAATTCTTGTTTAATAGATTAGGAAAACTAAGGTATAGAGAAGTTAACTCAGTCAAAATTACAGAGCCATTAAATAGCAAAGCTATTTAATTTGAATGTAAGTGGTCCATGGTCTTAACTACTATACTAAGCTGCTTCATACATTTTTAACAGGCCTTTAAGTAATACATATTTTTTAAAAATTAGACTCAATATACTTCCTGTTGTTAAATATAATTCTCTGGTAATATTAAACTCTTTTTAGAGTTACAAGGCCTGTAAAGGTAGATACGTATATTAAAATTTGGTTACTGTCTAAGGAGTCTACAATTCATGCAATTAAAATTTATTTCTAAAATTTCAAAGATGCTACATAATATCACTGTAACAACTGCAAACTGCAGATAATGTCTCAGAATCAGAACATCTGAGAGGGGGCTGGTGAGACAGCTCAGT
This sequence comes from Erethizon dorsatum, assembly GCA_028451465.1. Classification (NCBI taxonomy): domain Eukaryota; kingdom Metazoa; phylum Chordata; class Mammalia; order Rodentia; family Erethizontidae; genus Erethizon; species Erethizon dorsatum. The sequence goes on from CM051829.1 coordinate 82,170,328, forward strand.
GGCATAAGCACCTGCCTGGCAAGTGCAAGGGCCCAAGTTCGACTCCCGGAACCCACATACAAACAAAGGGCCGGTGATATCGCTCAGCGGCACGGGCTCAGCGGCACGAGGTCCTAAATTCAACCCCCGGTACCCACACACAAAAAAAAAAGAACATCTGAGAAAAGTTCTTCGATATCATTATAGTATTTCAACTCTAACCAAGTCATATAATCCATTAATCTTACTACTTACCTTTTTCACCCTCGGTCCCTGCCCCCATTGCTCCCTTCACCAAACTTCAAATCCATGATCAACCATACTAATCACTCCTCTGTATACACTCCTGACTCCTTCGCCCCAGTGTAATACTGTTACATGTGTCTGGCTCAACCATAATTGCTTAACTGTCCTGTCCACCTACACCACGCCGGCACACGCAACTGAACACAGGCAGTGCTAACTACTGCACTGCTTTACTTTAAGTTCATGATCACTAAACTCAGTGGGCATTTAATGATGCATGACAATCACAGTACACTCTCCTGGATAACTATTTTATACCTTCCTTATCCTTAAATCATCTACAGTAGTCCCCCCCCCGCACATCTGGATGTATGTTCCAAGACACCCAGGGGATGCCTGAAACGACAGGTAGTGCTGAACCTTATATATACTGGAATTTTTCTTTTCCCATGATAAAGTTCAATTTATAAACGAGGCACCGAAAGAGATTAATAAGATTAACAGCAATAACTAATAATAGAATTGAATAATAACAATATACTGTAATAAGTTATCCAAATCTAGGCTTTCTCTCAAAATACCATGCAGTAATATTTTCAGACTGTGGTTGGTGGTGGGTAACTTAAACTGTGGAAAGCAACACTGAACATCAGGGAGGAAAACTACATTTCCTTTTCCTTGATCTCATTTGATGACCCTGTTTCCTATTTCACTGAAAAAGCAGAGCCAAGCAGAAAAGGACTTTCCCAAGCTCCCACCCTCATCCACACAGCCACCGTTGCCCATTTACTCCACCATCTGAGACCCTTGAGACCATCTGTGTTCCCAGCTAGCAAGCAGCTGGCCTGGTTAGCAGTAATAAACTGGACACCCTGACCTCATGACTCCTGCCTGCACCACCAATCTTCCTTACCTATTAGATCACCTCCATCCATGTAAATATATGTTGTTTCTCCAATATTCAAAAAGAAAATAATTCTTTCCCTTCTAGCAACCATCCTATTTCTCTCCTTTTTATAACAAACCACACTGTGAGTGTTTATGCCTTTTACTTCCACTTCCACTGTTGCAGTTCTCTCTTGACCTCATGCCATCACAGATTTGAACTCCCATTAATAAAACTGTTCTCGCCTTCCTACTTATTGCCTATTCTCATACAGGGGCCAGAATGAGTCTGAGATTCCATCTCACTCCAGAAAGAATGGCTATTATCAAGAAATCAACCATAACAAATGCTGGGGGCCGGTGAGATGGCTCAGCGGCATAAGCACCTGCCTGGCAAGCGCGAGGGCCCAAGTTCGACTCCCGGATCCCACATACGAAAAAAGGGCCGGTGATATCGCTCAGCGGCACGGGCGCCTGCTGGTGAGCGAGGTCCTGAGGTCAACCCCCGGTACCCACAAAAAAAAACAAAACAAATGTGGGCAGGGGTGTAAGGATAAAGGAACCCTTCTCCACTATTGGTAGGAGAGTAGACTGGTGCAACCACTGTGCAAATCAGTGTGGAGATTCCTCAAAAAACTAAAACTAGAGGTTCCATTTGACCCAGCTAGTCCCCTTCTTGGTACCTCTCCAAAAGAACTAAAAGCATCACACAGCAGTATATGCATGCCCATGTTTATAGCAGCACAGTTTCTAAATCTCAGAAGCAGCCCAAATGCCCATTAACCAATGAATGGATAAGCAAGATGTGGCATTTTTTTTTATTCAATGAGTACTACCCGGCCATAAAGAAAGATAAACTTGAGACATTTCTAGGTAAATGGATGCACCTTGAGACCATACTCTTAAGTGAAATAAATCAGACACACATTTGTAAATATTGCATTGTTTCTCTGGTGTGAGAAATTGAAAGGGTAAATAGGACCAAAATGTATAACAGATATTGGGAAATAGGAAGAAAATGTCCAAATGGGAAGGGGAACAAGTGGGGGGGGGAGAAAAATAGAATAGAAGGAAAAAAATGGACACAAAGCTTTTGTAAATAAGGAAGGGAAAAGGGGTTGAAGGGAGAGGAGAGAACTGGGGAAAAAAGAAGCAAGATACATTACCTACAGGTACAAATTCTCTATGATTAATGTGATCGTTATGTATATCTAAAAAATACGAATAAAATTAATTTTTAAAAATCTATTGTATACTCCCCCCACCCCTTTTACTTTTGCTTTGTAGTGCAGGTTGGCCTTGAACTCACTATGTAGTCCAGGCTGGCCTCGAACTCGCAGCGATCCTCCTGCCTCAGCCTCTCCAGTGCTGGGATTACAGGCGTGCGCCATCACATCCAGCTCTACTGTACAGTCTTCTACTCAAAACCTCATCATGTTTTCTTAAGTAAAACTCCAAATTTTTCCAATACCCTACGAGATCCTGTATAACACGCATTCCCTCCCCATCACTATCTGAACCTTGTTGGTCACTAAATTGCACAGGTGGGTTTGAATTTGTGATCCTCCTGCCTCAGCCTCCCAGAATGGTGGGATTACAGGCATGCACCACTTTGTGCAGCTCATTGGTTACTGTTCTATTCTACTCTCCTGCCTCCCGTCACTGTGTTCCACCTACATAGACGGTGCTGTCTACATTTTATTTGTCCATGCTGGTTTCCTTTTTGTAGTGTGAATATTCCAGGCAAGCTTCCCCCTCAAGCCATTTGTGCCCCTAGTTTCCTGTGTCAGAATGTTCTTCCCCCAAGTACTTGAGTTTACTCCCTTCTTTCAAGTCTTTCTGTCCCTCTCTAAAATTGCAAACCTTGACCTTCCTATACACCTCCTCCTGATTTATTTTTCTTGCTGGCACCATCTAATACACAATATTTGCTATTCATTCATGTTGGCCAGTTCCAATTCTCCCATCAGAAGGTACAGTCTATTAGGACAGGGTTATTTTGGAGTTTTTTTGTTTTGTTTTGGTCTGTTTTGTTCACTGCTTTAGTCCTAGCATTTAGAACAAACAGCTAGCACTTAGTAGTCTAGCAGGTGCTCAGTAATCATTTCTTGAATGAATAAATGAAACATATGATCTATTTTCTATGCAGGAAAATAGAAACTAAAAAACATTCAATGTAGAGATCAACCTGGAAGTGAGTTACATTCTTGAGAAATAAGTATGTTGGAGAAAATAGACAGCAACTATATGTTCTATAATACTTTTAATACAGTTCCAAGTGACTGATTAAAGGTGTTTGCTTAATAGCCAATGACTTGTGAAGGTGCTGTTTATGTTATACCTCACTGGGAAAAATATTTTGGCATTACTGCATAACACACTTCATCCTATGTGTGCATATTAGCATTCTTTTGAGTTAATTCTTTAGCAAGATGTAAAACAATATACATATAAGCGTATACAAATAAACTCCCACTTTACCTCTCTCTACTTCCATTCTGTAATAACTTTGATTTTTCAAAGCAAGATTATACTTAAAACCAAATACACAAAGTGCATTTCTCCCAAGTATGATTAAATTAACAATTACAGTCAGTACTTAGGAAAGATGAAGAGTTTTTAGTCAGGTGTTTTGCTACGTTTTTTCATTTAAGCATTCTAATATTTTCCCTTAAAAGAAATGTATAACCAAACGTAAGTATCCTATGATATCTATACATAAGAGGTAGTATACAAACTACCTCTTGTACACTCTTGGATACACTCCCTTGAAATATTAACATCAAAGAGTATGAAACATCTGGTTTAACAACTGGCTTACGTGACTAGCATAAACTATGAAGATTACAGACAGGTTTACCTCTAAGAGAATCACAGCGATCACTGCAGGGCTCTGCATTAGCCAGTGGAAAAGGAACACTTTTTTCCCCTTCTCAAATCAAGAACATAGAAATTCCCACATTGGGACAGATTTATGGTCTCCAATCCTAGAGTTTGGCATTTAAAAAATATGAGTAGATTTAATTTGTGCAATAGTAAAAGCTGACATCAACATTAAAGGGCTTCATAATATGATTTCCCTTAATAACCTCTGAAGAATTAGGTATGACCTGACTTAAATCTTTCTAAACCTATTTTTGGTCTTTATACCCAAACACATTGAGTAATTCGTTTAACATTAAACACAACTATTTGAGAAGTTAGGACAATAAAATGGAAACTCACAATCTGGAGGGAAGAAATAAACAGTGAATATACTGAAAAAATAAATATACTACATAAAGCAATTCTATGTCATTTTTGTTGTTCTTTTGAGGTAGGATCTCCCTATGTAGTCTAGGCTAGCTTTGAACTCATGATCCTCCTGCCTCAGTCTTGCAAATGCTGGGATTACAGGTGTGTGTCAGTAAACCTGGCCATAGTAAATTTTAATAACTAATGAAGGAAAAGTTCAAAGTGCTTTGGGAAAGTGATATGGAGATGGGTTCTGCAAATCTGGAGACATAGTCAATATTTTTTTAGTTCCTACCATGTGCCAGGCACTGTTTTTGGTGCAAGGAATACAATAATGAACAAAACAAGTGAAAAAATTCCCAACCCTTAGGAAGTTTATGTTCTACTGTTCTGAATGGTGTTATCACAAAAATAGCAGTGAAATATATCTGGCTGTGATTTTACGGTTTTGCAGTCGTTCTCTCAGTTACGAGTGTCAGAGTTTCCTAGGCAATCACTAGTCAGGGATCGTCAAGAGGAGATTCCTTTCCTTTCATTTCTTCTGGCTTTCCACTTGATGAAAAATATTAAGTCAAACAAAACAAAAATAAGAGTCACATTTGGAACTTTTCTTTGAGTAGATTCAGAATCTGAATTTAAAATATTAGTAACAAGTGATTTTTATTAGAAAATTTCTAAGTTTTATGTACTTTCTTAAGGCTGAAGGTTATATTATATAACATCTACATTTTGTTTTTATCTTGTAAAGTAGGACTTAGGCCAACAGGACCCCCATATTCCAGCATCAGTGATTACTCTCAAATATTTTAGGCAACAAGGTAATGGCACATTATTTTATTTAATTACTGACACCTTGTGGTTAATCAAAATTGGAACAACTCATTTTAGCTTATGGATGGTCTACAGAGGTTTATATTTTTCCATACACAATCTTCAAAACAAAGGATCTGGGCCGGCGATATAGCTCAGCGGCATAAGCATCTGCCTGGCAAGCGCAAGGTCCTGAGTTCGACTCCCGGTACCCACATATAAAAAAAAAAAAAGGATCCTATTATTTGTTCTCCACATGCTAAGGGGAAAAAGATGGTGGATTTGTAAGAAGCAGGCAGTGAACCTCTCCAAAAGTTACCATCTAGACACTGAAATATAGTGACTGGAGGTGGACAAGAAAGAGGGAAGTGGCTCCCATGGACCCAGGAAAGATCTGAAGCGCAGTTTGGGGCCTACGGAGAAAGTGAAGAGAGAAACTCCAACAAAGAAGAAGGAGGTGGCCGCCGGCGCCATTTCCCTGTGTCGGGAATCCTGACGCGACTGAAGCGGTTCAAATCTGCGGACACGCGGTGACTGCCGGCGCCCCCGGGGGGGCCTCCACGGAGGAACGCGAGAAGCAGCGGTGCAGAGAAGCAACGGTGGTGAAGGACACACTGACTGGCGGTGAGTGCTGACGCCCGGCCGTCCCACACAAGAGAGCGACTAGCCGGGCGCGATTGTGGTGGGGGCAGCAGCTGAACTTGAAACTCAGGGTGGCCACCGCTCCATCCACGGCTCCAGCGGGGACCTCTGCGGAGGAACACGAGACTCCATAGTACAGAGAAGCGGCAGCTGTGAAGGACACACTGACTGGTGGTGAGTGCTGACACCCAGCCGTCAGGCGCACAAGAGAGCCACTAGCCAGGCGTCATTGTGGGGGGGCCAGCAGCTGAGCTCAGAACTCAGGGCAGCCGCCACTCCACCCACGGCTCCAGTGGGGGCCTCCGCGGAGCAACGCGAGACGCGGCGGTACAGAGAAGCACCAGCCGAGAGGGACGCACTGACTGGCGCTTTTCTTCCTGGTATTCCAAGAATGTCCTAAGAGTTTGAAATACTAGCAATAAAGCAACCTACCATAGGCAATTTACAAACAGCAACCCAGGAATTAAACTAAAGAAAGAAAAGAAAATGAGACGACACTTAAACAAGATGCAACCCCACACATCCAGTTCACCAAAGGCAAACCCAGGGGGCAGTGAGGTGGGACAAACCGAAAGCCACCCACCTGACATCTCTGAAGTGGTAACAGCAAAGCAGTTGAATGAGGCTCTGGAAAAATTTAAATCAGAAATAATTTCTCAGATAACTGCAGAGATAATGTCCACAATGAAGACCATGCTTAAGGACGCTAGAGCAGACACAGACAAAAAAATAGACGAGCTTAAGAAAATGATGGAAGCCATGAATGCTCAGCATAGGAAAGAAATGGAATCCATAAAGCAGATTCAAGCAGATATCCAGGAGAACAAAAATTCCATTGAAAGTATTTGTAGCAGATTAAGCCAATGTGAGGACAGGATCTCAGATATAGAAGACAGGCTTGCGATTAGTGATCATGAAAAGAAAGAATTTTTTTTTTTTTTTTTTTTGTGGGTACCGGGGGGTCGACCTCAGGACCTCGCACGCCAACAGGCACCCGTGCCGCTGAGCGATATCACCGGCCCCTTTTTAGTATGTGGGTTCCGGGAGTTGAACTTGGGCCCTCGCGCTTGCAAGGCAGGCGCTTACGCCGCTGAGCCATCTCACTGGCCCAAGAATTCTTAAAAATAGCAAGGGACAATGAAAAATCAATCCAGCAGCTGCTAGATGATGCAAAGAAGAATAACTTAAGATTGATTGGAGTCAATGAAAAAGCAGGAGCTAGCATAAATGACATCAGAACACTGTTCACAGACATTATCACAGAAAATTTCCCTGGTAGAGAAAAAGAATTTGACATTCAGATAAGTGAGGCTTATAGAACTCCAATTAGCCACGATCAAAAAAAAATCTTCAGCCAGGTATATCATAGTCAAGATTCCAGAAATTCAACATAAGAGTAGAATCTTAAAAGCTGTTAGAGAAAAGAAACAAATCACCTATAAAGGAAAGCCCATCAGAATCACAGCGGACTTTTCAGCACAAACCCTCAAGTCAAGAAGAGCTTGGAATGATGTATTTCAAGTTCTAAAGGAAAATAATCTTCAACCTAGATTGATGTACCCCGCAAAACTATCTTTCAAAACTGATGGAGAAGTAAAATACTTCCATGACAAAGAACATCTGAGAAAATTTATAACCACCAAACCAGCACTCCACATGCTGCATGAGCATTTTACTATTTTCAACTCAATGTCATAGTAAAGTCAGCCTAGAGTATCTGTTAGAAGTCATTCATCTGTTTACAAACCTGTGTTTCCACTGCCATTTACGGCTTCCCTGTCCTCATCTTCTTCCTCTTCAGGTAGAGAGCTGTCCATCCTTTCCATCTTGCTGACAGATGTAGTTCGTTTTCTTTGGGATTCTGTGTCAAACTCATTATCAAAGAGGACTTGATCGACCGGATCTGGCTGGAAAGGGCTGGGTTCTGCTGGAGGCTTAGGAGTTCCATAGAAGTTTCCTGAGGTGGACAAAATAACAGCAGCTGAAAGCACTAAGGCTGAACTGAGAGTCTGAACAACATGGCCTAGCATGTGTCTCTGCTTTGCTTTTCACACCAAAGGTTTTGAATGTCTGCCACTGGCCAAAAGGAGGCCAAAACACTCTCAGGAGAGGTAGCAGCATGGGAAAGAACTAATTTCTCATGTACCTAACATTTTAATACTATTTATACCATGGCCAGGAAGTTGATTATTTATTTCTACACAGTTTGTTGTACATGGGTTCTGAATTAGGGCCTAATTTGTGAATTTAAAAGGATTAATGCTCTCCTGTAAGATTAACTGGCATAAAAAGTGGGAGTAAAGGATGATGAAACTAACTCAAATAATTTTGTTCTAATGAATATAATGAACTATTTTGACAAAGTAAAAATATACGTGGGCAAAAGATAAAGCTAAAAACTAACAAGATTTTGTAGAAATGTAGGTTGTGTGTATGTAATTTTAAGAAGTTTTTCTGGACATTATAATTACATTATCTGACAATTTACTGAACAGACACATAATTAGCCTAATTCGATATTGGATTTCTCTCATGAAAGCAAGATATTAATTTTTTCTTGAGGATCAATGATTTTTGCAATAAAAATAAATGTTCCAGAATTAAAACAACTATTATCTTCTCAATTTGTCACACAGCCAAACGCAATGTGAAAGCACTTAACAGGTGTAGCCACATTAACAGTTCGTGGCTTTTACTAGTTTTGACCTTGTATTGATCATTATGCTAATTGTTAAAAAAGATAAATATGGCTAGAAATTAAAATACTTATGATTTTTTTAAAATCACACCTTCTCATCAATTTCTTTGGCTCCTAAGCAGGTAATTAAGATGCTTAAGGTAAGTTAATAAAGTTGATGGATTTATTTTCCCCTAGGTAGAAAACAAAAATCACATTTGAAATGGGTTACTCACATTACAGAGGTAGATGCAAAGATCTGTATTAAAATTGACTAGCTTTTCTATAGACTTTCTGGCCCGTAAGTAAAGCAAAGAACCAAAAAACCAGTCACACTTCTTGGCATGGAAAAAACAGAAATGACACTGGGAAATAAAATGTCATTTTTCCTGCATTATGCCCAATAATCACACTATTAAGGACTCTGACTTTTCCAAGGTAGAAATAAAAAGCCTTAGTGGTAGTATTACTAGAACACATTTTACTGTGACACCTTACTAATTATTATCTAATTCTGAAAAATTTAACTTTTTCCTAAGAGGAAAAATCAGAAAAATTCAGGGTATAATTTCTACCCATAATCACTAGAAAGACTGTAGGACTTCATAATAAATTTTGGCAGTTTCTTTGTTTAAAAATATAATGATTGGGGGCCTGTGATATAGCTCAGCGGCATAAGCGCCTGCCTGACAAGTGCAAGGTCCTGAGTTCAACTCCTGGAACCCGCATTAAAAAAAAAATTTTATATATATATATGTATATATAATGATTGGGCTTAGATTTAAAAAGAAAACTAGCACTGCTCATAATTTGGTCTATTTTCCTTCAGTTGTTGGTAAATATTTCAGATACAGCAAGGTATAAAATTCCAAGTTTTATGAATCTTGACTATTAATGAAAAAACAGATTTTTAATCTCTTTAGAGCTGTTTTGGAGCATTTTCTTCTAAAGGCTTTCTCATTTTTGCAACATAAGTATGAATAATTAAACATTTCAAATATAGATAAAATTCCAGAAATACCTATTAATATATATTATATAAGTATATTTATACTTATTTATATATATAACTTCCAGATACTAACTACTGTCACATTTCTTTGAAATTTCCCCTTTTTTCTCTTTAAAGACATACACGTATAGTCATATACAAAATTAAAGCCCCAATTTCCTGACTCATCCTTCCCATTTCCTCCCTGAGCTGTTCTAAAGTTGGTACCTAGCATTTCCCCAAATAATGTATACATCTAGGACATACATACAAGAATTCATAATACATACCTATAATACTACTGCTTTCAGCACAAGCTTGAGTGTTTTCATGTTTCATGTACTTTTTCATAAATAGTATAGAACTGTGCATATACTTTTTGCAACTTATTACACAACTGTATTTCTAAGACATATTCATGTTGATATATAGTATTTCATTAAACTTCTATATATATCAGCCCATTTTTATGAACAAAATAAAACGCATTTTATGTACTCTCCATTTAGAAGAGAGTTGTTTCCATTCTGTCACTATTCAAACAGTGCTATAATGGATATCTGGTACTTGTCTACACATGCACATAGGCAATAGTTTCTCTTGAGTAGCTATATAGAGAGGGAACTCCTAGGTCTGAGTAATTTACTAGCTATTGTCAAAATGCTCTCAAAAGGGATAGTACATTTTATACTCTCTCCGTGAGTATATGGGAGTCTCCATTTCCTGCAATTAAAATTCTTCAAAATTTTTGCTAATCTAATGGATATGAAATGGTGTATGACTGCTGTTTTTACTCCCATTTCTTTTGTGCACAGTAATTGAAAATATGTAACATGCTACTAGTCATACCAAGTTCTTATGCTTTATGAAAGAAAATGTAAGAGAATATCTCTGATTTATGGGCAGAAGACTTTGTAGACAAAAACCATAAATTGTAAGGAAAACAGTGATAAAACTGATAAATAAAAATTAAGGATTTCTTTTTAATGAAGAAATATAGGAAGAGGTTAATAGGTGACAGAATAAAGAAAATATCTACATCCATAAGCAATTAGACATGTAAGGAACAACCACAAATCAATGTGATTGGGATCCTACTATTAAAAAAAAAAAAGACAAAGCAAATGAATGCACAATTTGCATAAGCCCAAAAGACTAACAATTATCAGACTACCAGAGAAATTAAACTTAAACATGAGATACCACCTCTATAACCATTAGATTGGCAAAACCATGAATTTGGATAATGCCAAATATTGATGAGAATGCGGCACCATTGCTACAGCTGAGGGGAACGGAGACCATTTCATTAGACTGGGTATATATCCACTCTACCGGTTAATGATTCTGCTCTTGGATACATACTCCACAGACATGGTCACACAGATCTGTAAGAACATGTGTGACAATGTCCACTGCACCTTATCTACAGTGATGGAAAGTTGGAAGAAAGATCATTACCAGCAGAATAGTTAAGTTAAATGCAAATATAAATGGATTTCAACTATGCAGTGCTGTTCAGAAATTTAATTCAAAGTGTTCAATATAAGTAAACTACAGCAACATGACTGAATTAAAAAAAATGAGTAAAATCAATGAAAAACTGAATGATATACAAAATGTAGTTCAGATGTAAATAATAAATATGCACACAAGACACAATACACATTTTATAAGAATACCTATAAACAAAAACATGCAAACATATTAAAAACATCTGAATGGTTAATGGTAAGAAGGAGGCTATTTGCACAAACATCAAAATAAGCAGGTGTCCTTTCCTCTGAGAAGTCTTTTCTGGCAACCAGTATAAAGAAGATATTCCTGTTATTTTCTTTAAATCCCTTGTTTTTGTTTCCTTCATAACATCTTGGTTTGTAGTTATTTTGTTTTTAACTGTCTTCACCATTAAGATATAGGCTTCATTAAGGCAGTAGTATTTTAATCTTATTCATCACAGTATCCACACACTCTTATACTGCTTGACACAAGTAGCTTATGAATTCAATAAACCAGATAAAATAAGTTGATAAATGAATGAATAAATAAGTCATGGGAGCAAAACCCAGGAAAGACAGTTTGGTCAAACTCAGTAGACAAAAGGAAATGACTGAAAGTTCTGAATATGAGAGGGATATGATCAAAACTGTGCTTGAGGAAGAGCAGCATGATAGCATCTGGCAGGGTGGACAGGACAGAGGGAGGAAGCTGAACAAAAGAGATCAGCTGCAGTACTCCACACCTGAGCTTGTCCGGTGGGCCTACCACCAAGTAGTGAAAGTGAAAAGGAGAGCACTGTGGAATGTAAAAGCAAGGAGGAATTAATGATGATTTCATTGTTTTGAGCTCATGGTGTTGCTACAGAGAGAAATTATGAAGAATTACTCTTTTGGAAAGAACATACTCATATGTGGATATGTGGAATTCAAAGTTAATATTTATTTAACATTATCTCTAGGCACTGAAGATAAAATCAAGTAAGAAAGACATGTCATGCTCACTTCGGCAGCACATATGCTAAAAAAAAAAGACAGACATGATCACCACTATCACAGAACACGTGAAATGGACAATTCTAACAGGATGATAAAGCAATGATGGAAAAGTATAGAGTGCTATGCGAGTGGATAAGCTTGCCAGTAAAAAGCATATTAGAGGGCCAGTGAGATAGCTCAGCAGCATAAGCGCTTGCCTGGCAAGCGCGAGGTCCTGAGTTTGACTCCCGGTACCCATGTACAAAAAAAAAGGGCCGGTGACATTGCTCAGCGGCACGGGTGCCTGCCGGCATGTGAGGTCCTGAGTTCGACCCCCGGTACCCACACACACACACACAAAAAAAAGCATATTAGATAAGGAAAAGAAATAGATCTAACACAGAGTCATTTAAAAACTGAAATTGATCTTGAATTTATAATTTTTGGAATCAAGTGGGTAGAGAAAACAGAGATATGAAAATCAAACCAATTATTCTGTTTTTGTTATCTTTTTCCTCCAACCTATATTTTCTTATCTCCAAGACAGTCAGAGTACACACAGGTTTTTTTTTTTTTTTTTTTTTTTTTTTTTTTTTTTGTGGGTACCGGGGGGTCGACCTCAGGACCTCGCGCGCCAGCAGGCGCCCGTGCCGCTGAGCGATATCACCGGCCCCTTTTTCGTATGTGGGATCCGGGAGTCGAACTCGGGCCCTCGCGCTTGCAAGGCAGGCGCTTATGCCGCTGAGCCATCTCACCGGCCCCCACACAGGTTTTAAATGTGTACAGATTTTGGATTCCCAACCACAAACAGAAAGCAATCAACAAATACTTGTTGAGTTCAGATGATGAATGTGAATCACTATGAAATATGCAAACTAGCTAGTTTGATTTTTAGTGTATTATTAACAACCAACTTTGTAAGGTGATGGAATCTGAGCTATTATTTAATCCCACTTTAGTTAGTAAATTATAAAATCTCCTAAGCAAAAAAATTTTCCTAATAACTTTTTAAAAAATGGTATTTTCCTGATCAAATTCCCTCTGCAATAATTCCAGTCATGTGGGTAGTGTTCTGGGTATGGTTAATATTTGGGGACATACCATCGTAAGTTCCACTTTCTAATAGTGCTCCACTCTCTTCCAGTGCTTTGAACTGTTCAACAGAAATGAAATTATAGTCCACCCCTGGAACTTCCCCTTCCCTGGGGGCCCTCGTAGTGCCTAAGGAAAAAAGAAAAAAAAAAATGTTGTACAGTGCTTTTGAACTTACAAAATATTCAGAATAACAGAAAATCCAGTCTATACAAAACACATAGGAGACACAGACTACTGCTAGAATGGAAAATTTAGGCAACTTAACATTATTACCTGAAAGTAGGATAATAAATGTAGAATGAGTAAATAAATATACATTAATAAAATCTACAGATAGCCATGAAATACAAAACTACAAAAATCCTGAAATAATTTTAATGCCAGAAAAGCTTAACTTCCCAAGATATAATAGTTTATTCTTTTTAAACCTCAATTATCATTATTTAACAGCAAGATGGAGAATTAAATCCACCAATAAGAAACTTCAGTTTTCCCTTACAACTTTATTATGGCATAACTGACATTTTTGGTATTCAATTTAATGTGCTGACATATGTATACATTTTGAAAGTTAGACAACAGGTTTTTTAATGGGATTGGACCCAGTACCTTATACATGCTAGGCAAACACTTAACTACATCCTCAGTCCTAGACTTCATTTTTAAGTAATTATCCTATGTACATTTTTCTTTACGCGCATAAATATAAACTTACATTCTATTTACTAAAGTCACAAAAAAAACCAGAAAAACAATTTTCATTTAATTTAATTTTTAGAAAATTTTTATTAAGACATGTTTGTGGTATATAATTATTACATTCATCGTCAGGAGTTGAGATATATATAAAACACATCTGAATTCTTTTTTTCACCCCCCCATCTCTTTGTCCCCTCTTTTGCAAAAGATCTATCAGCCTGTTACCTATTATCTATCTTTTATTTTGGTCTTATTTGGGGCTTCTCATATAAGAGAAATCACGTGGTATATAAGCTTGTGTGTCTGATTTATTTCACTTAACTTCTGGTCTCAAGGTACATCCATTTTCCTGCAAATGACTTGTTTATCCTTCTTTATGGCAGAGTAGTACACCACTGTGTATGAATACCACACTTCCCTTATCCATTCATCTTTTGATGGAAAAACCATTGTATAAATTTTTTTTAGTGAATTTTATTTTAAAACTTGGACAATGGGGCTGGTAAGATGGCTCAGCGGCGTAAGTGCCTGCCTGGCAAGCGCGAGGGCCCAAGTTCGACTCCCAGATCCCACATACGAAAAAAGGGGCCGGTGATATCGCTCAGTGGCGCGCGAGGTCCTGAGGTCGACCCCCTGGTACCCACCAAAAAAAAAAAAAAAAAAAAAACTTGGACAAATGCTAATTATGAAGTTATTTCACACTAATGAATAAAAGGCTTAAGATACCTATTCACATAGTGCTTCTCAGATATTATTATCTTCAAAAAATTACAAAAAACTAAGCAGTAAATAAACTGTTATATAAAACTGACTATAGTAACAGATCACTAAATTTCTCTGTATTAAGGAATCCATACTAAAATAAAATCTTTCTGATCCAATGTACAAGTTCAGGTTATAGCAATATTGCTACATTTCACTGAATTCTACTAAATAAGAATCAACTGCTGTTATGAACTGATATTAGCTATGTCATTTCTTTTTTGGGGGGGAACAGGGAATTGAACTCAGGACCTCACACTTGCCAGGCAGGGACCATGAGCAGTGTCATTTCAAATACTACACAATACAAAAAGGGTATAGGTTTTTAAATGGGAATAGAGTCTGAGACAGGGCAGCAAGTCCTGTGTAAGGATAATTCCCAAACCGGTTCCTCCACATTGGTCCCTGAACTGAGAGTCAGTCAGTCATCTTGAGCTTCTCCCTCTACTTCACATCCAGCCACCAAAGCTAGCTGATTCTACCTCAAAACACTTATCATTCCCACCCAATTCTTATTGTTATCTAAGCCTGCACTGTTGGACCCAACACTTGCCTCTCCCTAGCTATACTTCCCACCAAACTATGACTGGCGACTTTTCTAAAACAACAATCTGATAAAAAATAATAACCAAATCTCTCTCTAAACCCCTTAAGAGCTTCCTAAGATCCTTGGCAAAAGGTCCAGACTCTACAATACCATACTTACAAGGCCCTTCGCAACTCAGCCCCTGGCCACCTCACCAGTGTCTTTCTTGCCTCACCCCCTTCTCGTTCCAAGATTTAGCCATAATAGATGTTTTTTCAATTCTTTTACTGTTCATTACACTCCTTACCTCCAGTAAGTGAAGCCTTTGTCATTTCCCTAGAAGACTTCCTACTTTCTTTCCCATTCTTACTCTTACTTACCCTTCAGGTCTTGGCTTAGAAAGTTTCTTGAGAGAAGCCTCCCTTTTTCTCACCGGCATGTCTTGCATGCTGGAAAGATCTTACAAGTACTCAATACATGTAACTGTCATGAGATTAAAACATTCTTTTCCATATATTTACAGCTGCTATAGTTTGAATATGGTTTGTCCTTACTTCATGTAGAGTCTTGGTCTAGAATGTAACAGGTAGAGAGATGGTAGGATCTGTATGAGGCAACTAAGTCACAGGGTCTCCGCCCATAGGAAGCGGGTAATGCACATCCTGTAAGAGTGGGTTAGTTATCCTGAGTGGACTGTTATAAAATGAGCCTGATACCACCCCTCAATTTTCGGTACCTGAGCATATTTTGTGCACATGCCCACTCGCCCTTGTGCCATGCAGCCTTGCTGAGAAGCCAAATAGATGCTAGCTCCATGCTCTTGTACTTTCAGATCCATAAGCCAAAATAAATCTCTTAAAAAAAAAATTATCCAGTCTTGGGTACCCTTTTACAACAGAAAACAGACTGAACACTAGCCACATAAATTTCCTCTGTTATGAAACGGCTGTTCAAAACTTTTTACTTCTTTATTGAGTTCTGTTTGTGTGTGTGTGTGTGTGTGTGTGTGTGTGTATGTGTGTGTGTGACTGGGGTTTGAGCCCAGGGCCTTCTCACTGAGCTACATCTCTAGCACCTAACGAGGACCACCACCCCCTTTTATTTTCTGAAAGAGTCTTACTAAGTTTTTGGGCTGGTATCGAACTTGAGATCCTCCTGCCTCAGCCTCCCACAGTGCTGATATTACAGGCATGTGCCATCATGCCTGGTTGTCTGTCTTTTAACTGATTTGTAGTTCATGTTCTAGTCACTGTAATACATCATCAAATAGAAGTAACCAACAGCTTATAAAATGCACAATTATTTTATCCCTAAGAAAGAAAAAAATTGGTAATAATGATTGAAAGATTCCACATATTATGTGTCCCAATTGTATAGATGTAAAATGTGAAATAACTGTTTTAGTACTGATGAAGTACTGCAGTCCTTTGTAGATATATGTGTTGCATATGGAATATTTCCATAAAGTACAATTTCTTGAAATAGCACTTTGTACAACTCACCAAAACCTATATAGATTTCAAAGAAAACAAGGTCAGGGTTGACCTTTCAAAACCTATGGCAACTTTGTAAACAGAACACTAACAAAATTTAAAAATTCTAAATAAAAATATTAATACAGTTTAAAATATGTGTTAAATTCCTAATAAAAATATTATTATGAATAAAATAGTTTGTCTCTAAAATTGAAAAGATAGTTTCATAGAAAGGGTTGTAAAAGAAGGGTTGAGGCTACTGAATAATAAAGACAAGGCAAACTGTGTGATATACAATTTTAACACAAAGCACATGCTCAAACTAAGAAAGAGGCTACACTGAAGTGAATACTACCATATTCTTCCTCAGCTACAACATTCAGCTGTGTTCATTTACTCCGTTTACTTGCTTCTACTGGATGATACAAAACATGTTTGCTGAGGAAGAAGGTGTTGAAAACTAATGTAACCTCTGTTCAGTTGACATTGTTCACCCACCTGTTTACCAAACATCTATGGAATTCTTTGCATTAGAGAAACAAGTGTTGCAGCAAAACAGACATTACCTTCTGTTCTGAATTTCACCTTTTGAAATAAAAAATCATGTTTTGATAACAGAAGTTCTAATATTAATGCAGTCAATTTTATTAATCCTTTCCTTTATAGTTAATAGTTTTTTATGTCTAGTTAAGAAATCCTTCCCATGGAGATATTCTATACTCTTTCTAAAAAGTATTACATCTTTGCCCTTCACATTTAAGACTTTAATAAGTAAATTAAAATAGATTTGGAGGGGAGGAACTCATGGAGATAGCAGCCCCATTTTCTTTTTTTTCCAAATGACACCTCAACTGGATTTTTAAAGTCAGTCACTACCCATCTGATCTGTCACACCATTTCTGTTACAGAAACATCTATAAAAGAGAAGGTATCTGGGGCCAGTGAGATGGCTCAGCGGCACAGGCGCCTGCTGGTGCGCAAGGTCCTGAGGTCGACCCCCGGTACCCACAAAAAAAAAAAGAGAAGGTATCTGTTACAGGGCTATTACATTCATTACATTATTACAGTGTTTTAATTATTTAGTTTCATAACTCTTGATACAGAGTATAATAGGTTTACCTATTTGTTTTTTCTGTTCATAGCCTTTTCCTATAAATACTAAAATCAAGCAAACAAAAGGGAAAAAAAAGTGAAATTAGACTGAATTTGTTAAACAAATTGAGAATTGCTATTTTCACCATATTGAATCTTTAAAGTTTCATTTTCTAATTGTTGATGATATGAAATAATTATAGAGATTTATTTGATCAGTTTATTGAGATTTTATTTAATTACAACAAAATACATTAAGCCTAATAGTGTAGAGGACCACCTGGAGGACTCTCCTTGAAAGAAGAACAATTGTCTCCATTTTGGCTAAACCTGACCCTATTTCCATGTATTGATATATACAGAGCTGACTAGGACTTTTCCTTATCCCCTCAATTGGCTTTAAGCAATGCAAATCAGTCTAGCCAGGTGCTGAGTAGTTTTTGAAGCAAGGCGACAAGTCAGCGTTGCCCCACCTCGCAGCTCCCAAAAATTATGTGAGTCTGGCGGGAGGGACAGCTACGCTCCAGCTGTCTTCAAGATAAGAGGCTATGACATCCCAGGGCAAAAAGATTACATATCAGAGATGAAGCACTGACCCCAAAACATTAGATACTGCCTAGAATTGTTATGCAGATTATTCTTTCTGCATTTTGCAGGGGTGATTTCAGGCCTCCTACCTAGTCCAGCTCACACTCAGGTACTTCCCGCCACAACTAGTCACTCATCCCTGAGCCACTCCCCTCTCCACGAATAAATCTGGGTTTGGCCCTGGGTCATGGCCTTTGTTCTGGTTAGCCATCACCCTAGCTGGACTTAGGACCTCCTTGGCTCCCCACAAATACAAACATGCCTTAGTGTCTTTATTCTCACCACGGGTTGCACTGGAAGTGGTAGATTGGAATTAACTTATTGGAATTCCAATAATTTTTCCATGGGATTACAAATATAAGCTTCCCAGATCTCAAAGAGGACCAGGAAGGGCTCTCTATATAATAGTACAATTCATAAATTTTGGAAACTAATACACAACTCAAACTCCTTAGGCCCCTCTGTAGTCTCATCTCCCATGAACACTATTGACCTACTGTCATTATAGTTCTGCCTTTAATAGAATCTCATGTAAGTGAAACAACATAATAATGATTCTAGTAGTTGTGTCTGGTGTCTTTAACTTAGCATGATGCTTCTAAGATTTACCTATGTTGATCCAATTTCTTTTTTATGTATGAGATCATGTCACCTGTGAAAGGAAATAATTTTAATTCTTCTTTTCCAAGTTGGATGACTTCTATTTCTTTTTCTTGTCTGATTACTTTGGCTAGGATTTCTAGCATTGTGTTGAATAGCAGTGGAAAATGTAGACATCCTTGCCTTGTTGCCCAATATTAAAGGAAAAGCTTTCAGCTGTTCCCTATGGAGTATGATGTTAGCTATGTCTTTTTATATATAGTTTTTATTATGTTGAGGTAGTTTCTATTACATTTGTTGAGTGTTGTTTTTTTTTTTTTGTTTTTGTTTTTGTGGGTACCAGGGGGTCGACCTCAGGACCTCGCGCGCCAACAGGCACCCGTGTCGCTGAGCGATATCACCGGCCCCTTTTCCGTATGTAGGATCCGGGAGTCGAACTCGGGCCCTCGCGCTTGCAAGGCAGGCGCTTACGCCACTGAGCCATCTCACCGGCCCCTTGAGTGTTGTTTTTTTATCATGCAAGGATATTAAATTTTGTCAAATGCTTTTCTGCATCAACTGCAATGTTAATGTGTGTATTGATTGACTCATATATGGTGAACTATCCTTGCATTATAACTTAAATCCACCTGGTCATGACATATGATCTTTTTAATGTGGTACTAAATCAGTTCTGCTAGTATCTGGATTAAGACTTTTGGGTCAACATTCATCAGGGATATTGGTTTGTGGTTTTCTTGACTTGTGCTTCATTTTGTTATCAGGGTAATGAATTTGAATGAGACTGACAGTTTCCCTTTTTCTTCTGTTCTTTGGAATGGTTTGAGAAGGATTGTTATTAACTGGTGTTAAATACTGGGGCTTGGAGGAATACTCCAGTGAAGCCATTAGGTATTAATTAGACTTCTGTTAGTAGGGCTTTTTTCTTTTGAGAGAGAGTCTTGCTTTGTAATTGAGTCTGGACTTGAACTCACTATGTAGTCCAGGGTGGCCTTGAACTCAAGGTGATCCTCCTGCCTCAGCCTCCTGAGTGCTGGGACTACAGGTGTGCGCCACCTTGCCTGGCTCTGTTAGGAAGGTTTGGATTACTGCTTCTATCACCCCAATAGTTATAGGTCTGTTCAGATTTTTTAGTTTTTCATGATTCAGTCTTGGTAAATTTATGTTTATAGAAATTTATTTCTTTTAGGTTATCTAATTTGTTAGTGAATAACTGTTCTGTGACATCTGTAAAGTTTTCTTTTTCATTTGTAATTTTAGACATTTGAGTTTTCTTTGTTCTTATGCTGTCAATTTTGATCTTTTAAAAAAACTCACTTTCATTTTGTTAATTTTTTTCTATTGTTTTTCTGATCCCTATTTAATTTATCTCTGTGCTAGTCTTATTCTTTCCTTCCTTCTGCTGACTTTGGGTTTAAGCTTATTCTTTTTCTAGTTCCTTGAGATGTAAGGTTAGGCTGTATATTTGAGATTTTTCTTTTTTAATGTAAAAGTTTTCTGCTACAAACTTCCTTTTTAGTACTATATACACTGTATTCCATATGATTTGGTATGTTGCATCTTCATTTTCATTTGTCTCAAGATGTTTTCTAAATTCCCTTGTGAATTCTCCTTTGATGCACTGGCATTTAAGAATATTTTGTTTAATTTCCACATTTTTGAAGGTTTTCCTGTTTTCTTTCAATTAACAATTTTAATTTCATTCCTTTTTGGTCAGAGAAGATACTGTGTATAATTTAAATCTTAAATTTGTTAAGACCTCTTTTGTGCCCTATTTTTTGATTATAAATAAAGCTTCCATGAGCATCTTAAGTCATTCGGTAGACATATATTTAAATTTATGTTCAGTTAATACCTACAAGTGGAAATTGGTGGATCATATGGGAAGTGTATATTTAATTTTATGGGAAAATCCAAATTATTTTCCAAAGCAGTTGTACCACTTTGCATTCCCACCAGCAAAATATAAGTGCTGTACGTGGTTTATCTTACTGTTTCCATGTAGGAATTGCCTTCTGGAGTTTCCTAGGGAAAACTTACTCTTTCTAAATCTTAAGAAAAACCAGTTAGTAGAAAAAATGAGCAAAAAGAAAAAAATTACTGTACAGTTCTCATGTGAGAATTAAATTTTAGCAATTTAACATATTTATGTTACTGGTTTAAAAGAATTGACCAATGTCAACTGGAAGCAAGAGCAGGCAACACTGAACAGTCGCCACAGTTAAGGCTGACGTTTCCAGGAACTGGGACAGAAGCATGGAGGACAGCGGCAGTCACAATACGCTCTGTTAGTTTTACCAACAGCTGGTGCCGTATTTTAAGTGTGTGCGCCCCTATTGGTTCATGCTGGGTCTTTCTTATAGAAACAACATTAATAAGATTACATGCATATTATACTTTATATAAATCCTATGAGTAGTGTTTCAAGAAATAACAGGTTTTAGAGGTTAAGTAAGTCCTTAAATTGGCAGTTTTAACACATGACTCTGTGTAATGCCATTAGAGTTCTGAATACTATCCAATAATATTCTCTGGCATTTCCCACTGTTCAAGTATTTGCTATAAGCTTCAGTACTTTGTAAATACTTTAACAGAAGAAATGCAAAGAGAAGAAAATGTTGTAGAACACTCCAATATGAAATCAGGAACTGATCTAAAATTTGAAGTAAAAGCAATATAGATTTCAAGGTAAAACCAAAATTTAAAAGAAGAATCCAAAATATTTTTATCCTTAAGAAGAAAACAATATTGTATGATACAATATACATCCTAATGTCCAATATGAAGATGCTTTTGGATACACTCTTAACAACTTATGAATGTCAAAGCAAAATGAAAGCAATTTTTTCTATGTCTGGAATATTGTCACCAAACAAAGATCAATACAATCGGATGATGCAACGATGCTTTCTGGGCTTTAAAATTTCATTTTAGGAGTGAAAAATTCAAATACTAAATATGTTTCTCATTATCTTTCAAAATCATAAATGATTTTCATTTGGCATTCATTTCGTGCTAACATTTCCTTCTTTTAAGGTTTTCTGTTATCAGATGTCTGTATCAGATAGAGATAACTTAAAAATGTTATTAAAATCTTGCTATGGGAAAAATATATGCATTGATCCCCCCCCCAGAAAATTGTGAAATTAAAGGGGATGGCAGAAAAAAGGGTAATGGAGGGAGTGAAAATTATCAAAGTATGTTACGTGCATGTATGAATCCGCCAAAATGAAACCCATTAATCTGTATAATCAACTGAGAAAGAGTGAAAAAAAAAAATCTTACTAGTCCGTAATACTAACAAACCACTTGATTTAATCTTGCTCGTTTTCTCTTTGTAAGACAACCCACCCCACACCACACGTGTGCAGCCCACACTACTGTCCTAACAGCCAAGTGCAGCAGTCATCTGGGCTTTCAGGAACTGGGTTCGTTTGGCACTTCTTCAGTCAAGCACAGGTGATATCATGAGTAAACTGAGATGCTAAGGCTTGTCATGAATTACAAGCATCCTATTTCTCACTGGAAGGAACTCAGCACTAGACTCAAGGCCAAAACACAACCAAAACCAACCATAAAATCCCTTTTAGAAGGTCTATCTCCTGTGACCACTATCATTACCAATTTTGTGTCAGTCAGGATATAGACAGGAGAGGGAAACCACATGTAATCTGAACAGGGAATGTTTAAAGCATTATTAACTACAGGGAACTAACTGCAAATAAAAGAGAACTCTATACGTGAGAATAAAAGAGAACCTTAAAGAATACCACCCTAGTGTTGGAGAATAACAAAGTCGTGAACAAACTTGGAAGGGAGGCACCCTGTCCAAGTCTGGGACTCAGATCTTATTAAAGAAGGTACGTTTACAGTCCACCTGGATGATGAAGAATCTTGCTGGCTTGGCTGTTGGTCGGTCAAGGCTGGTAGGCTGGGAACTAACTGGATGGGAACCAATGGAATTCACCAGCGAGTTGCCTGTGGTGGTGGTAGTAGTGGTGGGTAAGTGAATGTTTTGAATTTAATAGAAAACCAGCTGAAACAGAGGCCAGACTTGCCAGAAACCTCATGGAAAGCTATTTGTGGGACTGTCTCTAAAAACTAGGAAGTTAGCAAGTACACTGTAGAAACTCATGATGGCACTGACATAAGTATTGCTAAACTGGCTGCTGAGAAGCTGCCTGCCTCTTGCAGGTGTGTCACCAAACTCACCACTGGGAAGCTGCTTGCAAGGGTACTGCTGAAACTTGGGTATCTTTTTGCGAGACAGGAACAAAAAGAAAAGGCATGCTGCAACCAGGACAAGCCTTTTCTTTCTCCAATATCTTTCCTGCGCCCTCTCCTGACAAAGCATAACATTGTACCAGTGGGCAAGAGAGACATGTTCCAGTAGCACAAGCAACCAAAAAAGAACAGATGTGAAGCCAAGAGGCAATGAGCAGTAAATGGCAGGCTAGTTTTTGAGAGATTCTATCATAAATGGAAGAAATGGGATTTTGTTATGACTTTTTTCATCTACTGAGATGATTACATGGTTTTTCTTCTCTAGTCTCTTAAGATATTAATTTTCAAATGGCATACCAACCTTGCATTTATGGGGCAAATCCCACTTGCTCATAATGTATTATCATTTTATATACTGCTATTTATTGACTTGCCAAAATATTTCTAAGCATTTTTGGTCTATGTTCATGGAGTCTGTGGGCCAATATTATTCTTTTGATGTTTTTGTCTGGTTTTAAAATTAGAACGATACTCAGTTCCCAGAATGAATTGAGAAGTGATCCCTCCTCTGTTTTCTATAGAAGTTTGTGTAGAATTGGTATTATTTCTTTCTTAAATGTTCAGAACAACTTTTGTGGGAAAGTTGCAAACTATAAATTCAACTTCTTTAATAGGTCATTTATTTCTTCTTGAGTGAGCACCGGTAGTATTTTGTCTTCCAAGAAATTTGTTTTGTAGGAAAATGGATACACCTTGAAACCATAATGTTAATCAGACACACAAGCTTAAATATATTTCTCTTATATGAGAAACCCAAAATATAAATAAAGAACAAAATAAAAGATAATAGGATCTTTCCCATTATGGAGATATACAGAGATAGATCTTTCTCAAATGGAAAGGGGATCAAAGAGATGGGGGATGGGGAGGGGGAGGGAGGAGAATGATGAAAGGAATTGAGATGTGTTATGTACATAAACCAACTCTACACAGGAACATAAACATTATGTACTGCAAATATGTGCTAATAAAAAAGTTGTTCATTTAATCTAAGTTGCTGAGTTTGTTGGTATAAAGCTGTTCAGAATATTCTTTATTATCCACTTAATACCTGCAGGATTTTTTTTCTCTCTTTTTTAAAATCTTGAGCAGTTTGAGGAGAAGTCTGTAAAAAAATTTTTTTTTGAAGTCTGTAAATTTTATTGATCTCAAAGAATCAGCTTTGGGTTTCACTGATTTTTCTCTATTTTATTTTAGTGTGTGTGTGTGTGTGTGTACCGGGGGTTGACTTCAGGACCTCGCGTGCCAGCAGGCGCTCGGGCCGCTGAGCGATATCACTGGCCCTTTTTTCGTATGTGGGTTCCGGGAGTCGAACTTTAGCCCTCGCGCTTGCCAGGTAGGTGCTTACACCGCTGAGCCATCTCACCGGCCCATGATTTTTCTCTATTTTATATTTCATTGATTTTGCTGTTATCTTTATTTCCTTCCTGCTTAATTTTGCCTTACTTTGCTCTTCTTGTTTTAGATTAAGGTAAAAGTTTATATCACTGATATGAGAGCCTTATTATATTCTAATATAAGTACTTAATACTATAAATTTCCATTTAAACACTGCCTAGCTACATTCTAAAATTTTTGATATATTGTATTTATGTGTGATATTTTGTAATTTCCCTGGTGATGTACTTTTGATACACAGGTTATTTAGAAATATGCTGTTTAGGGGCCAGTGAGACGGCTCAGCAGCGTAAGCGCCTGCCTGGCAAGCGCGAGGTCCTGAGTTCGACTCCCGGAACCCACATATGAAAAAAGGGCCGGTGATATCGCTCAGCGGCACGGGCGCCTGCTGGCGCGCGAGGTCCTGAGGTCGACCCCCAGTACCCACAAAAAAAAAAAAAAAAGAAATATGCCATTTAATTTCCAAATATTTAAAGATTTTTCAGATACTGTTTTGCAAATTATTTCTAATTTAGTTGTATTCTAGTCAGATAACAAATTTTGTATTATTTAATTCTTCTTACATTTATTGAGTCTTGTTTTATAGTCCAGAATACTATATATGAAAATGTTCCATGTGTATTGCAAAAGAGTATGTATTCTCCCGCTTTTGGGTAGCATGGTCCAATAAATAGCACTTAGTTGATGTTGGCTGAAAGTTCTGTTTATGTTTTCTACTTATCTGTTTATTTTTTATTTATTTATATTTCAATGCAGGTACTGGGAGTTGAACTCAGTACCTCACGCTTGCCAGGCAGGCGCTTATGCCACTAAGCTATATCACCAGCCCTACTTATATGTTTTTTGCTTAATTTTATTTTATTTTATTTTTTTTGTGTGTGTGTGTGTGTGTGTGGGTACCGGGGAGTTGACCTCAGGACCTCGTGCACCAACAGGCATCCGTGCCGCTGAGCGATATCACCAGCCCCTTTTTCATATGTGGGTTCCGGGAGTCGAACTCGGGCCCTCGCGCTTGCAAGGCAGGCACTTACGCCACTGAGCCATCTCACCGGCCCCTGCTTAATTTTAAAATTAAATACTAAAGGCAGTATTGAAATATTGAGCTATGATTATAAAGTTACCTACTTTCCTTTCAATTCTATTGCTGTGGTCTTACTTCCCTTTTACTTGAAGAATCACCTTTAATATTTCTTACAGTAATATTTCTGCTGCTGAAAAATTCCCATACCTATTTGTGTCCAAAAAAATCTTTCTCCTTCATTTTTGAGAGTCTTTTTTGTATACAAAAATCTAGTTGGCATTTTCTTTTTTTCTTCCACCATTTAAAGATGTCATTTGAAGGTCTCCAGCTTGAACTGTTTCAGTTGGTAAGTCTTCAGTAACTCTTTGCTCCCTTGCAGGTAATACAGCTCTTTATTCCTCTCTGGCATTTACATTTTCTCTTGATCACTAGTTTTTAGCATTTAGATTATGATGTGCCTTAGTGCAGTTTTCTTTATGTTTCTTTTGTTTGGGTTCTGTTGAGCTTCTTACATTTGCAAGTTTATAGTTTTCATTAAATTTAGAAAAATCTCACCTACCATTTCTTCAAATATTTTTCTGCTCCCCCTCTCTTTGGCTTGACTCTGTGCTATAGGCCAGTGTGAACAGAGCACAGTCCTGTTGTGTTTCAATGTCTGAAAACAGGTGCTCGTTCCCTCTTGTCTAATTTCTGGTTTTTCAGGACAAGGGTAGTCCTTCCTGGCAGAAATAAAAATCTCCCTCCTTTTATTTGGTGGTAACAAAAAAAGTTCCCTTTTTTTGTCTCTTCTCTTTGAGCCTCAGTTTGGTTAGTTTATACTGCTACGTGTGCACATTCATTAATCTTTTCTTTTTCAGTTTCTAATTTGCTATTAGCCTATCCAGGGAATTTTAAAGGTTCCAGTTAGGGTTTTGTTTTTGTTTTGGTTTTGGTATATTCCACTTTATCTTCTTATGCTTATATTGTGCTTTGAGTCCTTGAACATATTTATAGTAAGTCTAAAACTTCTGGTATAGTAATGCCATATCATTCCATTTCTATTTATTTTTTCTATCAGGTCTCTTTTCTTTTGAAAAGTCATATCAATCACATTTTTCTACTTTTCTGCATGTCTAGCAATTTTTTATTAGATGCTGAACACTGTAAATATGTTATTTAGTATCCGCAGTTTGTCGTCTCCTTTTACACAATGATCTCAACAATCTCTCTTTCTCTGTTAACTTATATGCATATCCATTTGAACCTTTTGGGACTTACTCAAGTAAGCTTTGTCAGAATGGGCCTAGAGAGCTTAACGCATGCCTATTTTAGCCCCAGGCCTTTCTCCACTTAGGCTGGTGAGAACTCAAGTCTCCTAGCCCCATATAAACTCTGGGAATTGTTAACCTTATAGCTCCCACGGGTTTCTTTATCTGGCCTTGTGGATTCTGGTCCTACACATTCGCAGCTTGGCATGCAGCAGTAGTAAAGTCCTTTCAGATTGCTTGAGCTTTTTTCCCCCTTCATAGCTCTCTTGCTGACACTACCCTGAAATAAAAAAATGAAATTCCAGATACTTGAAATTTCTATACTTTCAACTCAGGGTCTGCTGTACTCTGCCTGGCTTTTCCATCCCTCTGCTGAGGTCCAGAAAGTGTCCCAACATAGCAGATTGAGGAAATCACAGGACTTTTTTGTGTGTAGTCTTCTTTTTTCTGTCAGGGAGCACAGTCCCAATCTACTTATGGTTCGGTATCTGAAACCACAGAAGTGTCTTCCTCTTTTATTTTGTTGTTCAAATTATCTCAGATTTTGGTCAGTAAGCTTCCCTTCGAGGTGGCTTCTGTTTATTCTAATATGTTCCTATAATTTTTTAAGCATTTGTGTATTTTGTGGCACACTGAAGTATTCCAAGATCATTTATATTTTCCTTGTCCCAAACCTGGGGTCAGTTTTCTCCAAGGAGATCTGAAATCTTTTAGTGAGGAATGATATTTAGAGATCAGTGTGATAATTATAACTGATATATCATTGCTTCTAGGTTCAGAGAGGAGATTTGCACATTTTGATTTGTAAGTTAAGAGGTCCCATTAAGATCTGAAAGGGAAGCAGCTGCTTGGACTCTATGAATGAAAACAAATAAACTGTAGCTCTTTTCCAGGACAAAATTTCACACTGAGGAGAAACTGTAAAACCAGGACAATAAATAAAATTAAAAAGGTCCAAGTAAAAGTGACAGAAGGCAGTAAAAGAGACAGGTCTTAAAAGTGTATGTTTTTTATTTCATTGTTTTAACAAGGGAAGCGGGAACTCTATAGAGCCACAAAACTAAAAATGTTATCCTCAGATACTACATGCAGGCAAAATACAAGGAGTGAAAATCAGATTGCTATCGGACTTTTTAAGAGCAATGCTTCATGCCAGAAATCAATTAGACTAATAAGATAGTCAAGAAAATAAGAGCCAAAAATTTAATACCCAAACAAGCATCACAGTATAAAGGCCACAGAAAAATTTATATAATGATCCTGTGAACTTTTCCTGGGAAATCCAGCAGAAAACAAGCTTTAGACAACCATAATACTTAAGAAATAATATAAGAATTGGTGCTAAGTTAAATATATATTTATTTGCAAAATAATAAACAAATGATTACAAAGGGGACAGTACAGTAATGTAATTAATGGCTGTTTGCTTTGAAAATATAGATTCAGCTCAACTATTAAAAATCAGGGTAAGAATGAGGAAAGCATGTGAAAAGTAGAATGAGCTTATTAATTACCTTTACTTGTTAGGAGTAAAAAGATATTCCTTAAGTCAGACGATGAGAGACAGATAGAAGGAAGAGATTACCCAATAATTTTAGTATTATTCACAGTAAGGGTAAAAACAAAATAATGGAGGGAGGAAGAACAAAGAATATTATATAACACTAGAGAGCTAACCATTAGAATAAAGATATGAACCTTCCGGGCCGGTGAGATGGCTCAGCGGCGTACGCACCTGCCTGGCAAACACAAGGGCCCAAGTTCAACTCCCGGAACCCACATATGAAAAAAGGGGCCAGTGATATCGCTCAGCAGCACGGGCACCTGCTGGCGTGCGAGGTCCTGAGGTCGACCCCCAGTACCCACAAAAAAAAAAAAGATACAAATCTTCCTAAAAAAGAGAGATAAATAAAAATTGACTCTAACAAGCAAAAGGCTTATTATATAAAAAACTTACATATGGCAAAATAGAAAAACATGCAAAATTTAAGCTAAAGATAATGAACACATTAACAAAGTTCCAAGCCAGGTATTGTGGTGCATCCCTGTAATCCCAGCACTTGGGAGGCTGAGGCAGGAAGGAGGCTTGCAGTTTCAAGGCCAGAATATATTACACCTTGTTTCAAAAAAAAAAAGGAAAGTTTAAGATTGGCTACTGTGTAAAGTCTAGAACTGTCTGTAAAACAGATTCAGAAACATCAAGAATAAAAAGATGGACGATAATCCCTCAGGTGTACTGGTTAGCTTGCCTGTCTCTGACGCAAAATACTCAACACCTGCAACTTAAAGGAGGCATGGCTCAGTTTAATTTGGCTCACAGTTTTTAGAGGTTTCAGTCCAGGGTCACTGTCTCCAAGGCAGAAGGGTGTGATTGAGCAAGACTGCTCACTTCATGGTGCCCAGGAGGCAGGGCCCAGGGAAAGTGTGCTGTCAAGAGAGACACCCTCCAAAGGCGCACCCCAGTGACCTGCCTGCACCTGGGCCCCACCTCCCAACAGCACAGTCCACTATGTACAGCACTGGACTAATCTACTGATGAGTACAGCACCCCCACAATCCAGTCACCCCTCTGGGGGTGTCTTAATCCAGTCAAACTGCCATTTAAAATTAAGTGGCACATCAGGTAAACACAAATTTAAAAGATGGCAGGAGTTATAATTCTGAAATCTGACAAGGTGGATTTAAGGAAAGAAATCATAGAGAAGGAGTCATTAAAAAAAAATGGGGGGCTGGTGAGATAGCTCAGCGGCATAAGCGCCTACCTGGCAAGCGCAAGGTCCTGAGTTCGACCCCCGGTATCCACATAAAGGAAAAAAAAAAGGGCCAGTGATATCACTTAGCGGCACAAGCGCTTGCTGGCAAGCGCGAGGTCCTGAGTTCGACCCCCAGTACCCATATAAAAAAAATAAAAATAAAAAAAAAAAGAACATTTTATAGCATGCTAAGGAGTCCATGGGAGTCTTTGAAGGACAAACTGGAGAGAAATAAGAATGAGATGTGCACTTTAAAGATGGGCTAGCTGGGCATGGTGGCACACACCTGTAATTCCAGCACTAGGGAGGCTGAGGCAGGAGAATCACTGTGAGTTCAAGGCCAGCCTGGGCTACATAAGCAAGTTCAAGGCCAGCCTGCACAACATAGTGAGGCCCTGTCTCAAAAAGCAAAACAGAACAAACAAACAAAAAGATGGGCTAGACTGAGGTGACAAGGAGAGGCAGGGCGTACAGTTAGAATGGAAGAGGAGGACAAACCATGCCTGAGTGCTTACACTAGGTCAAGTGTTTTACACACATGTTCTCATTCCAATTATAATAATAACTATATAAGATGAGGCTTGCTATTCTTATTTTATGGGGATTCTGAGGCTTAGGAACACTGACTTGCCCAAGTGAAGCTGCTACCAAGATGCTAGAGTCAAGATTCTGAACTCAGTTTTACCTAGCTCTTGCCACTACACAATGTTATTTGTTGTTCAAAACAAAAGAAAAAGAAAAGAAGAAAGGAAAAGGAGGAAGGAAAGAAGTTAGTACAAGCAAGAAAGGATAAAGGTTTAAGGAAATGCACAGGGATAGGTACTTTAAAAGCATAATTAGGAAACCCTGGTGATAGGATCTTGGACAAAACTAAGAAGGAAAAGAATAAAGAATTATGAAAGCTAGTATCCACAAGGAGTTACAAATATATTGAGGAGGAAGACAAAGAAGGTCCTTACATGCCCTTTATTGTTTACTGCTTATTGTTTCCCAGACCTGTATAATCAAAGCCAAAATGTAAGAATATGTGATTTCTTGTTGTATGTTTACAAAAATATACCAATACAATAATAATCAGACCCTTTCAAAAATATAAAAACTAATAGCTAGAGAAAATTCCAAATAGATTACAACAAAGAAGACAACAAGTACCTTTTCTTTTCTTCCTTTTTTCTCATTGGGAAGGGGGAGATTTTTTTTTTTTTTTTTTTTTTAATATTTTTTATTTTTTTTTTTTTTTTTTTTTTTTTTTTTTTTTTTTTTTAAAGAGAAGAAAAAACAAAACAAATCAAAAGAAGAACAAATTTTCAAACCAACATAATAGGAGGGTAACAATGGTTAATACATTACGTATTACTATCTTTAAGTTAGTTATTCAGGACACCAGACATTAGCATTCAATTGTCCAAACATTATTGGCACAAACCTTACTCTTCAATGAACTAAGTAAAAATGGTAGTGTATCTATCTTAACCATCATATATATATATATATATATATATATATATATATATATACAATTTTTTTTTCCCTTTCCCTTCTTTCTTTTCCCTATTCCAGTCTCTCTTTCCTTTTGACCAGTTTCTTTTTGATTCACCATGTCTATTGTACATTTTGGATCTTATTTACTCTTTCAGTTTCTCATACTAGAGAGATAATACGATGCTTACACATGTGCTTCTGGTTTATTTCACTTATGAGTATTTTCTCAAGTTGCATCCATTTACCTATAAAAGTCTCCAGTTTATCCTTCTTTATGGCTGAATAGTACTCCATTGTATAAAAATACCACATCTTTCTTATCCATTCCTCAGTTGATGGGCATTTGGGTTGTTTCCAAGATCTGGCTATTACAAATTGTGCTGCTATAAACATGGGTGCACATATATCGCTGTGGTACGATGTTTTTAATTCTTCTGGGAAGATGCCCAGAAGGGGAATAGCTGGGTCAAATGGGACCTCCAACCCTAGTTTTCTGAGGAATCTCCACACTGACTTCCACAGTGGCTGTACCAGTCGACACTCCCACCAACAGTGAAGAAGGGTTCCTTTTTCCCCACAGCCCCTCCAGCATTTGTTATTAGTTGATTTCTTAATAGTAGCCATTCTTTCTGGGGTGAGATGGTATCTCAGTGTTGTTTTAATTTGCATCTCTCAAATGACTAGTGATGTTGCACATTTTTTTGTATATTTGTTTGCCATTAGTATTTCTTCATCTGAGAAATGTGTATTCATCTCAGATGCCCATTTTTGGAGTGGGTCTTTAAATTTGGGAGGTCTGATTTTTTTGAGTTCTTTATATGTTCTCGATAGTAATCCTTTGTCTGAGGAACAGCTGGCAAACATTTTTTCCCACATTGTGGGTTGTCTCTTCACTCTGTTGGTGGTTTCTCTTGCTGTGCAAAAGCTTTTTAATAAGATGAGATCCCAGTTATTGATTCTTTGGGATAGTTCCCGTGCGGTTGAGTTTTTATTCATAAAGTCTTTGCCTACACCAATGTCTCCAAGGGTTTTACCTATCCTACCTTCCAGCAGATTTAATGTTTCTGTTTTAATATTTAGATCTCTGATCCATTTTGAATTTAGTTTAGTGCATGGTGAAAGATATGGGTCTAGTTTTAATCTTCGGCGTGTATAGAGCCAGTTTTTCCAGCACCATTTATTAAAGAGGCTATCTTTCTTCCAGCGAATGTGTTTGGCACCTTTGTCAAAGATAAGGTGGCTTAGTATGTCTGGGGTTGTTTCAGCATCTTCTAATCTGTTCCATTGATCTTCAGGTCTGTTTTTTTGCCAGTACCACACTGTTTTTATCACAGTAGCTTTATAGTATAATTTCAAGTCGGGGATTGTGATGCCCCCTGCCTTGCCTTTGTTGCCCAGAATTGCCTTTGCTATTCTAGGTCTCTTCTGATTCCAAATGAATTTTAGGATTGTTTTCTCTAATTCTGTGAGATATGCTGTTGGAATTTTGATTGGAATTGCATTAAATCTGTATAACAATTTTGGAAGGATGGCCATTTTCACTATATTGGTTCTTCCTATCCAGGAGCAAGGGATATCTTTCCATTTTCTGATATCCTCTTCAATCTCCTTTTTCAGAGTACTGTAGTTTTCAGTATAGAGGTCTTTTACATCCTTCGTGAGGTTGATTCCTAGGTATTTCATTTTTTTGGATGTTATTGTAAAAGGTATTGTTTCCCTAATTTCTCTTTCAGTAAGTTTGTTATTTGTGTACAGGAAGGCTATTGACTTTTGAGTATTGACTTTGTATCCCAGCTACACTACTGAATTTGCTTATTAAATCTAGCAGTTTTTTAGTGGAGTTTTTGGGGTCTTCTGTGTAGAGTATCATGTCATCTGCAAATAATGATAATTTAACTTCTTCCTTTCCAATCATTATTCCTTTTATTTCTTTCTCTTGTCTAATAGCTCTGGCTAAAGTTTCCAGAACTATGTTGAATAAGAGTGGGGACAGTGGACATCCTTGTCTTGTTCCTGATTTTAGAGGGAAGGCTTTCAGTTTTTGGCCATTTAGTATAATATTGGCTGTTGGTTTGTCATAGATAGCTTTTACCAGATTGAGATAAAGACCATCGATTCCAATTTTCTGTAGGGTTTTTATCATGAAAAGGTGCTGGACTTTGTCAAAAGCTTTTTTGCATCTATTGAGATGATCATGTGATTTTTGTCTTTGGTTCTGTTAATATGCTGTATTACATTTATTGATTTACGTATGTTGAACCATCCCTGCATCCCTGGGATGAATCCAACTTGGTCATGGTGTATAATCTTCTTGATGATTTGTTGGATTCTGTTTGCCAGTATCTTATTAAGGATTTTTGCATCTATGTTCATTAGGGAGATTGGCCTATAGTTCTCTTTCTTAGTTGGGTCCTTCTCTGGTTTTGGTATCAGGGTAATGCTTGCTTCCAGGAATGAATTTGGGAGTATTGCTTCCCTTTCAATTTCATTGAAAAGTTTGAGAAGTAGGGGCGTTAGGTCTTCTCTAAATTTCTTGTAGAATTCGGCAGTGAATCCATCAGGGCCTGGGCTTTTCTTTGTTGGGAGGTTTTTAATTACATCTTCAATTTCATTGGCTGATATTGGTTTATTTAGGATTTTTAAATCTTCTTGATTCAGCTTTGGTAATTCATACGAATCTAGGAATCTGTCCATTTCTTCTGCATTTTTCCATCTTAGTAGAATATAAATTTTCAAAATAGGTATAGATGATCTTCTGGATTTCTGCAGGGTCCGTCGTGATATCACCCTTTTCATTTTCAATTGCATGGATTTGAGTCTTTTCTTTTCTTTTTTTAATAAGGTTGGATAAGGGTTTGTCAATCTTATTTATTCTTTCAAAGAACCAACTTTTTGCTTCATTGATTCTTTGTATTGTTTTTTTATTCTCCAATACGTTAATTTCTGCTCTGATCTTTATAATTTCCTCCCTTGTACGGGCTTTTGGCTTAACCTGCTCTTCTTTTTCTAGAAGCTCGAGGTTCACCCTTAAGTTGTTTATTTGCGCTTGCTCTATTTTCCTGATATAAGTGTTTAATGCTATAAATTTCCCTCTTAGGACTGCTTTCATTGTATCCCATAAGTTCCGGTATGTTGTACTGTCATTATCATTCAGTTGTAGAAAGTGACTAATTTCTTCTTTAATTTCATCTGTGACCCATTGGTTGTTCAGGAGGATGCTGTTTAATTTCCATGTGTTTAGGGAGTTTTTGTGGGATCTTTTGCCATTGATTTCCAATTTCATTGCACTATGGTCTGATAATATGCATGGGATAATTTCAATTCCTTTGCATTTACTTAAGCAGGTTTTATGAGCTAGTATGTGGTCTATTTTGGAGAACGTCCCATGTGCAGCTGAGAAAAATGTGTATTCTGATGTTGTGGGGTGGAACACTCTGTAGACATCTACTAAGTCCATTTGTTCAAAAGTTTGGTTCAGTTCTACTATTTCATTATTGATTTTCTGTCCAGTTGATCTATCTTTTTGTGACAGTGGAGTATTGAGATCTCCCAATATAATTGTATTAGTGCTTATTTGATTTTTCATGTCCTTTAGTACTTGTTTTATATAGCTGGGTGCATTGGTATTTGACGCATATATATTTATGGTCGTTATCTCTTCCTCTTGGATTGTTCCCTTTACAAGGATGTAATGACCGTCTTTATGTCTCTGAATCCTTCTTGGCTTGAAGTTCACTTTGTCTGCAAAAAGAATAGCTACCCCTGCTTTCTTCTGGGTTCCTGTGGCATGGAGTATTGTTTTCCATCCTTTGACTTTCAGTCTATGAATTTCTTTCTGAATTAAATGTGTTTCTTGTATACAGCATATTGTTGGATCTTGCTTCTTGATCCATTTTGCCAGTCTGTGCCTTTTGATTGGTGAATTGAGACCGTTAACATTGATGGTTAAAACTGATATGTATTGACTTGTCATGATATTTTCCTGTTGTTGGTTCCCACTCTTTGTTTTTCCGCTTTCCGGCTATTTAATTATTTGCCCTGCCTGGTGGATTCCTTCTGTTGGGGTTCCTATCTCTTTCTAGAATGTCCTTCAGAACGTTTTGGAGTGCTGGTTTGGTGGTCATAAATTTTCTCAGATGTTCTTTGTCATGAAAGTATTTTATTTCTCCATCAATTTTGAAAGATAGTTTTGTAGGGTACATCAATCTGGGCTGAAAATTATTTTCCTTTAGAGCTTGCAATACATCATTCCAAGCTCTTCTTGAATTGAGGGTTTGTGCTGAAAAATCAGCTGTGATTCTGATGGGTTTTCCTTCATAGGTGATTTGTCTCTTCTCCCTAACAGCTTTTAAGATTCTGCCCTTCTGTTGAATTTCTGGGATCTTGACTATAATATGTCTGGCTGAAGTTTTTTTTTGATCATGTCTAGTTGGTGTTCTAAAAGCTTCACTTATAGGGGTGTCAAATTCCTTTTCTCTTCCAGGAAAGTTCTCCCTGATTATGTCTTTGAACAAGGTTTTAATGTCGTTGATGCTATCTCCTGCTTTTTCATTTATTCCAATTATTCTTAAGTTGTTTATCTTTGAGTCATCTAGCAGCTGCTGAATTGATTTTTCATGGTCCCTTGCTATTTTTAAGAATTTTTCCATTTCATGATCACTAATTGCAAGCCTGTCTTCTATATCTGAGATCCTGTCCTCACATTGGCTTATTCTGCTACAAATACTTTCAATGGAATTTTTGTTCTCTTGGATATCTGCTTGAATCTGCCTTATGGATTCCATTTCTTTCCTATGCTGAGCATTCATGGTTTCTATAGTTTTCTTAAGTTCATCTATTTTTTTGTCTGTATCAGCTATAGTGTCCTTAAGCATGGTCTTCATTGTAGACATTATCTCTGCAGTTATCTGTGAGATTATTTCTGTTTTAATTTTTTCCAGAACCTCATTCAGTTGCTTTGTTGTTACCACTTCAGATAGGCCAGGTGGGTGGCTTTCGGATTGTTCCACCTCGTTGCTCCCTAGGTTTGCCTTTGGTGAATTGGATGTGTGGGGTTGCATCTTGTTTAAGTGTCGTCTCATTTTTTCTTTCTTTAATTCCTGGGGTGATGTTTGCAAATTACCTATAGTAGGTTACTTTATTGCTAGTGTTTAAGATCTTTAGAAGATGACTACTTCTCTGCAGTATCTTCCAAGTGGAGCTTGCTTTTAGGTTTTGAGCTTTCTGCCAGATCCTACCTCTTCAATTCGTTGGGTATGCGAAGTTGCTACCTGTTTGGCCCAGTCCTTGATTCTTTGGTACTGTGCCACTGTATTTTCTGTGTCCCTTAGTCAATCTCAATCATGAAATATCAGGAAGGAAAGATGTTTAGAACAATTATTTCACATTTGGCTATAATGTTAACTAAAGCATCAAACACAGCCTAGAAAATGACAGACTGAGCTAACCAGTTATTTACCACTGTTAGCTGTATAGAGTTGCGGTTATATAACAAAATCTAAAACACACCAGAAAAATTATATGCAGTATACAAGTCCTATGTATGTCAATTTTTCCTTGAGGAGTTTAAAGTTAAAATGAGTTAAGGAGGAAATAGAGTATTGGGAGAAGAGGAAGGAATTAGATGTAAGGTTAGAGGACCAAGAGGGATCCCACTAAAATTGGGACACTAGTGCAGAGGACAGGTGGTAAAAAGAGAAGGAAGGGATAAAAGGAAGAACAGATCACAACCACAATCACAAAGAAGTTAGAGGCGCTGTTTACACTCATATAAAAAACCAGAGAGAATAATGAAGGAAAGAGCAAATACACATACAGAAACAAAAACGAAGATAAAAACAATAAAACAGACAG
This sequence comes from Erethizon dorsatum, assembly GCA_028451465.1. NCBI lineage: Eukaryota > Metazoa > Chordata > Mammalia > Rodentia > Erethizontidae > Erethizon > Erethizon dorsatum. Next base: position 82,207,141 of record CM051829.1, read on the forward strand.
ATCAAAAATAAAACCCCACCAAAAAACCAAACAAAACAAAACAAAAACAAAAAAACCCTTCGCCAGAACAAAAAACAAATCAGTGAGAAAAAAAAAAAAAAAAAAGTTCCAGGTGTTGACTCTGTTGTAGGCAGGTACCTTGTGACAGAGTCCTGTTCTGTGCAGGTCCGTCCCAGTAAGCCAGGAGTGCCCTCTGGCGGGCGGTGAGCAGAGGCGCGTACTTTCAGGCAGAGACCAGTCTAGCTCGCCTCCGCTCTCGGCGCCCTTTCACGATCCCTGGGTCTGAGAGGCTCAGTGTGCTGTCCGGAGCACGGGTTCCCTGCACTGGTTCCCGCCGCTCTGGTTTTTCACCACGCCCCCCACAATGGCGCCGGGCCAGTCGCTCTCTGGCGCGGGACAGGTGTGGCTGAGAGTCCAGTCTCGTTCGCCTGCTGACCTCAGCACACTTTCGTGGGCCTGAGAGGCCCCGTGCTGCCCTGTCCGGAGCACAAGTTCCCAGAGCAGTTTCCGAGCCGCTCTGAGTTTCGCCACACCCCCCACAATGGCGCCCGGCCGGTCGCTCTCTGGCGCGGGGCAGCTGTGGCTGAGAGACACTCACCACCGGTCAGCGCCGTTCTCCGCCGCTCCCCTGCCCCGCCGCTGTCTCAGGATCCTCCGTGGGGGCTCCCTGGGCTCCAGCTGCCACCGTGTGTCCGTAGAATTGAGCCTCCGCGGCGCTGCAACTCCCGGGATAGTAGAAGATGCGCGCGTGCGGTCTGCTCCTTCTTTCCTTCTTCTTTGTTGGAAGTCACCCGTCACTGGTGCTGGGGGTCCCAGATTGCGCTTCAGAACTTTTCTGGGTTTCGGGGAGGCATCTCCCCCCCTCCTGCGCTTTCCGGGTCGCTATATTCCTGTGTTCCAATGGTAACTTTTAGAGAGAGTTTCGCTGCCTGCTTCTTACTCATCCGCCATCTTGAGGTCCACCCTTGTATTTTTTCGGGAAGGGGGAGATTTTAAAGCTAGTAAGGTTCTAAAAAAAATTAGTTTTTAGTGTACTAGGCATCAAGAGCTTAAAAGTTACTGCATAGGCTTTAGAAATTGATTTGTAGGAACAAAATCTAGTTAACAAGATATAAAAAAAGTCATAATACAAAATCTTCCAATTTTTCTTTTAAAAACCAAATCCCTGAAGTCCTCTGAAAGTTCTCCTATTCTCTTTATCCAATTTTTATTTCATTCACATCCCCAAGTTAGTCTTAAAACTTTCATGAGACACTCTACTGGATTATTTCTAGATGTTTAATTAGTTAATAAGAATATTTCTGTCTCATTTCTTTTACTTCAACATATACTTACATGGAATGGTTCTCAGGTAGAGATTATCTCTTATCACTTGCTGCAGTTTGTGGTCAATTGATCCTTTTTGAAACTGAAGGCTCAGGTAATGTCGCAAATCTTTATTAATGACTTTTCCTACACAAAAAATAGAAAACAAAATGTAACTGTCAGATGTCCACTTAAGTATAAAAGCTAGTGACTGAATACCTTTAAACCATTTAACTACTAAGAAGGAAAATGCAAAAGAATACTAGAAAGAAGATATCACCAAATTATTATTATTACAGTATTATTATTCATTTATTTATTTGCAGTAGTGGGGGATGAACCCAGGACCATCACACTGAGCTACATCCTCTGCCCCCTCCCTTTTTTTGAGACAGGTTCTTGCCAAGTGCTAAATTACCCTGTCTAGGTTCAAACTTGTGATCCTCCTGCTTAAGACTCCCAGAGTGCTGAGATTATAGGCACGTGCCACTACATTTGGCTAGAACCAAATTATTATATATGCTATAATTAAAATATGTACGTGAAATTCAACATCAGTATAGTTTTACATGGTAGGAGAAGAAGGCATTGGCCACAGAATATGACAAATATCCAAGGTAATTTCATTTAGTCCCATGTCTTTAAATACCACCTATATAAAGTTTCCAAGTTCATATCATGGCCCCAGCCCTGACCTATCTCTACCAAGCTCCAAGCTCATCAAACTCATTCATATATAATGCATATATAATGCATATATATTTGGAAATTTCAAACAAGCCCCTTAAATTTTAGACAGCCAAAACAGAACTCTTACTTCTACCCTCCCACAATGTCTTCCTCTTCCCCAGTCTTAGAAAATAATGGTACTATCAACTGGTAGAAAAATCCTCAAATCTAGAAGGCATCCTTGATTTCTCCTTTTCACTTCTGTACCTGGATTTAATCCATTAGCAACTTTGTCACTTGTACCTTCAGAATATAGTCCACTGCTCTCCATTTTGATTCACACCACCTTAATCTCAGCCTGCTGGGGATGGAGCCCAGGGCCTTGTACATGCTGAAAAAGTACTCTATCTCTGAGCTGCAGCCCCAGTCCTTCCCTGCATCCATGTTAGTCTCCTCCTGCCCACCCACTCACCAACCCTCTCACACACACAGTAGCTAGAGATTTGAAATGTAAACCAGATCACTGTTACTGTTTTTATTCCCCTCTGAACTTTTCTTTTTCAAAGTACTGGGGACTGAACCCAGGGCCTCTGGATTGAGCTACATACATTCCCAGCCCCCACGTTTTCATTTGAGACAGAATCTTGCTAAGTCACTGAGTTGCTAAGTCGCTAAGTTACTAAGTCACTAAGGCTGGGATGGAACTCCTGCCTCAGCCTCCCAGAGTGCTGGGATTTTTTGTTGCACTTGAAATAAAATCCAGACTCTCACTGAGGGCAGAGGAGGCCCCACATGTTCTGGTTCTGGCAGTCTCTAACCTAGTTTCTTACTCTGCCCCCTCTCAAACTTCGTAACACAGTGATCATCTTTCTGCTCTTTGAAAAGGTCAAACCAGGGCCCTCGCTCAGAGCCTCCTGCCTATCACTAGATTGAATGGTCCACTTTCTTGACTATATAATGTGAATAAATAAGAGAGTGAATAATTTCCTATTATTTTTATGGAAAATGAGAGATAAATGGAGAATATTAGGGGTCTCAAAGAAATAGTAAACAGAGGATTGTAAAAATCTCATACCAGTGAATCTATAATAAAGTTTGAGCTTGATGAAAATCAAAGCAGTCCAAACACTGTTTTGTAAGACTTCAGATAATTGGAAGAGAGCAATGCTAAGACAAAACAGATTATCTCTTTGAGTAAGAAATGACTAGGTGATTAAAGTATATTCTTTGTGTAATTTGGAACAACATCCTTATGACAAGGTCAGATAAACCAAGAAGTTACTATCGATCAGCTTATTTTTAAAATTATTATTCCATAATACTACGTTTCTGATCCTCTCTTTTGGTGTTTCCTCACACGTATGAATGAGCATAACCTAGTGGGAGGCTGTTAATATAAACAGGAAAGCAGTGTCTCTAAAGTTCAGAGGTAACATTCAGACCCTAGACAATAAACACAAAACAAAACAACTCCTTTTGCCTTGCCAAAAAGAGATACTGAATAAGGGGGAAATCTTTTTAATTAAAGGAAATCCACCTGAAAGGTATTTGTAGAGATGAACATAGAAGAATCCTTCATCTCAGAGGTTGCTTCTGTCAGGCCTTTAAGGGTCCCACTAACCCACGTCTAATATATAGAGAATCATATTACTTCATTCTTCACTTACATTACAGTATTTATTCACTGCTGGTAGAAGAAAAAACTTATTCATAATCAATACCGTATAGTCCCACTGTTTACTGAACAAAAATTTACCCAATAATGAGTTTACAAAATACTTTAAAACTTAAACAGTGTCTCAAATGTTTTGTAAACACTACACAAAAGTTTTGGTAGATTGCTGTTAGTGCTCAAAGGATTTTTTTTTTTTTTTTTTTTTTTAATGTGGGTACTGGGAGTCTACCTCAGGACCTCGCAAGCGCTTGTGCCACTGAGCTATCTCACTGGCCCCTCAAAGGATTTTTGAATGGACAGAAAATACATCATGGCTTTTTCTACATGTAAAATAATAATAATACAGATTCCAATATCCAAAACTCTGCTATCCAACATATTTTCAGGAAAGTAATTTGGATAAATGATAACACCTGTATAATTAAAGAAGACATTGAATTGATACTTCTAACTCATGATTTCTTTTTTTAATTTAAAACTTTAAGATATCCATAAGTTACAGAGATAACTATAACATTCTAAAAATCCAGACTGAATTTTAATCTACAAAAATAACAGCCATTAACTTAGACACATTTAAAAGATAAAGCCACAATACAATCTTGGATCACAAATTATATAGCATGATGGGCCTCTTAAGGGAAAATGGAGTTAAAACAACTCAATTCTTGTTTTAAGGGATTACGAGGTTTTAAGACTAGTTAAGTAAGAAAGAAAGAGCTCAATTTAAAGAATTACAATTATCATGGCTGGAACTGCACTGTTTTTACCCACAACTTCTATTAGGATTCTGAATATAATGCTGCAATGAATAGTTATAAAGAAAACAATGACGAACAATTTTATTAAAAATTAGGTATTTTATTTAAAATAGCTCAGTGGTAGAGTTATTGCCTACCATGATCAAGGCTCTGGGTTTGATCTCAAGCACTATAAAAAGTAAAAATTACATAAAATGTACAGCTATTCAAAAAAATATCATCATTCTTTTTTGAGGTTGGAGACAAAATACTGTAAGCATCAATATACATTATGATAATTTAATAACTATCTGGGTTGACATTAAGATTAACGATTAATAATAAAATATACTAGACATGGCAGTCATCATGGATTTCTTGTCTCAGAATCCAAAAGAACCTCCCTAAGGGGACAGAATATTATGGTTCTTTCTGTTGTTGTTTTCTGGTACTGGTGATTGAAGCCAACGCTTTTCCACTGAGCCATGTCACTTGCTTTTCCTTTTTTTTTTTTTTTTTTTTTTTTTTTTTTTAAGGCAGGACCTCACTAAATTGTCCAGGCTGGGCTCAAACTTACAATCCTCCTACCTCAGCCTGGCATTACAGGTGGGTATTACAGGTATGTATCACCATGCCTGGCTTGTAGTTCTTTAAAAAAAAAAGTATAAATATCCTGAATAGGTGGCTAACTGTGGTATTACTGAAGGCCAGCAGAAATACTAATTCAGAAAGATACTACTGAGAATATCTATTTACTAAACTTCTGCCTTTAGTTTATGTTAGTTCACAGAAACACCATTTCAAGAGTATGATAAAACTTCCACCTGAGGTTAATGTAGTTGCTATTAAACAAATAGATAGCTTGGCTGGAAAAGCCTGTAATACATAAACATATCCAGGTACAAGTTTCAACATACAAATCCTTAGTCAAAAGAACTCAGAATTGCAAATCTCTACTTTCTGAATATATGGAAATTAATATTTACCACCAGTTCTTTCTGAGGAATCAGTGTATGTAAAAACCGGCTATTATTTGGATAAACTCTAAGGCATGCTGCTATGGGGGTGGCCACGCAGACACCTGTAAATCAGTCTAATTACCCACATTTCATCATCTATTTTACAAGGAGATTTTGTCAAATATTTGCTAAAGTCAAGATGCAACATGTCTTTACTATTTTCTAATCTAGTTATTACAAAACTGGAAAAAGAAAAAGAAAACAGTTTGGTATGTCTTGTTCTGCTGAATTCACAATGAATCACGGTGATAGTTATAGTTATTATTTAAAATGTCCCCAAAAGGCTCATTGGTTGCCAGCTGATGAGCTTTCAAGAAGTGACTGGATCATGATGGCTGTAATGTCATTAGTGGATTAATACACTGATGAGACTTTAATTTGATGGTCTTATTAAGGTGACAGAAACTGGAGGTAGAACCTAGTCGAAAGGAGTAGATGACGGGGCATGACCTGGGGACTGTATTTGTCTCCAGCCCTTTCCTCTCTGGCTCTTCCCCTTTATCTCTGCTTCCCCACTGTCATGAGTTAAAAAGCTTTGCTCACTACACTCTTCTCACCTCAGTCCTACAGGAATGAAACCAGTTGACCACAGCCTGAAATCTCTGAGAGCTACAATAAACCTTTCTTCCTTTAAACTGACTTTCCCAGGTATTTTATCACAGTGTTAAAAAACTAACACAGTGATCATTCCTTCCTCTCCAAAAATTTACATTAAAAAAAAAAAAAAACTCTACAAATTTTGCTACAAATTAGTTTATGTTAGGAAATTGGGCTTGAGCTTTCACAATCTACCTTATTCCTTTCTGGAAAGTGGGGTATTTGTCTCTCGCCAGCCTTTTGGTACTTCCTACATTCTCCACGATTTTGCGAAAAGTGCTGACAGTAACCCTGAAACCCGATATGAGTCTCTTCAGCTCCTGGTAGGCAATTCATTTGAGTCTTGAAAATTTAAGTTCATTTAAACTGATACTCTTATTATCTTAACTTTTTTATGTTTAATTTCTCCTGATTCAGATTGCTTATCTTACTTTTTACTGTTGGAAAAGTAATTCTGGTATTTCAAAATTACACTAGAAATAAAATAGGAAAGGTATAGATCTGATTTCTGTCTATAAACAGCGGCCAATAAGATTATCTTCTTCAGACACTGAACCTCTTCCTTCTTGTTGCTCTTGCTCCAAACACAAATTTAAATGCTTTTTGTGATCTCAGAAGCATCTTAGCTTCTTTTGAGCTTTAGCCTTTAAAAAGAACATTCTTACATGTTTGTTTCTTAAATTCTACCTAGCACTATGTAAACTATGATGGTTACGTACTCCTTTCATCTATCAATCACATGCATCCTTTAAGAAACTTCAGCTCTTCAGAATACTGTACACACATAAGAATTTCTATGTATAATTTTTATTTTAGAACTCTCTAAGTCTTGGAACCATACTTACTGATGCTACAAACAAACCTTTTTTTGTGCCAGGGTTTCACTATGTAGACCAGGCTGGCCCTGAACTCGCAAGTTAGCCCAGGCTGGAATTCCTGATCCTTCAGCCTCAGCCTCCCAAATGCTGGGACTATAGGCATGCACCACTACGCCCAGCATATGCTATAAACTTTTAAATTCCATAATCTAAAACTCTGTTTTCCATAAAAGCAAAGGATGTGCACAATCACGTCCTAGTTCTCCTTACTGTGATATCCAAAAGACAACCTGGTGACCTCCTCTAAAACGTTCAATAAAGCAAACTCAACACAATTTATGTTACTAAGTACAGTAGTTGTTTCCCATTAGACCCAGATTGGGAACAGCAGTGTATCTTATTGCTTCCTCTACCTCCTGAACACTACGGCAGTACAGGAAGGCTCCACGAACATGGTGAGAAAGACATACATAAGCTGAATGCCTTGGCTCAGGGTGAAGGGTTCCTAAAAGAAATAAAGCAAACTGTATGCTATTTATTTGTGTATACTAGTCACCTTTCCATTGCCGGGACAAAATACCTGACATAACACAACTTAAAGGAAGAAAGGTTTATTTTGGTGCATCGTTTCAAAGATTTCAATCCATGGTCAGTTGGCTCCAAGGCAGAAATACCATGGCACAAGGGTATGATGGAGGAAAACACTCACCTCACAGCAGCCAGGAAGCAGAGTGAGCAGGAGCTGAGATGAAGGTGAGACAGGATACATCCTTCAAAGTCATGTCCTGTGACCCACTCCCTCCAACCAGGCCCCACCTCCTAATAAACCATTCACCTATGAACTCATCAGAGGGTTACTCCAGGATGAGGTTAGCACCCTCACCAACCAATTACCTCTCTAGGCATCTCTCACTCCAATCAAATTGACAATCAAGATTAACTGTTACATTTGAAAGGTAAATTGTACTTACAAGGCTTTTCTACATACTCAGTACCTAAATGTTTCATAGTAAAATCTATAGCACAGAAGTTATTAAAAATACCTCATACATTGTTACACCTAAGCGTTTGTGAGCTACTTGAAGGCCAAAGCCTGTTCGTTTTTACAGACTTAGTCCTAGTATCTAGCACAAAGAACGAGTGAATCAGCTTAATTTTGTATTTCCAATTGTTCATTTGAGCCTTTCCATCCTTGAATACATAAAATTTAACTGTATGTTTTAACTCACTCATCGTGATAACCTTTGAGGTAGGTATTATTATTATCCCCATTTTATAGATAAGAAACTAAAGAATATCAAGCTTAAGCAACTTGGCCAAGGTTACAGTGCTAGTAACTGGCAGACCTGGCATGTGAACCCATCAATCTGGTTTCAGAACCTGCACTGTAAACAGTGTAAGTACTGTGCTAGAATTAGAATGTCTTTCTCTGGATATAGGTATATGTGTGTGTCTTTTGATGAATGTCTTCTTGTGCATAAGGTTTTAGAGTTCAAGGTTGCTCTTTTATAAGAACCTGCTTTTCAGTGAAACAGTTATAGCTAGTCATTTCTGAGTCCTGAGTAGTAGGCACTTGAGAATAAAATAGTGAATGAAATAAACCTGAACAGAACTTAAACACTCAGAAGGCCAGACATGGTGGAGCACACCTGTAATACTAACTGTTTGGGAGACTGAGCCAGGAGGATCACAAATTCAAGGCCAGCCTGGGCATCTTAGCAAAATCCTGTCTCAAAATAAAAAATGAAGAGAGCTGGGGATGTAGCTCAGTGGTAGAGTGCTGCTGGGTTTGATCTCCAGCAGCCTCCCCTCAACACACATATAGCCTCAGAGGGAAGATGAATACTGATGAAGAAATTTCAAACATATTATGAAAAAGAAGTAGAGCACTGTGGAAATCTATAAACTTGAACCTAAGTCTGAAGCTAAAACCTGAAAGAGAAATAAGTGCTACCTAGGCATAAAGGGGATAGGAAAACTGTGGTAGAGGGGGCAAGAAATACACAAGAACTTATTTGATATGATAAAGAAGAGTGGAGAGAGGAACTGAAAAATGTCCAGTACAGCTGGCTCTTACAAAGTGGGAAGAGTTCACACAGGCTGAAACAAAGAGTTCCAGGACTAGCATTGAGTAGAACCTTGTAACACATGCAGTAATTCAAAAAGAGTATCAAGGAGCTCAGGTGTGATAGCAAAGCCTTTTATAATTGCTATAAGCTAACAACTATGCACACATTCTTTCTAGCTACCTCTATACTCTATATTTGTGTTCAAATGCCATTCACGATTTCTATTCTATCTGTAAAAGTATATCTAAGCTTAAACCTTTAGAAGGACTATATCTCTACACAATGTAAGTATGTCACTCTCATTACAGGCAAGCAAGAAACTTAATGAATTTTAAAATAATTTATATAATTAAATTTTTGTCCAGCCCCAAGTGTGAAAAGCATTAAATACTCTTGAGCCATTTCAGTTTTTAAAACCAGTCAGTTTTCACTAGTTTGAAGAAACCTCTGAAGCAGCCAGGCAATGCCGTTGTCTTCTGCATTATACTGCATTCTCACCAGGCAGAAGTCTCCTGCTAACAGGTGCCACATTCTTTGCTGTATCACTTAATTACAGTAAAGTGGGGGCGTCCGCTCTCTGTAGGCACCTGGAAATGCATTTAGTTATATTTCATCTACTGATCTTGCTCCCACATTGGTCAATTTTAAGGTCAAGTGTACTTCTGCACCTGTTGTACATACCTAAAGAAGTTTTTTTTTCCTTTCCTTCCTTTCTTTCCTTCATCTTCCCCTGTTCCCCTATCTACTCTTATTATTCTTTAATGCCCTTACAATCAGAAAACTGGGAGCCTTGCTAAAAAAAAACCCTTCAGTTTAATTAGTCTACACATCTGAAAAAATACCTGAATTCTACCAAACTGAAAGTAACCATTCTTAAAAGACTATTACTGTGTACAATCTCACATTAATGTAGCATTGAAATTTCTTCATAATTTTCTAAAATTATCTATTAAAAAGTCCATTATGCTGTATTTTTTATGGTCTTTATTTGCTTAAATAAAGCAAGTATTTCTGTATATGATATACTTACAAATAACAATAATTTCTCTGGAAAACTCTCAGACAAATGATCGGGGATGAGATACAGAGAGACAGAATTGGTGCCCAGAGAAAAATGCTGTTGTAGACATGTATTGTATAGACACATGTATTCTCATTTTGGAGGCAACTATACCAGGACTATTAACTCCCTGCCCTTGGGTGCCCTCTACACCCAACTGTTTCCCACACTGGTTTTGGTTCTGTGTCTACTCTCCATGGTGGTTCACAGTGCTGTGTACATATAAATTCTGTCAGAGCGAGAGGCCTGCATGCCAACTACTCACCCACCTGCCCTCTAAAGCCAAGACCCAGGGCTCTGGGGTGTACCTGAGGAAGGTCCTGTGCTCACTACTCCTCCGTGCTGGTTCTAGCCATGAACAGTGGGGTGCACATCTGCCTCCCTCACTGGATCCAGTGTGTGTGTGTATGTGTGTGTGTGTGTAGCTAGGAGCCACACTTTGTTCATCTTTGAACACTCCAAAATATCTAGCATAGTGCTAAATACTCATCTTAAATACACAAAATGATATTTTAAATAATGTGACTGCTACACTTTCAAAGTTTTTAACTGAATTCATCTTAGACACTATTATAATCCCCCAAGACTCAGAAACCCTTTCATTAAAGCAGCACCAAAAGCAACATTCTGATATATACACATTGTAGTCAAATGTTCATGATATAAATGAAAAAAGCAGGTTATGAAACAACACATTCAGTGTGAACTCAAAGTTAAGTACATCTGAGGATACACAAATTTTTAAAATGTAAGAGCACACATAAACTCATACTTGGGGTGGGGGGTGAGACAGGGTGTCACTATGTAATTCAGGCTGGCCTCGAACTCACGGCAATTCTTCTGCTTCAGCCTCCTGAGTGCTGGGATTACAGGCGTGTGCTACCATGCCCAGCTCAAACTCATACTTAAATATGACCATACTTAAAGTATTACTCCAAGGTATAGTTGCTAGGTGATTTTTAAAAATTTCTTTAAAAACCTTTTTCTTCATAGTTTTCATAATTTCAAAAGTGAAAAACTATTATTGAGAAAAATTTTTTACAAATTAGAAATCATATTTTCAAAAACTGCCCTTCAAAGATCGTTAGAAGGAAAAAAACCTGACCTAACAGAACATTATGACAAAAAACTTGCAAAAATTCTACATCTGGGCTGGTGAGATGGCTCAGTGACATAAGCACCTGCCTGGCAAGCACGAGGTCCTGAGTTCGACCCCTGGTACCCACATAAAAAAAAAAAATTCTATATCTGACACTATTAGTATAAGTTTTCCTTTAGTAATTCATCAAGCAGCCACTTTTCTTTTATAACTGAAACTCTCAACTGATAAGCTATAGAACTAAAATCTACATTTGAAAATAAGATGAAAATCATTTTAGATAAGGCACAACAAAATAATAAAAATTTCCTTTTAAAAGTCATATTTTAGTAAGATTAAAGTACAATGGAAACTTCCTAGCAGAAGAGTGGAAACAAGGAAAAAAATCATCAAAATTGGTTCCTTTTCTAAACTTTTTGACGGGATTATGTAGATTTAATTTTTTAAAACCCTAGTATTTTTTTTTTTTTTTTTTTTTTTTTTTTTGTGGGTACCGGGGGGACGACCTCAGGACCTCGCGCGCCAACAGGCACCCGTGCCACTGAGCGATATCACCGGCCCCTTTTTCGTATGTGGGTTCCGGGAGTCGAACTCCGGCCTTCGCGCTTGCAAGGCAGGCGCTTAAGCCGCTGAGCCATCTCACCGGCCCAAAACCCTAGTATTTTAAAAGTGCTACCCTGAGGCTATTTACAATTTTTCTTTTTGACACCACTTCAGGAATCATTAGCAAACCTGTCATAATGCCAATGCCTGGTTGGCATACCAATAACTGAGTCTTAGTAATAACGCTTCATCTTTTTGACAGGAGGGTACAAAGCCATCAATTGTGCCATGTCATTTTCCTTGAAAACAGAATAACTGGGTTCAGTAGTCTTTGCAAATCAAGGTTACATGCTTCAACAGAATGTTTAAGACTTAAGCTGGAAGATCTCTTACCAATATTTCACTACAACAGCTGATAATTCACTACAACAGCTGATAAAGAGATAGCTGAAAGGAAATACAGATATATTTGATTACCATGCTTACCCAGAAAAAAAGACCATTAAGGAAGTCATACTGTATTTTAAAAGGATTCATTATGTAAAAAATCTCAACCTCTGAGTTCAGACAGTAGGCTGATATGATTATTCACTATTATAGGAATAATTTAATGGTCTCTCTACCTCTGGTAGTTTTTTAAACAGAAATTTATGCTAACCCTCAGAAATTTTCTAAATAGACAGTTAATTGACCTAAAAATTACATTTTACATCAAAGTAATTTGACTCCAGGGAGAATCAACATTTATTCAACAAACAAAATAAGTATTTTCACATTTCCATTTCTAATCTCTATGTTTAATCAACACATTTAAAAGGAATTTTTATTATGCTTATAAAATATGATTATGTAAAATATCAGTTCAAGACCCAGAGGAGAGTCTTTTAAGCAATATGACCATGTAAGTCACTTTTACAAAAAGCCCTCTCCATCACAGAATAAAATGAGGAGATACAATCAAAACACAAGAAAAGAAGAAAGTTAACATACTCTGCCCAAGTATGAGTTTCAAAAAATACAAAAACAATTTGGTCCACACTGAAAGAATGCTAGAGATAACATGTGATTCTCTGGTCCATAAGCCCAGCACAATTTGCAGGCTCTGGATTGAAAAAAAAAGAAAAAGAAAAAAAAAATCGGAAGGCCACAATGACACCCCAACTTACTGTATGAGTTCTGAGAAGGTAGAGCAAGACTGAAGGAAGAACTCCTTGGGGAAATTTCTGTCCCAGGTTCTTAACTGGGAGGTGTGTGAAGTTAGCAGGCAAAAACTACTTCAAAGCTGCAGACCAGAGTAACTGAAAGTAGAATGATAAATGTTGATCTACAAATCAAAATGTATATAAGCTGAAACTGGGTGACCATTAATTCGCCATCAGCTTACCCTACAGCAAAGAGAACCAAATGAAACTACTACCTTCATTCCCCAAATTTCTAACATGCAGAAGACAGAGACAGAAATATTCACAGGGAAAGAAAGTACCCTATATGTAGCTGCTCTTGGTTCTAGGTTCCTCCCTAGGCTCTACCTCCTCAGACATCTGAATAAACAGAGGCTATATGCAATCTACAGCAAGCTGAAGGGTCCACGTGCTAACGGTAAGAGCCAAATGGAACCAGGATACATTGGAAAGGTAGTCAAGAAATAACACTGACGGGCTTTAAGCAAATAAAAGATTAGACTGGCATATTAAAAATGTAACTATGTGGAGAACATACAGGGGAGAGGGCCAAGAATAGCTACAGGGATACAGTCAAAAGTGAGGGTCTCAGTCCAGATGACAGATGATTTAGATTCATAATGATATTAAAGAAAGAAAGTATGAGAGAATAAGATTTAACACCCAAAACTGTCCTTAGAAGAGAAAGCCATCTTATATTTGAATCTTAGAAAATATCAAAGAACGATCCACAAATTATTTTATTTTGAAAAAGCACAAATTTCTGTCTATAATAGACATATTAGCCAGTAACTGTTTCAATAGATAATCTGATACAACTGGTAAGAGAAGGAAAAGGGAAGAAGGAAGAGGGAGAGGCACAGCAGCAGCAGCAGCAAAGTGAGATGTAGAAATTATTCCTTGTAGTATTACTTCACAATTGACTGTGCTAGCTATCACTGCCCAGCCATCTTTCAACAATTCCTTGAAAAAGGTGATTTGGTACATACTTAGGTTATGGGATCATGAATATACACAAAAAGGTTGGGGTAAACAATTCTGCACAGACTTAAATTACTATATATTTCAAGCAAGTTGGAAGGAAGGTGGAGATGATCTGGAAAAGTATGTCATTCAAGTATTGACAAAACACCAAAGGAATAAATTAAAGAATTTAAACAAATTTTTTCATAAAACAGTGAGCAAAGCAGTATTTCTAAATTATTTTAAGTATATGCATAATTAAATTAGGACTCAGAAGTAGAAATTTGATTATATCCTTAAAAGTTTAGATACATACTTTCTAAACAAAAAGACATTTTTCAAAAACATGCCTTTTGAAAATTGTGGGAGAGTTACCAAGATGGCGGAGTGGTAAGCAGCAGAGAAACAGCCTCTCTGAGAGTCGCCGTCCAGACTCTGGAATATAGCAATGCGAGGAAGACAAGAAGGAAGAAGTGGGTCCCCTGGACCCAGGAAGGATCTGAAGCGCGATTTCAAGGCCACGGAGAGAGAGAAAAACTTCAACGAAGAAAGAGCAGGTATCCGCCGGTGCCTTCTCCCTGACACGGGACTCACTGCACGAGAGCAGCAGTTCAAACCTGCGGACACGCAGTGACTACCGGCGACCCCAGAGGCGTCCACGGAGAGATGCACAGTGGAGGGGAGCAGCAGTCATGAAGGACTGCTCTGGCTAGGGGTGAGTGCAGAGGGCTCAGCTGTCCCCTGGGAGAGAGCAATTGGCAGGGAGCCACCTAGGAGAAGGGCTGACTGAGCTCAGAACTCAGAGCGGCTGCCGGCTCCACCTAGCGGCTCCCAGCTGGGCTCAGACCCGGAAGGTGCGCTGATGGCTGCAGGCGGAATGAGTCTGGTCTCAGCCAGAAGGTACAGGCTCGCTGAGATTATCCACTACCCTGCCAAACAGCTACTGCTGGCTTGCTGGGACAGATCGCAAGGAACGGGACTCTGTCTCCACATGTTGTCTACCAGCGACAGCAGAGACAAACCTGGAAGTGGAATTTCTTTTGTTTGTTTTCTGTTGTTGTTTTTTCCTTCATTGTTTGATCTTGTTTTTTTGAGTGTAAACGGAGTTTCTAGCCTCTTAGTGGTTGTGGTTCTGTTCTGTTCTTCTTTCTATCCCTTCCTTCTCTCTTTCCCTACAGTCTTCTGCACCAGTTTCCCAAAGTTAGCATGATCCCTCTTTGTCCTCCAGCCTTACTTCTAATTCCTTCCTCTTCTTCCACCTCTCTATTTTCTCCTTAACTCATTTTAAATTTTAACCCCTAAGGGCAAAATTGACATATTAAGGACTTGCATACTGCATATAATTTTCTGGTTTGTTTTAGGTTTTGTTATATAACCACAAATCTAGTTTATATGGTTAAAAGTGGCAAATAACTGCTTAGCTCAGTCTGTCATTTTCTAGGCTGTGTTTGATGCTTTTGGTGCCACTATAGCCAAAAGTGACATAAATGTTCTAAACACCTATTCTTCCTGGTATTCCATGACTGAGATTGACTAAGAGTCACAGAAAATACTGAGGCACAGTGCCAAAGAACCAAGCCCTGAGCCAAACAGGCAGCAGCTTCTCATCTCCAACAAATTGAAGAGGTAGGATCTTGCAACAGACTCAAAACCAAAAACAAGCACCTGGGAAGATATCTCGGAGAAGTAGCCATCTCCTAAGGATTTTAAATACTAGCAATAAAGCAACCTACCATAGGCAATTTACAAGCATCACCCCAGGAATTAAACTAAAGAAAGAAAAGAAAATGAGAAGACACTTAAACAAGATGTAACCCCACACATCCAGTTCACCAAAGGCAAACCTAGGGGGCAATGAGGTGGGACAAACCGAAAGCCACCCACCTGGCATCTCTGAAGTGGTCACAACAAAGCAATTGAATGAGGCTCTGGAAAAAATCAAATCAGAAATAATTTCTCAGATAACTGCAGAGATGATGTCCACAATGAAGACCATGCTTAGGGACTCTAGAGCAGATACAGACAAAAAAATAGATGAGCTTAAGAAAATTATAGAAGCCATGAATGCTCTGCATAGGAAAGAAATGGAATCCATAAGGCAGATTCAAGCAGATATCCAGGAGAAAATTGTGATATAGCTTAAGAACAGAAGAGATCTGAATTAGAATTGTGAACTGGGTCTTTAGCTCATGGACAGTAACTGACAAAATCTATGTAGGGCAAGAGGTATTTTCATGCACTATTGATAGGGGTATAATTTGGTACAATTTCTAACAGGTGTTTTGGCAATATCTACATCCATAACACATACTTGCATGCCTTCTGAAAAAGAGCTGTACAGAGGTAATATTCACACAAATGTAAATATATATGATGTTTACCGTAGCACTATTTATAAAGAAATTAAACATCCAAATATGGGTAATGATGATTAACAACGAAAAATGAAACACTGATACACAATGGTATCTAAACACACTGTTGAGCAAGAAAAAAAACCACTGCAGAACAACATAAGCGCACAATGCCATTTATGAAACCGGTATGCACATTTCTCATGTATGTATGCAAAAATATATTCCAATGTGCTTATTCCTAAGAGGTAAGACACTGAAGAATTTTTACTCTCATTTTCAATATTGAGTTTAAAAAAAACAAAAACACATCATTATCTAGAAATTAATAAAGCCTCCCCCTTTTCTTAAATGTTTAAGAATTAGAACACAAAATAATCTTGGAGGTGAGCTATTAAACCAGGAGAGGAAGACCACCTTGGCTGAGTACAGCTGGCTTTCAAATTTTAGCCCCATATACTGGTAAAGCTGGGCACCATTCCAGGCTTCAGACTAAACAAATTAGGCTACAGAATTCAGTCCTGCTTGACCTAGGTCTGTAATCTAGGTCTGAAATAAACAGTGAGTAGACCTTTCACAGGTCACTTACAGAAATAGTTGCTGATCCCAGACTGAAGGATCAAATATACTATAAAGTAATTTAGGGTAAGTTACTATAAGACTACACTTTAAGACTGAGTAAATTATGTACAAGAAAACATGAACAAGAGAAAAATAACAGCCTGACTCCAATAAAAATACATCCCAAAAAAGAGGGGAAAAAAGAAGACCATATGATAGAGGTTAACCTCTCCCTTAAAATAAAACATGAGAGTAATAAAATACCAGTCATTTGTGCTGGGTATTGGGGACATATAAATCGCAAAGTAGTATCTGCCCCTGGTGTCACAGTACCTGCCCTGGTTTATAGTATCATAGACAAGTATAAATGAATAACTAACTACAAAACCCACTTAAGAAGTATGTTACAAGGTTCACAGGTGCAGGTACCCAAGAGAAAACTGTCTGGTGGGCGTGGCTAGATAACACAGGCTGGAAGTATGGGTGGGGAGGGAGGATGGGATGCAGTGTACTGTGGGCCTTCTGTACAGGGTAAGGGCTTGCTGGGTGGCATGGGGGGGCAGACTTGTAAATAATGCTGGCAATAACATGGACTATGGAGGTGAGAATAGTGGTAGGGCACTAAAACCAGAACAGGATAAATTTAGTCACACCCAATTAATACTGGTGGTAGCAGTATAGGAAGAATCAGCATAGCAGAAAATTGGATTGGTGAAGTAGGAAGCAGATTCAAGAATCACTAAACACAAGAAATTGACCAAAATCTGAAGTGAATGCTCACAGATTTGCAGGTGAAGTGTTGTGATTCAAATTTTAAATTATAGGTATAGCTGAAGGAAACAAAAGAATGAAACAATAAGCAAGGAATACAGTACAAGGAAATCTGAAAAATCAAAAAGAAGCTTGGAAATTGAAAGGTTCCCCAGTCCCAAGAAAGAGAAAACCAACAGCATCATAAATTCTGTTTTTGCTTTTTTTTTTTTTAAATCAGGGGTGGGAGGATCTCTAAGCTCCCCCCAAAAAACCAGATATTATTTAAACAAAGTCGAGAGATTAAGATGACAACTCCATGGTGAAAGACACATGTGATTTCTGCACTCAATTTGCTTGGTAACAAAAAATCTTTCAGAACTGTGATCATCGTGGTGATTGTGAATAAATGAATGAATTTCATCCAACTACCTATTCTTCAGAGAACAATGAAAGAATAATCTAGAGCTCTATGGCCAAAGCCAAAAGAAAACCTTATAATTCTGAGCTGCTGTAGGCAAATATTATGTTATACCACTACTGTGAGTGAAAAACAAACAGGGGACACGTAAGACACCAAAAATATGTAACAAGACCAGTAGATACAGGGAGTAGGTACAATCTTCACATCACCTTATTTATCACGATAGGAAGTTAAAAGCTACTGCTTTATAATGACAAAAAAAAAAAATCATGACTAGGCTGGAAAAGGTCTATAGTAGCCAGGTGTGGTGGCACATGCTTGCAATCCCAGCACTCTGGGAAACTGAGGCAGGAGGATTGCAAGTTCCAGCCCAGCTTGGGCAACTTAACTTAATGAGATCCAATCTCAAAATAAAAAATAATAATTAAAAGGTGGAGCGTGTGGATGTAGTTCAGTGTAAAGGCCCTGTGTTCAACTGCCAGTACCACCCCCCAAGTCTATTGTTAATTTCAAGTAAAGAGGAACATCGACTCTTTTTTTTGTTTTGTTTTTTGTGGGTACCGGGGGTCGACCTCGCTGAGCGATATCACCGGCCCCTTTTTCGTATGTGGGTTCCGGGAGTCGAACTCGGGCCCTTGCGCTTGCAAAGCAGGCGCTTACGCCGCTGAGCCATCTCACCAGCCCGTCATCGACTCTTTTGAGCTCCTCAAAAATGCTGGCACAAGTTACATTATTACACTGTATTACCTTATTATGAGGCATATTTACAATTCACATACTTGGTAGTTAAGTTTCTAAACTCACCAATCAATATAATAGTCCCCAATTTACAACTGTTTGATTTAGGATTTTTCAACTTTTCAATAACAGGAAAGCAATGCCATTCAACAGAAACCATATTTTAAATTGTGATCTCTTCCCAGGCTAGTGACATGCAATGTGATTCTCTCCTGTGATGCCAGGCAGTGGCAGTGAACCGGAGCTCCCAGCCAACCACAAGACACAGGGTAAGTAACAGACACGCCACAGTCTCCTGTGCAGCTAAGCTACGCCGTTCAGGAGCTTAGGTGTAAAGTGCATTATTGGCCCATGATATTTCCAACTTACGATGGGTTTACATAATTCAAAAAGCATCTGTGATATAATTAATTTGTACAAATTGAATTCAAAATTAAAATCAAGCCCACTTTCTCTTCTCTTAAAGAATACTATTGTATTTAAAAGAGAAACAAGTAGATTAAAAACCATTATTGAAGAGGAAATTATTCTTAGTGATCAGGATTTTTAAAGAATCAGATGTCATTATTTTAGAAGAGATCCTAAGAAATTAAAAAATTGGCAAATAACTATATAGTTGCCAATGAGAAGATTATGGGTGACTATGCCTGGTCTTTAAATTTGTGTCTTAAGTGTTGTTACTATTTTTATAATTAAAAAATACAAAAACATAAACATTTAGGTATACTTTATTTATAACTATAAATTTAAAAATATACAATTATATATAAACTAAAAGAGAATATATAGACATAAAAATAAAGTTTAATGCTCAATTTTGTTTTTAAGAAACTATTTAAAATTACCATAAAAACTGAAGTGGGATGTGGTGGTGCATGCTTATAATTCCAGCTACTCAGAAGGCTGAAGCAGGAGGAGCCAAGCCAAGCCCAGTCTGGGAAACCTAGCAATTTAGAAAGACCCTGTCTCAAAATAGAAACAGGGCAGGATGTGGGTCAGTGTGAAGGCCCTGGGTTCAATCCTCAGTATCACCAAAAAAAGAAAAAAAAAAAAATGATGATGATGCATAACTGGGATACAAAAATCACTTTTGACCTATAAAAATGAAATATGTCATTTTTCTTACAAAGCATGAATATCCTTTAAGCAGTAAGGTTGTATTTGTGTAATAACTACTTTAAATTAGTCAATTCTGTGAAGAAACCTATGTAAATGATTTTAATGGTTAAATCAATGACTTCTAACTGGGTCATAATCATACATCTGTTATTGTATAATGGTATATTATAAAATTTAAAATAACTACTGATGATTTTTCCTTTCACTTTATAGCAATTTTAAAAAATTGAGAATAGCATATCTTTTAAGAGATTTTATGAGAAAATTCAAAGTATAAAAACAGATAGGATTGCAAAGTCCAACTTGAAAAGCTTTGCTTCACCAATCATATGTTTCTCAGCTTATATATATGAGGTTGTTTTTGTTCCTCAGTGTGGCTGTAACATGCAGTCTTATAGGGGAAAACTGTAATTCTTTTAATATTATGTGGTGTATTTAGGCTCCCCATATATATGGTCAATTTAGCCAAAAATGGTGCTTGGCTTTTTTTTTCCCAATACAATTTCTGTTTACATATATCTCTTCTTTTATAAATTAACGAGTGAGGGAAAATGTCCCCAAAAAAACTGGCAAAATAAATGACTAGGCAGTTCATAGAAAAAGAAATGTAATGACCTTTGAATTCATAAGAAGATATTTGCCATCACTCATAAGATAAACATTAACCAAAACCACAAGGTACCATTTCTCACACATCAGACTGAGGAAAAAGTCAACAATACTCCACTGGGAGGAGTAGGGAAAAACAGACATTCTTATGCTTGCCGGTGGATACAGTGGCATGACGACCCAACCTGCCCACCTTAAGGGGGTGCATTGTTCATACAGAATTTAAGAGTTGGTCAGCTTTTTATCACTGCATGCCAGCAAATCTAAACAATGTCAATGACTAAATTCTCCCTGAAAAAAATCTTTTGTGTTCTAAACTCTAAATAATTGTTATAGTGACTGCTGAGTTTCAACATCATGTATGTTAAGTTTCATATTGGCATATTTTTATTACTTATTTCTCAACTCTGAATTATATACAGAAGTTAATGTGGAGAACTCCCAGTTTGGCTTCTAATACACATGGATTCCGTTAAACATTCATTTCAGAAGGTTTTTTTTTGTAATGTTTTAAAATCATTCAAGCTTCCTTTGAGCACAGTTCATGTAGCTAGCACTGTAACACACATAATCCTGCAATTAAACAATAGATTCCAAATGAACAATACAGATGTATATTATTTCTCTTTTCTAGGTTATTTCCCCCTTCCTGTATAAGTTTTAGATGAATTAATCAGTCACAAAAATACTTGCAGACAGGTAGAATCAGCTGTCAATAATAAACAGTAAAACACAAAAATTTTAAACTATTAAAGAACAGTACATGGAAACAGTAGTTAAGATAATTAACTGCACAATAATAAAATGTAAGGAAATAGGCATTTACACAGAAAAAATAAAATAAAATTTGTAGACTGCCAGGGAGAGACAACCAAAGATGCTGCACTTGCATTCCTAGAAGAAACCAAAAGGGAAATGTTTATCTGAGTAACTAGTTAGTTATAAACTAGTGGATCAGATAGCATCAATGTTTACCATGATTCAGTCATTTTCTGGATTTTGCAGAAAAAGAAAAAGTTTAGAAGTTTTTTTTTTAAACAAAATGTAAGTTTAGGACCGGTGATATAGGTCAGTGGCATAAGCATCTGCCTGGCAAGCGTGAGGTCCTGAGTTCAACTCCCAGTAACCGCATATTAAAAAAAAAAAGTAAGTTTAATTTTCTAGTGAAGATATTTTAGTAAACATTTTCTGTAATGTAATATTTAACTTTTATTTTTGCTAGCATGATCATATATTCGACATTGTATCAAAGAAAACATAATGTTTAAATCTTATTTCTACTGGTTGTTAATTTTATAATTACTACTGAAAACAATTTTGTCATATAGAGGAGGAATGTATTAAATAAACTGCCTGCTCCAGGCATCAAATATACTAGATATGCTACCAAGGAGTACAAAATGATACAATCAGTGTAGAAGGTACACTAAGGAGAGTTAGGGGTACAGTGACTGCTAGAGAGGAAATATTTGTGCTCCCCTCTTACTCCCAAATTCATATGCTGAAACCTAATCCCCAGTGTAATGGGATTAGGAGGTGTGGCCTTTAGGAGGTGATTAGATCATGAAGAGAAGCCCTGGTGAATGGGATTAGTACCCACACAGAAGAGACCCCAGAGAGCTCCCTCACCCTTTCTACAAGGTGAGGACACAGCAAAAAGGCAGTCTTCCGGGAACAAGGAAGTCAGTCCTCACCAGGCATCCCATCTGCCAGCACTCTGATTTTTGATTTCCCAGCCTCCCGAAATGTGAGAAATAAATGTTATTTGGGCTGTCCAGTCTATGGTAACTTTCTTATGTGTCCTTAATGAACTAAGATAGTTACATAATAACACACAGAAACACCAGGAAATTAAGAAAGAAATTAATAAAAATGGTTACCATAGTGGGGATGGTGAAAGGAGTAAAGTAAAAGGTAGAGACAGGAAACAAGGAAAACTAACTACATTTTACAACTGTACAGTTTGGAATCTGAACCAACAAATGTTTTATATATTCAAGAAAATACAGTAAGTGAAAGATCTTAATAAGCAAACTTAACCTGAAAACAAGCAGACATGAACTTAACTGCATACCAAATTGGTAATAATAACCACAAGGAAACAACAATACAAAAAGTACTTCAAAAGTCTCTTTTGAACAAAGTACTATGACTTATATTTGTATCAGGATATATTTGAAGGACAATAAAAACTGCAAAAAACTTTAAATTCACATAATGGCTGTTTAATATTGGGTTTTGTAATTTTGAACCTATTTTATTTGTACTGTAGATAGTTAATCAATTAGGAACCAGGATGCTAAGTGGAAGAAAAAACACACAATATAAAATTGTAGTGTTAATTTGCATAGGTATCAAGGTGAACTCGTGACTTTAAAAATACATGCATTTATATACATATAATGAGAAATATACGTCCTAATTATACCCTCTCGTGGTAATAACATACCAATACCAATGAACATCTCTAGTGCTCGAAGGGTGCTGTGGATAAACTACTGGCTCCAAGTCTGAGCTGGGAAAGGAAAAGGGAGCCCAGTCAGTGCCATGAACCTCTCAGAGCTTTCAGTGGTTCGAAGTGCCCACTGTGGCACGCACACCATGTGGTCGCCACCACTGGCCTAGGTTATTATGTTTTTCTAGAAAGTAAAGAAATATTCAAAGACTAAGGAGGCTGTCAAAGGTATCTGAATCAACTTCAGAGGCTCACATTAGCCATTTGACAGACTGAACATCAAAAACAATAATGATTATAATAAGGTGAATAAATAACAATCCATGAGTTCATATGATACTCTAGAGAGGGGAGAAGAAAGGAGCTCATCTCTAACCAGTAATGATGACTAAAGTATCAAACTTCTTCTCAAACTTCTAATTAAAAGAAAAGACTTTAGCATTGGTGGAAATAGGTGTTGTTCATTTCTAGCTGAAGAGAAAAGTTCTCCTTTACCTAACAATGCCAGCTAACAATGTGGAAGCAATGATTGAATTAGCAACCCCCAACAAAATAATTAATCCAGGCAAGAATCATCAATAGATGCTAAGCCATTTGGTATGAAGATTATTCATTAATTTCAAATGGGAAAAGTATATTATTACTCACAAAAGATCAAACTTAATACAGTATTGTTAATAGTGGGACAATCTGACAATCTCGTGATACAATACAATGTAAAATACACAGTACCACTTATCATGTATTTTTGCCAAAAATGTCTAACTTGAAGACCATCGAGCCTTTAGATCTATGTCCTAGCTTTTAGGAATTATAAAGGATAGAGGAACATTTTTTACAATAAGAAGTCGAAAATATAGAATTCTTTAGTAACAATATTAAGTAATTCTAGCAATATGCACTTAAATAGGACACAATGTACAAAAAGACTTAAGAACTCTTTCCTATTCTCTGCCATTCTGCCAATCAGGAATCAATTTTATATCTTATTTCCCTTAGTCAGAGCAAAATGGGGAAGAACTCAGCAATATCTTCCCCATGCTAGCAAAGTGACATCTCTGCAGTTCTGGCAAGGAATTTTCTTTCATCTGATTGCCTACTTTATCTCAGCCTAGCTAATGTAAAGTTGTAAATGTAAAGTAGTAAAGTTGTAATGAATGTTCAAATATCTGCTAAAACCTACAATTGGCCCCAAGATTTATACTGTGGCTTTTTCTTTTATTTTTACTTTTCGTTGATAAATAATATTTGTATATATCTGAGGTACAATGTGATGTTTTGATATATGTATACACTGTACAATAGTTAAATCAGAGTAATTAGCATATTCATTACCTTAAATATGTATCATTGCTTTGTGGTGAGAACATTCAAAAATTTTCTAGCTATTTTGAAATATATAATGCATTATTGTTAACTATGTCACCCTACTGTGCAGTACAACACCATAACTTATTCCTCCTAACTGTAACACTGTACAACACTGTACCCACTCACCAACCTCTTCCCACCCCTCACTTTCCCCAGCCTCTAGAAACCACTATTCTACACTCAATTTCTATGAGACCAACATTTTTGGAGTAGATCACATGACATTTGTCTTTCTGTTTACCTTGGCTTTTTATCTACTAATACATTCTTAAAGATAATCAGTCTTTTATACCCTTTTTCTATATTTAACATGCTCTTCATCTGAGTGATCTCATCTACTCCCACAATTTAATCATCACTTACATTTTAATAATTCCCCAAATAATATGCCCAACTCTCTCTCCCTACTTCCAAACTCTTCTGCCTACTGAATGCTAACACTTAGAGAAGTTCCTCAAACTCACAAATTCAAAGCTATGTGAATTCATCATATCTTCCCTCCTCCCCATGAAAACTCCACCATAATTTGCCTCAGCTGCCAAAGTGGAATTCTCAGTCAACCTTGACTCTTTTCTCCCCACACTGAAATATCAAATCAACAATCATATTAGTAAACTGCAACAATAGTTATTAGAGTAACTAATATATATGTGGTACTTATATACCTGGCACTGTTCTAAGCTCTGTGCGTGTATTAATTCACTCAGTGCTCACTACAATCTTATGAAGGAAGTCTTGTTTTTCTTTCTCCTCGTATAGATGATGAGAATGAGATATAGGAAGTGTGTCAGTCAGCTTTCCATTACTACAACAGATAGCTGAGATAATCAACTTATAAAGAGATAAAGTTTACTTTGCTTCTGTCCACACTCTTAGCCCCATTGCTTTGGTCCTGTGATGGCAACTAATGGTGGACTATGTGGTGGTACAAAACTGCTCACCACTCACTTCATTGCCAGGAAGCTAAAAGAGAGGAAAAGGAAGACACTAGGGCCCCAAACTCCCCTTTGAGGAAACATCTCCAATGCCCTGAAGACCTCCCACTAGACCCTATCTCTTAAAAGTTCCACCAACCTCCTTATAGTACCAAGCTCAGGATCAAGACTTTAACTCTTGGATCTCTGGGTGACACCTGAGAGAAGCTTAGTAATTCACCAAAATCCACAAAGCTACTAAGTGGCAGAGTTAGGACTTGCACTCCAAGTGTTTAAGCTCTAGTTCAGTGGTGGTGAACCTACAGCATGTGTGTTATCACTGAAAGCTCTAAAAGGTTCACCATCACTACTCTAGTCTATTTTCTTTGACCAATATATTACTCTTTCTTTCCTGATCTTTTTTTTTTGGGGGGGTGAGGTTGGGAGTGAGGAGAGGAGATGGGATCTCACTATGCTGCTCAGGCTGGCCTTGAATCTTGGGCTCAAGGGATTCTTGTACCTTAGCCTCCTGAGTAGCTGGGATGACAGATGTATGCCACCATGCTCAGCTAAACTAACTCATTAAAACCTCCCCCTCAATCATCAATTACCATTATATAATCTACTAAACATTTCTCAAACATATTCATTTCTTCCCATTTCAACGAACATGACTCTAATCCAGGTCACCATCTTCTTTTATCCGATTAAGCCAAGAACCTCCTAACTGGTACCTCCCTGCCACCAGCCTTATTTTCTAATGCAGCCAGGGTGATCTTCCCCAGGTACAAATCTGATCATATTATACCTCTGCTTTTGTACATAACCTCCCAATGGCTTCCAAATAAACTTAGAATAGCACCCAAATCCTTTAAATATGGCTCATAAGACCTCTGCCTTTCTTCTTCACTCACATCTGCCACCCCACAATATCCATACTCTGCACCCACTGTAACTCCTATTCCTCCAATGTTAGGTTCTCTACTGTTCCTAGAGGTTTTATGCGATGGTCATTTTCTCTAGAATGCTCTCCCCACTCCTAGTCCCTTGACTGCCTGTCTCACATACTTTCGTACCTACATTCATATCTTTACCTGGATGTTATTTCTTTGAAGAAGACTCCCTGATCTCCTAATTCCATGTAATCTGCTCCTCTTGTTTGCTTCCCTAAGACTCCATAATCCCTTTATCACATGTACCCATATGCCTTATCACATTATACTATAACTGCCTAATTACACTACTTGTCTGCCTCAGTCCCTTAACTACAAATGTCAGAGAATAGCAAGAACTTACAGTAATAAGAGCACAACAAATATGGAGGAATTAATAAAATGTAACAGAAAAACCTAAAGCCTTTGTTAAGTAAAACAACCTTTTTGGTCTAATCATATTTTCTTCTTTATAAACCTAATCTTATCTTCCAGAAAACTCTACTCAAAACATTTATTTTTAATGATTTTCCACATTATCCAAATTATCTCTACTTCTCATTTATCTTCTCAAAACTTTGAATTGTAAAAGTTAAGTAATAACTACAGAAAGGAAATAGTTTAACAAAGTCTGCTACTTTTAATCTCTAATGCAGTTTTCAGAAGAACACTTTACAAAGCAATTGCCCTAGACTCTTCAAAAATGTTGATGTCGTGAAGACACAAAACAATAAAATAAAACAAAATAAAATAAAATAGACAGGAAGACTAGTCTAAATTAACAGAATGAAGAGCCAGGACAACTATAGCAAAAGTGATTTTTCTTTGGATCCTAGATTTGTAAAAAGAGAAACAGAAAAGAAAAAAGCTATAAAAGACTTCTTTTTTCTTTTTTCTTTTTTGGTGTTTTTGAGAGATAGGATTTCCCTATGTAGTTCAGTCTAGCATTGAATTCAGGATCCTCTTGTGTCAGCTTTGAGAGTGCTGGGATTACAGGTGTGTGCCCCCACACCTAGCTATAAAGGACATTTTTGAAACAGCTGGGGAAATTTGGACATAGTCTGCATATTAAACACTTCTATTATTTCATTCTTACATTTCTCAGGTATGAAAGGGACACTGTAGGTATGTAGGAAAATGTCCTCATTCTCAGGAGGTAAGTGCTGAAATATGATGTACGCAGTTTATTAATAGTTTAGTTTAAAAATGAGAGACAGAGCATATAAGTGAGTGATTCCTATCTTAATTGAGCAAAAGAACCCTTAATTGGCAACACTCAAATGCCTGCTGAACTTACATGTTTACAGAATTTCCATGTCTCAATATACTCATATTTTGTAGCATGTAATGTTTTATTTCTGGTTTTGAAAGCAGCATCAGTTCCAAAAGTTAACGTGCTTATAGTGTTAAAAGTCTGAACTGATCATATTTATTGATATTAGCCATCACAAATAGGCATGAACTTATTACCATCTTCCAAAACTATCAAAATACTGGATATGCACAGAAATGTGTTAACAGCAGGACAGTGGCTGCTATTCTTATAAAAACCAGCTTACAAGGTTGCCTGGGAACTTGGATTTTGGGAGGGTTTTCACCATTCCCACAGAAGAATATCCCACTGTCCTTAAACTCTACAAACCATATGATTTGCTATCTATGTGCAAGGCTATGGATACCTCCGTGACCAGCCTATAAAACCCTGCTCTCTAATGAGCTTTCCGGATATACATTTCACATGTGTTGTCAACAAGTCCATGCTGGAGGAGTCAAGTGCATCCTATTGGACTCCACTGGGAGAATGAGCTGGGTTTCCACAGGCATTTTCCTTTTGCTGTCTCCACTCAGAGGTATGAGTGGGACAATGTGCTAAGTCCTGTGAGTCCTCCCAGCAAATCACCACACCTTAAAAAGGTCTCAGAGCACTCTGAAATAGCATGCTATATAAGACAGTAGTCCCATTATTCTAGGATAGTGAAAATCACAAAAAATTTAAAACATTTCCATAAAGTCATATCAAAAAGAAATTTAATAGAAGTCATTAAGATTTTGACTTTGGACTATGTGTTACAATAATTATTTCCACCCAATAGTAAATGTAGACTTCCCTCATGGGACAAGGATGCAAAAAGCTAATTAATTATGAAGAATTCATTAATATTTTAAGCTATGAACTAGGTCTCAGTCTCAAAATTAATACAATTATTTTTAAGAAATCTCATTTCCACATACAAATAAGTCCCACCCCACCTCAATTTCATATAAAACTAGACCTCTAGAACAGGCTTCTAGAGCTCAAAGTTTTCCATGGCCTTTTGTTTCTGTTTGCACAAATAGGATTAGGGTGATGTCAGAAAGCACCAGAGGGAAGCCCATCTTCCCCCTCTGAAAATGATGCGCAGCTCATATCATTGAGGGAAGTAACTGTTATTCATCCCTCGGAAGAGAGAAAACTTGGAGACAGTATATACCCAAACTGTTCAGCTGCTTCCTGAATTACATATTTCCATTTATAAATAAGCACCAGGAATTCTTAGACATTCATTGCCTTACAGTAAGTGTATTTTGTACAAATAATCTTATAAATAAATACAATTATTTAAAATTATACTGGCTAGAGTTAAGATCCTTTTAGAGACAAAACACAGTATACATTTTTATCTGTCACCGAAAATGTATTTGAGCTAACAAGTTTCAAAGTGATTTCACTTTGGAACAATTCTGTTAGCCACAGAATTATAGGTATATTTGCCCAAACTTCAAATCACTGTATGAATGGAGACAACTATTAAATGAGAATGGGGATAGGAGATTTGCTTTTTAATTATGGTTGAAATGCTTATCTAATCAAACTGCTATGTTTAGGATTTAAATAATTAGGATCGATTGTACTATACACAGACGAAGAAAAGAACACAGTAAAGTTCTGTTCTGATATGATTTTAACACTCTGCCTTTCCAAATTACTAAACCGAAATTAGTTATGAGACCACACCAGGTACAGTGGCACACATATAATTCCAGCTACTCTGAAGGCTGAGGCAGGAGGATATCAAATTCAAGCCCAGCCTGGGACACTCAGCAAGACCTTGCTTCAGAGTAAAAAATAAAGACGCCTGAGGATGTAGCTCAGTGGTAGAGCACTTGCCTAGCATCCATAAGGCCCTGGCATTAATTTCCAGTACCACCCCCCCAAAAAAGGTACTAGGCTAATCACAATGCTCAATGGAAAGCCACTGCTTATATAAATAAAAAAGCATCTGTTACTACTACTGCATTTATAAAGCCATAGTCTATGAAATATTAAAACAAAGGAAACTAGCTGAGTCAAACACAATAAATAAAAATTATGGACATAAATCTAAAATTTTATTCAATCACTTATTCAGTCAACATGAATGAATTATAGCTGAGAAAGCAAAGAAAGGTCTTTGTACTCCAGGAGCTTACAGTAAAACAGAGGACAAGATAATTCAGCAATCTAAGTGGTAGTATGTTAGTTGTGCTACTATTTAAGCCAGTAAGAAAAGACTTAGAGGGGCAAAAGAGGATGTGGTCAATTTTAGAGGTACTGAGGATTATGACAGTAGAAGAAAATTTTCCCTGAAGATAATGAGAAACCATTAAAGCGTTATGAGAAAAGGCATTAGGATCAAATTTCTGTTTTACAACCATCACTGCCAGCAAAGCATAAGATGCCCTGGAAGCAAGTCCAATAATCCAGGTGTCATGGGAGAAGGATCTAGGATGCCCACATATTTAGGTGGGAGGAACAAGACAAAGAATGGAGGGAAGATCAGATTTTGTGCCGGAATTGTTTAACGCTGTTATGGCTTGTATTTAGATGTCCCCTAAAGTCTCATGTGGACATAGATGGGGCTTTTCGGAGGTGGCTGGATCTAGGGTGTGTGATGCTAGGATTAAGGAGGTGATGCTGGGATTAAGGTTGCCCACTTGGGTGTGGATGGCACTGCCCAAAGGGCAGGTAGAACAGATGGAATATAAAGGGACAGAAAGAAGGCAGGCTCCTTCTGCTGCTGCTATTGCTTGCTACTTTTGCTGCCTCCTGCCTTGCACTCCATGCACTGTTGTTTCTCCTCTGCAGTGCCCCTCTGCCATGCCACCCTGCCTTGGTGCCAGCTGCTTATGGACTAAAACCTCCACAGACTGTGAGCTAAATAAACGTTTCCTTTTTTAACTTTGGGTGTTGGGTATTTTGTCTCAGCAATGAGAAAAGTAACTGAGACTAACATTGAGTTTGACATGTTATGGGCCATACAAGTATAGACAGATGTTGACTCTGCAGCCAGGCATATAAGCTTCATCCTTACTAAGACAAACCTAAAGATGTTGAATTGGTAGTGTCAATGTTTAGATGCTAAGAGAAGTCAGGGGCATGGATGAGGTAATCCAAAGCAGCTACTACAGTAAGAAGAAAAGTCAAAAGTATAGTATAAAATCTCAGAGAGTCCCAAAATTTTAAGGGAGAAAGGGAGAGACATTGAAACAGATAAGCAAATATTTACTGTGTACCTGCTAGGTGTCCTGGGCATTTCCACTAATGTTATTACTTCAGTAGGGACACACAGGAGACACAAAAGAGAAATATATATTTTCTTCTTGTGGTATTATCCATAATGATAATTCTCTCAACTGGGGGCAAACTGTGTTCCCAATGAAACATCTGGCAATGTTTGGAGAACTTTTTCAGAAATAAAATTTTACTTTAAAAGTTTTAGATTTACAGAAAAACTGCGAAGAGAGTACAAGAATTCCTACATACTACATCAATTCCTCTTATGGTTAACATAGTATATTACCATGGCTCTTTTTTTTTTTTTTTTTTTTTAATGTGGGTACTGGGAATCGAACTCAGGACCTTGCGCTTGCCAGGCAAGTGCTTATGCTGCTGAGCTCTATCACCGGCCCATTACCATGGTTCTTGAGCCACAATTACTGAGCCTATATTTATACATTATTAGCTGAAGTTCATATTTTATTCAGATATCCTAGGTCAGTGATGGCAAACCTTTGAGAGCTTTCAATGAT
The DNA here is from genome assembly GCA_028451465.1 of Erethizon dorsatum. NCBI lineage: Eukaryota > Metazoa > Chordata > Mammalia > Rodentia > Erethizontidae > Erethizon > Erethizon dorsatum. The sequence continues at coordinate 82,238,155 of CM051829.1, forward strand.
GCAAACAGCCCACTGCAGCATGCATGCCACAGGTTTGCCACCACTGTCCCAAGTTTTAACCTAAAGTCTTCTTTTCTCTTCCAGGATCCTATCCAGAATAAGATATCACATTTGGTTGTCATGTCTCTTTAGGCTTCTCAGACTTAAGTTAACTGATTATTTCTTAGACCTTCCTTGTTTTTGATAACCTCAAAAATTTTGAGGAAGCTGGGTGTGGGGGCACGAGCCTGTAATCCTAGCACTCAGGAGGCTGAGGCAGGAGGATCTCAGCAAGTTCAAGACCAGCCTGGGCTACACAGTGCATTTATGGCCAGCCTGAAACAGAGCAAGACCCTGTTTCAAAAACAAAACATAATAAAACTTTGAGAAATAGTAGTCAGATACTCTATAAAATGTCTCTCAACTGAGACTTATCTGACATTTCTCTCATGATGAGCCTGGGGTTATATATTTTAGAGAGGAAGACTACTGAGGCAGAGTGCCTCTGTCATTACTTCATATCAAGGACTATTAGTATGATTTATCACTACTGACACTAACTTTGATCACCTGGCTGAGGCAGTGGTTGTCAGATTTCTCCACTATTACTTCTCCTATTTTCCACACTGTATTCTTGTAGTCTTCAGAAAGAAGTCACTATGAGTAGCTCATACTTAAGGAGTAGGAGTTAGATTCCACACCTTGGGGGCGTGTGTGTGTGTGTGTGTGTGTGTGTGTGTGTGTGTCTGTGTATGTGTGTGTGTTTAATTAGGTATTCTACACAGAAACTTCGACTATTTCACCCTTATTTATTAATTTATACATTTACATCAGTATGAATAGATATTTATTTTATATTTTGAGTTATAATCCAATACTACTCTATTTTGTTGCACAAATTGTTATAGCTTTGGCCACTGAAAACTAGTTAGTTCCCATGCCCCTTTAGCATATCCCTATAATTGTGGAATTTTTGTGTCCCCTTCCCATTTTTTGAGGATTTCCTTACTTTTGCCACTATATGATGCTCCAGGCTGATCTTGTAGGTATTTTGACCCAGTCCTAGAATCTACCATTTCTCTAAGAAGAACTGGTTCCTTTTGCTGGAGAATGATTATTAGAAACCAAGATCTGAATGCAAGATATGCTCACTGCTGGTGGGGTATCACTCCTTCTAGACCCTGACAGCTAACAGACAAAGGAGAATATGTATGTGTATTAATCTATGTATACACATATATAGATAAGTATATCATTTATAATCATCTGTATTATCTACGCTAGGCCAAAACATGAGTTTATACTGATGTTGGAGACATTTTCAAAGTTACAACTAGAGGGTGCCATAGGCACCTACTGAATATAGCCAGGGATGCTGCCAAACAGACTAATCCCCCACAATAAATAATTATGTGGTACGAAATGTCAATTGTGTCTAGGCTGAAAATTCCTTACCAATATTATATTTTATTTTGTTTTTTGGGTGGTGGTCTTGCTATATTGCCCAGGCTGGTCTCAAACTTCTGGGCTCAAGGGATCCTTCTGCTTTAGCCTCTCAAGTAGCAGGGGTGATGTGGACACATCACTGCACCTGGCTAAAAATTCCTAATCTATAATAGTACAACTCGATAACATGTCCACCTCTGAGGAATGATTTAAATAAAGAGTTCTAGAGAGCACAATGATGGATTATTATACAGTCACTACATATACTGTCTTATTAACTAAAAAGTAGATGTAACTTAAACCTTAAATAATTCTCTCACTCAAGAATCAGGTTTGTTTTTGTGATAGTGGCTAGGAAGATAGGCTTTAGAATCAAGCAAAACCTTATCCTCAGTCCTGCCTGTCATTTATTCATTAGCTATGCGGTCTTGAGCAATTTACTTAACTCTCTGTGGCTCCTTTCCTCATTTATAGATGAAAATAATCTATTTTATGATATTTTTTAATGGATTAAATGAAATAATTAGGTAAAACAGTGGAACACTGACTGGCAGAGTCTCTACTTTTTAAAAAGGTCAATTTTGGAGGTCATATAAAGAAAACAAGTTAAATTAAGTTGTAAAATTTAACTGATTGATTCATTGATTGGAGACAGTGTCTTGCTATGCTGCCCAGACCAGTCTTTAAATTCTGGACTCAACTGATCCTCCTGGCTCAGCCTCATGAGTAGCTGTGACTTTAGGCATGTGCCATGTGCAACTTTAACTGATTTTTAATGTAATGAGCTTCTTCATTAATTTTAGACCAACAATTGAGGACAGGTAAGTAAAAATTTATTTTCTAGTCTTCATTCTCTGATTCTCTTTAATCAAAACTGTCCATTTGACCATGCTGCAACCACTTAGAGGTCAGATTCTAGTACACAAACATCAAATCACAAAAATGGAAGCGTCTGGGCCGGTGAGATAGCTCAGCGGCATAAGCACCTGCCTGGCAAGCGTGAGGTCCTGAGTTTGACTCCCGGTACCCACATAAAAAGGAAAAAAGGGCCAGTGATATCGCTCAGTGGCACAAGCGCCTGCTGACAAGCGCGAGGTCCTGAGTTCGACCTCCGGTACCCACATAAAAAAAAAAAAAAAAAGGAAGAGTCCCAGACATCATATATTTAGTCAAATATTACCATAAGATGACAGACATCAATGGCCTGGGGGAGTTCACTGCAAAGGGTTAACAATTTTTTGTCATTTTTACTCAAGAAATGGTTTTCTCCTTCCCATGCCTTCATTTACCACTGTGAGAGGTTCAACAAAGAGATACATTTACTTAGGGACCAAAATCAACAACTACTTGAAAATTCACATTGAATCCACATCAGATTTACTTACAAAGCTGCACAACATATGCTTAAAAGTATCAGGCAAAGGTTGACAAAGCACTGACTCAGAACTTACTCATTCTTCAGATTTTATATTTTAGTGTTACTCTTTATAACTGTCATATCCTCCAAATAGGTTCTATGTTTGGAATTTGAATTTGTAGTTTAAGAAAGTGATGAGAGAACAAATGCTTTGCATTATCATTACATAGACCACTCAGAAAAGGACGAGTCGAAAAAAACAGCCTTAAAAGAAATGTTTAAGTATGTCACAAAAGGACATTTTTATTTTCCTTCCTTACAAATGTAATGGACCATTTTCTGAGTAGAAAGAATGAAAAGGACACAAAGGAACTGTGGATGGCATTGTAGAGAACAGTTCTCCCCCTAATTTTCAAATAAAATGCTCCAAAACATTTAGATATTTGTTTACTGCCACAGTAAAGTTAATCATGACCTCTCCAAGGTCTGAAATTTACAATTAAAGCCAAATAAAGAGAGATCTTAATAGTTCATTTTGGAGTCTTTTGGTTAGCTTTTGGAATACATGATCACTACGCCTCAAAACTGTAGATAAAGTATGCTTTTTTATTGTTATTTTCTAAAATCTAACACTGGACAAATAGGAAAATGTTTTTCTTCATGATGATTCATTTAGTCCCACAACCATAAATGAATCGTGTTCACCCATTCTGCCTTTCCCTAAGAATTATTTTATTTCATTTATTTTTTATATTTTGTAGTGCTAGGGATTAAACCCAGGGACTTGCACATGCTAGGCAAGTGTTCTACCCTGAGTTCTTTTTTATTCGTTAATTTTGAGACAAGTTGCCCAGGCTAGCCTGGAAGTTGCAAACCTTCTGCTTCAGCCTCCCAAGCACCTGGGATTACGGGTGTGTGCCACCATACCTGACCTTGTTTCATTGATTTTAAATGTGGGATTTGAAGGGAGGGAAGCATTTAAATGTTTTCAAGTTAAAGCTGCTAATTCTCCATCCCCCTTGAAGAATTAGATGACCTCCAAATTTATTTAAAAAATAGAAGACTAAAGGGTAAACTTTAAAAAGTATCAAGGATATAAAACAAGGTCAGAAAACTTAAGCCGGGAAGTTCAGCCTCTCCCATGCTTATGAGAGGGGTTTGGGGGAATGGTGCCAAGATGATAATCACACTTTAAAAGGCTAAGGCAAGAGAAGTTCAAGTTTGAGCCCAGCCTGGGCAACTTAGTGACTTAGTGAGACCCCGTCTCAAAATAAAAATGGACCAGGGATGTAGCTCAGTGTGAAAGCCCTGAGTCAATCCCCAGTACAAAAAAAAAAGTCATACTTTCTCCATTCACCTCAACACCCCCAGGAAATCTGTAATTGATTAACTCACATCTAAGAAAGTAGTTTATATTTCACTATAATTACGCTGCTCATACAGTTCCAATTTGCTGCCCCCTTAAGAGCAACAGTCCTTAATTCAACTTCCATTTAAATTACAGCCCAATATTGCCTTCATTAAATTATACATCTTTTCTTAGAAATTAAATTTTATAACACTACTACCTAGTCAGTTATAACTCAGTTATAACTACCCAATAAGAAATCTTTCTTTTGGGTGTGGTGGTTATGACTATAATTCCAACATTCAAGAGGCTAAGGCAGGAGAATGGAGAGTTTGAGGAAAACTGAACTACACAGCAAGACCTTGCTTCGAAAGAAAGAAAGAAAGAAAGAAAGAAAGAAAGAAAGAAAGAAAGAAAGAAAGAAAGAAAGAAAGAAAGAAAGAAAGAAAAAGAAAGAAAAGGAAAGAGATCTTTCAGATTAACTGATCTAACCCTTAATCGTATGAAAAACTGAGGACCTATCCAAAGTTGCCTAGCAAATTAATACAGAACTATTTTTCTTTTGGTGCTAGGGACTGAACCCAGGGCCTGGCACATGCTAAGCCAAGTGCTCTACCACTGAGCTATACACCTTCAGCCTACATGACTTTCTTATAAATTTATTTTTACTTCATTTCCTGGAATATCTAATATAATTATAAATGCGAATTCTGAGTTTCAAAGGCCTAAAACTGAAATAAATATCTGGAGCAAAATAAAACTACTAAGACCTGAATTCAGACAGCAAACACCTCTATTATTTAGCAAAAACTAGGCTGGTGGTTAGTGGAAAGACAGAACTACTACTGTTGCTATTAACTTAATCTAAATCCTTAGCCACCTGTTCATTCGAACACATATTGAGTGTGCAGCCCAGAGTTAAGTACTGGAGACAACAGTCTTCAAGCCCATGGAAAAGGGAAAAACTATCCATTGGGAGCTCTTCAACATAGACCCTTCAGGCTGCATGCATTAAAAGCTGTTAGAGAAAAGAAGCAGATCACCTATAAAGGAAAGCCCATCAGAATCATGGCCAACTTCTCATAAAAACCCACATGTCAAGAACAGCTTGGAAGGAAGTATTTCAAGTCCTGAAAGAAAACAACTTCCAACCCAGATTGATATACCTTGCAAAACTATCTTTCAAAATTAATAAGAAATTCATGATGACCAAACGAACCCTACAGAGAGTACTGAAAGATATTCTCGAGAGATAAAAATGACCACAGTTTCAAGAACAACAACAGAAAGAAACCACCAGGCAGGGCAAGCAATTAAACAGAGGGAAAAGCAAGGAACCAACAGCAGGAAAATAACATGACAAAGATAAGCCAATACATATCAGTTATAACCAACAATGTAAATGGCCTCGTTTCACCAATCAAAAGAAACAGACTGGCAGAATGGATCAAGAAACAAGATCCAACAATATGCTATATATAAGAAACATATTTAACTCAAAAAGAAATTCATAACTGAAAGTCAAAGAATGGAAAACAATCTTCCATGCAACAGGAACCCAGAAAAAAACATGGGTAGCTATCCTGTTTGCAGACAATGTGAACTTCAAACCAGGAATGATCAAAAGAGATAAAGAAGGTCACTACATACTTGTTAGGGGAAAACTTCAAGAGGAAGAGATAACAATCATAAATATGTATGAACCAAATACGGGAGCACCCAACTATATAAGACAATTATTAACAGACATGAAATACCAAATAAGCAATAACACAATTGTAATGGGAGACCTTAATACCCCATTGTCACAAAGAGATAGATCAATCAGACAAAAAAAACCAGCAAAGAAATATCAGAACTGAACCAAACCTGTGAACAAATGGACTTAGTAGACGTTTTCAGAGTGTTCCACCCAACATCATCAGAATACACATTCTTCTCAGCTGCACACGGGACATTCTCTAAATAGATGATACACTAGCCCACCGAACATGCTTAAGTAAATGCAAAGGAACTGAAATTATCCCATGCATATTATCTGACCATAGTGCAATAAAATTGGAAATTAATGGCAAAAGAAACCGCAAAAACTCCATAAACACATGGAAGTTAAATAACACCCTCCTAAACAACCAATGGGTCACAGATGAAATAAAGAAAGAAATTAAACAAAATCTACAACTGAAAAAGAATGCAGTTGCAACATACCAGAACTTATGGGACGCAATGAAAGCACTCCTAAGAGGGAAATTTATAGCAGTGAATTCTCACATCAGGAAAATAGAACGAGCACAAATAACCTAATGTTACACCTCAAGCTTCTAGAAAAAGAAAAGCAAGACAAACCCAAAGCCCATACAAGGGAGGAAATTATAAAGATCAGAGCAGAAATTAACACAATGGAGACCAAGAAAACAATACAAAGAATTAATGAATTGAAGAGTTGGTTCTTTGAAAGAATAAATAAAATTGATAAACCCTTAGTGAACCTTATCTAAAAAAGGAAAGAAAAGACTCAAATTCATACAATGAGGAATGAAAAGGGTGAAATCACTACAGATCCTGTGGAAATTCAGAAGATCATCAATACCTACTTCAAAACTCTCTACTCTCATAGGATGGAAAACACAGAAGAAAGGGACAGATTCCTAGATATGTATGAATTATCAAAGCTGAATCAAAAGGATAAAAAATTCTGAATAACCCTATATCAGTTAATGAGATTGAAAATGTAATTAAAAACTTACCAACAAAGAAAAGCCACATCCTGATGGATTCACTGCTGAATTCTACAAGAAATTTAGAGAAGAATTAATGCCAATACTCTTCAAACTCTTTAATGAACTTGAAAGGGAAGCAATACTCCCTAACTCATTCTTGGATGCAAGTATTACCCAGATACCAAAACCAGAGAAAGACCCAACCAAAAAAGAGAACTACAGGCCAGTCTCCCTAATGAACATAGATGCAAAACTCCTCAATAAGATACTAGCAAACATAATGCAGCAAATCATCAAGAAGATTATACACCATGACAAAGTGGGATTCATCCCAGGAATGCAGGGATGGTTCAATGTATGCAAATCAATAAACGTAATATATCATATCAAAGACATGAGCCAAAGACAAAAATTACATGATCATCTCAACAGATGCAGAAAAAGCTTTTGATAAAGTCCAGCATTCATTTATGATAAAAACTCTACAGAAAATCAGAATAGATGGTCTTTACCTCAATGTGATAAAAGCCATCTATGACAAACCAACAGCCAAAATCCTACTAAATGGACAAAAACTGAAAGCTTTCACTCTAAAATCAGGAACAAAACAAGGATGTCACTATCACCGCTCCTATTCAATATAGTTCTGGAAACATTAGCCAGAGCAGTTAGACAAGAGAGAGAAATAAAAGGAATAAGGATAGGAAAGGAAGAAGTTAAACTATCCTTATTCACAGATGACATGATACTCTACATAGAAGACCCCAAATACTCCACCAAAAGACTCCTAGAGTTAATAATCAAATTCAGTAGCATAGCTGGATACAAAGTCAACACTCAAAAATCATTAGCATGCCTGTACACAAACAACAAACTCACTGAGAGAGAAATTAGGGAAACCACACCCTTCACACTAGCATCCAAAACAATTAAATACTTAGGAATCAATCTAACAAAGGAAGTAAAAGATCTACATATTGAAAATTACGGTACTCTCAAAAGGAAATCAAAGGGGATATCAGAAAATGGAAAGATATCCCGTGTTCATGAATAGGAAGAACCAACATAGTGAACATGACCATACTCCCAAAATTGTTATACAGATTTAATGCAATCCTGATCAAAATACATTAACATACCTCACAGAACTAGAGAAAACATTCCTAAAATTCATCTGTTAGCAGAAGAGACCTAGAATAGTAAAGGCAATCCTTGGCAACAAAGGCAAGGCAGGAGGTATCACAATCCTTGACTTGAAATTATACTACAAAGCTACTGTGATAAAATCAGCATGGTACTGGCAAAAAAACAGACCTGAGGATCAATGGAACAGATTAGAAGATGTAGACACAACTACAAACACACTCAGCCACCTTATCTTTGACAAAGGAGCCAAACATGTTCACTGGAAGAAAGATACCCTCTTTAATAAGTGGTGCTGGAAAAACTGGCTCTCTACATGCCAAAGACTAAAACTAGACCCACATCTATCACCATGCACTAAAGTCAAAGTGGATCAAAGATCTAAATATTAAAACTGAAACACTAAATCTACTGGAAAAGAAAGTAGGTAGAAATCTTAAAGACATAGGGGAAGGTAGAGAGTTCATGAAGAAAACCCAGACTGCACGGGAAATACTTCAAAGAATCAACAACTGGGATCTCATCTTATTAAAAAGCTTTTGCACATCAAAAGAAGTCACCAACAGAGTGAAAAGACAACCCACAGAGTGGAAAAAAATTTTAGCCAACTGTCCTTCAGACAAAGGACTTATATCTAGAACATATAAAGATTGAAAAAAATCAGACCCCCCAAATTCAAAGACCCAATCCAAAAATGGGCATCTGAGATGAACACACACTTCTCAGATGAAGAAAGACAAATAACAAATACATATATGAAAAAATGAATGACCACATCACTGGTCATTCAAGAGATGCAAATTAAAACAACACTGAGAGGGCCGGTGAGATGGCTCAGCGGCATAAGCACCTGCCTGGCAAGCGCAAGATCCTGAGTTCAACTCCCGGAACTCACATAAAGGAAAAAAAGGGCCGGTGATATCGCTCAGTGGCACAAGCGCCTGCTGGCAAGCGCGAGGTCCTAAGGTCGACTCCTGGTACCCACATAAAACAAAAACAAAAAACCACTGAGATTCCATCTCACCCCAGTAAGAATGGCTATCATCAAGAAATCAACCAATAATAAATGCTGGAGGGTGTGGGGAAAAAAGAACCCTTCTCCACTGCTGGTGGGAATGTAGACTGGTGCAACCACTGTGGAAATCAGTGTGGAGATTCCTCAAAAAACTAGGATTAGAGATCCCATTCAACCCAGCTATTCCCCTTCTGGGTATTTTCCCAGAAGAATTAAAAACATCATACCACAGTGCTGTATGTGCACCCATGTTTATAGCAGCACAATTTGTAATAGCTAAATCTTGGAAACAACGCAAATGCCCATCAACCAAGGAATGGATAAAAAAGGTGGTATTTTTATATTATGGAGTATTACTCAGCTATAAAGAAGGATAAACTTGAAATATTTATAGGGAAATGGATGCAACTTGAGACCATACTCACAAATGAAATAAATCAGACTCACATGTGTAAGCATCATATTATCCCCCTAGTGTAAGAAGCTGAAAGAGTAAATAAGATCCAAAATGTGCAACAGATATTGTGAAATGGGAAGAAACTGTTCAAAAGGAAAGAGAAACTGGGATGGGGGAAAGGAGAAAAGAAGGAAGGGAAAAGGAAAAATAAATAAATAAATTATATATATATATATATATATATATATACACACACACACACACAAAGATAATTAAGATAGTTATACTAGTAATTGCTATTTGTTCATTGAAAAGAAAGGTTTATGCCTATATTGTCTGATCATTTTCCATGTCTATATCTTATAATATGAGCAACTACTTTGAAGATAACAATACGCAATGTACTAACCATTGTTACTCTCCTACAATCTTGTTTTGAAATTTTGTACCATTGTTTTTATTGTTGTTTTTCTTTAAAATTAAAAAAGAAAGAAAAAGAATATTATGGAGGCATCTCATTCTCGTGCCACAGAAAATGCATTTGTACAACAATGATGTCATTTACATGAAAAGACTGTAACAGGAACCTAGAGGCTGAGCCTGCAAATGTTCAGTGGGTAACTACTGAAAGCAGAATAAAGGGTGGCATCTCTGCCTTCATTTTACATGCACCCCTTATTACCTTAAAACTTCAGTTCAGATCCTTGCTCAGCTCTGCATGTAGGCATATTAGTCATTTTAAGAAGTATGATAAGGGTAATTAGCCCTGAATTTACCTAGGCTATCACATCCTCCTTCAAGACAAAGGACACCAAGATAGGAGTAACTAAAGCAATTTTCAGGATTTACAGACATCTAACTGCCAGCTTTTACAACATCCAGTTCCAGACCCAGCCCCTATCCCATCCCACCCCTCACCCCTCAAGTAATGCCTAGAAGTCTGAGTCACTGTCCTAAACCTGCAGCTATCTTGGAATCCAGGTAAAGTACAGCCTCACAGAGCACCTCATTATGAGGTCACCCCAAGTGGGAACAATTACCCCAAGATAGGAACTGAGGCAGCTCCCAAAGCAGGAGCTGTTATCTCATGGTGAGGACCAAATACCCCTTTAGTGATGGTGGCTCTCCCAGGCCCAGGCCTGAGATGCCAACCAGCCAGATGGCACTCTGACCAGGACTACCTACGCTGTCAACTATGCAAACCCCCAACCCTTGCCCTTGTTCACATTCTCCATATAACCCCCGAAGTTTCTGTTGGCCCCTCAAAGATAGATTCAACCTTTCTGTCCTTCCCAACATGGTCATGCTGATTAAACCTCCTTTTCCTGCCCTTGGCCACTGCTGTCTCTCTGATCTGATCAGTGTTATGGAACAAATAGCTAAGCCTGGTCTGTTGAGACCCCAGAGCCAGGGCTCTTGCTCCAAAACTCCAGTAATAAGATAATTGAAAAGTATTTATTAGTAATGACAAACTAAAACTTTATTCTAATTTCAGCCAACAGAGTTTATAATAAGAAGTTAAAAATAACTGCATTCACTCATTTTATGGTTGATAGTGAATTTTTAATAGTTTAAAAATATATATGTTTTTGTTATTTTGGGGTGAGAAAAAATGTCTAGACCTCAAAATGGTAATCTAAGGACAAAAAATCCTACATGAAGCACTTCGGGTAAGTACACAAACAATATAATAGCAAATTCCTCACAGAAACTCTTGCTTAATGTTAGGATTGCCTAAGTGAAAATAGAATAGTTTCTAAATAATACCATCATTTTCTCACTTTGTATAATTTCTCCCCACTCATTTTTAGAAGGAAAAAAACAAGAAAAATATTTTCTCCACCTAATTTACGCATAATTGTTTTCCTATTTTAAAACAGCAATGACAACATCAAACAAAGGATCCGGAGGGTTTTTTTTTTTTTTTTTTTTAAACATCAATCATTTTCTCAGCAGAAAGAAATAATGTAGGATAAGCACAGATCAATAAAACTTGAATGTTTCCTTTTGTTTTGGCCCCATTCTTCCACTAGAGAATACTTCCAGCATACATTAAAGTATGATACAGGTATGATGAAAGGAACAAAGAAAAGCACTGGTTGTTTATCAGTGATGAAGGGAGGGGAAAGCACACCTCTCCCATTTCCCACACAGTTCTCAAGCCAATTCCTTTCTCACACCTCCCATAATTATCAGAAACAAGCTTGGCTGACTAGGAAATTGTGATAACTGCCCCTAAGAAAGTTCAGTTAAACAAGGTGAGTCGTGATAGCTTCAAAGTGCATTTATTTATCACTTCAATGGACTTTTGGGCCTGTGAGGAAAACAGTGAAGAAATTAGTCAGGCCTTCAAAACAACCCGGATTGCAGAGGGATTAAGACCTAGATGTGGAAGCTTGAAAAGAAAATTACTTACTCTTAAGATTTCTATCTTTCAGTCCACAGTCTATCTTTACTTCTCTGTTCCTTTGACAGAAATACTAAATGTGCACTGGCCTATGTTTACATACCATTTTTCTTTTTTTTTATATGCGGGTACTGGGAGTGGAACTCAGGACCTTGCGCTTGCCAGGCAGGCGCTTATGCCGCTGAGCTATATTACCGGCCCCGTTTTTCTTTTTAACTTGTACTTTTCATAACTTAGCAGGAGTATTATAAAAGAGAACTAACTGAAATTTAAATTCCAAGTAATTATGGAGATGGGCAATTATAGCTGCCAATTTGGTTTATTCGATCTTTAATAAAGTGATGAAATTTGCCTACCTGGCCATTAAAAGGAAAACTTGATGTAACATTGGCCAGTCATAGTATCTCATTTTGAGTGGTAATGATTGGTCCAAAGAGTAAGCAATTAATTCCTAAAAACTTGAGTTGTTCAATAAAGTCAACATGAGAATACTGGGAAATAGAATCTCTTTCTTTCCACTGAGGTAGCTAAATGGGGAAACTTAGTAGTCATAATGTTCTGTCTTAGAGAAAACCTGTCTTTCTTTACTAGGTAAAAATGAGAACACGTTACAAAGAGAAATTGGTCTCTCCATTCACACATTGAGTGAACATTCACTAACCATCTGCTGTGAAGTGTTCTGCTGGGCACCAGGGGATACAAAGACAAAACAGTATGGTAACCACATTTTGTGAATCAAAAATCAGGAGATTTATCAGTTCAAAGATTTTTCAGTTACTTCTAGACATGAAATATCATTTGAGAGATAGTGTTTAGATTAAAAAGTAGTAATTTTCAAGTCATTTAGGTGGTCTGAGGAAAAATAATCAACAGGATAGACAAAGTTGGAAGTAAAACAGAAAAAGTCCAAATTTACAGGTGCCATAATTATAACTCATCCTCTTATTTCCCTAAACCCTCTACTAGTTTTTCAACCCTATGCAAAACAGAAGAAAAAAGATTAGTTGAATAAGAAAACAAATCCTATCCCCTCACAAGCAGGAAAGGAGATACCATAAAATATAGTATGCCTGCTGAGAAGTGTCGGGTACTGGTTTATCCGATGCTATTAAAGTACTATGTGCTACCAATTTCTTCAAGTGTAAATAAGGAGTAGTAATAACAGCCACCTCACAGCATTACCTGAATATGAAAGGATTTAATAAAGTCATTTACAGTAATACTTGGTACATGACAAACAATACATGGTTTTGTTACTGTAACTTTTACTATCATTACCACAGAACATTATTGAGCGCCAAAGCCAGTGCTGACAGACTGTGAAAGGCAAAACACTGGAGTGGTCAACAAACCTCAGCAAAAGAATTCTGTGAAGTCTGAAGGGGTCTTCAGATTGCATTGAGAGTTACAGAAAGGGGAAACGACTCCTCTTTTAATTTATCTACTTTATTTTTTTAATACTCTAAACTAAAAGGTTTTCAGAATTAATGCTGAAGGTACTACTGTAAAGTACATTCGGCTTTAAAAAATTTGTGTGATTCCAAAAAGGACCTAATTAAAATATATTATTAGTCCTTTCTCTCATGATCTTTAAGATCCGCTTCCTGCACACTCAAAAATATATATATATATATGTATATATATGACTTCTTTCTCACTAATTTCATTACTATCATGCTAACAGAATTACGATTATCTCTTGTGAACATTACAGTAATAGTCTTCCTTGCTTCTCTTTAACATCTAAAGTCAATTTTCCACACAGCAGCTGGAGTGAGGTTTCCCAAATCAAAATTAGCACAGCTTCCAGTGCTCATAACATTCAATGACTCATAACCCCTCAACTGCTTCCCATCACAACCAGAATAAAACACCAGAGCCTGCAAGACTGGGTCCTACCCAACTCTTCAAACTCATCTCTTCACACTCTTTCTCAGGTCCCTATGCTTTAGTCACTCTGGTATTCTTTCAGTTTCTAGAAAAAGCCAGGGCCTCAAGGCCTTTTAACTCATTCTGTTTGATCTATTTGATATTTGCCTCCTAGACATTTCCTTCAGGTCTTTTGTCAAGTGCACCTCCTCAAAGAAAAACCTTCCTGACTACCCTATCTCCCTTTTTCTTCCCTCTTTTTATCCCTTTAAAATGCTTTATTTTCTTCATAGCATTTACATGATCTGACATGGTATTATTTATTTATTATGAAAGTGATTTTGTATGTCTTATTTAATCACTGTGGGACCTATAACCGCACCTGCCACAAAGAAGAGTTCAATAAAAATCTGTTGAATAAGTAAAAGCTTTTATGTGTATCAATTAATGCTCTTATCAGAGCTGGCTAATGCAGAAAATATTATAACACCTATTACTCAGCTCTTGCTGACCAAGATAAAGCAGAAATTGATATATGGAAAAAAATACAGATAAACACTAAGAGGCTAGCACCTTAAATTACTTCTGTAGTTGACTCTACGCTGAGTTCCAACTTCCTTGAGTTCCATTTTCACATCTAATTGCCTAATCATGTGCCTTCCTTGCCCTTTCTCTTTTCTACTCCCATTGCATTATCATCGCCCCCCAAAACATGTTAACAACCTAATACGCATTCTTCCATGTTGTTATATGCTACTAGTATACACGAACATATATTTCTATAGGGGCTAATACTCAATAAATCCACATAGGATTTTGGTCACTATTCTACAAAGAAATGGGATATATTCATACTTCTGTACATATTTTCTTTCTCATTCAATAGTAGCTCACAAAAAGTCCCCCTAAATTAGCACATACAGTGTTCTTTATAATGGCAATATAATAATCTATGCTGTGATACAGTATTATTACCTACTCCACCATAAGTAGGCATTATTTAGTATATTATTTTGATATTATAATCAGAGCTAAAATAAACATCCTTGTACATATCAGTTCTTTCATTTCTTAGGGACAGATCCCCTGAAGATTTCCTGGGGCATAAAGTATGTGTTTTTTTCAATCTTAATATATATTGTCAGACTGTCTTCCAAAATAGGCAAAAACTCACATTTCCATCAGCAATGTATTCAAATAACTTCCCACATTCCCACCTCTGACAGGTGTTTCTGATCATTTTAATGTTTGCCAATCTTATGGTGTAAAGTGAAGAGTTTGGTATTATTTTAATATGCATTTCATTAACTGCTAATGTGAGAAACTTCTGAAATACTGACATGTAAATATGTTCTTCTGAAATTGCCTATTCACGTCCTTTGCACATTTTCTACTGAGTTGTCTTCTGATCAAATTGTAAGAGCAGTCTGCATATTAGAGATACAAACCTTTTATTAGGCATCTCTGTCGCAACTACTTTTCCAAATCTGCTATGGACTCTTAATTTTACCACATAAATTTTAGCTTTTATATACCCCAGATACTTTTTTTCTTGTCCAATTTTTACATTTCTTGTTTAAGTACAAAGGTCCCCTACAGTATGGTTTCTACTTAAATATCAAAATGTCTTCCTTCCATTCATATAAAATATGTGAAATCCTTTTTAAACTGTATTTTGTTAAACATCTGGTTTTCTTCACTCTAGTTTTTGACTCTATGCACTGCAAAATCTTGACATTCTAATTACTAAATAGACTTTTCACAGAAATCTGAAGATAAAAAAGATATGAGATTTTATCTTGAACTTTCCTTTCTTTATAAGAACTCTAATTCAATATCACTGTCAAAGAATAATCTAACTTCTGCTTGTTCATTTCCAGTGATTAGATACTATTTCTCTAGACCTTACTGTTCCATTTTCTAAAGTTCCTATTCATTTCATTCTAGTCACATATATTTTTCACATTCCTGCTGAAATAAACCAAGGAAAAGTATAAGAGAATGGAAATTTGACTTAATAATAATTTAAGTAATGTTCTTAGAACCTTAAGAGTATTCATTTTTTTCCTCCCTTACTTCCAATGAATATTGATGCTAAGTACTGGAAAACCAAAGATAAAGAAAACATAGCTTCTGGCCTCAAAGTCATGGAAAATAGTATGCATATAATGTATGTGAATATACAGATATAATAGATATAAAAAAGAAATTACTGTATAGTTAAACTGCTACTCAGGATCTATTTTAAGGAACTGCACTACCTATATTAGGTAATAACTGGAGTAGTTTCAAATTATAGAAGTTAATGAAGCTGAAGATTGAAAAAGACATTTACAATATTGAGAAAATTAAAATTTAGCACTGTTTTCTTGAATCTGATTCATTCGGTTAAGTTCTAATTACATTGTTTTATCTAGATAATATAATATTCAGGCCAGGAAATATAAAACATTTTATAAGAGATCTAAGAACCTCAATCAATACATCATGTATTTTGAAGGGTAATCTGACCTACATAAAAATTACTTTAAAAAAATGTGCCCAGCCTATTGTTGCTAATTAACAGTTGGATTCTCTTTAGTAATCAGTACTATCCCAAAACTGAGTAAAACTTGGAAAACTATAAATGCAAGCATTTAAGCATCTTGAAAATTTAACCAGTTGAAAATTGGTTTAATGTGGGGGGGGGGGGAATTCAAAACATTATCAATATAAAATGCAATCATGATTATACTAAGAAACTGGCACATCGATTAATAGATAAAATACTTGAAAAATAACTAATTATCAATGTTTATTCCATCAAAACAGAGATTTACTCCTTCAATGAAACTCTAAGATACTTTACAGGTTCTTACTTGGGATTGTGGAGCAATTTCTTACAGATTTCCTCAGCACTGACAGTCACACTTAACAAAATGCATGTAGGACTTTCACAGGCTGGGTACAATTGTAAGCATTTATCCATCTCTCCATCAACTGGCATATTCAATTCCTAATTCAAACCTCAAACTCAAAAGACACACAAACAAACAATTTTTCTGGGACAATGACACAGGATAATCCTATTTATATTGTTGAGAAACTTTACCCTTGACAAAGACAAATTTCAGCAAATTTTGTACCCAAGCAGTAATCAGTTAAAGTATAATCCTGAAATATGTTTGTTTGTTTGTTTATTTATTTATTTATTTATTGTTTTTTTGAGACAGGGCTTCACTATGCAGTTTGGGCTGGCCTTGAACTCACTTTGTATCTGAGGCTGGCCTCAAACTAGCCAGCAATCCTCCTGCTTCAGCCTCCCAAATTCTGGGATTACAGGCATGTGCCACTATGCCCGGCCAAATATGTTTATTTTTTAACAGTGAAACTGAAGTATTTGTCAGTCATAGAATGCATTAATGAAAAGCTAAATAAAATAAAATAAAATAAAATAAAATAAAATAAAATTTCTTTATCAGACTATCAGCCTATAAGGTAAACAAAAAGTTCACAAAAAATAGGTCAACTACTAAAAGCTTCAATGGTTTGTCTATGGTAAAGAAAACCTGGGAATTCACTATATACAGCATAGACATTTGCCAAGACAAAAACCTGTATGAATAAGGGCAGGTCTAATGATGTCAGCTGTTTTGATTTACGCAGTCATAATACAGCTTCATTTTAATATGGCAGAGTTAGCTGAGCTCTCTATGTGCTTCTATGATACTTTTTATAGTGCTTTATTATAGAGTTTACTATAAATATCTGCTTACATCTTTCTCATTTATTAGCCTGTAAGATCCTGGAGATAACCAACTTTATAATCCTAATAACAAGCATAAACTTTAGGCCTAAATTATTCAGTTTATTTGTTAAATTAATAATTCTGTGTAAACAAGATGATCCTAATCAGATTTAGTTCCTATAGGTACAATTTATCTTCACAGACTTAATGAAAACATGTGTTATACGCTGACATTGAAAATAAAGATACAGTATCTTCAAAAACAAAACAGAACAGTACATTCATTGGACATTTACCAGCTAAGTATCTTCTTGAATTCTACAAAACATATGGGCTTATTCTATTAAGTGTTACATTTAGAAGAGCGCCTGAGTTATTTTTAAAAATGTAGATGCTGTATGGTTTTCTTAGTCTATGTATTTTGTATTGTTTTTAATCACTTACCAGTTATACTAACTCCATTTCACATTTTTTAAAGAGGTTCTTTATAAAAATTAACTTCTGTGAAAATCTAGAAAAATTAGAGTACCAACAAAAATTATTAAGATGCTTTCCAACATAAATATCTGTGTTAGTGGATTTTTTGTATGTGTAGCCCTTTTTTGAGGCCATATTTAAGCTACTATAGCAGATTCAGAATCAGTGACTTTTAAAAATAACAAGAACAAGTAAACAAACTCTAGGTAGTTTAAACCATTATTTTAAAAACACATTGATTTGGGCCGGTGAGATAGCTCAGCGGCATAAGCACCTGCCTGGCAAGCGCGAGGGCCCGAGTTCAACTGCCGGAACCCACATATGAAAAAAGGGGCCGGTGATATCGCTCAGCGGCACGGGCGCCTGCTGGCGCGCGAGGTCCTGAGGTCGACCCCCCGGTATCCACAAAAAAAAAAAAAAAAAAAAAAAAAAATTAATTTGAATAAAGTATACAAATATACCAGCTCTCATTAAGAACTCTTGGCTAAGCAATCAAAAATTCAAAAGGGAAAGGGTTCCTAATTAAAACAGAGTTCCTGGTGGATGTGTTATCTAAATTGTTAATCACCCATGCATATAAAGTGTTAAGAGTATTTATAAATCTACCCACTTTGTAAGTACTATTGAAATACTCTAGTACTAGAAAACAGTTTCAGTTTCTGCCCAGTTTTGTATTTTAAAGAAAGATATATTTTGATACATCATTTAATATGTAGAGACTATTACTAATGCAGAGACTGCAATTTTTTAATAAATATTTTCACCTTAGTCAAATGACCAAACTTAATATTATCAATAAGAAAATCAACTATCTTCAGGGTATCCTGATGTATTCTTGCCAAAAAATATTTAATCCAAAACTAATTATGAGGAAACAATAAGATGAATCCAAATTAAGGAACATTCTGCAAAATAACTGGTCTATCAAAATTACGAGCATCAAAATGGAACCAACATCTTTTTCATTAAAAAGGACTAGGAAACTATTCTAATTTAAAAGAGACAAAAATGACAGACAACTAAATGTAATGTGTGACCCTTGAAGGTAGTGGGTAAGCTATAAAGGATTTTATTGAGACATTTGGGAAAATTTGAATATGGAGTCTAAATTACATTATTGGATCCATACTAAATTAAGTGTAAAGTTATTATGCTTACATAGCATAATTCCTTATTTTTTGTAATGTACATTCTAAAATGCTTCAGGAAGAAAAGTCACAAAGTATCTAGGAAAGAATAGTCATGATGTCCGCAATTTACTCTCAAATGATCTAGGGAGAATGAAGTCTGTATACAGTGGACTCTTGAGTTATGACCGCCCTGACATATGAACAACTTGGGTTATGGCCGGAATTTTAGTTTTAACTTACGACCAAAGTCTTGCATTATGACCCAAAGGCTGGCGCTTCTGCTTCCAGATAGCCTCGAATACAGATTTAACCTTTAGAGTTCTGGAAAGAACATTACAACATCCTTTCCTGTATGGGGTTAATTGAGAAATCCTGGGCCACTGTCTAAGGACACTGAGATCTGCCAGTATACAGGACGGCTGTGTAGAGGAGCCTGAGCCTTCAATTGACGATCAGTTACAACCAGCCCTCGGGAATGAACTGAGTTCCTAAGTCAGGGGTCCACTTACAGAGAAAAAGCAAACATGGCAAAACAGACTCAGTTAATAAATTTACTTATGGGTATACCAGTATTGATTGTTCCCTTTAAATTTTCACAATAAGAAACTGAAGGAAAAAAATGAATGGAAACTCCAGAACTGAAAAGACAATTAAATTTAAAAATTTAAAGAAATGGGTTCAAAAGCAGATTAGAACACAAGAGAAAATTAGTGAACTGGACAATAAATTAGAAAAAATTATTCAGACTGAAGCACAGATAGGAAAAGTTAGAAAATATGACAGTAAGTGTAGAAGCATGAGAAGTGGTGAAAAGGTCTACAGAGGTAACTGGAGACCCAGAACAAGAAACAGACTGGAGCAGAAGCAAAATAGAAGTGGTGTGATCAAATGCTACAGTGAATGCTGCTAAGTGCCATCCAACAGAATGGTAGGGATCTTCAACAGAAGTGGCACGCCAAATCTCAATAACAGTGTGTGACAGGTTTCAACTTGTTCACTGTAATCAGTCAGTTGTGTTTTAAAGTGAGTTGTGCTATAAATCATGAAACATAAAAACCACATTTCATTGGAGTTCCATGATCATGGCACTGTAGAGTCCAGCTTTCTAAGAAATGCCATGATGGGAGATGAAACTTGGGTCTATTGTTATGATTCTTAGATCAAGGTTCAGAGTTCTCAATGGAAATGACCCTGCTCTCCTCCTGCAAAAGAAGTTCACTGTTCAAGATCCAACATCAAGGTGATGTTATTTTTTTTTACCTTGATGGAATTGCACGAGGTGAATTTGTATCCAGGAACACCAGAGTGAACTTTGAATTATAAGGGCTTATTACTTAAGAAATGATGTGCATAGAAAACAGCCTGAGAAATGGGCAGTTTCATCTTCCATTATGACAACGCTCACCACATTTTTCAATCACACCTCATAGAATGCAAATATACAATGGCCAAGAATTTCCCAAAATTGATCTTGGACAACAAATCTCGGATTCAAGAATCAGTAAGGATAAATAATACAGAGAAAATCAGGTTTAGATATGTCACAGTAAAGCCAATTAAAAACAGAGAAACCCTTAAAAGCGGCAGATAATTCACATACCTACAGCCTATTTATATGTCTTCTTTTTAGAAATACCTATTTAGGTCTGTTGCCCAGACTTTTTCTAACCTTTACTTTCTGTTGCTATGAATTTGGTTACTTAAGATAACTCATGTAAAGGGAATCATGCAGAATTTTGCCTGATTTATTTTTATTAGCACAATATCCTCAAAGTTCACACATGTTGTAGCATTAGACAGAATTTCCTTCCTTCTAAACACTAAATATTCCATTTTATGTATACTGTATATATTTTGTTTACCCATTCATCCATGGTGGGTACTTCCATCTCTTGGCTTTTGTGAATAATGCCACCATAAATAAAGGTATGAAAACACCTCTCCTCTTTCCTGCTTTCTATTCTTTTAGGTATATGCCCAGAAGTACAACAGTGGATCATATAATAATTCTATATTTACAATTGTTGAGGCACCATCATACCATTTCCCACACCAGCTATATCATTTTACATTCCTGCTTACAGTGCACAAGGGTTCCATTTTCTCCCCATTCTCCCAAACATTTGTTATTTTCTGTCGCCCCTATTCTGGTCCTGTCTCTGGGGATCAAACTCAAGGCCTTGCACATACTAGGCATGTGCTCTACCACTGAGCTGTGTCCCCAGCCCTATTTTCTGTTCTTTTGATTGAAACCATCCTGATGATATGACTATGAACAGTATGTTCATATGCAAATACATGTGAATGTGTGCTTGTATAGGTACTGAACATTCACAATAACCCAGTAATAGTAGCTGCCTTCTAGAAAGAGGAACTGGGAAATAATGAGGGTGAAAAACTTTTTTTAGTATTTACTTCATATTTTTACTTTAGCACCATGTTTATGAAGCAACCATTAAATACAAAGTTTTAATTTTTCTAGATTTTTTTTCTAGTTACAATAAAATTTTCAAGTTTCCCTAGTGTATCGACCACTTTGGTTACTTTCCCTTTTGCTTTTTATTCATTTTCCCATTTTAGTAAGTATTTTATATGAGTGAAAATATAGATAGAATAATCCTTCCCAACAGTCAATGAAGCACTGAATTTTTCAGACTACATCTAAAGAGGGAGGGAAGCAGATAGACAAAAGATGAAACCCCGTCAAAAAACTGAAGAAAAACCAGAAAACAAGAGCTAAAGCTTGAGGAAGAACCAAAGTCTGGAGAAAAGCCAGAGGAGGAGGAAAAGGCAGAAGATGCCTTTAGATAAAGGCTAATTCATTCTCTTCAGGAATTTAAAGAAGATATATACAACAGGCATTAAAGCAATAAAGAGATGAGATAATAAGCATAAGAAAGAAACATACAGTGATGCACCAGAAGGTTAACTGAAAGCATCCTTACCCCTATTTGTTAACAAATATTTATAACTCAATCAAAGCTGTCGTTCTCTTCTCACCACTCAACCCAATTTCTTCTACCTGTGAATTTTTCCTCTACTCTGTTAATGTATTCTTATAGTTCTTCACATATAGTTTACTTTCACTCATTTATTTGTGTACAACTTCTTCACTCAAATTCTTGGAGTTCAAAGATTATCTTCAGATTTTCTACAGCTCCCAGTAAAGTGCCACATATTTAACCGTTTGTAGATACCTGTTAACTTTAATGCCACAGAATTTTTGAGGTAAAAAAGAACTTAATAAAAAACCTACACCTAATTCCTATCACAAGACTTTGAAGACCCATTTTTATCTTCACAAAACAGTATGTAAATTAGAAGGAAATATCAACAATACACAGAGTTTAGGACCTCATACCATTTAGAGATAGTTTTGATAACCAAGTATATTGAAAATTCACAGCTTGAAAAGTCTGGCTTAGAACCATACTTCAGGGTGTTCATTTAGAATTTACCATGGTTTACAGTATGATAAGTCTTGTAAGTCTTGTCAAAAGACTGCAAGACACCTTTTATATGTATGAAAAGGAAACAGATCCTCAAAGGATCAACATCGTTATCATCATCATCCCCATTACTACCATCAGCAGAAAAGTCTTTCTCTTTTGTCTTCTGATAGCAAAATTAAACAGAGAATTGGAATATTGTGGTTTATGGAAAATTAGTTATATTTATTCACTGTCATATAGATTTTGTCCCCTCTTAAATTATAAACTTAACTATATTAGACTATAATCAAATTGAAAGAAATGAGGAAAAATGAGAAAGAGCTTGTTTACATTATAAGCAAGGAAACAGGTTTCCTTCTAGAATCCCAGAAAGAAACACAGTATTGTAACATTTTGATTTTAGCTCAGTGAGACCCATGTTGGTCTTCTAAAGTTATCTGTAGAGACCCTGAAGATAATGGTGTTGTTTAAACCAGTAAATTTGTGGTAATTTGTTGTACAGCAGCAACTGAAAATAAATATGAATATACAATTAAGTTTATTGTGCAGGTGGTTGATGGGATTCTATGATAAACACTGGGCTTAATGTAAAAAACTAACAAAAAAACAAAATTAAGAGATCTGGATTATAAGATTGAGGCATTTACTAATAACAATATGAATGCCACTAGGTTTAGATGCACTAAATTAGAGAATTAAAGATCAAGATAGAAGCTTGCTCCTCTTTTTCAAAACCTAAAGCTAAAAAAAATGGTTCTTAGTTCAAAGTTCAAATTTTAGGAAGTGAATTTAATTGTTAACATAACTGATTTACATAATTCTTAGGAAAATTGTTTTTTTTTCTCTCAGAATGTTTATATTTTAAAGTAATACTGCTTCCTGAACTATTAAAGCATATGGAAATTGTTTTGTTTTGTTTTGTTTTCCAGTGCTGAGGAACAAACCCAGGGTCTCATACATGCTAGTCAAGCTCTCTACACTGACCTACACCCCCACCCATGGATATAGATTTACTTGGTGAACTACAAAGTTAGACTTAACTAGATCTACAAATGTATGGAGATAAAGACCTTCTTTATAGCCAAACTGTGTGTGTGTGTGTGTGTACACCCCATATTTTCTTTATACATTCATGAATTGGTACACATAGGTTAATTTCATTTCTTGGCTACTGTGAATAGTGCTATAATAAACATGGGAGTACAGACATCTCTTTGACATACTGATTTAATTTCCTTAGCATATATGCCCAGTAGTGGAATTGCTTGATTATATATATGTTAGTTCTACTTTGAATTTTCTGTATTGTACACCCTACTTTTAATTTTCTAAGGAACCTCCACATTGTTTTCCATAATGACTACACTAATTTACTTTCCTACCAATAGGGTGTAAATGTTCTCTTTTCTCCACATCCTCACCAGGACTTGGTTTTGTTCTTTTTGGTAACAGCCATTCTAACTGGAGATCATATTTCACTGTGGTTTTGATTTGCAGTTTCCTGATGATTAATGGTATTTAGCATTTTGACATTTATCCATTGGTCATTTACATACCTTCTTTTGAGAAATATCTAATTAGGTCTATTGCCCATTGTTTTAACTAGATTTCAAAAAGATAATAAAAGGGATCTGAGTCAGAAAGGAAGAAATAAAATTGTTTTTGTTTGTAGATGGCATAATATTATCCACAGAAAACCCTAAAAGCTCCTAAGTGTTGGAAATAATAAATCAGTTTGGTAAAGTTTCAAAGTATAAAACTCAATATTCAATCAATATTCAGTTGCATTTCTATATACTACAATAAATTGAAAACAATTCTATTTGCAATAGCATGTAAAAAATAATACAAGGGCCAGTGAGATGGCTCAGCGGCGTAAGCGCCTGCCTTGCAAGCGCGAGGGCCCGAGTTCGACTCCCGGATCCCACATACGAAAAAGGGGCCGGTGATATCGCTCAGTGGCGCGGGTGCCTGTTGGCGTGTGAGGTCCTGAGGTCAACCCCCCGGTACCCACAAAAAAAAAAAAAAAAAAAAAAAAAATTGGGGCCGGTAAGATAGCTCAGCAGCATAAGTGCCTGCCTGGCAAGCGCGAGGTCCTGAGTTCGACTCCCAATACCCACATACAAAAAAAGGGCCAGTGATATTGCTCAGCGGCACGGGCGCCTGCTGGTGCATGAGGTCCTGAGTTCAACCCCTGGTACTCACACACACACATACACACACACAAAAAAAATAAAATAGAATTAACCAAATCTGCATACTGAAAAATAGAAAATACTGATGAAAGAAATTGAAGATGACACAAACACACAAAAAGATATCCCATGTTCATGTATATTTGAAATCTGCTAAGAGAGATTTTAAATATTATCCAAAAAGGGGGAGTTACTATGTGAACTGATAGACATCCACATCTTCACTTGGATATAAACAGATATCTTAAATTTAAAAGACCCTAAAGTGAATTCTCATTCATCCCACACAAAACTGTTTAATTTGCTTATCTTTCTTTCTTTTTTTTTTTTTTTTTTTGTGGGTACCGGGGGGTCGACCTCAGGACCTCACGCGCCATCAGGCGCCCGTGCCGCTGAGCGATATCACCGGCCCCTTTTTCGTATGTGGGTTCTGGGAGTTGAACTCGGGCCCTCATGCTTGCCGGGCAGGCGCTTAAGCCACTGAGCCATCTCACCGGCCCCCTAATTTGCTTATCTTTCTTAATGACAGCTTTCAAGTTGCTTGGCCCAAAAATCTTGATCTATTCTAATTAATTAATCTCCCAAGTATGTGTGATAGAAATTACATGATAGTTAGAAGTCAAATCCCAATTCTGCTTCTTATCTTTTGGGTGACCTAGCTAGAGATAGTTAATCCATTCATCTCACTCATGAGGACTGACTGAGGTAACATAAAGAAACCAGAACAATGTCTAACATACATAAATGATGAATACACAGTAATTATTCACATGGCAGGGATTGAGAAGTTTCCAATAACCATTCTTTCTTTTAAAAATATAACACTTGCATTTCTGCACCTTACTTGCAGATAGTGTGTACATGTGATTATCTTCTGCCTAATGGGATATGAGGATGAAATGTGGTGTGACCTACAAGTTAACACACTTTAAAAAGCTGCTTGTTTTCCACTTGGTTTTTTTTGTTTTGTTTTTTTTCCTCTTTTCCTACAAACTAGAATGTGAACATGGTGGTGGTGGTGGTGATTTAGATTTATCTCTACAGACAAAAGCAACACCATAAGGGATGGTGAAACAAGATAAAAGGAACAAGGTCCCTTAATGGCAATATGGAACAGAGCTGCCCAATGCTCAGAATTGCCTGCCAGCTCAGACTTATCCAAGCAAGAGAAATAAACCTATTTTTTTGCATACGAAATGATAATGCCTATAATACCTCATTTCCTTAACTATAATCCACATGAATCTTTTGATGGCATATTTTTCAAGCTAAGTTTTGCAGAATGCCCTTACAAATGTATGAATTCTCAGAAGATATGTTAATATTAAAAAGAATCATGTGAACAGAAAAAAAAAAGCATACATGGGAATTTTTGATATCATGTTAAAGATGAAAAAGAATATATCTTTTCCCTTGAACATCATATTCTGCTGCTTCATGACTATTCATTTAATAAGATTTATTCAGAATAATAGCATACTAGATTTACAGTTAGATAGTAAAACTTTTCGAGGGAAATGTTAATAGAAACGGATGGGAAATAAACACATTTTTTTGTTTCATCCTCAGAAGTAACATTATAAATCTCCTATAGAGCAGACATTTTCCCTGTTAACACATGAAAAAACTTGATTCCTGGAACCACTATATCAGCAACAATTTCATTTTCCCAGAAGTCAAACGAAAATTTTCACATGTACTGTATCAGCAGCAACGTTTTCTTGTTAACAAAAAAAAAAAAAAAAAATTGCAAAAAGCATACACATAAAAGCTTTTGCTGAATAGACAAAAATGAAGACTTTGATTACTGAACATTAATTGATAAATTGTAAAGCAATTTAAAAACAAACTGCATGGGCCAGTGAGATGGCTCAGCGGCATAAGCGCCTGCCTGACAAGCACAAGGTCCTGAGTTCAGCTCCCGGTACCCACATACGAAAAAAGGGCCAGTGATACTGCTCAGCGGCACAGGCGCCCACTGGCACGTGAGGTCCTGAGGTCGACCCCCGGTACCCACCAAAAAAAAAACAAAAAAAAAACTGCAAACCTTAAGTAAACTTTATTCCAAGAAAGCAAAGGAGGCCTCATAGTCCTCGTGTTCAATGCTGCGCAGGGTTGGTTCATACAAATCCTGTCATAACTTGAAGATAAATAATTATGGATGACCGAACTTATACTACTTTACATCTCCTTAGCAGATTGGTTAAAAGTACAATGATGAAGTCAGACTACCTGAAATCAAATTATGGTTCCACCACTTAATATTTTTGTTTCTTAAACTAAATTACTTAATCTCGGCCTCAGTTTCTCGTAAATGTGGATTATTAATAGAATTGTCTCACAAGTGCTATTATAGGACTTAATATTCAATTAATAATAGAATTTGTGTCAAAAAAGTGCTATTACTATTTTCTTCTTAGATCTCTTTTTCTCTTTGTATAGATGTGTTTATGAATCAAAATACACTGAATAAAAATATACTATAGGGCCGGTGAGATAGCTCAGCAGCATAAGCACCTGCCTGGCAAGCACGAGGTCCTGAGTTTGACTTCCGGAACCCACATTAAAAAAAAAAAAAAAAAAAAAAAAAAAATATATATATATATATATATATATATACACACACACTATAAAACAGACATACACTTGAAAGTAAAATACAAATTTAAGGTCCTTGCCCATAAGAAGCTCATTATCACAGCAGCACTGTCCTACAGAAATATAATAGTCACAAATGTGAGTCACATATATTTTAAACTTCTGGTCACTACATTTTAAAAAGGTAAATTATTTTTAGTAATATATTCTATTTAACCAAATATGTCCAGACTATACTGTGGTGATAGGTAATCAGTATTTAAAATTACTAGCTGAGCATGGAGGCACATGACTATAATTCCTAGTACTCAGGACACTAAGGCAGTAAGGTCATAAATTTGAAACCAGCCTGAGCGACTTAGCAAGACTGTCTCAAAATAAAAAGCGTTGAGAATATAGCTCAGCTCTAGAGTGCTTTCCTAGCATATCCAAGGTCCTGGGTTCAATCCTCAGTACTGCAAGAAAAAAAATTATTAATGACAAATTTATTATTTCTTTTTGGGTAGTATATTTTCAAAATTCAGCAAGTGTTTTACAGTCACATACATCTTGATGCACATGCTAAATTTTCATTGAAAATATACATTCTACTCTTCACCCACTTCGTCCCTCATTTACCTATTAGCGTACTACAGAATCTGTGAGCTGTG
This sequence comes from Erethizon dorsatum, assembly GCA_028451465.1. Classification (NCBI taxonomy): domain Eukaryota; kingdom Metazoa; phylum Chordata; class Mammalia; order Rodentia; family Erethizontidae; genus Erethizon; species Erethizon dorsatum. The sequence continues at coordinate 82,266,065 of CM051829.1, forward strand.
TTGCCCACACTAACTAGTCACGTGTAACTACTTACATTTGATTTAGATTATTAAACTTCCGTTCCTCAGTTGTACTGGCCACATTTGAAGGTGTCCAATAGCTGCCTGTGGCTAGTGGCTACTGACTAAATATTGGATATCGTAGGTCTAGGGAGAAGACAGGAAATGTAAAGGATAAGCAGGAATATGACAGACAAATTTGGAAACAATGTGACAGGGAAAAGGAGCAAAACCATTAGAAAAGGGACAAGAGCTTCAGAAAGTTTGCTAGAAAAACTATAAATACCTCAGGATTACAGAAGATATGAAACTAGCCAGGGCTTGGGCAGGCACCGAATTCTAAAATGTTTTAAAACCCATGATGTAACCCTGTAGTACACTAGTGATTCATCAAAGACGATTCTTCTCCCTAACCCGTGGAATAACTAAGGATGGAAGAAGTTAGTGTTGAAATAGGAACAAAAGGAGAATCAAAGAAGCTATATTCATAGTCCAAGAGGCTAAATAAATGTTTAAATACAAAATATATGATCATGAACACGTAAAATAATTTTTTGGCAAACTTGAAATAAGTTTGACCATTTTGCCATCATCACCACTAACGAGCTTGTATTTTAAGTAGTTAACTTTAAGAAACATTGTGATCTTTCTTCTTTGGAGAGTTTTAGAAATTAGACTTGGAAATTAGTCTGGAGGGACTTTTGACAACTGATACTAAGTAATTTCTGTATCTAACAATCTTACTTAGTAGAAGCTGACCATGAAAATTTCAAGAGCCAAAAGACATCTGGATTGTTTAACTGCCATTGAGTTCCACAAATAGTACTTAGAAATGTTCCAAAAAGTCTTATTATCTAGGCAGGATCACATGATTGAGTTATCACATATAACACAGAGGAGTAAGAGTTTAATAAAAAATAAGTAAAACAGAGAATAAAGATGGAAAGTTGTAAAGAAGATATTTTGAGTCTCCTGAGTCATAAAATAATGAAGTTGGCATAACTACATATACCAAAGAACTACATCTTTTAAAAAAATACTCCAAATATAAAGTAATAAATTTGAAAACCTTCAGAAATGAGCAGAAGTTAAATTCATTAGATAAAACCTTTACACTCTTCAGAGAAAATTATTTTTAAGAAAACAGAAAAATATTCAAAATAGTGTTTTAAGTCCTGAGTGCTCCAAACTGGCCTACTTAATAGATATTTATTAAGTTTGTTTCCACAGTAAAGATTTTCAAGACTTCCTCCATTTTAACTGTTGTTCAAAACTTATAAAATATCTTTCAGAATTTTTGTTTTTCATAACCCTAAGTAATGCTGATATAATAAAATATGCTAAACTCCAATTTTAGACTAAATTAAGTGCAATTTCAATTCATCTTCTCGAGTTGGGAAAAAGATGGCGGATCTGTAAGAAGCAGGCAGTGAACCTCTCCAAAAGTCGCCATCTGGACACTGAAATATAGTGACTGGAGGAGGACAAGAAAGAGGGAAGTGCCTCCCATGGACCCAGGAAAGATCTAAAGCGCAGTTTGGGGCCCACGGAGAAAGTGAAGAGAGAAACTCCAACAAAGAAGAAAGGAGGTGGCCTCCAGCGCCATTTCCCTGTGTCGGGAATCCTGACTCGACTGAAGCGGTTCAAATCTGCGGACACGCGGTGACTGCCGGCGCCCCTGGGGGCCTCCATGGAGGAACGCGAGAAGCAGCGGTGCAGAGAAGCAGCGGCCGTGAAGGACACACTGACTGGCGGTGAGTGCTGACGCCTGGCCGTCGGGCGCGAGAGAGACTAGCCGGGCGCCATTGTGGGGGTGGGCAGCAGCTGAACTTGAAACTCAGGATGGCCACCGCTCCATCCACAGCTCCAGCGGGGACCTCTGCGGAGTAACGCCAGACGCCACGGTACACAGAAGCACCAGCCGAGAAGGACACACTGACTGGCGCTTTTCTTCCTGGTATTCCAAGAATCTCCTGAGTTTGAAATACTAGCAATAAAGCAACCTACCATAGGCAATTTACAAACAGCAACCCAGGAATTAAACTAAAGAAAGAAAAGAAAATGAGACGACACTTAAACAAGATGCAACCCCACACATCCAGTTCACCAAAGGCAAACCCAGGGGGCAGTGAGGTGGGATAAACCGAAAGCCACCCACCTGACATCTCTGAAGTGGTAACAACAAAGCAGGTGAATGAGGCTCTGGAAAAATTTAAATCGGAAATAATTTCTCAGATAACTGCAGAGATAATGTCCACAATGAAGACCATGCTTAAGGACGCTAGAGCAGACACAGACAAAAAAATAGACGAGCTTAAGAAAATGATGGAAGCCATGAATGCTCAGCATAGGAAAGAAATGGACTCCATAAAGCAGATTCAAGCAGATATCCAGGAGAACAAAAATTCCATTGAAAGTATTTGTAGCAGATTGAGCCAATGTGAGGACAGGATCTCAGATACAGAAGACAGGCTTGCAATTAGGGATCATGAAAAGAAAGAATTCTTAAAAATAGCAAGGGACCATGAAAAATCAATCCAGCAGCTGCTAGATGATGCAAAGAAGAATAACTTAAGATTGTTTGGAGTCAATGAAAAAGCAGGAGCTAGCATAAATGACATCAGAACACTGTTCATAGACATTATCACAGAAAATTTCCCTGGTAGAGAAAAAGAATTTGACATTCAGATAAGTGAGGCTTATAGAACTCCAATTAGCCACGATCAAAAAAAAATCTTCAGCCAGGTATATCATAGTCAAGATTCCAGAAATTCAACATAAGAGTAGAATCTTAAAAGCTGTTAGAGAAAAGAAACAAATCACCTATAAAGGAAAGCCCATCAGAATCACAGCGGACTTTTCAGCACAAACCCTCAAGTCAAGAAGAGCTTGGAATGATGTATTTCAAGTTCTAAAGGAAAATAATCTTCAACCTAGATTGATGTACCCCGCAAAACTATCTTTCAAAACTGATGGAGAAGTAAAATACTTCCATGACAAAGAACATCTGAGAACATTTATAACCACCAAACCAGCACTCCAAAATGTTTTGAAGGACATTCTAGAAAGGGATAACAAGGACTACAACTCCAGAAACCCCAACAGAAGGAATCCACCAGGCAGAGCAAATGATTAAAGAGAGGGAGGGAAAACAAAAATTAAAAGAGGGGGAGCCAACAACAAGAGAATAACATGACAAGGATAAGTCAATACATATCAGTTTTAACCATTAATGTTAATGATCTCAATTCACCAATCAAAAGGCACAGACTAGCAAATTGGATCAAGAAGCAAGATCCAAGAATATGCTGTATACAAGAAACACATTTAATTCAAAAAGAAATTCATAGACTGAAAGTCTAAGGATGGAAAACAATACTCCATGTGACAGGAACCCAGAAAAAAGCAGTGGTAGCTATTCTTTTCTCAAACAAAGTGAATTTCAAGCCAAGAATGATTCAGAGAGATAAAGAAGGTCACTACATCCTTGTAAAGGGAACAATCCAAGAGGAAGAGATAACAATCATAAATATATATGCAACAAATACCAGTGCACCCAACTATATAAAACAAATATTAATGGACATGAAAATTCAAATAACCACTAATACAATTGTATTGGGGGATCTCAATACTCCACTGTCACAAAAAGACAGATCAACTAGACAAAAAATCAACAATTCATCTTCTCATTTAGATAGCAGTTCTGACAGTTTATATAAGCCTCCAAAGATAAGAAACTCTAGGTGGTAGGTATATTTCATTTAAAACATTAAATGTATCCCAGAAAACTGGGGATTTGCTTAACAAAGATTTCAATTTTTCTCAACTGATTTTCACCATAAAAGCAGACAGGCCTGTACTTAGTGTTTTATATTTCTGATAGGCAAAGGGCGAGTAAAAATCCTAGCGGAATTTTTTTAACATCAAAAAAGGAGTGAAAGGGAAAGAAAGAGGTGATTCGGCAGGGGCTATTCTGCTCTTAGAAATAGTAATAATACAGTGTTAATTCAAGGCACATTACCAATTCCTCTTAAACCGCTAAACTACAACTACAATTTCTGTGCTCCTCTTTCACTGCCAAATCTATTGAAAAGTTGCCTCTATTGCTTCTCTCTATTTCCTCACTTCAACCCAATACAAATAGGCTTTTGGCCTCACCACTTGAAGAAAACACTTCTGCTCAAGGTTATCAAAAACCACTTTTTGTTTTTTGGAAGAAGCCAATGAATGGTCAAACTTCTCTGACCTCATTTCTTTAAAAAACAAAACAAAAGTCTCCCTTTATCCTTTGACCCAAATGACTACTCTTTTCTTAAAAACACTCTTTTCTAGGTGAATCATAAATTGCTAGCTTACTGGTTATATACCATCTAGGTATCTTTTTCTTACACCAGACTAAAGAATAGAGGCCCAGCACTCTATTCTTGGTCCTGTTCTCTTTTCAACTCATATTTTTTTCCTAGGTGATCCCATCTAGATATAAAGCTTCAAATACCATAAATGTGCTGATGACTCTCAGACTGTGATCTCTAGGCTAGCCCTCTGAACTCCAGACTCCAAAAGGCAACCACTACCCCGTATCTCCACTATGATATCCAATAAGCATTTCAAATTTAACCCTTAGTGATATGTATTGTCTGGGTTCAACAGATTAGAGTTTCGTTTTCTTATTTCTTTTTTGAGCAGTTCTATTTGTAAAGATTGGTATTTCAAGAACTTTATTCTTTCTTAAAGGTCTTCCAACAAGCAAAGTGAAATTTTACTATTTTTAAACAGAAAATTTCATTTTTCTTACAACTACCATACAAATGTATTAGATTCTCTTATAAATCTATTATGAGGCCTCAGTGGCCATCTTCTTCCTATATCTAGAAATCCTTCCCTAGCTCATTATCCTGAAATTACTTCATCATTCTTTATCAATTATTTTTGATTATATTTTGAAAGATCTGTATCAATAAGAGAATGGAAGACTAATGGAATTGCCTAAAAGGATACTGCACTACCATACCATCCTTCAGTTTTCCTTTTCCTTTTTTTTGGTACCAGGAATCAAACCCAGGGCCTTGCACTTGCCAGGCCGGTGCTGTACCACTGAGCTGCATCCCCAGCCCCATCCTTCAGTTTTCTTATTGTATTACCCAAAGCATTGCCTCATCTTTTGAAAAGAAGTCTGAAGATACCATCCTGTATTGCTGAGGGTTTCAGTGAACACAGCTGAGAACTCGAATATTTTATTTTCCATCCATCAGGAAAAAGAGAAGAAAGCTGACAAGAGAAAGACACTTTGTATTTATTAGATGAATATGAAGAGGCAGGTAGTACTAAAATCTCAGATTATTAATCTTCAGATTGTGAAACCAAGTAAATTTCCTCAAACTTAAAAAGCAACGAATGCAAAATACATACTTTAAAAGACAGAAACAAATGTGGTACTCTTAGCCAGTTAGTCATTCAACAAAAAAACTTCACAATGCACTACGTTATGAGAACTTGGACCATCCCATTTAGCTAAAAGGATGTGCAGTAGCATTCTTTCATCTGTTTATGATGTACTTACAGCAAAAGTTATTTGGTAAAGGTCATAGGTGGACAAATGCTGAAGCTTTTTTATCTATAGTAAGATCTATGAAAAGAAAAATTCTTTCCAAAATGGCCATACTTTCTTCAGCAAAATCATCACCCATCAAAGTTTCCAAAAGTATTGGCTTTTGACAATGAAAATGCAAAAATCACAAGTAATGATAAGCCAGAACAAGAGCAATATATTTTAAATCTAGAAATCAGTACTCATATCATGTCTATGTTCCAAGTTTATGTGTGGCAGTGAATGGGCAATTAATTATAGTCAATGGACTTTTCCCCATTTTGGAATTTGTACTTGCCTTCAAAACCACAGTAATATAGAAGGAAAATTGGGTTTGTTATGTTTAAATGATTAAAATTTCTAATAAAGTTATTTTTCATTATTCTTGCATACTTCTGTGAATTATTTGTAAAGTAACTTAAAATATAAAAGTTGAAAGTAAAAAAGATACAGTGGTTTCAGATGATAAATGATGACAATTATTTTCCTTGGTATATTGAATGTTCATATAGCCCATACAAGAGTGTTATCAACCCAAACCTCCACTTCCAGATGCAAGACAACCATTTTAGTAAACAGCACCACCATGTACTTTTTACAGACCAAAAACCTATGGTCAGTCTCGACTCTTTCTTTCAATACCACGCCCATTCATCAGTTAAGTTTTACTGGCTTTACCACCAAAACATACCCTGAATCTCCCCTCCTACCACCTGGACCCAAGTCACTACCACAAGCAACATTGTCCTGCCTGGTCTTTCTACTTCCATTTTTTGCCTCTTCCTCTTGTCTACATTTCTCACAGATTATAAACATCTCCCTTTGAAGAGAAAAAAAATTCTCTAAAGGTTTCCCATCACATTTTTGAAAATCCCAACTTCTTCTGACAGCCCACAAGTTTCTAAGTGATCTGGCCCCTGACTGCCTCTCCAGAGTTACTTCTTTTTCTCTTCACCTCCCTCATAGTTTTTAGTCACACTGGCCTCCTTTCTATCTTTAAACACACAAAGTTTATTGCCACCTGGTAGTTCTTTTTGCTAGGAATGCTCTTATAGCAGGGTCCTCTTATAATTTTCTCCTCCTCATCCTTCAGGTCTTAATTCAAATGTTATACCTTCAATGAAGTCTCCTTTGAATCCATCTAAACAACTCTTGCCATTCACAATCAACCAATATCTATTCTAACTTTTCATGAAATAGTATCTTTCATCGATCATTAATATTGTCTTATTTATGAACAATTTTTCTTTCTACCCCTTTTCAATGTAATCTTCTTAAGGGTAGAAACTATCTTGCTCATCACTGTATTCCTATCACTGAGAATAAGAACAATTAATAGGTACTCAATAAATATTGACCACTTAATTGATAAAAAGGGGAGCCATAAAAATTTCCATCAACTCCTTGCTAAGGACAAATGAGAGAAATGTTAGAAGGACAAATGAGAGAAATGTTAGCGGGTAGCACATGACCTCCACACCCAGGCTTAACTCCAAGTATTCCTTACCCAGCAAAGAATAGAAATGTCTGTGTATCAATTGATTATTGTCATATAGTCTTAGATGCAAATACTAGTATTAATATGTTAAATCTGTAAAAGTCAAATGGAAAATTGAAGATGTATTTTAAAAAAGAATGATGTCTCTGCCCTCCTCCAAAATTCCTTTTCTAAAAGAATCGCCTGTTTACAAATACCAAGCAAATGAGAAACTGCAAGATTTTGATCTCTCTCAATACTCATGTTGGTTTAGTTTCACTGAAAAGAAGAAATATGACTCAAAACAATGTAGAGGCTTGTCAGGTTCTGTCTCTTCCCCTGACCATGACTGCGTACTACCCAGTCAACTTTCAGTGAACAAAACCCAATTAATAAAAGAGAACTTGGAAAGCTTTAGGACGAATTAGTTCAAAAATATCTGTCCCACCAGAAAAACAATCTATAGTTGTGCACTACTGTTTGTGAATGTGTTACTTACATCATTTTCAAAATTCTCAACAGATTAGTATTATAAATATCTAGGTATTTTAACTAAACAATATTGGTGTGCTGAAAACATCTAAGACATTGCTCCTTTTGAATCCTTAAGGTGAAAAAATAATCCTCTAAAGCATATTCAAAAAAAGTGATACATTAAGCCAGGCGTGGTGGTGCAAGCCTGCAATCCCAGCACTCAGGAGGCTGAGGCAGGAGGATTGTTGCAAGTTTGAGACCAGCCTGGGCTACAAAGTGAGCTCAAGGCCGGCCTGAACTGCATAGCAAGACCCTGTCTCAAAAAAAAAAAAAAAAAAGTGATACATTAATCAAAACCCATTAAGGATTAAGTGATATATTAATCAAAACCCAGCATTGTATGCATCCCTACATTAGTGAAACAACAACTGATATAAACATAAGCATACAAAACTAGTTACACATCCTAATAAGCATGGATAGGTGAAGCATAACATCTCTAATCCAACTACCAGTACTACCTTGAAACTTAAAACCATAAAAAGAACTGCATTTTAGATGATGAAAACATCACTTTTCTTTTTTTTTTTTTTTTTGTGGGTACCGGGGGGTCGACCTCAGGACCTCGCGCGCCAACAGGCACCCGTGCCACTGAGCGATATCACCGGCCCCTTTTTCGTATGTGGGTTCCGGGAGTCGAACTCGGGCCCTCGCGCTTGCAAGGCAGGCGCTTACACCGCTGAGCCATCTCACCGGCCCAAACATCACTTTTCAATAAAAACATACTTTAAGTAGGATAGGACCCAAAGGAACAGAAGCAGTATCATCTGCAACATTACAGTATTATTAAAAACTTAATCCATCTAGCTACAAAATTAAAACAGTTATCTACAAATTGAAGTATATCAAATTTTACTTTCTCTTCTGACTTACATTTATAATTTGAAACCTCCATTAAATTCCTTCATTAGTGGACAAAAGAAAAGTATGTTCAGATTTCTACCCTGGCTACATCCTGGCCATTCTTAGTCATTTGAAATGTCTTTTCCCTTCCATACCAGCTGCTGGAATAAAAGTTGGTCACTGAATTGCCATTATCCTCTCCCTAGCATTAACTTCTTCCCTACCAAACTCTGGGTTCCAGATCTATAGGAATTAAAAAAAAAAAAAAAAAAAAAAGGAGTGAAGGAAATAAAGGCATTAATATCTCCACTTACAGAGAGAAACAAAGGAGATTTTCTCAGCATCTTAAATCCATGAATGTCTTAAATTAAGGAGTCTCACTGATTTTAAGAACAAAAATGAATTTTGGAGCTGGGCATGGTGGTGCATGCCTGTAATCCCAGCACTCAGGAGGCTGAGGCAGGAGGATTGCTATGAGTTCGAGGCCAGCCTGGGAAACATAGTGAGCTCAAGGCCCGCATGAACTATGTAGTGAGACCCTGCCTCAAAAAAACAAAACCAAAAATGAACTTTGGGAATCATTCAGCCTATTAACCTCATTTTACAAATAAGAAAAAGATACCATATATCAAATTAATTCCCCCACTTTATCATTTCCTTAAAATTTCATATCTTAGATGAAAAATATCCATTGGACAAAGAAAAAATAGCAACTGCACAATAACTTGTTTCAAAAGTTTATTCCTTCTATTCAGTGAGTTTGATTTTCAGCTTGACTTACATGGAGTACAAGTCAAAGTGTTTCATTCATTCTGTAAACACATGTTGACATCTACTGTGTATCAGGCAATATACAAACAGATTGTGGGGAAGGAAGTACAATACTTCCTGCCCTCAGTGAGCTTACATACAAAAGAGAGAAAAAGACAATGAACAAAAGAAATAAGCTGTAAGAAAAACATAGTATGTTAGCTGGTAATAAGTACCAAGAAGACAAGACAAGAAAGGAATACCTGGAGTATAGTAGGAACTAAGTGGTGATTTTTTTTTTTTTTTTTTTTTGTGGGTACCGGGGGTCGACCTCAGGACCTCGTGCGCCAGCAGGCACCCGTGCCGCTGAGCAATATCACCGGCCCTTTTTTCATATGTGGGTTCCGGGAGTCGAACTTGGGCCCTCGCGCTTGCCGGGCAGGCGCTTACGCCGCTGAGCCATCTCACCGGCCCCTAAGTGGTGATTTTAATGAAAGAAGTCAAGGAAGGTCCCCCTGAGGAGGTAACATGTAAGTAAAGATATGAAAGAGGTAATGGAACAAGTCAAGTACACATCTAGAGGAAAAATACTACAGAGAAGGCAATAGCAAGATCAATGTCTGAAGCAGGGGCCTGTCTGGCGTGTTCAAAGAAAGGGAAGAAAGGTAATGCAGCTGGAGTGCATGACAGAAGTAGATCTTTTAAGTGCCTCTCAGCCATACTAAGGACTCAGGGTTCTACTCTAAATGGGTCATCATATATAGGTGTCGAGCAGAATAGTGATGTGATCTGATCTGTTTTAACATGATGACTCTAGCTACTGGAAAACTGAAGGCAGATGTAGTGGAATCACAAGACCAGATAAAAGACCACAACAATTATCCAAACAAAATACAATGGTGGCTTAGACTAGTGTAATAGTACTTAGTAATGAGAAGTCACTGAGTGCCAGATACACCCCAATAGCACAGCTAACATGATAATGACAAACTGGAGTGGTGGATGATACATCGACATATAATAAATAGCATCCATTCAAAGACTTTTGACAGATGTATGTAACTGGGAAATTATTGCTTCAATCAAAAAATAAAATAGTTCTTTCACCCCCAAAATATTTCTCATGCCATTTTCCAGTCCTCAGAAAAGCACCAATGTTCTGTTCTCCATCACTATATATATATATATATATATATTTTTTTTTTTTTGTGGGTACCGGGGGGACGACCTCAGGACCTCACGCGCCAACAGGCACCCGTGCCGCTGAGCGATATCACCAGTCCCTTTTTCGTATGTGGGTTCCGGGAGTCGAACTCGGGCCTTCGCGCTTGCAAGGCAGGCGCTTAAGCCGCTGAGCCGTCTCACCGGCCCCTCCATCACTATAGTTTTATATTTCTAGAATTTTATGTAAATGGACTCTTACAAAAAGAAGTCATCCCTGGCATCTTTCATGCAACATAATGATTCTGACATACATTTACACTGTTCACATATCAGTAGATCATTCCCTTTTATTGCTGAGTGGTGCTGTATTCCTCAAAAACATAAACCACTTTTTTTTAACCCATTCACATATTAATGTACATACCAGTTGTTTCCATTTTGAAGCTATTGTGGATAAAGCTGATACAAATATTTGTGGACAGTCTTTGAGTAAAGATGTTTTCATTTCTTTTGGGTAAATACCTAGGAACAGAATGGCTAGGCTATATCATTGTGTACACCTTTAAATTAAAAAAAATTTTTTTGCTAAGCAGCTTTAAGGCAGATAACATTTCTCATTTCTATCACCAGTGTATGAGGGTTCCACATTCTTGTCAACAGTTGTATTATTATCATAGACAGCTAAGTTAGGTAGAAATATGATAGGCAGTCACACAGAGCTAAACCCTCAGGGAAGTTAGTGCAGAGGATGAGAACATATTACAGCTGTGGCTAGAAATGCATCTGTTGAAGGCCAGACCTCAAGATAAAGACAGAATGAACAGGCCTACATACCTCCCCAGGGGATGAGATAATCAGTATTGCCTGGTCCAATAAAGACTAGATAAACCTCAGTCATCCCAGTGGGTGACCAGGACCACCCTGATCCATCCCTTCCTCTAAAAGGTCCTTGTTCTTTCCAAAAAAAGGTCCTTGTACATGTGCTTCATGACCTGCTTTGCTATTGGATCAATATTACCTAAGCGGCTATACTTCTAATCCTATTGGTTGATCATAGTTCTGACCCACGTTGTACCCACCTCATGGTTTTGCTCTATAAAACTTCCTTTGAGAAGTGGGCTTGTTGGCAACACAAGTTGTAAGTATCTCGTTGTGTTTTTAATTTGTATTTGTCTGATAACTAATAATATTGATCTTTTCATGTGATTATTGGCCATTTGTGTATCTTTTGTTTTATGAAACTTATTTCCTAATTTTAAGTTTTTCTGAAAACACATATTAATCTCTGGGTTTATACAAATGTGCTTGTTCTTTAGCAATACCCTGTTCAAAATGCTGCTTTACCAAACATTGTATTTGGTAATGCTATTTCCTTCCTAATTATTACTCACTGAAAATCTTGTTTTTACTCTTCTAATTAATGTAAATTTTCTGGTCTAATTTCAACATAAATATTTTTGGTATTTTGGTACACTGAATCAATTAAGCAATTATGAAAGCATTAATACCCTTGTTTTCATCCCACTCAGGATCATGTATAACTTTTCATTTAAATTTATTCCTTTCAGTAGAATTTTATAATTTTAATTTACTTGCCATATTTTTTCATTAAAAATATTCCCTGATGTGATCATATAGCATTTTTCATATTTGCTAATTTATTGTGCTACAGAAAAATCACCAACTTTATCTTTTACCCAATATCTTTCAAATTAATTTCTGTCTTTTATTTATGGTAATACTTTTTCATTTACTTTTTGATTTCTAGGTACGACCATCCTGCCTGCAAATAATAGGAACTGTACCTCCTTTTTCCAAAAGTCCTGCTTCTAATTTGTTATGTTTTATTGCACTGCCCAGAACTTGCCAAAAAAAAAAAAAAAAATTGGCAACTAACAGTGGCGTATTAGTAAGCTTCTTTGTTTCATTCTACTTTCACAGAAATGTCTTTACCATTTCACCATATAGCATGATATTGACTATTGGTTTGGATTTTTTTTTAACTAAAGAAATCTTCATCCTTACTGTTAAAGATGTAATAAAGAATGTTGGTTTTATTAATTTTCTGGCATAAGTTAGGATGACCAGGTGATTTTTCATTTTCCTAGTATCATTCACATTGTTTTATCCAATGGATAAGATCTATCTGATTATAGCATTGTACTTTAATATCCCGTTGAATATCATTTTCTAAAATTTTATACTTGCTTCTCCCAGCCATATTCATAACTGAAATAGGTCTATAATATTACTTTTTGAAGCTTTGTCAAATTTAAGATTGGGGAAAAAATGAACTGAATAGCTTTCCAAATTTACACCTGGTATGTTGTGAAACAGTGTAATTTAGAAAACAATTTCCTAGAATGCTTGGAAGAATATATCCATAAAACCATTTAGGTGGGGTTTTTTGTTGTTGTTGTTTGTTTTTTTCTTTGTTTAGGTATTTGAGAGACACACAGACAGAATGGGTTTGTAATCCTCATAATTAAAGAAAGAAGTGGAAAAATTATTTCAGTATGCAGGTATTTCTTTTTTTTTTTTTTTTTTTTTTTTTTGTGGGTACCGGGGGGTCGACCTCAGGACCTCGCGTGCTAACAGGCACCCGTGCCGCTGAGCGATATCACCGGCCCCTTTTTCGTATGTGGGATCCGGGAGTCGAACTCGGGCCCTCGCGCTTGCAAGGCAGGCGCCTACGCCGCTGAGCCATCTCACCGGCCCTGCAGGTATTTCTTGAGTACCTCTCTATGTGCTAGGTACCACAGTTAAAAAAAAAAAAAAAAAAAATTTAACACTACCCTCTGTCAGGCTCGACTCAGGCAGGACTTTCCCAGCACCCAACCTGTTTGTCAGTAGCCACACTGTTCTCATAAAAATGCAGCTCAGCACAGGTGTTGCTGCCCTCAGCAAATAAAGGATGTAGTAAAAGAGGAGATAAGGCAGAGCATGGAATCTTCCAAGCACCAGGACATCTGATAACATCCATACGTTTGCACCTGATGCTCTAAGGACTTTGCCCCCTGAGGCACAGGACACACTGAGAATTCTGACCACTGGTGTTTGCTCAGAGCTTCTCACCCAATGCCCCTTGCCTTCTTTCAAGCCGTATAAAAAAGCCCACTTTTTTTTGTTCCCCACGGATGGTCTTTTCACCCTCCATCTGCCTGCACCCCGGTATTAAATCATATGCCTCGTTGCCTTCACAAAAGTCTATTAAGTGGTCTTTGCTTCGCATCGTTCATTTACACCCTCAAAGAAAGTTAGTGAGAGAGACAACCAGTAAAAATTGTTAACAGTGTTAGTAGGAAGAAAGAGTATAAGGAGCTATGAGAGCATTTGGCACAGAAATTCAAACCTATTCTGTGAAGATTAAGAGTCAGCTTCCCCATGAACATAAAATTTGAATTGAAATCTATGGATAAGTAGAAATTAATTGTTCAAAACAGGGCTCCAAAATTCCAGGCAAAACAAATAAGATGCAAAGTCCTGGTGTGAAAGAGAACAGTGTTTGTCAGGGGCATGGAAAGATCAGCACAGCTGGAGGGCAGGAGCTAAAGGGCAAAGGACACAAAGTGGAGTGCAGAAAGATAACCAGATTCTTCCATGTCTCTAGTCAATTTTTGTTTGTTTGTTTGTTTAAGACAAGGTCTCGCTATGTAGTTCAGGTTGGTCTTGAACTTACTGTATAGCTTAGGGTGGCCTCATAGTGATCCTCCTGCCAATATTTGCTAGCAAAATTACGGTCTCTCACACTTTTAAAGTTCTCTTCCCAATTGGTAGTATTCCTCTTCAGATCTTTAAACTATTTCTCCCTTCTCAATTAGATTGCCACAAGTACCTGTATTTCGTTGGGAATATGCAGAAAATCTATTCTTATGTTTATCCCACTATATTTCTGCTTATTATTTGTCATCACTATTTCTTCAGCTTAGTTTTTTATTTCCACCTTGACCCAGTATCTTCTCATGAATAAGAAGTAAAGCCCAAAACTGTGACAACTATTCTAGACCACACAAAAATTCTTCACATATGCCTTCCCTCATTCTCCAACTTCCTGTTTATTTCTGTACCTATTCTTCAGCATTACACACCTCAGATTCAACCTTTAGGGCACATTTTCAACAACCACTTCACTATTCTCCTGTTTTCAAGGTTGATAAGGGTGATGGTAACTGTCATTTACTGAGTACTTCCTATATACCAAGCAGTGCTAAAGAACCTCACATGAATTAATTTACTTAATTCTCACAGAAATTCTGTGTGATAGATACTAGTCCCTATTTTATAATGCAGTAACTGAGACAAGAAAGGTTGGGTAACTACCACCTGAGGTCACATAGCTACTAAGTGAAATCAAAAATATGTGGGCTGTACACATTTGTTAGTCTGACTTGAGAGCCTAAACTATGCTGCTTGGGGCTAAAAGATAGTTACCCTTCCTTTTCCTAAGGAAATGAGTCAGGCTGAAGACTAGGCTGGACTACTCCTGCAAGATAGACCCCAAAACCTAATTAAAAACAAATTACTGTATCCATCCCCAATAACAATTATCAACATTTTTATTAATTAATTCATAATTCTATTTGGATTTAATATGCATAATGGTTTGTATACTTTCGGTTCTTACTAATTCACTAATTAACTATTATCCTCATACAATTATTAGTTTTGGTAATTCTTTTAGAGATATTTAAAAACAAGATAGTACATACTCTCTATTTTTATTTTTATTTATTTATTTATTTTTGTGGGTACTGGGGGTTGACCTCAGGACCTCGCACGCCAGCAGGCGCCCGTGCCGCTGAGCAATATCACCGGCCCTTTGTTCGTATGTGGGTACCGGAGTCGAACTCAGGACCTCGTGCTTGCCAGGCAGGCACTTATGCCGCTGAGCCATCTCACCAGCCCCTACTATCTATTTTTAGAGTACAGCATTTAATATTGAGAATAAGTAAGCACCATTCTATTATTTTATATGCACGATCTCTTTCTTGTCTACTTGTTATGTCATAGACATTGAGTGGAGTGCTAATATTTCCCACAAGGGAAGCAACTGGTGGACAGCATAGTGGTTAAGTGCACAAGCTCTGGAACCAGACTGTCTGTTGTGCTCTTCTCATACTGTTATGTGTATTTAGCTCCTTAATAACTTGCCTCACCAAATATTATTGTTAACAGTCTTGACCATAAAAGAATATCATAGCTAACTGTCCCTAAAGAAGAATACAGGCATCAGCTAAATTGAACAGCAGAAACTCCCCAAATAGGCTTAATCTCTACTCATTTATGGGTTAGCTCTTCATTTCCTCTTTAAAACACACAGCATGCTAAATGCTTAAGTCAAATAGACTATTAGCAGCATGCTTTCATATTCTATTTTTCAAAGTTAAAATATATGCTTGTCTTCATTTTCATCACTTTTATGCCAGTTAGTGACTACATAATTTAGTATTTAATTAAATATTGTGAAATGGAACTACAAAAAAGGGTATTTCTATGAAAACTAAGATAAATGTTTTGGGAAAACACTGAAAGCTTTGGAAAGGTAAATGTCTAAAAATAGGAAAAGAGAAACCATAAGAAATCTAAAATGCAAGTAGAATGCCATACTTAATTTGCTTCGCAAATGTCTAAGTCCTTTAAGGACAATGGAAATAGAAACAGTAAATAGCATTATAGACTGTTTATATAAGAAAAATGAGAGCAGTCTATAGTCAGTGTATATGACTTAAATTTAAAAATCGAATGATTATGCGTCAGGCATGGTGGTACATGCCTGTAACCCCAGCACTGGCGAAGCTGAGGCAAGAGATTCCTGCAAGTTTAAGGCCAGCCTGGGCTACACAGCAACACCCTGTCCCCAAAATAAAAAAGAAAGAACGAAAAAGAAAAACCATACACGATTATGGAATGTATATATCAATTTTTCTAACTTTCTATCCTAAATAACATTTTCAATTAATCAGTGAATTCTTGGCTCTACTCACATCCTACTTAAAAGAACCTGACTTTGTATGCAAAGTAGAATGTTAATTTGTTGGTCAACTAATGATTCTACTTTTATTTGCTTGATAATGATAATCAAGTTCAAAACTCCTGCCATATTGCTCTGGGAGGGTGAGAAGGGAAACCTCTTCATTTCCTTGAGTAAAATTTCTTTCCTGAATCTTTCTAATCTTGGGTTTTCATTCATCCTGTTTTCCTGATTTCTCCCTCATCTTACTTAAACCTTCCTCAGTTTTAGTCTGCACTATGTTGCTTAATAGGGCACACTACAGATTCCATCTGTATTCTAGTCAACAGAGACGAAAAATATATAAGACAACTACCATGTTTGTAACTCTTCTTTCTCTCACTAGAATGTATTATTATTATTTTTTTTTGTGTGTGTGGGTACCGGGGGGGCGACCTCAGGACCTCGTGCGCCAACAGGCACCCGTGCCGCTGAGCCCCTTTTTCGTATGTGGGTTCCGGGAGTCGAACTCGGGCCCTCGCGCTTGCAAGGCAGGCGCTTACGCCGCTGAGCCATCTCACCGGCCCCACTAGAATGTATTATTAAAGCAGTCGGTTCTAAGAGACACTCTAGAATTATAAGCCACTGCAAAAGGCTTTGGTGTATTCCTGAAAATCAAAGGAAAAAAATAACATCTTAAATTTCCTTAATAGCATGTGAAAAGAAGTAATGAAAAACTTAAAAATTCCAGGGAACAATGAGGTTTCAGTGTATATGTTTATAAACACAGAAATTGATAGAATAGAATTAACACATCAATATTTAGCAAGGTCTGATGTCCTAATAGTTACAGAGAGATCCTATAGAGAAGTCAACAATTTTCCAAAGAGATTTCAGATTAAAATTTTGCAAGTAGACCGTCATTTGTCTTAAAGTTTCAAAAATAAATTAATATCAAAAAACTTTACTGCACTTAATTCCAAAATAGAATAACCAATGGCTGTATACCTTAACTTCCTAAAAATTACACAAGGTCTCCAGAATGAGAACATTGCCCTTTGTTCTAACTCTGCTCCATTCACCTTTCTGTCTTTAACATTCCTTCTCTTCTAGAAAAGGGGAAAAAAAGTGAGAATGATTCTCTCTTGGCAGGAACAACAAGCAGAATCAACAGTGCTTTAATTGTTAGGAAAGAAAGACACTATGATCTTTCTCTCTCTTTCTCTTCAATAAGCAAAGACTGTTCTTCCAAAGCAAAAAGTCTGTAACTAGCACTTATAATGGAATATTTCAGAATCTGCATTAAGAGCTTTGAAAATAATCACAAGGAAACATTTATTATCCTATCCTCATTTGCTTAACCATGTGGGTGATTGCCAACAGAAGGGGAGTGGACACAGAAAGAAAAAAAAATTCATGTGTAACAGACACACTGTCATAGCAATTAAGAACAGGTTTATTTCTATTCCAACCTTATTTTCTCTATAGAAAACATGTGCAAACATAAAAAAAATGCTAGAGAATAAAAATCACTCAGGATCCCACCATACAGAGGAAATTATTAGTAATTGGGATCATCTTCTCCTCTTCATAGTTTATTCCCCAGGAGAATACACCTGACTAACCATACTACCCATTTCCACCTCTAAAACACCTCCTTAATTGATGTCCACTTCTTTATAAGGAACAAAATTTCAATTATAGCATCGTTTCAGCAATGAGCTTCACTATGACACTTTCAAGAACATTTAATAGCTAAAGATGAGTTTATGGACCATCATATATGAGAAGGGCAATACGGGTGGTTTTTAAATATACATAATACTGTGCATAATTTTCATTTAAGGACTTCAAAATCTACAGAGATTCAGCTATTTTCTAGAAAAACATAAATGACCAAAACTAATCCAAGAAGGTGAAGAATATTGAAGCAACTCAAATCAGAGACCAGAAAAATACAGCTTTAAAATTATTTAGAACATGGGCCAGTGAGATGGCTCAGCGGCTTAAGCGCCTGCCTGGCAAGCGCGAGGGCCCGAGTTCGACTCCCAGAACCCACATACGAAAAAGGGGCCGGTGATATCGCTCAGCGGCACGGGCGCGCAGGCGCCCAAGATCCTGAGGTCGACCCCCCGGTACCCACAAAAAAAAAAAAAAAAATTATTTAGAACAAAGTTATTTTTAGAAGTTAGAGCCTAAAAATGTGTCAGTTTACCAGTTTATTCTATAGTTTACCATAATTCTGATAATAAAATTGAGTAAGGATAGACCAATTTCACTCACATAGATAAATTTTAAATTTTTTAAAGACACAAATTAAATGTTGATATTGAACTGAATCCATTGAAAAAATTTCCATTTACAAATAATTTATCCAGAATTTCTAGGATCTTATCTATTCTGGGTGGATGTCCTTCCCAGTGGCTTAGAAATTTTAACCCTAAAATATTACAAGGATGAAAATAATATAGATCCAACCCCCAAATGGTCAAGGTAAAACTAAAATGTAATTTAAAGGTTGAAGCCTACGCACAACATAGAGACACGCACAATCCATAAATGCAGTGTAACACAAAGGATTTATTTCCTGCCTCAAAATGAGAATGAATGACTGCTAATTTTTACTTTATCAGAAAAATGTCTAACACTTAGTATATGCACCATTGTCAATTCCATTAATTCTCTTCTAGGGAAAAATATAGGAACTCAGAACAATTGTATATAATAATATCTTAAAATCTTTATTTAAAATAGAACTGGATGACTACATGAATTGTTATATTAAAATATGTGAATTATTCATATATTAAAATATTTTTGTTACTACAACACAAAGTAATTCAAGCAAACTGTACTGAATTGCTAAACCAAGAAACTACCATTTGCCTAGGTCTACCTCATTAAATTAACAACTATTCACTGAGCAGTTACTATGTCCACCATAAGGTAAGGAATAAGATGTTAGTTCCCACACTTCTGTGGGAATATGAAGTGGGAATGAGCAAATAATAAAAGTGAGGACAGACTATAAATGTTGAGGATCTTATATTTTAACCTATAGGTAATGAGGAAACCACAAAACAATCCAAGCTATCTGCTGTGTCTGACAAAACAAGACACAGAGACTATTCCATTCCTTAGTCTTCTATTTTTACCTAGCTTTTACATGGCTTAATCTTATAATAAGTAATATTTTTCTCCAAAAGGTATTTGTACATTCTCTAATGCTTGAGTTTGTTAATACATGAGAATGTTTACTTGTTGTCTTTAAAAAAAATAAAAAAATAAAAAAAATAAAAAAGAATATCAATCACTGCTGTTCAAAAAAAATAAAAAATAAAAAAAAATAAAAAAATAAAAAAAAAAAAACGAGACACAGTTGGGAGGCTAAGCCAACAGCCAAGACAAGGATGATGGGGAACCTAAACTAGGCGAATGGCAGAGGAAGGACAAGTGAGTAAAAACTCTGAAGTCTTACTGAGGAACAGAATCAACTGAATACAGAGAAAGCAATTTTATCTAGAGGCTAAGACTTAAATAGTCTTTGAAAACAAACACTCCTGGGTCAGAAGTGTGGCTCTGACTTATCCCAGCTGTGTACACTGGGCAATGACTTCATCTCTGTAGATTCCTATATCCTCTGTAAAATAGGGATAATAACAGTGCCTACATGTCATAGGGTGCTCAAGAGGACTGAATTAGAAGAGAATGCATGTTAAACACTGAGCACTGTGCCTGTTACATAGAATGACAAAGTAAACACTGGTCCCTTTGAAATAACAGCAAATAACAGAAAAAACAGGAATAACTGTGGATAAAGGTAAATGTACAGACTAGCTAACTACTTTAGCTTGAGGCCTATAGACAAAATTTGTATATCTGGAGATTTGCTGATAGAATAATAGAATTACTGAAAGTTAAAGATTTCTA
The DNA here is from genome assembly GCA_028451465.1 of Erethizon dorsatum. NCBI lineage: Eukaryota > Metazoa > Chordata > Mammalia > Rodentia > Erethizontidae > Erethizon > Erethizon dorsatum. Next base: position 82,286,303 of record CM051829.1, read on the forward strand.
GCTGTCAAAGGCCTTAAATACCACGCTTAAAGATCAGGATTGATATTCAATTTAGAAGTCTCTTTAGAGCACATCTATTCTGTCATCCTTTTTACTTCTTAGATGAGGAAACAGATCACAAAACAGTCAAAAGTCATAGCACCCACAGATACACACAGTCTGAGCTCATTAATAAGTGAAATACTATTCATATTTTTCATTTGCTTAACAAAGCACTGAGACACACACAAACACACACAAGGGATTGGACCCAGGGCCTTCTCATTGGGCTGCATCCTCAGCCTTTTTTTTTTTTTTTTTTTTTAATTATTTTTGAGACAGAATCTCACCAAAGTTGCTAAATTGCCCAGGCTAGACTCAAACTTAGATCCATGCGTGAAAGGCTTGGTCCCCAGGATAGTGCCACTGGGAGATGATGGAACCTTTGGGATGTTGGGCCTGTTGTGAAATCCTTAGGTCACTGGGGATATGCTCTTAAAGGGGACTGTGCGACCCCAGGGCCCCCTTTGTATTATATTGTAATATATTGTAATATGGAGTATGGGAGCTAACATCTTTTTATTCCTAACGTTATGGTCTCTCACTGCTTCCTGGCTCATGAGATGTAAACAGTTTGCTTGCCACACACTCTCACCATGATGTGCTACCCTCAGCAGAGCCCTTAAGCAATGGGGCCTCCTGCTTTCGGGCTGGAATTTCCAAAACCCTGAATTCAAATGAAATCCTTTCTATTTATAAGTTTAGGAATTTCATTATGGAAATGGAAACCTGACTAATAAAATCCCTGTCCTTAGAATAAAGGCAAATTTGAAATTACTAGGATAAAAATTAAAAGTAGCCCTGCCTCTTCTAACAGAAGACCATGACAGTAAGAGCCAATAACAATCTAGTAGCAATGGTATTATTGCTACTAGCTAAGTTAGATAAAAATTAATATACAGTCAGAGAGGGACTGGACTCTCAAGGAAGTCAGTGAAAAATAGAGACATCAGAATTGTGGCTAGAGGCACATCTGAAGAAGAGTAGGCCTCAAGATAAAAGATGCAATGGCCAGGCCTACATGCCTCCCTAGGGGATAAGTGATAACTTGGAATTACACTGTAATTAGCATCACCTTGTCTGGGAAGTCCAGATAGGCATCAGTCGCCCAGGTGTGTGACCATACCATTCAGACCTACTCCTTCCCAAAAATGCCTTTCTTTCCATGTACCCTTGCTATGTGACTCCTTTCCCTATAGGATCACTATTAGCTAAGCAGCTATACTTGTAATCCTATAGGTTGATCGTAGTTTGACCTACATTGTACTCGCATTGTGACTTTGCTGTATAACTTACCCCTGACAAAAGGGCTCGGTGGCAACCCACTTTTGGAGCCACTTCTGTCTCTCAGGACCTATTTCTCAATAAACCTTTCCTACTCTTAGGCTCTGCACTGTTCCTTGTAATTCATTCTTCAGTTTCAGGGGACACTAACTTGGCACATCAGACATCTAATAGGTTGGGAGTTATATTTCTCCCATATCATTTTGGAGGCTACAGCAAGATAAGTGAAAAGAGGTAACAGTTTGCTTTTGTTTCCTGGCACCCCTAAATATTTTCAGTGGATTCTGGATTGGAACTTGTTTAGGTAATCAAAAATTGTCATCCGTTGTTCACTGGTAGTTTATGCCTCTTGTTGGTTGCTTGCACTGTGTTAAAAGTTGAGAGCATGGAAGATTGTGATATGGGTTTCTGTGATGAACATTTTTATTTTTGCAAACAGGGCTTTCTGTTCCTTACTTGACTTGTTTGGTTGTTACAAGATGGGTCTATTACAGACAGCTCAGAATGTTTTTTGGCTGACAGCTTGCCTGGGTGTGGATTCAGCTAGAGGCTATGAGACAGGTTTTAGAAGCTCACCTCTGTTAGGAATGGTTTTGATTAGTATGTTAGGAAGTGGTACTGTCCTTCTCTTTGCAATCCTGAACATTTTTCCTTTCCAAGTGGAAGCTCCTGAACCCCTAGAAAATAAGTGCTCATCTAAAAGGGCACCGGAGATAGGCATTCCTTTATAGACTATATAACTCCCATCTCTGGGTTAGAAAGGAATAGGAATTCATGCTCATCCAAGAAGGCACACACGAGGGTTTTGGCCAACCCAGTGCCTGGGCAAGAGTTTCCTCCCATGACTAGCAGGTCAAGCAGGAGAAAATACCCTTCGTGAGATACAGTGAAGGAATCAGCCCCTGTGACACCAAGGGGAACTACCTTAAAAAAACACACATACTTACAAGCCTTAAACAATATAGTTGGAGCACTTTCAATCTGTCCTTTGATTTTCTTTCTCTCTCACTCTCTTTCAAAAAGTTAGAAACCAGTCATTCAAGTCTCTCAATCACTGGTTTACTTTTTCACTGGCAATGCTTCCCTTCTTAATAGCAGGTATTGAATGTAGCTTGTGCTTTTAGAAACACACTCTGGAGCTGGAAATGTGAGTTTTCAGAGGAAATAAGTACAGACATCAGTAAGGGTGGCCTGTGTGGCCTGAACTATCTTCTGGTCACTCTCCAGACAGCAGCCACCTGATCTTGAGCAGGGAAACCTCAGAGGACGCCCTGAGGGCATATACAAACCAAAAGGGATTAAAAGGGACATCTTTTTGTCCCTTTGTTTTGCAGATAGAAAATCAACATAGAATTCCCTTATTCCTTTGGAGTGTATTCTTAAGCACTGGAAATTGTTCACACTCATACTCCAAGGAAGAGCGGTTTCGGATTTTTCTATAACCGTATATGGCCTGCCTATCTTATGGAGGCAAAATGGAATGCAGAGGAAAGTGTTGATTATGGTGCTGTTTTACAGCTGGAGTTGTACTGTAAGAGAGAGGCAAGATGGTCAAAGATGCCTTATGTTCGCACTTTCTTTGCATTGAGAGACAATCCTGACTTGTGTTTGAGGAGCAGATTGGGCCACTGGAAGGCCAGACACCTCTGGTCCTTGGGGTACAGTCTGATGCCTCTACCTTTACTGATACTGAGCCTGAGGTTCCCCACTATTGCCCCCCCAACAAGAATGAGACTTCCAAGCCAACCCTAGTTGATGCCTCTATTGCCTTCCTACCTGTAACTGATTTTGTTAAAGCTCCTCAAGGGCTGTATTTCTTACAGGAGGTGGATGGATACTTCAGCCCTACTCATGTCTATGTGTCCTTTTCTCTCAGTGACTTCAAACAGATCAAACAAGATCTGGGAAAGTTTTCAGATAATCCTAATAAATACATTGAAGTCTTTAGAGGACTTACTCAGACCTATGAACTGGACTAGAAAGAAATAATATTGCTATTAGGTCAAACATTGATTTCTAGTGAGAAACAAGCAGCATTGCTGCTATTACATTTAGAGATGAATATCATATTGTTAATTTTAAAAGATCAGAAGAGAAACAGCAAGCGGAACAGCCAGTTCCTACTGGAGCTCAGTTTCTATACAAGATCCCTATTGGCCCACCAGCCAGATGGGAGATTGAAATAGAAAACATTATCTAAAATGCTTGTGGTTCCTATACCTCAGTGATGGTGAACCTATGGCATATGTGCCACAGTGAGCTGTTTGTATCACTGAAAACTCTAAAAGATTCACCATCACTGATACAGCTTAACAACAGGCTAATTTAAATCACTTGGTAACAGTGACGATGTCTTTAAAGTTGGTAACATATTAGCATTGAGGCTGTTAGATAACCAAGGTAATATCAAAATCAGTCTTTGTGATGGATTAACTAATGATCAACTTGTAACACCCAGCTGAACTGAACCAGTGTGGTTCTGGGTATGGAATGCCCACCTAAGGATTGTTGCCAACAGCATAAAAAAGAACTGGAGGGGAAGATGGTGTGCTGTTGATTCTCCTGGAGAAGCTTGTCATGCTTCTCCTGATATGAGCATGAGTTTCCTGATATGAGCTCAGCTGTTCTCATCGTTGGAGGAGCTCGGGTCCTCGCTGTTGCGGAGGATGGCTGCGGTTCTTTTCAGGAGAACTCTGGTCCTTACCCTGAGCGTCATTTCCTGGCTCCAGCACAGATCCCTCAGCCTGGTGGCACAGATCCTTCATCCCACTGGCACAGATTTTCTAGCTTCCACCATTGACCTTTGGGCCTTCCCAGTGTAGATCCTTGATACAGACTCGCATGAGACAATGTCGTGGGCTCTAGGCCTCCAGCTGGACTCGTGGAGGACATTGCCATGGGCTCTAAGTCTTCAGCTGGACTCGTGCAGGACATTGCTATGGGAACCAGGCCTTCAGCTGGATTCTTTGGGTCTCTAGTGCATGTACAGATCTCTTGCACTCTTCCACATTTGACTTTTTTGGGTGAATATTATAAAATAATCCTATAAATTATGTGTCCTATATATCTATTCCCTTGCAAACCCTAACTACAACAGTTGTATAGATGCAATATCTATTACTATCTGTGTGCCATAACTTAAGAGTTTCCTTTGGTCAAAGATTTTATATGTATATAAAACTTTTGACTGTTATGATGAGCCATCTAAAATAATTATTTTGGCTATAATTAAAAGGTTAAATTTTCTATGTCTATAACAATATGGTTTCTTAAAATACTGAGATCTCTTGGTTAAATTTACAAAATTAAATTTAAAAGCAAAGTTCTATATTTTACCAAAATAAGTTTCTTCTGTTCTCATTGCTAGGCTTTTGGTTACTAAAAAGTGAGCTTTGAGAGTTAAAGAGTATTTGTTAACCTATAAAATGTTTTCAATAATCAGTTCATGATTCCAAAATGAGAGAAGAACCCAACCAAAAAAGAAAACTACAGGCCAATCTCCCTAATGAACATAGATATAAAAATTCTCAGTAAGATACTAGCAAACAGAATGCAGCAAATCATCAAGAAGATTATTCACCATGACCAAGTAGGATTCATCCCAGGGATGCAGGAATGGCTCACCATATGCAAATCAATACATGTTATACACCATATTAACAGAACCAAAGACAAAAATCATATGATCATCTCAATAGACGCAGAAAAAGCATTTGACAAAGTCTAACAGACATTCATGATAAAAAAATCTATGGAAAATTACCTTAAAACTTTGGTTAGATCCCTGCTGAGCTCAGCACATGAGCATATAAATTACTGAAGCAGTACCTGTCTAAAAACTAATAATACAAGGTTTATTAGCCCTACATTTACCTAGCCCATTTTATTATAGACAGTTGAGTTAGATAGAAATACTATAGGTAGTCAGACAGAGGTAGGCCTCAAGAGAGTCAGGGCAAAGATGAAAACTCATTACGACTGTAGCTGGAGGCACATCTGTTGGAGGCCAGGCCTCAAGATAAAGATGGAATGACCAGACCAGAGATAAGTTGTAACACTTGGTCTAATGAAGTCTAGGTAGACATCAGTCACCTCAGTGGGTGACCTAGACCCTTGGATTCATCATTTCTTTTTTTTTTTTTTTGTGGGTACCAGGGGTCAACCTCAGGACCTCATGCACCAGCAGGCACTCGTGCCACTGAGCGATATCACCGGCCCTTTTTTCATATGTGGGTTCCGGGAGTCGAACTCAGGCCCTCACACTTGCCAGACAGGCGCTTACACCACTGAGCCATCTCACCGGCCCCCAATTCATCACTTTTTTTTTTTTTTTTTGTGGGTACCGGGGGTCGACCTCAGGACCTTGCGTGCCAGCAGGCGCCCGTGCCGCTAAGCAATATCACCGGCCCTTGTTTTGTATGTGGGTTCCGGGAGTCAAACTCGGGCCCTCGCACTTGCCAGGCAGGCACGTACACCGCTGAGCCATCTCACCAGCCCTCATCACTTCTTAAAAAGTTCTTTCCGTGGGCCGGTGAGATGGCTCAGCGGCGTAAGCGCCTGCCTTGCAAGCGCGAGGGCCCGAGTTCGACTCCCGGATCCCACATACGAAAAAGGGGCCGGTGATATCGCTCAGTGGCACGGGTGCCTGTTGGCGCACGAGGTCCTGAGGTCGACCCCCCGGTACCCACAAAAAAAAAAAAAAAAGTTCTTTCCGTGTGCACTTGTTATGTGACTTGCTTCCCTATGAGATCAATATTACCTACCCAAGCAGCTATACTCATAATCTTATTGGTTGATTATAGCTATAACCCACATTGTACCCACATGGCTGCACTCTATAAAACTTCCCCTGAGAAGTGGGATCCTCAACGACCCATTTTCAGGTCCCCTCCTGCCTCTCAAGAGCTATACCTCCCCTCTTCAGTGAATATTTCCTACTCATTTCCTCTGTTGTTCCTTAAAATTCACAAACTACATATTAGATATCTAATAGGTTAAAAGTTATAATGTTTCCCTTATATCATACTTAGAGGTCCTAATATATCATTCCTATATCAATTTTATGTCCCTTCAACACTGAGGACACCAAGAAAAGAGTAACTAAAGCAATTTTCAGGGTTTGCATAAACATCCAAGTACCAGCTTTCCCAATGTCCAGTTTTGGACCCCCAGATCGATGCCTAGAAGTCTCCAATCATCATCCTAAACCTGAAGTCAACTGAGATTCCAGGAAAAGCAGAGCATTCCATGATGAAGTCATCCCTGCAGTAGAAACAACTTCTCCATGACAGGAACCTAGGCTGCCTGCCTCCCTCAGCAGGAGCTATCTTCTCACACGGAAACCAAATTGTCCCCTTAAGGAATGACTGCTCTCACAGAATGTGGCAGAACCAGTCCTGAGATAAGAATCGACTAGCCCACAGTTTGACCAGGATTACCTACCCTGCCAGCTAGGCAAATCCCTAACCCTTGCTTTTGTTTGTTCCCCTTTTCTACAAAACCCCAAGACTTCTGTCAGTCCCTCAAAGACCTCTGCTTTTTTAGGGGGGTGAGGGGTCCTGGGGTTTTAATCCAAAGCCTTCCCACTAAGCTACATCCCCAGCATTTTAAAAAATATTTTCAAGTTTCTGAGGAAGGGTCTTGCTAAATTGCCCAGGCTGGGTTGGAATTTGTATTTCTCCTGCCTCAGCCTCCCAGAGTGCTGAGATTACAGGCCACTGCACCCAGCCAAAGACGGATCTTGAATCTATGCATCTGTCCTCCTAGCATGGCTATGCTGATTAAAAACTCCTTTACTGCCCTTCACCACTGCTGTCTCCTTGACCTGCATTTCAGGATAAGAGGCTGTGCCTGATCTGTTGGGACCCCTGAAGGCAGGGCTTTTGGCCCTAAAACTTTAGCAACACTTTCATTCTTTCTGTCTACTTCTTACCCAAGCTCCATAAGGTATTGCCAGATTGGTGTTTAACCAAAACAAAGCTTCTCCTCAGTCCTCAACAAGGCCAACATTACTGTATTCTGTACATAAAATATTTTCAACTCTAATCAGAAGTAAAGTTATATAGACGAAAACAAGACCAGCCAATAAGCCATTTCTTTTTTTTTCTTTACAGGAACTGCGATTGAATCAAGGCCCTTGACCTATATTGACCTATATCCCCAGCCTTTCTTATTTTTTATTTTGAGACAGGGTCATGTGAAATTGCTAAATTGCCCAGGCTGGAGTTGAACTTGTGATTCTTCTCCCTCAGCCTCCCAGAGGGCTAGAATTACAGGTGTGCATCACTATACCCAGCTAGAGCCGAAATTTTTTATAGATATCATAACCAGAACAATAATATAAATTATGTGGGGTGCTTTAAGCCCTCAGAATTCTGACAGTTAAGATATGTATATAGAAAAATGAATATTCTAATGAAAAATATCTTTCCTGATCCATAATACTATAAAAATTCCTACCTTCAGAGAAGTTGTTGAATAAAAATAACAGTATGTTTTCAATTTATTGCAGATTGTTTGTCACAGGAATAATAAATACCAAAGCTTATGAAGTTTTTTCTGCAGCCTACTTTAGTATGATGACACATTAATAAATACTTTAGTTTTCATTTTATTTTGAAACAAATTATATTGGCCCTGATTTCTATGAAGTTTTAAGGTGTTTCATTATATCTCTAAGAATATCCTATGGTGTAGTTTGCAATGTTTCTGAACACCATGGAAGAAAACTGTCAAACAAAAACAAACAAACTACCAAACCAATTACAAAGAGTTGATGTAGCATATAGAAACAATCTATGGCTACACATTTTTCAATTTTTGGTCCTGTAAGGGAAACTAGCATGGAAGATTATTTTAAGTATTGAAGTATTTTAAGTATTGAAGAGTAACTTTTAGTCTAAGTAGGCCATCCCTAAAGGATATGGTATAGTGGTAAGCATAGCAGCCTCCCTAAAGGCTTTACCAAGTATTCAATTAAAGAGGGGGGACTTTTAAGATAAGACAGCCCTGCCCTCTCTGACAGAAGACCTGACACTACGGGTCAACAGTGTTATTATACCTTGTAGTTAAATAGTCGTTCACCTAATTCTGGCAAAGAAGCATTTCAAAAGAAATTTTTTAAAAAATTAATAGATTTGACCTGAAAAAATTTAGTATATGTGCTGCTGAAGCGAGCACTGACCTGAAAGAATTCAAAGGAGGACTGAACAAAACAAAAACAAAAATTTGCTTCATGACACACAAAAGAGCTAATATAAAATTATTTAGATTTATATTACACCAAATATAGTTTATTCTACTGACATAACATCTTTCACTAAATCAAAACATTAAAACTACTGATTTAGTGCTAACATTTGAGAACAAAGACTCTAATGGGTTAATCCATTTTTTGAAGTGACCTTGGTATGACTTACACACAATAAAATCAACTCTTCAGTAACACAGATGGTAGACTAGACATTGCCAATGTTTTAAGCTTAGAAAATGCTTTTTTTTTTTTTATTTCCCCATGCTGTGTTTATTGCTTTACATGTGTCTCTGAGTGCCAAAGAATTGTTAACTAATCAGCATGAGATTCATTTTGTTAGTACACAGCTGGGTACTTTGGTCATACAACATCTGCTTCTTAACATATCTTTTGCCTTTTCTTCATCTATCTCAAAACAGTTTCTAAAAGTTGTCAGTAAAATGTATATATACACGCTCCCTCTCAATATTTGGAGGCTGAGGGGCCGGTGAGATGGCTCAGCAGCATACGTGCCTGCCTGGCAAGCACGAGGGCCCGAGTTCGACTCCCGGAACCCACATACGAAAAAAGGGCCGGTGATATCGCTCAGCGGCACGGGCGCCTGCTGGCGCGCGAGGTCCCGAGGTCGACCCCCGGTACCCACAAAAAAAAAAAAAAAAAAATTTGGAAGCTGAAGTTGGTAATTATCATTATGTTTATTATTACTGCATAAAACTGTCAGTGGTTTCTGAATGACTAAAAAAAAAATCTAGTGTATCTAAGAATTAGAAAATCTGGCTTTAACATCAATTTCTAAAGCAATATAGTTGAGGCGAAGAGTGAAATTCACGAAGTCAGGCAATATTCAGATATTATTTTCTATCTATATATTTAAGCTGAGTGAAGACATAATAGAAGAGTAACTGAAGCTTCAAAATGCTGTTAAAATGTTGAGTATGCATAGAGAAGAACATACTTCATTCTACAGCCAAGACTCAGTATTTATTATATTTTTAACTTTCTCATTGTAGAGGAAATAATCAGAAAATGAATTATCCACATCCTTAGCTTCTCGTTTTTTCACTTTGGATAAGTATATGTTACAGCATCCCAAGGTACAGAAAGGTGAAACTCAAAATATAGGTCATTTAGCTCATGATATACTCTATTCCAAATGCTTGTTTTTCAACTGGTTAGAAGTCATAAAGTATTTCTTCATGGGAATAATGTACAAGGGTAGCTAGATCCCAGGCCATTCCTAAAAGCCAAAATGTATTGAACTAAAAGAGTAATAACAGTACACAACCCAAATATCCTTTATACCACTCTTTCTATGACAAAATTCAATCCAGAATTCAAATGAACATTTGAGTAACAAGTCTTCCCAATCACTGGCAAAACAGCAAGAGTTCCACACTTTAGTTTCTCTTTTCTTTTCCAATCAGCCAAAAATCAACAGGATGAGAAAGCAGAAGGTCTAATAATTGTGGAAAGTTCTGATAATAAGAATCTGGGTGGTAGGAGGCAGCATAATAGAAGATCCCATTGCTTTCACTGATCTGATAACTGGCAGGGGAAGTCTCAAACATGAGATATTAGGCGGAAAGTGGCTTCAAGAGTACTATCATGTTTGAGCACTTTATGCTAAAACAGTAGATGCAACACCCTCTACCACCCAACACCCCCCCCACCCTGGCAAGCGGCAGCCAACAATTATAGGTACCCCATCAGTATTAAGAGGTTTTGTTATAGTCTGTCTTGCAGTAGTTGCTGTCTACTTGTTTTTTGTTGTTTGGTGTCAGGGGATGAGAAAAGGAGGGAGCAGCGGCATGTGAAAAGGTCCAGAAGGAAAACTATGTATTTCAGGAGCTACAAGTAAATTAGGTACAGTTGGAGCTAACAATGAGGAGTAACAAGAGAAGAGGCCGAGAGTTAGACAAGGAATAGACTGTGAAAGTCTTTTAAAAAGAATGCCTTCCAGTGAGGGCAGAGGGGGTATATTGGGAAAGAACCAAATACTAAAATCTAATTTCCCTTGAGGAAAAAGAATTTAGAAATTCAAGTCTAAATTCTAAAATATTGTCCTGTACTAAGGAGACAAAAGTAAATAATCAAGAAAACAGTGAACTACTAAGCAAAATAGTATGTGAATTTCATTATAAAGACATAGTATGCTTAGTTTGCAAAACTCACACATTGTATAACAACTACAGATGCAACTAGTAAAGTCAAATATGATGGGGCCGGTGAGATGGCTCAGTGGCGTAAGCGCCTGCCTGGCAAGCGCGAGGGCGCGAGTTCAACTCCCAGAACCCACATACGAAAAAAGGGCCAGTGATATCGCTCAGCGGCATGGGCGCCTGCTGGCGTGCGAGGTCCTGAGGTCGACCCCCGGTACCCACAAAAAAAAAAAAAAAAGTGATGCGGTAAAGGTAAAAATTTTGCAAGAGCATAACATAAAAAGACTCATGAGCTGGCATGGTGGCACACACCTGTAAAACCAGCCCTCAGGAGGCTGAGGCAGGAGGATCGCCACAGTTCGAGGCCAGGCTGGGCTACACAGTGAGTTCAAGACCAGCCTGGACTACAGAGCGAGACCCTGTTGCAAAAAAAAAAAAAAGAGAGAGACTCACGGATGAAAAATGACTTGGGGTCAAAATGAATAAACCTAATATACTAATCTTTCTAAAAAGGAATATTACAAAAAAATATTACTTACATTCTTCCACGAATGTAAGAACCTTCCTTGTCTATTTCTTTCTAGCACTAAGTAGAGTGCCTGATACACAGTAGGTATACAATAAATAATCGTTGAGTGAAAACAGACCAAGACACTAATCCGTGGCTTCGCCATCTTACTAAGGAGGTAAGTAAGTAATCACAATTCAGCATTAGCCAGTGCTCTGACACAGTGGCAAAGGATCTAGAGGAGACTATCAGAAAATTCCTCTAAAAGGAGATCAGAGACTGGAAGGAACAGAGTTAACCAAGCAAATGAAGGAACAAAGTTATACCATTTCTGCGTTGAGTATACTGTATGATTGAAAGTATAGAGAAATGAGGATCAGAGCAGTATTCAGGGATATGCAACTGGGGCAATATGGATGTGAATTAAAGAACACATTATGGGGTATAATTCCTATGAAACATGAGAATTTATCGCTATCACAGGGTTTTTTTTCTCTTGGTCTATTTTACCACTACTTATGGATCACTGCAAAAATGGCCACAATTTAGCACCCTCTCATTACCACACCTCTTAAAATGTGATTCCATAGCCCCTCCCACTAAAAATCGGAGCCCTATATTCCGTCCTTAGAATTTCGGGTGGGCTTGTGATTTGCTTTTGCCAGCAGAACACAGCAGAAGAAATGCTGTTCCAGTTCTGCATCTAAGCCTCAAAGGTCCAGCACACTTTGTCTCTCAGAGCCCTGCTGCTGCCATGTAGAAAGCCCACACTAGGCCACCAGGTAATAAGAAATACAGCCCAGTGAAATCATTGCCTTAGGAAAAAACTAGCGAATTTTTTCTATAGAGGTCCAGATAGTAAAAACTTTAGCCTTTGATATATGATTTTTGTTGTGTAGTCTTTAGTTTTATATTACAACTCTTCAATATATTACATTATATTACAAATATAAATAACATTCTAAGCTTAGGAATCACACAGTAACAAGACACGAGGGTTGCCAATCCCCTCCCTACACATCAGCCAAACAACCCCTAGATGCAAAGCTGACTTACTGACCATAAATGCCTAAATGAGCTCAGCCAGGACCAAAAAAAAAAAAAAAAAAAAAAAAAAAAAAAACCTACCCACTAAACCCAGGACATACTGTCAATTTGCAGAGTCATGAACTAAATAAGTGATTTTTCTACTTGTCACTACCTTTTAGGGTGGTGAGTTAATCATCAAAAACTTACTGATAGACTATCTTTAGTGCTTAGAATAACACCTGTAACTTAGTAGGCATTCACTAAATGTATCATGAACATAATAATGAATACAGGAGTCGGGATATGACATTTTTGTGCCAGGGTTTACAAACTCAAAGGTCTACCAGGGCCAAACAAGTAAATTAATTAAATGAAGTGGTCAGTATAGAGAATAAATTAGGAAGCGGTGAAAGGGAATACCTGAGAGGCCATTAACAATCCTATCAAGGACAAAGGCAGTGGAAACATGAACAGAAAACAAGGAACAACATCTACTGTATCTACAGTAGAATGAAAAGATTTAGGCAGAGACTGTATGGGGTAAAAGTTCAAGATCCAACGTATTTTGTCTGCAAGTGACCACTTTAGACTCAAAGAACTATCCCTTTTCAATAAATGTGCTGGGACAATTGTATATCTACATGCAACAGGAAGAATTTGGATCCCTACTTAACACTACATGCAAAAAATAACTACAGACCTTTTTTTTTTTTTTTTTTTTTTTTTGGTCTTTTTAGGACAGGGTTTCACTATGTAGTTCAGGCTGCCTTCAACTCAATCTGTAGCCCAGGCTGGCCTCGAACTCATAGCAATCCTCCTGCCTCAGCCTCCCCAGTGCTGGGTTTACAGACATGTGCCACCATGCCTGGCCTTACAGACCTAAATGTAAGAGCTGAGTTCTAAAACACTTTGAAAAAAATATAAATAGGCAATGACTTCCCAGCTATGACACCAAAAGCATAAGATAAAAGAAAAAATTATATTGAACCTAATTAAAATTTGAAAGTCTTATGTTTCAAAACACACTATTCAAGAAAATAACAAAAACATGCTACACGAATCCATAGATAGAATGTAGGTGAATGGTTGCCATGGGATGAAGGGAGTAAGAATGGGGAGTGACTGTAGTCCATCTGAGGTTTCTTCTAGGGTTGAAGAAAATGTTCCAGAATTAGATAGTGGCAATGGTTCTATAACCTTGTAAATATACTAAAAACCAATGAATTGTATACTTTAAAGGGGTGAATTTTATGGAATGTTAATTACATCTCAATTTTATAAAAAAGCAAATGAAGAAACAACCCAAAGCTGGGGGAAATATTTATAATCATATATCTGATAAGAGACTTGTATCTGGAATACATAGAGAATTCTTATAACTCAAAAAAACAAACACAAATAATTTTAAATGGAAACTATAGGAAGGCTTATAGATGGCTAACAACCACATGAAAAGATGCTCAACATCATTGGTCACTAGGGAAATAAAAATCAAAAACAATACCATTTCTTACCCACTAGAATAGCTATAATCCGAAGGACAATATTAAGTGTCAGTAAGACTGTACAGAAATTATACCTTATATTTTGCTGGTGGGAGTGTAAAATGGTGCAGCCACTTTGGAAAACAATTTGGCACTTTCTTTAACAAACTAAACATTGGGGCTGGGGATGTAACTCAGTTGGTAAAGTGCTTGCCTAGTATGTATGAGGCCCTGGGTTCAATCCCCAACACCATAAAAAAGAAAAGTCAAAAAAAAAAAAAAAATACATGTATAGATTTACCATATGACCCAACAACTGTATATCTGGATATCTACTCAAAAGAAATAAAAACATCAGAATGCAAAATCAACATATTAAAATCAATAGCATTCCTGTACCCTAACAATAAGCCTACTGAGAAAGAGATCAGGAAAACAATTCCATTCACAATAGCTTCAAAAAAAATTAAGTACCTAGGAATAAACCTAACCAAGGAAGTGAGAGACCTTTATAATGAAAATTACAGAGTGCTGAAGAAAGACATTAAAGAGGACGTTAGAAAGTGGAAAGATATCCCTTGTTCTTGGATTGGAAGAATTAATATTGTGGGAATGATAATTATTATCAAAAGTGATCAAAAGTTTTAATGCAATGCCTATTAAAAATACCAACAACATTCTTCACAGAACTAGAAAAAAATCCTCTAATTCCTATGGAATCAGAAAAGACCCAGAATAGCCAAAGCAATCGTGAGCAAAAAGAGCAAAGCAGAAGCCATTATGATACTGGATTTCAAGTACAAAGCTATAATAAAACAACATAGCATTGGCATAAAAACAGACACGTAGTCCAGTGGAATAGAACAGAAGACACATATGCGTACACACATCTGATTTTTTACAAAAGAGCCAAAATGCTAGGAAAAAAGCCAGCCTCTTTAGCAAATGGTGCTGGGAAAACTGGATATCTACTTGCTGAAGATTTAAATTAGGTCCCTATCTCTCACCTTTTCTAAAATCAAACCAAAATGGATCAAAGACCTAGGCACAAATACTACAAATTAGATTACGGTGATGATTGTACTATTCTATAAACATTAAAATTCACTGAATTATACAATTAAAACAGGTGAAGTTTATGTTATGTAAATCAAACCTTAATAAGCTGTTGGAAAAGAAAAGAATTGGCAAGATTTTGTAAATGATTAAGAAAATACCTAGATCTTTGGCTTAAGCAACTCAGGTGAACAGTTACCTTTTACTGAAAAGGCAAGGTGCCAACAAAAAGAGTAAGTTTACTGGGGTGATATAATGAATTTAGTTTTGGGTATACTAAACATTACATATTAATTTAACAATATCAAGCTAATGATGTCTAACAAAGCAATATGAAAAACAGATTTAAGATTCATTCATTCAACAAATATGTACTGACAATAATGTACCAGGAACCATATATTGTCCTAGAAATATGCAGTAGTTGTTCAGAAAGACCCAGCCCCTGTTTTCATGGAGTTCAGTGAGGATGAAACCCAAAAGGAGAAACATTCTTGGATAATTACATAATTGAGACAGATCAACACAGAGGTGACAGGTTATTCCTGGTGTGATTGAATTCATCAAGATGAATGAAGAGTACAAAAGGAAGAAAGAGGGTAAAGGATTTTGACACAGATTAATATGATTGCACACAGAGGAAGCAGAGCCATGAAGGAGACAGAAGACCAATCAGAGACATAAAAGGAAGTAACTTTTGCTCAAGAAGAGAGTACAAGAAAGAGGGAAAAGTTAATCAATAGTATAAAACATCAGCTAGATGAAGGGAGAAAATACATCTGAATGGATTTGATATAGCACTTCATTAAGTCAACAAATATCCTTGGCGCACATATTACAGGTACTTTGGCTTTTATTCTGAGTGAAATGCAGGAGTCACTGCAAAGATCTGAAGAGAACAGTGCAAAACCAATCAATCAATCAATGACTAGGCATGGTGGCACACACCTGTAATCCCAGCACTCCAGACGTTGAGGCAGGTGGATTGTTACAAATTACGGGCCATCCTTGAAACATAGTGAGTTCAAGGCCAGTGTGGAATACATAGCAAGAACCCATCTTAATCAATCAATTAATTGAAGAGTGACATGATGGACTATTTTGGGTCACTCAGGGTGCTTTTATGAAGAGATCAATGACATAGTGACAAACACTGGGAGACCAGTTGGGAAGCTCCTGCAGCAAACTGATCAAAATTGACAGTGAAAGGAATGTGGAGTGGTCAGATTCCAAATAAATTGTAAAGGCAAAGCCAAAAGGACTTCCTGATGGAGTGCACTGTGAGCTGTGAGATAAACAAGTAAATCACAGATTACTGTAAAATATTTGCCCTGGACAACAAGAATTGCCATCAAATAGAGATGGGGAAAGGCAGAGAGCAGAAGTTCATTCATGGACATGTTAGAGTTGAGAAGTCTTTCAGAGATCGGAGTGAAGATACCAAATTATCATCTAGATGGAAGAGTGTGGTGTTCAGGAGAAAGCTGTTAACCGTCAGTAGCTAGGGAGAGAGGAACTGGCAAAACAGAATGAAAAGAACAATAAGTATAAAGGAAGAAAACCAAAGAAAGTGGTATCTCCAAAACCAAGAGAAGAAAACATATTTAAGATGAATGAGTTCTCGATTTACCCTTGGATTTCTCAGTCAGGGTATTTTGTCCCCTTGGGGAGTGTTTGGCAACGCCTGGAGCCATTTTCAGTCATGGGGAGGGAAGTAAGGCATGGTCCCAGCATCTCGCGGAAGGACGCCCAGTATAATGCTAAAGTATTACGCACAAGGCTGCCCTCCCCTTGGCCAGGTGAAATTCAAACCTCTCGGCAAAGTATACAACTTTAGCCCTCTAGGAGGACGGCAAAAGTGCCTCCAAGTTTTGACTAGCAAGCAAGAAATAAGTTATCCATGGGGGTATCAACAAAACTCACTTGGCAACTGCCCATGAGACCACCAGAGGAATATGCTACAAGTTCAACAGCAGGATGCTAATAAAATTCACTAGGGAGTGAGCTTCACTGTGCCTCCCACGACCTCTCTGCAGGCTGAGGGCCAAAAAGCAAGGAGAGGGAGAGCCGCCAGACCTAGGGAAAAAGCCCCTCCCTCCTCTAGTGTCCCTCCAGCACCCTCTACTGACAAAATTTAACATTGTGGCAGCTGGCAAAGGAGCAGTACTTCGGGTACATGTCCACTATGACAAGTCAGTGCAGTGAAGGAGACTGGAGCTGAAAAGCAATAAACTGTTAACTGGCACATGCTCCCATTTCATTTCTTACAAGGATTTAAAGTGGTCACAAGTTTAAAAACATCATGTCCAGAAAAATCACAGATAGTGTAAGAAGATACCTAGTTATTAAAATTGGTTTACAAATTCTGACTCGACCTCTATGTGATTACATTTCTAAATAATTGTAATTACTTGTGAAGTTTTTTTGGAAAATAATAAATTTAAGCTCTTCTTTTAAAGTGAAACATTTTCAACCATATACACAAAGGTTAGAAAGATGGCCATATAATATAGTATATAAATTTGCAATTCTCTAGTTTATTGTCATCTATGTATTCTGCAAATTTTCTTACAAAAGTATGTATTAGGTTTTTTGTTTGTTTTTGTTTTTGTTTTTATGTGGGTACCGGGAGTCAAACTCAGGACCTCATGCTTGCCAGCAGGGGCTTGTGTCGCTAAGCAATATCACCAGCCCTTTTTTTTCCTTTATGTGGGTACTGGGAGTCGAACTCAGGACCTCGTGCTTGCCAGGCAGGTGCTTATGCCGCTGAGCTATCTCATCGGCCCTGTATTAGTTTTTAAATCAGTGATATTAAGATTTTTTTGAAGCATAACTGATCACTAAATAAAAACACATGGGATTAATGCTGTACAGCCTCTTATGTAACAGGATTCGGAATTCCTTTGAAAGAGCATACATTAGAAGGAAATCATTTCTGCAAAGTAAATCCTGAAGTTTTAGGTTATTTCCTAATAGCTGTGGATTTAGTGAGAATAAACCAAATGTTAATCCTTTCAAATGTTATGAACTGTACCAGCAAATTCACAGCATTCCATATAATGATTCAAGAGTACAGCTCTAAATGAAGATAAATAAAACACCTAGATCCAAAAGATTAGCCAGTATAGCAGGTTTGCTCAAGGCTGCTTTCACAGTAAAAATTTACAGACCCAGGATTACCTGGAGGTAGAATCATATCACCTACTCACAAGCTCTGTATCATGCCAAGTGGTCACTCCACATCCTATCTCATGTAAGAGTTTCATTGAAAAGAAATTGCAAATGGCTATTAATAGAGGAAACAATGTTTTCCTCATTAAAAAACTCATAAAATATACCTTTTTCTTATGTCACTTAGGATTGAACCCAGGGCCTTAGCACTGAGCTACACCCCTCAGCCCTCTCCCACTTAAAAAATATTTTTTTATATTTTGAGACAAGGTCTTGCTAAGTTACCCAGGCTGAGCTAGAAGTTAATATTCTCCTGACTCAGCCTCTTAGAGTGATGGGATTACGGACATAGATCACCACACCTGGCTAAAATACACCATTTTAAAGGTTCTAGGGTCAGAAGAATTTTAAAAGTCTAACAATTCCAATCATAGATGAGTACATGATACAATAGACACTCATCTTACTGATATGGTAGTGAAAAAATAGATATTCATCTTACTTAGATGGTAGGAGTTCTTCATATGTCTTGTTAAAGCATTACGAGTATCTTCTCCCAACCTGACATGCCTTTTTTAATGGTACCACCTGTTAAAGGGTTCTTAATTTTAAGTTAGCCAAGTTTAATAATTTTTCCCCTTTATGATAAACATAAAACTCTTCCTTTGGAGAAAAAAAAAAAAACCTTCTCTATCTTAAGGTTATAAACACATGCCCATATGCTGAAACATTTAGAGTTCTGCCGTGCAGGGACCAGACTCTGGGTCCAACCCACCTGGGTTCAGACAGGCTCTGCCACTGTGGTCCTGAGCAAATTATTTGATTTACATATGCTTGCCTGTTTTCTCATATGAAAAATAGAGACAACTGACATGATTAAAGCAGTAAATGTATGTAAAGTATAGGAACAAAGTCAAACATAAAATTATTAAGCATTTAATCTGCCTGAAACTGGTTTTCGAGTAGGGTGTGAGGTGGAGATTCTATTTCCTTTCTCTTCACATAGATAACTAGTTGTCCCAGCAACATATAGTGAATAGTTTATTCTTTTCCTACATTAAGTGCAGTGTCATTCTGACATATATTAAGCTTCCATAAAGATCTGTTCCTTTTCCTCTATTCTACTTACTAATCACTCTCTGTGCTGCTACTGTGCTGTCAAATTACAAATTACTAACATCAGTAATAATTATACTATAGAATATAGACTCAGCCCCTATCCTCAACTTGTTCTTTTTCAAGTTTATAGGATAACTTGTCCTTTGAAATTTTTAAAATTCATTTTCAAATTTCATTTTTTAAAACTACGTATTGGAATTTCACATGAAATTGCTTGAATTTACAAATAAATGTGTGAAGAACTGATTTAATTATGATACCTGTATTCAGTCTTCCTGTCCATAAATATGGTCTTTCTCTTCTTCATTTATGTGAAAATTATTATCTTCTCCATAAGTCATACATGTTTGTTTACACTTGTATCTAGATGTCTTTTTGTGGAATTACAAATATTAACTTTTTTTTTTTTTTTTTTTTTTGGAGACAGGGTCTTGCTAGGTAATTCAGGCTGGCCTTGAACTCACTGTGTAGTACAGGATGGCCTCGACCTCAAAGCAATCCTCTTGCCTCAGCCTCCTGAGTACCGAGATTACAGGCTTGTGCCAACACACCCAGCCAAATATTAACTTTTTAAAATATTTTTGGTTTGTAGTTTATTTAAATACTATTTATTTTAGACATTATCTTACATTCTGGCAACTATATTAAACTCATAATTTTCTGTAGACGCCTAGATTTTTCTAAGTAAACAATGCTATCACCAATAATGATCATTGTTTTCTCCTTTCCAATGTTTTTGTCTTGTCCCATTACATTGGCTAAAATCTCCAAATGAAAATATATTTTTAATCTATATATTTATAATTTGTAAATGATTTATAATTTCTAATATAAAATAGAAGTAGTGATGGTGAGCATCCTCACGATGTCTCCTTGAATTTTTTTTTAATGTTTCCATGATTTTATCATTAAGTATGAGGCTTGCTATAGATTTCGGGTGGATTTCAAACAGTTAAGGAAGTTTCCTTTTATTCTAAGTTTGCAAAGAAGTCTTACCATGAATGGTAAGAATTTTACCACTGGTTGAATTTTATTAAGTGTTTTTTCTCTATCTACTGAAATGTTAGTTAGGAAAGATCATGAACAAGCCCAGCCCTCATCTAAATTTTTGAGCAAAAAGATGTTCACAGAATTCTTGTCTCTCTTACCAGGCACGCTGGTGCATGCCTGTAATCCCAGCACTCTGGGAGGCTAAAGCAGGAGGATCACAAGCCAAGCATGATTATTATATCCCATTATATCTTTTCTAATACTGTTTTATTACTGCCTTTTCTTTTTTCCCTTGATCTATCTTTTTAGGGGTTTATTCATAGTCTTTTCTGAGGGTGAGGAGTTACTGGGAATTGAACCCAGGACCTCACATATGCTAGGCAAGTGCTCGCAAGTGCTCTACCACTGAGCTATATCCACATCCTTAATAGTCTTTAAAAAATAAAAATAAAAACCTTTGGATTTGCTGGGTTTATCTCATTAACTTCTGTTGTCTATTTCCTTCTTCCTGCCTTGCTTAAATTAATTCTAATTTTTTAAAAACTCCTTATACCATACTCTTGTAGGTTAATGTTTAGCCTTTTTTCTTTCCTAATACATTCCTTTAAGGCAATAATTATTCCTCAGAGCACAGCTTTAGATGCATTGTATAAGCTTTGACTTATACTAGTTTCATTATTATTCTACTCTAAGTACTTTTAAAATTCCCATTTTGATTTCTTCTTTGATCAATGAGTCAAGATTTTCGGGCTGGTGAGATAGCTCAGTGGCATAAGCACCTGCCTGTCAAGCGTGAGGTCCTCAATTCGACTCCCCGTAACCATGTAAAGGAAAAAAAGGGCCAGTGATATCGCTCAGCAGCACAAGCACCTGCTTGCAAGCGCGAGGTCCTGAGTTTGACTCCCGGTATCCACATTAAAAAAAAAAAAAGATTTTCTACCTAACTGCATGTTACGTCAGTATGGGAAGATGGATACTAATTTATTGCACTTTACTCAAAAATGCAGTCCATATAATATGAAAAATCTTTATAGTCTTATGGCCTTAAGCAGAAGTAGCAAACTAAAACCTACAGGCCAAATCTTACCCATCACTTGTACTTGTAAATAGAATTTTATTGGAATATAGCCATAACCAGATGTGTGCATAGATGTTTGCTTTCACCCTATAAAAGCAAAGTTGAATAGTTCTAATGAAAATTGTATGATGCACAGAGCCCAAATACACTGTTTACTATCTGGTCCTTTAAGTTTGCAGACCCCAGGCCTAAAGCATGATCAATTTTCACACATACTCAGTATGTACTTGAAAAAAAATGTTGACTTCCCAGCAGTTGGGAGCAGGGTTCTATATACACCCACAAAAATTAAATGTGTTAATAATGTTCCATCTTCTGTAACCTTACTTATTTTTGTCTGTTGACTTGAGAATTATGGGAAAGGGTACGTTAAATTTTTCAACTACAGGGCCGGTGAGATGGCTCAGTGGCGTAAGCGCCTGCCTTGCAAGCGCGAGGGCCCGAGTTCGACTCCCGGATCCCACATACGAAAAAGGGGCCGGTGATATCGCTCAGTGGCACGGGCGCCTCCTGGCGCGCGAGGTCCTGAGGTCGTCCCCCCGGTACCCACCAAAAAAAAAAAAAAAAAAAAAAAAAAATTTTTCAACTACAATGATAGATGTCAAATTTTTCTTGTAATTCAGTCAGCTTATTTTCTTTACAGTCCAAAGTTGGATTAGTAAGTTCACACAAGCTCAGAATTGTCATAGTATCCTAGTAAAATCAATACTTTCTCATTATATAGTACGCTGCTCAGAAGCTAATATTTTGCCATAAAATATTTGGTCTGACAATATTATCACTGTAGAAATATTTTGGTATCTGCCTGGTTTTTCCATTGTTTCATTTCAACCTTTTTCCTATCCTTATCCTTTAAGTGTTTTCTTATAAACATTTATAGCTCAATTTTGTTAGTCTTTTCAGTTGACTTTTGTCTTTTTCCTTATGAACAGCCTAATATTCACTATGACTATTGATATTTGGATTTATTTCTACCATTCTATTTTGTACTATTTTTCCCATATTTTCCTACTAGCCTTTGTTATACTGACTTCAGTTTTTTTCTTCAGTTCATTTTTTTCCTCTCCTCATTTAGAAGGTATCCACTATTTTCATCCTTTTAATGTTAATCTTCAATTTTCAACATTCATATTTACTAAAATCCTATTTTTGGCTTCTTCCTAAATAATACCAGAGATTTAAGAGATTTTTAATCTAGTTATCTACATCCCACTTACACTGAATTACATGTAGTATACAGTATTTTCGCAATACCCTGATATTGGTTTTTTTTTAAACTTCATGAATTACATTTTTTGTTTTACATCATCAATCTATATATAGATTTACTTCTATATTTATGCTCCTTCTTTCCTCAAACCTTCCTTGTAAGATCAGAAGTAAATCCTTCAATGTTATTTGGAAGAAGAGGCACATGGTGGTACGTTTCATGTTTCTGTTTACTGTACCTTGAAATATCTTTATTTTGACTGCATATTTGAAAGTGTTTTACTAGAAATACAATTCTATGTTGGCCATTATTCTCTATCATTTTGATTATTCCACTGTCTTCAGGTTTCTGGTTTGTTTTTGTTTGTTTGTTGAACTGGGGTCTGAACCTCTCACTGCCAGGCAAACTCTACCACTGGGCTACATGTCCCCTTTTCAGTTTCTGTATTTTAAGGTCTTTGTCTTTGTCTTTGCTGTGTCCACATCAGTATAATAAGTCCACATGCCCAAGGATGGATTTCTTTGAATTTATTTGTTGGGCTTCCAAAATACACTAGAAAAATTCTAGGCCACTAATTACTCCTCCCTTTTCTTTCTGCATCATCTTCTGAAATGTGTCCTGTGTATTATTTGTCCTATCACAGTTTTCATGCCTCCGCCTTTGTTCTGCTTTCTGTGTCACAGCTTCAGACCTACCTTTTAGTAAGTTTTCTCTTCTGCTATGTCTAATCAGCTACGAAACATTACCATTGTTTTTTTTGTTGTTGTTTTTTTATATTGCATTTCTACAACTCTCCTCATTCATTTTCGGAAATGTCTGGTCAATTTGATAGGTACTTGCTGCTTACTCCTGTTTTCAAATTTTTGTTCCATTCTTTTAAACAATATTAAAATACCTATCTCATAATCTGCATTTATATTCCAGTAAGTTGAAGTCTTTTTGGTTTGGCTGTTTGGTACAGTACACTGTACCAAAAGTACTGTTCCTACTGACTCTTGCTTGGCTGATTTGTTATGACAGCAGATTTTTGATTGTGTGCTCCTAATTTTATTTAACTCTGTGGCTATTCCCTGCAGCTTGGCTAAAGATGCTCTCTTCCAGGTAGAATCTGAGTTTGATTCTGCCAGGTACCTGGGCCATTAAAACCTAGGTTCATATTAAAATATAATTCTTGGCTTAGACTTTTTCAGATCACACAAACACTGTTAACTTAAACCTCAAATGCACATGAGTGGCCACAAATTCTCAAAGGAGTTTTTTTGTTTGTTTGTTTTTTCTCTACTCATAGCCAAGGCCAGAGAGAGTTTTCTTTACCTACTTCCGCAGGGTAAGTGCCTTTTATCCCCTTAACACTCAGTCACCCTTTCCCTGAAGTAGTCTCCAGTCTGGTTCCTAACCTGTAGAATCCACAGAAGCCCTTATCTTAGTTCCCAGCAGCTCTGCTCTCAAGTTCCAGGTCAGCTGGGTCTTCTAATGTCTCCTGGGTATCCACTGGTTCCATTTCCCTGGTCTCCTGCTTGTTCCATATCTCAACAGCGCTTTGTTTTTCTTGTTGTCAAGTATACAGCTAACACAATGAAAGCAGTAAACTGTAAGGAAAAATTGTTAGCAGATGATTCTAAAATTCATATGAAAATTTAAAGGATTAATACAAGAATAAAGTTAGAGGACATATACTACCAGAGATACTGAGAATTATTATAGGGCTACAATAATCAGGAAAAATATTACCAAAGCAAGAATAGAAAACAGAACAACAGCCGGGGATATAGCTCAGCGCACAACGCCTGCCTGGCAAGCTGAAGGTCATGAGTTTGATTCCCAGTACCAAAAAAAAAAAAAAAAGAGAAACAGAACAACAGAATGAAACAGAGCTGCCCTATCCAATACAACAGCTGCAAGAGACATGTAACAACAGATCATCTGAAATGAGACAGCAATCTAAGAACTAAGTTTCTAATTTCTATGTTTTTAATTAACTTAAGTTCAAGAACTGATCATTGCTTCAGTTACTGGAAAACTTTTAACTATGTTTTGCACCAATTTAAGTATGTGAGTCTACTTTTTTAAACTGTTAATATTATGAAATCAAAACACAGGTCAAGTATTTGAAAATTTTAAAGCTGATTTGAAATGTGCTATAAATGTAAACTGTATGTGGCCGGTGAGATGGCTCAGCGGCGTAAGCGCCTGCCTGGCAAGCGCAAGGGCCCGAGTTTAACTCCCAGTACCCACATACGAACAAAGGGGCCGGTGATATCACTCAGTGGCACGGGCACCTGCTGGCGCGCGAGTTCCTGAGGTCGACCCCTGGTACCCACAAAAAAAAAAAAAAAATGTAAACTGTATGTCCAATTTCAAAGACAAAATACAAAAAAGAATGTAAAATACCTCATTAATAACTTTATATTAGGATGCTATTTTTATATGTTAAGTGAAATAAAATATATTATTAAAATAAATTTTATTCATTTCTTTTTAGGTGTTTAAATGTGGCCATAGGAAAATTCAAAGTTACGTATATGGCTCACATTTGTGGCCTGCATTATATTTCTTTTCTTTTTTTTTTTGGTACCAGGAATCGAACGCAGGACCTTGCACTTGCCAGGCAGGCACCGTGCTGCTCAGCTATATCCCCAGCCCTATATTTCTATTGGATAAATGGTATAAGGAGTTCAGAAAGAGTTCCACATGTATTACCTGATTTATAATAAATGTATTTGAATGACCAGAATACCCACATGGAGGAAAAAAAGCCAATCTTGAGCTCATGCATAATAAATAAAAGTCAATTCCAGATGGATTATGTATCTGAATGTGAATGTCAAAACAATAAAGATGTTAGAAAAAAACAGTATCTTCATTAACTTGGGTTAGGCAAAATTTCTAAACTAGGTATAAAAATTATTAATCATTTTTTTAAATTAATAAGTTGGGCTACTCTAAAATTAAGAATTTTTGTTCATCAAAAGACAATATTAAGAAAGTGAGGCCAGGCATGGTGGCACACACCCGCAATCTCAGCACTCAGGAGGTTGAGGCAGGAGGACTGCTGCGAGTTGGAGGGCAGCCTGAACTACATAGTGAGACCCTCATTTTAGAAATACACATATTCTTAGTTGTTAAAGATAATGTACACAAATTCAACCTTTATATGTCCACACATAGTCACTATTAGAATCAGTATTTAAGAAGTAAGATATCCTGGGGCTGGGAATATAGCTCAGTGGTAGAGTGCTTACTCAGCATGCATTAGGCCCTGAGTTCAATCAGCACAGAAAAAAAGAAGAGGGAGGGTATCCTTAAATTACTCCCAAATTAAAATTAATCATTAAAAATATAATTGGAATTTTCAGTACAACCATAAGTCCTAGAAATAATGCAAAAGACAACCAAAAGAGAAGATAAAAGGCAGAAAAAGGAAGGCAAACTGGTTTGAGGTCCCAAAACTAGTATAGGCAGGGCATTCTTCTGTCAGGAGGGGAGCCTTTCCTACACTGTCCTGACCGCGAGTTTAGCCCAGAAGACAATCCAGGTAGGCTCACTCCGCCCTGGGATTGAACAGGAATTCTTCCAACACCTAAAGGGGAATCTGACACCAAAGGAAAATGACTATGATTGGGCACCCTCCTAACAAACCACACCCAAGGAAAGTAATTTCTTTCTGCACAGTGTTGTGGGATTGCACAGGCCAGATGGTCCTGGCAAAAGTGATCCTGCACAAGTACCCACCCTGAGGGGCATCTGTGGCCTCTAAGGCCTGACACTCCTGTTTGACCCAGATAGCTCTAACACAATAACTACCCTAAAAGCAAAGAGGAATATTACATAATGATAAATGGCCACGCTACTAGAAAAACATAATGATACTAAATGTAATGTACCAAATAACAGAACCTCAAAATGTAGGAAGCAAAACCTGACAGACTTGAAAGGAAAAACAGACTCATCTACAATTATAGCTGGGGACTTCAATGCCCTCTTCTCAGCAACTGACAGAACTACTAGAGAAAAGTCAGCAAAAGATTTAGAATATTTGAACAACAAAATGAGCAAAACCTAATTGAGGTAAATGGTGCACTCCACCCCAAAAGTGTACAATACAAATTTTTCTCAAGTACCAAAGGGAATTTTGCCAAGAGATACCATATCTTAATCCACAAAGCAAACTTCAACAAATTGTTTTAAATGGCAATGATGTTGTATGTTCTCTGACCATAGAAGAATCAAACTAAACAGAAATAACCAAAAAAAGCAATCTCTATGAAAATTACACAACATATCTGTAAATAATCCATACATCAAAAAGGGGATATCAAAGGAATTCTTTTCAATTTCTATTTTTTATTAGTACATGTTTACAGTACATAATGATTACATTCCTCATGGAGATTAGTACATGTACATAACATCTTAATTCTTTTTTCATCCACTTCCCCTCAGCTCCCCGCCCTCAAAGGACCTTTTAAAAATAAATAGTACTGGGCCGGTGAGATGGCTCAGCGGCTTAAGCGCCTGCCTGGCAAGCGCGAGGGCCCGAGTTCGACTCCCGAAACCCACATACGAAAAAAGGGCCAGTGATATCGCTCAGCGGCACGGGCGCCTGCTGGCGCGCGAGGTCCTGAGGTCGACCCCCGGTACCCACAAAAAAAAAAATAAATAAATAAATAAATAAATAGTACTGAATGAAAATGAAAATATAACATATCAAAATATGTGAGATTCAGCTAAAACAGTGCTGACAGGAAAATCTATAGCATTAAATATTTACAGTAGAAATAAGAGATGTCTCAAATCAATAATGTGTTATTACATCAAGACTCTAGAAAAAGAGCAAAATAAACCCAAAACAAGCAGAAGGAAAGAAATAAATAGCAAAATTAATGACACTTAAAATTTAAAAGCCAACAGAGAAAAACAACTAAATAAAAAAGCTTATCCAAAAAATGAATATTCATTAACCTCCATTTAAGAAGACTCACAAAAATATTTTAAAAATACAAGTCACCAATATCGAGAATGAATTAGGGCATATCAGTACTACAACAGACCCTTCTTTCGGTGTTGGAAGAATTCCTGTTCAATCCCAGGGAGGAGTGAGCCTACCTGGATTGTCTTCTGGGCTAAACTCGCGGTCAGGACAGTGTAGGAAAGTCATTAAAAGCATAATAAAAAATATAAACTTTATAGTAAAAAATTCAACAATTTAGAAGAAATGGACGGTTCCTCAAAGACTACTCAATCAAAATGAAATTGATAATCTGAATAGTCCTATAAACATTAAAGATATTGAATTTATAATATAAAAGCTGTGAAAAGAATCACCAGGCCTAATGACTTCACTGGAGTATTTTATCATACATTTAAGGACAAGTTAACACCAATAATATATATACACTGATCTCTCCCAGAAAATAGAAGAGGGAATATTTCCCAGCTCGTTTTATGAGGCCAATATTACCTTTTCACTTATATTCACACTAAAACTCATACATGAATGTTCATATCAGCTTTATTAATTATAGCATAAAATTGGAATCAGTCCATAGTCTCTCAAATGGTTCAGCAAAAAAAAAAAACTCAGGTGAACGGTTCAGCAAAAAACACTACTCAGCAATGTAAAGAAATGAACAATTGATATATGCAACCTGGATGAATCCTAAGAAAATTACATTGAATAAAAAAAGTCAACCCCCAAAAATTATACACTGTATTGAACGATACCATTTATATAACATTACTGAAATGACAAAAGTATAGAAATAGAAAACAGATTAGCAGTTGCTGGGTGCTAGAAGAACAAATGATTGGAAGGAAGTGGGTATGGCGATTTTAGAGTAACAGGAGAAATTATTTTAGTGGTAGAACTGTTCTGCATCTTATCTACAGTAATACACAAACCTATACAAATGACAAAATTAAAGAGAACTAAATACACATACAAATGAGTACAAGAAAATCTGAAAAAATTTGATAAGATTGGCAGACTATATCACAGTTAATATTTTGTGATAGTATACTACAGTTCTGCACGGTGTTACCATTGGTGAAAATGGGGGAAAGATACATAGGATCTATTCTTTCTTTCTTTCTTTCTTTCTTTCTTTCTTTCTTTCTTTCTTTCTTTCTTTCTTTCTTTCTTTCTTTCTTCCTTCCTTCCTTCCTTCCTTCCTTCCTTCCTTCCTTCCTTCCTTCCTTCCTTTCTTTCTTTTTTTTTTTTTGTGGGTACCGGGGGTTGACCTCAGGACCTCGCGTGCCAGCAGGCACCCGTGCCGCTGAGCGATATCACCGGCCCTTTTTTCATATGTGGGTTCTGGGAGTCGAACTCGGGCCCTCGCGCTTGCCAGGCAGGCGCTTATGCCACTGAGCCATCTCACCGGCCCCAACAAGTCTTATTATTTCTTTTTTATTTCTTATAACTACACATGATGTGTAAAAATTTCTGTTAAACAAAAACCAGTAACTGCTACGTAAGCTCACTCCCTTACAAACAGGTGAGGAGGGGAGAGAGACTTGGGCCTATTTCACCTACAACATTAGAGACAGTTTACATTAAGAAGGGGGGGGTGGCAAAAATATGAATTCTAATGTAACAGTCCAGCATCAAAGTTACCAAAGGAAAAAGAAAAAACGTTACTAAATCATGTATCAGGCAACCAATAAGGAAAGTCAAATCCAAACAGATTTTTTTTAAAGTCAAAGTACTGGGCCGGTGATATAGCTCAGCAGCATAAGTGCCTGCCTGGCAAGCGTGAGGTCCTGAGTTCGATCCCTGGTACCCGCATAAAAAAAAAAGTCAAAGTACTTATGGATATTAGAATATAAACAAAATAATAAAACAAAGTAGACCAGAAGGGCCGGTGAGATAGCTCAGCAGTGTAAGCGCCTGCCTGGCAAGCACGAGGTCCTGAGTTCAACTCCCGGTACCCACATAAAGGAAAAAAAAAAAAAGGGCCAGTGATATCACTCAGCGGCATAAGCACCTGCTTGCAAGTGCAAGGTCCTGAGTTCGACTCCCCATACCCACAAAAAAAAAAAAAAGTAGACCAGAAATAAGTCTCAAATTAAATACTCAAGGAATTACAAAGGCAAAAAGTTCCTAACACCTAGTTTATTACATTTACATCCAAATACTATCTATTTCTAAGAGCTTTCCTAAAATAATGAGAATATTTTGTGGTATCCCTCTTCCCCTCTGGAACCTTCCCAAGTACTGGAAATTGAACACAGGGAGCACTCAGGTATTTTTCGAGTTTGATTTGTTTTGTTTTGTTTTTTAAGTTACACAAGCTAGAGATTAGAGCATGCACTGTGGAGTCCAGCTTGGCATCCTTCTTTCAAAGGAATATAGTTCCTTGTTTTAAAATTGGGTACTGTACTTTCTAAAGGCTGCAGATAAAATGAAAAATCATTTGTCTGAAGGACAACTGGCTATAATTTTTTCCCACTCTGGGTTGTTTTTTCTCTCTGTTGGTGATTTCTTTTGTTGTGCAAAAGCTTTTTAATAAGGTGAGATCATATAAAGAATTGAAAAAAAATCAGGCCCCCAAACTTCAAAGACACAACCCAAAAATGGGCATCTGAGATGAATATACACTTCTCAGATGAAGAAATACAAATGGCAAATAAATATATGAAAAAATGTTCAATATCTTTGGTCATTCAAGAGATGCAAATTAAAACAACACTGAGACTTCATCTCACTCCAGAAAGAATGGCTATGATCAAGAAATCAACCAATAACAAATGCTGGCAGAGCTGTGGGGAAAAAGGAACCCTACTCCACTGTTGGTGGGAGTGTAGACTGGTGCAACCACTGTGGAAATCAGTGTGGAGATTTCTTAAAAAACTAGGATTAGAGGTCCCATTCAACCCAGCTATTCCCCTTCTGTGTATCTTCCCAGAAGAATTAAAAACATCATACCACAGCGATATATATGCACCCATGTTTATAGCAGCACAATTTGTAACAGCTAGATCTTGGAAACAACCCAAATGCCCATCAACTGAGGAATGGATAAAAAAGGTACTTTTTTTTATATAATGGAATACTACTCAGCCATAAAGAAGGATAAACTGGAGACTTTTATAGGTAAATGGATGCAACTCAAGACCATACTCATAAGTGAAATAAATCAGACCCACATGAGTAAACATCGTATTGTTTCACTAGTGTGAGAAACTGAACAAGTAAATAAGATCCAAAATGTACAACAGGTATTGTGAACAGGGAAGAAACTATTCAAAAGAAAAGAAAAAGTGTGTAGGAGAAAGGGGAAGGGAAGGAAGGGAAAAGGAAAAAGATTATATATATATATATATATATATATATATATATATATATATATATGCTGGTTAAGTTAGTTATACATCTAGTTTCTCTTAGTTCATTGAAAAGAAAAGTGTGCGCTAATTTTTTTGGACAATATTTCATGCCTATATCGTGTACTCTGAACAACTACTATGAATAGAACAATATGCAATGTATTAATTACTGTTACTCTCCTACTAGCCTGTTTTGAAACTGTTTTATCATTAGTTTTACTTTTTTCTGTTCAAAATTTTTTAAAAAATGAAAAGTCAAGTTTATTAAGACATTAATACAGTAGTAAGGCCCAAGCACATGATAGGAGCCTGACACATAATATTTATTAAAGGACAGAAGGGAAGAAGGGAATAATTCATGAATAAAATAATAAAATTTAAAGAACCCTCATCTCATAGAAAGGCAGTCACAAAAATTTTGCACACAGCCTCAGAGAGTTCCTGAAGCTCCTAAAGCCCAGATTTTATAAAATCTTAGTTTAGATTCTCTATTTTGAGGAGCATACTCAAGTGAATAAGACCATTTGCCTCTTTAGGGGATTAGATTAAAAACAACTTCTCAAAGTCCTCTCTAATGATACTATTTAATGATTTACACTTGGTCAGATGGGTGGCACTACCTCTTTCACTGTCAAATGTAATGGCACAGAATTTTTAACTGAACATTTGGTTTATCTAACAGTACCCTTAAGCATATGTACCGTCTGTGACAAGTTTGAAATACATAAAAGGAGGAAACTAAAGAAACCATGGAGATTTTCTGTGTATTGTTAGTAAAGTCATACATGTGTAGACTATAGGAGGCACAGTAGCCCCTAGGAAGAAAAAAAGGTAAATGCTATAATGTACTATGCGAGACTGGTTAGAAAGAATGCTCAATTTAGCTGTTTCACCAAAAAATATTTCTCAGTGCAAACACAGCCATCTCAAAAAAAAAGTTTTAACCTATAAGATCAATAAAAATGTATAGAATAAACAAAATTGTTACATCATACATTATGAAATGACTAAAACTACAAGAACTTTTTCAGGCCTCCCCTGCAGTCTCAACTGATACTACTCCCTGGTGGACAGAGCTCTGACTTGGGTTCCCTGAGACGCAGTACGTACTGGCTTTTGAGTATTACTTGAAAGTGAACTACTATTAAGGACTATAGCTCTCCATCGAAACCATTGAAATTGGCTGAAATTGGTTGGCTATGAACAAAACCATAAAATATTCAAGAGAGATAAACATTCTTCACTTAGTTTTTACAACAGCCTACTACATTACAAAAATTTTTTTCTCCTACTATAACCTTAGAAATTACAAATGCCATCCATTCTTGTTCAAAAAAAAAAAATCTTTTTTTGGATTTTTTTTAACCTAAATAAAAGAGTTTGAGTCATTAAGAATACTATATGTGAAAAATATCCAGACAAGGTAGTGAATGCCTATAATACCAGCACTCTGAAGGCTGAGGCAAGAGGCCTGCTGTGAGTTTGACACCATTCTGGGCTACATAGTGAGTCCAAGGCCAGCCTGAACTACATAGCAAGACCCTGTCTCAAAAAAAGTGAAAATATATTTAACCCACAAGAACTTTACCAAATAGAAGTGAGTCACTGACTTAAGTAAACTATTAAATCTACAGCTCTTTTTGTATCTCTCTTTGCTGCAGTATTGAAGAAGGGACAACAAAGCAATTAATAAAGTCAGAACTGAATTCCCTAAGACAGGGATTAGTTTTCATATTCAACTGCTAATAGTACTAGGCTGCGCATAAAGAATCCCTAGAACTCAAGATTGGCAAGGGTCCTCATCTAGACCCAGCCAAGGCTTAGACACCATCCACAAGAATACCAATAAAAGGTCTTTCATCCTCTGTTTAACACTGCCAGTGTCTGGGACATGTTGCTGCTTTCTGAGACTGCCCACTCCATCCTCACAGTTCTGACTGTTGGAAAGTTTTCTCTTAAAGCGAGTACAAATCTGTCTCTCTGTAATTTCCACCCACTGGTTCTAATTCTATCCCTTAGGACCACACAGAAAAATCTAATCTTTCTTCCATATTCAATCTTCCATATGTCAGCCTTGCCTCAAATATTTGAAGATAGTTATCAAATATCTCATGATCATTATGGTAGGCTGAAAAACAGCCCCCTGCAGATGTTCATGCCCTAACCCCCGAACCTGTGACTATATCATCTTACACAGCCAAAGGGACTTTGCAGATCTGATGAAGGATCTTGAGGTGGGGAATTACCCTTACAGGCCACATAATCCTGTAATAGGGAAGTAGGAGAGTGAGAGTGAGAGTGAGAGAAAGAGATGTTACAATGGATGCAGAGAATAGAGTGTGCGGCTTTAAGTTGGAGGACCATGAACCAAGGAATACAGTCAGCCCTAGAAGCTTTTAAAAAGCAAGAAAATGGATTCTTGCCTTGAGCCTCCAAAATGAATGCTGCGCTGGAAACCCTTTTATACTTCTTACCTCAAAAACTGGGAGATAATTAATCCTTTACATTACTAAATTTGTGGCAACTTGTTACAGCAGCAATAGGAAACTAATACGATCATTTTCTTTCCATTCCCTTTCTTCAACCACTCTTCAAAGACAGTTTGAAGTCTTCCTTTTAGGATATTCATAATCTCTCTTTTGTCTACAACCCCATGCTTTCCACCCCCTTCTAGGCTTGCATCTTATCCCCAAATCCAAAGTACGTAAAGTCTTAGACTCTCCAACAATAACATCTAAAGCCCTATCCATTTGGTCCACTTACCCTTACTAAGCACATTCTCAGAGCAATTGCTCAATAAATATTAATTTGAAAGGTAACAACTGTTCAGAACTCCAAACAATTCTGATCTTCTAAAAGATAAAAAAGGTCTTATTCCTCCACTCCTTCCAAACTAAGTAATAATAACATAATTTAACCTTTAGGGGCCTCAAGTTAGTATCACCTATAAGGACTGAAGAGTACAGAATGCAGATTAGATAGATAACTTCTCAGTGGCAATTATAACTTTTTTAATAAAACCACCATGTAATTGAAAAGTTATCTGTTATATATATATGATTTAAGTTTTCTAAAAATAGGCTTCTTAAACTCTTTTATTTTTAATTATCATATGACTTAAAGAATTTATTACAAAAATCAGTTAAAGTATGACATTAGTTAAGCCAAATGTTTTCACAAAATATTTCAATGGTTATATAATAGCTTTATCTGCCAACATTAATTTCTCCCAACAAAACAATGATACAGCAAAAAAAGTTTGACAAATGCAATTCACTTTAAATCTTAAACTTTTAATACCTCTGTTCCTAGATGTTAAGCTTTAGTGCATTGATCAGTATACTTCAGAATTTTATTAGATATAAAATGATTTATTATAATACTCTTTCATTAAGCTTTTCTGCATAAGTGCAAGCAGGCCTCTAAATAGTCTAATTAAATATACAGCTATTGGGGGTCACTGAGCACAAACACTAATGGGAAATGCAAGTGTCTGTAGCACATAATCCCAACTTTAACTTGCTTTCAACCACATACCAGAGATTTCATATGTATAAATAAAAAGAGGAATAATACAAGGCAACATTACAAATGGGTATCATAGACAGTTAAGTCCAAAAGAGATGAAAAGAGACAGTGCTCTATAAAATGGAATGGTCAAAGAAGCTGAAGGTAAGACCTGACTTAGATAAGACAGAAAAATATGGAAAAGAAAAGCACACTGAATGAGTGAAATAGCATAAGCATAAAAGACATGTTCAGAGAAGGGTAGGCAACCAAATTAGACATTGTGGAGATTTTTTTTTTTTCCTGGCAGTACTGGGTGCTGAACCCAGGACCTTTGCACTGAGCTACATCCCCAGCCCCTTTTTAATTTTTTTTTTTTTTTTTAAGTAGGTTCTTGCTAAATTGCCCAGACTGGGCTTGAATTTGCAATCCTCTTGCCTCAGCCTCCCAAACATTGTAGAGAATTTTTTGTGGGTTCCGGGAGTCGAACTCGGGCCCTCGCTCTTGCCAGGCAGGCACTTACACCGCTGAGCCATCTCACCTGCCCGCATTGTGGAGAATTTTAAGTAGTGAAGTTGAAAAAGATAACAGGAAAAGTGGGTTAGCACAAATTATAGGGCCTAACACATGACTTATCACAATATATTATATGTGTCAGACATTCAAACTTTCAAAATAAATTACAAAGTTCTTGAATGCTATACAAGTAAGTTTACATTTTCTCTAATAAACTACAAGGAACCCCTGAGCTTTCTGAATAAGAGAACTTACATAAAACTGAATTAGTAATAGTTTAGAAGAGAAAAGGGAAAAACAAAAGATCAAAACCAAGGAACCCCAGGCTTGAGGTGGGAAAAGCCCAGACAAGAGAACAGATGAAAATGAAAATAAAATGAATAGATGGGGATATTAAAAAAAATATATATATATTAAAAAGAACAAAACTTGGTAATTGGTTTTTCTATTTTTCCGGAATGATTAAAAAGTCTGATGTTATTCCAAAGTATTTAAGAATGGATGACAAAAAAAATTCAGAAAATATTTACTATGTACATATTAAGAGGATAATTATGCCCAAAACAATGAGCTGCCCCAGTGAGGATTACAGAGAAAAACGATGCAAACAAGTACACAGTCATAGGGAATTCTTGTGTTCATATAACAATGCACAGATCATGTAAAGAAACTGATTTTAGAAAAGACATCAAATGAGAAAAGAATGAAAGAGTAGGAAACATAAACGTAAAAGCAAAGATATACATTAAATTCCTTTCTTAAACTACTCAATTAAAGTCCTGCCTGAAAGCTTAGTGAAACTGTCTCGAATAAGTTTTTTTAGATGAAAAGGGCACCAGAAAATTTTGTGGGTGACAGAAATAGACTTTTTTGATTACAATAGTATTTACATGACTCTAACATTTATCAAAACTGATAGAACTGTACAACTAAAATGGATCAAGTTTACTATATGTAAAGTACACCTCAATAAATCTGGCATAAAAAAAGATTGCCCATGATGCACAAATTATAAATTCAATGGTAATTAGTCAAAGGTAGTTCAATAGTTAATGTTATATTAAAAACAAATTATATGCCAATACTACCTACTTATAATAGTCTTTATAAATTTACTATTTATAATAGTCTATTTATAACCACTCACTCAGAAACATACACTTCCTTAATAAATTTTATTTTTTAATTTTTATTTAAATGGAACTCAGTATTTCATCCTAAATTCAAGAAGCAAGTCTTAATGCTCAGGCTCAAGGTCTAACTTGAAGTGCAAATTTTATATCCTGTCATCATTTTAACTGACTCTACTTAAAATCTGAATCATTTTTCTTTTAAAGCAAGCTCTCCTTCAGAATCTCTTTACTTCCAGAAGTACAAATAGCCAGTGAATATATGAAAGTGTGTGGTATCTACGACCATTAGAAAAATACAAATCAAAACAACACTTAGATTCCCTCTTACTCAGGAAAGAATGGCTATCATCAAGAACTTAAAAAACAAACATGCTGATGAGGTTGTGGGTTCATCACAGGTTCTACACTGTTACTGGGAATGTAACTAGTACAACCATTACAGAAATCACGTCCTCAGAAAACTAAAAAAGGGGATCCCATTTGACCCATTTTACCTCCTCTGAGTACCGTCTCAACATAGTTAAAGACATCCTATTACAGTGATACATGCATACCCATGTTTATAGTAGCACAACTCAGCTAAATCTTGGAAGAGCCTACATGCTCATCAACAGATGAGTGGATAAAGAAAATGTGGGATCCAGTACTACTCAGCCATAATGGATAAATTTAAATTATTTGTGGGAAACTGGGTACACTTTGAGACCACAATGCTAAGTGAAATAAATCAGGCACAGGTTAAATATCTCATGGCTTCTCATATATGAAAAACCCAAAGTATAAATAATTTAAAGAGCAAAATAAAAGACAGATGATAGGAAACAGGGAGACAGACTTTGTAGAGATGAAGAGAAGGAAAAAGGATCAAGATGTGATATGTATATGTACCAACTCCCCACTGTATTTATGTATCACAAATATATACTAATCTTTTAAGAAAGGGAAAAAATAATCTCCCTTCTTCTGTCATCCCCTTTATTTCAAGATGTTTTACCTTTAATATCCACTATCTCTTCCTCCCCACCGAAACTTATTCTACCTAGAAATGTGACTCTTACTTTAAAGATTTCCATGCTAGTCTCCACTCCCTCTAATCTGCCCTAAACATCAATGCCAGATGAATAATATCTTCTTTTACTAATTAGATGTATCTCTGCTCAAAAATATGTGCTTATGCTGACTTTAGGATCAAATACGAACATCCATAACTAGCTTTCAGAATCCTCCACAATCTGACTTTATCCTACATATATTCAACTTTGTCTAAACCAAAAGTAAGTAAGTAAATAAACTGACTTAAAAACCATAAAAGGGGATGATACTGGGAGAGAGGGTAACAGGTAATATGCTAAAAACTTTAAAGCTTGAAAAGAAGTATAAAGCCTATTCTGGGGTGAAGAACAGACCAATTTCATTGACATAGGAGAACACTGGAGGACAGGCTTGGTCCACATTTATAAGATTTGTGTACTAAATGAGGATTTTAGTAGGCAACAGGAGAAAGCATCATGTATCTCCTAATCAGGGGAATAATATACCAAAAGGGACATTCGAGGCCTGGACTACTGGAAGGATGTCATAGAGGAGTGAAATAAAAAATAAAGATAAAGGAAGGTAACAGCCATTGCAAATAACATAGGTGCAAAGTGATAGGAAACAAAGAGAAACTATTCATCCTCAGCTACTGCTGGTGTATACAATCCTCCCAATCAAACCAATCCGACAGTGTTAGGTGTCCCACCAGGGAAAAGTGGCTGGGGTAGGGGAGGATAGTTAAAATATCCACCCACAAATTTTTATTAATTTTACAATCTGAAAAGCAATGACATAGATAATTTTAAAGCACCCAAATTCCTTTAAATTTTAATGAACATTTATCAGAAAGACTGAATTATAATTGTGTATCTCATTACTTATGTTACTAAGAAGACTACTGGTAAAGCATTTGGAAGAAAGCTACCAAAATATTTGGGGAAAAGGATCTGGGATTATAAACTGCTCTTGTTTCTGAAAAGGAAGATTTGCCTTAGACGTTCACTATTTTAGGCAAATAACACATTTACAAATATTGTGAAATTTATAATAATGTCATCTCATTAAGAAAATCATAACAAATTTCATGTAACAACTGGAATTAGTGTTAGAAGTATAAAACTCTAAATTTTTAATTATAGCATCTAGTAGTGTCTTACATGTGTCATTTTTAAATTTGCTTTATTAAGATGTTAATTTGGATTGAGGTAAATTATTTCATATAACTTTTTTACTATTACTAAATGGAAAATACAGCTTATTTTTAAACAGTATTAAATAAAAATTCAACATTCTTTAAAATTTTTGACCCAATTCAAAGAGAAAATCAATTCCCTTCAAAGAATCAACTTTTGTTTAATTTCTTAAAAATGTATTATTTACTTCAGCAGTTATTCAAGAATCACGATGACTTAAGATTCCAGAGACTTGATGGATAGAATGAACTATCTAGGAAGTAATCTGTGGCAGTAATTTCCAATATATCAGAACCCACATGTCTATACCCATTAGCCTTCTGACAAAAGACACAAAGAGATGCCTAATGATACTATCAGCGGTAGAAAACACATTATGCTAAAGGACAGTGATTTTAAAATAAGGCATTTTTTGTATACTAAGATGGAGGATTATGTACATGCCAATTAAAAAACCTACTGTTTTCCATTTAGTTAAAGTTCATGTGTCCAAACACCTCAGCTTTAATGTTGAAATACTGACACTCAACAAGCAGATTAAGTTGCTGAGAATAAATAATACACTGGTGTTTTATATTTTTCAAGTTCATGTCTTTACTATGTTAACTTACTGGTAGCTTAACCACGTTTTGGTACTGGCTTTGGTTTTTAATTTACTTACTGATTCAAACTTTTTAAAATAGAAATATCAACAGTTCTAGTTGTAAAGTCAAGATTACTTCTGCTGGGAGATGAGGAGTTAAAGTACAGAGATCCAACTGGTGAAGATTTCTACACTTAAAAAGACCATATCCTGGGCGGGTGAGATGGCTCAGTGGCACAAGTGCCTGCCTTGGCAAGCGCGAGGTCCTGAGTTTGACTCCTGGTACCCACATAGAGGAAAAA
This sequence comes from Erethizon dorsatum, assembly GCA_028451465.1. Classification (NCBI taxonomy): domain Eukaryota; kingdom Metazoa; phylum Chordata; class Mammalia; order Rodentia; family Erethizontidae; genus Erethizon; species Erethizon dorsatum. Next base: position 82,325,276 of record CM051829.1, read on the forward strand.
AAGGGGCTGGTGATATCGCTCAGCGGCACAAGTGCCTGCTGCCAGGCGCAAGGTCCTGAGTTCGACTCCTGGTATCCACATTAAAAAAAAAAAAAAAAAAAAGACCATATCTTATGTTGATCAGAACAGTTACTCACACAAAATATTTTAGTTGTAGAAAAAAAGCACATGCAATCACCAATGGGTACCAGGCATACTCACTGAGCCATTTAACTGCTGAGGCAAGGTTAAAACCTGGAATATCATGCTCATTCATCAACATGACAATTCTTGCTATGAAGTGAAGACCAAAGATTTCCTGTTTAGTTAACAATTTAGAAAATAACCCAAAATAACAGATGGTTTTTGAAACCACAAGAGGAAATAATCTCCTTTTGGCTAAAAGATCTGATTATTATCTATAAAAGAAAATAAAGCCCCAAAGATATCGAGGCAGTATTATATGGTGGTATAAGCACCAAAGCCACAAAGACACAATGTAACAGTTATTGGGATTCCCCCCAAAATTCATATTTTTGACCATATAATCATATGTATAGGAATTTCATAGCCAAATAATATAAAATAGTAAAAGAAAAAAAAGTACTTAATATGATTGCTTCTTGTTGGTAAATGATTAGCAGTAATTTCTGTCCTGATTCTTTATAGTCTATGGAACACTGGAAAATAGAATTGTTGCAGGACTGGAATTCAAAGTTAGGACCAATAAACACAATCTAGATGCTAGATTTCCGTGTAATATGAGAACCTTTCCAACCCTCCAAAAGAATTATCACTCAGAAAAGATAAAGCTCAGATTTCAGTCCTTACAAAGAATCTCAAAATACAGGACATTCTTCAATTAATTTATTTTGAAGAACAAAATACAGTACTGTCACTGAAAAGAATCTGGTAAGAAGACAGAAAAGTTACACAGATGGAGAAAGGTAACCCAAGAAAGTGGAGATGTCTGAAGAAATGTGATAAAAGAGGAGGCTAGGGACCATGGAGCTTTTTGTACTTTCCAGAGCCAGTTACATGAGGCAGAATGTAATACTGTGACGTGAAGTTCTCAGAGCATCATTTGAAATTCTATTGAGTCACTAGGGGGTTAAGAGGGAAATATCCCCAAGCAGGTTTAGCAGTGATAATTCCTCACTTTGGTACTGAATAGTTAATCAGATAACTTTCCTGAAGCCTATCTACCTTGTAATGGGAAAACGCCAAGTGGTAAGAACTGCCAATAAGGGAGAGGGTGCTGAAACTAGACAGCCAGGAGACAGTACGCAGACAGAGAAAAATAATACCAAGAAGTAAAACTAAGGAAGCGACAGAAGAGGAGAAAAAAATGGGAACCAAATACTAATTTTACTCTACAGTACAATCTTATTTAAGTCAAGCCCTAAGTCCTACCTCTCCTTAAGTGTCAATGATGCAGTCATTTAAGTTTTATCCCAGACATCCTACCTGATTCTGACCAAACTGGTACTAATTCTAACCAAACTAGCCAGCCTCCCAAACATAAGCGCAAAAGCTTCCAGAATATTTCAGAGAGATAAATCAATGAGGAAAAAAAAAAAAAACCTCACATTTGATAATATTATGCTTTATAAATCTCTATACGCATTCCATTTATAGATAACAATGTCACATTTCTCTCCCTTACTGCACTCTGCTTCCAAAGCTTAAGAAAGAAAGAAAGAAAGAAAGAAAGAAAGAAAGAAAGAAAGAAAGAAAGAAAGAAAGAAAGAAAGAAAAGAAAGAAAGAGAAAAGAAAGAAAGAAAGAAAGAAAGAAAGAAAGAAAGAAAGAAAGAAAGAAAGAAAGAAAGAAAGAAAGAAAGAAAGAAAAGCAAGAAAGGAAAGAAAGAAAGAAAGAAAAGGGGAGGGAAAATGAGAGGGGAAAGAAAAGTATAAGTAACTTTGTTTTAATCACTTGAGTAAAGCCATCTTGTATTTGTGTTAGGATTTTAAAACAGGTTTCAAGAAATCAATTCCAAGTAAGTTCAAATGGACATCTATTTTGGTCTCCTCCCCCTCTATACTTTTTCTAACACTTAGCTAACAAGGAAATTCTAATCATTTCTCTTTTTCCCATCAAATTTGAGAGAATAAACTCTAAAAATTTTTTTTAAACTTTTTTTTTTTTGTTTTGGTCCATGTGTATTATTCTTGAGCCTTTCCACCAATGTGAAGCTCTTCTTCAAAGGCACAGAACTGCCTTCCAGCCTAGAAAGTATTGATAAATGAAGATTTGATTACTATTTTTTACCTACTGGGTAGTCTTTAATGACTGGGCTAAACAACTACAGTATAGAATCATTTAAGTATCTTGGGATTGCAAACTATAAAATAAAATTTTAATAGGTTAATCCTAGAAAAATCTCTGAAGGAAGTAAATTTAGGACTGGATTTTGAAAGTAGTATAAAAAATACTTTGACTGTAACAAAGAATCCATATTGGATACTAATGAGAAATGAGTTTAGGAAGATGATTTGAAAGAATTGTTAGAGGATATTAAATGCTAGAACAGAGAATAACCACAGCAACAAAGAACACAAAGCTCTATTGGATTAATTTCCTCAAAAATCCAAATTCTCAGAAGCCAGTATAAATGTTTATTTTATAAGAAAACATAATATCAACAAAAGACAATTAGTTTGACTAAAAAAGTCTCGAATTTTTGTACCAACTTAAATCAATGTTAAGGTTTCATACTGAAAACCTAGCCAGTTAACTACACCAAATAGAAACAAAAACTTCATATTTTCACTCTTTAGAAAATAAGGTCACACAAAATGAATGAAAAATCTGTTTGCCCTTTACACTGGAGATTGATTCAATTCTGCAGCCTATGATGTACGCATATAATTTTACCACCACTGCGGAAGTTTTGCCTAGATTAAATTAGCTTCTCTACCTTTTTGCACTCTTGCCTTATTATGTTTTTAAACAAACAACAGCAAAAAATGAAGATATATTTTAGAAAATCAAAACAGAATCCAAAGGCTAAATTCCTTGAAAGTATGAAAACCATTCTCTTTTGTATCTCTAGGCCTTGCATGAGGCTTAGTGCATAGTAGGTATGCAAGGAACATTTACTACTGAATTGCAAAGACCTTGTGAGAGAGGATTAAAGCTTGAAAGAATCTCAAACTACTTTCCTGGACCTCATAATTGAAATGTCCTCAATTCTACATTATAAAGTATTTTACAACAAGTCCTAAATGCCACGCTAATTCTGTAACATAATCAAATGCAACAGGAGTACTACAACCTCTGCGTATTTGTCTTTGAAATTTAGATCCAAGGATTTTAGCCATAAACCAGCTGATAACCAAATTTCCCCAGTTTCCAAAATTTGACTTTTATTCTTAATTATAAGTTAAACATATAAACAAATTAGAGTCCTAGACTAATGATAAACTGCATGTTGATTCTAGATCAAACAATAACTACTAGGTACATGATCAAGAGCACAATTATCACCAAACCTTAGTCTTCTCATCTGTAAAATGAGAATTAAAACAAAAAAACAGGTATCTAAACCTTCCCCGAGAAAATGCATTAATATAAGAATTTACTTCAAAATAGATAAGATAAATTAATGGATAAATAAAAGGAGAAGCCAAGTAAAATTAAAAGAAAAACTGGTCACTCTACCTTTCAGTCTTTCCTCTTCCTAGAAATGGTACTACCACCCAACCATAAGCACAAAGTAAAAATCCAGACATTATCCTGAAGTCCTCTCCTTTCCTTATCTGCAACCAATCAGTGAGACCTGTTCCTCTTTCAAAACATATTTCAAATCTATCCACTTCATTTCACTGCCACTGTTCTATACAGTAGTAATCCAAGCCATCATTCATTTGACTTACGAAAAGTCTCCCTTCTTCCACTCTTGAGTCACTTCCAAATCACAAAGACTTTTTGAAATGTGTACCTGACAATCACTCTCCAGCGTTATACTTCTGGTGGCATTAAGAATAAATAAGGGCCAGTAAGATAGCTCAGCGACATAAGCGCCTGCCTGGCAAGCGCGAGGTCCTGAGTTCGACTCCCAGTACCCACATATGAAAAAAGGGCCGGTGATATCGCTCAGCGGCACGGGCACCTGCTGGTGTGCGAGGTCCTGAGGTCGACCCCGGTACCCACAAAAAAAATAAAATAAAATAAAATAAAATAAAATAAAATAAAATAAAATAAAATAAAATAAAAAATAAAAGAATAAATAAGATCCAAACCCCTTACTGTGGCTTAGAGACTCCTACTGGCCATCTAAACTTTCATATCCTTATTTACTAGGTGTCAGCCACACTGGCCTTTCTGTTCCTTTAACATAATAGGTTCTTACACTGAGGACTTTGTATTTTACAATTCCCTCTGCCTAGAAAATTACACAAGAATTCTTTCTTCTAGTCATTCAATTCAGTTTACATGTCCTCTTCTCTGGAAGACCTTCCTTGACCACCCATCTAAACAACTCCACATAAAATATGTTGATGAAATTCTTAGCTACATTGCAACATTTTAGCAGTCAAACCACAACAATCAATTTTTACTCTTTCATTTAGTAAGAAATTATCCTGAGAGTTATCTACTGGCTTTTCAAAGATCCACTTCCAATAATGTCTTTTTTTTTTAAAGATGACTTTTAAAAAGAGGTTTGATTTACTAAATACAGTCCAGTTTGAACCTTTTGAATAAGGGTACCAAGTAAAAAATAACAAATCATCTATTTGAGATCAGGCTTCTATAGTATCTCTATATCCAGAAACTGAAAAAACAAATACATTCATGTTCTGGGGTAAAAGAAACTCCTGAATATCTAAGCCAGGACAAAACCTAACAGAAAAGCGAATACCACCATAGCTTCATACCTAACCCCAAAGACTGGACAATCCCCAATGGAGAAGTCAAGGAGCACTGCAATTGGCTGGCAAGATCTATAAAAAGTCAGTTTTTAGTGTGGAAATCAGAGAGGTGTGGGAGAGACAATGAGAATAAAGAGAAAACAAAACTGGAAGATGAGCAGAGAGACAGAGAGGGAGGGAGGGAGAGGGAGGGAAAAAGAGAGAAAGAGAAAGAGAGAGAAAGAAAGAGAGAGAGAGAGAGGCTGATCAAAGGCAGGAGAGTTGAGGCTGTGACCTACAGCCAGATCTGCAGTCTGCATGTTAAATGTTCCTAAAACTACAGGCAGGTGCTATAATAGTAGAAAGACATATCTCCCACATCCAACTAGCCTCTGAGGCTTAGGGCACTTGTACAATAAAAAGATACTCTATGTACAAGCAACTTTACAATAGTCTATATTGTTTATGGATGAAAAAAATCATAGAATAAAAAATTATTTATAAGAGGCATCCCTCAACAGAAACTTCGATCTTACTCTTCTTATTCAATCTTTAGCTTATTCTTTTCCATTGTTAGCTTCATCTATATTCCTATACCAAACTGTATAACATACTTCCTCCTTTTTGTGAGAGGAAGGCACACAATCATAAATAAATACACAAAATAAAATTCCAAGTGTTCAATTAAAGTTGGTAACCCAGAAATTCACAATTTCATACAACTCCAAGAATAAAAAATAAAATAAGACTGAATCTCTTGAAGACTAGAGCTGTAGGGTGTTTTTACAATGACTTTGAACCTAGGGACAAGGAGTCTATGGCCCTTCCCTCTAGCTCTCTACTACTAACACCACTCGGGTGCACATCATGCATCAGCTCTTTCTGCTTACAGTTTCTTCTCCCATAATTTTAGTTTGCACACAATTTATCATGGTCTTCTCAACCTCAACTCTCTCCCCACCCCCACAATCAGTGGTGAGTTCTGTAAATGCTAAGGACTCCCATAGCCAATTGTGTCAACACAGCTGGGAAGATAAATGCAGTAGCAAATCATTATACAGAATTCTATCACATAGAATTATATCACAAAGATATAATAGGTAAAAAGAAACTCAAAAGCATAGATAATAGTAAACTAGGAAATAATGTCCAGTATTTCTTAAGTTTGGCCTTATTTAATTATAATTTTATACAACTTAATTCTTAATAATGGCTGTGCTTGACAACTGATTTGCAAAATGCCTTAATTTTTTTTTTTTTTTGTAAGAGAGACAAACCTGGCTGGGGATGTGGCTCAGTGGTAGAGTACTTACCTAGCATGGGTAAGACTCTGGATCAATCCTCAGTACTATAAACAAGAAAAATCTTTTTAAAAACTTAAAGTTAAAATTGAAAAGAAAAAGCTGGGCTGGGGATATATAGCTCAGTGGAAGAGTGCATGTTTAGTAAGCACAAGGCCCTGGGTTCAATAGTCAGCACTGCCAAAGGAGTGGTGGGCAGAAAAACCACTTATTTCGTTAAGTTTTGTTCAGAATAACTATTTGGTGTATTTGAGCTTTTTATATTTATACTATTATTGTTGATTGACAAGTTATAATGCATACACTTAGGGTATAACGTGATTTTTGATATATGTAAACAGTATGGAATGATTAAATCAAGTTCATTAGCACACCCATCACCTTGCTTCTCTATCATTATTTATGGTGAAACTTTTAAAATTTACTGTGATTTTGAAATATGCAACACATTATTATTGACTATAGTCACCCTGCTGTGCAATAGATCTCAAAATCTATTCCCATCCATCTGAAATTCTGTACTCTTTGATCAATTCCTGAACACTGAAAAATGGTCTTGTAAAAGAACAGGCAACTCATGTTTCACTGCAAAACCTCTCAGCTGAAGCTCCTACCCTTAATCGGAAATTCTTTCCTTTTTGTCTTAGTTCGAATCACCAGAGAAGATTTGTATTGGTACCCTCTCATCTAAGTTAAGCCACAGAAATCACAGGTTGCCAATCAGCCTACAAACTGGTTGCTTTGATTGAGGTCCTCTCCCTGCCCTGGGTGCCTGCAGCTTGCAGGGAGGTTGAGATCCAGTGACAAAACATAGATGGCTCAGCAGCAGATACGGCAGGCAGTTCCAATACAAACTAACCTACTACAAAGGTCACTGCAGATGTTAAAAATCCACTAGTTCAGGGGCCAGGGATATAGCTCAGCGACAGAGCGCCTGCCTGGCAAGTGTGAGGTCGTGAGTTTGATTCCCGGGACCAAAAAAAAAGAAAAAAAGAAAAATCTACTAGTTCAACGATCATTCCAACTAGAGTCCATTTCAAAAAGAAAAGGTCTCAGAAACGACAATATGTTACCAAGAATAGGGTAAGCTGTGATTATATTTGCTTACGAAGATAAGTGTGAGAAAGATCAGCTAGCACTCTGCATCCACCTCCTTATGGTATGCCTTCTTGAAATGCAGAAGCTGGGAAACTAAAAAGTCTTTTTCAGACCCCTTCATAGCTAGTACTCTGGTGTAAATTTGATTCTACTACAAGATGCTGGAAACAAGATACAGAAGGCAAAAGCGAAGCCGAGTCCCACTGGCCTACAGCTTTCAGCCATTCTCAGTTGTAAACAAGGTCACAGATAAGTCTCTAATATCCAGCTCAGAACTAAAACAAAAAAGAATTTCCACTTGAGGCAGGCGCTCCAGCTGAGAGGTCTTGCAGTGATTCACCAGAGTTAGCTACGCTCTTGCAGGAACAGTTATCAAATGTTTAGGAATTCTGCAAGTCAGCTGTCAAATACAACCATCATTAAGTTGTATAAAATTATAATTAAATAAAGTATATTTTTAAAAGGTCATAAATACTCAAAATTAATCATTTTCCAATTATTTTACTGGCAGTGGCAGAGGCAGCATTGGCCAGATTCAGCATCCCAGCAGCTGGTCACTAGTTCACAAGCATCAGAAGTTGTTAGCAGTGGCCAGATGCCACATTCCACTTTAAGCAGCTAAAACAGCAACAGCAGTGCTGTTGTGAGCCCCTTGATCACAGTTATAGTGGCATTTTCTTGCCACCATTTCACAGGTAACCTCCTAACTGCCACTTTCCTGACTGTGACAGAGGTGGCAGCACCCATGGTGGGTTGTTCCAAAGTATCCTAGAAATCATTCTCAGTCCTCTAGCCCTTTCAAAGAGTCCCAACACAACTAATTTCCCACATCATATCCCTTTGTTTCCCGTACAAACCCTGACTGATACTGCAAAGGAATTTATGACAGAACGATTGTAAAAAGATTTTTTTATGTCTACATTCATGCTGTTCTTTCACATACAAAGAGCATAAGCAAGCCTCTATCATTCCCGCTGTCTTATCTGATAGTCTCCCAAGAAGTGCCATCTCTGTCCCCTATCTTCAGCTTTGCCTCATCTTGGTGAGTGCTCTGTCCTCTGCAGTGACCAGCTCCACATGGCTGAGATATCTGCAGTCCTGCAGCCAACAAGAAGCGCTTCCTTTCAGTTACGTCAGCCCTCCTTACGGCCAAGTAAGCTTTGAGGACCCTGAGCCCAAAGTGCCCTTTACAGTTCATCTACCACATACCTGAGTCCCCTGGACCTGAAACTTAACTTCCCCTATTTCATCTCTTAGTCAGAAGGAGAAAATAAAAGTACAGTTGACTCTGACTCAGACTTGTAGTATCACCCCACAGAGGGGAGGCAAGAGATGACATTAGAGGTCTACCACACAGCAGTGACTATTCAGAAGGATTTTTACTGAAAGCATTGTGAAGAATTTCTTTGATCAGAAAAATATTTTCTCAAAGTTAAAACAAACACGAACAAATACTTAAATATTCAGCTGTTACACCAGCTAATGGTTTTTATGACTGTTTAAATCTTAACCATAAACTATAACATTAAGAAGGCTAAAAATGCTCTGAAAATTTATGGCATATAATGATTAAAATTCTTTCTTGTGTTCCAACTTCTGGGTTACCACTGCCTCTAACCACACCCAAACATGCTGATGGCCTAACAAACTAAGTCTAGCACACTACACTTAACTCCAAAAGAATGCAGATTTCATAAAGAGACAGAATATGTTTAGGAGTTTGTTTCACCAACTTTCTACACAAATCCTCATACCAGAAAACAAAATAATGAAAGGTACCATAGAACCGGGGTTCTAATGCATGCTCTGCCAGTTCATGCTCTGATTCCTGCCATTGCTAAGCCTCAATTTCTTTATCTATAAGGTAAGTGTATTAAACAAATTGCTATGGTTCCTTCTAGTTGAGTGACTGACTTTAAGCTCAAATAGAAAACACAACAGCACAAACACTTTAAGAATAAGAGGCAGCAACACTCTACAACCTGCTTTAACTGCCTCTTCAAAGGATCCATCTTAGTGTACAGTACTTGAAGCTGGTAAGAAGAGAGGTCTGCTTGAAGACAATGAGTTATTCTTCTATCTAGCATGGCCAATTTTTATTTAAGCAATATATACTTTGAAAATAAGCTGCATATTATAAAAGATTACTAATTTTAAAATTTATTCATTCCTACATTTACTAGAACATTTTCTAGGCCACCTGTCTTAAGTGTGCTAACAAACACCTACCTGGCAAGTGAATTATACAACAAGAAGGTAGGAAATATGAGAACAAGGTATTATTTCCAGTATCAAATATACAATTTTCCCAATTATATTTATCTTAAAAGTACCTATGCTTTTATATGTAACTACTGTAACTATTTTCCTACAAATGTAGCAAGAATTAAGAGTAACTTTCCATTTGATTAGTAATTCTTGTGAATAACTACTTTATCATGAAGTTGCTGTACAGATTAAACTGCACCACCACAAACTTTGTTTAGAAACAGAACCAAGTGATGAAGTTTTTAAGTACTTGCCCAATATTTTACTGCATTTAACACCCACTCAAACAATTCAGAATTGTAGCGTTTTTCCTTTTACTAGAGAAAAACAGAGATTTTTCAAACATGATGAATTAATATTCTACCCAGAAAGCGAAAAAAGGTTCAATTCATAGTTCTCCCTGTGTGAACTCTGACATGTTAACTTTTCTGAACCTCAGTTTCCTCATGTATAAAGAGAAATGACGATACTTGACCAATTTCTTTACAGAATGCCAACATATACATCTTTATAAACAAAATGAGATGGGGGCAAAATGCTTTGGTAATATGGCTGTTATTTAGTAAATGACAGCTAGCATATCACAACAAGTTCCCAAGTCAGAATATTCCCACTAGACTTAGATCAAGGTGGTGTGAACCTGTGGTTGTAACCAAAGAGAGTGTAACTTGTCATTTCACCCATCAGCATTACATTGTAAGACAGCTCTACTTAGCAAATCTAACTCTATTCCAAGAAAATTAAAATTTTCATTAGCATGTGCATTCCATCCTAAATTAAATACTGAAATTAGTGAATAGAAGCATTAGCTAAAATTAATAATGTTTTGACAAAGTGTTCTGCCAAAAGCTACTAAGATGGGTTAAGATACAGTTCTGTGAGCAGAGGTAAAGAAAAATATATTAACAGATTTCATGGCTTAATTAATCAATATGTAGAATTCTAGTCATTACTGGCTTTTGCGGTAAAAGCAATAATTTTCTAAATATGGTCAAATGATCTAAAAATACAGAATACCTACCGTATTATTGGAAAACCACATACAATACCCTGGATGTTCATTTTTATATATAATAATTCTATACATATATTTACAAATAACCTCCCAAAATTTAATATTCACTAAAGATCCAACTATCAGATGATACTGACAAAACTGCTACAAGTGCATTTTATAAATAAACCGAAGGTTGATATTAAAATTATTATTTTATGGTATCAAAACTGCATATATTAATACAGTAATCAGAATTTTAAAATAGTGTGATATAGTACTCAGAGCACCCACCTTGTGTTTTAACTCTCCACCCCTATTCAGAGTACTTCTGTTCCCCCAGAGGAAGCAGGAAAAAAATTAACAAGAGAGGTCAGATTTTATCCTGCAATGTTTACCAAATAGCTTTTTTGGTGATTAAACAGGTACCACATTCCACCACTCTTAAGTAGTGTGTCAAAGTTAGGAGTCAGTGAGGCAGGTCCTTTATGCATAACTTCTATGAGATCATAGTTAAAAGGTATTATTAGGGAGCCCTTAGAAATAATACAATAATGAGGCTGTCTAAATTTATGTTTAAAAAGACCATTGTTTTAAAAACAAAACACCCTGGGAAGTAATTAGCTTAGAATTTCATTTTCAAAATGGTAGGTAAGTTTAAAAAACTTCATTGCTTAACTAGACTAATAATCATTTTCTCAGTGCCAAGGTAATTAAATGCTCCTCCAAAGTATCCCACTTATCTAAAAACAAGCAACACTGATTTAGAGACTCTCGTTTAATGCTAAAAAAAAAAAAAAAGTGGGGAGGAAAAAGATGGCGGATGAGTAAGAAGCAGGCAGCGAAACTTTCTCTAAAAGTTACCGTTGGAACACAGGAATATAGCGACCGGGAAAGCGCAGGAGGGGGGGGGAAATGCCTCCCCGGAACCCAGAAAAGTTCTGAAGCGCAATCTGGGACCCCTGGCACCAGTGAAGGGTGATTTCCAACAAAGAAGAAGGAGCAGACCGCGCGCGCGCACATTCTACCATCGCAGGAATCGCTGCGCGACAGAAGCTCAATTCTAGGGACACATGGTGACAGCTGGCGCCCAGGGAGCCCCCATGGAGGATCCTGAGACAGCGGCGAGGCGGGGGAGCGGCGGCGAACTGCGCTGGCCGGCGGTGAGTGTCTCTCAGCCACAGCCGCCCCGCGCCAGAGAGCGACCGGCTGGAAGCCATTGTGGGGGGTGTGGCGAAACTCAGAGCGGCGTGAAAGAAAAACAGCGCTGGACACTCGTGCTCCGGACAGGGCAGCGCGGGGCCTCTCAGGCCCGCGAAAGTGTGCTGAGGTCAGCAGGCGAACGAGACTGGTCTCTCAGCCACACCTGTCCCGCTCCAGAGAGCGACTGGCCCGGCGCCATTGTGGGGGGCGTGATGAGAATCAGAGCAGCGGGAAACCAGTGCAGGGAACCCGCACTCCGGACAGCGCGCTGTGCCTCTCAGGCCCAGGGATAGTGAGAGGGCACTGAGAGCGGCAGGCGAGCTAGACTGGTCTCTGCCTGAAAGTACGGGCCTCTGCTCACCGCCCGCCAGAGGGCCGCTCCTGGCTTACTGGGACCGACCTGCACAGAACAGGACTCTGTCACCACACGGTGCCTGCCTACAGCAGAGTCAACACCTGAAACTGATTCTTTTTATTTTTATTTTTATTTTTATTTTTTTCTCACTCATTTGTTTTTTGTTCTGGCGAAGGGTTTTTTTGTTTTTTTTTTTTTGGTGGGGTTTTATTTTTGTTTTGTTTGTTTTATTATTTTTATCTTCGTTTTTGTTTCTGTATGTGTATTTGCTCTTTCCTTCATTATTCTCTCTGGTTTTTTATATGAGTGCAAACAGCACCTCTAACTTCTTTGTGATTGTGGTTGTGATCTGTTCTTCCTTTTATCCCTTCCTTCTCTTTTTACCACCAGTCCTCTGCACCAGTGTCCCAATTTTAGTGGGATCCCTCTTAGTCCTCTAACCTTACATCTAATTCCTTCCTATTCTCCCAACACTCTATTTCCTCCTTAACTCATTTTAAATTTAAACTCCTCAGGGAAAAATTGACATACATAGGACTTGTATACTGCATATAATTTTTCTGGTGTGTTTTAGATTTTGTTATATAACCACAACTCTATACAGCTAACAGTGGTAAATAACTGGTTAGCTCAGTCTGTCATTTTCTAGGCTGTGTTTGATGCTTTAGTTAACATTATAGCCAAATGTGAAATAATTGTTCTAAACATCTTTCCTTCCTGATATTTCATGATTGAGATTGACTAAGGGACACAGAAAATACAGTGGCACAGTACCAAAGAATCAAGGACTGGGCCAAACAGGTAGCAACTTCGCATACCCAACGAATTGAAGAGGTAGGATCTGGCAGAAAGCTCAAAACCCAAAAGCAAGCTCCACTTGGAAGATACTGCAGAGAAGTAGTCATCTTCTAAAGATCTTAAACACTAGTAACCTACCATAGGTAATTTGCAAACATCACCCCAGGAATTAAAGAAAGGAAAAAATGAGACGACACTTAAACAAGATGCAACCCCACACATCCAATTCACCAAAGGCAAACCCAGGGGGCAACGAGGTGGGACAATCCGAAAGCCACCCACCTGGCCTATCTGAAGTGGTAACAACAAAGCAACTGAATGAGGCTCTGGAAAAAATTAAAACAGAAATAATCTCACAGATAACTGCAGAGATAATGTCCACAATGAAGACCATGCTCAAGGACACTATAGCTGATACAGACAAAAAAATAGATGAGCTTAAGAAAACTATAGAAACCATGAATGCTCAGCATAGGAAAGAAATGGAATCCATAAGGCAGATTCAAGCAGATATCCAAGAGAACAAAAATTCCATTGAAAATATTTGTAGCAGATTAAGCCAATGCGAGGACAGGATCTCAGATATAGAAGACAGGCTCGCAATTAGTGATCATGAAAAGGAAGAATTCTTAAAAACAGCAAGGGACCATGAAAAATCAATTCAGCAGCTGCTAGATGACTCAAAGATAAACAACTTAAGAATAATTGGAATAAATAAAAAAGCAGGAGATAGCATCAATGACATTAAAACCTTGTTCAAAGACATAATCAGGGAGAACTTTCCTGGAAGAGAAAAGGAATTTGATGCCCCTATAAGTGAAGCTTTTAGAACACCAACTAGACATGATCAAAAAAAAACTTCAGCCAGACATATTATAGTCAAGATCCCAGAAATTCAACATAAGGGCAGAATCTTAAAAGCTGTTAGGGAGAAGAGACAAATCACCTATAAAGGAAAACCCATCAGAATCACAGCTGACTTTTCAGCACAAACCCTCAATTCAAGAAGAGCTTGGAATGATGTATTTCAAGCTCTAAAGGAAAATAATTTTCAACCCAGATTGATGTACCCTGCAAAACTATCTTTCAAAATTGATGGAGAAATAAAATACTTTCATGACAAAGAACATCTGAGAAAATTTATGACCACCAAACCAGCACTCCAAAATGTTCTGAAGGACATTCTAGAAAGAGATAGGAACCCCAACAGAAGGAATCCACCAGGCAGGGCAGATAATTAAATAGCAGGAAAGGGGAAAAACAAAGAGTGGGAACCAACAACAGGAAAATATCATGACAAGTATAAGTCAATACATATCAGTTTTAACCATCAATGTTAACGGTCTCAATTCACCAATCAAAAGCCACAGACTGGAGAAATGGATCAAGAAGCAAGATCCAACAATATGCTGTATACAAGAAACACATTTAATTCAGAAAGAAATTCATAGACTGAAGGTCAAAGGATGGAAGACAATACTCCGTGCCACAGGAACCCAGAAAAAAGCAGGGGTAGCTATTCTTTTTGCAGACAAAGTGAACTTCAAGCCAAGAAGGATTCAGAGAGATAAAGATGGTCATTACATCCTTGTAAAGGGAACAATCCAAGAGGAAGAGATAACAATCATAAATATATATGCGTCAAATACCAATGCACCCAGCTATATAAAACAAGTACTAAAGGACATGAAAAATCAAATAAGCACTAATACAATTATATTGGGAGATCTCAATACTCCACTGTCACAAAAAGACAGATCAACTGGACAGAAAATCAATAATGAAATAGTAGAACTGAACCAAACTTTTGAACAAATGGACTTAGTAGATGTCTACAGAGTGTTCCATCCTACAACATCAGAATACACATTTTTCTCAGCTGCACATGGGACGTTCTCCAAAATAGACCACATACTAGCTCATAAAACCTGCTTAAGTAAATGCAAAGGAATTGAAATTATCCCATGCATATTATCAGACCATAGTGCAATGAAATTGGAAATCAATGGCAAAAGATCTCACAAAAACTCCCTAAACACATGGAAATTAAACAGCACCCTCCTGAACAACCAATGGGTCACAGATGAAATTAAAGAAGAAATTAGACACTTTCTACAACTGAATGATAATGACAGTACAACATACCGGAACTTATGGGATACAATGAAAGCAGTCCTAAGAGGGAAATTTATAGCATTAAACACTTATATCAGGAAAATAGAGCAAGCACAAATAAACAACTTAAGGGTGAACCTCGAGCTTCTAGAAAAAGAAGAGCAGGTTAAGCCAAAAGCCCGTACAAGGGAGGAAATATAAAGATCAGAGCAGAAATTAACGTATTGGAGACTAAAAAAACAATACAAAGAATCAATGAAGCAAAAAGTTGGTTCTTTGAAAGAATAAATAAGATTGACAAACCCTTATCCAACCTTATTAAAAAAAGAAAAGAAAAGACTCAAATCCATGCAATTGAAAATGAAAAGGGTGATATCACGACGGACCCTGCAGAAATCCAGAAGATCATCTATACCTATTTTGAAAATTTATATTCTACTAAGATGGAAAATGCAGAAGAAATGGACAGATTCCTAGATTCGTATGAATTACCAAAGCTAAATCAAGAAGATTTAAAAATCCTAAATAAACCAATATCAACCAATGAAATTGAAGATGTAATTAAAAACCTCCCAACAAAGAAAAGCCCAGGCCCTGATGGATTCACTGCCGAATTCTACAAGAAATTTAGAGAAGACCTAACACCACTACTTCTCAAACTTTTCAATGAAATTGAAAGGAGAGCAATACTCCCAAATGCATTCCTGGAAGCAAGCATTACCCTGATACCAAAACCAGAGAAGGACCCAATTAAGAAAGAGAACTACAGGCCAATCTCCCTAATGAACATAGATGCAAAAATCCTTAATAAGATACTGGCAAACAGAATCCAACAAATCATCAAGAAGATTATACACCATGACCAAGTTGGATTCATCCCAGGGATGCAGGGATGGTTCAACATACGTAAATCAATAAATGTAATACACCATATTAACAGAACCAAAGACAAAAATCACATGATCATCTCAATAGATGCAGAAAAAGCTTTTGACAAAGTCCAGCACCTTTTCATGATAAAAACCCTACAGAAAATTGGAATAGAGGGTCTTTATCTCAATCTGGTAAAAGCTATCTATGACAAACCAACAGCCAATATTATACTAAATGGCCAAAAACTGAAAGCCTTCCCTCTAAAATCAGGAACAAGACAAGGATGTCCACTGTCCCCACTCTTATTCAACATAGTTCTGGAAACTTTAGCCAGAGCAATTACACAAGAGAAAGAAATAAAAGGAATAATGATTGGAAAGGAAGAAGTTAAATTATCATTATTTGCAGATGACATGATACTCTACGTAGAAGACCCAAAAAACTCCACTAAAAAACTGCTAGATTTAATAAGCAAATTCAGTAGTGTAGCTGGATACAAAGTCAATACTCAAAAGTCAATAGCCTTCCTGTACACAAATAACAAACTTACTGAAAGAGAAATTAGGGAAACAATACCTTTCACAATAACATCCAGAAAAATGAAATACCTAGGAATCAACCTCACGAAGGATGTAAAAGACCTCTATACTGAAAACTACAGTACTCTGAAAAAGGAGATTGAAGAGGCTATCAGAAAATGGAAAGATATCCCTTGCTCCTGGATAGGAAGAACCAATATAGTGAAAATGGCCATACTTCCAAAATTGTTATACAGATTTAATGCAATTCCAATCAAAATTCCAACAGCATATCTCACAGAATTAGAGAAAACAATCCTAAAATTCATTGGGAATCAGAAGAGACCTAGAATAGCAAAGGCAATTCTGGGCAACAAACGCAAGGCAGGGGGCATCACAATCCCTGACTTGAAATTATACTATAAAGCTACTGTGATAAAAACAGTGTGGTACTGGCAAAAAAACAGACCTGAAGATCAATGGAACAGATTAGAAGATGCTGAAACAACCCCAGACATACTAAGCCACCTTATCTTTGACAAAGGTGCCAAACACATTCGCTGGAAGAAAGATAGCCTCTTTAATAAATGGTGCTGGAAAAACTGGCTCTACACACGCCGAAGATTAAAACTAGACCCATATCTTTCACCATGCACTAAACTAAATTCAAAATGGATCAGAGATCTAAATATTAAAACAGAAACATTAAATCTGCTGGAAGGTAGGATAGGTAAAACCCTTGGAGACATTGGTGTAGGCAAAGACTTTATGAATAAAAACTCAACCGCACGGGAACTATCCCAAAGAATCAATAACTGGGATCTCATCTTATTAAAAAGCTTTTGCACAGCAAGAGAAACCACCAACAGAGTGAAGAGACAACCCACAATGTGGGAAAAAATGTTTGCCAGCTGTTCCTCAGACAAAGGATTACTATCGAGAACATATAAAGAACTCAAAAAAATCAGACCTCCCAAATTTAAAGACCCACTCCAAAATGGGCATCTGAGATGAATACACATTTCTCAGATGAAGAAATACTAATGGCAAATAAATATACGAAAAAATGTGCAACATCACTAGTCATTCGAGAGATGCAAATTAAAACAACACTGAGATACCATCTCACCCCAGAAAGAATGGCTACTATAAAGAAATCAACGAATAACAAATGCTGGAGGGGCTGTGGGGAAAAAGGAACCCTTCTTCACTGTTGGTGGGAGTGTCGACTGGTACAGCCACTGTGGAAGTCAGTGTGGAGATTCCTCAAAAAACTAGGGTTGGAGGTCCCATTTGACCCAGCTACTCCCCTTCTGGGCATCTTCCCAGAAGAATTAAAAACATCGTACCACAGCGATATATGTGCACCCATGTTTATAGCAGCACAATTTGTAATAGCCAGATCTTGGAAACAACCCAAATGCCCATCAACTGAGGAATGGATAAGAAAGATGTGGTATTTTTATACAATGGAGTACTATTCAGCCATAAAGAAGGATAAACTGGAGACTTTTATAGGTAAATGGATGCAACTCGAGAAAATACTCATAAGTGAAATAAACCAGAAGCACATGTGTAAGCATCGTATTGTCTCTCTAGTATGAGAAACTGAAAGAGTAAATAAGATCCAAAATGTACAACAGACATGATGAATCAAAAAGAAACTGGTCAAAAGGAAAGAGAGACTGGAATAGGGAAAAGAAAGAAGGGAAAGGGAAAAAAAATTGTATATATATATATCTATATATATATATATAGATATATATATATATATGATGGTTAAGATAGATACACTACCAATTTTACTTAGTTCATTGAAGAGTAAGGTTTGTGCCAATAATGTTTGGACAATTGAATGCTAATGTCTGGTATCCTGAATAACTAACTTAAAGATAGTAACACGTAATGTATTAACCATTGTTACCCTCCTATTATGTTGCTTTGAAAATTTGTTCTTCTTTTGATTTGTTTTGTTTTTTCTTCTCTTTAAAATAAAAAAAAAAGTGAAGAAAAATTACTAGTACTTCTAAATTGTGCCCATCAAAGTATTAACCTCTCAAATTTTTAAACATCTAATTTTATATAAAAAGCAGTTTCTAGATAACAACATCAAATATGATAATATTTGAGTAAAACATTTTATAAAACTAGCACTCCGTTTTGGTCTACAGCCTGTATCTTTTCTTTTTGTCTTAAAAATGATAGTTTTTTGACAACTGTGTACTGCTGTTGACTTCAAAGTAGGAGAGAGTAAATGTTTCAAAAGAGGTTATCTTCTGTAGTGTTGCCTTCTTAGTAACCCTTCCTTTGAGCAACTGCCCCTTCCTTATCTTCTGGTGTTCTGCTACAATTATTAGTAACACTGTGTTTTATCTACCTGGCTGCAAGAATGGACACGTCACCCAGGCCTGACCAATCATGGTGCTGTACCTCACTGCACACTCTCCACAGAATTGGCCCTGTGAGATCTGTTATTGGACACCAGAAAAAAGATGAGACACTTCAAGGGTCCCTTATGACGTGAGGGTTCCTCCTACGCTAAGAAAGTGTAGTTGAGAAAGAAGCCAACTTGGAAGACAAGAGAGCCAAGAACTGTAATAGTCCTGATGACTATCATTCAAAAACAGGAACTTAGCTGTTACTGCTGTATGCCTGGATTTTCACGGGTGTATATCAATAAATTTCTTCTTGGCCTAAATTAACCTCAGTAAAGTTTATCTTGCCACAGAATTCTCACAGGTGGAATGCGAATTAGGATTTGTTTACCTTCCCACTGAGATCTAAGCTATATATCACAAGATACCTGTTGCAAACGAGGGAACTACATCAAAAAAGTATTATCTCTCCAGGACTACTCCATTAAAATAGATTTCTAAAAGTTGTTTTATTGGAAGAAAAAACAAAGCCAATTTAACTTATTTCTGCTTAACTTCAGAAAATAAACCATTTACTAAAAAGCTCTTTTTTCCTCCCTTGTAGGGTACTGTATTTCCATTTCACAAAACTATTTTTGTTAAATGTCACGGATAGTAAAGTCCCATTTTTCATCGTCATATGTAATTCCCAAACCAAACAATAAGATATAGTGTAGCCTTTCACAACCTTTTCTGAAGCAAGAAAAATAATTCCGTGTTTAGAGTTTTTTGCAAATAAAGAACAAACTAGCAATAGCAAAAAGGCTAAGTATATATTAGTTATTATTCCTACTGCATACCTAAGGCAATGAAAAGGGAGGCCACTAAATAGATCCTATTAACAAACTTGAAACAAAATTTCTTTCCAGGGCCGGTGAGATGGCTCAGCGGCATAAGCGCCTGCCTTGCAAGCGCGAGGGCCCGAGTTAGACTCCCGGATCCCACATACGAAAAAGGGGCCGGTGATATCGCTCAGCGGCACGGGCACCTGCTGGCACATGAGGTCCTGAGGTCGACCCCCCGGTACCCACAAAAAAAAAAAAAAAAAAATTTCTTTCCAATTCCGTTCCATTCCATAATAATTAAAAAAAAAAAAAAAAAACTGAACTCCAAATAAATGACAGGGAAGTTTAACTCTTCATATTTCTCACTGAGTCTCTAAAAGAATATCTCTAGCATATGTCAACAAAACGAAGTACCTGTGAGCACAGTCTACCCTTTCTCAGATGTTTGGATATGTCACAATTCAAATTATAGTTCTCAAAATATAGTCTATGCGGTCCGGGTCAAGTTAGAATGACTGAACTGGTGGGGAGACTTGTTCCTCAGAACCACTGGGATGCTACCAAGTGGCTCCATTGGGATAAACCTGTTGCGGTGGGAGGGAAACAGACGTAAAGATATCACCCTTGTCACTGGAAGCCAATCAGCTGTAACTATAACAAAAGAGAAGCCATGGTTAAGGGGAAATATAGTTTCAGTTCCTTTTTTGCTATGCTAGCAAATTTCCCTTCCCATAAAATTGAGGAGGCTTCCAATGCAACTCAAATCAGTCTATTAACCATAAAAAAATGGTGCTAGTAGTAGTAGTTCAGCTGCATTATGGGTTAAATAAAAATACTAATAGCTCTACATTATAAGTTGACTGAGACTAGAAGGTAGAAAAAGCATTGAGCACCATACCAGATATTTGTGCTAGGGGAAAACACATTTCAAGTTTCAATTAAACTTACAGGCACCAATTCATAATAGAACTACATACATTTAAACAATACATGGCCGGGGATATAGCTCAGTGGCACAAGTGCCTGCCTGGCAAGCGCTAGGTCCTGAGTTCGATTCCCGGTACCAATAAATAAATGAATAAATAAAATAAACAATACAACTTTACCTCTACTTTCCAATTATTCTAAATGTGAATTTTGTGCTTTTGTACAAAATAAAAGTTTTTAACACACAACACACAAATTATTGAGAGGAAGCACATTGTGTAAATCTCTCTGTACTGAATATTCTTGCCCTGTGTTTTTCTCTTCCTCTGCTTCCTTATTACTGAGAAAGGTCCCAACTTCACTCAACCAAAACCTGTTCCATCTCCCAAGGCAGGATAAGTTCAAAATTCTTCCCAATTCCCTCTTCAACCAGCCAAACCAGAAAATAAAGAGGGTGGCAAGGACACTACCAACACATAAAAAGAATGAAACCTTTCTTTTATTTAATTTACACATTTAACTTCTACAAATTTACTATGCACACCCTGGTAAGGATAATGTCTTAGAATTAAAAGATACATAGTTTTGATACCATATGTCTCTTAATGCAAGCTAACTACCACATCTGGGGTTCAACAACAACAACAAAAAGCAAAAAACAGTAACTAATTTCAACACAGGTAGGATGGAGGATTCATCCTTAAAATGGTACAATGCACTATTTTATGAACTTTTAAAAAGCTAATTTTGTTTATACCCGATTTCTCTTTTTGTAATAGCTTGAGAACCCCAAATCCTTGCTACAACAACCTGCAACAACCCGACCAATTAAGAACAGCACACTATGCAGTCAATTAATTAGTCTACGTGGAGTTGTCACCAAAATTCATACTAAATTTACCTAAAACTTCTGAATACTGAGAGAAAAGTACAGCCCTTGCTACAGGTATTTTCGAGCGATGAGTCATTAAGCTCCCACTATGTTGTGCGTTTCTTGAAGACAGAGACTGCTTCTGACTCATTTTTATATCGCCGGAGCCAGCTCCGTGCTGGCACACTGTGGATGCACCACTACATGTTGGTTGAAGGAATGAATGTGTGACAGTGGAACTTTTCATTTTCTCTTTATAAAATAAAATAAGCACCTTTTCTTGGAAAACATTCTGAATAATATTCGTTCTTCAAGGAGATGAGCAATGAGTGGATTTGCCTCTATTCCCCCACAAACAAGTCTCTCTACAACCCCAGCCTCCAAGCTACTGACAATCTTACCACCCTAGGCAATAGTTTGAAATTCTGGGCATCCATTCTATCAAAATGTAGTACTTCAAGAAACTTATTTCTCAAATTAATAGAAGAGAATTAAAAAAAAAAAAAAAAAAAAACACAGTTCTAGTCTTCAACACCAAAACATTTATTCTTTCTTAAAATCACAAACAACCCAAAACTGACCTTGAAATTGGTACCATTTGAAATTAATAGGTAACATTAAAATGGTTCAAAAATGAAATTCTCCTATAACACAGTTCTAAAACACTAAGTACCCACAAAATTTACAAAGCACTTGACCGTTAAAAAGTATGACAGTATTCACCTAAGAAGACTAGACACTGACTTCATAAATTTAGAAAGTTTTACTGTCAGTTTACATAAATTACAGACCAGATTTTTAAGAATCACTGAACTCTACCTCAACTGAAGAAAATAAAATTTACAGACTAACCTAGTCTGGGGGTAAGGAGAGGATCAATAAAGCAATCAGAATAATATACTAGAAAAGAAAAGTGAATAAAATTAAACATCTGAGATTTTAGATATAATACTCCTACAAAATGATGCATAGAAAAAAATTTTAAGTGCAGAAATGTTAAAGATGTAGTAAGAGTCATCAAATCTAAGCAAATTCTATGAAACTCATTACTTATATGAATTGAAGGTAACAGTGAATAGCATCCTGAACCTGAAACCCATGAATTATTACGATCCTTAGAACAAAAAAAAAAAGAAACTGCCACTAAAATTTGAAAAAGCAGTAAAGTTTCTAATTTAAAGTTTATCAAAATTCGATGCTATTTTTCCTAATCCAATCTCTAGTTTCTGTTGTTTAACGAAAAGTACCAAGTAATTTATTGTATTGCAATCCTATTAACTCTCATTTCTCTTAACTTTTCTTCAGATATTACAAACACCTAAACAAAACTCACTGAAATCCTTAATTACCCATTAAACAAACAAAACTAACAAAAAGATCCAAGAAGAAAGGAAGTTTTTATTATTTAAATATCATACAAATTCCTTATTTAAAAGCACCCAGTAATGTTTCTTCAACAAAAGGGAATGTTTTTCTAGGAATGAAGTCTTTGTAACAAAAATCCCTTAGAAACAGAATGCCTCAGAATCAATGGTGACTACTTTACCTATATTTAATTAACACTATACAAGCTCTGTTTTGAATTAGTTTTTATTTAAACAAACTGTACTACTGTTCCCTGTGATTTTGATCTCTAGCCATAGTAACAGACTTAAGAGTAGTTGACTATAATATGTGGTAAGTAAGACAGCAAACAATGACATCAAGTACTGACAACATTAATATATCAATACTTAATCTCTAGAATACAATCCACATAATTTACAATGGCCGAAATATGTGTTTAATGATATATTGAGAAGCAAATATTTATATACTATATAAATAAACTGCACATTCATGGTTTAAGGAATTTCAGAACAGAATCAACTACTTGTCTCAATCAGAATAGAAACTGTTTAGAAACTGAACATGCTCTGAAGTAAAAATCGAAGAAACTAATGCTGGCTACAGGGCTATATCATGAAACAATTTCACCAGGAGTCCAAAGTTCCATTTCCTTTACTACTACTGGGGAAACTCTAAGTTTAAATTCCGGTGACAACCTTTCTCTCTGCGGATATGTAAGTATACAGGGTCATAACTGTGAAACAGGTGACTAGCTGGGTAAAGCAATAGGTGAAACTAAAGTTAACTCTAGAAGCAGGAAAAGTACTGACTGCTAAGTTCTACATTAATAAAACAAGAAATTCAGTAATTCTCTCAGGAAAAGCTTCAGGTTAGGAACCGAATTTTAAAGAGCTTTTTTTCCCATTACCCATTAAAAATGATAACAAAAGAAAGGGAAAAAAAATCTGAATCAAAACTAAAGACAGTCACTGCCAGAAAGAACCTTCATTAAGTCATCTGGTTGATGATACTGGCATTGGCTGGACTTCCCTTAGCATCAACTACACCAACTGGAGAAAGCTAAGAGGAATTAGTGCTGCTGCAGCCATATCCTACACTCCAGCTCATCCTTCCGCCATGGACTCTATCGGAAAACAATGTGAGATCATTCACCATTAATATTACATCTTACAGAAATGGTTACATTTCTTTCTTACACTGCGACAGTTTCTAAATGACATGTTATGATATAGTTTAACAAGAGTTACTAGTCAAGACAAGAGGAAGAACGCTAATGACACTTTACAATACTATATTAAATGGAAAAATCCTTTTCTCTTGCAAAGTTTAGATAAAAAAGAAAACAAAGGGCAGGGCAAATTTCTTTTTAAATCTCTTCACTCTGTATTTTCATACTTTTCTAAATGAATCACAACTGTACAGATTCTCTATCTCCTCTGGAGATAATATTTATGCTGTTTTTAATCAAAGTTCCATAAGTTCTTAATTTCTAATATTTAAAATTTTTGTTTAACCTGTAAAAATCTTGCTACTTTATAACAAATGTTGCTCTTAAGCAACATTTAATATTATATTTAACAGGAGAAATTAAAAATTTTAAATTACAACTTGCTTAGAAATAAGAGTATTAATCTCAGATGGCACAGACATTATGGTATCCATTAGAAATTATTGATGCAGAGTATATCTTTAAAAAATAAATCATGGCATTCTGTTATTAAATGATTATGAAATGTGCTAGTGATTAATGTGTTCTTTCCATTATTTGGCAAAATATTTAAAATAGGACAGTGTCTTTGGTTGCCAAGAGGGCAGAATTTTGTTGCTATAAAACTGCCAACCATAGTGTAGGAGTTTATTCAACACAAGTAATGCTATTGCACACACCCTAAACATTGAAATAATTTATTAAATTTGATATAAAAGTGAAAAAATGTATAATGTGTAAGCCACACTAATATTAAAGAGTTATTTCTCTAGTCTTCCAACAGAATCATAATTTGGAGTATACCAGCTTCCCTATCAGCTTTAAGAGTACTTTTTTTAAATAACAGCTACACTTTCATCCATGCCCCAGCTAATCAAAACAAAACACAAAGCAATGATGCAGATGTTCTCATTATTCATTGACTCGAGGGAATTTGAACTATAGCACCTAGACTAGCAAATGCTGTCTACACAGTGTTTTGCATACTGAAGACAGTGGCTGCCAGGCTGAATTACAGCCCCCGAAGTCTCTCCTCTTCCTTTCACATATGGCTTTAAATGTTAGACATGGGCCGGTGAGATGGCTCAGCGGCCTAAGCACTTGCCTGGCAAGCGCGAGGTCCTGAGTTCGATTCCCGAAACCCACATACGAAAAAAGGGCCGGTGATATCGCTCAGCGGCACTGGTACCTGCTGGCGCGCGAGGTCCTGAAGTCGACCCCCGGTACCCACCAAAAAAAAAAAAAAAAAAAAAAAGATTAGACCTAAGAAAGAATTTTACAATTTTCAAAACTATACAGAAAAATCTGTTTAAAGTCAGCCACAGTTCTAAAAATTAACAACAGAAATAAAACATCACATCCTCACATACACACATAAACGTTGAATGAATAAAATAGAATAGCCTATATGAAAAAATCATAAGGTTGTAGAACTCTATGTGTGTATATTCACAACACAAACACATATGTATACTGCATCACAAACTATCAGTTCCAATTAAGCTCAAGGGCTATTAAAGAGACATTTCCAAAGTGAGCTGCTGAGGAAAAAAAAGTGAGAGAGATAGCAGACTAATTTTTCTCCAGAATTTTCTGGTATTTTGCAGTAAAGAGATGGATCAGGGCACAATAGGCAGCCCATTATATTTTGCTGCACTGTATATTTAGTGGAGCACATTCAGCAAAAAAACAGTTTGATCTGTAATAATGTGAACATAATTCATTTATCTACATACAACTCAGTACGTATACTGAACCACATTTTACCGATGGTGAAACGACCAAGAATGTTCTCAACAGAAGACTACTTACTATATACTATCTAATTTCACTGTGTGCAGTCCGATCAACGCTTTGAAACTAGCAAGTATGCCAGAAACGTAAGGTGCTTTGTAGCACATTTTACTAGCATAAAAGACACCAGGGCAGCAACAGGGGCTTTTTTACCTACTGCTTAAACAAAATTCAGTAAAATCGAAAGCTTCACAAAAAACATTTACTCAGCTAGGCACCTAGGTCTTCCTTCAAAACCCAGAGCCTCTTCAACAGCTCCTTGCAAGAGCACACCATGTCACATACTATCATACACTGTACCCTCACCGGTACCCAGACACCTAAACCACCTGGACTGCCTGAGTTAGGCTGTCAGCTCCGAGACATTTGCTACCATGCAAGAAACCCTGAGGCAACTAAGCCTCCGGGTACACTAGGTGGTAATTTGGCACCGAATACCTTGATAGTAAAGACCTTTTTCCGAGTGCCTAAGATGCATCAGACCGGTCCAAAGAGAACGAACGCTACGATACTGAGAACCTTTTCCACAAAAGACAGGAAAGGGCTGGCCTCCCCTAGTCAAAAACTCTTGTCTGCGGTGAGAGACCGATCTACAAATAGGAAACCCGGCTTCTGGTTGCAAATCGGTGACAACTCGCGGCGCAGCCCTACGACCCAGGGCTCAGTTTTCCCACCCGCAAAATGGGAATCACCGGCGTTACCCCTCCCCCTCGCCTGGGAGTCAAGCACACCCCAGAGGTCTAAGATTGCCCAGGACAATAAGCGTGGGGAGGCGCGGCCGCTCCAGGACGCCCACCCCGGACCTCCGCAACCTGGAAACAGAAAGGCAGGGCCGGTACCTGGCTTCACGGTCTTGAGACGGATGGGCTCGCGGAAGTGGCGGATGACAGCCAAGGTGTCCCGGTTGGTGAGCCCGCTGACAGGCGTCCCGTTCACCTCCAGCAGCACATCCCCGGGGCTGGGCGCCTTGCCCGAGACGACGCAGCAGGTGCCCCCGCCGGGCTCCTCGCGGAGCCGCCCCAGGTAGGGGAACTCGCCGCGCTCTGCGCCGCCCCGGATCTCGGCGCCCAAGTCGCCCGGGGGCCCGGCCCAGGACACCGCGCACTCCTGCACCTTGCTGAGCCAGTGCTTCTTCTTCTTCAGCGTCTTCGACATCCCGAACCCCGCTGCACCATGGGGGAGACCCCGCGCGGGCGCCGCGCCGGCCCCCTCTCAGCCTGGGGCCCCGGGCGGCTCACGCCGACCCCGACCCCGACCTGCCGGGGGCCCGGCCGCCCGAACCCCGAGCCGCCCCTCGGACGCCGCGCCCGCCGCGCTCCCGGGCCGACGGGGCTCCGCGAGGGCCGCGGCGGGCCGGGCTGAAGAAAGGGAGCGGGAACGGCCCCGGGCGGGTCCAGCGGGGCTTTCGGGCGGGGTCACCGCCGACGGCTGGCCCCCGGGCTCCGCGCCCGAGCGGCGGGAAAGGCTGAGGCAGGGGGCGGGGAGGTGACGCGGGAAGAGCCCGAACGCGAAGAATCCGTCGGGGACGCGCAGAGGCGCCCGAGACCGGTCCCCGGATCGATCGCGGCCACTGCGGTGCCGGAGCGCGGAGACCAACGCCTGCCCCAGCTGCCAGGAAACTGCCGCTTTCAAACCCGCCGCAACCTCCTCCTCCTCCTCCCTCTTCCCCTCCCCCCGCCCTCGCCCATCCCTCAT
Source organism: Erethizon dorsatum (assembly GCA_028451465.1). Classification (NCBI taxonomy): domain Eukaryota; kingdom Metazoa; phylum Chordata; class Mammalia; order Rodentia; family Erethizontidae; genus Erethizon; species Erethizon dorsatum. Next base: position 82,352,673 of record CM051829.1, read on the forward strand.
CCAGAGCCCCGCCCCCTCGCGGCGCCCGGCGCGCTGCCGTCACCGGCCAGGCGCTTGGGAACTAGCCCAGCACTCAACTCTCTCGCCGGGGATTGGCCCCCGGCGGACAGAGGGCGGGCCGTCGACGAGAATTAGGACCAATAATTGGTTGGTGAGAGTAGAGGAGGCGGGCACTTGAATGACTGAAGTTTAGAGAGGGTGGAAAAAAAAAGTTTGGAGAGTAAGGGAGGGTGGAGGGGAGGGGCCGCGGAGTCGAGCCGACCGCAGGTCGCAAACCGCGAGACCCTCTGTCCCGGGGCCGGAGCCCAGGAAACTTGGATACTATGAGACCAAACTCCTCGAGGTGGGGGCGTGGCTGGCAAGTCGGGCGGAGACGGGGGCGGAGCCTCGGAACTTGCTTGGGGCACCCAGAGGAACCCGTGCGCTTTGATTGGAAGACTGCGTGCAGAGTCCCGAGCGGCCAGCCGTGGCGGGGCCTCTAGAGTGGCCCGCGACAGCCGATCGCTTATGTTGTGTCAGTGATTCTTGTTCGTCTATTCTCTCAACGTGTTTTTGAACGCCAGTTGAGGCAGGGCTTCGGAGTCGCGTTGATGGATGGTCAAATTAGAGTCCGTCAAATTAGAGTCCTGCACTTAACTGCTGTGTGACCTCAGGCAAATTAGAGAGCCTTTCTGAACTAAAAGTCCTCAGTGGAAAAGTGAAGATGATTGTGCCTATCCGTCCAAGCTGTTGTGAAGAGTACATGTATATATAAAAGATCTGCATAGTGCCTGGCAGAGGGTGGATGCTTCTTAGCATTTAGTAGCCGATGATGATGACGAATGACAACGACTTTGTGTCAGAAGTTGTGCTAGGTACTAGGGTTCAAAGACGAAAAAAACAGAAGCCCAGCTCTGAAGGAAGTTACAGTCTAGTGGGAGAGACTGTCAAGTAAGCAGATTACTGGGGGGCGGGGGTAGAAGGTGGGTTAGGAACTAGCAGACTTGAGTTGGAGTCTTGGCACGCTATTTAGTTGCTGTTTGACCTTGGCCGAATCTCTGCTTCAAGTTTACTCATCTGTAAAGGAGGTGGAAGGAGAAGTAACATCAAATAAAGGAGACCTTAGATCTCGTCCAGCACTAAATTTTCAGCAACTCCTCTTTAGCTTTCTTTCCTCCATGGCTTGACACCCATTCTTCTCTGTCCTTGGAATGCCCTTCGTCCCATCTCTTTTAAAAATCCTACCATTCTACCCCAGATGCCCTCTCTTCCAGGTAGCCTTTTCTGATTTCTTAGTCTCAAGTGGAAAGTGTTTTGTCTGAGCTATGATACTTTGTTTCACTTTGTGACCTGACATTTATGTTGTCTCCTGTCTCCCTTTGATGGCAGCAGAAAGCCCTTATTTAATTATGACTAACTCCACACAATCTCACCACATCTTAGACAGGACCCAGCTTCCAAAGCTACCCTGATTTTGGTTCACACCATTGTATCAGTTAAGAGTCCTGGCAGGAAACAAATGGCACTTTACAAAGATGTGGGCAGGGCATGGGAAACCACAAGGGAAGTGTGGAACCCTGGAGCTACAGCTCTCCATCTATGGAAGCCAGACTCCAGCAGAGAGGGCTGCCTGACAGGCGCCTGTGACCTTCAGTCAAAGCATGCAGTCAGCTTAAGTAATCATCCAGAAAAAAGGCTGGGAGATTTATATCTCACCACCCTCCTCCATCCTGCAGATGCATCCCCACGGCCTGATCTGCCTGGAAGCCAGGGTAAGGGAGGTTTTTGATGCAGTCTATGATACTCAGGCTCATGGAAGAGAGGAACAGTGTGTCTGGAAGGTAACAGGAAATATTAAGCACAGATAGGATGTGGACTGCTCAGATGTGCAGAGATCTGAGACACAACTTTTTTTGTTTGCCCTGAACTGGTATCTGTCCTAATGGATTCCTGGATTCAACCCTGATAATCTTTACATTATCTATTTTTGCTGTAATTCTTTCCCTGCCTACACTGTATCTGTTAGAATGACTTTGGCTCCAAGGAACAAACTATCTGACAAACAGTAGTGTAAAGCAGGAGGTCATTTATTACATCATTAACATAAAGTTCAAGTGTGGGTACTTTCAGGGCTAATTGAGTAGTAGAATCATGTCATCAAGGCCCTAACCTCTTTTCCTGTTTAGTTTCTGCCACCATATGCATATTGGCTTTTGTCTCCAAGCTTATCACCTCTTAATTACAGTGTGGCTGTCACAGCACCAGATATCACATCCCCAGCAGTCACTGAAGCAGGAAGGCAGGTTAAGGAAATGCTGCTTCCATTTTTATAAAAGAGAAAAATTTTCCTAGACTTTCCCCCAGCAGAATCACCCTTATTGGCTAAAAAATGTCACATGCCCACCTCAGACCAGTCACTGACAAAAGGAAATGAGATTCCACAGTTCATTAACTTGATCATGGGTTACCCAAACAAAGTAGGGGTACAGTTTGAGAGAAGAATAGTTATTAAGTAGGCACCCAACAGTGTCTGCCACATGCCTCAATCACAAATTGACTCTTGGGCATAAAACTGCAGTGATTATGAACTTGAGCTTTAGTGTCGGGCTGCACATCCTGGCTTTCCTATTTGCTGGCTCTGTGATCCTCAGCTAGCTATTGAATCTCAACCTATTTTCTCATCCACAAAATGGATGTTATAACAGTACTTACCTGAGTTATTGTGAAAACTGTATGAAGCTATTTGAGTCAAGTGTAGCATATAGCAAACATTCAACAGATTATTTAATTTGTGCCAAATTGTAATATTTGTGACAAGGCCAAGCACATTGCTCATCACTTTTGCAACTCTGTAAATACTAAATTTAACCGTTTTAGTATGCTTAGGTTCAGTGTTTTAAATATATTAGAAATAATCCACCAACCCCTGTGAATTCTAGAAATAATCTGCCAACCCAATGAATCGCTTCTAGTAAAACAGTGTTCTGGAAATTACTACACAATTAAATTAAAAGGATCACATTATAAAATTTGTCTTTTAAAATGACAATCAGATTGTATCCATGTTTATCACTGCTTCCCAAAATGCATGGCTGACTTAAAAGTTGTGAATTCCATTAGGAAATATCAATAAGCAAAATATGGAACCTAGTTTAACAAAAATAACTGAGAAAGTTTGATTTGGTGATTCCCAAGGTTTATTTGGGCTCTATTTAATTTTAGAGATAGAGATAGGCTTTAATATGAAAAATCATATAATTTAGGTCCAAAGATGGCTACAGTAGCTCCAAATATCACCTCTTCACACAATAATGTCCAAAGACTAAAAGGAGGGAAGACGTCTCCTTTCCTCCTCTCCTCAGACACCTTCCCCTCTAGCTCATTGGCCACAATTACCCAAATATCTTTTACTAAACCACTTTCCCACAGGTAATGAAATACCACAACTGCCTATCTAGCTTCGCCTCTGGTGTTCAAAAGGGCCTAAGTCTCTCATGAACCACAATTGCACAGTCACTAAACAAAACGGTGGGGGGGGTGGTCCTCAGTGTATATGAGGAGCAAGATTGGCATTTGAGTAAAAAATCCAGTGTCTGGCACAAATATACTGCACTAATTCTGATTTTTTTCTTTTTTAACAAGGTGGAAAGTTTGAATTTTTTGTGATGTTGTGTTAAGTGTTCCTAATGACAGTTAAGTAAATAAAACTTCAAAATGGAAAGTATAAATTTCCACTTTTCCTGACGTGACCTATGGTTAGTTGCTCTTTTGTCCAAAGTTACTGCAATGCTGGTATAGTAGTTCAGTTTGGAGTCTGTGAGTTGTGCCCCTGAGAAATGCCAAAGCAAGAGAAGTGTGGGGGGAAATGTCGGTTTCATTTCTATTTGTATTCTCGTTAATTTCTTTCATGGAAACCTGAATCTTTAGTACCAATCAATCCAAGCATTGATGAAGTCATCCTTGAATACAGAGGTAGGGGCAAGGTAGAGCAGATGGTTAGTAGAAATATTTGCCTTCTATAGAGAACACAGGAAAATTTATCTTGTGTTCTCCCATGGATTGCTATAATGAAATCATCTTGAATTGTTAAAATTCTGATTCATATAATCTTTACTATCTTAGAATGTGTTCAGATTTACCTACATGTGGATACATGAAATGTACTCCAACACTACTAGCCTAACCAAATTAAGTATTAGCATTCTGTTACATCTTTACATTTTCATAGCATTGTTATTTGCCCAGACCTCTGGGCGAATTTATATTACAATGCTAACAATATGCTCACTGACAAAAGCAATAACATGGCAAATTTGATATCAGTTAAATAAACTAATGTATTGTCTAAAATCAGTATTACTATGTTTTATACATAAACATGCATTTTTTTTTTTTTTGCCCATAGGTACATTTACCTGAAAATGACCAAATGAATCTAGCCCAAATTACAGAACAACAAGAATATTAAAAATCAACTGTAGGACTGGTGAGATGGCTCAGCGGTGTACGCGCCTGCCTGGCAAGCACGAGGGCCCGAGTTCGACTCCCGGAACCCACATACAAAAAAAGGGCCGGTGATATCGCTCAGCGGCATGGGCGCCGGCTGGCGCGTGAGGTCCTGAGGTCGACCCCCGGTACCCACCAAAAAAAAAAAAAAAAATCAACTGCAGTGCCAACATGCTTTGAAAAGAGAACCTAGTTAACAGATATCAAATTTGTCTCACAAAGAACAAAGAAAGCATTGAATGAAAGAGAAAATACCAGAGGACCCATCTGGCACATCTTTCATCTTTCAGCCTAGCTACCACCTCCTACCCAAGGCTGGCCTTGATTTCCTACAGGTGGATGTGTGCATTTCTTCCTTCTTCAGAACCAGTAGCATGTTGTTCCTGTTTGTGGTTTTCTTTCCCAGTAGATCTCCAGGTCTCTGAGGACAGATCCCTTTCTGATATGTGTATTTCCTATTGGGCTGAGCACTTTGCCTTTAGTATAGCTAGCATACATCCTATCACCCATTTATTCAACATACATGGAAAGTGTATGTTATGAGCAGGCATGGTTTTAGGTGCTGGTTTATAGCCATGAACAGACTCACAAGGTTCTTCTTTCTATGGGGAAGATGACAGTAACCTGACATGAGTAAATGATCCAGATAGCGTCAGGTAATAAGAACTATAAATTAAGCAGGAGATGAAACCATATGAAGTGATGGGGTGGTTGGGAGAAGATAGGTTCCACTAGATGGAGGACTCAGAAAAGACTCTGCTGAGAAGGTGACAGTTAAGCTGAGACCCTAATGACAGGGAAGAGCAAGCCACATGACACAGGTAGACATTCCAGGCCCACATTAGTATGCTAGCTATACTAAACAGGCCCACATTAGTAGGCCTGTTTCTGATGGAGGGATAGAGAGTGCTGATGTGGCCAAGTATGGCTTTGGAGGAGAGTGACAGGAAATGCCGTCAGAGTGGAAGGCCAGAGCTGGATCACAGAAAGCTTTGTAGGCCAAAGTGACCAATTTGGGTTTTATTTCTGAACTGAAATAAGCCCAGCGGCATAATCTGGCTTAGTTTTAGACCTGACTGTTATGATTCAGACTACAGTGCTGAGAATGACGATGGTGAGTAGCTGAGAGCCAAGTAGAAACTGTGATACCACAGAAGCCAGCAGATAGGAGAAGTTAGACAAATACGGCACATTTGAATAGTGAATAGTTAACCTAAAATAAACTAAAAGTCAGGGCCTAAGTGAGTTAACATACCAGAGAGCCCAAATAATTAACTTAAAACTGACTATCAGAGCCTAATAAAATATAAAAGAGAAAAAAACAGATCCTTAACCAAAGGAGTGACCTTAAAAAGAGTAAAATACATATGAAACAGCTTGCTTTCTAGATATCAAAGGCCTACCTACAACCAGGAATATCCCTGCTTTCTGTTACATGCACATCCCCAAAACTGAATAAAAGGCCAATGGACTTAAACATCTATGGTTTTTCCACTTTATGGAAACCACTTTCTGACAAGCAGGGAGCCCTTCTTTTTTATTCTTTCTAGTAAACACACATTCAGCCATTCCCCACTGCTCGCTGCTTGCTGTTTAGTTGTCTTCAATCTTCATTGCCCCAAAACAAAAACCTGAAAGCTAGAGGGATCTGGTTACATCACAATGTACATATTTTGGTTGTTATCCATGATTTCTGGCTTATAAGACCCACCCACACCCCCAAAGCAGGCCGGAAAAACTAGTTTTTCTTCACCAAGATCGGTCACAGAAACTCTTATCTTCCCTTTCCTTTATGTCTTAGAGCTGGCCAAAAAGAAATTCTCTAATAATGAAATGGAAGAAATAAAAGGTAGAAAGGAGTCAAGGGAATCATAACTAAAAATTGTACTTTTAAGAAGACCCAGCCAAAGTTACCCAAGGCAATCTGATCCATATCACCATTCCCTGGGTTAATTTAGGCTCCTTCCCTTCCAGACCTATCACACCCAAAATTACAGTACTCAGGTATACTGAAAGTACATTAATTGGCCTTCTTGAGAAAGTAAAGACCAGGAATTTGATTCTAAAATAAAGGGAAAGTTGAGAAAATCCAAAGAATGTTCCAGTTCCCTGTTCAAAAAAAAAAAAAACTAGGCCCATACCCATAAAATTGGGCACAGCCCTTCTAGGGGCCTGGCCATCATTTCCCAGGGTTTCTACCCTCTCAAGAAAAACAAATGTTTCCTGTTCCAGGAAATAAGCACCTCTCTCTCAAGGGCCTGCACTCTATTTCTTTCAGTGTGTACCTTTTAATTTCTGCCTGATAGAACCCTTCCTGTGCCTCTTACTGATGCATCCTGAAAATTCTTTTTCTGCAACTGGAGTCAGTGAACCTGCAAACATTCTATAAGAAGGCTGGGTCAGGTTGCTTATGTCAGCTACAGGAACCTCCTCAGACCCTGTCCAGTGACAGTAAGACTGATTTCAGAATGGATCCTCCCCACAATTTGGGGTCAGAAGTGACCTGCGTTGTGAAAGTGTAGAAAAGAGACTGAGCCTGAGTTTGAGGTGGTTTCCTTCTACATCATCAGAGAAACCTAGAACAGGAATCCACTGAAAGATGACAGTAGCTTGGACCAGGATAGAAAGAACAGTGATGAAAATTTGTTGAATGCACTGTGGAAATCAGAAATTATGGCTTTAATTTCCTTCACTGATCACAGTTAAAGAAATATAAGTTACAACTGCATTTAATAAGCTTGGTAGAATATAATTGCTTTGTTGAGATGTCCCTTCCCTGGAAGATAAGAAAGAAGAGATTAGAAAATAAGAAGTGAGGGAAAGTTCTTAATTAAGTTTAAATTTATACAGGTTCTTTCTTTTATTATATTTATTGAGGAGAGCTTCCAAAAATATAATGTTAGTATCAAGGTTTTTGTTTCATTTCTTAAGAAAGAAACATACACTCAAAGCGCATGATGTTTGTGAAACATTCATTGTTCCTTTAATTTACAGAACATATTTGTAGAATATGTCTCTTAAATTATAAAGGAACTCACAATCCTTGTTTTAAAAGAACTCTACCACCACATAAAATCTTTTAGGTTCTTTGACAAATAAAACTTCAGACCCTTGAGTCTTATTTTCTCTCTGCAGAGTAGAAGCAAATAAGCAGTGGCTTAGCAGATCCCAAAATAAAGCACAATGTGAGACTACTGTTCTTCAGAAGGAAAATTCTCACTTACTTGGCTAGCTTAGGTACAGTATTTCCAAACACACTCCTAAATGTCACAGTAAAGTTGATTGGAGGTACACACCTAGAATCCCTGATACTTAGGAGGCTGAAGCCAGAGGATCACAAGTTTCAGGCTGTGCAGCTTAGCAAGACCCTGTCTAAATTTTTTTAAAAAATTAAAAGGGCTGGGGATATAGCTTAGTGGTAGAGAGCCCCTGTGTTCAATCTCCAGTACCACATACACAAAAGAAAATTGATTGGAAATACAACATGTGATCTTAAAACAAACACCTTATTCAAAGACAGGATACTGTGGCCTTTCTTATACTTACAAAGATATCAAGGTAATATTTATATTTTCCTGTGTTAGAAAATGGAGAGTGATTAAAAAGAAAATAGCCAACAGATACATGAAAAAAATGCCCAACATCTCTAATCATCAGGGAAATGCAAATTAAAACCACAATGAGATACCACCTCACACCTGTCAGAATGACTATTAACAAAATAGATGAAAGATATCGTGTTGACAAGGATGTGGAGAAAAGGGAACCCCTGTATGCTGCTGATAGGAATGTAAATTAATATAACCATTATGGGAAACAGTAAGGAGGTTCCTCCAAAACCTAAAAACAGAATTACCATACAATCCAGCAGTTCCACTTCTCAACACTATCCAAAGGATTTGAATCCAGTATGTTGATGAACATCAACCTAAGCGTCAATCAATAGACAAATGAGTAAGAAAATACGGTGTATGTGTACACAGTGGGAAACTACCCAGCCTTAGAGAGTTAAAGCCTGCCATTTGTGACAGAAGAAAGGAACTTCCAGGCCATGAGGAAAATTTCTATCCCTTAAGCCATCCACTCTATGATATTTTGTTATAGTAGCCTGAGTTAAGACACAAATGGTCAGAGTAATTCTTTCAAAAGAAAAGGTAGGGCCGGTGAGACAGCTCAGCGGCATAAGCACCTGCCTGGCAAGTGTGAGGTCCTGAGTTCGACTCCCAGTACCCACATAAAGGAAAAAAAAAGGGGCCGGTGATATCACTCAGTGGCACAAGCACCTGCTGGCAAGTGTGAGGTCCTGAGTCCAACTCCTGGTACCCACATTAAAGAAAAAAAAGAAAAGGTAAAATGTCTCTCCACTGTATCCACATTTCACTCACAGAGTAAAAGCTGTTATTCCTACAATGACCAATAGGCCCTATGTAATGTGAACCATTCTCATCCCCTCTGCCATCACCCAGTTACCTCTCACACCTAATTTTTTACTCCCTCCACCCTCCTACTTGACCCCACCCCAACTGTACCAGCTGCCTTGCAATATTTCCTACATGCTGATCATACTTCTGCTGAAGCTCGCTCTCTCTGTCTGCAGAGCTCTTCCCCAGACGTCTGCATGAGGCTCATTCCTTTGCCTCCAATTCTTTGCTCAACTGTCCCTTTCTCAATAGACTCCACTCTGACCTTCCTAGTCCTAAATGCAATCTCTCCCAGCTCCTCACCCTCCTTACCCTGCTTCTGCCTTTCTTTTCCTTCTCCAAAGTATTTCTCACTTTCTAATGCACTCTACAATTTACTTATTATGTCTGTTATTTTTTGGTCTGTGTCTACCTAGAATGTAAGTTACAGAGAGCAAGAATCTTTGTTTTGTCCATTGACTTCTCCCTAATACTTAGAAGGCAGCCTAACTCTTAGTAGGATGTCAGTAAGTGCTCGTTCACCCAAGATCCTGTCTCTTCAAATACATAACTTGTTTCAGATATATAACTAAAGTAATTAAATCTCCAAAATAATTTTAAAATAATTCAATCTGTAATAATCCTGTGAGGTACCTGTCGTCATATTCCTACCAAAACAGGAAGTTTATACATGCACACTGAGGTTTCTCAAGATTCTCAATCAAAACAAACTCAGTTAATTTTGCTTCACATCTACCTTCCTTTTATGTGCTATAATAGTCATTCTAAGACAGTTTCACAGCACAACAAAACATTAAAATACTTAGGTTATGAAACAGTGCTCTTCGTTACAACTTCGTTAGAATAGTTAAAACCAAAAGGACTGACCTAAGTATTAGCAAAATGTAGGGATATGTAGAGACTCTCATGCACTATTAGTAAAGAATGTAAATTGGTTCAACCACTTTGGTAAACCAGCAATTTCTACTAGAGTTAGCATCTGTATACTCTATGACCCATTAATTCTAATCCCGGGTATATATCCAAAAGAAATGCATACTTATGTGCTCCAAAAGATCTATACAAGAATTATTCATAATAGCCTGAAACTGGAAACAATTCAAATGTCCACTAAGATTAAAATGATTACATAAATCCTGGAACATTGTTACAATAAAATACTACACTATATGGTAATGTAAGAAAAAACTAATCGGCACACAACAAAATGGATGAACATCACTGTTATAATTTTAAGCAAGCCAGACACACAATACTTACTATGTGATTCCATTGACATGGATTTCAAGAATGGTCAAAACTAATGTATGGTGACTGAGGTCAGAATAATGATTACTTTAGAGGGAATACTGACTGCAGGGGACACAAGAGACCTTCTGGATTCTTGGTAGTGCTCTATATCTACATCTGGGTAGTGCTTTACAAAGGTGTAAACAGATGTGGAAATTAATCTGGTGTATGCTTGACATTACACACTTCATCATGTAACACATATACAAGTTTTTAATAGTTTTTATCGATGAAGAAATGATAGATTAAATGGTTATGGAACACCTGGTTAGCCATCTAAAATTGTTTTTGATTATTGAGCCTACCATATTTCTTACTTAAAAATCAATTTCAGATGAAATACTTAAATATTTTAAAATGTGGGCTGGGGGTGTAGCTCAGGAATAGAATGCTTGCCTAGCATGAGTGAGGCCCTGTGTTCTATCTCCAACATCACAAAAATAAAAGAATAATACATAGTAAAATTGTTTATAATATTAGAGGGAAGAAGTCTGTCTGATCAAGACACAGAACACAGGATAGACTTAAAGATTGTTAAATTTGACTCCAAAAAAAATATATATATGCAACAAAACAATTACCATGAGCAAAATTTTAAAATAAGTTATAATCTTGGAATACATATACATACATACATACATACATACATATATATATAGATATAGATATAGATATTTTTTTTAATGCGGGTACCAGGAGTCTACCTCAGGACCTTGCATTTACCAGCAGGCGCCCATGCCATTGAGTGATATCACCGGCCCTTTTTTTCCCTTTATGTGGGTACCGGGAGTCAAACTCAGGACCTTGTGCTTGACGGGCAGGCACTGAGCTATCTCACCGGCCCAATATTTATATATTGACAAAGACAAATTTCCTTCTTATGCAAAGAGCTCTTATAAATCAATAAGAAAACCTACAATAAATAATCTAGTGGAAAGATAATCTAAGTGAAGTTATAGAAAAACTGATTTTAAACATGAAAAATGCTTATAAAACAATAAAATTCCATTTTTTACCTAGCAGATTATCAAGAATCAAATAATTTGATAATAGATTTTGTTGCTGAGACAAGACTGTAAGTTGGTATATTTCTTGATAGGTAATGTGTAGCATCAAAATTTTTAAATTTTCAATGCAGTTCTACTAGCAGGAGTTTTCAAAGATTTGTTTACTAGCATGCATACTGAAGCATTGTATAAGGCATAAAACATCCAGAATAGATCCTGGTTAGTTGCATTACAGTATACATATTCAATAAACTACTGTGCAGGATGAGGTAGAGCTTCATATGCTGATGTGGAAAGATCCCTCAGATAAAATTTAAAGGTACAGAACTGCTGGCTCTCATTTGGAGCAAAAATGGGAAATAGTGGATGTACACATATATATGCCTCTATTCCTCTGTAGAATACACAAGAATGGATGGCTACAGTTGTCTGGGGCAATGTGACTGGGAGAATGGAAGGGGGAAGTGCTTTTCATAAAATGTTCTTTGCACGGTGAATTATTATTATTCTTACAAGTACATGTATTACACGAAAATAATTACAGTATGTTCAAAAAAGAGGAGGAAGTAGAATACAAGGGAGAAGGAATTGGTGAGGGGAAGGTGAAGATAGAAGGAAAAAAAGAAAAAGAATCAAGACCTCCACTTCCACATGCCCCACATCACCTAGCTCGATGTCTTACACATAATATGCCAAATAAATAAAACTACTCCACCAGTCCTGAGTCTTATCGAAGTACCAGTTAAATAGTTTCACCTCAGATTAATCTTTGAAAAGCAGACTCCTTGGGGGATGAGATGCTTAGGCTAGGGAATTTTCTGGTTCTTGAAGGTAGTCTATACTGGCAAGAAATTAAAGTATTAACTTTAGAGGAGATGAAGGGTGAATCAATACTGATGGAAAAACACTATCACACCAAAACAGCATGCCACCTACCTGAAGCTAAAGATGGAGGAGTTTAAATTACTAGGACAAGTCCTATTCACAGACATTTCATCAACATGGGCTTTTGGAGAGATTTGGGACTTAGCAAATTACTAGACCTGGGTTGGCTGGCAGAGGAGGTTCTAATCCATGTCGATCTTGATCTAGAGGGATAATCAGTAGCAAAAGGGAAGTTGTTTTAAAGTGCGTCAAAACAAAGTTTTATTAAATACTAATAGAGCAACTGCCAATGTACATAGGCAGTGAGACTTGGGAAATTACCAGGAATTAAATTTTGAATGTACTAGTGTCAATTTGGTTCATTTTTAGAAATTTGCTAAAAATAAATACCAAGGAAAATATTCATCTATTATGAGTAAGATTCTTTCCAGTTGTAAAAATATCTAATTACCTAAATAATTGATACATAGAATTGCTAATGTTTAGAAACAACAATGGAGTTATACTTTTTATAACCGAAATTACAACCTTTCATAGTGGCAGAAGTAGAGTGCGGTGAAGGCAGTAAAGTGAACAAGGGACAAGTTATTCAAGGGGCCCAAACTACCAATTTTGGAAGAGGGTGGTACCCAAGCCTTTGGGGAGCCTCCTGTTCCCTGCACTGAGCTAAATGAGAAGCCTGCTATTGCTGTTCCCATCACCAGCAGAGCAAAAACCAATATCATAGAAGTCCTGTGACCAGTAGAGGCAGGTTCCCTCACCTTTTTCTCTTTCCAAATCATCCCTTACAGGCTGAAATGCATGCTCCTCATTCTTCTCACAGACCTTGGCAAGATGCTTATGTAAAAGCTTGGCCTTTTCACAAAAATGAGGTTCTGCGCTGGGACAAGTTGCTAGCTGTATCAAGAATTCTAAATGCTGAAATCCCCAAATATATTATTTTAAAGGTCTTGAGCATTCATTCAGATTATAAATTCTGGCATTTCTACAGAAATCAATCTGGATTGAATCTTAGGATATTCAGCATGGCTGGAGCAGAGAGGTCCATGGAGACAGAAGGTAGTAGAAAGAATGTTGGAAGGAGCCCAGACACTATTTGGTAATTAATGGAAAGCCATAGTGGATTATAGAACAGTACAAAATATAATCAAAGGGGTACCTTTAGGCCATGGAAGCTAAGAGAAATTGAAGAAGAAATATTTTTTTAATGCATATGCAGTAAACAACATCAGGAAGGCATTACAAGCTGCTAATAGTAGTTAAATAATTATCTGAGTGATTGAATACTTTCTATTTTATCTGTATCATCTAATTTTATTGAGAATGTATGAATTTGTGTTGTTTCACATTTAGAAAGCTTAAATTATGTAAACATTTGTTATAATGAAAAATTCAAACACAAGAGAAAGCAGTAAAGTGAACCCTATACACATGTCACATTAAACAACTATCAAGATTTTGCCGTATTTTCTCCATCTTTCCTTTTTTTACTTTCTTGCTTTTCATTTCTTTACCAGTGTCTTGCCTTTGTTGGTTTCTGTCTCTATCTGACCTGACTTATTCATCCTTGATAGTTTTCTTGCTCTCCAGCACAGCAAGATGTACCAGGCTCCTCTTAATTTCCTGCCACAGGTCTGAAATCAGCCCATCTTTCAAGGTGCTCCGTTTCCTTTCAGTGGGTTTTAAACGGTTTTAAGAAACAAAGATATAAACTAACAGTAATTTCATACAGAGGTGATCCCTGGAAATAATGACTGTTACCATTCTGAGAGCTGTAAGAAAATAATAAAAATATCAGTAAACAAATAAGAATATGTAAACCTACTAAAACGAAACAAAACAAATTTGCCAGCATTAAAAACTTGCCCTTGTGGGTAATTCTACTGAGTTGCTTTTTTCCATCTAGGAAATATTCAGCTTCTTTGGATTCTTTTAAATAAAATTTTCAAGCCAGTTCTTACTGGTAAAATTTAGCATCTTTTACACTAGCACCCTCATTTCATTTTCGTAAGTCTTAACAAAATGCTATGAAACATCTAATACCTTCTTCTTTCTGCTTAGAGCGGTTTTCATTCTCTGCTTTAGTTTGGACAAATAAAATATCATTGCTCCAGTCACACAATGGGACCAAAGATTTGTTAACCTTTAAGGCAATGATGCTTAACTTTCTTCCCCCCATCAGAAGTGAGGAACATATGGAAAGCCAACCAGTCATAGTGATTTTCAACTACAGTAATTATCAGAGTGTGGAGGGAAAAGTTAGTCCATCCCACTAAGGAATTCCTCCAGGACTTCTAAATTTGGGAGGTGGGGCAAGGAAGAGTAATCTCAAAGAAAAATAGGAGTTTCAGGGACCTAAACTGTACATGTGTCATATGGAATGAATGTGTGGTCCCCCCAACCCTCATTCATATATTGCAATCTGATCCTCAATGTGATGATATTAGGAGGTGTTACATTTGGGATGTTATTAGTTCATGAGGGTGGAGCCCACATAAACAGGATCTTGCCCTTGTAAAAGGGACCCTGAGAATGCTCTTTCTGCCACTTGAGTTGTACACAAAGAAGAGGGCCCTCACCAGAAACCTGACCTTGTTGGCTACCTAATCTTGAACTTCCAATCTCCAGAACTGTGAGAAATAAATGCTTGTTGTTTAAACTAACCCTGTTTATGGTATTTTGTTATAAAGCCCAAGATGACTAAGATAATGTATAAATACATATGTTTAAGTAGTAACCACTAAAATGTGAGGAAGGTTTACACATGTCAGGCAACATTCTTAAATCCCTTCCACATGTTAACTCTTTTAATCCTGACAAAACCCCACCAAGCTGGTACTGACTACCTTCATTTTTATAGATAAGAACACTAAGGAATGAAGGCTGAATAAGTAAGAAGCCCAAAACCACTCAGCTATGATATGAGGAGCCAGAATTTCAATAAAGGCAATCTGGCATCCAACTCACTCAGGGCTTTTTTGATCCCTAAACAAATAGAAAAATCCAGAATCTCAAAACCACAACTGGAGAGAAATTACTCTGTTTAAGATGAAAATACCAGAGTCTTTCTTTTTAGAAAGCGAGAACAAAAGGTGGCCACTATCGCCATTATAGTATTGTGGATAACACAATAATAACATGTCAGTTAATAATTGTATAGTCATTACTTGAGAAAGAACTAAAACATGTGGTTATTATTTATAGGGGTACTTTTCTCATAGTGTTATGTAAGGTCAATGTAGGTGGGGACAATACTTTCATCTTTATATCTCAATAATTCCTAGCATTTAGGAGGTAGATAATATATTAAATGAATAATTTTTGAATGAATCGAAGTTGATAAAAGCTCTGGATTTATGGCACCTATGTACAGATGACCATATGTTGGCAAAATCCTGACACATTTGAAAGTGAAAGTGAATACTGGTTTTAACTTGCCAGGATACAAAGACCCTTCTTTTTTTTTTTTTGGTATCGGGAATTGAACTCAGGGCCTTGTGCTTGCCAGGCAGGTGCTGTGCCATTGAGCTACATCCCTGGCCCCAAGACCCTTCTTATTTGAACAGTTTTGCTGCAGAAACCACAAGTGACCAAAACAATCGAGTCTGAGGGAAAGGTAATTTATAAAAGTGATAGTGGACCATATTTTAGAATAATAAATGTTATTTTATAGTTTAAATTTGTCAGGCCTGCAGTTTCTTCCTCTTTATCTGTTTTTATGACCCACTGCTAAAAACTTTTCCTGTCATCTTTTAAATTCTGTCTTTACATTGCTCCTCTGTCTTACATATAACTGAAGATATCTGCCTCAACATTTATTCTTTGTTCTGAGCTGAAATTGTAATCTATAAGTACAATGCAATATTTTCATAGCCAAACTTTATACATAATTTCAGTTTTTAAGGTTTTCTAAATATTTGGACGATTTACATATTTTAGGGGTGGTAAATCTTTATTGTCAAGTCAGAGAAGTACTTATTCTTTGAAGTAAAAAAATATATTTGTTCTTCAATGTTTGTCTCTATGACTTAAAGATTAGTATTTACGACTTCTATGAACTCTTTTTGTATTCTATCATTTGGGTGATAGTGGTGGTGGTAAAAATCTGGTTACATACATCCTTATAAATGATTTAGCTTTCCTGTTTTGTCAACTCAGACTTTTTAAGTCTCATATGAGCCAGAGCAAGGATACAATATAACCTGCCATGTTTTTTTTGCAAACATAAAAGGAAATGACTGTGTATGGCTCAAAGATACCACTTACATTCCATTGTAGACAAGGAAGCAGGAAACATAAGAATACTAGTTACAGATTTAAATCCTTTGCCAATGTTCCATAAAACACTTGTTTCATTTACTCCTCCAAGTCTGTGCGATTCAGCTCAGCTACTGTGAAGCAGAAAATATTATCAATTAGAGGCACAGTATGTTGGTCCTGAATCACAGGCTTCAGTACCCTGTTGTGTTATGATACCCAAAGCTCTACCCTGCTCCCCGCCCCAGCAAACACATCACAGCAGGATGGGATATGCTCAGAGGCTAGATGTGTACTGAAAATTAATAGAAAAACTAAAAAGACAAAAAGTTAAGAAACAAAAATTTCTTATAAAGCAAAAATCTGGAAAGCCATCACAATTGGAATAAAAGGATGATACATGACCCACAAGCCTTGCCCCTTTAGTACTAAGACTAAGACTAGATCTCTAAATTGACAAAACTGAGAGTAACTA
Organism: Erethizon dorsatum; assembly: GCA_028451465.1. Classification (NCBI taxonomy): domain Eukaryota; kingdom Metazoa; phylum Chordata; class Mammalia; order Rodentia; family Erethizontidae; genus Erethizon; species Erethizon dorsatum. Next base: position 82,369,493 of record CM051829.1, read on the forward strand.
ACAACAGGTCAAATAGGGCCTCATATCAAACTTAGTGCACTAAAATTGAACTTACCTTCTCCTTTCTTTCCCATCCAACTTCAGCTTCTTAGTCAATGGCAACATCATCTACAAACGCAAGAAACTGAAGTCATTTTAACTGAAGTCCAGGCTTCTTTCATCTCCGTGACAATCAGTTTAAAGTGCTGTGGATGATTTTCACTCAGAAGTATTCTTTACATCTGATGTTACTTCCTCATTTTCATTGCCTCACTCTAGTCCAGGACTTTGCTGATTGTGGACCATTAGAACAGTTTTCCCACTGATTTTTCTAGCAGTACAAGATCCTCCATTTCCAATTCATCTTACATACTTTGTGAATGACAAATTAATCTTCTCAAAACATCACTTTCATTTCCTTCTCTGGGGAGGCTCAACAACTCCATAAACTGGATTCCCTACATCCACAATCTGGATTCTCTCTGCAATGTGGATTCCTTCCATCCTCCTTGTCTGATCCCATTGGTTCTGAATACTTATTCTATGACATGTTCAAGGTCTTCTCTACACAAGCCCACAAACTATAATCCCTTCTAACTGTTCCTTGGCCTTCTCACCTGGCATAGCCTTTTTTCTCCCTTTATCCATTAAAATTCAACAAGTTCAAGCCCTTGATTTTTCTGAATTATAGAGGCCTTCCATATTCATGGGCTTTGCATCTGCATATTCAACCAACCCAGATTAAAAATATTTTAAAAATAAATTGCATCTGTACTGAACATGTAAAGACTTTTTTCGCGTCATTATTGGCTAAGAAATGCAGGATAACAACTATTTATATAGACTTTACATTGTATTAGGTATTATAAACAATTTAGAGATGATTTAAAGTATATGTGAAGGGGTATGTAGGTTATATGTAAACACTATGCCATTTAAATAAAGAACTTGAGGGCCGGTGAGACGGCTCAGCGGCTTAAGCGCCTGCCTTGCAAGCGCGAAGGCCCAAGTTCGACTCCCGGAACCCACATATGAAAAAGGGGCCGGTGATATCGCTCAGCGGCACGGGTGCCTGTTGGCGCGTGAGGTCCTGAGGTCGCCCCCCCGGTACCCACAAAAAAAAAAAAAAAAAGAACTTGAGGGTACTGAAACCAATTCACTGAAGATACCAAAGTATGGCTATTGTTTGATCAACATTCTGAATTTTTTCAATAAGCAGTCTGTGCTATCACTGTTTGGCTCATTGAACTTTGAACAGAGGAAGCAGATGGTCATAATGCTTGAGGGTGGTTCCCATGTCAGATTCCTATTTTAAGAATGAGATATTGGGTGAGATTCTTAACCTTGGTTAGCCTCAATTTATTGATCTATAAGATGGGGAAAGTAATAATACCTCCTTCATAAAAATTTTGAGAGATTAAATAAGACAATCTAAATCAGGGCTCCCCAAATCCCAGGGAATGGATTTCTACAAGTCTGTGGCCTGTTAGGAATCAGGCCACACAACAGGAGGTGAACAAGTAAAGCTTCATCTGTATTTACAGCCAATCTCTATTGTTCATATTACAACCTGAGCTCTACCTCCTATCAGATCAGTGGCAACATTAGATTCTCATAGGAGAGTGAACCCTACTATGAACTGCACATGCAAGGGATCTAGGTTGCATGTCCCTGATGAGAACCTAATGCAGCTGATCTGAGGTGGAGCTGAGGCAGTGATGCTAGTGCTGGGAAACTGCTGCAAATAAAGATTAACATTAGCAGAGAGGTTTAACTGCATGGAGACCATAATAAATCAAGTGCTTGCAGACTCATATGAAAACTCTATCAATGTGTAGCAAGGGACAATTAAGCTGATCCCCTCATAGCAGGCTTTATGATGACAAGTGAGTCAATATACTTCAATTGTACAGCTGCATCTAGTGGCGGTCTTTAAGTCAGAATCTAACACTTATTTTAGTTCATATATGGCCCACCCATAATTTTATTTACCACTTCCACCAAGCCTCTTTCCTGAACTGCACACTTGTCTCAGTGACAGTTTGGATGAGTCCTCAAGCTAACCCTAGCCAAAAAGAGTAAAAAAATCACTACAGAGCTTCTATGAAAAGGGGGAAAGACCCAACATGAGGCAGCAGAAAACTCTTAATACTGTCAACAGAAAGAAAGCTGCATTGGGCCGGTGAGATGGCTCAGCGGCGTAAGCGCCTGCCTTGCAAGCACGAAGGCCCGAGTTTGACTCCCAGAACCCACATACGAAAAAGGGGCCGGTGATATCGCTCAGCGTCACGGGCGCCTGTTGGCGTGCGAGGTCCTGAGGTCGTTCCCCCGGTACCCACCAAAAAAAAAAAAAAAAAAAAAAGAAAGAAAGCTGCATTTAAAAGAAAATATCAAAAGTCCTACTTATAGGTTCATTGCAACATGTGATTTACCACCTCCAAGCCTGCTTTGTATGATATGTGGTGACTGGCTATCTAACAAATTTATGAAAACTTTAAAACTGCTTTGCTACATGGAAACTGACCCTGCATTAAAAGACTAGCTTTTGGAGTTTTTCAAAAGAAAAAAATATGAATACTAAGAACAGAAGCAATTATTGAAGGCCACTGCTTCATCACATGTGTCTGCACAAAAGAGTTATTTTCAGTGGCTAACTTCATGGCTAAATCTAAGAAGCCCTGTACTATTGGTGAAGAGTTGATCCCACCTGCTACTAAGGACATTTGTCATGAATTTTTGAAGAGGCTGTGGTTCAAAAGGTGGCACGTGTTCCTTTTTTAGTTAGCACAAAAATGAAACAAATTGATGAAATAGCAGAAGATATTGAGGTACAATAGTTAGAGAGGACTAATGAGTCACTGTGGCATGCAGCACAGGTTGGTGACTCTCTACCAATGTTGACAACAAGGCAATGCTTATTTTGTGCAATATTCTTCAGGAGAATGTGCATGAGCATATGTTATGTGCACTTTTGTTGCCAACTCATACCACAGTCACAGAAGTATTCAAGTCTTTTAATGACTGCATATCAAGAAAACTGAATTGGTCATTTTGTGCCAGTACTATATATGCACGGATGGAGCAGCTGCCATGACTGGGTGGCTTTCTGCTTTTATTACTCAGGTCAAAAAGTTCCCTTTTGAATGTGAGTCTAAGCACCATGTCATCCATAGAGAAATGCTAGCTAGCCAAAAAATGCCACTTGAATTTAACGTTTTGCAGGATATGATTAAAATTATCAATGACATTAAAGTACATGTTCTCACTTAACTCATGTCTATTCATGCAACTCTTTGAGAAGATGGACACAGACCACACATCTTATACATAGAAGTGAGATGGCTTTCTGAAGGTAGATCACTGGCCAGAGATCTTGAGTTATGAGAGCTTCTCCAGCGATTTCTTTTAGAAAAACAGTCATCCATGGCAGCACATTTCAGTGACACAAAAGTTGCTTACTTGTGTAATGTATTTAACCTGCTCAACAAACTCAATCTGTCACTTCAGTGGAGAACGACAACTGCATTCAACTTGGTAGATAAAGTAGATACATTCAAACCCAAACTGTAATTATGGGGGTGATGCATGAACATTGAGGTTTTTGACATGCTTCAAACAGTAGCAGAGATTTTGAAAGAGACTGAGCTAGGGCCTTCTTTCTCACAGCTGGTGCCTGATCACCCCATCTCAGCTTTCAAAAGTGTTTGAGCATTACTTCCCAGCTACAAAAGACCCCTGAACTGGGAAGGAATGGATCCACAACCCACTTGCAAATTAGCCAGATGCATCAACTTTGTGTCAGAACAGGCTCAACTACTTGAGATCACAAATCATTGTGGTCTTAAAAATGTGTATGAGATTACTTCAAATCTCTGTATGTTCTAGATCAAAGTTGAGGTGGAATATCCTAAAATTGTTACAAAAGCACTGAAAAGCCTACTTTCATTTCCAACATTCTATCTTTGTGAAACAGGATTTTCTGTAGTGACAGCAACTAAAATGAAATTACAGAGTAGACTGGATATAAGCAACACACTTCAGGTGTCACTCTCTCCCATTACTCTCAGATGGGACTGTCTAGTGGCAGGAAAACAAGTTCAAGGCTCCTGCTGATTCTGCATTATGGTGAGTTTTATAGTTATTTCATGATATATTACCATGTAATGATAACAGAATAAAGTATACAATAAATATAATGCACTCGAATCATCCTGGAAACCATCCTCGTCTATCCATGGAAAAGTTTCCACAAAACTGGTTCCTGTTACCAGAAATGTTGGAAACCACTGATCTAAATGCAGTGTTCAGCACTGTGCCTGATAGGAGGGCAAGTGCCCAGTAAATATTATTTGCTATTATTTTATAAGACATTAGCTGAGTCCAGGCTCATGAGCCATGCCTCTGAGAGCTCATGATGAAATGGAAGAGAAAGCCTCAATGTATATTTGTGCATGCAGGGGACATGGACTTGAGGATGACTCTAAAAGATAGTGGTACCAGTAGTAAGAGAACTAAGGAATCCAGGAGGAGGATGAAGTTAATGAAGGACAGACAGTGTGGCTGGTTTTAGAAATGTTGAGTTTGAGTTACCCACAGGACACCAGTGAAACCATCCTTGTCATAGATATTTGTCTTCACCCACTCCCTCCTCCATCTGCTTTCCATCCTCCACTCTTTCCTGGCTCCAGAGGTTCTACTTTGAGTTCTTCTTTCATAGTCTCTCCTGTCCTCTGGTTTCTGTTTGAGTTTGACCAAAGGGGAGCCCAGCAGGAGATAAGGAGGAAGAAGAGGAGTGAGATCCAGCTATATATTTCTCCAATGTCTCCCACTAAGGCCACCTCAGGCTGCTGGCCTGATAGATAGTCAATCTGCTCCCACACCTTCCTCTCATTCATCCTTTGAATTTAGGGTTTGTGAAACCTCAGCTCCCACTAGCTCTTTGTGGCTTCCCTACTGAAAATCTTTGTAAGTCATCTCTTTGTAAAAACACCCTGAAATTATCCCAGTTTGAATGTGCCTTCTGCTTCCTATTGTGACTATGATTGATATATCATGACATTGGGATTTCAGGCCTAGAATTTGGGAGAGATCAGAATTAGAGATATAGGTTACAGAGGCCGCTTTAAGCAGAGGAAGTGAATAAGAGTCTTGATGGAGCGGGAAGACTTATGAAAGCACCACCAAAGGCCAGACCTTGGAGGACCATCCACCCTCTGAGAAAAAGAACACACCAGCTTTGAGATGAAAATGATAACTCTTTCTCTGTGATCCTGATGTTCCTAACAACATCCTTCCAGAAAGAGGCAGAAATGCAAAAATCTTATTGATGGGACAGTAAGTTAAAAACATTACCGTGTGCCTGACAACTTTGACTTGACCTGAAAACAGATTCTGAGTTCATTATACCTATTTGTTTGGGACCTTCACCTTTAAATCATTTTTTCAGTGCTGGGTATTGAACCTATGGGTTTGTACATGCTGGGCAAGCACACTACTATTGAGCTGTACTTCTAGCCCTACATTTTTAAGTTTCATTTTTGATAGGTATTTTATCCACGTGATTTAAAAATCAAAAATTAGCCAGCTACACTGTTGCATGCCTGTAATCCTGGCACTCCAGGAGGCTGAGACAGGAAGAGAGCAAGTCTGAGTCCTGCCTGGATAACTTAATGAGAGTCCATCTCAAAATTTAAAAAGTAAATAAGAAGGGTTGAGGATGTAGCTTAGTAGTAGAGTACTCTTGAGTTTGAAGACAAGTACCACTAAAAAAATAAATAAAAAACTAAAACCAAAAAGATACACAGTACACTAATCATGTCTTTTCCACCTTTGTCCCATTCACCATGTTTCTTCTCCCTGCTTTCTGTATCATTCTTTATTAGTTGCTTGTATTTTGTTTCCATATTTCTTTATGTAAATCCAAGTGAATATAACCAATATTATTTTCTCTCTTATGCAAAAGATGCTACACTAGATGTATGGATGCTTTGTTTTTTCATTTAGTATATCCTAGAGAGCCTTGCGTCTTCCCGTGGAGAGGTTCCTCGTGTTTATGGCTGCATAGAATTCCATAGCAGGAGTTCCCTTGTTTATTTACCAGGACGGCAGAGGAGTTCGATGAGTGCTGCCTCCCAACCACAGGTCTTACTGCAGCTCTCAAGACCTTTCCTTTCCCTGAAAACGCTCAACCTCCATTATCATCTGCCTCTCCGCAGGGATTTCTCTCCCTTTTGATAAAGAAAGTAGAAGACTTCTGAAGGTGCTTCCTAATTTCCTTTCAGCAGATGTGAAACCCCACCTACGTGCCAGTCTGCTCTCTTCTCCCCTAAGGCAGAAGTGCAGGAAACTTCGGACCAATGCTCCCACACTTTCAGGTTAGGATCCATCTCCTCTCAGCCTCTTCCAGGACCCTTATGAACACTGACCCTACTTTCTCTTCTGTGTATTAAATTTCCTCTCTTGCAAGTGGATCACGTAAAAAAAAAAACAAAAAAAAAAACAATTACCTCCTTTGCCTCTATTCTCTGCCCAGACACTGTCCCATCATCCCTTTCCTCTGTAGAGTCAGATTGTTTGGGAGAGGTGTTCACAGTCAAAACTTTGATTCCCCAGCTTATACCTCACTCCTCAGTCCACTCCAGCCCAGTCCACCTCCATCACTCCACCTAGACTTTTCACACCAAGCTGCCAGTGACCTTCAGGTGTACAACAAATGTATGAGTCACCCTTAGTTTTAGTTGACTTCTCAGCAATGTTTGACACTCTGATTCTCTCCCTTTGTACAGCTCTCTTTGATGATATTACACTCTCCTAGGTTTCCTCTTACATGTCTTGCTACTTTTCTAGCAAGTGGGAATTATTTTTAGTTCATGGTAGGTTAATAAAAAATAAAACCAGAACTAGGATGAATTAAAGGAAGCAACCGCCTCTTGTGTGAAATATAAGGAGGTAAATTCAGTAAACAAGATAATTTTAATGCAGTATTTCCAAAAATTCAATTAATGCAAAAAATCCACATTGAACAAAATATCAAGATTTTAAATGAAAACCAGTGCAATGCTGATTCAGACTGAAGCCTGGGACAAAAGGAAATATGTATGCCTCTATATACATGTTTTAATATATTTTAATGGTTAATTTATTTCCTGAACATTAATGTAATTGGAAAACTAAAGAAAAATGGAAATAGATGAATTAATACATCACTTTAAATATAATGTATTTATACCAAGAAGTAATTTATTTTACTGTAAAAATTTAAGATGTTTCATTAGAATTGTTTGCATCATTTGGTCAAGAAAAATTTTTAAACATGGAAATTCTGGTATCTTAATTGAAAACAATGTAATCAAAGATATAGATTGAAAATATTATTGATGAGTTTGCTTCCATTAAAACTAGGAGCTCTAGGGGCCAGTGAGATAGCTCAGCAGCATAAGCGCCTGCCTGGCAAGTGTAAGGTCCTGAGTTCGACCCCCGGTACCCACACGCACACACACACACACACAAAAAAAAAAAAAACCCAGGAGCTCATTTTTCCTTTTTTCCTCATATGCAAATATGGCACATTAATGAACTATTTTTTAAACCCAAGTTCAGACTTTTTTGCTACCATCGTATCAACCGAGTGAGAAATTTAACTTCATTTTTGAGCATCCCAGCTTGTAGGCAGGCAAAGATGTAGAAGCCATATGTATCCTCAGGGCATTGGGCCATAGTTTCTCCTCATCTCCAGAAATGCTCACAGGTCTACTGTGGGCCTCCAGGCCCAGAGGTTCTGTTGTATCTGACGCCTCAGAAAGGTTCTGAGATGCTAAGGCTTAGAAATGGGCCCTGGGTGGGTCTTTATAGTTTAAAACCCTTCAGGTCTCTCTCTCTTTCTCCTTTCCTTGGAGGTTCTCTTTGTTTTCTGGACATTAACCCAAACTGCAAAAGTCTTAATTTCAGAATACTTTTAGGTTAGGCCCTGCCAAGATCTATGAGGACATGAATAATAAAACCAGGCTATCCACTTCAAATGAGAGGAAAGGGGAAAATAATAGTGAGCAAAACAAAAATCGATGTTTCCATAGACTATCCTGCAAGATCAGCCTCTTTTGCAGTTCATCTTTGTCCCCTGGCCATCCAGTCCCTGAGGCAGAATTCCATATCCTCTCACTGGTAATCTCATTTCTTTGGCTCTAGGTGCCATCTATAAGCCTGCAACTCTGATTTTTTTCCTTTGGCATAGGTCTCTGCCCTACACCCTACAGCAATCTGTCCAACTGCCCAATATCTTCTTCGTACCTCTCTCGGTGGCATTACTCACTCTCTTCTCTTTCCCATTGGGTCCTTTCCCAATGCAGTCAGAGAAGTCATTGCTATGGTTTAGATCCAAAATGTCCCCCAAATTTTCATGCATTTGGAAGGTGATTGGCTCATGGGAGCACTAGACTGATGCGTGATTCATCCATTGATGAATTTAATAGCTAAACCTTCTGTTAGGAGGTGGGCCCTGGTTGGAGATGGGTCACTGGATGTGTGACCTGGAAGGGTATATCACTCTTCCCAGCTACTCCCTTCTCTTTCTGCTTCCTGACTGCCATGAAGTGAGCAGCTATCCTTCACCAGGCCCTTCTGCTGTGTTCTTTCTGCCCAGGAGCCAGCCAACCAGGGATTGAACCCACTGAAATTTAAGCCAAAATAAGCCTCTTCCAGTTACAGTGTCAGGTATTGTGTCCCAGTGGCTAATACAATCATTATTCTGGATGCCTTCCAGTCCCTGTCCTCCCATTCTGAGTCATCCCTAAATCCTATCTACTTCTTCTTTTATGTACCTCTCAAACTCTAAGCAACTCCATTTCCACTGTCTCCACTATATTCTTAGCTGCCACATTCTTTTAGACTTGTAAAAATCTTCTAATTGGTCCACCCTGCACCCATCTGGGCCTCTTCCAATCTCTTCACAATGCCATCATAAACACCAATCTGAGCAGGTCACTTTGCAGCTTAAACTCTTAAATTTTTTTTCTAGAAATAGACCAAAATGGGCAATGGCCCTTCTTGGTCTGACCTCTTTCCACTTCTGTTACCCCACATCTTTTCTTGTTCCATCTTTCTCCCCTTTGCCCCCTGAGCTCCAGTCATACAGGCCATTATTCCCTTCACCACTTGTTTCTCACTTTTGTCATTACGCACTATAGACATGTATGATGACGTGACTGATGGCTGCCTCCCTGTGAGAACAGAGACTGCATGTCCCTGAGGCCTCAAACAGAATCTGCGATATCATAAACAAATATTTGTGGAAAAATTAATATGCTGCATTTCTTTGATATATAAGCTTTTCCTAAGTTTAGAAGTATATTTGTGAGGATTTTCTCTTTCAATGACACTTACTGAGAATTATAGTGTTCCAGAACATTGCTTTTTTTTTTTAAGTGCTTTACATGTATTAACTCAGCTAATCCTCACTATAAACCTAGAAGGCAAATGCTTTTATTATCCCCATTTTAAAGATGCCAAAACTTAAGTGCAGAAAGGTCAAATAACTCAAGTCCTCATGGTCTCTGATATGATAGTAAGTGGTGAAAGAGAACTCTAACCCCAAAATACTGTGCTGGACCCTGGCAAAACCTTACTGAGCAAAGTTCCAGGCATTATGATAGGAATGGATCAGGACATCTTCAAAAGAGGAAAGCATAAAAAGGAGATTAATGTCAGTCAAAAGTGTAATAGACACTGTGCCAATTGCATATCCCATCTTATTGAATCCTCTCAAAGCTGATAAGCTAGGTATTATTATGATCATTTAGAGACAAGGAAGCAGAGACTGAGAGGGTTGGGATAAGTGGCTGAACATCACATAGGCAGCCTACAGCACAGCTAGTATTCAAGCCCAGGTCAATAAGACTCTATAGCCCATGCTCTTTGCATTGTGTGAAGCTGCCTCCAGAGAAGACTATTTGAGAATGTTTCTTTTCCATCACAGATTGATCAGCTGATTTATCTGCTGGTCCAGTGTGTATAAGAATCACTCAGAAAGCTTGTTGAAACCAGATTCCTGGCTTTGGTGTGGGGTAGAGCCCTTTCTTTAACCTGCAATATTAAACACATCCCTAGGTGTGTTCCAAAACTTTGCTCCAGTGGTCCCAAAACCTTAGCCCTATCAGAGTCACCTGGAGGGGTTGGTAAACCCCACATTGCTGTCTCTTCTCTTAGAATTTCTGATTCAGAAGGCCTAGGATGTCAGAATTTTGTTTCTAACACATTTCTGGTTGATAAAGCAACCAGCATTTGAGATCCATTGACTATCCTAAGACAAGGCTCTGAGGGACATTTTACTGGTTATTTAATTCTTCCTGATTCTACCACTTTTTAAGCAATTTTCAAAATAACTTACCCCCTTTTTGAGAATTGTGGGATCTTGAGAGCCCCATCTTAGGATGAACTCCTTTAGCAGCTTGAGATAGAAAATCCTCTACTTTTGAAATGATGCAATGCTTGCACAAAACTCCAGTGTTAGAAGTCTCCAAGTGGAACTGATCCTAGATGAGAAAGAGAAAAAGCAATGCTCCATTTTTTCTCTTTTCCTTAAGATTTAAACTGTAGGAAATTAATTCTTTGTCACAAATGTATATATCTGGGGCTATATCTACATAACTCACATATTTGCAGTTAAAGTTATTTAGCTATTGGGAAACTTAGAGGACAAAGTTGAAGTATCCAATTTAAGATGGGAGATTTTAAACTGAACTTTAGAAATAGGATTTAAGATTTTTAATTTTGTACTATTCCTCTGGGAAAATCATTTTGTCTTAGCTTCCTTAATGCTGTCTGAGACCCGGAAAGATGAAATGTCTGTGTGCATGTTACGCTTGTTTGAGATCATGGTCGAAACTCAGCTAAATGCACAACATAAGCAAACAGCCTAAAGGATGAAGATCCCATGATTCAGGAATGTTAGAGATGCGTAATCTTTTCAGCACATGTGATCTATGAAAATATTTTCCATAAAAGAATTTGGCAAATGAGTTTTTGATGAAATATTCTTCTAGATTTTCGTATCTTCAGAAATAAGTCAGTCCTTTCAGATTTTGGAATTAAAGATTTATGTTTCTGAGGGGCATCCATGAGGACAGCTATTAATGTTTATCTTGACAAACCTTTACAAAGATCATTGTCTCCAGAAAACCTCTCTTCTGGCCCTCAATGACCTCATTCCAAGCCAGAGTCTCATATTATCCCTGAATTCCAGTTGACTGTTGTAATGAGCAGACATATTGCTATAATGAGCAGACATCTGATTTACCTTTCTGACTCTTGTAGCTCCTTTTTTGACTGAAAAATCAACCCAGCTTCATTTATTTTCTCCTTTCTCACTTTACTACTTTCAGCTTATATACAAATAAATATCTCTTCTTTCCTACAGCTATCCACAGGAAGTGAGTACTTTTAAATTACCAAATCAAATGTCTTGGTGGGTACGGAACTATGTTTTTGCAGACTCTTAATGATTAAGGCTTCTGAGTATGCCAATGGGCATCACAAGATTTTGTTTTTGATATTAAAGTAGGCTTAACTTTAGGCAAATTTGAGCTATGTGGCAGAGAGACATACCCTGCTAAGAATAAGGCTAAGTTGACCACCTGATGTATGGAGGAGGTGGTGAGACCCAGCTGCCAGGCACACGGGCTCTGAGACCCAACTGTGTGAGTTCAGCTCCTGCTCTCATGGTTCCTAATTGTATGACCTTGTGCACGTTATTCACCTTCTCTGTGTCACTCTAAAATAAATTCTAACAGAGCCTAATCCAGAGGGTTCATTTTGAGGATTATATGGAAAAGACAGTTAGAACAATGCCTTAAATGCAAAAAGTGCTCAATAAGTATGAATTATTGTGTTATAATAATTATTTAAAAGTTCATATAATATTAACACAGGAATGAGAAGCAATTTGATTCTAAAGGAATAAGCATCAATAATTGTTTGGTTACTAGAAAGTGCCATTAATTCCTATTTAAGGGAAAACAGAATAGTTATTAGTTTATCTGACTCTAAATTAAAATGAGAAAGTCCCTTTCTGTAGAAAGCTACTATTTGTTTCTTAAAAATATTACAAATATTATAGAACATACAACAAACCCGATACAGATTGAAAATATCCCTTTGAGAAAACAAAACCTAGATTTTAGTTATGAACAGAAACCATTACATTACTATCTTAAGACATTTGCTGAGAGGGAAGCACAATTATATAATCAAGCATAATGAATGCATATTCATTTATTTATACTGCAACTTGTTCCAGAAAGGAATAGAGGCTGCTATAATGAGTGAATCATAGGGAAACATAAAGATAAAGAAATTTCATGTAGTAGGCTAAATCTCAATGCAAATAGAATACATTGTAAAAAATGTTGCAAAGAAATATAAATAATGGAAACATAAATGCTCTTTCTACATTTTTATTTCTGGAACATTTCCCTTCTTGAAATATCAAAAAAATTTTTTCAGTCTTTCCCGTTCCTTATTCTCCATAAGTCAGTCAATAACAATGACCTATTTGTTTCACCTCTGTAGTATTTCTTGGATCTACATCTTTGCTTCTACTATCAATACCCTAATTCATATAATAGTTTCCTGTTCATTTCTTTGTCCTACATCTCTCTTCTTTCCATTCTCTTCCCTTTCTCATCTACCACCATAATTTATCCAATATGGTGCTACTGAATTTTTCTAAAGTACATCTCTGGTCTTGTCACTTTCCTGCAGAAAACTTTCTGTAGCTTCTTATTGCTTTCTAGTCTTGATACATTTTATCTGTACCTTCTCATGTCAATATTTTTTTTTTTTTTTTTTTTTTTGTGGGTACCGGGGGGACGACCTCAGGACCTCACGCGCCAACAGGCACCCGTGCCGCTGAGCGATATCACCGGCCCCTTTTTCGTATGTGGGTTCCGGGAGTCGAACTCGGGCCTTCGCGCTTGCAAGGCAGGCGCTTAAGCCGCTGAGCCGTCTCACCGGCATGTCAATATTTTTTATATCTTATCTTTTTTTTTTTTTTTTTTGGGTACCGGCAATCGAACTCACAACCTCACGCTTGCCAGGCAAGCGCTGTGCCGCTGAGCTATATCCCCAGCCTTTATACCTTATATTTCAATAAACTTTGTATTCATCTGAGCTTCTCTATGAGAAAGCAAGTTCCTTATTTTTTCCCCATAGTACTTAACATTTACCAAAGAAATTGGTAAATAAACCTTAGAAGAACATACTACCATATTATGTTGCTATGCATTTTTAACAGTTGCAACTGGGTCTTTATGATGACATAATTTAATCAGAACAAAGAGAGAGATAAATTACCAAATTAGGAAAATGTAACTAATTTGAGACCTTAATTATAGATTTGCAAGATAACCGGCCTTTAAACTGAAAAGAATACATTTTTATCTTGTTACCTACTGTGGAAGTTGTTGTAATTAAGATATTAATCAAGCCAAGCATAGTGACACACACCTGTAATCCCAGCACTCTGGGAGGCTGAGGCAAGAGGATTCAAGTTCAAGCCCCGCCTGGACAACTTAATGACTTAGTGAGACCCTGTCTTCAAATTTAAATACATACAAACATGCACATATACATACATACATACATACATACATACATACATACAGGCTGGGGATGTTACTCAATGTTAAGGCCCTGGATTTGATCCCTAGTACTGAAAAAAATTAATCAAAGGTTAAGTAAAGCCAGTAATGAAAATAACATTCTACAAGGTACTATGACACTAGAGACTCTAGTGAAAATGATAAACTGGAATGCTCTTATGTGCAAAATAGTAAGTTGATTATCTCTGGGAAAATTTATAAATACATGACCATTGAAAGGGTAATTCATTTGTGCATTTATGATTCTACAAACAGTATTCTTAGCGATGTGCATTTAAATGTTGTGTGACCCACAAGTACAATTATATGAAGATGCATTTTTAACTTGTGTACAATTTGTGTTGTAACATGTTCAGTCTCAGAAGAAGATTCATCCAGAGATTTCATCAGACGCTATAAACAGCTCAGAAAAATAAACAATCATCTTAATGACAACTCAGGTATGATAAAGATACCCATCTCTTAGTATCTATAATCATTGCAGGGATTAAGGTTTGTATCTTTCTGTACAATGGTAATATCCATAGCTACTTTTAGGGATTATAATTGTTGCTGTATAAATCTCCAAAATGTCTCTCTTTGTGGTATCTTAAAAGCTTACTGAATTGAATTTGAATGAAAGACAGAAACTTTATTATATATTCAAATTTCTACATATAAGTTTGTTCCTTTTTCAGGGAGGAGGTGCTTGGGATTGAATCCAGGGCCTTTATGCTGAGCTACATCCCCAGCCCTTTTTTTATTTTTTATTTTGAGACAGGGTCTCACTAAATTGCTATGCTGCCCAGGCTGGGCTCCAAATTGTGATCCTCCTACCTCAGCCTCCCAGAGTACTTGCTGAGATTACGGGCGTGTGCCACCATGTAAAGCATACAAGGTATTTTAAAGCCAAAACACATTTTCTCCTTGAGGATGGACTAGATTTAATGACTTACATCCAAAGAGAAAAAGAGACAATGGCAAGTTGAAAACAGTAAGTTTACATTGGAGAAATATGGCAAATACCACCTTAGCCAAGCAATGAAAGTTAAAATCACAGTGCTATCATGTGCACATGTGATGAAAAGAACACTTCGCCTCTGTGGTATTCTTTCAAAGAATTCATAACCCCATTTGAATCATGAGAAACATCAGACAAACCCTGACTGAGGGACACTTACAAAACACCTGGGTAACACTCCTCAAAACTATCAACATCATGAAAAGCGAGAAAGACTGAGAAATAGTAACAACCATAAATTAGGGAGGCATAAACGCTAAATCCAATGGAATACCTTAGATTAGGTCCTGAATCAGAAAGGGGACATTGATAGAAAAGCTGGTGAAATCCAAATAAAGTCTGGATTTTAGTTCACAGTATTGTGCCAACATTGGTTTCTTAATTTTAATTATAAATGTGCCATGGTAAGCTGGGTGTAGTGGCGCATGCATATAATCCCAGCACTCAGAGGCTGAGGCAGGAGGATCGCCGTGAGTTTGAGACCAGCCTGGGCTACCTCAGAGAGTTCAAGGCCAGCCTGCACTACATAGTGAGACCCTGCCCCCAAAACAAAAAACAAAACAAAAACAACAAACAGAAAAAAAATGTGCCATGGTAATGTAGGATGTTAACAAAAGAGGAAACAGGGTGAAGATACAGAATTCTGTGTGGTATCTTTGCAACTTTTCTGTAAATCCGAAGTGATTACAAAAGCTTACTTTAAAAATACCTTACTTTTTCTGCCTTTAACATAGAGCAGCTACATTCCCTCTGTATGCCATTCCCATCTAAAGCTATATTATCATTTTAGTAGGCCTTGGTTGAATAGTGTTGAGTGAAATGTATAAGAAAATGTATAGGCGAAAGCAGTCTAAAGAGAGAACATGGCAAAGTTTAAAGACAATAAAAATCTTTGAAAACAATGTATAATATGAAAACATTTTTAAAGGATATATCTTTTTACAGACAACCACAAAAGAGCCAAGGTAATCAACATTCACGTTCATTGTGTTGTGATCCCATTAAAACCCAAGTAATTGCCATGCTTCTGCTTTTCTCAGGAAAGGCTCTGTCCTTCTGTTATCAAAGCATAGAGTTCTAAGCTACTATTACCCTCTGGGGAGAGCTATGTTTTATTGCATTGTGTGCAACAAGGTTGCAGCCTACATGCACTCTCTGAGAGAATATCTGAGGATTCCAAGTTCTTAAAAAAATAAAAATGTAGACTTTGGCTGCTGACTTCCTTAAACGTGAACAAAAGGAGAAACCATTTCCAAACCTTGTAGACTGTAACCCTAAAAGTGAAGACAAGTGGACCATGCCATGACATTCTCTGTGCCACCTTTGTTTCCTTGGTGGCAGATTGTCCCTGATGAATATTTATGGTGACCATGCTTAGCTATTCTTAAATATTAAAAATAATATAATTTTATTACCAATTTGGGAGGCTAGTTCATATTCTCAATGTATAGTTTCTTCTTGATTAATCTCAATAATCTTATAAGCAATTTTTGCTCATCATAACTCACTTGACTTTCACCACTACTCTTAATAGATTTTAATCATTGTGATACTTTTGCAAACACTAATATCATTGTTCACCTATATGTTCCCTCCAAAGGCACAGTTTTAGGAACTACTGTATTTTCTGCCTGTGCATCTAGATAAATGCCTTTGTATTAAATCTGTTATCCATAGACTCATTCATCACTGCTCTGGGAAGATTATAGCTTTATAATTTGGAAACTATGTGCTCTTGTAGAGTTTTCCATTAAGTGAAATGCTGCATAGTCAATCTATTTTCCTGTGGATTCCAGAAACAAATGTTATATGATTTTCAGTGCAGTGGTACAGCAAAGGAACAAAGTCTACCTTTGGGACAGGAAGAGTAATGACAAAGGAGAACAGAATGTCATGACATCAGGATTCAGTGGAACATGGAGTCCTGGTGAGGGGATGGCACTAGAAGAAGGTGGCTGTGTTCGCTGTCTCCACGCTTTCTTCTTGCATCCTCAGTTAGAATGGAGTCTCGGTGGGAGGGAGAGGCCACTTCTGAGGAGCAGTATGAGGAGGAGGCACAACATCTCCCTGCACTTTCTTCCCTCCCTCCCCTATCTCCTGACTTCTGGCAAAGCTGCATTAGAAGGTTAACCCCTAAGACTTGAACTCTGGTATTGCTGGCTGTACTCTCTGGAATGGGCTCTAGAACATTTGCAGCACTTAGTACAGGAAAGTACAGTATTTGCATTGTTAAAGCATATGAGGAAAGAACTTTATATATTCTAATGTTCCAGCTATTGAAATGCCAAATAACTGCTATCTCTAATGAGAGGTACATGGTCTTCTTTGCATTAAAAAAAAAAAAAATTGTGTCACTTAAAAAGCTTTCCACATAATTTTCCTTACATTAAAAACATTTCTGCCTCTAAGACAGCAGTTTTGCTTCACTGTGAAGCTAGTATCTCTTGACCTGTATTCGACTTAAGGCCTAGATATTCAGTTTCCATATTCTTCAGTTGTCTTCTGTTGCTTTTGTAAGTAACTCTGCACATACTCGTGCTGCCTGCTTCTGTCCTGGTGGAGCATTTGCCAAGGAAGCACACCAGAATGAAACCACTGACGATGGGGATGACTTCTTACTCACTAATGTTTATATCTCTGAAGCTCAGCACAGTGCTTAACACAGAAAATGTGTTTTATTCCTATTACTTTAAATGTCCAGAAAATGTTTTCTTAGCCCTTCTTCCTTCAGACCTGTGTCACTACACCACAACTCAGGGCTCCCACTTAGCAACAATTGTGTAGGGTTGCAAGTACTGTATCACTAGGTCAGTAAACTTACCAAGTTTCTTTTCAGTTGGCTTGACATGAGTTCTCACAAATGACCTGATTCTACACCAAATATCTATTACCTCTTGGTATCTGTTACCCATTGACCTGTTTTTCTGGGGGCTATTTCTTTTCTAACTTCTCATGTTGTTGAGGTGTTTAGTTGCTTCTATTTCTGACCTCATTTGTAGGAGAAGTAGAACACCTTAGAAAACCCATATCAGGTTTTAGAGAATTGAGAGAAATAGGACTGGTGGATAAAATACTAACTCTCATAAAGCAATTCAACACAAATAGGACTTGGTTGCACTGAGAATAGACCAACCAGAATTGCAAATCAACCACTAGCCCATGTAAACTATTCACTTTAGGAAGAAATTGTGTAAGTATGAACAAGCTAGTTAGAATCTTAAGACTGATTAGTTGCAAACTTTTCTATTAACTAAATTCCTCTATGTTAACAGTGCCCCTGCTGCAGATCTAACACAAACATCTTCTCGGTGTTGACGTTTGTACTTCATGTTGTGGACACAGTCCCCCCTTCCTACTGAATCATCTACTTACAGGTCCACACACTGTGTGTGCAGGACCCCTGCATCCCCTTCCCTGGATTTTGTTTCGTGTGCAACAAACATTACTTTGTGAGAGAGTCCCTTGGTCTTATGTTTCCAGGCCGACCTCGCAATTCTCTTGGATGGATGGCTCCTTTTCCAAATTCTGGTGACTTGCTGGGCTGGTAGAATGAGGCCATCACACCTGCTGTCCATCTTCTTTTTTCTAGACCACTCTTCATCCAACTTGTGTCTCCAAATTTCCATTATTGTCACATCAAGCTCAGTATTTCAGATGCACAAAAGCAACCCTTTTTTGTCACTCTCTGTCTCTGTCCAATGTCTCTTCTCATTGCTGCCATTACCACTCCATTTTTGTGCCCAAACTATTTTTAGATTTTCCAACTAGTTACCTTGAAGGCAGTCTCTCCTTCCTCCACTCCACTGTCCACTCCATGTGATGCTTATCTAATCTAAAATGTCAATTCTAATCTATTTTTTTAAAAAAGATTTCTTTGCTTATTGAGTAAAGCCCAAACATCTTAGTCTGGCATCCAGGCCCCTATATGGTTCCAACTTTGAACTCCAGCGTTATCTTTCAGTATCCTCCTCTTCAACCAGCCAAAACTATGCACTTTTCCTGCCCCATAGGCTCTTCTGCTTTTGATAATTATCGTAATAGGTGCAATTCATTAGCACTATGTCCCAAGTGTTGCATTAAGCACTTCGCACTGAATTAACTAAAAAATAGTGTAAGATAGAAACTATTATCCCATTTTAACATATGAAGAAATTACAGAGATTTCCTAAATTACATAGCTAGAAAATGGCAGGTATGGATTTGAACCCCATCCATTCATCTCCAATGCTTGTGTTCCTTCCTTCATTTGAAATGTCCTCCTACTCTTTACTTATCAAAATTATTTCCATCCCCCCAAACCGTCTCAGATTTACCGTCCCTCATGCAACTAATTTTCATCCCTCTGACCAAAAGGAATCATGCCTTCTCTTCATCTTCACAGTACTGCAGATACTTTGCTTAGTCTTTGCAAAAGCCAAACTAACAGTAGGCGATGCTTGCAGCACTACTGGTGCTTATCTATTACATGTTCCTTATTGCTTACTGTGGTCCTTTGAATACAGTAGGCATTTAGTACATGGATATTGCACTGATTCAGTACCTATTGATCTGTCTACCCAGCTGTCTATCATCCATTTATTCACTGGGCTAGTTGTGTGGAAGAATCTGATAGAATGCTTTCCCAGACCATCTTTCTCGGAATGCTGTAGCCACGATGGATCTGAACCTCTTTTTAATAATACTTTTTTGTTTAAAAAGTGCATGCTGTATACTCAAGACATTTTCTATTCAACTAAAATAATCAACTGTTTATTTATTTCTCTCTATATAATCAAAGGATCCATGTCAGCAGTTGCTTTTTTTAAGCCCCACTTCTTGTGGCATCTGAAGTGAAGACAGCTTGTTTCTCACTCAACAGCACTGGGGAAAAACCAGACGTGAGGAATGAGAGGCAAAAGGGACAATAAGCGGCAGAATCAGGATTTAAATCTAGGTTTATTTGACGCAAACGCCACAGTTCTTTACCAACATACTAAAGTGTACACCAAATCAATGGCCTAGCTATTTTGTCGCCTAAAACACAGTCATGTTGTTTTGACAACACATTGTGGCCACTGGGATTAGAATTTGTGTTTTCCCAACAAATTAGCTGCTTATTGGTAGTTTAAGATGAGGATTCTTTGTTCTTTTCATTTTGTTTTCAATGTAGCAAAAGTGTCCTACCATTTGTCCAAGGGAATCTCCTGTGCTTTAGGTTCTATCCCTCTTGAGAATAAATATAAATACTTGATGCTATTATTTGTCTTTTATCTTAGTACATTATGGAAGACAACTATAGCCTGGGGTTCCCAACCTTAAAGCATTGCTGTCATCACTCTTCTATCTTCCCTTATCTATTCATATGAAACCAAAATACAACTTAAAAACTGAAGAATATAACTGCCTTTATGTTTTGCTTTTTTACAGCATTTTCTGAACCAGGGATGATCCAGTTTGCAATACAGTGCATATGGGAAAGAAAGGTAAATTCAAATTTTTCTGATAAGACATCATCGAAACAGACCTTACAGGAGATCTATGCTTTTAAAACAGAATACAAATTTCTTCAGAAGATGCACACTGTTCTTCATACAATGGTCCTTCTTTTGTACTCCAGCCTCTTTTCTCACCTTTTTCTCTTCTCATTTTTATTTCAGACATGCTGAACTTCTTATAGGTGTTCCCAAAACATGTTCTATTGCACATCTGGAGCTCTGCACCTGTCGATCTTTCCTCTTTACCTTACCTACCTAACCCCTATTACTCCTTGAGGATTAACCTCATGCTGTACCTCCTTCTTGGCTTTCTAACTCCTCCAATGTCAAGACCCTGTTTTATGTCTCTCCTGCTCATTTCCCATTGGTAGCACAGGTCATGCTGCCTTGCAATTGGC
Organism: Erethizon dorsatum; assembly: GCA_028451465.1. Lineage (NCBI taxonomy): Eukaryota > Metazoa > Chordata > Mammalia > Rodentia > Erethizontidae > Erethizon > Erethizon dorsatum. The sequence goes on from CM051829.1 coordinate 82,389,996, forward strand.
TATTAACTCACCTGTCTCCCCAGTCAGCTTGGAAACTCCCTGAGGACAGGAACTGTCTCTTGTCCATTGTTAATTACCAGGACTGATATTTGGAACATAGTGTGTGCCTGTTACATATTTTAGTGGATTAATGAATAAACAGATAAAAGAATTAACTATTCTAAGAAGAGAAAGTCACTCTAGACAAGCAGCTTTGTACATTTTAAGTCTAAGTATCCATCATGGCCTTATTATTTCCTGACAGATTTGAAAGAGGGAATTATAGGTCAGTAGCACCCACATTATTAAAATATTTGAGTAACTACCAGATTTTTTATCATATGCATACTTTGCATATGGATATGTTACCTGTACAGGAATTATTCTTCTGGGAAATAATATAGACATTTCTAGAGAGAACACCATCAAAAAGTGATGTATCAGCCTAAATTATTAAAATAGATCTTACAGGAGAAACTAAATATAACTGAGTGGTAAAGAAATAATGCTTACTGTTATTAAGAGGGAAAGCACACACCATTTTTTTCTGAAATCAATTGCAAATTTGCATTTGATAACTCTGCTTGTTGTTTAATCAAAAATGATCATCTTCCTTGATTAGGAGTATTTTTTTTAAGGAAAAGGAATTGCTAATTAGTTTGTTATCACTCTGTTGAAGGTGTTTGCAATTAAATTGAGGAGGTAAAGAAAGCTGCAAATGATCCAAATGCTGAAATGTAGTTACTAAATATTGAAGGAGTTCCTCTTTCCAACTATGTGAAGTTCTAAACTTCCTTAAAGACTTCTTGAAGATTTTTCTTACAGAAAAAAATCTGTAAATTCTTTGTCAAGACTAGAGATTGATTATCCAACATTTTTTATTATGCCTGTGTGTAAAAATGAAAGCAAATTGCTATTGTGTATATAAATACAATTAGATTAAGATGGCCTAATATTATGAGTTTAAGTTGTTTATTCCCTACCTTAATAAGGCACTAACTATGCATAATAGCTACTTCTGATTAGATCACATCAGACCTGGTACATTAGTCTCCCCAAGATTTTAGGACTTTTATTTCTGTTATTCATTTCACCTAGAAAGAATTCCAAGGGCACAGTCAGTATTGATGCATTGGTTTCTTCAACAATAATATTTGAAGATGTTTGCTTCTTGGAAAATCCAATTTCCTGAGACTAATTTTTTCTATCTTAATCGTTTTTCAGTGTACAGCTCAGTAGCCTTAACTATATGCACATAGCACAACAGATCTCTAGAATATTTTCATCATACAAAACTAAAACTCTGAATTCACTGAACAATCACTTTCCACTACCCACCCCATTCCAGTACCTGGCAGCCACCACACTACTTTCTAAAAGTTTGACTTTTTTACATACCTCACAAAAAAGAATTATAGTACATATAAGGTATTTTTCTTTTTATGAGAAAGTACACGCTGTCTCACTTAGCATAATGTCCTCACACTTTATCTACATTGTAGAATGTGACAAGATTTCCTTCTTTTTAAGACTGAATAAGATTCCATTATAGGTATGTACCACATTTTTCTTATATGTTCGTCAATCGGTGGACATTAAGGTTGCTTCCACTTCTTAACTATTGTGAAAAATGCTACAGTAAATATGAATATGCAAATATCTCTTTGGGATTCTGCTTTCAATTCTTTTGAGTACTATCTTAGTTACTTTTCTCTCATTGCTGAGACAAAATATCTGACACCCAAAATTAAGGAAGGAAAGGTTTATTTAGCTCACAGTTTGTGGAGGTTTCAGTCCATACTCCGCTAGCTCCAAGGCAGGGTGGTGTGGCAGAGGGGCAACAGTTCATGGTGGCAGAAGACAGTAAAAGCAACAAAAGCAAAAACAGGGGGAGAGCAAGCCTCTTTTCCTCCCTTATATTGTAAGCAGGTTACCTTGCACAAGATGAGGATGCTTACAAAATGAGGACCCTTGCCCCCTGCTGAGTAGCTTAGTTAAACTTCTAAACTTCTCAAGTTGACACAATGTATCAACCATTACAGGTACATACCCAGACTTGAGACAGCTGGATCATATGGTAATTCTATTTTTAATTTTTGGAGGAAAGTTTATATTGCTTTCCATAATGGTTGCACCATTTTATATTCCCACAAATAGTGTACAAGGGTTCTAGTTTCTCCATGTCCTTACCAAAATGTCTGCAAACACTTTCTTCCATTCTGTAGGCTGCCTTTTTACTCTATGAATTATTTCCTTGTGTGCACAAAAGTTTCTAAATTTGCTTTAGTATCATTTGTCTAATTTTGCTTTTATTACCTGTGCTTTTGAGGTCATATCCAAAAAAGTAATTGTCAAATTCATTGTCATAAAGATTCTTCCCTATGTTTTCCTCTAGTGTTTTGTAGCTTTAAGACATGTAGTTTAAATCTTTAGTTCATTTTGAGTTGGTTTTTGTATATGATATAGGGTAGAAGTTCAACCTCATTTTTGCATGTGGATATCTAGTTTTTCCAGCACCATCTGTTGAAGAAACTGTCCTCTCCCCATTGTGTACCCGTGGGATCCTTGCTGAAGTCACTTGACCATATATATGAAGTTGATTTCTGAGTTCCCTGTGTTGTTTCATTGGTTTATATTGTTTGTCTATACACAACTACAACACTGTTCGGTCTACTGTAGCTTTGTGATACATTTTGAAATCAGGAAATATGAGACTTCCAACTGTGTTTTTATTTCTGAAGATGGTTTTGACTGCAATGGTGCTTTTTAAAAATGTGAAATGTTAAGCTATATTAGGGATAATATAGTGCTCAAATATTGAGAAACAAGAATTACTCTTCTTTATTCATCAGACCATACATATTACAGAGGTGCAATATGTAGAATTCTGTCTCCACATTTTATCAGAAACATTGTGTCCATGCAAAGTAACTAGAGTGAGGATGATCTAGAAGGAACATTTGAGAAAATATAAAATATTTAAACTATAAAAGAGAAAAATGAAAAATACTAATTTTAATAATTTACTCATTCAAAAATATTCATTGAATTTCTACTATGTACCAAGAATTCAGCCTTGCTATGCATATCTGGTACTTCACCTGTCTTCCACATTCCTACAGCCAAACTGAGGGGACCATTAATCTTCTGTGATCAGAAAGGAATTTGACTCATTCTTAAATCCAGGCTGTTTATGAATGAATCTTATTAACAGTAAAAAAAAAAAAAAAATCCCACACTAGGGTTTTTGTCTCTGTTTAACCTAAAAAGTGAAGATAAGTGCAATTATATATTCAACACAACCTATATCAAAATCCCTGGTGGACCTCAAAAGACACTATCCAGATAATTAAAAGAAAAAACAAGTAATAGACCAGGGACAAAATATTTCCCAAACTCTTTATCTGATAAAGGACTTCTGCCTAATATATAAAGAACCATTACAACAACACATCAAAAATGTTACAAAATTGTTTTGAATAGACATTTCACCACAGAAGATATACAAATAGCTAATAAGCACATCAAAAGATGTCCAACATCATTAGTCAATTAAATGCAAATTAAAACCACAAGGAAATACCATTTCATATCAACTAGAATGACTATAATTAAAAAAAACCAGATAATATCAATGTTGAGAAGGATAAAACTCTACATTACTGATGGGAATGTAAGAGGGTAAACCACTTTAGAACATAATGTGGCAACTTTATAAAGACATTAACATAAATTTGCTATGTGGCCTAGCAATTCCATTCATAGATATCTTACCCAACAGAAATGAAAACATATATGCTGGCTCAGATTTGGACAGAATTGCTTTTAATAGCATTATTCACAATAGTCCCCCCAAAGAGGGGGAAATCTGTATCGATTAATTGGTGAATGTGTATGTGCTTGTATAAATAATGTGGTATTATCCATTAAATGTAATACTACTCAGCAATAAAAAAGAACAAACTGCAGACATATGCTCCCATATGGATGAACCTCAAGGTCTTTGTTTGCATCAAAGACAAAGCCAGACACAAGAGGCAGCAATAATATATGATTCCATTTTTATTAACTACCCAGAAAAGACAGTTATAGAGATATGAACTGAAGGCTAAGGATATAGATCAGTCATGGAACACTTGCCTAGCCATTTGCAAGGCCCTGGGTTCCAGCACAACAAACGAAAAAAAAAAAAGTGAATGAGAAGAAACAGATTAAAAGTAAATTTGCAGGGCCGGTGATATGGTTCAGCGGCACAAGCGCCTGCTTGCAAGCACAAGGTCCTGAGTTCAACGCCTGGTACCCACATTAAAAAAAAAAAAAAGTAAATTTACATAAAGATCTTACTGGGGTAGTAAAAAATTGTTCTAAAACTGACTCATAGTGATTATTGCACAACTTAATAAAAATCATTGAATTAGATACTTAAAGGTAATATAATATAAAATATGCTTCAATGATGTTATTCAAAATATACTTAGAACAAAAGCAATATCTGCTGTCCTTTCCCAAAAATCAACAGTCTGACCTTAAAATTAATATGGATGTGAAAAACCTAGACTATTCAAAACAATCTTGAAAAGGAAGAACAAAGTAGGAGAATTTACACTTCCCAATCTCAAAACTTACTATACAGCTATAGCGACTGTGAATGCTAGCATAAAGACAAACATAAAGATAAGTGGTACAAACCAAGCGTGGCGGTGCACACCTATACTCCCAGCACTTGGGAGGCTGAAGGAAGAGGATCCCTGTGAGTTTGAGGCCAGCTTGAGCTACATAGTGAGTTCAAGGCTACCCTCAACTACATAGCAAGACCCTATCTCAAACTGCCATCCCCAAAAGGTAAGTGGTACAGAATTGAGAGTCCAGAAATTAGCCATTATATTTAAGGTCACTTTCTTTTTTAAACAAAAGTAACAAGAAAAAAATCAATAGAAAAAGAATAATCTTTTCAACAAATGGTACTGAGACAGTTGGGAATGCACAGTAAAAACAAAAAAAAAAAAGATCACCTCATACCATATACAAAGATCAGTTCAAAATGGATTTTAAAATCTAAAGTATATAACAATCTTAGCAGAAAACACAGGATTAAATTTTGGTGAGCTTGAATTAGGCAAACAACAAAAGGCAAAAATAATAAATTGGACTTTAAAAAAAAATACTTCCCTGGGCATAGTGGGACAAGCCAATAATCCCTGTCACTCAGGAGCCTGAGGCAGGAAGAGCGCAAGTTGAGGGCAGCATGGACAATTTAGTGAGACTCAGTGTCACCAAAAAAAGGAGGGTGGGGTGGTGATATAGCTTAGTGGTAGAGACTTGCCTAGCATGCTTGATCCCTGGGTTCAATCCTCAAGTGCTGTAAAAAATAAATAATTTCAAAAGATACTGTCAAGAAAGTGAGGTGTTGGTGGCATGGCTCAGTGGTAGAGCATTTGCCTAGCACGTGTGAGACTCTCAGTTCAATTCCCAGCACTGGAGAAAAAAAAAAGTGAAAAGGCAACCCACAGAATTGCATAAAGTATTTGCAAATTATATATCCAATAAGGTAATTATATACAGATTATATAAAGAAGTCTTACAACTCAATAATAAAAATACAAATAGGCATATTTAAAAATGGGCAAAGGATTTGCATAGATATTTCTCCAAACAATATATACAAGAGACACACGACAAGATGCTTAATACCGTTGGTCACTAGGAAAATGCAAATCAAGACCACAGTCAGATAGTACTTCATATCCACCATCATGACTATAAGCAACGAGACAGAAAATAACAAGTGTTGGTGAGGATATGGAGAAGGTGGGCTTCTCATACATTTAAAATGGTGCAGCCATTTTGGAAACAGTTTGGTAGTTTCTAAAAATGTTAAATATAAAATTACCATATGACCCAGTAATCCCTTTCCTAGGTATCTATCAATGAGAAGTGAAAACAGATGTCCTCGCAAAGACTTGAGTACTTGAGTAGCAGCATTATTCACAATGGCAAAAAAAAAATGCAGAAATAGCACATATTTCCATTAATGGTGAGTGGATTAAGGAAATGGAACAATAGAATGTTATTCACCAATAAAAAGGGATCAAAGTATTGATACATGCTTTGACCAGGGTGATCCTTACAATGTGAATAAAACTCAAGAGCTACATCATATTCAATAAAAAATACAGACATAAAAGGACACCTACAGTAGGATTCTATTTACATGAAATGTGCAAGAAAGGAAGCCAATATAGACAGAGAAAATGTTAACCATTTCCTAGGGCTGGAAGTGAGAAGGGGAAGTGGTTGTAAATGGGCACAAGATTTCTTTTCGGGATGTTGGAATCATTCTAAAATCATATTGTAGTGACAGTTGCACAATTTTGTAAATATACCGAAAGTCGTATAATTATACATTTACAATGGGTAAATTTTATAGTAGGTAAATTATAACCTCAATAAAGCTGCTAATAAGAATAATAACATTGTTCGGCTCCCGGAACCCACATACGAAAAAGGGGCCGGTGATATCGCTCAGTGGCACGGGTGCCTGTTGGCGCGCGAGGTCCTGAGGTCGTCCCCCTGGTACCCACAAAAAAAAAAAAGAATAATAACATTAAAAACACATATTAGAGGACCGGTGAGATGGCTCAGTGGCGTAAGCGCCTGCCTTGCAAGCGCGAGGGCCCGAGTTCGACTCCCGGAACCCACATACGAAAAAGGGGCCGGTGATATCGCTCAGTGGCACGGGTGCCTGTTGGCGCGCGAGGTCCTGAGGTCGACCCCCCGGTACCCACAAAAAACAAAAAAAACCCCACATATTAGAAGTAGAAATGACCTAGAGATCACTTAATCTAACACCTTCATTTTGTAGATAAATAGAGTAAAGGAGGTCAAAATATCATAAAGGCAGCCATTATCTGAGTAGTATCTAGAACCCAAGCACTTGGGGATTAGCATGCTTACCAAGTCTTTTCTTACATATGCATTCCTTGACCACTCAAGTTAGGCGGGGTCACCTTTCCAGTTAGTCTCTCAACACTGACATTTCCTTTTTGACCCTTAATGACAAATTGTGGTCTTTTTCTCTGACTGGACAGCTGGCTCCGTGAGAGGGTGACCTTTGTCCAGTTTTGCCCACCATGGTATCCTAGAGCCTAGTGCAGTGGCAGAGACAGTGTGCTTCTCCGTAAACATTTGTTAAATGAATGAATAAATGAACGGGCAGATAGATCTAAAGGCCAAATGTTCTCAGTAGTCATGGCAAAGAAACACCCCAAGTGGAATATTTTCTTGGCTAAAACAAGTGACACCTTGTAGTGGAGATGGGCATTACCCACTTGAAGCAAGATGAGGCTGAATATTTTATTAGATTTCATGAAAAAATAGTATCTAGGGGGCCAGTGTGATGGCTCAGTGGCATAAGTGCCTGCCTGGCAAGCACGAGGTCCTGAGTTCAACCCCCGGTACCTACACACACACAAAAAATAGTATCTAGATTGAAAAGAGGGGCCATCATAGAAGAAAAGCTCCATTTGGATTTGACTAACTAGTTGGAAAGAAGAGAACAGTTGATAAGGCTCTCCTCTAACAAAACAAAAGCCAATAAAAAGCTATAGACCAGGGACAATGGCAGTACAGTGTATTCGTTGTGTACTGCAAATATGTACTAATTTTTAAAAGAGAACTTTATAGGTTTTCAGCTGCCCAGTTGGCTCTTTTGTTGACTTCTGACTGTGTTTAGGAGGGGTCGTGTGCATATGTATAGGACATGGGAGAATCTGGGATTGAGTAATTTCCAAGAGTCAAACACTTTTAAATGACTTGTTAATTGCCCTAACAATTTTCAGTATCATGAAGATAACCTAAAAACAGCTAAACATAGAACTTCCTATCACGAAAGATTGCCATTGATTTCTACTCCTGATAAAACAGCATATTGATGACTGCACTAGTAAGATAATTTTGAAGGTCCTATGCCCAGGGAGTATATGATGTTAGGGGAGGATAGAAAAGTAAACTATTGATTATGGTACAAACTGGCAAGTGCTGAATCCATTCAGGCTCTTGGGGTACAAACCACTGGTGCTAATCTGCAGTCTCAGGCAAAAAAAAAAAAAGGTAGAAGAGTTTGAGGAAAAGATAGAAGAAACAGGCCCTCGAAACAGCAGAAACTTGAATGGCTACAAGGATCTAGAGGACAGGAAACGATAATCTTTTCAAGGTCCTTTAGTTGGACTCCACCGTTTCCTAACATTGTGTCAATCACTCTCATTCAGTTCAAGTCCAGAATAATCCATTTAGGCATATGCCTATCCCTTGGCCAAGGACTGCAAGACTCGGGTAGTCAGGAGAAGGAACAGAAATTCTTTAATAAATCAATGTCTGATAATAATTATAGCCAACATATCATTTAGAATGTGTTGTGTTCCAGAGATTATGGTTGCATTATTTCAGTTAAACCTTCCACAAATTGGTGAGGCTCCCCTAAGATCCCTATGAAGTGAAAGTCCAGCTTTCTCTCTTACAACTGGGAAAGTACGGACTTGGAAAAGAACAGAAAAACTTGCTCAAAATATCCACAGTAAGTGGTGCGGTGTGATTTATACTCAAGTTGGTCTGACTGCAAAGGCCATGTTCGAAACAAATATGCACTAAAGCTTCTCAATGTCTTTGCTATTGAAAAATAAATTATGTGTTCTTGTATTAGTTTGCCATCCTAACAAATTATCCTAACAAATTATGTGTTGTTATCCTAACAAAAATTAGAATGGTTCCTTTTTGAATGGTAATATTATTAAGGTTATACAAAATCTGAAACAAAAAATTCCAAACTGAAAAATAATCTTAGGACTCTTACTTTATGCCATATTCAAAAATTAACTCAAAATGGATTAAAGATCTAACTTTAAAACATAAACGTAGGGCCGGTGAGATGGCTCAGTGGCGTAAGCGCCTGCCTGGTAAGCGCGAGAGCCCGAGTTCGACTCCCGGAACCCACCTACGAAAAAAGGGCCGGTGATACCGCTCAGTGGCACGGGTGCCTGCTGGCGCGTGAGGTCCTGAGGTTGACCCCTGGTACCCACAAAAAAAATATAAATAAATAAATAAATAAATAAATAAAACATAAATGTACAAAACTCTAGAGGAAAACATAGGGCAAAACTGTTACAGTGTTGGATTTGACAATTACTTTTTGGAAATGATCTCAAAAGCACAGATAGCAAAAACAAAAAATAGACAAATGAGACTACAACAATCTTAGAAATTTCTATGCACCCAAGGAAATAATAGCATGAAAAGGCAACCATAGAAAGGGAGAGAATATTTGCAAGCCATATATCTGAAAAAGTCTTAGTATACAGAATATATAGAAATCTCCTAAAACTCAACAACAAAAATCAAATAACTTAAAAAATGGGCAACAGACTTGAGTAGATATTTTTCCAAAGAAGATTATATATGATCAGAAACATATGAAAAGATACCCAACATCTCTAATTGTCAGAGAAATACAAATCAAAGCTACAATGGAATGCCACCTAATACTCATTAGGATGGCCACTAAAAAGAAAAAAAAAAAACTTTGAAACCCTAGAAGATCACAAAATTTGGTGAGAATGTGAAGAATTGGAATCTTTGTATACTGGTGTTGGGAATAGAAAATGGAAAACAGTGTGGCAGCTCCTAAAAAGTTAAAAATAGAACTTCCATATGATTTAGCAATCTCACCTCTGGGTGTATACCCAAAAGAACTGAAAGCAGAATTTCAAGGACATATTTACACACCAATGTTCATTGCAGAATTTTTCACAATAGCCAAGAGGTGGAAGTAACCCGAATGTTCATGGATAAATGAATGTATAAAGACAATGTGGTATATACCTATAATGGAATCTTACTCATTTTGAAAAGGAAATCCTGTCACATGCTACAACACAGATGAAGCTGGAGGACATTATGCTCAGTGAAACAAGAAATGCTACATGATTCCATTATATGAGGTATGTAACCAAGTCAAACTCTTAGAAACAAAGTAAAACAGCAGTTGCTCAGGACTAGGAGCAGGGTGGGGTAGGGAAGAATTGTTCAATGGATATAGTTTTGCAAGATGAAAAAGTTATAAAGATCTGTTGCACAACAATGTGAATACAGTCAACAGTACTGAAATTACACTTAAAATGATTACAATGGGGCTGGGGATGTAGCTCAGTGGTACAGTGCTTATCTGGCATACAGGAAGCCCTAGGTTCAGTCCTTAACACTACTGCAAAAAAAAAAAAATCTCTGTGCATATGTTTCAATCACAGTTTTTATAAAAAGCATTGTTGGTTCAGGTTAAGATCAGTTTATACAAATTCTCCAGTTAATACGAGTTTCCACAAGAGCAGTCTGCCATCCAGTACCTGTGAAATTGATTTTTCCGAAACACTGAAATGGGGCATTTTTCAGTTATTGCTGTAAAAATTCAACATATAAGCTTCAACTCATCATTCCAAGACTAAGCTGGCTTAGAACCTTGATGTCGTTGACTAGTCGCATCAACTTTACATTATACCTGGAATGTTTGTTTGACATATCTCCTATATTTTTACCCTAGTCACAGAGAATAGGATGAGCCAAGGTTAAGGTCCCCCAAAAGCTCTCCAGGCATTTTATTTGTACTTGTGTTTTTAATCAACCCAAATATTTACGTATCAACCTTTTTTTAATTTGTTACCTCCCATGTACCAAGCACCATGCTTTGGTGCAAACAATATAAACACACACACAGGCATCTGCACACACACACACCCTTAAAGTAGTCCATATTTCTATAGTTTAACAAGTTTATCATAAAAGACTAAAATGCCTCACTGCAAGCCAGAAACACTGATCCATAAATGTTTACGAAAACAGTTCCACAGCAAAAGAGAAGTCTATTTTCACCACAAACACAGGTAGTTTGACTTGTTTTTCCTAGGACTGCTGTTACAAAATTCCTATGAATACATTTAACTTCATATTTTCATAGCCTGGCTGGCCCTAAACAATTTTGTAAATTCTTCCAATCATTAAATAATTTTTATGCTGAACTTAAATATTCAGTAAGGATTCTGTTTGGTTTGAATTTGTATGATTTATTAAACCCATGGTTTTCATTACAGTAATATTTAGAGGACTAATTATCTCTGAGTAATCACAGAGTACAAAGCAATTTAAATGTCATTCCTAGCACAGGTTAGAAGCAAATTTACTTATTAAATTATGAATGTTTTACTTTATACTGGCCATTGGATAATTTAAAAATGAACATGGCACTTAATTTTAAAGACATTAAAAAAACAGACACAATGGCAGTAGTTCTGTACTGACTTAGAACAGTCGGAATTAAGTTCATTTTCTTAAAAACTGAAAACCTCCCTTGGGTCTTGATTATTTTGGAGTCTCAGTTTTCAAATGTGGTTTTCAAGTCATTATTTCTAATAATTTTCAGAAAGTTAGACTCCATTTTGAAGCTTAAGGAACATTTTGAGGGTAAGAGTTACCACCTTTTATTCTAAAAATGGATTTGTTTTGTAAATTGGACAATGTAATACAGTATTAAGTTGAACCATATATTGCAATTTTTGTAGGTACAAATTATTAAAAATTAGCAACTTTATAAGTTCAAATTAGTGAGTATATGCAACATAGGATAGATCTTTATTTATTGATTGATAGATACTGGGAATCGAACTCAGAACCTCGTGCTTGCCAGGCAGGAGCTGTGCCACTGAGCTATATCCCTGGCCCCTAGGATAGATCTTTAAAATTAGAAATTAATTTTTTAAAATTATAGAGTTTAAAACATGACATTTAGGATAAACATTAAAACCCATAATCTCGCCACATAAATATAAACTCCTTTATCATTTCTGTAGATCTCTTCCATTATTTCTTTTTACGCATACATTTGCATGGTTGTAGTTATAGCATACATAAATATTTACATATGTAAAATTTTAAATTCGCATCATTTACACTTCAGTTTGTGATGTTTGTATTTATAATTTTAAATAATTCCCTAATCCACCAATGGAATGTATTGTAATTTACTTACTAATTTCCATATTGAACACTTAGGTTGCTTCCAGTTTTTTGATATTATAAATGATGTTATGATGAGCATATTTTGAATTGCTAAAAAATCTGGCTTATATTTATATAATACCATTAAAACATCTACATCCCTGTATTTTTCCACTGTTTGGATTTTTTTTAATTAAGTAAATTATGATGAACACTCTTAGTACATTAGGAGCTAGCAGTTCCCTAAGTTTTCTCTGTAATTTACCACTACCACTCAAAACTGATTTCTTTTATAATCATTAATTCAAAATGACAACATAATAATTTTCCGACTTGCACTGTACTATTAAATTTTCCACTGAACTTATAATTAAAATGTCAGAATTCATTCCTGTTCTTGAAAAAAATTTTTTCCTTCTGATGATTGATTCAAAACTCTATTTTATAAATCTTAATTCTCATATCTACTTCAGCAGTAAAACAAATTCTCAAGGGAAGAAATAAAGCAAGAGTTTAAATTTTAAAACAGTTCTTATTAGCTTGATATGGACGCCAGGGTTAGATGTTATTGCTTCAATTATTATTGTTGTTATTGTTGAGACAGGGTCTTGTTATGCTACTCAGGTTGGCCTTAACTCATAATCTTCCTGCCTCAGCCTCCTGAGTTGCTGGGATTACAAGTGTGTTTTATCATGCCCTGCATAACTTTTCTTTCCTTATACCCTTAAAAATAAACATCTGAGGGCTAGTGAGATGGCTCAGTGGCGTAAGCGCCTGCCTGGCAAGTGTGAGGGCCGGAGTTCGACTCCTGGAACCCACATACGAAAAAAGGGCTGGTGATATCGCTCAGCGGCATGGGCGCCTGCTGGTGCGCGAGGTCCTGAGGTCGACCCCTGGTACCCACAAAAAAAAAAAAAAAATTGAATTGTTATGCAACTAAGAGTTTAAATTTTTCTGCTACACTGTTGATAAGTTACTGGTTGTGAATTTTAAAGAGTATTATCTTGGTCCTGTCCCAATTTTGCACTCTCAATTATGAGAGGAAAAGACTGCTGAATACAGTGTAAACTTCGGGTACCCTTCAGTGTAACCTGCTAGCCACTTCTTGGTCTTCCTTACATGCCTGTAGTCAACCAGTTAACTGGAGTTCTGGGATTCATGATTCATGTGAAACACTATTCACTATTATTCTACCTGCAAAGAGATGTAACAACAAATATTAGGAAGTGGGTAATATACATTCCTGTTCGTTTTATTTAATCTAGAACAAGTAGAGGTAGAAATACCTGACATCATCTCTCATTCATTCTCTTTAATCATTCTTGACACTGATGCTAAGTAATTGCAAATACCTACATAGTCCACAAGCACACACTATCCAGAATTAGAATAAACATTTTTTTGAGACTGGGACAATCTGCTTTATGCCCATGCTCATATCTCATATGAGAACATTCAATTTGCTATGTCTTTGGGTGCCTTCTCTATGTAAGATAAGATGTATATCAAGGAAAGTTGTGCCTTTGGTTTTTACATTTTCCTCTAGTATAACAAAGGGCTAAATTCTCCCAAAAACACATCCTAGGGCTGAAAATGTTTCTGTTAGCAGTTATGCAACTTTATGAAAAAGCATGGTTTTCTTCAAATTGAATATACTATAAATTGAAGACATTAGTCATAGCTAGTGCTCTCCCCCCACCCTATCTGAAGCACATGCTTTAATACTTTTTCCAGGTCAGATCTTAAGGGCTGTATTAAAATATTGGAGAAGAAGTACTATGTGTAAAAGAAAACAAAACAGGTCAGACAGATAATATTTTAAAAAGTATCTGCATCAGAAGGAGAGGAAATAGCAGCATCATTTTCTCACATTTCAAACCCCAGGCACAGAGGTATAATTTAACAGAATGCAATGTGATGCAATACCCATTCGTGCATGCAACACGCACTTATTGAACATTTGCATGGGTCTCAGACCACAACAATCTTTGTGGGAGATACAAAAGAAATGAACACCTCCCTCATTGCCCCCCCTCCAAAAGCTTATAGCACCTTTGGGGAGGTAACACAAGAATGAAAAGCTTATTAATAGTGTGGGACCCTGAATCTATGATACAAGACAGTAGTGTTTGAAGAACCCATGAGAGAATAGTTTTGGAGGGCTGCGGAGAAGCAGCGAGGCTTAGGCTGGGCCTCTGAAGATGCGCAGGGGTTAGCTAGCTAGGGAAGCACTGGGGAGGACGCCCTAGCCTGAGAACACTTGAGAAAAGCCAGGGTTGTGTAGCTGTGCCCCAGGGATGGTAAGGAGACAGCCTGGGTGAGTAAAGATCTATGTCATGGAAACTTAGATTGGAACTGGATTTAGGGGTAGGGAGAGACAGGGAGGTCAACAGACTTTTCTTGCTACTCACTATTTGCCAGGCCTCTTATTTATCTCATCAAATACTTCCAACAACTTGATTTTTCAGGTTTATAGATGAGAAAAGGGAGGTTTGGACACATCATGTGATTTGACCAAGATCTTAAGTCCAGTGGTTGACAACACCGGGATTCAAACCTCATGGGTCTGTCAGCACATCCTTAGTGCTTTCTACTATACAAGTTTCTTTAAGTGCCTTGCAGAGGAACTTGAACTTGGTGCTGTACAAAATAGAGAACAGCTAAAAATACTTGAAGCCAAAAGACTTAAATTATTTTCCACAGTGTGTCAGCACACAGTAGAGGTTAAAAGGACCTAAGACTGGGGGTCATTTTAAATATCATTTTTAAATTCTAGGACAATGTCATGCATGTAGTTGTAGCTTGATAAATATTTGTTTAGGTAGAAAAAACCACTGAGTAGAATCCAAAAGAGGTGAGTTCTAGTCCTGGTTTGGCACCAACTAGTTTTGCAAGCATGATCAAATGGGGTCATAGCTATGTGACCTTGAGAAGCTCACTTCATCTTTCTGAGGCTCAGTTGCCTTATTGCAAACATGAGGATCAAAAGCTTATTATGATGTTTACATGGAGAGGATGGATACATTATCATTAAATACTGCCTGGCTCAATAAGCTGTCATTATTAAGGAGAAAATCTGAATTATTTTTATTAATTCATACAACCTAATGGGAATAACAGTTTTCCATTTTAAGGTTACATTAGTGTGTGGATTTTGGTAGATAAACCCACTGAAGAAAGCAGAAGAGAATTAAAGTACCTTGTATGGTGGGAATGATGAATACACTGTCTTGAAGTTTTATCAAATGGCCTTTAGTATAAATGTCGGGCAAGTATGGAATTGAAGGTAGACCTAACCAGGCCTGGTGACTCGTCCTAGGAGTGCCTCAAACTCTAGTAGCCTGAGATCCTAAACAAAGATAAAATAGGTACTGCACTAAAATGCCTTAACTGCCTTAGAATCTCAATGTTCGTGATGATAGAAAAGTCACGTTGAAGTTCAAAGTGCTTGGGTTTTATATGTTATATAATTTCACGTAACATTTTAGTTTAGTTTTATAGAACATAGTCCAAGTTTAATCGTGTTCTGAAAAACTTTCAGGTCCCTGTGGAATTATACTGCCTAAACTTTATGTCAATAAATATTCCAGAGGAGGATGAATAATGGATCTTTTTTGTCTGATGATCATATTTATAGGTATCATCTGGTCTTATTTGCTGAAGATTGGTATTTGAAACCATGAGACAACACAAGTTCATTTTTTCCTAATTAAGAAAAATAGCTGACTCCTTACAGTAAAAGCACAATAAGAATCTCTTTTATGTCTACAGTGCTTTCCCACTGTTCCTTTTTGTTCTACATTAAAACAGCTGCAATACTCTGCACATAAAAAAGGAATCTTCTGTGGTTAAATATTCATGGCTTCTTGCTAGTCAATGTGTGCTTTTATTATTCTTAGCAAATAAACTATCTTATGATTCATTTAACCCACTTTATGAACTTCCAGTGTCTAATTTTGATCTATGACTGACAGATTTCTGTCCTTTCTTTAAAAGAATACATGAGTCTTGCTTTTATGTGGTCTCCCAGCCTCTTGGAAAAGCTCTTGGAGGGTCCCATATGTTTGCTTTTTAGGATCTCCAATCTCAGTGTTGATAAAGTACTGTTGATGAAGATCAAAGAGAATGGAAGCAGAACCCCTCCTCCCTGGGAGTAGACTCCCTTCACAATCCCCACTGGGGTTCTCAGGGATTGACCAGGAAACAATTCTGCTCCGCATCTTTCTGTTTGGTTGTTATGAACAGGGTGGCATCATTCTCTTAGCAAAGCAAAGAGAAAAAGAAGCCAAAAGAAGGGGAGAAATGTTTCCTAAAATGTATTTTCCTTTACAAATATGTGACCTGTGTGGGCCTCAGGAGCAACTCAGAAGGGCCTCATGCCTGACTTACTACCCTGCTGTCACTGTCCAACAGTTCTTGATAACTTTTGAACCAGAGGCTTTGCATTTTCATTTTGCTCAAATTATGTAGCTGATCCTATAACTTAGTGAAATGTGATGAAAAAGATTTTGTCTGTCTGTCTGTCTGTCTCTCTCTCTGCGAAAGGCTTATTATATCAAAATGGCTGAAAAAAGAAGGCAACCTCAAGGAACCAAAAAAGGTAGAAGGGGGAACAGGAAACATTTCAATGGTAATGTTTCTTTTGTGCAACTTACTCTCAAGGAAAACAGAAATGTGGTTAGAAAGAGAAATTGGATATTTGATACCTCTTTTCATTGGCTTTTAAAAACAATTGACAAATAATAATTTGTCATATTTATGGAGAACAGTGTATTTCTATACATGCCTCATGTCTGCTTTTTTACAAATTCTATTCTTTTTTTTTACAGCCTCCCTGCACCTACCTTACTCTATGCTAGTAATTATTTGGACATAATCTGAAGCTTTGTTCATATAATTGACAATTGCTACTGATACCAAAGGTAAAATATATTTTGTTGGTAATTTTCAAACCAAGAGCTTTCTCATTATTTTCATTATAATTAAAATGTCTTCATTTATTTCTCAAGTCTGGAAATGAGTGGAGACCAAACAAATGAAAAAAGTAAAGGTCATTTATTCTGTGCTTGCTGTAGCAAGGAAGTCATCAACTACATGTGTTTTGGCAGATTCAGAGGCCAGCAGAGGAATGGAAAAAGTGAGTCTTCAGGTGTCCCTGAGAGAGGAGGCTGTTGGCCTAGGGAAGCAGGAGGCCAGGTAAGTAGAAAAAGGACATCTTCTGTGATTGGTTAGGGGTACATATTTGGATTTCTCTAGTTGGTCCTAAGTTGAAAGTGGGAACAAAGATTAGGGAACCTGTCATTTAGAGTATTTATCAAGTCCTGGATATTGGGCTGATTGTTATGGAAGTTGTTTTGCTGATTGTCACTAGAGCGACTGACTTCCTTCCAATTCAACTTAGAGCGCTCTGCCTCCCTAGGCTGTTTATTACAGATGTGGGGTTGATTTCCCGGACAGGTTGCTGCAGGATGTGGGGTGGAGTTCTGTTTTTATATATGGTCTGGACGTTGTCCATTTGTACACCGATTTGGTGATCTGGTTACAACAAATTCTGCATTTCTCATGATGCCTAAAGAACAGATTTTCTTCAAGGCCAGTCTGGTTAACAATCATTTGCCACACTAAATGTACCAGAAAATGTATTCTTTACATAGTTCTACTAAAGAGCCCTTGTTAGCCAATTCATTTTGAGAGTTGATATGTTAAGAGTAGAAAACAACTTAATTTAAGCCAAGCCTTTGACAGTTTTGTTGTTGTTGTTGTTGTTGTTGTTCTGTTTTGGTGAAAACAATATGTACCCTTCAGTTTTTCTTTGTATATCTAAATTTCAGGCTTAGCTAAACTTTCATGGGATAATTCCTGACCTTCAAGAAGGGAGGAGGGCCTAGCTAAGAATACATTTGGGATATAATACTCTTTAGCCACCGATTCTTTTTTTTTTTTTTTTTTTTTTAAGTGTATGCCATAATTTATTCAAGCAGTGTGTGACTGATAGACATTTAGGTGATTTTTCTTTTCTTTTTTCTTTTGTTTTATTCTTGGCTTTTTGACTTTTTTTTTTTTTTTTTTTAAAGAGAAGAAAAAACAAAACAAATCAAAAGAAGAACAAATTTTCAAAACAACATAATAGGAGGGTAACAATGGTTAATACATTACGTATTACTATCTTTAAGTTAGTTATTCAGGACACCAGACATTAGCATTCAATTGTCCAAACATTATTGGCACAAACCTTACTCTTCAATGAACTAAGTAAAAATGGTAGTGTATCTATCTTAACCATCTTATATATATATATATATATATATATACAATTTTTTTTTCCCTTTCCCTTCTTTCTTTTCCCTATTCCAGTCTCTCTTTCCTTTTGACCAGTTTCTTTTTGATTCACCATATCTATTGTACATTTTGGATCTTATTTACTCTTTCAGTTTCTCATACTAGAGAGATAATACGATGCTTACACATGTGCTTCTGGTTTATTTCACTTATGAGTATTTTCTTGAGTTGCATCCATTTACCTATAAAAGTCTCCAGTTTATCCTTCTTTATGGCTGAATAGTACTCCATTGTATAAAAATACCACATCTTTCTTATCCATTCCTCAGTTGATGGGCATTTGGGTTGTTTCCAAGATCTGGCTATTACAAATTGTGCTGCTATAAACATGGGTGCACATATATCGCTGTGGTACGATGTTTTTAATTCTTCTGGGAAGATGCCCAGAAGGGGAATAGCTGGGTCAAATGGGACCTCCAACCCTAGTTTTCTGAGGAATCTCCACACTGACTTCCACAGTGGCTGTACCAGTCGACACTCCCACCAACAGTGAAGAAGGGTTCCTTTTTCCCCACAGCCCCTCCAGCATTTGTTATTAGTTGATTTCTTAATAGTAGCCATTCTTTCTGGAGTGAGATGGTATCTCAGTGTTGTTTTAATTTGCATCTCTCGAATGACTAGTGATGTTGCACATTTTTTTGTATATTTATTTGCCATTAGTATTTCTTCATCTGAGAAATGTGTATTCATCTCAGATGCCCATTTTTGGAGTGGGTCTTTAAATTTGGGAGGTCTGATTTTTTTGAGTTCTTTATATGTTCTCGATAGTAATCCTTTGTCTGAGGAATAGCTGGCAAACATTTTTTCCCACATTGTGGGTTGTCTCTTCACTCTGTTGGTGGTTTCTCTTGCTGTGCAAAAGCTTTTTAATAAGATGAGATCCCAGTTATTGATTCTTTGGGATAGTTCCCGTGCGGTTGAGTTTTTATTCATAAAGTCTTTGCCTACACCAATGTCTCCAAGGGTTTTACCTATCCTACCTTCCAGCAGATTTAATGTTTCTGTTTTAATATTTAGATCTCTGATCCATTTTGAATTTAGTTTAGTGCATGGTGAAAGATATGGATCTAGTTTTAATCTTCGGCATGTGTAGAGCCAGTTTTTCCAGCACCATTTATTAAAGAGGCTATCTTTCTTCCAGCGAATGTGTTTGGCACCTTTGTCAAAGATAAGGTTAGCCACCGATTCTTACAAATAACTAGGCATCATTCCCCCCTGCTTGGACCTTGTAGACTATGAATGTTGTATCCAACAGAGTTTTTGTTCCACCATGATTCCACTTGACAGACAAGGATTTCTGGTTGACAGTTGTTATAACAACATCTGACAGATTTGAAGTCCTAACCAAATTAGTAATGATTCCCCTTTTCCACTCAGTTTAAAAAATATCTATCACTGATATTAATTTCATCAGTAACATGAATTAAAAGTTCCAAGCCTGCGCCATGAAATAAAGTTAGTAGACATCATTGTCACTATTGAGACATTGAATAACACTTAATACAACACTAAAATACTTAACGACATATCTAACTCTCAGTCACCAGGAGCTTATGGTTTTCTTTCTTCCACTGTACTTTTGTTGGAGCCAGTCAGTTCTCACCCAGGCTGTAGTTGCAACGAAACTTTCCCTATCTTCATCCCCGCTGCTAAAAAGTATTTCTACAAAAATCCTTGTCATTATGTCCTTCAAGGCCTCATCCTTCAAGGGACATAATGAGAACAATTAATGTATGTCGGTCCTTTCCTATGTCACCTATCTAATCAGAGGTAGGATTATCACTACTGAGAAGATTAAGCATCTTGTGCTCAGGATATCATCACCATGAGAAAGTACCAACCAATGACTTTGTGACCCCAGGGCCCCACCTTGACTCTTAACCATTAGACTCTTCTGCAAAGTACAAAGGGCATAGATTCGGCATCAGACCGGTGTGGACTGGAACTGTCTCTGTCACTTACTAGATATGTGGCCTTGGGCAACTTAACCCCTATAGGACTCGATTTTTTATAGGTAAAAATTTGGACAGTTTTGAGGGTTGGGTGATGTAATAATAACTAACAGAGATTGCGCTTGTGCTGTGAGCACTGTTCCAGGCATTATGGGTATTAACCATAACTCTATGAAGGAGGTGCCTTTATTATCTCCATTTTGCAGAGGAGAAACTGCAGCATGGAGGAGTTATCCAAAGGCCAGCACTGAAGAGCAGAGCTGGGGTTACACAAGGCAGATCAGGCTCTTCATTGCTATGCAAGACCATTTGCATTGTCTAGCACCAAATCTGAAACAGAGTAGGTTTCAATAAATGATAGCTAAGTAGACAAAATAATTCAGGCTAGTTCTCAAGATTGTCAATCAGCTAGAGTCCCATTCCCCCATCAACACCTCAGCCTCTCCAGATTCACCTCTCTAATCTTGACAGCTCAGAAAACAAGGTTGGAAGAGAAAATTATTTGGGACCACAACACCTGGGTAGCAGTTGTGCCTCTAACTTGTAAGCTAGGTGACTGCCACCAAGTATATAGTCTTTGAATCTTACCTTTCTTGCCCATAAAATGGGGGTTATTTCTTTCTTATCTATTTGACAAGGTTATTACAAAAGTTAGATGCATTCTCATATATGCAAATACCTTGAAAACATACAAGTGGTATTGATTTGTTGGCTTCGGGGAAGCAGTTTTGAAACTCTTCGTCAAAGTGTGTGTGCTGAAGGGGATATAGAGAAGCCCCCTGGAGGAGCTGAGGTTGGACCTGAGGCTTGAGGAAGGCAGAGAGTGAGCAGGTGAACAAGGCACCAGACAGAAGCAATGGTATCAATAAGGCCATGGAGTGGGAAGTGGCAGAGTGAGCTCAGAGACCCAGGAACACTGTGTGTTCTTCAGGCTGAAAGTGAAGTGGGGTCAGGTGAGAAAAGCCTGCTAGGCTCCACCAGGAAGTTTGAACTTTTGTGGCTCTGGAGTCATCAAAGCAATGGACAGATTTAGGCAAATGAATGGTGCAGTAAATAAGTGCAGTAAAAAGACTGCTTTCAGGCAGAGGTGAGAATGAAATGGAGAGAAAGAGTGCAGCTAAGAGTTTGGTCAGGACAAGGCCTTCACCAGGGCAAACGCGGAGGTGGAGAGGAGGGTGCTGTCAATCAATATTTAGAAGACAAAATTAGCGCACTTAAGGATGAGTAATTAGTGTCTTTGGATAATAAAAATTGATGAGTTTTGTTAGGTCTGGCTTGAGTGAAGACAAAGAAAAGGTTGAGAGAAGCCTTTAATGCAGGGCGCGGGAAGGCAGCAGTAGAGTGCATAGGCCCTTCAGAGGGGCTGGCTGAGAAACAAAGTATTTATGGGGCTTGTTTAAAGGCGGAGCGTGGGGGGGGCGGGCAAAGTGACGTTACAAAGAGCGATTGGTGGATGTTCGTGCAAGGTGGGGGGTACTTCCTGCTGGAGCAAGAAGACAGTGCATGATAAGCTCTCCTCCATGTTGGACTGTCGCCATGACGACTAAGCAGCCTCCATATGAGCTAGAACCCATCAAGTTTGATGATTGATTCTTGGCAGAATGCCGTAGCCAATTTTTAGAAATGGTAAGTGAGCATTTAATTTAGAAGTTGAAGTGGTAGATTAATTTAGCGTCAGAATAAGTTGACTATGAACAAATCATACCAAATATATGCCATTTTTCTTCTTTATAGAATGGTTATTTTTCCATTATAAAATAATAACTTCTCATTACAGAAAATTGGAAAAATATAAGACACTGGGGTTGGTAGGAAAAAGTTCTGCTACCCATCTAATAACATTTTTCTGTCAGTGTTTTTGAAAGGGTGTGAGCTTCTGTCATCTCTTAATATCACACTTTAAACACTTACTTCGTTATGAAATCTTCGTAAATAGTATCATTTTAACAAGTAGAGTAATATTTTCTGTGGCTATGTTTTAATTAACATAATTGGATATATTTTGGATATTGGATATTTGATTCCAATATCAAATCCAATATCAAGAGTAATCTCACTGATACCTTTCCATACAAAGCATTTTCCATATATGGAACAGACTCCCTTGGGACAGATTTGTAAATACTTTTTATACAGTACCAAAAGAAGTGAGTATTTGCAGACTTCTGTTACATATTGTCAGATGTCTTTCCGAAAGGATTGTAACAATTTACAATGTCACTAGTAACATAGGGTGATCCATTTTACAATATCTCTTCCTGCAGAGCACTATCATTAAAACAACTAACCAAAACCAAAACACTGCACTGTCTTGATTAATAAAATGCTATTTAATTTTCATTAACAATATATGAATAATATGTACATATGGGGAAAAGTCAAATAGTATAGAAAGTATAAAACTTAAAAAAGCAAAAATCTCTCTCCTTTCACTAACCCCAAATTTCATCCTTCCCTAGAGCAACTACTGTAAAAACTTTCTTGCATGTATCCTCCTGAAAAAAATACTTATTAAAGTCTTTGCAAACCAGCACTAGGTACTATTTATATCAGACTGTTCTGGTTCTTGGAAACCTTTCCAGGTCAATGCATACATATTCCTCTACTCCATAAATATAAAAGTTTATTTAACCAGTTCTCTATGGATTGACATTTAGTTTCTTTTTAGTACTTTGCTATTATAAATAATGCTACAGTGAACATCTTAAAATTAAGATAATAGTGTATTTGTGCAGGATAAATTCCTAGATATAAAATCATATTAAATTTTAGATTTAAAAAATATTTGTGGCCATATAAAATATCACCACAGTGTAAATGTTTTTTACCTCACACCTTCACTGAGAAAAACCTGGAGTTTTTGTCAATCTAATGTAGATTATAAAATATCATCTCTGTGAATTCATTCATAAATATTCATGGAACCACTATTACGTGCTCTAGATGCCTTGTTCTAGATACTTGGCATGCATAACTGAACACAATGAAGGTCCTCGCCCTGGTGGAGCTAACATTCGAGCACAATAAACAATAAACATGATCTGCAAACAGATCACCTGGAAAATCAGGAGATAAGTACTGGGTGTCCTGGAACCTCTGCTTTGCTGCCTCAGAAACAGACTGTCCTGGTACCCTTGTTACGGCCTCACCAGGATAGGTTTGGGGCAGTTCCTGCTTCTTTATTTCACTGGTACTCTGAGAGGACAGGGGCAGATGTAACCTGATGGGCAAATGGAGGCAAGAAAAAAACTTACAGAGCATGATCAGTCATTAGTCCTTGGGCAGTAATGCAAAAATCACAGTAAAATTTACATACTCCTGAATAGTAGATTTAGGGGGAATGTAGAGCTTGCCTTCATATACAGAGGGTCGACATATGGAAGAGTGAGCATAGGTATTTTCAGAAGCTGCAGAAGACACAGTCACATTCATCATGTAGCCAACAAATATTTGAGTACCTGATATATATGAGTCACTGCTCTAGGCATCAGGAATATAACAGTGAACAGGACACATAAATTCCTGATATAAAACTGGCATGTGTTGGGGGAACAAATGATAAGAAGAATCACACACGTATTTATAATCTAAAATTATTGCTAGATGATATGAAATAAACTACATCAGAACAAAAAATACAAGAAAGCATGAAGCATGAGAGATAAAGCAGTTGGAGAATACTGCTCTGCAAAGTTGATATTTGAGCAGAAACCTGAATGGAGGGATAGAGCAAGCCCTGCGGATGTCTGGGAGAAAAAATTCCAAGCAGAAATGAAAACCAGGGCAAAGGCCTTGAGGTGGGAAGGCACACAGCATATTTGGGAAACACCAAGAAGCCAGAGAGCAGTGGGTGATAGGAAATGCAGGGGGAGAAACAGAAATGAACAAGGTTTTAGTGCCTCAGAGGCCAACATAAAGCATTTTGATTGATAAATGTTACAATAAAACCATCAGAGGACCTTGAGCTGGAGAATGACATGATTTGGCTTACATTTTATAAGGAGTATGTAAAGGGCTGCCATGTAGAAAATAGATCAGAGGAAGGGCCAGATGGAACAAAGGAGATCATGCAAGAGGCTACCACCATGTTGGTAACTGGGTTAGAGCATCAAAGAATCATAGTGTAGCTTCATATAAGAAAATCCTTAAAAAAACCCTCCAGTGACTGTAGCTATCCAAATACAGAATGGACTAGGTACTACAGAAGAGGGTCAACACTGGAAGAAATTTCATTTAGAACATGGGCCAGCAATCTATGGTCCACATGCCAAATATGGCTCACTGCCTGTTTTTATAAAGTTTTATTGAAATACAACCATTGGTTATTGTCTATGGTTGCTTTTGCACTGTTACAGCAAAGCTGAATAGTTGTAGTGAAGACCATATAGCCTGCCAAGCCTAAAATACTTATTATCGGACCCTTTACAGCAAAAGCTTACTGACCTCTGATCTAGATTTCCTAGGTCCTTTCTCTCTTCCAGAGTTCCTTCGATTCTATATATAATTATTCACTTCACATTTTTATGTTGTCTTTGTCTCATGTACTTAGTAAGTGCCTCATGGGTGTGATGTCTGTTTTCTATTTCTCAAGTACGTCTTTCTATTGCCTAATTATAAACATTCAGCAGATTCCTTAAAATACATTCTTCTTTGGGAGCCAAGTAGAGTGGTCATTATAATTTTGTGATGAAAAAAAAATTTTGTTCCAACTTTCCAAGTGTATTACTAATATTTTTCTATGGAGAAGAAGTCTATGCCATCAACAATACTTATGAACTACCTTAGGAGTTACTTGCTAAAGTCATCTTGATCATTTTGAGAAATGGTATATGGTTTAGGAACAAATGTTTGCAGCCTTCTGATAAAGATCTTGCTCCTGGTAATACACTAGGCTAAGTGTGATGGAAATAAGTTTCCCAGCTGAGAGGGGCTGCTCCGGTTCTCTGGCTACTTCTGAAGAGGCACGGGTTGTACATTTGGAGAAGTGAAGGAATGCCATGCCTGAACAACCAATTACATTTCTCCCAGTGAATGAGAAGAATGTTTGTAGATGGCACAAACCACTCTTAATTATCCAACAGTAGGCAGTCAGAACTTCCTTTCTAACATGCAAACCACTGGAATTTGAAATGCCTATCATTTTTATTTTCTCACATGAGGGCTGAAACCCAATAGGGCTGAGCAAAAGCAGAAATTCTTTAGAGGGTGGGGGACTTTCTTAATAAATTCAAGAGTCTAATGATTATCTGAGAGAACAGTGGGGAGAGAGCAAGGAGTGGGCAGTAAATGTTACTCATATTCACGGTGAGCCAATGCCAACACTGCTCCTGTTGGCTTTCCAGAAAGTTAGTCTTTCCCGGCCTGTACTAATGAAAAAAATCAGATGGGTTTTCTTGTGAAAAAATGCTATTATTAGAACCAATGATGAGGAATAGAGTTCTTTAAATTGAAATTCTTTAAGTCATTTTCATCTCTGCATCATACATATATATATAGAAATATATGTATATATTTCTATATATATATAGAAATAATTATTCAGACAATTCAAACAATCCCCAAGCCTGTTTGTTTTTGTTTTTGTTTTTGTTTTTTTGGTACTGGAAATCGAACTCAGGACCTTGCACTTGCCAGGCAGGTGCTTGTGCCACTGAGTTATATCCCAGGCCCCCCAAGTCTGTTTGTTATGGAGATCTTTATCTCCCATGACTATCAATACTGAGCATATCTACTGGGTAATCTCTTTCCTTTCTATTTTGTTCTTTGTGTAGATATATTTTGGATTACAAGGAAATCCTACAACAGAGTTCACTGTTTGATTTGGAAGTTGCCTGGGCCCATCATTTGAACAGTTCCAATAGCTTAAAAAATTATTAGTTTCCTCTGGATTTTTAGTGGTATGTTATAGTGATCGAATCAATTTAAAGTAGTTCTGTAAAATATTAATAAGACTGTTACATAAAAGCCTTTACTTCTGGAACTTAGCTTTTAAAATTCTTGCTAGGGCACCCTTCTTCAAATACATGTAGGTTAAAAGCTATTTGGTATGTTGCTGTTCGTTTGTGTACACACACCCATATTTACTCAGTGCTTCTGAATCACTTAAGACTGATTAATTTATCTAACCACTACAGGCTGTATAGCAAGGGATAATTCAAGTGCCACCCTGTACTTTTTTACCTAGGAGAGGCAGAGAACTGGTGAAGGACTTATGAAACTTCTAAAACTCTACCAGTCAATCTGGAGCAGACCACTGGATGTCTTTGAGTTTCTGTTTTCTCCATTTATAAATTGGAAATATGACTGTGTGTAGCTTGATAGGCCAAATTATTTTAAGATAAGGATTGTGAAAAGATTGATTATGAATGGGTAGCACAGAGAGGGTTATTCCAATTCTAGAACACCTTGCAATAATTCTATATCCAGGGAAGAATGCGGTTATAACCCAGCAACCCAGTAGTAAAAAAGAAAAGAAAAATACTAAGAACCAATAGTTATGAATATCAAGATTCCATTATCAATACAGGAGGCCCTGTAGCAGGTCATTATTTCCTTACAGCAGTTTGTATTCTCCAAACTCCTCTAATTATGCCCCATTAAAAACCTGAGGTTGGGGCCGGTGAGATGGCTCAGCGGCTTAAGCGCCTGCCCGGCAAACACGAGGGCCCGAGTTCGACTCCCAGAACCCACATACGAAGAAAAAGGGCCGGTGATATTGCTCAGCGGCACGGGCGCCTCCTGGCGCGTGAGGTCCTGAGGTCGACCCCCCGGTACCCACAAAAAAAAAAAAAAAAAAAAAACTGAGGTTGTGGTGGCCATGTTTTCTGAGTACCAAATGAGGGTACGGTTTAACCTGAGACTTTTGTCTTCTGACCAAGTATAAAAGGCTTTGTGAGGTGCACTGGGGACACCAAATTACTGAAATTTCTGGAATATTTTTTCCCACGTCAAAGAATCAGAATATTTGACATCCAGAAAGTCTAGATAATCGAGAATTTGGTGACATGATACATATGACAGGCCACAGATGCCCAGTTTTGAAAGTAGAGTCTAATTTCAAATGCAGAAAAATGATCTGTGTCTTGGTCATTAGTGAGAAAATAAAAATTTTAATGAGGCAAATGTGCTTTTTATCCAGTAAATTAAAAAGAGGAAAAGAAGGCCTAAGAACAAACATCCCTTTATCAAGCAGGTCTCTTGGAATTTCCTTCAAGGCAACCTTCAGAATCCTGTGGTCCAAAGAAGGCATCACCTCCTCTTCTAATTTGTTTTAATTTACAAAAAGAGGCTATAGGTGGCAGGTAGAGGATAGGGCAGAAACCATGAAAAAGTAAGAGGTCTGCACTGCAAACTACATGGATTAAATATTATAGAACATTTCATGTGAATGCTTATTGATATTAGTTTGTTATGAACATTGCAAATTTAGATTTTGAGTAAGATTAAAGTCTATCAGATTTAGTACTGGTAAAAACAGGGAGGGGAAAGAGATGAAAATTATAGTTTAGCAAAAACAAGGAAGAAGAAAGCGATAGTGTTTACACTCAAAATTTAGCTTCCTAGTAACCAAGGCAAAGAGGAAAATATGATGAGGTATATAACCTTTTCCTTTTCAAGTAGAAGCAAACAGGCCAATTATTCAGGAGAGACAAACCTTTCCTAACACTGAGCTCTGAAAATAATTTGTCACAGAGGTTTTTGTACAAAGGACCTTGAGCAATTTAATAGATGATATTTTCCATTTAGGAGATTTTATATATGTATGAGAACTGAATTGTTAGAGGAACACTCTTTCATCCAGGATGGAAAAGACAGTCTTTCTCTCTTATACACACACATACCCACACTGACACCTACATCTTCATCCAAGCACATGTACCTTCAAAGAGTATGTGGCCCAGATGGGGCATGGCCATAGAGAAGCCGCAACAATTATGCTATTACTCATGTCTTTTCAGTGAGGTAAAAGGTGTACTTCTTTTCAACTTGACATAACCATGCTTCCCATCCCAACAGCCTACGTATCAAAGGGAATTTGTAGCAACTGTTTTATTTTGCTGCCTGTCCTGTCATCCTTTCTTCTGTGGAGGAGGAAGGGGACTAATGGATAGAGGAGACATGTGTTCTCGTTTCTGTGGCAAGGGTCCTTCCTGGCCTGAAGGAAAGATCTGAATCTTCGTGCTATGATCCTAAGAGAGCCGGAAAATGAACTAAAGAATGGTATTTACCCACAGATGCAGATGAAAACAGTGGGTTCTCTGGACTCTCCATGTTGTACAGCATGACAGCTTCATAGAGAGAGATTAGAGCAACAGTGTAAGAGAAATTTGTTTCTCAAAACACTACCTTCAATGCTTAGTAAAGACCTAGCAAAATGAACCCCAGTAAGTGGTGCTTTGGTGGATTAACACTGGGCTGGGTCTTACATTCTGAGATTTCAAAGTTCCTTTGAAGTTAGCGTATTAGCAAATCACTTTCCAAGTCGTAATACTGTATGCTTAAGATGTTTCCTAATAGCTCTGCCATGGAAGAAGAATTGACTAATTCTTTTGGATTTAACAAGGGGGAGAAACGATGACAAACACAAAGTGACATTTGCCATGGGTGATCTTTTCTTCCGAAGTTTCAGTTCCTTCCAGAAGTTCATAACAGTTCTATGCCCTAATGTAGCCCTACTTCTTAATCTTGATATAAGGGTAATTTCTTTAAAATATTAAATTTGACTTATTGTTAATTATCATCCATTATCATCTTTGATTTCACCAAAATTATATGAGTGACCTTTCAGTCTGAGGAGCATGGAGACCCCTGTAGGAGGAATTAGTCTTCTGGTTCCTCTTGGGATCACTCAGGTTTGGCTTGGGGATGAGGCATGTGCTGAGGGATACAAAGGTGAAAAGACAGTGTTCTGTCTTCGTGTCTCTCTAGCATCAGATCCCCACACCTGCTACAATCTGGAAGTCACTGACTTTCCTGGCGTTCATGAGAACACATATATACTGCACGGCATGCCTGGAGGAACTTTCTTCACCACCTCATCGCTTGCTAGAGAAGTCACAAACACATCACACAAAACTAAAGAGAGAAAAACACATCACACCCATTAACGAGTACGTAATAGAAATGCACTGCTATTTTAAGGTAGCTCTAACATTTGGATGTGAATCTAAAGGCTTTCCTGTGATCACATCTGTGTGTATTTATAAATTTATCTTGGCATAGAAAAATGCATCACAGTTGATCCCTTAAAAGTGGTGGAGGCTGTGGCGTGGGGGATGAACACGAAATGTAACCAAGAGATGAAGCTTCTTAAAAGGTCAGTGGGGTGGAGAACAGTAATTGTTCCAGCTGAGCAACTCTCCACAATGCATTTTTGATGCAATGACTAATTATTGTGATTATTTTCATCACCAAAGACTCCTGTAAAGCTAAACATATTTATTTCCTCTATTCATCCCTAGAAAGTATTTTGAGCTTTAGAGAATTTGATATGTCTTCTACTATCCTTAGGAAACATGCTCTCATATGTTTTAACAAATAGTGAACTACCTTGCTTCCCACACTTTCTATGACATTATCTCTCTCTTCTATGTATTGGCTCAGTAAAGCCAACCAGAGCTTAATGAAAACATTGAGAGTTGATAGCATCCTCACCTGACTTTTTTAAGGGCCCATGTCAAGTAACTGCATGCAGCTGGGAGCTAATAAGCTAGAATTTAATATAATGAGCTGATATATCATTCCCATAGAAAAAAATAGTAAGTATAGACATTGTAGGCTTTTTCCAAAATTAGTTTTAGTCCCTGAAAAATTATTGTCCATAGTTCTACAGTTTTATATTAAATGTGGTCCTTTTACTGAGCATTTATCCAAAGGAGAGGCAGAAGAGAGTTGTTGGAGCTCACATACCCATGGTGGTAGGAAGAATGAAAGATGAGTACATTAGATACACCACATATAACAATAACTCTTCTAATTCCTTACACTTTGCAAAGGATTTTCACACACACATACACATTTTATTTGCTCTTTGTGCAACTGGAAGTGATATACCAACTGAATCTGAAACCAAATGAGTATAACTGGGAAGAATAGCGTGCAAGATGTGACCACTATGGTCCAGTTTTCCAAATTTCAAGTCATCTACACTGCCATAAAAACAAACACTATCATACTGATCATAGGGTCTTCAGAAGTAAATGAAATAGAGGTTGAGGGGGGCATGTTAACCATATCATCATATTCTGTTTCTATTTCTTCTCAAAAATTTTTATGGGGGAGGGGCCGGTGAGATGGCTCAGCGGCATAAGCGCCTGCCTTGCAAGCGCGAGGGCCCGAGTTCGACTCCCGGATCCCACATACGAAAAAGGGGCCGGTGATATCGCTCAGAGGCACGGGCGCCTGCTGCCGCGCGAGGTCCTGAGGTCGACCCCCCGGTACCCACAAAAAAAAAAAAAAAATTTTATGGGAGAAAAGTGTCTTAGCTTGTATGCATTATTTACACCCATGTTATTTATTGTTAAATGAAGCTGTATTGTTTGAATTCATGATATAATAGGCAGTTATTTGCTCAGACAACTATTTGGTAATTTGATTTTTTAGTCTTTGAACAAAATGTTCAGTAATTTAAAATGCCTAATGAGTGAAAGATATTGGGACCACCCTTCCTTCCACTTGAATGAATTATTTCTGAAAACAATCATGCACAGAAATCAAACATATTTCAACTTTCTAGAATGAATTTAGGTAAATCTAACCAATATACATTCACTTAGTCAACAGTATTAAAATTCATAATCCTGGAATCTTAAAACATTGGGCTAGGGCAGAAAGATCAGTATCAAGGGGATGTTAAGATATCTGTCCATTAAAAAACATGTGAAACTAGATGGAGAATTTATGAGCACCGATTTCAGAAAGTTTGGTTTAAAATGGCACTGGCACCTGCTAATATCTCAGAGAAGACTATAAATGTCAGCATATTTCATACTGTCTTCACTAATAATGTCTTCCCTTATACTCAAATTATGGCTATTACTTAACAAATTGTAGATTTTAAATGCTGAGTCTTATCTAGAGATGTAATGAGGGTACATCATTATGAATTTTCTTTCAGGCATCTGGAAACAATCCACAAACAGACTTTTCATCACTGACTACATAACATGTCTTAATGGAATAGTTATAGTGGAAATTATTCATATTTATTTTATTTTTCTTAAAGATGGCCTTGAAATATACATTTCACATTTCATTACTGTGTCATAATGCAGCATCATAAACTGAAACATCAAACCACTTCTTGCTACAGCCCAAGTACTAAATATCTCTATAAAAGGGAAATCCTCTTTGAGTTGCAATTTCTGAAGAACTATTTTTCTATACTTCTCTAGGTACTGCATTTTACAACTCTATTCTCAGTTTTAACAGCAGTTGGTTTTCCATAAAATCTTGAAGCTGGGAGGTATATTAGTGAGAATTGCATTCTGCTACCAGCAGCAGAAAACTTGACAAACATCAGCTTAACCAAGTAAGAGATTTATTGGACCCTGACCACCTCTGTCCATTCTCTTTAGCCAGCGGCCTTTGTCTTCATGACCATAATGCAGCCACTGTGTTACTGTTACGGGTTGTGTCCTGATGTCTCCCCAAAGCGTCATGCAGCCATAGGTGGGGCTTTTTTTCAGAGGCGGCTGAATGTAGAGTGAGACTGATTCATGGTACAGTGCTAGAATTAAGGGTGCTAGGATTAAGGGTAGGTGATTACTAAATCAATCCACTGATTGATTTGGTACCACACTAATCCTGGTAGCCTGGATACAATATAAGGGACGAAGAGAGGCTTGTCTTCTCTCTTGCTTGCCTTGTTAACCTTCTGCCTGTTATGAACTGTTTCTTCCCTGCAATGCCTGTCTGCCGTGTGTCAACCTGCCTTGGAGCCAGCCGATTATGGATTGAAACTTCTATAAACTGTGAGCTAAATAAACTTTTCCCTTTTAACTTTGGGTGTGGGGTATTTTTGTCTCAGCAATGAGGAGGGTAACTAAGACAACTGCAGACCTTTCTTCTGCATCCCAGGAAGGAAGAGAAGTTATCTGTGAGAGACAGATAACTAGCTAGGCCCTTTGAGTCTGTCTCTCTCCCTTTTTTTTTTTTTTTTTTTTGTGGGTACTGGGGGGTCGACCTCAGGACCTTGCACGCCAGCAGGCGCCTGTGCCGCTGAGTGATATCACTGGCCCCTTTTTTGTATGTGGGTTCCGGGAGTCGAACTCGGGCCCTTGCGCCTGCCGGGCAGGCGCTTAAGCTGCTGAGCCATCTCACCGGCCCCCCCTCCCTCTTTTTAACAGAGATAAAATTCACATACCATAAAGTTTACCCATTTAAAGTATACAGCCCAATGGCTTTCAATATACTCAGTGATTTTTAGTGATTTACATGCAATCATCACCACTAATTCTGGAACATTTCCATGACCCCTAGAAGAAATCTATACCTATTAGCTGCCAGTCCCCATTCCCTCCTCCCTCTTCCCGAAACGGGGAAACTACTTTCTGTTTCTATGGAATCACCTATTCTGGATACTTCATATAAATAGAATTATACAATACATGACCTTTTGTGTTCAGCTTCTTTCGCTTAGCAGATTTTCAAGGTTCACCTGTTGAATGGGAATATCAGTAATTCGTTACTTTTTACAGCTGAATAGTACTTCATTGTATGGATATAATCCATCAATATGTGGACATTTGGGTTATTTCCACTTTTGGCTATTAAGAAGAATGCTGCTGTGAATATTCGTGTATAGAACTTTTTTTTTTTTTAATGTGGGTACCGGAAGTCAAACTCAGGATCTCACGCTTGCCAGGCAGGTGCTTATGCCACCAAGCCACATCACTGGCTCCCTTGTGTGTAGAACTTTTATGTAAATATGTTTTCAGTTCTCTTGGGTGTATAGTTAGGAGTGGAATCACTCGTATGGTACCTCTGTGCTTCACCTTTTTGAGGAAATGTTCAAAGCAGCTTCACTCTTTTACAATCCCATCAGCCACATGAGGGTGCCAACAGGCCTGTCTCTTCTAAAACCTCATCTCAGAAGCCTCCCCAACCCTCCTCAGAACCTTCTGCCAACATCTCATTGCCAGAACTGGGTCACATGGCCACAGCTTTCTCCAAGAGAGTTTGGGAAGATGACTGTCCTCACCTTGGAACCACTAGCGTAGGAGAAGGAAGAGGAGTTTGCATTCTTTGTCTGCTGAGAAAGTAATCCTGGTCATCTTTTCTGATGGAAGCCTCCTCTTTAAAACCCTGTCGGGGCCGGTGAGATGGCTCAGCGGCGTAAGCGCCTGCCTGGCAAAGCGCGAGGGCCCTAGTTCGACTCCCAGAAGCCACATACGATAAAAGGGCCGGTGATATCGCTCAGTGGCACGGGCGCCTGCTGGCACGCGAGGTCCTGAGGTCGACCCCCGGTACCCACACAAAAAAAACCCCTGCTGTACATGGTGGCCCATGCCTGTAGTCCCAGCTACTCAGGAGGCTGAGACTGAGGATTGCTGGGGCCCAAGAGTTTGAGGCCAGCCTGGGCAACACATAAGGAGACCCTGTCTCAAACACAAAACAAACAAGAAAAACAAAACAAAACAAAAAATCCTAAGAGTCATTGCTTGAACACTGCCAGTAAGACTTTGCTCTTCAAGGAGCCCCCACTGCACATGTGTAAGGTTCATTTTCTTAGTGCTTCCTGTAAACTGAGTAACGGATCTAATATTTTCCCTTCAGAAATAATCAAACAAAAGGAATATGGGAATGGAAATGAAATGGAGTCATTAATAATGTAAATGTGATGTTACAGCTGTTATTGCCGAGCTCACAGGAGGGTTCAGTAATTGTCTCTCTCTCTTCCACCCCCGCCCTGCATCTTTCCGTTATCTTCCCTGGGATGGCAAGGAGAACACATTTTGTTTTCCTGCTTAACTGTGCCTTTCTAGGACACCAAGGATGGGGCTGCCTAATCAACTTTGGTCCACACCTGCTATAACTTAAACTTATTCAAGCATTAGCGATTTTTTTTCCTGTAGAAGAGGGGGAAGACAAGTGGTGATGAAAGATACCACTCAGAGGCCTCACCATTGGATTATAAGCATGCTGGGTGCTTAATGAGTTGCTGAATAATATAACACTTCTTTAGTTCTTTGGCTGCCTCATGATTAAATGCTATAAATATTTATGATTTATTACTGATGCTTTGGATAGGGTAGGCTTTGGAAGCCTCATGGATCACAGTAATTCTAAAGGAAAATAAGAAAATAAAACTATATAAAGCTGCTTATTTATAATGCTGCTCAAACGGGTTATGTAATTTGTCAGATGCTGGTGGAAGTAAAACAATCCAGAATCAATGTCATTTAAACCCTTTTATCATTGATTATATATTTCTCATGAGAATATATTCATAGTAAATAGGAGTTCAAGTTATCACTTTCTGTTAACAACCCACTCACCTTTGAAGACTTCTGTTGGGCTGCAAAATCGAAGAGCTCAGCATTCTGTGTACGGCAACAGATGTCCTGCTGTATGCGCCACCCCGGGACCACTACAGGGCTCTTTCCCCCGGTCGCAACACTTGTCTCTGGGAGCCAGGGCTGAAAGTTTCTGCAGTACCAACTGTGGCTGCATCGAATGACCCACTTGCAAAACTTTTCTCCCTATTACTTTGGTTCTACTGGGTTAGACCTTAAGTAAACATGAGTGGAACACTTGCACGAGGGGCATGGCAGTGTTAGAGGCAGCTGAAGTGTGGGTTGCTAATTCAGAGAATTGGATTTGATTCCTAACTCCATCAGGCTGTGTGACCTTTAGCAAGTTACTTTCTCCAAGCTTCAGTTCTGTCGTGGAGTTAAGGATTACGTGCATTTAACGCACATGAAGCACTTGCCAACAGTCCAAGTGTTCAATTAAGTGTTAGATTTTATCTCCATGAAATCATAAGCAAGTCCTTTGACTTACACTGTGTCTTAGAACAGAAGGGACAGCTCTGGATAGTGTACTATCCAGACATAAGGAAAATTAAGCATGCACAGAAAAACAGAAGCATTCGTTTTCCCCCTGAAACTGATTTTGTACCCATATATATAGGGAGAACAAAATCATTGAGTTTGGCCTTTTTATGCATCTCATTGCATTTTTTATACATGTCCTTTGAAGTCATTATTATTTTCATCATTTTACTGATTAGGAAATCAAGATCTTGAGAGATGAAATGGTCTGCCCAAGAGCACAAAACTCCTAAGCAGTGGAGCCAAGATCTGAACCCAAGGCTTCCAACCAATCAGTATACACATGAAGCAGCGGTAGGAATATGTTTTTGCTCAGTTTTCTTGTTATAAGAAGTGAAAAGGCAAGCTTGGGGCTGGGAAAGAGGGGAAATAGAAACAGTACCTTCCTGTAATTCTCTGTGAAGGAAGAGGACAAGTTCTCCTTGAAAAGGTCAGCCCAACCCTCCTGTCATGCAGTTATCCCAGGCTATGATTGCAAAACAGATCTCCTTTTTCCTAGGCTTCCACACTGGACTATAAAATATAAAATTCCACTGATTTTTTGACTCACAAAGGCAGGACACTCAAATAAAATTATAGTTTCTTTTTAACTTGTAGGTGTAGCTTGACCAGAATCTAAGAAACCTACATGTTATAGACTACAAAGGTTGTACTACTGCTCATACCATTCAAGTGGAAGATAAAAATTTCACAGTTCCTAATGTGCTAATTAATGCCAATGGAGAAAGCAGAAGGCCGGTCCAAATTTGTGACTGA
Source organism: Erethizon dorsatum (assembly GCA_028451465.1). Taxonomy (NCBI): domain Eukaryota; kingdom Metazoa; phylum Chordata; class Mammalia; order Rodentia; family Erethizontidae; genus Erethizon; species Erethizon dorsatum. The sequence goes on from CM051829.1 coordinate 82,426,114, forward strand.
CAGCTCAGTGTTCTTAGCCAGACAATGAAGTCTCTCCTGCGTGCAGAGCTACCTTTTACACCAAGACTGAGGTCGTATTTTCATGTCACTGAGGGAGTTTCATCCGTTTCCTTATTTGGAAAAAGATTCTTAATAACACATCGCTCCCATATTTCCCTAGTTTTGCTTTAGAGAAAAAGAATTAGGCACTCTTGTCACATACCAACAAGAGAACATTTATAATACCCATGAGAGTAAAATCTTTCAGGAATGAATAGAAACTCACTCAGTCTCCCTGAACCACGAAGCCCTTATTGGAAGAAACAAAAAAAGCCAGCAAAGTCAACCTGGCTGGCTACTGCATGCCAAAAGGTCCCCAAGTGAGGGTTGTAATTATCCAGTAGCTAAAGTTTATTTGATATAGGTGCAGTGAATAGCATTTACATATTTCATATCTACCAGGCCTACTACTAGATACTGTATCTGATTTATTCTTGCGAACAGTACTGTGAGACAGGAAATATCCTCAGGTGTAGCTTAGTGCTTGCCTAGCGTCCTCAAGGCGCTGGGTTTGGTTCCTGGCAATAAAAAAGAATATAGAAATATGGAAACTGAGATTTAGAGGAGACATGGAACACCCCCGCCCTTCCGGTCACACAGATGCTAAATGGCAGGAACTCAAACCAAGGGCTGTTACCCAAGCTGATGCTCTTTTCAGTTTTCTATGACCGCTCCTTTTTTGGAATGTGACCCCACTTTTACGATTGAGGAGTATATTGTTTAACTTTTGCTCCCCACCTAATTACATTTACTGTCTGCAGGTCAGGAATGTGGGTGCAGCTTAGCTGAGTGCTGCTTCAGGGTCTCTCCCCAGGCTGCAGTGAAGGTATGGGCCCGGGTCAGGATCTCATCTGAGGCCTGACTGGGGAATGACCTGCGCCAAGCTCGAGGGGTTGTTGACAGTACTTTGCTCCTTGCAGGTGCAGGGCCTCAGCTCCTTGCTGTCTGTCACGCACAGGCTACCTCCAGTTCTTTGCTATGTGGGCCTCTCCCCATGGCAGCTTATTTCATCAAAGCCAGCAAGGGAGAGATTCAATAGAAATAGTCTGCTAGCAAAATGGAAGCTACAGTTTTATATACCACAATCCTGATAGTGACAGGCCAGTACCTTTACTGTGTTCTGTTGCCTAGAAGCAAGTCATACGGCCCGCCCACACTGAAGGGGAGGCGATTCTACCAGGAGGTGGATCACAGGTGAGGGGCATCTTAAGAGTCTATCAGCCACATGGACTTAATGCCAGGTGTTCCATCTTTGTCTTCATATTTCTACTAACTCCATAATCTTGTCATAAAGCTCCTCATCCAGGACAAGCAGAAGGCTCATAATTATTTTTCAAATATTAAAAAAATCCCAACTTGCATGTTTATTTCATACTAGTTTTAAAAAATATATTATTATTTATCATTTCTTAAGACTTGGTCCTTACATAACTCTTGTGAGTTGCATTATCCTCTTGTTCCTGGAAATAAGCTCATTTCACATAGGACCCCAGGGAAGTGTGCATTTAATGGGGTTAGCAGGGCCATGAAATATACATATGGCATCAGTTCCAAACCCTGGGCATGCGCGCTGGTGGCCTTCCAGCTGACTCTTCTGGGTCAAACAGGGTTTACCTCTGAGGGAAATGTGATGAGAGGCCCTGCAGAAACTCTAGCACCTGGCTTCTGGAAACAGAAAACAGAACACTCACAGTGAGACAATGGTCAGGGAGATGATCATTTTCTTTGCTTTTTAGTGCCTCCAACTCAATGTACCAGTAGAATGTAGCCTGCCTGAATTATAGCAGCTTAAAAAAATCTTTTCCTCCCTATCACCACATACATATGTCTGTGTGTATATATATGTATGCATGACACCCAAAATTTAGCACCATGAATTCTCACTGCTGCTGTAAAACTGTTCCTTCTCAACCCTCCTGACGCACACCACATCGAAAAGAGGCTTTGGAAGACTTCCAGAGCCCAGTTACGCTAAGGGGTGCAAATCCACCCATCTTCCATCTCCCTGTAATTTCTTCAATAACTTCAGCAAAGAGTGACATTGGTTTACCAAGGAAAAGCTAACAGATTTTTTTCTATAAATAACTGGTTGGCAGTGCTGTGGTGACAATTTATATAATAGAACTCATGCTTAAATAATAAGGTAACAACTTTGGACTGTGAATTTTAAAATGGTTTATTGAAATGTAGACTGATTAACAAGCAAGATTCTTCTAATTATTTTAATTATAGGCTCTTAATGACAAGAAGCTGTAGAAATAAAAACATGTTAAAATTACATTTTTAATGAAGTGGCTCTTGGAAGCCTGGACTTCTCCAAAGCAAGTAGGGGTGATCTGTTGTTACCTGGAAACAACCCATGTGTACCCAGAGGTAAGGAAGATGTTTGCTGGGGAGACAGAATTATTTATGACCCAACTGCTCTGTAAATGCAGGTAGGATAAAAACGATGTGTAGTGTTGTGAAATGGGCACTCAACTCCGAGTCAACAAAGCCCTGGCTCTGTTAAACTGCCTGGCTATGTGTCTGCTTCGGCTTTCTTAGCTTCTGTTTTTTACATGTAAAATGTGGAAGATAAAGTTAATGGGCTCTAAACTCCTCTTTTAACTTTATAATTCCATAATTGTATTATGAAGAATGACAAACCGTTAGGGAATATAGACTGAGCACATCTGTTATTAAATATTAATTCATATACACACATAATCATGGCAGCTTTCCGGACATAGGTCTTTTCACAGAATTTGGCAAAATTAAATTGGACAGGCACCCATGTGCCCGACACTGTACTAAGTACCAGACACATAGGGATGGATGAAGTTGCGGGGCGGAAAAAGATAGTATGCATCCGTTCACCTGTTCAGTCATTTGCATCCTAACCAAATACTTATTTGCTTATTACAGGGAGGGCTTCACTGATCAGGTAACATATGAAGAGAGATCTGAAGAGAATGACAGAGTGAGTCGTACAGTTACCTCGGGGAGAAGCATTCTGACAAAGAAAGATAGTCAAAGGCTCTGAGGAAGGAGGGGCTTGGTTTTTTCAAGAACTAGCAAGGGGGCCAGGAGAGCTAAAGCAAAGTGAGCAAGGAGGAAAGCAGTAGGAGATGGAGTCATGGAGGTAGCAAGAGCTAGGTCATAAATAAAAGAAAAAAATCTTCTCATTTTCAGTACAAGTTGTGCACTTTTTGGTCATCAAGTCCAGAAAATTCTCAGCAGTCATCTCTACACACATGTCTTCCCTGTCACTCTCTTTATCCTCTTTTTTTTTTAATATTATTTTAAAGAGAAAAAAATAGAACAAAATTGCAAAAAAACATAATAGGAGGGTAACAATGGTCAATGCATTACGTATTGTTATCTTTAAATTAGTTACTCAGGGTACAAGATATCAGCATTCAATTGTCCAAACAATATTAGCACAACCTTTCTTTTCAATGAACTAAGCGAAATTAGTAGTGTATCTATCTTAACTATCATATATATATATATATATATAATTTTTTTCTTTTCCCTTCTTTCTTTTCTCTATTCCCCCATCCCAGTTTCTCTTTCCTTTTGAACAGTTTCTTCCTGTTTTACCATATCTATTGTACATTGTGGATCTTATTTACTCTCAGTTTCTCACACTAGGGAGACAATACGATGCTTACACATGTGCTTCTGGTTTATTTCACTTATGAGTATTTTCTCGAGTTGCATCCATTTACCTATAAAAGTCTCCAGTTTATCTTTCTTTATGGCTGAATAGTACTCCATTGTATAAAAATACCACATCTTTTTTATCCATTCCTCTGTTGATGGGCATTTGGGTCGTTTCCAAGATCTGGCTATTACAAATTGTGCTGCTATGAATATGGGTGCACATATAGTGCTGTGGTGTGATGTTTTTAGTTCTTCTGGGAAGATACCCAGAAGGGGAATAGCTGGATCAAATGGGACCTTTAATCCTAGTTTTTTGAGGAATCTCCACACTGACTTCCACAGTGGCTGTACCAGTCGACACTCCCAGCAACAGTGGAGAAGTGTTCCTTTTTCCCCACAGCCCCTCCAGCATTTGTTATTAGTTGATGTCTTGATGGTAGCCATTTTTCTGGGGCGAGATGGAATCTCAGCGTTGTTTTAATTTGCATCTCTCAAATGACTAGTGATGTTGAATATTTTTTTCGTATATTTATTTGCCATTTATATTTCTTCATCTGAGAAATGTGTATTCATTTCAGATGCCTGCTTCTTTATCCTCTTTTATAGAAATTCCTATTAGATCTATGATGGATCTATTAAACAGATTAGTTGTTCAGTTTGTTTTCTATGTTTCTTAACTGATTTACCATAGTTTTAACCTCTTTATCATTCTATGCTATGTTCTGGGTGAGTTTCTCAATATTACTTTCTAATTCTTTAATTATCTATTCAAATATGGCCAGTCTAGAGTTTATCCTATTTGTTGTGATTTTTATTTCAATGATTACACTTTTTCTTCCCAGAATTTCCAATTGTTTTTTATATCCACCTGTTCATGTTTAATCTGATTATTTTGTGCCAGAATTTCTTGTTTGTTCCTTTTTTCCTTCCTTCCTTTCTTCTTTCCTTCCTTCCTTCCTTCCGTCCTTTCTTCTTTCCTTCCTTCCTTCTTTCTATCCTTCTTTCCTTCCTTCTACCACTGAGGACAGAACCTAGGACCTTCACACTAAGATCCTTTTTTATTTTGAGACAGGGTCTCACTTAATTGCCAAGTTGCCTGGCTGAGTCCAAGCTTGTGATCTTTCTGCCTCACTCTCCCCGAGTTCTGAGATTACAGGCATGCGCTGCCGTGCCCAGCTTTTCTTGTTCTTTTGCATGACGGCTAGTCTTTTCCTTCATCTCTTTGAGTATCACTGACATACCTATTTTAAGGACATTTTTATATCAATTTATTATTTTCAATTCATCTGGAGTAAATATATCTCCTAGTAGTTTCTATTTTGTCTTAGTTTCCTCCAGGGGTTTTGAAGTTTGGGGGTGAAAGCTCATTGTGATAGTAGGTCTTATTGTTTCCTCTCTCTTTGTTCCCCCTGACTCTGACAATTTTGTGCTTGCTTTATCCTGGCCTCTCAGGGCCCCATATGTAGATCTCAGTCTCCCCAACCCTCGGCCCCAGCAGCTCCTGTCCCATGAAATTTAAAAAAAAGCAGTAAGATCTATTGTTTTCCCCCTTTCGAGATACCCAGCTGCACGTTCTCCATGCTTCAGGTAGGCGTCCACTGCAACCTTTTCCTCAGCCTCCTTTCATAGGTGGGCGAGTCCATAAAAGTACTGGTCTCACTCGGTGGACCAGTTCTCTCTACCCTGCCCTACGTGTAGGATACATTGGTCCCTGTTACCGAATCAGCTGTTACCAGTTCACAGCCTGTACCTGCGTTTACACCTAGCAGCTCATGACTTCCACCTTGCTCATGGTACTGAATTGGGTTTTTGCTTTGCTTCTGGTCCATAAGAAGATTTATTTTATTTGCGAGTATGGCTGTTTGTGTTTTGGGTTTTTAGAACAATATTTTTATCTATCATCATTATGTGTTTGGAACCCAGGGATGGGGTGTAGACGTAAAAGTGTGAACTTATATGTCATCTTTAGAAGTCTCTTCAGGAGGAATCTAAAACACAAGGATAGGCCTTACAGAACTGGTGGGGGCTAAGTAGGCTTGGGGAAAGTATAATCCCAGAACCAGTCAGAACTACACAGGAGATGCACAGGGAAATGAGAGGCATTCAATCTGGCAAGAGAGAAAAAATGGCAGATGGGGCATAGGAGATGCCAAAGCCAGGGTTTGCCACTCCCTGCACACATGTCTGTAATAGGCTATCCTTCCCCTCTTGTCCAGCCTCATTCCTTTGTAATCACTCAGAGTTGGAGCCATGAACCTGCTGTTTACCACCATGTCCTTTCTACTTTGTCCAGGTCCTGGCATAGAGGAGGCACTCAACAAAAATGTGTGGAATAAATGATTGAATATTAAACAAGTTTGAGTGTTAAAAAAAATCGATCACATGTAGCTTCATTCCACCAGCTCTCTTAGAATTCTAAGCTTATCTAAAACTTATTCTAAGCTTATCAAAAACCCAGTTCCTACATTTCCTTTCCATAAATGCCTCAGAGTCTATCAGCCATTCTCAAAACTGTACCACAAATATTCCATTAGAACATCTCCAGCAGCTGCGCAGACACAATATACAGCTGTCTATTTTCTTTTATTTTTCAATTTTAATTTTTTATTAGTACATTTATACAGTACACAATGATTATGTTCATCATGGGGAGTTGGTACATGTACATAATACATCTTAATGCTTTCTTCATCCTTTTCCCGTCTCCTTCCCCCCCATCTCTTGGTCCAGCTGTCTATTTTCTTTTTTTTTTTTTTTTTGTGGGTACCGGGGGGTCGACCTCAGGACCTCGCGCGCCAACAGGCACCCGTGCCGCTGAGCGATATCACCGGCCCCTTTTCCGTATGTGGGATCCGGGAGTTGAACTCGGGCCCTCGCGCTTGCAAGGCAGGCGCTTACGCCGCTGAGCCATCTCACCGGCCCTCTATTTTCAATTTTCATTGATAAAACTCTCTGTGGTGCACCCCCATCTTTGGCTTGGGCAGCACCATACTGTCCTGTCCCGGAGGATCTGTGACAGCTACTAGGTTGGACAGCTGCAGACAGACACACCAGCTATATGCAAGCATTTTGGCCAAGAGCCTGAATAGGGAGTGACCTGACAAAAACTGTGTTTTACAAAATCAGATCTGAATGTGAGAATCAGGAAGACAGGAAAAAGTGCCAGACTGGAAGCAGGAAAACGTCTTGGAGACAACTGCGCCTAACTCATCCTCACAGATTTGTCAGGTACCTTTTTGCCCTGTGAGGCATTTCCTGACCTACAGGTCTCCTTTGTGCTGAGCTGTGCTGCTGAGGATACCAGCTCCTCTTCCAAGGATAAGACACTGACTGACACTTTGTACAGTCATATCAGACCATGCTCTGGGACTAGTTTTTTGTCCCTGAGCTCCCAGTCCACTGGCTAGGGAATTGACGCATGTGAGTAAATCTCCCAAAAATGGCCACCTTCCTAGTATCCCCTTCACTTTGTTTTTTCCCTGTATTCCCTGTGACTTCTCAAGTGAGCCTTATGACACTGATTGTGTCACCAGCTGTCCTCCACACACTCAATTGTTCCCTCTGTTCTGTCTCCTTCTTGTCCCGGTGAGGGGATGTTCAGTTCTTTCTGCCCATTGACTGTCCCTTGTTGCTGAGGACCATAATGTTTTGCATTGTATACCTGTTTGTGGTTGGGACAAAAATGGAGGGGATGGGGGCTTTTTAGATTCCAGTTTTGGAAAAGCTAGAGTAATAAGCAAGTTATCTATATAGGTCTCAGGCAGAGGGTCCCCAAAGTAGAAACCTATTAGCAATCCTGGATGCAAGGAGATGATGTGGTATTGTAAATGATGATACAGAAAGCTAGTTATCCAAATAGGGGCACAGGCCAGGACTGGACTCATAGTCAGGTGACCTGATGCATTGTAGCTCCAAAAATCCCTACTGTCTGAAGCCCAGGTGGGTCATAAAAATGAGAGCAAGGGCTTAGCTTACAGGTACACATCCAAATGGCCTAGCTATTTGCATAGGTACTGACCACAGAGTTAGGCACGGACTACAAAGGGAGGGCCTTGTGCACAAGTGAGCTTGTGTTCGTGTGCAATACAGCAGTGTAACTCATAGAGAGTGAGTTATTTTTATATATCAAACTGTTAAAGGTACAAAGATTGTGACTTACAATCTAAAGATTCTTTCTCTACAGGTGCTTTCTTATTCTAAAATTGTCCTGTAGTACTTGTGTCCTCTTTTCAGCCACCTGAATTGCTGAGGGCTTTTTTTCCTAGGGGTTGGGGATAATATGGGCCACCTTTGAAGGCAGTAGTCAACAAAGGACCCACATAAAAGGATGACTTTTCAGCCAGGAGTAGTGGTGCACACCTGTGATCCCAGCCCTCTGGGAAGCCAAGACAGGAGAATCGCAATTTTGAACCCAGTCTGGACAACTTAGCGAGATCCTATCTCAAAATTAAAAAAAAAAAAAAAAAATTTTTTTTTAAAGGAGGCTAGCGATGTAGCTCAGGGCAAATTCCCTGGGTCCAATCCCCAGTACCACAGAAAAAAAAAGGATTTTTTTTTTCAGCAGCCCATCTAGGTAGAAGCCCCAACTTCACTCATATTTTTTATTAGTTCCATTCCTTCCTTCCCAGGTTGCCTTACCTATGCCCTGGTTACTAAATGACCCTTTGCCCTCTCTTCTCTCCACCTTCTCTTCCCTTATTTTTATTATTTTTCCAGAGGCAAAAAAAAAACCTGTACTGCTTGGAGCAGGTTGGGCAGAAAGGCTTGTCATCCCTGGACTGGGTCCGAGAGAGCTCCATCAGGGGTTTCTACTTTGCAGAAGACACCTGACAATGTCTTTTTTGTTGTTGCTGCTGTTTCCCAACACATTAGTGGAGCTTAGGCATTTTATCCCGTTGAGGTAATTGACTCATCGTGTGGTTCAAAACCCCACATTTCCTGAGTTGATGATACAAGTCATTAAAAAAGCAGGAAATTGGCTCTGCTACAAGCAACTGACAGTGATTTCATGTTCTTTAGACTTATCTCATCATGAACTCGGAGTCCAAAATCACTTCCACTCTTCCTGGCTTTGCATTTCACCTTCCTCTTTTATTTTCCTTCAAATCTGACTGAGCTGGTTGTTCATATACAAAAATTTCTCCTTGAAATTGGCTTATATGGCCTGAAAGAGAGCTGAACATGTTCTCCTCTCCCTTCTCCCCTCCCTCTCCTCCTCCCGCTTTCCTCTCTCTGCCCCTCATCGCGGGTTAGTACAGTCTTCTATAGACATCCAGGCTATTTCAGGAAATGCTATTTTTTTTATAAGCCAAAATGGTTTGGTTGCCTTAGAAAGGGTAAAAGAACTTTAAAAAAAGATTCATTGACTCTTCTTCAGCTGTTCGCTCCTACAAGTGTTCCAGGTCTTGTGCTAGATACAGGAATTGTTTTTAAACACCCAAGAATAAATTCATTCCCCTTTGAAGACGTGTGTAACTCAGGATGAAATCTGCAGCCTCCTGTACTAACTTTCCCTGTGTGGCACTCAGCAGCCATTCATGGTACCTGTAATTAATTAACAACCGCCACAACAGAACCCTTTATTGGAAACCTGGTAACTGGGACAAGCGGTATGTGGAAAATTCCCACAATAGTACCTGGGTGAGTACAGCATGGAGCAAGGAAACATGTGAGTTTTCTACAGAGGGTGCATTTGTGTAACTAAATTGTCCCCCCAGCTCTCTGAAGCTGTCATTACTTCTCTCTCACTTCTGTTCCTTGAAATAACTGTTGACCTAGAGCGCCGTGCATGCCATCTCTGTGCTTATCTTCTTTCTTCCCTTCAGCAGTCTGTAAACAGCTGCCACCATCCTTCCCAGTCCTGAGGCTCTTGTGCCTTTCTCAGTTCTCTTACCTCTGATTACCCGAGGGCCCCTTTCTTCACCCTTGGTGCCCCAGCACATAGACCCTCTAGAAGAGGCTTGTGTGGATTTGTGCCCTTTGAGTTTGCTTTGCTCTTCAGGGGCTTGGACAAGGCTGGTCAAGTGGCCAAGGAGGCCGAGTGGACTTCCCTGTACTCACTCTTTCCCTCTGAAGGGTCTCAGCATTGGAGCTTGCCCTCTCCCATTTCCTTGGGCCATCATCTTCCACCTGACACTGATGCAGTCCTGTGCCTCATACCCACAAGCTACCTGTGCCTCCCAAAATATACACGGGGACAATTTCAACTCAAGCTGAATGCCAGCTCCTATAGCAGCCAGGCTCTGTTCTAGGTGCTGAGGACACAAAGACGGACAGGACTCAGTCCTTGGAAAACACACACAGAGACTCAACAGCTACTCTTCCCTCATTGCTCAGGACCATGGCAGCTGCACACAGGGGCTGTGGGATTACACAGGAACATGGTCCACAGAAAAATATAGGTTTGCAGAGCAAACCAATACTGTACATGTACACATTGAAAATTTACTTTTACTTCACACAATTCACTCTGATATTTTCTATTTTATCCTGTCCTGTTTCTTTTTTTCCACTTCAACTTTTACAAATGCTGGGCATGACTCTCTAAACTTACCGTATAATCCAATGTACCATGATTCAAAGTTCAGAACTACTCTAAAGGGTGAATATAAGTTAAGGAGGGAAAACAGGGTCAACTCAGTTTGAGGGGTAATGAGAGCAGAGGAAACCAGGAACTGATCAAGAAAGAGAGAACCGGGCACAGTGTTCATGATACAGTTGGTGAACCAGGCAAGGGTGTTGAGAACCTGTTTTTACAGTAATGACTGCCCATTACTGGAGTGTGCTGGACAGCCTAAAGGTATGGAGCCCAGGAAAATGAGGAAAGACCTTATATGTTATTGAGTTAAGGGGTTCTCACTTCTTACAGAAGCAATTAGAAGCAGTCAAACGTTTTAAGTAGATATATCAGCTAGCTATTGCTGAGTAACAAACTACCCCAAATGCAGAGCCTTAAACTTTGATTTTTCACAAATCCACTGGTTGCCTAGGCAGCACTTCTGCACTGGGTTGCAGGCAGCTACCAGGTAGGCAAGGCAAGGACCTTTTTTTAGGATGGCCTTGACTAGGACAACTTGGCTCTCTTCTGTGTGTCTCTGACAAACCTGAGGACTCTGTCACTCAGGACCATTACTTCCCCTTGGTCTACGACAGAGAAGAAAGTAAAGGGAATTAAATCTTGCAGTCTGTGATAGATTGGCTGCATCCTATCAAGAGAGTCTCCTGGCAAGTAAGTACAGGGGGCAGGGAAAGGCTGGGAATTGTTTCACTGGTGCAGGAGTCACAGGCTTTTTGTGTAAAGACCCAGAGATCAATATCTGAAACTTTGTGGGCCACTGAGTCTCTGCAGCAACTACTCAGTTCTATCCTTATCGTGCAAAAGCAGCCATAGACGACACACATATGTGAGTGAATGTGGCCGTATTCCAATAAAACTTTATTGATGGACAGCAAAATGTGAATTTTCATGTTTCATTAATATTCTTGTGATTTATTTTCAACCATTTACACAATTTTAAAAACAATGTGTAGCTCACAGGCTATATAAAAACAAGCGGTGGTCGCATTTGGTTTGCAGATACCTGCTCTAGTGGAAGTCCTTCCACCTGAAAATATGAAGTGAGGAGAAAGGAGTTGCTCTAATGTAACTGTAACCTAATGAGAGTAATTTTTCAGACCAGTGTTGTTGCTGAATCACAGGAAGTGATTTCTGTGATAAGAACTTCAAGTCAGAGGGGTGAGGTGAGGGGGCTGAGAGATGGGAAAGGAGGGGAGCCTATTAACATTTATTAGTGTCTCCTCTGTGCAATACATCTTGCATGTGGTATTAATCCTTTCCCAAACCAGGTGAGGTAGTTTTTATGACTCCCAATTCTCTAGTGAGGAAACAGAATTTCAGAGACGTTAATTAACTTAAATTGCTTGAGGCCACACAGTAAGTTGGGACATTTTGTTTTTAAATCTAATGTCTTCCTCCCACCCCCCATTCGCTGGTACTTTGTTCAGATGAAACTCTGTGGTCTCCAACTCTAACCAGGTCAGCAAATACCTTTCTTTTTTTTTTTTTTTTTTTCTTGTGGGTACTGGGGGTTGACCTCAGGACCTCGTGCGCCAGCAGGCGCCCCTGCTGCTGAGCGATATCACCGGCCCTTTTTTCGTATGTGGGTTTCGGGAGTCGAACTCAGGACCTTGCGCTTGCCAGGCAGGCGCTTACGCCGCTGAGCCATCTCACCGGCCCCCAACAAATACCTTTCTAATGAACTTGCTCTTCACGGGACCTATGTCCTAACCCAGAATGGCCAGACAATGTTCATCTTTCAAAGTACTGGATGGCCAAATAAGGTCATTCAGGGCTCCAAACTGCCCCATACCTTTCCAAGTGTTAGGCTTCTCTTCTTCAGAGATGATGAGGCAAAGATTTCCAAGGAGATGGGGTTCCTACTTTCTCCTTTTGTGCCTCTACATAGTACATTTTTTAAAATATTGAGTTGAAATTCACATATCATGACATTAACCCATTTAAAATTGTACAATTTGGTAGATTCACCATGTTGCAGAATCATCATCCCTACCAAGTGCCAAGTTTATGGCACAGTTTGCCTATGTTAATCTACTATGCCAGACTGTTCATGTCCTGAGGCCAACATCTGTGTCCATTGCATCTTCATACCCCTATAAGCATTCCTGTAAGCATGCCTAAGATGTCCTGCAAATCCTTCTTGAGTGGAATTCCAGATACCTTCTTCCCTATTTCTTCTTCTGAGTGGCACTTGAAAGGCTGGATTTGGGATCTGAATCTAGGCTTCTTCCATCAGGTGCCTTCATTCTATCATTGAATAAGAACAATGAGCTTCTTAGTGCAACACATTCTCCGTCCCATCTTCTTTGAAGACCCTTTTTTCATCCCTTCTTCATCTGACTGTACACTGCCCATACGGATATTAATTTGTATTGAGCTATGGTTAAATTTTAAATGTGCCTCCAAATTTATATTCTGGTTCTAAGCGAACAACCACAAATCTGAATATCGAAATTCATTAAATAATTAATTCTTCTAGGATTTCTTCCACTTTGGGAACAGCAAATTTCATAAATACATAACTATGAACTGAGAGCTTGGAAAGTGAGGCAAATGTGTACAACTTCTGTGCATAATTAGAAAAATAGTATATTTTTTAAATTACAATTTATTAGTCAAGAGGTTTACAAGAAGAAGAAAGAGGAAGAAGAGGAGGAGAAGGAGGAAACTCTTACTTATTTTATACTTTCTAAAATTTGTCAGAAGCAAAGTAAATGTTCCGGTTATTATTTTAGAATGTTTTGGTTCCTAGAAACAGCTATAAATTAGGCCCATTCACCACTGGCAACTCCTTGTTTTCTGCATTACAATTCTATACAATTTACATGCTATCCAAATCATGCTCCGCTGAATACTATCTGATGTGTTTATTTTTCTTCAAAATTAGCTAATCACTGCCTTCTCTTCTGCTAAATCCATCTCCCTGAAAAGGTAGGTGTAGGGACAGTTGTCTGACATGTGCTGTTGCTTATTAGCTCCTCTTTGCCAAAATGTATATGACTAAACAGTGGTTAAAAAAAATCTGTGGGGCTTCATTTCACAAAAAACTAATTTAAAATCTGGATGATGCTTGAGGTGTGCTGAAGGGAAGAATAAAGAATGGAGGCCAAGTTTCCTGGAGGGAAAGGTAGGGACTTGGGAATAGAGCAGATAAGTACAGGGACTCATTTTAATTATGACTTTTTAAAAAATGTTTAAGAGAAATTGATTTAATTCCAGAATTGCATTTCTCATCCCGCATGACAGTCTAGTGTCATCTGTGCCTATGGGCATTATTGGGCTAAGTCCATTATTAAGATGCAAAAGGCAGTCATTCTGACTCTCTGATCTTGTTATACAGTCTGATAGAAAGGTGTTGGTGTAAACAGATGCAGTAATTATTTATTTCTTTAAACCCATATAAGCTGGGCTCTCAATGAAGGGACTTTGCCTTAGAGCTGGTTGAAGAGAGAAATAGGTTTGACTTCTTTAGCCCAATAGTTGCAGTGATGTGAAAATGCTCTTATATTACAGGAGCGATCTTACCAGGACAGGGTCCCAGAGCTCAGTTAGGAAGCAGTGAACCTCGACATCAACAATTCTTATGCTGTAATAACTATGGGAGCCATCTCTCTCGAAATCCCTGTTTATGACTTTGAAGTCCAGGAATCCAGCAGAAGGTAACTGTTCCAAGAAGGAACAACCTGTAACAGGATTATTTGTTTAGTGTTGGACCAGGGAGAGACATCATTTCATGGCCCCTATCCTTTTGTCCCACGTGATGAAATAAGTAGTTTGACTTAGACAATAACAGGCCCTGTCCCAAGCCTTCTAGTTTAGCTATATGAGCTTGAATAAGTTATATTTCTGTGTACATGTACCAAGTCCCCACAAGGAATATAAACATTATGTACTGCAAACACGTACTAATAAAAAAAAAAAGCACTAATAAAAACCCCTCAGTTTCTCCATTTGTAAATGGAAATAAGATTAGTATCCACCTTGCAGAATTGTTCAAGACTTAAATTGTTCCCAGTGTCTGAGGATAAGTGCTCAAGAAATGCTTGTTATTATTAATTGTCAGAGTTGCCGTATTCTCTCCCTACTTACCAGGAATGGGATGACCGACTTGATTTATTTAACCCAATAAATATCTCACCTGCCCCCATACTAGAGGTCCTTTGGAAAGGCCTTAACTATAGTTGTATAATAAACATCCAGAGGGTTCATGTATAGGCCTAGACTCCCTTTTTTTTTTTTTTTTTTTTTTTTAATGTGGGTACTGGGAGTCAAACTCATGACCTCACGCTTGCCAGGAAGGCGCTTATGCTGCTGAGCTATCTCATCGGCCCTAGATTCCCATTTTTTAATTTAAATTTATTTTTAACTGATGCACAAAAATATAAAAATTGCACATACTTATGGAGTACCATGTGATGTTTTGAGACATGTATAAATTGTGTAATGTTTAAACCAGGCTAAACATTTCTACCTCCTCAAGCATTTATCATTTCTTTATGGTGAAAGCATTCAAAATCCTTTCTTGTAGCTTTTTGAAATACATAGTACATTGTTATCTATAGTCACCCTACTGTACAGTAGCTCACCAGAGCTTTTTGCTTCTAACTCTAGACTCCCATTTTTTTTTTTTTGTGGGTACCGGGGGGTCGACCTCAGGACCTCGCGCGCCAGCAGGCGCCCGTGCCGCTGAGCGATATCACCGGCCCCTTTTTCGTATGTGGGATCCCGGAGTCGAACTCGGGCCCTCGCGCTTGCCAGGCAGGCACTTAAGCCGCTGAGCCATCTCACCGGCCCTAGACTCCCATTTTTGAAGTGGGTTTGATTTTATAATTGGGGTAATGCTTCAATGCACACACTATATTCCTTTGGTGCTAATAAATCTATAAAAAGGTTATATTTCTGCCCTGCATCTATAAATCTCTGACAGATATTCTTCCTGGTAATAGGTTTTCCCTGATTTACCTTCCCAGGTAAATCTCATTTTTCGAAAAGAAATGATGTAAATGTTTAACATACGCGATAGGTTTTTATAGTAATGGTCATCCATGGATCCCGCCTCCCACTCCTACATGTCTGGGTAGTGCCCCCCCACACACTCACTGACTCTAGGCTTGGCCACGTGACTTGTTTTGACTGATGGGACATTAGCAAATTTGACAGAAGCAGAGGCTTGACGTATACTTGCCAACTGGGCTTGATGCTTTCTTATTGCTTAGAACTTTTCTGGCATCCTATGAAGAAACCCAAGCCAACCTCCTGGAGCAATGACCTCGCCAACAGCCAGCACCAACCCCCACACATACGAGAGGCCATCCTACCCTGCCCAACACCGTCCGAATTGCCAAATGATTGCAGCCACATGAGTGGCTGTGGGAAAACTAGCCCCAGAAGAGAACAGCTGAGTCCAGCCCCAATTGCTGACCTACAGAATAATGAACTGAAAAATGGTGGTTGTTTACTAAGTGCTGGGTGATTTCTTAAAGCAATAGATAACTGATATAATATAAAATTTATAGATACAGTGCCATTATTTCATCCTCCTCTTGTCTGTGTTTCTAGCAAAGGCATTTACTGCATAATAAAAAGATGGAAATTCATTTGTGGCAAATCCAGAAATCCCATTTATTCATTTAAGTTGATTTTGGATATATAAGAGCAGAAGTGAGGTCTGTGCAGTTTTCAAAACATGTAGCAATGGAATCTTCACCTGAGCAAAATGAGGAATTTCTGAATGGCAGGAGAGAGATTTGCTGGCAGCAAGGACATGCCGTGCTCCTGGGAATAACTCCCTGACATCATCCTGTGCTGCGCAGCACCAGTTCTCCTCCTGACACTTAGCATGCATGATTACACAGGCATTTTCAGCAATTTTTAGAGAACATGGGTTTTCATCTGGCAAATGGATGCAGCCAAGTGGTTGAATAAAATCTGAGGGACACAGCTGAGGAAGATGGCTGCATAACATGTTCACGACAAGGAAGCTAATGGGGAAATAACGTTCAAAGAGTCTGACGGACTTGGGATAATGAGAAACAACGAAATGGATGCATTCAAAGCAGAGAGATAGCAGTAAAGTCTCCAACTTCTGTGTGTCCTGGCCCATCATCCAGGTGAAGAACAACTGTCAATACTCAACTTTTCCAAGCAAAATAAGCACATTCAGAAGGGAGTTGAGTTCTTAAAGTGACACCAAATTGTCAGGATTGTGCATGAGGGAGATAGAGATGTAAAGTGAAATTTTCAGCATTTGGCAAAGAAGCCCAGACTCCATTAAAAGTTTCTCCCAGGAATCCTAAAGAAATATTTGTGAAATACTTTGTTCTGGAGGAGAAGACACTGTAGGGATTTGAAATGATGCTGGTGGTAACAAAGAAGGTAACAGGAGATAAAGGTAGAGACACAAATGGAGGAAACATTTTGGCTTCTTCATTCAGCTTTCCTCAATCAATCATAAACTAATTTTTGTTCCCTTAATGGGGATTCCTCCTTGAGATTAGCGAAGACTCTCTGGAAGATTAAAAAAAAAAAAAAACTGTTTTAAAAATTTCAATTTAAATAACTACAAAAGGTAGCAAGAGCACTACTATTTGCCAGGGTTTACTCTTCCTTCTTATGACATCTACCTCGGTTGGGCACAGAGACAGTCACCCCTCCTCTCCACACAGCCCAGGTGCTTGGAGTGAACCACTGGCTCCCAGGTGTGGGCATGTGACCGATGTTAAACCACCTGCACTTCTAAGGAAAGCCAAGTGACCCTAGTAGGACCAGTGAAATGCCACAAGACTTCCAGACTGCAGCAGGCACTTCCGCTGTACCACAGGCACAGGGCTGGCGCCATCATTTTCCTCTGTGTGTACTTAGATTCTGGGATGGGAGCCAAAAAATGGTGGAAGATAGCCATATAAGGTGGGACGTTATTAGAGCTCTGCATCCAGCCACATCTGCAATCATGATTACCCCCTGGATGTATCATTTACAAAGACCAATAAATTCCATTTTTGCTTAAGTCAGTTTGTATTAGGTTTTCTGTCACTTGCTACCAAGAGAGTACTGAATATTCATCCCTTATTGGATTTTTATCTACAAAATGGGGAAATTCTGCTAGAAGATAACATCTATCTGCAACCTATAATTCCTACTTTAGGAAAAGAATAGAGGAGGAGGAGCCTTCTAATGTTTTGAAGCAAAATGGGTGCTTAAGATAAACTGCCTCTCATGCTTGTAATCAATACAATAAAATTTATTGAGTGCCTACAGTACTTTAAACACATCTTATTTTTTTCCTTTCTGCATCATCATGGAGGGTAAATGTATATAATCACACTGATTGTCATTTACATCATGGGTAGAAATGTACCCTTGAGTATACTATTGCTGTAGTGATTAGAGTCTAGCAGCAGAAAAAGCAATTAAAGGGAGAAAAGTGCATTATCACCTTTTAAATAGCATTTGTTGGACCTGTGTAAACATAGTCTATACCTTTTGTAAATATTGCCCAATACTGTGTTTTTAACTAGAGTTATGCAGGCATAAAATATCCTTGGCTTGCAAATTTTCTATTAGCTTGAACATACTGGGAATGTTTAACGGCAGCGAAGTGCTGAAAATGCCAAAGAAATTAATGGCTTTGTGCTGTACTACTGAAACATGTCCACTAATATTTAAAATTCCACGTCCCAGGACATCACTCACATCTGCTGACTTACACTGAAAGTCCTGAAATTTGCTGGTGAATTGGGCCATTTCTAAAGACTCTCTCTGTTGGGTTTTATCCCCCCCCCACATTCTTTTCCCTTACCTCACCCCCAGTTTCCTGGGATTAACTGAGAATGTTATTTATGAGAAATCAGAAAAGGATTATATATATAGAATAGGTTATGGTTTATCAGCATGAATTTCATGCTTCTAAGACAAAAAGATCAAATGTACTAAATATCCATGCCTCATTTTAAATATGTTAATAAACATTTTTTGACCATTGTTGTCAGTGTCTTTGAGAGAAGCTTCAGAGGCCATATGCAAAGATCATACAGTCATAGATCAATGTCATGTCAGAGAAATGTGCTCTGAGGCTCCCCCATTCACACTGTCCCTCAGATGACATCTGTCAGAGAAGGCGGAGGGTCTGTGCCAAACACGCATGGTACTGACCTACCCGAGCACCCTCAGTGTGTCTTTTACACAACCTCATATCCCTAGAAGCCCAATCCATTGTATTCTTTGCCACAAAAATAAGGGCATGGTTTTACATGTGGATGTAATCAATTCATGTATTGCTTGCATGCTTACCCTACATGGCCATTTTATTCCTCCACAAACATTTGTTAAGTACCCACCATGTGCCAGGCCCTGAGATAGGCATTAGAAATATTTTCCTGCTACTCAACATCTCCTTATCAGTGCTCCCCAAATACTCTTAATGTATCATATCAGGCACTAGACTCATTACTTAACTCGGCCCAAATGATAGGCATGAGGGCAACAGCAGCAATAGCCTTCTGCCTCAGTATCCCCTACCCTGGTGAGGAGGGTCTCCCTTACAGTGGTCTCTTGAGGTAAAGCTGATCCTTTGTTTCTCCTCTCCCTTAGTCTCCATATCCTGCAGCCTGACAAGTCTAATTATTTGTTCTCCTTAACGTACCTAAAATCAACAAAACTCTGTGCCCATCCTCTGAGCCTTTGTTCTGACTCTCAGAATCTCTTGGCATCTCTCCCTCAAGTGTCTCCAATCGCTGTTTACATGCTGGTGCCAGAGCTAATTTTCTTAAGTACAAATCTGACCATATCACTTCCTTGCTTACAACTCCATGGTTTCCTTCTACCTTGTAGGATCAATTCCCCTGGTTTTGCATGACCAGGTCTATCATCCGGATTCTGCCCATTTTTCCAGCTTTCTCTCCTTGTTCTTTGCCTTGTGTTGCTGTCTTTCCTCACTTGGCCTCACATACAGCTTATATGCCTCTGGGTCTTTGAACATGTTCTCTGGTCCTCAAATCCTTTCTCTACCTTCTCTGCCTAGAAAGGGTCTATTTTCTACCTATCCTTCAGGAGTCAGCTTGAGGTACACTTTGTCACATCTTGCCTTTCTTTACTATCTTGTTTAATGTCCGGTCATGATAATTTGCTTATATACTGATGCACACTTTTAGCCTGAGAGCTCTTTAATGCATCTTGTTCATCTCAGTCTTCCCAGTATACAACATAGTTCTTGGCTTTGTAGAGGGTACTCAGTGGTGTGTAGGAAAAAAAGAAATATAAGGTACATTTCCTACCCACCATTCCCATCACAAAGGTGAGATCAGATAACACATGATTTGTGAATAATTAACCAGTAATATGTGGTAGTAATGGAGGCCAGTGAATAGTAGTCTTACGATTTGGGAGATTAGACATATTTGGGAACAAGGAAGTAAAGGAAGGAATTGATTTGGATCATGGAGAGTTGTCACTCAGTAAACAGAGAAGGAGGAGAGGGAGGACATACAGGAAAAGAGAAACTTCTGTGCTAATGTGTACAGGCAAGAAAACACAGGACATGCTCAGGGCTGGAAGAATAAGGCCAAGCACATCAGGGTCAGGAACATAGACTTTTTCCATAGGCAACTGAAAGTTTTGGCAAATAAGAGAGTTAATGGGAAAAATAATTTGAGAGGAAATAGAGAATTTTATTTGAGACACACTGTATTTGAAAGAACTATAGCATATGTGAAAGAAAATGTTCAATAGGCAACTGGAGGTTAAAGACTATATTATATGGTTGCATCAGTTAGTTATTAGATGAGTGATTTCTAGACCTCAATTTCCTCCTCTGTAAGAGGGGCATAATTATCATACTTACCTCACAGAGTTGTTGGGGGATAAATAAAACAATGTACGTAAAAACACTCCTCACACTGTTTCTGGCATAGGGTTAGGGCTCAATAAATATTGGCCATTATCATTACTGACCAAAATTGATTAAATTCTCTAGAGTGCAGAAAATATTTTCATTTTCTTTTTACAGCTATTATGTGAGGAAAGTATTATTATTACTATCCCATTTCAGAATAAAGAAACCATATCTCAGCAAGGTTAATTGGTCATAGAAAGTAAGTAGCAAAACAAACTCAAAGCCAGGTTTTCTAGACAAATCTTCCATGCTGTACTATTGAACTTGCTAAGTCTGATTCAGATTGGGGGCACCACCAAATTTCAGGACTGGGTTTTGATGTCAGGTCCTTATTTGTCACAATGGTAATCTTGTATGAAATACACCAAAGCTATCAAGTTCATCAAAGAATGACAAATTCTTGGAGGGAGGGACCTTTAAAGATAATTTAGTCTCTGTCGATGTTTGTTCAGCTTGGGTATGGCAGTGCCCCAACCCATCCTTGCCAACCTCCACGGCTCCAGGATATATTCGGAGATAGGTCTTCTCTTTTAATTTAGAACACAGGATGCTAATAACAGTCTGATACCTATCAGCAAGAAACTCACCTGGCTGGAACAACTGCCCATAAATCTCATATTTCAAGCGATTCCTCCAACATTAAAAAGATTGGGAAATTGTGTTGAAGATGAAATTGACAATGAGTTTCTGCCTGATAGCTGTGAAAATGGTTATTGCTGACCCCTTTGTGTCTTTGAATTACTGCTTAGCTTTCTGTATGGACATATGGAAAGAAGAAATCTTTGGGGAATGTTGCCAGATAAAGCTGGCTTACCTTGGATTCCTGAACGGACGCTATGTCTAAGAATAGACTCCAAGGGGAGATGCAAGAGAGCTGAGTGGAATCATAAGGATTGGGCATTTTGTTCACTTTTTCCAGTAACTCCTTTGATTTAAGAAGTGAATAAAATTATGGCATGACGCCATACAGAATGAATAGTAAAGACCACTGGAGCGATGATAAGCACTTTTGAGAAACCTCTGTTAATAAAAGAATGTAAGGAATGAGATGGTCAGATCATGTCCTCCCACCAAAAATCAAGGCAGGACACTGGTCTGTCGGTTTATGAGAGATAGAGACAGGAAATTTTGAATTCTAATCTTACCTTGGAATGCTGATTCCATCATAGCCAAGGTCATTTCTTATTATTTCTATGCCTCTTTTCCCACATCTATAAAAAGGACTTAATCAAAGGTGTTGCTCATGACCACCAACCGGGGGACTAGATTGCAAGATAATGGCTATCCCATGGCTAAGGAATTTGCAGAATGTGCTGTTCCGGACCATCTGCTGTCCATATTAGGAAACATCCTCCGTCACCCAGCCTTAAACTTCCGTGCGACTGTCCTCTCCCAATGAATGTGAAATCTGTTTAAACTAACCAATGCCATCTGCTTCTGTAACCGCGCTTGCAAAGACCCCTCCTCCCTTTGTTCTATAGACATATAAGCCCTGCACAGACAAACCTCGTGGCCCACTGTTCCTGCGTGTTCAGTGAGCCCCATGCATGCTTGGATAATAAAACCCCTTGCCCTTTGCATGAGAAAAAAAAAAAAAAAAAGGTGTTGCTCAGGTTTAATTAGTTAATACTGTTAAGGGCTCTGAAGATGCAAAGGTTATAAATATACACCATGAGAAGTCCTCTTCTAAGAAATCTAGGTTAAAGTTAAGCATTAACAAGTCATACTGCGCCCAGCATAGCGCAGGGAAAATGAAGGTTGCTTAGTTTTGATGGGGAATTTTCCCCAGCATCACTCAGATATGGCAGTTGGCAGGGAAATGATAGGACTCTCCTCCTGGTCTTTGTAGGATTTTTTTGTTTTTATTGTTGTTGTTGTCAAGAGGAACACAGAGGAAATAGTTTGTCTCCGTCAAGATCAGGAAATCTACAGAAAAATAGAAAACAGACTCACATATTATTCCTAGCACCTTTCCCCACGCCAGGATAATTTGGCTATGAATTCAAAGTGAAGTTAAAGAGAGAGCTCCAGGGCCTTCCCGGCCACATGTGCAAAATGTAGCTGTCCTCCCTTCCGAGTGTTTTGTGTGGGGTCATTAAACAGACAGTGGAGAGGCTGAGTACTGGAAAGAGACTTTGGTCTTGCCTAAACTGCCTCCAAGAGAACTTCAGCATTTTCTAGCTGTGTTGCATTGGCCAGGTGGCTTTTCCTCTTGGAACCTTGGTTTCTTCCTCTGTGGAGTGGTGATTGTTCCTGCCTCCTTAGATGATTATGAGAAACTGAAATAATTGGTGTGAAGCGCCTGGATTAGGGTTCCCCCCTCACTTTTTACAGTTATTCCCATCCCATTTCTTTTCTTCCTTCAACCTAGATTTTCTTTCTCATGATCTTCCTAAACAACAACACACTGAATTCTTGTTTTCTGTGAGAGATGTTGGGATTGTTCTATTTACTTCCCTGGTTTCCCCTGAAGAATCATAAGGGCTGATTCCCACCTTGAAATGGAGCAGTTCGGGGGAAGAAGCTCTATTTTCAGCCAAGGTTGCCTCAGAGGGAAATTCAAGTGAGAGAAGAAAGAAAGAAAAAAAGAAAGGGAGAGGGAGGGAGGGAGGGAGAGGGAGGGGGTGGAGGGGAAAGGAAGGGGAGAGGAAGGGAGGAAGAGAAAAGAGAAAGAGGGAGAAAGGAGGGGAGGGAAAGGCAGGGGAGGAGAGGAGAGAAGAGAAAGGAACTTAGATTATTATTTTAATTCCATATATCAATGCAGCTGTCTTTCTTTTCCACTGTCTTACCACTGACATCCTGATTTTACATTCTTGAGGGTAGCTCTCTCAGAACATTACCCACTGTGCAGCGAGAGTCTGGGACTATCAGATACTGTATGTCCTTTGTAGACTATTTCTGTTATCAAAACGTCCAAGGACCTCTCCTTCAACGTGAAGGAGGCCAAACAGGCATTCCTGGACATGCGTTTTGTGAGGTGGCATTATGTTCCCAAAGATTCCACCCAAAGTCCTTGCTGAGATATATATATCAGGATATATATATATCCTGTATTTTACTGATACAGACACTAAGTGTTGGGCTCCCATGAGATGTACATATAAAATAGGTCAGAATCATCCACCAGGCAGATAAATATCACTCAGCTCTCTACCCAGTCATGGGACAATGGGCCAATCCATCAATATATGAACACTGCTATGGGAAAATATTACCAGGATTTAAAGTTACAGCTATCTGGATGTCCAAAAGCATAAAAAGAACAATAGATAAATGAAATTTTTAAAAATTTCAAATTGGGGAAAACTGATTCGATGAATCCTGGAGGTTTAAAAAGGATGGATGGGGGCTGGTGAGATAGCTCAGCAGCATAAGCGCCTGCCTGGAAAGCACAAGGTCCTGAGTTCAACTCCCAGTACCCACATAAAGGAAAAAAAGGGCCGGTGGTATCGCTCAGTGGCACAAGTGCTTGCTGGCAAGTGCGAGGTCCTGAGGTCGACTCCCGGTACCCACATAAAAAAAAAAAAAAAAAAAAAAGATGGATGGGACCAGCATGTCAGGGAAGGATGGTAGTTCTAACAGCTGGATGACTGAGAGTTACTCACATGGAACAGGCATGGCGCTGTTGGTCTCCCCTCCCTTCTCCTGACTCTCTTCATTAATGTTATGAATATTGTCAGCATTGGCATCTTTGAGTAGAGAGGACAAAGATATGAAATGAGCTATATAATTTCATACTTTGAATAAAGTCTTGGTGTTTGGCCATACAAGTTTATGCGTGTGTGTGTGTGTGTGTGTGTGTGTGTGTGTGTGTGTGTATTGTGAACCTGCTGCAGCTTTTTTTCATAGGGGAATTAATTTTAGAAGGAAGAGGAAATACTGACATCTTTGATACCAGATTACCTGTATGAGCCATGGGGTACATGCAAAACTGAAAAAACAAGCAAGCAAGGGAAATTCTACACTGCCACACACCAAAGATGTCCTGCCTTTCTCCACAATGCCTCACCATAGATAGAAGATTGAGACAGCTACTTAAGCTCTCAGCTGTCATCAGGGAAGCTGTGTGCCTGCCATTTGTAATCTCTGAAGATCAGACTTAGTTACAGGCAGATGGAGTAAAGACAAGAGTAGGGGCGTTAGAGAAGAAACCCATAGTTAAATTCCATTTCACCTTCTCATTATCCATCTTCCATTCTGCCCCAAATCTCTTATGTAAAGATATTTTTCAAATGAATAATAAAACCATGAACAAATTAATAGAAATATGAAAACAAGCATTGATAATTAATTGAAGAAACACAAGTAGCTAATAATTTCACTTATTATTAAAGAGATGCAAATTAAAACAATGAGAATTTTTTTTCTATCAACTTGGCAAAGATAAAAATGTGATATTCATGTTATCTGAAGGCCTGGTGAAGTAGGCACTCTAATGAGTATAAATAAGATCCTTCTGGAAAGCACTTTGGATACATATCAAAAGTCTTAAAAGTGTTTACATGCTTTGTCCTAGTAATCCTAGCTCTATAATAAATTGTAAAGGAAAACTAGAAATGTAGTGAAAAAGCTATGTATGAGAATGATTTTCATATAAATATTCATAATATCAAAAATTTTAAAATAATATAAATCTCTAAAAATAAAAGAATAATTAAAAATTAACCTCATCTAGCTACCAAAATGTTTAAAAGCAAACATCATAGGATATATAAGAAGATCCCATATTTCTCACAAAACATTATGAAAAATGGTAGGATGCAAAATTATGTATGTTTCCAGTTTTATAAATTATAGATGGAACAATAGATATACCTGAAGAAAATATTTGAAGGATGCATACCAACACATTAGCTTTGTCTTGTCTTCCATAATAAGGTTTTATTCTAGGACAAAAAAGAGTATTATTTTAATATTAAAATTTAAAAAGAACTAGAGTGAGCTATTATCCCATACCTATCAAAGTTATCAAAGTAAAAAGAAATTACACCAAACATTGGTGAGGATGCAGCGAAACAAGATCACTCCTATGGTACTGATAGGAATGTAAAATTATACACCTGTTCATATCATAGTGTGGCAGTTTTTTACAAAATGTGGTTTATAAAGAGACAGCAACTGCAGTCTTGGGCTTTTGTCCCAGAGAAACAATAACTTACATTTACACAAAAACCTACACATCAACATTCACAGAAACTTTATCTAGAATAGCCCAAAACTGGAAAAAAACCATCAGTGAGTCAATGGCTAAACAATGGTATAAACATTCCATGGAATACTACTCAGCAATGGAAAGGAGCCAACTATTAGTCCACATGATATCTGACAGATCTCAAAGGAATTACATGGCGGAGGGGGATCCCAAAATGTTAGGTACCGTGTGACTCCATTTACATGACATTCTCAAAATGACAAAATTGTACAGATGGGGAGTCTGGGGATGTAGCATTGGTAGAGCACTTGCCTAGCATGTATGAGGCCCTGGGTTCAATTATCAAGATAAGGAACAGAGGAATGGGTTAGGGAGAGAAGGAAGGGTGCCTATTAAAGGTAGCACGAAGACTCTTTGGGATGGAACCATTCTGTATTTTGACTGTGAAGGTGACCCCATACGCCTGCACATGTGATAAAAATGCATAGTATGAAATACACACACATTCAAATGAGCTGCTGAAATCCAAATAAGGTTGGCATATTGTATCAAAGTCAGTTTCCTGCTTGGGATATTGTCCTATAGTTGTGCAAAATATTAACATTGAGAAAAACTGGTGAAGGGTTTAGGCTTCTCTCTCTATTCTTTTTTACAACTACAGGTGAATCTACAATTATCTCACAATAGTTTAAAAATAAAAGAGATGGAGAGGAACCTATAAATTACATGATATTTAAGAGATATATCAACCAATTACTATGTGTGCTTATTTGGATCCTGATCCAAACTGTGACATTTATGATACTATAAATTGGACTATACTGGATAGTTGATGCCATTAAGAAATTATAATTATTCTTTCAGATGTGAAGGGTGTCACTGTGGTTGTTTAAAAAATGAGTTCTTATCTTTAAGAGATTCAAACCAAAATATTTAGGGATAAAGTCATCTGATATATGTATGTGCTTCAAAACAATGTGATCAGAGATGAGGCCAAGGAGTGGATTGGTTAGGCTTAGCCATGGGTGGATGCATAAATTGGCATATATTGCAATATCTATTTTTGTATATTTTCAAATTTTTCCATAGTAAAATTTTTTTAAGTAAGGAAAAAATTTCAAAAGAAGGCTGGATCTCCAAGAAAACCTTACCAAAGCACTTGTTTGTTTATTGGTAACACCTGTGGCTTCTAGCTGAGCACTTGTGTACCAGGCCCTGTACTAGGCTTTACAGGGAGGACCATAAAGAGGTTGCACCTTCTCAGAGCTCAAAGGCTAGAAGGAGAAAGAAACTGTAAGAACGAGGAAGTACAGTCGGAGATGGTAAGTGCTAATGAGGATTCTACAGTGGTGGAGGAACTGGCTGTCCTCTGCGCCAGTGAAATGGTGCCCTCGCAGCCTCAAGGACCTGCTGCAGCCTATGTCTGCTACGGTGGGGAGGAGGGGTCTTGCCACCTGAATGTGGTCCTAAACAGTACTCAACAGCACCTGTTTTCACATCAATGCTTTTCGTTTAGGATCCCAAGTTGTATTAAATTCTTGGCATCAACTGACTCTGCTGTCACCTTCAGGGAACACTCAAAACAAGGCTATCGATGTTTTCTGAAGTCTTTCAGTGCCTGTAAGAGGAGGATTGGAGCTCAGATTTAGTCTCTCTCATCACCAACCACCACCACCTCCAAGGTCCTTGAACCTCTCAGCTCTGGCTCCATTACTCAGATACTGAGTCAGAGGAAAATGGTTAAATGAGCCTTTTGGAAGGAAGGAAATTTGATTATATGTCTTAGAGTAACGAACAGGACATAACGGTATTTGATGCGGGCAGTGGTTCATCTTACCTTCATAAAATATAAACCCAAAGAAGAAAAGTCGTGTGTTGTGTGTATGTGTGTGTATATTGTATATATACATATATATACACACATATATATATATGAAATTACATTATAGTAACGGCCTAATCAGTTGCAATAATGTAAAGGATGCCACATGGTTAACAGTATTAAGGCCATAAATTACATTTAGAATGTGGTTTCTCCACAAAGTCACTTGACAAGGCATGCTGTGATTAATGTCATAGTAGGGAGGCATGATGGAGTGAGATGGGTAAGGAGAAGTGGCAGTAAGAGGGGCACAAGGACAGTGATGATAACAGCTTCTACAGCACTTGGCCTGAGAGGCCAGGACCTCAAACTTCATGACTGGTGAACAACACCTGCTTCACTTATTTAAAAACAAACAAACAAACAAATAGCCACCCAACACTGTAAAAAAGTGATAACCTCTGTCCCGGATATTGCTATTGACATATATTATTTATCATTGCCGTGTTCCATTACTACTAGAAAATCAATAGATTAAAACATAAAAGACCTGCAGAAATAACAATCACCAAATAAAGGTAAATCTTCTCACCACAATTCCTGGCCACTGAAGCAAAGCATTTGTTGCTAGCCTTGCCATTTGTCACTATTGATTCTGCCTGTGAGAAAGGAAGAGCTTCACTGCCTTGACAAAGAGAAATTTCTCCTCTTGCACAATACAATTTGCAACCTTCAGCCTCATTTGAATCCTTACCTCTAGAGTCTTTATTCTGACAGAAGAAACCATAAAGGAATTAGGTTTTTGTCTCAGAAGTCTGCCTATAATTACTTTTGGTATCAAATGGCTCCAGAAGCCGGAACATAATGATTTTAAGGGATACAAAGCTCAACCATAGATAATAGGCTTGAATACAGTATACAACAGGCAATGCCTGGAAGCAGAGAAAAGAGGTAGGTGATGGTACATGTATAGAAGGACAAACGGCCTCCCCTGTGGGGATCCGTGAGTTTTATATGTCACCAAGGAGTTGCTCATTTATTACCTCCTGGTGGCTTAATAGCCTGGTCTTCCCATTAGGAAGGACCATTCTTTGGGAAATGGCTTAATTATCCAAGCTGTCTTTTATTTTGATCACAAGAAAAAACAATTCATTCTATGCAAGACATAATTGCTCAGATAAAAAAATATTTTCCCAATATAATTCAACAGACATCTGTATAGGTTCTGTCAAATATCACCAGTAAGCACGAGGGGATGCCTGCTCACTCATCAGATATTTACTGAGTGACTGGCCTTTGTTAGGAAGAGAGCTCGGTGCTCCTGGGTAAGACAATCCCTTCCCTCTCCGAGCTGGCAGCCTGGTAAGGGAGATGGTCATTGAACAAATCATCACACAGTCAAGCCACCCACTGACACCATGGAAACCAAAGGAGATGGGCAGGCACCATGAGAAAGTATAATGAGGGTTGGGTCCGAGCCCTTGAGAAAGACTTCTCTGAGAAAGGAACATTTGGATGAGAACAAAGGACAATAGGCATCAGCTAAGCAGGGACAGGTGCACTAGAGGTGAAAGATAGATACGGTTTCTTTCTCCAAAAGCTCCTGATAGAACTGAGAGCCCAAAACGTGAGTGAGAAGTTGGGTCCTCTATAGATCACCAGTTGCTCCAATGACGAGAACTGTACATGGCTTCGAGCAGGGTGAGCCTTCCTGCACTTGAATTTGAACTCCTGGCTATACCGTGAAAGCAAAACTGTGCAAGGCAATGCCATGGAACAAGAGCAAGAGAATTATTCTTCTTGGTTTGTCTGCTGCAATACTGTTGATGCGCAGTAACCAGATGCTAATATGACTGTCCTTGTTATTATTCCCTCTCTTGGATAAGTACTTCGGTTTTTAATCTCTCTTTTGAAAGATGAAAATGAGAACTTGGCAGAGATGCAACATATTTTGGATCTGAAAATTTTTAAATTCTTAGTTCAAGTGCAGTGAAAATATGCCATGATGAACGTTATGGAAAAAAAATCATGATGGTGTTATAAAGTGTGGCTGAAAGTAAGCCAATGGGTGAATTGATTCTACGAATTTTTCATTCCCCAACTATTTATTGAGCACTAACTACATGCCTGGCATACAGAGTGAGGCAGACAAGGTGCTTGTCCTCATAGAGATTGCATTCTGGTACATTTTGATGCTATGGTTTGTACATGAAGCCTGACAATGGAGTGCATGTTGGGGGCTTGGAGCCTCAGCCCATGCAAGGGCTCATCTCCTTGGGGTCTTGGCTGCCTGTTCCATAGTGCCCTCGGCCCCAGTGGGGTATGTGAGTGCCACCCTGTGGGTCAGGTCCCAGGCTGGGAACATCTATGAAGGTCTGCACTTAGCCCATGGGTATCCCTGTGCCTAAGGGAAGACGACATTAAGTGGCATGTAAAGCCATAATGGAAGGAGAGAGACCAGAGAAAGGAGAAAGCTTTTCTTCCTGCTTCTTGAACAAGAGGACCTACATTTTCATTGTGCACTGGGCCCTGCAAATTGCATAGCTGGCACAGCCCCTCCAAGGAAAGGACAATGAGCAGACCTGAGTGGAGGGAGATGTGGGTGTCAGACACTTAGCAGAGGCAATGTCAGTGCTCAGGCCTTCAGGCAGGAATAAGCTGGACATGGGAGGAGAGCAGGGAGGTGGCTGCATGAGAGGGTGCAGAGGTGCTGAGGTGCACCAGGAGCCCAAACCAGGCCAGACAGGGGGTCATAGTCAGGAAGCAGCTTCCTGTCTCCATGGAAATGTGGGAGGGTTTTTGGCAGAAAAATTTATACCATCTGATTCATATTTGTAAAGGCTGTTTTTCTGGACATGGTGAGATGTATTTTTAATCAACATAATAACTCACTCATACTCCATCTTGCTAAGGGGCTGGATGGCCCCTTAAGATGGTGACAGGCATAAATGCTGGTGCCCAAGAAGGGAAGTGTGGTAGGGAGGTGAACCTGACCTGTCAACTGAGGCCCAGAAGCTGTGTGCACAGGGAGCAAGAGGGAGGCGTCTGAGGCCTTCTTTCTCCTCACTGTTTTGAGAAGCAGAGTCATGTGCTAAGAATGAGGGGTGGCTGGCTGAGGGGGGAAGAGGAGGTTTGGAAAATTTTTCAAGGAGAAGAGGTGAGAGCCACCTTGGAACAAGAACAGAAGAGGATTCTGACAGCCCGGATGGCCAGCTCTGGTGGGAACTCTTCTCCTCTTCACAGGTAACCACGTCACCTGAGTGTGGACCCTGTACTTTGCCTTTTCTTGAAGTTTCTCCCACACTAAGCCCACTCTCCCTTATTGACCAAATCCCTTTTCCTCATGAGGATGAAGCCAGGGCCTCGCACAGGTTAAGCAAGTGCCCCACCACTGAGCTACACCCCAACTTTAAACCCCCAAACACCCTATGATACCGTCATTCCATCCATTTTCCAGTGTCTCTTCTTCTCCTGTATCTATCTTTAAATGACTGGCACTTTCTTCCTCTACTTGTCCATGTTCTCACCACTCATTCCCACCGTAATCTCTTGACACATGATTTTTGTTCCATTATATTAGTGAAATTTCCCTTAAAGGTCACCCATGATTTCTGCCCTATCTTTGCTGTGCTAGACTCTGTACCTGTGTGTGTGTGTGTGTGTGTGTGTGTGTGTGTGTACACATGTCCTAGTTTAACCTGTAAAAGTTTCTTCCTGGGCCAATGAGATGGCTCAGCAGCATAAGCGCCTGCCTGGCAGGCACGAGGTCCTGAGTTCGACTCCCGGTACCCACATATGAAAAAAGGGTCGGTGATATCGCTCAGTGGCATGGGCACCTGCTGGTAGGCGCAGAGGTCCTGAGTTTGACCCCTGGTACCCATAAAAAAAAAAGAAAAAAAAAAGTTTCTTCCTTACTTTGCCCTCACCTCTTGTTTGACACTCTTGTTCTAAATTTGCTGGACACTGGCCCCCAAGACTCCTTCTTTTCCTGCATGCTTTATCGTCTTGGCAGCACTCTCTCTTCTCAGTGTCTTCTCATTTGTACTGAGACTCAGCTCTTGTTCATGGCTTGGCCCAGTGCTCAGGGTGCTTCTCTACTTTCGTTGTCATCGACTATCTCCAAATGAACGTGGTCTCCGAGCTTAATGATCAACACTTCGCTTTATAATTCCCAAGTCACATTGTTAGCCCAAACTTCTTTCCCGAAACTCTGTTGTAATATTTTTTCCAACCCAAAATCATCATATCCAAAGAGCAGCTTAAAAATTTCCCTGTGAAAATCACTTTTCAGAAGTTTTTCAAACTTCCAGGCCGGGGATACAGCTCAGTGGCATGGTGCCTGCCTGGCAAGTGTGAGGTCCCAAGTTCAATTCCCGATTCCCCCCCAAAAAGTTTTTCAGACTTCTGCTGGTTTCCATTCTTTTTTTTTTTATGTGAGTACCATGAGTCGAACTCAGGACCTGACGCTTACCAGCAGGCGCTTGTGCCACTGAGCCATATCACTGCCCTGGTTTCCATTCTTGACTCTATCATATATCCAGTTGTGGAGGCAATTTTTATTGTCCTTTGCTCTCATCCTCCATATGTCATGTCTCATCACTTTTGTATTCCAAGCACATCTCAGATATAGTCCAGTTTCTTCATTCTTATTAATTCATTCACCCAACATACAGATTTTAAAGTAACCTCAGAGGTTTAGCCTCACTTTCCTCTTATGACTGGAATTTTCTCCCTAATGTCCCTGGCCAGGATCATCCAATCACTCATTTATTCAGCAAATATTTAGTGAGTACCTGTTATGTGTGCTGGGGACATAGGCCTGGACAAAGAAGGCAAAGTCCTTCTTCTCATGCAGTATATATTTTAGTCAGGCAGACCAGTAATACATAAATAATGAAATCATTTTCCATAGTGATGGACGTAGGACGAAACTCTGCATTCAATGAGTGATTAGAGAGGTCCTCTCCAAGAAAGTGACATTCCATTTTGGTTCCAGATGATCAGAAGGAGAAAATCATGCTAAACTCCAGGGACGACCCAGGTTGGGACATCTAGTGTGAAGGTCCTTTTGTGGGAATGATCTTGGCTTTGTGTGGGGGCCCAAAAAAGGTTGATGTGGCGTGAGTGCAGTGGGCTAAGAGGAGAACTGCAAAGATGAGTCTGGAGAGGCAGCTGCGGCCAGACCATATAGAGTTTTTTAGGGTGGACTGAGAACTTGGAGCTTTAGTCTAAGTTCAAGGAGAAGCCATGGGGGGGTGGACATTTAGCAAGTCAGGGATACGATTTGTTTTGCATTTCATAAGATCACTCTAGCTACTTCGTGTATGAGAATGGATTGTGCAGCTCCTGAGGAGACACTGGGAGAGCAATTAGGAGTCCAGCTGAGAGATAATGGAAGCCTGGAATGGGTGAGGGCAGTGCAGATGGAAACAAGTGGTCAAACATATGTTAAAATATTTTACAGGTAGAAGTATTAGGGTTTGTTGATGGGTTGGATACAGGGATGAAGGAAAAGAAGGAATCAGGATGACTTCTAGGTTTTGGCTCAGGCAGTAGATGATTAAGATGTCATTTCCCAAGATGGGAAAGTCTGCGGTGGGATACGCTGTGGGTAGAGAGAATCCAGTCTCTACAAGTACACTCACTGCAAGAACAGGCTATCCTGCTGCTGATACTGGGAAAGTCTTGGGTTGAACCCAAATGTGTTTCTCTGCATATTTACCCATTCATTCTAGTACTTCCTTTTCAACAAAATGAATTGTATTTCCTTTTCCTACACGACAATATTTTCCTTTACCTATGTTAAGGAAAACTACTTTGACCTAAATTTTCTCTTTTCTGATTAATTTACTCAAATTGTTTTTCCTATTTCTAGATCATGGCAGAACCAAAGAGGTTTTCCTTCTACCTCATACCAGTGCATCGTTACAAACAACTAGATCCCTCTTTCTAACGTACCAGTCATTAATCACTGAAGGCTGGCTACTGCACCATGCTGGGGACACGTGTCCAACAGCACACTAAAATTAGACTCTTCTGTCAGTTTTGCTAAGGCAAGAAGACAATAGATGTTACATTTTAAAACACAACTGTGCAAAAATTTCAGTCAGAGCCAAGCAAATTCTTAAACTTTCAAGAAGATCCCACTTGTATAATATAGAAGAGTTGGGCATGGAGATTGAGAGATTTGTGCAAGGCAATGTGTGATGTGGCTGTGAATGCTGTTCTTCCCAAGGGTGGGTGCAGCCCGTGAGTCAGTCAGCTTCAAAATAGTCCCCAAATTGTGAAGCCCCTGCTTGTTAGAGTAGCAGCAGTCACATAAGCACTTTCTGCTTCCTTTAGCTCTCACTCTGGCCTCCTTCAGTAATAGAGAGGCCAGAAGTCACAGCTACCAGAAGGACAAGAAGAGATGAGTATAGAAGGTAGCACCACCTTTTTGCCACCTGGAGGGGATCTGCTGGAAAACAGATAAGGCTTAACTTTGAAAGTATTATTATTACATTGGTCCTGTACATTATTCATTATTAAATTATAACCATGAGCAGAAGAAGAACTTGCCCTGTTTTGAAGAGACAGTAGAAATCCAAATTCTCTTTGTGATTACATTTCAAGGGTCCTCCTCATTCAACATTCCGGTAATACACAGATGAAAGAAGTGCTCGTGTTGCCACACTCTTTCCTTAAGAGCTCCCTTCTCTGCCTGCCTCTTGCCTCATAGGTTGAATCTAAACTCCTAAGCCTGGATGTCCCCTTTCACCTGAGCTCATCTATATTTTTCAACCAAAGATCCCACAATTCCTAATAGAACATTTCACTTCTATTGGGTGATCCTCTGGGGTTTGTAATAACAGCTAATATTCATCAACCATTTATTGTGCTACACATTATGTGGTCAGCCCTCTGTATCCATGCGTTCCCCATCCGTGGATTCAACCAACTGTGAATTGAAAATATTTTTTAAAAATTGCATCTGTACTGAACACATATGGGCTTTTCCCTGTGTCATTATTCCCTAAACAATACAGTAAAACAACTATTTATGTAACATTTATATTATATTAGATATTATAAGTAAACTAAAGATGATTTAAAGTTTATGAGAGGATATGCATAGGTTATATGCAAATACTATGCCATTTGACAGAAGGGACTTGAGTATCAGCAAATTTTGGCATCCTTGGTGGCCTTGGGAGTGGAGATCCCAGGACCAATCCCCTGCAGATTGCTAAAGATGATTTCACTATATGATCCTCCCAACAATCCTTTGATGTAGATATTATTATTCCCATTTTCCATTAGTATTATTATTATTCCCATTTTACAGATGAAAAATCAGAAATCAGCTAATAAAGGAGACTGTGAATGGCCCAGGAAATCCGAATCCAGAGTCCACAATCCTGATAGCTAGGTGAACCACTTCCTCTCCCTATATTCATATATTTTTTGCTTTCAACCTACATTTCGTACATCCCCTGCCTTCCTCTTTTTGGCTTATGCCATCCCAGATAGCTTTCAAATCCCAACTCAAACTCCAAAATCTGTGAGGAGCTTTCCCTAACTTTATAGTTCCCTCTAGTCTCTGAACTCCTAAAATATTTAGGGACTTCCAAACTTGAACTCATGCCATCTGTTTCTCTGTTGTTGTTTTGGGCATGTTATTTGGGTAAGCCCCTATTGGTTTCTTTCAGATAGGAGCCTGTGTTCCATCTCTTGTATTCACAATGGCAATAGTTTTCAAACTTTAATGCACAGAATATAAACAGATAGCTCACTAAATAATAGCAAAGTAAATGATGTTTAAATGGATGAAAAGGTGCTGGACCTCATTATAAGGATTTGTGAAGTCTCACAGTGTTACTATTTATCTCCTGTCAGATAGGCAAAAACCCAAAAGTGTGACAACACACTCTGATCGCAAAGCTGAAGGAAAAAGGGACCTCTTCGACACTGATGAGGAGAAAGCAAAATGACGCCTCTCTTACAGAAGGGAATTTGGCACCATCTATCAAAATTACACGTACATTCTTTTCTACCCAGTAATCTCACTTTTGGGAATCTATCCTGAAGATACATTTCAAAAATCTAAAACACTGCATGCTCAAAGCTATTCTTTGTAGTACTGTTTATAAAAGGAAAAATCTGAAAAAACAAAAACCAAAAAACAAAACAGTGTCAATCAATAGAGGCCCGATTAAATAACTATGGTTCATCCATATAAAGAGTCCTGTGGGAATAAAGGAAGATCACTACAGACTGTTCTGGATGATCTCCAGGACCTATTGTTAAGTGAACAAAAAAATAAGGTGAAGAAAAATGCATATCATCTGTGCAAGAATATGCATTCCATTTGTGCATTTGTGCAAGAATGGATAGAATATGGCTATTTATATATTTGCTTTTTTTTGGTATGGCAGTGGGGGTTGAACCTGGAGCCTTTACACTAAGCTACATCCCAGCCCTTTTCAAATTTTTTATTTTGAGACAGGGTCTCACTAAGTTGCTAAGTTGCCCAGGCTGGCCTTGAACTTCTAATCTTCCTGGCTCTGCTTCCCAGAGTGCTAGGATTATAAGCAGCTTATATTTGTTCATACATATTTTCAAAAGGAAACAATGAAAGTATAAACTGAAAAATAAAAATTATTATCTCTTATAGGGAGAAATCAATGGGGATGAAAAGATCTGCCTGAATGAATCTTGCTTTACAGTTTTGACTTTGAAATCAATTACTTTACATAATTCAAAAACAAAATTAAACCAAAGGAAAACATTTAAAAACAGAAACAGAGGGCCGGTGAGATGGCTCAGTGGCATAAGTGCCTGCCTGGCAAACATGAGGTCCTGAGTTCAATTCCTGGTACCCACATAAAGGAAAAAAAGGCCGGTGATATCGTTCAGCAGCACAAGCGCCTGCTGGCAAGTGCAAGATCCTGAGTTCAACTCCCGGTACCCACATAAAAAAATAATAATAAAAATAAAAACAGAAACAGCTATATATGTGTCCTGGAATTGGACAATTAAATAAATGGAACAGAGCCATGTTTCTCACTGTTGTTGCAGGAGGTCACAGAGAAGCAAGGAGAGGAAGCCAGAATGATCCATGTGGTGGTAGACTGGAGGTAGAGACACTAGTATGAACTCCTTTTTAGCTTAATATAGACACAGATGGTTATACACAGAAATGTTTATATATGTGTCTATGTACACATGTTAGTATACAGACACCTCTTCCCTTGGCCCATTTACTGAGAAGGCGTAGAAGCAATGATACCTCAGTAGCCAGTAGCACACCTAACATCCAGATCTTGGATTCTAACATTATTTTCCAACAAAAGGAACCAGGCTCTGTAGAGAAAAGACTAGTTTTACCACTGAGGCTGGAAATGTCCAGAATAATTCTGGAGCCTCTTGTCATGACAGAAAATAAGGAAGAGCTCACACACAAAAAAGGGGGGGGGCATGTAAAAAGGACACAAAAACAAACTGAAGAGTTCCCAAAGGCCAAAGTTAGGCCAATTTGAATAAAATAGAGTTGGATTATAATCCCAAATATAAAGTAAATATCGTGATTCTATACTGACATAAAGAAAATTTTAATAAATAACCAAGCAGATAAATTTTTCACGTAAAAGAATTCCAAATAATTTGTGTAGACATCTACCCTCAAAGAGATAAAGCACAATTCTCTACTCCGTAGGTGTAGGTCATGCATAATGACTTTTTCCCAAAGGGTACAGTATGAACAGGGAGAAGAGTAAGGTTACAGGGAGAAATGTGACAAACACCACCTCGGCAAAGTGATGAATGTCAGCATCAGTGCTGGTAAGTCACGCTGATACCATGTACCCTCGGCAGTACATGATGCAAGTGGCACTTTACTTCTGCAGTCTTCCTTCCCCAGACACATCATCACAGATTCATCCTGAGAAAAACATCAAACAATCCCAACTGAGTGATCTTTTAAAAATTACCGGACCAGCATCCCCTAAAACTATCAAGATTATCATAAACAAGGAAAGCCTGAGAAACTCACAATCAAGAGGAGCCTAAAGAGATATAACATCCAGACATAATGTGGTGTCCTAGCTGGGATCCTGGGGCAGAAAAGGGAAGTTAGATAAAAACTAAAGAAACCCAAATAAGCTGTGACCTTTAGTAAAAAAAAAAAAAAAAACTAAAACAAACTTAGCTGTGTATCAAGTTGATAATATAAACATGAACAGAAGAATTTTTTACAATATCCTGAGGACAAACATAGGCACAAAGCAATCTTTTTTTTTTTTTTGTGGGTACCGGGGGTCAACCTCAGGACTTCACGTGCCAGCAGGTGCCGTGCTGCTGAGAGATATCACCGGCCCTTTTTTCGTATGTGGGTACCGGGAGTTGAACTCAGGACCTCGCGCCTGCCAGGCAGGCGCTTATGCCACTGAGCTATCTCACTGGCCCACAAAGCAATCTTAGATTCTCTGAAAATACGATTCTAAACTTATAATTCATCTTTCTCTAAGTAGTGCAAGTTCCCTAGTTCTGTTCCCTACAAAAGCCAGGACTGATAATCAGTGACAACCAAGGAGCACCCTGGAGCCCAGCGTGTAATGTCTAAGTACTATTTCCCACTAAAACGAATAGCAGCTCCTTGGAAAAATGAGTAATTACAGATCTGGGGTGGATAGACCTGGACCATCATGTCATACCTGAAATTAAGGAATGTGTCGAGACTGTTGGGTCTTATTAAACAAAATGAAACAAAACAAAACAGAAAACACAGAAGTCAACTTGAAGTGACTCCCCCTGGACAAAGACAAGACAGCCTGAACATGAAAGAGAATAACAACTGTAATAGATCAAACCACATCAAATATGCAAAAACCTATGAGTCCATAAGAAAGAAAACTTCACTGGCCACATTTAGGGAGTTTTATGGCATCAGTTGTTCTGATAAATATAAAAATTAAAAAAGGAAATATAAAAGGTTTTTTTTTTTTTGAGACAAGGTCTTGTTATGTACTTCAGGCTGGCCTTGAACTCACTAGGTAGCCTAGGCTGGCCTTGAACTCACAGCAATCCTCCTGCCTCAGCCTCCTGAGTGCTGGGATTACAGGTGTGTGCCACCATGCCCACCCTAAAAGGTTTTATCTTGTCTTTCCTGTATAGAATGTATTTCTTGGTAACCAAATAGCTTATGAAAGAAACTTCTCTATAGAAGAATCACAGCTAGTAAATGCAGCAGGAAAGAGAATTAGAAAATCACCATGAAACAGAAGCAGGCAATGATCAAATTGGCTGTTAAAACTATTAAATAAAATGTTGATGGACAACTTTATAATGGGTAGATCATGCTGACAGCACTTGAACCCACTGATGAATTTTAACTAGAAGTGGAACAGCTGGGAATAGTGTTCCTCCACCTGTAAAATATTCTTGCCGAAAAAAGACAATATTGAATCTAATCAGGCTTTAACCATCAGCTTACAGAAAATAAGAGAGATCGGAGAACATATTAAAAACAGCTCCATGAGGATACAATGAGTCAAATCCAGAATATTGGGAATTCTATGGGAAGAATGATACAGTTTCCTCTACAAATAAATGGCCCTAAAATAATGGAGTGGGACTAAAGGAGACATACCAACCAAACGCAGTACGTGGATTTTTTTTTTTTTTTTTGAGAGATCCCAAATTGAAAAAAACAAGTGCAAAAAGACATTTTTGAGACTAGTATTAAAGACTACACATGGACTGGGAATTTGATAATATTAACAAACTATAACTAGTGTTGGGTATGATGATGGCATTGTGATTAGGTTAGAAGGATAAAAAAGCAGATGTAGTGGCACAAGTCTGTAATCCTAGCACTCTGGGAGGCCGAAGCAGGAAGACTGCAAGTTCCAGCCCAGCCTGGGCAACTTAGTAAGACCCTGCCTAAATAAATAAATAAATAAAAGGGAAGGGAGGCTGGGATGTAGCTCCATCTTGAGGAACACATTACAGAACTGATGTGTGAAAGGATAAAATATCTGGGATTCACTTTAAAATACTCTCTCACCCCAACCAAAAGCATGGTATAGAATTAAAACAGGAATAACAGAATGTTGTTGAAGCTGAATGATGGAAACAGGAGGTCCACTGTACTATTCTCTCTAATATTGTGTATGTTTAAATGTGTTCATGATAAATAGTAAAATGACTTTTTAAATTTTTCTAAAAATTGTCACAGGTTTGTGGGCACCAAGAAGATTTTGGTTCTAGATTTTCAAGATAAGCAGTCCAGTGATACTGACCCAGTTGGTCCCAGACCAGATGAGAAACTGCTTTAGTCGAGCACTGCCACGGGCAGGAAATAAGCCCTGAGTAAGTATCTATTATTATTTCACTCAGGAATTGAAGTTGGAAAATTTTCTCCATATGGAGGAAATACGGAAAAAACCAAATGTGCTAGACATAGGAAAAGAGAAGCCTGAGCAAGACAACCAACTCTGGGCCGGTGAGATGGCTCAGCGACGTAAGCGCCTGCCTTGCAAGCGCG
The DNA here is from genome assembly GCA_028451465.1 of Erethizon dorsatum. Taxonomy (NCBI): domain Eukaryota; kingdom Metazoa; phylum Chordata; class Mammalia; order Rodentia; family Erethizontidae; genus Erethizon; species Erethizon dorsatum. Next base: position 82,465,761 of record CM051829.1, read on the forward strand.
AGGGCCCGAGTTCGACTCCCGGATCCCACATACGAAAAAGGGGCCGGTGATATCGCTCAGCGGCACGGGTGCCTGTTGGCGCGCGAGGTCCTGAGGTCGACCCCCCGGTACCCACAAAAAAAAAAAAAAAAAGACAACCAACTTCTTGGGTTGTATAGGATCATCTTTCTACTGGAGCCCATTTCTTAACAAGGTATTTGGGATTCTCCAACTCATTAACTGAAGGATCATTTGGGCTCTCAAAGACTTGTGAAGTGAGTGCCAATTCTGTAATTCTCTTTCCTCCAGCTGTTGGGCTGTGCGTGTGTACAGTGTTTCAGTTTGGTTTATTGCAGGATCAAGCAGCCACCATCTCTCTTCTACCCAGATGCCAAGAAAAGTGTGTTTTTGAGGCTGGCTGGTGACCCTTCCATCCTCTCTATTTGCTTATATGCATATTTTAGCTCAGTTGCCAGCAGTAATAAAGAAGGAAATCATCAGAGCCAGTGCTTCTGTTCAACAATCCCCTAAGATCTTCGAGAAAGCAGATCTGTTTAGTAAACCAGAAGTGAGAATCCTCCAGAGGTGTCTGAGCTACTGAGTTTAATTGGGCTGCAGCTGCTTTCCCTCCTCCCGCTCTGGCATCCTGGTTCAGCTTGCAGACAACAGGGATTTACCAGTTAATTGGCTGTTTCTAAGATTGTCATTCACTTAGACACTCTTCCTATTCTTTGTTACTACAAAATGCTTCTCTTAAAATGATTTGCTTTCCCATAGATCCTGAAGACGAATGTGTGACCTTAAAGCCTTTAGGATTGTTAAAGAGAGGCAAAAAAAAAAAGTCTATGCATGGAGGTTATGTGGGTGTGTTGCAGGGTTTGGGGTGTTGCTCTGAACAGAGTCAAATAGACTGGGATTGGTGTCCCAGGGTATATATTATATAAAGGTGCTCGACCTGTTACAAGTCTCAGAACTAGTTGAACAGGTTGAGGGAGTTCCTTTTTATTTCTCACCACCCAATTGAACAAAGGAAAATTTCACCTCCTTCCAGTGAATGGTGTATGAGGAACTGTTGAGAAAGGTTAGCAAGCTGGGGCTTATGTTTCATAGCTCTATCACCTTTTCGGACAGGTGCTAGACCCCCAAAACAGATACAAGGATCCAGAAGCGAGCGGGAGGCCTACTGGGCTCATCAGCTCTCAGCTCACCTTTAGACCTGGGCTGCCAATGGTTTTTGAACTTTGGTTGACTTCTGACATAAAAAGTAATGGGACCCATTGCCAAAATCAATACATCACATGTGTTCATGTGTCTGGCTGTCTTGGGTTGCATCATGGTACTGGGTTTTGGTGGTCACTCTGTCTCCTGTCCTCATTGCTGTGTCAAACTGCTGCCCCCAACTTTCTGCCAAACTTTTCTACAGCTTCCCACCCTTACAAATTCAGTGGGAAATGTTCCAGAGTAATTCTCAGCGTTTAACTCTTCCAAGTGCTTTACCTTTTTTTTTTTAATGGGAGGTTCCCCATTCAGGAATCCTAATTGGCTCCCAGGAGATGAGATGATTCTTTTGGCTCCTGCGACCTCTACATTTCTGCAAGGCCATTCTGTTTCCCAAATGAATACACTAGTCCGGGAGCCAGAGTGAAATCAGTTCCAGGTCCTCTACACTGAAGAAAAGAATGCTATATGTTGTAAATCAAAAAGGAAGTCTGGGGGTTGAATTTCAATAAGTCTCCTTTAACTCAGGAATTTGTGCCAGTAGAAGGTGGGGCCAACTGGATTAGAGTACCGCATCTTGTAAATATGTAGTGTATACCTTGCAACTCAGTGGCCCTTTTCTCTCCCTTTACTACCCAGAGTGAGGAAAGGGAGTGTTGAAAAATCCCAGCACCCAGGGACCTTCCCAAACAATTAAATCTCTGTCCCCCGAGGAGGTTTTTGTTTTTGTTTGCTTTAACTCCCCAATTAATTTAAATATGCTGCTTGGTCAAGAACTGTCACTCTAATGGGAAGTCCAAAGGGCTGGCAATAAAATTATCAACTTTCCAAATCCTGCCTTCACCACTAAAGAGTTTGTTGGCCTATAAAACCATGGGTAACTCTATTCTAAGATGATTTGAGTTCTAACATACTATGATTTCCTTTCAATTGGTCTCTCTCTTGGAAACAAAGAGCGTCCCAAAGCCATCTATTTTTCAAAAAAACCTGGATCTTCTCTAAAACTGTCCACAATGTACAAAGATCTGTCTAATCCGATCAGCATGTAGGTGAGCTCAGATTGCTTTACTGCACTTAAGAAAATAAGTAGTGTCAGTTTACCAAGGAAAAATACAAGCTCCATGGTGTTTCTGATACATGTGGGCCTACCAACTAGTTACAAGTGCATAGTGGAATTTTTCTTAATGCATATTTAAATACTCTAGTTGTACTAGTTTTCAATTCCTCTGATGCTCAGTTAATTAGAAATACACCCTTCTCGGGGATGCCTTAAAATAAAAATGGATTCCCTTTCTTCTCCCACTGGTGGAAGTTTAAATACTTAAAAACTAAGAAAACTATGTTATTGAAAATGTGCATTTTTTGGTCTGGCCTGGATTTTAACTAGATATTATTGCAGTTGTCTAAATGGAGAGAGAGAAGATTTAACTCATGAACTAAGGCACAATTAGTCGGGCATAAAGGAACTCTAAAGGGGTACTAACTGCTTTTTAGAAGATAAATTGAATTGAACCAGAGAAGCAGAAAATTACCTTTGTTGAGAATCATCTTGATTGTTTAAGAAAGGAGTGCTTGTTGAAATCGGAACAACTAAAAGAGCATGGCTGAGAGGAGAACCTTACCACTTTCTCTGCCAAACATAAATCCTAAGGCAGAAACTTGAAGCTTGAGTGCCACCCAGTTAAGGCGAGGCTGGCTCATGGCTCCTGGTAACCTGCGTGTATACCTTCAACCTGTGCCAGCAGCTGTCTTGGCATCCCGTAGCAAGGACTCCCAATGTCAGGTGTAAATGTTATCTCAAAGGGTGTGTTGTGAAACTGTCTGAACGAAGGTAATTTAAACTGTTTCATTTTTTAAATGGGCCTTCAGGGCAGGGGTAAATAGTGCTCCTCTCCGTGAACCCCACAGTCCTTCAGGGTACATTACGTGTAGAATGAAACCAGTGTGTGTGAAACTAGTATTTATAGCTCTGTGAGTCAAGTTTAAGAGATGGCAAAATCAAACTAAATATGGTATGTCATAGCCACAAGAGCCCTGGGACCCAGTGACCCGAGGCATATCCAGAGGTGTTCTTTCAAGTAGGCATTTAGAAAAATCACCATCTCTCCCTCCAGAAATTCATACAAGGGGCTAAGGACACATTTGTTTTATCCAGTACCAGTGCAAGTGGTCCTTGGTTTTCCTCTCACATACTGACCACACAAAATAACAAATTTGGAAATGTTCATTGGTAACCACTGGACACATTTCTACCCTCATCACCCTCTATCTCTCAACAGCTTTCATACCACTGACCATCCCCACCACTGGCCAACCACACCACTGGCCATTCCTATCTTTGCCATTCTCCCCACTGGTCTTCTTTTCCTACCCTTCCCACCCTTCCTTGTGTCCAGTCCCTTCTGCTGGCCCTTTGCTTGTTGCCGACCAATACTGGAGCTCTATGAGCTTGGCCCTGTGTCCTGGTCTCCATTTCACCCTTTCCCCTGCTGTTCACATCCATGGCCAGGGCTTTAAACTCCCTAATCTAGATCATCAGCTCAGACTTGTCCTCAGACTCCCTCAGATACCTAACTTTCTCCTCAGCATCTGTACTTAGGTGTCCAAATGACATCTGATTCCTAACATGTCTAAAACAGAACCTTGACTTCTGTCCTCCCAGACTTAATTCATATGTTCTCTGTTAAGTAATATGGGACCATCTACTTGCCTAAACCAGGACCTAGTAGTCATCCTCAGTACTTCCCTTGTCCTCTAAGCCTTCAATGAGTTGTCATTTTTATCTCCAAAATATCTTTCTAATCCTCCCACTTATCTCCATTTCTACCTTCCCTGTCCTCTGTCCCTGGGAGGACTGTCACAGCCCTCTGGCTAATCTTTCTCTTTTCATCCTTGCTCCCTGCAATGCATTCTCCACACTGCGGCCAGCGTGAACTTTACAGAATGTAAATCAGATCATGTTAATCACCTGATTAAAACTCTGCATGTTAGTCCAGGAATGGAAGGATATCTTGTTCTGTAAAACACCACATTAACAGATTAGAGGAGAAAAACTACAGAAGCATCCAGCTCACACTGAGACAGCTTTCAATAAAATTCAAAATTTGTTCATGGCAACTACTAGAAATAGAAGAGAACTTCCTTAGGCTGATAAAAGTGGTAAAATGCACACACACGCACAAAAAAGAGCAGAAGTTACTGAAGGATTTGAGTTCTGAACTACAGCATTAAACTGAGTGATCAGAGTAGGTAACACTGAAAAGGAAAAATAAAAATAAGTCACTTGAGAATGAGAAGGAAGAGGTTGGAAGTTGGGGGATAAGTCAGAAGCAGAACACAGAGAGCTTTAATTACATCAGTAAGGTTTTGTGACTTATGGTCAGGGATGGGTTCATTGCATTATCTGTAATGCAACCTTTTGGTTTGCCTGAAATATTTCAGTGTAAGTTTTGTTTTGTTTTGTTTTGTTTTGTTTTTTCTAATTGTGGATTAGAAGGGTTGGTAGGTGAACGCCAACTAGGTCTAGTGGGAAGAGGCTGCGCTAGGATAGTAGCAGTGAGGATGGAGAAGACCAGGATGTCAGCCACACCAGGCCTAGGGCACCCTCCAACTGTTATGCCCAATTGAGAATGGGAGGTGAGAAAGAGGAAGGCTTTTAGGGTAACTTACTGGTCACTGTACAGGTGAGTGGAGAAGGGTGGTGCATAATCAGAACATGGGAAAAGGATCAGGCACAGGGTGAGGAGGTGGGGTGGAACCCTGAGCTCAGTCTTAGACAAGTTGATTTTGAGGTCCTGGTCGATATTCAATGGCGGGGGTGGGCTGTGAGGAAAGAGGTGACAGTATGCATCACAGTGATGATTCTGTAACACTCGGCCTCCATTCTTTTTTTTTTTTTTTTAAAAAGAAGAAAAAACAAAACAAATCAAAAAAAGAACAAATTTTCAAAAGCAACATAATATGAGGGTAACAATGGTCAATGCATTACGTATTATTATCTTTAAGTTAGTTATTCAGGATACCAGACATTAGCATTCAATTGTCCAAACATTATTGGCTCAAACCTTACTCTTCAATGAACTAAGTAAAATTGGTAGTGTATCTATCTTAACGATCTTATATATATATACAATATTTTTTCCCTTTCCCTTCTTTCTTTTCCCTATTCCAGTCTCTCTTTCTTATTGACCAGTTTCTTTTTGATTCACCGTGTCTATTGTACATTTTGGATCTTATTTACTCTTTCAGTTTCTCATACTAGAGAGACAATACGATGCTTACACATGTGCTTCTGGTTTATTTCACTTATGAGTATTTTCTCGAGTTGCATCCATTTACCTATAAAAGTCTCCAGTTTATCCTTCTTTATGGCTGAATAGTACTCCATTGTATAAAAATACCACATCTTTCTTATCCATTCCTCAGTTGATGGGCATTTGGGTTGTTTCCAAGATCTGGCTATTACAAATTGTGCTGCTATAAACATGGGTGCACATATATCACTGTGGTACGATGTTTTTAGTTCTTCTGGGAAGATGCCCAGAAGGGGAATAGCTGGGTCAAATGGGACCTCCAACCCTAGTTTTTTGAGGAATCTCCACACTGACTTCCACAGTGGCTGTACCAGTCGACACTCCCACCAACAGTGAAGAAGGGTTCCTTTTTCCCCACAGCTCCTCCAGCATTTGTTATTAGTTGATTTCTTTATAGTAGCCATTCTTTCTGGGGTGAGATGGTATCTCAGTGTTGTTTTAATTTGCATCTCTCAAATGACTAGTGATGTTGCACATTATTTTGTATATTTATTTGCCATTAGTATTTCTTCATCTGAGAAATGTGTATTCATCTCAGATGCCCATTTTTGGAGTGGGTCTTTAAATTTGGGAGGTCTGATTTTTTTGAGTTCTTTATATGTTCTTGATAGTAATCCTTTGTCTGAGGAACAGCTGGCAAACATTTTTTCCCACGTTGTGGGTTGTCTCTTCACTCTGTTGGTGGTTTCTCTTGCTGTGCAAAAGCTTTTTAATAAGATGAGATCCCAGTTATTGATTCTTTGGGAGAGTTCCCGTGCGGTTGAGTTTTTATTCATAAAGTCTTTGCCTACACCAATGTCTTCAAGGGATTTACCTATCCTACCTTCCAGCAGATTTAATGTTTCTGTTTTAATATTTAGATCTCTGATCCATTTTGAACTTAGTTTAGTGCGTGGTGAAAGATATGGGTCTAGTTTTAATCTTCGGCATGTGTAGAGCCAGTTTTTCCAGCACCATTTATTAAAGAGGCTATCTTTCTTCCAGTGAATGTGTTTGGCACCTTTGTCAAAGATAAGGTGGCTTAGTATGTCTGGGGTTGTTTCAGCATCTTCTAATCTGTTCCATTGATCTTCAGGTCTGTTTTTTTGCCAGTACCACACTGTTTTTATCATAGTAGCTTTATAGTATAATTTCAAGTCGGGGATTGTGATGCCCACTGCCTTGCCTTTGTTGCCCAGAATTGCCTTTGCTATTCTAGGTCTCTTCTGATTCCAAATGAATTTTAGGATTGTTTTCTCTAATTCTGTGAGATATGCTGTTGGAATTTTGATTGGAATTACATTAAATCTGTATAACAATTTTGGAAGTATGGCCATTTTCACTATATTGGTTCTTCCTATCCAGGAGCAAGGGCTATCTTTCCATTTTCTGATATCCTCTTCAATCTCCTTTTTCAGAGTACTGTAGTTTTCAGTGTATAGGTCTTTTACATCCTTTGTGAGGTTGATTCCTAGGTATTTCATTTTTTTGGATGTTATTGTGAAAGGTATTGTTTCCCTAATTTCTCTTTCAGTAAGTTTGTTATTTGTGTACAGGAAGGCTATTGACTTTTGAGTATTGACTTTGTATCCAGCTACACTACTGAATTTGCTTATTAAATCTAGCAGTTTTTTAGTGGAGTTTTTGGGGTCTTCTGTGTAGAGTGTCATGTCATCTGCAAATAATGATAATTTAACTTCTTCCTTTCCAATCATTATTCCCTTTATTTCTTTCTCTTGTCTAATTGCTCTGGCTAAAGTTTCCAGAACTATGTTGAATAAGAGTGGGGACAGTGGACATCCTTGTCTTGTTCCTGATTTTAGAGGGAAGGCTTTCAGTTTTTTCGGCCTCCATTCTTGAAGGTTGTCTCTTATCTGGTCAAACGCCAAAGGCAGAACCTCAAAATCAAGGTAAAATCACATTTCACTGTGACATGTCGGTGTGTAGGGGCTGCCCAAACCGCTTGACTCCATGCTCTGAACCTGGAATCACTGCCTCTTTGAGATCTCCCAGCCCAGGCTCATTGCACAGGCTGCGCCCGGATTGTCAGCACTGGGAAGGGCTTTCAAGTACCCCTTCTTTTTAAAAAACTTTTTTTTGTGTGTGGGTACCGGGGGTCGAACTCAGGACCTTGCGCACCAGCAGGCACCTGTGGAGCTGAGCGATATCACTGGCCCTTTTTCGTATGTGGGTTCCGGGAGTCGAACTCAGGACCTCGCGCTTGCCAGGAAGGCGCTTATGCCGCTGAGCTATCTCACCGGCCCATAACAAACTTTTAAATTTTAAAAATGATTCGGATTTACGTTAAAGTTACAGTCAGTACAGACCTCCCATATCCCCCACGCCCAGCTTCCCCTATTATTAACATCTTACATTAGTATACTTGTCACAATGAATTCATATTGATACATTATTATTAGCGAGTCCCTGTACATTTAGATATCATGTCTCCTTGGGGTCCTCTAGACTGTGACAATTTTTCACTTTCCTTGCTTTGACCTTGACAGTTTTGAGGAGTGTTGGTCAGGTATTTTGCAGAGTATTTGACGGGGATTTGTCGATGACCCCACCGCCCTTTTTTTTTTTTTTTTGTGGGTACCGGGGGGACGACCTCAGGACCTCGCGCGCCAACAGGCACCCGTGCCGCTGAGCGATATCACCGGCCCCTTTTTCGTATGTGGGATCCGGGAGTCGAACTCGGGCCTTCGCGCTTGCAAGGCAGGCGCTTATGCCGCTGAGCCATCTCACCGGCCCCCCACCGCCCTTTTTAAGTAGCACAGTCTGGCTCCCTTCCCCAGAACAGAAGCGGGAACAGCTGTGGTTGACCGTAAGGCGATGCAGGAAGAGCCTCAGGGCATCTCTGTGGAATGCTGCAGGGCCTGAGAAACCCAGTCCAGAACAGTCCTTCGCTTACAGACCAGGAAGCTGCTCTCCTGGCCTTCACTCCCCTTTCCTGGGAGGATCTTCCCACCTCAGCTGCACACAGCTCCTTCCTGCCCCGCAGGGTCCACCTGCAGACAACTGCTCATTGTTCCGAGCTCCCGCCCCCCTAGTCCCTGTGCACACACTTGAACTTCATGTTGCCACACTAATGCTTTTGCCTTCAGACCCTCTAGCTCAGCCAGATCGCTCAGTGGGTCATAGCTGAAGTCTTCTTTCACCATTTCCAGGGCTTGTGAACCTGCTGAGAATGAAACGACACGGACCCCGGTGTGGAATCCCTGGGACAGGGCGTAGTATGGAATACACACTTAGAAGGGACAAGTCTCCCTAGTGCCTCTGCGTGAGTAGGGACAGCCAGAATACTCAGGTTTGGGGAGACCCAGGCTCCGGTGTCCTGCAGACCGGGACCAGTCTTGACTTGGCCTCTGACTAGGACAGTCTCTTTGACAGGCCCTCTGCGCTTTGATGTTGAACTCAGAGGTTGTGGTGAGGACTGAGCGAGAAAAAGCCCAGAACAATCAGTGTCTGACCAAGCTCATAGCTGTTGGCATTGTCATTATTATTACTGTTATTGTCGTTGTTGTTATTGTCAGGTATAGGCGGTATGGACCGCTTCCTTTCTCCTGTGCCATTTTCACTTACCAGCAAGCCGTGGGTGGGACGACACCCAGGCCTAACATTTTTCTAGGATCCATATTATTAGAGGCACTGACTGAAGGGGGACATTTCTAAGTCAGCTGAGGTCTAGGAAGAAACGCAACACTCAAAATAACCTTTCAGATAAGGGTACACTTCGAGTTTCACCCAGGTTGCCTTGGCTGGAGAAAGGTTCTCTTAGGAAAGGTCTCAGCTTGTCCTTCTGCTGGGTGGTGCTTTTCAATAGGTTACAGCCCATTAGTGGATATTGAAATCAGTTTGGTGGGCCATGACAAGCATTCAAAAAAGAAAGAAAGAAAGAAGCTGGGCATGGGGGGCACTTCTATAATCCTATCACTGTGGGAGACTAAGGCAGGACGATCACAAATTTAAGCCCAGTCTGGAAAATTTAGAGACTTGAAGAGACCCTATCTCAAAACAAAAAATACATTTAAAAAGGAGGCTGGGGATGTAGCTCAGTGTAAAGGCCCTGGGTTCAATACCTGGTACTGCAAAACAAATAGATAAGTGAATTTTTTAATTTTAAAAAGAAATATACTGGATTAGAATACAGGATATGTAGAATGTATAATATTGCTTCAGGAAATTTGTTTTGCTTATGTGTGCATGCATGTGTGTGCACTCGTGTACATATGCACACATGTGCTGGTTCATGCTGTAAAATGTCTTTGTTTCTATGCTTAGTAGACAAAAAGCCTATGAACTGCTATGCGTGCAAAAGTGAGGTTTGGGAAGTTATGAAGCCAAACCCACCTCAAGGAATAAAAGAGAAGGGAAAGTGTTAGTTTCCCAGGGAAGCAGGACAGGGCAGGAACAGTGAGCAGAAGGTGCTGTAACCTTTCTCATGCCACCCAGGACCCACCCATACCTCAGGTTTTTGAAGCATCATTTTCTGGCTTCTCCTAGGTTGGCAGTTTTAAAAAGTAAATATCAGCTCCTGAAACAATAAGGGCAGTGTGCTTGCAGGCAGGGCCAGCAAGGAGCTAGGAGAGCCCCTGCCCACTGTTAGTGCCATGGGAAGCTGGAGGGGATGAGGGGCTGATCTCAGACTTGGACAAGTTGTTTTTGAGGTATTGATTGATGTTCAGTGGCAAAAGAAAGGGGGAAAGAGATAAAAGTGTGTCACATCTACGGTTCTATAAAGCTTAGACTCAAAAAAAGCTTCAAGGGCTAGAGTGGGAGGTAGCAGCAAGAGGGCTGTCTGGGCCTGAGGAAAGGCCACCAGATCCTTGGCACCACACACACACACACACACACACAAAACCTTCCATGGCTTATCCTCCCCTCGGGGGAGACTCGGGTCCTCTTCCTTGGCTCCCAAGACCCTTCATCTTCCTGATCTCTGCAGCTGTCCAACCTCATCACCTCATCACCTCTGCAGGGACTCCAGGGTCCAGCCACCCTGAGTAACATGATTCCCAGACCATCAGACTGGTCCCTCTTTCTCCTGGTCCCCACAGTGGCACAGACTTTTCTCTCCTTGGATATCACCAGGGCTTGTCCTCCAGGCCCCTCTTTGCAGTTTACTTCCTACCTGAAGACACCAGGGGGTTGCCCGTCTGGGGATCCCCTGGGGAGGCACTTCCTTAAGTAAGAGCCTGCTGCCTGCCAAGACTGAGCTCCTGAGGCAGGACCTGGCCTCGTGGCTGCCCTGCATTCCAGGCGACACAGCAGAGATGTATAATTACTTTCAGTCCTCCCAGGGATCTTGATCCAAGATCTCACACATGCGGGACAAGCATTGAGTTACATTCCCAGCCCTTGATTCATATTTTTACTGAATGACAAGGCAGTGAACATTCTCCTGGGGTTGAATCTTTCCAGCCCATCAACAGATGAATGGACAAAGAAAACGTGATATACATCTATTTATTTAGGCATAAAGAAGGATAAATTTCAGTCACTTGTAAGAAAATAGATACACTTTCAGTCCACAAGCCAAGCAAAGTAAATCAGACACAGAGGTTAGATATTGCACAGTTTCTTTTATATGAGAAACCTAAAGCACAAGTAATTTAAAGAGCAAAATAAAAGAAAGATGCCAGAAAACAGGAAATAGATTTTGTGGAGATGGGAAGGGGTTCTGGGGATAAGGGAGATAGGAGAAAGGGGAGGGAAAGTAAAGAGGATCAAGATGTAATATGTATATGTACCAATACCCCATGATGAATATATTCCTTATGTATTGTAAGCATATATCTTTTTTTTTTTTTTTTTTTGAGACGGGGGTCACTTTATGTAGTTCAGGCTGGCCTTGAACCCACTGAGATCCTCCTACCTATGTGCACCACCACGCACATGGAAATAAATAAATAAAAAGGACTGAAATAATTTTTCCAGACGTGTGAACCATGGGGGCAAGGGAGTCCAGATGCGGCAGGATTTGCAGGTAGAGGGAAGGATCGGAGAGACAGCTGCAAGTTGGAAGCCTGTGCTGCCCAAAGTGGTGACGGGTGGGCGGGCCCGCAACTGTGCTGCGGAACAGGTTGTGGCCACTCCCGGGACTTTTACTGCCCTGGCTGTGCGTGGGCTGTGAGGGCCCAGCTCCTTTCCCCGGGGCACCTTAAAGGAACTTCAGGACCTCTGACTCCAAGTTCAAAGGTGGGAAAGCACAGGGTGTTTGTGGGGCGTGGGAATGGGAGCAGAGCACAGGGAGCAGTGTCTCCCAGCGCCTGAGGGAGGAGGCAGAGGGGCAGGTGCAGACGGCGGGGCTCAGGGGTAGTTTTATCAAAGGTAGAGGGAGGATGGGCTACAACCACTGTCCCCAATAATTGTATGCAAATTTAGGAAGAAGATGGTCTCTTTTCAACAGATTTTCAGAACTGCTGTGATCCCAAACAGTAAACAGATGCTGTGCTATAGGCTTCAAGCAGGTTTCGGGAGTACTGCTCTGGCAACAGCATGCGTGGTAGAATGGAGTTTCACTAGTTTTCCCGATGGAAACATGTTCCATGGCAAGATAGTGTGTAAATATTTGAAATCTGACATTTGGGTGTTTAATAAGATTGTCTGCCTCTCTGTCTACAAGTTAGAAATTTTTACTTTTAGTAGAGGTGGCCCCCAACCTAATATGCATGCCTGCTAGATTCATAAGTAGCTCTTCGCTGTGTGGTGTCAGCTGACTCCAACAAGGGTATTTTTCCCTGGGTTCCTTGCCCCACAGCTGGCTTTGACTCTGCCTGTGGCTCACATCCCTGGGTCCTGCATCTCATCTTATCCAGGTTGGTCTGGTGCTGGGCCACTGATTTACTCACTTCACAAATATTTTCTTGAAAGCTGACTACTGTGCAAGGTGACAGGTAACACCTGTTCCTTAACATTAAGTAGACCATGTGCAGCAGGGCATAGACACAGAGAATCAGGCAGTGACAACGTGTGCCTAAGAGCACCAGCATGGGGTTCCACTCAGCACAGGCAGGCCTAGGTCACCTGGACAGGAATCGAGTCAGCATGGGTGGAGGGGAGGCTGCCAAAGCCAGCCTCAGCTTGTTTTTGAGCTGCGCTGTCTCCCAGCCACTTTGAGGTTACCTTTCCTCAGCCTGCAGGGGAATCTCACTTCAGACTTGTGGAGTCTAAGACCAAGCACTGTTAGCTTTGAGTGTTTTTGTTTTATTTTTTTCTTACAGATTGAGAGGACGAAGGAGCTAGCCCAAGAAGAAACTCAAAATGTGTTGTTAATGTAATCAAGTTTGGTTTTGAGAATGAGAACATTTGTCACCTTTACCCCAGGGATGTTGCCCTGAATTGGCCATCTAGCAGGTGCCTCTTCTTCAGGTCCCTCCTCTGCGAACCTCTGCACCCGGGGCAGAGGCCCCTTCATAAGACAAGCCTCCCTCCCTAAGGCCAGCCCCACGGGCAACATGAGGCAGGCTAGTCTTCCCCTTTCCATCTGTCCCTTAACGTGCCACCCTAACACCATGGTGTTACTGCAGAGAGGGTAACTGATGTGCCGGACTTGCCCAAATGGCTGGGAATAGGTAGAGGGGACTGTGACATCAGAGGAAAACAAATAGACAATGGGAAGAGAGATTTTAAGAAATTGGCTCATGCAACTGTGGAACCTGGAAAATTCATATTCTGTGGGGTAGGCTGTCAGGCTTAGGGAAGTGTCCAGTTGAGTCTATTGGCAGCCCTCCCTGAGAGGGACTTCTGCCAGTAGACTGACGGGACTCAGTTCAACTGATTGGATGAGGCCCACCCACGTTATGGAGGGCAAACTGCCTTACTCCAAGTCCACTCCGAATCTCAATCCTGTCCAAAAATTACCTTCCCAGAAATATTTAGAATAATATTTAACCAAATATTAGCATATTGAGTCCTAAACAAGTTAATATGTACAATAAACTATCACAAGGCTCAATGCTGGTTCTGTAATTAGCCAATCAGGCAAGGCTGGCAGGGGTGGGGGTCTCACCATCCATAAATCAGATAGTGTGGCACTTCCACCCACATGCACACTACCCTAAAGATGTCAGCCTACTTCGTTTCTTTCCTCTGCTTCTTGCTGTAAGTTAGTAAAGCATGTTATTGAAGCACCTTATTTAGGTCCGTGAGTCTGTCTCTTCTGTGACCTCTGGAGTAGCTCACCTGGTAGTGTACTTAGTGTACCACTGCATGAGTAACTTCTCAAGCTGCAACACCCAAAGACCCAGCGTCAGCTTTGTAATGATGCTTCTCTCATTCTCCACAGGTTGTAAGGAGTGGGTGATGACGACGATCAAATCTCTCTACCCATCCCTGGGTCCATGGATTTTCCTCTTCTAAAACAGCTTTCCATGAATGTTTGCGTCTTTCGGGAACTGGAGACCAGGAAGAAGCTATGACGTTACCTCGGTTCTGCTGTAGTCAGCTATTTAGAAGGACAGCAGCATTACTCAAAGGTTCTGACAGAAACAGAACCCAAGGAGATGTTCACAGATCTGTCTCCCTCCCCACTTCCCTCGGGCAGCCCCGAGCTCAGGCAGCTCACTGCCAGGCTGGGAAGGGAGTCTGTTCTCCTGATGCCCCAGGATGTGGACAGGAAGGAGGAGGACACGGCTGGGCTCCTTAAACACGGAACCCTTTATCTTTTCTTTTCTCTTTCTTTCTTTTTTTTTTTTTTTTTTTTTCTTTTGAATCCTTGGCACCTACATTTTGCCTGTCACATTCTGGGGATAGTTGGCCGAACTGTAGAGGAATTTAGAAAAAGCCTGCTGACTGTCCACTGTGAGGGGAGATTAGTTTCTGGCTCCCACATTGGAAATCTGCATACAACTTTTCCTAGAAGTGCGTTATAGGTACTGCAACATTTCACCAAAGGAGTTAAATAGGCTTTTGCCAAAAGATCCGGGACATAACTAGCATACAGGACATTATTTTCCTTTGGGAAATGTGTTACTGATTTCAAATAATTTGCATTCAGAATCCACTTATCTATAATAGTTATGGTGGGCCGGGGATATAGCTCAGCAGCGCAAGAGCCTGCCTGGCAAGCACAAGGTCCTGAGTTTGATTCCCAGTACCAAAAATAAAATAAAATAAAATAGGTATGGTAGTACATACCTGTACTACTGAAGACTCTGAGACAAGAAGATTGAAAGTTCAAGGCCAGCCTGAACAATTTAATGAGGCTTTGTCTCAAAATAAAATAAAATAAAATAAAGGGGGTTAGATATTGGATGTAGCTCAGTGGTAGAGTGCTTGCCTAGCATGTGTGAGGCCCTAGGTTCAATTCTTTGTACAGAAAAAAAGAACAAAAAAAAGGAAAAGAATCCACTTACCTATAAATTGAGAACCATCTGTACACACCATCCCCATTGCCACCCAATCCTTAAATTTGAGCAAGTCTGCATACTGCTGAATAAATGCATTCAGCTTCCACTTTTCCTGTCATCTTCCTCCACCCAAAGTTCAAGCAGTGGCTTTGCACTTTATCCTGCAGCCCCAGGGCTGAAACTGTCCCGTTTTCACACTCCCCAGTGCATATTC
Organism: Erethizon dorsatum; assembly: GCA_028451465.1. Taxonomy (NCBI): domain Eukaryota; kingdom Metazoa; phylum Chordata; class Mammalia; order Rodentia; family Erethizontidae; genus Erethizon; species Erethizon dorsatum. The sequence goes on from CM051829.1 coordinate 82,480,817, forward strand.
TCAGCCTCCAGTAAATTGTGAATGCAAGAAATAAAGTGCCTGGCCGCTTCTTAGGAGAGACACATTTTCCACTCACACCTTTGTAGGACAGGGAGGGGCAGGCTGTGAAGGGTGGGCAGTGGAGAAGAGGGTGTACAGCTATGTTCATGCCCACTGCAGAACCCCGCTCACCCTTAAATGATTCCGCCTGACAATCTTGGTCTTATTGGTAGAGGAGGGGCTTCTGCCTTTCGATACTGTCAACACAGGAGAGATTGAGTTTCCTGGAAAATAATAAGTGCCTTTATGAATGGAACATGTTGAGGTTCCTACATCTTCTGTCTATGTAACCTTTTTTTTCTCTTTATCTATTATGAAAACCTTTTAAGAGTAGCCTGGGAAAATATTTTTTCAGCCTCATACATTAAAGTTAGATCAACAGTTCTCAGCTGGGGACAGATTAGTCCCCTGGGGGACATTTGGCAATGTTTGGAGACATTTTTGGTTTTCATGACTGAGAGGAGGAGTAGAAACCAGAGTTGCTGTTCAATATCCTATAATACATAGGGCAGCCCCCACAACAAAGAATGGCAGTGACTAAAACCCCTAAGTCAAATGGTTATATCTGGTCTGTCACCACTATTATATCATCTAGGGAAACAAACACCCAGAAACCATTAGCAGATCTCATATTTGCAATGATTAAAATGTATAGAAGGGCAAATGACTTTCTTCTGAATTGTACTTCCTTGTCACTGGTTTACTATACAGTCACACAATGATTTAAGGAATTTAACATTTCCTTAAAGTGTGATCTCTCACTGTTAACCATTTTTCACAAATCAATCAAGTTTTCATTACTGTAAGCAAGTAATAATTGAGGGGACAGAAGAAACTTCAGAGTGTATGGAGATGAAGCGGCTGGTTCATTCACCAACTGGCTGCGCAGATTGTAGGTCTGAAAATGAGTGTGTCGTTATCTCCCATCCTACATGCTCTTCTTGTAATGTGGCTTCGGCAACCCTCCCATTGAGAGGTAGGGACTATCTTCCCTCCAGTTGAATCTGGGAATGTTTCTGACCATGGTACAACTGATACCATGTGACTTTCGAGCATAAAAGGAACATAGCTTCCTCTTGGTTCTCTTGGAACCCGGCCACTAAATGGTGAGGAAGCAGGAGCAGCCACATGTGTAGGTGTTCTGGCTGAGGAGGTGAGGTCCCTGCTGGCAGCCAGCATCAGTCAACAGACATGGGAGCGAGCAAGCCTTCAGTTGGCTTCTGCCCTCTTCCACTGAGTCACCCACTGTCTCTGAGTGGTAACAACCAAGCCCCAGACTTTGTGGAAAAAAGACAAGCTATCCATACTGTACCATTCCCTAATTCCTGACCCACATACTCCATAACTACAAGAAAATTGTTATTTTAAGTCACAGAGTTTTAGAGTAATTGTTATGCAACAAAATAAACCTGGAATAGTAATTCTTCCTCAAATCTATATAAAATTTATCTTGCAATAAACTTCCAAATTACTATATAACATGGACTTTCCAGAAACCACAAATGCTAAATTTTTCAGTGTTAAAGATCCCCAAAATAGTAAAAATGAACAACAACAAAAACAAATGGCAAACATACTATTACTCACCTATCCTATACCTAAGGCAGGCATCACTAATTAATCACAGAACCCTTTCTTGAGGAAGAGGGATCCAGCCTTAAAATGCTTCTCAACAAAGCTCTCAGAAAAGCAAATCAACAACCAAGTGATTGGGGCTAACACACAATTTGAAATCCCTTTTCCATCCCCAGGATTCTTTGTGAAAATTGAGCTAGTTTCCACTGGCTGATGCCCAGAAAGGATTTAACTATTGTTTAATCAGTTGCATAAACAGGAGGCAGTACCTTGTTTGCAAAAATTCTATTATATTAACTTAGTAGATGAAAGTGGTAGCATCCTTTTATCATGGTTTTTGAGAACTTGGCATAAAACAATAGTGATTTGTTGATGCCAACACCATTTTTATTAAAAACAAATAAACCTAAATCCCTGGTACATGAGAAAAATGTTTAACTACTTTTTAAAAAAGTAGAAGAATCTCCACATAATTAAAGGGATGAGATGGGCCCATATGTCTAGCCAGTGACTGAACATTGCCAAGCTTCTGGGATAGTTCAGAAGTAGAATTTTTTTATTTTAGTTTGATGAAGCAGGCATAGAGGGACAGGAGCCATTGGCACATGTGTGATTTTGATGTTTGTTCAATGCACGTTATTATAACAGGTTTCGCAAAGAGCATGAAGTACATATGCCCTCTCTCTTTCAATTTTCTGTTTGTGAATTTGATGTCTTCACCCTACAACTGACAGCTAGACTTTTCTCTTTCATCTACCAGGGATTCTGGGAAGGCTAAAATTGTTTATTTTTAAAAGGAATGTAATAATGGTTATTTGAAGAAAATAACTGAAGTAATTGAATTCCTAGGAAGGCAGGCAGACCCCATGACTGAGGTACTTTTTAACTGAAGATTTCAACAATTCTGGTAACAGCACAGTTACCCTTACTCTTTCACGGTGACTTTTGGAACTTTGAATCAGGTAACCTGCAAAAGGGGGTCAAAGTGAAGCAAAAAAGGAAAAGTCACACAGACTGAAATCTCTAATTGTCCAATTGAGAATGTTTTACAAATTATAACTTAACTAAGGCAATAACCTGAGGAATGTTTTTGAGATAACTGAAATTGTCTTCTGCACCTCTCTGCTGGCTTGTCCTATGTCCCCTTCTCACAGTTAAACACCCCTTACTCTCCCCTTGCTTTTCCCCAACAAACATAACAGCAAACCTGTGTCCTCGGGTTTAGATACCAGGGCCATCATTTTCCTCCCTAGTTACCATTCTCTGTCCTCTCAAAAAACTATTGATTGCTTGGCTAATCTGAAACTGATTCAAACTGAGATATTATGAACTTTGAATGCTCTCAGCAGAAAAAAAAAATAATTGAGAATATAAATTAAAAGTAAGTGTGGGCCGGTGAGATGGCTCAGCGGCATAAGCGCCTGCCTTGCAAGCGCGAGGGCCCGAGTTCGACTCCCGGATCCCACATACGAAAAAGGGGCCGGTGATATCGCTCAGCAGCACAGGCGCCTGCTGGCGCGCGAGGTCCTGAGGTCGACCCCCCGGTACCCACAAAAAAAAAAAAAAAAAAAAAAAGTAAGTGGATGCATTTTGCTTATTTAGAAGACTATATAAAAATTGCAAAAAAGGTAAAAATATGCCAATGAACACTGAATTCTCACAGCTTTGGGAGATACATATGATTGTGCCCATTTTCCTGATGTGGAAATGGAAAAATAGTCAGGTCTAGAGATTGCTCAAGGTTCCAAGATCCAAAAAGCTATCCACTTCATTGCAAAGCACATGCGTTTGGCTGTCATGCCTCTCTTCTTGTGTTATCTTTCTTGGCTTTGAGAGATTTAATAAGACGATCTCTCCCGGCAACTTTAAGGAGAGAAGGCATTTTTCCACCCTAGCTCCTGATGGCCAGCGTGAAAATTAGAACATGTATATGACTGTAGCTATTCCAGAACACTTAGCAAATGACTTGCTTTGAAAAGCCAAGTGTTTACTCACTTAAACACTAATTTTTAAATGTGCATGAAAATTTTTCTTAAAAGTATTCTGTAACTCCATTCCTTCATAGCCTTTCCTTATATACTCAAGGTTTGCCATGTGAACATTAGCTACAGTTAACGAGGCTGCAGACAGCGATGCCCTGGAGGACTGTGGAAGTACATAGGGCTGTTTTTAACCCACATTTTAAGTGCTCCCAGACTACTGTGCTATTTGAGTTCTTGTGTCTGCTTTTCATAGATTTTCTGCCATGTTGTCAACCTCTTGGTTATTGACTCTGATTTGCTATTAGTATTTGTCTCTATTAGTCCTTTGTCTAATTTTGCTACTTAAAATTTGTGATGGATGTGTCAGATATTTAGGCATATTGTGTCTGAAAATACCCACTGAATGACTGAGGGGACTCCTGGTAAATACGGAACGTGAATTTTAGTGAATTGAATTTATAACATCTATTTTAATATTTTAATTCTCTGGGTCAATAATGGAGGAGACGGCTAATCAATGTGCTAGAAATATCCATTGGTGCCTGCCTGCTCACAATCCCCTTTAAGGAAATTGTCTGGCTGCCACAGCCCCTGCTTCTTAGGTGGCCGTGTTTGCCTTTAAAGGGATCCACCAACATCATCCACACCACATGCGACTGGATGAGTGGAACACCAGACTCAAGGCTGCCCAGACCACAGACTGCCAGCCACCATGATGAAAAGATGTGCGCGGCTAGTCCTAACTCTGGGGAATCGGAATCAGATAGTTGGAGTGATATTTGAAACAACGTCTACAGCAGAATTATGTCCCTTGAGGCTACCATGTATCTTGGGCCACATGAAGTGATGAAGTAGCAGAATCTCTAAGCTAGTCAGTGGGAAGAAAGAGAAGGAAGCAAATGCATGGACTGAGATGTAGGGAGGGGTTGAATTTTGTCCATGTGTATCTTTACTTTGAACACAATTTGTCTTGGGGCAACTTGGATGAGTCTCTGCATCTGGCTCCAAAAGAAGCCAACTATAAAAACTAATTTCTTGAGAGTCGAGTTGTTAGTGTAACTTCTGTATTTTCTGGACCCAGTGCAAGCAGAAGAGCACAATGTAACAATACAGGAAAAACAAAAGAATTCAAACTGGGAGCTACTTAAAGCCAGAATTAACACAAAAGACAAGAGTGCATATGAAGAAAAAGATAACAGCTAATAGTTATGCCAAAATAGAGGACCAGCATCCTTTATAGCTTGAAGAATCAATTCATCAACACAGAAGCAAAGATTAAGAATCTACATGATGAAAATGTAAAACAATCAGGAGAAAACCCTTGAGTCCTGCTAAAGTTCTTTTTAAATTAAGCAATTACAACTTGCATGCAACACCTGGTTACCTGTGGAGGGGTGTGGGTGTGAGTGTGTGTGTGCATGCACGTGTGTGTGGCATCTCACCAGGGGAGGGGGGTGTGCGACCTCCCTTGAGCTCTCACAGCAGCCTACATAAAGAGGCACAGATACACAGGTGCTCCCATGGGAGTCCATGGGGAAGAAAACAGACTGGAGGCAGACAGTTACAGAAATGAGCCAAACAAGAGGCTAAGAACTACTTCTTAGGCATTGCTTTGTTATTTCCACAGAGGCGAGTGAGGCTGCTGGAGGTCCTCTGGACACTGTTCTCACACCATTAGGGAGCCCACACAAGGCCAGAATGGGGAGATGACACACATCTTTCCTATGCTCCACAGGCTCTGGCCTCCAGGGGTTTTTCTGCAATTGTCCTGGCCTCCCAGGCTGGGGGAAGGCAGACGGAGCTGCCCTCCAGCCAGGCGCAGGCCGGTGTTCCAAGCGGGTATTGATGGAAGGCAGAGGCAAGGCTGAAAGGAAGCCAGGGTTGTTACTGGCATTGGAAAGGAATCAATCGAATCAGAAGGACAAGATGGTAAATAAAAAAGAGTAGCAAGACTGCTGCCTAGGAGAGATGAGAACAACACACCAAAGTGTTAGGGATCCAGGGCTGAATTAATCTGGTCAGTACCTGCAAAACAGAAAAGCCATGCTGGAAGCACTAACTCAGACCGCCTGAAGGAACCCATCAGGGCCGCATAAAAACCATACTCCCTACCTATGACGAGAGATCAAAGGAGGAAGCGGAAGAGAGAGGGAAGTGGGATGAGGAAGTCAAAGATGGGCAGAGAGGTGTGGGAGAAGGGAAGAGATCATTTAAGCACACACAACAGGGGCTAACAAAATGTGGTCACACAGTTAAAGGCTTCCCTAGAAGACTTGTTTCTAATAAGAAAACAAAAATCACCACCAAAACCTAAAACTTAATTGAAGTACCTTCATGAAACAAATACGAGGGTTTCACAAGATCATAATGAACAAGTCAGTAACCTTCTGTCTAGATTCTGGGAACTAACTTTGCGTGGCTTATGGTGTCTTACCTCATTCCCTCACCCCCACCCCTGTGGCAACAGGTTCTGTGAAACCGAACCCTGTCACAGCTGAAACTGGGGAGGAAGGCGGGCTCACCGACCTACCTGTCTCAGGCTCTGAGAGGCCTGCTTTCAAAGAGGGCTGCTGAAGGTCTGGAGCAAGCAAGGGTGAGGCTGATGGTCCTTCCCCCACACACCCGGCATCATCCTCAGCACTGGGCGGCCTGACTCAAGAGACCGTCTGACCAGCTGGCCACGGCCTCCTTCCTGAAGCGTTGCTTTCTTGGATCCTGACATAGTATGCTTGCCTGGGTTTTCTCCATTTTCTTCATTCATGGCTGTTCATTCTGAGAATCCTTTTTTAAGCCTGGTCACCCACTCCCAGGTTCAAGTGATCCTCCTGCCTCAGGCTCCTCAGTACTGGAACTATAGGTGTGTGCCACCATGCCTGACATTTTTCTTTTAATTATGGAAAATTTCAAACATTTATAAAAGTAGAGAAAACAGTACAATAAATCCCTTTGTCCATCACGGTTCAACAACCGTCAATTTGTGGCTTATCACATTTGCCCTGGGCCTCTGTTCACTTTCCTGCTCCCACAGCTTATTCTGGAGTGAATCCCAGTCCTTGTACCAGCTGTGAGCATTTTCAGTATGCATCTCCAAGGCTCCCTTTTAAAAGTCATGACTCAGTTCCACTAATCATACCCCCAAAACAATCCTAAAGAGCACCAGGTACCTCATCAGTATTTATGTCTCCCCAATGATTTGACAAGTAGCCCTTCAGAAACAGTTTATCTGTACGAATCAGGATCCAAATGAAGTCTATACATAGTGATTGCTTAATATCTCTCCTTCTAGTTCATAAATTTTCTCTCTATATCTTTTTATTACAATTTGTCTGTTGAAGACACCAGATTGTATGACCTATAAAATGTCCCACAATCTGGATTTTGTCCATTCCATCTGTGGTTATGTTAGCACGTTACTCTGACCCTCATATTTCTAGTACATAGCAGTGAGATCCCGAGGCTTGAGCCAGCTCAGGTTCCATTTATCAGTAAACACTTCATGGTGGTCACAGAATATCCCAATGCATGGTTGGGTCCATTTGTAATGTTAGAAGCCATTAATGATCATTGTTTAATGATTGCTTCTGTTATTCAGCAAGGAGTTGCCGAGTGTCATTCCTCTCATTCCTTGTTCATTTCCTAGGTGTAATACTACAAAAGGAGCCTTCTTTCATCAGCTATTCGGTGCTTGAGGCACACTGTCCCTACGGAAAGCCAGTCCGCCTGTCAGCCCCAGCACCACTGCCCGCTAGCTGTGTGCCTGCGGGCAAGTCCTGTGATCCAGCCGTCGGTGGGAATGGTCACACTGCCGGAACCAGGAGTGTTCTGAGGGTGAAAGGAGATTGTGCACGCCAAGTTCCTGACAGGTAAGCTATCCCTGCTTTCACTGCTAGAGTGAGGATTTCCTCACCAGCACCCTGTGAGCACCTCACAAGGATACTGAGCAGGGTTTGGCTTTTCATCACTTGTCATTCCTATGGGCTTATTGCGGCCATCAGCAGAGTTGTCCCCCTGAAGGAGAGCCATTTCAGCACACAGTGGTTGTTCCTGATGCTGATGATTGTAATCAGCAATCTGCTCTGCAGAGAGAGGCCAGAGAAGACGGGTGGGAGCCGGGGATGGGATCCCAGTGAGGCAAGTGCCAGGGTCACCTGGGGCCTGGATCATCCTGCCTCCCCCACGGAACAGCGCTAGGAGACACAAGGGCTCCACAATGCCCTTGAGCACGTGCATCTCTACTGCACAGGGCTCTTCCTCCGGAACTCATACTAGGAATGCATTTATTCTTCCTCTGGTTTTGGCAAGTCAGTAAATTAATTTAGTCTATTGTCAGAGCAGGTGGCCACTTGTTTACAGCAATAAGAATTTTATAAGGCTTTGTAAAAACCATTCAGGCATACTTAGGGCCTAATGGTATCCATCTCAAAATTGACACTGGGTTTGGTTTCTCTATTTCTGTTCATATTAAATCTTTACTGGGTCACTTACATCATCTTAATGGTCCCTACTTAACAGAGGATCCTTGAGATTTTTTGGTGTATGTTGTAAAATAAGAAGCCGTTTATAAATCAGTCTATATAGATTATAAAAGTAAATCTTATTTTAGTGGCTCAGACCCAACAGATGGGTTTCTGAGGTTTGAGGCAGAGTCATGCTCTCCCAAGGAGTGGACAGCTAGAGTCCTGGGTACTCATGCTTGAACATCCCTCTGAGGCCTGGGACAAACCGCTGCTCTTTCTCCTCTGTACACGCTCAGATTAACCCTTCAATGCCTCGGCTTCCATTTTTGGAACGTCCATAGCAATGGAACATAATGACACTTTTTTCTCTTCAAATTCTTGTTCCTTGAAATTTTCTAGGTAACATATATAAATTTCATGTAAGATCTCAAAAAAAATTGCCATCTTCAGCATAAATGTGTTAAGAGGTTAACTGTGAAGCAGAAGGAATCTATTATCTGTTCAACCCTAAGCAAGCTATTTCTCTGTGAGCCTCAGTTTCCTTGCTTGTAAAATGAGATGATAAAAGTTGATGCCGGGTGTGGTAGCACATGCCTATAATCCCAGTACTTGAGAAGCTGAGGCAGGAGGATGGCTGCAAATGCAAGGCCAGCCTGGGCTACACAGTGAGTGCAAGGGCAGCCTGCTCTACATAGCAAGACCTTGTCTCAAAAAAACAAACAAAAGTTGTTAATGAGGATCAAGAGAGATAATGTAAGAAATGCTTGAGCACTGTGTCTGACAAATTTTAAGGACCCAGTCATTGTTAGCTATTACTGTTATTATCATTATTACCAGATCCTGGCCTTGACTGGCCAGGTTTCACATCACTATTTTTGTTTGAAATAAAATTCAGTTGAGGGCCGGTGAGACGGCTCAGCGGCTTAAGCGCCTGCCTTGCAAGCGCGAAGGCCCGAGTTCGACTCCCGGATCCCACATACGAAAAAGGGGCCGGTGATATCGCTCAGCGGCACGGGTGCCTGTTGGCGCGCAAGGTCCTGAGGTCGTCCCCCCGGTACCCACAAAAAAAAAAAAAAAAAAAAAAAAAAAAAAAATTCAGTTGAAATATTGCTCAACCATAGAAAGGAAGAAACTCTTAATACAAATAACAACCAGACGGATCTCAAGGACATTATGCTGGAGTGAAAAATATTCAGTCTCAAAGGGCCACATCATGTTTCTATCCATTCATTTAACATTCTCAAAATTACAAAATTATAGGGATGGAGAACAGATTAATGGTTGCTAGGGTAATATTAGGGATGGCGGGATGGGTGTGTGACTCTAAAGGGTAGTAGGAGGGACGTTGTGTCACGATGAAACAGCTCTGTATCTTGTTGCTCTGGGGGTCACATGACTACAAGTGTGGTAAAATGACATAGAACTATACATACACAGTGTACCAATGTCAGTTTCTTAACTGATATATTATTGTTAAATAAATTGTAACCATTGGGGTAAGGTATGGGACACCTCTCTATAATCTTTGCAACTTCTTATGAATCTATACTTATTTCAAAATAGTAAAAAAGAAAGTGTTTATTTATATAATCAGCATACACTTACAGCTGAGCCATACAGTATACCATAATTACATTTCTTTTCTTGTGTAACTTTTCCTCCTAGATTTAAAAATTGCCTCCTTTTATTTGTTTTGGTGTGCTATGTACCTAGCTCTAATTCTTCCCAATGTTAGAACTGTAAAATCCCCTTTAGAGCAATTGACTATCTCAGGAAACCCATCAGTCCCATTTTTTAATTAGTGACATCTTTCCTGGAACTCTTCCTTCCAACTCCAGTATGGATTTGCTGTGCTCTGGGCTGATTCTGGACCCATTTTTTTTTTTGGAAAGTATTTGGCAGTCTGTATACCAAAGTCTTAAATTTTTTACAGGGTACTGAGATTTCAGAATATGTAATTTTTCTTTTTTGCTTGCCTGTTATTGCTTCAAGTGACTTGTATTATGCCATTATATCCCTTGTGGAATGAGAGAGGCTGGCATAGAGTCCAGGAAACAACAACAGGTCTTCCTTTTAGCTGCTTAAACAGGCACATGGAATCCTGTGGCGTATTCTGGCAGGCCTGTGCTCTTATCCAAGTGACACAGTATCTAGCAGGTGCTATTTGGCCCAACAGTGGCCCATCTGCTCTTAATCTTGACACTTCCTGTGTACACGAGGGCAGGGCTCTGGTCCTAGGTGCTCAGTGGGTACTTTAGGATCACCCTCACTCAGGCAGCACCCTCTCGTTCCCACTAGCCCTCCGTGTCTCACCTCCCTCAGGCCCCAGTCCTAGCTACTGGTCATTGTCAGCAAAGTGGTCCTGCAGCCCGGTGGGAGCAGGGCTGAAGGGAGCTTCAGATCTCAAGGCTGGAAGAAGGCAGAGCAGAGGTCACCACAGAGGTCTGGCCCCAGAATGGAGTCTTTGAACAATGAGTAGACTAAATTTAATGTCATTTGTATTTGTACGAGATAAGATGTATCTCATACATCTTATTAGACCAAAGAGTCTCTTATCTCCTTCCCAGACTTAGATTATTTTACAAAAAGTGATCTCCCATTAGGTACCAAAAAAAGAGGGGGCAAGGAAATTCCACCAAACTTGGGTAAAAGAGAGTGAAGAGGAAATGTTTGGGGTAGAAGGGAAGAGGCTGCTCACGTCTACTGGGGGGCAAGCATAATTTCCCTCAGAATGAAGCATGACCCAGCGTGTGCCACCTATGTCCCAGCATGGGACCCTGAAAGCGCAGCACCCATCTCCTATGCTTGCGTGTGGAACTTCAGAAGCATGGGTATGTGCAACAGATCTCAAAGAAAGGAGTTAAATTCAGCATATCAGATGACAATAACCCTCGTCGCTTCAAAAAGTCTAAGACAAAGCCCACCAAATGAACCATAGTGTAATCTTGGTGATTTTACTGTTGCGGATTTTCTGTGAGTAGATTTGCAGCCTTCTGATACAACAAAAACATATTTAACAAGTCCCCCAATTCCCCTGGCTGGATTTGTATTATGTTCAAGACAAAGCTATTAGCAATATTTCAGGTGAATCATTCTCCATCTTCTGTAATCTTTCAAGGTCTTTGAGTGTATTAAAACACTTCCCAGGAACCTTATTAAAACAATGATCTTCTAACGTACAGCTCAGCATATAATGAGGTATTTTTTCTATGTCTGTCCCATAGTTCCTCTTAACAAATGCCATGATTTACGTGCTGAATTCTCTGGGACTCCCTTGGCAAATTAAAGTGTTTTTGAATTTGCTCACTTGATTTAAGAAATAGGCTGTGTAACCTATATAAAAGGCATATCAAACCCTCACCTAATATATAGTGTATTTCCTTAAGTGCATAAAAGACCTTGGAAATTCTTAATTTAATGAAGATTATTCACCTTGGCAAGATACCTTGGCACAGATAGCCAGCAGTGACAGCTGAAAGCAAATCCATATATTTGCATAAGACAAGAAGAGCTGTGATTTTATTGTGGAGGCCGAACAAGGGCTGGGTACAACCCCAAAATCTAATTATTAAAGTAGAGATAGGGAGCAAATCTTTTCACCATAAATTGATAGTTTGTAAAAAAAAAAAAAAAATCTCTATATTAGGTCTCACTCTCCTTTCTCTCACTCTCTCTCAGCCACTTGCAAAGACAAATTGTTAATGACAAAAATGGTCCTAGGTGCTCAGTGGGTACTTTAGGATCACCCTCACTCAGGCAGCACCCTCTCGTTCCCTCCGTGTCTCACCTCCCTCAGGCCCCAGTCCTAGCTACTGGTCATTGTCAGCAAAGTGGTCCTGCAGCCCGGTGGGAGCAGGGCTGAAGGGAGCTTCAGATCTCAAGGCTGGAAGAAGGCAGAGCAGAGGTCACCACAGAGGTCTGGCCCCAGAATGGAGTCTTTCAGACTCCATTCAGAGTTTTTATTAAAAAACCCAGGAAGTCAAAGCCTAATGGGCAAATGTATGAATCACAGAGAAGAGTTGAACTATTCATTATTTCTTCAGTTTTATTTTTGCACCAAAAGTTATTTCTTTAATGATGGAACAATGTTACTAAATTAAGAGACCTTAGGCCTCCTGTGTTAGCCAAATATCTTTAAAAATAACACAGAATTCATTTCCTCTCTCCTTTTCCTCATAAGCCTTCTCTTCCTCCATACAGCAGAGCCTCTTGGATTCTCCTTTTTCTTTTTTTTTTTTTTTTTTTTTTGTGGGTACCGGGGGTCAACCTCAGGACCTCGTGTATCAGCAGGCACCCGTGCCACTGAGCGATATCACCGGATTCTCCTTTTTCTGAATCTAACAAAATGGTGGTTTGGTTTTTATCTCACTTTTTTTTTTTTCCTGTTTCGTTCTTTTTATTTTCTTAAAATGTTTTAACTATATGGGCTATCCAAAGCGACTTTAAATTGGGTTTATCTCCACGGAGGTAAGGATGGGCGGGGGGGCGGGGCTTTTTAATTTAACTCCCTTTACCACTATTAAAATTTGGCTTTATATAAGCATATGTTCATTTTATAATTTAAAATTTTTTCTGATTATAAGTAGTACATGTTTATGCAGATAGTTTGTAAAATAAAAGAAAAAAGAAAAATGGAAATGCCATTGTCTTACTCCTCTGTGCCTGGCGAGGTCAGCAAGGGCTCCTACAGTGTAGGAGGGGGAGAAGCAATGGACCCACAGTTGGGAAAAATGATATCTTGGGGTATAGATGCTTCCTATGGACTCTTGAATAATCCATTTTCTTTTGGCCTCACCTTCCTGAGACTTTCTGAGCTTCTGAGAAGCAAATTGCCTTGCTGCTTAGTTCCTACACTGCTACCTGTCCCCTGGACACTTGGTGGCCATCTTTTTGGTGTGTCAACTCTGTTAACTGTTTGCTTTCAAGTTTCTAAAGTTTTGCTAGCCTATCGAATGTTCTTTAACAGCCTTCTGTCCTGTTCTTTAAGCCTTATGAGATTTTGTCATTTTTAATTTTGTTCATAGAATTTTGTAGCATTTTCCAAATGGTTTTAGGTAGTTGGATTTAACCAGGAGTGCCTGTATACTGCTTGAAATGTTTAACAATATTTTAATGATTGCATAACAATTCTTGAATATAAATGTGCCATGATTTATTTAACCATCTTTTGTGTAATTTTGCCTATATTATTTATTTCCTTAAGACAAAATACTAAATACAAACTTGTTGGACCTAAGAATGTGAACAATTTAAAGACTCTTCGCAGATACTCCTATACATTGGGAGTACTCCTATACATTGGGCACATTTATGTGCCCCAGAGGATCATGGGGGTGCCCCCTTCCCTCTCCCCGCCATGTTTCTTGATGCTCCACCTTCTCCTGAATTGTCTCTCCTTGAAGAGTGAGCCTCGATTCTGTACAACTTCCTTTCTTGAGAGGCTGTTCCTACCCACGGCTCCTCTGGGCCTCACTCTGAGCTCACCTAACCAGAATCGGAATGTACTCCTGAAACATCCTGCAGGGCTCCTTTCCAATGTTTCCCATTTTGCATTCAGCCTGAATTTCCATTTTGGCTCTTCGATACAGGAATCTTCCTCAGGACGCTGGCCCTTTGCTCTTCACCCCGTTACCTCTGCAGTTTATGCTGCGATATTTTCTGTTGAGTTACGTGGTGGTGGAATGAAGACCTGTGCTTTCATCTGATTAGTCCGAATCTCAGAATCTCTCAGGCAATTGCATGACTAAACCAGCCTGTGGTTTTGTTGATCTGCTTTCAGTAAGAAAAGGGCTTGACGAGTTCAAAAACTAGACTAATGCTCTGTGGTTTTTGAAGGGTAAAATGCTCTTACTTTTATAAGCTCCTAAATTTTTCACTGTCTACATTGATTGGGTTCAGTATATTTTAGGAATATGGGGGAAGAGGTCCTTGGTCAGTACGAGTCCAATTTGGACTCACCCTCTCCTAGTTCCAGACAGCACAAGGACTCTCTGGGGACATTCCAGCATGCTCCTAAACCTGACTTGAAGGAAGGACCTGAGATTCTTCCACAGGAGCCAGCCTCCCCTTTGCTCCTAATTCTATTTATTCTTCCAGTGAAGAAAGCAGCACCAAAACATTACACCCTAAATAGTACTATATGCCTAAAATCACTAAACACAGTGTGAATTATAGTTTTAATTTCTGTTTGTGAGGGGGCTGGGGATTTAGCTCAGTGGCACGGCGCCTGCCTGGCAAGCGCAAGGTCCTGAGTTTGATTCCCAGTTCCAAAAAAAAAAATTCTGTTTATGGTACGATGGATTGAACCCAGGCGTTTAGACTGAGCTACATCCTCAGCACTTTTTATTTTTTTATTTTGAAATAGGATTTCACTAAGTTGCCTACACTGGGCTCGAATTTGTGATCCTCCTACCACAGCCTCCCAGAGTGCTGGGATTACAGGTGTGCACCCCCATGCCTGCGTTAATTTTAGTTTTCAATGATTACATCACAGAAGCCAAAAGATGAGATTAGTAGATGACATGAAATTTGCTCTATGCCTTTTTTCTTGCTGCATCTTTTTGTGTTTCTGTCATTTTATTTATTTATTTATTTATTTTGTGGGTACCGGGGGTCGAACTCGGGCCCTCGCGCTTGCCAGGCAGGCGCGTACACCACTGAGTCATCTCACCGGCCCCTCTGTCATTTTATATTTTCTTTCTCTACCTATTTTTGGATATGTCGGCTTGCCCAATTCTATTGTTCAAATTCTATTGTTCACTTTCTATGTCTCTTTCACTGCCCTGTCCAATTTTATCTCTTATTAGATTTTCTACCCTTCTTTCCTTCTTAATAAGACTGCAATATAGAATTCTTCTCCCATTTACATTTTTGCTATATATATTGAATAGTTATCCATTCCCAGTTCTCTGCATTCAGTAGTTTTCTCTTCCCAATTTTAAAGATGCCTGTAGCTCTATATTTAATGTGACTTTTTCTTTAAAATACAAATTACTTTTGAATTATTTGCCTCATGGCTGAATTTTGTCATTCCCCCTCTCCTGCCTGCACTCCTTGGCCAGCGTTTCTAAACTGCTTTGAAGATTCTGCTATTTTTTTCCCACTCATTTCAATATGTCCATATACCCTTCTGCTTGGCCATTTAAAAAGTTTTATTATTAGCATAAAAATTAGACAGATTTCAAATGCAGATAATAAAAGTCACAGCACCATGCTTGGATGCTGGGGACCTGACAGCGACCACCTGCTTTGAGCTTCACCTGAAAGTCACCTTCTCAGGGAGGCCTTCCCCGCCTGCCCAGCCTAAACACCCAACCTCCTTGACCCTTCTCATCTCTTTTGCTTTATTTTTAGTCCTTAGTGCTCATCCCTATCTAACATGCCATATTTTGTATTATTTAGCCTCATATTGCATGTTCTGTCTCTCTCCCTCTCTCTCTCCCTCTCTCTCTCCCTCTCTCTCTCTCTCTCGATACAGAATTTTGTGTGCACTGATCATTGCTGTGTAGCTGCCACATAGAAGAATGTCTGGCACATAGTTGGTCCTCAACAGATACTTATTGAATGAATAAGTGAAATCATGTCATCTCCACCACAGCCCTATATGATATCTTCTATTATCCTCCCCATTTTAAAGGTGAGAAAACTGAAGCACAGAGCAGTTCAGTAATTTGCTATGGTTATGCCATTTGTAAATGGAACAGTTGGTATCCTAACCCCAGTGGTCCTGTTCCATAGTCCTTGCTCTTGACAATAAAAAATGCCCAGTTACCCACAACTCGTTTTTTTTTTTTTTTTTTTTTTTTTTAAGAAAACAAGAAATGTCTAAGGAGTAAAAGTGATAGAAACACTTGGAAGTTCCCTTTTCAGTGCTTCCCATTTCTGATCCCTGCCAGCTCTCCTCAGACGGAAGCCCTGTCCTGAAGCTGACAGTCCCCTTCCAACCTTTGGGTCTGTATTTCACTGCTTTGAATGTTTTGTCTTTCTGTAGTTTTGGAGCCATGGGAGACACTGGTGCCTGGAGGTAGACAGGCTCTACATACTTAAAAACTCCCCAAATCCACCTGGCAAGGGAAGTATTGACTGCTTTTGTTCCTTTCACTTTCCAATTTTTTTTTCCCTTTTCTACTTACAGACACTCATTTTTCTAGCTGAAAATAGAAAGCCTTATCAGATTGGAATAACAGTCCTTGTTGCTGTAGTTTTTTCCCCAAAGACTGGGTGCATTTGGGCCTAGTCAGAAAGCCATCTGCTGTGTACGCACAGATCTATTCAGAGCCAGAAAAAGAAAATGAAGGAGGGGGAAGCCCTGGCTTACTCATCTTAAAATGAAGAGCTGTGGCTTGCAACTTGTGAATTCCACCACATTTTTTGACAAAGCCAGCAATGGACAGTGTGCACCAACAGAAAGCGGAGGACACGGGGGGTTCTGCGTGGAGCGAGGTGACCTTGCACAGCTCTGCTGCCAATAGACAAGAGACGCTGAGTGCACGGAACGAGGGCTGTGGCCTGCCACCTGTTTGGTCAAGGCCACCCCCTTCCCCGGTTATATTTAACTCCTTGTCATTCCTGCATGTCAGACCTCGCCTAGCTTGGTCCAGGGCTGTCATGGAAAAGTGCTGTGAGATTTTCACAGGGTACCTCATTCCATCCACAGGGTGCCCCTGCCACCCAAAGGACCGCTCACTTCTGTGGCTATAGACGAGCAGACCTCACACAAAGGGTGCCTGCTGTGGTCCATCTCTCCCTTCCTCAAGTCACCACAGCAAAACTAGATGGCAGCAGAAAAGCCCATTCAAAATCAAGAATATTGATTGATCTTAAAAATATTTAATATTTAAAAACAATTTTAGTTTTTAATATCTGCACTTTTATAAATACACAAGTAATAGCCTGATTGCAAAACATTTAAATATCTATATACCTTAGAAAGTTAAGAGACCTTGATTATGCCCCCAGAGAGGTATTGTTAGTAGTTTGTTGTACATTCGTATAGAATTTTTCACCATTTGCATGCTTTGATTTATATAAAACTGTACACCTTACAGCACCCTGTACTTTCCATAGTAATGCTGCTGCCATCTAACTGACCTCTGGTTACTTACCTAACATTCGTCTCTCCCTCAGACTGTAATGACTGTGAGGACCTAGAAGACCCAGGTCTTTGGAGTGCAAATTGGGAGCTCGGTCATCCAAGCACATCTTCTTCTTAATCACTGCTAGGAAATCATGACCTTCTTTCCAACCAGGAGCCTAACTTATATCCAGATTCCTCCCATGCAGCCTTTTCATGTCACATGGAGGGAGAAAAATATTACATTCAGTTTAGACATTTTTGAGTACATGAGTTAGAGATAAAAAATTACTATTTCAGAAGATAAAGCAGTGGACAGAGACTGACTCGTGAGGTAGCTCGCTGAGTAAATCACTCAAGCATGGAAGTCTGTTCTGCTCAGAACGGCCCCCACACCCCTGGACTACAGGCTGTGCACAGTTGGCTCCGGGAGCTCTGGCAGGCTCAGGCCTCCAGGCCTCCACGGTGTCGCGGGACTGAGGCTCTGGATGCGGGCCCTCCATGCCATGGAGCTCTCCACCGCCAGCTGCATACAGAATGACATTTCGGCCCACACTGCCGAAGCCTGGGCAAAGAGCCAAGGGTGGAGGAGTTGCCATCGTGCCAGAGGTTCCCGGGCATGCGACCACTGGGAGGAGACTACCTCCCAAAGGGCTCCCTTCTATGGTGTAATCTCTTTTATTTATTTATTTTCCACTCTTACATAGACCTGGCTCCTTCATTTCCAGAGGGGACAATTTTCTTCAGGGAGAAATTGTGCCGATTCTTTAACATTATTTTTCAACTTAAAGGACTTTCGCTGTCTTCCCTTCTGTTTTGATTTCACTGGAAGCCAATTTCAGAGAGCAATTCTGATATAAGGTGGTAATGGTTTCAGCCTTCGTTGCTTTAATCTTAGACAGAGAAATGTGGTTTCTTTTCCTGTTCTTTTTTTCTATCTTTTTGTCTCTTCCCTCCTTTGCCCACCTGCCTTTCCTCCCTCCTTTCCTTTCTCCTTTTTTATGTTTCTCCTACCTCTTTCCCTCCCTCTTTTTCATCTATATACAGCATTTGATTTTTATCTTTTTTTTTTTTTTTTTTTGGTACTGGGAATCAAACTCAGTACTTTGCACTTGCCAGGCAGGCACTGTGCCACTGAGCTATATCCCCAGCCCCCAGTATTTGATTTTTAAATATGATTTTATAAAGTATTTTCTTCATAAAATGTGGTAACTATTTTTACCCCCCAAAATTAGCATGCAAAACTGACTTACCAAATAGTAAAGTATCCTTTAAACATCCCAGTCAACAAAGCTCTATGAGACTAGATAGATAGGTCATGGATAAGACTATAAAACTCAGGTATAGTTCCACATACATATGGAAATTAAGTACATTATGAAAAGAACTTTCCAATACAGTAGAGATTCAAGGAATGATAATGGAAAACACTGGCTAGCCATTTGGAAAAAGTGAGTCTGTATCCAAACCTCTTTCTTTTTATATCAAATAAAATCCACAAATATCATCAAAAGTTCGTATAAAAATGAAACCAGAAAAATAAGTGAAATTTCTCATAATTTGGGGATGGAGAGACCTTTATAACATAAAAAATTTCAAATAGAAAGCAATGGTAGATTTTGCTGTATGAAAATGAAAGTTTCAGGCTGGGATTGTAGCTTAGTAGTAGAGCACTTGCCTAATACTCGTGAGGCCCTGGGTTTGATCCTCAGTACCAAGAAAGAAAGAAAGAAAGAAAGATTCTCACTGGAAAGATGTATACCATTTAAAATTTTGAATGATAGAGGAAAAATTATGAATTCATACTTACATACAAACACATATGACCTATTTAAGATTAGTAACCTCAGTACACAAAAAGCTTTTACAAATTTAATTTGGCTATCATTGGTAATGGGATTTGGGACAATTTTTACTTCCCTCTTTATAATTTTCTATATTTTGTTGTTGTTTTTTATGCTTTTTGGGGGGATTCTGTTTTGTTTTGTTTGGTTAGTTTTGGTTTTTTTGAGACAGGGTCTCATTATGTATTTCAGGTTGGCCTTGAATTCATTCACTATGTAGTCCAGACTAGACCAGAACTCATAGCAATCCTCCTGCCTCAGCCTCCTGAGTGCTGGGGCTACAGGTGTGCACTGGCATGCCAGGCTTTTGTTTTTATTTTCTGAGACAGGGTCATGTAGCCCAGGCTGACCTTGAACTCATGATCCCCCTCCTTTAGCCTCCCAAGTGCTGGCATTACAATCATGTACCACCAATCCAGCTATTTGCGGTTTGTTTGGTTTTTTTTAGTAATTATTTCTAATATGTTAAATCCAATGTCAGTATAATTTTGGGGGAGGAGGGCTGGCATGGAAATACATACCTGTTATATTCTAGGAGGCTGAGCCAGGAGGATCACAAGCTTGAGACCAGCCTGGGCAACTTAGCAACCCCATCTCAAAATAAAAAAATAAAATGGGCTGGGAATGTGTCTCAGTGCAAAGGCCCTAGTTTCAATCCCTAGTACTACAAAAAATGAATGAATGAGTGAATGAATAAATGAATGAATGAATTGTTTAATGTAGACGGACATCTTTTTTTAAGTACTTAGATCTAAAGCCCGAAATAATTTTACCAGAATTGTCCAAAGATTTGGCTTTATGAAATTAATCATTATTCATAATCTTCAATATATTCATGTAGTAAGATAATACTAACTGAAAAAAAATAAGATATAGGAGAAATAGTGGAGGAAAATCATAAGACAAAGAGAATTTTAATATGGAATAGAAGACCCCAAATGCAGGCCATTTTCTCATTCAAAACCTGATTTGAATCTAAATCTTTGGATTAATTTGGCTTTTTTTTTTTTTCACTTTTAAGTATGAGAGTCCATTTAACAAAAGCTTTTTCACCCCTCAAGTAGTTATTTTTAGTGCCAAGGTCTTTTCTTCTTAATACAGTTTTTTTTTCTCTCTCTTTTTTCTTCCCCTGACATCTAAGTTGTACCATGAAATAAAATGTATGATTTAAATTTCAATTTTACTGAAGCTGCAGGTAGAATTAAAGGGATCATACAGATGGGCGATTTCATTGAATGTCACTTCACATAAATTTACATAAAGCTTCAAAAAGATCTATACAGCCTCTAAAACTTCTTCTGAAGGAGAATGGGGAAAAATGTATATTTATGGAGCATCTATGGTTTGCCAAGCACTAGCCTGCCTTATTTATGTCATCTCATTTAATCCTTATGGCCAAGTGGGGAAGTCAGCATTATCCTGCTCATTTTATAGGGGAGAGAACAGACCCTGGGAGACGAGATGAGCCATAGGAAATCACACCCACCCCATTCCAGCGCCATTGCCTTCCCCCGTCCCCCACGACTTCTATACAGTGTAGCTGGCTTGTATTAGAGGAGAAATTGCACAGCATGAGCTCCCGCTGTGGTCCTGGGAGTCCTTTGGTGATGTCTCAGATGGTCTTCCCACCGTGGATGCCTCCTCTCAGCGCTGGGAGGCATCTGCATCGTCCCCTGTTCACACTCGGATGTACTGTGAGTACCACCCAGTTACTGCTCCTGACGCTCAGGGTCCAGCATGGCCATATTTTGTCTCAGCCAAGGTCACTGGAGTCCTGGGTTCCCTCACTGCAAAATCCGACTGCTAGAAGCTGTCGGCCTTGATGACACTGGTGTTCTATATTTTATGTTCTTCATGTTTTATTTCCCCATACTCATGTGTGATGCTCAGAGGGAGAGTCTCACACAGGTCCTCCCACAGGCCTGGCTCTGCACAAGTGAGAGCCTACACCTGGCAGTGTTACGGATTTAGCGATGAAAGATGTGAAAGTGCTTAGCACAGCGCCTGGTGCTATATAAGAACTTCACAAATGGGCACAGCTGCTGTTGCTGCTGTTGCTCTCTCCAGCCGTAATACAGCCCCTCAGCTTAGTCCCGGAGGCCCGTGCATAGCAGATCAATTCCCCTTTTCCTGCTGACCAGGTCATTACGTCTGAACTGAGCAGGAACACTGAACACATTTTCTCCAGCCAGCTCCCTAAACCCTGGTAGGTTGACTTCCTACCAGGCCTGTGGTCATTCTGGGCTCACCTGGATTCTAGGATGGTTCTGATTAGGGATGAGCTGAATCTGAGGACAAAACCGAGTGTCCCCTGGAACCTAAAATAATGCCAAGCTGACATGCTCATGGAATCAATGTCAAATCAAATTTATCCCTGCTGACAACTGATCTGTCTACTGAGGGGAGCTTGGCCTACTACTCTCAGTGGAGGTAAGGAAGCGCATGTCCGGAATACAGGAGATCCCTCAGGCTGTCTCTTAGTATTAATTTTTCCCAGCTGACAGTCCTGCCAGAGACTTGTTCCTAGAGAGTACCTGAGTGGCTGACAGGTGAAAGAGCATCATCCCTGGAGCTGTCAGCCCTGATGGCGAGTGAGCTCCTTCCCCCTTCAAACTCCGGACTCCCGGCACACTTTCTTCCGGGCAAAGCAGAACTCCTCTGAGGTACCCTCTTCCCAGGTCTTTCCTGGTCCCCTGACCCCACCAGCTTTTCTGACCTTCCTTGCCAATCACTGCGAAGGGAATCAATGCTAAGGGCTCATTTTCCCATCACCAGGCCTGAGAAAAGGACCAGTGATTCACTGCAAACTCCATCCCCATCTGCTGCTGGCAAGGACTCTAAGAGACAGAGCAGGACCTAGTCACAAGGGCTCGGTGTTCCTGCCAAGGCCCAGCCTCCCCCGATTAACACACCTGCTCTCCCTTATTTCCAAGCACTGGCTTACACATGTCCCTCTGAAGTAATGCCTTTCCCCATCACTGTTGCAAGAGTCCTTCACGCCTCTCCACCTTCTCCAGACACCTCCCCACCATTACGACCTGTTCAGACCTCTGCATTGCAAGAACACATCCTTCCATGTGTGCACATTGCTTTCCTTTGTCGTCTTATTTCAGTTTACATATGTGAAAATATTCTGAGTCAAAGTCCATACTTCCCCTTATTTCCAACAGCATCCAAAATTGTTAAGAACCCCAATCCAGAGTGTGCTGAACAACTGGGAAGGTGGAGACTATGCTGTAAGTCCTCTTTTTGCCCCACCTCTAATCCTACCCTCAGTTTAAGGTCCATGGGGCCAGAGTGGGTGACAATCCTCACAACCAGTGTAGCAGTGAGTCCCCAAGCAGCACATGCTGCTCAGGAGGACAGCGTGTCCTGGATCCGTGCTCAGGGTCACTCTAATTTGGCATGTACTGCTCTGCAGGCCAGGCCCTGGGCTGGCCTTGGGGCTCCGTGCTGCTGACCCAGCTGTGAACCACAAAAGGCTGGGATCCAGCCACCAGAAGGTCTGTGGCTGCCCAAGGTCACAGAAAGCCATCTTGGGGCTCAGGATCTTGAGTACTGAATACAGTCTCAGCAGAATTTCCTTTTGGCTAATTTGTCTTTTTTAGTATCCAAGGAGGGAAATCAGGCTCATTGCTCTGCTCTTAATAAAATAAAGTGCAATCTGGAGAAGAAGAAAGCTGGTGGTGTTGCTTGGCTATGCAAGCTGGCTTTTCTCTAAAACTGATAGCTATACATGAGCATACAAAAATAATATAACTTCCATGTCTCTGGAAATTCATCATTACACATTTTACCCCTCCTTGAGGGTTCTCAGTACAGTAGTGGATGGTTCACAGCCAGGAATGTTTTAGAAAAACCCTGGGGATCTAACTAATGAAATGCAAGACAGAGCCAAGAGGGAGAGAGAGAGGGACAACTGTCTTTGAGTGTCTACTGTGTCTCAGAGCCCACACTAGCAATGTTACAAACTTTTCTTCAACTACTGTCATTTCAGCCCTCTGCATTAGACATGACGATCTTCACTTTACAAATGGGAAGGTATGGTTCAGAGAGGGTAATGAGCTTGTCCAGGGCCATATAACTAGGAGCAGGGGAGGTTTGCCCTTGGCTTTGTCCTGCTACAATGCCTTGAACTTCCCAGTCAGCAGGGAGCCCAGGGTGAGGGCAGCTTGGAGCTTGACCTTATCTCTGGAATGATGGGTGTTTGGCCCTTTCTCCTGGATCTGTCCATGTGTCCTTGTCCTCTACCGATGCCCTATTTCACCACACGCTGGTAACAGCATGAACTGTTGGATGGCTTTGCTGATAATAAATGAACAAAAAGGTGAAGGAAATTCCAAGAAGCTCCAGAGCAGGCTGAAGGGCTCCACAGCCTCTCCAGATTTATGAAAGACAGGACTCTGAGGTTTCAGAAACCCCCAAACTCTGTGTGTGTGTCTCTGTGTGTGTGTGTATGTGTGTGTGTGTGTGTGTGACTGCAGATTGAACATAGGGCCTTCCCACTGAACTATGTCCCCAACCCTTTTTATTTTTTATGTTGAGACAGGGTCTCACTAAGTCACTGAATTGCCCATGCTGGGCTCAAACTTGTGATCCTCCTTACCTCAGCCCCCCAGAGTGCTGGGATTACAGGAGCATACCACCACACCTGGCTATCAAACCCCCAAATTCTTGATTGTATTTGCTTCTTGGTGCTGCTGTTTCCTTCCATCTGCCATCTTTTCTACCCTCTCTCTGAACATCCTCACAGTGGCTTCCTCTTCTTTTTTTCTTGGAATCCTGGCTCAGCAAGGCACTGCACACACAAGTTCTCCTTGGCTCTCACAAGGCCAATAGTACCCTCCTAGTGATCTTTGTATTTCTTAAGAGCCAAAAGGTCTTGTGCGTAAGGAATGAATTTTTTGACATGCAAATCTTTGGAGTAATGGATTAGGCAATCTGAGGGAAGACAGAAAATAGAGGAAAGATGGAGCATCTCCTGTATGGGGCCCCAAAATTCCATTTGATGGGCAGTTGCCAACAGCTAAATTAGTCCTTTAGAAGGCAGCACATGGATGGGAATCCCAGGCTCGCTTCTGTAACCACCGGAACAGTCTCCCCCCAACCCTTTTCCAAAACCTTTCAAATCCTCTGAGGATCACAGGGAGCCTTTGTATGCTCCGTCTCTGACTTGACCTCTCTGCCACGATGCCTCTTCTTTGGTGGCTGGCGTGGCTGCTCATGCACACGTGTCATGACACCAGGGCACAAGGGGACGTCTGTGGCTAGCACAGGCCTGTGACTTGGTCCCAGGGAGGATCAGCTCAGTTAGGTGGGGGCCTTTGGGGTGAGATAGAGGCTGAAGCTCTGTCCCTGCCCTCCAGGAGCTTAGTCTAATAGGGGCATGAGGTGACTTTACTATCTGTCCACATATTTTCGGTACCCGTAAGTGGAGTGTTGCAAATAGTAAAATTCTAAAATGTGGGAATGGCTTTGGGAATGGGTCTGCTGAGTGAATGGATGGATAGATGGAAATAGGTGAAAAAAGAACACAGTACCTTCTAGGAACTGAAGTTTTTTTGGAATTAGTAGAGCAGAGGGTCTATTTTGGTGTGAAGGGCAAGGACATCTTTCATTCAAAAACAATCTATTGCATACTATGTTCCTGATGCTACACTACATCTGAGCCCGCAGATCTGGGCCAGGGAGCTGGGAAGATGAGCCCACGGGCAGCTGGATGCTTAGGACTGTTCTTCCCATAGACACCTCTGTCTCCCCCTGCTCAGAGTTTCCTGCTCAGCCTCAGCCTCTCACTCTATACTACCTCATTTACTCTCTTGACCCCTGAATCTGCATTCCCACAGATCCCTGAGCCTCGGATCCATTTGTGTCTGATGAACTGAGTCCCACAAAGTCGAGCCTGGGAATCCACTGCTGGGAAACTGCCAGGTGCTGGTGATGCTCATGGAGATGTGCAGGCCAAGAGCCCAGGAGGAAGGGTTCAGTCTCGGGGACTCGGAGGGAAAGAGGAGGAGGAGAACAAGATGTCTGGCAGGTGTGCTGAACTTCTTACGTTTCTGCCGTCTGGTGGGCAAAGTTACTATTATTTCCTAACTGCCCTGGAAGTCTTTGGCATATTACCTATTTATATCTATCTATAGTATCTATTATATTCTTTAATATATTATGGATACTATAAGAATATTATTAATAACTTTATGTCTGTCATTGATATATATTTACTGAGCACCTCCTGTGACAGGTGCAGCTCATTAATGCACTGTGAAACACCTCTGTTTGGGACCTGGGATGGCAGGGTGTGCAGTTGAGCACCAAGTAACAGCAAGAAGGATGTGAGGCAGTGAACAGGTGATCAAGTTACAGACCATTCCACAGATATTTGGCGAGCACCTCACACATGCCAGGTGCTCATGTAGGTCCTGGGATGCAGGGCTGGGTGGAGCTGGCAGAAAGTCTCACCTCCCTGGAGCTCACCTTCCAGGGTGGATCCCTCCCTCTGTCACTTGGTATCCCAGTCTGGATGCAGTGATTCACATTCTTCCACCCACCAAGCTGGCTCCTTTTACGTTCTTCATTGCAGCTTCTGGCACCTGTGTTCCACATCTCAGCAAAGCCTACTCTTCCCCATGCCGTGGCTGAAGAGGGGAATGCAGTGCCATCCCTCACTTATCCTCACTACTGACTCCTAAGCCCATGCTCTGTGGCCACAACCCCATATATCAGTGTGTAACCGGCACTGCAAGATGGAACTTTAAAAATTACATTTTTCCTTGTAAAGATAAACAATTTCTCCAACCCCTCCCCCCAGCACATAACCAACCTTCCTCCCCTCAGCCTAAGAAGAGTGACAGGACATACAGATGCCAGCCCAGGGGCCAGGCGCCAGTTTCTTTTCCATGAGAAAGAGGAGGATGAGCCGAAGGTGGCTGGAAGTGAGAAAGCAGGTGTGGAGCTCTGCATGGTCTCTCTGCGGTCTCCTCCCCTCTGTTCCTTATTATAAAAGACCCTTGCTCACCTGCAAACAGGGAGAGGGTGCTTTGAGGTAAATAGGCCCCCCCATCTCCTCGGAGCTAGCTTTGAATAAATTATTTTTCCTTTTTACCCAAATATGTGGCCTCCTTTGATTTGATCAGCATCAAGCAGCTGAGCCTGAACCTATGCGCCCAAGTGGCTGGCGACAAGAGTACAGTAGCAGTGACCATTGCTTCACCTTTGTGTTCCCAAGTGGACTGTGAACGCCTCTCTCTATCACAGTAGCTGGCATCTGGGGAAACTCAATAGATGTTTGCCCTTAGAGGAAGGAATGAATTGTAATAAAGTGAGCATAGATAAAAATTGAATCCCCCAGACCTTAGACAAGTATCTCCCTCCTTCCCCTCCCTCTCCTTCTTCCCTCCTACTCTCTGCTCTGTTCTCCTGCCTGCCTTTCCTAAAGCACTGGCTCTGGTCAGTTAATGACAGCTTTTGCCGTCTGTTTCAGCTGCCATTGACACATCCCTATTCCTGCTCCAAAAGCTTCACATCCAGGTGTCTCAAAATCCACGCTGAGCTGGGCATTGCAGTGCAGCCCTTGTAATCCCAGCACTCTGGAAGGCTGAGGCAGGAGGATCAGGAGTTTGAGTCCAACCTGAGCAATTTAGTGAGACTCTATCTCAAAATAAAACATAAAAAGGGTTTGGGATGTAGCCCAGTGTGAAGGCACTGGGTTCAATCCCCAGTATGGGGCGTGGAAGGAAGATCCATGCTGAATTCCTGTCTAGGCCTGGCCTTACCCTCTCTCAGAGGCCTGGCCTGCAGTGCACTCTGCTCAGCATATTGCATTTCTAAAGCATCCTTCTCCGGGATTGCACCCCTAGCCCACTAGGTGTAAGGAACCATTCATTCCAGACCCACCTGTTCCTCTCCACCCAGCAGAGGAGGAACAGCCTACTCAGATTTATCTGTCACATGAATTCTTTGGTTTTACACCTCACCTTGCTCCTGGAAGAGTTTCTGCAGCTTACCTGTGTACTGTAAGAAAATGCGAGCACTAACGAACAAGGCCCCCACACTCAGTGACACAGAGTGTTCACTGCACAAGAGCACCCACAGAGTGGGGAACAGTTCAGCCTCTTACCTGCTCCCCAAGCCATGCAACCCACCACAGGCTACACCTATTCAGAGGAGCCTTTCTCCAGTTGACACACAGTCTTCCGTGCAGCAGTGTGAGAAGTGAAAATAGAATGAAAGACGAGAAAGAAATGAGGCCAAGGACAAAGGGCAACCAGGGCCTCAGGATGGACAAGCTCCCAAGGGCAAATCTGTTCAAATCGTACCCTGAGTGTGCCCACCAGGGAAGAGAGCCCTGAGTGACTTCCAAGACAAGCCACACCACTGGGCTAAAGGAGAGAGACGGGAGCCACTGTTACTCTCTGGGAAATATAAGAGGGATGTTCCAGAAAACTCACCACCCCCCAAGTGAACAAGTCCCTGCTCTGCACGCTGGCTGCCATGGGTCATGTTCCTGGCTGTGGTGCAGCTGGAGTCTCACCAGCTTGTCCAGGTAAAGGCAGCAGCCGCCCTCATTGCCACCAACTGTCTTGAGCACATTGACAATGACGACTGTACCTGGGCGCCGGCGCCAGCCCCACAATACAGCATACCTCTCTCCCTGGTGAGCCTGGACCCAGATATCTCCCCAGACATTTCCTTTGCACAGTGCAGTTTCTGACTCTTACATGAATTCTGTGCGTAGAAAGAATGGGAAATGGATGCTGTGAAGCGACAAACTCAGAGCTGAAAAATAAAGATGAGCGGCTGTCCCTAAACCTCTCCTGCCTGGCCTCTCCTTACTGGTTTCCCTACACTCTGGCAAAACATTGACAAAGAGCTTTTGCTTTAGGCCCTAAGAGTCAATACTGCAACCTGTGTGTCACCTCGGCTCACTGACACTCTATTGACATGCTGATGACTCAGAGCTATTACAGACTTTAACTCGCCTGCGGAGACTAGGAAACCAGTTCAGCCTCTGCTTGCTGGCCCAAGGGGCTCATATTAAGAGTTTATGGATATTTTTTGCTTTGTGTAGCATGTGTAATGCCCAGGAGTAACTATTACAACAAGTTAAATGATAGTTTTACCTGAGGCTTATCTTGTAAGACCCATGGACACAAAATTATATTAACAAATGGAATCAACAGAACCTACCGAATCTAATACTAAGTCAGCAGCTGTTCTGTCTATGGGTGGTCTGTCTGTCCCCTTCCCTGCCATCCACTGAGCAGTGTGTCTGGCTGTGTGCTGAGCAGCCTCCCTCTCACATGGGCCACTTTCCTGGAGCCTGTCCCAGGGCCTCTGTTTCCTAACATCTAGAGGCCACAGGCCACCTGCGTGCTGGCCACTCTCCAAAGCCCAGGGCCACCTCCAGCTTCCCAAGAGCCTTTTAACTTCTTCAGATATTCTTTCAACATCTCTTGAGTGTGCTTATTTATAAAGAGAATAATTTTCTCTACCCTGTAACATTCTTTTGAGGCTGAGATGACATAACATATGTCAAGCACTTTAAGTCACTGGCACAAGAACAGACCTGCAACAAATTATGAGCAGTGTTCATCTCAAGAGAACAAAAGGGTGGAACACAGGGGTTGCTGGGGAGGGCTCCTCTCTGCGATCTCTGCCAAAGCCGGAAGCCAGTCTGGAAAGTGAACCTTTCCTCATTACAGGCCACTCGCTGCACTCTGGTCAGGGCTTGCGTGTGGGACACCTGCAATGAAAACTACTTTGTAGTCACATCACTGTGGGGCCACAGGCCAAACACAGCCTACGAAAAGGTTCCCAGCCCCTGACCTGGATAAGCCAGCGTGCCCTGGAATACGATACCTTCCTTAATAATAAAAGGCATTTCATACAGATCTGGTGTTAGACACAGCCTTTTTTTTTTTTTTTTCAATCTGCTCTCAAGAAAGGACAGGATTCAACCTTCAAAAAGATGATATTTGACAGTAACACAAACAGAAACATTAAGGGAAGGACAACAGTCAGGCTCCTGTCCAAACCCTCACACTGTGCCACACAGCAAGGAGAGAAACCCAAGCTGCCAGGGTTCCATAGCAGAGGAGAAACAATGCCAAGTTCCTCATGCAAAAGGAAACCGAGGATGCTGCAGATCAAATATTCATGGGGAGACTCTCTTATTACCTTTGCAAAGTGAGTTTAAAAGGTTCATTAGGACCTTGCAGTCAGAAGAGGCTCTCATTTTGCAAACTTAAAAGTGTATATAGGGAGGAAAACCATTAGTTTGAGCCCTGGTCCCAACCAAATCCAAATGTAACCTGCAAACTGGCCAGGGACTTCTGCAGACTCCCTCAGGATTAGGGTCATGTAGGCAATAAGACATTAAAGGAAATGGCCTGGCATGTTTTTGAGCCCAGATGACTTGCATGGAAATAGACAGTGACCACAGCATAATTTGAAGATGGAGCTAAGGTACTAGTAACCTGGGTTGAGGAACCCAGATTGACAGTTATGAAGACAAGCCACACTGCCTTGAAGTCAAAATTCTTCCTTCTACCTGTCCCCACAATCCATTTCTATGTTAGTCAGCCTTCTATTACTTCCATTCACTGGGATAATCAGCTTATAAAGAGGAAAGGCTTAGCTGAGCACAATGGCACACACCTATAATCATAGCACTCGGGAGGCTGAGGCAGGAGGATCACCATGAGTTTAAGGCCAGCTTGGGCAACATAGTAAGTTCAAGGCCAGCCCAAACTACATAGTGAGACATTGTCTCAAAAAGAAAAAAAGACAAAAGGCTTATTTTGGCTCACAATTTTGGAGTTTTCCATCCATGATTAGTTAGCCCAGTTGCTTTTAGGGCTGCAGTGCTGTAGCACATCATGGTAAGAGTACCTGGCAGAGTAACGTGCTCATCTCATGGCTGGGAAGGGAAAAAGAGAGGAACTAGAAGAGTCTGGTCCCGCAGAAGCACACCTACAACGACCCGAAGACCTCCTTTAGGGGACAGTCCTTAAAGTTTGCCACTTCCCAATACTGCCAAGCTGGAAAACAAGCCTTTAACACATAGGCCTTTGGACGACACTTACAAACTAAACCATAGATCTTCATGAGTGCAGTGCAGTGTGCAAACTCCGCAGCCCAAAGACATTGTCATAGGCATTCATATAATTCATGAAAAAACCTTTGGGGCAAAATTGGCTTCCTGGGATACTCTTGAGACTCCAAGAGATGATTTGAAAATACATACTCAAAATAAGGAACAGAAACCAGAGTTTAAAGGCCAAAAATAGAAATGTTCAAGAGCTAAAATACTCTTGCCTATAGCTTGCTTCCCAGGGAAGTGGTCTGAGAAGTAATTTCTGCGTAAAGGTGCAAAACCTTGTGCCCTGATCACCAAAGGAATTTATTCCTCATACTCTGCTCATAATTAGTTTTACAAGAACCAGGATAAGGCAAGGGTGAAAACAATGGGCTGAGTACGAGAAAGACTGACTATCTCAGAGAGCCTGCTGCAATCTATCACCAGAAGGCTTCCAGTCAAGGTGACAGAAACCCACCTAAGGAGCACACATGAGACAGAAAATTTATTAGCTCCCAAGAAGAGATGGTGCCCGAGCCTCCAGCATGGTCTTTAAAGTTGCCTTTAGCTTTCCGTCTCTCAGTTGTTTCTCTTTGCACACTGGCATAGTTTTCTCCAGATGATGATTGCTTCCTCTGTGCCTCTAGACCACTGGAGAAGATAGATAGCTGGAAACAGCCCCACAAGCACCCACAGGTCTCATTATCCAAGAGAAAAGCAGAGGGGTCTTCTAGCTCCCCTGTCGTGCCTTAAGTGGACTCTGGTTGATAGCGCTTGAGTCATGTGCCCAGCTCTACCAGTCACTGTGATAAAGGCTAGTAGGGCCACTATGATTGGCCAAACTGAGGGCAGGCACCTTCCCTATGCTGGCGAATGTCAGCCCCACCTGAGTCTCATGGAATGTGTTCTCAGGGCAAAGTCGGGCTTTATTTCCAGAAGTGAGAGTTAAGCTGGGTAAGCAAACGCAACAAATGCCTGCTGGCGGGGTGGGGTCGGGGGGACTGATGCAGCTAGAACCTGTCTGCTAGGGTAAAGTCTAGATATTCAGAAAAAGAGTAAGTCTATTGGCCTTAAACTGGAATCCAGGTTTCCATGAAGACCACTGAGCCCTCTCTCTGCCATCTTGAAAGTCCTGGGACCCAGAGTGACTGTGCTGCCTAGAAGAAGGGCCTCTGAGCCTCTTAGGGACCGCTTGCAGGTTACCTGGGTGTATTTCCTGCTCACTCCATACGGAGCCAAAATGCCACAGCAGGCCAAGCCACCCGGTGTCCAGAGGCTGAGGTCTCCTCTGCGCTGCACCCAAGCACTGGGACTACTCTCCAGCCTCTGCCCCTCCAGCTCCCCCCTCTTGTGCGTCCACTGCCTGTGTTCACTCCACAGACCCAGCAAAGCAGGACATTCCTTCCTGTGCCTGGAGCAGCCTGAGGCACCAAGGAGGCCCCCGAGTGTCACTGTTGAGTATTTGACCACTTCTTTCCTACAATAAAGCATTCCAAGCCTAAAGGAAGACTGCTCATTTATTTACTAAAGGAGACCAGCAGCAGCATGGCCTTGGAAGATCCCAGCCCTGAGCCAGCAGGGAAAAGCGCAGAGTTTTGGCAGGTGTCTCCTCCTGCCTCTCCCAGTCAGCTGTCTCCTGCTGGGTTCTAAACGCCCATCACAGGCAGTCCTGGGTAAATCCAGAAAAACATTTATATTGCTCTGTTACCAGCTGAATTGTGTCCCCCAGAATTTCTACATTGAAGCCATAAATCCTAGGGCCTCAGAATGTGAGTGTATTTGGAGACAGGGTCTTTAAGGGGGTAATTAAGTTAAAATGAGGCCATTAGGGTGGCCCTAATCCAACATGGCTTGTGTCTTCACAGAAGATTAGGAAACAGATGCTCACAGAGGGAAGGTGGCCATCTACAAGCCAAGAAGAGAGGCTTCTGGAGAAAACAACCCTGCTGACACCTTAATCTCAGACTTCTGGCCTCCAAAATTGTGAGAAAATAAATGTCAGTTGTTTAAGCCACTCAAATATGGAATTTTGTTACAGCAGCCCTAGAAAACTATTACATGTGTTTTATAGTTTACAAAGCTTTTTCTCATAAACTCAATTTTCACAACAATCTAGTGGAGTCCAGTATTATCCTCAATTTATTGACAAGGAAACTGAGACTAAGAAGCTTATAGCAAAAAAGTCACACTGTTCATAAGTGGTAGAGCCTAGGCTTGAATCCAGGCTTTCTGACTCCAGAGCCCATGTTCTCTAAATGGACTCTGCTTCCCATTTGCAAAGTGCTCAGCACTATTGTTGCCATGTGTTTCTGCCCATTGGCCATTTAGAGGCAGGTAAAAGTTGAGTCCCTTTGAGACAGATGGGAGCCACCTGACTCCCATTTTTTCCTGTGCCAGATGGAGGGGGTTGTGGCTTAGCCAGCAGCTGTCTGCCCCTCACCTTGCTTCCCTTTGCTCTCCCTGGTACCCCAATATATTGGGACAGTTTGCTTCAGTGTTCTCCCAGGCTACCAAACTGCCATTCTCCACTCCAACACGAGTGCAGCCAGACAGGCAGCGTGGTGCCCCTCCCCACTCCAACCACTTCAGATGATATTGTTGCCCTTTTGAAGAAGGGAGAGGGCACCCTGGGGTGGCTAAGATCAGGAAGGGAGGGATCCGGGCCCTCTATCTGCATACCCAACATTCATAGCACTGTTTTAGCCCTGACCCTTGCTGAAACAGGCCGCAAGCTGCTACATAAGCAGCACTCACCAGCTACTTCTTAGGTTTTAGTCTAAGTGGGCTCCCTCCTGTGTACTGATCCCCCTGTCCTGCAGCACAGGCCCTATTAAAATAAAGACTCGCTTAAAATAAAGACTCGCTTTGGTGTTTCTGTGAACCTGCTCATGATTTATTTCTCAGGTAGCGTGGGCTCTAAAAGTCCTGTAAATCTACCTAGGATTTTTATGCTGAGTAGTGTAGACAGAGTAGTCATTTCCAAAGGAAGACAAAAAAACACTCAGAGATGTTAACGTCAGAGAGCTCCAGAGACCAGCAACTAACAAAGACCAGCAGCAGAGGCCAGCATGCAGTAGAGTTGCCCTACAGTGTCCAACATCAGATGGTGACAGCCAGCAGTGACAGTGACCAGCAGCTGGCTGTGTCAACTATTGGCATCCAGCATCGCCTGGTGTCACCCAGTGACATCAGGACTACTAGCAGAGCTGCACTTTGCCTACTCATGATTTCCACCTGAATCAAGCCAAAACAAAAAAACAAAAAACAAAAAAAAAAATACCCTAGGCTGATTGGCAACACCTTAATCTGGAGAGAGGCCGAGTGATGTGCCCTGGCCTACACAGTGGATTGGTGGCAGGAATGGTATTTGTTAATCAGCATTCCATTAGCATGATAAAATACCTGAGCAGATGTAAGAGGAGGAAAGGTTTGGCTCATAGTTTCAGTCTGTGGTTGGTTGACTCCTTTGTTTTGGGGCTGTGGCAAAGCAGTATGTCCCAGCCAGACCACATGGCGGAGAACGCCGCTTACTTCACCGGAGCATCCAGCAAGCCCAAGAGAGCAAGAGGCCGGGTCCAACATCCCCCCAGTGACCTAACTTCCCCCTAAAGATTCCACTATGCCCCAATAGCACCAGAGACTGGCAAACAAGCCTTCAGTTTAGAGCCTTTGGGGGACATTTAAGATTGAAACCATAACAGTATTCAACTGGCTCTTGAAACTCTGGTTCATTATGAAGTGATGATTTCTTATTTATTCTGTTCACTCTCTTAAATTCAAAGAATCAAGAACTTTTGGGCAGCTTTTCTCCTGGTGCAGAGCAGTAACTGGCCCCACCTCCAAGGCCTACTTGAGGTGAGCCTGCTATAGAGACCCAACTGCCAGGCACCTGAAGAATTCTGGTTGCTTACCAGCCTCCCTGAAGGGCACAGAGGACTGGCTGGGCCCTTAAGGAGCTGTTTTCGTCTGTCACCACCTACTGAGGGGACTGGCCAGGGAACCAAGTTCAGGGGTTTGCTTTCCACTTAAAATAGTCACATCTTTTCATGAGAATATTGTTTGAAATATTGATATCAAAATAAGCACAGGAGCCAGACTTGTAAATTCCAGTGATTTGGGCTCATTTTCCCTTTTTTTGGATTGGGGGGTAGAAGTACATGATAGGGGAGTGAGCAAGATCTTTAAATGATTTTTTATTTAGTGCCCAAGGAGCAGGAATAGATATCAGAATACATAAAGAAAGGAGAAATTGTACCCACAATCTTACCATTTTTTCTCTTTTTGGGTGTTCTTTTCGGTCCTTGTCCAGATGTACACATAATTTTTATAGTTACGTTCATGGCAAAGATGAAATTTTATATTTTCAATTAACACCATGATATAAGCATTTTTCCAAGTCACTACATAATCTTCATGATTATATTTTTTAATGGCTGCATAATATCCTTCCAAGTGATGGAACTATCATTTGCACAACTGTTCTCCTTTCCTTAATCATTTAGGTTGTTTCTAATTTTTCACTTCAAGTGATACATCCTCTTGCAGACTGCAGAGAAGCAGCAGATCCTCATTTTAGCTGGAGTTTTCTGGTATCAACGGTGGGCTGTTCGCGGGTGGGCTGCCCCACAATTGCTCGCAGCCGCGCAGACTGATGGAACAGCCCTCTGGTGGAAAGGCCACATGGGAAAGGCACTTGGGGGCCAGAGAGCCAGGGCTAACACCTTCATCCTTGTTGGCCCGGCCTTCCCTGTCTCTCAGGGAGTAGCTGTTGACGCACAGGGTAAATGGCAGAGGGCCCCAGTTTGGCTCCGGCAAGAAGCAAACCAACAACAAGCTACCTAAGGATGTTCTGTGCCCTCGAGTCTTGTCACTCCTCTGAGCCTTGGGCCTCCTGAGAATGAATATCCATGGCTAATCCCAGGAGCCCAAGCGGAAGGGAAATGGAGTGTTTTGCTGGTTATTTCAAGCTGCAGTCTGGCCGACCCAGTGCTGCCACTTCCCGCTCCCCTGCAACTTCTGCCTTAGGGGACAGGCAGTCCCAGCCCTGGGGCAGCTCAGCTCCACCCTCCCCCCACCCTGCCTGTGCCAATTGGGACTCCTGGCCCTGGAGCTTCTTGCCTGGCTCCCTCGGGAAAAGCACCCTGAAGATGAGAATTGCTGACAGCTTTGGGAAATGAAAACAAGCAGCAAGGCAGAGGATGTTCCCATTGCTTTTAAGGTCAGCTCTATTTGGAGAGAATTCAAAATGCAAGCAAATTAATGCAGTCACTGTAAGCCAAGTTCATTTCTTGCCTCCTGGTTACTGCGTCAGTCCCGCCCCTTAGAATGATTTGAATTTATTTGAATTTTGGAGTCTGGTGGGGACACAGAATCCCATGAAAACCTCCAATATCTTCTCCTTGGTTGATCTCAAGGTCACTCAGGGCTTGTCCTCGGTAGTAATAACAGAAGCAACCAGCACTTACAGCATATTTATTGCTTAGTACTAGCTAAACAGTACCTGTGATTTACACAGTATCTTAAATAATCCTCACAACAACCCTATAAAAAAAGGATTATTATTATTATTATTATTAGGTGAGAAAACTAAGACACAGAGAGATCAAATAACTAACCCCAAGTCACAGGGCTGGTAAGGGTACTACCAGCTATGACTCAGATTCTGGCAGGCTGACTTGGGAGCACAACCTCCTGGCAAAGGACAACTCTTCCTGCTGGCCTTGCCACAAAGAAAGCAAAAGGATCATAGCTGAACCCTTAGCAAATGCCAAGCATTTTAGTAAGGGGTTTGCTTGCATTCCTCTGGCTCTTGAATGAAGAAACTGAGAATTAGAAAGCCTACTTCTTATCCCCAAAGTCACATAGCTAGTGAATATGGCAGAAACTATTTTCCTCTCAAGTCCAACTTTTCCTTCTTAGAGTATAATAGGCCCCATTTTTAGCTGAGCATGTGGCCTTCTAGAGTTTGGGCTGCATTCCTGAGGCTCTGTTGAAGCAAGGTGTGTGCTCATGTGACTGATCTCTGGGTGATACACATAAGCAAAAATGGCACGCGCAGCTTCCAGTAATCGTCCGTCTTCTCTCCTTTGCTCCTTCCTGCTGGTGGAATGCGCACCTGACAGCCGAGCTGGAGGGGAGACAGCCAGAACCAGGACGGAACCAGGGCCATGAGCAGCAGGGCTACAGGGTGGCAGGGGCCTAGGTCTCCCAGGACTCCACAGAGCCCAGTCCACTCTAGCTCAGTAATAGCAGATTTCTCATAGGTTAGTGAAGTGTGAGCGCTAGGCCTACCTCTGGGCCCAGCCATGTGTTCGTGGGGTTTTGTTAATTTGCAAAGCTCAGCTATTTTGACCATTCAGATTCCTGAGGTGACCATGTCTAGACTTTTACATGGAAGAGAAATAAACATCTATCTCATTGAAGTCATTATTGTTTGGGGGTTTCTGTCATTTCCAGCCCAAACTAGTCCTCACTGACATAGTGGTGGAACTGGAATTTGAACTCTGACTCCAAGGCCAAACTTCACCACTTTAACACGCTACTGCTACCGTAAAACTGTACTGCATTGATTCATCTTATTACCAAAGTCTCCCACTCCCTTCCTTTGGTCAGTCAGTTAATCCTGATCAGCATTAAGCTATGTGCCAGGGAATAAACCCAGAAGAGACATAGGAATAAGACTCGGTCTGTGCATTGGAGGAGTGGGCGGTCCATCTTGGAAGACAGATGGCTAAGTAAATAAATAAGGACAGTGCACTGAGTCCTGTAGTAGAGCCATGAGCCCGGTGCTGTGGGCCAGAGGAGGAGACAGCCTCACTGCCTGCAGGTCAGGGTACTGGCACAGAGGGTGCAGCGGCGGGGCTGGACGTGCCACATGGCGGTGAGGAAGTGTGGAGTGCATGGTTCTTGTCCACCAGGGCATGAGGCCGTCGCCCTCTGGAGCCTCCCTCTCATCTAGAAACACAGCACCCCTTTACCCCAGCATTTTAGAGTCTAATCATCATGCCTGGAGACGCTGTAGACACTCCTTGAGATTCTAAACCTTTTTTGCTTACTGGACCCAAGGCTGTGAAGAAAAATGTGTGTGGGATCCCGAAGGCCTATCCCTCACAACAAGAAAGAAAATGGAAGTGGAAAACCGGAATGTCCCCCACAGTGGGCCTGGATAAATAAAGACTCCTCAGCATAGCTGTGGAAGCCAGATGTATTCTGTCTGTAATTACTCCGCACTTGGAAACAGTGTTTCCAACGTGACCTTTCTACCTGTTCTTCTATCAGTAGAGCTGCTGTCACTGTTAATAAAGCCCAGACCTGGCTCTCCCTGATTGGAGCCAATTAGAATTACCTCGAGAGGGCAGCCAGGGCAACTTTGCTGCTAATGAGGGCAGCCAGTGTGTCAGTGTCGGCTTATTGGCCCAGCCGTGAGGGGATGGGAAAGTTTAGCCCACTAAGCGGGCTCCTCCTCCCTTCTCATAGCCTCCAGTAAGTGCACTTTCATTTCCATGAGTGCCAGCTTTGACACAGGCAATGTGAGCCACTAGAGGAAGAGATACCTCTGGTGATGAGGCCTAGCAGCCTTTACTCTGCATGCATTTATTAAGCAGCTACTATGTGGCAGACGTGGTAAGACATCAGCAGGGGCGGATTTCTCATGAGGTTAGTGAAGGGTGAGCGCTAGGGCCTACCTCTAGGCCCAGCAGTGTGTTCATGGGTTCACAGGTTTTTGTAAATTTGCAAAGGTCGGCTATTTTGACCACATTCGATCAAAACTGCCATCTCTCTCCATCACACTTCCCCTCTGCCACACTGTCCCTCACGCTGGCTGGTGCTGAAGTGGTCTTGGGGCTTTTGGGTCCTGGCTTGAGGGAAACTGAGCTGAGGACACAATTGGCTCTGAGGTCTCCTGGATGTATTTAGGGGAGCTGCAGTCACTTCTGTACGCCTGCAGCTTGCTGGCCCTCTTGGTGCAGAAATGGCTTCTAGGAATACTACTGTCTATGGCGCAGGGCCAAAGATCACTTGGGGCTCGAGCGTATCCTGTGGAATCCCACACTGAAGTTCGTGGGTAGTGGAGGAGAAATTAGGTCTAAATCATACAAAGTTAAAGGCCAGCCTGTGGGAAGCTCTTCCACTCATCGGATGAGTAAAATTGCAACTGCAGGCTTCTGTTCTCACTGATATACCTTGTCGTCTATACTGGAATGTATCGAGGACACAGTGATGGGCTATGTGGTTTTTCTTTTTCTTTTTTTTCTTGATGTACTGGGGTTTGAATACAGGGCCTTCACACTGAGCTACATCTCCAGCCATTTTTATATTTTTATTTTGAGATGGAGTCTCACTAAGATCCCCAGGCAGAACTCAAACTTTTGCTCCTCCTGTCTCAGCCTCCCAGAGTGCTGGGATTATAGGCACGCACCACCACGCCCAGCTGGTCTTTCTTTTTTCATAGGAATAATGCCAAATAGGATTTCTCAGATTCATGTGTTTGTGTGGGGCTTCACCTGTAGCAGTCCCTTGAATAGCAAAGTATGTCTGGCTCTGAAGTCACATGTTTTATGCATTCCAGCCATCAATAATAAATACAATTTTTATTATGTTGGAGGAAAGGTCTAATTATCTTTCTCTATATAGAATATATTACAAAATCATTTCATATGAGGAGGTGATGAAAGTGTAGTTAGCCAA
Organism: Erethizon dorsatum; assembly: GCA_028451465.1. Classification (NCBI taxonomy): domain Eukaryota; kingdom Metazoa; phylum Chordata; class Mammalia; order Rodentia; family Erethizontidae; genus Erethizon; species Erethizon dorsatum. The sequence continues at coordinate 82,519,555 of CM051829.1, forward strand.
ACAACATAAAGGGAGGAAATAATATAGCAGTGTGCCAGGAAATTAACAAAAAATTGTATTATTTTTCTTGTGTGTGATATTTGTGGTAATTTCCACACTAACTAAAGGCTTACTTTCACACCTAATTTTGTGTTTTGTGTTTTTCTAAAAGAGAGCCCTCCAAGTTATCCCACAAAACTTGGAGTAACCCATGGAGCAGAGAGTCCTTATCCCTGTCACACTCTCCTGCAGAATCTGTCACCTCCCTCCCCTCCCATGTATGTGACCAGTGCCCAACACATGCCAGGCTTTGCCCTCAGAAAGTATAATGGTGCTAAAACAGACCTGGTCCCTTTCCACAAGGAGAGGGGGAGACAGGCATCGATAACCCAAGTCACACAAGATTCTAGGAGAGAGAAGGGGCAGCTGCCTCTATGAAACAGGATTTCCACAGAGACTCGAGGAATAAGGAAAGGCCAGCCAGGTAACAGTGGAGGGAAGAACATGCCGAACAGAAAGAATAGCACAAGCAATGGCCCTGAGCTGGATAGGGCTTGGTACAGGTACTAGGTAAATATCCACTGAATTAATGAAAAAATAAATACTATAATCTGGACAGGGGCAGGGTGCTATGGGAGAATGTAGGAGAGGCACTGGACTAAGGCAACTAGCATCAGAGGAATGAGGAATAAGAGTTAGTCAGGTTAGAATGGATTTCCTGACTCTGGGGGGAAGAAATAACATCTGCAAAGGCCCCGGGGGTAAGAGAGACAGACAGAGACAGAGGCAGAGAGAGAGACAGAGAGTAGTTCTATGTGGTCGGACCCATAGTGGGCTGGATTTGGGGAGAAGGTCTGTTGAGGAGACACTGAGAATGGAAAGGATGGTGAACTGGGATGGAACTGGCAGGAAATGATTCTGGAGACCTTGAAAGCACTCGTACGCCATGGTGAACTTCTGGATGCTCCTGTAAGGTTGTTTTAGGGAAGGAAATGATGCGCTAGCATGAGTTCACTGGATGAGCACACAAGGTTGGGAGCCCAGTCAGGGAGTGTCGGGGAAATACATGTGAGAGGGTTGTGGCCTGAGTCATGGACAGGTGCAGAGAGAGCACTGTGTACCTGGTGCAGTCGGGTAGGCAAGACAATAGAAACAGCGCGGCCAGGCCGCGCTGGAGCACAATGCCTCTCCCTTCCTTTCATGGCCATGCTCACGAAAGATTTGTTGGTTTACAATGAAGTGTTTCTTTCCAGTGACAGGATTGTTTATGTCCTCGGCTTCTGGTCACCCTGTGCTGCACGTCTTCCGTCCACCCTCCCCTCAGACCCCCATCCTGTGGCTTCTCGAGCAGTAGGGACTCCGCAGAAGACTGGAGGGCGGGGAGAGGGGTCACAGCACTTAGCCCCCACTGCTTCCCCATAAGGGCACCCCAGGCCGGCCATGTGCTTAGGTGCTCTCATTATAAGCTTCTCAGCTCTACCCCCTCTCCCTCACTCTTCTCCTTCCTGGTTTCAATATCCATTTCCTTCTCCCCTTCACTTAGAGCCTGAGGTGGCTACAGCTCCCCTGGCCAGCTACAGAATCATCGCCCAACACCCCTTCTGACTCCCCCATACCTCACCCACACCTTTGTAAGTTCACCCTCCTTGATTTATTCTAATGAGAGCGACGTGGGACTCTGTTGGGACCCTGCCTGGGTCCCACATACCTGCTTCTGACACCAGGCTGGGCTGTTCATGAAATAACTTGTCCTTTATTTAAATCAGGCCACGCCCCACAGGCCCACAGCCCATCAGGCAAAAAACATCCCCACAGCCAAGGGCTCCCTGCACCTCCTCCCTCTGGTCTGACCCCTAGACTTGACTTTGGCTCAGATTATCAGGCTCTGACCCTGGGGATACCCCTACCAGGTTCAGCCTCTGGGGCCAGGACTGAGCATGTAAGGGCAGGGATGGAGCAGGGGGTCATGGGTAGCTACAAGGTTCCTTTCCTCCAGCCCTGGTGACACCTGGAGAGTCCATCATCAGGTGATCCATAACCAAGATCCCCACCTTCTCCAGAGGGCTTGTTAACCTGCCACGTTGGTGTTCTCAGACTTACCATTCTGGAGTCGTACTGCCGACCTGCCATCATCAGTGTGTCCCTCTGGGCGTAGATATGAGTGGTCCATGTGGTATTTTTGGCTTTCCCCTTTCCCATCCCAGGATGTAAATACCCCCAGGGCAAGGACTTGCTCACTACTGTACCCCAGTGCCCGAAAGGCAGTAGTTACTGGGTGTTTGTTGGCCAACAGACCAGTAAGTGGCTTCCCATTGTCTGTCTCCAGTTTTTCCTCCTCTCCAGAGTGGCTAACACTCTACCAACCAGACTTCTGATTCTAACCATGCCCCTTCTGGTCCTGCCCCTCTACAAGGAGCCCTCTCCACAATGAGCCCATTTTCTGGGGCTCCCCAGGACCCCTCCGTGAGGGGTGTTTTAGGGACATTCCCATGGTCCCATAAGTGTCCTTGCTAGCCCTCAGCATTAGAAGGTTACAGGACTAACTTCACATGAAATTCAAAATAAATTTTTATGTTTTGATGTAAGATTAAACCTGAAGGGGCCAATGATATAGCTCAGCGGCATAAGTGCCTGCCTGGCAAGCACGAGGTCCTGAATTAGACTCCCGGTACCCGCATATTAAAAAAAAAAAAAAAAAAAAAGAGTAAACCTGAATTTATGCTAAAAAATTTAAAAGCAACTTTCTAGATTTTATGCCTACAAAATTGTGAAAATGCTTATCATGGCTGAACTTGCCCTTCTATACCTCAGTTTGGTTGCCCTGGTTGCAAGTATTTGGTTTTGTCCACTGGACACCGGTTACTTCTCTATGAGGATAATCCCATGCACAATGTGTGGATTTTGCTAGTTTTTTTTACAAGCCAAGGTACAGGTCTTGGGGGCATGGAGATGTCCCATGTCCCACCGGTCTTGCCTCTTTTTCTTTATTATTATCTTTACTAGTATATGTTTGCATACATGAGAATTACATTCATCTTGGGGAACTGGTACATATACATATCACATCTTCATCATTTTTACTTCCCCTTCTCCTCCACCCTCCTGTGACTCTTTTTAAATCTAGGTGCGGCTGGCAGGACATGGGACTAACCCTCACTGCAGGACATTTACCATTTCTGAGGTCCAGGCACTAGGTGTTAGTAGCAGCTCCCAGGGGACAATAAACAAAAAGGAGAGCCGCCAAAATCCCCCCGGGGAGCAATTCTCCCTCAGGATAAGAAGCAACATGATCTGGGAGGCTCAGGCAGAAAGATCAAAAGTTCAAGCCCAGCCTGGGCAACTTAGTGACTTATGCCATGATTCAAAATAAAAAAAGGCTTGGGTTGCATCCCCAGTATCACCAGGAAAAAAAGAAAAAAGGGAAGGAGCATCGTGACCTGCATTGTGGTGTTGAGTGTAGGTTGAAAGAAAGTGGTCTGAAAGGTCCTGCCTTGCCCTGCAGCACTGGGATAAACATTCATCCCTCTGCACTGGACTTGCTGACTAGCCTGTAAAAACTCTTCCCTGAGCAATGATCCCATGGCTTCTCCACTCTGAGCGTGGAGTGGTGTTATTAGTAGCACTCATGGAACGCTCTGTCACAAAGTGTGACTCTTGCTGTATCATCACCTTTAATATCAATTAACTCTCAGGCTTTGCCACAGAACATTTCAAAATGTATGTGTCTCTCTCCCTGACTGCATTACAAGCTCTCAGAGGACAGAAACCATGTTTCATGCACCTCTTTGCTTGGGGGAGAAGGTTGGCTTCAGGTGTGACTCAGGAAGAGGCATCCAGAGAGCAACTGCAATGAGCATCTGAGCATCAGGGGTGGAGCTGCAGCTGCTCTCGGGAGGGCACAGCTGAGGCGGAAAGGTGTGCCACGCCTGGCGCCTGGTTTTGAGGAATGAACCCCTTTAGGATGTGGGAGGAAAAATAAAGCCCGGTAAAGGAAAAGACAAAATGAGAAGGTATGGAAAGTGATGGGAAAGACGTGGAGTCACTGAGGTTGACCAGGAGAGGACTGGTCCTGAGGACAGAAGGGCCTGACTATGGACAGCTCGTCCCCCTGCCAGCTGAGATGTTCGTGATGGTCGGTGGCCTTCAGGACCTTCCCAGCACAGCGGTGAGGAGGAGCAAGGCTGCGCTGCACGGGGATGAATGAGGAGAGGAAGGCAGAGATACTGGTTTTCAAGGATTCTAGGAGAGAAGAGGACGAGGGCAGTTACAGGAAAGGACAGCTTGGCTTCCGAAGGTGTTCCTGAGGGTAGCTGCTTGGAGAATGTGTAGTCAATGCGCATTTATGTTACATATCTCAGTATCGTAGGGGAGATAGAACCAGTGCTGCAGGCCAGGGCGGAAGAAGCTCACTTGCTCGCTTGCTCTCTTCCTTTCTTCCTTCCTTCCTTTCTTTCCTGTTTTCTTTCTTCCTTCCTTCCTTCCTTCCTTCTTTCCTTTTTCTTTCCTTCTCTTTCTCTCTTTCTGTGATACCAGGGCATGTGCAAGCTAGGCAAGTGCTCTACTGCCGAGCCACACCCAGCCCTGAAGAAGCCTTTGCAAGGGAGGATTTGAAGATGGAGTGAGCTGGGCCTGGGCAGAAGAGGATGGGATCCCAAGTCCAGGTGGAGGCTGAGGCTCAGAAAGGAGAAGGGAGATTCCTGGAGATGGGAGTGACAGCAGGTACGGACGGTAGAGGGAAAACGGATGTTTTAGATGATGGCATCCTCGGCAATTTTTCCGAAAACAAAATCACTGTGGCCCTTCCTTTTTTATGCAGAAGCATTTGGGTGGCTTCCAGAAGCTCTTGAGCCTCCTACAGAATGCAGATTTCTGTCACTGGGTTATAAATGTCTTCCTCTAGTATGTTATAGCTCTAGCCTGGACAGGGCAGTTGAGGGCAGATTTAAAAAAAGGAGGCGACAATACCAAAGTGTCCAGAAAAGCAAGATGCCACCTTCATTCCAAGCTGGAGGTCAGTAATAAAAAAGAGTTTATTACCGATTAATCCACAGCCTGAATGCAAAGGTTAGCTAAAAAGAAAAGAAAAAAAAGCAACCCTAAACTATATGATCTGCATTCTTCCTTTTTACAACCCTGGCAAAAACAAGGAGACAAATCCCATTTACAAGGACAGCAAAAGCTCAGTCTCCTCCCTGACCCAAGGCCTCTCCATGCATCATAAATATTTCCATAGTCATAAATATCACTGATGAGGAAGCAGAAGGCTCTTAATTGGCTTCAAGTCATTTCATGGTGGAGGAAGCTGGGGGAAGTGCAATGAATAAGAATAAGACAAGGTGAGGGATCTCCCAGGAGGAAATTAAAGTCTAATCTTCTACCTATGATGATGCTGTGTTGAGGCACTGATTTAAACCAGGAAATAAGTGGCTTATGATCCACTGAGAGGAGCATCTTCTCCCTCTGTCTCAGGGATCTTGGGCTTTTTCTATCTCAGCAAAGCCAATTCTCTTCTGGTTGAGTTTTGTGGCAGTGCATGTAGTTTCTGATTATCTACCATCAGGAAAAAAAGATGGAACCAGGTTTTATTAAAAACTAATTGCAGGGTAATGGATAAACTAGTGGCGATATATTCATGCAGTGGAATACTATTCAGCAATAAAAAAGATGGACCACTGATCACACAACAACTTGGGTGAGTTTCAAAACATCACACAGAGTAAAAGGAGCATTACAGAAAAGAATTCATGCCCCAAGTGCTGACTGCCAACTTATCTGAGTCCAGTGAGACAGAATGTCCACTCACATATAAAGCGGCCTTATTACTCACAGATAAGCAGCAAAGGATAACTGAGGCCCAGGATAAACTGCAAATCTGTGCCCCAAGGTTCAAGAATGGATGGAGTCTCACTGTGCATGGCACACTGCCACCGGGACCCTGGAAAGCAATCCACCCTGGGATTTAGGCCCCAGGGAATGTGACTTCGAACTAAGTGTTGAAGGACATCCTATGGGGAGGGGGAAGCTTGAGCTTCCAGACAGTTCCTTCCTAAGTCGAGGTTGTGTTCTCAGTGCATTCTACAGTTATTTTTGTGAACTACAAGTGAGAAAGGGGGAGAACTGGGTGGATCCATAGATGCTCAGGAACTTTCTTGCATATGATTCCATTTATAGGATGTTCTATAATAGGCAATCTATAGAGAAAAAAATCTGACAATGCTTTGGGAGCAGCCCTGGGGTGGAGGGCGGGAGGGATTGGGCAGGGGCAGGAACAAACTCTGGTGATAGAAATGTTCTATATATTTGATGGTGGTTTGGATTATACAGGTGTTTGCATTTGTCAAAACTCAGCAAATATATACTGTACTTAACATTCATGCATTTCATTGTATCTAAATTTTATATCCAATAAAATCCAAACAAATATTGAACTCTAGTTAATGATATACATGCTAAAGTATTTATGGGAAAGTGTGTTGACATTTGCAATTTACTTTGACATGTGTCACTAAAATAAGATACTTTTTTTTTTTTTGTGGGTACCGGGGGTCGACCTCAGGACCTCGCACACCAGCAGGTGCTCGTGCCGCCGAGCGATATCACCGGCCCTTTTTCCGTATGTGGGTTCCGGGAGTCGAACTCAGGCCCTTGCGCTTGCCAGGCAGGCGCTTATGCCGCTGAGCTCTCACCGGCCCTAAAATAAAATACTTTCATGGGTAGATGGATGGAAAGAGATATAAGAGTGGAAAGTAATTTTAGTAAAATGTTAATGGTAGACTCTAGGTAGTGAGTATACAGCTATTTGTTGTAAAAAGTGCTGTTTTACTGTTTGAAATTTTTCACAATAAAATGGAAAAAATAAAAGTGATGTGATTTTTTAAAAATAGCAGCAATTTATTGGGTTCCTGGGTATACCAAGTGCTTTATAAAAAATTTCTCGACCCTCTCAACCCTCCTATTTTCTAAATCAGAAGGTTAACTTCAGAGAGACGAAGTGACTTGCCCAGAAGCACACAGCTGTAAATACAAAGGCAGACTTGCCTGGTTAACTACGTGCCGATACTCCAAAGACAACTTCTGGGTAGAGGTTAGGTAGAATAGAAAAAGTAGGTAGAAAGGAGACGAGGAAAATTATAACTAAAGCTTATGCTCAAAAAGACTGCAACATCCAGGACCCAGTAGAAGTTACCCAAGTGATCTAGATCAGCATTCCCTTGGTTCATTTAGGCTCCTTTCCTTCCAGAACCGTCACACCCAAAATTCTTCAAAAATACTGTAAGTCCATAAATTGGCTTAAGAAAGTAAAGATCCTAATATAAAGGAACAGGTCGAGAAAATTCAAAGAATGCTTAAATTATGCTTCTAAAAACATAGGCTCATACCTGTAAAATGGTCCAGTACCCTACTGAGGGGTGGGCCACCTTCTGGAGTTTCTGCCTCTTCAAGAGAAGCTTAAATGTTCCCAGCTCCAGGAAATAATGCACCTGTCTTGTGAGGGCCTGTACTCTATTTCTCTGAGTGTATATTTTTAAGTTTCTGCCTAATAATCCCTTTATCCCTTCTACTGATGCATCCTGAAAATTATTTTTTCAGGTTTTTCAACGGGAGTCATAAAACCTGCAAATTTATTCTACGGGTAGGGTGGGTTAAGTTCCTTATCTCAACTTTGGTCTCATCATGTCTGCCCAGTGACAGAGAGACACTTCTTTGCCCTACTTTCACATGTGCCCTCCAGAGGCCAGATCTGGCAGTTGCAGTTTGAGTAACAATCACATTTCTCAGTTGCCACCTCTCAGCCTCATTTTCATGCTGGATTTGATTGGCCTGAAAGTGAAGGGGATGTTTTGCTGGTCCTCAACCACTAATCCAGCAGCAACTCCACAAATATGAACTGAACACCTACTAGGTATAGGGAATTGAAATAAATTTAAAACACAGTCTCTGCCCTCAAGAAGCTCCCAGAGAGGTTAACCTGGCTTGGATTCTTGTCAGGATTAATTATGACCTTGCTCAAGTCACTTCAGCTCCCCTCACCCATGCAGTAAGAGCTTCAACCTGATCAACCCTCAGCTCCCTGCTCTCCAAGCCTCCCGTTTCTGGGACTTTTGACTCACAGGTAATTTTAATGGACAAAGGACTGGCGCAGATAGCATATGCTAACAGAAGCCAGCGAGGGATGGTCCCTTGGGCTGGGGGAGGCGTTGTCTCAGAAGTGGAGCACAGGCAGGGCCTGGAAGGGGTGCTGGTATTCCAGGTGGGGAAGTAGAAATGAAGGTCCTAGGGGGCGGTGGTACTACAAGAAGAGAGTGTGACTGGAAAGGGCCCACAGTCTGCGGAGCAGGGACAAGGCTGAGAAGGAAGTTTTGGCTTTAACTTCTGGGGACGATCCCCCAGAGACCTTATGTGTCGACGTGTGTGATGAGGCGGGACCTGAGGAAGGTGTATCTGTTTATCCACAGTAGTGGGGAGAAAAAGCCGGTGGCATGAACGATCATGAACGGCACATCATGACAAAACTATGTGGTAGTCTCCATAATACCCTCTATCTGTGCTTGGCGAGCTCTGATCTTCTGCATTCTAGAGTTCCTGGGAAGGGCCTTGGGGATATTAAGGATGCAGGGCTCAGGACCCGCTGCCCTGGCCACCCTAACTGGAACGGCATGGCTGTCATTGGTACATGGGCATTCCAGGTAAAATTTATTTTGAAATAAGACTTAACAGTCCTTAATTGAAGAGCATCAATTAATTACAGAAATAAGTAGCCAGACAAATGTGTCAGGAGGGGGTTGAGGATGAATAACTTGCCGGGCACACATCTCGCACAGCTAATTGAGATGACTTGAGGTTTCACCTGTGAGGGAAGGGCCCAGTGCTCAGGTGAAGGTAGGGACTCAGGGGAATGCGGCAGGTTGGAGAGCAGCTGTGCCTCTGCCCCAGGAAATCCCTGAACCAGTGTCCCCTTCATCCAACACCCTCCAGCTGAGGCCTTCAGACTGATAAGCGGGAGGGGAGGGTCCTGCCGCAGGCCCACTCCTGAATCAATTCCCTCCACAGATCCCCCAGCCTCAGCCTGATTTCCTCCTTCTGGAGCTGTTCCAAAGCAGCTTTGCCAGGGATCCTCCCCAGCCCCCGCTCCTTGTTACCTTAAAGATTGAAGAGTCTTTTGCCCTGAAAAACTATACCAGGGTGATAAAAACAAACTTGAGGAAGTTATATAGGTACTAGATTCTGGCAAGTTTATTTTGAGTCCCTTGGGTTTTGCTTCCCCTATAGGTTACAACCAATAAATTTATTTTTAAATGATCTCATCCATGGTTTCATCATTCAGACCTGACTGTTAGGTATCCACACAGAATAGCATTAGCCCTCCCCTTGCTTCAGGTGACCCCCAGCCCTCGGTCCCACATGAAAAGGTCCATTTTAAGAACTTCCTCATAGTTGTGTCTTTGCCTCACTATTTTGAATGTGACCTGATAATGTGTGCTCTAGCTACACTGCAAGACAATCACCCAAAACCTAATGGCTTAAAACCATAATCACTTACCTCTCTCATGGTTCTGTTGGTCAGGGATTTGGGGAGGTCTCAGATGTGCAGTTCTGGTTCAGGGGCTCTCTTAGCGTTGCGATCGTATGTCAGCTGGAGGCAGTCATCTGACAGCTCCTTGTGGGTAGGAGGACCCACTTCCAGGAAGCCTTATTAATGTGACTAGCAAGTTGGCTGCTGACTCTTGTCCAGGGACTCAGCTCCTCTCCACGGAGGCTCTCATGTGGATGCAGGGATGTCCACATGGTACTGCAGGTGGCCTCTCTGAGAGCAAGAAATCCAAGAGACCAGGCCAATGTTGGGATGACTTTTATAGCCTTGTCTTGAAAGTCATACACTCTCACTTCTACCTTATTTTACTGGTCAAAGGTCCAGCCCTTTCAGTGTGAAGGAGTGTTATTGGGTACCCTGCTTCTAAAAGTGGCTTATCAATAAATGTTACTGAATTTTGGGTTGCTCATTTCTCCCTCTGGAGTTAGATTCCAGGTTCTTCTCATCTTGAACAAAGAATTGAACAAAACCAGCAAAAGGCAGTGGCCAAGTTTATTTGAGAAACTAAAAGTGAAGAGTAAGAGAGAAACTGGCTCTGCAGAGTGAGCTTGGCCCAAGTAAAAAGCAATATGAAGAACATGTGAGAGAAGGCTGGGTGTGGTGGTGCATGCCTGTAATTCCAGCACTCAGGGGGCTGAGGCAGAAAGATTGCTGTGAGTTCCAGCCCAGTCTGGGCTACAAAGTGAGTTCAAGGTCAGCCTGAACTGCATAGTGAAACCCTGTCTCAAAATGACAAAAAAAAACAAAAGAACACCCTGGAGAAAACAGGATGAGTTATGGTGAGCAAAAGCCACGATAGCAAGCTCTTCACGGCTTGCCTCTCCTTTTATGCTGTCCAAATCTGGAGGAAACCCATGAGAACTTCTACACATGGGTCCTGAGAGGCGGTGCTGGGATCACTGGACTCAGGCTGACTTCAGGTCTAAGTCATCCTATTGAAAACCTGCTGGAGTCCTCACAAAAGTCCACATGCAGGGCTTTGGGAACTGTTCCTCACATGTGTCCGGGATCTTATAACCAACAGGTCACACCTACTTCCCCAGCTGGTTTGGTGGTGCCCTGATCTCCTATCTCAGGAGGACTAAACAGGACCCAGGTATGGTGGTGAGGGAGAATAGAAGAAATAAAGCTAGATAGAAAAGAGACAAGGAAATCAAAATTTTAAAAAATGTACTTTGAAGAAATACTTCAGCTTCAGAACACAAACCTGGTTTATTTGGTTTTTTTCCCTTCTCCCATAAGAGCAAACTGGGCAACTCCCTTCAGCTGTAAACAGGTCTGCCCATTCCCTTTTACTTGCAAAAGGTCCACCCTGAATGGACCGCCCTTTTGGCATTTCCCATTGGAATGATCATTATCTCACTGGGGGTGGGCCATCCTCTCCCACCAAGACTAAAAGACTAAGACTAAGACTATAGATTATATCGAATTCCAGATTTCCACCTCCCAAAACACAAAGATCCCCACTTCCCAAATGTATTGTGCTCATTTCTTTGAGCACCTGCACTTTGCTCTTGAGTGGGTCCTATATCTTCCTCTAATAAATCCTCCTCGTGCCTCTTTTATGGGGGTGTCCTGAAAATTCTTTTTCTGATATGGGAGTCAGCGAACCTGCATACTTATTTTAAATTCCTTATTTCAGCCTCGGGAACCCTCAGACCCAGCCTAGGACAATGGCACACACCTGTAATCCTAGCTCTTGGGAGGCAGAGGTGAGAGGATCTCGAGTCCAAGGCCAGCCTGAGCTACACAGAGAGTTCAAGGCTGGCCTGGACAATATAGTGAGACCTTGTCTCAACCAGGGAGAGAGAGAGAGAGAGAGAAGGAGGCAAGGGTCACTGGAGGTATCTTGGATCCTCGGTGACCGTACTATAAAAGGTTCAAAAGAAGAGTATCAGACACAAAGGAAAAGAAAAGGTAGACCTACACACCCTGGAATGCAAACTAGATATTCAGAGATCAAAATAGACATAGTCTCTGCCCTCCAGGAGCTTGTAATCTGGTGGAAATGACAAGTTTCATATGAAGAATTGCTCTTGGAATAAACCTCCGTCTCCTTAATGTTGTCCCTGCCTAATCTTTCCTTCTACTGCTCATCTTCTTTCTCACTGAGCTCCGTCCACACTGCTCCCTTCTCTATTCCCCCATAGATCAACCCCCTACCTTCTATAACGCCTTTGCACTTGCTATTCCCTGGAATGCCCTCCAAATCTCTCTCACCGTTCAGGCCTCTGCCTCAATTGCCACTCGATACTTTCCTAAGTACTTGCTGTCTGCTTCCCTCCTTGAACGTGAGCTGCATGAGAACATGCATTCTGTTAAGTCTCGGTCATTGCTCTGTGCCAGACAGGAACAGCGCTTGTTCCATAGTAAGTGATGAATATATACCCTCACAAGGGCATGATGTACCCACTTTCTTACCAAATGATACAAATTCTCCCTTCTAGGGAACCGGCTTGGCTGCTCAGCTAGCCTGCAGTCTGGACAAAGGGTGGTAAATTGCAGACCTGCTGGAAGACTTTGCTGACTCCTTGACAGAGCAGGTAGCCTACCTGCAGCCTGCCTGATTCCCCACCCATTTGGAGACTCAATCCATCCAGCCCTGTCAGCTGTTATTGATCGTCTTCCTCGAGGGAGGGGCTCCTCAATTCCAGCTGCCTTTGCTTGGCTTCTCTCCCTCCAAGGAAGGGGCCACCCCAGCTTTGTTTGCCGTACTTGTGTTTTTGGCTTTCCCGGGCTGAAATATTGATAAACCATTGCTCATTACTATCCCAGTTTTCCAGCTTTTCAGGGGAAACAACATGATAAACAAGAAACCCACACATATTTATTTTGAAAATATGTTTTTTAATTTGAAAGCAAATGGGCGCTGCAGGTCCGCAGGTCATTTCACCTTCTGTGCCATGTGATTAGTGAGGCCTTTTCTTTCTGGGCGGTGCTGCCAACTAATGGACTCATGCTCCCTATGTATGTTTATCTTTAGTTAATTAAAACTTTGCCAAATCCTCCTCACAGCCTTTGCGCACAGCAAGCCTTTGCCACAGCCTTGGCTTGTGGCACTGATCTAGGCTGGCAGGGGGGATGGGGGTGGTCATCCTATTAAATATTAATCTAAGAAGGCAATCAGGCCTGTGGGCTTCTACCCCTGAGGTTCTCCTACTGGGAAGTCACAAATAGATGCCAGGGCTCAATGCCTGTGGCAACTCGCCCTGCCAGGCCTGAGTCAGCATCAGATGCAATTTTTCGGAACTGTTTGATGATAAATCTGAACAGAATTCTGAGAGATCTCTCTTAAAAATTGGGGTGAGATATAAACACACATGCCTCGGAAAGGGATGTCAACCATCACATGAAAGTGCACCTCATAAATGATGAATGTGTCAATTTGCCAGCATTTATTTTGAAGTTATGGGTCAGGTGAAGACTAGCAAATGTATTCTATACTTCAGATGTCAGTTTTGAAAACTTGTTTCTGCCAAGGGTTTAAATTGGCCTCAAAAATCCTCCACTGCCCCGTCTGCAGAAATACTCCTCAAGTTCACTTCCCTGCCCTCCTCCTTTAGTCACTGTTAATTCTATCCTAGCTGTCAAATAATTTCAGCAGATACCTTCTGCTGCTAAACTTAGAAGACAGAAAAAGCATTCTATTGTGGGTTGAATTGTGTCTCCAGGAAAGAAGTACTAAAGCCCATACTTGTGAATGTAACCTTATTCAGAAGTAGGATCTTTGCAAATGTAATTAGTTGAGACAAGTGGGCCTTAGTCCAATGACTGGTGTCCTTATAGGAAGAGATAACAGAGAAACAGGGACAAACGAGAGTCAGGCGTGTGAGGAGGGAGGCAGAGACTGGAATGACACATCTACAAGCCAAGGAACACCAACGTCAGCAGCTACCAGAAGCTGGGAAGAGGCGAAGCATGATCCTCCCTTGGAGTCTTTGGAAGGAGAATGGTCCTGCTGACACCTTGACTTCAGACTTCCAGTCAATGGAACTGTGGAAAAGGAAGTGGAAAACAAATTTCTGTTGTTTGAAGGTACCACATGTGTATTATATGGCAACAGCAGCAATTTACTCCCAGCCCTGCTGCTGACCACCTTAGCCACTTGCATCCTCTGTAGATCCACTCAGACACCCTGATCCCTTTCCCTTTCTGGGATGTCAAGGATAATGAAATCCAAATTTTGTCTTACAAAGTAGGGAATAAGGCTAAGAAGAAAATGTCATTACAACTCAAGAAATAATATGGGCTCAAGTCTTGCCAGTGATTTGCAAAATATCTCAGTCCAGGCATGTTCTTGCCTAAGCAGAGGTCAGTGAGCGTAAGAAGATCTCTCTCTGAGGATGGAGGATGTCACTCTGCCTCAGGGGTCATCACCCTAATTCAGGCTGGCATCATAGTCACACAGAGAATAAGACATTGGCACAAATTTGTACCAACCCTGGTACAAATATATTCTAGAAATTGAATTTTTACATTTCAGACTAATTCTTTGTTTCTCTAAAAGTTGAATGTTAGGGTCTGAGGGTGTAACTCAGTGGAAGGGCACTTGCCCAACATATCTGAGGCCCTAGTTTCAACCCCCTCACTGTAAAAAAAAAATAAATAAAATAAAATGTTCACTTTTGCTCCTAAATTAATCCCTCCAGAATTAGAAGAAGTTGAATGTTACAAAAAGAGAAGAGAAAAAGAAAAAACAAAACATAGTTGAATTCAATTCCACTATCAGCCAACTGGATGTAATTGACATCTATAGACCACTCCATCCAACGACAGCAGAATGTACATTCTTTTCAAGCTCATATTAAACATTCACCAAGAGTAGACCTCATCTGGGTCTATAAAACATACCTTAACAAATTTAAAAGGATAAAAATCATTTGATGTATTCTCTCAGTCTAAATGAAATTGAATTCAAAATCAGTAATGGAAAGGTAACTGGAAGATACCCACATATTTGGAGATTAAGCAACACATTTCAAAATAACACATGGGTCAGAGAATAAATCTCGTAAGTAATTTTCAAATATTTTGAATTAAGTAAAATATAACTTACCAAAATTTTTAGGATGCAGCAAAAGTAGTACTTAGTGAAAATTTATAGCATTGAATGCATATAATAGAAAAGAAATATCTAAAATCAGTAACCTAAGCTTCTACTTAGGAAACTAGAAAAAGAGCAACTCAAATCCAAAGAAGACAGAAGAAAAGAAATAATATGAGCTCAGTGGTGTGTACCTATAGGCCTGGTTACTCGGGAGGCCGAGAAAGGAAGATCACTTGAGCCTAGGAATTTGAGGCCAGCCTGGGTAATATAGCAAGACCCTATAAAGAAGAAAGGAAGTAGGGGAGGAAGAAACAAGGAAAATTAGAGAAGAAATCAAAAGAAATTATGAATAGGAAATCAATACAGAAAAATCAACAAAGCTGTTGAACACTAGCAGCTGTTTCTTTGAAAAGATCAATACAATCAAGAAACATCTCGCCAGACTTAAGGGAAAATGGGAATATACAGATATCACTACAGATCCTCTGAAACTCAAAAGAATAATTAAGAAATGATAAAAACAACTGTATGCCTACAAACTTGGTAAGTTAGATGAAATGGATTAATTCCTTAAAAGATAATCTTCCAGGGGCCAGTGATATGGCTCAGTGGCATAAGTGCCTGCCTGGCAAGCGTGAGGTCCTGAGTTCGACTCCTGGTACCCACATTAAAAAAAAAAAGATAATCTTCCATAACTCATACCAGAAGAAATAGGTAAATCTGAATAGGACTATATCTATTAAGGAAATTAAGTCAATAATTAACCTTATGAAAAAGAAAGCAACAGGCCCAGAGTGAATTTCACCAAACATTTAAGGAAAAAAAATTATACCAAGTCTCTACAATCTCTTCCAGAACAAAAAAGCAGAAGGAATGCTTCATAACTCACTCTGAGGCCAGAATTACCCTAGTATCAAAACCAATCTGAAGCTTTACAAGAAAAGAAAACTTCAGCCCAATATTTGTCATAAACACAGACATAAAAATTCTCAGTAAAATAATAAATCAAATCCAATAATGTATAAAAAGAGTTATGGAATAGAAAGCCCATAAGTAGTCTCACACAAATGACTGTCTTAGTCCATTCAGGATTTTATATCAAAATACAATAAACTGGGTGGTTTAAACAATAAGCATTTATTTCTCATAGTTCTAGAGGTTGAGAAGTCCAAGATTGAGATGATAGCAGATTTGATGCCTGGTGAGGACCCACTTCCTCGAAGGCCTTTCTTTCTGTGTCCTCCCTCAGTAGTCTCTGTAATAAGGGCACCTAATCAACTTCCAAAGGGCTCACTTCTACAGCATACAAATTTCAGGTGATATGATCTATAGCAATGACCAAGTGGAATTTATCTCATGTATTCAAGTTGATTCAATTAATATAATCCATTATATCAACAGGCTAATAGGAAATATCACATGATGGTATCAAATAGATGCAGAAAAGCATATGACAAAATCCAATGCCCATTCTTTTTTTTTTTTTTTTTTGGTACCAGGAATTGAACTCATGACCTCACGCTTGCCAGGCAGGCGCTGTGTCAATGCCCATTCCTGATTAAAAAACAACAACAACAAACTGTAAGCAAACAAGGAATTGAGGAAAGTTTGCTAGACAAAATCTCCAAAAAACCTACAGCTAACATTGTATTTAGTGGTGAAAAACTAAATGTTTTCCCACTAAGATCACGAACAAGGTAAGGATGTCCTCGCTCTCCACTGTGTTTCAACATTGTACTGGAAACCCTAACTAATTCAATAAGAGAAGGAAAGGAAATAAAAGGCATGCATATTAGGAAAGAAAAAAACAAAATTGTTCTTATCTGCAGATAACATAGTTTCTATGCAGAAAATCTGAAAACAAACAACAAAACGAAATCCTCCTGGAACTAATAAGTAATTATAGCAAGATTCTAGGATACAAGGTTAATATATAAGTCAATCACTTTCCTATATACAAACGATACATGTCAGTCACTTGGCTGTACACCAAAAATAAACAAGTGAAATTTGAAATTAATATTAATTTACCATTTATAGTTAAAAAAATTCCCATATATTAGCACCTCTAAAATGAAATACTTAGGTGTAAAACTACATAGGTATAAATTTTTTAGTTAGGTAATGAGAAATAAAATCCTTAGGTATGAAACTATGTTCAAAATCTACCAAGAAAAACTATAAAAATGATGCAAGATCAAAAAAGAACTAAATAAATGGAAAGATAATCCATGTTTAGGGACAAGAAAACTTGATATTGTCAAGATATCAGTTCTTCCCAATTTAATCTATGAATTCAATGCAATAGCAGTCAACATAACAAAAAGTTATTTTGCAGGCATGGATAAAGTGACTGTAAAGTTATAGGAAAGGCAAAAGATCCAGAATTGCCAGTACGATAACGAAGGAAAAGAATGAAGGCAGAGGACTAATACTGCCTGACTTTAAGACTCACTGTGAGACATACAGTAATCAAGGTAGCGAAGTGTTTGGCAAAAGAATAGACACATAGTTTAATGGAATGGAATAGAAAGCCCGTAAGTGGGGCCAGTGAGATGGCTCAGCAGCATAAGCACCTGCCTGGCAAGCACGGGGTCCTGAGTTCGACTCCCGGAACCCACATAAAGGAAAAAAAGGGGCCAGTGATATCGCTGAGTGGCACCAGTGTTTGCTGTCAAGCACGAGGTCCTGAGGTCGACTCCCGGTACCCACATACGAAAAAAGGGCCGGTGATATCGCTCAGCGGCAAGGGCGCCTGATACTATCTCATCAAACATAATGAAGATATTTTAGAATATAAAAGAACAGGGGCTGGGGATTTAGCTCAGTGGCACAGTGCCTGCCTGGCAAGCATGAGGTCCTGAGTTCGATTCCTGGTACCAAAAAAAAAAAAAAAAAGAGAGAAGAAATGGGTTGGAACAAGCTTTGGAAATACTTATATAGTGTGTTCCTCATACAATTGTAACAGATGCTCTGGATTCTCCAATCTGTTGAGTTGTGAATTTGAGAGAAGTTATATGTAAATGTATATCAAGCCAGCATTTGTGTTTTGCATCATTAAAGAAATAAAAATACTTAAGTATTCAAAAATAAATAAATAAAAATAAAATAAAATATACAAAGAACTCTTAAACTGCAAAAATAAGAAAGCCCAATTTAAAAACAGACAAAACATCTGCACAGACCCTTCACTAAAGATGACATATAGGAGGTAATTAAGCATATGAAAAGATGTTGAACAATGGCTTTTTATTTTTTGGCAGTACCAGGGTGTCGTGCACACTAGGCAAGTGCAACAAGGGCATATTTTCATAAACCATTAGGAGACAGCAAACTAAAATAAACATTACACACTTATTAGAATGGCCAAAATTCAACTCTGATGACACAAAATAATGGTGGTGATGGGGAGCAAAAGGAAACCTTACTCATTACTGGTGGAAATGTAAAATGGTAGAATCGTTTTTGAAGACAGTTTGGTAGTTTCTTATAAAACTAAATATACCCCTTCCATATGATTGAATATTTGCATGCATTAGTATTTACCCAAAGGAGTTGAAAAATTGTGTCCACACAAAAACCTGCATGTGGACATTTATACAGCTTCATCATGATTGCCAAAACTTACAAACAACCAAAATTTCTTTCAGTAGATGAATAGATAAACTGCAGTACATCCAGATAATGGAACATTATTCCGTACTAAAAGTAAATGAGCTATCAAGCCTTGAAAAGACATGGAAAAAACAACCGTTTATTACTAAGTGAAAGAAGGCCATCTGAAAAGACTAGATTTGTAAGATCCTCTCTACAATAGTCCCCCATTATCTGTGTTTTTCTCCCATGGTTTCAGTTACCTGTGGTCAATCATGGTTTGAAAATATTACATTGAAATTCTTAGAAATAATTCATAACTTTTAAATTATATGCCATTGCAAGTGGAGTGATGAAAGATCACACCATGCTGTTCCATCTTGCTGGGACATAAATCATCTCTTTGTCCAGTGTATCCACACTGTATATGCTATCCACCCATGAGTCACCTAGTAACCATCTGAGTTATCAAATCCACTATAGTATTATATATATCACTTTGCTTACATGGTTAGTTCACTTCATCTTGTCATGTAGACACAATGTATCATTTCACATCATCACAAGAAGTGTGAGTACAGTACACTAAGTTATGGAGAGAGAGATAATACACATTCACAAAACTACTATCACGGTATATTGTTACAGTTGTTCTATTTTATTTTTAGTTATTGTTAATCTCTTACTTTGCCTAATTTATAAATTAAACTTTATCATAAGTATGTGTATACACAAAATAATTTTATATATATGTATATATATTTGCATATTCTGGTTTCAGGGATTAAAACATATCCCCTCAGGATGAGCAGAGAAATAAGCCATTCTGGAAAAAGCTAAAAACTATGAAGACAATAAAAAGATCCGTGGTTGCCAGGGGTTAGGGGGAGAGGGGAATGAATAGGCAGAGCACAGAGGGTTTTTAGGCAATGAAACTATTCTCTATGACATGACAGTGGTGGATATATGTCATTACATTTTTTGTTAGAACCCACAGACTGTAAAACACCCTAATGTAAACTATGGATAATAATGATATATCAATGTAGGTTCATCAGTTGTAACTAACATACCATTCTAAAGTAATATGTCCATAGGATAGGGATTGTCTATTAGTGGTGACAGGGAGTATGTTTCTGCTCAAATTGTTTTGTGCTGCAGGGGTTCGAACCCGGTATTCTGCATGGTAGGCAAGCGCTCTATCACTGATTTGCATCCAAGCCCCTTTCCACTTCATTTTGATGTAACCTAAAACTGCTCTTTAAAAAAATCATGTTTATTAATTGAAAAAGTAAGAAGGCGAATAGCAAAGATTACATTTCCCTCTTCCCTGTCACCAGGTGATCCAGATCCTTCATCTGCCACTCTCACCCTTACTTCACTTGCTGTGACCAGCTCCTTTAGTATCCTTCAAATCTTCAGTATTTACAAACATGACCGGGTTCTTTATACCACAGTTGCCTTCCTCAGAGAAAAAGAATGTTTGAAGTTAGCCTGAGGAAACAACGCCTTCCTCAACCCTCTCGAAGCTCCATTTAAACTTTTTGTGCTCAAATACCAAAGGGAACGCGTTTTTATGTTCTCCTGAGCGCTGGTGAGGTTTCTGAAAAGAGTCTGGGATCTGGAATCTGGTGCTAAATTCAAATCCCTATCTACAGCAGGTGACTTCATCTCTCTGAACTGTTTCTATGGCTAAAAATGGAGGTAATCATGTCTACCTCCAAGGGCTGCTGTAAGGTAAAACAAGAGAATGAAGGTAAAAACATCTGGTGCATTTGGCATCCTTTCCCTTCCCTCCTGCAGTTTCTTCAGTGCTTCCTCAAGACCACAGAGAAAAGGAAAAGCAAATTTCCAAAATCCACACACTGTTTAATGATCAGCTTTGACCTAATTCTACTTCAAAGCATTTCCTTCTCTCTCCTACCTCTCACTACCTCCCACCCAGCTGCCAAGTATAGAGAACACGTGAAAACTTGGGCCGAATGGGAACCTGGAACGTGAAAGCCTTTGAGAAAACAGATGTTTGTTTGTTCGTTTATTATCATGTTTTGCTCCTGTCTCATTTGATTACAAGAGCCTGTGGGGAAAAAATAATCCTTTGCACTTTAGTCTATACAGGGCTTTTATATCCTTCATTTCACTTCATAACAACTCTAAAAAAAAAAAAGAGGAAACCGAGGTTCAGAAATCAAATGCTTTCACTGCGGAACCTGGAAGAAATGGGTGTAGAACCCAGCTCTTCTCACTGATTTTCCTGCCTTTTGCTGTTGCTAGTTGGCTTTTATGTGTAATCACCACTGCACTGGTGAGGTGGCATTCGCTGTAAGCAACAGAAAATCTGGATCACTCTGGCTCACGTGACTGGGAATCCAGACGTTAGGGGCTTCAGAATCAGCTGACAGTGGTGGCTCTGCTCTATTTCTCTCCTTCCCTCCTCTATGTCTTAGCTTTCCTTCCCTCCTAATCTGACCCCGCTGTTTGTCCTTTTGTTGGGTGTCCAGCACTTCCTCCCCAACTTCATCTTGTTGCCTTAATTTCCCTTTGGGGGAAGCGGCCTACCGTGTAATGCCTCTTTCTGCAGGGCCTGAAGTACCCTGGCCCAGAGCTGGTGGGCAGAGAGGCCTGAGCAGCTGGAGACTCTCCGAGTCCCGGGTGACAGACAGAAGGGCAGGCTGCAGCACAATAGTGCACAGCCCCAGGCTTCTCTGGGGTCGCCCTGCCTGTGGCTCTGTTGGGGCTCAGAAAAATACATCCCAAAGGGAAGGCCATAAAAGCCAATTTTTTCTGTGACCTTATCCTGCCTTCCTGCCTCTTACACTGCATTCTCCTCTGAGGCAAGCCGAGAGCCAGTCAAAAAACCTAAAAATATTACTCTAATTTCTCCCCACTTTGTGTGAAAAGCTGACCATAAAGAAATTCTCTGAGCCAGATGGTGGTGCACACCCATAATCCCAGCACTCAAGAGGCTGATGCAAGAAGATTTAGTTCAAGCCCAGCCTACACTACATAGTGAAACCTTATCTCAAGAACAAAAAGAAAGAAAGAGAGAGAAAAAGAATGAAAGAGAGAGAGAGAAAGAAAGGAGGAAAGAAGGAAAGAAAAGAAAAGAAATTCTCTGAAAGAAATTGAAGAGTACACACCAAAAAAAAAAAAAAAAAAAAGAAAGAAAGAAAAAAGAAAAGAAAGAATATTTCATGTTCATGGTTTAGAAAAATTCTGTTAAAATGTCCATACTACCCAAGGTGATCTACAGATTCTGTGGAATTCCTATCAAAATACCAGGAACATTGACTAGAAAAAAAAAAAAAAAAAAAAAACCTCTAAAATTTTCATGGAACCACCAAAGACCCCAAAAAGCCAACACAGTCCTAAGACCAAAATTGGAGGCATTACAATACCTGATTTCAAAACATACTGTAAAGCTATAGTACCAAAACCATATAGCACTGATACAAAAAGACACATAGACCAATAAAAGAGAATAAAGAACCCAGGAATAAGAATCCATGTATTTAAAGCCAACTGATTTTTGGCCAATGCAGCAAAAGCATACATCGGAGAAAGGAAAGTCTTCAATAAATTGTGCTAGGAAAACTGGATGTCCATGTGCAGAAAGAGACCTGACCCTCATCTCTCAGCATGTTAAAAAATCAAGTCAAAATGGATCAAAGATGTAAGTATAAGATTCAATATTATGAAATTACTAAAAGAAAACATAGGGGAAACACTTCAGGATATTGCTCTGGGCAAAAAAAATTTTAATGTGATCCTTAAAACACAGGCAACATTAGCAAAGGTTGACAAATTACATGAAACTATAAAACTTCTATACAGAAAAGGAAACAATCAACAGAGTAAAGAGACAACTGAGGAATGGGAGAAAATATTTTTCAAACTGTTCATCCAAAAAAGTATTAATTTCCAGAATACATAATGAACTCAAACAAATTAGCAAAACAAAAACAAAAATAAATAATCCAGTTCAAAATGAATAAATGGCTTTAATAGACATTTCTCCAAAGAGGATATACAAATGGGCAAATAAGCATATGAAAAAATGCTGTCCATTGTTAATCATCAGGTCAGTGCAAACTGAACCCAAAATAAGTTACCATTCTCATCCCAGTTGGAATGGCCATTACCAAAAATACAAAAAATAACAAATGCAGGTGAAGACGTGGAGAAAGGGGAACTCTCATACACTGTCAGTGGGAATACAAACTACCACAACCAATATAGAAAACAGCAAGGTGATGTATGCCTGTAATCATAGCACTCAGGAGGCTGAGGCAGGAGGATTGCCACAAGTTCGAGGCCAGCTTGGACTACATAGTGAGACCCTATCTTAAAAAAAAAAAAAAAAAAAAGCCCAGAGGCAGAATCAATCTAGGTGTCCATTGATAGACTGGTTAAAGAAAATGTGGTACATTCACACAATAGAATATTATTCAGCCATTGAAAAGAGGGAAATTCTGTCATCTGTAGCAACATATATAGAACTGGAGGCCACTATATTTAAGTGAAATAAATCAGATACAAAAAGAAAATATACCATATGTTCTCGCTTAAATGCGGAAGCTAAAAAAAAAAATTTGATCTCGAAGATATAGAAAAGTAGTAGTTACCAGAGTCCGGGAAGGTTATGGAGAGGGAGGTGGAAAGAGGATAATGTGCACAGGGGCGCATTTGGATAGAAGGAAAAACTTTCAATTTTTTATAGCACAGTAGGATAATGGTGGTTGACAATAATTAATTGAATATTTCAAAGTAGTTTCTGGAGTAGATTTTGAATGTTCTCAATGGAAAGAAATGATAAATGTCTTAGGTGATATGCCAGTTATCTTCATCTGATCATTACACATTGTATCTAGATATTAAAATGTCACACCACGCCCCATAAATATGTGCAATTACTATATATCAATTAAAAATAAAAATATAAATAAATAAGTTCTCTGATCTACCCTGTCTGATTTTAGGTTCACAAGACCCCCATTCCAGAGAGGGTTCTGCCCAATCACTTGAAGGAAGGAAGGGTACAGGGAGGCCAAGAGGCAGAATCAATCTAGGTGTCCATGGACAGACTGGTTAAAGAAAATGTGGTATACCACACAATAGAATATTATTCAGCCATTAAAAAGAGGGGAATTTTGCCTGTCAACCGATAAATGGATAAATAAAATGTGGTATATCCATATAATAGGATATTATTTAGTCATAAAAAGTAGTGAAGCACTGATACATGCTAGAACATGGATGGACTTCAAAAACATTACGCTAAATCAAGAAAGTCAGACACCAAAGGTCATATATGATTCCATTTATATGAAGCATTTAGAACAAGTAAGCTCACTGAGATATAAAGTAGATGAGTTGTTGCCAAGGGTTTTGGCAAGTAGGGGAATTGCCTACTAATAGACATGGGGTTTCTTTTAAAGGGGTAATGAAAATGTTCTAAAACTGTGATGTTGAGGCTCACAACTCTATAAATACAGTGTATACTAAAACCCATATATTTTAAAAGGGTGAATTTTATGGTAAATGAATTACATCTAAATACAGCTATTACTTAAAAGAGCCTAATTAAGATAACTTCCAGCACCAAGAGTTCAAAGGAGGGTAGCAGCCAGGGCGATGGGGAGGACAGAGCCTCTGGAGCTCCAGCAGACTTGGTTCTAAGCCCGGGTGTGCTTCTGGCCAGCCTTAAACGTCATCCTGTTGGTCCTCAGTTTCTTCTTCACTAACATAAAGAGACTTAGCAAATCATCATTTCCAAACTTTAGTCATCTGAGGGCCATCTTCATCATTTTTGTCACATCACTGTGCCAAGGGAATGCTTCTTCACCTGGTTGTCTCCTTCAAATCCATCCCTTTTTTCACCCTTGCATCATTCTAAACAAAAATACTCAGAGAATCATGGGTTTGCTGTACTGCTTTTATTTTCTCAAAACACAGAAAACTCAGTGCTAAGTGGTAAAATTTCAAATGTCCGTCCATCCCGAGCCAGCCGGTTTTATTTCTATTTGGGAACCTGGGCCAGGGGAGCTGCGAACTTGTTCTATTAACGAGTTCACAGGGTAGCAGACAAGGGTCCTCCCTTTGTTCCACCCTTGATTCACAGGGCCATTTCATCAAAGGCCTTGTTCTATGGCTTGACCTTCTCTCCTGTGGTGGGGATTCCTGTCTGGTAGGAGAGGGGTGCTGCCACAAGGCCGACCCCATTCAGTAACTCAGTGGTGCTCCTGGGAGGCTGGGGAGGAGCAGCTTGTCTGAGAAACATTAACTAATATATTAGGTAGGCAAGGACAAAACAGATCTTTTGACAATCCCAGTGCTCTTTTAACTCTAACAGGCCATGAAGTGGGACACTAGGTGAATGGACTTGTAGTCTTTATCAGATCAGAACATGCACAGAGTTGCCACCTTTGCCTGTGGTCAGTGTCAGCACTGAGGAATGGGACATATAAACGTGGCTTCTAAGATGAACATTATATCCACTGAAGCTCCTTCTAGCATTTTCATATATCAGTAATTAACAGTAACAATCTCTATTACATTACTTCTTTCATCACACACTGTATTAGGTAGGGTTCTCTAGAGGAAAGGAATTTTACAAGGTCAAATGTGGGAGAGTGCACAATGGCCACCTGCATGCTGGAGAGCCACAGGATCCAGTAGCTGCTCAGTCCAAGAAGCTGGAAACTACAGAGCAAGAGATATCGAGGATGTAGTGCCAGTCCGACACTGAAGGCCTGGAAGCCCCCTGTAGATGCGAGACCACACTGAAAGGCAGAAAAAGCTGGAGTCTGATGTCCTCCAGTGAAGGCAGGAGCAAAAGGTGCACCTGCTCAAGCAGAATGGAATTTTTCAAGAGCAGGCTGTCTGCCTCCTTCTTCCGCTTTCATTCCATCCTGAGTGCAAGCATGTTGGATGGTGCTACTCCCAAGCAGGGCTGCTCTTCTCTCAGTATGCTGGCCTATGCACCAATAGTCTCTGGACACTCTCACGGACACACTCAGAGTGTGTGCTTTACTAATGTGCTGGGCATTTCTTAATCTAGTCAAGTTGACAATCATAATTAACAGTCACATATACCTCCCACTTGTAGGTATTAGCTCACAATCTCTATTCCCCATGAGTTAGGAACCATGTCTTTCTTAATTGCTATGTCTGCTGTACTGTCTTAGGCAGTATTTGGCACATAGCAGGCCCCAAGTAAGTCTCAGTTGAATTCACTAATAGTTTTTGCCTCGAGGATCATGACGGCCAGAGGGTGTGTGGTTGGGAGGTGAAGGGGTAAGTCTGAGACTAGTCCACAGACAAGGGCAGGATTTACCAATGTATCCAGATGCCTGTGCGCTGGGCAGGAACTGGAGAGCATTTCTGACATGTGTCCTCTATCCTCTGCACAGAGGCGGCAGCTGCTGTCACCTGTGTCCATCGATGGAGGTGGTTTCTATTGGTCCAGCTAGGAGAGCAGAGCAGAGTGGTGATGCATTATTCCATTCAACAAATAGCTGTTGACAGCCAGCCCTTTGCAAAGCCCCTTGCCAGACACCATAGAGGAGACAAATGGAACTCAGGTCTGCACTGAGCCCCATGCAGGGTTCGTCAGTACACAGTTCGCCAGGCCAGGCCTGCCAAGTCCTTGTGCAGTGTTCTTTCCACAATAGCACTGTCTTCCAAAGCTGATGTTGTGGCTGCCAGGTTCAGGAGAAGCCTTCTAACTGTATGCTAAGAGGCTGCACAGAGTTTTCAGCTGAGATTAACTCCCGCAGGGGCCTGCAGTGTTCCAGGTGCTCCAGGGCACTGGAAACAAGTCTCATCTTTACCTCAGGAAGCTTATAGTGTCGACTGTGCCAATAGCCCAGGCAAAATGGAGGGGCTAGAAGGCACCTCCTCTCAGAAACATGGACCAGACAGGTGCAGGGTCAGTGTCTGGGAAGCTGAGAGCAGAGGAGCCACAGGCAGAAAGAAAGAGGAGAGCATGCACAGGGGCACTGAAGCACTCAGAGTTCGGGGACTGAGTCACAGAGGGCTTTCTGGATGGTTCCAGTCATGGGGACAAGGCACTCATCCCTAATGTAACAAGCCCCAAGCTCCTTCTGCCGCATCCACCTTTCTTTTAGACCATCAATAACATGGGCCATAACGTCTTCTTGTTTTTTGCTTCTTGCTTTCAGCAACCTCTCTCTGTTAGGTTTCCATTTTCACGCTACCTGAGCACCAGGGCTGTGGGGACACAACTGCCCAGCCTGTCTTAGCATGTTCAGGTGTCCAGGCAGATTAAGGACAGAGAACCAGGCTAAAGAGCTTTCATGGGGCTTAAAGAGAAAGAGCTTTTGTGGAGCCTAAAGAGACGATTATAATGGCTGGTACACAGTGAGGTTTCCCAGCCTGGGCACTATTGATATTTTGGGCCAGGTGATTCTTTGCTCTAGAGGGCTGACTTGAAGGGTGTTTAGTGGCATCCCTGGTCACTCATGACTCCATAGTGAGCAGCTCTCCAATTGTGGCAACCAAAAATGTCTCCAGACATTTCCTATATTCCCGGGGGGAAGGGGGGTATAAAAATCACCCACTGGTAAGATCTATTGGCGTACAGACTTCGAGCTGGCTTCCACCACCCCCTAGCTTTGTGAACACAGGCATGTTAACAGATCTGTGGCTTAGTGTCTTTATGCATAAAATGGGAATAACACTGCTACCTCATGATTAAGAAATTAGATAATTTGTGTAAAGACTAGCTTCTAGCATATAATAACCACTCAATAAATAAGAGTGATTGTTCTTATAACAAAAAATCAAGTGTAGATGAAGTAAATAATCAAAAAGTTTGATCCATAGGGCTGGAGGTAAAACTCATCAGTGGTAGAGTGTTTGCTTATCACGCACTATGCCCAATGTTCAATTTCCAGCACTGCCAAAAAAAAAAAAGAAAGAAAAGACGACTCCTCCATAAATACTCCTTGTAGTGCAGAAAAAAGAAATTATCTTCTTCATTTATTTTCTGCCTTGGTTATTTCAAGAAAACTATTTGTGATAGCTAAAAATAAAAGCACACATACTTCGGGGCAATTTAAAATTGGGTCAAAGATTAATATTTATTAAAACTGGAGGAAAAACTGAACAGAAGGAAGTTCATTTTATCAATAAATCAAAATTAGATGGGGTATTCACTTTAGCAACAAGTAGAATCCAGAGCTTCCTAGTAGCCATTGCAAAAGAAAAACATAGTCAAGAGAACTCACCTCCAGGGCCTCCGAGAGAGAAACTTTTGGTCAAGTGAGTCCTAACACAAGCACCCTGAGTAACAGAATGGATAATGTGTCAACAGCAGGCTCAGGAGGTGATGTTAGGCTGTACCTCCTTCTGTGACAACCAGCAGTAAGACTTTACCTAAAGCACCACACCTTTGCAGCTCTGCTCTAGCAAGAACGCACTGGGGATGTAACTCAGTGGTAAAGCACTTGCTTAGCGTGTGTGAGGCCGTGGGTTCGATCCTCAGCACCACAGAAATAAAAGAATGTACCAGCTGGGCATAGTGGTGCACATCTGTAATTTCAGCACTCTGGAAGGCTGAGGCAGGAGGATTACAAGTTCAAGCCCAGCCTGGGCAACTTAGTGAGACCCTGTCTCAAAATAAAAAATAAGAAAAGGGCTGAGGATGTAGCTCAGTGCAAAGGTCTGTGCTCAATCCCTAGCATCACAAAAAATAAAATAAAATGCCCTAAAGAGCACACACACACACCAAAGTATGAATTCCCTGAAAACACTAGCCCTTCTGGGAGCAAGTTAGGGTTGGCAAAGAAGTGGGCCATCTCCCCTGCTTGCCCAGTTGACTGTAGGCCCTACTCACCCAAAGCTGACTTGTAGGGCGGGTCCAAGGTGCACACTGCCAGCTCCCTAAACAATCCTGATGGCCCAGCTCTGGCTGTGGCCCCTCAGTGGAGGGAGCCCAGGGTGGGGGCCACTGTGGAGCTTCTGGTGCCTACTTCCAACCCATTGCTCTGTCTCTGTTCTGATGGCCTCTGGGGAAACATGAGGAGAGGAAGAGGCCCACTCTGAGTGTGTGGATTAAAAGAAGTGACCAGAGTGTCCCAAGGCAAAGGCAAAAAATGTGGTGAAAGTAGTATCTTGCCCTCTTAACTTCACTGCTGCCTGTTTCCTCTTCTGTAGAATGGAGGTGATATAGATCTCATGGGGAGCTTTCATGTGACGTACTCAAGAGCAAAACCACTAAACACTAACTCTTATTGTTGTTATTTTTGCACATCTTACACTTAAGGAACACATCCCTTTGTGGGCATGTTTGGAAGAGATTTCTGAACATTTTAGGTCTTGTGTACGGACCTAGACCCAGCAGTAGCACTAAGCATTAACTGGTGACATGTCAGAGGATATAAGCATGGCAAACTGGCTCTAGCTTTGCTCCAGCTTTGCTCCAGCTTTGCCACTAACTGTCGTCCTTTCAGTGGGACCTTGGGTAAGTCCTTGCTCTTTTTCTGGCTCTGTTTACTTACCTATAAAATGAAGTGGTGGGTCAAAACAACTCCTAAAGGCCTTACAATACCAGACTTCAAGCTATACTGCAAAGCAATAGTGATAAAAATGGCATGGTACTGGAACAAAAACAGATACATGGATCAATGGAACAGAACTGAGGATACAGAAACCTCCCCAGACACATTCAGCTACTTGATCTTTTACAAAGGGGTCAAAAGCATACATTGTAGGAAAGACAGACTATTCAACAAGTGGTGCTGGGAAAACTGGTTATCTGTTCACAGAAGATTGAAATTGGACCCATATCTCTCACTGTGTACTAAATTAAAATAAAAATGGATCAAATATCTAAACATTAAAACAGAAGCATTAAACTTACTGGAAGATAAAATAGGTAAAACACTTGAAGACATAGGTATAAGAAAGAATTTTCTAAACAGAACCTCAATTGCACAAATAACAGCAAGAATCAGCAAATGGGATTATATCAGACTAAAAAGCTCCTGTACAGCAAAAGAAACAAAAAGTAGAGTGAATCAACCACCCACAAAATGGGAAAAAATGTTTGCCAGCTACTCCTCAGACAGAGGACTAATGTCTAGAATATACAAATAACTCAAAAACCTTTGGCCACCTAAAATTAAAGACCCAGTCAAGAAATGGGCAAGTGAAATGAACAGACACTTCAGAGAAAAAGAAATACAAATGACCAACAAATATATGAAAAAATGTTCCAACATCTCTGGCCATTAGAAACATGCAAATTAAATGTTAAGATTCCATCCTATTCCAGAAAGAATAGCAATCATCAGGAAATAAAACAATAACAGATGCTGGCAAGGCTGTGGTGAAAAAGGAACCCTTCTACATTGTTGGCAGGAATGTAAACTAGTACAACCATTATGGAAATCAATATGAAGATTTCTCAAAGAACTAAAATTAGAAATTTCATATGACCCAGCTATCCCCATTCTAGATCTCTTCCCCAAAGAGCTTAAGACATCATACTACAGCAATACATGCATACCAATGTTTATAGTAGCACAATTCATAATAACTAAATCCTGGAAACAGCCTGTATACTCATCAACAGATGACTGGACACAGAAATTGTGGTATCTATATATAATGGAATACTACTCAACTATAAAGAAGGACAAAATTTGAGACATTTGTAGGAAAATGGATGCACCTAGAAAACATAATGTTGAGTGAAATAAATCATACACAAAAACTTAAATATCATATGGTATCTCTCATTTGAGTAAGGCAAAGTCCAAACTAAGAGAAAAATAAAGAAGGGATAGACTGGATGGGTCTCTAGTGGATGGGAAAGGGTCCATGGGACCAAAATGGAGGGGTGAGGAGGAAGGGTTGGGAAATAGGTAGAGTGAAGATATGCCAGGTACAAGGTCCTAATAACCTCAATGAACATGGAGATGATATCCTATAAACATGAATTAAGATTAATAATATCAACAAGAATGAAAAGGGGAAAGGAGAATTAGAGGAGGAGGGAGGGGCAGGGAAGGGGATTTTTAAAAAGAAGCTGTATTATCTACATGTACCAACTCCCCAAGATGATTGGAAAATGCATATACTGCAAACATGTACTAGTAAAATAAATTTTTTAAAAAACTCCTAAATTTGACTATACCTTAGAATCACTTTAAGACATCACAAAGTGCCAATCTTCAGGCTCTGGCAAGCTAATCTAATTTTCTGGACCAAAATCTGCATTTTACTGAACTCTTCAGAAGGTTTTGATGTTCAGTCAGGTGGTGGTGGTGGTGGTGTGTGTGTGTGTTTCAGTGCTGGGGGTTGAACCCAAGGCCTTGTAAATGCTAAGCACCATTCAGCCTCTGAGCCCTGTTCAATCAGGTTTGAAAGTCACTGGCTAGATAAGTACTAAGGCTTCCTTCAATATTCAGGTTCCTAAGATAAATTAATCATGTGCTCATCTAGCAGAAGGCAGCTCTAAGCAGTTGTGTGCCTTAACAGGCTAGGGCAGATGGCCACCTGCTGCAAAAGATCCCTGCTACTGGCCTGTAACTCTTCCAGGGTTTAATCACTGCTGACACTGGCTAAATACACTTTCTAATAAATACTCCATCCCAGCAACTTTCCTCCCACTCTGCCAGCTTTGTTCTTAGGACCATGGAGAAGAGCTGGCCACTACCCTGCCAATACCGCGCTTCAGGAGCTTGAGAGTCAGACTAACCCAACATCGCTACCAGTGAAATGTCCCTTGACTTTGGCCCCTTCCACTTTAATTGTCCTAGATGAGGCTGTTAATGCATTTGTTTGGACCATACAGCGGCTTCGTAACTAGTCTTCTGACCTCCAGTCTCTCCCCGCTTCCCTCTTTTCTTCATGATATCAACATTTATTTCCTAATCCCGATTCTGACTGCATAACTTGTGCCCACAAATCCTCCATGTCTCCCAGGCAAACCAACTCTTCAGCCTATCATTCAAGGCCTTTCAGAGCCTGAACCAACTTACACTGTCACTCTTTTTTTGTGGGGGGAGTACCGGGGGTTGACCTCAGGACCTCACGTGCCAGTAGGCGCCCTTGCCGCTGAGCGATATCACCGGCCCTTTTTTTGTATGTGGGTTCCAGGAGTCAAACTCGGGCCCTCATGCTTGCCAGGCAGGCGCTTACACCGCTGAGCCATCTCACCGGCCCTACGCTGTCACTCTTGAAACTTATTACATTTCTCTTGCTTACCTCTATCAAGCCAAGAACCACTGGGCTGGTCAACTGTGTTGAATGTTTTTATAGGTTTCCTAAACTTTAATAACCTTGGAACTCCCCCACCCTATAACTGCCTAATTTTCATTACAAAACACCTATAACATCTCCTGGATACAAAGTGATTCATGGAACTCGGTTTGGGAAACATTCTCTATGTCCTTCCATCTGGTTGTCAATGGCTTGACTCTCTCTTCTAGGATCTGCACAGGTCTTAAACTCCAACTCAGAATAGCATTAACACTGTCTATCTCAATCTCAATCTGACTGTTTTTGAATGAATACCAACAAGCCTCTGTGGAGATATGAAAGCAGAACACTCTTCAGTCATCATTCTTGTTCTTTCTTTACCCCTTTTCTGAGCTGGTAGCGTGCTTTCCCCTAAAGTTGAAATGCTCGATGTCTATCATGACTTAATTAAATGAGCATAATTGACCAGTCAACCATCTTTGTTTTCCCAACTTCCAAATAAACAGCCTCATTAGCAACGCAAGCAAGTAAATACCTACCTCCCCTTGGATACTCCCTAATCCTGCACCTGTGACAGGCATTGTTGGTGATCACAGAACTTGCCCCTAAGCCCTGATTGTGATGATGTAGACTCAGAATCCTTCTCTACACAATTCCCCCAGCAGACTTTATCAATCAATCAGACTTGGCATGCAATCGAGACAGTCCTACTTACCGTCAATGACCTGGTTGATTAAATAGCTAATGTATTTACTAGAAAAGTTCTGAGAGTTTCAATTTCAACTGGCTTAACAGAACCTAAAACTAGAATAGTCTCTAGTTACATTCTATCTACTGAAGAATCTGGGGTGTGTGTGAGGATCTATAAGAAGTCAAATTTGGCTTAAGAACTGGAATAAGACAGCCAAGGTCAGAAATCTACCAGGAACCATCCCAGAGCACTGTTTACTACCACTCATCTTGTTTCCCTGCTAAAACCCACAGAAGTGTCCAGGGAGCAAGCTGGCCTTTAGCCATAAAGAAAAGCACATGAGAGGCTACAAAACAAATGACAAACGACCCATGGAAGAACAAATGTCCAGGGCTAGCAGCAACTGGAGATGCCTTCAATGTCCTGGAGCAATAGCAATGTTTTCAAGTTGGCCTGAGCCAATGGAAACATGTGCAATGGAAAGACTGATATATCAGATCATAGACAGCTCCAGTTTCTTCTCTCTCCTCCTTCCCCCACGTACAGCTGATCACATTTCCTTGGTAATTTCATGCTTAGTCAGTAGATCTTAGGGGACAGGTGTGTATTCCATTGGGATCTTGTATATATAAACTATTCTGTATAATTAATGTTATCCTCCGAAAGGTATCTTCTTGCCTGCCTGCCATAGGCATTTACTAAACACCTACTATGTGCTAAGTGGTAAGCACAATGGTAGAGGAGAAAGCCCTGAACTCTGTCTGGAGCCGTATATGAAGTAAAGATGTCACTACCACCATCAGCAAAAAATGCATCTCAAGTTGCTTCCTTTCCTCGTTAGACCTTGAGAAAGCTATAAATTAGTGGAAAAGCCTGGCAGCTAAACTAAAGGAATTCTACAAAATCATGAAGAGCTCCATACAGTGAATACAACTCAGTTCTCAATCCAGGATTCTAGAGACCAGCTGTACCTCCTGGCTTCTACTTACTGCCAGGCATCATTGTAATAGTTTTCTCTATATTAACTAAATCTTCAAAACAATATTTAAGTTAAATACTATTATTCCAAAATCATGTTAACATTCAAAATACGAGAATAGCGGCAGAAAGAGGTTAACTGACTTATGCAAGTCTAGACAGCTAGGAAGTGGATCCAGCTAGAGCTTGGATCCGAACCTATGTAGTCTCATTCCAGAATCCGAAACTGCCTGAAACAGTACATTCAAACCAAAAATGAAAAAAGTGCTAATTCATGAATTAGAATGGAATGGAAAGGGGCTGTAGCTCAGTGGTAAAGTGCTTGCCTAGCATAAATGAGGCACCAGGTTAGATCCCTGGCAAACCCCTACCCTAAAAAGGAAAAAAATTTAGAATGGTGTGGGAAAGGTAATAACTAGGTGGAACTTAACCCCTACTCACAGGACATTAGTAAAGACAGAAAGGTTTTGATAGAGGCTCAGAATGCCTACGTGCCCCCTTCCTTTTTTTTTTTTTTTTTGTGGGTGCCGGGGGTCGGCCTCAGGACCTCGCGTGCCAGCAGGCGCCCGTGCCACTGAGCGATATCACCGGCCCTTTTTTCGTATGTGGGTACTGGGAGTTGAACTTGGGCCCTTGCGCTTGCCAGGCAGGCGCTTATGCCGCTGAGCCATCTCACCGGCCCCCCCCATACTTTTAATGAAGGCCTCATAAAGCCCCCCATCTCGTAGTGCCCCCAGCAGACTGGTGCCCCAGTGTCTGACCCAGAGAATATTTTCATGTTCTTGAGTGCCAGGCATTGAGACTGTGAAGGTTGGGATCTAAACTGTCTCCCCAAAGGCTCCTTGTGTTGAAGGCTTGGTTGCTAATGAGCTTTTGGGAAATGACCAGATCAATAGGGCTGTAACTTCATTTATCAGTGGATGAGATAATTTGATGGTGTTACTGGGGGATGTGGAAACAGGAGGGGGTGTCTAGGAGAAGGGAGTTGATCATGCAGGTATGACCTTGGAGACTGTAGATCTGGTCCTCTGCCCGTCCTTTTAGGCTCTTTCCTTTTTCCTCTGCTTCCTGGCTGCTGTGAGTTGAGCAGCTTTCCTCTGCTATGCCCTGCTGCCATGATGTTCTGCCTCTCTGAGGCCTAAAATCAATGGAGCCAACCAACCATGGGCTGAAACCTCTGAACCCGTAAGACAAAATAACTCCTTCCTTCTTTGTTTTTCTTAGCTGTTTGGTCACATCTACAAAAAGCTGACTAACACAGACACACATCCACATGGGTCCCTTTATGTACTTCCATACTGTATTTCCAACTGGAAAACCATGTGATGTAACTAATACCTAGTGCAGCAATGTTGCTGGTCCTAGGAACCCAAAGCCCTAACTTCTAGCGTGGACTCTATCACCTACTATGCCTTGATTCAATTTTTTATCTGTATGTATTTATTCATTTTGTAAATCATTTTGAGCACCTCCTCTGTGGCAAGCCCCAAAACCACTAAGTTGAATTCCACAGTTGCCCCAAGGAGCTATTTACTAATAGTGACAGACAGGTAAAGAGTTCTATCATGTGCACTGATGCACTGTGTCTTCAAAGTGCACCAGGGTTGATGGAGGGCCCCAACCTGTCCCTCCCCTTCTGACAGTCTGAGCAGCAAATGAGATCACACAGCAAAATGTGCTTTGTAAATAACAGAAAGTAAGAATGGCTGGGGGTGTGGGAGGATGGGAGAGGGAGATGGGAGAGGAAGAGGGGAGAACTGAGGAAGGAGGAAGGAAAAGGGCAAGAGAAAAAGGAGGAGAGGCAGGGAGAGGACTTCAACCTGGGAGCTGTCTCTGTCTTTGAAAACTTATGCAGACAGCACTCAAGCCTTTGAGGTTGTTGGGGGCTGGGAACCTGAGTGAGGCCTATGGACACAAGGCGACCACACCTGAAGCTCTCACAAGGGACTCAGCCCAAAGTGTGCTGCCCTGGTTAAGCTGCTCTGGCCTCTGTCCTTCCAGGAACATAAAACTGTTTTGCAGCCTTACACAGCCCCCAACATCTTCAGTGTCCCAGCTCAAACAATGACAAAGGCCAGGCCTTCCGTCCATTGTGTAACCATCCTTTGTGCAGTGAGAAGTCCAATTTCTGATGAATCCCCTTATATATAGATATGTCTGAAAAAATAGGGGCCCCAGGTAATGGCAGCTGCTGCCATTCTCTGTGTTGAAGCACCACCTAGAGGCCAATTCTAGGTCAAACCAGTGTTCAGGGTGAGTTTTTAAATCCTTCAGGTAGGAAACAAGAGAAAAAGAGGCCTTTGAACAAAGATAAAACAGTGATAAAATGCCATTAAATCCTTAAGAGGACCCCATCAGCTTCTTCTCCAGCCCTTCTGTGGTTTGCTGATGAGAGGCTGAAATGTCTCCACTTCTCAATGAAATGGATTCCTCCGTGACTTGGGGCCAGTGTGAGAATGTCACTTTCTCACATATCCTAAAATCTAAATTTATAGAGTAAATATACAGAGAAAACCTTCCAGTTTGCCCTGCATCCTGACCCCAACCCATCTGTCTCTTCTCCTTCCCCAAAACTCAGACTCAGGCAAGCATGGGAAGGTAGTTTTGCAATTGATAGGGCCTGCTTTTCAGGAGAGCTTGCTGATACTGCTTACCTTTCTGGACTCAGCTGCCCTACGCTGAGCACAAACACAGACTTTTCCTGGGCCATTTATTGAGAAGTAGCTGGATAAGTCTACAACAGAACCAAAGATTAAATTGACAGTTCAAAATAAGCATTTATTTTCTTCCGAAGAAAAGTTAAGCTAGATGCACCCAGGGTCCCAGGTTCAGCAGGGAATATCAAATATCAGGAGAAGTAAACCAGGCTCCCAAAATAAGCAAGGACTGTTTGTTTGTTTGTTTGTTTAAAACTCTCTTTTTCGGGTATTTCTGTTTATTCCTTTGCCAGGCCACCAATTTAGTTTCTTGTTCCTCAACTTACTGAATTCGTAAGTATAATTGGAAAATAAGACACATAAATACCCAAGCTCTCATTATCAGCGCATCTTCATTCACACTGCCTGGGAGCAGCAGCTGTGCGCAGTACCCAGGGAATCCCCCCCACACAGGCTACCACACATCTTTGCACGCAGCAGCTGCCGGTCCCTCTTCAGACCAACAATTCAAACAAGGGGCTCCCTTTTAGAGTAAACCCGGAAGGCCTTGGGAAAACTGGACTGATGTCTGGATCTACTAAAAACCACAGCTGTTCCCCAGGGATAAAGTGCAGTCCACCAACTGGCCAAAGGGCCCAGAGGAAGCCAAGTCACCATTTCATTTCCCCATACCCACAAGTAAGTTAGATTTATAAAAACAGTAAAGTGTTTGCTTCTCTGCCATAGAAGTGATTCCATTCGTTGCTCAGAGTAATCTTGTGAAATGAATACCATTACTGTCTTGTGGAGAAGAAAACAGAAGTTAAAAGAAATTTAGTAATTTGCCTGGAAGATGAGTAGCCAAATTTGAACTCAAAACATTCTTGTTCCAGAACATTTGCAGTTTTCCCAATGCCATCTCCCTCTTGGTATAAAGCCAACATACTAAGTACTGAAGAGCATATTCTGAGAAGCAATTCAGTTTGCCACAGATTGTTGCATGAATTCCTATGCAATCATTGGGGCTGTAAGGTGAAAATTATAGACCAAGTATGATCCTCAATAATGCTCACTGTCAGTCAGTTCATACAATATACTTTTTAGGAGACTCAAAACTTCTCAAGCAAAAAGATTTCTCCTGACTTTGTCTCCTATTTCATTCCCCATATTTAAGCCAGTTGCATTATTTGTCCTCTATAAAATCCCACATAAGCATTTGTAAATATTTTTCACTTGGTAAAGTGAGTCTTTCCTGGGAGTTAAAAACCACTGTAAAACAACTGAAAGAAACAAGAACTCATTGAGGCGGTGGTAAGGATGGCTCACTGCCTGGAAGATCACAGTATTTCAGAGCTGGAAAGGGCCTCCAAGAGCATCTCATGACAGTATACACGTGCCTTTGGCAGGCGACATCAAGACTCAGCAGTCAAGTGACTTCCCAAGATCACAGTCAATGAGTGCAGAGCTGGTCAGAATCTCAGATTATAGAGAGCCCTTCCTGGTCCTCATCGCAGTCTGGGAAGTTTATATTTGTAATCCCATAGAAAAGTTATTGGAATTCTAGCGAGTTAATTCCAATCTACCACTTCCAGAGCAACCCATGGCGAGAATAAAGACATTAAGGCATATTTATAGTCGTGGGGAGCCAAGGGTTCCTAAGTCCAGCCAAGATGGTGGTTACTGGAACAAGGGCCTCGACCCAGGGCCGAACCCAGGTTTTATTAATTCTCAAGGAGGGGCGTGGCTCGGGGGATGAATGACTGTGAGAATGGCAGGAAGTCCGTGAGTACTGTGAGCTGGGCTAGGTAGGTGGCCTGAAATCACCGTTGCAATATGCAGACGGAAGGATATGCAGGAGTAATCTGCATAAAACAATTGAAGATAGTATCTAATGTTTTGGGGTCAGTGCTTCAGCTCTGATGTGTAATCTTCTATGCTCTGGGAAGTCATAGCCTCTTTCTTGAGGCTGATCCCAGCGGACAGCGTGGAGCACTGCTCTCCATCCCGCCAGGCTCAACCATATGTTTTGGAAGGTACAGGGGCGGGGGAAACACTGATCTGTCACTTGTTTCAAAGACTATACATCAGCACCTCAGCTGGACCGAGTTGCATTGCTTAAAGCCAATTGAAGGGATAAGGAAAAGGGATAAGGAAAAGTCCTGGCCAGCTCCGTACATATCAATACATGGAAATAGGGCCAGGTTTAGCCAAAATGGAGATAACTGCTCTTCTTTCAAGGAGAGTCATCCAGGTGGTCCTCCACATCAGATCAATTGACTCCCAGCTGAATGTATTGTTCATTTCATCACAGTTTCTTGTTTCTAAGCAAAGTCCAACTAGGAACACAAATCTCCAGGGCTAGCCCTGAAACGACTCATTGGAGAAACTGCTAACATTCCCCATTCTCTGTCATGTGCTGTTCAGGATGGGAAAAGATGGGAGGAGAGAGTGCTCCATTCTGAGTGCCCATAACAATAGCTAATAGCAGCCAAAATTTATTGAACACTGTATTTAGTGCATTATAGGTTTTAGTTTATCTAGTCTTCTCAACGAATATGTAATGTAGGCATAATTATTTCCACTTTGTAAAAAGAATGAGGTACTAAGCACCTACAGGAAACTGGTTTATGCTCCCACAATTGATAGGACTGGAGACCACAACTGACTTTTGAAAATCAGATGGTAAATGCAGATGCCCAGCTGTCTCAACAAGAAACTGACAGCCTCTGCTTAACCATACACCAGCATGTATGGCAAACTGGGGACTTGGGAATTTAGTTGCTTGCTTCTTTTACTCAGGGTTGGAAGAAGGATAGGAAGAGTAACGAAGAAAGAAATTTCATGGGGGTAAGAAAGAAAACAGGTTTGTTTTCTGAACCAGATATGCTAAAAGCCACAACTTACTTTCAAGAGCTACAGAAGAAATTCTGTGCTGTTTAATTCTTCCACCACTCTCTAACTAATTTGCTAGCAAGTCTTGCATCATATGGAATTTAAATTAGATACAAGAAAGGAATTAAGAGAAAGAGATGAACCAGTCATTTCTCTTTCCAAGATCCCTTTCCTGGACTGAGGAAACTAATGAGCACAGCCAGCTCTTAGAGCCTTTCCAAGGCTCTTAGAGCCTTAAGGCTGCCCAAAGGTAGAAATAGGGAAACACTCAACAAGGGAAGATACAGTGTAGTTTTCAAATTTCTCCCTACATTCATGGGTATTAAGAGTCTCTTGTGCTCCAGGGAACTTTAGGAAACAGAACACATTTGGCAGATGAGACAGGTGACCAGGGTCTAGAAGAGCTATGAAAGAAAACTGGTGCTAGTGGAGGAAAGGCCCAGGAGGCAGCACTCCTGCCAACATGATCATTACTTTTCCCCCCAGCCCTGCAATTATTTTGATTTTGTGCTTCTCCAAAAGTCAGAAGTTCTCAACACCACACACGTGAATTTTTTTTTTTTTTTTTTTTTTTTTTTTTTTTTTTTTTGAGACAGGGTCTTGCTATGTAGTTCTGGCTGTCCTTGAACTATGTAGTCCAGGCTGTCTTCAAACTTGTGGCGATCCTCCTACTTCAGCCTCCCGAGTGCTGGAATTATAGGCGTGCGCCACCATGCCCAGCCACACACTTGAATCTTAACCTTAAACTCCATTTTAGCAAAAGCATATCTGTATACTTCTGAGCCAGGTTACACTGCATAAAGAACAAGGCCATTGAGGCAGCAGTAATTCACTGCTGGAAGACAGTTGTGTTTCTTCTCTGCACTAGCTGTTTCTGGCATGAAACATATGCTAGTGTGCCTGTCTCTGGAGCTTGCCCTAAGGAATAAATAATTCAAACTAGACTCTGTCATCACTGACCTGAACCACATACCTGTTGTTTTCAACAGAGGAATTCACACTGGCTTTGATGGAGCATTTAGAAAAGAGACAAAGTTAAAACTCTTAATCTTACATTTGACTCAAGAGCAGCCAGTCATGGGATTCTACACGTTAATTTTAAAATATGGTTTCTCCTTGGAACAATAAAATAGAAGCTTAAAAGCACTTACTCTGGAATGTCCCAAATGCCTTGCTTCTTTGTTCCCAGGTGTACTCGTTTATGCCATGAAGACACATTAGCATCCTGCTCTGTCATACCTGGCTCGGTGCTGCCAATGTCTCTTGTCTGAACTTCTGTGAGGTGGGGAGGTGTCAGAACTAAAGCATGCTAGCCCGTGTGTCCACTGGCTTGATTTCCATTTCTTCACTGAGGTCTGAAAATATGAAGTCTCTACAATGCATTTCAGCAATGAAGAATCCACCAGGGTCAGAGGACAGTGTGGCTCAGTAGAAAGAGCAGGAGCTTTGCAGTGTATGACCTACTTAGATAAATCATACAACCTGAGTCAATTTCCTTATTTAGCAAATTCTACCCGTCTGAGTTCTTGCAAGACTATTTTAGTTTATCAGGGCTGCCACAATTCCATAGATTAGCTGCCTTAAATAATTTATTTCCTCACAGTTCTGGAAGCTGAAAATCCAGGAGCACTGTGTCTGCAAGCTGGGTTTCTTCTGTGGAAGAATACAGTCTTTGGCTTGCTGACAGTCATCTTCTTGATGACTCCACACACCACACCATCTTTGGTCTTTTTCTCTATCCTCTTACATGTCTGGCATCTAATTTCCCATTCTTAGACGAATATTAGATCAGATTAGAGCTCACTCTCAAGACCTTA
Organism: Erethizon dorsatum; assembly: GCA_028451465.1. Classification (NCBI taxonomy): domain Eukaryota; kingdom Metazoa; phylum Chordata; class Mammalia; order Rodentia; family Erethizontidae; genus Erethizon; species Erethizon dorsatum. The sequence goes on from CM051829.1 coordinate 82,560,011, forward strand.
TTTTAACTTAAGTATCTCTTTAAAGACTTCTGAAATATTACATTCTGAGGTGCTTCAACATAGAAGTTTGCGGGGGACACAATTCAGCCAATAAAAACTTAGATAGTTGGGCATGGTGGTACATGCCTATAAATCCTAGCACTTGAGAGGCTGGGGCAGAAGGATCACAAATTCGAGGCCAGCCTGGCTGCACAGTGAGTTCAAAGCTGGGCTGGAGTACATAGTGAGACCCTGTTTCAAAACAAACACTAAGTGACAACATAGGGGTTTACTAAAAGATCACTTTTCTCCTTTGACATAGAGAATATGTGTTTGAGTTCATAATGGCATTTCAACTACTCATTCTATTGCTTGCAAATTATGTGAATCTAGGCAAGTTGCATAATCTGTTCCATCATCTACAAAATGGGAGTAAGAATATCTCCCTCAAAGGGGTTTGTTGTGACAATGAAATACTAAGTATATGAACTATTTAATAGTATCTGCAAGGGCTAGGCAGAATATATTTGCTATTAATCACATTATTTCTTCCCAGCAGTAATTGTGATTATTTCTTCCTATTTGTGCCTTTTTGTCAAAGTGCGACTAGCCTCAGTGATAGTCTGGGAACTAAGTTTCTATCTTTGAGATTTCAAGGAACACTGGCTAAACAAAGCAGCAGAGGTGGCAGATGAAACAGACCTGACAAAGCCTTACTATAAGAGCCACCCACATGTCTACATCAGGCCCCGCAGTGTCAGGCCATCTCCTTCCCAGTATGAACCAAGTACCTCCTCTTCACTTAACCTATCTTATAACAAGGTTTCCCTTATAACAAAAGTCAGAGAGCACACTGGCCAGAACATCACTGGAAAGTAAACAGCATGCTACTAAGGATTCTCCTAGCAAGTGAGGAGATACGGCAAAGGGGGAGGTAACCAAGCTGGAAAGTTGTTCTAATCGCTGCTTCTGGTTAGGGAGCCCTCTGAAGAGAAGCTCAAGTTTCAACCATTTCATACCAGAAGGATTAAAGAAAACCCCAAACTGCATATGACCAATCCTCATCATGACAGCAACTTCGTGTTAAAAAACTACAGCAGTACTACTCCAGAAGTGTACTGTCTATAGACTGTACCAATCCATAAACTATTTACTACTTGTCCAGAAATTGAGAGTAAGCCATTAAGAATCTTAATAGCGGAGGAATTTTATGTCTGTTGAATTTATAATAAAAATTTTATGTTTGGGACTGGGGATATACCTCAGTGACAGAGCATTTGCCTAGCATGTCCAAGGCCCTGCATTTGATAACCAGCACTGGGGTGGGTGTGTGTGTGTGTGTGTGTTTGTATTTGATATTTTTATTTCATCTTTCTAGGTTTTATTTAACAAAAACACTCATCCACTCTAACTAATTTAACTAGTTCTGAAATACAGACATTTAAGTACTGGGTTACACACTTCTCAGTATCTGTGAATGTGAACAAGTATCTTTCATAAGCAGCAGGATGCTACTACGTAGACCCTAGCATATCCTACTCCAAAATAAAAAATACAATAAAATTATGGCATTTTTTTTGCAAGAGTAGAAAATAGTCATATTTTTCTATGTAAAATTTATTAAAAATCTACTTCCAGGTACATTCTACACATAGCTTTCACACTGGAAGTGATTCAGGTTGAGAAGGTTTTATTCAACTATTTACACAGATTATAGATAAAATATACTGCTCAAAATTGGAAAATATTGGGAAATCTGGATTCAAATCCTGGATTTATTGTCTAAAAGCTTTTTGATACCAGGTATGTAATAATCTCACTGAGCCAGTTCCCTTAACTACAAAACACAGAGATAAAAATTATTTGTCCTACTACATAACATTTTTGAGATTCAACTGGGATAGAATCTATGGAAATTACCTCATAAAAAATAAAAGTGCACAGGCTGGGGGTGCAGCTCAATGGTAGCATGCACAAGGCCTTGGATTCAATCCCCAGCACTGAGGAAGGAAGAAAGGAAGGAAGGAAGGAAGGAAGGAAGGAAGATGAAATGCAGCAGATGTACACAATGGTATCAATACTACGTGCCCAAGCCACAAATAGCAATACACACCTGTAATTCCAGCACTTGAGAGACTGAGGCAGGAAGATCTCGAGTTCAAGGCCAACCTGGGCCACAGAGCAAAACCTTAGCTTAAAAAAAAAAAAAAAAAAGAACAAAACAAAACCCCACATATTGTGAGCCCAGTGTTCAGAGCTGACAATTGCAAAGGGAATGGCCCCAAGATAGTACAGTAACAATGTTACTGAATACTGACATTCTTCACATATTCTGTTAAAGATTTACCTAACCCGAAAAATTATCAAGTTCTTCCTTGTGCAGAAAATACTCTCATTGTCTAATGAACTATGAAGTATATTTGCTTCCATACCTGCCTGGCATCTATCACCAAGATGGACTGAACAAGGAAAGAAGCAGAAAAGCACACACTGCCTGTCCTGACCAGCTCTGTGGCAGGGTGTGGCCAGTGGCAGGCTTGAGGGAATGTGTGACTTGGCAAGAATTAGGGAAGAGTAACTCTTGTTTTAACTTGTTCAGCTAACTGAAGACTCCATCAGAAGGATGCAAACTCAAAAATGCACCATTTCACTCCTATACTTCAGACAAGAGACCAGGAGGTTATGTATTTTGAGCTTTATTGAACACATATTACAGAAGACAAACAAGTAAACAAACACATGCTCTATAAAATATACATTCTTATGCATGAGAAAATATAGATAGATACCAGGACAGAGCCATACTAACAACAACTTGGTTTACACTTCTCTTTAGGTATGTCTAATACCAGGGCTGCTCAGACTGCCATCCTCTAACTGGGGGAAAGGGAGAGAGAACAAAGAAGAGTAGACAGTAAAATAAGCCTCTCTATGGACCAAAAAGACACATTAAGTAGTCAAGAAATATTTCAAGAGCATTGGCCCACTTGATTAATTTCTTTCAAAACAGTTACACTTTTTACAAGATCACTGTAAAATCAAGATCTAACAAATCAAGCTGTTCTTCACCTTCGCCCCACCCCTTGGATATTATTAGGACTGCTGAGAAACAACACACAATCTTGAAGGAGTGGGTCCAATCTTAACTCTTAAAACACACCCTCCCAGGGACTGGAGACGTAGTTCAGGGGAATAGTGCTTGCCTAGCACATGCAAGGCTCTGGGTTTGATTCCTAGCATCACACCACACACTCACACACTCACACGCACACACCCTCAATATAATGATTCTGGAGTTTTCAGATGTTAAGTACAGTTTATAATACAGTACATCTCTTCATTCAGAACTAGTACTTTTGTCAATGAACCAGGCAGTTGTCCAAAAGAGAAAGACATCCAAGGCTAACTAATGTTGATTCAGACTGCACTCCAAACAAACCAAATTGAACTGGGAAAGAGATCATATAAGAAAAAATTACTTGCAGGATGCCAAAAAGAAGACTTAGCTCAAACATCTAAGGTCCAATTGTTTTTACAATTACCTCTATGATCTGCACCAAGAAACAGAATTTAAAAATGGACAATGTTACACAAAATGAAAGCAAATTTGGGGTTGAGGGTATAGCTCAGTGATAGAGTACATATTTGGCATGAAGCTCTGGTTTTAATCCCCAGCACCAGGAATAAAAATAAAAAACAGCGAACTTACCTCTGTTGCCCCCTTACCCTTCTAGCATTTCTGTGGATATTAAAATTATGAAATAAGGCCATTAACACACATGGGTAAAACACTGGGTACAAAACTGAACACCATAATTCCAATTCCAAAGGGGTCCCTAAGGTTCCTTTTGTCAACCTGAAAAAAAATCTGAAATGCTCTAAAATACACAAGATTTTAGAGGACAAAGTTTTAAGACTATCTGATTGCATTTGAAGATTTCCAACGATGAAATTGAAAAAGACTTTAAAAGTCATCTTGCCCATAATCTACCTCAAGCAAAAATCTCTTCAACACTATTAACAGGCGATTATTTAGCTTCTGCATGTACCTTCCCCCTAAAAGGCTGAGTATTCCAACTGTCAAATAAATGTATTTGTTAGTTTATACAGAATTACTGGCAGGTGCATGTATGCCACCAGGTAGATGACTCCTGTCCTTTCACATAACCACCTTTCATATGATCCTTTTTCACAGGAAAATGGTTAACGAGTCTAAATTGCTTGACAGCCTAGTGTTCCTCTTACAACCCCTCAATGGGCAATGTGCAGGCAACTGTTTTTGAACATGAACATCACTTTACAGAAAAACACACATTTAAGCCACTCAGACATGGCACTTCAGGGGCAACTGTACATTGGACTGGGTTTCTGATACTTCCTATTCTACAGAATAGCTTGCATTTGAGGGAATGAGCAGATGCTGAATGACAGAAAGCTAACGGCTTAGGTGTAGATTCAGAGTGCCAGTAAAGCTTGGCATTCAAAGAAAGTGCCAATTCTTCTAGGCAGGCGTGGAGAATCAGCCTACAAGGGACACAAACAAAGAGCATCTATGTGTGCAGTGAAGTGGTGACTGGGCAGGAAGATGGTACTTCGGCCTTTCAAGTCTGCCCTGCTTTGCAATGTTCCTGATTAACTTAACATGAGGCGCATTTAGTACTGCTGGGAAGAAACACTGATGAGCCATTGATCCTGTTTATATTAAAGGACAAAGCACTAGGTCAATGTTTTGCTTGGTGAAAAACATATGCAATAAAGATGTTTCAGGAATTCCTTGTCCTGGCATTAGAATTTATGATATTAAGATCAGAGGTAGGCTCTTCACATTTAAACAGTTTCCTAACTGGTTATGTAGGCAAGCTGGGAGTATCTGTGGAGGATATTTCAACCACAAGAGCTGACATATTGGAGAAAAACCTGAGTCTAGCCTGACACCACAGTATAGAAAGACCATTGCTGACACATGGAGGTGGTGCTTCTGGATGAGCAGTTTCTAGAGCACTGGCTCACAGCCTCTTTTCTGCTCTCTCACACCTGACAGCAAATGCTCATGGGCACAGTATCTGGTCACCCAGCCATAACTCCATGCTGCCCATTCAGAAAGATCTGAATTTGTGAGTGTACTGTAACCTCGAATACAAATAAGTGAAGCACACATTAGTCACAAATTAGTTGTGCACACTCCTCAGCTAATCCTGACCTGCTGGTAAGCTGTAATACTGGTACTCAGACTTGCTGCTCTAGAAAGCAACGGGTGAGTTTTCACCTGAGACAAGATTCTTTAGGTTTATGGATACTGTTTTAGAAGCAGAGTATTAGCCAGGTGTGGTGGCTCAGGCCTTATATCACACTACTTGTAGAGGGAAGGAAGACTGTAAACAAGACTAGCCTAGGTTTAGCCAGACCCTGTATCAAAATAAAAAAATTTAAAAAGGGCTGGAGATGTAGCTCAGTGTGAAGGCCCCAAGTTTAATCCCTGGCTATGCACGCACGCACACATGCACGCAGAGTATTTGTTTCCCCTTGTGAGTATTTCTTAGACCACTATTCCTGCTACAGAGGAAATAAATCTGGCTCAATTTAGAGCAAGCAGCAACTCTTATTCTATGCTAATAAATATTTCATGAAAGCAGCTCTTTATTAAAGTAGCATAATCCTCTTTGGTTCCTCTAGGGAATTGCAGATTCATAGAATATTGCAGCTAGAAGGGGCTTTAGAGCATCTAGTAAAGGGCCTCATTTCCTAAATGAGAAAAATGGGCCTAGAGAAGTAAAAAGACCTGCCCTAGATTACCCAGCTAGCAGGGAACAAAGCCAGGAAGTGAAAAGTTAAATCCAGTACAAATTATCATCATAACTTAGTAAAAAAGGATTGTGCAGATTGAAGGGACTGCTGTAATCCCAGCACTCTGGGAGGCTGAGGCAAGAGGATCATAAAGTTCGAGCCCAGTCTGGGCAACTTAGTGAGACCCTGTCTCAAAATAAAAACCAAAAATGGGCTGGTTTTATAGCTCAGTGTGAAAGTTCTTGGTTCAATTCCCAGTACCACCAAAAAAAGAAAGAAGAAAATTCAGAGTGCAAATGAACAGAGTCTGACGGTTCAAAAAGGAAAAAGAAAAGTCCTGCTGTCCAGAGAGAAGGGCATGAAATTCGGTTAAAGTTTCTGATAAAATGCTGAGAAATTCGGTGAGTCTAGAACCCGGGAAATGCACAATGACTTAGATGCTTTTATTTAAGAGAATGAAGTTATCTAGTAAGAGACTAATATTAGATTTAGAAGACAGAACTGAACAGCCTGTGTAAGGAAATCTGAAAGCACAAAGAATGAACTTAAGTTTATCACATTTTGTTAGAGTGGTTAAGTTCTTTGTTTACATAAAGCTCTTTGATCAGAAATTCAAGAAACCTTTTTGGCTTAAACAATCACATGTACAAAACAAGGACCATTCCAAAGCTTTATAGGATAAAAATTTATGTACGTTCTAGTCTCGGGAGCACTCTTCCCTTCTAAGATATACTGTGCATTAGTAAAGAGAGATTAAAAACAAATAACAGAAAAGAAGCAATCTTTGGCCTCTTTGTCAATGAAGTAATTTTCTGATAATTGTCCTAAAATAAGTCTTCTAGTTCATACAGCTATGACAAACTGTCAGGCTCTGAAAGAGCAAGACTTTTTATGATGCAAAGGGAATCTTGTCTGGTACTTGTACACAGGTGACAAATGATTAGGTAACTAAACCTTTAGGCATGAAAGAAGCAGTTAAGTACACCAAGATTGTGTTTGTGTGTATGCAATCACTAAGTACCCTGCCTCTATATATATGCTTAACAGTAAGTTTTTAGAACTTTAAACAAAGTTTTTATATCTCACTTAACTAAGTTATACAAACTCTCTAATCTAAGAAGCTACTGACAATAACTAGACATTATATATAATTTTGACATATCAAAAATATTTACATTGCCACCAACACACATGGTTGAATAGAAAAATTATTTATAAATGCACATATATTTACAATGAGATCCCTGGGCAATAGGGACAAAAAAACAATAATAATAATTCACAAGAATACAAAAGCCTTTGACCTCATACCAGCTGGTCAAACCTGGGATTCTTGCCAAGGACCTTGAATATCAAAGCCCTGGTCTCAACTACCTGCTTAAACCCAATGAAGGACCCCAGGTACACTTCTCAGAGGGCTCCAAAGTTATTTTTGCTCCTTGGAAGGCAAAGTAGAACATCAAAGCAGTGATGTTTTCACAGGACCAGTCCATGAATTGGGACAATCCAGCAGGTTAAGCAGCAATGAGACACTTCTCAATAGGCAATGCACACTTGGGCATATCCCCATGGAACCATCAGGAAACACATTTGCTCCACATCTTCCTCTGCCAGTGCCACATATTTTCGACTTGATACACTCACTTCTGTCAGCCGCTACCCTTTCCTTGTCAAGTGTAAGCCCAAACAAACAGCAGGCCTACCTTGCTATGGTCAGATGTAATCATAAACCAAGAGTAAAGCACATGCTGACTATGGGGTTCCTTCTGAATTGTGAGGTAGTAAATACAAGATTAATTAACTTGAGTCACTGCCCAAATTTCATTCTGGTGTGGGTTTCATGTATCCTCACTACCATTTTGAATGTTCCGAGTCCTACTAAAGTCAAAAGCATGGTCGTGTAACCTGTGGCAGGGCATGGGGGAAGAACAGTCCGGTTCTCTCTCTGCCAGGTCCTCATTCCGACGCAGTTGTGGTGACTCGAGGACTGGCTGCTGGGAAAAGGGAGGACGAGGCAGGCCTGGTTCTCTGTTTATGCTCCACAGAGGCTGCTGCAATGTTTCTGAGAATGAAAAGATAAAAATTATCAGTGATGACTAGAAGTTCAAAATTAATTTTCTAAAACTGAATGTGCTTTTAACCAAATTCTCAAAGCAATAAAGATGACCAATATTCCTCAATAAGGACAGAGCTCAAACATGTATTTGCCATCTTCTTAGACATAATTAAAAAAAAAACCCAACTGTGGTCCATTGAATCCTTTTAATCATCAAACGTAATCAATTGAGGGCGAGGTGAGGAAGACGGGAAGGAGAAATAAAGATATGCCATGTACAGCATGTATAGGAACGTAATAAGAATGTAAACATTACATGCCATAACATGAGCTAAGGTTAATAAAATCAACAAGGATGAAAATTGGGATAGGAAAATTAGAGGAGGAGGGAGGAAGAAGGGAGGGAAGGGGATTTAAAAAAAGATAGAAATAAGCCGTAGTATGTACATATAAGATGACTGTACACTGTATGTATTGTGAACATGTACTAATAAAAAATTAATTTCTAAAACTATGCTATGAATCATGTTCTTTCACTTGTTATTTTCATGGTTCTGCTGCTTCAAAAATTTAAAAATAAAACTTTAGACACATAGAAAAAGACTAAAGAGACTTAATGGTATCCATATCGTAATGAAGTTTCAGGATACACAGTAAAGACTGATTCAGTATAGCGACTACAGCCTTAAATATGTTCTTAAATTGTTTAAAAAATAACCATTTTCTTTCAACTTCTAGTAAATAAGACCAAACAAGTCAGGAATGGTATTGCATGCCTACAATGCCAGCACTCTGTCTGGCTGAGGCAGGAGGACTCCAAGTTCAAGCTCAGACTGGGCCACTTAGCGACTGAGCAAAACCCTATCTCAAAATAAAAAATAAAAAGGAGTTGAGATGTATGTCAATGTAAAGTTCCTGCATTCAATCCCCAGTACCACACACACACACAAAAGAACCAAACAAATGATAACCAATGAATAGTAATTAAAAACAGCTACATAAAATCAGATTATTTGTACTTTGGTTTCAAAAAAATATGCATTTCTCATTCTTATTTACAGCAGTAATGGGCTCTTTTCCCAAAGACTGCTTACTAAAAATTGTATTAACTTCATGGGATACATTCTGAAAAAAGCTGGCCTAACATTCTGAAAACAGACGCCCACAAATAAAAATAAATCCCGTGTGAAAAGTAAGCTACAGTACGGTTGCCCAGGCCTTAATATACATAGGAACAACCTGGGGATCTTGTTAAAATGTGGATTAGATTCACGAGATCTAGGGAGGGAGCATGATTGAATTTCTAACAACCTCTAGGATTAATGATGACAATGATAGTCTCTAGCCCACACTTCATGTAGCAAGAATCTGAAGTACCTGAGGTAAAAAATGGACAATGGACCAAAACACTCTCATTTCCTAACTTCATTACTTACAGGCTAGATTCAAAATGTGAAACTCTCCAAGGTTAAAAAGAGATGTGCCAGGACTGGCATATAGTTTAATGGAGAGCGTGTGCTTGGCATACATATATGAGAACCTTTGCTCAATCTCCAGCACTGAATTAAAACAAGAGGTGCTGCACTTTTGGTTCTTCAACTCGTTTTGTGTAACTCTTCCAGGACTTGGAAAAATGGATTTAGTGCTGGCACACTGCTTTCATGGATACTAAGATAAGAAACTAATTTCAAAAATAGTACTTTTCTTTGATCTGTATCCTCTTAAGAAATGCTTATAGAGCTGGTCTCTTAAAAACAAAAAAGTACATCTTATGTCTCATGTTAGATTTTATTATTCCTGCCAGAACCATACCTGAAAGTACCATTATACACTTTACCTTCCTGTAAACCTGTAATTCTCACCCCTATCCCACTTTCAGTGCTCTTCCACTTCAGGCTGACAGGAAGTGACAGCTGATGAAAACCTTGGATGGCCAGGAAGACATGCTCAATAGCACCTTTCAGAGTTTAGAAAGAAGTCTGTTTTACTCTGTTATCAAAGGCCTGATCTATACTTGTACAGTAGTATTTTCCTGGGCCAGGCAGGAAAGAAGAAACAATCCCAACACTGCCTTCCCTATTATGGCCCCAACCATGCAGAACAGGAGAAAGAAAACACTCGCCAGGTGATGCTAAGATTCAGTATTTGCCAAACAGAACAGCAACCAAACCAAACATTTAAAGTCTTTTCAGTAAAAACATACACTAAATCATGCCCAAATTATATTCTTAGCATTTTAAATCTCCATTACTTAAATAAAGATAGGAGAGAAAACATCAGTGCTGTATATGAAACATTTTCAGTTTTCTGAGTTGCCTCTGAACTGTCAATAGAGTGATCTTATTATCCCACAAAAGTTGTTTTTATCCTACTGATGAAAACTTTGTAACTCAAATATATAAAACAGTCTCTGGATCTAGTTTATACCAGTTAACAGTGGCAAATTATTCCAGTATACCAATTTGTTTGCTTCCTGTCAAATGAGAATGTTACCTATATCATAAAAGGCAAAATGAAGTAGGTGAGGTGAAAGCAAAATAAAAACAAAACAAAAGCACTCCTTACCATTGCTCATCTGTGTGGTGGGAAGTTTCTTTTCATCTATCCTCTCATGGTTAGTGGGAAAGGCAGACAGTTCTCTGTCTGCCAATGATACCAAGTTCTCCAGGGCAGCAGCATCTTGGGGAGGACATGACAAAAATGTCTCTTTGGGCATCTGGACCATAAGGCTAGATAGTGTCTGATCTAGAACATCCTCCTCAGCGATATAGGTATACGGACAGTATTCTCGAGTCCTTGAGTAAATGTTGGCATTGTCATAGCAATCTGAGCAAATCACCCGAGTACCAGTGCCACCTAATGACAACATGGGAAAGAATCCAAACATCTTTCTGTTAAGGAATTCATTTTTCAATCATCGGTTTCTTTCAACTGTTATCACTGTCATTGCTAGCTGACTACTTCTTTTATAAACCATGTGAAGTTTTAAGGTTTTTTGTGAATTAACTCATTTAATCCTTACAACATTCCTTTGAGGCAGGTACTATTATCACAGGAATAATAAATAAAATGATCTCTACAAATACAGTAACTATAAGCACACAGAAGTTGAATAATTTGACAGAAGTAATATTACCAGAATGAGGAGCTGAAATTTAAACGCAGCCTGGCTTCAGAGTCCATACTCTTGAATGCCATGTTAAACCATCTCTGTCCAGCCTAGTTAAAAGCAAGGGATCCAAAACAGGGCTGGCACTGTGCTACAAAACATATGCTTGGCTTAAGCAGACTAAAGCAGGGAACAAGAAGCTATGATGATTTCACTTCATAAGATTGTGTTACTTTCATGTGTCAAGAGGTTAAGCAACACTTACTGCTAAAAGTATCCCCAGTCAAGAGTCCTGTCTGACAAGTATGTAGGTAACAGAATTTAACAATAAGCTCCCTGGACTGTTACATACTTTGAAAACTGGATGAAGGAAAGACTGTAAGAAATAAAGAGCAAGTCATTTATTCATCATCAATCAACAGAATGTTAGAACTGGACAGAATGAGAAATCATTTCATTGAATCCTGAAAGCAATGTTATTTCCCACAGATTTCAAAGAATAAAAACTTTGAAGTATTCTTTAGAAAGTTAGAAATATTCTCTTTATGGCTGTGGATGTAACTCAGTGGTACAGCACTTGCCTAGAAATACATCCTTTTCTATGCAAGCCAAAATAAAATCCAATTTATCAGTTAGAGGAATTCTATTAACACTCAGCCTAAGGTATCTTTGAAGAAATGGAATAAACTTCTATCAATATGGTACTTGAAGTAACACAAAGGTTTGCTGAAAGGATCTGTAGTAATCTTGGGGACGTACTTCACGAAGTACTGTTTCTCTATTCAGAACGAGTAAACTGAAGTGCAGATCTTAAGTACTCTGTTCACAGTCACAGTGCTAGGAAGAGAAAGTACTAGGAATCCAACCTAATCTTTCTATCCCTTAGTTCACCTCCCTATGTTCCATCACTTCCTGTAGAAGTGAGGGCATGAGAAACAAGAAAGGGCAAGAAGTAGTGTTGAGAAGTCAGGTTCTTCTTTTGGAGACTGGGTCTCGCTATGTTGCTCAGGTTGATCTTAGAACTGCTGAGCTCAAGCAATCCTCCCACCTCAGACTCCACTGGACTACAGACAAGCTCCGCCATGCCCAGCTCAGATTCATTTAATTAGGAAACACTTTACATCTCTCTGATGCTCTCCATTTTATGCTGAGAAGCACTGTTGCCCTTTTTAACTTACTATATATCTACCTGTCAGCAGAAGCACACCTCCGTTGGATATGGTCTGAACGATGCTTTCCCTGGAAGGGTTAAGAAACACTTGAAATGAGTTTCTAGGACATCCCCTTCCGTACTAATACAAGGTTTAGCAAATTCTGCTGTGCACTTCAAACCCTTGTTTAAGGATAATGTGTCTTTGCTTTCTGTAAGAGGGCTTCTTCACTTGTTACTTTAGTCAATTTTCATTCTATTTTGCACCTGGCCGAATGTTTGCACTGAGTGTTTTACTTTTAAAATGTCACTTAAGGTTAATGGGAAAACTACACACAAAAACATAAACCCAACAGGACTAGATGAAGTTGTAATGATGAACAACGGAGAGCCCTTACCATCAGTGCCTCTGTGCATGTACCCATTGACAGGAGGCATAAGCTGTTGATGACTGCCTGCTTCAGAGTTGCTATAGCCTTCCTGTGGCTCAGACAGTGTTCCTTGAGAAGACAAGTAGCTGGGAATGTCTGCAGGCAGATTGAGCTCCTCTGTAGAAAGAGACATCTGTAACTCTCAAGGTGAGCCACTGAAGCTAACACTCAGAAGACTATTTTCTAAATGTGTTCCACTGTGATACAACTGCCCAGGAAAATGGTATGGACTTAGAACCCCATGAGCTGTCCATACTTTCCCTAAAACTACTTTACACTGGAGTTTTCAGTTTCACTTTAGGATTATTACCAAGTCTGGGGATGTATAACTCAGTGTTACAGCACTTGCCTAGTGTGCACAGGCCCTGGGTTCAATCTCCAGTAGTAAGGGGAGGGTAGTTTACCAAAAGAAACAAACCCTAAAGGTTGAAGTTTATCTAGAGCCACACTTGCACAATCTTTCTGACTGGATCTCTTCTCTTGCAGATTTCAGTGTGAGATGGGTAAAGACCGACTTAAGCCATGAGGGCTCTATTCTTCCCTACAGCAAAATTATGGAATGGAACCTTAGGCATTACACATTCCTGCCAGCTTGAACCACAGATGGTACATGCATAAGTGACCCATCACATAGTTTGTACCACCCAATGGGACTTTCCCATGCTACCAACTGGGACAGTCATACATGAACCAATGGTGGTTCAAGCCAGAGGTAACATGTAACACATTCAAATCAGAGCCGCCACCAGTGAGACATATGAATTAAGGCCCTTGTCGTGAACATGTTAAAGAAAGAAGGTACAACACATAACAGTTACAAGAGCACAGTTTTGCGGGAATATTAAATTCTTAAAATAGTTCTAAAAATAGGTTCTGTTCTATCAAGGAAGTTAACATTTTAAGAGAAAAACTTCCTTATACCTCCTATTAGGTACTGTATCACAGTTCCTCAGTGTTACTTATTTTTCCAATAAATCCTATACTACATTTTAACTCAAGTACAAGCCACAGGTGTCATCTGGGAACCACTCACCTGTGTTTGTGATACTATAGTCTTCATTTTTCCTTCTCATGTGGTAAATAACAATGACCCAGATCAAAGAGGTGCCCACAACACAACAGACCACAACAATGATGACAATGCCAACTGTGGTCCAGCCATCGTCTTCATGCCCACTGCCACTCTGAGAAGAATCACAGTTGGGGGATGAAATGACATGTAGGTAAATATGGCCACGTTCTGTTCCAAGAGTGTTAGACATAATGCAAGTGTATTTCCCCGCATCTTCTAGCCCAGCATCCACAATGATGAGAAGCTGGTTGGCTGCAGCAAAGAAGTGTCGTTCTGTCACCAGCAGTGGGCCATCATCTTTAGTCCAGTTGAGGCGAGGGGCGGGGCTCCCTCCAGCTATGCACTGTAACACGGCTGTTTCACCTCGGGTTACTGTCTTGTCCTCCAGAGGCCTAATAAATGAGGGTGTCTCTAACAAGAAATCATTTTAAAAAATCAAGTTAGGCAATTTTATTCCCTAAATCCTACTGAATTAGACTACTCAACCTATGATGAAATGAGCACTTTCATATACTCATGGGAAGACTGGAAGGTAATGTTTCAGAAAAATAAAAGCTTCAAACAACAAAAACCTAAATCTGAGTCAGGCGTAGTGGTGCACGCCTGTAATCCCACTACTTGGGAAGTTGAGGTAGGAGGATCACTGGGAGCTGGAGGCCAGTCTGGGCTACATACTGAGTTTAAGACCAGCCTGAACTACATAGTGAAACTCTTGTCTCAAAAAAGCAAAAACCTAAATCTGAGGCTAGAGGTGTAGCTAAGTGGTAGAGCACTTACCTAGTATGTTTGAGGCCCTGGTATTGAGAGCCCTATTACCACCCCCCAAAAATAACCTGAACAGATAAATAGACAAAAAAAGCTCTAAATATTATCTCAATAATTACACCTTGGGCACGCTATCTCAAGGAGCTCAAAGATTAATATACAAAGATATTTATTTAAAAAATATAAAGGAAAATATCAAAGTTTAACAGGAAAATGATTAAATGAATTAGAATAGAGTCACATAATGTTTTATAAGGACGTTTTAATTGTTGCAGTACAATATTAAATAGGATAAAAAGCAGGTACACTGAACTATATATATAAAAATGGGTTTAAAAGAATCTAGACTAAATATGCTAAAATCCTTAATGCAATTCCAATCAAAATTCCAACAGCATATCTCACACAATTAGAGAAAACAGTCCTAAAATTCATTTGGAATCAGAAGAGACCTAGAATAGCAAAGGCAATTCTGGGCAACAAAGGTAAGGCAGGGGGCATCACAATCCCCGACTTGAAATTATACTATAAAGCTACTGTGATAAAAACAGTGTGGTACTGGCAAAAAAACAGACCTGAGGATCAATGGAACAGATTAGAAGATGCTGAAACAACCCCAGACATACTAAGCCACCTTATCTTTGACAAAGGTGCCAAACACATTCGCTGGAAGAAAGATAGCCTCTTTAATAAATGGTGCTGGAAAAACTGGCTCTACACATGCCGAAGATTAAAACTAGACCCATATCTTTCACCATGCACTAAACTAAATTCAAAATGGATCAGAGATCTAAATATTAAAACAGAAACATTAAATCTGCTGGAAGGTAGGATAGGTAAAACCCTTGGAGACATTGGTGTAGGCAAAGACTTTATGAATAAAAACTCAACCGCACGGGAACTATCCCAAAGAATCAATAACTGGGATCTCATCTTATTAAAAAGCTTTTGCACAGCAAGAGAAACCACCAACAGAGTGAAAAGACAACCCACAACGTGGGAAAAAATGTTTGCCAGCTGTTCCTCAGACAAAGGATTACTATCGAGAACATATAAAGAACTCAAAAAAATCAGACCTCCCAAATTTAAAGACCCACTCCAAAAATGGGCATCTGAGATGAATACACATTTCTCAGATGAAGAAATACAAATGGCAAATAAATATACAAAAAAATGTGCAACATCACTAGTCATTCAAGAGATGCAAATTAAAACAACACTGAGATACCATCTCACCCCAGAAAGAATGGCTACTATAAAGAAATCAACTAATAACAAATGCTGGAGGAGCTGTGGGGAAAAAGGAACCCTTCTTCACTGTTGGTGGGAGTGTCGACTGGTACAGCCACTGTGGAAGTCAGTGTGGAGATCCCTCAAAAAACTAGGGTTGGAGGTCCCATTTGACCCAGCTATTCCCCTTCTGGGCATATTACCAGAAGAATTAAAAACATCACACCACAGCGATATATGTACACCCATGTTTATAGCAGCACAATTTGTAATAGCCAGATCTGGGAAACAACCCAAATGCCCATCAACTGAGGAATGGATAAGAAAGATGTGGTATTTTTATACAATGGAGTACTATTCAGCCATAAAGAAGGATAAACTGGAGACTTTTATAGGTAAATGGATGCAACTCGAGAAAATACTCATAAGTGAAATAAACCAGAAGCACATGTGTAAGCATCGTATTGTCTCTCTAGTATGAGAAACTGAAAGAGTAAATAAGATCCAAAATGTACAATAGACACGGTGAATCAAAAAGAAACTGGTCAAAAGGAAAGAGAGACTGGAATAGGGAAAAGAAAGAAGGGAGAGGGAAAAAAAATTGTATATATATATAAGATGGTTAAGATAGATACACTACCAATTTTACTTAGTTCATTGAAGAGTAAGGTTTGTGCCAATAATGTTTGGACAAATGAATGCTAATCTCTGGTATCCTGAATAACTAACTTAAAAATAATAATACGTAATGCATTAACCATTGTTACCCTCATATCATGGTGTTTTGAAATTTTGTTCTTTTTTTGATTTGTTTTTTTCTTCTCTTTAAAATAAAAAAAAATGCTAAAATCTTTAAGTGTCTGAGTGACTTATCCTAATTTTCTATATGTCAGAATTTTAAATCAATAAATTACTTGTTTTTCTGATTATACAAAGACACACACACACCAAAAAAAAAAAAAAAAGCCCTGACATCAAAGGTGTCAGAGGAACAGAATTAGAAAGTAGGATTTGCTTTTGATGAGTTCCATAAAGAAAAGACTTTGAAAAGGAACAAAACAACAACAAAAATGCTAGTTTTTGAGAAATTTTGGGGAAATTTTTAGGGAAAAGACATTTTCCCTGAAAAGGAATATGGATGGAAAGGGCTATAAGGAGGGTACTGGGGGTAGGAGGGTGGGGGTAAAAATTATTAATTATATCATTAAAATATCATATTGACATAAATTTATTGAGGTGAAAAGGTATCCATGACACTCTCTTAAGTGAAACAGCATGTTACAACAGCAGTTATGGCACTGCCAATTCTTTTATTTTCAAAAATGCATTGATGTATGCAGATATCAAGAAATAGTCTCTTGGGCCGGTGAGATGGCTCAGAGGCGTAAGCGCCTGCCTGGCAAGCGCGAGGGCCCGAGTTCGACTCCTGGAACCCACATACGAAAAAAGGGCTGGTGATATTGCTCAGCAGCACAGGTGCCTGCTGGCGTGCGAGGTCCTGAGGTCAACCCCCGGTACCCACAAAAAAAAAAAAGAAAAGAAAGAAAAAAAAAGAAATAGTCTCTCATGATACTCAACTGTTTTAATCTGTCTTTGGGAATGAGATGCTGAGCACATCTTTCTGTTTAAGAGTATTTTTTGTTTTTTGTTTTGGAACCAGGAATCAAACTCAGGACCTTGCGCTTGCCAGGCAGACACTTGTGCCACTAAGCTATATCCCTGACCCCAAGACTATTTAACTTGTGTTATTATAAAATGTTTCTAAGTGGAGGAAATTAAGAATTGCTTTAGGTATGTGAGGTGATGGGTATGTTAATCAGCTTGATTCTAGTAATCATTTAACAACATATATGTGCCTCAAAACATGATATTGTAAAAAAAGTTGTATTATACACCTTAAATATACATGATTTTGTTAATTATACTCAATTAAAAATTTTTTTGAATTGCAACTCTGAAAAAAAAAAATACAGGATTATGAGAGGCACACGGGAAGGAAAACAGAAAATCTAATCAGAAGACAGGTAAATTTTCTGTATTATATTAATTAACTAGGAAGAAAACAAATTTGTCTAGGCTCTCCAGCACATGAAGCAACATCACATGGCTGGGGTTCTTTTAAGAAACACAGCAAAATTCTCAATACAAGCTCATTGGATAGTAGAAAAACATATGAAAAAGAAACCTAAACAGAGGCAGATATACAAGAATAAAGTGATAAAGAGTTTTGAATTTTCAATTCATGCGATAAACATCCCTAGTTTTGCCCTCAACATTTTCCCAGATTTCAAATATCTGACCCACTGATGTCCTAAGCCGATATAACCCTCCAAAGAGTGGCAAAATAACAACAAAGGTAAGAATCATGACTGAAACCTCTAAATTATTTTTCTCGCCCAAGAGAAAGCCTCAATGGCACCAAAAAATCAGAAACCCTTGAAAAGCAGTAAACATACCTAGCACTGTTAGTGAAGCATTTGCTGAGAGGCCTCCTGCTATATTTTGTGCCATGCAGCTATAGATTCCCATGTCTTCTATTTTCACGTTGGCAATGAAGAAGACATCATCCTCTGGCATGACATGCATGCGTCTTTCTCGAGCAGCAGGAAAGTCAGTACCACCATCTTTTTGCCAGGAAATCTGAGGTGCAGGGTGTCCCTCTGCAGCACATTCTAATCTGGCCATGGCACCAGTGCGAATAGTTAGGTCCATTGGAGTTTTCAAGAAAGATGGCATTTCTGTTTCAAGAAAGATCATCAAGAGAAAGTAGGCAAGAGGGAATACACATACGGCAAAATAACAACTATTATAATGCTCCATTTCTCAGAGGTGACATGTAACTCTTCTAGAATGTGTAACATGCCTATTTGATCATCTTGATGGAAACAGGGAAAGCAAAGGCCATAAGCCTTTCTGAACTCCATATTTTAGAATCTGATATTTAACAATATTCTCTTACAAAGCTATACAGTACTTCCTAAACATCAATATAGTTGTCAAAAGAAATGCAATGTTAAAAAAAAAAAAATCTATGCCTTTAAAAGAATCTCATTAAAAAACTTAGAAGCAGCCGGGCATGATAGTGCACACCTGTAATCCCAGCACTCGAGAGGCTGAGAGAGGAGGACTGCTGCCAATTCAAGGGCAGCCTGGGCTACATAGCTCAAGGCCAGTCTGAACTACAAAGCAAGACCCTGTTTCAAAAACAAAAATACAAAAACTCAGAAGCAAGACCCATCTTTTGGATGTATAAAGCCTAAAATGTAGTTACTCAATCCAACAGGCAATAAATCAAGCTGCTTTAAAGAAGTCTTTTGCAGCCACAGGAAATAAGAGCATTAATTTCAAAAATGATTCTGTGTAAATATATTTAATGATAACTGGACCCAGTAATGTCCTAAATACTCCATTATCAGACGGCCCCGTGCATAATACCAGAAATAAATTTCAGTTTTCAGAGAATTATAGTATTAGAAGGAAAACTGAGAATTTGAACAGAATGTTCCCAAAAGCACAAAAGTAGCTCATCTCCTAGGGTCATAGAATTTACCCCTTAAGCAAAGATCACTTAGGGATAAGTAGACATACAGTTAATCCAAAAATCCTACCCACTTTTCCCCCTCAAATGTAGGCTTACTCTAATATTCTTGGTTAAATCATTTTAAAACTGATCATGAAAAACCCTTCTAAACTAAAAACAAACAAACAAACAAGGAAAAAGCCAGGCATGGTGGCACATGCCTATAATCCCAGCACTCGGGAGGACGATCGCCTAAAATGCATAGTGAGACCCTGTCTCAACAAAACAAAACAAAATACCAAGAAGAGTAATTCCTTACCATTCACAGTTAGTTTGGCTTTCTGAGAATAATTGGAACCAAAGTGATTAGTAACAATACACTGATATTTTCCTTCATCTGTGAAATTCACATTGAAAAGATGTAAAATACTAGTATGTTCCAGAGCTTCTCCAGCTTGCTGCCGGTAACGAACAAAATTCTCAATATCCACGTCATACAGAATTTCACTGTCTTTGCGCCACACCGTGGACATTGGTGAATCACTGCTGCTCACTGCAGTACAGGTCAGAGTCACATTAATGCCCCTTAGAGCAACTGTGGTTTCAGGGTGTCTCCTTATCTGTGGCTTGAGAAAATCATCTGAGAGGAAAAAATGCAGCAGTAGCCAAGTCAGTTATTTATTTTTGCTTAAGGTTCAATTTTAAAATAAGTACTGTGAAAATGAAAACAGAGTGGCAATATTAAGGCTGAAGGAGACTTCAGAGCTACCATCTAATACCCTTGTTTAAAGACAGGGAAAATAAGTTCAGAAAAGTCAAATGGCTTGCTCAAAGATACTAAATCAGTGGCAAACGAGAACTTAAACTCCCAAAACAGTGAAAAATTCCAAACATGGCAAATGTACAACCAAACATTAGTTTAGGACTGGCTAATAAACTCTACATTCATAAATAAAATGTTATTGTATTGATTTAGAGAAGATAGTTTATGAATTCCTAACTAGTATTTTCACTGGATAATATTTCACTGTGCTATAAAAGCTGTAAGTAGAAATGGAGGATAAAATATACAGTGCATCTACATTTAGAACCATGAGTGACAATATAAGAGGAATTTAATCTGCATTAGGTTCTTGGTTTTCTTCAAGATTTGTAAAAACAGGGCCGGTGAGATGGTTCAGCGGTGTAAGCACCTGCCTGGCAAGCACGAGGTCCCGAGTTCGATCCCCAGAACCCACACACGAAAAAAGGGCCGGTGATATCGCTCAGCGGCATGGGCACCTGCTGGCGCGCGAGGTCCTGAGGTCGACCCCCGGTACCCACACACAAAAAAAAAGATTTGTAAAAACAATGGAAACAGAAACAAAGTTCCATGGGCATTAACTTCCAAGTGTCCCAAGTATCTTTAGGTAGATGGTGAAAACATATTTGGCAATATACAAGTCCTCAGGTGAACAGAGACCCTAGTGATGTGCACAACCTGACACACCGATCTAAAAGCTGTACAGCTGGTCCTCCACACCCATGATCTCCACACTGAAGGATTTAACCAACTGCAGACTACAAACAGTAGGGGGAGGGCCTGGGATTTACCTCAGTGGCACAGCACCTCCCTGGCAAGCCTGAGGTCCTGAGTTTGATTCCCAGTCCCCCCCCCCACAAAAAAATAGTAGGGGAAAAAACTGTAATATAGCATGGACAATGTATCTAAAAGTATACCTTGTTTTAGTGAAATTGTGTTACGTGTTTTATATGGTTTTTCATTTGTTAGTCTGGCTGTTAATCTGTATGTGTGATAATTAACTTTATAAGAAGTTAGAAAATGAATGAATCTGATGCTGGCAAAGGGGGGGTGAGTAGTAGTATGTACATGTACTAATTCCCCACAGTGAATGTAATCATTATGTACTGCAAACATGTATTAATAATTTTTTAAAAATTTTAATTCTGTTGTAATAAAAATTTTAGAACAAAAGTACAAACCACAGACAAAATCTTTTAGGTCCACATTCAGGATGTTTTGCCCCGCTAGCCATTCAGGATGCGCACAGCTTACATTTACAGAATGATGAAGGTTATTATCAATCAGCCATTGAAGTAACCATTTCAAATGACAGTCACAGAGCAAACTGCTTGTGTTCAGAATCCTACAGAAAAAAGAAGAAAATTATCCTTTGTTTTGCTTTTCATTCTAAGTTTCTTTAGCATTAAAACTTGGATACAAATTTATGCATTTTTCTCACCAAATTTTTTGTTTAATCTTAATTATTAAAATAATTCCAACTGTCATCCTCAATTCCCAAAATGAAAAAAATCAAAAAGGGGAAAACAAGGGCAAAGGAACCATTTTAAATTAAAGATGGCTAAAGAGACATTACAACCAAATGTAACACATGATTCTTGATTAGGAAAAAAAAAAAAAACTACAAAGGACATTACTTGACAAAGGGGAAACCTGAGTATGGAATATTAGACATTATTATTATTATTTTCTCAATATTATTTCCTTAGGGATGACAATGGCGATGTGGGTATGTAGTAAAACGGTAATATGGACCCTATTCTTAGGAAATATACACTGTGATCAAAATATACAGTAAATGTTTCAATTTTTTAAATTTATTACAGTAAAAGACACATTGTCATCAGTTCCCCTCAAAATGTTTCCTCTCACTTTAAACACACTTATTCCATCATTCTTGCCACTTTCTGGAGCTGTTTTGAAGTTCCCTTTCATGTCTTTGCAAAGTGTGATCAAAAACACAGTGAATCCCACTTCGTGTGCCATCCAAGAGAAGGGCAGGCTCATAGAAAACATTTGGTATGTCCTCATCTACCTTAGACCTGGCACCATGTGACTTCTAGCTCTTCCCCAAAGTCGAAACAACCAAGAAGGATAACTGTTTTGAACCAGTTCAGGACATTGAGGCAGCAACAAAGACAAAGAACAGAATTTCCAGAACTGCTTTAGAAAATGACAAGAATGGGATAGGTGTGTTTGAAGCAAGGGTGAGTATTTTAAGAGGGATTAATGGCAATGTGCCTTTAATAAATTTTTAGAAATTTAAACATTCACTGCATTTTTTATCACACTTGTACACGAGATTGTGGGGCAGAGTGACATGTCACCTACGACTTTTAATGATCAGCAAAACAAAACAAAAAATCACCAACATGTATGTACATATGTATGGGAGTAGGGGAAAGAGCCAACAGTGAGGGTGAGAGCGAGAGAAAGATAAAGTGTGGAAGGGAAATATAAATCTGGCAAATAGTTAATAATTGGTGTATCTAGGTAGGCTTATGGGTATTCATTATACCTCGCTTTAAACTTTTGAGCTTTAAAATTTTGAAAAGTTGGGAGCAAAAGTCCAAGAAATCATCGTTGTACCGAGTATATAGTTATTTTTAAATTATTTTATCAGACTAAAAACCTTTCAGCCCTGTGACAACATGTACTTCAACTTAGACTAGAAGGCATTAATTATCTGCAGTCTATAAAACATACCTCAAAACTCTGGGATTAAGGGTACCCTACCATGGGTGTCGGTGGCATCACCCAAAAGGCGGGTAACCTGGATGAAATATAAAGGGACAGAAAGAAACTGCTTTGCTGCTTGCTGTTTGCTGCCTTCTACCTGCCCTGCCTTGCCATGGACTGTTTCTCCTGTAATGCCCCTCTGCCATGCCACCCTGCCTTAAAGCCAGCTGACAATGGACTGAAATCTCTACAAACTGTGAGCTAAATAAACCTTTCTTCCTTTAACTTGTGAGTGTTGGGTATTTTGTCTCAGCAATGAGAAAAGTAACTAAGACATAGCCTTTTTTATTTTATCATTTTGAAACAGGGTCTCACTAAGTTTATAGGCTGGCTTTAAACTCGTAATCCTCCTGCCAAAACTTTAAAAAAATGCACTGGAGTTCTTGCAACAGTCATATGTTCAAAGCAACTGTTAGAGAAAAAATTATTCCAAAGTACTTGTTAAAGCACTGTTAATCACAGTATATTCAAGGAAAGAAGAGACATGTCTTTCTTTCCATGGAACAAAGCAAGTCCATTTTTTCTGTCACCTTTTGTTCAGCAGGACCAGCTCAACCATCAGCTGGCACCTGCTTGTAAAGGTTATTTACTAGGTGTATGAACAGTACGATATTTAATGAAGGATACTTCTATGAAAATAAAAGAAAAACAAAGGTTAACAAAACAAACTATAAATTCAATTTTTAAGTCCAGAGGATATTCACTCTAAAAGACTGTTAGATGTTGGATTCAAAAGCATCTTTAGATGGAATTAGGACAATCAGGGCAATCTAATAGATTTTCCAGGTTTGCAGTATAAATATCTCTTGTAATGTACCATGGTGTAAAGGTGAGCTTTCTGAGTGCTCCACACAGAAAGGCTTGAAGGCTGACAATACATAATCTGCTCTGGGATTTCTCTGAAGTTTCTACGGAGTCATCCAGCTTCAGTGTACGGGGATTTAGGAAAAAGGCCATTTAATTATGCCAAGTCAGGAGGGTAGTAAAAAATTAGAAATAACAGCTTGGAGAGTTGTAGTCAAATATTAGTGGTAACTAGAAGAATTAGAATCTTGGTAAACACTAGCAAAATGTGTGTGGCAGAAGCCACAAGAGTACAATATAGTTTTCTGCTGAAACAAAGATTTTTCTCTCCACACTCACCCTGTCTCCACTACTTTCCATTCCTGTTTACAAAATAAATCTAGTCTTATTAGACTTAGCCTGATTATTTACAATAGTGCAACAAGAATGGCAACTGACTAGAGAATTCTATTCAAATTTGCATTGCTGTAACTTTTCAAAGAAATCTCAAAACACCCCCTCCTTTTTTGTATGAGGCCATATTCTTGCTAGGCAAGCACTCCATCACTGAGCATTTTATTTTGAGACAGAGTCTCCCTAAATTGCCAACACCGGCCTCAAACTTGCAATCCTCTTGCCTCAGCCTCCCAAGTAGCTGAGATTACAGGTGTGTACCACCACAGCCGGCTTCTGGTTAGACTTCTGAAAGTATCTCAAAGTTACAAAGCCAAGCCAGGGACTTGCCACCAAACTTTACCTTCAGTACTATAGTTTGAGGGAATTCTCTTCTTGAGGTTCTCAAAACATGCTGAAGTTTCTTTGCTCGCTTGTAAGGCCTAGATCAGTGGTGGTGAATCTACAGCACGTGTGCCACAGCAGGGTGTTTGTATCACTGAAAGCTCTAACAGGTTCGCCATCACTGGCCTAGATCAAACCCAAAAGGAAGGTATCAGGCTAGTTTTTCTAAGAAGGCTCTTAAAAGCACTGGCATTTTAAAGTCAACCTTAGTTCTTTAAAGCTAACTGGTCATACCTAATTTTATAAAACATTCTCAAATATTACGTTCCAGTCAAAGCCTTGGTAATATAACCAATGTTTCCAACTGTGTCCGGTTGCAAGAATATCTTCCTATTCAACTTATACAAATAACTATACTGCCATGAAAATAAGAATATTCACTAAGGTTCTAAGGTTCATAGGGTCAATTCTATCAGGCAGGGAGAAAAAGTAGTTGTTTCATTTTTGTTCACAAAGATGTATTTTGCTTAACTGCTGTAAGTTATAGACAGCGTAAGAGAAAACAGAAAGCAGTTCCTTAAAGCTAGAAATAGAACATTAAGAACAGCAATATTCCAAAATGAAAATTGCAATTATCCTTTATCAGTTTATCCAATCTCATATAATTAATTCTTCTGCTTGATCTTGGGCTGGTAGTTTCATAAAGCCACCAATTCCTTCATTAGAGTTCTGGTAATTCTTAGTCCAGTGACATGCTTATCAGTGTGATATCAGAAGTTATCAGAAACCTGCACTTGCAAAAACCTTTTCCATGAACCTCTTTGAAGATGAAGCACTTCTGAATTTTAACTGTTTGCAAAAACTTTCAGGAAAGCATCAAAGTAAAATAATAACTGCCTGTGAATGAAAAAGGACTTAGAATGGTCATGGTTAAATTAAAAAAAAAAGGGGGGGGCAACACATTCGGGACCCCTTCTGTCTCTCAGGAGCTATTCCTATTCCCCATTCCTATTCTCCAATAAATTTTCCTACTCTTCAAAAAGAAAACAAAAAACAAAAAACAAAAAAACAGAACAGGAAAGAAAGAAGGACTAGCAATGTAGCTCAGTGCAAAGGCCATGGGTTCAACTCTGAATACAAAAGAAGTTTTTTTCCAGGGAGAGCCAGGTGCCATGCTGCACCTGTAGTCCCAGTTACTAAGACATATCAGGCAGGAGGATTACTTGAGCCCAAGGGTTCAAACCAGCCTGGGCAATACAGAAAGACCTGGGTTTAAAAAAAATCATTAATTTCTCATATTTTAACCAGAGTGATAACTCAGTAGTAGGGCATGCTGAAAGCCATGGTTCAATCCCTTGCATCAAGAGAGAATAAAATTTGGTCAGGAAACAACTGGGAAATCATATATTCACATAAGGTCAAAAAAACTTTATTTAGAATTTGATTTGGGGAAACTGTCAAAAATATCTAAAGGAAAAAAGGAAAAAAATCTAAAGATTTGAACACTTTAATAAATAGTATCACAAAACGTTTCTTAAAACGTTGAAGACAGACACCGAAAAAAGATGGCGGATCTGTAAGAAGCAGGCAGTGAACCTCTCCAAAAGTCGCCATCTGGACACTGAAATATAGTGACTAGAGGAGGACAAGAAAGAGCGAAGTGGCTCCCATGGACCCACGAAAGATCTGAAGCGCAGTTTGGGGCCCACGGAGAAAGCGAAGAGAGAAACTCCAACAAAGAAGAAGGAGGTGGCCACTGGCGCCTTTTCCCTGTGTCGGGAATCCTGACGCGACTGAAGCAGTTCAAATCTGCGGACACGCGGTGACTGCCGGCGCCCCGGGGGCCTCCACGGAGGAACGCGAGAAGCAGCGGTGCAGAGAAGCAGTGGCTGTGAAGGACACACTGACTGGTGGTGAGTGCTGACGCCTGGCTGTCCCGCGCGAGAGAGCGACTAGCCGGGCGCGATTGTGGTGGGGGCAGCAGCTGAACTGGAAACTCAGGGCAGCTGCCACTCCACCCACAGCTCCAGCGGGGACCTCTGCGGAGGAACGCAAGAGGCCGCGGAACAGAGAAGCAGTGGCCGTGAAGGACACACTGACTGGCAGTGAGTGCTGACACCCAGCCGTCAGGCGCGCAAGAGAGCCACTAGCTGGGTGCCATTGTGCGGGGGGCAGCAGCTGAGCTCAGAACTCGGTGGCCGCCACTCCATCCACAGCTCCAGTGGGAACCTCCGCGGAGCAACGCGAGACGCCGCGGTACAGAGAAGCACCAGCCGAGAAGGACACACTGACTGGCGCTTTTCTTCCTGGTATTCCAAGACTGAGACTGTCTAAGGATCACAGAAAATACTGTGGCACAGAACCAAAGAACCAAGGACTGGGCCAAACAGGCAGCAACTTCTTATCTCCAACAAATTGAAGAGGTAGGATCTTGCAGCAGGCTCAAAACCCAAAAATAAGCTACACCTGGAAGATACCTCAGAGAAGTAGCCATCTCCTAAGAGTTTGAAATACTAGCAATAAAGCAACCTACCATAGGCAATTTACAAACAGCATCCCAGGAATTAAACTAAAGAAAGAAAAGAAAATGAGACGACACTTAAACAAGATGCAACCCCACACATCCAGTTCACCAAAGGCAAACCCAGGGGACAGTGAGGTGGGACAAACCGAAAGCCACCCACCTGACATCTCTGAAGTGGTAACAACAAAGCAGTTGAATGAGGCTCTGGAAAAATTTAAATCAGAAATAATTTCTCAGATAACTGCAGAGATAATGTCCACAATGAAGACCATGCTTAAGGACGCTAGAGCAGACACAGACAAAAAAATAGACGAGCTTAACAAAATGATGGAAGCCATGAATGCTCAGCATAGGAAAGAAATGGACTCCATAAAGCAGATTCAAGCAGATATCCAGGAGAACAAAAATTCCATTGAAAGTATTTGTAGCAGATTAAGCCAATGTGAGGACAGGATCTCAGATATAGAAGACAGGCTTGCGATTAGTGATCATGAAAAGAAAGAATTCTTAAAAATAGCAAGGGACAATGAAAAATCAATCCAGCAGCTGCTAGATGATGCAAAGAAGAATAACTTAAGATTGATTACAGTCAATGAAAAAGCAGGAGACAGCATAAATGACATCAGAACACTGTTCACAGACATTATCACAGAAAATTTCCCTGGTAGAGAAAAAGAATTTGATGTTCAGATAAGTGAGGCTTATAGAACTCCAATTAGCCACGAT
The DNA here is from genome assembly GCA_028451465.1 of Erethizon dorsatum. Classification (NCBI taxonomy): domain Eukaryota; kingdom Metazoa; phylum Chordata; class Mammalia; order Rodentia; family Erethizontidae; genus Erethizon; species Erethizon dorsatum. Next base: position 82,587,419 of record CM051829.1, read on the forward strand.
CAAAAAAAACCCTTCAGCCAGGCATATCATAGTCAAGATTCCAGAAAGTCAACAAAAGAGTAGAATCTTAAAAGCTGTTAGAGAAAAGAAACAAATCACCTATAAAGGAAAGCCCATCAGAATCACAGCAGACTTTTCAGCACAAACCCTCAAGTCAAGAAGAGCTTGGAATGATGTATTTCAAGTTCTAAAGGAAAATAATCTTCAACCTAGATTGATGTACCCCGCAAAACTATCTTTCAAAACTGATGGAGAAATAAAACACTTCCATGACAAAGAACATCTGAGAAAATTTATTACCACCAAACCAGCACTCCAAAATGTTTTGAAGGACATTCTAGAAAGGGATAACAAGGACTACAACTCCAGAAACCCCAACAGAAGGAATCTACCAGGCAGAGCAAATGATTAAAGAGAGGGAGGGAAAAATAAAAACTAAAAGAGGGGGAGCCAACAACAAGAAAATAACATGACAAGGATAAGTCAATACATATCAGTTTTAAACATTAATGTTAATGGTCTCAATTCACCAATCAAAAGGCACAGACTGGCAAATTGGATCAAGAAGCAAGATCCAAGAATATGCTGTATACAAGAAACACATTTAATTCAAAAAGAAATTCATAGACTGAAAGTCAAAGGATGGAAAACAATACTCCATGCCACAGGAACCCAGAAAAAAGCAGGGGTAGCTATTCTTTTTGCAGACAAAGTGAATTTCAAGCCAAGAATGATTCAGACAGATAAAGAAGGTCACTACATCCTTGTAAAGGGAACAATCCAAGAGGAAGAGATAACAATCATAAATATATATGCAACAAATACCAGTGCACCCAACTATATAAAACAAATATTAATGGACATGAAAAATCAAATAACCACTAATACAATTGTATTGGGGGATCTCAATACTCCACTGTCACAAAAAGACAAATCCACTAGACAAAAAATCAACAATGAAATATTAGAAATGAACCAAACTTTGGAACAAATGGACTTAGTAGATGTCTACAGAGTGTTCCACCACACAACATCAGAATACACATACTTCTCAGCTGCACATGGGACATTCTCCAAAATAGACCACATACTAGCTCATAAAACCTGCTTAAGTAAATGCAAAGGAATTGAAATTATCCCATGCATATTATCAGACCATAGTGCAATGAAATTGGAAATCAATGGCAAAAGATCTCACAAAAACTCCCTAAACACATGGAAATTAAACAGCACCCTCCTGAACAACCAATGGGTCACAGATGAAATTAAAGAAGAAATTAGACAGTTTCTGCAACTAAATGATAATGACAGTACAACATACCGGAACTTATGGGATATAATGAAAGCAGTCCTAAGAGGGAAATTTACAGCATTAAATACCTATATCAGGAAAACAGAGCAAGCACAAATAAACAACCTAATGGTGAACCTCAAACTTCTAGAAAAAGAAGAGCAGGCTAAGCCAAAAGCTCGTACAAGGGAGGAAATTATAAAGATCAGAGCAGAAATTAACATATTAGAGACTAAAAAAACAATACAAAGAATCAATGAATCAAAGAGTTGGTTCTTTGAAAGATTAAATAAAATTGACAAACCCTTATCCAACCTTATTAAAAAAAGGAAAGAAAGTACTCAAATCCATGCAATTAAGAATGAAAAGGGTGATATCACAACAGACCCTGCAGAAATCCAGAAGATCATCTATACCTACTTTGAAAATTTGTATTCTACTAAGATGGAAAATGCAGAAGAAATGGACAGATTCCTAGATACATATGAATTACCAAAGCTCAACCAAGAAGATATAAAAATCCTAAATAAACCAATAACAATCAATGAAATTGAAGATGTAATTAAAAACCTCCCAACAAAGAAAAGCCCAGGCCCTGATGGATTCACTGCCGAATTCTACAAGAAATTTAGAGAAGACCTAACGCCACTACTTCTCAAACTCTTTAATGAAATTGAAAGGGAAGCAATACTCCCAAATTCATTCCTGGAAGCAAGCATTACCCTGATACCAAAACCAGAGAAGGACCCAACTAAGAAAGAGAACTACAGATCAATCTCCCTAATGAACATAGATGCAAAAATCCTCAATAAGATACTGGCAAACAGAATGCAGCAAATCATCAAGAAGATTATACACCATGACCAAGTTGGATTCATCCCAGGGATTCAGGGATGGTTCAACATACGTAAATCAATAAATGTAATACACCATATTAATAGAACCAAGGACAGAAATCATATGATCATCTCAATAGATGCAGAAAAAGCTTTTCACAAAATCCAGCACCCATTCATGATAAAAACCCTACAGAAAATTGGAATAGAGGGTCTTTATCTCAATCTGATAAAAGCTATCTCTGACAAACCAACAGCCAATATCATACTAAATGGACAAAAACTGAAAGCCTTCCCTCTAAAATAAGGAACAAGACAAGGATGTCCACTGTCCCCACTCTTATTCAACATAGTCCTGGAAACTTTAGCCAGAGCAATTAGACAAGAGAAAGAAATAAAAGGAATTATGATTGGAAAGGAAGAAGTTAAGTTATCATTATTTGCAGATGACATGATACTCTACATAGAAGACCCCAGAAACTCCACTAAAAAATTGCTCGATTTAATAAGCAAATTCAGTAGTGTAGCTGGATACAAAGTCAACACTCAAAAATCAATAGCCTTCCTGTACACCAATAACAAACTCACTGAGAGAGAAATTAGGGAAACAACACCTTTCACAATCTCATCTAAAAAAATGAAATACCTAGGAATCAATCTCACAAAGGAAGTAGAAGACCTCTACACTGAAAACTACAATACTCTGAAAAAGGAGATTGAAGAGGATATCAGAAAATGGAAAGATATCCCTTGCTCTTGGGTTGGAAGAACCAATACAGAGAAAATGGCCATACTTCCAAAACTGTTATACAGATTTAATGCAATTCCGATCAAAATTCCAACAACATATCTCACAGAATTAGAGAAAACAATCCTAAAATTCATCTGAAACCAGAAGAGACCTAGAATAGCAAAGGCAATTCTGGGCAACAAAGGCAAGGCAGGGGGCATCACAATCCCTGATTTGAAATTTTACTATAAAGCTACTGTGATAAAAACAGCATGGTATTGGCAAAAAAACAGACCCGAAGGTCAATGGAATAGATTAGAAGATGCAGAAACAACTCCAGACATACTAAGCCACCTTATCTTTGACAAAGGTACCAAACACATTCACTGGAAGAAAGATAGCCTCTTTAATAAATGGTGCTGGAAAAATTGGCTCTACACATGCTGATGATTAAAATTAGACCCATATCTTTCACCGTGCACTAAACTAAATTCAAAATGGATCAGAGATCTAAATATTAAAACAGAAACATTAAATCTCCTGGAAAATAGAATAGGTAAAACTCTTGAAGACATTGGTGTAGGCAAAGACTTTATGAATAAAACCCCCATCGCACAGGAAGTATCACAAAGAATCAATAACTGGGATCTCATCTTATTAAAAAGCTTTTGCACAGCAAGAGAAACCACCAACAGAGTGAAGAGACAACACACAACGTGGGAAAAAATGTTTGCCAGCTGTTCCTCAGACAAAGGATTACTATCGAGAACATACAAAGAACTCAAAAAAATCAGACCTCCCAAATTTAAAGACCCAATCCAAAAATGGGCATCTGAGATGAATAAACACTTCTCAGATGAAGAAATACAAATGGCAAATAAATATATGAAAAAATGTTCAACATCACTAGTCATTCGAGAGATGCAAATTAAAACAACACTGAGATTCCATCTCACCCCAGAAAGAATGGCTATTATCAAGAAGTCAACTAATAACAAATGCTGGAGGGGCTGTGAGGAAAAAGGAACTCTTCTCCACTGTTGGTGGGAGTGTCGACTGGTGCAGCCACTGTGGAAATCCGTGTGGAGACTCCTCAAAAAACTAGGATTGGAGATCCCATTTGACCCAGCTATTCCCCTTCTGGGTATCTTCCCAGAGAATTAAAAACATCGTACCACAGCAATACATGTGCACCCATGTTTATAGCAACACAATTTGTAATAGCTAGATTGTGGAAACAACCCAAATGCCCATTAACCGAGGAATGTATAAAAAAGATGTGGTATTTCTATACAATGGAGTACTACTCAGCCATAAAGAAAGATAAACGGGAAACTTTTATAGGTAAATGGATGCAACTCAAGAAAATACTCACAAGCGAAATAAACTGGATGCTCATTTGTAAACATCGTATTGTCTCCCTAGTATGAAAATGCAATTTCACTGTGAGTATTCCATTCCTTAGTCTTCTATTTTTACCTAGCTTTTACATGGCTTAATCTTATACTGAGTAATATTTTTCTCCAAAAGGTATTTGTACATTCTCTAATGTTTGAGTTTGTTAATACATGAGAATGTTTACTTGTTGTCTTTTAAAAAAAAAAAAAAAAAGGATCTGCGCTGGGAAGGCCTAAAGGTCAGTGGTGGAAGCTAGAAAGTCTGCACCAGCAGGATGAAGGATCTGTGCCATCAGGCTGAGGGATCTGCACTGCAGCCAGGAAGCCACACTCAAGGTAAGGACCAGAACTCTCCTGAAGAGAACCACATTCATCCTCAGCGACTGGGAGGACCTGAGCTCCTCCAACGATGAGAACAGCTGACTTCATATCAGGAAAGCCAGCGTGACAAGCTTCTCCAGGACAATCAACAGCACCAGTTCTCCTTTTATGCTGTTGGCAACAATCCTCAGGTGGGACTTCCACACCCAGGACCATGCTGATTCAGTTCAGCTGGGTGTTACATGTTGCCCATTAGTTAATTCACCACACCAGCCTTTTACATTCCTTTTTCCTTTCCTTCCTTCCTTCGTTTCCTCCCTCCCTCCCTCCCTTCCTTCTTTTCTCTTTCTTTCAAGACAGAATTTCACTAAGGTGGGCTAGTCTTGAATTTGGGATCCTCATGCCTTAGGCCTCCCACATAGCTGGAATTACAGATGTGCGCCACCACCGCAGCTTGAGGTTATAGTACAAGCAGTCAGTCCCAGGAAATTCACAAAGCTATATAATGTTTGTGTCCCCCCCCCCTTTTTTTTTGGTAACTATAGGGAACAAATGCTTGACCTATTTGGAGAAAAGCTTAAACTCACTGTGCTGAGTGTTATTTGTGATCAAGGTTTATAATCACAAACATTAACTTTGTTAAGAAAAAAAAAAAGTTGAAATACAGAAAGTTACACAGTTGTGAATATAACTTAGCTCTTTTAATATCAAGAATATTCAGTTTTGTTAAGTAATCAAAGACCTAACAATGACAACATGAAATACAGGAAATTATTTTGATGAAGAATTCTTGTTTTCTAAGCAGATTACTTAAAAAAAAGAGAAAATCCATTCACAGTCTCTTTTCAAGAATAGTTAAATAGCCAGGTGTGGTGGTGCATGCATTCAAGACCACCCTTGGCTATATAGGAAGTTCAAGTCCAGCATGAACTACATAGCGAGACTCTCAAAAAAAAAAAAGATAAATAATCCAAGAAAACTTTGTCTTAACAAGAGCACACCAATAGGACTGGTAGTATAGATCAGTGGCAGAGCCTGTGCTTATTAGCACACGAGAACCTCCGATACCCCAGGAAAAAAAAAAAAAAAGCAAAACAATAATCCAAGAACACACTGTTTGACAAAAGAAAATTATATTTTACTTTTATATAGGCATACTGTTGACACTAAAGCTTCTTTTTAAATCCTTACAATAAATTCCTTTAAATGTAGCCAGGTGAACCACACGAGAAATTCTCTTTTCCCAACTTTTTGTAACTATTCTGTTGTCCTTTATTTTCCATTTTCATTCTAGAACAATTTTAAATGACCTCCATACTAAGACAGGCATGGTGGCACATGCCTATAATCCCAGCACTCAGCAGGCTAAGGTGGAGGACTTCCAGGAAGATGGCAGAACGGTGAGCTGCAGAGAAACAGCCTCTCCGAGACTTGGAGTCCAGACGCTGGATTACAGCAACATGAGGAAGAGAAAAAAGGGAAGTGGGTTCCCAGAACCCAGCAAAAATCTGAAGTGAGAACTGGAGCCCAAAGGGAGAGCAAAGAGAAGGACCTCAACACAGAAGAGGAAGATGGCAAGCAGCACTTTCTCTCCAAGCCCTGGCTCTTGGCGTGGGAGAGGTGGCTCAAACCAACAGACGAAAGGTGACTACTGGCAACCCCAGAGGCCTCCATGGAGAAACACACCAGAGCAACAGAGCAGCTGACACTGTGGACTACAGTAGCTGGTGAGTTGTGCCAGTTCAGACATCCCCCAGGAGAGGGCGACTGGCTGGTTGCCATTTTGGAAAGGGGCCAATTGAACTCAAGAACACGGAGCAGGGAGTTGGCTCCATCTAGCAGCTCCCTGTGTCAAGATGAGGTGCAGCCGAGTTCAAGTTAGCAGGAGGTCAGGGAGCAGGGTTCAAACTGGCAGGAGGCACACAGAGTGCTGCAGGCTAAACAACTTGCCTCACAGCCAGAAATCAGAAGCAACCTGAACATCAGTGGAACTAAAGGCACATGTTTAATGGGGTTATCTACCACACCACCATAATTCTACTGCTGGCTTGCTGGGATCAATCAAGAGGAATCTGGGGTCTGTCTGCAGCCTTTGTCTACCAGTGACAGCAGAGACACGCCCTAAAGTGGACTTTTTTTCCCCTTCTTTCCTTCCTTTATTTTTTTTTCATTCTTTTTTCTCTTTTTCGTGATTGTTCTTGTTTTTATATGAGTGTGAACACTGTAGTTTTTTTGTTGTTGTTTTGTTCTGTTCTTTTTTAATTTTTTTTTGTGGGTACCGGGGGTCGACCTCAGGACCTCATGCACCAGCAGGCGCCCGTGCCACTGAGCAATATCACCGGCCCTTTTTTCGTATGTGGGTTCCGGGAGTCAAACTCGGGCCCTCACGCTTGCCAGGCAGGTGCTTATGCCGCTAAGCCATCTCACCGGCCCCTTGTTCTGTTCTTGATTCTGTTTCTTCCTTCCTTCTTTCCCTCCTATGTTCTTCACCAGTTTCCCAAAGCTTGTGTAATCTTCCTTGGTCCTCCAGCCTTCCTTCTAATCTCTTTCTCTTCTTCTATTTCTCTATTTTTTCCCCTAACCCCTTTTAAATTTTCTCCTTTGAGGGTAAAATCGCCATATTGAGGGAATATTTACTGTATACCATTATCTGATTTGTTTTAGATTTTGTTATCTAACTACAAATCTTGTTCATATGATTAAAGGTGGTAAATTAACAGTTACCACAGTTTGTCATTTTCTGGGCTGCATTTAATGCTATTGTTATTACTGACTGTATTACTTTAGCCAAGGTGACATAATTGTTGTAGCAACTGGTCTTCCTTGTATGCCAAGACTGAGATTGCCTGAGGATCATAAGCAATACTATAGGCCAGTGCCAAAGAACCAGGGGCTAGACCAAATAGGCAGGAACTTCTCACCCAATAAATTGAACAAGCAGGATCCTTGCAACACACTCAAAATCCAAAAGCCAGCTACACCTGGAAGATGTCTCTGAGAAGTCATTTCCTAAGGGTTCTCAATACTAGCAATAAAGCTACCTACCATAAACAATTCACAAGCATCAACCCAGGAATTAAGCTTAAAAAAAAAAAAAAAAAAATGGGCCGGTGAGATGGCTCAGCGGCTTAAGCGCCTGCCCGGCAAGCACGAGGGCCCGAGTTCGACTCCCGGATCCCACATACGAAAAAGGGGCCGGTGATATCGCTCAGCGGCACGGGCGCCTACTGGCGCCCGAGGTCCTGAGGTCGACCCCCCGGTACCCACAAAAAAAAAAAAAAAAAAAAGAAAAGAAAATGAGAAGACATGGAAGCAAGATGCAACCCAAGACTTCCAGCTCACCAAAGACAAACCCAGGAAGCAATGAGGTGGAATAATTTGAAAGCTACCCATCTGGACTCTCTGAAGTGGTAAAAGTAGAAGTAACAAAGCAGATGAATAAGGCTCTAGAAAGTAATCAAATCAGAAATAATTTCTTAGATAACTACAGAGATGGTGACCATAATTAAAGACATGGTGACTATAGAGCAGATACATATTGAAAAAAAAATAGAGTAGCTTGGAAAATGATGGAAACCATGAATACCCAACATGGGAAAGAAATACAATCCATGAAACAGATTCAATCAAATATTCAGGAGATTAAAAATTCTACTGAAAGTATACACAGCAGAATGAACCATGGGCCAGTGAGATAGTTCAGCGGCATAAGCGCCTGCCTGGCAAGTGCGAGGTCCTGAGTTCGATTCCCGGTACCCACATATGAAAAAAGGGCTGGTGATATCGCTCAGCAGCACGGGCGCCTGCTGGCGCGTGAGGTCCTGAGTTTGATCCCCAGTACCCACCAAAAAAAAAAGAATGAACCAATGTGAGGACAGAATATCAGATCTAGAAGACAGGACTACAGTTAGCAATCATGAAAAGCAAGATTTCTTAAAAATAGTAAGGGACCACAAAAAAAATCAATCCAACAGCTGCTAAGAAGAACAATGCAAAGAAGAATAACATAAGATTGTTTGGAGTCAATGAAACCACAGAAGACAGCACAAGTGACATAAAAAAACCCATTCACAGAATGGCAGAAAATTTCCCAAACATGGAAAAAGAATTTACACAGATAAGTGAATCATACAGAACTCTAAATAGCCATGATCAAAACAAACAAACAAACAAAAAACTACCCTGGGCATATAACAGTCAAGATTCCAGAAATTCAACACAAGAACAGAATATTAAAAGCTATTAGAGAAAAGAAACAGATCACAGATAAAAGAAAGCCCATCAGAATCACAGCAGACTTCTCAACACAAACCCTTAAGTCAAAGAGAGCTTAGAATAAAGTATTTCAAATAAACCGGATGCACATGTGTAAACATCGTGTTGTCTCCCTAGTATGAAAATGCAATTTCACTGTGACTATTCCATTCCTTAGTCTATTTTTACCTAGCTTTTACATGGCTTAATCTTATACTGAGTAATATTTTTCTCCAAAAGGTATTTGTACATTCTCTAATGCTTGAGTTTGTTAATACATAAGAATGTTTACTTGCTGTCTTTAAAAAATAAATAAATAAATAAAAGAATAAAGTATTTCAAGCCCTAAAAAAAAAAGACAACCTCCAATCCAGATGTAACCCATGGAACTATTTTTCAAAAAAAAAAAAAATTTTTTTTTTTTGTGGGTACCGGGGATCAACCTCAGGAACTCGCACTTGCCAGGCAGGCGCTTACGCCGCTGAGCCATCTCACCGGCCCCTATTTTTCAAAATTTATGGAGAAGATACTTCCATAATAAACAACACCTGAGAAATTCATGACCAACAAACCACAACTGCAAAATATTCTGAAGGACATTCTAGAAAGACATAAAAACAACTCCATGAACCCCAACAGAAATGAATCTACCTGGCAAGGCAAGTAAGTAAACAGAGGGGAAAGAAAGGGAACCAACCACAGGAAAATAACATGACAAAAATAAGTCAATATGTGTCAGTTATAACCATCAATGTAAATGGTCTCAATTCACCAATCAAAAGAAAGAGACTGGCAGAATGGATAAAGAAACAAGATCCAACAATATGCCACACACAAGAAACACATTTAACTCAAAAAGAAATTCACAGACTGAAAGTCAAAGGATGGAAAATAATACTCCATGCAACAAGAACCCAGAAAAAAGCAGAGGCACCTACTGTAATTGCAAAGTGGATTTTGAGCCAAGACTGATCAAGAAAGACAAAGGTCATTACATCCTTGTTTTTTTTTTTTTTTGGTGGGTACCGGGGGTCGAACTCAGGACCTCACAGGCCAGCAGGCACCCGTGCCACTGAGTGATATCACCGGCCCTTTTTTCATATGTGGGTACTGGGAGTTGAACTCAGGACCTCGCGCTTGCCGGGCAGGCGCTTATGCCACTGAGCTATCTCACTGGCCCTACATCCTTGTTAAGAGAATGATCCAAGGGCTGGTGATATAGCTCAGCGGCATAAATGCCTGCCTGGCAAGCGCGAGGTCCTGAGTTCGACTCCCAGTACCCGCATATTAAAAAAAAAAAGAACGATCCAAGAGGAAGAGATAATAATCATAAATATATACGCACCAAATACCAGCGCACCCAACTATGTAAAACAAATATTAACGAACATGTGAAAAATCAAATAAGGACTAATACAATTGCAATGGGGGACCTCAATACCCCACTGTCACAAATAGATCAACTAGACAAAAACCAATTATGAAATACCGGAACTGAACCAAACTTTTGAACAAATGGACTAGGTAGATATCTACAGAATGTTCCATCTCACAATATCAGAATACACATTTTTCTCAACTGCACATGGGACATTCTCCAAAACAGACTACATACTACCTGATAGAACATGCTTAAGTAAACGCAAAGGAACTGAAATTATCCTATGCATATTATTAGACCATAGTGCAATGAAATTGGAAATCAACAGCAAAAGAAACTACAAAAACTTCATAAACACATGGAAATTAAATAACACCCTCCTGAACAACCAATGGGTCATAGACGAAATTGAAAAAGAAATTAGACAGTTTCTATGATTAAGCAATAATGCCAAAACAACATACTGGAACTTATGGGACACAATGAAAGCATTCCTACCAGGGAAATTTATAGCAGTGAATTCTCACATCAGAAAAACAGACCATGCTGGCTGGGTGTGGTGGCACACACCTGTAATCCCAGTACTTGGAAGGCTGAGGCAGGACGACTGCCATGACTTCAAGGCCACAGCCTGGGCTACATAGTGAGTTCAAGGCCAGCCTGAACTACAGAGCAAGACCCAGTCTCAAAAAAAAAAAAAAAAAAAAAAAACAACAACTTAGCAGAGCATATAGTCACCAGGAGTTCAAAATAGGTTTGAGGTGACCGAAGTTCCAATGGGAGAAACAGAATCTCACAGAGTGAACAGAAAAGCCTCAAAGTGTGCCAGGAGGTATGTCCAGCACAGGAAGTCAGAGAATAATCACTCAGGAAGGAAGGCCAGGAGAATCCTTCCAGCTAGGAGGTACCTCTCAAAAGAAGCCTGGTACTCTATCCCAGCTTCAGAAAGTATAGTCAGAATCTTAGGAATCAAAATCTCTCCTTACCAGCTTCAACGGACATTTGTCCGGAGCAATGGTTCACCAGTCTGACTCACCATTGGATCCCCCATGAAATCAGTCAGGAGTGAAGACAAAGGCTTCAAAGGTGTACACTTGGGGTCCTGGGTGAGAGGTCTGGGGGTCCAATGATGAATCTGATTCTATCTGAGCCACAGGAATCTAACTGTTAAAGAAAAATTTTTCAAAGATATTTGTTAAACCACGGTAAGGCAGACTTGATTCAAGACCATCTCATTCAGTATAGAGACCACTGCAATGGAATTCTGCAATGGGGGAGAGAAATTGGGATCAAATCCAAATACAGAATGGGCAAGTGGAAATTTATAGCCATGGGGTAGGTGGGGATCAGCGGATGGAAAATTACTAAGGGGGATTCTGCCTAAATCGACCTAAGAAGATTCTTGCTGAAGACAGGCCATGATGCTCAGATGTCACCTGGTGAATGATATGGACCTAGGAATCTGAACAGAGAAACATGACCATATACTGAAGGTGCCCAAACATCCATGTGAAAGAGTTCTTTCTAAACTGGTTTAGCAGTTGGTAATACTGTTTTACAGAAAGGTAAGAGAGGCCCAGGAAGTCATGAGCCTAAGATTGGGTCAAGCAAGGAATCTTTGTCCCAACTCCCAATCACCAAAGACTGAAACAACAATATTTGCTTTCACTTACTATCTAAATTAATGTTCAACTGGGTTCTGTAACAACAGTTAAAATTTTCTTGCTGGCCCTCAGATTACCACTACCAAAAAATAAATAAATAAATAAATAAATAAATAAATAAATAAATAAATAAATAAATGTACAACTAATTTGCAGTAACTTATGTCCTTTACACATTAATTAAGGCTAGGAGAAATACCTCAAAATATTTCAAGAGCCCTCCTCATTCCACAGATGCATTTTAAAAATCCGGCAGATGAGGGCCGGTGAGATAGCTCAGCGGCATAAGTGCCTGCCTGGCAAGCACGAGGTCCTGAGTTCAACTCCCGGAACCCACATATGAAAAAAGGGCCAGTGATATTGCTCAGCAGCACGGGCACCTGCTGGTGTGTGAGGTCCTGAGTTTGACCCACGGTACATACCAAAAAAAAAAAAAAAAAACTCTGGCAGATGAGGCAGGAGGATTGCTGCGAGTTTGAGGCCAGCCTGGGCTACAAAGTGAGTTCAAGGCCAGCCTGAAATGTATAGTGAAACTCTGTCTCAAAAGGCAAAAAAAATTAAAAAACAAACAAACAAACAAAACACAACAAAAATCTGGCAGAAGACTGGGAATGTAGCTCAGTGGTGGAGTGCTTGCCCAGCATGCATGAGGCCAAGTATAATCCCTAGTACAGTACCATAAAATAAATAAACTAGCAGAAAATAATTGGTAATGACTTTTCTAACATTTTAATTTTTGTTGTTAATATTATTCAACTTTATACTATGTGCCAAGCTCTGTGTTCAGCATTTTCTCAAACACTCCAAGTTTCCTAATGCATTTAAGAAAAACAAAAGACAAAAAACCAAACCAAACCAAACCGAACAAAAACATATAATTCCTCATGGCCTACTTGGCTTCACACGACCTGACTCTTGCTTAACTCTGACTGCATTTCACTTCCTTGTCCCATTCTTCATCCAATACTAACACGGTTTGCCAGTTCATTTCATTCAGGTCTTTGTTCAAAAGCTATACTTTTAGAAGAGTCTTTTCTCACTACTTTATCTAAAATAATAATCCCTTCATTCTCTATACCTTTGACCTAGAGGTTTTACTTTTCTTTAGAAAACTTATTACCTGATGAGATATTCTATACCTGCTTATTATCCATCTTTCTTAGAATTTATTGTAATATACTACAAGAACAGAGACTCTGTCTTGTTTATTCTTGCATTTTTAGTATTCAGGACAGTACCTCAAACAGTAGACAATAAATATTTCAGTAAACAAATTATCTTATTTTTACCTTCACATAACCATGAGGGAGGTACTATTCTCATTTTGAGAGAAAACTCTGAGTCTCAGGCCAAACAATCTGCCCACTGTCACAAATTCTAAGGAAGAGAGCAAGGATTTGAACCTAGGCAGTTTAAACTCTAACACATTGCCAGTGCATCTCAGATTATCTGTGGTAAAAAGCAGTTTTTAAAATTTCTAGCCTAACACAGATCAGTGGTTTTATTTACATATTTGTTTGTTTGTTTAGTTTGGGTACCAGGAATCGAACTCAGAACCTCACGCTTTGCCAGGAAGGTGCTGGGCCTGAGCTAAATTCCCAGCCCACATCAGTGGTTTTAAAAACTATGACAAAAATGTCATAGTAATGTTAAAAATCATGATTATTTTTTTAATGTGGGTACCGGGAGTAGAACTCAGGACCTCGCACTTGCCAGCAGGCGCTTGTGCCACTGAGCTATCTCACCGGCCCATGAATTTTAAAAAGGTAGAAAATTATGTATTTTTGTCAGGCATGGTGGCACATGCCTATAAGCTCAGCACTGTAGGACATTGAAACAGGAGGATCTCTAAGTTTGAGGCCAGCCTGAATAACTTAGTGACTTAGCAAGACCCTGTTTCAAAAATGAAAAGCAAAACCAAAGTAACAGGCTAGGGATATACTCAGGGGGAAAGACCCTGGGTTCAACGCCCACCACCACAAAAAATACTTTTTTTCTATTACAACTACTAACTGTTCTTGAAAAATTTAGCAGTTTGAACAGATTAAAGACATTCTCTTTGATACTTATATTGAAAGTTCTAGATCAACTCACAAACTAAAGAACAAAAATCACAGATTATACCTAAAGTTTAACCCATCCAAGGGATAACACCTGGAAACACGTTTCTGATAGTCCCACAATGACAAATCTTTTAGAGCTTTCAATGATAACAAACAGCTGGCTGTGGCACACATGCCGTAGGTTCCCCACCAGTGATGGTCCAAAAAGCAGCAGAAAAGAGGGGAATAAAAGAAACAGCAGGGCATACATGTAAAGCACAGGCAGCAGTGCTAAGGTTTCCTGATTATGTACACTGGAACTACATTCTCAATATTGGGTTTTTTAAATTTCAGTCAACCACTAATATAACTGAAATATTAACAGTTCGTTTTTTATTTCTGCCTAAATTGCACGCTTTTAGAAACATCTGGGTCACCTTCATCACAATATAAGAACAAAAGCACAGTGATCTGATATTTTTAAAAAAAAAAGTAAGTTACTTACAGTTCTTTCAAGTGAGTCTGAGAAAAAGCATTTTCTTGGATAGACATTATAGCATTGTTGTTCAAATCTCTGAAATGAAGAGAAATGAAACATTACCAGTCACCATTTCTCTAATTAAGTCATATAAACATTTTCTCGTGTGCTTGTAACAACCTCTGCTAATAGCAAAGATTATTTATATAGTGACAAATGTATGTAAAATACTTACAGATGCTCAAGGGATTCAAGACCAACAAATGCCTTCTTTGTAATTGACTTAATCTGGTTTCCTTGTAAGATTCTGAAATAAAAATAAATTCATTAAACTTTTACCTATAAAAGGAGAAAATAAGCTTAATTTGCCTTTTGTGTACTTGTATCGTCTTTACTGGGGTATAACTGACTTTTTTAGAACTTACATATTTAATATATACAGTTTGAGGAGAACATTCATTTTTAAGAATGCTGTAAACTTAACTTACATTACTAATCAATGTGGAGAACGGCATGAAGGCTTCTATTACGATGTTGGAGCTCAGTGAAGTACCTCTGCACAACCAGCCTGACCACTAATAAACTGTTTTTCTATGCTAAATTGCGTTAAATTCCCCTTTTTTCTCTCCTTAACAAAAGAGTCCATAACTTCTCTCTTAGGACCCACAGGAGTGCTTTACCAATAAAAAGTGCCCCACTAACAACAAACCACTTGATAAACAACAAAACAAAGCTCCTTCCTTTAGCAAACGGGTCAAAAGACTCAAATTTTCTGACTGTATCAAATAAACATAATCTTATCATATTTACAACTGGTTCTTGAAAATATACCTTTGTAGACATACACAAATATTACGAATACACACAATTTAGTGAGACTTGTGAGTCCAGTAAAGGCTTCACTAGCATCTTCTATGGCCCATGAAATTTCATTGTTTCGTAAGTCTCTAAAAAAAGTCAAAGAAAGAGGTTATGTTATCAACACAACCATCATACCATCAGGCAGCATCCAGGTATGGCAATGCAAGGTGCACAAGCTAATTTTGATCCTTATTTTAAGTTACTTATGATGGAGACCCAATTCCACTTTTTAAAAAAATCTGTGAAAAAAAGAATTTTTAAACTCTGTGACAAACATGGAAAAACTGCTTCTCATAAGGTAAGAATTAAACTGGCCTTAATAAATAAATTAAGCAACCTGCTAGGAATATCAATC
Source organism: Erethizon dorsatum (assembly GCA_028451465.1). Taxonomy (NCBI): domain Eukaryota; kingdom Metazoa; phylum Chordata; class Mammalia; order Rodentia; family Erethizontidae; genus Erethizon; species Erethizon dorsatum. Next base: position 82,603,029 of record CM051829.1, read on the forward strand.
TTCCTACTTAACAACATTTAATTGTGTTAGCATATTAAAAATTATAGACAAGTCCCTTCAGGAAGAAGAAGGGTTTCAAGATATAAGAGATAAGGATCACAATCTGATTTCAAACTAATTGAATTTCAGGCTACCCAAGCTTCCCCCTGGGCCCTTAAAATGGCTGACAAAGAGTAATATCAATACAGAGCTTCACAGCTGGAAAGCAATTAAACAAGCCTCCTGGGAAGCAAGAATGATATACCCATGTGTTAGAGTAGTCACTGTATGTTCTTTAAAAGGGAAAGTATGGATCATTTAAAATCTACTGTTCCATTCTCAGAGGAAATGCAATTGTACCACATCATGTATTGACGGAAGAAGTACAAGTTAAAAATATTCAATCACTTTTGCTTCCTTAAGCCATCTAATAATAAAACACAAAGCCGCCTTCTTTGTAAAACACACATAAAGTCGTGTCAGTAACAGCAAGGAGGCAGGAAATTCCTCTTCTTGCCGAGTCATCTTTACTTGAAGTGAAAAGCTAACAGTTTATTTTACTAAGGAATAACCACCAGTGGCTTGTTACTTCAGAACTTCCCCTCCTCCATCACACAGCATAAACAGAAATCACTCAGTGAAGTGAGTAAAAGATGTATCTACTCTTGCAAGAGTACTGGGCTAATGCCAGAGTTTTTCAGATCTGATCCTAATTCTGCCTTACTTCTGTGGCATTAAACAACTATTTACTCCCTCAATTATTTTCCTAAACTTTAATTCTAAAAGTTATAATCAGTGTAGGGTATACTGAAAAAACCTGTTTGCCATCCCCTCAACTGTCAAAAGGCTGCAGCTAATTCTGATGCGGTTTCTGAGTTTGCACTGATCTAGTTTCACCTGATGATGTAGAAAGAGGAAAGAGGAGGATCGCTTTTTAATTTTTCATAGGCCAAATCTAAAGAAAGCTAAAAGGAAAACACACACTTATGTGTATACAGATACACCTTCATAAAATTACCATGTTTCCTTCTCATTGGTTAGGTACCAAAGTTGGGAGACTACCTCTTTTCTGAAACCATTTATCAATTATGAACCTGACGACTACCAAGTTCCTTAGTAAGGAACCATTAAGAATCTACAAATTTAGCCAGGCATGGTGGCACACTCCTGTAATTCCAGCACTCTAGAGGCTGAAGCAAGAGAAACACAAGTTTGTGCCCAGTCTAAGTAACTTAACAAGACCTTGTCTCAAAATTAAAAAAAAAAAAAAAATTTTTTTTTTGAGACAGGGTCTATGTAGTTCAGGCTGGTCTTGACCTCACAATGATCCTCCTGCCTCAGCCTCCCAAGTACTGGGATTACAGGTATGTGCCACCACGCCTCGATTAAATAAAAAATTTTAAAAGGGTTGGGAATGTACCTCATTGAGAAGGCCCTGAGTTCAATCCCCAACATTATAAAAATAAATAAATATACAAATCTAAAAATTCTATTAACTATTCCTTTCTTTCCCCTTCTTATTCTGCTCCATATTTGGGATTGCTAGTGTTTCATTTTAAAACCTCTTCATCATTCAATAAAATTATATTCCATGACTGGGCAAAACATCCAACTTACAAAACTACAGGATTTTACAGTTAAAATTGCCTTTAACAGCCATCTATCTGATCATGAGTGAAGAAACAAAGAAAATGATGATCAGGGAGAGCTAAGTAATTTTGTTTATCTGATGGTATAAAATACACCTTAGTTTTTGCATCAAACAGACTTGGATTCCAATCCTGATCCAAACATTTATAAGCTATGTGCCTTTAAGAAATTATTTTAATCTCTCAAACCTTAGCCTAATAGGGAAAAAAGTAGTACCATCCTAATACTTGAAAGCACCTGGCACATATCAGATAGTAAGTATCAGTTTCTTCTGTCCAAATTCATGTAGCAAACTAGTAATAGTGAACAGAGCTGCTCCCACTACATATCCTACATCCTTTTGAATAATAATAGTTCTGGTGCACTGTCAAGGTCAGAGAACAAGAAAATTACTGCATTCTTGACATTAGCAGCTGTATTTTATAACACAATGACTGGCAAAATAAGACAGGCCTTACCGTTTATGTGATTAAGTCATAATTAAAATACAAACTGAGTAATACCAGCACTCAAGAGGCTGAGTTCAAGACAGCCTTTGCTATATAGCAAGAGCCGGTCTCAAAAAACAAAAATAAAAAACAACAACAAAAAACTGAAGTGCTTACTATAGGCCTAAGATTTATTTATGGGATATAAACGAGTAAGACTGTCTTGCCCTGAGGCACAAGGCAGAAGAACCACAAAATAATGCCATAATAAATTTATAGACTCGGGCTGGGCTGTAGCTCAGTTGTAATGCACCTGCCTCACATGTGCAAGGCCCTGGGCTCAATTACCAGCAGAGCAAGAAAAAAAAAGCAGACTAATTACTTGTTTTAATTAATTTCCTTTTCTAATTAAAGAAAAAAAAAAAAGACAATGGATGTACTTACAGTGTCTGAAGATTAGAAAGAAACCTAAATACACCATCAGCAATGTGAGTGACTCTGTTGTCCCCTAAATTCAATCTCTCCAGTAAACTGAGACCCACAAAGGCAGATTCATCCAGGCGGGTCAGCTGGTTATAGGACAAATCACTAAAAACAGGAAATATGGAAGGTAAGGAATTCATTACCTTTTGGATCAACTTAAATATTTATTATATTTACATGATTAATTTAAAGCTCCAAACAAACTTCTAGGAAAGAGGGACAACAGATCTCATTACCAGCCAATGACAATGATTTATCCCAACCTACTCTAGTCTCAGCCTACAATGAAACACCACCCAACACTTACAGTTCAGATAGTCTTTGGCAGAACTCCCATGCATCAGGGCTGATTTTTTCAATAGCATTCTGGCTCACATACAGCTGCTGTAACATTCGCAAGCCATATAACCACCCTTTGTTCACTCGTGTAAGGTTATTATGTTCTAGTTCTCTGTGGAGTTAGAGAATAAGATGAAAAAATATTTCAAAATGAGGCATTTCAATAGCGAGTAGTTTAAATCTTCATTACATCTTTCTCAAAGACACACATACCTTTGCTCAACCAAAGCGATCCATTTCATTTGATAAATATGTCTTAACATTTAGCGCTGGAAGGTAATAAGACTATCTAAAACATCAGTCCTACCAAATCAACATGCCAAGTGGTATAACACTCCTGGATAAATTCTGATAATTCTCATCTGAGAAGTGTGTGAATGATGACACAAATACCAGGTGACTAACTGAAATTAAAAGACACCTGTGAAAACTATGGGCATAATTCAGTGGCACAGTGGGTAGTTAGCATGCACAATCCCCAGCCCCTCCACAAAAAAAAGCTTTGTGAATGGAGAAAGAATCAATGCACTTTTGTATAATTAAGCAGCTATACTATCCATGTGGCACTGAATAGTTCCAGACAGACTCCTTTGCTAATAATCCCCCTTTAGCTCTGTTATGGTTGAGATACAGAATGTCCCCCCAAAGCCCCATGTGTTGGAAGGTAATTGAATCATGGGGGGCTATATTCATTAGGATTAATCCACTGATGAATTCAAAGCTAAATGTGCAGTTAGAGGAGGGGGGCCTGGTCAGAAGGGGTGGATCACTAGGGGTGTGACCTAGAAGAGTATATCTCCCTCCCTACTCCTCTCCTCATTCACTCATTCCCTCTCTCTCTCTCTCTCTCTCTCTCTCTCTCTCTCTCTCTCTCTCTCTCTCTCTTATTCTCTCTCTGCTTCCTGGCTGCCATGCGAGCAGCTTTCCTTCACCAGGCCCTTCCTTCCTGCCTTGGAGCCACCTGACTATGGAACTGAATCCTCTAAAAACCCTGAGCCTTTTGTCCCAGCAAGGAGAAAGTGACTAAGACAAGTTACTAGTACTTACAGTTCTTCCATGTTATTCAAGCCAAAAAATGCTCCATCTTTAAGTTTGCTAATTCCATTCCGCTGCATTTTCAAAGATCTTAAGGAGTCAAGCCCTTGGAATGTAAGGCCCTCCACAATTTTAATTCTGTTTCTTTTAAGTTCCCTTAAACAAAAAGTTTTACAATCAGAAAACTGGCTTGCTCAAATGCTCTAACAATAATTTAAAAAAAAACAAATATTGTAAGGAGAAACTATTTTCTTATAATCCATCTATTTAGTTACTCACAAGAACTGGAGGTGAGGCAGCCTGAAGATCTTAGGTGGAATCATACTAATTCGGTTCCGGTTTAACTTTACCACTAATAAGGAACTTGATAAATTATCAAAGCAACCAGCTTCCAAGGTAGTTATCCTATTATTACTCAAATTCCTAAGATGAGCAGGATAACAGCAAAAGAAAAAATTTAGTAAAATAAAAATTCTACCAAAGTCTGTTACTGAGCCCCAGCTCTATACTTAACTACATATAACTTTACAAATCATTTAACTGCTTTGTTTCTTCATCTACAAAATTAATTATTATAGGGCTGAAGTGCACTTCAGTGGGAAAGTGCTTTAAAAAAAAAACAAACAAACCTAGAATGAAATCCCAAAAAATTATCCTAAATGCCTATAATATACTCTTTCTTTTGAGGGGAAGGTGGGCAATAACAACCCCAAAAACCCAACTCTAGGTTTGTTTCACATATGCATTCCGAAATCACGATAAATACAGACATTTGGGGGCAGAGGGGTAACAATGAATAATAAAAATACATTTTAAAGTAAATCTAATTTAAACTTTACTTACAGGTATTTAAGCTGCATTCGAGGAAATGAAGATGTCTTAATTTCTGATATTATATTGGAGCTGAGGTCTAAACTCTCAAGAGCTCGATAAAACTGGAATGCCTCTGCATTTATTTCTGGGATTAAATTATGGACTCTACAAAACAAAGATTATATTGAAGTAGCTGCTAGTGATCCACGCCTGGCCACATGAATGCTAAATAATCAGGATCAGCAATATGGGTACTTGAAAAAATAGAAAGAAAGAAAAACCTACATACTATTCTTAATTAAAGTGAAAGATTTGAAATCTCAATTACTTACAATGAAAGTAGAGTAATATTAGATGTTGGTTCTCCAAAATATGGAAATTCTGTTAACTCATTGTAATTCATTTTCCTAGGCCAAAGGAAAAAGATTTAAAACTTTAATGAGGAAATACTACCTCTTAAATTCTGGTTTCTGGCTAATACGCATTCTTTAGGATAGGTGCTAAGTTTGAAAAAGTCTATTATTCAAAAAGAGACTAAGATAAAAAAGAGAAATTAGAGATTTTAATAAATTTTTTCATAGTGTTGAGCTACTAATGACATCAATATAAAAAGGAATAGGAAGGACCGGTGAGAGAGCTCAGTGGCATAAGCGCCTGCCTGGCAAGCATGAGGTCCTGAGTTCGACTCCCCGGTACCCACATACGACAAAGGGCTGGTGATATCGCTCAGTGGCACGGGCGCCTGTTGGTGTGTGAGCTCTTGAGTTGGACCAAAAAAAAAAAAGGATAGGAAATATTTTGCACATTAATTGTAGCCCCAGAAAAATTGAAGACAGTTAATTTGAGTCTCTAAAGGGAGTTCAGCCACATCTCAATCTCTCCTCCTGTGCCCAAGCGTGCATGTGCACACACACACACACTAAAGCTATTCAAAGTTAAGGAATGTTGCTTAGGACCACAGATGAAAAATGTGTCCATCCAGAGATCAAACTTATGATTAATTTTACATATAACACGACATGTCACATCTATTCCCAGCAGACCTTTCAACAGATTGTCTCAAATGATTAAGGAACTAATCCAATACAATTACATTGCATTAACCATTTTTTGATCACTGAATAACCTCAACAATCTAGACTACAGATAAGAAACCAAAGTATACTGTCTCCAAGAAACCAATCAAAGTTACAAAGTCCATGCAATGAAGCACCTTTAGGCCTTTCCTAGGCACCTACTCATTCACCTAACAAACTCGTCAACTGTTTGTTCAGTTCCGGAACAACTTAGGAGCAAGTTCCTGGGTTCTAGGAGAAAGAATGCAGGGACAAGAACATGAACAAATTAGTCCTGTCAACATAGAATTAAAAAGAAAAAGAGACCTGAGGGTTCTGAGTGTTTAGTGAAGAGGCAAACACAGGTGCCCCTGGGAACATCACAATGCAATAATTTGATATTAAGTACTCAGCCCTTTGAGAGGCTGAGGGAGGAGATGGCAAGTTAGGGAGGATCCTGTCTCAAAATAAATATGAAAGGGTTGGGAATATAGCTCAGAAAAAAGACCATAGGTGCAATCTCCAGTAGTACATGCGTACATACATACGTAATTTTTGAAAATTCTCTCACAATTCCATATACATATTTCACTAAAGTTAAGAAAACTGAATTATATCAACCACCATATTCTCAAATAATATACAAAATATTCTTTCATATAAATCTACTTTAGATGTGATGCTTCCAACTTAGATGACACATCAAGACATTGAAAGAGTTTACACTAGATGGTTTTACTGGCTGAAAACTTGGCAAAAAGAAAAACATATTTACTCTGAAGAAGGAAGAAATCTTACTTTTGGCCCCTGGGAAGTAAAATAATGTCTACAGTTTACTTGAAATAATCATGCCCACAAAGCTAAAGACAACAGTTTAGGTTTTTAAACCATTTCTTTTAATTTTTTCCTTCAATTTTTTAAAGCATCCCTGGATTAAATATCCCCAATTCACAATTTATTAAATCACTTCAAAGAATTTAATATTAAATAAATAAAAATAACTTACACTTCCTGTAATGTTTGCGATTCCAAGCTAATGTTCCAGTTAGATAACCGATTATGACTCAAATCCCTAAAGGAGGACAAAATATCACTCTTAGTTTAATGTTGGAAAGTGGAGTTAAAAAAACAATAGGACCTGGGGATGTAGCTCAGTGGTAGAGCACTTGCCTAACGTATCAGAGATCCTGGGTTCAATCCCCAGCACCACACACAAGAAAGAAAAAGAAAAAGAGAGAAAGAGAAAGAGAAAGAGAGAGAGAAACAGAAACAGAAAAAAGAGGGGGGAGGGGAGCAGGAAGGGGAGTGGAGGAGAAAGAGAGAAAGGAAAAGGAAAAGGAGAAGGAAGGTAGTGGAGGGGAGGAGGGAGGAGGGAAGAGGGGAGGAGGGAAGAGGAGAGGAGGGGAGAAGGAGACTAAAATAGGAATACTAAAAGTCCTATTAAATGTGAATTTAAGTAGCACAGACAAAAAGAAATGTTTATAAATAAAATTTGTCAAAATTTCAAAATAGCTAATTACTTTTATGTTTTTATACTAATCACAGAATACATTCATACAGTTCAATAATCAAAAATTATACAATAAAATTTTCCCACCCTTGCTTCCAGCCACTCAATTCCCCTTCCCAACAGCAACAAATAAAAATACTGTATACTATTTCTTTTGCAGTCTTCCAGATATTTTATGCTATACTGAGTAAATCTTTACACAGAAGGTAGAATTTACACATTATTTTGCCTCTTGGTTTTTTTTCATTTAACCTTAAGTTTCTTAGGGTTGGGGCTATAGCTCAGTGGTAGACCCCCAGTGTACCATGGGGGGGGAGTCCTGTGTTTTTTTCATTCCTTGCACTGATTATAATATTACATTAGTTGTAAACAAATCTGAAGATAGATTTTACAAATCAAAAGGCTGAGCATCTATATTAAAATTGAAATACAGTAGTATCTTTCATAGCTTCAGGAGAGGGAAATTAATCTCACCCTAAATTATGTTAATGATGACAACAATGGTGGTGAACTTATTGTCAGGTAGTCTATATAAATTATATATACATTAGCTTTTACATACATTAGCTGGCTAAATTCACACAAAAACTACTTTACAAGGCACTTTCATAATCTTCTTTCCTACTATGGCTACAGGCACAGAGAGATTAACAATTTGTCGATGTGAGGTCACCAAACTAGTAAGTGAGGAAACCACAAACTCAAAATTCCAGCTCACTTCTAGCTGAAATACTTGAGTAAGCTAAAGAAAAATTCATACCAATGCTTCCTGGCATCTTTATGAGGCTGAGGTGGATTCTAACCCACACAAGCTGTCTGCTCAAGATATGTACTGTATACGGCTATCAATAGGGACACACCAGAGAAACATTACAGATCAATTATCTCACTGTGCCACCACAGGCAGTTGACAGACGCATGCCGGTTTGAATGATGTCTCTATCACAGCAGAACATTTGTTCTCAGCTAGATTCATGCTTGCCCATCTGTAAAACCCAACCGCTTTCATTTAAGAGCTTAATTTACACCATGACATAATTAAGGCTACATTAAACCACCACTTTCCCACAGTAGTTCTAAAGGCTTTATTCAAGATATGGGACGAAGCAGCAGTTCTAACATACTCATGAATGAAAGGGTGTGTTGGGAAACATAAGGATAGAAACATAAATTTGCTCCACATAAAAATCTTATATTGGGCCTGGGGATGCAGCTCAATGGTAAAGTACTTCTCTAGCACACAAAAGGCCCTGGATTCAATCCCCAGCACTGCCAAACACATATTTTAAAGTCTTTCATTCAAGGCTAGGAGTGTAGCTCACTGGTAAAGCATACAGATTAAAATGTGCAAAGCCCTGCATTCAATCTGTAGCACCAAACAAAACAAAACAAAACAAAAAAAACCCTTATATTTAGATACTTGCTCACACTTGCTACTAAACAAATACAGAATTTCATAGAAGTGAAAAGTTTTGTTGTTTTATAGCATTTCAACTCTAGCAGAAACCCCACTGTTCTACTTTAAGTTAGATATTCCTTTTCTGCTTGAAACTCACTGGTATGGCAAATGAAGAGCTAATAGTATCTGGGTAGCAGTCTAGCACAGTATGATCTAATTCTATATTTCATGACTCCTAAAATTTAGCATTAAAAAAAATAAATAAAAAAATAAAATTTAGCATTTTCCCCTCTTGGAGATTCAGGGCTTTCATCTTAATCATAATCATTTTCAATTTAATCATAAATTGTAAGGGGCTGGGGATGTGGCTCAGTGGTAGAGCTCTTGGCTTGCATGTACAAGGCCCTGGGTTCAATTCTCAGCACCACCAAAAAAATAAATTCTGAGTTTAAGAATTTAAGTTGAGGGTCACAGATATAGCTCAGCGACACAGCACCTGCCTGGCAAGCGCAAGGTCCTAAGTTCGATTCCCAGCACACACACAAAAAAAGAATTTAAGTTGGGCCCGGTGGTGCATACCTATTATAAATAAAATGTTCATAATGCCTTTTTGACCCCTACCTATCTCTAGCAGTGTAACTCTTGACTGTACTCATCCCCAAGAGTTCTTCCATGGGTGTTACTCATCATAAACACATGGTAGACAGCATGAGGTGCATGCTTGTGATCCCTGCTACTCCCAGCTACTAGAGAAGCTGAGGGAGATGGACTGCAAATTCAAAGCCAGCCTGGGCAATTTAGGGAGCTCCTGGCTCAAAACAAAAAGGGCTAGGGATGCAGCTCAGCAGCACTTGCCTAGCATGAATGAGGTTCTGGTTTTAATCCCCACTGCAGAAAGAGAGAAAGAGAGGAAGATGGGAGGGGGAAGAAGAGGAAAGGGGGAGAGGGAGAGGGAGCATCAGCACATGAGCGCTTGAGCAAGCTATTGATTGGGGTTAGCCTGGTGGTAAAGCTCTTGCCTAGCATGCATAAGGCCATGAGTTTGATCCCTTGGAAGCCAGGGCACAAATATACTGATAATCATTTTTAAAAGAAATAATTATTAAATGAATCTAAAGCAATAAAATTAAACTCAATTTATGCATAGTATAAACAACTTTGTAGAATGAGTGAAAACTGTCTAATCTCTATTTGGGGAAAGAATAATTTTTTCTATCTTTGAAGAAATTATAGGCTATTCACAGTAGCACAAAGGATACCTGAAATACTCTGGACCCTCTATATACAATAATGCTGTCTTAAGAACATATGTTTGATACAGCCTCACACGTCAGCCCTACAGAACCTCATCAAAAAACTCTACATTGAATGAGACTGAAAAACACTAAAGATGAACTGAAATATACTCCCAACATCCTACTACCACAGAAAGCAATTGGTATACATACCATCTTACTTGTTACTAAAATAGCAGGTATCGAACTAGAATTTTATGGACTGATGTAATCAGCAGGTATTCATACAATGAACATTTACTGACGCATGTAGCATGCACTGTGTTAAGTGCTACGGTACAAATATGTCAACATTAGTAACCCTTCTCTATTTCTCAGTCACTCCAACACTAAAACAAACTAACATCAATTTGACTCTTCTCTTTCACTGGAAATGGATAAACTAAGCTGCCTTTGCTTATTTTTTTTAATATGCAGTCTCACCATGTTACCCAAGCTGGTCTCAAACCCATGGGTTTAATGATATTCCCACTTCAGCCTCCCAAGTATCTGGGACTACAGGCACATACCACCACTACCCAGCTTGAGTTTCTCTTTTAAAAAAGTAGGTCAATTTACTGAAATTTGAAGATTCTTAGATTAAGAATTTAAATCAGGCATAGTGGTGCACACCTGTAATCCTAGCTACTAAAGAGGCTGAGGCAGGAGGATGACAAGTTCAAGTGCAGCATGGGCAACTCAGCAAGACCTGTCTCAAAGTTAAATAAAGGCTGAGGATATACAAGGCTCAGTGGGAGAGTGCCCTGGGTTGTTCAATCCCCAGGATTGGGGATGAGGGGACTGGATAGCTTTTAAAAATTGAAGTTTCTCACTATTCTTCCCTGTGTTCAAGCATTAATTCCATTTAGTTTGCATAAATTAATGATACAGTTTGTCTTTTGCTTCAGTATTTTTCAAAGTATTTTCCCTTGAAAGATCCCCAAAAAGTACTTAAGAACTATCAGTCAACAATCTTTCCTTTATTTTCTAATACAACTAACATTTGAGTATTTATGAATATGATGATTGAAGAGTAAAGGTTTCAGAGAAGGCTTTACCTCAGTGTTGTAAACTCAGATCCTGCTCATGCTAATCTATAGGGATGCAGCTGTAATAAATGATGAATTATTAAAGTTCTTAATATCATGTGGAGCCAGAGGTGCCATTAATGTAGTCATGCAGTACCCTGAGGGTGTAAATTATTTATAGAATGTACAGAGCAATCACAACAGCTTGAGGAGCAAATCAAGTTCCACAAGCTAATAGCAAAGAGGTCCTGGCTGTGGAGATGCAGGGGTTTTCTTCTACACAGGCACATATGCACACTTCTGAATCACCAACAATTTGCTTTCTCAAGAACCTATAACATTAAAAGGCCAAGTGAACTTCGACAACAAAACCTCTGATAGAGAGGTCCTCTGCAAAGTTAAAAGATACAAAAATATTACAGCTAATATTTTAGGTATGACAATAAAAAAACTAAAAAAAAAGCAAAATTTGTCATCTTCTATAAATGAAAACCCCTGTCTTATTAGAATATACCTAGCATCATGTATTTTTAAAAATACTAAGGGTTACTATTATAATCAATTACCATGCTATATGATTTCATATGCTGGTGATCTGATATTCTTGGGGTATGACCTAAATACAGGAATTTCAAAATAACTTAAAATTCTGTCTGCTTTTATAGGTTTGCTTTTCCTTTACCACTAACAGCTTTACACTAAAGGCTCTCACTTCTTGGAACTGTCAGCCTTCCTGTCTGCAATGACCTGCTTAGTTTTTCAAATTTGTTGCTTCTAATGAGAAGTCTAGAAACCACCAATGCTTGTTAGCACTGTCTGAATAAGGACTAAGTGAGATCTGAGTAAGAGTCTCCTCTATGAATAAAGGATTCCTGGAAGCATTTTTGCTTTATGGTTAAAGTAGAGATAGTTGAAGATAAATATCTTTAGGGTAATAAATAAGATGTATGATAGCATGAGACATAATGGTACTCAAAAAAAAAACTAGCATAATGGTACTCCATACTAAACTTTCTATCCTTCATTTGTACTGTACTACTAATTTGCAATACACTGTACAATATCTTTTATGTGAATCCAAAAAGCTAAAGATGGTAGGAAAATGGGAACATTCATTTCAAGAATAAGGGACATAATTTATTTTTTCCATTATCTTCCCTCGGGTGTCAGGATGGCTCAGTGGACTACAGCGCTAGACTCAAGCTCCGCTTCCCATTATCTTTCCTTGGGTACTTAATGATTAAAAATACTTTTTAATTGGAGAATATAACAATAAAATAAAAAACAGTAATTCTACAGATACATTTAAGAATACATCTTTGCAGCTGGACACTGTGGTGCATGTCTGTAATCCCAGCACTCTAGCAGGATAAGGCGGAGGATCACAAGTTTGAGCTCAGCCTGAACAACTTAGCAACATAGCAAAATCCTGCCTCAAAATAAAATAAAAGGGGTTGAGGATCCATCTCAGTGCAAAAGCCCTGTGTTCAATTCCCAAGGGAAAAAAAACACTTCAACAACAAAAAAATAGTCTTTGCATGCCCACTTCTGGGACTGTTGGCAAGTCATTTAACCTCTCTAAATTTCAGTTTCTTCTATCATAAAATGAGAATATCAGGACCAACTTTATTTGACTGAAAATTAAAAGAACATAAATAAAATTAAAAGAAATATAAAGAAAATTAAAGGGATATAAATAAAATACTCAGCACACAGTTTCATGTGTAAATAAGTTATTTTAATACTAGATTTGAAACTGCCAGATTTAATAAGCAAATTCATTAGCATAGCTGGATACAAAGTCAACACTCAAACATCAATAGCCTTCCTGTCTGTATATGAATAACAAACACTGAAAGAGAAATCAGGGTAACAACACCTTTTACGATAGCATCCAAAAAAACGAAATACCTAGGAATCAATCTCACAAAGGATATAAAAGACCTCTACATTGAAAACTACAGTACTCTGAAAAAGGAGGATGGAAGACAATATCAGAAAATGGAAAGATATCCCTTGCTCTTGGGTAGGAAGAAGTAATATAGTGAAAATGGCCATACTTCCAAAATTGTTACACAGATTTAATGCAATTATGATCAAAAGTCAAACAACAGATCTTACAGAATTACAGAAAACAATCCTAAAATTCATTTGGAACCAGAAGAGACCTAGAATAGCAAAGGCAATTCTGGGCAACAAAGGCAAGGCAGGGGGCATCACAATCCCTGACTTGAAATTATACTATAAAGCTAGTGTGATTAAAAAAAAAAAAAGGGCGGTACTGGCAAAAAAGCAGAAGATCAATGGAACAGATTAGAAGATGCAAAAACAACTCCAGACATACTAAGTCACCTTATCTTTGACAAAGGTGCCAAACACATTCACTGGAGGAAAGATAGCCTCTATTAAATGGTGCTGGAAAAACTGCCTCTGCAAATGCCGAAGATTAAAAGTAGACCCATGTCTATCACCATGCACTAAACTAAATTCGAAATAGATCAAAGATCTAAATATTAAAACAGAAACATTAAATCTGCTGGAAGATAGAAGAGGAAAAACTCTTGAAGGCATTGGTGTAGGCAAAGACTTTATGAATAAAACCCCAATGGCACAGAAAGTATCACAAAGAATCAACAACTGGGATCTCATCTTATTAAAAAGCTTTTGCACAGCAAGAGAAACCACCAACAGAGTGAAGAGACAACCCATAACGTGGGAAAAAATGTTTGCCAGCTGTTCCTCAAACAAAGGACTACTATCCAGAACATATAAAGAACTCAAAAAAAATCAGACCTCTCAAATTTAAAGACCCAATCCAGGGGCCGGTGAGATAGCTCAGCAGCATAAGCACCTGCCTGGCAAGTGCGAGGTCCTGAGTTCGACTCCCGGAACCCACATACGAAAAAAGGGCCAGTGATATCGCTCAGCAGCACGGGCGCCTGCTGGCACGCGAGGTCCTGAGGTCGACCCCTGGTACCCACAAAAATAAAATAAAATAAAAAATAAACACCCAATCCAAAAATGGGCATCTGAGATGAATACATACTTCTCAGATGAAGAAATACAAACAGCAAATAAATACATGAAAAAATGTTCAACATCACTGGTTATTCAAGTGATGCAAATTAAAACAACACTGAGATTCCACCTCACCCTGGAAAGAATGGCTATCATCAAGAAATCAACCGGGGCCAGTGAGATGGCTCAGTGGCGTAAGCGCCTACCTGGCAAGTGCGAGGGTCCGAGTTCGACTCCCCACATACAAAAAAGGGGCCGGTGATATCGCTCAGCGGCATGAGCGCCTGCTGGCGCACGAGGTCCTGAGGTCGACCCCCGGTACCCACAAAAAAAAAAAAAGAAAGAAAGAAAGAAAGAAAGAAAGAAAGAAAGAAAGAAAGAAAGAAAGAAAGAAAGAAAGAAATCAACCAATAACAAATGCTGGAGGGGCTGTGGGGAAAAAGGAACCCTTCTTCACTGTTTCTTCAGTGTTGGTGGGAGTGTAAGACTGGTACAACCACTGTGGAAGTCAGTGTGGAGATACCTCAAAAAACTAGGATTGGAGGTCCCATTTGACCCAGCTATTCCCCTTCTGGGTATCTTCCCAGAAGAATTAAAGTCATTGTACCACAGCAATATATGTGCACCCATGTTTATAGCGGCACAATTTGTAATAGGTAGATCTTGGAAACAATCCAAATGCCCATCAAACAAAGAATGGATTTAAAAAAAAAAATGTGGTATTTCTATACAGTGGAGTACTACTCGGCCATAAAGAAGGATAAACTGGAGACTTTTATAGGTAAATGGATGCAACTTGAGACCATACTCATAAGTGAAATAAATCAGACCCACATATGTAAACATCGTATTGTCTTCCTAGTGTGAGAAGATGAAAGAGTAATTAATGTACAATGGATATTGTAAAATGGGAAAAAATTGTTCAAGAGGAAAGCGAAACTGTGACGGGGGAATGGAGAAAAGAAGAAAGGGTAAAGCAAAAAAAAAAAATATATATATATATAAAAGAGATAGTTAAGATAGATATACTACTAATTTCTCTTAGTTCATTGAAAAGGTGTGTGCTAATATTGTTTGCACAACTGAATGCCGATATCTTGTACTTTGAGTAACTAATTTAAAGATAATACGCAACTTATTAACCATTGTTACCCTCCTATTATGTTGTTTTGAAATTTTGTTTGAATGTTTTTTTCTCTTTAAAATAAAAATTAAAAAAAAAATACTAGATTTGAAATAGGATTATGGTCTAGGATGATCTCTTTTCTGATTATCTACTGGACTCCTCCTATCTAATCCACTCCTACTGTAAAACTTTAATTAACTGAACTACTCTGGTACATTAACTTATAAAAGTACTAATCTAAATGTTGCTTTTGAATTCCAATTTTATAAGAATGACGTCAATCATAGGACAGCCTCCCTCAGATTTTGTCAACTTATTGGGGTTCGTATCTGTATTGGGGTATATACTTATAAGATTTGATGTTTCAAAATTACCCAGTGATATCACTTCTACAAATTTCTACACATCTACTCACAGGATTATGAAAAGTTATCTACCAGGAAGTTATTGTAGTAACAAAATTATAAAAGAAACCTATGTTTATCAAGATGAGATCAGTTAAAACTAAAGGAATAACTTAACTAAACTTAAAGTGAAATAACTAGGGCCGGTGAGATGGCTCAGTGGCATAAGCGCCTGCCTGGCAAGCACGAGGTCCTGAATTCGACTCCCAGTACCCACATACAAAAAAAGGGCCGGTGATATCGCTCAGCGGCACGGGCACCTACTGGCACGCTAGGTCCTGAGGTCAACCCCCGGTACCCACAAAAAAAAAAAATAAATAAATAAATAAACTTAAAGTTAAATAACTTAGGAAAGTTCCATACAATGGAATTCTCTGCAGTTAGTAAAAACGAACATACATATTTGTATAAAGTGTACAGTGCAGTGGTGGCGAACCTATCTCACACATGCCACAGTGGGCTGTTTGTTACCACGGAAAGCTCTAAAAGGTTCACCATCACTGGTATAGTGTATGTCTTAAAAGAAAAAGAGATAGATGTATGTGTAAGAAGCATACCCAGGAAATAATAGTGGTTTCCCTTAAGTATGACAAAAGAACTTGTTCCTGTCCATTCTAAATGCTTCAAAAATATTTTAATAGATTACCATGGGAAAGTACTATTTAAAAATGAACTCAACATAAAAAAAAAAAAAAAATCTACCTTTCCAGAATGTGCCAGGAAATAACACTTTAATTCTGTTACTTTTCTGAGATTACAATTCTTCCTAAGGGCTGGGGGTGTAGTTCGGTGGTAAGGCATTTGCCAGCACGTGTTAGGCCTGGAGTTCAATTCCTAACACCTCAAAAACAAAAACATTAACAAATCTAAGTAGTTACTAGGCCAGAGATGTAGCTCAGTGGTAGAGTACTTGCCTAGCATGTGCCAGGCTCTGTGATCAACCACAAAAAAAAAAAGAAAAAGAAAAAACAATTCTTCCTACAGAATGTAGGGTCTTGCTATGTAGTTCAGGATGGTCTTGAAATCACTATGTAGCCCAGGCTGGACTTGAACTTGCAGAGATCCTCCTGCCCTAGCCTTCCTGAGTGCTGGGATTACAGGTGTGCACCACTACACCTGGCCCAAGAATGTTTTCAGAATTATACATTAGGTTAACCAAATAGGTCTATTACGACACTAGACAAGAAAAAAGAAAAATTTAATAACTACATGATCTCTTATTTTTCTAAACTTATTAAAAATATAGTAGTTACTGAACAAACTTCAGAACGATAGTAGAAAATGCAAATACATTAAACTTGGTTTTTAGACTGAATTATAAAAGAAAATTCTACTTTAGAAGCCAGTGTCTGAACTTCAGATTTCAAGTTAACAGAACTGAATTTTTAGTGAGCAGTACAAAGCCATGGACTATTACTCCCATTCATGGTTTTTTTTTTTCCCATTCATGTTTTTAGTATCTGTTTTCCCTTCTAATTTAGAATAAAACAGTACAGAAATAGTGGAACAAATGTCATTGCTTAAATAAGAAAATATATAAAAAGCTAAGACATTTTCCATCATCACTAATAAGCATTTTCTGAGTATCAACTGCATTCACATCTTTGTATCAGACTACTTATTTATTTCACTTTTATTTATCTTTTGGTTTTTTGAGACAGGCTCTCACTATGTAGTTCACTATGTAGCCAAGGCTGGCCTTGAATTCACAGCAATCCTCCAGCTTCAGCCTTCCAAGTGCTGGGATTACAGGTGTGCACCACCACACTTGGCTGCATCAGACTATAACTGTTAAGTTTTTATAAAGATTTTTAGAAGTGGATGGATATGAAAACAAGTCATCTCATCACTTACAGTATTGGTAAAAAAAAGGTCTAATTACAAAACTGAACGTCAAATGGGTTTCTTTTTCTCGTTATTAAACCATCATTCCTTAATGCCCATGTAATTTAACCTGGCAACAAGTCAACTATCTTCTCAAGCAAGCACCCTTATGCTGAGGATCTGCTATGCTCTTCTTGCTTTGTATGTGAAGAATTTCATTATATAAGCAAACTGTCACAGTGACTTTGAATTAGATACATTAAAAAAAATATGTAAGAGAAACCAAAATTAAAAAGCTTTTATTTACAATTTATACCAGATTTCACTGATGTTGCACTGTTTACAATTTAACTTTAAAACTCCTAATCATTACATGTTATTCTGGCAGTTCTGTTACAAATGACATAATCACGTTTCTTTTTTTTTTTTTTTTTTAAAGGAAAGATTGGGCAAGGGCAAAAGAAGCAGAGGTAAAGAATACACATACCTTAAAAAAATATATTTATAACAAGATAAAGCTTATG
Organism: Erethizon dorsatum; assembly: GCA_028451465.1. Lineage (NCBI taxonomy): Eukaryota > Metazoa > Chordata > Mammalia > Rodentia > Erethizontidae > Erethizon > Erethizon dorsatum. The sequence goes on from CM051829.1 coordinate 82,620,918, forward strand.
GTTTTGTCCCAAATAAATAATTTGTCCAAATAATTTGGAATGGATACAATTACTTAAATTATACCTTTACTTCTTATTTGCATCATCTGAATATCCTAACATTTTTCGTAACTGAAGTAACAAAGAATAAATGCACTGAGTCATTTACTTTGGCACAGAAAATATGGCATACAAATCCATTAGAGTACTTTTATAAAACACTTTTGGTAAGCTCTTAATATGATGTGATCTTTTCTCCACTGGTTAAATGCCAGTTTTTCATTAGGCTAGAAGGACCTTTAAAGAATAGAATATAAAATGTCATAGACCTATGAGGGAAATAAATTTTCAAGCATTATGAAGCCAAGTGATTATCTTACTATAAAGTATCTGATTACTCATGTGTTGATTGTATATGTTGTATACTGAGAAATGCAAATTATTTTCAATGTAATGAAACATAATTAGGACACTAATTTGTATAAGCATAAGTGGGTCCTCCAATGTATAAAGAAATTTAAAAGAATTAAACAAAGTACAGATCTCCTAAATTAACATTTAATAAGCAGCAATGTGAGCTGAAGTTACAGCTTAAGTGATAGAATGCTTGCCTAGCACGCACAAGACCCAGGGTTTGATCCCCAGCACCATGCAACTGCTTTGGTTCAGTGATTCTTCACCGCTGCCGCACATCAGCATAATCTGGGAGGATTTCAGAATATAGGTTACGGGCTGGTGATATGGCTCAGCGGTATAAGTGCCTGCCTGGCAAGTGCGAGGTCCTGAGTTCAACTCCCGGTACCCACATAAAGGAAAAAAAAGGGCCAGTGATATCACTCAGTGGCACAAGCGCCTGCTGGCAAGCGCGAGGTCCTGAGTTCGACCCCTGGTACCCACATAAAAAAATAAAAATAAAAATAAAATAAAATACAGGTTAGCATCTCTAACCTGAAAACCAAAATGCTCCAAAATCCAAAACTCTGGAGTGCTGACACAATACCACAAGTAAATATTCCACGTGCCGTCATGTGAGTCTCAATTAAATACAGGTACAAACTGGGCGTGGTGGCACCCACCCATGATCTCAAGCACTCTGAGAAACTGAGAAGGGAGGATTATATGTTTGAGCCCATTCTGAGCAATTCAGTGACTTAGCAAGACCCTGCCTCAAAATTTTAAAAAATTAAAAAGGGCTGGTGATTCATCTCAGTGCAAGGCTCTGGGTTCAATCTCCAGTAACACAAAACAAACAAAACAAAACAGGTGCACTAAAAATACCATATAAAATTATCTTCAGACTATATGTGTAAGGTGTAGATGGCAATATAAATGCACTTCATGTTTAAAAGAAAATGCCAGGCTGGTGATATAGCTCAGCGGCATAAGCGCCTGCCTGGCAAGCGCGAGGTCCTGAGTTTGACTCCTGGTACCCACATATAAAATACATACATACAATACATACATACATAAATACATAAATGAAAATGCCATCTCCAAGCTATATCATGTGTATTTGAATAGTCCAAAATCTGAAACATTTCTTTCTTTTCTTTTTTTCTTTTGAGACATGGTCTTGCTATATAGTTCAGGCTGGCCTTGAACTCTTAGCAATCCTCCTGCTTCAGCCTCCCAAGTGATGGGAATACAGGTTTACATCACCGTGCCCAGCTAAAACATTTCTGATCCTGGGCCAGTGAGATAGCTCAGCAGTACCCACAAAAAGGAAAAAAAAAAAAGGGCCGGTGATATCGCTCAGTGGCACAAGCACCTGCTGGCAAGCGCGAGGTCCTGAGTTCAAGTCCCAGTACCCACATATGAAGAAAAGGGCCGGTGATATTGCTCAGCAGCACGGGCCCCTGCTGGCGCGCGAGGTCCTGAGTTCAACCCCCGGTACCCACCAAAAAAAAAAAAGTAGTGAACCAAACATTTTTGGGCGTTTATAGGATATCATTTGACGTTTATAGCATCACCATAAACTAAAGCCTCATCGAGGAATAAGAATACCACTGTTTTATTTATTAGCAATATAAAATGTCTACAGAATGATTTTTTTGTTTTGTCTTTCAAGATAGGGTCTCGCTATGTCACCCAGGCTGGCCTGGAGCTCACAGCAATCCTTCTGCCTAAGCCTCCCGAGTGCTGGGATTACAGGTGTGCAATACCATGCCTGCCTATAAAATGAATTTCTATTTGTACCACAGAAAGGTGGGAGGGAAGGAGCAGAGGAAGAATTATTTTATTTCTATACATTTCTTCTTTGTTTGACTTCTGGATAATGAACATATGGCCTTTTATAATTTTTTATATTTTCTAAAATAATATTTTAAATTAATGCTAAGATAAATGCAGCAAGACGTATTGGTAGATTCTCAGATAAAATTTTTGGGTAGCCAAGAATCTACCTAAACATTTCATTGAGGAGCTGAGGATGTAACTCAGGGTCAAAGCATCTGTTTAGCATGTACAAGGCCCCAGGTACCCACATAGTACCCAAAATAGTAACTTTTGGCCCCAGCACCCAAAATAGTAACTTTTAAAGAAATACCATGTCACCAGACATGGTGGCACATGCCTGTAATCCTAGCAGGAGGCTGAGGCAGGAGGATCGTCACCAGTTCAAGGCCAGCCTGGGCTACATAGTGAGTTCAAGGCCAGACTAAACTACATAGCGAGACCCTGTCTCAAAAGAGAAAAGAAAAGAAAAAAAAAGAGAGAAAGAAATACCATGCCATTGCCATATATTTCATTAGGGAAGAAGGTTGAGGCTGCACAGCAGAATCAAAGGCAAGATTAATGTTCCTAATGTTCCTAGCTTACTTTTTACCTTTTCATCTTTCCAATAAAAGCCATTTTCATCTTTTCTAATGCCTTAGCTATTGCTCCCATGCACAGCAAGATCATATCAAAAAGGGAAAAGGTTGAACATCAAACTTTTCATGGATACACTTAGCACCATTTCTTCTAAGTGGTTCTCACATTTAAAATTAGGTTCCAGGGCCGGTGAGATGGCTCAGCGGTGTAAGCGCCTGCCTGGCAAGTGCGAGGGCCTGAGTTCGACTCCCAGAACCCACATATGAAAGAAAAAGGGCCAGTGATATCGCTCAGCGGCACGGGCGCCTGCAGGCGCACGAGGTCCTGAGGTCGACCCCCGGTACCCACAAAAAAAAAAAAAAAAAAAAAAAAAAACAAGAAAATTAGGTTCCATACTTCTCAGATGAAGAAATAGAAACAGCGAATAAATATATGAAAAAATGTTCAACATCACAGGTCATTCAAGAGACGCAAATTAAAACAACACTGAGATTCCATCTTGGCCCAGAAAGAATGGCTGCCATCAAGAAATCAACCAATAACAAATGCTGGAGGGGCTGTGGGGAAAAAGAAACCCTTCTCCACTGTTGGTGGGAGTGTAGACTGGTGCAACCACTGTGGAAATCAGAGTGCAGGTTCCTCAAAAAACTAGGATTGGAGGTCCCATTTGATCCAGCTATTCCCCTTCTGGGTATCTTCCCAGAAGAACTAAAACCATCGTACCACAGCAATATATATGCACCCATGTTTACAGCAGCACAATTTGTAATAGCTAGATCTTGGAAACAACCCAAATGCCCATCAACCAAGGAATGGATAAAAAAAAAAAATGTATTTTCATACAGTGGAGTACTACTCAGCCATAAAGAAGGATAAACTGGAGACTTTTATAGGTAAATGAATGCAACTTGAGACCGTACTCATAAGTGAAATAAACCAGACACACATGTGTAAACATTGTATTGTCTTCCTAGTGTGAGAAGCTGAAAGTGTAATGTACAATAGATATTGTAAAATGGGAAGAAACTGTTCAAAAGGAAAGAGAAACTGGGATGGGGGAATGGAGAAAAGAAGCAAGGGAAAAGCAAAAAAATATATATATGTATATACATATATATAAAAAAGATAGTTAAGATAGATATACTACTAATTTCTCTTAGTTCATTAAAAAGAAAGGTGTGTGCTAATATTGTTTGGACAACTGAATGCCGATATCTTGTACTCTGTGTAACTAATTTAAAGATAACAATACGCAATGTATTAACCATTGTTACCCTCCTATTACACTGTTTTGAAATTTTGTTTTTTCTCTTTAAAATAAAAATTAAAAAATAAAAAAAAATTAGGTGCCATACATAGCAATTAAATTAGTGTAGGCAACGTTAAGACAATCAGATTGCCTGTACAAACAAAAGCAATTAGAATGATATCACAGTTGGGAGTGTAGCGCAGTGGTAGAACATGTGTTTAGTGTGTGCAAGGCCCAGGGGGTTCAATCCCCAGTATAAAGGAGGGAGATATGGATATGACTTTTCTCATTTCAAATTAGAGAAAAAAAAATTAACAATGATAATTCTAGGGAAAATGTGATCAAACAGGCATGCTCACAATGAGAAAAGGTATTTAAATCAGTGAATTATGCTGGGCTCAATCTAAAATATTAAGGTGATCCAGGCTAGACCTAAGTGAACAACAACTCTAAGTATCTGTATCAGATCTTTATTAGGTCGAGTATCTTAAGGCTCTCTCGTCGCAGATTTTCTTATTTAAGTATCTTCTGAACAAAAATGCCTAGAAGATTGCACTAGATTTTGTGGGCTCACGTCCTCTGTTTAGTACTTTCCAATACACCAGAATAAAGAAGATAAACTATGTTAAAATCTTCAATACAGCTGAAGAATGGACACTACAGATGCTTTCAAATGATTGTTGAAAGTGGAACAGTTCAGCCAGGTGTGCTGGCACGCGCCTATAATCCTAGCACTCTAGCAGACTGAAGCAGGAGGACTGCAAGTTTGAGTTCAGTTTGGGGAACTTAGGAACTTGGCAAGACCCTATCTCAAAACTTTAAAAAAGGGTGGGGAGGGATACAGCTTAGTGCAAAAGCCCCGGGTTCAATTCCCATTACTGCCAAAAAAAAAAAAAAAAAAGTTTACATTCAGAAAATCAAACAAGAACTGGAATTAACTTCCCTATCATTATCACCCTTCTAAAACCTAATAGTGTTTTCCAAAGAGTATTTCAATATTTACCAGTATCACTATAAATGCTGAAAGGAAGGGTACAACAAATTATTCTTCCTTTAGGAAGGAAACATGAAATACAAACAAAGATATGCAATTTTTTGCTTGACATCACCATGAGTCACTGGTAGTGTGAGCCCAGGACCTTTAAAGAGATTAGGATTGAAGCCACATGTCAACCATGAAAACATTTTGCCAATGTTACTAAAATACAGAGACAGCTACTGAGGTTCAACCTCAAGACACATATGACTAGAAAGACTTCCCTAGAGCAATTCAACATAAGTTAATGTCCTTTGTGCACTAAAAACTAACCTGTTTACAACTATTCCAAAGGAGCAAATGCAAATAATTCTTGAAACACTTATAATGAGAACAGAAGGGACTAAAAAATGATAGGTAACTAGCCACATATAATCCAATGAAATTAATGTAGTACAACAGTTGTTCCCAAATACTGATCCATGATGGAGTTTTAACAGTCTATAGTGAAAGGAAAATAGGAAGGTCAAGACCACAAGTTTTCATAAACCTAAATTTATCAGTAAATATCTTATAGTAAGTACTGTATACAATTCTTAATATTTTTAGCACTATCATGAAATGATCATGACAAGAATTGGGGGGACAGGGGTTTTAACCACCCTTATTTCACAAAACAAGAAACTAATATACTCGGTCTTCCAAAGCTTGTGTGTGTGCGTGTGTAATCAGAAGTGTGATACAGGGGCCGGTGAGATAGCTCAGCGGCATAAGCACCTGCCTGGCAAGCGTGAGGTCCTGGGTTCGACCCCCGGTACCCACATAAAGGAAAAAAAAGGGCCAGTGATATCGCTCAGCGGCACAAGTGCCTGCTGGCAAGTGCAAGGTCCTTAGTTCGACTCCTGGTAGCCACATTAAAAAAAAAAAAGAAGTGTGATACAAAGAGTTCAGTCAAGTTCTGAATACCAATATATAGAGAAGCAAAAAGCTAGTATCTACATTAGGTTTCAAAAAATATTGGGCATGGGGTGCACTCTTGCAAAGCACCAGAGCGTTATTTGCCTAGCATGCTCAAGGCCCCGAGTTCCATCCCCAGCGCCACCAAAAAAAAAAGATTAATGAATTTTGCCCACAATCATTTTAACGACTGCCACAGTTTGAACATCTGAGTTTAAATTACTAACATAAATAAATAAATAATACAGAGCATCACATATGTGTTTTAAAATTTCATATTACATAAACACGAGAGTACTTGGTGTTCTTATGGGTAATGGCAACTGTTGAAAAATGTTTCATTTTCCAGTTTAAAATAGCACAATCCTACCTTTTAATTTTCTAAGAGCTCTTCTGCTAATGTAGGACCCATCCAATTACATTTCTATAATAGAACTGCTCTCCAAAACATTTCCCTTCGACTGAAAATGTCAATTTCATTGTAGGATATTTAAAATTTCTGAATGTCACTTGGTTTTAGGCAATTTGTCTTGATTAAACAAAAATCAAACAGACACAAAATATATATATCTTACATAAAATTATTTCTAATTACTGTTTACTTACCAATAGAGGATCTTAAGAGTAGGCCACATTTATTTCAATTACAGCTAAAGGAAGTTGTATTGTTTTTAAACCTGAGCAAGATTTATTCTGTCATAATCAGGTAGCTGTGCCAATAATTTCTTAGAATAAGGCTTTTGCCGCGAACAAGATGCACAACACTGCACAATGATTTTTAAATTTGAGTCAAAAGAACCAGTTAGCTACAGGTATCACTACTGTAAAAAGAAAATGATTATACTGCAATTGTTTAGTACAACATTTGGTTAATTTCCTCAATGAATATATAAGGTAGCTTTCTTTTCTATTTATGCTAACCTATTTGTAAATATTTATGTGTGTATATATATCCATCTCTCCAGAGACCTTCTATTTGTATTCTATTTCCAATGAAAAGCCAAACAGCCCCTCATACTTTAACTGCACTCTAAGATGTTCTTTTTAGAGATGACTTTTTTTTTGGAGACAGGGTCTCACTATGTAGTTCAGACTGGCCTCGAACTCACAGCAATCCTCCTGTCCCAGCTTCCTGAGTGCTGGGATTACAGGTGTGCGCCACCACACCTGGCTAGTGATGACTTCTTTTTTTTTTTTTTTTTTTTTTTTTTTTTTTTTGTGGGTACCGGGGGGTCGACCTCAGGACCTCGCGCGCCAACAGGCACCCGTGCCGCTGAGCGATATCACCGGCCCCTTTTTCGTATGTGGGATCCGGGAGTCGAACTCGGGCCCTCGCACTTGCAAGGCAGGCGCTTACGCCGCTGAGCCATCTCACCGGCCCTAGTGATGACTTCTTGTAGAGACGACTCTATTACAAGCCTGTCAATTAATAATTCTGTTGCTCAGTTAGTGGCAGAGAAATAACTGTATGTTGGTAGTTAAGAATTCCCATAATTGCAGTATTTAATACCTACTGTTGTTCCTAAAGCCACTAGGCTGATTCAGACTAATGAGCTCTTCAGGTGCCACTAGCTAATAAAGGCCTGTCAAGATGGAAACTCAGCAGTGGAGACTCCAGAATTCATTCATTCAATCAGTGTACTTGCCTAGCATACATAAACACAGAGGCCTGATTTTTGGGTTCTTTTCCACAAGGAAATGGACTGAAAACACTTAAAAGCATCACATGGTTCTAGAAGAAGTATTCCTTCCCTTCCTTACATTGTACATTAAATCAACTGAAGAATGCTACTCCTAAAGATATCCATGGAGTCGGGCGTGGTGGCCTGTAATCCCAGCACTTGGGAGGCTGAGACAGGACTGCCACGAGTTTAAGGCCAGCCCGGGCTACATAAGTGAATTCAAGGCCAGCCTGAACTCCACAGCGAGACCCTGTCTCAAAAACTAAACAAATAAAAATATATTCTTGGTTAGTACTGAATCTCTTGATACATAATGAAATTTTCAACCCTGTTAAGTATCAAAACTGCAACACAAAATGTGCTAATACGCGAACTAGAAACAAAAGACATTTCACGCGTCTTTTGACGATCGTGTTTATAAAATCATGTGCCGGCGGCCAGCGGCCCATACAAGCTCAGGTACACAATAAATGATACAACCAAAAGAGGGTTCCGTGTTCGACACGCCCCTCAGCCATCCGGAGTCCGTGGTAATGCAGGACCCTTTGAGTCCTTAACATTAAATATGCCGCCCCGACTCCTCCCCAGTCCAGAAAATTAGACTCCCCGGCCGGGAGAATCTCAACTGCGGTCTTCACACCAGTCTTCAGAAACCTTAACACCGGCTTTTTCAGGCTCCCAGGACCCCAAAGTTCACAACATCGGAACGGCAGTTTCCTTAAACACCTGAGGTCCCGACTCGACCCTCCACCAGACCTGTTCCCCTGCTGTCACCTGTGAAGGACTCGGCCACTCTACTCACAAGCTAGCTGTGTCGGGGGGCAGTGGGCCCGACAGCGCTCTCCAGCTCAGTGCGGGAAGCTTCCTTCGACTGCAGTCCAGCAGAGAAACGCTGCACGAGCAGGGTGCAGGGCAGGGGCCTGCCCGGGCGTCGGGCAGCAGGAGGACCGCCTGGGCGAGGAAGAGGAGCCGGCAAAGGGGTCCGGATCGACACCCCAACAGCTGCTCCTCCCAGACGCCTAGAGGCGCCGGCGCCATTTTCCCCGCAACCGGGACTGGTTGAGAAGAGCTGCCTGCTGGACTGGGCGGCTCAGCGAAGACTTTTGACGGCTGTGAGACGGCCCGAAGCCCTGGCCGTCACGTGTACACGCTAAAGGCAGGCGAAAGCTAGATGCGTTGCTACAGCGGGGGCGGCGGCCGGGGACACACGGCTAAGGCGATGCGGACAAGGATCCTCCGTCCCGCCCCGCGACGCAACGTCCTCACGTACAGGGACCAGCCAATCGGCACCACAGGACGGGTTGCGTCGGGGCGGGACCCCAGAGGAGGCGAGGCCCGCAGGCTTCCGGTTCATTTCGGAGGCGGGCGTTAAGATGAATGGCGATTTGGGTGTCCCTCTGCAGTTCCGCCGCAGTTCCTCCGCAGGAGGGCGCAGTAGCTCCTTAAGAGGGAACAGACGCGCGGAGCCTTGGGAGTCCACAGTCCTCTCTATGGGTGTATCTACCGTAGTACTGGGAAAGTCTTAAACCTTCTCTAGACACCAAGAAAAGGAAGTGGCAGAAGGACTACCTTCCAAGCCGCAGACACCAGCGCGCGGGGAAGCTTCCATCCTGGCTTCGGCCGTGTCGGCCTTCACTGCCCCCTGGTGCTTGTCAGCCGCTTGTGCTGTCCTGCAAGCGTCCTGCACCTCTGCTCTCCAAAGCATGCTCTCAAGTCTAGAGAGAACCTGTAAATTCCTTTAGTCTCAGGCTCCATTTATTCATCTCTGCACCTCCAGCTTCTGTTGTAGCTTGGAGTTCCGTAAGTGCTGAACTCCAAGCCGCTGTATGTCTCAGGAAATCCTCTGCTCCGTTTGGGAAGGTGGTGGTCTCGATGCACGCCTTCAGAAAAACAAGTGGGACAAGTAGGTAAGGAAGGTATTTTGAGCCGTCAACAAAGTGAAGTCTGAGAGGAATTTTTTTATTTGTCCTGATGCAGAGGCAATAGAAAACTTAAAGTCTAGGTACTTTATGCTTACTCAGCCGTGAATTATATCCAACGTTGTGAATAGTACTTCTTCGAGAATAATAGTAATGGTTCACTTAAGTGTCACGTGTTTATACTTTTCAAGGAGTATTTGCATTTGTTACTTTGGCCTCTCACTGACTGTGAAAGTGACAAGACAGTTTTATTGCTGATGACAACATCTGAGTGGTTAAACTGAGTTATCCAAAGGCAGAGTCAAAGTTGGAAATAGTACGAGTTTTCTGACTTGTAAATTTAAAACCTGAGCGGACTAAAAACAGTAATAATACTTAACGCTATAGGGTTGTGTAACTCAAGTCAAGCTTTCCCATAGCAGCTTTGGAGTCATAATAATACTTTTAAAAAGCCTTTTACCAAGCCAGGCATGGTGGTGCATGCCTGTAATCCCAGCATTATGGGAGACTGAGGCAGGAGGATCACAAGTGCAAGCGCAGCCTGAGCAATTTAATGAGAACCTGTCTCAAAATAAAATAAACTTTTTTTTTTTTAAATGGCTAGGGATGTAGCTCAGTGCAAAGTCCCTGCGTTTAATCCTCATTTTTTTTTCATTTTTTCATATGGAAGTTTTTACTGGAATCAGAGCCATATCCAATGTTTCAATTCAAACCTGGGGGTGCTGAGGATTGAACCCAAGGCCTCGACACATGCAAATGCACCACCACTGAGCTATATGCTCAAGCCCCAAACCAGACACACTCCTTACCCTGTGGTTTTGGGGACTGAACTGAAGAATGCTGTACCATCCAGCTACATCCCCAGCCCTTTGTTATTCTCCTACTTTGAGGCAGAGTCTTCCTAATTGTCCAGGCTGACCTCAAACTTGGAATTGTCCTGCTTTAACCTCCCGAGTAGCTGAGATTATAGACATGTGCCTCCACATGCAGACCCCAAACCAATTTTTAAAGCCACAAAAACAGCATGAAACTTCTCTTAGCCTCCTTTCCCTGGCTGTTGAGCAGAGTTAATAACACCCAGTAAGAGACAGAGATAGGCATAAGCCCCACAATTAAAGGGGGCATCAGAGTACCTCTCTACATTACAGTTTTGGAGCTGTAAAACTATTCCCCATAAAACTGTGCAAAATGGGCCCTCTAGAAATTCATGTTCTCTAACCTATGTCCCAATAAACGGGGTAAGTCACCCCAATTTAAAGAAGTCCCTTCAGCTTTGAATTCTTCTGCATGTTTTTACCATTCTGATAGCACTTATATCACTTTATATATTTTTCGTATTCCCCATATCAGCTAGCACACTACCTGGCACATAATGGACAGTTAATGAATGTTTGATGATGAATAGATGAGATTATAGTACAACCAATATGATAAAATTACCTAAATATTTTTCTTTATAAATTTTATAATGATAAAGAACATACATAGCAATAAAGAGAATCACAGAATAAGTCCCCATATATCCAACTAGATTGGCAAATAACATGTTTTTTTGTGTGTGTGGGTACCGGGGGTTGACCTCAGGACCTCGAGCGCCAGCAGGTGCCTGTGCCACTGAGCGATATCACCGGCCCTTTTTTCGTATGTGGGTTCCGGGAGTCGAACTCAGGCCCTCGCGCTTGCCAGGCAGGCGCTCACACCGCTGAGCCATTTCACCAGCCCCAAATAATATGTTTTTAACAGAGTTTAGTGATTCTTTTCCCATTAACAATGGAATTAGGGGGCCAGTGAGATGGCTCAGCGGCGTAAGCACCTGCCTTGCAAGCGCGAGGGCCCGAGTTCGACTCCCGGATCCCACATACGAAAAAGGGGCCGGTGATATCGCTCAGCGGCACGGGTGCCTGTTGGCGCGCGAGGTCCTGAGGTCGACCCCCCGGTACCCACCAAAAAAAAAAAAAAAAAAAAAACGAATTAGGGATTTTATATTCATTACCCTAGAACTGCCTAATTAATTCTGGGTAGAATTCTTAAAATTCAGTGAAATCTACAAGCAAAGAATATCCCAGCTCTAGGACTGTGGATATAGCTCAGTGGTACAAGTACCTGCCTGGCAAGCACAAGGTCCTGAGTCCAATTCCCAGTAACAACAACAAAAAAAAAGAATATCCCAGCTCTGGAGTTCTGGGGGGAAAAAAAAGCCTCATTCACTTTGCATCATTTATTGCAAACCTTGGTATGAGCCCAATCCCCTTACATTTTCGCTGTCCTGCCTAAGTCCCATTATTTCACAAGTTTGATCTTTGCCAAGTCATAGATGACTAGCCTGATTGTTTCCATTCTCTCAAGTTAGAAATTTCAGGGCCGGTGAGATGGCTCAGTGGTGTAAGCACCTGCCTGGCAAGCGTGAGGGCCTGAGTTCGACTCCCGGAACCCACATATGAGAAAAGGGCCGGTGATATCGCTCAGTGGCACGGGTGCCTGCTGGTGCATGAGGTCCTGAGGTCGACCCCTGGTACCCACAAAAAAAATTTTAAAAAGGAAATTTCAGGATCACCCATACTTTTTCTTCCCTTACCTGTCACTAGACTTATTTGATTCCTGCTTAGGAATGACTCAGATCTTTCCTGACTTCTCCATCTCCATTGCTACTTTTCTAGACCTTCATCCCTCATGAGTACTACTGCAGCAGCCTCTGAATCTGCCTCCTATCCTCCATTCTCTCCATTCTCTCAGCTTCTAAATCAGTGATGGCGAACCTTTCAGAGACGAGTGCCCAAACTGCAACCCCAAACCCACTTATTTATTGCAAAGTGCAAACACTGCAATTCAACCTGAATACTGAGGTTTTAGTTTAGAAAAAACAACTGTTACCCAATGCCCAGTGGCTGGGGTGATTTGGTTTACATGCCAACAGGGAGTGCTCTGCATGCCCTCTGCTGCATGCGTGCCATAGGTTCTCCACCACTGCTCTAAATTGTGGATGCTCTATTCTTTGGATGATCTTTCCAAAGAATAATTTCCAAAGTAAGTTGATAGCTTCCCCCTACATAAAAATATTTTATGCTTTTACTTGTGATTTTTAGTTCATTATTTTTGTTTTCCTAACATTCTATAATGAACATGGACTATTTTGGAACACAGGAAAAATATTTAAGTCAGTGACTCTTCATTGCCTATGTTGTCGAATTCCAAATTCTTTGTACTACCACTTAAGGCTCTTGCATCAGACCTGAGCCTGCCTCTTTCCCACGTTTCCCATATCTTCTCTCCATTTTTTCCATATACCAGAGCCACAGAAAAACTATTTACGTTTCACAAACTGAGCCATAAATGTGTATGCTTATTTTTACGTGCTGTTTGTTCCTCATACTGTTTGCTCTTCCCCCCTTCTTGGCTAGGCATTTCCTATGCTCTTATCTTCTCTATAAAGATTGCTTTCATTCTTCTAGGCATTTGATTTCTGCCTCAACTCTACAACAGTCCATGGTATACACACACACACACACTCTCTCTCTCACAGACATGCACGTGCGCACACACACAGACCATATAGATGCCACTTCCATATCATCCCTTTGTGTGAAAATTACTTTTTTCTGGTTGTCCTCACTGCTCCTCTACTGAATAATCTCGAATCTATTTATTTTTTATTTTTTATTTTTTTTTTGTGGGTACCAGGGGTCGACCTCAGGACCTCACGTGCCAGCAGGCGCCCGTGCCACTGAGCGATATCACCGGCCCTTTTTTCGTATGTGGGTTCTGGGAGTCGAACTTGGGCCCTCGCGCTTGCCAGGCAGGCGCTTACGCTGCTGAGCCATCTCACCGGCCCTCGAATCCATTTAGAATGCTTTTTGTCTCCTGCAATTTCTTCCTTCCTCCTCCTTTTCCCACTAAATAAAAAAATTTAAAAAAACAATGATAATCATATTATTTACTACTATTTATTATTGTTGAAGCGAAATATAAAGCTGGAGAAAATAGATAAATTGGACTTCATCAAAATTAAAACCTTTCCAGGATTATGATATAGTTCAGTGGTAGAATGCTTACCTAACATGTGAGGGCCCAGGTTTGATTCCTAGCACCACAAAATAAAAATTTTGTACATTACCAGGAGTGTAATTCAGTAGTATAGTGCTATTTAGCATGTGTGAGGCCTTGGGTTCCATCCTCAGCACCACAAACCACCCACCCCAAAAGTACAACAATAAAAACACAATTGCCAGGCTTGATGGTGCATGCCTGTAATCCCAGTATGCTGGGAGGTAAGGCAGGAGGATCACAACTTTGAGCACAGCCAATTTATTTTTTTTTTTTTTTTTTTTTTTTGTGGGTACCGGGGTGACGACCTCAGGACCTCGCGCGCCAACAGGCACCCGTGCCGCTGAGCGATATCACCGGCCCCTTTTTCGTATGTGGGATCCGGGAGTCGAACTCGGGCCTTCGCGCTTGCAAGGCAGGCGCTTAAGCCGCTGAGCCGTCTCACCGGCCCGAGCCCAGCCAATTTAGAGAGACTCTGTCTCAATATAAAAAATTTTAAAAGTCGGGCATGGTGGCACACACCTGTAATCCCAGCACTCAGGCAGCAGAGGCAAGAGGATTGCTGTGAATTCGAGGCCAACCTGGGCTACATAGTGAGTTCAAGGCCAGCCTGAACTACATAGAGAGACCCTGTCTCAAAAACCAAAACAAAAAATTTTAAAAGGGCTGGCCCTGCAAAGGCCCTGAGTTCAGTCCCCAGTACTGAGAGAGAGGAGGTGGGGAGGGATGCTATCAATAGAAGGAAACATTTGCAAGATATATATCAGATAAAAGATTAATATCCAGAATATAAGGCTGGAGAGTAGCTCATTGGTAAAGCACTTGCCTGGCATTTGTGAGACCCTGGGTTCAATCCTCAGCACTGCAAAAAATAAAAAACAAAAAGCTAAAAAAATAATATCCAAAATATAAAGTACTCCTACAACTGAACAACAAAAAAACCCAAAAACTGTATTTGAAAAATGGGTAAGAATTTAAGACATTTCTCCAAAGATAAATGAATAACCTGTATGCACAATGGGCTGAAGATATAGCTCAGTAATAGAGGGCTTCCTAGAATGCAGAGGACAGAGGTTCAATTCCCAGTGCCACACACACACACACACACACACACACACACACACACACAATAGTCAGGCATGGTGGTGGCACATGCCTATAATCCCAGCACCCAAGAGTCTCAGGGGGATCTCAAGATCAAGGCCAGCCTGGGCAACATGAGAAAACTCCATCTGAAAAAAAACAAAGAGACAGACAGAGACAGACAGAGACAGAGACAGAGACACAGACAGGCAGAGACAGAAAGAGAAATGTTCAACATAACTAATCATTAAAGAAATGCAAATCAAAACAGTCAGGTTTTTATATAATGGCTATTATTAAAAAAACAGAAAATAACAAGTTGTTGAGGAAACTGAAATTCTTGCACACTGCTTATGGAAACGTAAAATGGTGCAGCCACTGTGCAAAACAGTATGGCATTTCCGTAAAAAAAATTAAACAGAATTATCATATCCAGCAATTCTATTTCTGGGTATATATCCAAAAGAATTGAAACCAGGGACTTGAATAGGTGTTTTTAAACACATGTTTATAACAACATTATTCACAATGACCAAAATGTAGAAGCAACCCAAGTACCTGAAAACAGATGAGTGAGTAAAAAAAAATTATGGCATATATATTCCCTTTTTATATAATGGGATATTGTCCAGATTTAAGAAGGAAGGACATTTTGGTATGTGCTATGGATGAACCTTGTATGCTAAGTGAAATAAACAAGTTACAAAAGAACAAATATTATATGATTCCAATTACATGAGGTACCTAGATTAGTCAATCTCATACAAACAGAAAATAGAATGTTGGCTGCCTGGGGCAAGGAGGAGGAAAGAATGGAAAGTTCTTGTTTAATGAGTGCAAGTTTCAGTTTGGAATGATAAAAAAAAGTTCTAGAGATAGGTAGTGATCATGGTTATACAACAATTTGAATTACATAAAGCCACAAAACTGTACATTTAAAATGCACATATAGATATGTATTAGGGAAAAAATTCTAAAGGCAGAAAGAGGCTCAATTCTACGGACACACGGTGGCAGCTGGCGCCCAGGGAGCCCCCACGGAGGATCCTGAGACAGCGGCGGGGCAGGGGAGCGGCGGAGAACGGCGCAGACCGGCGGTGAGTGTCTCTCAGCCACAGCTGCCCCGCGCCAGAGAGCGACCGGCCGGGCGCCATTGTGAGGGGTGTGGCGAAACTCAGAGCGGCTCGGAAACTGCTCTGGGGAACTTGTGCTCCGGACAGGGCAGCACAGGGCCTCTCAATTGAGCCCACGAAAGTGTGCTGAGGTCAGCAGGCGAACGAGACTGGACTCTCAGCCACACCTGTCCCGCGCCAGAGAGCGACTGGCCCGGCGCCATTGTGGGGGGCGTGGTGAAAAACCAGAGCGGCGGGAACCAGTGCAGGGAACCCGCGCTCCGGACAGCACGCTGAGCCTCTCAGGCCCAGGGATCGTGAAAGGGCGGCGAGAGCGGAGGCGAGCTAGACTGGTCTCTGCCTGAAAGTACGCGCCTCTGCTCACCACCCACCAGAGGGCGCTCCTGGCTTACTGGGACGGACCTGCACAGAACAGGACTTTGTCACAAGGTACCTGCCTACAACAGAGTCAACACCTGGAACTGATTCTTTTTATATTTTTTATTTTTATTTTTATTTTTTTTCTCACTGATTTGTTTTTTTGTTCTGGCGAAGGGTTTTTTTGTTTTTGTTTTGTTTTGTTTTGTTTTTTGGTGGGGTTTTATTTTTGATCTGTCTGTTTTATTGTTTTTATCTTTGTTTTTGTTTCTGTATGTGTATTTGCTCTTTCCTTCATTATTCTCTCTGGTTTTTTATATGAGTGTAAACAGTGCCTCTAACTTCTTTGTGATTGTGGTTGTGATCTGTTCTTCCTTTTATCCCTTCCTTCTCTTTTTACCACCTGTCCTCTGCACTAGTGTCCCAATTTTAGTGGGATCCCTCTTGGTCCTCTAACCTTACATCTAATTCCTTTCTCTTCTCCCAATACTCTATTTCCTCCTTAACTCATCTTAAATTTAAACTCCTCAAGGAAAAATTGACATACATAGGACTTGTATACTGCATATAATTTTTCTGGTGTGTTTTAGATTTTGTTATATAACCGCAACTCTATACAGCTAAAAGTGGTAAATAACTGGTTAGCTCAGTCTGTCATTTTTTAGGCTGTGTTTGATGCTTTAGTTAACATTATAGCCAAATGTGAAATAATTGTTCTAAACATCCTTCCTTCCTGATATTTCATGATTGAGATTGACTAAGGGACACAGAAAATACAGTGGCACAGTACCAAAGAATCAAGGACTGGGCCAAACAGGTAGCAACTTCGCATACCCAACGAATTGAAGAGGTAGGATCTGGCAGAAAGCTCAAAACCTAAAAGCAAGCTCCACTTGGAAGATACTGCAGAGAAGTAGTCATCTTCTAAAGATCTTAAACACTAGCAATAAAGTAACCTACTAGAGGTAATTTGCAAACATCACCCCAGGAATTAAAGAAAGAAAAAATGAGACGACACTTAAACAAGATGCAACCACACACATCCAATTCACCAAAGGCAAACCTAGGGAGCAACGAGGTGGGACAATCCGAAAGCCACCCACCTGGCCTATCTGAAGTGGTAACAACAAAGCAACTGAATGAGGTTCTGGAAAAAATTAAAACAGAAATAATCTCACAGATAACTGCAGAGATAATGTCTACAATGAAGACCATGCTTAAGGACACTATAGCTGATACAGACAAAAAAATAGATGAACTTAAGAAAACTATAGAAACCATGAATGCTCAGCATAGGAAAGAAATGGAATCTATAAGGCAGATTCAAGCAGATATCCAAGAGATAAAAAATTCCATTGAAAGTATTTGTAGCAGAATAAGCCAATGCGAGGACAGGATCTCAGATATAGAAGACAGGCTTGCAATTAGTGATCATGAAATGGAAAAATTCTTAAAAATAGCAAGGGACCATGAAAAATCAATTCAGCAGCTGCTAGATGACTCAAAGATAAACAACTTAAGAATAATTGGAATAAATGAAAAAGCAGGAGATAGCATCAACGACATTAAAACCTTGTTCAAAGACATAATCAGGGAGAACTTTCCTGGAAGAGAAAAGGAATTTGACACCCCTATAAGTGAAGCTTTTAGAACACCAACTAGACATGATCAAAAAAAAACTTCAGCCAGACATATTATAGTCAAGATCCCAGAAATTCAACAGAAGGGCAGAATCTTAAAAGCTGTTAGGGAGAAGAGACAAATCACCTATGAAGGAAAACCCATCAGAATCACAGCTGACTTTTCAGCACAAACCCTCAATTCAAGAAGAGCTTGGAATGATGTATTGCAAGCTCTAAAGGAAAATAATTTTCAGCCCAGATTGATGTACCCTGCAAAACTATCTTTCAAAATTGATGGAGAAATAAAATACTTTCATGACAAAGAACATCTGAGAAAATTTATGACCACCAAACCAGCACTCCAAAACGTTCTGAAGGACATTCTAGAAAGAGATAGGAACCCCAACAGAAGGAATCCACCAGGCAGGGCAAATAATTAAATAGCCGGAAAGCGGAAAAACAAAGAGTGGGAACCAACAACAGGAAAATATCATGACAAGTCAATACATATCAGTTTTAACCATCAATGTTAACGGTCTCAATTCACCAATCAAAAGGCACAGACTGGCGAAATGGATCAAGAAGCAAGATCCAACAATATGCTGTATACAAGAAACACATTTAATTCAGAAAGAAATTCATAGACTGAAAGTCAAAGGATGGAAAACAATACTCCATGCCACAGGAACCCAGAAAAAAGCAGGGGTAGCTATTCTTTTTGCAGACAAAGTGAACTTCAAGCCAAGAAGGATTCAGAGAGATAAAGACGGTCATTACATCCTTGTAAAGGGAACAATCCAAGAGGAAGAGATAACGATCATAAATATATATGCGTCAAATACCAATGCACCCAGCTATATAAAACAAGTACTAAAGGACATGAAAAATCAAATAAGCACTAATACAATTATATTGGGAGATCTCAATACTCCACTGTCACAAAAAGATAGATCAACTGGACAGAAAATCAATAATGAAATAGTAGAACTGAACCAAACTTTTGAACAAATGGACTTAGTAGATGTCTACAGAGTGTTCCATCCCACAACATCAGAATACACATTTTTCTCAGCTGCACATGGGACGTTCTCCAAAATAGACCACATACTAGCTCATAAAACCTGCTTAAGTAAATGCAAAGGAATTGAAATTATCCCATGCATATTATCAGACCATAGTGCAATGAAATTGGAAATCAATGGCAAAAGATCCCACAAAAACTCCCTAAACACATGGAAATTAAACAGCATCCTCCTGAACAACCAATGGGTCACAGATGAAATTAAAGAAGAAATTAGTCACTTTCTACAACTGAATGATAATGACAGTACAACATACCGGAACTTATGGGATACAATGAAAGCAGTCCTAAGAGGGAAATTTATAGCATTAAACACTTATATCAGGAAAATAGAGCAAGCGCAAATAAACAACTTAAGGGTGAACCTCGAGCTTCTAGAAAAAGAAGAGCAGGTTAAGCCAAAAGCCCGTACAAGGGAGGAAATTATAAAGATCAGAGCAGAAATTAACGTATTGGAGAATAAAAAAACAATACAAAGAATCAATGAAGCAAAAAGTTGGTTCTTTGAAAGAATAAATAAGATTGACAAACCCTTATCCAACCTTATTAAAAAAAGAAAAGAAAAGACTCAAATCCATGCAATTGAAAATGAAAAGGGTGATATCACGACAGACCCTGCAGAAATCCAGAAGATCATCTATACCTATTTTGAAAATTTATATTCTACTAAGATGGAAAATGCAGAAGAAATGGACAGATTCCTAGATTCGTATGAATTACCAAAGCTGAATCAAGAAGATTTAAAAATCCTAAATAAACCAATATCAGCCAATGAAATTGAAGATGTAATTAAAAACCTCCCAACAAAGAAAAGCCCAGGCCCTGATGGATTCACTGCCGAATTCTACAAGAAATTTAGAGAAGACCTAACGCCCCTACTTCTCAAACTTTTCAATGAAATTGAAAGGGAAGCAATACTCCCAAATTCATTCCTGGAAGCAAGCATTACCCTGATACCAAAACCAGAGAAGGACCCAACTAAGAAAGAGAACTACAGGCCAATCTCCCTAATGAACATAGATGCAAAAATACTTAATAAGATACTGGCAAACAGAATCCAACAAATCATCAAGAAGATTATACACCATGACCAAGTTGGATTCATCCCAGGGATGCAGGGATGGTTCAACATACGTAAATCAATAAATGTAATACAGCATATTAACAGAACCAAAGACAAAAATCACATGATCATCTCAATAGATGCAGAAAAAGCTTTTGACAAAGTCCAGCACCTTTTCATGATAAAAACCCTACAGAAAATTGGAATAGAGGGTCTTTATCTCAATCTGGTAAAAGCTATCTATGACAAACCAACAGCCAATATTATACTAAATGGCCAAAAACTGAAAGCCTTCCCTCTAAAATCAGGAACAAGACAAGGATGTCCACTGTCCCCACTCTTATTCAACATAGTTCTGGAAACTTTAGCCAGAGCGATTAGACAAGAGAAAGAAATAAAAGGAATAATGATTGGAAAGGAAGAAGTTAAATTATCATTATTTGCAGATGACATGATACTCTACACAGAAGACCCCAAAAACTCCACTAAAAAACTGCTAGATTTAATAAGCAAATTCAGTAGTGTAGCTGGATACAAAGTCAATACTCAAAAGTCAATAGCCTTCCTGTACACAAATAACAAACTTACTGAAAGAGAAATTAGGGAAACAATACCTTTCACAATAACATCCAAAAAAATGAAATACCTAGGAATCAACCTCACGAAGGATGTAAAAGACCTCTATACTGAAAACTACAGTACTCTGAAAAAGGAGATTGAAGAGGATATCAGAAAATGGAAAGATATCCCTTGCTCCTGGATAGGAAGAACCAATATAGTGAAAATGGCCATACTTCCAAAATTGTTATACAGATTTAATGTAATTCCAATCAAAATTCCAACAGCATATCTCACAGAATTAGAGAAAACAATCCTAAAATTCATTTGGAATCAGAAGAGACCTAGAATAGCAAAGGCAATTCTGGGCAACAAAGGCAAGGCAGGGGGCATCACTATCCCCGACTTGAAATTATACTATAAAGCTACTGTGATAAAAACAGTGTGGTACTGGCAAAAAAACAGACCTGAAGATCAATGGAACAGATTAGAAGATGCTGAAACAACCCCAGACATACTAAGCCACCTTATCTTTGACAAAGGTGCCAAACACATTCGCTGGAAGAAAGATAGCCTCTTTAATAAATGGTGCTGGAAAAACTGGCTCTACACATGCCGAAGATTAAAACTAGATCCATATCTTTCACCATGCACTAAACTAAATTCAAAATGGATCAGAGATCTAAATATTAAAACAGAAACATTAAATCTGCTGGAAGGTAGGATAGGTAAAACCCTTGGAGACATTGGTGTAGGCAAAGACTTTATGAATAAAAACTCAACCGCACGGGAACTATCCCAAAGAATCAATAACTGGGATCTCATCTTATTAAAAAGCTTTTGCACAGCAAGAGAAACCACCAACAGAGTGAAGAGACAACCCACAATGTGGGAAAAAATGTTTGCCAGCTGTTCCTCAGACAAAGGATTACTATCGAGAACATATAAAGAACTCAAAAAAATCAGACCTCCCAAATTTAAAGACCCACTCCAAAAATGGGCATCTGAGATGAATACACATTTCTCAGATGAAGAAATACTAATGGCAAATAAATATACAAAAAAATGTGCAACATCACTAGTCATTCGAGAGATGCAAATTAAAACAACACTGAGATACCATCTCACCCCAGAAAGAATGGCTACTATTAAGAAATCAACTAATAACAAATGCTGGAGGGGCTGTGGGGAAAAAGGAACCCTTCTTCACTGTTGGTGGGAGTGTCGACTGGTACAGCCACTGTGGAAGTCAGTGTGGAGATTCCTCAGAAAACTAGGGTTGGAGGTCCCATTTGACCCAGCTATTCCCCTTCTGGGCATCTTCCCAGAAGAATTAAAAACATCGTACCACAGCGATATATGTGCACCCATGTTTATAGCAGCACAATTTGTAATAGCCAGATCTTGGAAACAACCCAAATGCCCATCAACTGAGGAATGGATAAGAAAGATGTGGTATTTTTATACAATGGAGTACTATTCAGCCATAAAGAAGGATAAACTGGAGACTTTTATAGGTAAATGGATGCAACTCGAGAAAATACTCATAAGTGAAATAAACCAGAAGCACATGTGTAAGCATCATATTATCTCTCTAGTATGAGAAACTGAAAGAGTAAATAAGATCCAAAATGTACCATAGACATGGTGAATCAAAAAGAAACTGGTCAAAAGGAAAGAGAGACTGGAATAGGGAAAAGAAAGAAGGGAAAGGGAAAAAAATTGTATATATATATATATAAGATGGTTAAGATAGATACACTACCATTTTTACTTAGTTCATTGAAGAGTAAGGTTTGTGCCAATAATGTTTGGACAATTGAATGCTAATGTCTGGTGTCCTGAATAACTAACTTAAAGATAGTAATACGTAATGTATTAACCATTGTTACCCTCCTATTATGTTTGTTTGAAAATTTGTTCTTCTTTTGATTTGTTTTGTTTTTTCTTCTCTTTAAAATAAAAAAAATAAAAAAAATAAAGAAAAAAAAAAAATAAATAAAGGCAGAAAGAACTCCATTTCGTTTCTTTTCTTTTCCCTCTATTTTCCATCCACTTCCTACTGCTACCACATATCCCATCTATCAGCTAATGTAAAATCTCTGTCTCTTGAGTTTTTTGCTTGTTTGTGTGTTTGTTTTTGTTTAGGTTTTGGTTTTTGTTTTGTTTTTGTTTTTGTTTTTGTTTTTTAAACAGTCTCACTATGTATTCCAGGCTGGCCTTGAACTCATTATGTAGCCAAGGCTGGCTTTGAGCTCTCAGCAATCCCTCTGCTTCAGTCTCCCAAGTGCTGGGATTACAGGCATGTGCCATCACGCCCAGCTTTCATAAAACATTGTTAGAAAGTATAAAAGAAGGCCCAGTGATATGGCTCAGCGGCATAAGCGCCTGCCTGGCAAGCGCGAGGTCCTGAGTTCGACTCCCAGTACCCACATAAAGGAATAAAGAAAGGGCCAGTGATATCACTCAGCGGCACAAGTGCCTGCTGGCAAGCGCAAGGTCCTGAGTTTGACTCCCGGTACCCACATAAAAAAAAAAGTATAATAAGAAGACTAAATAGGTGGAGAGGTATACCCTGCACTTAGACTAAAAGAATCACTAATATAAAGATGTCAAGTTCCCTCAGACTGATTTATAGATTTAATGCAAGCCCAATAAATATCCCAAATGTATGGTATGTGGTATTGCTAAGTGAAAATAGTAGGAAAGATTCTTAGGTTAAAAATGTAAAAAAGGGCCGGTGAGATGGTTCAGCGGCGTAAGTGCCTACCTGGCAAGCGCGAGGGCCCGAGTTTGACTCCTGGAACCCACATACGTAAAAAAGGGCTGGTGATATTGCTCAGCCACATGGGCACCTGCTGGCGCACGAGGTCCTGAGGTCGACCCCCGGTACCCACAAAAAAAAAAAGAGTAAAAAAAAGCCAGGCATGTTGGCACACACCTGTAATCCCAGCACTCAGGAGGCTAAGGCAGGAGGATTGCCTGTGAGTTTGAGGCCAGCCTGGGCTACATAGTGAGACCCTGTCTCAAAAAAAAACAAAAAAAAAACTTGTCATACCAGATATCAAGATATGTTTTAAAGCTACTGTAATTTAAAAGGTAGGGTACTGCCTCAGGGAAAGTGCATGTCAGAGACTTGATTAGGCACTTAATTTACGACACAGAACTTCAGAGCAGTGGTGAGAGGATAGACTTTTTTTTTTTTTCTTTTTTTTTGTGGGTACCGGGGTGTCGACCTCAGGACCTTGCACGCCAGCAGGCGCCCGTGCCGCTGAGCGATATCACCGGCCCCTTTTTTTTTTTCGTATGTGGGTTCCAGGAGTCGAACTCGGGCCCTCGCGCTTGCCGGGCAGGCGCTTATGCCGCTGAGCCATCTCACCGGCCCCGACTTTTTTTTATCCCCAGTACTAGGGAATGAGTCCAGGGCCTCCCTGCTGAGCTAGACCCCAGCCCTTATTTATTTATTTTTAATTGAGACTGGATCTCATCAAATTCTTAGGCTACCTGGGGTGGGCTCAAGTTTAAGATCCTCCTGCCTCAGCTATCAGCCTTGCAGAGTACTGGGATTACAGTCATGTGCCACCATGCCCAGCTAAGAAGATAGATTTTTCCTTAGGTGAAGCTGACCTTATTAGATAATCATGTAAAAAATGAAATTAGATCCTTTCTTACCATATACAAACAACAATTCAACACCTATAAGTGATATACAAAGCTACGACACTTTTACAAGAGAATATTGGAGAATTTTTTTCACACTGGAGTAGAAAAGGATATCTTTTTGTTTTGGTTTGGTTTGGTTTGTTTTTTTTTTGAGACAGGTTCTCACTGTGTAGTTCAGGGTGGCCAAGAAAAGTATATTTTACATTGGAAAAAAATATATATATATATTTTAGACTGGGCTTGGTGGCGCACACCTGTAATCCCAGCACTTGGGAGGCTAAGGCAGGAGAATTGCTACGAGTTTGAGGCCAGCCTGGGCTACAAAGTGAGTTCAAGGCCAGCCTGAACTGCATAGTGAAACTCTGTCTCAATAAGACAAAAAATAAATTAATTAATTAAAAATAAAAGACAAAAAAAAAAAAGAAAAGGGTATCTTATGATTAAAAAAAATTTATATATATATAACCATAGGAGAGAAGAATGACAAATTTGACTACATTAAAATAAATTTTCATTCACAGAAAACACCAAAAAAGCTATTGCAGCTGGGAATGTAGCTCAGTAATGATATGTGTGAAGCCCCCCTCTTTATCCACTTCCACCCACACTCATATCAGTGACCTCACTACTCTACTTTCACAAATAGATCAACTAAACAAAAAATTAACAAAGAAGTATCAGCGGTCAACCACACCTTTGAAAAAATGGACTTAATAGACTTAATAGTGTTCCACCCTACTACAACAGAATATATATTCTTCTCAGCAGCATACCAAACTTTCTCCAAAATAGACCACATACTAGTCCATAAAGCCAGCTTAAATAAATACAAAAGTATTGAAATCATCTCATGCATACTATCAGATCATAGCACACTGAAACTAGAAATCAGTTGCAAAAAAACAAAAAAACCACAAATTTTACAAACACTTAAACATTAAATAACTCACTCTTGATCACTCAATAGGTCACAGAAGAAATCGAGGAAGAAATAAACACTTCCTAGAATCAAATGATAATGCCAGCACAACATACCAGTACTTACGGGACACAATGAAAGCAGTCCTAAGAGGGAAGTTTATTGCTGACAATACATTAGAAAAACAGAGCAAACTCAAATAAATAACGTGATATACCTCACAATCCTAGAAAAACAAGAATAATACAAACCCAAACCTAGTACAAGGAAGGAAATCATAAAGAATGAGTAGAAATTAATGAAAATGAGACTAAACAACAATACAAAGAATCAACAGGGCTGGGGATTTAGCTCAGTGGCGCAGCGACTGCCTGGCAAGCATGAGGTCCTGAATTCGATTCCTGGTACCAAAAAAAAAAAAAAAAAAACCAAAAAATCAACAAATCAAGGCTGGGCATGATGGTACATGTCCGTAATCCCAGCAGTTGGAAGGCTGAGGCAGGAGGATCACTGCGAATTTGAGGCCATCCTGGGCCACAAAGTGAGTTCAAGTCCAGCCTAAACTAGAGAAACCCTGTCTCAAAAAAAAAAAAAAAAAAAAGAAAGAATCAATGAATCAAAATTCTGGTTCTTTGAAAGAATAAACAAAATGTACAAACCCTTAGCCAAATTTACCAAAAGAAGGAATGAAAAGACCTACATTGATGTAATTAGAAATAAACAGGTAAAATTACAACACTGCCAAAATATTAAAATCATTAGAAACTACTGTAAAAAACTATAATGCAACAAATTAAAGACTCTTAAAGAAATGGACAGATTCTTATAGACATATAAACTACCAAAACTGAACCCAGCCCTGGACTTAACCCCCAGTACTTGAAAGAAAGAAAGAAAGAAATCCAACAACTACGTGAAATACCATTCACATCCAAATACTCAAAATTAATAAAAATATTAATAAAAATATTAAAGTCTAACAATACCAAATGTCAATGAACAACAGGAACTTATATTTTGTTTTTCTAGGAGCTTAAATCAATACAACCACTTTGGAGAACAACTTTGAAAAGTCTAGGAAAGTTGAAGATACACATAGCCAATGACCCAGCAATTACATTCCTAGGTATGTACTCTAGAGAAAGTCTTACATGTCAGTAGAAAGGGCCATATACCTGAATATTAATTGCAGCATAATTTATAGTCATTGAATTTTGGAAGCAACCTGATGTCCACCAAGAAGAAAATAGGTAGATGTAATAGCACCAAAGATAAATCTCAAACTTAATGACAAATGGGAAAAAAGCAAATAATTGCAGTATTTCCAAAATATACAAAGTTCAAGGTATGCAAAATATATGAAGCAATAAATATCTAGTAAAAACATTCAGAGAGATGACAAACGCCAAGTTCAAAAATGTTGTGGCTTTTGTAGAGAGAAGACTGAAGTGAGGCAAGTAGGGCAGGAGAAGACTGAAGTGAGGTAGGTAGAAGAGGGAGTGCAAGAAAGCACATATTTTCATGGCGCACGCCTGTGATCCCAGAATTTGGGAGGCTGAGGCAGGAAGATCACTGCGAGTTCAAGGCCAGTCTGGGCTACAAAGTAAGTTCAAGGCCAGCCTGAACTGCATAGTGAAACCCTGTCCCAAAAAAGGCAAAAATAAATAAAAAAATAAAAAGTAAAAAAAAAAAAGGGGCCGGTGAGATAGCTCAGCGGCATAAGCACCTGCCCAGCAAGCGTGAGGTCCTGAGTTCGACTCCTGGAACCCACATAAAGGAAAAAAAGGGCTGGTGATATCACTCAGCAGCACAAGCTCTTGTTGGCAAGTGCAAGGTCCTGAGGTTGACTCCCAGTACCCACATTAAAAAAAAAAAAAAAAAAAGCAAGGACAGGCTTTGGATTGTCTCCTTAGGCTCTGCATGTGGCCCCCCAGAGGAGGAAGCAAAATCCTTTTGTATTCCTGTAAATTTGCAAACAGTCCTATTTACAATTCAGTTTTATTTTTTTCTTTTCTATTTTTTTATTTTTTTGGAGGCAGGGTCTTCCTATATAGTTCAGCCAGGCCTCGAACTCATTTTGTAGCCCAGGCGGGCCTCCAACTCACGGCAATCCTTCTGCCTCAGCCTCCTGAGTGCTGGGATTACAGGCATGTACCACCATGCCCTGCTACAATTCAGTTTTAATTTCCTCTTCTTTCCCTACATTGTTTTTTATTCCCAGTTATCTTTAAACATAGCACAATGGGCTTTTAAATTTCATCAAGTATCAGAATCACACAGCAGCCTTGTAATCTACAGATTGTTGAAATTGCTCCGAGTTTCTCATTCAATAGGTCTTGAGTGTGGGACTTGAGAATTTGCATTTCATCAAGTTCCTAGGTGATATTTAAGTGGCTGGAGTGTGGACCACACCTTGAAACCACACTTTGAGATTCACAATGATGATTACTATACACACTATATGTGTTTTTGTGGTTGTGGAGAATTAAGAGACAAAGCAATAAAAGAAAACATGGTATTCTTCCTCCACATTCCATCTGGCCTGAGGCCAGCAGAGAAGCTCATAATTCCAGGTGGTGAATAAGAGTGTTGACAGCACAGGAGGTAGAAGGCAGGGAACCGCAGAGTGAGCATGATACAAACCCTGTTTCCCCAAAACATATGCCAGAAAAGAGATATATGTGATGCAACTTGTTAGGACAATAACTGGCCTGACTTCTCATCCAGCCCCCGCAACCCCTACTCCATCCCTCATCCTCAGCATAAACTAGTTTTATACCACAAATGTGTGGGGAGGCATGGACCGAAAATCCTGAGCTCCATTGTGTACCCAACCAACCAGTCTGTCCCCAGGCTGTCTGAGCTTTAGGCTAATCTGTGGCAAGTCCCATTTTCTTATTTTCAGCTAGTTGGCCACTCCCCAGACCTGCCCCTTCATCTTCTCAAAGTTGGGAGGGATGCAGCTCCCACTCCAGATGAGGCACTGGTGCTAGTTTAATGGGCTCTTGGGAACCTCAGAGTTTGGTTATTCTCAGCAATCAGCAGGGCACTCATGCGTTCCTGAGCCCTCTAGCCTTACCCTGTCCACCAGCCTTGCACAAACTCTAGCTGACTGAAAGCTCAGGGAAACTTGCGTGCGTGCCTGCCCAAGGCAAGCTGAAGCCCAGTGCATGGAAGAAGGCCAGAGGCCTCAGGCTGGCCATTATCTCCAGGCCAGAGGCCTCAGGCTGGCCATTATCTCCAGGCCAGAGCCTTCCTGTCCCTGAAAGGGACCCTGTTGTTCTGCCAAAAGGACAGACTGGCACTCTGTCTAATGAAGTTCTCAGTGATTATCCTGATGATGTCCCAGGAGACCAGAGCCCAGCAAAGTTCATGCTGCCAACCCTCGTTCCTTATTCAACTCTCCTGTGGAAATGAGGATAACCCTGAAGCCCCCACCATGTCACTTCCCCAGCATAATGCCTATCGCCAAGGGACCCTGATCCTGGGCCCAAACTGCAATGACAGCAACTGTTTATTAATTGGACTAATGAGAGGCCTTGGGCAGAGAGAGAAAGAGAAGCTGGAAAAGAGGCGACGGGGAGTGTGAAGACAGGAACATCTTAACAGCACAGGAAGAAAGGACTAGGATTCACATTGGAAGTAGCCCTCACTTTCTGAGTGTTTGGGGTAGAAACAGAGAGGATTTGGAAGATCCTTTTACAACCTCATATTCTTTATGGGAAACATGCTAATTTTCCACCAGTAGCAAATGATAACAGCCCCATTTCCTAAATGCCTATATTCCAGGCACTGAACTGTTTTACATGCTTCACCTCAGTAAATCTCAAGACCCATATGAGATGGGAATCTTCATGTTCTTTCTGCTGATGAGAAAACTGTTTCAGTTTTCCAAAGATTTCCCAAAGTCACACTTGTACTAAGTGATAGAGCTGGATCTGAACCCAGACAATCTGACTCTGAGGCCCAATCTTAACCACTACTTCATGGGAAGTGATAGAAAATGAGGCTCGACTCTTAAACAAATGTAGCACTTTTTGAGCATTCCTCTATGTCAGACGGAGAGTTCTAAGCCTTTTGCAGGTAGCAGCACCTCCAACCCTATGAAGCAGGTATGCTTATTTTACAGATGAGGAAACAGAAGAGGTGAAGTAATTTGCCTAAAGGCACATAACTAGGAAGTGGCAGCGCAGCAGTTGGAGATTCAGCTACCTGACTCCAGAGCTGGACTTCTTTATTTTGTTGACTCACTTGCCCCGAGCTCCTGAAGGTATCTTGCATAGGAGAATGATAAGACATTCTCTTTTTCCATAGAGGAAGCTCCAGTTTGACAGGGGGATGAGGGTGGCCTTGGAATTTAGCCTATGGAACCAAAGCCCTGACCAAGTCTGTGTCAGAAGCAGGTTGCCAGGACACAGGGTTAGAAGCCTGTTATTTATATGCAACTGCAAGGGTTCCTTCATAGTAACTCAAGTCCAGCTCACTGCCAGGTCCAGGAACGGGCATGGGAGAGTTGTTAACAGCCTGACATTTTCCTCAACGTTTTGGGGTTTAAAGTTTTATTTTTTCTCTCCCCATCAAGGACACCAACAGAGTAATCTGCCCTGGCAGCTGTGTCCTTCCTGTTTGTCCTCCTGAAGCAGTTCCAGCTGACCAGCCACTGGGAACCTGCTGCTGAAGCAGCTGGTGATGGACTGCAAAACAGCACAAGGTGAATAGGGCAGGCAGGGATCAGCAGCCTGCTGAGACAGTGAGCCAGCAGAGAGGAGCCCAGGCTTAAGGACACAGGCATGCAGCTGATGCATGCATGTCTAGCTGCTCTCTTCTCTCAGCTTACTGAATGTTTCCAAGATATACACATACATACATGTATACATAATAAATAATTATAGGCATGTTCAAATTATACAGGAGAATGTAAAGGAAAAAGTGAAAGTTTTCCTTCTAGACACTACCACCCACAGGGATAGCCTCTCTTAACCATTTATTGTCTCTCTTTTGGTACGTTTTTCTGTGTAAATCTTGATATAAATATGAGCTTCAGTTTTTAATTTTTTGGTACTGGAGTTTGAACTGAGAGGACCTCTACTACTAAGCTACATCCTCAGCCCTGTTTATTTTTTATTTTGAGACAAAGTCTCACTAAGTTGCTCAGGCTAGCCTCAACCCTGAGATCCTCCTGCCTCAGCCTCCTGAGTAGCTAGAAGTACAGACATGTGCCACAACACCTGGTTATTTTTTTTAAATTATGTAATACAAAATGGGACTGATACCTTGGTCTCCAGTTTCATAAGAAGCTCTCCAAATTTTTTACCAAATTACACTCCCACCGATAGAATGTAAAAGTGCCCATTTCAGAGCCAGGTGTTGTAGAACAAACCTGTAATCCCAGCACTCAGGAGGCTGAGGCAGGAGATTCATGAGTTCAAGGCCAGCCTGGGTTACATGACAAGACCTTATCTCAAAAAACTAAAAAGTGCTCATACCTGGGGCTTCAGGTGTAGCTCAGTGATACAGCTCTTGCTTGATATATGTGAGGCCCTGACTTCAATCTCAACACCCTAAACAGGAAGAAAAAGAAAGCCAACAGTGATTTCTTTCATAGTTTGTGTGTGTGTAATACAATGTATATAAAATGTGGTAGGTGGTATGGAAGACATTTAAAAGGTGGTTTTAAAAACAAACCCCACCTAAACATGACCTGGCAGGCCCTGGGTGTGTCAGGGACTAAAGAAGGTTGGGCAATGTTGAATTATAAATGAGATCTTTTATAATCATGGTTCTGGAACAAACTTCAGCAGAGGTCACTTGCAGGCAGTTTTGGAGTGAGATATAGTAAGGATCAGTGTCTCTCTCTCTCCCTTCATCTGGTGCTGGGGGTTGAACTGATGGCCTTGTGTATGATAAGCACGTGCTCTACCTCTAAGCTACGTCCCCAGCCCCTCAAGTCCTGTCTTATATACATACGAGATATATGACCTTGGATAAATAAATAAAGTTCCTTGGGCCTTGATTTTCTCATGTATAATATTCTCTAACTCATAAAGTTGTTGAGTGAATAAAATGACATACAATATATAAAATGACTTGTGATGTGCCTGGGACATGTAAGTCTCAGTAAGGATTAGTTATTTTTATTATATGATTGCCTATTGTTTTAGTCTATTTTCTGTTGCTATAATAAAATATCTAAGTCTGGGTAGTTTATAAAGAATAGAGGCTGGCCAGGCACAGTGGCACATGCCTGTAATCCCAGATACTCAGAAGGCTGAGGTAGAAGGATTGCAAGTTCGAGGCCGCCTAGGCAAATTTGTAAGACCTCATCTGAAAAAAAAGAAGAACAGGAGGAGCAGGAGAAGGAAGGGGAGGAAGAAGAGAAGGAGGAGAAGAGGTAGCATATGTAGCTAAGAGTTCTATAAGTTGGGAAGCTGAAGGGCATGATGCTGGCATCTGATAAGGGGCTTCTTGATACATCATAATATGGCAGAAGGCATCACATAGAGAAACAGAGCAAGTGATCCAGAAAGCACGCACTTTAATAACAAAGCTACTTCTATAATGCCCCAATGATCATGAGTGTATTAGGATATAAGGACAGAACCATTATGTCCCAATCATCTTCCAAAGGTCCCACCCCTTAGCTTCCATTAATGTATGACTTTTGGGATTACATTTCCAACACATGAAATTTGAGAGACAGGTTTAAATCATAGCACTAAAATTATTCTTGGTTGTTTAGATTCAATATAGTTCAGGTTTACATAAAACTAAGCATATGCCAGGCATGGTGGCACATGCCTGTAATTCCAGCACTTAGGAGGCTGAGGCAGGAGGAACACTGTGAGTTCAAGGCTAACCTGGGCTATATAGTGAACTCAAGTCCAGTCTGAACTACACAGCGAGACCTCATCTCAAAAAAAAACAAAAAAACAAAAAAACAAAAAAAAACAACTAAGCATATGACTAAAGAAGTAGCAATAATAAAGGATTAAAGCAGGGTTCTCAGCTCTTGGGGTCCATTTGAATTAGGTGATGAGCTGAAAACTGAACACTGATGTCTAGACCAATGAAATCAGGTATTTAGTACCACTGAATTAAATAGAGGTTGTCTTGAGTGTTAAGAACTACTAAATTCAATAAATGATCTATGTGAAAATCAAGTCCTAGTGAATCCTCCAAATCTTTCTCACATGATTACAGAGGATGGTGGCTGCATGATCCCTTCATGCTTTCCCAGTACCCCTCTTTTCTATTTGGAGATTTGTGCAGTTCTGTGAAGCTGAGTACAGAAGTCAGGAAGGGGTCCCCTAAGGTAGTTGTTACATCTTTTCCTCTGCCGCGGTGACTGGCTTAGTGTGCATGTGACTAAGGCTGTTATAATCTCCGCACCATTGTTGTGTATACTAGGACAAAGATGCTGTCTTCCCTGCTCCACACAAATGAGAAGGCAAATAGTTCAACTCTGGAAGCTGTTTTTAGCCATCTTGCAACTGAAAGGAGTCGGCTTTAGTATCAAGACGGAGAAAAAAGATAGTGTTTTGCTGCTACATCAAGCCTCATCTAAAGCCATCTCTGAATATTCCAATGGCATGAGCTGAAAAATTACTTGATCCAAGTCTGTTTTTCTATTAGTTGAAACTGAAAGCATTTCAAGAGAGTAATCTTCCTTATGTAGGTAGCAAGAACAATGGTTAGAGAGGAATGCCTAGTATTTCTTTCTTTCTTACAGGAAAATAGCAAGCATTTTGCTAAAGCCTTTTAGAATCAGCAGCCCAAAGTTGACTTCCCTATGCAAAACAAAATAAAACAATAGGGGCCGGGGATATAGCTCAGTGGCACAGCACCTGCCTGGCAAGCACGAGTTCCTGAGTTTGATTCCTGGTTCAAAAAAAAAAACAAGGGCCGGTGAGATGGCTCAGCGGCGTAAGCGCCTGCCTTGCAAGCACAAGGGCCCGAGTTCGACTCCCGGATCCCACATACGAAAAAGGGGCCGGTGATATCGCTCAGTGGCACGGGTGCCTGTTGGCACACGAGGTCCTGAGGTCGACCCCCCGGTACCCACAAAAAAAAAAAAAAAAAAGAAAAGAATAAACAAATCAGTAACAACATTTCTTCCAAAGTCATAGCCAACTTGAGCTCTCTTTGAACTTGTGGCCAAAGTCTCGGTTCTCCATGCTGAGTGGGTGAGATGGAGTCTCCCCAGATTCATCACTGCAGCTCAGACCCTGTCACTCTGCTTGCACACTTTGTGTGGCTCCTCAACAACCAGCAATGCTGCTCCCCAAACCTAAGATAAAATACTTCTCTTTGCTCAATTTCTTCATCTGCAAAATGGGAGTTAAAAATAATCTCCATGGGGGGCAGGGAGAAGCAAAATATTCATAGCATAGATGACTGTTACCATTAAACAAGATACTCCATCTAAAATCCTTTAGCAGGGGGCTGGGGATTTAGCTCTGTGACGCAGTGCCTGCCTGGCAAGCGTGAGGTCCTGAGTTCCATTCCTCCTCTTCCTTCTCCTGCTCCTCCAAAAACAAACAAAAAACAAACAAACAAACAAATAAAAAATCCTTTAGCAAAGTGCCTAGACAGGCTGTGTGATGATGATAATTACAACACTGACCATTGGTACCCATATTGGTGCCTTGCATGTTTTAAGTGCTAACAAGTTTCACATTGTTGAAAATGAACAATGACCGGACTTCTTATGCTAATGATGTCTATTTTAATACCAGAGAGGTAGAATGCTGTTTATTCTTGGATTACTTCTGAGCCCCAAAGACTTTGACCCCAAGGAAAGAGGAGGATAAGGGAAACTCTGAGACAGAGTTTACAGCTCAGCCTTTGCAGTTCTCAGTAATTAGGCCACATTGGAATGTTCCCCCTAGGACAGCCTCTTCCGTTCCACATATTACCCATTTTGAAAAGTTTTCCAAATCCATTAGTTTTTAACCTCAATACAGACTGATTTTTTTGCCCATGTGAACAGTTTTATTTTTAAAATTTTTTTTAATTTAAAAAATTTAAATAGCACAAAAAGGGAAAATTAAGTCATCCTTTCCACAGTACTAACTTCAGAGGTGATTATTGTTTATAGCTGCCTGTCTTTCCTTTTTTTAAAATTCAGCTTTATTAAATGTAATTGACATTATAAATTGCCGATATTTAAACAGTACAATCTGGTGAGATTTAAAATAATGTGTACATCTGTGGAAACTTAATAATAATCGAGATAAAGTAATGCACTATCGATCACCCCCCCAAATTCCCTTGTTTCTCTGTAATCCCTCTTTCACTTCCCCACCCACCAACCCTGTCTACAGGAAACCAGTGTCCATACAGATTAGCTTACATATTGTAGAATTTTATACAAATGAAATAACATAGCATGTACTATTTTTCTTGACTTCTTTCACACAATGTAATTATTTTGAGATCCATCCATGTTGTCATGTGCATTTATAGTTCATTCCTTTTTGTTTCTCAACTTGACTATCCATTCATTACTGATGGACACTTAAGTCATGTCTAGTTTTTTCTATCACAAATAAAACTGCTCTGAATGTTTATATCCAGATGTCTTTGTAAACCAGTCTTTTTCTAAGCAATTCATTCCATTTTTGGACAATTTTGATGATCATAAAGTCCTTCCTTACATGGAAAAAATAACTGATCTTATTTACCCTAATTATATATCCTTGGAACCCATATTTTCCACATGAAATTAAAAATATTTGAAAATAGCCACAACACTTTTGTTTCTCTAAGTAAAATATACCTAAGGTCTTTTAACAAT
This sequence comes from Erethizon dorsatum, assembly GCA_028451465.1. Classification (NCBI taxonomy): domain Eukaryota; kingdom Metazoa; phylum Chordata; class Mammalia; order Rodentia; family Erethizontidae; genus Erethizon; species Erethizon dorsatum. Next base: position 82,655,807 of record CM051829.1, read on the forward strand.
TTGTGTTTGAGTACAGTTTAAGTTCTTACTAACTAGCACTTTGGGAGGCTAAGGCAGGAGGATTGAAAGTTGAAGCCTACCCTTAATGACTTAGTGACATCTTGTCTCAAAATAAAAAATGTATTAAAAGAAGGGGGCTGGGATGGTAGCTCAGTATGAAGGTCCTGGGTTCAATCCCCAGCACCATCAAAAATAAAACAACAGCCAGGTGTGGTGGAGCACACCTGTAATTCCAGCACTCAGGAGGCTGAGGCAGGAAGATCACCATGAGTTTGAGGCCAGCCTGGGCTATATAGTGAGTTCAAAGACCAGCCTGAAATACAAAGTGAGACCCTGTCTCAAAAAAACCAAAAAATAGCACAAGTGCCTACCTGGCAAGTGCAAGGTCCTGAGCTCAATTCCCAGTACAAAAAATAAATAAATAAAATAAAATAAATAAAACAACAAAAAATTAATGACTAGATCTTCTTTCTTCTAAAAGGTAGTATAGGGCCGGTGAGATGGCTCAGCGGCGTAAGCGCCTGCCTGGCAAGCGCGAGGTCCTGAGTTCGACTCCCGGAACCCACATACAAAAAAAGCGCTGGTGATATCGCTCAGCGGCCTGGGCGCCTGCTGGTGCGCGAGGTCCTGAGGTCGACCCCCGGTACCCACAAAAAGTAAAATAAAATAAAATAAAATAAAATAAAAGGTAGTATACATAATGAATGACTAAACATATGGGTGGGGAAGTCATCTACACTTGTGTTTAAATTCTGATTATAGTTGTAGAATTTGGGGTAAATATTTAATCTTATTATGCCCAGTTTCTTCATTTGTTAAATATGGGTGGAATAGCTACCATAAAAAAGTGTTACAAGAACAAAGTGACAAAATGTATAATAAAGCCCCTTGAATGTATAATCATTGAATATTCCCATTTCCTTTAACTTTATTTTTTATTAGTACATATTTGTCATACATATTAATCACATTCATCATAGGAAATTTGTACCTGTATATGATATATTTTAATTCTTTTTTTGCATTGCCCTCCCTTCCCTTCAACCTTTCTTCCCCTCTCCATTTACACAAGTTTTTTTCCCATTTGTTTCCTTCCATTCTTTTTCTTCTTTTCCCTTCCTTCCTTTCTCCCTTCCCCCTGCCTGTTCCCCTTCCCACTTGAACATGTTCTTCCTACTTTCCATATCCATCCTCCATTTTGCTCCTTATTTACCCTTTGGATTTCCCACACGAGAGAAACAATGTGATATTTAAACGTGTGTGTCTGATTTATTTCACTTAAGATTATGGTCTCAAGGTATCTATTTTCCTACAAATGATTCAGGTTTATCCTTCTCTATGGCAGAGTAGTACTCCATTGTGTATAAATACCACATTTTCCTTATCTCTTCATCTGTTGCTGGGCATATGGGCTGTTTCCAAGATTTGGCTATTATAAATTGTGCTGTTGGGCCAGTGAGATGGCTCAGCAGCGTACGCACCTGTCTGGCAAGCGCGAGGGCCCGAGTTTGACTCCTGGATCCCACATATGAAAAAAGGGCCAGTGATATCGCTCAGCGGCACGGGCGCCTGCTGGCGCACGAGGTCCTGAGGTCGACCCCCGGTACCCACAAAAAAATAAAATAAAATAAAATAAAATAAAATAAAATAAAATAATAAATTGTGCTGCTACAAACATGGGTATGCATATATCACTATGGTATGATGCTTTTAACTCTTTCGTATTCCTCACTTTTTAAAGGATCCTCCTAAACTATGGCACACCCAACCACATACAGAGTTCCAGATGTAACCCAAACAGGGAAGAGCTTTTTTGGGTTTTTGTTGGTTGGTTGGGGTTTTGTTGGTGGTGGTTTTCATGCGTGTGTGTGTGTGTGTGTGTGTGTGTGTGTGTGTGTATTACTGGGAATTGAACTGAATAATTGAATTTAGGGCCTCTACCTCCAAGCTACACTCATGGTCCTTTATTTTATTTTATTTTTATTTTCTTATTTGTTTGTTGGTTTTTAGAAGTTACCTGAAATTAAGAACATCCCCTCCAGGGTTTTTCATAGAAATTTCCATAGATCCATTCCTCCACAGCCTTGTTTAATCAGTTTCTAGACTTAAGTGCAAACAACAGTATTCTTATTGGTTTGGGGTAATTATTCTAAAAATAACAAGATTACTTAAATTTTTGACTCTGTTATCTAATTCATTAAAAACTGTTCCCAAAATTGCCATCTACAAATTTAATAAAATACTTTCTCTAGTCTGATAAAAACAGAAACCAGGACAGGATCAAAGAGCCTTGATGGGCCAGGGATATAGCTCAGTGGCACAAGTGCCTGCCTGGCACACGCAAGGTCTTGAGTTTGATTCCCAGTAGAAAAAAAAAAGAGCCTTGAGTCAGTTCCCCTTGACACAAACTGTTTAATACCTACAGTCCAGCCAACCTTGTTAGAATTTTGTCATATTTTCTTATCATTTCCACAATGGTAACAAGGGACTTTGTAATCATCTTGCTAAAAGTAAGATACAGTATATTGTACCATGCTAATTTACACATCATTAACCTTATCAAAAAATAAATCTAGATATTTTCACATGAAATGTCCTGAAAAACTGAATCTTAAATGTCAGCATCAAAAAAATAATAATAAATAAATAAAAGTCAGCATCTTTCTTAGTGAAGTGTCCATTAAACAAACAATACACTATTCTGGGATTTCCCCCCCAAGATCAGTGCTGTACTTCATGGTATGAATTTCTGGAATCCATGTTTTTCTCATTTATGAAATTTATGACAATGTTTTCATTTTATTTTGTTTTGTTTCATTTCCTTTCAAACTGGTTGTTGACTCACTAGTGCTGATCACAGAAAAAGAACAAGATTCCTGATTAAGCACATTCAACTGTCCAGCCAATGGTATTTTTTAAGCTTGATATGGTGACATAATCTTGATCATGATAAAGAAAGTATCATCTTGTGATCTCTGAGAGAGTAAATATGCTGCAGCTCATATGCAATTCCTTACAGTCCCAGCTTGATCCTCCTCTAGTGTCTCCTCTTGGAGTTGTACCTGATTTTATTTTATTTTATTTTGCCACCTATGTGATCTTATTAAAGTATTTATTGGGCCGGTGAGACGGCTCAGTGGCTTAAGCGCCTGCCTTGCAAGCGCGAAGGCCCGAGTTCGACTCCCGGAACCCACATACGAAAAAGGGGCCGGTGATATCGCTCAGCGGCACGGGTGCCTGTTGGCGCGTGAGGTCCTGAGGTCGTCCCCCCGGTACCCACAAAAAAAAAAAAAAAAAAAAAAAAAAAAGTATTTATTATCATTTCTGTGAATTCCCTTTCAGTACCCCACCCACCCACACTGTGGTACTAGGGGAATGAACCCAGGGCCTCGCACAAGCTTGGCAAGTGCTGTAACACTGACCTACACTGATAGCCCCTGCGTTTTTTTTTTTTTTTTATGTTAGTAATCCTTATTATATGACTGCTATCTTTAATATTTACTTTCTGTATTGTTTTGGTGTCTTGGGTTTTCAGTGTTTTGGTTTTCAACATTTGTCTATGATGAACACAAAGGGTATACTGTTTCTAAAGTTTGAATATTTCTTTTAGGTAAAATAAAACAAATTCTAGGTCAAAAGGTATAAACATCTTTTGACACCAGATGCATACAGATGAAATAAATGGTAATATTACCATGTTTCTTAATTTAGGAGAAAATACAATGGTCCCTTGGTTCACGAACTTAATTCTTTTCACGATTGCAGTCACAAACAGAACTGGATGAGAATCCAATCAAATTCAATGGTTAGGTTCAATGTTGATCTTATGGGGAAATTTGATTGGGTTCTCTTCCATTCAGTCTGCAATATATATATATATATATATATATATATATATATATATATTTGGATACACATATATCCAAATATAGATCCTTGATGGTGGTCCCAAGATCTCATCTACAAACTACTAAAAATGGGATATAATAATTCTCTGGGCTGCCAGGCATGGTGGTGCATGCCTGTAATCCCAGCACTCGGGGAGGCTGAGGCAGAAGGGTCTCAAATCCAAGCCTACTGTGGGCAACTTAGTATTTTAGCAAGACTTTGTTTGGAAATAAAATATAAACTAAAATAAAAAGTACTGGAGATGTAGCTCGGTGCAAAGGCTCTGGGTTAAATCTCCAGTACTGGGAAGACAGAAGAAAGAGAGAGACAGAGAGAGAGAGAAAGAGAGAAGGCCCAAAGAGGGGAGGGAGGGAGGAAAAAAGGAAGGAAGAAAAAGGGAAATGAAGAGAAGGAAAGAAGGAAGGAAGAAGGAAGGAAGGCAGTCAGGCAGACAGGCAGACTGAATGTTGGGGTTTCAAGTGATTAATGGAAGAATAAGAGATGAGACTGTTTATATCCCAAGTTATGGAGCATGTTGTGCCAGTACACCTGATTACACAGCCAAGTGTTTCAAGACTTCCTTAGCCCAAGGCTACGGAATCAGGTCACATTTTCTTTCATAAACACATTGTAATGATTCTAAGACATCCTCTCTAGGATATGGGAAGCTGATTCTTACTAGATTTCCCTTTCTTTTCCCTTTCTCTCCATTCCTTTCTTCTTTCCTCCCTCCCTCCCACATTTCTTTCCTTCCTTCCTTCCTTCCTGGCAGGAATCCTGAAAGGAAGCCAGTACGATCTTGGCATTGGCAGGTTTCCTCCCCAAGTACATTTGCTACCTTTCCTGCAGCTCTATAGCTCTAAGGTTGAGCCAGTGAGATGGCTCAACGGCGTATGTGCCTGCCTGGCAAGTGCAAGGGCCCGAGTTCGACTCCCGGAACCCACATACGAAAAAAGGGACGGTGATATCGCTCAGAGGCACGGGCGCCTGCTGGTGCACAAGGTCCTGAGGTCGACCCCCGGTACCCACAAAAAAAAAATAAATATAGCTCTAAGGCTAACTGATGCCATTGGACACCATCTCCCATACTGCTGCTGATCTACCCCAAGCACATCTCCCCAAAGCCAAACGAAGGCTCCACCTGTCACTTCTCAAAGAACACCTAAGACCAAATGCTGGGTGTTGAAAGAGAGCCTGACAGAGCCTTGAGGATTATAGAAAAGATTGATGATAAAATGGAAAAAAATCAAAACTGAAGAGGAGGGTACACTGCTCCCTGAGTCTGTTGGCCACACCCTCCCTAGGGGACTGTTCCACTCAGATTTCTGTTGCTGTGACAAAATACCTGATCCAATCAACTTAAAAGGAGGAAATATTTATTGTGGTTCATGGTTTCAGTCCATGTCACTTGGCCCTGTCACTTTGGCCCTGTGACAGCACAATACATTATGGCCAGAGAGCATGGCAGAGGGTTATTCACCTCATAGTGTCTGAGAAGCAAAAACAGAGAAAGGAAGGAACCAGGGTTTGAATACCCACTTCAAGGACATAATCCCAGTGACTTGACTTCTACTGGGTCCCACCTCTGATATGTTCCACCACCTCCCCCTAATAGCACAGGATGGGTACCAAGCCTTTAACACACGAGTATTTGGAGGACATTTCATATCCAAACTAGAGCAGGAACTTTCTCTATCACAGCTGGCTTCATGGGTTTGTGACCTGTGCCATTATATATCATAAAGTTCCCAATTTTAGGAGGAGCCTCATGCTTACTTTAATGGTCTGCTATCACCATCTTGAAATTCTTATTAATGTTTGAACAACAGACACCGTGTTTTCATTTTGCACCAGGCCCTACAAAGCATGCAGTTGTTGTTCTCCTTCAGCCACTACCTGCCAGGGTATGTAGAGCCCAGACTGCCTGTCACCAAGCGAAGTACCTATGAATAAACAGGCCCCCTCCTACTTGGAATTCTGGTCCAACTCCAGGCACAAAATTATTCCAGACATGCAACCCTGCTCACAATGAGGACAACTAAGTAAATTACTTACAAGAGATGACATTCTCCTTCAAGTATCATAACCAGAAGACAATGAATAAAATGCTCTTATTTGAAATAGATAACCAGCATATATTTAGGGTCATATAGACAAAAGTATCCAAATGTGGTTATCTAAAGATCCAGATACTTTGTCTTATATGGATCAAAAACCAAGCAAACAAATTTGTATCTAAAGATGCTAGTTTGGGTTGAAAGGAATGGCCTCAGGCATGGTACCTGAGAGTGTATGGGGAGGGGCTAGAGGATCTCATCAATACAGGGGAAATAAATGTAACTGCCAACCTGCTAGATGTCTGATATGCCGTGCTCACGTTCCCCAAAATTGAAGAATGAATTCTAAGGAACAACAGAGGTTAAGAGTAGGAAAAGTTTATGGCCGGTGAGATAGCTCAGCAGCATAAGTGCCTGCTTGGCAAGAGCAAGGTCCTGAGTTCGACTCTTGGTACCCACATAAAAAAAAAAAGAGTAGGAAAATTTTATTGAGAGACAGCTCCTGACAGGAGGGGACTAGAAAATGAGTTGCGGACCCCATTTTACAGAGTAAGTTTTATAAAGCAAAATCATGAGGTGGGTGCAACATCACAAGGTGGGTACAAAACTATGATCAATCAATAAGGTTACAAGTTTGGCTGTTTAGGTAATATTGATCCACTGGGAAAGCGGGTCACGTAGCAAGTGTACCTGGAAAGAACGAGGGCCTTTTTATGAAGAGACGAATCAGGGGGTTCTGGTCACCCACCAGGGTGACTGATGCTAATGTTAATTTATTGCATGTAGGCCTGGTCATTTTGTCTTTATCTTGAGGCCTGGCCTCCAACAGACGCACTTCCAGCCACAGTTGTAATATATTTTCATCCTCTGTACTGGCTCGCTCAAGGGCCTAGCCCTGTCTGACTGCCTATATTTCTACCTCATTTAGCTGTCTGTAATACCATGACATCAGAACATCCTGAAGAATTTGGCCACTGCCCTGATCTCCTCCCCACCTGTACTCTCATCTCCACTCTTCACCGCCCATCACCTGCCCCCAGAACCTTTAAGCCAGTTTAAGTAATTTTCCAGACCTGCCAAGAAAGGCATTTCCCCAGCAGGAGTCTTATATGCTGCAGAAAGCCAAGGGTGGGCAACAGAGGGGTGAAGGCACTGTGGTGTCAGCTACAGTCAGAGCTGGGAAGGGACAAAGGCAAGAAGCAGGAGGAAATGGGTCACTGCCCATGGTTGGCAGGAGCAACTGCTGCTCCTGATCTTTTAATTGGGGAACAAATCTTTGCTCTTTCCACCAGTGACCCACATGAACTATCATTCCCAACAGCAATAAAGTGGGGCGATAAAGTCCAGGGCTGATTCCACAGCTGTGGGGTAAGAGTTCCTGGCAGGAGAAGACTGACTGAAAGACATGGTGCTTGCATGGAAAAAAAAGAAACAAAGCCTGAGAAGAAGAGATGAGGGGGCGGAGTCTGAGCCTTGAGTAATTGCCTGTAAATGTCTCCACACCAGAAATTTCCACCGTGTTTTCTCCTTCTGTCTTCCTTTCCTGTTTTCAACACCCTTCTGTTCAAGGTGAGGCAAGGGTGAGCAATAACTGGAAAACGGCTGCAGAGCCAGATCCGGCAGGCGCTCGGAATCATGGGAGCTGGTGGAGCTCTTGGCAGAACCCCCTTTGTTGGATGAGTCTTGGTAACATCCACTGAATTGGCTGTGTCTTCCTTTCCTGCAAACAAGAATTTAACAAGATCCTGCTGCAGACTGCGGAGGTGACTTTTCGACCCCTTGGCCTTCGCGAAGTCCTTTCCCACTCCAGCTCCAGAGACGCTTCTTCTTTACCTTGGCAGCACCGGAGTCCCGAGGTGCTATTTATCTGTCGGCAGCAGAGGGCGATCTGGCCCTGGAGAATGACCTGGTCAGCTCCCACTGTGTGCCGGGGCTGCTAATGGCTTGCAGCTCCATCAACATAAAGCTCAACTCTTCACAAAGGAACATTGTCACTAAGCATTTTCCTTTTCATTCTCATTCTCAGAAAGCTCAGCTACCTCATCTAACCCCTTCCCCTCCTCCAGCCTTCATTCCTGCTCTTTCCTCTCTCAGCCTCTTGGAAGCAGCAGGAAGCCAACAAGGTCCACAGTGGAGAAAAATAAATCCCAGGTCCCTGCTGAGCAAAAACACAGGAAAATAAGCAAGTGGCATTAGCAGCTGCAGGAGTTGTAGGCAACTGTGTATGCATGTGAGCGCACTCATGTGCATGCGTGCATTTGTGAGAGAATGTGTGTGTGACGCACACAGCAGTACTTTTTGAACTTTAGCATGCATGAAAGTCACCAGCTAAGCTTGTTAAAACACAGCTTTCTGGACCTCACCCTGGAATTCTGACCTAGTAGGTCTGGAGGGGGATCTCAAGAATTTGCATTCTTAACTCTCCCAAGGTATTCATTCCAATAATGCTGGGGAGGTCCACGCTTTGGGTAACACCGCTGTGTACAAATGCAGTGCATAGATTGTGTAAATCTGGGTCAAGGGTTTGGTTAAGATTCTGATAAGATGACCTCCCCTAGAACAGTCGGATCCTTTCAACTCCAAGCCAGAAGATTTCATAGATCATCCAATTGTTGTTCCCTCCCCTTGGAAAAGGCAGAAAGTGCGCTGAGAAAGAATCAACCAGAGCATTGTTCTGGGGGGGCTGATTTCAGATAACAGGCTGGTTCTCCATAGATTATTTCTTTCATCCCAACTGGCAGGAGAATCACAGAAGGTCCCGCTTTCACCCTGGGCAGGAATGGACACCTACATAAATACAGCCCCCTCACTGGGCTCCACAGTTCATGCTGAGGTCCCCCTCCCCACTCAGGACCTCCAGACCCTACAGCCTCCAGAGCCACGGGGGCTGGTGGAGTAAGCTGCTATCCTAAAGCCACTCAAGGGTGGAGAAGGGCAGGTAAAGCAAGAATGATTAAGGTACAATAAATACAGTATATATACCAATTCCCCAGGGCGAATGTAATCACCATGTATCACAAATATAAGCCGGGTGTGATGGTGCACGCCTGTAATCCCAGTACTCAGGAGGCTGAGGTAGGAGGATCACCTCGAGTTTGAGGCCAGCCTGGGCTCCAAAGTGAGTTCAAGGCCAGCCTGAACATCATAGCAAAACCCTGTCTCAAAAAAAAAAAAAAAAAAAGACACAAACATATTCTAATAAAAACGAAACTAAGTAAAATAAATAAAGGCACTTGGGTGGATTTAGAGAGCCAGTCTGTTCTGTTGCACACCAAAAGATAACAAGACTGAGAAAAGTGTTGCTGTGACCTGAATATTGATATACCCCCCCAAAAAATTCATCTGTTTGAACTTATTCCCCAGTGTAATAGGGTTAAGAGGTAGGGCTTTTGTTTCCTTTTATTTATTATTTATTTGCACTGCTAGAGACCAAACCCGGGACTTCGTGCATCCTTTGTGCAAGCACTCTACCACTGCGCTATACAACAAGCCCTTTCTATTTTTTTATTTTGAGACAGGGTGTCACTAAATTGGCTAGGCTCCATCTTGTGATTCTCTTGCCTCAGCCTCCCACAGTGCTGATACTGCAGACAGACACTGCCACATCTGGCAAGATTAGGTTTGAAAAACCCCATAGCTACCACTGAGCTACAGTCCTAGCTCAGAAGCCTAGGGCCTTTAGAAAGTGATTAGAGGCCAGGTGTGGTGGCACATGCCTGTAATCCCAGCACTCAGGAGGCTGAGGCAGGAGGATTGCTGTGAGCTCGAGGCCAGCCTGGGCTACAAAGTGAGTTCAAGCCAAACTGAACTGCACAACAAAGCCCTATCTCAAAAAGACAAAAAAAAAAAAAAAAAGTGATTAGGGGCTAGGCATGGTGGTGCACACCTGTGGAGGCTAAGGCAGGAGGATTGCTGTAAGTTTGAGAGCAGCCTGGGCTATAAAGTGAGTTCAAGTGCAGTCTGAACTGCATAGTGAAACCCTGTCTCAAAAATAAAAAAAAGTGATTAGGTCAAGAGGTCAGAGCCTTATTAAATGAGGCTTGAGAGCTGGGCCTGTAATCCTAGCACTCTGGGAGGCTGAGGCAGGGGGATTGCTGTGAATTCAAGGCCAGCCTGGGCTACATAGTGAGTTCAGGGCCAGCCTGAACTATACAGCGAGACCCTGACTCAAAAATAAATAAATAAATAAATAAATAAATAAATAAATAAATAGTCTATACTGTTTTGTTTTAGATGCCAGATCCAACAAGGACAAGGGATATCTCTTATCTCTCCTTTTCCCTATTTATGAACATGCCAAAATCAGTGGAATTCTCCTATTTTTTTCCCTCCAGTTTTTCCAAATGGTAGGACTTTCAAGACAACAAACATCCTTTGAGCTGGGCACGGTGGTCCATTCCTGTAATTCCAGCACTCTGAGAGGCTCAGGCAGGAAGATCACAAGTGTGAGCTCAGTCTGGGCAACTTAGTGATTTTTACAAGACCCTATCTCAAAATAAAATCTAATAAACAAGGTATAAAACAAATAAATAAATTAATTTAATTTAATTAAAAATGGGCTGGGTATGCAGCTCAATGTGAAGACCCTAGGTTCCATCTCCTGTACCAGAAAAAAAAATTTTTTTTGAGCACTTTCTCTGCCCAAGCTGTGTTAAACACTAGGGTTTGTTAAATAAAAAGTACAGAAGGCCACTGTTTTGGATTAAGCTCCTGCACTAGACCCCAACAAGCCAGGGTGTACACTAAAATGGTGTCACTCCAGCTAGGGTTCCACATCACCAAGCTCAACTAAACTGTTTCTCTGACCTTCTGAGAACTCTGGATTAGAGAGACAGCCATATTCCCAAGCAGGGCAGTTTCTTTTCTTCCTTTTTTTTTTTTTTTTTTTTTTTCCTTAACAGTGTCTCACTCTGCAGTTCAGGTTGTTCTTGAACACACTACCAGACCCCACCTCCCAAGTCAGCTGCAAACCCAATAATCCAACCACTTTGCAAAAGCCTCACCTATAAGCGCCTGAGGCTCTTGGGGAACATCTAGATTAGAAACCACAAGACGCCTTCTGGCTCTTGGAGAGCACAAGAGCCTCCTGCTCTTACCATTATCCCCTCAACGTCCTGACACTATACGATATGCTCCTCCTGACACTATACGATATGCTCCTCGGTTGTCATGCTCCTCGGTTGTCACACTTCCCAGAGCGCTGCCCTGAGCCCGAGGAGAATGCGCAGTAACTGCTTCAGCTCACGGGAGGGTAACCCAATGCTGTCACAATAGCTTTAGCCCGCGGTTCTGTTCTTGGCGGATTCTGGCAGCCATGTTGCCTCCTAGACCCATAGAAAGTCAAACACTTCCCTCCCCAGTGAGAATGGAGATTCTCAGTTCATTAGACAGGGTGCTGTTAAGCCCCCTGACAACTGCCCAATTTCCAGAAGCCTCCCTGGAACTCACTGCAGTGGCCTGCTCTTGAGGATGGATTTCATCACTGGCAACTGCCACCTCTGACCTCTGCCTGCGTGGAACTCTCCCAAGGGTACTTTAACTTCAAACTGAAACAGGGGCCCTCTTGAGCTTTCTCTTCAGCTCACTGTGACTCAGTAGAGCGTACTTTCCCTTTCATACATCTCTCCCTTTCTCACTACTTCTGTGTCCTGCAAATTCTTTGTTCAGGATGCAGAATGCCTGGCTATTGCTGAGACAGACACCTGTCCTATAACAGTTGCATTAATCTCCATTCCCACCAACAGTATACCAGGGTTGCATTTTTCCACATCCTCACCAGCATTTTTTCATATATTTATTGGTCATTTATACATCTTTTCAGAAGTATCTTTTCAGGGTCATTTGCCCATTCTTTTTTTTTTTTTTTAATGTGGGTACCGCGAGTCAAACTCAGGACTTCGCGCTTGCCAGCAGGTGCCTATGCTGCTGAGCCATTATCACCAGCCCCATTTGCCCATTCTTGATTGGATTGCTTGTCCTTTTGTTGTATATATATATATATTTTTTTTTTTTCTGGATATTAATCCTCTGTCAGATGAACAGCTGGCAAAGCTCTTTTCCCACTTTATAGGTATTCTCTCTCTTTTTCCAGTAATAGGGTTTTAACCCAGGGCCTTCCCACTGAGCTATATTCCCAGCCCTTTTTTATTTTGAGACAGGATCTCAGTAAATCACTAGATTTCCCAAGATGGACTTGAATTTGTGATCCTCCTGCCTCAGCCTCCCAGAGTGCTGGGATTACAGATGTGGACCAACACACCTGGTTCTTTCTCTCTCTTTTTTGCAGTATTAAAGATTGAACCACCCAGGGCCTTCTCAGTGCTAGACAAGTACTCTACACTGGGCTACATCCTCAACCCTTTTTTGTTTTTTATTTTGAGGCAGTCTCACTAAGTTGCCCAGGCTGGTTTAGAACTTGACATCCTCCTACCTCCGTTTTTTGAGTAGCTACAGTTATAGGCATGCAACATTGTTCCTGGCTTGTAGGTTGTCTCCACTCTGTTAATTGTTTCCTTTCTGGGCAGAAGATTTTCAATCTGATGGAATCCCATTTGTCAACTCTTGCTTCTGAGCTATTGGATTACAGGCAGACATGTGTTACCACACCTGGCTGCAGCATATTTTTAAACTACTGCCTCTAGCTGTTGCTTAGGATTGCTTTAGCCATACGGGTTCTTTGTACCTCCATATGAATTTTTAGAATTATTTTTTCCAGGTTCTTTTTTTTTTTTTTTTTTTTTTTTGAGACAGGGTCTCACTGTGCAGTTCAGGCTAGTCTTGAACTTGTGATGATTCTCCTGCCTCAGCCTCCTGAGTACTGCGATTACAGGTGTGTGCCACCTCGCCTGGCATTTTTTTCTAGTTTTGTGAAGAATATCATTGGTATATTGATGGGAATCACATCGAATCAGTAGATCACTTTTGGTAATATGACCATTATAACAATATTAATTCTCCCAATTAGTCAGCTGTCTTGGCACATCCCAATAATCCCAGATGTGGGAAGTTAGGGCAGGAGGATCACGAGTTCAAGGCTAGCCTGAACTACACAGCGAGACCCCCCCCAAAAAATCAAATACATGAACAAACAGACAAACAAAAAAGGCATGGTGGCTCACACCTGTAATCCCAGCACTCTGGGAGGCTGAGGCAGAAGGATTAAAACTTTGAGCGCAGCGTGGGCAACCTACTGACTTAGTGAGACCCTGTCTCAAAATTTAAAAATAAAAATAAAAATTCTGGGTTTGTAGTTCAGTGCAAAGATTGTAGGTTCGATCCTCAGTGCCATAATTAAATAAGTAAACAAATAACATTTTAAAAATTCAAAAAAAAAGAAAAAAATTTTTAAATCCATGAATATGGAAGTTTTTTCCATCCTTTTATATGTTCTTCAATTTCTTTCTTCAGTGTTTAATAATTTTCATTTTAGAGGTCTTTCACCTCCTTAGTTAGGTTTATTCCTAGGGTTGGTTTGTTTTGGGTTTATATATATAAAATAAATATATATATATTTATATTTATATATATTTATATATATATAAAATATATAATTTTATATCAATGGGTGGTAAAGGGATCGTTTTCCTGACTTCTTTCTCAATGAGTTCATTATAAATATATAGAAAGGCTGCAGCCTTATGTACATTGATTTTTGTATCCTGCTATTTTGCTTAATTTATCACTTCTAAGAATTTTGAGTGAGATTTCTTTTCAGTCCTAGGGATTGGATCCAGAGCCTTTGTACTGGGCTACATCCCCAACCCTATTTATTTACTTTCAATACAGGGTCTCACTAAGTTGCCGAGACTGCCTGAAACTTGAGATCTTCCTGCCTTAGTCTCCCAAGTAGCCAAGATGAGAGGTAGGTACCACTGAGCCTTCTCTTTCTGATGCAGAAAACTTACAAATAAAATTTTCCCATTTAGATGTAAATTTATCTTATTTCAAAGTTTTGGGGTTTTTTGTTTGTTTGATTTTGTTTTGGTTTGGTTTTTTGAGACGGGTCTCACTATATAGTCAAACTGGCCTTGAACTCACTATGTAGCCCAGGCTGGCCTTGAACTCAAGGTGATCCTCCTGCCTCAGCCTCCTGAGTGCTGGGATTATAGATGTGTGCCACTGTGCCTGGCTTTTAAGTTCTCTAATAGCCTTAACTTTTGCATCTGACCTAGCATTCTAACTGACAAATAAACATATCAGAGTGTATCACTAAGCAGACCTCTAGCCTGTACCAACTCTAAGGCTAAGAATTCTGGAAGATGAAATATGAAACATGTAGAAGAGATTTTCCTGCCTTGCTGTAGCTCATCTACTTGATTGATATTCCCACCAATGTAATTGCTACTTGCATTGAGTTATGACTTTTTTTTGTTCTGTGACTATAAAAGTTCATGTACTTTCTTCCAAGATGAAACTTGATGTCATTCAAGGTAGCTTTTTTTTTTTCTTTTGTACCAAAAAGTGAACTGGTGTTTTGCACTGAGCTACATCCCCACCCCTTTTTATTTATTATTTTTAGGCAGTCTCACTAAATCACTAAATTGTACAGGCTAGGCTCGAACTTTCAGTCCTCCTACTTCAGTCTCCCAAAGTGCTGGGATTACAGATATGAGCCATCACACCCAGCTCATTCAGGTATCTTTAGTGTGTTTCCAGGCCATGGTCAGTCATATTTGGCTCCAAATAAACTATTTTCTGCATGCCTATAATCCCAGAACTCAGGAGACTGAGGCAGGAGGTTCACCATGAGTTCCAGGCCAGCCTGGGCTAAATAGAGGGTTCAAGTCCAGCCTGAACTACATAGCGAGACCCTGTCCCCAAAAACAAATGAACAAAAACATAAACTATTTTCCTATTTCCTCTAAAGCAGAGTTGTTATTTTATATCAATGGTACCTACATGTAGTAGAAGCATAGAGTTAACTGATGGCAAGGCCATCAAAGGAAAGAGAAGCATCTTGAAAGAATGATTGAGCCAGGCATGGTGGCAAACTTCTGTAATCCCAACTACTTGGGAGGCTGAGGCAGAGGATCACAAGTTCAAAGCCAACCTGGGCAATTTAACAAGACCTTGTCTCAAAATTAAAAAGAAAAATGAAAGGGCTGAGAATATAACTCAGTGGTAAAGCACCCCTGGGTTTAATCCCCAGTACTGCCAGAACTGAGT
Organism: Erethizon dorsatum; assembly: GCA_028451465.1. NCBI lineage: Eukaryota > Metazoa > Chordata > Mammalia > Rodentia > Erethizontidae > Erethizon > Erethizon dorsatum. The sequence goes on from CM051829.1 coordinate 82,670,917, forward strand.
TGAGATTTGGAGGGTAAATGTGACCCAATTCTCTCAGTTACTCTTCTCATTGCTGAGACAAAACACCCAATATCCATAGTTAAAGGATGGGAGGTTTATTTAGCTCACAGTTTGTAGAGGTTTCAGTCCATAATTGGCTGGCTCCAAGGCAGGGTGGTGTGGAAGACAGGCATCGCAGGGGAGAAACAGTTCATGGTGGGCAGAAGGTAGCAAAGCAACAAGGGATGACCACAGCTTTTTTAAATCCTTATATCTTATCCAGGTTACTTAGGGTGGGTAGCACTCACACCTTAATCTAGTGCCCTTGATCCTAGCAACGCACCATGAATCAATTCCAGCATCACACACTCTAGATCCAGCCACCTCTGAAAAAGCCCCACCTATGACCATATGAGGCTTTGAGGGGACATCTAGACACAAGCCATAACACCAACCAAGGAGACAAAAGCATAAGACTTTTCTTGTTCTTGCTGTCGTACTGGGGATCCTTGAACTTGCTAGGCAAGTGCTCTATCACTGAGCTACATCCCCAGCCTCCAGAAGGGACAGTTTTGAATTTGGGGTACTTCAAAAGGAGAAGCATCTGTTTCCAACTATCCTGGATCACCAACCATGCCAATTCCAATGCTGGATTTCAGGAGCAGATGATGGCTATGTTGATATCAATGACTGGAGACCCTTGACAGTCAGATGTTTGCAGGGCTTTTTATTTGTTTTTGCAAAACCTTTTGGAAGAACACTGTAATTGGAAGTTGCTGTCTCTCTTTTTAACTCATAAAGTGTTGCTACCAAGATTGTAATCTGGCAGCAGTCATACAGGTGACTTTAATGCCGTGCTCCCTAAGAAGATCATGCTCCATAATTTTGTCCTTTAATGTCTGTTTAATTGGTAAGTTTCAGATCTGCTTTCATTTCTTCTCTTTTTGTGGTCCGTCACTGGCCCAGGCCAGGAAGGTTTAACTCGAAAATCAGGCAGCCCGAAGACAAGACGCAGAGCCATGGGAATGTCTGATGTGCATTTACCGTCTCAGCAACATGGAGGGCAATACTGAAAAGTCCCACTCCTTATATACATTATCACACAAAGCTGGCAACTTGTCAACAAGTTATATAACACAACTTGTTTACATTATGTGCTGACTCACTAGCAAGCTCAAGGCCTAGGCGAAAAGCCTGAGTCCTGCCATCTTGGGTACCCTCACCACACATATAGCCTGACCCTGAGGCCTCACACATACTAGGCAAGAGCTTTAGGGCTGAGGTCCATCCCCATTCCTTAGATAGGGTCTTGCTGTGGAGTGTGGGCCAGGCTTGACCTTGATATGTAGCCCAAGTGAGACCTAACTTTCGAGCCTCTTGCCTCAGCACCCCAAGTGCTAAGATTACAGACATGTGTCACATTGCCAGGCCGTTTCTTCTATCTTCCTCATTTACTGTGGATGACTCACATAGTCTTCCAATTCCTCTTTTTATATTTAATTTACTTATTTACCTATTTTTTATTAGTACTTGTTTGCAGTACATAATGATTATAGTCATTGTAGGGACCTCGTACGTGTACATAACACATCTTAATTCTTTTTACATTCCCTTCCTCTCCCCTCCCTCCACCCCTCCCTCCATCTCTTGGTCCCCTTCCCCTTTGTAAAAGATCTATCTCCTTATTTACTATTACCTATCTTTTATTTTGTTCTTTAATGTATTTATTCTTTGGGTTTCTCATATAAGAGAAACCATGTAACATTTAAGCTTGTATATCTGATTTATTTCACATAACGCTACGGTTTCAAGGTACAGTGGTATCTTGGTTCACAAACACTTTTGTTTGCAAACAATTTGTTACACAAACAGAGGCATTTGACAAAATTTTGTTTTTGTTTGCAAAATCTGCATCGGGTGACAAACATGATCATGGCCATCTTTTGCAAAATCATAGAACAAATTAAGTTCGTGAACCAAGGTGCCACTGTACACCCATTTTTCTACAAATGACTCAAATCTATCCTTCTTTATTGCAGGCTAATATTCCATTGTACCATAAATAAATACCACATTTTCTTTATCCATTCATCCGTTGATGGACATATAAGTTGCTTCTAAGATTTAGCTATTATGAATTTTGCTGCTATAAATATGTGTATGTATGTACCACTGTAATATGATTTTTTAACTCTTTCAGGAAGATACCTAGAAGGGAATTAGCTGGTTCGAATGGAATTTCTATTTTTAGTTTTTTGAGGAATCTCCATACTGATTTCCGTAATGGTTATATTAATTTACATTCCCACCAACAATGTAGAAGGGTTTCTTTTTCCCCCTGGAGCCTCACCAGCATTTGTTATTATTTGATTTCTTTTTTTTTTTTTTTTGTGGGTACCAGGGGTTGACCTCAGGACCTCGCGTGCCAGCAGGCGCCCCTGCCGTTGAGCGATATCACTGGCCCTTTTTTCGTATGTGGGTTCCGGGAGTTGAACTCGGCCCTCGTGCTTGCCAGGCAGGCGCTTACACTGCTGAGCCATCTCACCGGCCCTGATTTCTTGATTATAGCCATTTTTTCTAGAGTAAGGCAGAATCTTAGGCTTGTTTTGATTTGCATTTCTCTAATGGCCAGAGATGTTGAAGTTTTTTTATTTATTTATGCATACAGGGTCTTGCTACGTAGTCCCAGCCCTGCTCAAACTCAGGATCCTCCTTCCTTATCCTCCTGGGTGCTAGGATTACAGGTGCGGTCCACCATATCCATCTTCCTAATTCCTCATTTGTTAACATTTCTCAGTGGCCTTCAATATGTTCTTCCACTTCTTCAAGCATATTGGTAAATCCTTCACCAACTTGTCTTGGTATGTGGATGATTTTCCTAATGTCTCCATCCATTAGCAGAAGGCCTTTAAGATCATTCAGGACTTCGTAAGTTCTTCCAGCAGGCCATTTTTTTTTTTTTTTTTTTTTTTGAGACAGGGTCTTGCTATGCAGTTCAGGCTGGTCTTGAACTCATTATGTAGCCCAGGCTGGCCTTGAACTCACAGTGATCCTCCTGCCTCAGCCTCCCGAGAGCTGGGATTACAGGCATGCACCACCACGCCTGGCAGACTTTTATTTAAAAAAAAAAAAAAAAAATATATATATATATATATATATATATATATATATATATATATTTTTTTTTTTTTTTTTTTTTTTTTTTTTTTAAGAGGGTCTTGTTATGCAGTTCAGGCTGGCCTTGAACTCACGTAGCCCAGGCTGGCCTCGAACTCATGGTGATCCTCCTGCTTCAGCCTCCCAAGTGCTGGGATTATAGGTGTGTACCACCACCTCTGGCCCAGCAGACATTTCAGTTCTAGGCTTTAATTCATCCATTGCAGTTTGGTAAATGGTATTGCATATGAGTTAGTGAATGGTTTCCAGCACTCATGCTCAGATTAGGGTCTGCATCAAATTCCTATCAAATGCAATCAAACACTGGCTGTGCATATCTGGTCTTGACAAACCTAATGTTGCCCTGGCCAAGGGGCTGAAACACTGAAGTTGTGTTTGGAAGAATGCAATCTTGATGTTTTCATTTTAATAACACACAGATTCAGGATGGCCAGCTGCAATAGGATTTTAAATTCCAAATTCCTCTTACAAATATTTTTTTCATTTCTGGGATGAAGCATTGCTGGAACCATTCCATAAACAAGATGATTGTCACCCGTGCTTTCTGATTATGTTGCCAGAACACGAGCAGATGATAATTTGTTTTTTAGGGTATGTGGCTTCTTCACTCTATACACTGTGCCTGGCTTTATCATACTTATGGTTTTTTTTTTTTTTTAAATCTCAAACCTATTCCTGAATCTGTGTAACCATCTCTTATTTGTAATAAATGGCTAGTGTCACTCATTTCAGGAGATCTTTGCTGAATATTTTGTATAGGTCCAGTGCTTTCAGGCACAACACATTGCTACCAATTGCAGAACATTTTCTGTTCAGGTCTTCCATCCTCAAATTTCATGCCTTTTTCCATTGTAACTACGCACTCACCACACACCGCACTTGAGGTGCAACAGCAAAGCTAGTGTGAGCGGGAGTGTGGTGGTGCACGCCGGTAACCCCCTATTTGTGAGGCCAAGGCAAAACTAAATCAGGGGGACATTGGCAGGACATAAGCCTGAGAAAAAGTGAGCAGGCAGCAGCGACATTTTGCGCCGAGAGGGGGAAAGTAAATCAGGCTACCAACTAAGCGAGCAAGCTGCTCTCGTCCTTGAGATTAAAAAAAAAACGGGATGTGCGGGCAAACTAGATATAACTTCATTACATCTTCATTGTAATGCATTTCTATAATAAAATCTCTACCCAGAGAGGGGACAGAACATATTTCTGAGCGTACTTTGGACAATGTGCAAACTCACACCAGTGCAGTAACTAAACTACACCCTGTCCAGAGACCCCTGCTCCTTTTGGAAAAAAATGAATAAATAATGATATTCCTTTGAGACCTAATAAAAATGAAATGTGTCCTTTGTAGATGCTTCTCTGTCTGTGGAGTAGCTGGCTGCTCTGTCTGTGGCGTGGCCAATTTCTCTGTCCGTTTCCTGGGGCGAGGAATTCAGCTTTGCTCTCTCCCCTACTCCTTTTTCACTCCTTTCTCTTTGTATTAGTATATGTTTTCAATATGCAATAATTACATTAATCTTGGGGAATATCACACCTTAATCATTTTTACTTTCCTTTCCCGTTTCTTTTTTTATAATAAACTTTTATTTTACCCTAAAATTAGTCCGTGTTACTTCCCAATTAAAGCTTTTGCCATTGTAAATTCATGCTGTTGTCTCAGAGTTTTGTTTTGTTTTGTTAGTACTGGGGATTGAACCCAGGACCTTGCCCAGTATACACATATATTTCTTCCCCTTCCTCCCCTCCCCTCCCCTCCCCTCCCCTCCCCTCCCTCTTCTCTTCTCTTCTCTTTTCTTTTGAGACAGGCCCAGGACTACAGGACTGCACCACCAGGCCCAACTGTGGTCTGTTTTAATTTTCAGTTTTACTGAAGCAATGACTCAGCTAGCCAGTGGCAGATCACAAGTACAAAGCCAGCCTTAGCTATGATGAATGTGATCATTATGTATATCTAAAATGCACCAATAAACACTGATTGGGAAACAAAAACAAAAACAAAAAAGACACAGACACAGCCTTGGCAACTTAGTGAGAGACCCTGTCTCAAAATAGAAAAATATAAAGGGCGGTGGTTTCGCTCAGCACTCGTAAATTGTCAAGCATCACTGCTATTGAGGTCTGGGTCCATGACTGAGCAAAAATAAGGGAGGCTTCATGTAAGCACGGTGACACTGAGCTGTCAGTCTGATAACTGAGGGGTCTAAGTGACTAGCAGGCAGGTAGCATACACAGCCTGGATATGCTGGATAAAGGGATGATTCACCTTCCAGGTGTCACACTATTCAAAACAGTACACAATTTAAAACTTACAATTTACTGATGGAATTTTCCATTGTGTATTCTTGGACTATGGTTGACTATGAATGACTAAAACTGGAAAGTGAAATCATACATAAGGGAAACTACTGTATTTTACTCTAGCAGATAAGGGGTTAATAGCTCTGCAGGGCCAGGTTGTAGATGAATGAAATGGGCACAAAGGAGCCAAGATTGGTTTGTTAGTACCAATAAGCCACCTTCAGAAACTACAGAACAACTCAGAAGAAGGGTCTTGAAGGGGCTGCAGGGTGTGTAAATCCAGTAGGGTAAGGAACAAAGGGCACTACTTTGCTATGCCTCCTGTGACTCAGTTTCTCCCTTAGCATGTGTAGTTAGGGAAACACCTATAGGACTATAAGAGGTTAGGATAGGAAAATATTTTCCAAGTGGCTTGGGATTGGGATAATTTCAAAGGAATTATTTCCAAAGCCTCAATTTCCATGTGTGTTTTTCCCTAAAATGATGTGACTCAAAAGGCATCTGCAGCCTTAATTTTCTTTTCTCATCTAATTTTCTCAGTTACTTTCTTCTCACTTTAAAAAAGGGGAGGGCCTTCTATTTTGAGACAGGAGGTGCACACCCATGATCCCAGCACTCAAGTGGATGAGGCTGGAGGATTGCTTGGAGTTCGAGGCCAGCCTGGGCTACATAGTGAGTTCAAGGCCAGCCTGGAATACATGGCTAGACTCTGTCTCAAACAAAGAAAAAAAGTCTACCTACTACCCTCCCTCCCCTCCCCTAATCTTGGTAAATGATACATTGTTCTGGGATATAAAAAGCTTTCCAGACATCAAAGGGATAATTCCATAATTATTTTAATTAAGGAACTATAAATAACACCCCACTGCTTACATCTCCTTAAGAGACAAATTCATAATGAAATTTTACTAAAGTGAAACATTAATGTTTACTAATTATAAAAATTTGTAATAGCTCTTGCTTTTGTGTGTGTGTGTGGGTACTGGGGGTCGAACTCAGGACCTCGTGTGCCAGCAGGCGCCTGTGCCGCTGAGTGATATCTCCGGCCCTTTTTTTCGTATGTGGGTTCCAGTAGTCGAACTCGGGACCTCGCACTTGCCAGGCAGGCGCTTGTGCCGCTGAGCTATCTCACCGGCCCAATATCTCTTGCTTTGGTAAACATTACTTATAACAGTAAGGTTCTAAAACAGTTAGAGGCTTGGCAAGTGCAAGATCCTGAGTTCAATCCCCAGTACCAAAAATAAAATAAATAAATAAATAAATAGTTAGAGGCCAGGTGTGGTGGCACACACCCATAATCCCAGCACTCAGGAGGCTGAAGGAGGAGGATCACCATGAGTTCGAGGCCAACCTGGACTACATAGCAAGACTCTGCTTCCAAAAAAAAATAAAAAAATAAAATAAAATAATAATAATCATAAAAGTTAGAACCTTAAAAAAAAAGAAACTTATGCTCACTGGAAACAGTCAAAAAATCAGTTTCAATGTTTATGCTTTTTGTTTTTCAGTATTGGAGACTGAGCCCAGGGCCTTGTACATGCCAGTCCCAATTTATGTGTTTTTTGTTGCAGAAAGTATGCATATGAAGGTGAGCAATAGAATGTTTTCAATTACTAAATTATTTTAAAGCAAGATTACATAAAAGTAGAATCAAAATATGATTTCAAAAGCTGGGTGTGGCTGGGCTGTGAATTCAAGATCAACCTAAAACTACAAAGCAAGACCCTATCTCAAAAAACCAAACCCCCCCCCCCCACAAAAAAAATGCTGGGTGTGTGGTAGAGCACACTTCTAATCCCAACACTCAGGAGAATGAAGAGAATAGAGAGTTTGAAACTAGCTTGGGCTACACAGCAAGATACTGTCTTAAAGACAAAAATAAGGACCAGGGATATAGCTCAGTGGCACAGCACCTGCCTGGCAAGCATGAGGTCCCGAGTTGGATTCCCGGTACCAAAAAAAAAAAAAAAAAAAAAAAAAGACAAAATAAACAACAACAACAAAATGTAATTTCAAAGAAAAAAGGAACAATGTAAATTCTCCAACTGAAAGAACACAGTCATAAACTTTCTAACTCAATTATGGTGTGATGGTTCATTGCGATGTCAACTTAAATGGATTAAAAAACATCTAGTGGATTAGCAGAGCACAGTTCTGTGTGTGATGCTTGACATGTAGGCAGCAAACTGAATAGGGATGACCCATCCCGGATATGGGTAGTAACAACCAATAGGCTTGTAGCCTGGATGGAATAAAAAAGGAAAGAAGAAGGAAGTCTGCCCTTTTGCTTCTTGGAAATTGCTCTGGTCTTCTCCATCACCTTTGGACATTCATCTCTAATTCTTTGAGCCTTCCAACGTAGACCCTTTGGCTTTCCAACACAGACTCGCACAGGACTCTGCAGTGAGCTCCAGGCCTTTGACTTTCGACTGGATCCTCTGGCTTTCCACTGCACAGACGGCCATTTTTGCATGCTTTCACCCTGACTGCTGGTGGCCATTATAAGCCTACCTTGAATATCTTTTCTATATCATATATATTTTTTATATTAAATCTGTTCCTCTAGAAAGAGAAACTGGGATGGGGAATGAAGAAAAGGAGGACGGGAAAAGCAAAAAAAAAAAAAAAAAAAAAAATATATATATATATATATATATAAAAGATAGTTAAGATAGATATACTACTAATTTCTCTTAGTTCATTGAAAAGAAAGGTTTGTGCTAACATTGTTTGGACAATTGAATGTTGATATCTTATACTCTGAGTAACTAATTTAAAGATAACAATATGCAATGTATTAACTAGTATTACCCTCTATTTAACTTGTTTTAAAATTTTTTTCTATTTTTTCTCTTTAAAATAAAAAAAAATCTGTTCCTCTAGTGATTCCTAACTATAATAGAAAACTATTTTGATATTTATATTCCTTTAAATCCATTTAAAAGTGATTTCATAGTTTTATTATAGTAATAGTCACAGTAATTATATTTTACAACTTTTAAACTTACAACAAAAAATGTTAGATATCACCTTTAAAATGTATGAAAGAGTACTTGGTTTTTCAGAGTTTTCTCTACAAGCTATGAGAGCAAAAAGAATTAGAAGACTGCAGCTCTAGGCCAATGTCATGGGGGGAAAAACAGAATAACCATGACTTGCCTTTCCCAGGAAACACTGAAATCCATGATTCTTCCAGAGCAGGTCTAGAATGGTCTTTAACTTCCTCTTTAACCACTTCCAGCCCCACTCCCCAGCACCCAACAGAGGTTATTCACCTTGGTGTCACATAGCCTCCAGTGAGGCCAAGCCTCACTTAGTCACGTACACAAATACCTCAGCACACTGGGGCAAGTTGCTAAACCTCTCTCTACTTTAGTTGTCTAATTTAGAAAATGGAAATAATATATGCTGCTGCTTCTTTTCTACTAATATTATTACTTTTTTTGGTTTTTTTGTTGTTGTTGTTTTTGCAGTGCTGGGGACTGAACCCCGGGCCTTTACACTAAGCTACATCCCAACCCCTCTTTTATTTTATTTATTTATTTATTTTAACTTTTTTTTTTTGGTACTGGGAATTGAACTCAGGACCTTGCGCTTGCCAGGCAGGCACTATACAGCCGAGCTATATCCCCATCCCCCTTTTAAAATTTATTTTCTATTTTGAAACAGGGTCTCTAAGTGCCACTTTTAAAAATTTATGTAAATTACCTTAAAAGTACCTAGCAATGGAAGCCATTATTGTCTACATGAATATTCATTTAACAAAAAAGGAATGAGAAACAGGACAAGCCAAAAGTCAAAGGTCATCTGATTGGTCAGTTGTAAAAGATGAGAACCCTGAAATCCTGTCTTTTAGCTTAGTCACCCTTAGATTTCCAGGCAGAGACTCAGATTGTCCAACAATCTGGAGGGATGGCTTGTTTTGTTTTGAGACAGGGTTTTGCTATGCAGTTCAGGCTGGCCTTGAATTCACTTTGTAGCCCAGGCTGGCCTCCAACTCACAGTGATCCTCCTGCCTCAGCCTCCTGAGTACTGGAATTACAGGCGTGTGCCACCACAACCAGCTTATTTTTTTTCTTTCTTTCTTTTTTTGGTGGAGGATGGCTTTTAACATATTTTCCTCCACAGATTTTTAGAATGATCATTTCTTTCAAGGATTTCTGCTAAGCACTTCCTGTAGCATCCCTAGCCAGAAAAAGGGGCCTAGGCTTATGCACTGAGGCCTCTTATCTCCTTATCCTAAACTGGGCTGTCCCGATAGCAAGAGTAAATACTCTGCTATCACTTCTCATTTGTTCATCAAATTTTTAAAATCTTTCTTTTAAAACGTGATAATTGGAAGGAATTTTAGAAGTCAGACTGTCCTTGCCTTAAGGCCCATTTTGCAGTGAGTTTCATACTCCTTTCTCTATCCACATACTAACCCGGTGGGACCCTGCTTAGCTTCTGAGATCAGATGATAACAATGATAACGGGTGCGCTCAGGATGCTATGGCCATAGACTCAGATTCCTTTCTGTCTCCCTCTGCTTAGATCTTCCTGGCTGGCCTTGTTACCCTGCAACAAAGTCTGGTGCTTGGGGTGGAAGAGGGGAGTGGGCAATGGGAGGCACTTTGACTCTACTGACTGGGATATCTCAAACTTGTGATGATGACTAGGAATCAAATATGTTTTCAATCTACATGGTCTGCCTCCCTGGGAAGATTGGCTCCGCAGAAAATCAGTGCTAATGTTGGGGCTATAAGCCTGCGGCTTTGATATGCTGAAAAACCTCAGAACCTACCTCAGCATCAAAGTTCCTCTCCTCTTCCCTTGTTTCTCCCCTTCCTAGCTAAGCAAAAGCCTTTCTGCAAAGTCCCTTTTCTACCTGAACAGGGAAGCTGAAAGAACACAATTGCTTTTAGTCTTCTTGCTGAAATTCTGTTAACCAAAGAAGACTAAATTCATATGGCACGAAGAAAGATAAGTGTGTCTACTCACCTGGACAGACTTGTTACACAGCATGGTCCTCCATTTTGGTGCCATATAGAGTCATTTACAATCTGCTGGTAGTGGAGGTATGTGCCTGTAATCCCAGCTACTCAAGAGGCTGAAGCAGGAGGATTGCAAATTCTAGCTCAGCCAGGGCAATTTAGCAAGACCTTATCTCAAATTTTAAACATTTAAAAAATTTTTTTAAATTATGTAATCCCAGCACTGAAGAAGGCTGAGTTAGGAGGATCACAGGGTTTCAAAGCCAGTCTGGGCTACCTAACAAGACTGTGTCTCAAAAAACAAAACAAGGGCAGGTGAGATGGCTCAGTGGCGTAAACACCTGCCTGGCAAGCGCGAGGGCCCGAGTTCGACTCCCGGAACCCACATACGTAAAAAGGGCCAGTGATATCACTCAGCGGCACAGGTGCCTGCTGGCACACGAGGTCCTGAGGTCGACCCCTGGTACCCATAAAAAAAAAAATTTTTTTTTTAGTTAAAAAATTTAAAAATGTTTTTAATTAAAAATTTTTTTTTAATTTTTGGAGGATTATTTCCAATCTGTTATCAGTTCTGCAGGTCCACTGGACTTTGCCCCAGAGTACAGTATGTTCTCCAACCCCATCTGATTCTCCTAAAATTCATTTACAATTTCTCAGATAGTCCCTGCTCTCTCCTCTGTTAAAGGGAGCTCTATAAATTTCATGTCTTTTTTTTTTTTTTTTTTTTGGTACTGTGTTTGAATCTATGGCCTTCGATCTTCTTGCCTCAGGCTTCCATGCTGGGATTACAGGTGTGTGGCACCACACTAGGCTTGGTACATACATTTTTCATTTATGCTGGGCTAGTGGCTAATAACACTCCTGTGACTTTTCCTGTGCTGTGATTACCTCGCCCTTTATACCTTAATAAATTTCTATTTCTCCCATATAATTCCCACAGTTTATTCCAGGGAACCTTCAGAGGGTGGAGTGGGAATTTCCTTCTGCCCCTACACTACAGACTTAATCTACAAGTCACCTGCCCCTTGTATCCACCCCGCCACCACCACCACTCTGCATTCCAGACACAAAGTGTGTGAAGTACGTGCTGCAGACCACCAGGGTTGAACAGAGGCTGAAGCAGATCCCAGGAGTAATTAGACCCAGCACCTACAAGCTTCCCTGGGGGCCCGGGGATGGGGGAGATGAGCTGGGAAGGCATAAAGACTATAAATAACCACAGGAGAAGGGAGGGGTGGGGCTGGGGAGAACAGCTCCCTGAAAACAGTGTTCTTTCCAACTCAGAAATAAAGGCAATAGACAAGGCAGAGACTTAAAGCTGGAAAGGCAGTTTGGGGCCAAACTGAACAACTGTTCTGAAGAGAATTTCTGGTTTTTACCTTTCTGGTGTCTTTCTCTCATTTCCTCCTGTTCTATAGTGTGCTTCCTGTTTTGAACTATTCTAAAGTACCTCTCTTCACTTCCTGTCAGTCTTTCTCCTCTGTTAGAATGGTTACATTGCCAAATTCATGTGGATTAAGATAAGAGTGGCCTTTTTTTTTTATCATATTGTCCTACTTCTTTTTACATTTTGCTCTTGTTAGTTTTTGTTGTTGTTTTTATTTTTTTTATTTTTTTTTTATTTTTTTTTTGGTGGGTACCGGGGGGTCGACCTCAGGACCTCGCGCGCCAGGAGGCGCCCGTGCCGCTGAGCGATATCACCGGCCCCTTTGTTGTTGTTTTTACATTTTTTATTTAACTTCAACACACAGTAAGCACATTTTACACCAAGATCTAGTACCTGTGTCAACCAAATAAAACCAAAACCAAGTGTCATGAAATAATCTTTACCTTACCACAAGTGGCACACTCTGATTTCAACTTTAAAATGCCAGTCACAACCTGCTCGGAAATTGATGACACACTGACTAGAGGATCAGGAATCACACAAGTTAAAACACAGACTCATCTTATGGATGAACAAACTGAAGCAAAGGGAAAGCCCTCAAGTGATCACCAGAGTCAAAAACAGAGCTGGGAACTTTCAACTTCTTCACAGGGCTAAACTGGACTCAGAACAAAGGTTTTGATAGAAACTGGAATTTTTAAAAAAACATGCTATCAGTGCATAAACACCGTGTCTGTTTCTGTGCCAGTCTTGAAGAACTGGGAACTTAACATACATTTAGTTTTTTTCAAAACAGGAAACTCCATTGATATTCCCTGCCTGGAAACTGGGGAAATTGTCCTCTTTCTAGGAGCAAAGGGGAGCAGGGCACGGTAGGGGAGTCAAGGGTGGGAGTAATGGGGTTGGAGGTTGAAAAGAAGGGCTGGTGAGGTTTGTTCCCCCTCCTCCCTGCCTTTCTCCCTTCTCTTCTTCTCTCCCCTTTCCTCCTTTCCATGAGCTAACTGGTGTTAAATACTTGTCAAAAACAACAACGACCAAAAACAAAACACCTTCTTGAGAAACATATGCTCAGCCCTGGCAATCAATTTGTAATCAGTCCCTTAGGATGCTACTGAAGTAGTTAATTCTGTACAAACCGAGCTGAGCTCCTGGTGTCACAAAGTGGAAGAATGAAGTCACAAACCAAAAGGAGGAAGTTATGAAAATTTTATTGGATATAAGAAAAGGCTGTGGTAGAGGTCCAGGAGGGGATTCCAAAAGGAAGTCCAAAATGTTCTTTGTCCTGCTCCTATGTGAATAAGCAGAGCACATGGCAATAGGCTTGTTTTAAACGAATTCTAAAGAAACTGGTTATTTTGCATTTCTTGCATTTCTCCAGTTTCTCAAGTCCAGTCCGGAGGTAGGGAGGAGCTGTCAGCTGAGCACACTATTGAGAACTTTTCTTCCTGGGGTGAAAGGCCCTTATCTCTCCATTCATATCCTAACCCTTTATCTTTGGTTCTTGTGTTTTCTTTTACATTTCTAAGCTTAACCAGCTGTTTGGATTAGCTCTTAAGTGGGCTATTTTCTTTTATCCAACCCTTCAACACTATTCCTTTCTTTCAGCTATTCTAACTGCCTACTCATAATAACTAACACCACACTGGAGGTTAAGGCAGTGTACAGAGGCCGTAAGCTCAGCTAGTACCCAACCACAGGGCGATGGGGAGGTCAGGAGGCTTCCTCGAGGGTGGCTGAGCTCACTCTGACCCAGGGGAGAAGGGGAAGGGTGTCCCCGGTGGAGACACTGCTCATGGATGGCCTTGCTGTTTCACTGGATTAGTGAAAACAGCTCTTCACCAATTTGAGAGAAATCCATCAAATATTCACTGATTTTCATCTCCTGTCTCTGGAATATGCTTACACTGGAGAAATCTTTCTGTCCACTCACATGACTAAACCAGTTTCCCAGCTGACCACCCTTGGGTACAAGGCAAAGAAAAGAGCCAGCCCTCTGAACCTATTCATTCTTTGAGTTTTTAAATCAATTATAATGAAGGTGGTTTATTTTATTTTACTCACTTTGAAATTAAAGGATTCAGACCCAGTAAGGATACACATTGAAAACACAGATTGTCACTAAAACAAGGACAAACAAACAAAAGATAACCTTGCTTGGCGGCCATTTAACATAGTGCCCGGGAGCACACCTTCCTCCCCCAATCTCCCCCTGGGGAGATGAAGAGACAGGACTGTTGGTTTAGACAGGACCCTGGGGCTAAACCTTGGCATCTTAGTCAGCAAAACGGAACAAACACGAAAGTCAGGCAGAAGCTTGGAAACTCAAATTGCACCCCTGAAATGTCACACCTCCAACACAGAAGGTCTTGGAATGAGGACTCTAAAATAGAAAAAAAAAAAAAATATATATATATATATATATCTAAAGATCTAATTTGAAATAAAGCCACTTAGTATATTCTTGGTGACCTTCATGTTGAAAACAATTACCCATTCCTCCAAAAATGGGAAATGCAAAATTTTGACAGTTTGGTAGCTTTGCTCACATTCTATCCTCCCTGAGGATCAGCAAATTCATTAATGTTATGTTCTTTTGTTTCATAATTTATCTCAACTAAAAATATATGAGAATGCATATTGTGCAAGTCCTTTAATTCTGAAGCCTCAAAATCCATACATAAAGCCTGGGCTTGGTGGTGCACACCTGTAATCCCAGCACTCGGGAGGCAGAGGCAGGAGAATCGCTGTGTGGTCAAGGAACTACTGTATAGCGGGAGTCCCTGTCTCAAAAAAAAAAAAAAAATCCATAATAAAGGTAATTCTTAAAATTTCAATTAATACCTATTAATACTAGGATTTGTGTGTGTGTGTTAATAGCTGAACTCAGGGATTCAAATATGCTAAGGACTATGAGCTACACCTACATCTCTAGCCCAGAATTTTTTTTTTACATATCCTATTTCATACACAACAACTACAAGAATAATTATTTTATTCCATGAGATTCAGAAGTTATAGAGGTAGTGAAAAAAAGCAGCTGAAACCCAAATGTGCCTCTATCCAGAATCTGTAATCTTTCTGTCCTAATGCAATACCTTCTTCTCAGCTGAACCAAAGTAAGCTCTAATTTAGTTAATTGGCTAAAAGCTATAAACAACATGCTCAAGGCCAAATACCCAGAGCAGCTCCCTTCCTCTTGCTCTCTCCTTTTCTCCCTATCACCACCCTTTCCTCCCTCCCTCGTTACTCAGTACCCTGGTCTCTCCCCTTTCTCAAGCCCCTTCTTATCAAATGGAGCTCCCAAAAAGCCTGAACTGTGGAGGGAACTGGGATTTATTTCCCTCATGGGTCCTGAGCTATCACCACCCCTCCCCACAGTGTCACTCCCTGCCCCCCAGCTCTACAGAGGAGATAATGAAGATGGGGGGAGGGGGGCAGTTCCCTTTGTTTCAAAAGGACCTAATAGAAACTGTCAGTTCTTTTCAGGCTTCTTTGACTTTTTTCCTTTGCTTTTGCCCCGAGTCCCACAGGTTTTGCTGGTTATCTTAAAGGAAAACGGAGAAATGAATGAATGATGTTTGTTTAGCAGGCTAAAATCCTTTGAAGCATTGAGATCTACACTTGAGAGGTACTTAATAGTGAAAAGGCTACACTAGTGCAATTTAACCCCTGGGAACAAAGTCTTAAACCAGATCCCCAAACTCCAGTAAACATCCAGGAGGCTGGGAATGCAGCTCAGTGGTAGAGGTTTGCGTCTCAGTGTGTGGGGGTAAGGGGGCCAGGCACAGGGACACTCATGCAACAGGACCATTGTTTTGTAGGACTGTAAGAACTGAAGAACTGAGGATATGTTGACTTTGATATCTAGGACCCTAATATAGAACACATCTGCAGGGTTAAAATAATGGACTTTATTCACGATGAGAACTGGGGGGTAGGGAGGGGGGAGTATAAAAAAATTTTAAGACATAATGGGACTTGGACAGCAGACACAATTAAAATCCTGACTTTGCTGTTTGCCATGAGCTATTGACCAAATTTTGAACTTCTCTGTGCATCGATTTTTCTCATCTGTAAAATAAAGATAACTATCTCAGAGGATGCCAACTGCATGCAGTGAGATGATACAATTAAAGTCCAAGATGGCCAGGCGTGGTGGTGAACAGTATTTGACAGAAACTCATCATGGATGACTGACTGTTCAAGGGAGACACTGTGACTCTTTGCTGTCACTCTCACTAACACACCTAAACCTCTCTCCCTCAATCTGTCCCCACCATTACCACAGCTTCCCTGTTAATTGCCCTATAACACTGTTTTAATCATGTCACTCCTCACCTAAAACATCAGCAATACTTCATTATCCATGGATTTAATCACAGATTTCTTGGCCTCTCCAATGTGAACCTGATCTATGACCCATAGCTTCTCAACATGAGCCACAATACTATAGTCATCCCCTGAGCACATCCTGAACTTCTGCTCCTCCACACCTTTCTTTATTCTATCTAGAATATCCTCTGGTCCCTTTCCATCTCAAATTCCACACCTCCTTTCTTACGAAGTTCCCCTAATCTCTTCCTAATTCCCTTAGCATTCCGTCATCATTTGCTGCAAGAGATTAGGAGATTATGGCTCTTTGTAAATTTCTCTCTTACCAGTCATCGGATCGTGAACCCCTTTGTCTTACTCACGGTAGGACCTCCTGCCACACTGTGGCACTTTGAGCAGGTGTCCTGGTGCACACCTGTGGTCCCATCTACTTGGGAGACTAAGGTAGGAGGATCCCTTGAGCCTAGGAGTTCAACTCCAGCTGGGGCAATATAGTGAGGCTTTGTTTAAAAAAAAAGGCAGTGGCAGCAGCAGGGTGGGGGTTGTTCGTTGAATTGAATCAGAAATGAATTAACCACACTCACCGAGATTTTATTCACATTTGTCACATTTATTTTTCTAACAATATGCCTCCAGGTGAAATAGTGCTGATCTGTCCTATTTTACCCAGACCAGAAAACTGAAGCTTGGAAAATAAAAACACTTGATCCATAGGGGGTCAGTGGGTGAAGGTAGAGGTCTGTATGTTTCAAAAGCAAATGCGGAGATGACTCTGCTTGTAAGTCTCATGTCTGTTCAGCAAGACTGTCTTCAAAAGAAAAAATGAAAAGGCCTGGGGATGTAGCTCAGTGCAAAAGCCCCGGCTTCCATTCCTAGTATGGGGCGGGGTGTGAAATGAGGAAGGAAAAGGATATTTGGCTGCTAAAGGAATTACTGCAAAGTAGAATTATACACAGCTTTAAAATTCAATGTTTCTCTCCTCTGAAGATAACCGAGGACAGTTTGTCTCTGCCGGTTTTCAACATACAAACTGCTTTGCTTGAAAGGCAAGTGAGGAGGTAAATATAGCAGCGGTATCTCTGATGTAACATTCTCTGACCTGGCCTGGACAGATCTTTGACATTAACCTTTAGAGAAGAAACAGAAGAAGAGAAGTGTGTCCTTGCTACTGTAAAAGAAACTCCCGTTCACAGCCATTCCCAGGGCACAGGGAGACAGATGAGTGTGAAGAATCAACATGAAGAAGTGCAAGATCATGTGTTTTGTCAGGTCTCCTGGGTTTGGCTGTTTCTGGCAGGCCAGAGCCGGTCAATCAACAGTATTTACTGAGGGGAAGGTGGCCAGATGCCCTGTCTGGAAGCCACGGAAGGGTCAACTTGCATTCTGCATGTTGCATTTTGAAAAAGCGTCCTGCCTAGCATGGTTTGCAGGTTACTGAATCCCACTTTCTTCTAGCTCTTTCTAGAATCTCTCTTTTACTTAAGGGAACAACTTAAAGATAGCACTAACAAAACTTTAATTTGAAAATGGCCTGGAATACACAACCAAGTGGTAATTGTGTTAGCTCCAGTGAGGGTATTGATCGCTTGGGGCAATGAGTGAGGGGCAGGGGGCTGGGAGGCTGGCAGAGTGGAGAAGGCCCCTATGTCTCTTTGCTCTGTGTTGTTGACTCTTTCATCCTGAGAATGATTTTGTGAATTATACGTGTAATTTTTTTTTAAACTGGTGATTGATGCCAGGGTCTTTGCACTGAGCTACACCCCCAGGCCTTTTTATGTTTTTTATTTTGAGACACTTTCTCAGGCTGGGGCTTGAATTTATGATCCTCCTGCCTCAGCCTCCCATAATGCTGGGATTATAGGCATGTGCCACCTACGCACATGCCTATGTGTGTAATTTTACACTATATGCATAATTTTTTTTTAAGTAGGAAAGGAAGAAAACAAATAATGGATTGAGAAACAGTTTACCTGTGATTCATACATGCAACTTGATTTAGACATGTATGCTCTGCTGCTGCCTAGGAATACATCTGGTGAGTTAACTGTGATTATCTCATTTTCAGTGTCTAGTACAATATCTCAACCCTGTTGTTGTTATTGTTTTTGGGCAGAGAATGTACTCATCAATTCGACCCTTTTTAAAAAGTTTTCCCCTGAGGTAAAAAATGTTAAATTACATATATGTATCACTTCAAAGGAACAGAAAATGCAATAAGCCTTTAAATATCAAAGTAGTGTGTTGAAGTCAGTGTGCTGACCTCTCCCTGGGCACAGGATAGTATACAAAGAGCACATGTGCTTCACTATACAGTATATGAACATTGTGTGTGTGTACGTGTGTGTGTGTGTTTGAGTCTTTTGGTGTTTTGTTTTTTTAAGACACTATGCTGATCTTGAACTCCTATCCTATCCCTGATCTTCAGCCTATCCTTGAACTCCTGGGCTCAAGTGATCCTCCTGCCTCAGCTTCTGGAGTAGCTGGGACTATAGGCACACACCACCAACTCTGGCTTTACTATTATTATTAGCATCATCATCCTTGTCTGTTCTGGTGTCTGTGTTTAAGTTTTCGATAAAGTGTTTCGAAGGGCCAGAGCAGCTTCCATGCTCCTTGGGGGGTGAGCCCACAGCCAGGCACTGAAGAACAGAATCTACCACAGGCTTCCCTTCCAGCAGGGAGATCCTTGGCCCTCAGCCCTCAGCCCTCCTCCTGCTGCCTGGGGCAAGCTCTGTGAAAAGCTTGCCTAATTCCCAACCAGAAAAACAGATCTTGTCTGGAACTCAATCACAATTTGGAATGGTCAGAGAGATTCACAGCCTGCTGCTCAAAGAGCCACAAATTTTGCTTTCTGCTGTACATTTTATAAAGCACTCTGAGAGGCAAGGAATCTGCATAGCAGGCTTTATGGAGTTGGCCATTCCCATTTAACAATGTAAAATCGAAGTATTATCCCTATTTTATAGACACTGAAGCTAGAGGGCCAAGCAGCATGCCAAAGCTCAGCCAGCAACAAAGTGGGAGAGCCAGAAGTTGAAGAGTATGTTTGACCCCAATCTGGTGGACCTGCTATCCCCTGCCCCACACAAGGACAAGAAACCCAGAGCATCTACTGCCATGTAGAGGGTCACATAGCTAGTAAAGTACCTGGCAGTTGTGTGACTGCGTTCTGATCTCCACCTCCAGGTGGAGGGCCTCTGTTTGGACAAGACATGTTGCTCGCTGGTGGGACACAAAGAGTGGAGTGAAAGAAAGAAAAGGTCACACATTAACTGATCTGTTTCCGGGAGATAACTTGGGTGTGATTTACAGGGAGAGTTCCTCAAACTAAACTTCACAGCACAAAATCACAAATCAAACGAACAACATGGGCATGAAAAGTAAACCCAGAAAGTTATGCCTGTCAGAAAACGAAATCTTACATTTCTTTTCTCAGTCTTAATCGTCTTCTTAATAACAAATTTTTAAACAATACCTTATCATACAAATTCAAAAGGTACAAAAGATATACTGTATCATAAAAAGTCCCTTTTCCTGGCCACCCCCCCATCAGTCTATCAGAAACTTTGATTCATCCTAAATAAAGAAGGTTCTAGGATTAGAAGAGGCTGCTCATCACGGGGTGTGCTCTGAGAAGGGTGGGAAGATCGAAAGCTTGCTCCAAATGCATCTTCATCATGGTACCACCTCCTCTCTACCTAGCAGGAAAGCCCCTCAGGGAGGGGTAAGCCTGATTGCCAAGGAGAGACTGAGGACACTATTACTTCCCAAACTACACAGGAAAGGCATAATTGTCAAACTCAGTAATTTTGCCTCAAGACTTTTTGCCCATCAACCTAATCACTGTTTTTCTCTCATCATTTTATTCTGTTTACTATTCTTCCCATTTGGGGAGGGACCCTCACTAAGGCCAATCTGATTTTAGTCTGTTTATTTATTTATTTGATGGGGTTTTGCTATACTTATGTTGCCCGGGCTGGTGGCACACACCTGTAATCCCAGCATTCTGGGGAGCTGAGGCAGGAAGACTGTAAGTTCAAACCCAGCCTGGGCAACACAGTGACTTAGCAAGACCCTTTCTCAAAATTTAAAATATTTTAAAATGGGCTGGGGCCGGTGAGACGGCTCAGCAGCGTAAGCAACTGCCTGGCAAGCACGAGGGCCCGAGTTCGACTCCTGGAACCCACATACAAAAAATGGGCTGGTGATATCGCTCAGCAGCACAGGCGCCTCCTGGCGCGTGAGGTCCTGAGGTCGACCCCTGGTACCCACAAAAAAAAAAAAAAAAAATGGGCTGGAGATGTAGCTCAGAGTGAAGACAAAAGGAAGAAGAAGGGGAGGGGAAGAAAAATACAGAGAGACAGAGAGAGATTTCTGTTACATAAAATCCTGTTATAATCTTAGAGTAAAAATTTTCTCTTTCACTTTTTTTTTTTTTTTTTGTGGGTACCGGGGGGTCGACCTCAGGACCTCACGTGCCAGCAGGCGCCCGTGCCACTGAGCGATATCACCGGCCCCTTTTTCGTATGTGGGTTCCGGGAGTCGAACTCGGGCCCTCCCACTTGCCGGGCAGGCGCTTAAGCTGCTGAGCCATCTCACCGGCCCCACTTTTTTTCTTTTTGCTGTACTGATTGAAGCTAGGGCTTTCACATTGAGGTACATCCCAGCCCATTTTTTTGAGATGGGGGTCTCACTAATTTGCTAAATTGCCTAATGTCATAGTTATTTTCTCATGGCTGAGACAAAACACCTGACACCCACAAGTTAAAGAAGGGAAGGTTTATTTCAGCTTATGGGTGTAGAGGGTTCACTCCATAGTCGGCTGGCTCTAAGGCAGGGCAGCATGGCAGAGGGGCATCACAAAGAAGAAATAGCTCATGGCGAGGCAGCCAGGAAGCAGCCAGGCAGCAAGCAGCAAGCAGCTAGCTTGCTTTTCTCTTTTATCCCTTCCAGGCTACGAGCCTTTTGATTGGTGCCACCCATACCCAGGGTGGGGCTTCCATTATCCACACCATTAATCCCAGTATCACCCCCTTAACCCACATTCACACACTCTAATCCAGCCATCTTTGAAACTCCCCACCTATGACCACATGAGGTTTTGGGGGAACATCTAGATAAAAGCCATAACACCTAGGCTGGGCTCCAATTTGCAATCCTCCTGCCTCAGCCTCCCAGAGTGCTGGAATTACAAGTGTGCACCATCATGCCTGGCTTTTTCTTTCCTTTTTAGTGGTGCTGGGGATTGAACCCAAGGCCTTACACATGCTAAGCATACACTCTACCACTGAGCTATGCCCCAACTCATAGCAACATTTGATATTTGATTGGGGATATAACTATACTTAATATATAAATATTATACTACAAAGGATATCCAAAGATAACAATGTCTAGAGCACAAGAGACTCTTAAAGTGGACCTGAGTAGCATAACCCCAAACTATATAAAAATAAATTTGTAGCTATGATATTTGAAAGAGTATCCCTGATGTGAATAAAGAATGACAAACTAGTCATGACAGTAACCATTGAAAGGCGGTCACTACTTCTTTCTGCTTAGACAAAGTCTCTGACTTACACTACCTGGCTTCTGCCTTTCTGCAGTCACTATTGGTCTCCCTCCTTGCCTTGACTCTGGAATGCATGGCACCCTTCAAGGAGGACAAGAAGCCTAGTGTGGTGGTGCATATCACTAATCCTAGCACTCTGAGGCTGGGGCAGGAGGATTTCAAGTTTGGGCCTAGCCTGGGCAATTTAGCAATTTAGTGATAATCTGTTTCAAAAAAAAAAAGAATTTAAAAGGCCTCACAATGTAGCTCCATGCTCAGTGTGAAGGCCTAGGTTCAATTCCCAGTACCACAAAAAAAAAAAAAAAAAAAAAAAAAAAATTAACCCTTGCTGCCAACATGGCAAAAAAGAAAAAGGAATTAAACCTCACTGCCCATGAGGGTGCACTAAGGGCAAGTTCATTCATTCAACAAATATTTACTGTGTGCTTTCTGTGTTCTGGTTACTGTGTGAGGCACATTCCTGCCCCTGGTAGAACGCAGGTGGAGAAGACAGATAAGGACAGCTGCAGCATAAGCAAAATTACAAACTGTGAGGTGTGTTTCTTCAAGAAAACAGGGATTTCTGTGGTCATTAGTGGAACTCCCCTCCCCGAGGGAACAGGCAGTGCTGGGGAGACATCCAAGATGGGCCCTGAGGATGAGGAGAAGTCAGATGGCAAAGTGTAAAGAGTGCTCAGAGGAAACCATAACTCAGGGCCTTCATACTGAGCTATTGCCCCACCCCTTTTAAAAAATGTTTTATTTTGGGACAGGAGCTCAGTAAGTGGCTAAGTTGCCCAGGCTGGGGCTCTGGGTTTTCAAACCTCCTGCCTCAGCCTCTCAGAGGGTTGGGATTGCAGGCATATGCCACCATGCCCAGTTTGAAACCTAAATCAGATCATTTGAATTTTTTTGTTGTTTTGGGGGTCTTTTTGTTGTCGTCGTTTTTTTTGAGATAGAGTCTCACCATGTAGCCTAGGTTGGTCTCGAACTCTCAGCCATTCTCCTGCCTCAGCCTCCTCTGTGCTAGGATTACAGGCATAAGCGCGCGCGTGCGCCCACACACACACACACACACACACACACACACACACACACACAGCTTGCCTGGATCGTTTTAAAAAATCCTTCAGTGGTTTCCAATCTGTTACAGACTGGGTTTACCACAGATGCAGAGATAAAGTTTGGGACTTGAGATGCTTGCTAAGATTTTTGTTGTTGTTTTGGTTTTGGTTTTTTGTTTTGTTTTGTTTTGTTTTGTTTGAGATAGTCTCACTCTGTAGTCCAGGCTGGTCTTGAACTCAAAGAAGTCCTCCTTCTTTAGCCTCTCAAGTGCTGGGATTATGGCATGTGCCACTACATCTGGCTTGTTAAGGTTTAATATTTGTGAAAGAAGGTAAGAGGAGACAAAACTGGCAGAGAAAAGAATTAGTGATATAGCCTAGCAAAGCTTTGGCCAATCCATCAGGGAGCTCTGAAACAAGAATTGTTTTTCAGAACTGACCAGAATGAGCTGGGTGGGGTGGCACATGACTGTAACCCCAGCTATTCAGAAGGCTGAGGTAGGAGGATAGCAAGTTCAGGTTCAGTCTGGACAACCTAGTGAGACCCTGTCTCAAAATAAAAAATAGAAAAGGCAGGGGGTATGGCTTAGTGCTCTGGGCTCAATCCCCAGAAATGAAACAAAATTAAAAAATGAAGAAAATGATCAGAATGGGACATGGTTAGGGCTTTATTTTATCATTTGATTTTATGTTCTGAGACAGGGCCTTGCTATGTAGCTCAGGTTGGCCTTGAATTCAAGATTCCCCTGCCTCAGCCTCCCATGTACTGGGACCACAGACATCCCACCACACTCTGCTGGGGCTTTATTTACATCTCTTCTCAGTCCCTAGATGTGGTCCACCATAGAAGTCTATGTCCTTAAGCAGCAGGGGGCTGGTGAGATGGCACAGCAGCATAAGCGCCTGCCTAGCAAGCGTGAGGGCCCGAGTTTGACTCCTGGAACCCACATATGAAAAAAAGCCCGGTGATATCACTCAGCGGCACAGGCACCTCCTGGCGTGCAAGGTCCTGAGGTCAACTCCCGGTACCCACACAAAAAAAAAAAAAACAGCAGGGCTCTTTGTGGTTGAGGCTGACCCTAACAGAGCTGTCAACTCAAGGCTTTTTGCTGACCACAATCTTCCTATGTGGACACCAGATCCTTTCTTAAAGAGGACCTAAGTGGTGTATCTCCTGGTCCATCTCACTAATGCATTTGTAATAAAAGTAGTTTAATACCCTAAATAAACCAGATGTGGTAGCTCATGCCCGTAATCCTAGCACTCTGGGAGGCTGAGGCAGTAAGATTGCAAATTTGAGGTCAGCCTGGGCAATTTAGTGGATTAGCAAGACTGCCTCAAAATTAAAATTAAAAATAAAATAAAATAAAATGGCTGGGGATGCAGGTCAATGTGAAGGCTGTGAGTTAAATCCCCAGTAAAACACACACACACACACACACACACACACACACACACACGGACAGTGGGTAACCTAGAGCAACCTAGATCCTGCCCACCTTTCTTCCACTTTCTTCCACCTGCCTCTGCATTTTGCTCTGGGTGCACAGGCTTTCCTGTGTTTTGAAGCCCATCTTCTCCTCACATGCTCTGCTTCCTGTTTCCCTTGCCTGGAATCTCATATTCCAGTCTTCACAAGACCAGCCCCTTCTAAAGTTGTCTGCCTCCCTCCTTAGTCCCTATAGTGCCACCCTATTTCACTTTCATCACGCACATAAAGACTGAATTACTTGATTTTTATTTCAATCTATCTCATCAACTAGAATGACTATAATCCCAGCTACTCAGAAGGCTGAGCAGAATATAAATTCCACAAGGGTGTGGATCTGGTCTGTTTTTGTTCACTGTTCTAACCCCAGTCAGTACATAGAACACAATAGACTTTTGTTTTGTTTTTTGTTTTTTGAGACAAGGTCTCACTATATAGTTCAGGATGGCTTTGAACTCACTATGAAGCCCAGGATGTCTTGAACTTGAAGTGATCCTCCTGCCTCAGCCTCCCAAGTGCTGGGATTACAGGTGTGTGCCATCATGCCCCGGGGGAACACAATAGAGTTTTGATAAATATTTGTTAAACTGAAATGGATGAGGTGCAGAAATGTATGTTGAAATTATACTATAGGTAGCTAAAATTTAGCTAATTGAACAAATTTGCTTAAATAATACATACTTATTAGTGTATTAAGGTTAACCTGAAGAGAGATCTCTAATGGGCTGATACAAGTTTGTCTGGTCCTGTCAAACAGCTAAAAGGCAATAATTTGTGTATAGATAGAAATGTTATAATTATCCAAATTCCTTGTTTGTTTGCTTGTTTTTTTTGTTGTTTAAGAAGTGAAAGCAAAGCATAGATTTATTAGCCAGCATACACTCCTCATTGTGGGAACAAGCCAATGAGAAGAACTAACAACCTCTTTGCTTGGTTTTGTTTGTTTGTTTGCTTGCTTGCTTTGTTTTTTAAAGATAGAGTCTTGCTGTGTGTCCAGGCTGGCCTTGAATTCGTGATCCTCCTGCCTCAACATTCCTAGTGCTCAGACTACGCGTAGGCCTCACCCTTCTTCCTTCCTTCCTTTCTTTCTTTCTATCTTGTTTCTTTCTTTCTTTTTTTGTTTTGTTTTTGTCTTTTTGAAACAGGGTTTCATTGTGTAGCTCAGGGTGGCCTTGAGCTCACTTTGTAGCCCAGGATGGCCTTGAATTCGTGACAATCCTCCTGCCTCAGCCTCCTAAATGCTGGGATTACAAGCATGTGCCACCACGCCTGGCTTCATTCAAATTTCTAATGACACGAAACCGGGAGTATGGTGGCAGACTTTCAGTTCAGAAGTACTTGAAAACCCTTGAACAGAATAGATAATGAATTGCTGCCCATTATTTATACACTATGGTACAGCAATGAAAATGGGTGAACTACTACTGCTATCTAACACATGAGAAATTTCACAAAGATAATGTTAAGAGAAATAAAGAAAACATACATGAAAAAGAAAATACGCTGTATTATTCTGTTTATATGTATTTCAAAACCAGGCAAACTACTGGGTGGTGTTAAAAGTCGGGACTGGCTGGGCATAATGACTCATACATCTAACCCTACATAAATGATATGGCACATATTTATTACAAGTAAAAACGATGATCTGACCTATCCACAGTCTCTAGAATTTTCTAAAAACAATTTTCTGGATGGATGGAAACAAGTCTCTTTAGTCTATTGTCAAGAAAGTTTAGGAACAGGCATGGTGGCATGTCTGTAATCCTAGCACTCAGGAGGCAGAGGCAGGAGGATCACTGTGATTTTGAGGCATATTTACTGTACTCCTTTTGCCATGATGTTTCTGCCTTGGGGCCAGCTGACCACGAACTGAAACTTCAGGAACTGTGAGCTAAAATAAACCTCTCCACTGTTTAGTTGTGGGTGACAAGTAATTTGTCCCAGCAATAGAAGGCTGACAAATACAGTATTTTAATTATGGTAGCAGATTGTTCGCTCAAGTAGCGCTTACAAAAAAAAAAAAAAAAAAAACTCTTCAAAGAAAGAAAAACAAAAACAAATTTTAAAAATTTTAAAAAAGGAAAAAAATCCCTTGGTTTTTAAATTTTTATTTTTCCTTTTGCTTTGACTTTACCTTCCTTTCTTCTCCTCTTTTACATCAACTCTTACCAACTCCCAGTAACCAAACTATCAATCTAATTACTCATGCAATTACCACAAACAGAAATGCACACATGTTCAATATAGATTTTTTTGTCATTCAGAAAGTGATTACAAAAAAGTAATTACTTTAAAAAATATTTATTCAAAAATTTTTAAAATTTTGAAACAGGGTCTCACTAAATTGCCCAAGTTGGCCTTGCACTTGTGATCTTCCTGCCTCAACCTTCCAAATAGCTGGGATTACAGGTGTGCACCACTGTTTTATTAAAAACAAAGAGAAATCATGCTTTATAGTGTTCTTTGCAGTTGGCACTACAGTTAACAAAAATGTTCTTGAGCCAGGCATGGTAGCACTTGCCTGTAATCCCAGCACTTGGGCGGCTGAGGCAGGAGGATTGCTATGAGTTTGATAGTGAGAGCCTGTCTCAGAAAGACAACACAGACAGACAGACAGACAGACAGACAGAAAGAACGAAAGAAAGAAAAAGAAAGAAAGAAAGAAAGAAAGAAAGAAAGAAAAAGAAAGAAAGAAAGAAAGAAGAAAGAAAGAAAGAAAGAAAGAAAGAAAGAAAGAAAGAAAGAAAAAAAGAAAGAAAGAAAGAAAGAGAAAGAAAGAACAATTTCTTATAAACAGAGGAGAGGTTTATTTTAGCTCACAGTTCTTGAGGTTTCAGTTCATGGTCAGCTGGTCCCAAGGCAGAAACATCATGGCAAAAGGAGTGGAGTAAATCTGCTTTACTCATGGCAACTAATGCAGAGAGGATGGGATTAGGAACCAGATATAGTCCCCAAGGTCATACTCCCATGACCCACTTCCTGGACAAGGCCCCATCTCCTAACAACACATTCAGCAATGTATTCATCAATGTGTTAACCCATTGATGAGGTCAGTGCCCTCACCATCCAATTATCACTTCAGAAGTCTCTCAGTCCAGTCAAATTGACAACAAAGATTAATTGGCACATGTACAAATACAGTCTTTGGGTCAACAGATTGCACTGTGTCCAATCAAAGGATGTAATAATCTTTGTGTACTTTGTGCTGTTCAAATCAAATCTAGCATATTGCATTAATTTCTGGATACCTCAAATACTTCCTTTTTTTTTTGCTTTCTGACTATTTATTTATGACAGATGTTCCATATCCACAACTCTCTCCACTCAGAAGTTCTTTGAGATACTTCCTAATCTTGGCTGCCAAAGGAAATAAATTCTTTTTCTTATTACAAAAGGAATGATTAAAAATCAGGCACACCTGAGCTAGGAATTATGATGCATACCTATAATTCCAGCATTCTGTGGGGCTGAAACAGGAGGATGGAAAGCTTAAGTCCAGCCTGGGCAGTTTAGCAACTCACCAAGATCCTGTCTCAAAATAAAAAAAAAAGAATGGATGGGGATGTAGCTCTGTGAGAAGTGGTTCAACAGTGGTTCACACCCAGTCCTGTAAAACAAAACAAAAAAGATGCAGACAAATCTGCATTTCAGTTTCCTTCAGCCACATATTATTAGCTCTGTGACCTTGGGCCCTAGTTTCGTTTATGCAATAGGGATAATTATAGTTACTCTGCTTCAGGGTTATTGTAGGAAAATTAGGTAGACAGGCTAGGAACTAGTATCTAGAAAAATGCAAAACATTAATGTCAGTGTTATTAAAGGAAGTTTTATTGCAAAAATTATAATGTACATATAAACAAGGCAATAAAAACAGAACCACAATCTTGCCTTCCAGAGCTAACTACTGTTAACTTTTGGATGTTCATGCCTTCATTCAGTGTGATCTGAAAGATCATTATGAGACTTGGTGATAGATTAGCAACTATCAAATGTGTGAAGGAATGTCTTGTAGAAGAGAGGTAGATTTTTTTTCCCTAGAACTGTATCCAGGGCCTCCCTCCCACCATTTAAATTTTGAGATAGGGTCTCACTAAATTGCTAAATTGCTCTGGTGATCCTCCTGCCTCAGTCTCCCAGGGTGCTAGTACTGGATTACAGCATTTGCCACCACAGCCTAGCTCAGTGATGGCGAAACTTTTAGAGATGAGTGCCCAAATTGTAACTCAAAACCCACTTATTTATTGCAGAGTGCCAATACTGCAATTAAACTTGAATACTAAGGTTTTAGTTTAGAAAAAAAAACTGTTATTGGCTCACGTGCCAACAGAGAGGGCTCTGTGTGCCCACTGCAGCATGCACACCATAGTTTCACTATCACTGGC
The DNA here is from genome assembly GCA_028451465.1 of Erethizon dorsatum. Lineage (NCBI taxonomy): Eukaryota > Metazoa > Chordata > Mammalia > Rodentia > Erethizontidae > Erethizon > Erethizon dorsatum. Next base: position 82,699,552 of record CM051829.1, read on the forward strand.
CTAGCTGAAGCAAACAGGATTTTTGATGTTGTTTGTTATTTTACTTTTTGAGACAGAGTCTCACTATGTAGTTCAGGCTGGCCTTGAATTCACTATGTAACCCAGGTTGGCCTTGAACTCACAAGGATCCTCTTGCCTCAGCCTCTGAAGCGCTGGGATTACAGGAGTATGCCACTGCGCCCAGCTAAACATGTTGTAAGAGGCAAAAGTTCTGATGAGAACTGTCCAGCAGTGGAATGGGCTGCCCACACCATAGGGAACTACTTCCTTGTTAGAACAAATAACTGAGTTTGACTGGTGACCATCTGTCAGAAAGGTTATGGAACAGCCAGGCATGTTGGTGTACACCTATAACCCCAGCACTTTGGAAGCTGAGACAGGAGGATCACCACTAAGTCTGAGGCCAGCCTGGGCTACATAGTGATTTTAAGACCAGCCCAAACTACCTAGTGAGACCCTGTTAAAAAAATAAATTAATTAAAAAATAAAAAGAAAAAGAAATTCCTCTGTATGTATACATGCATATATTAGATTCACAGCCCACACGAGACAATTTTTGGTTCTTAGTAAATACTGGGTGGTGAGGAGTGCCCCAGATTCATCCCATGAAGTTAGCAGAAAATTCCTAGCACAGGTCAGGTACAAGTTTTCTCCCTCTTACAAAGCTGAGGACGTGCAGTTCCACCAATTAATCCCACTCAATATGGAGAAAGAAATCAAAGGGAGGGCTGGGCCCTCAAAAAGTTTATATCTTGTCTTCATGTACTGTTTGTCTGCTTTTTTATTATTTGGGGTTTCTTTCTGAGAAAAAATCCTGACTTGGCAAAAATTCATAGTAATTATTCAGGAGAAAGGAAAAAGAAGAAACAAACAAACAAAAAATACATTAGTGTGGTTAAGGTGGGGGGAACCCTAAGAACATGGTGTCATTGGGAGAGAAGACTGACGGTCTGTGGAAGACCTGCCCAAATGCTTTTGATGTCTGACCAATTATTATCTTATTATTCTTCCTGCTATAGATGCAGCTGCAATTTATGTAACAGGATGTTTAAAAGATTAAAGAGAAGCTGAAATAGGGTTCTGACGTGATAAAAGTTCCTAGAATATGTATTTATGGACGTTTAGAATATAAGTTCCTGTACATTCTTAGAATAAATCATTTATTTGTTTTTCTTAAAAAAGAAACAAGGAAAATTTGTATTTCAATATGGCTGCTTCCTGCAGCAAGTGATATAGGACTAACAGACCAGGGTGAGCAAACAGTGTAGCACAAAGAGAGGCTGGAAGTAGTTCAATCTGTGGCCCCTGCTGGTTCTAATTAGCTTTGAGCTTCGGGTCCAAAATATTTTATCTCTATATTATGTAACAGTTTGGAATTTATTTGGATTCAACCTGTTTATTAGAAAATGTATTCTTCTAGTGTTCAGGTAGGAGAGTTCTGTAGAATTTGTGCCTGCAATCAACCAATGTGAAGATGAAAGTTAAAAGGAAAAAAAAAACAAAACACAAAAAACAAAACAGCCAGGCACAGTGGCAAATGCCTGTGATTCCAGTGCTCTGGGAGGCTGAGGCAGGAGGATGGAAAGTTGGAGCCCAGCCTGGGCAACTTAGCAAAACCCTGTCTCACAAAAAAAGAAAAGAAAAGGCTGGAGTTGTAGCTCAGCGTGAAGGTACTGGGTTCAATCCCTCATCTAAATAAATAAATAATTTATTTATTTATTTAAGGGAGTTTGTGGAGTTGAAGTTGAAATGAGTTCAACTGACTTTGTGTTTAAAAAAGTGTTCAATAATTATCTCACACATAGAGAGTAGCTCACTGGTATTCAAGATTTTGCCATGTGGGATGCTATCATAGATTGGCATAGGTCACCCCATAAAAAGATCTTTGGGGCATAGCCTCAGAATTACTCATGTTAGTCATGAATTGTTTGTTAATTTTGATTCTTTTTCCTAGTAATCTAGGCTCGGGCCTAGTACAGACCTGCTTGCACTCTCTTTTTCTATACTATGTGTTTATATACATACATGGATATAAATTTTTTCTGAACTTGTATCTGTTTGAGAAAATGTTGTAGATATCATGACCCTTTTCCCTAAGTACTGCAGAATATACTTCCTAAAAAACAAGGAATTCTCTTAGATAATCATAGTACAATTATGAAAATTAGAAAATCAATACTGATTCAATAGTATTTTCTAATCTATGGACCTCATTCAAGTTGTATTCAATTATCCCAATAATGTCAAATTTAGTAAAAGAAATTCCAGGTCATGCATTGCATTCAATTGTCAAGTATCCTTAGTTTCAAATCTAGAAGATTGTCCATACTTTTTTTTCATGACCTTGACTTTTTCAAAAAGTTGCAGACCAGTTGTTTTTGTAGAGTGCTCTTTTTCTTTTGATGGAGTGGGGGTGGGGTGTTGAGACAGAGTCTCATTATGTAGTTCAGGCTGGCCTTGAACACAGTATGTAGTCCAAGGTGACCTCAAACTCACAGTGATTCTCCTGCCTCAGCCTCCCAAGCGCTACTATGCTCAGTTTGCAGTGTTCTTTACATTGGGTTTTCTGGTGTTTCTTCATGATTAGACTCAGATTATACATTCTTAGCAAGAATACCACAGAAAAAAAACTATGATCTGTATATGATATTAGGAGTTGATTTGTTCCATTACTCTTTAAATTAGCTAGGTGTGTTGGAGCATAACTGTAATCCCAGCACTCAGGAGGCTGAGGCAGGAGGATTGCCATGAGTTTTACAGCCTGGGCTACCTAGTGAGTTCAAGGCCAGCCTGAACTACATAATAAGACCCTGTCTCAAAAAAAACAAAAAGAAAAAAAGTTAATTTTGATGACTTAGTTAAGGTGGTGTTGTTTTCCTTTTACGGTTACAAATATCTTGTTGGGAAATACTTTGAAACTATGTAAAAATACTGTTTCTCATCAAGTTTTATCCATTAGTTTTAGACTCCACTGATGATTTTTTTTCTTCCCGGGTGCTGAGGATTGAACCCAGGGCAATTGCATTGAGCTACATCCCAACACCTTTTTGTTTTTGTTTGTTTGTAATTTTGAGACAGGATCTTGCTAAATTGGCTGGGCTAGGCTCAAACTTGAGATCCTCCTTCCTCAGCCTCTCACAATGCTAGGATTACAGGTGTGCACCACCTCACCCAGCCAGTGATGATTCTTAACTGAATCAATTATTCTTATGATGGTTCCTAAATAGTGATCCTATAATTACATTATTCTTTTTATACTTTTTTAGTTGGCATTCTATAAGCACAAATTTTTTCACCAGGTGTGGTGGCACATACTGATAATCCCAGTGCTCTGGGAGGCTGAGGCAGGAGGATCACAAATTCAAGTCCAGCCTGAGTAATTTAGCCACTTAGCAACTCTGTCTGAAAATTACAAATAAAAAAAAAGGCTGAGGATGTATTTCAGTGCAAAGGCCCTGGTTTAATCCCTAGCATCAGTACCACATACACACGGAAAGAAAGAAAAAGAAAGAAAGAAGGAAAGACAGAAAGACAGAAAGAAAGACAGAAAGAAAGACAGAAAGAAAGAAAGAAAGAAAGAAAGAAAGAAAGAAAGAGAAAGAAAGAAAGACAACTTTATTTTCTCATGACTGATTTGACTATTTATACCAGTATGGACTCACATATTCCTATTTTATTTAATGGGTTATAATCTATTGTTTTGTTTTTGCTTTTTTTTTTTTTGTGGGTACCGGGGGGTCGACCTCAGGACCTCGCGCACCAACAGGCGCCCGTGCCGCTGAGCGATATCACCGGCCCCTTTTTCGTATGTGGGATCCGGGAGTCGAACTCGGGCCCTCGCGCTTGCAAGGCAGGCGCTTACGCCGCTGAGCCATCTCACCGGCCCTGCTTTTTGTTTTTTGAGACAGGGTCTCACTATATAGTTCAGGCTGGCCTTGAACTCACAGTGATCCTCCTGGCTCAGCCTCCTGAGTGCTGGAATTAAAAGCATGTGCCACCACACCCAGCTATAATCTATTGTTGACAATACTGATGTTCAAATTGTCCTTGATGTGGACAGTGGGAGTCTCTTCAAACTACCTGACATGTCCCCCAAATTTCTGAGCTTCCTAACTTTATGACATTACAAGATTTTCCAGGTTTATCTTATATATTCCTAGCAGCAGCCTTGAATTAGCCATTTCTCTAAGAAACTCTTGTTCCCTTAGTGGAGAATATTAGAAAGATCTGGGTTCTAGGCATGCTAATTTGTACTGGGATCTTGCCGGGTGCTGTGACATGTGCTGTAGTCCCAGCTACCCAGGAGGTTGAGGCAGGAGGGTCATTTGAGCTTTTGTGACCAGTCTGGGCCACTTAGCAAGACCCGTTATCAAAACAAAACGGAAAAAAACAAAACAAAATAAAACTGGAATATCATTGCTTGTAGGCCCTCTCAGAGTACAGGTTATGGCACAATGACATACATGTACACATGCATGCATGCACAAGCACGTACACACACAATGCACACACTTATAAAACCCTGTGCTCATATCGATATTTCTAATTCTGAGCCAGCACTACAGAGTTCATCCTAGCCTCCCCTGTTCCCGTTTTGTGACTCCCTTCTCCAGTAGTGAGAAACCTGTGGAATTTCACTCTTAACTACTACACCCAATGACACCTGCACCCCTACAGGTACCTTCTTTCCTCTGCCATGCAGTTGCCACCTTGAAATCAGCCTGTACCACTTGCTGATGCTAGGTCAGAGGCCCCTGGTGTTGGTGACATAGGTGATATTTCTGCGCTCTCTCAGGTGTGATGCTGCCCTGCTTCCTTTGCACCATGATGTTGGCTGCTTGGATAGATATTCCTACTCATAAAAGCACACGAAAGCCCAGCTTTGCTTCACCAATGACATGGCCAATCTGAAAGGGCTGCTTTGAAGTCCCAAAGCCCACAGGATTGTATAGTAAGCGCTCTATTGGATTTTACATGCCCTTTTTAAAATTTAGTTCCCATAATCTAGGATTCAAACATGAGTCCAGTCTGTGTCCAGAATATCTCTTCCCTCTTTCAATTCTGTCTTGCAGTCTTCTCTTCCCTTAAGATAAGGGACTTGTTTTGTTTTTTGTTTTTGTTTTTGAAACAGGATTTTGCTACATAGTCCATGTCAGACTTGAACTTGATATTGTAGCCCAGGCTGGCCTCTACCTCACAATTCTCCTGCCTCAGCTTTCTGAGTGCTGGGCTTACTGGTATGCACCACCTTCTCCGAGTTTGGATAAGCTTTTCTTTTTCTTTTTTTTTGAGACACTATATAAATCAGGCTGGCTTTGGACTCACTGTGTAGCCCAGGCTGGCCTCGAACTTGCAGCAATCCTCCTGCCTCAGCCTCCTGAATGCTGGGACTACAGGTGTGCACCACCACACACAGTGCATAAGCTTTTAATCCTTCCCATTCTTGGAACCTTGTCAGGCAAATGAATGCCAGAGTGTGTCACCTTAAATTCTCAAAACAGAACACTCCCATCACATTTGTTACTCTCTCAAATTGTCTGCATTAATAGTTTAATTTGGAAACCATCTTGAAGACAGAGGATTATGTCACAGCAGCAGTGACATACAAAAAAGATTGTAGTCCTTTTCCAAGGATTTGATCCAAGGAAAATAACTTCATGATACCAAGGATCTGATCCACTGAAAAGAACTCCTTTATGATCTTCCTGACAGATGGAGAGAGAAGGGAGCTTAGAAAGCTTTCAACTTAAAGGCTGCCCTGAGCCATGTTTGATCACAATGACATGATTGTCTAGGAGGCTCTTTAAATGCCATCAGCAGGATATAGATGTTCTTTTTTCAGTGGTGTTAATTAACACCCAATATATTATTTCCTGATTTGTTTCCAACTGTGTGCACCTGAAGGAGAACTGGCCTGGGTTAGTAAAGTAGTCTGTGGCTACGAGATTAAAGTGTATTAATTTATTGGGATGTAGAACAAAGCCAAGAGTTGATAACCTTGATGTCATTAAAATATCCTTCCCTATGTACTAAGCTAACTACTGTACTTACAGATAAGTTACAGTTGAATATTTTATTATATGGTGGATGTGTAGCAATATGCAATTTCTTGAGATAAAAATCTCCTGAATACATGAAAAATTTACACGCAAGACAGATAACTCTTGGACTGGGGCACGGCACCTGCCTGGCAAGCGTGAGGTCCTGAGTTCGATTCCCGGTACCAAAAGAAAAAAAAAGATAACTCTTAATCAAAGCCAGGGTATATTAAATCTTCAGCATTATAGATATTAATAATAGGCCATCAATGTAGTTACTGAAATTGTTTCCTTTACTAGACTAGAATTAAACGTCACGAGGGAGCTTTGTTTTGTTTCATTGCTCTGCTCCCAGTATCTAAAACATGTGTCTGATACCTAGTAGATGTTCAGTAAATGTTTGTTGAACAAATGAAAATGTTTCATGGCATGACAGGAGGAAATCTAAAAATATTAAACTAAATTCTGAAAGAATTACTGCCAAACAGTATATGGAAAATTAATGCTAAAGAAAAATGTGGAAAATGATTACTACTACTACATAGCCCAGAGAATCAAACCTCCACTCCATCTCCAGTAGTTCAGAGGCTGGTGAAGAGGTAAGTGTTTCTAGGAACTGACCTAGATCCTTAAACAAACATTTAAAATTTTGTGTGGTTTAGGAGTAGCTAAAGGTGTGGCCTGTGATTTGAAGATCCAAGGGGCACAGTTTAAAAGCAAGAGAAAAAGGGGGGCCATGCATGGTGATGCGCATCTATAATCCCAGCACTCAGGAGGCTGAGGCAAGATGATTGCTGAGTTTGAGGCCAGCCTGGGATACATAGTGAGTTCAAGGCCAGCCTGAACTGCATTGTGAGATCCTATCTCAAAAAAACCCACAAAAAAACAAAACAAACAAAAACAAACAAACAAAAAGACACAAGAGAAAGAGGGGATATGTTACAGGCAACAGAAAATGCCTATCTACTCCTTAAGGATTTAGGTCCAGGGACCTCAAACTCAAGGGCTTTTAGAGGACAGACCAGTAGCATAAATGGGGGAAGCAGTTGGATATAATGCAATAGCGAGGACTAGAGACGGCACAACACGGGGTATTGAGAACTGCAAGCACAAACATGCAGTTGTTTTGTTTTGAAATCAGGAGCAACAACAACAAAACACTGTGTTGACCAAAATATGTTTGTGGAGTGGATTCCTTTCATACACAGCTTGAGAACTTTAGTTTAGCTTTTATATTGTCTCTGTGAATTAACATTTGCCCTTGAAAGAAGTGTGTGTGTGTGTGTGTGTCTGTGTGTCTGTGTAGGAGTGTTCCAATAGTTACTGACTGGGCAATTTTAGGAATAAAGTGGTACATCTGCCCCTCACAGTGGTGAGGAGACTTAAATAGGGATCACACTTGGGGCCGTTTTGCCTACCTGTTCTGTTCTGTGGGGCTGGAGCACCAAAGATCATAACTGGAATACAGGAATTATCTGAAGCGTTGGAGTTTTTTGACTGAGTAACTCAGAGGTGCAGCATGAGCCGCTGAGAGAGGGAAGATGCAGGTCCTAGGAAAGGCAAACTCTGTGGGTAATGACTGGAGCTTCCTAGAGGAAGGTGAGTAGCCTCACAGCAGCAGTTAGGAAATAGCAGGGCTATTAGACCTGAAGGTAGAGTGGAAAGATTATACATTGGGTTACCTACAAGGCAATCTCCTGGAAAGGATGTAATGACTTGTTAGCTTTCCCAGGATGATCAGAAAGGTTATTTAGCAGGACTGCCTTTGATACACTAAAACTTAGATGTACAAAAAAACCCAAACCAAAACAAAACAAAAATGATAGGGGAAGTAAAAAGAATTATGTACATATACTCACTCCTCATGCTGAATGCAGTCATTATGTACTGCTAGTATGTACTAATAAAAATAGAAAAAATTTAAAAATGATAAAACCTGATCAATTAGTATTATTAATCTATTTTTGTTCTCCAACCCTTCTCTTGTAGTGGTGAGGTGTCAGGGGATTCATTTTGCTGACTGCCCTTGTAGAGTCTTTTTGAGTAACCTTTCACTAGACTGAAACCATAGTGATGTGAGGAATTCTAGAATGGAATATGGACTTCACTCTTTTAACATAGTGAGTCTATGTGGCCATCAGTCTGAGTTTCTAATTAATGACACTAAGTGGAAGTCTTTGTTTGTTTGGTTTTTGGACAGTACTGGGGATTGAACCCATGGCCTTCACCCTGAGTTATATCCCCAAACATTTTGTTTTGTTTTGTTTTGATACAGGGCCTCACTAAGGCTCTAAGTTGCCCAAGCTGGGGTCGAACTTGTGATCCTCCTGCCTCAGCTTCCTAGAGTGCTAGAATTACAAGTGTGCACCTCCAGGTTCAGCTCTGAGTGGAAGTCTTGATGGGACTTTTAGGAAGGCAGCTTAAATACAGCTCCTACCTATCAATGCACTGTAGGTTGTGCAATTATAGCAAGTTCTGTGCTCAGTTCAATTCTCTCCACTGAGTTTTTTAAGTTACTCCAACCATTCTCTTAAGTCAAATAAACCTATACTATCTCATATGGTGAAGGGGCAGAGGACGAGGGGATGAAACTGTAAAGAGAAATGCACCTGCCTCACACTTACTGTTAGGCTACATCCATCACATGGAACAATATTCTATAGAAGAATAGTGCCCAGGAGTTTGGGGCAGCAACTTGCAATCTAATGACTGGGGACTTGTAACAGAGCTGATGACTGGAGGAAAGATACGAAATAGTGAGCACCTGGGAAGAATAGGCAACTTCCAACCAGTGGGGAAGCGCTAAGGAGTGCATCAAGCAAATTCTAGCAGCAGCCATGACAAACCCTATTCTTTTGGTATGCATTAAAATCATGTGGGGATAGGCCTTCTTATTATATTGGGAAGATGTCATAAGGGGATGGAAATTGACTACTTGTTCTTCACTAGCCTAAAATAGCTTTGCACATTTTTATTGTTAATAGAGCTTGTGAGATAATCACATTTTCCAAACTGAAAAGTTTCTGAACTTCTTGATCTGAGGAGTAAAGTATTTGTGAAATAAAATATGTGATTGGGACATATTAGAAGATTGGGATTATCTTCCCAGATAATTTAGAACAAATGATTGCTCCAGCTGAATCTCACACGCATGTAATTACTTTCACACTCTTAAAATAGTACTGTAGTTAACTCTGACCTCTCCTAACTTAGAGGGTTATTCCTGAAGGATTGAGCTCATTTTTCTATCTCATTGAGCAAAGGTTGAAAAGTGAGATTTAGCCAGGCATGGTGGCACATGCCTGTAAACCCAGCACTCAGGAGGCTGAGGCGGAAGGATTGCCACAGGTTCGAGGCTAGTCTAAGCTACATAGTGAGACCCTGTCTCAAAAACCAAAACAAAACAAAAAAAGTGAGATTTAAATCAGGGAGTGGGTCAAATTGTCTCTTCATCATCTCTGGGTGGTTTTGATAGTAGTCATCTGTAGCAGAATGGATATTAGAGGTATTGGAGTGGGAGAGTTCCACTTTTTCCATTCTTTCTTTCTTTTTTTTTTTTTTGGTGGGTACCAGGAATCGAACTCAGGACCTCACGTGCCAGCAGGCACCCATGCCGCTGGGCGATATCACCGGCCCTTTTTTTTCATATGTGGGTACTGGGAGTCGAACTCAGGACCTCGCGCTTGCCAGGCAGGCGCTTATGCTGCTGAGCTATCTCACCGGCCCTCCATTCTTTTTTAATCATTAAAGATGACTTGAGAGATTATTTGCCAAGCAAAGACCAACCCTCCGAAAATTTGTCATCAGATTTTCTAGACCTTGATAAAAGCTCAAGTGCTGAATGTATTATCTTTTAGTTGTCTCTCCTAATATTAAAAATCAACTTGAAAAATACCCTAACAGGTAAGCCAAGTTGTGTCCACGCTGTCCCAGGAAGGAGGCTAGTAAAGGTGAACTAAGACCCTGCTTTAAGAGTGAAGGCCACAGCCCATTCCCAAATATTTCTATTGTCTCAGCCTAGTGAACTTTCACCCACTTAAGGCATTCTTTGAACAGTCTGATCAAAAACAAGGTCTTTAAATATTTTTTTTTTAGATTGTTTACTTACAGCTAAACCTTTAGACAGGAGGCCAACTCTCAGTGGTCACCTCCAAAGAGGTTAACTTTGGACTGAAGAGATTAAGGAAAAAATCTACAACTTTCAAATAGACACGTGAATGATACCAGTATGCTTGACTTTATCTACTGTTCTGAAATATTTCCTCTTTCCCAGGGAACACCTTAGAGGAGTAAACAGAATGACTTTAATGGGAAACTCTTGCCCAGTCCTAAGTGAGGAGTGCAGTTGTTTGGGTGGTGACCCACAGATCCAGGTTGGAATAGTGGGTCGGCAGGTGAAAGGAGAGAAAAGAGGGCAGTGAGCACAGCCATATTAAGAGTGCCTTCGTCTTCCTTTTTCACATGGTGCCTTCTTTTTGTGGGTCACCTATGCATGCTTATATGTTGCTTTTTTCAGTATAGGAACAAGGGTAAAGTTATAAGGAAAAAACATTTTCTGTCTTGAAAGTCTTGTTCTTGTACTTTAGGATGGTCCTTTCTTGGGCTTCCCTGAAAAAAGCAAAATACAAACAAACAAACAAATGAAAAACCCAAAGTTCAGTTGCCCGTTTTGCCCAAGTGGTCCTTTAGTATTTGAGGAATGATAGGAAGAATAAACAGTTTTTGGACAAAATGGGTAGTAGAACAAAGAGAATAACCTTTGTAAAATTATGTTAGAAAAGATCACTTTCAAGGCAGACTTCTAGTAAACAAATGATTGATTTTTTTATAATGTCACACTTAGATGTAAGTAATATTTGCAGAACGCCCACACATTTAGAACACAGTGTATGGCCTAGACGTAAATGAGTGAATAGCCGTCAGAGCACATGCATTTTGATCCCCAGGGGGTTTAAGTGCCCTCACCTGGCCATTTAATTGTGTATCAACTCAGGGATCAAGAATATAAATCAGAGATACTGATATAAGTTTGGGCAAGAAATACAGTGAACAGAAGAGTCTGCTCAGGTGACCTAGAAGACAGTGCAAGAGGCTGGAGCTGCTTAGCCCAGACATAACAACAATAAAATGCCACCACTTAATATTTATTGACTGCTTATTATGGTTTATGGACACTATACTATGTAAGAGGTACAAATATTATTCCAGTTTACAGCCGAGAAAGACACAGATTAAATAACTTGCTGAGGGCTACACACGTAATTGACAGAAGCAAGCTGCAAACCACTTCTGTCAGACTTTAAAACTTACCTCTTTACTATTTTGCCTTATTGCCCAGTATTGCAATTGTAATTATTTCTTGATATATTATCAAAAACAGGAAATTATACTCCACATTGTTTGATAAAGAACATAGGAAGTCTGGTAATGTAGATTTGTCACCACTGGCCTAGCTGAAGCAAACATGTTTTTTGTTGTTTGTTTTTTTGTTTTTTGAGACACGGTCTCGCTATGTACCCCAGGCTGGCCTCAAACTCATGATGATCCTCCTGCCTCAGCCTCCTGAGTACTAGGATTACAGGCGTGTTCCACCACACCTGGCCAATTAATTGTTTTGTTTTGTTTTGTTTTTTGGTGCCAGGAATCAAACTCACCACCTCGCGCTTGCCAGGCAGGCACTGTGCCGCCAATCAATTCTTAAAGACAAAGACTTGCCCTTATCATGGATAGTAAAAAATACTAGATTTCTTAGGTAAGTATAAAAGTTCCAAACAGGCTTAGGAATACTCGTACAGTCTCCAAATATATTCCTTTGAAGATGACAATATACTTGTATGTTTATTAAGCCATCAGAGGCAGTTTAACCCACTAGTCATATAAGCCTTGGCCTGATTAAATTCCCGGTTCTGGTTTGACTTTGGGCAAGTTTACCAGCACTTACTGAACACAGTAGCTGGCATCTCATGAGAGCTATAAACAAAGGAGAAACTAGTATTTAGTGAGCTATCCCTACATGTTAGGCACAACATGCTGTCCTGTTTTCCTCTAATAGTGCTATGCAGTAAACACTTTTGCTGTCCTAATTCACACATGAGAAGATTGAGGTGCAGAAAGATTGGGCAATTTGCTCATGGTAAAAATGGAAGAAAGTTGGTACTCAAAGTCTGACTGATTCTAGACTAGGATCCCAAACACGATTATATCCTGCCAGTCCCTGAATACACACAGAACCCTCAGTGAGCCTTATAATTTTAGCAGTCTGACCAGGAAGCACACTGACCACCAGCCGGTCTAGGAGTTTCTGGGGCCCCAGAATGTCCTCCCTGGCAAGGTCTTACCATGGTTATTCACCAGGTTGAGGTTCGGGTCCTCAGACACATATGCACAGAAGTCCAGTCTGCTAACACACAGACAGTGGATGCATCTCCCACAGCAGACTCAAGCTCCCAGAGGCTGATATGGAAAATCATAATGCTAGTTTATTCATAAAATTATGACTAGAAATAGAAAGAAATATAAGGACCAAGGACCAAAACATCCATGTCCTGTGACCAGCATTTGGGAAGTCAGATATTCGGAGTAGGATGCTTGGAGAACACTGAGTAAGAAACAAGGGGGTCTGTTTTTGTAAGTACAAAAGTTATTTGTTTTTGTTTGTAGCAATCCTGGGGTTTTATTGTTTTGGTTTTCTTTTTGCATTGCTGGGAATCAAACTCAGCACCTCAGGAAAGGAAGTCTGCTGTTTGAATATTTACAGGTTATGATAGACTCAGAGGCATCTAACTCGGAAGCAGTGAGTTACTTGCCTCCAGAGCTGAACAGGCTAGTGCAACCTCTCACCTACAAACCCTCGGATCAACACCATCCGCTCTTACTCCAAGACCCCTGCTCTTCCTAAGCTTTCAGGGCTCATTAGCCTTGTTCTCAAGGATTTTTTTTTTTTTTTATTTACAGCATAATCTTGCGGGCCAATGGAGCCATTCTTCCTCTTTAGTAAAACTTTGAGTAAGTATATGGATCCATTAGGCAATGTTTTCGAGGTTTAAATCTGAAAGGGCAACTTTAGTTCCAAGTTCTTCATGGGGAGTCTTCTCATTGAGGCCCCCAAATACTGATAGCAGCCATAGGAGACAGGACCCCTTTGGTGAAAGATGTGTTCTCATTTCTGAAGATTTTCCTGACTGGCTCTTCAGCTTCACAAATAGAGACCGTCTCCACCAGATTCTAGCCTGTCTACTGAAAACTAAAGGATAACAAACAGTTTCTGTAGCTACCAAAGAGACAGACTGCTTGCAGAAAGATTTACATAGCTCTGCAGACTCCCCGGTTGTGTCAGCTCTCAGGGAGTCGGTGTACACAGCGTGAAGCAATTTTGTTTCTTGGCACTTTGCCATAGATCCAGGAAGCTACAGCAACAGCAGCAGTTCCTACTCCCATATAGAGCTTCCACAATGCCTAGGAGTCTCCTGCTGATAACAACTGTGAAAGAGATGGTCAGAGCACCCACGATTTAAAGGAAGACAGTTGCCCCTGGAACTCTCGTACCCAGGGTAATTATAGAACTTAAAATCAAGGAAATGATGCCTCATTGCCTTCATATGCTACATGACACCTTGCACAGGTCACAGGGAAAGAATAGTATAGACAGATTTCTCTCTTCTGCTCTCTGTGGGGACCTGGGAGAGCAGAATTTTTCCAGCCATTATTGGGCTGCCACATGGGAAAGCAAAATGTGAACTAAAGCCTGTGCCTTTTAAGGCGTGCTCTTCCCAATTCATTTCTGCAAGATGGAAAGAAGCTCAGGTAGACACAGAGCTCCTGATGTATGGATGAAGAACACTGGATACAATTGAGTAGCCATAGTCTCTCCCTGGAGTCTCTTAATTTTGCTGGGAGAGAGTAGAGCTGATCAGGGCATTCAGACTATAGCTACTGATTCTCTTTGCTAAAGTCCAGCCAGGGTTCTAGACTGCTAAGTCCTCTTTCTCAATATATTGTGATTTATTGGCATATCCCACCTCTGTCCAACATTCATGTATTAAAGTGAAGCTCCCACAAGTGTTCAAGGGTTAACTGAGTAGGAAGGCTTGGCCCTTTTATGACTCCTGATTCTTGCAAGAGTTTGTTTTTGTGAATATTCCCCACTATGCACTCCCATCTTGTCTTAATCAGCCCTACCCATTGAGGTACATTCCAGATTTCTCTCCTATATCTTTGGTTTGGCTCAATACTCCGACCGCTCCACTGCAGAGTCTAAAAGCAGGGAGATGGCCAAAATAGGCAGTCAGGGAAGAGCACGGGCATTCCTATTGCATCTGCTCAGTGTCTCAGCCATCCTAATGTCAGAGAACTCTCAAGGTTAAGGGCGGGGGCCAGGAAGGATCTCCTTTTCCCCACGCACTGTGTGAAAACAGGGTGAGACACAGAACAAGGTCTCTCCCAGAGGCTGTTTGCTGAGTGCTGAAAGGCAGATACTGTTGTTGAATGTGGGTGTTCTCCATGGGCTCGTGTGTGTGTGTGTGTGTGTGTGTGTGTGTATGTGTGTTGGGGATCGAACCCAGGGCCTTTGTGCATGTTAGGCAAGTGCTCTTCCACTGAGCTATATGCCCAGACCTTTAGGAAGCTATATACTAACAGAAACATAGGTTCACACACAAATCACTGTAATATAAAGAGGTAAGGACAGAAGAAAGGCAGGTTACTGTTAGAATCACCACATGTAATAAAGTTAAAGGAAAGCATTTTCATTTTACTAAGCCACAAGGCAGATCCTTGTTGACCTTCTAGGGCAGACAGATTCTGTTTTGCCTAAGATTCCAACACCAAGATTAATAAAAGACAATTGTAACACATTAAACACCATAAAATAAATACTTAGTAATGCCTTGTGCACATATAATAGGAGATCCGTGTGTAATCCCTTTCTTTTAAATTAGGGAAATAGGTTGACTGCCAATCACTTCTTTTTAATAGCAAAAGAAGCAGAAGTTGCATTTCTCTTCCCTGTTCCTCAGGGCAACTAATACAAGAACAAACAGGGTTCAGTACCAAGAATAAAGTTGACTCATATGCTTAGGCTTTCTCTCCTTTTAGAACACATTGATTGAAGACTTGGAATAGGATGACATTCATTCTCACAGGGAAACGGATGAACTGGCCAAAGGAGAGAGATTAAGGAAGGAACAAAGAACATGAAGTGAAGAAATGGGAGGCAGTGGCTATGAAACTGTTTTGGATGGTTTCTCAGATGAAAAAGGTGCTTCTGAGTCGGGTGTAGTAGTGCATACCTGTAATCCCAGCACTCTGGGAGGCTGAGGTAGGAGGATTGCAAGCTGAAGCCCAGCCTGGGCAATTTAGCAAGACTGTGTGTAAAAAAAAAATAAATAAATAAAAATAAAGGGCTGCAGATATAGCTCAGTGCAAAGGCCTCTATTCAAAACTTGGTATTGCAAAAATAAACAACTCAAGATGAGGAACAGTAGATGTCATATACACTCCCAACATCTCAAGGGAAGAGAGAAGTAGTTACAACATGAATGGTATCTTTGAAACCTACTAGCAATCCATGTTTCCCAGGTCTAGAAAATTTAATAACAAACCTGACAAGAGTCAAACTCTAATACTTAGAATTAGCTATAAAGAGAAGTAGATCTTTCCCAAGGAAGGAATCTCAGTGATGAGTAAACTCATGAAGAGATAAGAAACTAGAACCCAGAAGAGATAGCCCAAGGTACACAAAAGATCTGTAAGGGACAGAGTTATATTTACCATATATGTACTTCAAAAAGGTGATATGAAGGAAAACAGGACATGGAGAGCTCTATACTGTGCTTTTGGCCTTTGATATCTCCTTCAGTGAGTTCTTGTAGATCATTTTTTCCCCCTATATTGTGTCTTTGCTATCTCTTCTGTTTTGTTTTTGTTGTTGTTGTTGTTGTTATTTTGAGACAGGGTCTTGCTATGCAGTGAGGTTGGCCTTGAACTCACTACATAGCCAAGGCTGGCCTTGAACTCATGACAATTCTCCTGCCTCAGCCTCCCTACTGCTGGGTACAGGCATGTACCATCTTCTGTTTTTAAGTGTCACTTAAGTTTGTGCCTACTATTTAAATATTCATGTTTGTTTTAATATAACTGTAATACTTGGGGGTTTTTTGTTTGTTGTTTTGTTTTGTTTTTTGAGACAGGGTCTTGCTATGTAGTTCAGACTGGCCTTGACTCAATGTTGTAGCCCAAGCTGACCTTGAACTCACAGTGATCCTCTTGCCTCAGCCTCCTGAATGCTGGGATCACAGGCATGCACCACCACACCCAGCTTTATTTTTATATAAGTTATTAGTTCATACTTTGAATGGCAGCTGGTTCAGTGACTGCTCCTTTTAAATCATTAAGAAATGTTGTTTGAAAAGTGGGCTGTGACACATACCTGTAATCCCAGCTACTCAGGAGGCTGAAGAAGAGGATCACAATTTAACCAGACCCTGTCTCAAAATTCAAAAACTATTCTAAAGGGCTGGGGATGTAGCTCAGTAGTAGAGTATCCCTGGGTTCAATCACCAGTACTGCCAAAAAAAAAAAAAAAAAAAAAAATTGTTTGATTTGATATAGAATTGGGCTTCAGGGGTCAACAGCTGCAAGGTCTGGCAATACATAGGACTGGCCAAGAATTTCCACGAGGAAGACAACATTTGGCAATTACGAGGGCATTCCAGTGAAGTGAAGAGGAGTGTCAGATTTTGCAATAGTTCTGCAAATAAAATAGATTTTTTTGGAATGGCCAGGTTCTTTGAAAAATATGGGTCTTCACCTTTATATCATCAAAGATATAATCCCTTCCAAATTTAAATAGGAAGGGGTAACATTTCTGAATATTATATGGCATTAGGATAGGCATTGTACATGCAGAATATTTTGAAAAGTAAGATGCTATTAAGCTATTACTCAAAATTAAAATCTCGATGGGAGATAAATGTGCCCATATATAAAATACTAATGTGAATTTTCATTGAGTTACAAATTAAACATTACAACATCATTGTTGAGAAATGTGTCCCAAAGAAGGTAACCTTTTTTTTTTTTTTTTTGAGACAAGATCACACTATGTAGTCAAGGCTGGCCTTGAACTCACTATATAGCCTGGGCTGGCCTTGAATTCAATGTGATCCTCCTGCCTCAGCCTCCCAAATGCTGGGATTACAGGAGGAGGTGCCACCACAACTGGCGAGAAGGTAGCCTTTTAAGTTTTTATTTTATTTTTTAGTTTTTTCTTGAGACAGGATCTCACTGTGTAGTTCAGGCTGGTCTTCAACTTGCTATGTAGCCCAGGCTCACCTTGAATCCGTGATCCTCTTGCCTTAGCCTCCTGAGTGCTGGAACTACAGCCAGAAGGTAACCCTGAGATGGGTCTTAGGCGTCCTCAAATTTTTGTGGAGATTTGCTCCACTACCTTGTGGACATTTGAAGGATATAAAATTTATTGCTTTAACTTCTCTGTGCATTTTACTCCTACCTATTAATAATACAAGACAGCATTTAATTTACCTGCTATAATCTTAATTTGTAGGTTAAGCTTCACTCTATTTCAGGGATGGCAATTCTTCCTGCTAGTTCAGAGGATCACTCTCAAATGTAACCAAGTTTTGAGGGTGTATATGGGGGGGGGGCGGTCCTGCCTTATACCTGTATTTCCTAGTACTAGATTTCTTGCCAGTAACTTCTCCTATGACTAGAGTACAGCACCTAAAACTGTCTCCTTTTCAGTAGGGTCTCTCGTACCTATGGCCAGATATCTGAATACCAACTTTCTCTCTTTTATTTTTTTTTAATTAATTAAGTTTATTGGTACACTTTAGGTATACATAATGATCACATTCATCATAGGGAATTTATACCTGTACATGATATATCTTGATTCTTTCTTTCCCCATTCCCCTACCCTCCCTTCATCCCCCTCTTCCCCGCATTTACAAAAGCTTTGTCTCCATTTAAATGCCAACTTTCTATGTATCTCAATCTGTATAACTTCTCTAATGCCTCTCGAGATGAACACTGAATCTTCGATTCATTTTGGACATGTGTGTATGTGTGTGTATATGTGTGTGCGTGTAGTACTCGGGTTTGAACTCAGGGCTGTGTGCTTGCTGGGCAATAGCTCTATCACTGAGACATCTATCTATCTATCTATCCCTAGTCCTTTTTTATTTTGAGGTAAGGACTTACTAAGCTGTCCAGCTGGCCTCATACTTGTGACCCTCCTGTTTCACCCTCCCGAGTAGATGGGGTTACAGGCATGTGCCACCATGCCTATAGCTCATTTGGGACTTTTTGCCGTAAGTAAAAAATTTCTGACATGGTCCTAGAGGCAGGTTTTGGCATGAGAGTAGCCAATACACTGGTAGCCTGTGGGTCTTTTATTTTAAATGTGTCTGGCTATAAGCCAAGCTCTGTCATGGGCTTATCATCATCAGCTTTCATTTGTGATACATATGGTAGTCATCAATTTCAGCCTTAAGATGTGAGGCAATGAAAGGGCTATTTCAGAAAGAGTAAAACAAAGCTGAGATTAGAATAGATTAGGTGGCAAGTTGACCATAGGCCTTATGCATACACCTCAGCATTTATATCAGATGAAATGAGATACTGCATGGCATCTACCCAGCACAGCTCCTGGCATTCAACCATTAGTTCTCTTCCAATTGCATGTAGATTTTACAGTTTACAGAGTGCTTTTGCATACATTATCTCTCCCTGCCCCAAAAGATTATGAATCAGATATTTCCCCTAGAGTAGTGACTTGACCTCTCAAAAGTAGCAGTTATGGAGCCGGTGAGATGGCTCAGCGGCCTAAGTGCCTGCCTTGCAAGCGCGAGAGCCCGAGTTCGACTCCCAGATCCCACATACGAAAAAGGGGCCGGTGATATCGCTCAGCGGCACGGGTGCCTGTTGGCACGCGAGGTCCTGAGGTCGACCCCCCGGTACCCACAAAAAAAAAAAAAAAAAAGTAGCAGTTATGAAAAACTGCAAGATTGAGAGTTGTGTTAGTCATCTTTCCTTTGCTGGGACAAGCATAGCTGGCATATACAAATAGAAGACAAAAAGTTAATTTGGCTCATAGTTTCAGAAGTTTCAGTCCATGGTTGGCTGGCTCTATGGAAGAGGAAAGCTACTCATGTTATGACAGCCAGGAAACAGAAATAAGATGAGCCAGAGAGAGGACAAGGAAAGGATCTGGGCACAAGAATATGCCCTTCCAAGAGAAACTGGGATGGAGGAATGGAGAAAAGAAGGGAAAAGGAAAAAAAAAAAAAAAAAAAAAAAAAAAAATATATATATATATATATATATGGTAGTTAAGATATATAATATATATATATAAGGTAGTTATATATATATAAGGTATCTATCTTATATATATATAAGATAGATATACTACTAATTTCTCTTAGTTCATTGAAAAGGAAGGTTTGTGCTAATATTGTTTGGACAATTGAATGTCAATATCTTGTACTCTGAGCAACTAATTTAAAGATAACAATACACAATGTATTAACCATTGTTACCCTCCTATTACGTTGTTTTGAAATTTTGTTCTACTATTTTCTCTTAAAAAAAAAAAAAAAAAAAGAATATGCCCTTCCAGATTATGCCTTCTGTGACTGACTTACTCCAACCAGCCCCCACCTCCTAACAGCACATTCAGCTATGAACTGATGGGTGTATATTAACCCATTATTGCCCCAGGATCTAATCACCTTCCAAAATTCCCACCTCTGAACACATGAGCCTTTTGAGGGACATTTTATCCAAATCAAGAGTTATACTCAAGTCTTTAACATTAAAGCATGTTATTTTTCCCCTACACCCAGATCCTTCTTTAGTCTTTTCCTAGATTTAATTAAGATTGTGAAGGCTTGGAATGGAAACAAGGGAATGATCTGTGAGCTGCTAGAGAGCTGAGGTTCTTGGAAGCCTCATTATTATATATCTTTATTTATAAAATAACAATACTGCATTTTATCTATTCTAAGACACATATATTGTTATATTGTGACATCTCTGAAAATTCAATGTATTTACAATGGTGTTTTATAGTTTTTGTAGTAGAGCAATTTTGACATAGTTGTTTGTTCATGCACAAACTTGGTTACTATGCCTGGTGGCACAAACAGCAACTGAAACCCGTATAGTTTGGATCCAGAATGTTCCTCAAAGGCTCATGTGTTAGAGGTCTGGTCTCTCAGTGGGGTGTTGGAAGGTGCCAGAATCTTTAGGAGGTGGAGCCCAGTTGGAAGAGGTAGGATACTGGAGGCATGACTTTGAAGAGTATATTTTGTCCCTGGCCCTGCTCTCTCTCTCTCTGACACCTGACCACCATGAGGTGAGCAGCTTGGCTCCACCATGCCCTCCTGCCATGATGTACTGCCTCACCACAGGCCCAGAAACAATGGAGTCAGTCAACTGTGAAGTGAAACCTCTGAAACTGTGAGCCAAAATAAGTCTTTCCTCCTTTGAGTTGGTTTTCTTGGGTATTTTGTCATAGTGATGGAAAGCTGCCTAACATAGGAAATTGGTACAAAGAAGTGGGGCACTGTTGTGACTATACCTGATGATATGGTTCAGAAGCCTTTGGCATTGCTTTGCAAAAGTTTAGAAAAGTTTGAAGAAGTAGGCTAGAGAAAGCCTACAACTACTGTGAACAGAACTTGCTGGGCAATTCTGGTGGTTGCTCAGAAGAATAGAATGCTGATAGCAATATGGACAGTAGAGCAGTGCTCATGATGTTTCAAATGGGAATGAGAACTCTACTGGGAATTGGACTAGAGGCCATTTATATTATACTCTGGCAAAGAACTCATCTTTTTTTTTTTTTTTTTTTTTTTTTTTGACAGAGGACCTAGTTAGGTAGTTCAGGTCTTGCTATGTAGTTCAGGCTGGCCTTGAATTCACTATATAGCCCAAGCTGGCCTCAAACTTGCAGCAATCCTCCTGTTGCAGCCTCCTGAGTGCTAGGATTACAGACATGTACCACCATGCCTGGCTGTCACCTAAATATTGTCTGTGCCCTGAGATTCTGAGGCCGAGTTTAAAGGTAAGAGACTCATTAATCTGGCAGTGAAAATTTCAAGACAGCACAGCATTCAGGCTGTAGCATGGGTATTGCTGGCTGCTTTTAACTAGATTTACTATGAGAGGAGGGTATGGTTACTGAAGAGATTAGTGCCATTAAAAAAAAAAAAAAATCAAAGTACTTTGTACCATGACAGTAAGAAAGATGTCTTAAGGGCATCTCAAGAATTGGCCAGACCCCACACCTCACAGGCCCAAGGGTATAAAAGTACAAACTCATTTGAAAGACTATATTACGAAGAGAGCCCCTGTGCATATTGCTTACTCCGTGTCACCTGGGAAGTTGTTTCCCCAGGATTCTGTCACAATGCTTAGCTCAGCCATTCAGAGGCTACTGCATCCCTGGTCCAAGTAGGCCCAGCTACTACTCAAGTTGGTGGCAAACTCTGGTGCTTGGTGTCATCCACATAATGCTGGTTTTGCAGGCATGCATAATGCAAGAGTTTTGAGGTCGTAGACAGTGGGTGAAGCTGTGAGAGTGAAAGAAAAGCTGCAGTGGAGACCTTGGGAAGTTGGAGATGCCAGGAATGTGGAATGTCTGTCAATGAAAGATGCAAACAACAAGGAAATCAGTACAAGGGAGTGGCTATGTGACCTGCAAGGCCATAGTGGTGGGGCTACCCAAGCCCTTTGGAGCTCACATCATTCCATCATGTGTACTGGATGCTGGATATGGAGCTGCAGGGTGTTTTGGGGTTTTTGGTTTTGGTTCTTTTTTTTTTTTTTTTTGTGGGTACCAGGGGTCGACCTCAGGACCTCGCGTGCCAGCAGGCGCCTGCACCGCTGAGCGATATCACTGGCCCTTTTTTCGTATGTGGGTTCCAAGAGTCGAACTCAGGCCCTCGTGCTTGCCAGGCAGGCGCATATGCTGCTGAGCCATCTCTCCGGCCCTTGGTTTTGGTTCTTTGAGACAGGGTCTCAATATGTAGTTCAGACTGGCACTGAATTCACTTTGTAGCCCAGGCTGGCCTCAAACTCACTGCAATCCTCTGACCTCAGCTTCCCAGGTACTGGGATTATAGGTGTATACCACTACTTCTGGCTCAGAGCTATAGGATTTAATGTCTGCTCTTCTGGGTTGTGACGTACTTTGGTCTCATCTCTCCTTTCTATGCTCCCATTCCTCCTTTTTTGAATGGGAATTTTTACCCTATGCCAGTCCCACCATTATTATGTTGGAAGTATGTAACTTCCTTTTTGAAATTTTCAGGGGCTCGCAGCTAAGAGTTTGCCTTGAGCGTCAGAGGAGAGTCTGGACTTCAACTACTGAGCAATGTTGGAAATTTTTTTTATTTTTTATTTTATTTTATTTTTTTTGTGGGTACCAGGGGTCGACCTCAGGACCTTGCGCACCAGCAGGCGCCCGTGCTGCTGAGCGATATCACTGGCCCTTTTCTCGTATGTGGGTTCCTGGAGTCGAACTCAGGCCCTTGCGCTTGCCAGGCAGGCGCTTACGCCACTGAGCCATCTCACCGGCCCATTGTTGGAATTTTTAAGACTACAGAGACTCTTGGAGATAGACTGAATGCATTTTGCACTGTGAGACAGGCATCCCTTTGTGGGTCAGGGGAGCAATGTTACAGTTTGAATCTGGAATTTCTCCCAAAGACTCATGGTGGTGTTGGGAGTAGTGGAATCTTTAGGAGGTGGGGCCTAGTTGGAAGGGGTGGATAACTAGGGGCATGCTTTGAAGGGTATACTTTGTCCTCAGATATCTCTTTGTCTGTCTCTGTCTCTTTGTCTCTGCCTCTCTCTTTCTCTCAGCTTTCTTACCACCATGAGGTGAGCAGCTTTGCTCCACCATGCTGTTCTACCATGATATACTGCCTCACCATAGGTCCAGAAACTATGAAACTGGCCAACCACTGACTGACTCTGAAACTGTGAGCCAAAATATATCTTTCCTCCTTTGAGTTGATTTACTCAGATATTCTGCCATAGTAATCGAAAGCTACCTAACACATAGCCTTATCTGTTAATGCAAAGAGTATGAATCCTGCTTATTGCTGAAAGTCTTCCGCTAACACTTTCTGGTAAAATCAAGAAAGCACCAACATCAAAATGTAAAGAATGAGCCTCAGAAGTTTAGAAGAAAACCTCAGGAAAAAAAATATTGGAAAGCCAGGTGTGGTAGTGCATACCTATAATCCCAGCTCTCAGAAGGGTGAGGCAGAAAGATTGCTATGAGTTTGAGGCCAGCCTGGGCTACATAGCAAGACACTGTCTCAAAAAAAAAAAAAAATTTTTTTTTTGAGACTCGCATAAAGAATGCTGCATCATCAGTGCTCTTGTGGTAGTGGCAATACTGCACAGAAATACACAGACATCAATGACTCAGAGTCAAAAGTGACTCAGAAGACAGACTTTGGGTGTAAAGACATTTTGAGCTACCTTAACTGAGTTACTATTCTTATATTTTCCGATATTAAAACACAAGCATGATATATGATAAAAGTCAATGTATTTAGGGCTAGAGATGTAGTTCAGTGGTAGCATACATGCCTAGCATGCATAAGGCCCTGGGTTTGATCCCCAGCACCACAAATAAAATAAAATTTAAAAAGGTTAATATATATAAATAAATCAAAATAAGTCCTTTTAATAAGGATTGAGTGATAAGAAAGCACTGTAACATATTGCATTTTTTTTCTTTTTTAGTATAATGATAAGCCTTATGAGCAATAATATTTTAAATTTAATAAGAATGGTCATACTATATTTGTATAAGTGCTTCATAGTTTACATATTACTCTCATTTTGATTATCACAATAACCTTGCAATATTCGTAGCAAATTTTCTTTCTTTCTTTTTTTTCTTTTTTTTGGCAGTACTGGGCATTGAATCCCAGTACTGAGCTATATTTCCAGAGTCTCACTAAGTTGGCCAGGCTAGTCTTGAACATACAATCCTCCTGCCTCAGCTTCATGAGTAGCTGGGATTAAAGGCATGTGCCATCATGCCTGGGTTAGTAACAAAATATAAACTCCAATTTTACCTATGGGAAAAATTAAGCAGATTAAATAACCTACTCAAATACCATAGAATCAGGACACAAAGACTCCTCCAAATTTAGTCACCTAGAATAAGCTTAAAATCCTTTTTTCTTTCTAAACTTTCAATATTTGTGGTAAACTTAGAACTACTGTTAAAAACAAACAAAAACAGAAGCATATATGGTGAGATTGAATATACCATTTCAGAACAAATATGGAACATGGCAAGGAAACTGAATTTTCAGGGTTTTAACAGTAACAAATCCCTATTACAAAGAGCTGGTATCATGCCTACCACATAAAAATGTTATTAAAAAAATGAGTTGTATCACTCAGGACAATTAACACTGGCAATCCCAGCAGTCACACCCTGAATTCTCAGTGGTTTAAAAAACACAGATAAGCTACTTGAGTTGTCCAGGCTGGGCTTGAAATTGTGATCCTCCTGCCTCAGTGTCCCAGAATGCTGAGATTACAGGTTTATGCCACCATGTCTAGAATAAAGCCCATTTTGATGAGGCCTTGGACAGAAATGAAGAACATGGATCTGAAAACTGGCAGAAAGACCATTCTTGTTACAAAGTGACACAGAACTTGGTAGAATCCTGTCCATGTCCTAATGCTTTGTAGAACACAGAACTTGTTAAGAAATGAATGAAGACATTTGATGGAAGAAATACCTAAGCAAAGTGTTGAGGGGGTTATATGGCCTTTTTGATTGCTAAACTCCGAGATGACAGAAACAAATTAAAGATGGAATTTATAATTAAAAGGGAAGCAGAATTTAAACATTTGGGAAGTTCTCATCCTGGCCAAGTTGTAAAAGCCTGGAGAGAGAACACCAAGGGAGTGGCCTGAGCAACCACTGGGTAAGGAGATTAGTGTGGCTAGAATGAAACCAAATGCTATTCATCAGTACAATGGAAGAATGACTCTGAGACATTTCAGAGATCCTTGAGGCTGCCAGTCCCATCAGAGACCCAGAACAGGGGATTTGAGGGCAGAATATTTTCAAGGGAGGGGCCCATGGGATATATGGGGCCTCAGGCTTGCTGGTCAGCACTTGCTCGTGTCTATTCCCCACATTCCAATGTAGTACTCCTTGCCCACCCCAGCTGTGGCTCATGGGTAAACTTTGACAGTGTCCTTGTGATGCCAATTGTGTTTTTTTGTTTTGTTTTGTTTTTTGTTTTTTTGAGATGGGGTCTTGCTATGTAGTTCAGGCTGGCCTTGAACTTGTCCTGAGTGCTGGGATTTAGGCGTTTACCATCACATCCAGCTGTAGGGCCAACTCTGTAGGCTTGCAGGGTGCATGAGCTGTAGAGGCTGCTAACTCTTCTTAGACTGCAAAGGGTGTCTCAGAGAACCTTGGGCCCTAGGCAAGAGAACTGCCACAGGGACAGGGCAGCTGCAGAGGCTGCACCATGGCAATGCCCAGCGAACAGTGGAGTCACTTAGAGCCCTACAAAGCCAATGAGTAGAGGGGTCATAGAGACAGGGCCATCACTGAGATTCTGGAACTGTGGAGCCACCTGAGTGTAACACCAGCCTGAAAGAGGCACAGGTATCCAAACCCTGAGAGCTGCACATGGTGCTCCCAGTAATGTCATGGAGTTAGGGCTCGCCAGGGGCTTGGGGGCCCAGCCTCTCTGCCCTCGTGTGTCCAGAAAGTGGGACAGTGAGTCAAAATGATTATTTTACAGCCTCAAGACTTAATGTTGTTTGCCTTATTGGGTTTTAGAAGTACTTGGGACCTCTTGCCCCTTTCTTCTTGCCTACTACCACTTTTTAGAATGGGAATGTCCATTCTATCCCTCTCTTTTGGAAGCACATAACTTGTTTAATTTCACAGGCTTACAACTAGAGAGGAATTTGCCTTAAGATGGATCATACCTTTAGTCTCATCTGATTTAGAAGACATTTGGATACGTCTTTGAATATAAGACTTTAAAGTTGATGCCAGAACAAATCGAGGGGCTTTTTAAGCTATTGATATGGAATGAATGTATTTTATATGTGAGAAAGACATCAATTTTGGAGGACCAGGAATGAAATGTTACAGTTTGAACTATATCTCTTCCAAATTTTATGAAATTTAATACTCAGTGCAACAGTTTTAAGAGGAGGGCCTTTAGGAGGTGATTAGACCATGATTCACTAATCATGAATGAATTAGTGCCTTATAAAAGGGTTTGCTGGAGTAACTTTGTTCCTTTGGTCCCTTCTGCCATGTGAGGACACAGCACTTGTGCTGCAGAAGTTGCAGTAACAAGACTCTTGAAAGCAGTGAGCAGCCCTCATCAGACACTGAACTTGCTTCACCTTGATCTTAGACTTCTCAGCATCCAGAACTGTGAGAAATAAATTTCAATTGTTTCTAACATATCCAGCCTTAGGTATTTTGTTATAGCAGCATGAACAGACTAAGAGATTCAGTAACTGATACAGGGTGTAGTGGCACACATCTGTAATCCCAGCACTCAGAAGACTGAGGCATGAGGATCACAAATTAGAGGCCAGCCTGAGCTACACTGGACATTCAAAACCAGCCTTAGCTACATAGCAATACTTGGTCTCAAAAAAAAAAAAAAGAAAGAAAGAAAGATTCAGTAATTAGTTTGACTCAGATCACATCTTGCAGCTGGACAACATGGAACATATAACCTCTGAGGCTGCTGTGACAGGAGAAAAGGTTGAGGGAACACATTAACATATACAGTGATACCTCGGTTGTCGAACTCGATTTGCCCCAATTCGTGTTTGAATACCAAAAGTCTGGTAACTGAACATACTTTTCCCCTAAGAAATAATGGAAAGCCAAATAATTGGTTCTAAGGCCCAAGAATTACACTTATAAATTCATTTTTCCAGGACTTTAATAAATTTAGCAATGATTTCTTTAACTCTTATCATGGTTCTCACAGTTTTCCTCTTAGCTTTACTGCTGGTATCACTAACTTTCTTTGGAGCCATGGTTATGATATTTTACATAAAGTGCAAAAAAAAAAAGCACAATGACAAATATTTTAATGTATGGACACAAGCACTATATGTTGTCTGGTTGAGAGTGGTGCTTATACTGAAGTGTCACCCATTTGTGTCCACAGCAAGATGTGATACGCGACTCACTCTCAGCCATACAGGTTTTTTAGAGTTGGATTTTCAGTTCGACTATCTGGTACAGTTACAAACCCTGAGCAGAGTTTTTTCAACTTCGCTGTTCGAGTAGTGGAAAGTTTGTGCTTGGAGCCGTTCAACAACTGAGGTATCACTGTACCTTCCTCAGACTGAGATGATACACGTCACTTCCTTGAGAGGCTGTCAGCCAGCTGTAATTATGTATTCCCACCCTAATGCAGGCGAGGCTCAGAAGAGCAAGGAACAGTATTTAGTGAGTTCTGTCTATCCCACAGAAGTCCTATAATTATTTCTTTGAGAAATCTGTGTCATACATTGATATTTCCAAAACTGTTGAGTCAACAATCAATGAAATAATAAATGGCATCTGAAATTGGTTTTCCTTCTTTCAATTATGAATCTATCCTAAAAAGTTTCTAGATGTAATTAGATACTCAAGTTCAGTTTAATATTTCACAAACTACTAGAGTTAACAAGAAGAAGGTACGTATTTTGGTAAGAATTTATTTGAAATTGGCAAATTCATTCTCTTTTATTTTTAGTTTTTATTTGTATTAGGGGATGTTTGCAGTACACAGTAATTATAGTCATCATGGGGAGTTGGTACATGTAGATTGCACATCGTAATTCCTTTTATGTCCTTTCCCATCACCTCCATCTCCACACCCCTCCCTCCATCCTCATTCTTAAATGTAGCTAGAGATTATATGAACTCTTTTCAAAAGGAGCCCAATATTTTTTTTTTTTAATTTGACTAAGATTTGAGGAAATACAACACTCAACTCTAAAGGTAAACCTGCATTTCTAGTTTCATTTAAAAATAGATTGCAGTCTTCTTAGAAATAATTGCTTAGAAACAATGAGAAGAATTTAGATTGTGGTTATAATGAAAAGGCAAGTTGTAAGGCAGGGAGAACCATTCAATAAATAGGATTCCTTCTGGCTCTAATTCTATTTTCAATTTTTTTTGGGGGGGGCTTCTTTTTGAGACAGGGTTTCACTATGTAGCTCAGGCTGGCCTGGACTCACTATGTAGCCCAGGCTGGCCTTGAACTTGTAGCGATCTTCCCGCCTCATCCTCCTGAGTGCTGGGATTACAGGCATGTGCCACCACGCCCGGCTGTTCTCAGTTTTACCTGCATGATTATGAAGGCGCAAAGAGCTTATATTAGTGTTTTCACAAAGGAATTTCAATGAAAATAGTCCTTCATCCACTCATCAAATGAATTTGGTGAAGCATAATGCTTGGTGCTAGAAGATTCAAGACATAGAAGATAGTTACAATTTCAACACTAACGAAATTTACAGTGTAATAATGAACATAGCCCATAGTCAATTATTATAATAATAAGCATGACATTGGTTGCGAAAAGCTAAATATCAGGTGCTACGGAGTGACACTGGGAAACTACTCTGGTTTTGAACAGTAGGAAAGTAGGGTCAGGAAAGAGCTACCCAAAAATTGATGTTTCAACTTAAATCCAAAGAAAAAGGAGGATTTGGCAACAGAAAAGTGAAGGGAGAGAATTCCAGATGGAGAGAATAGCATGTCTCAAAATTCCACTATGACACACAGGAATATATACTTAATCATATCACTGGAGGGTGTGGTGGTGCACGCCAGTAACCACAGCACTCGAGAGGCCGAGGCAGGAGGATCACAAGTTCGAGCCCAGCCTGGGATACATAGTATGTTCAAGGCCTGCACTACATAGCTCAACCCTATCTCAAAAAACTAAAAATAATCAATCAATTGATCAATCAAGCTCAATCAATGTAGCTCAGTGTGAAGGCCCCAGGTTCAATCCCCAGTATCACCAATCATATCACTGGAGAATTTGTAGAGGAAGAAAGCAACTTGTTCACGGGACAGTGTTTAAAAAAGAGCTTAATTAGGATCACAACACATAGTCCTGGACCGGTGATATAGCTCAGCAGCACAGTGCCTGCCTGGCCAGCGCAAGGTCCTGAGTTCAGTTTCTGGTACCAAAAAAAAAGAAAAAGAAAAAAACCAATGAATAGTCCAAACCTTTTAGGACAGGGTGCACAATTCTTACAGTAGACTTTCTTTCATGGCTCAAATAGCTGAGCCAATTACTCCTATAGCCCATCAGCTACAACTACCAGACTGATGTAACATATCAATTTACAGTGTGTTTTGTAGTATGTAGGATGAGAACTAAAGAGTCCTAAATGGCTTTCATGAAGGAAGATGGTGGATAATAGTTGCAGAGGGGGAAGCTTCATTGGTGAGAGCCAAGTGCTAAAAGCAGTCAAGTGTGACATTTCCATCAGCAGACCTCCCTCCTTCACTATGTATGAGACACACATCAGATGTTCTGGTTTATGATTTCAGCTTCAGAGTACATGCCCTTTGAGATCTTAGCTCATGTATTTCTTCCAGTCACATGGTACCTGCACATTAACTGGGCTCTAAAGCTCATCTGAGTGAGAATATTGGGACCCCCTTCTTCTTTCCTCAAGGAGCTCTGGAAACCCATGGATTGGTTTTTCTATATTTTTAATTGGTACATACTTGCAGTACATAATGATTACATAACTCGTAGGGAGTTGGTACAAGTACACAGCACATCTTAATTCTTTTTCTTAAATCACCTTCCTCTCCTCTCCCTCTACCTTATTCTGGTCATTTGAAAACATATCGCTTTATAGACTTCTGTTAAGTATTGTTATTGGAATCTGGTACTTGCTTCCAAAAATGCTAGGTTATATAGTCTCTCAGATTACTTCCCCAAATTATTTCATGCAACTATAAAAACCATTGTAAAGTAAATATAAAAAGATTTTCTTTTTTTTTTTTGTATGCGGGTACCAGGAGTCGAACTCAGGACCTCATGCTTGCCAGGCAGGCGCTTATGCTGCTGAGCTATCTCACCGGCCCAAGATTTTCTTTTTTAAGAAGCAAAATTAAAATAACAGTTACAACTGTCTTTTTTAATCTAAGTGACAGCAGTGTCTGAGCACCAAGACTACTTGCTTTACTACTGGTTAATAGCACTGACGGGGGGGGGATGTTAGAAAGAGAGGGATATTTAAATCAGCATCATGGATTTATACTTAGAGGTTTTATATCAAATGGGCTATTCTGGAGATAAATACAGGGTGTGACTTTTTTTTGGCAAATGCCAATTCAAAAACAGGAAGAAAAGGTAAGTTATGCTATTTAAGATACTGCCTTCCTCTTTATCTTAAAGTTTTTCATCTCTCTTTTCAGAGTTAGAACACAGTTGCCAACTAGCGCATTATACATAAACAGAAAGGAAGAAAGATGAGCTAAAGATCCTGAGAATTAGAAAATCCAATTATTGGTTAGATTCTAAATACTACTTATGTGGTCAAGGATAAATTTGAGCTTTTCCATCTATAAAATAAAGGGATGCTGTGCTGGGTGTGGTGGCACACTCCTGTCATCCCAGCACTTGGGAGGCTGAGGCAGGAGGATCATCACTGAGGTCAGCTTGTGCTACATAGTATAAAGTCCGCCTAACCTACATAGTGAGATCCTGTCTATAAATAAATAAATTAATTAATGTGAAACAAAACAAAACAAAGGGAGTTGGAATAAATTATATATAAGCTGTTCTCCAGTTTCAGTATTCTATGATTTTATTTAATAAGCAAGCCATCCTCTTTTCCATCCTTGTGTGTGCAATGCATACACACAATCATTTTCAGTTTTTTAAAATCACTTACCACAGATATTTAAAATACCTATATAGAATGCCTGTCTTTTTATTCAGATAGTCATGATACCACCTAAAAAAAAAACTATTAAAAGCATCCAAATAAAGATATAAACAAACTGGGTATGGTATAAATAAGCACACACCTATAATACCAGCACCCTGGGAGGCTGAGGCAGGAGGCTGAGGCAGCACGGGCGCCTGCTGGCGCGCGAGGTCCTGAGTTGGACCCCCGGTACCCACTAAAAAAAAAAAAAAAAAAAAAATTTGGGCTGGACATGGTGGCAGTCAGGAGCAAAAGCTGGTGCTCAGCCTGGGCAAGTTAATGTCTTAGTGATAGCCTGTCTCAAAATGAAAAATACAGTCGGGCGTGATGGCGTGCCTATGATCCCAGCACTTTGGAGGCTTTGGCAGGAGGATTGCTGTGAGTTTGAGGCCAGCCTGGGCTACACAGTGAGTCTAGGCCAGCCTGTATGTGCGTGTACACACACACACACACACACACACACACACACACACACACACATATATTTATAAATATATAAATAAAGTGTTGGGGATATAGCTCACTAAGAAGGCCCTGGGTTCAACCCTTAGCACTGGAGATATATATCAGCTATAACCCTAACACTAAGGAAAAACATATCCTTAACATTTTGAGTTATAATCTTCTAATTTTACCTTTCTTTATTGTTGCAGTGCTGGGCACTAAACCCAGGGTCTTGCTCATGCTAGGAGGCAGATGGTCTACCACTGAACTACATCTTGAACACTTTTACTTTGAGACAGACTCTAAGTTCCCCAGGCTGGTCTGAATCTTATATGATCAGCTTTGGTATTCAATTTTTTGTTTATTTAATTCACTAATTTAAAATTTTATTTTATTTGTGGTACTGAGGTTTGAAACTAGCTCACATTGAGCTAATTCCCTGCCCTTTATAGTTCTTGAGACAGGTCTCGCTAAATTGCCCCGGCAGAACTAAACTTTGCCACTCTCCTGCTTCAGCTTCCCAAAGTACTGGGATTACAGGCATCTGCCACCACATCTGGTGAGGGGGAAAAAAAACTGTATCTATATCTCTATCTATCTATCTATCTATCTATCTATCTATCTATCTATCTATCTATTTGCTGAGGAAGATGGTTGTGACTGAAATTTTCTGAAAGATGATGAAAGGCACAGCAGACTTCATTTTCAAAACTGTCTCTCTTCAGTGAAGGTAAAATCAAGGGCATAGGCCAAGTACAAAGTTACTTTAGGTTTTGTTTATAGGTCTATGCTTTAAAATAAAGTAATTACCTACTGTGTATTCAGATCAAGCTTTAGAGACTAGCATGGAATCAAAATAACAAGGAGAAAACACTGGAATTCCAGTTATTCTTGTTGGAGAGGTGAAGAATGATTTGTGGA
This sequence comes from Erethizon dorsatum, assembly GCA_028451465.1. Classification (NCBI taxonomy): domain Eukaryota; kingdom Metazoa; phylum Chordata; class Mammalia; order Rodentia; family Erethizontidae; genus Erethizon; species Erethizon dorsatum. Next base: position 82,731,963 of record CM051829.1, read on the forward strand.
ATTTATTGCAGCATCTTCAGAGTTTGCCAGAAAAATAAAGACAACCAGATAAAATTGGTTTTTCATTGGGCAACTCTATGTAAAATGTTGACAATGTGCCTAGTACAGACGACATGCTGTTAAGTGTTGACTGTGCCAGGGTTGGTGGCACATGACTGTAATCCCAGCACTCTGGGAGTCTGAGGCTTGAAAATTTGAGCCCCACAACTTGGCAATTTAGCAGTTTAGAGAGATCCTGTGTCAAAATGAAAATAAAAAAGGCCCTGGGTTCAATACAGAAAAAAAAAGTATTAGCTGCTATGTATCATCATTATTCTACTGACAGTAACTAACTACTTGCAAATAACCAACGAATATTTATTAGCCATATGCATACATCTATATGTATCAAATTTTCAGATAAAAAACAAAACAACGTTGTTTGTAAGACATTTACAATGATACACTTTGAGGGAGAGAAGAAAGTTAGTTAAATTGTGAAAGAAAAAATGTTCAGTTTCTTTGCAACAATGTCCTTTGCTAGTTCAAAAGGTTGAGATAAGTTCACAGCCCACTGTTTTCCAAGCAAGTTATAAACAAATATCAATATATGATTATAACCACAAATTATACAGTAATAATTTATTGCCTTCCAACAATTCTCGTGTCATAAAATTTAATTGAACCAAACTTCCCATGTATTTTGAATGCAAGAAGATACTGTAGAGTAAACACCTATGTAATTCTTTTCCTGATGAAAGTAGAAGGCCAAGAGGGAGCAGCCACGAGAAAGACTGAAAGCCAGGTCCCCTTTCACAGGAACGTCCTTAGCCTTCATCTGTGTGTGCTGATATTTCTGAATGCCTTTATTTTTGGATACTTTCCAGTCTACAAAAACAAAGGGTGGAGGAGTAAAAGGATTATACTACAGTTGTACAGGATATTTAAGAAGTGAAAAATGGTCTTTAGTGAATTAAAATTGTCTTGCAATTTCTTTGAAAAGGAGTGAGCAAACATTTCAAAAGAAGGAACCATGCCAAGTGTGGTAGTGCATGCTTGTAATTCCAGAACTCTGGAGGCTGAGGCAGGAAAGCCAGCCTGAGATATACAGCGGAACCTTGTCTCCAAAAAAAGAGAAAGAGCCAATTCCTAGTAGACAGTTTCTTAGAAAGGTTAACTTTCCAAGTTGGTGGGAAGTCATACCAAACACTAACACAAAATTTATTTCCTCTTTTTTTTTTTGGTACCGGGGATCAAAACTCAGGACCTTGCACTTGCCAGGCAGGTGCTGTGCCACTGAGTTATATCCCCGGCCCTAATATAAAATTTAAATCTCCCGCCAATGTATTGATAGAAAAATCTGTCCATAGAATACTGTTTTTCTTTTTTTTTCTAACAAGTGAAAAGAACACACAAAATTACACCTAAGGCACAGAGTCTAAAGTATTAGACTCTAAACCTTTCTTATCTACACTAAAATATATCACCCCCAGCTTTCTCTCCCATGAAAAGAATATACTTTAACCTGATGAAAAGATTTCTGTATCAAAAATGTATAAATTAGATCACAAAACATTTATATGGCTATCCAATACTCAATATAATTTCTGAATTCTACACATTTACTTTTCTTTGCAGTACTGGGGATTGAACTCAGGGCTTCCCACATGCTAAGCAAGCACCCTACCATTGAACTACATTCCTACCCCTTTTTCTTTTTTCTTTTTTTTTTTTTTTACTGTATTTTAATATAGGGTCTTGCTAAGTTGCCCAGGCTAGCCTCAAACTTGAAATCTTTCTGCTTCAGCCTCCCAAGTAACTGAGATTATAGGCCTGACTGACCATTCCCCATAGCTTTTGCACTCTTAAGTATTAAACAGTTAGAAATGCCTGAATTTTAAAGTACAAGGATTGTCTAGATTTTTTTTTTTTTTTTTTTTTTTTTTTGTGGGTACCGGGGGGGACGACCTCAGGACCTCACGCGCCAACAGGCGCCCTGCCGCTGAGCGATATCACCGGCCCCTTTTTCGTATGTGGGTTCCGGGAGTCGAACTCGGGCCTTCGCGCTTGCAAGGCAGGCGCTTAAGCCGCTGAGCCGTCTCACCGGCCCTAGATTTTTTCTTGAAGTCCTTATTATATCAGATCCATTAATATCCCTCAGGAACTCCTTCCATGGAGTGGCAAGGTTCATGAACATGTAATGTTAAAAAAAACAACAATAAGGGCCGGTGAGACTGCTCAGCGGCTTAAGCGCCTGCCTTGCAAGCGCGAAGGCCCGAGTTCGACTCCCGGATCCCACATACGAAAAAGGGGCCGGTGATATCGCTCAGCAGCACGGGTGCCTGTTGGCGCACGAGGTCCTGAGGTCGTCCCCCCGGTACCCACAAAAAAAAAAAAAAAAAAAAAACAATAAGAAAGATATAGGTCTTCTAGAGGAGGTAGGGCAAGATAAGGAATTTAATTTGCAAGCCAATGCTTTTTCCAAAATAATCATGCATCCTGGGAAGAAAATAGGAAATGAAGTATATTACAAAAAATGTGGGGGCCGGTGAGATAGCTCAACGGCATAAGCGCCTGCCTGGCAAGCGCAAGGGCCCGAGTTCGACTCCCAGAACCCACATATGAAAAAAGGGCTGGTGATATCGCTCAGCAGCACGGGCGCCTGCTGGCGCGCGAGGTCCTGAGTTGGACCCCCGGTACCCACTAAAAAAAAAAAAAAAATTTGGGCTGGACATGGTGGCAGTCAGGAGGCTGAGGCAAGAAGATTGCTGCAAGCTGGAGGCCAGCCTGGGCTACATAATGAGACTCAGTCAAAAAAAAAAAAAAAAGGATTGGGAGGTGGCTTTCCAAGCAATTTAACTGAGGCTGAAAAATAATTAGATAGAAAGAATGTGGTTAGCAAATAACTATGAATTAATTCACATTAATTAGTAAGAAAGCCAAATTGAAATAAGAAGAGGTTTGAATTATATAATATAATTAATAAAACTATACCCTTGAGCAGTGATGGTGAACCTATGGTATGTGTGCTGCAGCAGGCTATTTGTATCACTGAAAGCTCTACAAGGTTCTCTATCACTGCCCGTGAGTTGGCCTCCCGCCCCATAGAAGCCAGGGTCTCATGTATGCTAGGGAAACAGTCTTCCCTGAGTTCCATCCCCAGGACAGGAAAAAGCATTTTCTTTGAAGAAACAGCACATATGAAGATTCAGGGATGGAGCTATGAAACAGCCCTGCCTTTTCCTACTTCTTACCTTCCTCTTCATCCTCATTCTTTCCTATGACCTCAGGATTTTGAACAAATTGAATGAATAAAAAAAAAAAAATCTAGCATTTAAGAATGTGGTATGAGGGGGCCGGTGAGATGGCTCAGCGGTTTAAGCGCCTGCCCGGCAAGCGCAAGGGCCCGAGTTCGACTCCCGGAACCCACATACGAAAAAGGGGCCGGTGATATCGCTCAGCAGCACGGGTGCCTGCTGGCACGTGAGGTCCTGAGGTCGACCCCCCAGTACCCACAAAAAAAAAAAAAAGAATGTGGTATGAGGTAAATAAACCTAGGCTTAAAACTTAGCTTTATAGTACTTACAAACTAAAAATTACTCAATATGTGACTAAGCATAAAAATACCTTAGTGATACCCTTGTGAATTTGAGAGGACGGGATGGGATTGCCCTAGGTTGTTGGTAGGCCTTTGTTTAGGATAATCGTTGCAGAGAGTTGGAGTTCCCCTGGGAACTCTTAGAGTCTACGACTCTCATTCCCCTGGATTCTGTAAGTGGTCTTAGCAGCTACCAAAGCCTAAATTATGTACTCCTATGTTACGGTTAAAGCATGTTTGGGCTGTTTCATGCATAATGTGGTCTTGTCTGGGCTGATCAAGTGAGCGACTAGTGAGACAAGGGTTACACCTGCTAGAACTAAAAGGCTTCCGGATTGACTAATCTTCTAATTGGAAATAGAAATAAAACTCCATTATCCAGCCTGTCTGGGCCTGATGAGCATGGGATGAAGGTCGTTCCTAGTCTTCTACTTGGATGGCCTCGCTGATGTATTGCCCATCTGCAATTTATGGCTTTGTGCTCTCATTGGCCCTTTGCACGGCATGAAATTTCTGGTATTCTAATTCCTGCTGTGGCTAGCATACGTGAGACAAAGTAGCAAGGTGTGTCTATGAAGGTATGATAAAAACAATACAGTAGCTCCAACAGAGTGTCTTGCTAAATTGCCCAGGCTGAGCTCAAATTTTCAATCCTCCTGCCTCAGCCTCCCAGAGTGCTGGGATTACAGGTGTGCACCACCATGCACAATTTAGTCTACCTCTTAAATGCTGCAGCAGAGACCATGCTGGAACAGACTAGCCTGCTTCTGTGTTTTGTTTGCCCCACTCCCTCACCTACCTCCCCATTCCTATATTTCTAACCTCCCACACAATTTCCTGTGGTTGTTGGCTCTTCTTTATATTTATTTATTTATTTGTGTGTGTGTGTGTGTGTGTGTGTGTGTGTGTGTACCAGGGATCTACCCCAGGACCTCACGCGCCAGCAGGCGCCTGTGCCGCTGAGCGATATCACCGGCCCTTTTTTCTTATGTGGGTTCCGGGAGTCGAACTCGGGCCCTTGCGCTTGCCAGGCAGGCACTTATGCAGCTGAGTCATCTCACCAGCCCTTTATACTGATTTAAAACAAAGTATAAGGAGTTTTATGGATTCTATTTTCTTTTGAATAACTGAATGTGTTATTTACATTAATGTCAGCTGGGCTCAGTGGTGCACACCTATAATCCCAGCAATTGGTAGGCTGAGTCAGGAGGATCACTGTTAAGTTCCAGGCCAGCCTGGGCTACATAGTGAGTTCAAGGCCAGCCTCGCTAAATTATATAGCAAGACCCTGTCTCAAAAAAAAAGAAAAGGAAAGAAAAAGTCAAGCAAATTTGGATATAGTTAGTGCTGAATGTGGAAGTGTTTCATGAAGTACATTTTAAATGTTTCAATTTTGATGTGTAGAAGGATATGGATTTTCTTTCCGCATACTGCTCACTACTCCATATTGTCTTATACTGGGGCAGGTTAATTTTTTCCTAGGCCTTGAAGTCTTTTCAGTTTGCAGCCTTAATTCTAATTAAACTTAAGTCCAGGGATAGGTAGAGTGGTGCACCAATAAACAAATGTACAAACACAACACTTTCCCTTCATTTTTGGTTCTCTAGGAACAGGCAGAGGCCATTTCCCTCTACTGGTAAGGAGGCCCTCAATGATTCCTAACTCCTCTTAAGGCCATATCCTAAAAAGGTGTATCCAGAAGCACCACTTTTCAACTGTCCCATGTATCAAGTTTTTCTGTGTGAGGATTCTCTTCTTTGGATGGTAGATAATGAGAACACCTAACTTAAAACCTTTATACACTACCCACAGGGGTATGGCCTTATTATACAACCATGAAAAGATAATCATATCAGATTATAGTAGCAGGCATAACATCTGAACCCATGATTTGTGCAGAAGATAAGGTGGGGGGCAGGCAAAGCTTCACTCTATCAATACACAACTCAGAAACAGGTTTGATAGTCCCTGGACCTCACCTGGGTACATGAGTCACATGTAATGTGTGGTACTTGAACTCATGGCAAATTTAGGGCTCTCAAAAGTAACCAGAAATTGAATTCTGTGTTATATTTTTAACGGTAGGGCTGGAGATTGAATCCAGGCCCTCCTGAATACCAGGCAAGTGCTCTACCAGTGATATACCCCACCCCCATAGGTTATTTTAACATTAAGCCATTAAAAAAACATGTGCCAATATCCCTGCCTCAATTTATCTGCCTAGACACTCACACACTACCCCATATTCAGATAAGCAGGGGGTAGTTCCCTGTAGTGTACCTTCTGGTTTCAAAGGCAGCGTTCATAATGGTTGTTTAGCTCTACCAAAGGTCTAAGTCAGGATGGCCTCAAACTTTACACATTTATATCCTATTGTATCGACAGTTACAAATGACAACTTCTACTCATGTATTTTTGTTGAAAACTCAATGATGACTACTTCCTGATGATGCCAGACAACAACAATTATGTGACCTTGGGCATGTTACTTAACTTCTCTGTACTGTATTGTCTGTAAACTGAGGATTATACCACTACCTACTTCATAGTAATGTTGCAAGGAATTGAGTTAATACATATAAAATGCTTATAGCAATGCCTAAGTATTCCAGAAATCTTAGCCATTAAACTGTTATTATTAATCTCCCCTTATTCTGTCTGCCTAAATATTTTAGTATGGACAAGAAGGAGGGGAGAGAGGGAGGAAAAAAAAGAAAGACGCTCAGGATTAGGAACTTAGTAGCCAGGGTCAAGAAAACAAAAGAGCTTTAGCAAATAGGACCATATACAGAAGGAATGCTTGCTAGGGAAGATTCTAAACAGTGATGTAGGTTACAAAGAGCATGAATTCCAATCAAAATTCCAACAACATATCTCACAGAATTACAGAAAACAATCCTAAAATTCATCTGGAACCAGAAGAGACCTAGAATAGCAAAGGCAATTCTGGGCAACAAAAGCAAGGCAGGGGGCATCACAATCCCTGATTTGAAATTATACTATAAAGCTACTGTGATAAAAACAGTGTGATATTGGCAAAAAAACAGACCCGAAGATCAATGGAATAGATTAGAAGATGCAGAAACAACTCCAGACATACTAAGCCACCTTATCTTTGACAAAGGTACCAAACACATTCACTGGAAGAAAGATAGCCTCTTTAATAAATGGTGCTGGAAAAATTGGCTCTACACATGCCGAAGATTAAAATTAGACTCATATCTTTCACCATGCACTAAATTAAATTAAAAATGGATCAAAGAACTAAATATTAAAACAGAAACATTAAATCTCCTGGAAAATAGAATAGGTAAAACTCTTGAAGACATTGGTGTAGGCAAAGACTTTATGAATAAAACCCCAATGGCACAGGAAGCATCACAAAGAATCAACAACTGGGATCTCATCTTATTAAAAAGCTTTTGCACAGCAAGAGAAACCATCAACAGAGTGAAGAGACAACACACAACGTGGGAAAAAATGTTTGCCAGCTGTTCCTCAAAGGATTACTATTGAGAACATACAAAGAACTCAAAAAAATCAGACCTCCCAAATTTAAAGACCCAATCCAAAAATGGGCATCTGAGATGAATAAACACTTCTCAGATGAAGAAATACAAATGGCAAATAAATATATGAAAAAATGTTCAACATCACTAGTCATTCGAGAGATGCAAATTAAAACAACACTGAGATTCCATCTCACCCCAGAAAGAATGGCTACTATCAAGAAATCAACTAATAACAAATGCTGGAGGGGCTGTGGGGAAAAAGGAAACCTTCTCCACTGTTGGTGGGAGTGTCGACTGGTACAGCCACTGTGGAAATCCGCGTGGAGACTCCTCAAAAAACTAGGATTGGAGGTCCCATTTGACCCATCTACTCCCCTTCTGGGTATCTTCCCAGAAGAATTAAAAACATCATACCACAGCGATATATGTGCACCCATGTTTATAGCAACACAATTTGTAATAGCTAGGTCGTGGAAACAACCCAAATGCCCATTAACCGAGGAATGGATAAAAAAGATGTGGTATTTCTATACAATGGAGTACTACTCAGCCATAAAGAAAGATAAACTGGAAACTTTTATAGGTAAATGGATGCAACTTGAGAAAATACTCACAAGCGAAATAAACCAGATGCACATTTGTAAACATCGTATTGTCTCCCTAGTATGAAAATGCATTTTCACTGTGACTATTCCATTCCTTAGTCTTCTATTTTTACCTAGCTTTTACATGGCTTAATCTTATACTGAGTAATATTTTTCTCCAAAAGGTATTTGTACATTCTCTAATGCTTGAGTTTGTTAATACATGAGAATGTTTACTTGTTGTCTTAAAATAAATAAATAAATAAAACAAAACAAAAAAACAAACAAAGAGCATGGTCCCAAACTGGCCTGTGCTGGCACGAACCAGCCATATCAGGCCACAGAATGGAGTGAGGGTGTGAGAACTGAAGCACTATCAATAAAGCCAGGCTCAGGTTTTCGGGTCAAAAAGAAATTGAATTAGAGGATAAACAGGTCATAAAGGAATATTCTCAGCAACTTGTCTTCCATGTGGATTGTGTTGCTACCTTTAAAGTCTTAAGCATTGCAGTTTATAATTTTTTTTTAGGTTTTTAAACTTTTTTTTTCTTGTGGTACTGGGGATTGAACCCAGGGCCTTGCATATGGTAGGCAAACGCTCTACCACTGAACTACACTCCAGCCCTTAAAGTTTATTTTTAAATCTAAATACATTTTTAGACAATTATTAAGGAACAATGTAAATGTCCCATACTATCAAGCCACTCCAAACGTTGCTTAAAATGTAGAAACAGTATATATGACTTCTCGAAAAACATGTTTATAGGGCTGGTGAGATGGCTCAGTGGCGTAAGCGCCTGCCTTGCAAGTGCGAGGGCCCGAGTTCAACTCCTGGAACCCACATACGAAAAAGGGGCCGGTGATATCGCTCAGTGGCACAGGTGCCTGTTGGCGCGCGAGGTCCTGAGGTCGTCCCCCTGGTACCCACAAAAAAAAAAAAAAAAAACATGTTTATATGTATGTCCATCAACAACAAATTCTCGAAGTACCCAAGTAGGCAGAAAAACAAATCAATGGCCACCAAAATTACCAAACACACCAAAAAATCAGTGGCTAGAAATAATAATTTTTTACTAATTTGTTATGTTGAAAGTTTTACGGCAAGCACTTTGTTTTCTTTTCTTTCTTTTTTCTTTTTTTGTGGGTACCGGGGGTCGAACTCAGGACCTCACGCTTGCCAGGCAGGCACTTATGCCCCTGAGCTACCTCACCAGCCCCACTTTGTTTTCTATCAAACTGTTTTGACCAAATTATCTTATGGTAGCTGGGAACCAGAAAAATGATTAGGATATTAAACTAGCACAAGCTGAAGAGAAGAAAAGAGTTAAAAAAAAAAAAAAAAAAAAAAGAGCAAGATTGGGAGGCTGAGGCAGAAGGATCTCTGCAAGTTCAAAGCCAGCCTGGGCTACAAAGTGAGTCCAAGGCCAGCCTGAACTATATATGCATAGCAAAACCCTATCTCAAAAAGACAGAAAAAAAAAAAAAAAAAAAAAAAAAAAGGAGCAAGAGCTAGGAGAAATAGGGAGAGGTCAGAGAAGGGCCTGGAGTGCAGCATCTCACCCAAACTGAATTATTCTTCAAAAAATGCTAAGTTCTTCACAGATCCAGACTATGGCCTTTGGAAGCATCAAGACTACACTTGACATACAGCATGACATTAGATGAAGATGCTATGAATGAGAGAGCTCTCAACATTAAAGAATGTTTTTAGAGCCAGGCATTGTGACACACACTGGTAATCCCAACACTCTAGGACCAGTACTCTGGGAAGCTGAGGCAGGAGGATGGCAAGTGTGAGCCTAGCCTAGGCAACTTAGAGAGATCCTGTCTCCAATTTTTAAAAACTTATTTTTTCCAGTTTTTAAATATTTTTAAAAATTTTATTAGTACATGTTTGCAGTACATAATGGTTATATCCATCATGGAAAAAGCTTTAAGGATGAGCATTATCTCTTTTACTCTAGTTGACTGCTTGGCAAACCCTTTTTTCATCATGGTACCAAAGTAAATTTCACTTTTCATATCCCCTATTAAATTATTATAAATTATGAGTGGAGGGAGTGTTCTTAATTGATTGAATATTGTTTGAAAAAATACTTTCTTGTATTGTTTATTAGTGAAATGGAGATAACAGCAACTTCCTATTTCCTCCATTACCAAAACAATAACTGAATGAGTTAAGTAGTTTTAACTCTCCAAAGAAAATATACAATTTTTTTCTCCTTCCCAGGTAATGCAATTGAGCAACTTAGTCATCTTAAAGAGTACCTATACTGTTATTTTCAAATTTTACATTTGCATTTCTCATCCTGTCACTAATTTGATTTTTTTGCCTTTTTGGTTGCTTGGTTGTTTTTTTGGTATTGGGGGTTGAATTCAGAGCCTTGAATTCAGTTACATCCCCAGCTCTTTTTTAATTTTGTGTTTTATTTTGAGACAAGGTCTCGCTAAGTTGCTAAATTGCCCAGGTTGGCACGTTTTTTTTTTTTTTTTTTTTTGAGATAGGGTCTCGCTTTGTGGTGCACGCTGGCCTTGAACTCACTATGTAGCCCGGGCTGGCCTCAAACTGGCAGTGATCTTCCTGCCTCAGCCTCCCAAGTGCTGGGATTACAGGGGTGTGTGCCACCATGCCTGGCAGGCACAAACTTTTTATCCATTTGTCTCATTCTCCCAGAGTGCTGGGATTACAGGCATGTGCCATCTCGCCCCACTGTCACTAATTTCTAAAGTCATAACTCTTACCTTGAAATCTTCAGATGTTGTGCCCACTTGAGCTTGCAAATAGTACAGTACAACATTTCCCAGAGGCAAATAAACATAGCATCATAAAAGCTATCAACCCATATTATGCCAGACTTGTGCATCTTGAGGATTTTGCTATAAAGCTAAAAGTCACTAGAGAGCACCATGACTTTTCTGGTTTTGATGTAATGATTTTGAAAGACCCCTGTGGCAAGATGCTTTTATCTTAAAAGACTACTGTATATACATGGTATAGTATAGAGAACCTGGAGCTTTGGTATTTAGTTTTTCTGATCACGCCTTTCACTAGATGACTGGCCTTAGAAAACTGTTTTACTTCTCTGGGCCTTAAATTCGATTTCTATAAAATGCAGGGCCGGGTATGGTGGCACACTCCTGTAATCACTGCACTTGGGAGGCTGAGGAAGGAGTACTGCTGTGAGCTCCAGGCCAGCCTGGGCTACATAAGTGAGTTCAAGGCCAGCCTGCACTATACAGTGAAACTGTCTCAAAACAAACAAACAAAGCAGGGGATGTGTTAGATACATCCTCCTTTCAGCTTTAAATTTCTGATCCTACACTTCCTAATTTATTCTGCAGTGTCTTGGGGCTTAGAAAAAAAAGTTGGCAGAAGAGTGAGGATTTTACTTGTACCATTTCATTTTCACCAGCTCGCTCACCCTTTTACTACTTTTCAGCTATGAACCTTGGTTTTTTTTTTTTTAATCTTTTCTTCATGCACTTTATAAAGGCAAATAATTACATTAATAAATACTTGCAGGAGACTTTCCAAGGATTACCAATCACTTTTGCAGTACTATCCCATTTTATTATCACAGCAGCTTAGGCTCCTAAGTATTATCTTCAGTTTCCTTTGAGGAAACTGAAGGAAACTGAAGATCAGAAGAGTTCAGTAAATTAACTGCCCAGATAGTAGTTATGGGAACTGGGTCTTCTGATTCCAAACAAAGCCAGCATTCTTCTTAGAACCCTAATTCCCTGTCAGGGGCAGATCCAGGTTTTGTAGGGGCTGATGTGCCTACAATTTTGGTGGCTATTTTCAGTAACAGAAATAGAAAATTACAATATAAAACAAAATATGTGCCCATGAGGGCCATGCTCAGAGTCTTCAAAAGGGTCTACTGAAGTGAGGGGGCTTTAAACTTTAGGACAAAATTCATGAAAAATCTGGTTTTCCTTTTTCTTTCCTCTTTATTTTTTGCAGTGCTAAGGATAGAACCCAGGCCTTCACATATGCTAGGTAAGTGCTTTACCACTGAGGTACATCCCCCAGGCCTGCAAACCAGATTCTCAAGCTTAAAACAAACAAACAAAAACATTAAAAAAAAAAAAAAAAAAAAAAAAAAAAACCTGCTGGAGATGTAGCTCAGTGGTAGATGGTACAGCCTTTGCCTCACATGATTCAGCTTGCTGAAAAAAAAAAGAGGTCTGAAATAATTATTATCATAATAACCCTACCAGGTAGGTATTATCCTTTTACAAAGTAGAGAATGAGGCTCTGCCATGTAAAATGACTTGCCTAGGGGCACATAACTAGTAAGTGTCAAGTAACAAAGTTGGAACTCTGGAGATCTGGCTGCCAGGCCCATATTGTGAATATACCGCCAATATGCTGCTGAATAAACCTTTAAGTTCCCTGGGAATCATTTTACCACTTCCCACCATTCCACGGTGCAGGTCCTTATAAATTCACACCTGAACCACAGTTTCCTATTCTGTCTCCCTGACTAAGCTTTCCTACTACAGTATTTATCTGAATGTTACTGCCACCCTAACGATCCTAAAGCACTGCTGTTGTAAATCCTGTTCACCCTATCGACCTAAAATCCTTTCCTCTTTTTTTTTTGTATTTGTCAAACATAGAAAGCAATTATTGCTCACAAGCATACTGCCTTCAAACACCTTGAGTGGTTACCTTTTTGTTGTGTGAAAAAAGCAGAGTGGGTGAGAGAAAGTACGTGGGACCTCTCAGGACCTGATCCTCCGATCCCCACTCCTCAATGTCAGGTTCCTTATTTGCAAAATAGAAATGTAAGGCTTACCTCACAGAGTCGTGAAAATTCTGTGGGGATAAGAAGTGGGAGGGAGGAAGACGAAAGAAAGGTCAGAGTTCTGGTATGCAGCAAGTGCTCAACAAATGTTGGTCGTTTGTGCCTGACTTAGTCACCCCCCAAAACTTGTGAACTCTTTAAAAGCAGAGGCCTTTTCTCATACTTTTCTTTCTTTCAATTTCTCTAGGGATCAGAGACACTTCATGAATAATTTGGTCCCTTCAACAGACACATTTTGATGTCTGGTCTTGGTCAAGAACATACAATGGCTTAGGACAAAAATCAGGCTCTGGAATCTAATCAACTGGTGGCCACTTCCTATCTCTGTATTTTCGAAGCAGTACCTGCTTCACAGGGTTGTGGGGATTATACAAATCATTCAGGTGATGGCTTAGCGTATGATCTACCCTCCAATACTGTAAACTATAATTCTATCCTGTCCCAAACCTTCAGGGTCTGTAACGATTCAGCCTCTCTGCACGCTCTCGTCTCCGGGTTTCCGACGCACACACCCTAATCCCTCTGGCCAGTCTCCCCACCCTCTTACCTGCTCTCCTCACCGACTGATCTCTAATTCCCACCATTCATTAACCGGCACAGGCCAGGCTCTGAGGTGAAGAAGTTCCGTACTTTCTCTCATCGAAACTTCCTATGCGGGCCGGTGAGATGGCTCAGCGGTTTAAGCGCCTGCCTTGCAAGCGCGAGGGCCCGAGTTTGACTCCCGGAACCCACATACAAAAAAGGGGCCGGTGATATCGCTCAGCGGCACGGGCGCCTGCTGGCGCGCGAGGTCCTGAGGTCGACCCCCCGGTACCCACCAAAAAAAAAAAAAAAAAAAAAAGAAACTTCCTATGCGCTACGAGGTCGGTTCTATTACCGCTGTCGTTTTAAAGAGAGGAAACAGGCCCCGAGGGTCTGAGTAATTTCCCGAGCTCATGGAACCCAAGTGCCAGGCCTAGATTGGCATCCAGTGCATCTGAGTCCACTGCTCGCGCTCTCTGGCGCCGGCCCCTGGACGCCTTTTCGGGAGCGGCCGCACCGCGTCCATTCAAACGCTGCCCGGTTCCTCCTCTTCACTCGCTCTGCGGCTACTCCGCGCGCCTGTCGGCTTCCAGCTCAGGGCCGGGCCCTTGGGCCGCTTTTCCCTGTTCTCCGCCAAAACTGAGGCGTGAAACGGGCGCTGTCGTCCCGGACGCGCGAGGGTGGCCTCGACCCCCTCAGAACAGGCCCGAGCCGACAGAGGAAGCTGCGTGGGGACGGGGTCCGCGCCGCAGAGCGCTCGCCGCCGGTCACGTGGCTGGGAGGGGGCGCCGACACGCGGGCGCGGGCACGCGCAGCCGCGAGCCCTTGGAGGCGCGAGTTGCTGTTGGGTGTAGGTATGGCGGGGAGGGGGCGGCGGCCGGGCGGGCCGACTCCGCCCCCTGTGCGCATGCTCCGGCCCCCCCCCCGCGGGTTATAAGGCGGCCGCGGCTGCCCCGCCAGACAAAGTGGCGAGTTGCGACGCGACTTTCCCTCCGCGTGGGTGCTCCAGCGAGCGAATTAGGCGGCAGGCGAAGGACACGAGCCGGGCCCCGGGGCCAGAGTAGCTCCTTCTCGCCCGCCGCGTCATCCACACGCCCGGCTCCTCGAGCCGCGTGCTAAAAGGTTAGTTCGGTCGCAGCCGGCGACACTCGGCGCGGACCCCCTAGTGCCCTTGCTGCTGCAGTGGGGCCGAGGGACCCTCCAGGGTGCTGGGGACCTCAGTCTCTGGGGGAGGGAGGCTTTCCGACAGAGGGCATCCTGGCCGCGGGCAGCCGCGTGGCCCCGCAGACGCGGCGCTGGTGAAGGGGACCTTGAGGCGCCGGGGGCAGCGACTCTCCCAGCTGCACCGCGGGCCCCTGTGGTCAGGTGTCGGCTGCTGGCCCGGCTCAGGAGTCGGGTCACGGTACCCGGTGACCTTGGGGAACTGGCTTCCCCTCTAATCTTAAGTAGGCTCCCTGAGAGATGCTTTGATTTGCGAAAGGGGCGACGTGGGGCCGATTCACGTGGTGCCTCCGGACTCCTGCCTCCTCCTGCCGGGAGGTGAGGGACTCGGGCGGGAGTTATTTCGGACTCGTGGCATGCCTGCCCAGCCTTCTTCCCTGCCAATCCTAGTCCCACCTGATGACTTGCGAGAGTGGTGTGAGGCGCTACATTGCCCGCAGCGAGCGAGACTGTGGGGCTCGAACAGACTTGGCGGAGGGGAGCAGCCAGCCCGCAGCCTCCGGGACTGTGCCGCGGGGTGGGGGTGGGGGATCTTTGTCGTGCAACCTGTGGCTGCAGAGGCGCGTCCGCTCGGGAGCTTAAGACGGCCCTGTTGAGACGGTCGGAAGAGTAGCGTTGTAGATGGTTAGATGCACGCTTGTTATTCCAAATACATCCTTTTTTTTCCTCGTGCATTTTAACATTTCGTTTCTTTGTCTTGATGTATTTGGTACAGCAAGCACTTGTAAAAAAATAATAATAACTAATTTGTAATCAGCCTGAGTCAGGACACGTGCTACTATTAGAGTCTTTCTTCGGGTTTCCAGTGGCAGATTATAAACTGGGTGTCTGCTAATAGTAGAATGTTTACAGGCTACTTTATTATTACTAGTTTAGAAATCTTTTTAAAATTATTCTGGTTTCGAAATAAAATGTGTATATATCAGCTCCCTGATTAAACTAAGTGTGGGAAATCTACTGGCATTTCGTGATAGGATGAACTCTGGATTTTGGGAGAGTTTGGAAGAATGTAGAAAGGAATTAGGCTGTTAATAAACAATTTTTTATCTCAGCTACCAGCCCAATGAGGTGATATAGACTCTGTATACTAAGTTTTTTAGTTAGGTGTTTAGTAATGGCCATAAGCCCAAGTCTTAAACCCTGGGGTACAATTTTGCCTTCAGATTGCCGTAGAAATAGTAAAGAAGTAAAAGCATCTAGCCCTTAAACAGATGATAAGTTTTTAAATTTAAACCGAAATCGAATATGCTTCAGTAATTCGGGGTTTAAATACACACTGTTTCATCAGATTGCAATAGCCTTATTAAATTATTCAAGCTAATAATAGTCTGAGGAGCATTTTGTGAAGTTTTGTTTGTTTGTTTTTTGGTCTTTTTGAGACAGGGTTTCACTATGCAGTTCAGGCTGGCTTTAAACTGATTTTGTAGCCCAGGCTGGCCTTGAACTCACAGCGATCCTCCTGCCTCAGCCTCCCTAGTGCTGGGATTACAGGCATGCCACTTGTGAGCTTTTTATAACTGAATAGATTTACAGATTTAGCTGTAAGCTTAACATAATAGACTATAACATCTTTAAACAGATAAAGAAGGGCAAAAAAAGATCATACCACAATAGGATGAAATTACCTGATAAGTGTTTCAATAGTTTGCACGTCTTTTTGCCCTTTGAATATGAAGGCATATAATATTAGCTGTGAAAAGAATAACAGCTTGAAGACCAGCTGGTTGATTCTGTTATTTTACAGAGAAGGGAACTGAGGCTGGAGAGATTAAGTGACTTAATATATGAGGTATGAAAACTTTTTAATGACTGGGCCAGAACTCAATGTCTTTTGACTCCCATTTTGTCAGGTTAGCACTCCTGAGTTTTCTCTAAAGTTATCAATATGGATATATATTATCTTAGGCTGAAAATAGATTTTTTTTTTTAGAGTAATAACGTCCCAAATTCGTCCTTTATTCTAGCTCCGTTCTCAGTTCGTTTCATAATATGCATTCCTATTTAGGATTCAGACCCGTGTATAAATGCCTGTGCGTCTGTTTTTGTTGCATATGAGGACTAAGAAGAGGGAACAGTCCAGAAAATTTATGAATTGTATATATTCAGCAGTTTTTTGTGGCTGTCAGGCACTGTGAGAAACTTAAGGTTCAGCAATGAACAAATCTCAGCACTTGCCCTCTTGGAGTTTATAGTCTAACTGGAAAATAGATAAAATATATAATTAGCACAACAAGTGCTCTCCACAGACAAGTGTGGAGGGCTATGTGGGAGCAAGCACTCTTGTGCAGGTGTGAGTAGACTCCCAATTTAGGAAGGAAGCAAGTGGGTAGACTTTCCTGAGGAAATGCTATTTAACCTGAGACTTGAAGGATGAATAGGAGATAAGTAGCGAGAGAGTGAAGATGGGTGGAAGGAGCATTTCAGACATCAGTAGAGCTATGGTCAGTGCAAGAACTGAAAGGATTTTGCCAAAGCTAAAGTGTAAAGAGAGGAGTCACAAAGAATGAGAAGAGATGGAGGGTCTTAAGCCATTTGAAGGAACTGGGGAAGAGACTAGACAAAAGTGCTTAAAAGACCACTCTTGAAGCTGATTGGAAGCAGTTTAAGAATTTCCAGTGGAGCTGAATATTGCCAGATCAAACTTTGCATTTTAGGAGCATTATTTCTATATTAATGAAGAGCTGGTTAAAGGGAGGCGCTTGTGGAGGGTGGTGTGAGATGCGTGTAGGAAAAGGTTGGGCAATAATGGGAGGATGGAAGAGAAGGGGAAGCAGGATTTGGTGGTGGATCAGATATAAGAGACTTGGAGAAGCAAGAGAAACTAAGGCTATCACCCAGGTTTCTAGCTTGACGTTTGTCTCCATTTAACCATTGGTTGTATGGCTAGACCA
This sequence comes from Erethizon dorsatum, assembly GCA_028451465.1. Taxonomy (NCBI): domain Eukaryota; kingdom Metazoa; phylum Chordata; class Mammalia; order Rodentia; family Erethizontidae; genus Erethizon; species Erethizon dorsatum. The sequence goes on from CM051829.1 coordinate 82,749,084, forward strand.
GGGCAGCCCAGTTTATAAAGCTTGGAGAAAAGATTCAAAACCATTCCATTCCTTTCTTCTGTTTCTGTTGGTGACATTGCTGACATCTATGTTGTGGTGTTTTTCCTTTCTAAACAATTTAATATGGAAATTTTCAAAACACAGAGTTGAGCCATTAATGTTTCATCTCTACCCCTAATTACTTTCTCCAATAGGAATGGATTGGGCTGGTGATATAACTCAGCGGCACAAGCGCCTGCCTGGCAAGCGCGAGGTCCTGAGTTTGGAGGTCCTGAGTTTGGTTCCCGGTACCCATATTAAAAAAAAAAAAAGGAATGGATTATCACACTGGATTATTACAAAGCAAATCCTAGATGCAGTTTTCTTCATCTGTAAATATCTCAATGTATATTTCTAAAAGATACCATTCTCTCCTTTTTTTTTTTTTTTTTTTTGAGATAGGGTCTCACCATGTAGTTCAGGATTTAGTCACTCATCAGATTTTCATAACTTTATTTTTCTGTCCTTAAGTTGTTTTAAAATAATTGGTTGGTTTGATTTGGGATCCAAACAAGGTCATTGCATCTGGTTGGTATGTTTCTTAAACCTTATATTCTAAAGATTAAGCCTTTCTCTGTTGTTTTTCCTATAATTTATTTGTTGAAAGAAGCAGGTCATTCTTCCTCTAATTTCCTTCATTCTGGATTTTCATGAATGTGTCTCTCTGGTACAGGTTTTTGCTTTTTGCACTATTGAACATAGGGCCTTCACACTACATCCCCAGCCCTCTTTATAAATTTTTTTATCTTGAGATAGGGTTCGCTTAGTTGCTAAATTGGCCAAACTGGGCTCAAATTTGCAATCCTCCTGCCTCAGCCTCCCAGACTGCTGGGATTACAGATGTACACCACCATGTCCAGCTCCTGTGATATAGTTTTAACATGTTCTAGTTTATCCCTTGTATTACTTGTAAATTGGTAGCTAGATTGGCCGGTTTGATTCCTGGTATGGGTTTGGAAGGAAAAGGCAAGTATAATTCATAGGGAGTGATGCGTACTTCCATCAGGAGACATGATGTTTGGTTGTTCTTTCTGTTATAGTACCAGCTTATTCCATCATTTCACTAATGGTTTCAGATGGCAGTAATTTAACTGGGCCTTTAATTATACTATTCTTTTCTTACTTTATTAGCTAGAATATGTCTATAAAAAATACAGTTTTAGGGCCGGTGAGATAGCTCAGCAGCATAGGCTCCTGCCTGGCAAGCACGAGGTCCTGAGTTCGACTCCCAGTACCCACATAAAAAAAAAAAAATACAGTTTTAACAGGAAGGGTCAAGTTTGTTTTCAGTGTATGATTGAGACTTTTTGGAGAAATTTATTTAAATATATCAAGGTACATCTTTAAAAGTTACTATTTTAAGCTGTCAAAAAGGTTTTAGCACTTGGTATTAACATTTCAAATGGCTTTATTCGAAGCATTTAAAAATTATGCTTTTAAACCAGCCTGGTGGCAAATGCCTGTAATCCCTGTAATCCCAGCACTTGGGAGACTAAAGCAGGAGGATCACTGTGAGTTCAAGGCCAGCCTGGGCTACATAGTGACTCAAGGCCAGCCTGAACTACACAGCAAGACCCTGTCTTACAAAAAACCAAAAAAAATTAAAAATTAATTAGCTTTTTAACTAATAGGGTTTCTTTTGATTTTTCTCTGCTCTTTCTTGAGAGTTTATCTGATCCCACAACTTCTGGGGAGTGCCTGATAGAAGCACTACCAAATTTAAATCTGGTTGACTACTCTTATCGCCAGCCGGTAATTGCTTTTCCAGTTACTTCCTGGGTAACTTAAAGCTCACTATCTTTATGTATTCTCCACTTCTTCTCAGCCCTTTACACCTAGTCTTTTCTTGTGACTCCACCATTCTTCCAGGTAATCATGCTTAATACCTCTGAGTCATCTGGATACGGTGGTGCATGCCTGTAATCCCAGCTACTTGGAAAGATGAGGCAGGAAGATAACAAATTCAAGACCAGCCTGGCATTATAGTGAGACCCCATCTCAAAAAATAGAAAGGGCTGGGGATGTAGCTCATACCTATGTGTGCTAGGTGGGATGCTTGCCTAGCATACATAAAGCCCTGGTTCAATCCACGGTCCTCAAAAATAACAAACCTCTTGAGTCATCTTATTACATCCCCTAGTGGACCTCTTCCCCTTCATTTTTATTACCACTGCCTAGTTTATAGGCTGCTGCTGTAATTAGCACAGTGGCCTTTTACCTTCTATCATTGTCACTCTCCTCTACTCTGTCCTATATTGTGCTGCCAGTTCCTGATCATATCCTTTCTGTAATCAAAAACTCTTGTGACTTCTGAGTGCCTACCAAATTATTTGTCTGAATAGAATTAAGTCTTAAGTGTGTTGCTTATGACCATTTTAGGTCATGTACGTTGCACTTTAATTCACCCTAACAAACTGACATTTTCTTTCATGCATTCTTCCTGTATTTTTGGGGGGGTGGAGGGTTGTAGATTTTATAGTGGATCTATATGGGAGAAACAGTACTAAGATGATGCATTTGAGCCCTAGCCCTAGCCCTGCCCTGCAGAGTAGGGATTAAAACAGCAATAACAACCTTCTTAAGGAAATGGTGGTTAGTTTTCTGGGGTCACAGTACCATAATGATGGGATGAGTTCACATCTACCACAACAGTGACATTGGTTGCAAAGGTTGAGCCATTGAAGGGTGCCACTATGTTGCAAAGGGATCCATTTCTTTTAGTTGTCCACACTACCCTATATTGCTAATCACAACTCTCAGTATGGTTGAATTTGGTTTGATTACAATTTGCATGAAGAAGAAATTGCTCAAAATGTACTGGTATGGTAAGTTGCATATTTGATCATTGGTTGAAAAATACGTCTTCACTGTGATTGTGTTTTTCCTATATAAATCCTCTTAACATGTTTGTGTTTGTGTGGTGTTGAGGATTAAACCCAGGGCTTTGTGCAGCACAGTTCTTTTTGGTGTTTCGAGACAGGATCTTGCTAGGTAGCCCAGGCCTGGCCTCAAAACTTGTGATCCTCCAACCTCAGCCTCCAAGTGCTTGGATTACATGTGTGTGCCACCACACCATGCTGCGGCCCAAATTTTCTGAAGATTATTGAATGAATAAAAGACTAAAGATACTGTTCTGTTGTGTTAAGACTATTTTGGAGAATAACGGGGCCTTTTGTAACTTGGCTGTTGAGTTTTGAGAACCAAAACTGTTTTTACTTTATTAATTTTGTCTTCTGTTTTCTTATCAGGGGTCTGCAGATTGGTCCCCCAAGGAATGTGGAGTTCAGGGGGTCTATAAACTTGTTTGGGAAAAAATTTATGTCTTTTCATTAACCTTTCGCTAAAATTTGGAATTTGTTTTTTTTTTTTTTTTTTTTTACTATGAATTTAGGTAGCAAACTATAGTTGTATTAGTAGTATCTGTTGCTTTGTTACCAGGAGAAATCATATACTTTGTAATGTACAGTTTTATATTTTTTTTTTTTTTTTTTTTTTTTTTTTTTTTTTTGGTGGGTACCGGGGGAACGACCTCAGAACCTCGCGCGCCAACAGGCGCCCGTGCCGCTGAGCGATATCACCGGCCCCTTTTTTCGTATGTGGGTTCCGGGAGTCGAACTCGGGCCCTTGCGCTTGCCGGGCAGGCGCTTAAGCCGCTGAGCCATCTCACCGGCCCCAGTTTTATATTTTTAGCTATCTTTGAAATTTTTTTTTTTTTTTTTTTTGTGGGTACCAGGGGGACGACCTCAGGACCTCGCGCGCCAACAGGCACCCGTGCCACTGAGCGATATCACCGGCCCCTTTTTCGTATGTGGGTTCCGGGAGTCGAACTCGGGCCCTCGCGCTTGCAAGGCAGGCGCTTACGCCGCTGAGCCATCTCACCGGCCCTGAAATTGTTTAAGCTCATCACTACTTCAGAATAACTGAAATAATTATACCCACTGCTAGGTCTTTGTTGTTATTTCTTGGAAGTACCTTATTATAGCCAATTAAAATATTTTGATAGCTCTACCTTTGCATTTTATTTTATGCTTTTAAAAATGTGATTCTCGCAAGTGTTGCATAGAGTTTACGAAAATGCCAAAGAAATCTGGCATCAAAGAGGCTGAGAATCTCAGCTTGTAATTTCTTTGCTATTGTTGCCATGTGAATGAGGTTAAACAGGACCAGTGATGCAATAGCAGCCAGATTATGATGTCGCGGGATTATGTAATCATGATGTCACAGGTTAAGTAAATTATTTGGCCATGGACTTTCATGTACTAATTGCCGTGAATCTTGACTTCACAAAGCACTTGTGTATATGCTAAGGTAAAATGATTTTCATAAATTTAGGCAGAATAATTTTTGTTTCCAAAGCAGTTCAGTTTTAAGTGCCATAAGTTAAATGAAACAGTGTCTTCATCAAATTGGGATTTTCTTGCTCTGAGTGTATTCACATGAACAAATGTACATGACATCGCTTCAGATCTTACAGTTCACTGTTAACTGCATGCTTTTACCTTACTCAATTGCAAGAACTGCTGAAGAGGTCAGTGAACCTCAAGTTTGAAATACATATCTCTGCAGATTAGAAATGCACTTTCTGCTGGGCTTGGTGGCGCACACCTGTAATCCCAGCACTAGGGAGGGTGAGGCAGGAGGTTCAGTGTGAGTTTGAGGCCAGCCTGGACTATATAGTGAGTTCAAGGCCAACCTGAAGTACATAGCAAAACCCTGTCTCAAAAAACCAAAAAGAAAAAAAAAGAATGAAATGCTCTTCTTAATTCAGCCTATTGTGATTCTGTCATAAACTTAGTATTTACTCTGTCACTTAGAAATCTACTCAGTGGAGGGCCGGGGATTTAGCTCAGTGGCGCAGCATCTGCCTGGCAAGCATGAGGTCCTGAGTTCGATTCCTGGTTTCCCCCCCAAAAAAAAAACTCAGTGAAATAGAAGGAAAAGGGAGTGCTTTAATAATTATTGTACTTTCCAGGAAAATAAAATACTCATTTGGAAATTGAGTATTTCTAATAAAAGATCTGTTAATTTACTTAGGTTTTTGGGGTTTTTGAGACGATCTTGTTATGTAGTTCAGGCTGTCCTTGAACTCACTATGTAGCCTAGGCTGGCCTCGAACTCATGGTGATCCCCTTGCCTCAGACTCTTGAGTGCTTGGACTACAGGCAGGTGCCACCATGCCCAGCACGAACCGATAGTTATGTTAAAGACAACATAGTCTAAGATTTAAATTGCCAGCAATTAAAAAGAATATTTAACTATAGTATATTTTGAAGCAATAATGCTAACATTTGATACATCTTTATTGTCTATGAAAACTTTATTTATTTATTTATTTATTTATTTATTTATTTATTTTTCCTAAAATAGCGTTGCAAGAGCCAGGCATGGTGGCTTACCACTCAGAAGGCTGAGGCAGGAGGATTGCCATGAGTTTGAGGCCCCTTGGGCTACATAGTGAGTTTAGGGCCAACCTGAACTACGTAGCAAGACCCTGTCTCAAAAAAACCAAACAAGGGCCGGTGAGATGGCTCAGCGGCGTAAGCACCTGCCTTGCAAGCGCGAGGGCCCGAGTTCGACTCCCAGAACCCACATACGAAAAAGGGGCCGGTGATATCGCTCAGTGGCACGGGTGCCTGTTGGCGCGCGAGGTCCTGAGGTCGTCCCCCTGGTACCCACAAAAAAAAAAAAAAAAAAATATATGTGAGTAACGTATAAGGAAAATAGAATGACAGGTATATTTTATTTTCTATTCACATACATATATCTTCTAATTTTTCTTATGAAGAACACATGACTTGTGTTTTAAAACTTTGCTACTTTTTAAAGTAATACATGTACATTTGAACAATTCAAACAACATAGGCATATGCAAAGAGGATATTTTCTTCTGCTTTTCAGCCTCCAGCAATGTAACATTTTATGTATACTCATCAGCCATGATTATTTAGATTCCCTGGAATCTAAGCTTCATGAGGGCTGGGATCATATCTGTCTTATCACTTGTACTCCAGGCACTCAAATTCTGTTGAGGTTTTGTTTTGTTCTGTTTTGTTTTTGTTTTGAGACAGGGTCTTGCTCTGTAGCCTTGAACTCACTATGTAGCCAAGGCTGGCCTCGAACTCGTGGCAATCCTCCTGCTTCAGACTCCTGAGTGCTGGACTTACAGGTGTGTGCCACCATGCCTGGCCTCAAATTCTGTTGAATGAAATACAGAAAGTTTGTGCATTCCTGGTGTACTTATAAAAAATGATTATACAGTTCTATAATGTGTAATTTTTAAAAATCTTAATTGCAGAAACAGATGCAATTTGTTAATTGAAATATTGACCCACTCCGTTAGTTAACAAAGTACACACCATTATGTAGCACGCCCTCCTTGCCCAGGTGCTGGGAGTCAAAGCAAGGGCTTCATGCTTGTTAGGCAGGCACTCTACCATCAAGCTATACACCCAGCACCTTCATTCTTTATGACATTTATGGAAACTAACCCTTGTTCTTTGGGGTTGTAGGGCTCATTAAAAAACTGATATCTTAGTTTTAAATGGCCAAGAAATGCAGTGTGCCATTTAGGAAGTTGTCACAGAGAGGATTAGAGAATGAATCTGCCATTATAAAACTTACTTTCCGGGCCGGTGAGATGGCTCAGCGGCTTAAGCGCCTGCCCGGCAAGTGCGAGGGCCCGAGTTCGACTCCCAGAACCCACATGCGAAAAAGGGGCCGGTGATATCGCTCAGTGGCACGGGCGCCTGCTGGCACGCGAGGTCCTGAGGTCGACCCCCCGGTACCCACAAAATAAAATAAAATAAAACTTACTTTCCACTTTGGATGATCTATTTAGTGAAATATTAATTCAAGTCGCAAATAGCCAAATTTTTTCATTTACTGATCACTCATTGAAATTCACTTCCCCAGTTTTATTTGAGGTACAGCAAATGTTGCTGATTAGGTGCAATAGTTACTACTGGAAGTCCTGTAAGAAAATTTAGGTTTTACCATTTCACCAAACAAGCTAGAAATATTTATTACGCATGTCATTTGGTGATAGCACTGAATTCCATTCTCTGGAAATCATTCTTAAGGCTATTTTTATGTCCATAGGGCTCCATGTTACTTGCAACTTGGTGTTTCTGCTTTTTCCAAAAATTTTAGCGTTGAGTCTTTGCTCAGTTGAGCAAATTTAGCTGGACTCATATTTAGCAAAGATCCTTTACAGAAAATCACCCACAAGGTAGTCAAGTGTTGTGCTTGAGCAATTTATACATATACATAAAACTACACTGGACAGAGAGAGGTATCAGAAAGGCTGGAAAATAAAGTAAGGGATATTAATTGTTCATGCCAGAGAAATACTCTTAGCCTCCAACACTTCCTCCTGTCTTATTTTAGGTAGTGAAAGGTCCTTGAGATCTAAAACACACACTCCACTCTATCACATGACGTATTCACCAGAAACAGAGCAGGCCTTTGCTACATACAGTAGAAATTAGGACAGTTACAAATGTTAGGTTTTATCTCTTTCGTGGTGCTCTGGATGCTCCTGACAAGTATGCATTGTGAGCTTTCTTATTGGGAAAAAACTTTGAGCAAATTCCTAGTTTGGGGTAGAAAATGACAAGAAAAATATATATGGTATTTAGAACCATCAGGAAATGTGAGGAAGACTGTAGGGAATAAATGGTAAGTTAAAGAATTCTCAAAGAAAAGGAAATTGTTTTTGTCTGAAATGGAATTGTTACATGTTCTTTTTAACTGACTAATAGGTTTGATATCTTAAAATTATTTCAAATGAGGCTATATATAACATTTCATCAATGTATAAAATGTAGTTTAAATAGGATTTAAATGATATACAATGAAAAGTAGTCCATTCCGAGTTTCTTACCACCCTTTCCCATATGTGTACTGTACATATCAGCTTTTTTTCTGTACTTAATACAAACCCATTATATATCAGAATTCACTGAGTGCTTTATAAAACATTGCCTGACACCCTGATTCTGATTCTGATTCTGTGGAATGCACCAAGATGATACACAATCTAAATAAATCAGTAGGTATCAATATAGTCACTTTTGTGATCAAATGGTGGGTAATGGTTTAAAACAACAGCCATTCCCAAATTGTGGCTTGTTTGGCTCCCCAAGAATCTCAAGACACAGAGTTAGGCCCTTAGCATCCACCTTGTAACTAATCATTGAGAAATTCTCACCATGTTTTTGATGCAGTAACAGCAATATTCACAATTATCTGAAAAGGCTAGTAGAATACTCTCTTTTCCAACAACATATCTGTGCCTTAGACCAAAACCTTCGTGATATTTGCTCTATTTATGCTCCCCAGGGTTAGATTATGAAGGTGAGGGGGGCTTTGTTTTTGCCTGCCTTCCATCCTTACCTCCTTCCTTTTGTTGCAGTGCTAGGTATCTAATCAAGGAAGGGCCTTGAGCAAGCTGTGTCCTCAGCCCTGAAAGTGAGTCTTATTTAAATTCTTTTTAAAAAGCTGACATACAATGAACAACATAAAACCCCAGAAAAATAAGCTAACTTTATGATTTTTCTTGTCATGTCTCTAATATTTAAATCCCAGCATCTTTGGCTGTATATGTCATTTCTCTTTTCCCCTCCCTTCCCCCTCCCTCTCTCTCCCCCCTCCTCCCTCTGCCACTCCTTGTCTTCTCCCTCTTCCTCACCCCCCCCCGCTTTATTGAAGTATGATTGACATACAAAAAGCTGTGCATACTTAATTATACAACTTGGTATTTGGAGATGAGTATGCATCGCTATCAATACCGTGAACCTAACACCCCCAAAGGTTTTCTCTAACCGTCTTTGTTCTTTAAGGCAGTGGTGGTGAACCAGTGGCATACACGTGAGCTACAGGAGCTGTTTGTATCATTGAAATCTCTGCAAGGTTCACCATCACTGCTTTGCTTTATTTTCTCTTTTTGTGTTAAGAGGACTTAATATAGCTATGCAGTTTAACTATTTATTACAGTATTGTTAATTGTAAGCCCTATGTTGTACAATGTATCTCCGGAACTAAATTATTATGCATTACTGAAACTGTGTACCCTTTGACCAACTTTTCTGTTTTCCCCTTCCATTCATTTCCTAGTAATCACCATTCTACTTTTTGCTTCTATGACTATTTTAAGATTCCACATGTATGTAAGATCATACAATATTATTTGTCTTTCTGGATCTGGTGTCCTTCAGGTCCATCAATATCATTGCAAATGGCAGGATTTCCATCAGTCTTAAAATGTAAAATACAAAGCATGGGAGTGCAGATATCTCTAAGATCCAGATTTCAGAAGTATGACTGCTAGATCAGATGGTAATTGTATTTTTAAATTTTTTTAGGAGTCTCCAAATTGTTTTCCCTAGTGGGTATACCAATTTATGTTCCCACAAACAATGCACGAAATTTCCTCCTTTTTCCCCATCCCCAGCTCTTTTTTTTTTTTTTTTTTGAGACATGGTCTCAATAAGTTGCCTGGGCTGGCTTTAAACTTGCTATTCGGGCCGGTGAGACGGCTCAGTGGCTTAAGCGCCTGCCTTGCAAGCGCGAAGGCCCGAGTTCGACTCCCGGAACCCACATACGAAAAAGGGGCCGGTGATATCGCTCAGCGGCACGGGTGCCTGTTGGTGCGCGAGGTCCTGAGGTCGTTCCCCCGGTACCCACAAAAAAAAAAAAAAAAAAAAAAAAAAAAAAACACTTGCTATCCTTCTGCCTCAGCCTCACTAGTTGCAGGGATTATAAGCATATGCCTCCACACTTGTCTCATCTTCTATTTATTGGTAGAATAGTCTGATCCTGTAGATATATAAACACACCCCTAGGGATTGTTAACTAAACTATTGACATTTTTAGTGAGTGTAAAAATGAGTTAAAAGCAAAAATCAACTTCTATGTATTCTTTTTTTTTCCCCCTTTATGTGGGTATCGGGAACTGAACTCAGGACCTCACTCTTGCTTGCCAGGCAGGCGCTTATGCCGCTGAGCTATATCAATGGCCCTTCTATGTATTCTGAAGAACAGACTTAAAATTTTAAAGCATTCTGTTTAGTAAGTCGTTAATTTCTCTTAGAATAAGGATAGTGTATTTTACTTCTTATAATTGGGTAGGGTTTCCTTTAATTGATTGAAGAGGCACACAGATAATTGAAAGTTTGCAGACGCAGATTTACACTTTCCCATACTAGGCATAAACCCCAGGGGTGAGATAGGGTTTCCTTAAGCTGCCCAGGCTAGGCTCAAAGTTGCTATATTTCTCCCTCAGGCTCCCAGAGTACTGGGATTACAGGCATATACCACCATGCCTTTTTAAGATTCTTTATATGTAGTTTAATAAAAATTATGGATTTCATAATTACCAAGTATAGCTTTCTAGCACGAATAGCTTCAGAAAATCAACCTTCTACTTTGAATGTTTCTGTGTGAATTTGAAACCTAAAACTGGTTTACACTTAGTTGTTTTTTTTTGTTTTGTTTTGTTTTTTTTGTGTGTGTGTGGGTACTGGGGGTCGACCTCAGGACCTCACGTGCCAGCCAGCAGGCGCCCGTGCCGCTGAGCGATATCACCGGCCCTTTTTTCGTATGTGGGTTCCGGGAGTCGAACTCAGGCCCTCGCACTCGCCAGGCAGGTGCTTACGCCGCTGAGCCATCTCACCGGCCCCACTCTGCCTCTTTTACATTCACACACATCATTGTCATTTTAGGAAATGACAGTGGCTTTAGTTTGCATTTGTTGAGGACAGTACACTTGATCTTAACCAAAAGGCTGAGAAGCAGTTGTTGAGGACAGCATGGAGAACATGATGAGTACTGTTTCCAAGAAGAGCTTCTGTAGCAGTGCTTTTCTTCTGGAGTGGCCAGACATGAGAGGTGGGTGATAGGGCGCACAACTTTAGCTATCCACATTAGTTTGCTAGCATTAATTCATGAGAGTTGTAGAAAAAGAGAGATTTCAGGAAGTTGTTTCTTAGCACTATTATTACCAAGAAAAGTTAGGGTTATTGTTTCCTATTATCCTTGGCAAGGCAAATTGATGAGCTTTTCTTATTACCCTATCACTTTCTTTTTAATCTCCCATCATTTTTAGGCAATAATAGCTAATCTGATAGAAAAACTACTGTACCCACTGTAAGGATTAAAAGTTTGAACTTCTGGTGAACTTCAGCATGCAAAGAATGCATATGGTCCCTTTTTTCAACATTTCTCTGAGGGAGGAAAAAAAGAAAAAACATTTCTCTGAATACTGGGCAAATTGCCTACTCTAATAATTTACTTTTTGAATGACCCCTTCTGTTTGTAGCTGAGATTAAGCAGTTTAAAAGGAAATAATATGCTTAATAATGATATTACTGACTTTTTTTCTGTTACTGTATCTACAGTCAGAACTCTTAACTCCAACCACGACTGGATGGTGGCAGAACTGTATTGATTCTGTTTCTGGTTTTTGAAATGTTCTTTTTTTTTTTTTCAAAATTAGTTTTGATATTCTTATTTCTTAGACTTTTGAATATCCTTAAAGCTTATTGAAGTTGGAAATCTAATTACAACACAGTAGAATGAGGCATTAACTTGATGAGGCAAGTCTTAGTGACTAAAAATTAGAACTGTTTTAATTGGGACAAATCATAGCTGGCAGCTAAGCTGAAGTTTAATCACGTCCAGCATGTATTAGTCGTTCCAGTCAGGGCTTGATGCGTTAAACCGCTCTACTGCCAGTGTGGGGGTATTATTTTGTGTATGTGGATTATTTTTATTCTTCAAAAAATTTCAAGTTCTCTTTTTCTTTATACTTATATGAAGGAAAACTCAGAAAATTAATGCTTAGAACAGTCCTATATAACACAATCTTAGACTTCAGGCTGTTTCCATTAGCAGAATTGAGATGTTAAATAGCTTTTTATTATATTCAGTCCAATGGAAAGTTTAGGAAACCTTAACTTGTTGATTTTTTTTCCTACATGAACCATAGATGAAATGCCCTAGAACAAAGACCTTTAATCATTACTGTAGTATATATATATTTTTTGAGACTGGGGGGGCTCTCACTATATAGTTCAGGCTGGCCTCAAAACTCACGATGGTCCTCCTGCCTTAGCCTCCAGAGTGCGGCTTTACAGGCGTGTGCTACCACACCTGGCTACACTGTTATATTTTTAAGGGAATTAGTCTCCATATTCTTCTATTCAGATGGGACTTTAACTAAAAAGTTATCTTTTATGCCTGAGGTCATCTACTCCTTTATCCAAAGTTGCTTTATCCAAAGGTTGTCTTTCCCCTCACTACAAATAAAAGATACGTCTCTCACTTATTTTTTACTGTAGTCCATGGCCCCATGTAATAAAAATTTCTGGGGCCCCAAAAGAAGGAAAAATTCACAGTTCTAGAGAGAATCCTATGGCAGAAACTCAACAAGAGGTTAGATCAAAAATATTGGAGGGGGAATGACTTTTCCATATGGACAGCAAACTCCTGCCTTCTCTCTTAGAATTCTAAGTAAGAATTAATATTAGAAAAATGAGACGGTTATTACAGGGATGTGTATCAACATGTTAATTTCAATTAAAAGGCAGTGTGATTTTGTTTGGCAGAAATCTGTTTTATTTGAATGCCTTGAAAATGAGGATTGGCTACTTACATTATGTGGTGTGGGTATTGTCCATAAATTGAATTGACTAAATATTTATTGCCAAACAGCCAGAGACAACCAGAAGTCACACAGAATGAAGTACAGAGAAACAAAAGAATGTAAAACATAAGAGTAAGGAAATAGATACCACATCCAATTGGAGTCTCAGAGGAGTGGAAAGAGAGAAGAGGGATGAAGAAATATTTGAAGACACAGTAGCTGGGAGTTTTCCAAAATTGACGAGAAGTCTGTTCTGTCTATGTGATTATGTCGTATAAGCTATATTTTGTCAATAGTTGCTATTTAGGATTTTTGTTTTCGTTTTGGAGACAGGGACTTGCTACGTAGCCCAGGCTGGCTTTGAACTCACTCACGGTGACACTCCTGTCTCAACCTCCCGAGTGCTGTAATTACAGGTGTGCACTACCATGCCTGTTTTAGGATTCTTTAAAATTGTGTTTCCTCTGATGCACATGTTCATCAAATCTGTAATATCCTTAGCTGTTAACCTTTGAAAACAGTCTCCTCTTCACTGTTCTCTTCTCCCATTGTGCCATTAGATAAATGTCAGGTCCTTTCATTCTAAAACCTTGAATTTGGACTAATTTTTATTTAAGTTGGTTGTCTTTTTATTTCATTAAATAAAAAAAATTTTTAACTGATACATAGTTGTACACACCTATAGAGTACAGTGTGTTATTTAAATACATGTATACAGTTGTGATCAAATTAGAGTAATTAGCATGCTTATCACCTTAAACATTTCTTTGTGGTAAAACATTCAAAATCCCTTCTTCATCTCTTTTGAAACATACAACATATTTGATTAATTTCTTTTAACCTGTCCTCCAGGTATACTGATTCTCTATCTGTGTCCAGTCTGGAGTTGGCTTATTAATTTCATTGGCTATACTTTTTATTTCTAGGAGTTCTGTTTCAGATGGACTTGTCTTTTATTGTATCTTGGTTTTTTCCTTAGTGTTTTCTTTAATGCTTTTTTTTTAATACCTTTAGTCATTTAAACGTTCATTTTGCAATATCTATAGATTTTGAGTATCTAATCTTTTTTTGTTTTTTTTTATTTTTTGCCTTTTTTTTTTTTGGAACCAGGAATCGAACTCAGGACGTTGTGCTTGCCAAGCAGGCGCTGTGCCACTGAGCTATACCCCCAGCTCCAAATCTGACTTTATATTGGTTTTACTTTTCTACTCAAGGTTCGTTGATTTTTTTGTTTGTTTGTTTTGTTTTTTTGAGACAGAGTCTTACTTATGTAGTTCAAGCTGTCCTTGAATTCACTGTTTAGCACAGGCTGGTCTCAAATTTACAACAATTTTCCTGCCTCAGCCTCCTGAGTGCTGGGATCACAGGCATGTGCCACCACTCCTGGCTTCAAGGTTGATTGATTCTTCTCATTGGTACATGTTTGTTGCAGTACACAATGATTACATTCTTTGGGGAGTTGGTACAGATAGATTGATTCTTGATGTGTTCTGAAATTTTAGATTATGAGTTTATGTTTGGCAGCCTTTATGGGAAATCTTCGCTAGCAAAATCAAATACTGTATAGTATATCTCTGAAAGAACAACAAAGGCCTCTCACGGACAGTGCCCTGCTAAGCATGATCTCACAACAAGTCTGTAGCTGTGGATACTCAAAAGAGAATTTTTTTTGTCTCCTCTTCTTCTCCCTTGTTTGGTCCTTTTATCTTATCTTGCCAAGACAGAAAAATGTGTTCATCTTTTCCTTTGTTTCTTCATTGCCCCTGTACCATGAAACAGGTTTATCCTCATTGTCACCATCTTGGACTTTTTTTTTTTTTTTTCAGGTTTATTGCTATGTAAAATTCAGTATTTTTCCCCCAGTGTTAAGAATCATGTCCAGGGTCTTTCGTGCATGGTAGATAAACATGCTACTATAGAGCTATATACTCAGCCAACAATTTCAGCAAATTTTTTTTTAAATGCTGGAGATTGAACTCGGACTTTTTGCATGCTAGGCAAGTGCTCTACCATTCAGTTACATCTCCAGCCAGCAATTTTATTTATTTATTTATTTATTTTATTTTTTTTTTTTGTGGGTGCTGGGGGTCAACCTCAGGACCTCGTGCGCCAGCAGGTGCCCGTGCCGCTGAGCCATATCACCGGCCCTTTTTCTTTCGTATGTGGGATCTGGGAGTCGAACTCAGGCCTTCGCGCTTGCCAGACAGGCGCATACGCCGCCTCGTGCGCCAGCAGGTGCCCGTGCCGCTGAGCCATATCACCGGCCCTTTTTCTTTCGTATGTAGGATCCGGGAGTCGAACTCGGGCCTTCGCGCTTGCCAGACAGGCGCATACGCCACTGAGCCATCTCACGGGCCCCCTCGCCCCCCCAGCCAGCAATTTTAAAAGTAGAATGTTAATGAGTAGTGCCATAGTCATGATAATAGAGCACTTTCACCATCCCTAAAAGTTCTCTTTTGCTCTTTTGCTGTTAGCCTGCTCTCCCCAACCTCTGGTGGTTATGGTCCATTCTTTTCCCTTCCCATCCTTCCCTTTCTGTGTTGTGTTGTGTTGTGTTGTGTTTCATTTTGTTTTGTTTTAGGACTACTGGGGATTGAACCCTTACAGATATCTGCTAAGTGTGAGTAAAAACAACTTTTTTTTTTTTTTTTTTTTTTTTTTGGTGCTGGGAATTGAACTCAGGACCTTGTGCTTCCAGACAGGCGCTGTGCCGCTGAGCTATATCCCCGGCCCAAAACAACTTATTTCTTTACAATCTTAATGGCTTTTTCTTCCTTTTTCTTGCCTGTATGCATTGTATTGAAGCTCTAGTACAGGTTGAGTAGAAATGGTGACTACATCCTTGCTTTTAGGGAAACTTCCCACATGGGGCTATCTTAAGTGTTCAGATATGTGGGAAGTAGACTAAAGAATGTTGTAGTCAAGAATGAGCTTGTCATCTCTCACTCCATTTATTGCTGAAATGTAGTTAGACTAGAGCTATGAAATGGACATACTAACATACAAGATGAGTTGTATGGGTGGAAGGTGTCTTTAAAAAAATTAAAGATAGTACTCAGACTGTGTAGACCAGTGATAAAGGTCTTGCTTGAGGCCCTGGGTTCAATCCCCAGCATTGCAAAAAATTAATTAGCCACACACAGATCTGTAACGCCAGCTACTTGGGAGGCTGAAGCAGGAGACTCAGAATTTGAAGGTCATCCCAGGCAACTCAGCAAGATCCTGTTTCAAAAATAAATAAAATAAATGTAAAAAGGGGCTGGGGATATAGTTAAGTACCACATTAACTAATTAATGAAAGGAGACCTTAGAAAACAAGTCAGCAACTACCACCAAAGGTTTAGTTCCAGTTGTCTGTGATTCATAATCTAAGGAGAAGTTTTAATTTTTTAACAATGCTATTCATTACTATGGGGTGATTTCAAGAAAAGGAATAATCTTTGATGTATAGCTACTGTCTTTTGCCATCATAATTAAATTTATGGTTTTAACTATCAACTAGCTGTTGTTTAGAAGTTTGTCTTGTCATATATTGGGTGATAAATACCTTTAAGTCAGCCATAAATAATAGAGAAAGTAAGTTTTGAAGAGTACATTTTGGGGAAGGGGAAAATTTTATAAAGGCTATCCTACCACATTTAATTATCTACAGTAATATGAGGAATTACATTAACTGCTAAGACATACAGGTTTGTCTGAAGTACAAAGAGTATGTTTTTCAAAAAGGTTCATTTCAGTTATTTTTTAAGTGACAAAGAAGCTGTTTTCCATCAAGCTACGAAAAAGCATGAGTAATACCATGACTCAGGCCTTTTCTAATTAGGTATGGAAGGTAGTATCTACTGGACAAGGAACATTGAAAAATAGGGTGAGGTGTGGAAGGCTCCTGAGCACAGGAGCTTCTGTCCCAGTGGCGTAGGGTACACCAGCCTCTAGGCATGTTGATATGACCACCAGCCCAGAGGCTCAGCAGCAGCTGGAAGCTCATCACATCTCCTGTTCAAGAGTTCTTATGAAGCTTAATTTCCAGTCTTCACTGAAGTTCTGTGGGTGGTGCTAAAAGTTCCTGGAGGGTGGCAGGTAGTTCTAACCAAGGATGAAGACCAAAAACATGTATTACTACACAAAATGGTTTTGTGAGAATGTTTTATTGTTAATGTACTATTTTAACTTTATGTCCTTCAGATATTTGGATTTGAGCTGCATTTTGGAATTCATCTGTACCTAAAATGCCAGTGGCCATTGGAGGACCAGTTGGATATACCCCGCCAGAAGGAGGCTGGGGGTGGGCAGTGGTAGTTGGAGCTTTCATTTCTATTGGCTTCTCTTATGCATTTCCCAAATCCATTACTGTCTTCTTTAAAGAAATTGAAGAAATATTCAATGCTAGCACCAGTGAAGTGTCATGGATATCCTCCATCATGTTGGCTGTCATGTATGGTGGAGGTAAGTCGCCATTAAGGCCTGCTCTTCTAATTTTCATTAAGCAGCCAGAGTCTCTGTATTAGGTAATGATGCCATTGTTGTTTTAATGTCTTATTCAGTTAGATGTTTTGAAATGTTATCTCTTGAAGTACGTTTTGTCTTTAGGGTCACGTTTTTCATTCCTGATAACAATGACACTCTTGCTGTATTTGTTCCACTATGATTTTCTGAAACAAAAATGAGAAATTGTAAAAACCTCTGATTTTCTCCAGTTTAACTATCATTGAACTTTAAAAGCTCTCATAAATACAATGTGTCCACAACTGTTTTTTTTTTTTTTTTAACCTGACTCTTGAAATACAAGCATGAACATAGATTTTTAAAAATTGATGTTTGAAGAATTAAATCAGACTTAAGCTGAATAGCATAGTTCAGAGTCTCAGGTAAAATCTTTTAATGGTGTTAGCAATTAAAGAATTGAATAAAACTTTCCCTTATTCTTTGTGATTTTGTGTGTCCTAAAAGCATTTCAGCTGTTTTGCTGGATGTGGTGGCGCACACCTTTAACCCTAGCACTGGGGAGGCTGAGCCAGGAGGATCGCTGTGAGTTCAAGGCCAGCCTGGGCTACATAGTGAGATGACCCTGTCTCAAAAAAAAAAAAAAAAAAAAAAAACTTAAGTTTTATCATTTTTTCCCCTTCTGTTTTCTTTGGCATGTTGTAAAGGCTATGTAGAGAGTAAATTACTTACTTAACATGCTGTTTGCTTCACCTTGAAACATTAGACCACAGTTAAACATGTAAAAGTTAGACCTACCATAATACTTATTAAGTAATTGAGTAGTTGGCAGGAATTCCAAAGCAAGTGCTTTTATTTACTAGGATTGACAGTGTCTTGTGTTGCCTTCTTTAGCCAAGTTTTTGCTTCTGTTAACCTTGTTTTTGGTGGCAATTTAGTGCCTCAGATTATACTCTCATAATACCTCCCTAATATAAAACAATTCTACATTTCAACTGCAAATAACTTAGCCCTGAACAGCTAAGCTGGTAGCAGATTCAACCAGCCCCATGAGTATATTCAGCACTACATATGAGAGACAGTACTGATTCTGATCTTTTCTTTTGAGTTTATAATTCTTTTGAGATAATAAAAGCTCTTGAAACTGGAATATATACTTGAAATCATAATTTATTTAAACATATAATTAAATTGCACAGAACAAGTAACAAGTAACTGTTTGCTTTGAAGAAAGATAAACTAGTTGTTTAGAAACAGGAGTGGGAAATACCTGTGTATCTTTTTGTGCCTTTTACATTTTGAACATAGGACTTTTTGTCTGTTAAATACAATATTAAAGAACCTAAGAGCTAACTTATAGTACTTACTTTTTAGAAATAACTTCAGAGAAATTAAAAAAGACTTCGGGACATTATCTAGTTCCTGAGAACCAACACTTTTACAGGCTTTGAATTCCAGTCTGCCAGGATGTCTAATCAGATTTTTGATGATGATGGCATGAAGAAATTGGTATAAATACTCTCCAGAGGTCCTCCAGGTGCCTCAGTCAGCTTAAGCTGAATACAGACCCGAAGTTTACTTGTTGCAATTCTGAGTTGTCAAGGGTTAGGGAGCAACTTGGCGATTTGTATCAGAAGTAAGTGATGTCAGTTGTGCTCATTGCACATGACACTTTCCTTTGGGAAAACAGTTCCTTCTTTGTCCTCACCCATTTAGTAAAATAATTGGCACATTTCTCTGAGTTTGTGTTATAATAGTCCTATAAACTGCTCCTTTCTATTTTTAATTATAGCTAATTAGGGCCATCCTTCATGAAATACTAAAAGACAAATTGCCTATCATGAGCTTTGTGACAGAGTTTTTATAAAATGGGTTACTTTGTTTCTGGCTTTTTTTTTTTTTTTTTTTTGTGGGTACCGGGGGGTCGACCTCAGGACCTCGCGCGCCAGCAGGCGCCCGTGCCGCTGAGCGATATCACCGGCCCCTTTTTTGTATGTGGGATCCGGGAGTCGAACTCGGGCCCTCGCGCTTGCAAGGCAGGCGCTTAAGCCGCTGAGCCATCTCACCGGCCCTGTTTCTGGCTTTTTGAGTAATACGTCCCCTAAGAATTTAAATCACTTTTACAACTGTCATAACCCTTTAACTTACACACTTAGGCTATGCTCTGAATAGCAGTATGTTCTGAGCTGTGAGTGATTTTGGTTTTCTTTTTAGTGCTTTGGGTTAGAGACACATACTGATGGTTGTTAGAGTGTAGATATATTTTGGGAGAGAAGAACTTAGTTGCCTACTTTGGGTTTGTTTTTCCTTTTTTATAAAAATTCAAAAGTATGAATTTACATATTTTCATTTCCACTATGTTCACCTTAATACTCCTGGCTTGGAATTTCGTTAGAAATACTGCAAAATTTACACCATTAACTTACGCCTTGCAGAGTAAGTAGTGTGGTAGTGTTGGTCTTTATAATTCTAACTGTATAAAATCTTATGACTAATTTATATGGAAATACTTTTTTTTTTTTTTTTTTTTTGGTACTGGGAATTGAACGCAGGACCTTGCACTTGCCAGGCAGATGCTGTGCCACTGAGCTATATCCCCAACCCCTATATGTAAATACTTTATAAATATTCTTTCAGTGTTCAGTTCTTTCACAAGCTGTAAATTCAAATTATTTTCAAATCATCTGTTACCTAACTTTTCGTGAAATGACTTAGTCCATCCTAGTGTCTAGTGAAAGCCTGTTCCTCATCGATGACACCTTTTTATTGGTTAAAGCTGCTTGTCATAATGCAGAAGGGAAAATAGCTCCCTTGGGCCTCTTTTATAAGGACACTGATCCCATACATGAGGCTTAAAGGGCCTGCTTCTTAACACTGTTCCTTTAGGGGTTAAGTTTCAACATAGGACATCTAAAGAGAGACCAATATTCAGGCCATAGCAGTGATTCAGAAGGTAGCGATGAAACTACATCATGCACATCTTGGGCAAAAGCCTTTTTGGCAGCTAGTTTCTGACTCAACCCTTCAAAGAGACTTGGTCCTCTAGAATGTGGGATAATCAGAAGCTTTAACTTCTTCTTACATAGTTATTGATTATCTGTATAAAACTACAGTGAAACTGGCCTTGAACTCACTATGTAGTCCAGGCTGGTCTCCAGTTTACAGTTTACAGTGATCCTCCTGCCTCAGCCTCCCAGGCACTGGGACTACCAGTGCGCCACCATGCCCAAATTGGACCTACGTTTATATTATTATCTGACTTAATTTCTTTTTTTTTTTTTTTTTGTGGGTACCGGGGGTCGACCTCAGGACCTCGCGCGCCAACAGGCACCCGTGCCGCTGAGCGATATCACCGACCCTTTTTTCGCATGTGGGTTCCGGGAGTCGAACTCGGGCCCTCGTGCTTGCCGGGCAGGCGCTTATGCCGCTGAGCCATCTCACCGGCCCCTGACTTAATTTCTTGCAAGCATTTTTTCGCAATATTGCTACCATGAAATGTTAATGTGAGAATGGAGCCAAGTAATTCTGAAAGATACAATCAATTTAATACCTAAGACATCCAGATGTAATTGGGAGGGGCTTTTGTTTGGTTTTTGCTTTTTAATTGAAATGACCTACTTGCAAAGCTCCTTAAGCTTGGGAAAAATTGATTATTTTTGTCTTTTTAAAATAAAAATGTGACACAAACCACATTTATAATAATGTGTAAATAATGCTTTAAATGCCAGCACTTGGGAGGCTGAGGCAGGAGGATCACCATGAGTTCAAGGCCAGCCTAGGCTACATAGTGAGTTCAAGGCTAGCCTGGACTACACAGTGAGACCCTGTCTCAAAAAATAAAAAACAGGGCTGGTGAGATGGCTCAGTGGCATAAGCGCCTGCCTAGCAAGCACGAGGTCTCAAGTTCGACTCCCGGAACCCACATACGAAAACAGGGCCGGTGATATCGCTCAGCGGCACGGGCGCCTGCGGGCGCGCGAGGTCCTGAGGTCGACCCCCAGTACCCACAAAAAATAAAATAAAATATAAAAATTTAAAAAAATAAAAAATAAATTTAAAAAATAATGCTTTAAAGTCAGAAATCTATTCAGTTGTGTTCATACATCTCATCATATCAGTGTGGCTGTCCAAAAATTAAAACAGAGCAGACTTATTAAATATGTTGGGCATATCTTAGATATATTGGATGCCCAGTGAACATCTATTATCCAGCTATTTCCAGCTGTCCTGCCTTAAGATAAAGATTAACAAGGGACTGGAGCCTTATATTTTAGTAAAATTCCATCTAATATTTCTAGATACAGGACATGCACAATTAATAATGTTGGAACATCTTTATTTTTCAGTACACAAAAAATTTTAAAAAGAATATTCTTTTCATTGCCTTTTGTTTATCTTAGAGGACTTGTCATATTGTCATTCATGCCTTATGTAGATGTCAGGGAATAAGTTTCCTTTGTAATGCTAAATTTTTTTATCCTCTCCTAGGTCCTATCAGCAGTATTCTGGTGAATAAATATGGCAGCCGGCCAGTCATGATTGCTGGTGGCTGCTTATCGGGCTGTGGCTTGATGGCAGCTTCTTTCTGTAAGACTGTGCAGGAACTTTACTTGTGTATTGGAGTCATCGGAGGTGAGTTGCTGATAATTTTTTTCCCCCAAGCATGGCTTTATTGCTTTGTTTTTCACCTACATTAAGCTTTCAGATCTTGTTAAATTAAATCAAATTCATTCTTTATTGAAATGATTTATCACTTTGAAAAGATGAGGATAAAACAATACTTTTAAAGAAAGCCAACTTTTAAAGAAATTTCTGTTATATAATAGGTGCTTATTGTTTGTTGAATGAATCAAAAGAAATGGTCTCTTGTCCTAAATATCAACTGTGGTGGTAGATAAAGTTTATGTGGCATCTTGTAGAAGGGTGTAAGGTAATGAACTACTGATGAGTATGATGAATAAAGATTACTCATAATTTCACAATCCAAAGAATATCACTACTGATATTCTCATGTGTGTCCTTCCATAGTTTTTTTTTGTTTTGTTTTGTTTTTTCCCTAGGCATACTTTTTTCTGTGCATAAAACTAACCATTTTTTAGAACAAAAACAATCAGGTTTTGTATGTTTTGTCACCATTTTTTTTTAATTCAATAATGTATTGTGAATATCTTTCAATGTCATTAAATCTTCTGATAAATAACAAATTTATTTAATCTCTTATTGAATAGATATGTTAACTTTCTATATGTCTCATAAATTTTTTCTTCTTCACAACAGTGTTGTGTGCCTGTTTTAACTATTAGGAAACAGTCACAAAAGGGTCCACGTATCTGAAATTAAATAGCCAGTAAGCAATGATGCTGAGATTTGAGTCCACAAGTCTGTTTTAGAACACACACTTTAAATCACTATACCCTGTATCATCTAATAAGGAGGATTTTTTTGTCCTTTCCATTACTTAATACCTCTTATTTATTTTCCTTGTCTAATTAATATCATATGTGTCTGGCATTTATTACAGTATGTAGTTTTTTTCCCCCTCCCTCCTAGGTCTTGGGCTTGCCTTCAACTTGAATCCAGCTCTGACCATGATCGGCAAGTATTTCTACAAGAAGCGACCATTGGCCAATGGACTGGCCATGGCAGGCAGCCCTGTGTTCCTTTCTACCCTGGCCCCCATCAATCAGGCTTTCTTTGGTATCTTTGGCTGGAGGGGAAGCTTCCTAATTCTTGGGGGCCTCCTCCTAAACTGCTGTGTAGCTGGATCCCTGATGCGACCAATAGGGCCCAAGTCAGCCACGACAGGAAAAGTTAATGCTAAAGAATCCCTTCAAGAAGCTGGAAAATCTGATGCAAAAAAAGATGCAGGTGATGCAAATACAGATCTCATTGGAGGAAACCCCAAAAAGGAAAAGCTGTCGTTCTTCCAAAAAATTAATAAATTCCTGGACTTGTCCCTGTTTGCCCACAGAGGCTTTTTGTTATACCTCTCTGGAAATGTGGTCATGTTTTTTGGACTCTTTACACCTTTGGTCTTTCTTAGTAATTATGGCAAGAGCCAACGTTGTTGTAGTGAGAATTCTGCCTTCCTTCTGTCCATTCTCGCCTTTGTTGACATGGTAGCCAGACCTTCTATGGGTCTTTTGGCCAACACAAAGTGGATACGACCTCGAGTCCAGTATTTCTTTGCTGCTTCTGTTGTTGCAAATGGAGTGTGTCATTTGCTAGCACCTTTATCCGTCAGCACTTTCATTGGGTTCTGTACCTATGCTGGATTCTTCGGATTTGCCTTTGGGTGGCTCAGCTCTGTATTATTCGAAACCCTGATGGATCTTGTTGGACCCCAGAGGTTCTCCAGTGCTGTGGGATTGGTAACCATTGTGGAATGCTGTCCTGTCCTCCTGGGACCACCAATGTTAGGTATAGTATGTCTTTCTGCTCTGTGGCTCTGTTATAAAATAGTCATACCATTCAAGATTGGAACAGGATAGAAAGCAGGGAATACTGAGCTGTTGGGTGGCAAAGAGCAAGCCTTATTCTATATCCTGGTGCTCATGTAATGCTTGGCACAGTATAATTGCTGAAATCTTCCAGAATATAATTAAATTGAACTATCAAGCTGTGGGGGGGGGAGATCAGATCTCATTATAAAACTAATTTTCTGGTCATAAAATTAACATGCTAATTGTAAAAAAGCAACTTTATCTTTAAAACACTGGAGATTTCATTTTAATAGTCCATTTTACTTTGTAGTAATAGTATAATAGTAGCTATCATGTAAACTCAACAGTATGCTAGTAACTATCCTAACAATTGTATGTATCCTGTTGCTATGAGATAGAACTATTTTAGCCTCCCTCCCTTTCGTAAGTGAAGAAATAGAGGTTTTAAAAGGTAAAATACACCAGGTGTTGTGGCACACACCTGTAATCCCAGCATTCAGGAGGCTGAGGTAGTAGGATCACCACAAGTTTAATTAAGGCTAGCCTGAAGTGCATAGTGAGACCCTGTCTCCAAAAAAAAAAAGAATAAAAATAAATTTTTAAAAGGTGAAATAATTTGACTAGGATCACAGCTTGTAAGTCATTATGTAAGTGGAAAACTAGTCCCTTAATTTACTAAATACTTTATCTTAAAATTAAAATCTCCATAGATAACACACAGTTAAAAAAATAATTTGAACTACTTTGAGATGTGATTAATACTTTTGGAATTTCATTTTGGAGAGTGAGTATATACATAATAGAAAAAAGGTCTACAACAGTCTTTTGATAGTGCTGTCTTCCTCCCAACCCCTGCATAATGAGTTGTAAAACCCTGTCACATTTCTTCTCCTAAATCTCTTTTTAGTCTGCCCGTTTTTCTCCTTAACTGCTGTCACCTTTATCCAAACTCCTGTCTTCTATTTGGGATGCCCTCAATGGTAGTCTCCTAACTTGTCCCTGGCTGTTCTTCAGTCTCTTACACCTCTCCTGTTGCTTCCCATTGTCCTTAGAGTAAAAAGCAGATTCCCTGATGTGACTTGCAAGGCTTAGCATGGCCTTGGTTGTCTCTCCAGCCTGGTTTCCTCCCACTGGCCCTTTGCTCTCTGCTCCAGCAACCTGGCCCTTCCCCTCTCACACACCATGCCTTCTCCTACCCCGGTGCCTTTGCACTTGCTGTTCTGTCTGCCCCCCCACCCCTTTTTCCTAGATGATCCTGTCCTGCAAGGCTCAGCCCAGTTGACTCCTCAAGGGAAGACACCTTCCTCACCCCACTTACTGTTCCAACCCCCTATTTTCTGTGTTCAGAATGTCCCTGGCAGGCAGCACTTGTCAGTTTATGTATAGTGGTACCTTAGTTCATGAACTGAATTCTTTCCACGATTCTGGTTGCAAACTGAATTGGACAAGAACCAAATTAAATTTTCCTATAAAGTCAACATTGAACCTAACCATTGAATTCTTACATCTATACAAAGGGTAACTATAGAATCTGACTGTTGTAAGGACTAGGAACTTAGAACATAGGGCAGGTGTCTACAGCACACTCTTTGAGAGATGCTGATAGAGAAACAGCATTGGCCTTGGTAACTGGAATAGCTCTGTGGCCTTGGCAAGACTCTCGAACCTCGTTTGAGGAATAATTTTTTCCATTATGTATTAGGAAAATTGATTGTAAGTGACCTTTGGATCTTTCCTAATTCAAATTTGCCAAGAGTTGATTATTTTCATGTTGTTAAAAATATCAGAATATCAAAGTCTGTCCAAAAATCAGAAAATATAGAAGATAAGATACTTTAGCAGTTTGTTTTTTTTAAATATTGATTTGTTGTTTCTGGACTCCGAAGATTAGATTAACATCTTTCTGAGATTTTTTTAACCTTTGAGAAAGCGTATTCTTGTTAACTTTTATTTTATTTTATTTTATTTCTTGGTATCTGGGGTCAAACTCAGGACCTTGCACTTGCCAGGCAGGCACCTGTGCCACTGAGCTATATCCCTGGCCCTCCTTGTTAACTTTTAACCACATAGTTCTGTTTTGTTTTGTTTTTTTAAACATCTTTTAGGTCGTCTCAATGATATGTATGGAGACTACAAATACACATACTGGGCATGTGGCATAATCCTAATTATCGCAGGTGTCTATCTCTTCATTGGTATGGGCATCAATTACCGACTTCTGGCAAAAGAAGAAAAAGCAGAAGGGAAGCAGAAAAACGAAGGTAAAGAGGAAGAAACCAGTATAGATGTTGATGAGAAGCCAAAAGAAGTAACTAAAGCAGCAGCATCTCCAGAGCAGAAAGGCACAGGAGACCCCAAAGAAGAAGAGAGTCCAGTCTGAATCTGTGGGGCTGAAAGGTGACTGGAGCAGGTCATGACCCGAGTCTTCTGAAAATATCCAGCTCGCCTGTAGTTTACCTGTGGTGCTCAGTGCAGACAGTCAGTGGACGTTTATGTGGAAAACATACCAGGTGTTCATTGATGGAATTTTTGTTTCACTCCTTACCAATAGTCTGAATTTAAAATACCATACTCTTTGGGGAGGGAGTGGTTGGCAAAGGATGTGGGAAAAAAGTAGGGTTGTTTTGTTTTGTTTTGATCTTAGCTTTTAACAGTGTCATGAAAATTATATTATGTGCCTTAAGTTTTAGTCTTTAGAACTCTTTAGAGAGCCTTAACTTTTTAAACCCATTCTGCTGAATTCTGTATTTTAAGTGTCAGATTAAAAGGAAAATAACAACTAACTTATTTGAGGCAACTCTCAAATTTAATCTTGCTTCATTGTTATTTGTGATGTACTGTCAAACATTGTTACTGAAACATTTATGAGTAGAAATATTGGTTATATTGGTTGAAGGTTTTCTTGTTTTCAGTACTGGGGATTGAACCCAGGGCCTTTGCACTGAGCTACATCCCCACCCCTTTTAAATTTTGTTTTGTTTTGTTTTCAGACAGGATCTTGCTAAGTCGCTAAGTAGCTCTGGCTGGGCTTGAACTTATGGGAGGTTTTATAATAAAATGCTAAAATATTTTTCTAGCATCAGTAGTTGCCTGGCATATGTGCCTAATAGCTATATATTTAGGAAATTTAAAGCATAAGACTTGGGAAACATGTTGGCTAATCCAGCCACATAGTATTTGTCAACACCTCTTGGTTACCTTTTCTGAAATATTTATTGGAAGCCAAGTATTTGAGCATTGTTTCCACTAATTTACTACTTCTGTTCCCCTGTTAAAAGATATTTTGATAGATACAAATCATTACCCATTTTGAATTATTTCTCTCACTGTAAAAGTATTAAAATCTAAAAAATTATGTATTCATGGCTCCTTACTAAATGCAAAACATCTAATTAACTATAGACAGATACTTCAAGCATCAACTGAATTTAGCTGATTTCTTTCTTTTTTTTTTTTAAGTGTAATTATACCATACTATGATGCTATTAGAATCTTTGTGTTTGTGTGTGTTTTTGGTTTTGTTTTTTGGGGGGTTTTGTTGGTGCTGAGGATTGAACCCAGGGCCTCAGACATGCTAAGCAGACTCTACCACCTTGCTATACTGCCAACCCCCTGGGGTCTTTTTTTCTTTTTTTTCTTTTTTCCTCTTCAATTTTGGTAGTTTCATCTGTATTTGCTTCCAGCTGTATGTGAGATGTTCAGTATAGATAAAATGTGTTTGTATGTGGTTTTTTGTTTTGTTTTTACATTTTTTTTTCTTCAGTGTTTGCAAATTCAAGTGTGCCAAAATTATGTGGCTGAGGGCAGGTCAATAAAGATAAGATTTGGAGAGATGTTGTGAGGTATGCATATTTTCAGTAAGTAATTACTTTTTTTCCTGAGACGGCTTAAAAAGAAAATTACGTTAAAACTTAGAATTATTGGACACTCTTATTCTAGACACAAACCTGAAGTTTTATGAGCTTTTTCACCACTGAAATGTAGAAAAATGAATTCAATATAAAGATAGGAGTGTGGACTAGAATGAAACCAAATGTTTTTTTAACCTAATGTCTGAAAAATTAAGGCAGAAAAATACATTCAGTGAATTATATTCAATGCATTTAAAGTATTGTAATTAATAGGTGAAAGATTTAAAATTTTGTGTAAGAGGCTGACTTTCAAATAAAGCATTCATTTTATTTTTAGAAAAATATTTCTTCAAGTGATTTTCATTTTTATTGTTTCATTTTGGTGCTCACTAATATTAAATCATCTAGCCTATGTGCCTTGAGATTTGTGTATATGGCTTGTTTTACGTTGATTTTCTGCTCTTTGCTTTTTGATAAGTAGGAGGGCAGTTTTAAAACCTCTCTTGAACTAGCAGGAGTTAGCCTTAAGAACAGAATGAAAAATGCTTTGGATGAGTGTCACAGCAGATGCAGGAGGAATTGGAGGGCAGAAGGCTGCTGAGAGGCTTGGGCCCAGTTTGGACTCTGCCATCTTCCATGGACCCAAGTGTAACCTCTGTGTGTCTCTTCTATACAAATGAAGATTGCCATTGGTGAGGAACATAAGTAACTGAAATGTGAAATATAATAATAAAGCAAATGTGTAGTATTATCCTCCCCATCCCAAAGCTATATTCACATAGCAGACCCTGCTTAATATTTGTGTTGGCCAGGAATGGTGGTTCACACCTGTAATCCCAGCACTAGGGAGGCTGAGAGGCTAAGACAGGAGAATCGCCCTCACTTCGAGGCCTGCCTGTGATATATGTGAGTTCAAGACCAGCCTGCACTACATGGCAAGACCCTGTCTCAAAACAAGAAACAAACAGAACAATTATATATATATATATATATATAATTATATATATGTATGTATTTTATATATACATATAGATATATATAGATGTATGTAAAGCAGGTGATCCTACTAGAATGAGGGTTTTGTGATTCAGCACCACTCTTTTTTTTTTTTTTTTGTGGGTACCGGGGGGTCGACCTCAGGACCTCGCGCACCAGCAGGCGCCCGTGCCTCTGAGCGATATCACCGGCCCCTTTTTCGTATGTGGGATCTGGGAGTCGAACTCGGGCCCTCGCGCTTGCAAGGCAGGCGCTTATGCCACTGAGCCATCTCACCGGCCCATCAGCACCACTCTTTAAGGAAGGTTTTTGAATTTTCTGTTTTCAAAAGCAAAGGTTAATGAACTGGCTGAAAGCTGGAACTAAACTTTTTTTTTTTTTTTTTGGTGGTCTCACTATGTAGTTTAGGCTGGCCTTGAACTCATGGAAATCCTCCTGTCTCAGCCTCCCAAGTGCTGGGATGGAACTAAACTTTTTATCATCTGCTCAAACCTGGTTTTACCCACAGAAGAGTCAGGTTTAAAGATTTGTTTTGGGTCCTGGGGATGGAACCCAGGTCCTTCCCTATGCTAAACACACACTTTACACCTCTCGCCCCACAATTCTAAACAAGATCAGTTTCGGTAACAGCCACTGCAGAAACTCAACACAGGCCTGCTCTGTGCCTAACTTCTTGTTAATAACTGACTAATCATCTCTGGTGCAGGTCCATCCTGGAGGCAATGGGCTTCCTGATTCTTTCTGTTGTCCCTGTCTCTTTCCGATTGATTGATTGATTGATTGATTGATTGATTGATTGATTGAGACAGGGTCTTGCTGTGCAGTTCATACTAGCCTTGAACTCATTATGTAGCCCAGGCTGGCCTCAAACTCCCATAATTCTCCTGCCTCAGCCTCCCAAGAGTAGGATTACAGGCATGCACCACCATGCCCAGCCTGTGGGGGTTTTTTTTGTTTTTTGTTTTGTCTTTTTTAAGACCCGGTTTCACTATCCAGTTCAGGCTGGCCTTGAACTTACTTTGTAGCCCAGGCTGCCTTGAACTTGCAGCGATTCTCCTGCCTCAGCCTCCCAAGTGCTGGGATTACAGCCTGTGACACCATGCCCGGCACCTGTCTCTTATTTTATTTTATTTTATTTTATTTTATATTTTATTTTATTTTATTTATTTTTTATGTGGGTACCGGGGGTCGAACTCAGGACCTCGCACTTGCCAGGCAGGTGCTTATGCCACTGAGCCATCTCACCGGCCCCATGTCTCTATTTTAAAGACTGACTCCATTTGAAGTTTTATTTCAGTTCACATGCTTTTTTTTTTTTTTTTTTTTTTTTTTTTTTTTTTGTGGGTACCGGGGGGTCGACCTCAGGACCTCGCGCGCCAACAGGCACCCGTGCCGCTGAGCGCTATCACCAGTCCCTTTTTGGTATGTGGGATCCGGGAGTCGAACTCGGGCCCTCACGCTTGCAAGGCAGGCGCTTACGCCGCTGAGCCATCTCACCGGCCCCAGTTCACATGCTTTTTGAGGCTGCTTGGAGAAAAGGATGTATGCATAGAGCACCTGCCTCTCCCTTCTCTCTGGCCCACACCGTCTTACGCAGTTTTGAGTGTCCAGAAGGCATGAGACTGTTCAAGAGTACAGGCTAAGTGAGAATAGGAAAATTATTTAAGCTGATTACTTAGACAATCATAGAAAGTCATGATAACATAAACCTTATCATGTCATGCTCAAGTCTATTGAGAATTAATATTATCTTAAATAGCCAAGATGAGTGAATAGTTTGTCCAAAGGTTTTTAAGGAAGGATAGCCAGGCGTGGTGACACATGCCTGTAATCCCAGCACTTGGAAGGCTGAGGCAGGAGGATCACTGAGTTTGAGGCCAGCCTGAACTGCATAGCGAGACCTTGTCTCAAAAAGATGAAAAAAATTAAAAGGAAGGATGATAGTAAATCGTGGAAAATTCAAATTTAATCACATTGAATAATCCTCTGTTTAGATTTGTGGGCTGTCTGAACTTAGTAGCTTATGCCAATTTTAAAGTTGTTTACCCTGTATTTTGAAAAGGGAAAAAGTTTGTTAAATCCATATAATATTTTGTATGAATCCATGTTTTATTGTATTGAATTTCAGATTGGATATTGATTGCAGATTTGTATGAAAAACCTGTGTCTGAGCTTTACCTTCCCTAACAATGATGCATAGTATAATAAACTGGCCCCTCTCCCCACCGCACATCACCTTAGAAGGTAAGGGGAGAATAGCAGTAAATTTCCACATTTGCAACATGGCTCGCTTTAATAAGTCAGGCACTTGTCTAGAAGACATAAAGAGATTAATGATAGACTTGTGTAACTCAACACTCTCAGCACTTGACATAAAAGACAGCCCAAGCTTGCCTGGCTTGCTCCAGTGGGAAGCATGAAGTTGCTTCAGAATTTAGAAACATCTGGGCTGGTGGTGGGCGGAGCGTCTCATGTACATCACTCCAGAAATGTGCCCTGGCGTTAGGGTTTTAGATTCACTGGCACTTTTCTTCATTCAGTCTAGATCACAGTGGCAAGCACTCTCAAAAATGAGCAGTTGCAAACAATAGCATGTATGAGTGTAGAGTGTCTTTCTCAGACTGAAGAGCATCAGTTCTCTCATGCTGATTTTCACAGACTTGGCCTGAAGGAGACAGTGGTAAGTAGCCAAAGGAGGCAAGCCTACTGGGTTCAAATTGAGGTTATGTGACCTCAAACAAGTTACTAGCCTCCCTAAGTATCAGTTTTTTTCTTATGTAAAGTGTTAATAATCAGCACCCAATTACAGGGTTGTCCTGAAGATATGTGGCAACTGTGTTAAGCAAAGGCTTGATAAGTGAAAGTACAGTACCTGGCTGTCAAAAAAATCGAAGTTAGTGCTTGGGAAAACATGGGACTCATAATTCCCATAGCTGATTACTTTACTTAGAAAGGATGATTATTTTGGGTTTGTGTGTGTGTGCACGCGCGCGCATGTGTGTGCAGGTTTTTTGAGACAGTCTCACTGTGTAGCCCAGGCTGGCCTCAAACGGTGATCTCCTGGATTTGAGGGCAGTCTGGCTGTGACATCTGTGACCACACTGATCACCAAGGTTTGTCCCCTTCCTCCCTCGTGCTCTATGTGTGTCCCTCCCAAAAGAGGACAACCACCCCCCATAGAGGAGGACCCTTTCCTGAGTCAAGGGTGTACGAGTAGCTGCACTCCCCTGCTAGAACCTCCAAACAAACTCAAACAGTGGTCTCCTGTCTCAGCCTCTGCAATACTGGAATTAAATGCCTGTGTCACCACACCCAGCCACGAAGGATAAACTATACTCCCAGCAAAGTGATTTGTTTTTTTCCATACTCTTATTTTCTCACTAGTGTAATGGTTACTTTTATACTAAAACATTATTTTTTCCTTGCAGTGCTAGAGGTCAAGTCCAGGGCCTTGCACACACTAGGCAAACACTACCACTGAGCTACATCCCAGCCCTGCTTTTCTTTTTTAAAGGAAAGATCTTGCTAAATTGTAATGGAGTACATCCCAATGTATTTGAACTACAAGACTTCTCGCAAAAGATGGTTGTCTCCTAAGAAAATGGAGCTATTGATCATTATAAGCGGGTTATTTTTTTCTGTTGCACACAGTGAAAGGTAAGTGTGACATGGAACTGAAGAGCTCAGTGATCTACCATGATGTTGCTGGGGCTGGACCACGGCTGTGCAGTGTGCAGCCTGTGGGCCACCGGCCCAGCCACCAGGGCCTCCTTCCTGCAGCCAGTGTCTTAGAGACAGCATTCCTGTGGTTTACCTTCTAAGCATCACTCAACTGTAAGTAAATGTTTAACTCAGGAGGCCAGAGGTTCAGTTCTCACCTAGCTCCCAGCCTCGTGTTTGTTCTGGACCATTATACTGAGATCAGTGTTAAGAAAAAAAACTACACTGATGTCACGTGGGACTGAGGGTACAGCTCAGTGGTAGAGCACGTGCTGAGCCTGTACTAGACCCTGCCCTGGGTTCAATCCCTAGCACTGGAAAAAAGTGGAATTTGCTTGTCCATATAGCTCTTACATGGTTGATCACCAACAGATATTTATAGGATCCTTCCTGTGTCCCAGCATTAGTCTTTCAGAACAAAACAATATACCTTCACAGACCTCTTACATTCTATTGTTTCTTTTTCATTTATTTTTTTGTCTTACATTCACCGCCACCAAAAAAAAGTGATGTCCAGTAAATTATAAGGAAAACAGTTTTCAGAACACAAAACAACAGGGCTGGGGATCTAGCTTAGTGGTAGAGTGCTTGCCCAGGATATACAAGGCACTGTGTTAAATCCCCAGTACCACCAAAAAGGAAGAACCTAACAAACAAACAAAAATTATATAAGTGGGGTCATCATTCATTTGTCTAAATACTGATTTTTGTAGCATCTCCCATGTGCCTGGCTCTCTTGCTGTATAGAAAGGATGTAGCAGTGAACAAAATACAATTCCTAGCACTTGTACCTGCTGGTCTGGCACGTTAAGACTGTTGAAATTGCTGTGGGAGAGAGAGCACATGGAGAACCCTAACCTGATTGTGGGGGGCCATAAAAGGATCCAAAAGTATCCCTTTGAGCAAATTTCCCTGAACCTCTTATAAATAGGACAGAGTTATTGTAGGATTAAACGTGAGAGTACACAGTATACTGTTGAGTGTACAATAGCTTTTTTAAAACATCTGAGCCAGGGATGATGGTGTATCCCTATAATCCCAACACTATTGGGAGGCTGATGCAAGAGGATTGGGAATTCAAGCCTAGCCTTGGTAACAGAGTAAGTCCCTGTCTCAAAAATTTTTTAAAAAGGCTGGAGATGCGGCTCACTGTGAAGGCACTGGGTTCAATCTCCAGTACTGAAAAAAGATTTATATCTGCCATTCTTGTGACCCATACCTGTATCTCAGCTACACAGGAGGCTGCAGTTCAAGGCCGGCCCAGGCAACGTAGGGACCCTATCTCAATAAATTAAAAACAAAAAACAAAAAAAACCCTGAGTCTACTTGAACATTCTACAGTGCAGTGTAGCAAGTCAGTTAAGTCATCAACCAGAACAATGAATAAAGAACAGCTGATATTGGCATAGCTTATCAGTTTATACAGACCTTTTAAATATATTCTACCATCCAATCTGATCCATGCAAAATTCTAGAGAAGTGGGTATAATTGAAGGTACTAACCCTGTAACTGGGCCTTCATCCAAGATGTCAAAGTAAGAATGCTACAGCTGAATATCGTGCTGTTTGGAAATATACAAGAATGGAAGAGGCCAAATCCTGGGTGATCCTGAAAGGTGAATAATGCACCAAAAGGAGTAAAATGGTTCTGGTCCCCAACAAATTCATAATTTAATTCACAATCCTTGTGTTTGGCTTTGAAATTCTTAATGTGATTTTTTTTCATTTGTGGATTTCCTTTCCTAATATGCTTTACTGATTCCAGAATTAAAATGTTGTATTTCCTGAGCTTATGCTGGCCAGATCCCAAGAGGAAGTGGCCAGAAGCCATTAAGAGGGCCAGGAGGGAAACTGGACAGGGATTAAAAGTCACCTGGTGTGCTGACAATCTGTATGTGCATAATTATTAAGAGAAGCCTTGTGATTGCTATAGTCTTTGTGATATGTCTTTTCTTTCTTCATTCCTTTTTAATCTAATCTCCTTAAAGCCAAAAGAAAAGAGCCTGAGTGTTTTTGGTCAGGCTGTATTTATATGCTTTCTAGAATGGGAGCTGTAGAGATTTTAGGTCACTGTTTTTCTTTTAAATTCCAAATACTACCTTGTTTCTCAGATGCTAAGAATGAGTAAACAGGCATGCAATAGGGGCTTTTCTGAGGTAGGCACCTTGAGGTTAGGGTTAGGCATTACCTGTGCACCAGCCCTTCCCTAGTTCTCCTTTGCTACCTCCCACAAACCTAACAGTTAACAAATCATGTATATTCAACTATTTTGCTGTTTCTCCTTTCTGTCCTACCTTTTCTTTTCCCAGGTCTCTAAAAGCCTCCCTGACTGTTCTCCCTCCACTTCCAATCCAGCCTCAATATTGCTGCTCTAAAAGGGCCAAATCTCAGCACTGTTACTTTTAAAAAAAAAAGCTTATACAATCTTTATAACTTTAAACAGAAGCAATAAAGATAATAATAAAATTAAAATCTAATCATGTCGTTCCTCTGCTTAAAATTCTGTAGTTTGAGAATAAAGTCCAAACTCCTTGGCCTGACCCCCTGGGCTCTTCCTGACCAGTTCCTGACCAGTTCTTCAGACTTATCTCCTGCCGGTCCTCAGCCCAGACCCTGCTCTCCACCTCTTCTGATTCCTTAGTTGCCAAGGGCAAGCCTTTGTTTCACACTTCCTGCCACCTGCTGACCTGTTCCTAGGAACCCCTCCCTTCTTTCTCCTAGGCACCAACTCTTAGTCATACTCTCCTAACACTGCTGCACATTGTACTCACTAATTTGCTTTCCTGGGGTCTTCTACGTAGAGTATCATGTCGTCTGCAAATAATGATAACTTAACTTCTTCCTTTCCAATCATAATTCCTTTTATTTCTTTCTCTTGTCTAATTGCTCTGGCTAAAGTTTCTAGGACTATGTTGAATAAGAGTGGGGACAGTGGACATCCTTGTCTTGTTCCTTATTTTAGAGAAAAGGCTTTCAGTTTTTGTTCATTTAGTATGATATTGGCTGTTGGTTTGTCATAGATAGCTTTTATCAGATTGAGATAAAGACCCTCTATTCCAATTTTCTGTAGGGTTTTTATCAAAAGCTTTTTCTGCATCTATTGAGATGATCATATGATTTTTGTCCTTGGTTCTGTTAATATGGTGTATTACATTTATTGATTTACGTATGTTGAACCATCCCTGAATCCCTGGGATGAATCCAACTTGGTCATGGTATATAATCTTCTTGATGATTTGCTGCATTCTGTTTGCCAGTATCTTATTGAGGATTTTTGCATCTATGCTCATTAGGGAGATTGGTCTGTAGTTCTCTTTCTTAGTTGGGTCCTTCTCTGGTTTTGGTATCAGGGTAATACTTGCTTCCAGGAATGAATTTGGGAGTATTGCTTCCCTTTCAATTTCATTAAAGAGTTTGAGAAGTAGTGGTGTTAGGTCTTCTCTAAATTTCTTGTAGAATTCGGCAGTGAATCCATCAGGGCCTGGGCTTTTCTTTCTTGGGAGGTTTTTAATTACATCTTTGATTTCATTGATTGTTATTGGTTTATTTAGGATTTTTATATCTTCTTGGTTGAGCTTTGGTAATTCATATGTATCTAGGAATCTGTCCATTTCTTCTGCATTTTCCATCTTATTAGAATACAGGTTTTCAAAGTAGGTGCAGATGATCTGGATTTCTGCAGGGTCCATTGTGATATCACCCTTTTCATTCTTAATTGCGTGGATTTGAGTACTTTCTTTCCTTTTTTTAATAAGGTTGGATAAGGGTTTGTCAGTCTTATTTTTTCTTTCAAAGAACCAACTCTTTGATTCATTGATTCTTTGTATTGTTTTTTTAGTCTCCAATATGTTAATTTCTGCTCTGATCTTTATAATTTCCTCCCTTGTATGAGCTTTTGGCTTAGCCTGCTCTTCTTTTTCTAGAAGTTTGAGGTTCACCATTAGGTTGTTTATTTGTGCTTGTTCTGTTTTCCTGATATAGGTATTTAATGCTATAAATTTCCCTCTTAGGACTGTTTTCACTGTATCCCATAAGTTCTGGTATGTTGTACTGTAATTATCATTCAGTTGCAGAAACTGTCTAATTTCTTCTTGAATTTCATCTGTGACCCATTGGTTGTTCAGTAGGGTGCTATTTAATTTCCATGTGTTCAGGAAGTTCTTGTGGTTTCTTTTGCCATTGATTTCCAATTTCATTACACTATGGTCTGAATAATATACATGGGATAATTTCAATTCCTTTGCATGTACTTAAGCAGGTTCTATAAGCTAGTATGTGGTCTATTTTGGAGAACGTCCCATGTGCAGCTGAGAAAAATGTGTATTCTGATGTTGTGGGGTGGAACACTCTGTATACATCTACTAAGTCCATTTGTTCCAAAGTTTGGTTCAGTTCTAATATTTCATTGTTGATTTTTTGTCTAGTTGATCTGTCTTTTTGGGTCAGTGGAGTATTGAGATCCCCCAATATAATTGTATTAGTGCTTATTTGATTTTTCATGTCCATTAATATTTGTTTTATATAGTTGGGTGCACTGGTATTTGTTGCATATATATTTATACTAATTTGCTTTCTAAGTGTCTACCAGACTGAGCTGCTTGAGCTGAGAAGGAACAGCATGCACAGTGAGAGATCACTTTTGATTTCAGGGACTGGGGAAGCTGCTGGAGGAGGTTACATTTGAGCATGATACAGAAAGGAAGAGCATCGGGGCTGGCGATATAGCTCAGCGGTGCAGCGCCTGCCTGGCAAGCGTGAGATCCTGTGTTCGTTTCCCGGTACCAAAAAAAAAAGGAAGAACATCCTGGGAGAGCTGTGGGGAACTTGATTGGCAAGCGCGTGTTTATCATAGCCTGTCACGTCCTGGGCTAGCCTGGCCTTTTTTTTTTAAGAAAGTTTCAGTCTTAGAGGCACTAAACGAAGTGCCAAGGGCAGTGTGTTCCCCAATCCCGTGCCTGAGAAGCAGGAGCAAGGTGCCTGTGGGCCTGCGGGCTGCTCTGTAGGGACTATATATTTTTCTCCATTTTCACATACAATATACAAAAGATTTCTGTGACCAAATATGTGGGCTTTTCCCCCCACATTAAGCAATTCTCCAATTCTTTGCCTTTGTGGAATTTTTTTTTTTTTTTTTTTTTTTTTTTTTGTGGGTACCGGGGGTCCAACTCAGGACCTTGTGCGCCAGCAGGCACCCGTGCTGCTGAGCAATATCACCGGCCCTTTTTTCATGTGTGGGTACCAGGAGTCGAACTCAGGGCCTCACGCTTGCCAGGCAGGCGCTTATGCCACTGAGCTGTCTCACCGGCCCTCTGTGGAATTTTTGATAATTGGTTTGTCAACAAAAAATGAAAATAACTTGAGACGATGGCTAGCTTTTTTATTTTATAGTTTTCATGAGCCATTCAAACATAATTGTTATGAATCAGTGAATTAGGTGAATGTAAGTGGGATAAAATTTATAAGTGAAACTTTCAATAATTTATGCTATAAAATATGAATACTGAAAATTCTTTCAAAAATCTTTTTTGATAACTTGCAATCCTAAAGCTTTGCTATGTTAAAATTGAATAACAGATGTTCTTTAAATATCTAGAACATTTCCAAAAAAGATAAAATGCTGAAACATTAAGTACTGAACCTAAGTTTAAAGCTTATCTCTTTTTGGTTTATTAGTATAGAAGAACTAAGGATATTTGAGTCTGTTAGTAAATACTGTATGTCACGTGTCACACTGAAAAATGATCTTGAGAAAAAGCTTGCTTCCAGAGATATAAAATTGTGTTAATCTAGAGAATAGTTCCAGAGACCAGCATCAGAAATTGACAAACATCAGCAAAGATGAGTGGTAGAGACCAGCAGCATTGACCAGTGATGACAGGTATTGACCAGTGTCAATTACGGCCCAAGGTGGCAAATAGCAGCAGTGAGCAGCCTTGGCAGCTGACAGCAAGCAGTGACATTTGGTGGAAATCAGCGGAGATTGGTAGAGATACCCAATTGGTAGAGATAGCAGTTTAGCCTTGGTTGCTGAGAAGCTGATAGAGGTTCTTAAAGACCAGAGCAAAAAAAAAGGTCCAGAGAGACTAGTGGAGTTGCATTTCTCCAATTTGTGGTTTCTATCGCGATTGAGCAGAAGAACCCTCTACTGACTGGCAACAGTCCATGCAGGCCTCAGTCGTAAGATCCTCCTGTCTAAGGCTCTTTAAATGCTGGGATCACAGGTGTGTACTACCACACTTTTTATAGCTCATGATAACCTCACGATTGTCAGGAAAAATTTTTAAATTTCCATTTTATGAAAAAAGGAAACAAATTATCAATTACATTTTTCTTTAAAAATTTACCAGTGTAAGGCCAGGTGTAGTGGTTCATGCCTATAATCCTAGCACTTGAGAGGCTGAGGCAGAAGGATCAGAGTTCAAGGCCAGCCTGGACCATATAGTGATCAGTGAACAAGGCTTTATTTGGACTGGGCCTGTGCTGCAACACAGGAGGTGTTGAGGATGCCCTCCTAGACTAACCAAGGAGCATGAGGGGAGTGCTGCTTATGGAGAACACCAAAGGGGGCAGAATTATATGGGATTGGTCCAAATTCAATCCTACTATGGTCCAGGGAGACATCTCCTGGAACAATGGGAGGAATTCTGGACAGCATAGCTGTAGCCGTCAATCAAAGCATACACCCTTATGGCTGTCAGTAGGAAAGGGGAAGAATTGGACCATTTCATTTTCTTGTTTAGTTTTGTTTTGTTCGAGAGGGGCAGGGTTTCACTATGTAGTTCAGGCCGGCCTTGAACTCATTATGTAGCCCAGGCCTATCTCAAACTCATGATGATTCTTCTGCCTCAGCTTCCTGAGTGCTGGGATTATAGGCATGAACCACCACACCCCACTAGACCATTTCTAATCTCTCAGGACTACATAGTGAATTCAAGGCCAGCCTGAACTATATTGTGACCCCTTCTCAAAAAACTGAAAAAGAGAGAGTGCTATGGCTTAAATCTGAAATGCTCCCCCAAGTCTTGTATTCAGAGGTGAGCCTCTTGGAAAGTGATTGGATCATGGGGGTGCTATACTCATCAGTGGATTAATCCTAGCTGAATGTGCTATTAGGAGTTGGGGCCTGTTTGGAGGAGGTGGTCACTGGGGGTGAGCCTGTAGAGTTTATATCTGTTGCTCTGGCTCTTCCCTCTGCTTCTTGCTGCCATGGGTTGAGCAGCTTTCTTCTGCCATGCCACTTCTGCCCTGGAGCAACCTCACATGGACTGAACCCTCTGAAACTGTGAGCCAAATTAAACCTCTCCTCCTTTCAGTTATGTCAGGTACTTTGTCCCAGCAACAGGAAAGCTGACTAATACAGTGTGGCACATAGTTTCATCTAAAAAGGTGTGTATGGACCAGGGATGTAGCTCAGCGGCACAGTGCCTGCCTGGCAAGAGCAAGACCCTGAGTTTGATTCCTGGTACCAAAAATAAATGAATAAATAAATAAATGAAATGTAAAGGTGTGCATCTTATACATGTTACTCAAACAAATAAAATGTATATGACAGTGCGCATACAGTCAATGCATGATAGAAAACATTTCATGGCAACCCCTTTGGGACCCCTCCTGTCTCTCAGGAGCTATTCCTATTACCCAATAAATTTTCCTACTCTTAAAAAAGAAAGAAAGAAAGAAAGAAAGAAAGAAAACATTTCAAACACAGGTAGCCTTTTCAGGTCACCACAATTATTTAAGTTTTGCATTATCCTTTATGGCATTTTAGATTAATTACACATTGCTGAGGGGTAGCTCAGAGGTAGAGTGCTTTAGCATGCTCTAAAGTCCAGGGTTTAATCCCCAGCCCTACAAAAAACAAAAACAAATAAAACAATAGATTAATTACACATACATTTTAACCCTGAAGTTAATTGTTGCTGTAAAGGATTATTCCAGGTAGATATCTGGTTTGTATCAGGAGAAAGTGAACCTCCAAGAATTTGGTGTCTGCCAAGGAGGAATCATTAGCTAGAGGCAGTGAGCCAGATGTTCGATATATCTCACAGCAACTTTCCCAAGTCCTGGCAATGCCTCCTCTCTCACAGTAAACCAGATGATGAAGCATTTCCGGGATTACCCTTGTATGTGGTTTGCCCTCCTCCTTTTTTCTGTATTAACTATATGTGGTAGAGTAACTTGGAACACCCAGCTGAACTGAATCAGATTGTTTCTGGGTGTGGAAGGCTCACCTGAGGATTGTTGCCAACAGCATTAAAGGAGAACTGAAGGGGAAGATGGTGTGCTATTGATTCTCCTGGAGAAGCTTGTCATGCTGGTTTCCTGATATGAGCTCAGCTGTTCTCATTGTTGGAGGAGCTCGGGTCCTCGCTGTCACCGAGGATAGCTACGGTTCTCTTCAGGGGAGCTCTGGTCCTTACATCGCTTCCTAGCTCCAGTGCAGATCCCTCAGCCTGCTGGCACAGATCCTTCATCCCACTTGCAGACTTTCTAGCTTCCACCACTGATCTTTGGGCCTCCCCAGTGCAGATCCTTGCTACTGACTTTCATGAGACATTGTTGTGGGCTCTAGGCCTCCAGTTGCATCCATCCTAGCTCATGCTTTGCCCTCTTCCACCTCACCTGGATGAGGAGGAGCCGCTTCCTGTAACTCTCCCATGCAATCCCAGTGACAGAAAAGCATACTGTATCAGCTTCATAGCTCTGGGTAGATGAGCAATCACTTCATGGCATTTCTCTGCAGCTACTGGGGTCAGCTCATATGCTTTGTTGATGAGACAAGGCAAGCGATCCTTTCACTGCTTCCAGGGACAGTGGTGGCCTGAGGAAGGGTAGCGGTGGCAGCAGGCACATAGCAAGGACAGAAGGGAGCAACACACAGCAGACAGCAGCCCCTATGCACACTAGGGTTAGCGGTGTGTGCAAAGGGAGCAACTACCCCCTCAGCGAATGTATTATGAGATTCGTAAAGTAAGTCTTAATATCAAAACTAGAATTTGGGCCAGGCATGGTAGCACACACCTGTAATCCCAGCATAAAGGAGGCTGAGGCATGAGGATCACTGCAAGTTTGAGGCTTGTCTGGACCATAATGAGTTCAAAGCCAGCCTGAACTACAGAGCAAGATCCTGTCTCAAAAAAAAAACAGAACAAATCAGAAAACAAAACAAGCTGGGCGTGGTGGCGCACACCTGTAATCCCAGTATTCAGGAGGCTGAGGCAGGAGGATCACTGAGTTTGAGGCCAGCCTCGACTACAGAGTGAGACCTTGTCTCAAAACAAAGCAAAGCAGGGCTGGTGAGATGGCTCAGCGGCGTAAGCGCCTGCCTTGCAAGCGTGAGGGCCCGAGTTCAACTCCCAGAACCCACATACGAAAAAAGGGCCAGTGATATCGCTCAGCAGCATGGGCACGAGGTCCTGAGGTGGATCCCTGGTACTCACAACAAAACAAAACAATCCCTAGAATTTTGTCTTTTTAAAGCCAGTTTCCTTAGACTATTTTGATGCGATTGTGAAAGGTTTTCTTTACCTTTTATGTCATCTGCCCAAGGGGAATAATTCTGTGGGTTATTGTTTTGTTTTGTGATGCCTGAGATGGAACCTGGCCTCCCACATGCCAGGCCAGCACTCTACCACTGAGCAGCAACCCCAGCTCTGATTGTACATTTTATCAAGAACAGAGTGTCTTTTTGTCTTACATGAAGTCTTTTGATTACTGAAGAACTTAGTCTTCTCAATATTAGAAGAGATAAGATTTTTAAAAATGATGTAACTGTTCTGTATTTGTCTCTCAAAACTTTTGTCACTTTAGTATTATTTCATAATGATCTGTGGTCCTGTTTAATGAGATGTTTAAAATCTTTGATGTTTTTGACAAATTCCCCAGAGTCAAATTCTAAATTGCCCTTTCTCTAGACTGTGAATTACCTTTGAGATTTTTCCAGTGAGGCCTTTGAACTCCTAAAAGGAATGTGTCCTTTCTTTTTATCTTCTCTTTCCCCTGCCCCTCTTCCCTCCCCTCCCCTTTCTGCTTTTGATGCTGCTGATTGAACCTAGGGCCTTAGGCTTTAGCATATTAAGCATGTTTTCTACCACTAAGTAGCACCCTAGCCCCTGTCTTCCCTTATCAAAGAGAGATATCAAGCTAATTAGGCTTATTTTACTTGGGAAACATTGTCTAATGATTAGTTATGTTAGTTATGCTAAATCTTTAAGTTATATTTGTTATTAATGTGATTTTTCCAGAAATTGTACAAAATTCCTAACAACTTGAATTTTATTGATATGCCCTGGTATATTGATATGCCCTGGTATACTGTTAGCAGTCATAATTCTGGTTATTATATTAAAATATAATTTCTTTATTTCTATATCACAGAAATAATGAAATTTCCTTGTCAAGTGCATTATAATGAACTCTCATCAGATTTTTAAACCATGGTCTTGTCATCCACAGTTATATATTTTTACTCTGACATTTTCCTGAAAGCATTTGCAAGCAATTATAATCCTAAGGTTTCCATTTTCACTCATATCCATAACAAATATAAAGGTTTACACTTAGCATCATTTAAGGAGATTCACGGAAAAGACTCTGACAAGTACAAAGTTTGTTTTGGTGGTACTGGGAATTGAAACCAGGGCCTTTGCACTGAGCTACATTCCCAGCTCCTTTTTTAATTTTTTAATTTTGAGACAGGGACTTGATAGGTCACTATGTTGCCCAGGCTGGGCTCCAACTTGTAATCTTCCTGTCTCAGCCTTCCAGAGTGGTGCGATGACAGACATGTGCCACCACACCAAATGATCACCATGATACCATAGATCACCTTGGCACCAGTGGCTATGTGCACCACTTAGAAAGGTGGCCAGGCCACCTGGTATAAACTG
Organism: Erethizon dorsatum; assembly: GCA_028451465.1. Lineage (NCBI taxonomy): Eukaryota > Metazoa > Chordata > Mammalia > Rodentia > Erethizontidae > Erethizon > Erethizon dorsatum. The sequence goes on from CM051829.1 coordinate 82,792,108, forward strand.
CAAACTAGGAAAATCTGTCAGATTGCTGCTGCCTGGAAATGCTTTCAGACCAACATCTAAAAGTTTCTGCTGCCCTCCGGACTGAGAGACAAGGTGTATAGTTTGTTTTAGCCACTGACCTTTAGTTTTCTTTTGCTTATTTTATTTTATTTGGCTCACCTGGACCCTGCCTGAGGAACACAGTCCAAATGTTGGTACTGTCCTCCTGGTGATCATCATACATAGTCTCTCTGGTGTGTTGTCTTCTCTCAAGGTTATTTTCTTTTTCTTTATTTTCTTTCTTTCTTTCTTTCTTACTTTTTTTTTTTTTTTTTTTTTGAGACAGGGTCTTGCTATGTAGCTCAGGCTGGCCTTGAACTCACAGTGATCCTCCTGCCTCAGCCTCCCAAATGCTGGGATTATAGGCATGTGCCACCACACCTGACTCTCAAGGTTTTAAATGCACGTACATAGCCCTCAGTGCTATGCCAGATGGTGTCCCTGTGATTGAGCAACACAAAGGAGATAAACGACAGGAAGATTCCAACATTAAATCTGCTGGAAGATACAATAGGTAGAACTCTTGAAGACATTGGTGTAGGCAAAGACTTCATGAACAAAAACCCCGACTGCACAGGAAATATCAAAAGAATCAACAACTGGAATCTCATCTTATTAAAAAGCTTCTGCACAGCAAGAGAAACCATCAACAGAGTGAAGAGACAACCCGTAGTGTGGGGAAAAAGGTTTGCCAGCTGTTCCTCAAAGGGTTACTATCAAGAACGTATAAAGAACTAAAAAAAAAAATCAGACCCCTCCCAAATTTAAAGACCCAATCCAAAAATGGGCATCTGAGATGAATACACACTTCCCAGATAAAGAAGTGGAATCAGCAAATAAATATGAAAAAATGTTCACCATCATTGGTCATTTCAGAGATGCAAATTAAAACAATGCTGAAATTCCATCTCACCCTAGAAAGAATGGCTATTATCAAGAAATCAACCAATAACAAATGCTGGCTCCCGCTGCTGGTGGGAGTGTAGACTGGTACAACCACTGTGGAAATCAGTGTGGAGATTCCTCAAAAAAAAAAAACTAGGTGTAGAGGTTCCATTTGACCAAGCTATTCCCCTTCTTGGTATCTTCCCAAAAGAATTAAAAGCATCATACCACAGCGATATATGCACACCCATGTTCATAGTGGCACAATTTGTAATAGCCAAATCTTGGAAACAGCCCAAATGTCCATCAACTGGTTTATGGATAAGGAAGATGTGGTTCTTTTATACAATGGAGTACTACTCCGCCCTAAAAAAGGATAAGCTTGAGACATTTCTAGGTAAGTGAAATAAATCGGACACACGTGTAAATACTGCACTGTTTCTCTGGTGTGAGAAACCGAAAGCGTAAATAAGGACCAAAATGTATAATAGGTATTGTGAAATAGGAAGAAAATGTTCAAATGGGGAGGGGAACAAGGGAAGGAGGAGAGGAAAGGAAAGAGGGAAAAGTAAAAAAATGAGAAAAGAAGGGAAAAATGGAAACAAAGCTTTTGTAAATCGGGAGGGGAGGAGGGGTTGAAGGGAGGGTAGGGGAATGGGAAAAAAAGAAGTTATATGGTGTACAAGTACAAATTCTCTATGATGAATGTGATCATTATGTATATCTAAAATGTACCAATAAAATCTGATTAGAGGAAAAAAATGTTAAGAAAAAGAAGAAGGAGGAGGGGGGAGGAGGGGGGAAGGGGAGGAGGAGGAGTTTTTCTTCCATGTGACCAGGTAGCCTGGCTTTCCCAGGCAGCCTCCCTGAGCCACTGTTCCCATCCGGGTCAGCTCAGCCTCTGGACCCCGGGGAGGGGGGAGTTGAGTGGTTGTGGAGCTCAGGCAGGGACCTTGCGGACCCGCCTCAGGACCTGTGCGGGAGGCAGCTGAACCCTGCGTGAGAGCGCGGAGCCATGGCCCACCTGGTACCCCGGTATCACACATTCCCCAAAGCAGTGAGAATATGGAGTGGGCGCTGGGCTCGGAAAGACCCAGGTTCACAGCCTGTCTCTACCACTCGCTGGCTGTAAAAAAACATTAATAGTTGTATGAGTCATCAGAGTTCTGCCAGGACATAGGAGCCACTTGAGGCGTTTTAACAAGAAAGTGATTTGGGCCGGTGAGACGGCTCAGCGGCTTAAGCGCCTGCCTTGCAAGCGCGAAGGCCCGAGTTCGACTCCCGGATCCCACGTACGAAAAAGGGGCCGGTGATATCGCTCAGCGGCACGGGTGCCTGTTGGCGCGTGAGGTCCTGAGGTCGTCCCCCCGGTACCCACAAAAAAAAACAAAAAACAAGAAAGTGATTTGAGACAAGGGTTAGGTGCTTACGGGATGCTGGCGTGGCTGGTAGGGGTGGGGTGGGGCGGGCTGAGTCTCAGAGGGTCTGCACTGTCTGAGCAGGAAAGGAAGGGGGGGCGCCTGAGGCTGCCACTGGCTCTGCTGAGTCCCAGGCTCTGCCAAGTAGAGCTGCGATCCAGGAAGCAGGCGGGGCCTCGCTGTTGCAGTCTACTGCCCCCTACCTCCCTGGGGTGGGGGTGGGAGGACTGGACACCTGACACTGCTGCAGGAAAAAGCGCCCATCTGCAGCCCCGCTTCCCAGTAGAAATGAGCCGGAGCAGCAGGAAGGCGGCCCCGCCCCTCTTCCACCTTCCCAATCTGTGAGGGTTTAAATGTTGGATCCCATCTGCACTGTCACTCCGGAAGGAGTTGGTCTGCAAAATGCTGCTTTTAGCTTTCTGCGGAGAAGGACAGGAAATAGATGGGGGCGGATCCCAGTGCTCCTCAGCCAATGAGGATTGATCATGTTATGCCTGGAGGGCGCCTGAATAGTTTCCAGCACGCACTATCCTGTAAACGTGGGCTACGGTTCATATTCTGTTCCGTTCTGTGCCTCCGTGTGCCAGCACTAGCCTGGCCCGAAGGCATAGGGCAGCGAACAAGGAGGGTCCCTACGCTGTACCAGTGTGTAGACAAAAGGGAGAGCATAAAATAAATCGGTAAATATTTTTTAAAGCTGTAATAAAAGCCTAAGTGCACCAGGGCTGAGTGCTGATGGGGCTCAGCACCAGGCTCAGCTTCCATGGGAGAGGTGAGGAGGCTGGTGAAGGTTTCTCAGGAGAACGGTTGTCTTATATGAGGCTCTGAGAACTGGAAATTAACCACATTAGGCAGAAAGAAGCAAGAGGCAAATCATACCCACTTTCACCTCAGGGGGACATATCCATGTACAAGTCCTGCAAGCAGAAGAAGTCTGGCATTTGCCAGGAATGGACAGTGCAGTTTGACCAGTGCATACCAAGAAGGGCGAGGGGAGTGGGTGGCAAATGAAACTGGAGGGAAAGCAGGGGCAGAGAGACCTCATGGGGCATAACAGCATGTCATTCCTGAGAATTTGAGCTTTAGCCTGTGGGCACTGGGGAGCCACAGAAAGCATCCAAGCAGGGAAAGATCATTGCTGTTCTGGTTTCAGAAAGCACTGTGATGCAGTTTATGCGATAGGCTGGAGGAGGGCAAGACTGCATGCAAGACTGCATTTGTAACTCAGCTATCTGGGCTGGAAATAATGGTGGCCTAGAGGAGGACAGGGAAAAGGCAGAGCTGTATCCAAGGAGTTTAGGAGGAGGCAGAGTGAGCAGTAGGGGTGAAGGGTGGGGGCTGGGAGGAACCTCAGATGGCTGCCAGGTTTCAGCAGCAGGCACACCCAACAGGGTGGAGTCCCCATCCACTCCTGGCAGTTGATCCAGGGTGGTGCCCACCCACAGGTTCTCTGTCCTGGGCTGAGTTCGCATAAAGCCCCTTCTCTCCCATCCACTTTATGGCCTGCATGCAAACCAATTCCACCAACAGTTAGTAAGCACCCATTCTATGCCAGCACTCTGGGAGGCTTCCCCCAGCCTCACCTATGGGAGTTTTACAAGTTTTACAGGACGAGGTGCTCTGAAGCAGCGATGGGAGATTGGGGGTGGGCAGGGAACAAGAGAAAAGCTACAGACCTCTGGCCTATATTCAGGCCCTGTTCCTCCCCCAGCACTTCTGACTACCACCACCACCACCCCTGCCCAGGATAGGAAAGGTGGAAGGGTCATCTCCAGGGTCTTAGACCAAGGTCTGGTCTCCAAACCCTACTGGAACAGGCAGCTTCCCAGCCTCTTCCTGCCCAGAAGGTCTGAAAGTTCTGTGTTCTTCCCACTGTGAGATCCCAGAGCAAAGGACATACCTGACTTCCCTTCCCCCGAGACTTAACAACCTGTCAGCCAATCAGCTCACTCCCTGGGATCAAGGCATTTTCCCAGAGACCTATTAACAGGAGATAAGAACTCATTACTGTCTGGGTGACATATTAACTTCTTTATTTTTTATTTTTGATTCTGGGGCTTGAACCCAGGGCCTCGTGCATGCTAAGCACATTCTCTACACTATCAAATTATATTAAATCTTTTAAAATTCCTTTTCCTCCTTTTCCCCTCCTCTCTCTTTGTCTGGGCCAGGATCTTCCTCTGTTGTCCAGGCAGGTCTGGAACTCCTGAGCTCAAGGGATCTTCCTTATCTCACTTCCTGAACAATAAGAACTACACAACATGTGCTACCATACCTGACCTAGTATGATCTTCTTACTCTCACGCTAGTGTGGGCAAATTAGCAGTCTGCTCTTCTTGGAGTCTACAAGAGAGGCTTGCTTTTTAAAAAGGTGGTGAGCCCAGAGCCATCCTAGGGGATCTGGGTGTTTGGAAAATAGCACCAGCAATGGCATTTACTATTGATCAGATGCTTTGCCTTCCTCATTTCTAAATCTTTAAACTTCTGCCAGGTAAGTTTTGTTTCTGTTTTGCAGATGATGACACAGAAGTTGAGTTGGGTAATTTTTGCTCAAGGTCAGATGGCCACCAGATGGCTGAATTGAAAGTTTGTGTGTGTGTGTGTGTGTGTGTGTGTGTGTGTGTGTGTGTGTATTTATTTTGTTTTTTGCAGTGCTGGGAATTGAAGACAGGGCCCTACACATGATAGGCAAGAGCCCTACCACTGAACTACACCCAAGCCTGCTGAAATGAAATTTTGACCAACCCAGGTCTGCTACCAGCCAGTGTCTTCTCAATGACCACGTGCTCCCAGAGCCTTGTTCCTGGGATCTCCTGCTCCCTGAGGAGCCTGCTACTCCCTGGAAGAGTCACGTCCTCGAAGGATGTTTTCCTCTCACACTTCTCTCAGGGTTGTTGGACTGGAGCCAGGAATAAGAAGGTCTTGGGAAGAATGAGGTGCAGAGCAGAGGCCAGGCTGTGAAGGGGCAGGCATGCTGTGGGGAACTCTGAACCGGGAGAGAGAGGAACCAAACTGGGCTGGATGAGACTCCTTGGCTCCCACAGATTTTCCTTGTCTTCCCCCTCCCCAGATGGGTGTCTCTTGGGCAGTGCACAGTCCTGTTCTTGTCCCTTTGTTTCAGGATCCCAGGACTCCTAGACTTGCTATTTTCCCTCCCAAGCTGGCTCTACAAAGCCTTAGGACTTCCTCTTCCCTCTGCTCTGGGACACTGTCCAGAGCCTCAGGCTACTGACCTAAAGCTCCTGTGCTGGGTGTAATTTCTACCCATGTTAAAACCCTCAAATCTCTGGCTGAGACACCAGGCCAGGGTACAGCCTGCAGAGCTTATTCACGTGAAGTAGCTGTCTGGCAACCATGGTGGGAGCAGGCAGACTCCTCCAGGCCCGTGGCAGCTGCCCCTTCCACCAGCAATCTGGGCTCCTTGCCACTGCCCCACGCAGCTCTCTGGGGAAAAATGTTCTGGTCGAAACTAAGACTGGCATTATGTCTTGTGTCACAAGACTTCTACTATGCCCCTGGGCAAATCTTGGTGGCACCAGGTCCTTGGAAGACAGGACAGGGCAGGCCCCAGGGCTTGGTGCTGCCGGGGCTCCCAACCTGTGCTGGATGATGAGTACCATTAGCTAGCTGGAGGAGGGTGGTCCTGCTACTTCCTCCCACCCCTCCCTGCTTGTTCACACCTCTGACTGCTGCAGATGCGAACCCTGCCCCTGTCCACTGGGGCTGGATCTTGCTTCTGGTTCTCTGTCTCGTTAGCACCAGTCCCAGCACTCTGGGACCAGGAACATGTCCACTGCCCCCGCCCACACTATATCCCAGGGGAAACCCACACCCCACACTGCCACCCCTGGACTGCAAACATCACCCCTCTCTCTACACAGATAGCCCCATTTATAGATGCATGGACTCCTCAAGGCCTGAAAGTTAGCTGTGTCCAGTGGCCAGAGGAACCTCACAATGATCTCCTTCAAGAAACCTGGGGAGAGGTGCCAGTCCGTGGGCACAAGGAGGATTCCTTCACACCCTCTCTCCCCAGAAAGCCTCCACAGTCTTCATGCCTCTGGGTTACCCTCTACCCAGATGTGTCAGTTTGGGGCGCCCTCGTGTGGGCTACAGTTGTCCTGCAGCCTGGCCGCCAGGATGCCAGTCCCCGCCCCCAACCCTCCCCCACCCTCACCCCGCTCCCTTCTCCACCTACACCTGGGCATCCCTTCCACCCCAGCTGCCCCACCAGATGTCAGGGCTCCACTGCCATTACTTCCCATTGGCCGCCCTCAGTAAGATGAGGATCACAGGCGTTGTTTACACTGTTGTAAGGATTCCTTGAGAACCCTGACAAGGAATCCTGCTGTAGTTAGCAGATGTTTACTACACTGAATTTCCTTTCTTCCTGTCTCCCATCCCATTCTGAAGCTGCTTCTTTTAGAAAGTGGAAAATGAAAAAACAAAAAAGTTCACAAGCAAGTCATAGTTCTACATCATCCTTAACAGAGCTTTAACTCACAGATAGGGAATGTAAACTACTTTCTATGTGCTACATAAAATTTATAGGAGGCCATTGGTCTGGACTAAGCTCCTGTACTGGTCCCAGCCGATCAAGCCAAAAGGCTGAGGTTCCACACCACCAAGACAAAATTCAGTTTTTTATTTTGTCACTGAACCCAGAGGAGGTCTGCCAAACAGAGGAGAGGGATCTTAACTCACCCCACCCATGGGATGTGTTGTAGGTTTACTGACTTCCTTCACAGAAAAAGAATATTCAAGACATGTTGGTGAAAGGCATGAAGAAGTTTACTAGGCAGGGCAGAATTTTTAAAGTATAAAAAAAAATTTTTTTTTTTTACAGTGTGTAAGTAGGCCTTCAAGAGAAAGGGCACATTATGGTCTGAGGTTGGGGGTTCTTATGTGGTCTTGGGGGTGTCCTTGGGATGGATGATCTATGATGTGATTTCCTACTGTTAGACTATCCATTTGCCCACTCGGTAAGCTAGATTAGGATGTAAACTATTTGCATGTATGAACTTTTAGAAATATGTTGCCCACTTAACAGTGTTGTTTCCATGAGCTGGAGGTCTGAGGGAGGAAGAGCAATTTACAGGTGAAAACCCAGGACCAAATTTACAAGCTTATTGTGTCTTTAAGACCCTCAGGAATTTTTTTCTTAATTTCCTGGAAGGGAAAAAAGCATTTTGTGTTCTGAAGCTGCACTTTTTCTTAAATGTACAATTTTTAAAATTATGATTTTTCTTGTCTCCTTTCTACCTGTCTTTATTTCTTTTATCCCACCTCAACTTGACCTTTCAAAAACATCAGGAGAGGGCCGGTGAGATGGCTCAGCGGCGAACGCGCCTGCCTGGCAAACGCGAGGGCCCGAGTTTGACTCCCGGAACCCACATATCATAAAAGGGCCGGTGATATCGCTCAGCGGCACGGGCGCCTGCTGGCGCGCGAGGTCCTGAGGTCGACCCCCGGTACCCACCAAAAAAAAAAAAAAAACATCAGGAGAGATAATAGCCAAATCCTCAAATAGGTCAGTTTTAGCTGGCATGACAAGGACGTCTTCTCAGTTTTAACCTGTACAGGCAAAGTAACTCGTGTGACATGTGTACGTGTGTGTGTGCGCACGCGCGTGTGCATATGTATGCATGCTGGAGGCTGAATCCAAGGTCTCACACATTCACTCACTTGATCATTGATCTTATACCCTGAGCCCTTCAAGCAAAATAATTTTTTTTTTTTTTAAAGAACACCACAAGCCATATGTGTTGGTGCATACCTGTAATCCCAGCACCCTGAGAGGCTGAGGCAGGAGGATTACAAATTCAAGCCCAACCTGGGCAATTTGGTGATATAGTGAGACCTTGTCTCAAAAAATAAAAAAGGTCTAGGAATATAGCTCAGTGTGAAGGGCTTGGGTTCAATCCCCAGTACCACTAAAATCAAAACCAAAGCCGGGCATGGTGGGGCACATCTATAATCCAAGCACTCAAGAGGCTGAGTCAGGAGGAGCCTGTGCTACATAGTGAGACCTTGTCATTATATCCTAATTGGGGGATGGGAGGTGATACCACCAGTCAGTCTTGCCTTGAATGGGTATTTAGGTGACACCTATCAGACTTCTTGATAGATAGAAAGCAACTGTTTTTTTTTTCATGACTGGGGATGGAACCAAGGTCTCACATGTATTAGGCAAGTGCTCTACCACTGAGCTACATCCTCAGCCTAAAAGCAACTATTTTTCACTTTCTTTCTTTTTTTTTTTTTTTTTATGTGGGTACCTAGAGTCAACCTCAGGACCTCGCACTTGCCGGGCAGGCGGTTACGCCGCTGAGCCATCTCACCGGCCCTATTTTTCACTTTCTATATGTACTTTCTGGAAGTGAGACAAGCAAAATAATTTTGAAACAGCTAATCTGCTTTTTTTGTGTTTCTGCTTTCCTCAGCCCTTCTCTGTCTCTAAGGCTCACCTCCTTAGCTCGGCCCATCAGAATATTTAGTCTGTTTTATAACATGAGGTGTTACCTGATTTGTGAATCACAAATAAACATCAATTAGACCTCTAATGAAATTTGTTGTAATTTTCTCATTCGATGCATGGACTTCAAAAAGGAAAAACAGAGTTTAATTTTTAATTAAAGCTCCAGCGAGCCAGGAACTGAATAATCTGATAGCTCTTGGAACTTTTTGTTGACAATAAAAGCAAGATCTTCTGACTCAGTATTCACTCTCTCTGCAGCCTGGTTACCCCCAGGCTGGACCTTTGATCCAAGGAGGGCAGAGAGGTGGGCATGGAGGAGGCAGAGTATAAGAATAGTACTTTCGCTACTGCCCCTCAGGGTGTGGTCAGCTGAGATGACCTCGAAAGAACAGGAAGGCGGGGTTCCTCCTACTGGGTTGAAGATGCCCATACCATATTTTTCTAATGAAAATATGTACTTTAGCATGATGGTAGCCAGCTGTGCATCTCAGTAGCTGTGCTAGGGGGATACAAGAAGCAATCTTTGTGTTCACCCACTTGATACAATGAATGGCAAGGTGTATACACGTGTGTCAAAGTGTAAATGGGTTTTACCCATATTAAGGTTCTGGGTGTGGTGCACACCTGTAATCCCAGCACTTGGGAGGCTGAGGCAGGAGGATCTTGTGAGTGCAAGTTCAACCTGTACTACATAATGAGTTCAAGGCTATACTGGACTACATGGTGAGACCCTGTCTCAAAACAAACAAACAAACAAACAAACAAACATTGGTTTTGCTTTGTTTTTTTTTTTAGTACCGGGAATTGAACTCAGGACCTTGCACTTGCCAGACAGGCACTGTGCCGCTGAGCTATATCCCTGGCTTAACAAACATTGATAGTGAATCCTTAACATAAATGAAGCCAGAAATGGTCACATTTTGCAACAAAATGAAAGGCGGAGTAGATGTTGTTGATGAGCTATGCAGCAACTGTGATGTCACTTGAAACACAAAGTGTTAGCCAATGATTGTATTACTCGATCCTAAACAGGTGAAGCATAAATACTTTTGAAGGAATCCAACCACCACCATTCTGAGCTGAACAGAAATCACATTAAATCTCTCCCCAAACCCCACTGTGCTTGTGTACCTGCTAGAAATGTATGATCATGGGTTAATAAGGCCCAGTAACCATAGTTGTAATCTATAACTCCCATCATTATTCAGCCTTGCACTTGACAAGTAACTCCAACTACCTGTGCGTTCTCAAGCCTTGTCCCTAACAGGTAACCACAGCTCATTTTCACTGACCCCTTCCCCCTTTTATGCCCATGACCCTATAAAAGAAGTTACAGCCTGTGCAAGAGTAGGCGGTCTGGTCTGCAGTACCCGAGCAGTCCTCCTGGGGTTTCTTCTGAAATAAACTGGTCCTGTGAACTCATACCTCTGTTTCTTTTTTTTTTCCTAACAAGTTTCATAGTTTACAAAGAAAATAACAAGCACAAAATCACGGAGAAATTGTCTTACAGGATTGGGACTGGAATTGATAAATGATCAATTACAACAGAGGAAGAACAGTATGCATCTGCCCAAAGAACTCTGCAAAAGATTTCTGAAGCAGACCAGTGAATAGACAGGTGAAACATTACAAGGACCTCCTAAGAAAACAGGAAGACCAGCAAAATGTCGAGCATGCCTACCAAAGAAGACAGGAAAACAAAACACATGTGCTGTCGGTGAGTAAGACTCATATACTCAAGTAAATAATACTTGTGTGTGGAACATGCTGTTCTCATGTGTGAAAACTGCCTTAGGTGTGACAATTGAAGTAAAGATTCTTTCTGTGGTAGAGTTTTGTTTGTATTTTCATTATAGTTCACATAGGAATGTATTTCTGCTGTTATTTTTTAGATTTAGTAAGCAAACAGTTGATGTAGAAAATGTTGATGTTTATTCTACACACTCATCACACATTAAAAATTTATTTATTTATTTATTTATTTACTTTTTTTTTTGTACTGGGAATTGAACTCAGGACCTTGCGCTTGCCAGGCAAGCGCTGTGCTGCTGAGCTATATCCCTGGCCCTAAACATTTAATATTTTATTTTATTTTATTGATAGCTTATTTTCCCATTAAGTACACATTTTTTAATATAATAAAGCTCATAAAATTAAAATTAGTAATTCATCGATAGAAATACTCCTAAAAAATAAACATAGGCATTACATACTCCCAATAATGCACCATTTCTAAAAATTTACTGTGGTGTCCCCAGGGCTACAAACCCTCTTTCCCCACCTGATGATCACCTAAGATTCCACCATGGAGATTTTACTTACCTAGCTGTTGAAAAGCTGTAAGCCCTGTGGTGACAAAAAGGTAAAAATTCTCAGCACCCAAATTTCCCCACGGACGCAGTCTTGCCCAGCACACACGGAGCAGTCACGAGGCACTGCACTAATGCTGACTGGAGACAGCGCAGGACGAAAATGAATACAAAAACCATTCTTTCCTCCCAGTAAGCTAAGGCCCCACCTTCCCCCAAAAGGATATCTTTATCTAAGTCTAAAGAGCCTTTTGTGAGGCCTAAGCAAGAGGCCTTAACAGTCGGTAACTTTAGTGTACAACTCTAAAAACAGTGAAGGTAGCTGGATGTGGCGCTCATGCCTCTAATCCCAGCATTCGTGATATAGGAGAGTACGTGGCGAAGCAGGCTGTGGAAGTAGACATGACCTATTAATTATAACATCCTGGAACACACATGCAGAAAAGCGCCCAAAGCCCTGCACGTGGACTTCTCATGAGAACTCGAGCAGGTTCTCAATAGGACGGCCTAGACCTGATATCAGCCTGAGATGTGGGATCCCAGCACCGCCTCTCAGGTCCCATATATAGAAAGAAGTTCTCATGGGTTTCCTTGAGGACCCAGATGCCATGAGGAGCCTGCTATTGTGACTTTCCTCATGGTATCCTGTCCTGCTTTCTCCAGGGTATCCTTTTACTCAGCCCAAGCTCACTCTGCAGAGTCAGTTTCTCTCTCATTCTTCACTTTTACTTTTTCAATAAACTCTGTCACTGCTTTTTGCACATTTTGTCCAATTCTTTGTTCAAGATGAGAAGAACCTGGACTCTAACTCCAGAAGGAGAGTGAGCAACCCAGAACTGGGTAATGTTAATGGGTGAGCCACTTTTAGAAGGAGCTACCTGACAGCACTCAGGAGGCTGAGGTAGGAGGATCACTGAGAGTTGGAGGCCAGCCTGGGCTACATAGTGAGATCGAGGCTAGCCTGGACTACATGACGAGACCCTGTATCCCAAATAAATCCCGAAAGAAAGAAAGAAAAGAAGAAAGAAAGAACAGGTGTTCCTAAAGGGCCAGCAGAAAGGAGGCGTCCCAGAAGAAACATTCCTGAGATCTCTAGATTTGCTGAGACCCTTTGCCATGTCTTTAATCCCTTATTAAAACTCCAGTCTCACCCTGGTTCTTCTGTTAGAAACTCACCTACTGTCGCTCTTTCTCTGATCTAAATTAACTCTTGTCTTTTCTGTATTCCTTGACTGTTGGTAAATTCTTTTAGTGCCCACATCATCAGACCTCCATACACCATCTCACGTGGCATTTTGGTGGTCCATGTGGAGAGCCTCTCCTTTTGCCTCTCTGGGCCCCTCTTCACTCAGGTGCTTGTGCACGGTCTGCAGGTTGGCTGGTGGGCAACTGATGGACTCTGGCCGGGGAAACTCCATGGTGGGACTCAGAGGCCTCCAGGCTGTGACCTCAATTGTCATGGCCCATCAGGGTATGAGCTGAGGAGTTCTTTTTGGCCTCTTGCAGAAAGTCTTACTTCCTGCTTGCAACTGATGGTCTCTGGCCAGGGCCACTCACCAGGGGGGCCTGAAGGCAATGGAAAAGAGGACCAGCTATAGTCTGTAAGGGTAAAGGGCTACTTTCTCTTCCTTTAGGACTTTCCTCATTCTCAATGCATAGTGCAACTGGTAGTGGCAGCTTGTCCAGGGTGAATGTGGATATATTGCTAGGACTCCCCCTTAACTTCTACACTGTGTTATGATTTATATCTAGGCGTCCCCCAAGAGCATCCTGTGGTCATAGGCAGGGATTTTGGAAGGTAATTGGATTATGGGGGCAGTATAGCTGACTTGCTGTTAGGAGGTGGAGCCTGGTCAGAATAGGTGGGTCACTGGGGTCATGCATGGCTTAGAAGGGTGTGTCCTCCCTTCATGCTCTCTGTTTCTTGTCCACCATGCCATGAGCAGCCTTCCTTTGCCATGCCCCTCTGCCATGCCATCCTGCCTTGGAGCCAGACAACTATGAATTGAAATATGAGCCCAAGTAAACTTCACCTTTCAGTTATGTTGTCAGGTATTTTGTCTCAGCAATGAAGAAAATGACTAGGACAGATTTTGGTACCAGAGAAGTGGGGTCATTGCTGTGACTATACTCAACAATGTGGCAAACAAGCCTTTGGAACAAGGTTGTGGGAGGAATTTGGAAAAGTCTGGAGATGTCCCCTAGAGAAGAATTAGAATGCTGTAAGCTGAGCTTGGTGGAAGATTCTGGTCGGAGCTCAGAAGACCAGAATGCTGATAAAGAGATAGATGGTAAAGACTAGGTTCAGGAGGTTTCAACTGGAAATAAAAACTTCATTGGCAGCTGGACTCAAGGTCATGTATATTATGCTCTGGCAAAAAAATTTTTGTACATATTCTCAGGTCCTGAGACTTTGTGGAAGACTGAGATTAAGGGCAGTGGACTAATCAATCTAGTGGAGGAAATTTTAATGCAGCCCAATGTTCAGGCTGAAGTATGGATACTGCTTACTGCTTTGGCCAGGTTTATACAAAATATCAGGAGCAAAAAGCCCATTTGAAAACTTTTCCATTTCCCAGAAAGGAAGAGATTGTAAAGCTGGACCAGAAGAGAGGTTGGTTGCTGAAAAGACTTCCATTAAAAAGAAGCCAAATATGATGGTACCTCGGTTCATGAACTTGATTCTTTCCACAATTCTGGTCACAAAATAAGTTGATTAAGAACTGAATCAAATTATTGGTTTGGCTCAATGTTGACTTTATGAGGAAATTTGATTCAGTTCTCATCCAGTTTAGTTTGTGACCAGAATTGTGAAGAGTACTGAGTTTGTGAACTGAGGTACCACTATAATTTGGATCAGGAGAATAGAAAAAAATGCCTTGAGAGAATGTAAAGAACCAGCAAGGCCCTACCCTTCACAGGCTCAAAACTGCACATGTGAAAGACTATATTTTGAAAACAGAGCCCTAGGCACATGCTCCAGAATGGCAGGTGCCTAAGGAATTTGTTCCCTAGGATTCAGTTCATAGCACTCAGCCATCCAGGCACTCAGAGGCCTCTGCAACCATGATTCAAGAGAGCTGGGCTACTGGTTGAGCTTGTGGCAGATCTTGGCATTGTCCACATGGTACTGGTTTTCTTGGCATGCAAAATGCAAGAGTTGTGGAGTCAGGGAGTCTTTCACCCAGATTTCAGAAGAAGGCCTAGGCAGTGCCCCCAGAGAGGGCAGTGCATGAAGCTGTGAGAGTGAAGCTGAAAGTGCAGTGGAGACCCCAGAATGCTGGAGAAGGCAGGAATGTGGAACATCTGAGGAAAGCCAGCTCAAGAGAGAAGTCATGAAAGCTGGAACCACTGGCAATGTCATAGGTGTGGGCAGCTCAGGCCCTCTGGAGTTCGTATGTCACCATGGCTTGCTCTGGGTACTAGATATGGAGCGATAAGATTTAGTGTTTGCCCTGCTGGGTTTTGATCTTGCTTTGATCCCATTCCTTTCTAGCTCCCTTTTACTCCCTTTTGGAATGGGAATACCTACACTGTGCCATTGTATGTAGGCAGTGTCTAAATTCTTTTTGATTTTACATTGGCTAAGGGTTTGCTTTGAGGCTCAGAGGAGACTTTGGACTTGGACTTTTCTCCTTTTTTTTTTTTTTTTTTTTTTTGGGACAGGGTCTCACTATGTAGTTCAGGCTAGCTTTGAACTCACTTTGTAGCCCAGGCTGGCCTCAAACTCATGGAAGTCCTCCTGCCTCAGTCTCCTGAGTGCTGGGATTACAGGTGTACATCACCATGCCTGGAAGACTTGGACTTTTCAACACGGCTGAATTTGTTAAGACTTTGGCAATGCTTAGAGAAGGACTAAGTACATTTTGCATAAAGAGATGCACATGAGCCTTTGGGGGCCCCAGGATGGAATATTATGGTTTATATCTAGATCTCCCAAGAGTCTCATGCACTCATAGGCCAGGCTTTTGGAAGGTGATTGGATTATATGGGTGATATAGATAACTTGCCTTTCAGAGGTGAAGCCTGGTCAGAATAGCTGGGTCACGGGGAGAATGGTTTGGAAGGGTGTATCTTCCTTTCTGTTTCCTCCCTTCATGCTCCTTTTTTCCTGTCCACCATGCAATGAGCAGCTTTTCTTTGCCATGCCCCTGTGCCATGCTGTCCTGCCTTGGAGCCAGACAGTTATGGACTGAAACATGCACCAAAATAAACTTCTCCTTCAAGTTATGAGTGTTGGGTATTTTGTCTCAGTGATGAAGAAAGTGACTAAGATACACTGCTTCCCTTAGCTGATCCCTTCTCTGTAGCTGCCACCTTCCAACCTCCTTCTTTCTTGACTAAATTTCCTGATATCTCGAATGACCAGGTTTTTCATCTCCAGGATGATGAGTTCCCCACCATGTGAGCAGTCAGTGTTTGGCTCATAACTTCCTCACTTGTCTTGTTTGGTCCAACCTGATCAATTAGATAGTAGCCCCATCACCACAGTGGCCCCATTGTCATGGTTGGCCTGAGAGTAAAGTCAGTCTTCACTTTGGAGGGTCAGAGATCCCTCCTGTTTGGGGAATTTCCCCAAAGAGGGCCCACATCTCATGGGAAGTCCCATGGAAGGTCCCAGGGAAGTCCATCACCCTAAGGGCTAGGGTAGATGTAGTGTTTCTACAAGACCAACAGTGGGTCTCACTTTTGTTCCTCTGACTCATTTCTGGGCTGCATTCTTAAGAACTGGTCTAAATTTTATCATCAAATTCTCAACGATAAATGTTGGATTTTACTATGTAATACTGCCTGGTTTCAATATAAGCTTGGAAATAGGAATTTTGGTCCCTTAATGGAACTCTAAATTATAACACTATACTGCAGTTGGGCTTCTTTCACAATCAAGGCAAAGATTTTAAAACCCCTTACAATCAAGTCTTCATGGCCTTGTCACAGAATATCCAACAGAATATCCATAAGTGCCTTTCTAAATCCTTTCACAATCTGCTTTTCTCACCTCCAGATTCTGATACTTATGTCCTTAATGGTTCTTTCTTCAGCCACATTCAGGCCCCAGTTCAACCCCCTTCCTTCAGTCTCTCTGCCCCCTCCGTACTCTGATCCCCTTTCCTCCTTCTGACTCTTATTGATGTAACTCTATACCTACTGGTAAAAAATATTACAAGAGATCTCTGTTATAATTCACCTAAAAAAAACAAAAAGTGCTATACTACCTCTTAAGAGAATTCTAAGTGACTAGTCTACTTAAACTAAGAGAAAAAGGATTATTATAATCCAACTTGTACATCTAAAAATGCCCTCTGACTTAATATAATTATCTTATGTGTTTTATCTGTTTGCCTATTAATCTATGTTTATAATAGTTGGCCTTTGGGACAGGGAACCATCGGACAAAGCCCCCTCTGTGGCTGAAAAAAACAGCTGCCTGAACCAATTTGCTTCAGTTTTCTCTGGGATAGATGACTTCTCTTGTTTGCCCTAGGGTTCCCAACTCCTGAGATTAGGGGAAATATTACTGTTTGTTAGTAAATAATGTGATTTAAACAACAACAAAAAACATCTGTACAAGATCACAGTGGCCAAAAGGTACCCCACCCCCAGCAGCAACAAGAGGGGCTAAACTTCACGTGCAAGCACATGACAAGTGAGTAAAGGAGAAGAGAACTGGAATAAAACTAAATTAAAGTATCAAGCCAGGGAAAATACTCTCACTAAAGACAAAAACAAAGGAGAAGGGTCCAGACCACCAGACTGAGCTCAAGCTGGGGTCTACACCCAAATTGTTATAGAGAGTAAATCAGGCTACAAGGCTAAATATCAGGTAAAAAAAAAAAAAAAAAAAAAAAAGGAAAAGAAAAAGAAAAAGAAAGTGCCTCTGGGGTTATACACAGCCTACACTGGGCCCCGGGAAACAGCAAGGTTAAGGTTGACTCCTGTCTCAGGATGCTGAACAGGAAACAACCCTTCCTGGCAGCCTATGAAAAGTTGATAAAGGCGCACTGGGAAACATCTTGACTGACTGGAAATTGTACTGCTAAATTCTGTAGTTTAAGTTAATATTTTTGCCTGTTTGACATGCCTAAAACATTTATTGTAGGCAACTTTGGGGTAATTCTTAAACTGTAATTACAGGCTGAACTTGCTCTTTTCTCCTTGGACTATGGTAATTTTGTTATTCAAGGCAGTGTAAAGGCTTAAAGTTTTATCAGCCCTAGCTAAAATATAACATCTTTGCTCTTCTTTCTACTTTCTGTTGGTACTGTTTGAGGTTTCTTGGAAGTCTGTTTTTCTTTTTCTTTTGGAAGTCTGTTTTTCAACCAGCCACAATGAAATGTAAAATCTGTGAGTTATCTTTAAGATTATATATATCAGACACATTTTAAAATTCAAGCAGCTATGGAGCTTGTACAAAACAAGAAAAAGACATAAAGAAATATATGGGTATGAGGCTAAGCAAACATTTTGTTCTTGTATAGATGAGACACATTTGCACATTGAGTAATAAGTCTATTTGGGGTCATTAACAATGTTTCTTAAACTTGTAAGGGATCTAAAGCTGTCTTTTGATTCTTTCTTTCTGTTTTATTTTTATTTTTATTTTTTTTTATTTTTTGAGACAAGGTCTCACTAGGTAGTTTGGCCTGGCCTTGAACATACTGTGTAGCCAGGAGTTGCAGCACATGCCTGTAATCCCAGCAATTGGGAGGCTGAGGCAGGATGATTGCTATGTAGTTCAAGGCCATCTTGAACTACATAGCAAGACCCTGTCTTGAAAAACAGGGGGGAAAAAAAAGAACTCACTATGTAGTGCAGGCTGGCCTTGAACTCACAGCAATCCTCCTGCCCCAGCGTCCTGAGTGCCAGGATCACAGGAATGCGCCACCACACCCAGCTGTTCTTTCATTTTTATCAATACTGTCAACCTATAAAGACATTGTAAAGGATTTTAAATCTCACTTTAAAAGTAAAAACGCTAAATTAATCTGTAAAAAAAAATCTATAATATGTACAAACTTCTATAAAACTGTAATGTTAATTGTTGCTAATTTACATTTATGTTCCCCAAGTATATAGGCTTTTTAAAGTACAGAGCTCAAAAAAGGACACCTTTCCATACTGGACCCCCCCATCAAAATTGTTTGATTTTATAAACGAAATTGTTTGGATATACCAAAAACACTGTCCATTCCAAAAAAAAAAAAACCACTTTAATAATTAAAAAGATTGAATATTAATCACCTGAAATGTAAACAAGGAGAGCTTTTTTTTTTTTTTTTAATGTGGGTACTGGGAGTTGAACTCAGGACCTCCGGCCCCTTTTTTTTCCTTTATGTGGGTACCAGGAGTTGAACTCAGGACCTTGTGCTTGCCAGGCAGGCCCTTATGCCTGCTAAGCTATCTTACCAGCCCTTTTTTTTTGTTTTTTTGAGGCAAGGTTTCACTACGGAGTTCAGGCTGGCCTTAAACTTGCTACCTAGTCCATGCTTGCCACAAACTCCCAATGATCCTCCTGCCTCAACCTCCCAAATTCTGGGATTACAGGCATGCACCAACACGCCTGGTTTAAAGGAGTTTATTGGTCCTGATATTTCTAAATCTTTTGTCATCCACGGTTCTGCTTCTTTTCTAGAACATTTATAATCAGATTCATGAAAAAGACTAAAAGTACTACAGACAAATTGATTCTGTGTTTATCCTTGGTAAAAACTGATACAACAAAGATTGTTGTTGTTTTTTTTTTTGGGTACTGGGAATCAAACTCAGGACCTTGTGCTTGCCAGGCAGGCGCTTGTGCTGCTGAGCTATATCCCTGGCCCTTAAAAAATTGTTTCTTAATTCAAAACTTATACAAACTGAATTTGTTTTACTCTGGTTAGTTTTGTTTTATATTTTCCTTTTAACTTTGTAACTGTTTTTTCTTAAAATTCTACAACATGTTACTCCTAACACAGTTCTGATTGAATGTTTTGAGACATTAACTATCATCAATGAAACAGATAAAATTAACTTCATGATGAACTTCATGCAAACTTTACCTAAGAGCTACTCCTTTTAAATATTTTTGTTTCTCCAATATGGCTGAAAGGGGCTATGACACTAACTCTAAATCATCAATTACTTTCCTTCCAATGTGAGACCAGAGAAGACCAAGAACATCCCAGCAATGAGGAACAATGGAAATGATGATTAATCAGCAAAGCCTTTGGACTAGAGGGGATATAAGAAAAGCATGAGAGCTGTCAAATCAAAATGGAGTCACTCGTGTCAGCTTTACCAAACATAAATAGAGCCAAGAGGTTATAAGGACGAGTTCTCAGGCATGTTACGGTTTGTGTCTAGATGTCCCCCCAGTGCCTCATGCAGTCTTACATGGGGCTTTTTCAGAGGTAGCTGATCTAGAGTGTGTGATGCTGGGATTAAGGGTGTGTGGTTACTAAATTAGTCCACTGATTGGTTTGGCACCACTCTAATCCCAGTAGCCTAGATAGACTATAAAAGGGGCAGAAAGATGCTGTTAAGGTCCCTTGTTACTTTTGCTGTCTTCTGCCACCATGAACAGTTGCTCCTCTGCCAAGTGCCACCCTGCCTTAGAGCCAGCCAGCTCACAAACTGTGAGCTAAATAAACCTTTCCTCCTTTAACTTTGGGTGTTGGGTATTTCATCTCGGCAGTAAGACAAAAATAATTAAGACAGCATAAGTGCCTGTTAGTAACTATTACAAAAGACTCTGCCAAAATTTTAAATTTGTCCGGAGTCAATTTGAGCAAGACTTTACTTACATGTCCTAACATAAAGGCATCAAATATTTGTCTTTATAGATACTTTTTTTTTTAATGTGGGTACTGGGAGTCGAACTCAGGACCTCATGCTTGCCAGCAGGCACTTGTGCCGCTGAGTGATATCACCGGCCCTTTTTTCATATGTGAGTACCAGGAGTTGAACTCAGGACCTCGCCCTTGCCAGGCAGGCACTTATGCCACTGAGCCATCTCACTGGCCCTATAGATACTTTTATGGGATAGATAAAAATCTTTCTTGCCAAGCATGGTGGCACATGCCTGTAATCCCAGCACTCAGGAGGCTGAGGCAGGATGGTTGTGTGAGTTTAAGGCCAACCTGGGCTACATAGTGAGTTTAAATCCAGGCTGAATTACACAGTAAGACCCCCAACTCAAACAAACAAACAAAAAATCCCAAAACAAAACAAAACACCAAGCCTTTCCACCAAAAAAACTAAGAGGGGCTCTAAAGTAACTACAGTTCTCTCAGAATATATAGTTCCATGCTTTGGACTTCCCTGGTCTCTGCAATCAGACAACAGGCCTGCCTTCATTTCAAATACATTATAACTCAAGAAGTTAATGAGGCCTTAAAATTAAATACAGTCTCCATGTGGCTTGACCTTTCCAAGATTCTGAAAAGATAATGAGGGCCAACTTAACTCTCAAGACAATTCCTACTAAGCTTTCCCTCAAAACTCAAAAGTCCTGGCCCTCCCTCTTACCAATATCTCTCTTAGATCTCATATTACTTCAAAAGCCATTTCATAGTTCAGCCCTTTCAAAGTCCTTTATGGTAGACCTTTTCTTCAAAACAACCTCTTATTAGATCTTGAAGCCCATAATTTTTCTTAATATATTATTTCACTGGGACAAACTATCAAAACTACTACTGATTATCAGGACAAATTCAGTCCCAAACCTGACCCTGCCTTTATGGGAACATCCCCTCTGCTAACCCTGGAAACTAGGTATATCTCAAAAACACGAGTCTAAAAGCCACTTGAGGCTGTGTGGACTGGACCTGAACAAGTACTGTTTGTCTGTCCAGTCAAGCTATAAGGACTATCACCATGGGTTCATTTATCCAGGGTAAAGATTGCACCCACCTCTGGACAATCAAAACAACTACACTTGTAAGTCTGTAGGAGACCATTGCTTCCTCTCCTGATGAGACTCAGATGAAACAGACTCATGAACACCCCAGACTCTCACACTCCTACCCCCCACAACAAATAATGTGGTAGTAGGGGGTTTGTCTTGTCATCCTGCTCATTTTCCTCTATTGTTGTGAGTCAACTCCTCCTTCAAATATCTCTTTTATTGTCTAACTGATCTCAATTTCAATGAACTTATAGTTGGTCTTTTCTTCCAGATTTCATTGATTACTCTTGGGGGGAAGTTCAGCACTATTTAAAATTATGATTTTATAATCTCTTTCCTTCTCTTTTTATAATTCAACATTATTTGGGGAGAATCTAATTCCATTTTGGTTTGGGCACAACAATATGAAGAAGACATCTGTCGGCCTGCTTGGGGCGCCCAAGGGAGATTTTCGAGGGTGAGGTCCCCAGGTTAAAGAATGCACGTGTGCAAGAAATCAGCGACAGCAGGCAGCATGGGGCAGAGCAGAGCACAAGAGTGCAAGAGTGCAAGAACACAAGAGCCACCTGTGTCTTTGTGTATAATTCTTATACAGATTGTTATCTCATATTTACATTCTTACATAGTGCCGTAACCAGCGCATGCATGTTTACCTGTGCTAAGTCATGGTTACATAAATGTATCCCACTGTGCACTTGCACTAGACAGTGAGGTTATGTCCTGAGGTGTCCTTAGATGTCCCTGAGCTTTGAAGCAGTCTGAGTGGTTCCCCACAACATCTGACAATGAGATTGCTGGATCTGCAGATTATTATCTGTGTCCAGCACTTTAGGATTACCATAGTGGGTCTCCCCCATTTCAGCAGATAATTGGAATAAACTGTAACAGTATAGTTAGGAGAAACGGCAAACATCCAGCACATGTAGGTAATTCCACATGGTCAATAAGTAACTTTTTTTTTTTTTATGTGGGTACTGGGAGTCGAACTCAGGACCTTGCGCTTGCCAGCAGGCGCTTGTGCCACTGAGCAATATCAGCGGCCCTTTTTTTCCTTTATGTGGGTACCGGTAGTTGAACTCAGCACCTCACGCTTGCCAGGCAGGTGCTTAGGTCGCTGAGCCATCTCACCGGCTATTTCTTTCTTTTTTTTTTTTTTTTGAGACAGGGTCTCACTCTGTAATTCAGGCTGGCCTTGAGCTCACTATGTAACCCAGGCTGGCCTTGAACTCAAGGTGGTGATCCTCCTGTCTCAGCATCCTGAGTGCATGGGATACAGAGGTGGAGTGGGTGTTGGGGTATTGGACAGGCTTTCCTACCTGCTCTAGGAGGCCAGTGAGACTCAGACAAAGTGGTCTTTGTGCTGCAATCTGAAGGCAGGCCAGAGATCACCAGGCCCAGGATGTGCCCTGGGAAGGGCTTCAGCTCCAGGCTAAAGGTCCCACCTCCCTCCACACCACGCCTGCAGTCTGAGGAGGTTGTTGAGGGACCCCCACTTTCTGTAGGGCTGAGCCCTGGGTGAGAAGTGGGTCCTGGGGTCTAGTATTGGCTGTACCGTAACCTGTGTGTCTCAGCTTTCTGATGAGCCATGTGGAGTATCAGACTCAAAATCCTCAACTTCTGCAGCCCCAAAAGATGAAGGTTGCCCTCTCGACCTACAGGGGAGCACAAGAGGTCAGGGGAGCCACTGGCAGGAGAATAGAGCCCAGGATCCCTCTGCACAGGGCTCCATGATCCCTAGAGGCTTCACTGATTTCGGAGCCACACGAGAACCGAGAGAGAAGGGAGGTTGGGCGGTCATGGGCAGCAGAACATACCTTGCAGCAGGGAGGACTTAGTCTCCTGGGACGGGGTGGTGGGCCATGCTGGGAGTGGGAAGGTCTGGGATCCCAGACACCAGCTGGGACACAGCCCTGTTTGCTGGGGCAAGTAGGAGGCTACCCTTGCTGGGCAGAAACTCCTCTGACTATTCTGGAAAAAGGATGGCAAAGCCAGTTCTCCAATTAGGACCCAGTCAGAGTCAATTACCAGGAGCCACAGCTAAGAGAAAATTAGTCAGGACAAAGATGAATCTTTTCCAAGATTCTCCTGGCTTTGGGCAGGGCAGAAGGTGGCAGAGGCAGGAGAGAAATACAGTCTCCCAAGCCAGAGCACAGGCCTATTTCAGGGCTTAATGCTGTAAAAGATCTGGGGTGGGGTGGGGAAAGGAGGGATAAATAATTCAGAAAGCAAGTGGAGAAAAAGCTGTTGTCAATGCTGACCAAGGTTTAAGCCTCACTGGACTCAGAGCTGCACCCCAGCCTCCTGGGACAGAGTGCAGGTGGCAATGAGGGGAGGCAGATAGGGGAGGGAGTGCACAGCCAGCCTTTACACAGCCTGACCAGCATGGTTCCTCAAGGCACTCATGTCAGTTACCTACTCTGCGGCATAACAAGTTCCCCAAATCTAGGCAAACAAACATTAGGAAACAAACATTTTTCACACAGAGTCTGAGGGTCAGGGATCTGGGAGCTAAGTTGCTGAGGTTTTCTGTCTTGGAGTCTCCCATGAGGTTTTAGTGAAGTTGTCTTTCAGGGCTTCTGTTATCTGAAGACTTGATGAGGACTACAGAATCAGTTTCTAAAACTGAAAGGGTATTACACAATAAGCCAATAATATATTGGCTCTATATTGGCACTGGATTATTTATTTATTTATTTATTTATTTATTTATTTTTGCATTACTGGGGATTGAACCCAGGGCAGCACACATGCCAGGTAAGTGCCCTCCTGAGCTACATTCCCAACCCTTTCTGCTTTTTATTTGAGACAGGGTCCTGCTAAGTTACCCAGGCTTGCCTTGAACTCATAATCCTCCTGCCTCACCCTCAAAAGTGGCTGGAATTATAGGCATGTGCCACTGGACCCAGAGGATTGTTTATTTCTTCATAGCAGCCTGGAAGCATTTACTCAAAGCCTGTCAGCACCAAACTCACATCTTGATACACCCACTTATTTTAAATATAATAATAATAAAAATGTCATTTAGAGCCTGCCTGCTTTGCATATTCCACAAACTAGCATCCCAGATCTGCCATCCACAGACACAATAAACTCTAGTGCTACAACAGACCCCAAATCATTGCTGCCCTTTCTCTCTGACCCAGAGTCTGCATCTTGCTGCTAAGGGACCTTATCTAGACTTTGAGCATCCTTTCCAGCCTTCCTCTCCTCAAGCTCTCCCTTGCCCTTCTCTTCTAGGCGACAGCCTCAGCCATTGCCCCGTGAAGGTCTCTTGCTATGAGAGTCTTCCCCAGTGGGCAATCCTGTCAAAACAGGCCTAAATAAACTTTATTTTGTGCTGCCGCCGCTTCATGGTCATATCACAGAGTTTATTACATGTGGCTGGTGGCCAGAAGCCTTGGCTCCTCACAAGGGCCTCTGCACAGGACTATTAATATTCAGTCCTAACTGAAAACTAACTAATAACTAACCAATATTTTGGCTTCCCCCAGAATAGCTGGCTTCCCTCAGAGTGAGACATCCGAGAGAATGTGACCAAGATGGAACCTACAGTGCTGGGGTTTTTGTTGTTTGTTTGTTCCTGTGTTGCAGGGGATGGAACCCAGGGCCTCACGCATGTAAGCAAGCATTCTACCACTGACCTGTGTCCCCAGCCCTGACCTCACCCTCTGCTCCCCTAGAGTGGGGATTAAACAGGGCCTCACCCATGCTAGGCAACTCAGCCCTGTTTTAAAATTTTATATCGAGACAAGGGCTTGTTAAATTGCCCAGGCTGGCCTTGAACTTTCAGTGCTCTTCCTTGGCCTCTCAAGTAGCTGGAATTATAGGCATGTGCCTCCAGCCTGGTTATCGCAACCAATTCTAAAGAAAACTCAAGTTTATTTTCAGATAAGGAATGTCAAAATGAATTTACAAATGGATGTAAAACTAAAAGAACTGCCAAATCTAGTCAATATCCATAGGGAGATCATCAGCTGTATTCTACTATGGAATGGACATATTTGTATTTCTTTAGAAAGGAATTTATTTCCTTACTATCAGTCCTTTATTAACTTGTTTCCTCACTACAGAGCTCTAAAACAGTGTAGTCAAAACAAATCAGGCAGAAATAAATCTGGATGGATGAGCTGTTCAGGCTAGAATCCCACTTAATTTCAAAGGCCCACAATTTCTCTTTACCAAAATAAAAGTGTGTGCATTGACCTCCAATCCCTTCTTACTCTGGGCTTAGCTTGTGGCTGCTGACCCACTCAAGTTGTTTCTTTCCCTTTGCCCCTGCTAGGGGGCCTCTTATGTGTCTCCTTCCCTCAGGTCAGCCCAGGAACACAGAAACAAGCACCCTCTGTCCTCCTGGGACATCAGAGACACCTTTTGAGGAGAATTAGGTTTTCTGACTCCTTTTGTCTCAGCCAGAAGCAGGACTCTTATTCATACTGACTTAAGTATTTAGTGAATAGCACCTAAAAGTGAGAACCAACCTAATTATCCAGTGCTCTTTGTGTTAATATGCCTTTCAGTCTGCAGGGAGCTAACATTCTCAGAAAAAAAGGGAAGGAAAGCCATTATCTTGAAATACCTGGGCTTCCACCTGGGCTGAGCCCTGGGAAGTCATTATGGGCAATTAAGGATTATTATATGCTCTCACCTGGCAGGAAAACCAGCTGTAATTGCTAAGTCTGTATCTGGGGGAACCCAGGGCCCTCCAAGACAGGAGGGAGGTTAAGGACAACTTTCTGTGTCCAGTTCCCTTGTGTTCTGCTTGTGAGTGCCTCCACCTTGTCTCCTTACCTGGTTTCACCACCACTGTTTTGATTTCTCAAACTCCAGAAGCCTCAATGGCTTTTCCACTCATTGAAGCTGGCTCCTCCTGCCAGGCCCAAGTGGGGCCTGAGGTAGGGGACAAATGGGTCTCTGAGTTTGGAGGGCCAGAAGGAAAAGTGACATGATCAAGGTCACAGATCCTGGCTGTAGCTGAACTACAGAGGGGAGAGAGAGAGATGGAGGCAGGGAAGGTGAGAAGATGGAGAAGTGAGGGACACTGGCAGCTAGAATGAACATCAGAGGTTTTTACAGATGTCCTCCGGCAGGGGCTGCACTTCAGTAAAACAAAGAGCAATGCCCCTTCACCTGCCTAATAATCCATTCAGACTTTTATGGCACATTAAGTATGGCTGCCAATTTCTTGCTGATGCCGGGTGTGGTGGCGCATGCCTGTAATCCCGGCACTCAGGAGGCTGAGGCAGGAGGATCCCTGTGAATTCGAGGCCAGCCTAGACTACATAGTGAGTTCAAGGATGGCCTGAACTACATAGTGAGGCCCTGTTTTAAAAAACAAAACAACAATTTTTTTGCTGCTCCTCCCGTCAGAGGTGGGGTCTGTTTTCTCAACCTTTAAATTTGACCACTTTAGGGACTCCCTTTGACCAGTGGAAGAGACATTGCATGAGTTCCCGGTGATGGGGTTTAGAGACATGCTATGCCAAGACCTTACGCCTTGGCATATTGACTGTTTTTATTTCTTTTGTTATAGGGGCCTCAGCCACGAGCCCCAACTGGGTAGGGTAAAGATATCTTCCCTCCCCTATACAGAGCTCACCCTTCAGACGCTTCCCACACTCACAGCTCCTCAGACATGATTTATTAGCAGGTCAGTGATCTCTCTATGGACAGGCTGTGAGTCTAGTTTTCCCAAACCACCAAGTGTCAGTGTTTCCCTACAGGTCCCAGTGCTTGGTAATTTGAATCCCACTCCCAATCTGTATGGTCATATATATCCCTTCACTGTCTCATGTACCCTTATGCAGTCTAAGAAGACCGGAAGCATTTTAAATGTTTATAATCAAGGATTGGGAAAGTCATCCCATCATGCTCCAATATTGCTTCCTATCACTGAATGAACCCCAAGTCCTTCAAAGTAACCAGGGCCAGGCTTAGGACAGGACCCAGGAATCCTGGACTCCAAGAGAGGGCTCTGGCCTCTCACTCCCGATCTTCTGCAGAGGGTGGGCCATTTGGTGCTTTTTCCTGGAACTGTTATTTTGTGTTCCACATCTGACCTGTGCAAAAATATGAGGAAACCTAAGCTAACTTCTGAATTGGACTAAAGCCCTGATGACTATTTAAACTGAAATGCATTTAAGCTCTGAATATTTCATGACAATAGAGTGGAACAGCCAGCATAATTTATTAATGGCTGATCACCCATTGTAGGTATTAATACATTTTGCTACACAGTGTCAGCCAAAGGAGTATTAACTTCCAGGGACAAGTCCAATATGGCAAAGTGTTATCTCACTCAGGCTTTTTTTTTTTTTTTTTTTGTGAGGCTAGGGATCAAACCCAGGGCATTGTACATGCCCAGCAAGTGCCCTATCACTGAGTTATAGGTATCTCCAGCCCCTCACTCTGGCTTTGGACTCATTATGAGCCTTCTATTAACCACTAGTTAGGGGAAGAAAGGCCAGGGGAATGTCCAAGACACAACCAGGCTGGGCAGCTTTCTCTAGCAGACTTTAAAGTAGTCCTCTTGTGTTTGCATTCTACCATACCTGAAATACCTGTGATAACTAACTTCTAAAGAGAAAAGATTTATTTGGGCTCATGGTTTCAGAGGTTCTAGTCCATGATCAATTGGCCCCTGTGTTATTAGTCAGTTTTCCTGTCTCTGAACACAATACTTGACACCCATAACTTAAAGGAGGAGAGATTTAATTTGGCTTGTGTTTTAAGGGGTTTAAGTCGTGGTTGGTTGGCTATATGGCAAAAACATCATGGTGGAAGGGGATGGTGAAGCAAAGCTGCTTAGTTTATGGTGGCCAGGAAGCAGAGCAAGGGAACAGCACCAGAAGAAGAAGGGGTGAGGGACCAGATATAGACCTCAAGGCCACACCTCCACAACCCACCCAGACCCACCCAGGAGTATGCTCTACCAATCCTCGAGGGCGGATCCTAAAGCTAGTCAAATTGACCTTCCACCCTAACAGTCACAGACCCCATTGCTTTGGGCCCGTGATGAGGCAGCACACTGTGGTGGAAGCACTTAGAGTAAAACCACTCACATCATGAGCCAGGAAACAAAGAGGAAGGGGCTGGGATCCCACAATCCCTTTCAAGGTTATGTCCCCAGTGACTCAGGAACTTCCTACCTGACTCCACCTCCCAAACGTTCCAGCACCTCCCAATAGCACCACCCTGGGGACCAAGACTTTAACACACAGGCCTTTGGGGGACACTTATCTGAACCATAGCACCTCCCTTATCCTTTTCTTCTGTGGAAGGATTTTCAATTGCAATCCTTTTTGTTTGTTTGTTTGTTTTTGTTACCACTACACTATGTAGTCCAGACTGGCCTTGAACTCACTCTGTAACCCAGCTGGCCTTGAACTTGTGCTGATCCTCTTGCCTCAGCCTCCAGAGTGCTGGGATTACAGTTGTATCCTACCACACCCAGCTTGTTAATTGCAGTCTGAATTCTAACTGTAGTCATATCACCCAAAGAAGGGTGAGTACAGTACAAGGTATTTTATGAGTAAAGTATGAGAGAGAGATCACATTCATATAACTTTTATTACAGCATATTGTTATAATTTTCCTATTTTATTATTATCTATTATTAATCTCTTACTATGCTTACATTATAAATTAAACTTCATAGGTACAGCAAAAAAAACAGTATCTATTTAGGTGTATAGGTTTCATTTTTATCCACAGTTTCAGGCATTCACTGGGAGTCTGAGAACATATCCCCCACAGACAAGGGGGGCTACTGTCACTTCCAATATCTGATTAGGAGCCCAACGTGATGCAGTTCAACAGTGGATGAAAAGAAGTGAAGAGGCTTAGTCGTATTAGGAAGGAATTAGGTTGACATGCAGCGAGCAGCTCTAGTCTGTCTTGCGGGAATGCTATTTTCATCCTGCGGAGATTCTTATCTGGCTCCCTTGGGCTGCTGTCAAACCCATTCAGCAACCAGGGTTCTGAGGAAGGAACAGAAACCACCCTCAGAACTGAGGCATTCTGAGCAGAAAGGATTTGGTACCGGAAATTCAGAATTGCTGAAAGAGCTGAATGAGTGGAACTCACTCCCCAGATTCCACTGAACTGACCTGTTTTAGAGGCTGCTAGTGCAACTATCAGCCCAAGCTTGACCTTTATGTAGTTTGTTGTCATCTAAGTATCAATTCACTATTAAGGGCATTAAGAAATCATTAAAAATATAGTCAGAGAATAAAATTATACAAACCTATTCCGTATTAACTTTTCACGAAATTCTGGCATTTGTAGCCTATTTTGTATTAACTTGAACTGCTGTAGCCTTATAGGAATATAAATGTACCTATTCCACTCCAGCTTTATCAGAATTGCAGAATTGGGCTACCTCATTACACTGTTTTCTATTTTTAAAAATTGAGACACTTTCAGTTTAAGAAACTTCCCCCACACCTTTTGAGACCGCATCTTACTTTGTAGTTCAGGCTGGCCTTGCACTCACTATATAGCCCAGGCTGGCCTTGAACTTGTGGCGATCCTCCTGCCTCAAGCTCTAGAGTGTTGACATTACAGGTGCGCACCACCATGCTCAGTTCAGAGTATTCTATCTTTTTTTTTTTTTTTTTTTTTTTGTGGGTACCGGGGGGACGACCTCAGGACCTCACGCGCCAACAGGCACCTGTGCCGCTGAGCGATATCACCGGCCCCTTTTTCGTATGTGGGTTCCGGGAGTCGAACTCGGGCCTTCGCGCTTGCAAGGCAGGCGCTTAAGCTGCTGAGCCGTCTCACCGGCCCAGAGTATTCTATCTTAAAGACTGACATTTGAGTACCACTTGAGTAGCCGTCTTCACTTTCTGTTTATGAGTTGTCTCTTCTTTTTCATTGTTCATCTATTGAGTGTTTATTTTAATCATGATTTTAAATGAGGTATTTATGTAGTATAGATTCTTTTACTTTCAGATCTCTTAACTATGCAAGTATTATTTCATGTATTTTCCCCTACTGATCCTTACTTTATTTTTTTTTTATGTGGGTACCAGGAGCTGACCTCAGGACCTCGTGCTTGCCGGGCAAGCGCTTGTGCCCCTGAGCGATATCACCAGCCCTTTTCTTTCTTTATGTGGGTACTGGGAGTTGAACTCAGGACCTCGCGCTTGCCAGGCAGGCGCTTATGCTGCTGAGCTATCTCACCGGCCCTGATCCTTACTTTTTACGTCTTCTACTAGTACAGGACTCAGGACCTCGGTATCTTTCTATATCTATCTATCTATCTATCTATCTATCTACCTATCTATCTATCTATCTATCTATCTATCTATCTATCTATCTATCTATCTATCCATCCATCCATCCATCTATCTCCTATGTAAATAACATTATAATAATGTCTATCACTTATGGAACTCCTCTTCTGCACTAGAAACCAGGTTGTTGAAATACAATATCCCCTTTAAGCTTCCAAATAATCCATCCTACAAAAGTTAAGTACTATACCTTGCAAGATGTTTTATTGCATGGTCAGCATTTGGATGTAGGTCTTTCTAACTTCAAATTCTATGTTCCATTCACTCATGTTCTATTTTCTCTCTAACATTTCTTTAGTTACTTCTTGTCAACTTCCCCTCCCTCCACCGCCTTTATTGAGCTAGTCATATGATTTCGCTCCAATAGTCTGTTTATGTGGTAAGTTACATTGATTTTGAAAACAATTTTATTTTCCATATTAATATTTTAAAAAGACAGTGAAGATAAATGTGAGAGAAAATTCAAAACTTAAAATATTCCAGTTCTGTGAGGAATGCTATTGGTAATTTGATTGGAATTGCATTAAATCTGTATAACAATTATGGAAGTATGGCCATTTTCATGATATTGATTCTGCCTATCCAAGAACAAGGGATATCTTTCCATTTTCTGATATCCCCTTTGATCTTTTTCAGAGTACTGTAGTTTTCAATGTAAAGGTCTTTCACTTCCTTCATTAGATTGATTCCTAAGTATTTCATTTTTCTTGATGGTATTGGAAAAGGTGTTGTTTCCCTAATTTCTCTCTCAGTGAGTTTGTTATTCATTACAGGAATGCTATTGATGTTTGTTCATTTGTCTGAGTCAGGGTCTCACTCTGTAATTCAGGCTGGACTTGAACTCACTATGTAGCCTAGGCGGACCTCAAACTTGCAGCAATCTTCTTGCCTCAGCCTCACAAGTGCTGGGATTACAGGTGTGCGCCACCAAAACCCAGCATTTAATGATTTTTGAATGTTGGCTTTGTATCCTGCTATGCTAACAAATTTGGTTATTAATTCTAGGAGTCTTTTGGTGGAGTTTTTGGGATAGAAATGTAGAGGATCATGTGATCAGCAAATAATGATAATTTAACTTCTTTCTATCCTTATCCTTTTTATTTTTTCCTCTTGTCTAATTGCTCTGGCTAATGTTTCCAGAACTATATTGAACAGGAGTGGTGACAGTGGGCATCCTTGTCTTATTCCTGATTTTAGAATGAAAGCTTTGTTCATTTAGTATGATGTTGGCTGTTGATTTGTCATAGGTGGCTTTTATGACATTGAGATAAAGACCATCTATTCCAATTTTCTTTAGGGTTTTTGTCATGAATGGGTGTTGGACATTGTCAAATGCTTTTTTGTGTGTCTATTGAGATGATCATGGACCAGGGATATAGCTCAGCAGCACAAGCGCCTGCCTGGCAAGTGCAAGGTCCTGAGTTTGATTTCCGGTACCAAAAAAAAAAAAAAAAAAAGAGATGATCATGTGGCTTTTGTCCTTGGTTCTGTTAATGTGGTGTATTACATTTATAGATTTGCATATGTTGAACCAGCCCCATTCATATGGAACCAGAAGAGACCTAGAAGCAAAAGCAATTCTGGGCAACAAGGACAAGGAAGGGGGCAGCACAATCCCTGATTTGAAGTTGTGCTACAAAGCTACTGTGACAAAAATAGCATGGTACTAGGAAAAAAAAAAAGAAGACCTGAGGATCAATGGAACAGAATAGAAGATGCAGAAATAACTCCAAGCACACTCAGCTACCTTATCTTTGACAAAGGTGCCAAAAACCTTCACTGGAAGAAAGATAGCCTCTTTAATAAATGGTGCTGGGAAAACTGGTTTTTCACATGCCAAAGATTAAACCTAGGCCCATATCTCTCACTATGCGCTAAACTAAAATAAAAATGGATCAAAGATCTAAATATTAAAACAGAAACACTTTATCTGCTGGAAGACAGAATAGGTAAAACTCTTGAAGACGTAGCTGTAGGCAAAAACTTTATGACTAAAACCTTGATTGCACAGAAAATATTATAAAGAATCAACAACTGGGATTACATCAAACTAAAAAGCTTTTGCACAGCAAAAGAAACCACCAACAGAATGAAGAGACAACCCACAGAATGGGAAAAAATTTTTACTAGTTGTTCCTCATACAAAGGTCTAATATCTAGAATATACAAAGAACTCAGGAAAATCAGACCCCCCAAATTTAAAGACCCAGTCCAAAAATGGGCATCTGTAATGAATAAACACTTCTCAGATGAAGAAGTTCAAAAAGCAAATAAATATATGAAAAAATGTTCAACATCACTGGTCATTCAAGAAATGCAAATTAGCTGGGCATGGTGGTACATGCCTGTAATCCCAGCACTCAGGAAGCTGAGCAGGTGTATCACCCCCTCGAGTTTGAGGCCAGCCTGGGCTACACAGTGAGGCCCTGTCTCAAACCGTAAAAAAAACAAAAAATGCAAATTAAAACACCACTGAGACCCCATCTTACTCCAGAAAGAATGGTGACCATCAAGAAATCAACCAAAACAAATGCTGGTGAGGCTGTGGGGAAAAAGTAACCCTTCTACACTGTTGGTGGGAATATGGACTGGTACAACCACTGTGGAAATCAGTATGGAAATTCCTCAGAGAACTAAAACTAGAAGTTCCATCTGAGCCTTCTAGGTATCTTCCTGAAAGAGTTAAAAGCATCATGCTGGGTGTGGTGGCACATGCCTGTAATCCCAGCACTCAGGAGGCTGAGGCAGGAAAATCCCTATGAGTTCAAGGCCAGCCTGGACTACATAGCAAGACCCTGTCTCAAAAAACCAAAAACCAAACAAACAGACAAACAAACAAACAAAAAAAACCAAGTTATATCATGTACAAGTACAAATTCTCTATGATGAATGTGATCATTCATCTAAAACGAACCAATAAAATCTGATTGAAAAAAGCCACACACACACACAAAGCATCATAGCTCAGTGACATGCACATACTCGTGTTTATAGCAGCACAATTTGTAATAGCTAAATCTTGGAAATAGCCTATAAGGCCATCAGGGGATGAATGGATAAAGAAAATGTGGTATTTATATACAAGGGAGTACTGCTCTGCCATAAAGAAGGATAAATGTGAGACATTTTTAGGTAAATGGGTGCATCTCAAGACCATACTTTTAAGTGAAATAAACCAGATACACAAGTTTAAATATCACATTATTTCTCTTGTGTGAGAAACCCAAAGGGTAAATGAGGAGCAAAATGGAGGACAGATATTGGGAAATAGGAAGAACTTGTTAAAATAGGAAGAGGGACAAGGGAGAATTAACGGTGAAGGGAAGGAAGGGATTTAAAAAAAGAGAATAGAAGGGAAAAAATGGAAGCAAAGCTTTTCTAAAAGGGGAGGGGAAAGAGAATTGAAGGTAGGGGAGTGGAATGGGGAAAAAAGAAGAATTAAGATATATTATATACAGGTACAAATTCCCTATGATGAACATGATCATTATATATGGCAAACATGTACTAATAAAAAATTAAAATATTCCATTATGATTGAATTAACCAGCATAGGCTACATTGCAGAAGAAAGCATACAACAACATTTTGCCTGAGGATCAAACCTAGGACCTCACACAAGCTAAGCAAGCCCTCTACTACTGAGCTACATCCCCAGCCTGACAAAATTATAATGACTTCAGCTCCTTGAACCCATGGGTCTATATGTTTTATTAAATTTAGGAAATTTTCAACCATTGTTTCTTTGAATAGACTTTCAGCTGTGTCCTATCTTGCTCCTTCCAGGAGTCTGGTGACACAGCTATTGGATCTTTTATTATAGCACTGCAGGCCCCTAAGACTATGTTCATTTTTTCTGTGTTGTTTAGATCGAGTAATTTCTACTGTTCTACATTCAAGTTTACAGATTCTTTCTTCTGTTCTCTCTTCTGCTTTTGAACCCATCCACTGAGTTTTTATTTTGGTAATTGTATTTTTAGGTTCTAAATTCCCATTTTTCTTTTCTTTACTTTCTATTTCTATTTTTTCTCTTTTAGTTCTTTGAGACAGTGTCTCCCTATAGTTCAGTCTGGTCTTGAACTCACTGTGTAGCCTAGGTTGACCTTGAACTCATGGTGATCCTCCCGCCTCAGCTTTCTGAGTGCTGGAGTTACAGGCACGTGCCACCACATCCAACTTTGTCTTCTATTTCTTTGCTGAGAATTTCTATGTTTTCACTGGCTTCACGTATGTTTATAATTACTCACTGAAACACCATTATGATGGCTGCATTAAAATCCCCTTGTCAAGAGCGGGGATGTGGTTCAGTGGTAGAACATGTGCTTAGCAAGCACAAGCCCTAGGGCCAGGGATCAATCCCCCTGCTCCATTAACAAACAAATAGAAGAAGCTTTGTCAGATTAATTCTTTTATTTTATTTTATTTTTTGTGGGTACCGGGGATCGACCTCAGGACCTCGTGTGCCAGCAGGTGCCCATGCTGCTGAGTGATATCACCGGCCCCTTTTTCGTATGTGGGTTCTGGGAGTCGAACTCGGGCCCTCGCGCTTGCAAGGCAGACACTTACGCTGCTGAGCCATCTCACCGGCCCTGTCAGATTAATTCTAACATCTATGTTATCTAGGTGTGGATTTTGTTGCTCATCTTATCTTATTCATGTTGAGATTTTCCTGGTTTCTTATATGAGTGACTTTTTTAATGTTTAAAGTTTATTCGTGTGGGCCGGAGATATAGCTCAGTGGTACAGCGCCTGCCCAGCAAGTGCAAGGTCCTGAGTTCAATTCCTGGCACCAAAAATAAATACATAAAATAAAATAAAGTTTATTCATGCTTAGTAAAGTATGTCAAGTGCCCACATTGAGTTCATTTCAGTGGAAGTCAGTTCTCACTACACAGATGCTTCCTGTGCTCCATGAGGTCATACAGAGAGGGGTCTGACTTTTCCCTTGGACCAGCTTTGCTGGTGGTCTGAGTGATTTTTGATTGAAGCATGGAATTTGAGTATAATGTTAAAAGACTGGGTTGTTTAAACTTTCAGCAGTCCTTGTACTTTGCGGTGGAGATGGCGGTCATGGGTGCCACTTCATTATTGCCAGTGGAAGTCCAGGCTCCCTACTCAGTCTCTGCCAACACCAGGGTGGGGAAAGGGTTCCTAGTTATAGCTGGGGGCGGGCACAGGGTCCTCACTGGGTCTTTGCTAATAAAACTCTGGCTGGGAGTTTTGAGGTGCAGACGCTTCTCCCCACATAGCTTCGTTACCACTGGGCAATGGTGAAAGCTCTGGTTCTCTGCTCACTTAGTGTTTATGGCCACCACTCACAAAGAAAGGGAGGGGGACAGGGTTTTCTCCAGTGGGAAGAATGGTAATCTGGCTTCCCCACTGGCCTCCACTGGCTCTAGGGGTGGGGTGATGAGCTCATCACTGCCCGGTGATGCTGAGTCCCAGCTCTCCACTTGGCCTTTCTGGAGGGCACCCTGGCAGGGAGGCTGGGGTCCCTCAGGACAGTCTGGTGTGGGTGGAAGTCAAGGCTGTCCACTCAGGCTTTGACGGCAGGAGTTGTAGGTTCTCTTTGGTTCTGGAGTAGAACAGTTATTATCTAGGAGTTTATCTTGCTAGGCTGCTGCTTTCCTGGCTCCTTGGCTAGAGAGTGCAGACTTCTTCCTTGTGCCTTTCTTTTACCTGTGCCTGTTGGCATTTCCAGGTTGCTGGTGTCTCCAGTGTCCAGCATGGAGTATATAAGGCAGAAAGAAAATGCAGGGCACTTGATGCTGTATCATTCCTCAGGGGCTGAGGCCTAAGCCAATCTGCCTTCTCTCTACCTCTCAGGTTCTTCCTGTAATTACTTTATATTGAATGCTCAGAGTTTATAGCTGTGATTAGAGAAGGAAATAAGGAAAAGTACTCCTCCTCTAATCTATAGAGAATCTGATTTTTTTATTGAGGTAAAATTCACATAATATAAAATGAATCATTAACTGTGTTAGAGTGTACAATTCAATGGCATTCAGCACATCTGAGATTATCTAGTTCTAGGACATTTCCATCACTCAAAAGGAAACCCCATACTCTAAGTAGTCACTCCCTGTTGTTCTGCCTCGCTCACCCCTTGGCAACTAGTAGTTGGCTTTCTGTCACTATGGATTTACCTACTTTGGATGTTCATATAAATAGAATCATGCAGTATATGACTTTTGATGCCTTTTTCCCACTTTGTATGTTTCCGTGGTTTGTCCATGTGATAGACTATATCAGTACTTTGTTCCTTTTTATGGTGGAATAACAGTCCATTGTGTAAGAGATACCACTTGTATTTATTCATCTGTTGATAGGTTCTTGGGTTACTTCTACCTTTTGGATATTGTGAATTGTGCTTCAATAGGGGAGGAAATTTGTTTTTCTTTTACCCCCTTATTTCAGTACCTCTGTGGATTAAATTGACAGGAGGCAGATTAAAAAGAAAAATAAACTCAGAATTATTTATGTGTGTGTAGGGGTGGAAAGATTTCTCATGCATTACTAGAGTCATACCTGAGGAGCCTATAAAAAGATTAACAAGCAAAAAGCATACACATTTATTTCATATAAGTTTTATAGGACAAGGTTATCACTGTTGAGAAATAAGATCCAAAGAAAAAGGGAAATCTATTTTATGCTTAGGTTTGGTGAAGCAAGGATGGCTATAGGGAAGTATGAATGGACAAAGGATGAATGACCTCAGGGTAATAAATTGGGGTTACCTAGCAAGGCCTGTTAAAATTCAGTGCTATAACAACTCTGGGGTTCTGAGTGGGTCCCCACACTGCTGTGAACATGAGTATACAAAGATTTGTTTGGAGCCTTGCTTTCAGTTATTTTGGGTGTGGACCCAGTACTGGAATTGCTGGATCATACAGTAATTCTATATTTAATTTTTTGAAGAATCACCATACCATTTTCCACAGTGGCTGTACCATTTGATATCCCCACAAGCAATGTTCCAATTTCTTTATAGTCTTGTCGATGCTTATTATTTTGACTTTTTGGTAATAGTTCTTTCTAATGGATGTAAAGTGGTATTTCATTGTGGTTTTGACTTACATTTGCCTGATAACTGGGATGTCAAGCAACTTTTCAGAAGTAAATTTATACAGTAGCTTCCTCTAATATCATGTGACCTGAGAAGGGCACCCAAGCAACTGAAAGTGGCTCCACCAACTTGTATATAAATGAAAACATGTGTTTATGAAGTCTCACTGCATCATCAGTTAAAGGAGAAATTTTTAATTTTGTTGTCCTCATTTACAACTGGCTCATCCTATGTATCATATGAAAAGTGTTCTTTCCTATAGAAGACAATCATCTTCAAATTAAATTACTATTTCTAAGTCTATAACTATTTGCTTTGCAATATTACAGCTGTTTTCAAAACAGGAGATTCTAAACTCCAGAGAATTCTAATTGCTTTGATATGCTTTATTACAATGCTTCTGAGGGTAAAGTTTTATATTGTAAAAATTTAATGACAAAATGCTGGCAGTTTCTATCCCTCTGAGCAGCTAGTGACAATGAAAGCCTGCTTTTAATTGCTGATTTTTAAAAAGATTGAGCTGCTAATGATTACATATCAGTGATCTTTCCAGAAAGAGCCTTTAATTAAATGAACATTTAAAAATTGGTTGCAAATGCCAGCACTCTGGGAAGCAGAGGCAAAAGGATCACATGTTCGAGCCCAGCCTGGGCAATTTAAACTTAGTGAGAGCCTGTCTTAAAAATAAAAAGGCCTGGGGATGTAGCTCAGTGAGAAGGTCCTTGGTTCAATTCCCAGGACGGGATGGTGGTGTGTGAGGGAGGCATGGGTTGTAATTGCAGCGATTAGTCCTCTGCAAGGAATGACAGAGTGGCGGCCTGCTGTAGAAGTGGGACAGAGTGGGTGTTTTGGTTTGTGACAATGGGCCGCGGTACGGCAGACCGAGGCGAAGCTTCAGCGCCCTGTAGATAGAGGGTTGGGGTCTCCGACGTGAGCGGTGCAGGCGACAGCTCTTCCAGGCCACCTTCTGGACACTGCCCTCCCTGCGATCTCCTCTCGCCCGAACTCTCCCCTCTGAAGTCGGACAGTTACTTGCAGGGATTCTTCTCCCTCGCTCTGCGTCACTCAGAAGCGGGCAGGCGCGCCCTCCCCTCTTCTCGCTGAGCGGCTCCTGTCGGGGACTGAGGACCGTCGGGTCCGGCAGGGTGGGGAGGGTCTGGCCGTGCCCCTCAGGGGCCGCCAAGCCTGCGGGACACCTGGGGACGGGCGGCGTCTCCGAGAGGCCGAGCTCCCTGTGCGGGCGGTGTCCGCAGATGCTCCTCGGGGAGCGACAGAGGGGCGCGGTGGGACCCGCGAGGCCGGCGGGGACACCGAGCCGCGGCCTGGTCCGAGTGAGGGCGCCCCCTGCTCGCCGCCGCGCTTGGCGACGCCACCGGGGAAGGCGGGGGGCTGAGCCCCAACGCCCCCAGCCGGCCTCGCCTCCTCGGCCCGAGTCCCCGCCGGACAGAGGCTCCTCCTTTCCCGCCCTTTTGCCTGCTGCTCCGGGTGCTGGGTGACCTACGGGGACGACGTCATCGCCTCAGTCCCGGCGGATCAGGTTGATCATGATCTTTTTACTCTTGTTAGAAAGGTGCACACGCTAGTAAGTAGCCTTTGGCCTTGGGCTCTCCATCTCCAATCCCCCACCTCTCATGCCTCCCCCAGTTCATTGCGGACCCAGTTGCTATGCTTAACAGGCGGCGCCCAGCAGGTGGCAGACACGCGTTTCTTTTGGGTGGTCTGGACCTCGGGCCTCTGGGCGCGCCGCTCCCCCTAGCGGCGGGATTGGCCCCTCCTCTGGCCCGCGGGTGTGACCCCACCTCTGCCTGCTCCGCTGAACGTGTTAACCTGGGATTTCTCTCAGTGCCCGCCCCGGGGAAAGTCTCCAGGCAGGACAGCCCAAAGATCCCTGGTGCGGTGGTGGCACTGCAGAAAGGTAAATTGCTGAAATCGTCTCATTTGAAGCTCACTTGAATACAGTGCCTCTCTTATATCTCCAGGTTTGAGGTGGGGTAAGAGCTGGGCAGAACAGACTCCCTTCTTGGGCTTTCAGAGAAAGATTCAGGAAGAAGGTTCTTCTTCCCACTGGATTCTGGAAGTGGAGTCTGGGAACTCTTGCTTCTCTGTACTTTCTTTTGTTGGTTTTGTTTTGTTTTTTGAGACAGGGTCTTGCTGGGTAGTGCAGGCTGGTCTTGAACTCGCAGAGATCCTCTTGCCTCAGCCTCCAGAGTGCTCGGATTACAGGCAAGCGCCACCACACCTAGCTTTCCCTATACTTTCCATAGAGGGAGCTTTGCAGGGAACCTGGGATTTCCAACGTGGTTTGCAAAGGTATATATTGGTAATATAAAGTATAACTATATAATTGTAGGCAATGACAAAATCACCAGTGTAAGGGTTGAGCAGCCCAGGTTAATCACCTGTAGACTCACTGTAGAGTACATCAGTCGATAGCCAAAGACAACAGGTGCCCAACAAGAGGGGTCAGGCCAGGGTGAAGAGGTGGGCAAAGATGGATTTTGCCATTTCACAGGGTTTGAATGACACCTGATTTTTTCCTTCATAAGCACCAAAAGGTATCATGAAATTATTATTAAGACAAGAGAACTTGTTCTGCTCAAAACAGACTTAATGGTTGTTTTCTTTTCTTTTCTTTTTTAAGTTCAGGCTGGCCCTGAACTCCCTATGTAGCCCAGATTGGCCTGGAACTCATGGCAATCCTCCTACCTTAGCCTTCCGAGTGCTGGGATTACTGGCGTGCACCATCATGCCTGGCTCCTAAGAATTTTAGCAAACAAGCTTTGCTAAGTCCCACCCTCAGCCTCAAATTTATTACTACTAGGTCACAATTTCTGTTCTGCAACCACAGTTCTGTATGATTCTCCACATATATACAGTTTCCTGTTTCTTTAATGTTCATTTCCTTTCTCCTTGTTTCTTGTTTTATTTTGTCTTGTTTTGTTCATTCTTGTTGTTGTTTGAGATGGAGGTCTCACTATGTTGCTCAGGCTGGTCTCAAATTCCTGAGCTCAAGTGATCTCTTGCCTCAGCCTTCAAAGTAGCTGGGAGTACAGATGTGTACCACTCCACTGAGCCTGGCTCCTATGTCATGTAAAAGTTATATTAAATAAATTAGTATTCTTGTCTCTTGTTTATTTGTCTTTTGTTTTAGTGGTCATAAACCTAGCAATGAATGAGGAAAGAAATCTTTTCCCCCCTGTACTACAAATGATATGAGAAGCTGGATAATGAGTACCTGGGAGTTTGTTATACTATTCACTTTGCGTATATTTGAAATTTACCATAATAAAATATTTTGGGGGGGCTTTTTTGACGCAGGTCTTGCTCTGTAGTTCAGGCTGGCCTTGAATTCACTATGTAACTCAGGCTGGCCTCAAACTCGTGGTGATCCTCCTGCTGGGATTACAGGTGTGCATCTCCACACCTGGCAAGACAACCTTATCAAATTAATGAAGTCCCCTTCAATTTTAAGTTTGCTGAGAGTTTTCAAATCATGATCAAATGTTAAATTTTATGAAATACTTTCTATATATCTACTGGCAATCATATGTCTTTTTAATTCTACTAATGTGGTGATTTATGATTGCTTGTTTAAAAAATCTTTTATTGTGCACTCCTGTAATCCCAGCACTCTGGAGGCTGAGGCAGGAGAATCACCACAAGTTCAATGCCAGCCTGGAA
Source organism: Erethizon dorsatum (assembly GCA_028451465.1). Taxonomy (NCBI): domain Eukaryota; kingdom Metazoa; phylum Chordata; class Mammalia; order Rodentia; family Erethizontidae; genus Erethizon; species Erethizon dorsatum. The sequence goes on from CM051829.1 coordinate 82,833,163, forward strand.
TGCATAGTGAGTTCAAGGCTAGTCTGAACTACATAGCAGGACCCTGTCTCAAAAAACAATAATAATAATAATAATAATAATAATAATAATAATAATAATAATAATAGTAATAATACTGTTGTCTTTAAAAATCTGGTAGGTTATATCATATTTCATGGTGTAATTTTGAACACGTTCCTCTCAGTCAAAACAAAGCAAAGATGTCCATTGTTACCTCTTCTATTCAACACTGTACAAGAATTCTTAGCCAGTGAAGTAGGCAGGAAAAAGGAGTAAAGATAAAAAGAAAAAGTAAAATTTTCTTTTTTTTTTGTAGTTGATATGATTATATATGCAGAAAATTCAGAGGAATCCACAAACACATTACTAGAAATAATAAGTGAATTTGGCAAGGTTGCAGTATACAAATTCAATATACAAAATAAATTGTATTTCTAATAACAATGAATAATTTAAGAATGAAATTTAAACAATAGCAATTCAAGTAGCAGAAAAAAAAATACCTAGAATATTTTTATTTTTTTTTTAAAGCCAGATCTCAGCCCAAAGTGGTAGGGCTATTTATTTATTCATTTTTTGAGACAGGCCTCACTATATACTCCAGGCTGGCCTTAGACTCACTATGTAGCCCAGGCTGACCTCGAACTCTCGGTGATCCTCCTGCCTCAGCCTCCTGAGTGCTGGAATTGAAGGATGCGCCACCAGCCCTGGATAGAATAGTTTTAACAAAAACTGCAAAACTTCTATATTAAAAACAAGACATTGCTGGTCTGGTAGAGGTGTTTATTTGGTGGGTACCGGGGGTCGAACTCAGGACCTTGCGCACCAGCAGGCACCCATGCCGCTGAGCGATATCACCGGCCCTTTTTTTTGTATGTGGGTTCCGGGAGTCTAACTCAGGACCTCATGCTTGCCAGGCAGGTGCTTATGCCGCTGAGCTATCTCACCAGCCCGAGTAGAGGTGTTTTGCACCTGCCTCTGCCACAGAGAACAGGGATAACAAAGCAAGGTCTTATTTTGAGGAAAGTGACTGAAGAAGATCACTGGAACTCAAGAAAGAAGTGACAGGAACCCTGAACAGCGTGGAGACTTAGAAAGGCAGCATAGACAGAGGAACAAAGCACAGTGCAACTGTGACTCCGGTTTTCCTGGCTGGAGAGAATGCCACATAGCTGGGAAAATGTAAGTGGGGAAAGACCAGTGACTCCCAACACTGCAGTGGACCAGCAGTCCTAATGACAGAATTCCACAGTCCTCACAGATTTTCACACAGTTTGGGTCCAAGTAATTGCTTTGTTTCAGAAAAGGAACTCACATTTGTTTTAGGAAGGGAACTCATTCACTGTGGGTCCACCTTTAGAATGGAGCCATTGCTAGACTCCCTCCTGCCATAGGGGACAGCCTCTGATGCCGCCAGCAGCCCCAGGCCAGTGTGCATCTCACAGTGGAGAGAACAGGCCCCTCCGTGTTCCTTGGTTCTGGGGCCATGGAGCCCAGCATCACCTATACGTACCATGTGGGAACTGGGGATGATTTCCTTCACGTTTCACACCTCCAGGACCACAACTGCCACTGCCACAAGCTCCAGTGACATCAGCACTTGATTCTGCAGGGTCAGAGGGCATGCATGTTTGGAAGCTCATAGCCATTGCAAAACTGTGTACCACGTGCCCACCTTACATCAGCATTCTTATTAGCCTCATTCACAACAGCCAAGAGAAGCAACTCAAATGTCCATCAGTGAATGACTATGTAGGAGAAATAAGAGGATATATACTTGCAGAGAAATACTATTCAGCCTTAAGAAGGAAGGGGATTCTGACACATACTACACCATGGATGAAACTCAAGAACATGTGAAGTGGTAAGTGAAGTAAGCCAGTTACATGAAAAAAAGTATAATTCCACTTACATACATTATCTAAAGTAGTCAAATCCCTAGGGACAGAACATAGAATAGTGGCTGCCAGGGGCTGAAGGGAGGAGAAAATTAGGAGTTATTTGGTAGGCATAAAGTGTTGGTTTTGCAAGATGAAGAGTTCTGGAGAATGGTTGCACAAAATGTGAATGTACTTAACACTACTAAACTGTATGCTTAAAAATGGTTAAGGTAGTAAATTTTTTGTTCTGTGTATTTTACTGCAATTAAAAATGCACAGATAAATAGATGAGAGAAAAGCTACCCCAAAATTCAAACAAGGAAACAAAATATTTGACTATCACTTTACATCCATTAGGGTGGCTATAAAACAATAATTTTAAAAAACAGAAAATGGAGAAAGAAAAAGGTGGAGTGGTGATCAGTAGCAAAATTCAGCCTTCCAAGATGTGGAATCCAGACACTGGACAATAACAACTTGACAGAGAAAAATAGAGAATAAGATCACCAGGAATTGGGAAAGAACTGACAGGAAAAACTAAAAGCTACAGGAAAGTTGGAAAGAAGGCCCACAACACAAAGAAAAGAAGGAAATAATTTGGATTTTCTCCCAGGCCCTTCTGGTTCATGTCATGGGGAACTGGGTTCCCCAGAAACAAGGTAAATAAGCACCCAGGGCTAGGAGATCCAGGGAGAAATGGCAGCAGAGCCTTGGCCTTTGGGAACTGCAAAAACAACATGGGATTTTGCTCTGAGGGAACTCCTTCCACACAGCAGGCAACAGCCAGAGAGGGATTCAATCTTGGGCACCTGCCATATTCCCAGAGAATGCTTGATCAGGTGCCATTTGGGGAAGGGATTGATTATTTAAATTTGGGACTCAGAACAACTGAAAAACAACTTCACTTCAGGGCTGCTAGTGTTACCTATACACAGTGACTGGGTGAGAGACAGCCATGGACAAGGAGTAGGTTAGAAAGAGATCCCTTGAGAAGTTCAGACAGGCCAAAAACGATACGGGCCCTACCCATCCACATTGAGAAGCCACACTCAGCTTGAGTTGTGCTCAGAAAGAGTTGGGTCTGAAAGTGCCTGCCAGCATTAAGTACTCGAACCCTTCTACATCCAGCACGGATCTTAGGTCTCAGTGCCTTCCCTATCCACCAGCGAGACCAAGGACATTGCTATAGCCTGGGGTAAACAGAGGGGCTTCTGGGATAGGGGCACAACTCACAAATCCACAGGCCATAAGGCTAGGCAGAGAAATTGAGACTTCCTGGTCTCCAAAACTGTGGATCCTAGAAAGAAGCCACTCATTCAAAAATACAGACTAAAAATAAATTTTTTTTCTGATTTTGAACTAATTTTCTTTTCCATTTTTTCCTTTTCTTAAGCTTTTTTACTTTTTTGCTTTCTTTTTTCCTTTTAATATTTTCTAAGTTTGTTCTCCGTATTGTATTCTCTATTATTTTTCTTTTATCTTCTATTTTTTTTCTTTTCTTTTTTGAGACAGGGTCTCATTATGTAGTCCAGGTTGGCCTCTAACTCACGGCAATCCTTCTGCCTCAGCCTCCCGAGTGCTGGAATTACAGGAGTGCACCACCACGCCCGGCTTTATCTTCTATTTTTTGTTAGTATTTTTTCTGTTTACCTCATTCTATAAATATCCTTCTACTCCATAATAGGATCATTTGTCTCATTTTTCTCTCCTTTTTCTCCCACTGTTTAATTTTTCAAATTTGCCCATTCCCAACCTCTTTTATCTTTAATAGAATAACCATTAAATTTTGTTAATCTTTAGATAGATAGTTATCTCTATGTTACTGTTGTTGGGTTCTTTTCTTTTTTTTTTTTTTTTTTTGTGGGTACCGGGGGGTCGACCTCAGGACCTCGTGCACCAGCAGGCGCCCGTGCCGCTGAGCGATATCACCAGCCCCTTTTTCGTATGTGGGATCCGGGAGTCGAACTCGGGCCCTCGCGCTTGCCGGGCAGGCGCTTAAGCCGCTGAGCCATCTCACCGGCCCTGTTGGGTTCTTTTCTATCACTAGTGGAGATACTGTTTTCACATTTAGTAGATATTTGCTGTATGTCAGTATTTGTTTTGTCTTGGGGCTTATGCTATAATTATAAATTTCTTTCCCAAGGTTAAGGGTGGTACATTGATTCTTATGCTATGTCAACACCCAATTTGTCTTGAATGGTGTTATTGTTGTTGACTTATGTGACATTGCCAGGCTCCCATAACTGTTGTTATTAATAGGTTTTCTCTGTTTGCCAATACCCAGATTACCTCTGTGACATTAAAAATACTGCAGTCCATTCCTAGAGAACTGGGTGCTGGGCCAATTACACTGCATATTAACAGAGGTTATCAGATCTTGGGACAGAGGCAGAGGACTATAATTAGTCACACCCTGAGTGCATCACTGAAAAGCAAACAAACTAAAGAGATTGTCATACTATCAACAGCGTCTTTCCACTATAAGCAACTGCACACCTAAGCACAAAACAAAATAAATAAGAACAACAACAAAAAACAAATAGAAACATAAGAAGGCAAGGCAACAAAATGCCTCCCAAACTCCCAAATCCTCCAAAATTGATCCACAGACATTGTGGCAAAAGCCACATAACATTATTTGAAAGGATAGCAGAGGAGATTAAAAAACAGATCAGTGAGATGCTCAGTGGGCTCACAGAAAATATAAACAGGGCCGGTGAGATGGCTCAGTGGTGTAAGCGCCTGCCTTGCAAGCGCGAAGGCCGGAGTTCGACTCCCGGAACCCACATACGAAAAAGGGGCCGGTGATATCGCTCAGTGGCACGGGTGCCTGTTGGCGCGCGAGGTCCTGAGGTCGTCCCCCCGGTACCCACAAAAAAAAAAAAAAAAAGAAAATATAAACAATCAGATAATGGCGTTAAAGAAAGATCAGGGAGTTTACAGAAGAAACTAATAAAATGCTACCTGGACTAAACAAAACAATACAAAACATGAATAACCAGTTTAGCAAAGAACCAGATTCCATGAAAAAAATCCCAAACAGAAACCCAAGCAATTAAAAATTATAGTAAGTCCCTGACTTACAAACAATCAAATTTTGAACTTTCACTGGAGTACTGTATAAGATTCACTGTCAGCTTATGAATGAATCTGATTTACAAACAATTCTCATTTGTAAGTTGGGGACTTACTGTATATTAAAAGTATGAGCAGAAAAAGTAACCACTGTGAAAACAGAATATCAGAATTATGATAGGGGGTACTTTCAAAGACCAGTTACTCAGGACTGGGTGTGGTGGTGCACACTTGTAATCCCAGCATTTGGGAGACTGAGGCAGGAGGATCACTGTGTGAAGTCAGCCTGGGCTACACAGTGAGTTCAAGACCAGTCTGGACTACATAGCAAGACCCTGTTTCAAAATTTTTTAAAAATTACTTAGAGATACTTTCAAAACAAGAGAAGATGAAAAATGGATTCAGCATTTGCTAGATGATACATAGAAGACTAATCTAAGATTAACTAGAATAAGTGAAAAATCAGAAGACAGCACAAAGAGGATAAAAAACTTGTTTACAGAAATAACAGCAGAAAACCTTCCAAATACTGAGAAAGAATTAAGTATACAGACAAGTGAAGCATATAGAACCCCAAATAATCAGGCTCAAAAGAGAACCTCTCCAAATTACATCAAAGTCAAAATTCCATAAGTCCAACACAGAGACAAAACCTTAAAAGCTGTTAGAGAAAAGCAATAAATCACTTATAAAAGAAAACCTATTAGAATTATAGCAGACTTCTCAACCCAAATCTTTTTTTTATTTCAATTTTTTATTTTATTGGTACATTTTAGATACACATAATGATAACATTCATTATAGAGATTTTTTTTGTGTGTGTGGGTACCGGGGGTCGAACTCAGGACCTCACACACCAGCAGGTGCCTGTGCCACTGAGCAATATCACCAGCCCTTTTTTCGTATGTGGGATCCAGGAGTTGAACTCAGGACCTTGTGCTTGCCAGGCAGGCACTTATGCTGCTGAGCTATCTCACCGGCCCCAGGAACTTTTACCTGTATATGACATATCGTGCTTCTATTTTCCCATACCACTCTTCCCCTACTTATTTACAAAGCTTTGTTTCCATATTTTCCTGCTATTCTTTTTTTTCCTTCTCTCTTCTTTCCTTTTCCCCTCCCCGCTCCCTTGTTCACCTCATTTGAACATTTTGTTCCCATTTCCCAATACCTATTATATATTTTGTTCCTTACTTACACTTTTAGTTTCTCACACCAGAGAAACAATGTGGTGTTTAAACATGTGTGTCTGAGTTATTTCACTGAAAAGTATGGTATTGGGCTGGTGAGATAGCTCAGCAGCATAAGCGCTTGCCTGGCAAGTGTCAGGTCCTGAGTTCGACTCCCGGTACCCACATACGAAAAAAGGGCCGGTGATATCGCTCAGTGGCACGGGCGCCTGCTGTCACGCGAGGTCCTGAGTTCGACCCCCAGTACCCACAAAACAAAAACAAAAACAAAAAATAGTATGGTATCAAGATGTATCCATTTAACCAGAAATGTCTCAAGTTTATCCTTCTTTACAGCAGAGTAATACTCCACTGTATAAAAAAACACATCTCCTTTATCCATTCATCAGTTGATGGGCATTTGGGCTGTTTCCAAGATTTGGCTATTACAAACTGTGCCACTGTAAACATGGGTGCTCATATACTGCTGTGGTATAATGCTTTTAATTCTTTTAGGAAGATACCAAGAAGGGGAATAGCTGGGTCAAATGGAAACTCTAGTTTTAGATTTTTTGAGGAATCTCCACACTGGTTTCCACAGTGGTTGCACCAGTCTACACTCCCGCCAACAGTGGAGAAGGGTTACTTTTTCTCCACAGCCCCGTCAGCATTTGTTATTGGTTGTTTTCTTGATAATAGCCATTCTTTCTGGAGTGAGATGGAATCTCAGCATTGTTTTAATCTGCATCTCTTGAATGACCAGTGATGTTGAACATCTTTTCATGTATTTATTTGCCATTTCTATGTTTTCACCTGAGACATGTCTATCCATTTCAGAAGCCTATTTTTGGACAGGATCTTTAAATTTGGGGGGGGGTCTAATTTTTTTTTTTTTTAGTTCTTTGTATGTTCTAGAAATTAGTCCTTGTCTGAGGAACAGCTGGCAAAAATTTTTCCCCATTCTGTAGGTTGTCTCTTCACTGTGTTGGTGGTTTCTTTTGCTGCACAAAAGCTTTTTAATAAGAGATCCCAGTTGTTGATTCTTTGTGATAATTCCTGTGTGGTTGAGGTTTTTCAACACAAATCTTAAAGTCCAGGAGATCTTGGAATGAAGTTTCAAGGCCTAAAAGACAACAACTTTCAACTCAGACTTATAGCATCTTTCAAAAACGATGGAGAAATAAAGTATTTCTAGTACAGTTAGAAATAAAGGAGCTGAGTCACTGCCTTCCCTTCTTTAAACTGTAAATACCACACCACTGTAATGATTACCTGGGCTTAAATTTAGGACCACCCTAAAGATTATCTGGGTTTAAATTTAGGAGCCGTGCAGATTGCAGACATCAGTGGTGTCTGCAATGACTGGAATAAGTCAGTATCTGTCAATATATTCCAGTAATAACTCTCAATGTGAATGGTCTCAATTCCCTAATCAAAAGACAGAGATTGGCAGACAAAGTGAATTTCAAGCCAAAATTTATCAGAAGAAACAAAGAAGGTCACTATATATCGGTTAATGCAATAACTCAACAGGAAGAGATAACAATTATAAACATATATGTACCAAATACCAGACACCCAATTTCATAAAACAAACACTACTGGACATACTGGGACCTAAATACCTCACTGTCACAATCAACTAGACAAAAAATCAATAAAGAAATATCAGTTGAACCAAACCATCAAACAGATGGATTTAAAATATATTGACAGAGTGTTCCATCCAGCAACATACAGAATACATAGTCTTCTCAGCAGCACATAGGACTTTCTCTAAAATAGACTACATGCAAGTCCATAAAGCATGCTTAAGTAAATACAAAAGAATTGAAATTATCCCATGCATATTATCAGATTATAGTGCAATGAAACTAGAAATCAATGCAAAAGTAATCACAGCAATTATGCAAACACATTGAAAGTAAATAATACCATCTTGAATAATCAATGGGTCACAGAAAAAATTAGTTCCCACAATCAAACAATAATGCCAGTACAACATACAAGAGCCCATGAAACACAATGAAAGCAGTCCTAAGGAGGAAGTTTGTATTTGCAACTGCCCATATCAAAAGAGAACAGTCCAAATAACCAAATGATTCACCTCAAGATCCTAGAAAAATAAGAACGATCTAATTCCAAAGCTAGTACAAGGAAAGATATCATAAAGATCAGAAAATTATAAAGAAATTATAAAGATCAGAGTAGAAATTAATGAAATTATGGGCTGGTGAGATGGCTCAGCGGTGTAAGTGCCTGCCTGGCAAGCGTCAGGTCCTGAGTTTGACTTCCGGTACCCACATACGTAAAAAGGGCCGGTGATATCGCTCAGCGGCATGGGTGCCTGCTGTCACGCGAGGTCCTGAGGTCGACCCCCGGTACCCACAAAAAAAAAAAAAAAAAAGAAATTAATGAAATTGAGATTTAAAAAGATACAAAGAATCAAAGAATCCAAGAGCTGGTTCTTTGAAAGAATAAACAAAAGAAACCCCTAGCCAATCTTATAGGAAAAAAAAAAAAAAAGAGAAGCTGGGCATGGTTCACACCTGTAATCCCAGCACTTAGGAGACTGAGGCAGGAGGATTGCCACAAGTTCAAGGCCAGCCTGGGCTATAAAGTGAGACCTTGTCTCAAAAAAAAACAACAACAACAAAAGCAAAAACAAAAACAAAAAAAGGAGAGAAAAGACCCAAATCAGTGTAATTAGAAGTGAAAATGGCCCTTTCCCCTTATGTAACGTACATTCGTGAGGAACCTGGCACTAAACCATTTGTAGATGACCTGCTTCTGGGTCAGGGTTTGGTACATAGCACAGCAGCTCCCTTGCTGTGATCTATTGAAAGTCAGCCCTTGAAAGCCAGCCCTCAACACAAGGGTTTGTAAAAAAGAAAAGAAAAGAAAAGAAAAGAAAAGTGAAAAAGGCCAAATCCCAATGTATTCTGCCCAAATCCAGAAGATTATTAGTAACTACTTTCAGAACCAGTACCCTAATAAAATGGAGAATTCAGAAGGAATGGATAAATTCCTAGATACATATAAACTAGCAAAGCTGAACCAAGAAGATTTAAAAACCCTGAATAATCCAATATTAGGCAATGAGACTGAAGAAGTAAAAAAAAAAAAAAAAAAAAGAGAGAGAGATTGAAGAAGTAATTAAAAGAAAAAAGCCACCAACTAAGAAAAGCCCAGTTCTTGACAGATTCAGTGCTGAATTCTACAAGAACTTTACAGAAGATCTAATACAAATATTCTTCAAATTCTTTAATGAAATTGAAGGGAAAAGGAGTACCTCTAAAGTCATTCCTAGAAACTAGCATTATCCTGATTTCTAAATCAGAAAAGGGCCTAACCAAAAAAGATGACTATAGGCCAATCTCTTTAATGAACATTGATGTAAAAATCCTCAACAAGATACTGGCAAACAGGATGCAATAAATCATCAAAAAAGATCATGCATCCTGACCAAGTAGGATTCATCGCAGGGATGCAGGGATGGTTCAACATATGCAAATCAATAAATGTAATACATCACATAAACAGAACCAAGGACGAAGTATCATTTGATCATCTCAATTGATTCAGAAAAAGCCTTTGACAAATCCAACATCCAATCATGATAAAAACCCTGAAAAAATAGATACAGAAGGACCTTATCAATCTGATAAAAGTCATTTATGACAAACCAATGGCCAACGTCATATTAAATAGGGAGAAGCTGAAACTTTCCATCTAAAATCAGGGACAGAACAAGGATATCTGCTATCACCACTACTGTTCAATATAGTTCTTGAAACATTAGCCAGAGAAATCACATAAGAGAAAGAAATAAAAAGGATATATAGAGAAAAGGAAGAAGTCAAACTATCATTATTTGCCGATGACACAATCTTCTACATAGAAGACCCAAAACATTCCACCAAAAGACTCCTAGAATTAATGAGTAAATTCAGTAGTATAGCAGGATACAAAGTCAACAAACAAAAATCAATAGCATTCCAGTACACCAATAATAAACTCACGGAAAAAGAAATTAGGAAAACAAAAACTTTCAAAATAGCATCAGTAAAAATTAAATACCTAGGAATTGACCTGACCAAGGAAGTGAAAGACCCCTACAATGAAAACTACTCTGAAAAAGGAGATTGAAGAGGACATCAGAAAATGGGAGAACAAATATAGTCAAAATGGTCATACTTAAAAAACTGATACACAGGTTTAATGCAATCCCAATAAAAATGTCAATAGCACCGGGCACGGTGACTCATGTCTGTAACCCCAGGACTCGGGAGGCTGAGGCAGGAAGACTGCTTTGAGTTTGAGGCCAGCCTGCACTACATAGCAAGACCCTGTCTCAAAAAAAAAAAAAAAAAAAAAATGCTAATAGCATTCCTCACAGACCTAGAGAAACAATCCTAAAATTCATATGGAACCAGAAGAGACTTAGGTTAGCAAAAGCAATCCTGGGCAATAAAAGCAAGGCAGGAGGAATCACAATTCTGGACTTCAAGTTATACTACAAAGTTACAGTAATAAAAACAGCATACTACTGGCAATAAAAACAATCATGTAGATTAGAGGAACAGAACAGAGGATGCAGAAACAACTTCAAGCACATTCAGCTGCCTGATCTTTGATGAAAGAGGCCAAAACTTATGCTGGAGGAAAGATGCCTTCTTTAACAAATGATGCTGGAGAAACTGGCTATCCACATGCAGAAGATTGAACCTAAACCCATATCTTTCACCAGGTACTAAATTAAAATAAAAATTTATCAAAGATCTAAATATTGAGATTCCTCAAAAAATTAAAACTAGAGGTTCTGAGAGAGGAGATTAGGGTGTGGTAAAACTGGCTGGGGAAGTAGGCATGACCTGTTAATTATGAGACCCCAGAACACATATGCAGAACAGTTCCCAAAGCCCTGCACATGGACTTCTCATGAGAACTTGAGCAGGTTTTCAATAGGATGGCCTAGACTTAATGTGTGCCTGAGGCGTGGGATCCCAACACGGCCTCTCAGGACCCATATGTAGAAGTTCTCACAGGTTTCCTTGAGAGTTGGACAGTATAAAAGGACACAGGCTAGGCGTGGTGGTGTACACCTATAATCCCAGCACTTGGGAGGCTGAGGCAGGAGGATCACCAGGAGTTCGAGGCCAGCCTGAGCTACATAGTGAGTTCAAGGCCATTCTGAACTACATAGTGAGACCCTGTCTCCCAGTAAATAAATAAATAAATAAATAAATAAATAAATAAGGACACAGATGCCAAGAAGAACTTGTTATTGTGGCTTTCCTCATGATTGTCCACCCTGCTTTCTCAAGGGTATTCTTTTTTTTTTGGTACCAGGAATCAAACTCATGACTTGCACTTGCCAGGCAGGCACTGTACTGCTGAGCTATATCCCCAGCCTGTTTTTTTTTTTTTTTTTTTTTTGTGGGTACCAGGGGGACGACCTCAGGACCTCGCGCGCCAACAGGCACCCGTGCCACTGAGCGATATCACCGGCCCCTTTTTCGTATGTGGGTTCCGGGAGTCGAACTCGGGCCCTCGCGCTTGCAAGGCAGGCGCTTATGCCGCTGAGCCATCTCACCGGCCCTTGTTTTTGTTTTTGGGACAGAGTCTCACTATGTAGTTCAGGCTGCCTTTGAACTCGCTATGTAGCTCAGGCTGGCCTCGAACTTGCAGCAAGTGCTGGGATTACAGGCTTGTGCCACCATGCCCAGTACCGGGATGTTCTTTTATCCTGCTTTTTGCTGGTTTCATTCAATTTTTTGTTCAAGATGAGAAGAACCTGGAATCTAACTCTAGAAGGAAAGGTGAGCAACCCAGGACCTGGTAACAGTTAATTGGCGAGTCACTTTTAGAAGGAGCTACCCAATAATATTTTAGCATAGCCATCCAGGAGAATCAAAAGCCAGGAGATTCCAACAACAGTTCCATTTGACCCAGCTATTCCCCTTCTAGGTATCTTCCTGAAAGAGTTAAGAACATCATATCACAGTGATATATGCACACCCATGTTTATAGCAGCACAATTTGTAATAGCTAAATCTTGGAAACAGCCCAAATGCCCATCAATGGATGAATGGATAAAGAAAATGTGGTTTTTATATACAGTGGAGTACTACACTACCAAGAATAAGGATAAATTTGAGGCATTTTTAGGTAAATGGATGCACCTTAAGAACATAATTTTAAGTGAAATAAATAGGACACACATGTTTATATATCACATTGTTTCTCTTGTGTGAGAAACTCAAAGGTACATAAGGAGCAAAATGGATGATAGATATTGGGAAGTAGGCAGAAAATGTTCAAATGGGAAGAGGAACAAGGTGGAGAGGAGGGGTGGGAGGGAATAAGGATAAAAAATAAATAAAAAAGAATGAAAGGGAAGCTGGGCATGGTGGTATGCCCCTGTAATCCCAGCACTTGGGAGGCTGAGGCAGGAGGATCACAGCAAGTTCGAGGCCAGCCTGGGCTACATGGTGAGTTCAAGGCCAGCCTGGACTACATAGACCCTGTCTCAAAAAAACAAACAAAAAATCTGCAAGGGATGACAGAGATCTAAATATTAAAACAGACACACTTAATCTGCTTGAAAATAAAATAGGTAAAATTCTTGAAAACATATAGACAAGGACTTGGTAAAAAGTACCCCAACTGTGCAAGGGATAACATCAAGAATCAACAAATAGGATCATATCAAATTTTAAATCTTCTGCACAGCAAAGGAAACCACCAACAGAATGAAGAGACAATCTGCAGAATGGGAAAAAATTTGCCATCTATTCTTTGGACAGAGGACTAATATCTAGAATATGTAAGATTTCAAAAAAGTGAGATCCCCCCAACTAAGAGACAATAAAAAAATGGGCAACTGGAATGAACAGACACTTCTCAGAAGAAGAAATACAAATGGCCAATAAATACAAGAAAAAATGTTCAACATCTCTGGCCATTAGAGAAATGCAAATTAAAACAACACTGAGATTCCATCTTACTCTAGAAAGAATGGGTATCATCAAGAAATCAGATAACAACAAATGCTGGCAAGACTGTGTTGGGGGGGTGCTTCTTCATTGTTGGTGGGACTGTAAACTAGTACAGCCATTATGGTAATCAGTATGGAGAATCCTCAAAAAACTAAAAATAGAAACTCCATTATACCCAGCTATCCCCTCCTAGGTATCTTCCCAAAAGAGTTAAAGACATCATATTACAGTGACACATTTATGCCCATGTTTATAGTAGCACAATTCACAATAGCTAAATCTTGGACACAGCCTATATGTCCATCAACAGATCAATAAAGAAAATACAGTATTTATACATAATGGAGTGCTACTCTACCATAAAGAAAGATAAACCTCAGTCATTTGTAGGAAAATGGATGCACCTTGAGACTATAACGGTAAGTGAAATAAATCAGACACACAAGTTTAAATATCACATGGCTTCTCTTACATGAGAAACCCAGAGTAAAAATAAAGAGCAGAACAAAAGATAGATAATAAGTAGTACAACGATAGATTTTTCTCAAAGGGGAAGGGGATGAAGAGATAGAGGGAGAGGTGAGGATGGGGAGGCAAAAATGTAGCTGGGAGGGAAGGGAGGGGGAGGGTTGTAAGAAGAATTAAGGTATGTTATGTATGTGTACCAACTCCTCACAATGAATGTAGTCATTATGTACTACAAACATGTACTAATATAAAGAATAGAATAAATAATAATAAATAAAAACAGACAATAACATGTGTTGGAGAGAATGTGGAGAAATTGAAACACTTATATATTACTGGTGGAAAATGTAAAATGGTGCACCTGCTGTGGAAAACAGTTTGGCAGTTCCTCAAAAAAATTAAACAGAGTTACCCTATGACCTAGCAATTACACTTCTTAAGTATATGCTGAAAAGAAATGCACATTCACACAAAAACTTGTATATGAACATCAATAGAAGTGTTATTCATACTAGCAGCCAAAAAGTGGAAACAACCCAAATGTATGTCAGCTAATGAAAAATTAGACAAAATGTAATATATCCATATAATGAGACTATGCGGCCATAATAAAGGAATGAAGTACTGATGTGCATTAGTCAGATTTTTGTTAGTATAACACAATAGCTGAGGTAATCAACTTAATAGGAAAGATTTATTTTGGTTCATAGTTAGGGTTTGGCTCACGGTTGTTTGGCTCTTTTGCTTGGGGCTGTGACAAGGCAGTACATCAGGGTGGGGAGTGCATGCTGAAACAAGTCGCTGGCCTCATGCTGGGGCAGGGGGAAGTAAAAGAGAGAAAAAAGCAGGAGAAGTGGTCCCAATATTCCCTTTCAAGGACATGTCCCTAATGACCTAAGACTTCCCACCAAGTCCTACCTTCTAAAGTTTTCCACGACCTCCTAATGGTGCCAAGCTGGGGACTAAGCCTTTAACATATGGGCTTTTTCAGGACAATCCAGATCCAAATTGTAGCATAATACATGCAACAACCTGGATGAGTCTTAAAAACACTAGGCTGATAATTCAATGTACATGAAATATCCAGAATGGACAAGAGACAGACAGTAGATTAATGGTTGACAAGAGAGGGGAGAAGAAGGAAGTTGAGACTAATGGCTAATGACATGGGGTTTTTCTTTGGAGAAATGGGTGATGGAATGTTTTGAAATTAGTAGTGATAGTATATAACAGAGGGAATTTACTAAAATCCACCAAAGTGTACACTTTAAATGGTGAATTTTATGTTATATAAATTATAACTCAATAAAGCAAAAATAAAAAAAGAACTCATTGCTTTTCATTTTTGATGAAATAGGGTTAAGGAAACCTTCCCCTTTCTTAATTCAGAGAAATCCTGGAAGAATAAAATGAAGGAATGAAAGTGAGACAGTGGAAGTTGTCAGTGAAAGTACGAAAATGTATTTTTCTGATAAAACACTTAGGCAATGTTATTGCCTAATAACTGTAATAGGTTTCTAATTTTGTATTTATAACACCCTCCCCTTTACTTCTATTGGTGTTTTTCATCTTTGTCCCTAATTTCTGGTTAAAACCCTAACTTTCCTGAAATCTTCATACTTTTTACTCTCTTGAGTTTGCCATAACTGTTGAATATTTCCCTAAGGCAGACTTCCTTACACCATCTCCAAATGTTTTTAACCTTTAAGACAGAAATGTGAAAAATGGGAGTTTGTAAGATAAGATGGAAAGCCACTGCAGGGCACTGTACTTTCTCTGATGTGCAGTAAAGACTTCTATGAAGAATGACAGCCCTAACCCCACCTTGTCTGGTGTTGGGGATGGGGTCTTTTGCACACTAGACAGGTGCTCTAACACTGAGCTACACTCCCAGCCTTTTTGTTTTATTTGAAACAGTGTCTTACTGCATTGCCCAGGATGGGCTTGAGTTTGCAATCCTCCTGTGTCGGTGTTCCAGAATGCTGGGATTACAGGTGTGTACCACCATGTGTGGCTAAGAAATACTTTCCATCTAACAGATTATGCTTCATACAGTGAAGCCCAGAGACTGCTATATTTGTCTACTCAAATAATTCAATAGCTGGGTGGCCTTAGAAAAGTCTTTCAGTCTATCTGGGTTTCACCTTCAATATCTGCAAAAGGGGGTATGGGACGCATGTCCAAGCCACATATGGTGGCTTAAAACCAGGAAGACATCTGCAAAAACAGCAAGAACTGTACCTGCCATGTGTGTATGCAAGTGTATGCGTGTGTGTATGTGTAACTGAGGATCAAACCCAGGGCCTTGTGCATGCTGGGCAAGTGCTTTACCACTGAGCTACATCTCCAGCATGACTTGTAATAACAAGATATGTTAACACTCTTCATGTACTTCCCAGTATTTACCAGTTGCTTTCTCTCTGATTTCCACAACAGATCAAGTTTGTAAGTATTATCTCCAGTGTGCCTGATGGAGAAACTGATGACTGGAAAAGATCAATGAATTGCCCATGGTAACACAGCTTGTAAGTTATTGGACCACATCTTCCAACTCCAAAGCTTAAATTCTTCATAACAATACTTCCTATCCATGGAACATACAGGTTTTCTGAGGTTTGAAATGCATACATCTATATTGGCTGTATTATTTTTTTGTCACTGCTACAATAAATGACCAAAACTCTGTGGCTTAAAACAGCAAAAATTTATCTTACAGTTTTGCAGTCAGAATTCCCAGCACACCTCACTGGGCTAAAATGGAAGTGTGAAGAGAACTGTGTTCCTTTCTGGAGGGTTTGAAAAATAACTTGTTTCCTTGCCTTTTGCTATCTTCCAGAGGCCACCCGCATGCCTTGGCTTGTGGCCCCTTCCTCTGTCTTCAAAACCAACAACAGCAGATCAAGTCTTTTGTATTGCATCCTTTGACCTCCTGCTATGCTCTTCCAACTTTTTTATTAGCAAAATAAAGAAAATATTTAATGGATTTGTGTTTGGCATGTCTAAGATTATTTCACCATAATGAAGATCTTAAAAGAGTAAGGAAAAGTAGGATATATATATATTTTTTTGTCTTTTTTTTTTTTGTGGGTACTGGGGGTCGAACTCAGGACCTCGTGCGCCAGCAGGCGCCCGCGCCACTAAGCTATATCACCGGCCCTTTCTTCGTATGTGGGTACTGGGAGTCCAACTCAGGACCTCATGCTTGCCAGGCAGGCACTTATGCCGCTGAGCTACCTCACCGGCCCTTTTTTTTGTCTTTTTTTTTTTTTTTTTTTTTTTTTTTTGTGGGTACTGGGGGGTCAACCTCAGGACCTCGCGCGCCAGCAGGTGCCCGTGCCGCTGAGTGATATCACCGGCCCCTTTTTCGTATGTGGGTTCCGGGAGTCGAACTCGGGCCCTCGCGCTTGCTGGGCAGGTGCTTAAGCCGCTGAGCCATCTCACCGGCCCTTTTTTGTCTTTTTGAGACAGGATTTCACTGTGCAGTTTGGGCTGGCCTTGAACTCACTTTGTAGCCCAGGCTGGCCTCAACTCATAGCAATCCTCCTGCCTCAGCCTCCCAAGTGCTGGGATTACAGGTGTGCACCACAACGCCTGGTTTAAATCACCTATTTGAACAGTACTACAGTAAAGAAGGACAACAGAGTCTTAAAATAGTTCACTGTAGAACTGAAATAGAGAAGGAGAAATACACAAGTACAAAGGTGTTTTATACAAAATAAAAATCTTCTAAAAAATACCAACACAGTATGTGTTTTTTGCTTCTACACAGTGCCAGATTTTCATAATGTTTCATGATGTCCATTTATTTGTGTGGGGGTGTGACTTGTTTTAATTAGAATTGATTTTCTTTTTTTTTTTTTTTTTTGAGACAGGGTCTCACTATGTAGTTCAGGCTAGCCTTGGACTCACTACGTAGCCCAGGCTGGCCTCAAACTCACAGTTGATCCTCCTGCCTCAGCCTCCCGAGTGCTAGGATTACAGGCGTGAGCTACCACGCCCGGCTCTCAATTAGAATTCTAAGCAACCTCTAGTTCTCTCCTTTAAAAGGTAACCCCTTCATGAGGCTGAGGTAGGAGGTTCACAAGTTTGAGCCTAACCTGGGCAATTTAGCGAGACCTGTGACAAAAATAAAAAGGGCTGGGGTCGTAGCTCATCATGAGGCCTGGGTTCATTTCCCAGTACCACTAAAAAAAAAAAAAAAAAAAAAAAAAAAAAGTATAATTTTTCCCAAATGTACAGAAAAACTTTGCATTTATCATCTTTGAAACTTACTAATTAAGAATTTGAGATCCTTATGAAAAGGCCAACAGGATAGAAAGACAGCAGGAGAGAATGTTTAACAAATTTACCTCCAGTCCTTTTAAGAGAACTGCTCCTCTATAATATTCGAGAAGGGATCCTCACCACCATCTAGTCCAACACTCTCTTACAGATGAAGAAAATTAAGCACAGTGATTTGCTCAAGGCACACAGCCTGTAAAAGGCCAAACAAGATGAGAATCCTGAGCCAGGCACAGGGAGGACTAAGGCAGCAGGATCCAGAATTTGAGGCCAGCCTGTGCTGCATAGTAAGTTCAAGACAGCATGGGGCACATGGCGAGACCCTGTCTCAAAAACAAGACAGAGAGAGAGAGAGGAGAGAGACAACAATGCCTTCCCTAAGTATAGCATCAAGTTTTGCTTATTTACTTGATAAAGTCTTTCCAGCATGAATCCATTTTATAGATGCACTTTATTAATGGATCTAATTGAAAACAATACAGTTTCTGTGTAATGTCCTGTAATACAGACTTTTCATGTTTCAATATTTCCTTTGTTCTCTATCCCTCTTGCATTTTTGTTTTGTTTTATTTTTTAATTTAATTTAATTTAATTTAATTTAATTTAATTTTGGTTTTTGAGACAGGATCTCACTACGTAGTTCAGGGTGGCCTTGAACTCATGGCACTCCTCCTGCCTCAGCTCCCCAAGTGCTGGGATTACAGGCATGCACCACCATTCCTGGCTGTTTTGTTCTATGTTTTTATGTGGCAGGGTCTCACTATGTACTCCAGGCTGGTCTTGAACTCATTATATAGTTGTGCTTAGCTTCAGACCTGTGGCTTTAATCCTGGCTCATCCTCCTGAATGCTGGGATTACAGGTGTGTGCCACCATGCCCGACTCCCTCTTCTATTTTTAAGGACTCTTAATTCCACTGAGCCCACCCAGAAATCCAGGATAATCTCCCTGTTTAAGGTCAGCTAATTAGCCTCCTTAATTCTGGCTGCAATCTTAAACCCCCTTTGCCATGTAACCTTACACAGTCGCAGTTTCTGAGGATTAGGGAAGGACATCTAGGGTAGGGTGGAGTATCCTGTCTATCACATGGGCCCTCTTTAAGAAAAGAATGTAAAGGTACAATTACAAAATTAGATATAATTCCATGAATAAATTGCTAGTGTCTCTCTCAGAAGTATAATTAGATTCACAGAAAATCTATTTTTTCATATATATTTGTTATTAACTGAGGTAAATTCATGTCACATGAAGATGATACACAGTGTAATAACTATTGTTACTCTCATTATTATTATTATTATTATTATTTTTTGTTGTTTTGTTTTGTTTTGAGACAGGGTCTCACTATGTAGCCCAGGCTGGCCTTGAACTCACAGCAATCCTGCCTCAGCCTTCCGAGTGCTGGGATTATAGGCATGCACCACCACACCCTGCTACTCTTTTATTATTTGATTATGAACTTTTGTTTTGTTTTTTCATAATATAAAAAGTTAACCATTTCAGTGGTATTTGGTACATTCTGCAATGTTGCACAACACTCTGCATCAAGTTCCAAATCCTTTGCATCCGCTGCCAGTGAGCAGTTACTCCTTGTGTTCTGCTCCCAGCCCTTGGTGACCTCTCATCTGCTTCTTTCTGTCCCTATGGATTTACCTGTTCTGGCTCGTTTGTAAAATAAAATAACATGCTTTGCAGTCTTTTGTGTCTGGCTGTTTTGACTGAACATAATTTTTTAGTTCATCCGTGTTATGGCACTTATCAGTGCTTTTTGTTTTTGTTTTTGTTTTTGAGAAGGTCTTGCTAAGTTGCCTGGGCTGGGCTCAAACTTGCAATCCTCCTACCTCAGCCTCCCAAGTAGCTGAGAATACAGGGATGTGCAACTATGCCTGCCCAGTAGTACTTTGTTCCTTTTTATGGCCAAATAATATTCCATGGTATAGCTATCCTATATTTGTTTCTCCATGAATCCACTGATGTGCTTTTGTATTGTTTTCAACTGGCTAATGGAAATAGTGCTACTATGAACATGTCTATAAAAGTATTTGTTTGAATACCTAGTAGAATTCCTGGGTCATGTGGTAATTCTTTTTTTTTTTTTTTTTTTTTTTTTTGAGACAGGGTCTCACTATGTAGTCCAGGCTGGACTTGAACTCACTAGGTAGTCTAGGCTGGCCTCGAACTTCCAGTGATCCTCCTGCCTCAGCTTCCTGAGTGCTGGGACTACAAGCGTGGGTCACCATGCCCAACTCACCAAACTGTTTTCCACAGTGGATGTGCCGTTTTTTTTTTACCCCCAACAGCACTGTATGAGATTTCAAATTTCTATACATTCTTACTGATACTTTTTTCCTTCAATCTTTTTAATGGTCATACTAATAGTTATAAAGTTGCATCTCATTGTGGCTTTGATTTGTGTTTCTTTAATGACAGATAATTTGAACATCTTTTCATGTGCTTTTGGTTATTTATATATGTTCCTTGGAAAAATGTCTATTCAAATCCTATGCTCATTTTTTAATTGGGTTTGGGTTTTGCTTTTTTTGTTTGTTTGTTTTTTGTTCTGAGGATTGAACCCAGGGCTACTTCCTCAGCCCTTTTTTTAAAAAAAAAATTTTTTTTTGAGACAGGGTCTTGCTATGCACTTCAGGCTGGCCTTGAACTCATGGCAATCCTCCTGCCTCAGCCTACTGAGTGTTGGGAATACAGGCATGCAGCACCATGCCTGACTTATTTTTTATTTTGAGACAGCATCTCACTAAGTTGCCAAATTGCTCAGGTTAGGCTCAAGCCTACAATCCTCCTGCCTCTGCCTCCCAGAGTGTTGGGATTACATGTATGCACCATCATGCCAGCTATGTTGTGACTGAATTTTAAGAATTCTTCATGTATTCTTCATGGATAGATGATTTGCAAAAATCTGTCACCATTCTGTAATTTATCTATTCACAGTACTGTCTCCTTCAATGCACAAAAGTTTTACTCTTGTTTTTATCTACTGTTTCTTTTGTTGCTCCTCTTTTAGTGTATCTAAGAATCCACTGTCAACTCTCAAGTCATAGAGAAATATCTGTTATACTCTAAGAGCCTTATAATTCGTCTCTTTCTTACTGAGCCATTTCGAATTAATTTTTGTGCGTGAATTAAGATGGTACAATTTCATTCTTTTGCAAATGGATATCCAGTTGTCATTGTTCAGAGGAATCTTTTCCCATTGAATAGCCTTGCACACTTCTCGAAAATCAATTGGCCAATTCAGGAGAGTTATTCCTGAACTCTCAATTCGATTCCATTGTTCTCTAGGTCTATTCTTATGCTTGTATCAAACTGTCTTGATCACTGTAGCTTTATGGTAAATTTTGGTATTGGGAAGTGTATGCCCCCAACTGTGTTCTTCTTCAATATTATTTTGACTATTTGGGTCCCTTACGATTTCATATGAATTTGAAGATTGGCTGTTCCACTCTTGCAAACAACAAAAAACACTATTGGAATTTTAATAGGGATTGTACTGAATCGGCATGTCAGTCTGGGTTCAAACCCAGAGCATTCTACCACTGGGCTACATCCTCAGCCCTTATGTTTTATTTTGAGATAGGGTCTTGCTAAATTGTCCAGGTGGGACTTGAACTTGGGATCCTCCTCCTGCTTCAGCCTCTCTCAGGATTACAGATGTGCACCACTGCACCTGGGTAGTACTGCCATCTTAAAAAATATTACCTTCCAATTCATAAATGCGAGATGCCTTTTCATTTATTTAGGTGTTATTTCATTTCTTTCAGTAATGTTTTATAGTTTTCAGTGTGTAAGTCTTTCACCTTGTGTAATAAGGAATTTGGCCTCACCTAAAGAGCAATCTGACCCCTGTCCTAACTCTCAGGAGGTTAGCTCTGAACTCTTGCCATTTCCCGTGTGATAGGAGCATATCTGTAATTCATGGTGCGCTCCTCTGACCATACTTGATAATTTATGCTAAGGAAGTAGATCACAGTGGATTCTTGAAAATGAAATGACTCAGGGTGGGATCTGACAATGTCAGAAAGACCAACCCTGTGATCAGAGGATGAAGATGATGAGCATTTGATTACGCTCTGTTCTCCAAAGGCAGGGAGGAGGGTAGATAGGGACTGAGTCTAACCACAGAGGCAATGCTTCATTTAATAAACATGATTTTGAGCACAATAGCCTTGAATGAGTCAAGACTTTCTAGTGGCCACAGGAACCACCAGATTTGTAGCAGCTGGCCTGAAGTTTTGAACTGTCAGCTAGTGTCTAGAGTGAAGACAGTTTTGTTAGGACTTTTCCTTCAGACTGTATAGTTCCCTAAATTCTTTGCAACGTCCTTAAATATATCCTCCTAGATATTTTATTTCTTTGAAAATTATTGTTAAAGGAATTCTTTTTTTTTTTTTTTTTCTTTGAGACAGGGTCTCACTGTGTAGTTCAGGCTGAACTTGAACTCGATTTGTATCCCAGGCTGGCATCGAACTCACAGTGATCCTCCTGTCTCACCCTCCCGAGTGCTGGAATTACAGGTGTGTGCCACCATGCTCTGCTATTTATTTATTTATTTTTTGGTACCGGAAATCGAACTCAGGACCTTGTGCTTGCCAGGCAGGCACTATGCTGCTGAGCTATATCCTCCGCCCCATACGTATTTATTTTTTAATGGCTCCTTTTTCAACACTTGAGAGGTGCCAGGTTCAAGAGCTTTATAAATACTAATTTTATTTACACAGCAACTCTATGGAATATGTACTTTCCCTTTTGGAAAGTAGGCAGTGTGGATGCTGAATCCATATTCTGAACTCACAGCACTGCTTTATAAGCCCTTGAGAAGTTTCCTGAGACTCACTTTATTTTACTCTTCCCACTGCCATTCCATGTTGCAAGATAAGAAATTCACAGGCAACCAGTCTCTTATTTGGTCTTCCTAGCTCTCTACCATCAACCCTGATTGCTGCTGCTACCCTAACAATACTAAAGCAATGGTATTCTAAGTTCTAGCCCCCTAGTGAGCTGAAATCCCTTCTCCTTGTCTATATTTATAAACATAAAAAGCAATAATTGGTCACAAGCAGTATGGCCATAGATTTCATACTGTTTTCTACTAATATCTTGTGCTGTTCCTAAAACTTTTTTGTTGTGTGAAAGTGGCAGAGTGGGTGACAGAAAATGCACTGGGACCTCCTAAAACTTGCTCTCACAATCCCTGCTCTTCCTCAATCTGTTTTTTTTTTTTTTTTTTTTTGAGACAGGGTCTCCCTATGCTATGTAGTTCAGGCTGTCCTTAAACTCACTATGTAGCCTGGGCTGCCCTTGAACTCATGGTGATTCTCCTGCCTCAGCCTCCTGAGTGCTGGGATTACAGGTGTGTGCCATGCCTAGCTCAGGTTCTTCTTTTGCAAAACGGACATGTAAGACCTATTGTTGTGAAAATTAAGTGAGGGTGAGGAGAAGTGGGTGGAAGACCGGAGGGGAAGGGCAGACTCCTGGTATGTAGCAAGTGCTCAACAAATGATGCTTGTTGATTTAGCCTGATTCAATTTCCTCAAGAATTTATAAACTTTTTTTTTTTTAAATAGTGGGAATAGGGACTCACTAAACTGCTAAATTGCCCAGGCTGAGCTTGAATTTGCAATCCTGCCTCAGCCTCTAAGCACGCTGGGACTGTTATTGGGTAGCTCCTTCTAAAAGTGGCTTGCCAAATAAACATGACCAGGTTTTGGGTTGCTTGTTTTTCTTTTTGGAGTTAGACTCCAGGTTCTTCTTGTCTCGAACAAAGAATTGAACAAAACAAACAAAAAGCAGTGGCAACGTTTATTTGAAAAAGTAAAAGTGAAGAATGATGGATAAACTGGCTCTGCAGAGCAAGCTTGGTCCAGTCGGAGTAAAACAGAAAAAAGCAAGATGAAAGAATATCCTGGAGAAAGCAGGGTGGGCTATGGTGAAGAGAGCCACAAAAGTTCTTCTTGGAGTCTGTGTCTTTTATTCAGTCCAAATCTTGAGGAAACCCATAAGAACTTCTACATACAGGTCCTGAAAGGCGGTATTGGGATCCCACATCCCAGGCTGTCATCAGGTCTAGGCCATTCTATTGAGAACCCGCTCAAATTCTCATGAGAAGGCCATGTGCAGGGCTTTGGGAACTGTACTGCATATGTGTTCTGGGATCTTGTAATTAACAGGTCACACCTACTTCCCTAGCCAGCTTTGCCAGGCCCTAATTCCTATGTAAGGCCTATAGGTGGCCCCACTGCTTTCTCTTTGTAAGTTTTTTCAAGGCTGGGCCCCTTGACTCATACTTTTTTGTTATTTCTCAATACTCTCAGAGACAGTGCATAATTATTCAATTTGATAACTTCAATAGACTCTTTAGTATCTGGACTTGGTCAAGAACCTATCAAGACTCTTGACAAAATCAGGCTCTGAAGTCTGACTTCAAATGTCCACTTTTTTCTTTTTTATTTTTTTGAGACAAGGTCTAACTATATAGCTCAGGCTGGCCTTGAACTCACTGCGTAGTCCAGGCTGGCCTCAAACTTGCAGCAATCCTCCTGCCTCAGCCTCCCGAGTGCTAGAATTATAGGCTTGAGCCACCATGCCCAGCTCAAATGTCCACTTCCACCTGGAGATAATTTCTTAACCTCTCTGAGCCTAGGGTCTTTTATTTACAAAGTGTTTGCAACAGCACTGTAACTGAGAGGGTTAAATGTATCTTTAAAAACTAAGAGTTTTAAAAAGGTAAACAGTTTCTCCAAGGTTCCTGCTGAAAGTGTAAACCATCTCACCACCAAAACCCCACCCCCACCCCCAAACCCCATCCCCACCCCACCGCCATTTCCACTTGAGATCTCTGGCCCGAAACTTGGCTAAGTCTAAAAATGGCTCTTTCCTGGCTTTTGTTCTACCTCGTTTATAAACTGCAGTGTACTTGTCTCAGTGTTTTGGACTCCCCCCCACTTACCTGCTCCCTTATATTGTTCATGAAACGCCACAGACCCGGCTCCGCACATTCTCTTACCGAAACTTTCTGCTGAGCGCTGGATGTGGCTCAACGGCCGAGCCCTTGCCTAACTTTCCTAGGCCCTAGGTTCGACCCCCAGCACCTCCCCTCCATCCTAAAATGAACCTTTGATGTAGATGTACTCCACTTTAGGGAGGAAACGGCCCGAAGGTTTGAGTAACTTCCCCGAGGTCATGGAATTCAAGAGCCACACCTGAATCCACAGCCCTGCCGCTGCACCGCGTCTGTTCAAACGCTACCGATCACTCCTCTTCAGTCACTCCACCTCGGGGCCGGCCCCCGGGGCCACTTTTCCCTTTTTCTGCCAGAAACTGAGGCCTGAGGCCGGCGCTAGCTCCCGGACACGCGTGGGCAGCTCGGGGACACCGGGCGGAGTCGCGGCGCGCGGCCACGTGCAGCAGCTACCGGCTTTCCCGCGCTTTTGGGAGCCAGGCCCGGAGAGCCGGCTCCACCCTGTGCGCATGCTCGGCCCCGAGGCTCGTAAGGCGGCGGCGCGGCCGCTGGCAGCAGAGCTCCCGGGTCCTCAAGCCCGCGTCACCCAGGCGCACCGAACGGTGAGTTGGGTCGCGGTCCACGTGGACCTCGCGGCGCCCTCGCTCTGCCCGGGGTCGGCCGTGAGCGGAGACTGTGGTCTCGGGGAGGGAGGCGGACGGCCCGAGCGCGTGGTGGTCCCGGAGCGCGGGGATGGGCACCTTGGTCGCCGGCTCGGAGAGGATGGGGCGCGGGGACCGTGAGAAATGGCTGCGTCTCGTTGGAGTTGCTCTGGGTCTGGACAGTGAATTGGCTGTAAAAACGAATAGGATCGCGGAATCTTCTGCCTTCCAGGCCCTCGGGCAGATTTTGGCAGCTGGGGAGGAGCAGGGTTTGATGAGAATCTTTGAGCTTGGTTTGTTCCTCTCCTTAATTCATCCGGACAAGTAGAATTCTACCCTTTCGTGATTCCTCGTAATTAAGCTCTGTCCGTGTGTATTACGTGAATCTTGCGTTTTTGTTAAGACTCTGATAAGTTTGAGGTAGTGAATGTCATTGTAGTTCTGTAACACGTCGTGGAATGGAACAGTGGGTGTGTTCAGCGTTACTTTTGGGGTAACGGTGGTTTGTGGAGTACTCTTCTGTTGTGGGCCAAGTCAATCACATTTCTTAAATTAGCCACAAACCTAGTCTCAACTCCCCGCCCTCTCCCTCTTTTTTGAGGCAGGGTCTCCCTTTGTAGTTCAACCTGCTCTGAATTCACGATGTAGCCCAGGCTGGGCTCCAGCTGGCAGCAATCCTTCTGCCTCAGCCTTCCGAGTGCTGGGATTGTAGAGCGAGCGCCACCACGTCCCAATCTTTTTTCATCTTTTAACGTAGAATTTATTTTGTGGCCATGCAGTGACTCCCGAAAAGGTTGATGAACCTCAGCTTTGGGATATTTGCTCAGCAAATTAGAAATACAGTACACGCCTTTACCTTCCTCTGTCGTGAGTGCACCATGCTGGTGCTTGTAACTAGTGATTTAGAAAACTCAGTAGAGAATAAGGACTATATTAATAGTTTACTAACGTTTTTAGGAAAATGAAATCAGTTGTTGTAATTACTATTATGTATTTCATTTTATTTATTTTTTGAGACAGGGTCTCACTATGTAGTGCAGGCTGGCCTTGAACTCACGGAGGTACTCCTGCCTCAGCGTCCCAAGTGCTGGGATTATAGGCATGCACCACCACGCCCGGCTGTTGTGGGGTTTTTTTGGTCTTTTAGAGACAGGGTTTCACTATGCAGTTCAGGCTGGCCTTGAACTCACTTTGTAACCCAGGTTAGCCTCGAAAGTGATCCTCCTGCCTCAGCCTTCTGAGTGCTGGGATTACAGGCATGTGCCACCACGCCTGGCTTATTGTGTGTTTTATAGTGAAATGATTTTTACCTTATTGACAGTATACACTAGGATTTACATTAGTAACATTTAAACATATTTACCTGTAAGTATTTTAGGGTAACAGACTTACTGTTATGCTTCTTTAATGTCCAAAAAAGCCCTTTAAAACAGTTTTGCAAGCTGGATATGGTAGTGCACAGCAGTAATCCAGCACTCAGGAGGCTGACGCAGGAGGAGCACTTCAAGTTCAAGGCCAGTTTGGGCTACACAGTGAGTTCAAAGCTAGCCTGAATTACATAGCGAGACCCTGTCTCAAGAAAAAAAAAAAAAAAATTGCAAATAGCCATTTACCCATGCGTCCGGTAAGTAATGCTTATGCTAGACAAACAGTACAGTACTCTGGTTTATTAATACCATGAATTATCAGGTCTCTACAAAAACAAATTTGTTCCTTTGAGGTTTGGGCTCAGATGTGTTAGCCATAAGGATGTTCAGATTCATTCATGTAATATTAAACAACTATATGTACAGGAAAGTACTAGAAAAGATAAATTTAATAGTCTTAAATTTGGGATAAAAACTTTGAGAATGATGAATAATTCAAACAAATAAAATGTTGGTATGTGGTCTTAATCATCAAACCTGTTTTTCATAAAACTTACTGTAAACTGTAACACTATTAAGAAATCTAACTATAAAACTATAGTGTTAAACATTTCTTTTTTTTTTTTTTGTGGGTACCAGGGGTTGACCTCAGGGCCTC
This sequence comes from Erethizon dorsatum, assembly GCA_028451465.1. Classification (NCBI taxonomy): domain Eukaryota; kingdom Metazoa; phylum Chordata; class Mammalia; order Rodentia; family Erethizontidae; genus Erethizon; species Erethizon dorsatum. The sequence goes on from CM051829.1 coordinate 82,860,678, forward strand.
GCGCACCAGTAGGTGCCCGTGCCGCTGAGTAATATCACCAGCCCTTTTTCCATATGTGGGTACCGGGAGTCGAACTTGGGCCCTCGCACTTGCCAGGCAGGCGCTTACGCCACTGAGCCATCTCACTGGCCCTAAGCCATCTCACCAGCCCAAGTGTTAAATATTTCTATGAGTAGTTCAATTCATATTTTCCCCCAAGAAAAGGAAAAACAGCATTCTATGTTGGGTTTCTCTTTAGGATGACTTATTTTCCAACTGAGCCTTCAAGTCCTGAGTGTGAAGTTGAAATTGGTGGCGGAACCTACTTCTAATCAAGAGCAGCTGTGAAGATGACCCAAACCTAATACCATGCTAGTTTATTTTAAATGAGCCAGTCAGTCTACTTCTGCTCCAAACCCTGGAACAATATCAGTCATATATTAATATGTTAAAATAGCATACATGGTTTTGATATGGGAGATATACTTAGGATTGCTGCAGGAAAAGCAATGTTCACAGATTACATTCTAGAATGTAATTTGGAATTTTGCCAAACGAATCTCACCAGTATTGTGTGAAGGTCTTTGAAGGATATAGTCTCTTCTAACTTCCTTCTCTTCTCTTCTCTTCTTTTTCTTTTTCAACTTTTTGAGACAGGATTGTGCCACCACACCCAGCCCCTTTTTTAATTTTTACCAGTACTTCAGATTCTTACATCCCTTTTAAAATGTGAAGGGGAGGGATTTCAAAAACTCATGCCAAACTTTGTCTCTGAAAATAACAGACAGCAGGTTGCCATTTTGGTAGAATCGACTTTGTAGAATAAGGTTTTAATGTAAGAAAATGTTACCTATTAAGATGGAAGAGGTAAGCTGGATGTGGTAGCCCACACCTGTAATCCCAGCACTCAGGAGGCCGAGGCAGAAGGATCACTGCGAGTTCAAGGCCAGCCTGGACTACATAGAGTTCAAGGCCAGCCTGAACTACATAGTGAGACCCTGTCTCAAAAAACTCCAAATAAATAAATAAAATAAAGATGGAAGAGGTAAACAAAACTTGTGACTTTTTGATAACAAACTGTGGCAAATCATAATTGGCAACTAAGCTCAAAGTTTATATCCAATATATATTATATTGTGAACCTTGATGTATCAAACATATCTACTGTGATTAAATTTGAATGTAATATTCTGAGATAAAGTAACAATCATTTTTTGACTTTAAATTCAGAGGAAAACTTATAAAATTCATGCCCTGGAACATTTCTATTTAACTTTGGAACTCAGATTATGTCCTTTGAACTAAGATTACTGCTTTTGTAATTCAAGTGGAACATTTTGTTTTGTTTTGTTTTGTTTTCGAGACAGTATCTCACTGTGTAGTTCAGGCTGGCCTTAAACTCACAGTGATCCTCCTGCCTCAGCCTGCCAAGTGCTGGGATCACAGGTATGTGCTACCATGCCCGGCTCAAGTGAAATTTTTAGAAATGCCTTTGGACTAGTTTCAAATAGTGGTATAGTTTTAGGGAATTATTTTTTAGATCCTTGTTTTCATGTAAACCCTGATTTAAAATGAACTCTCTTGAGGGCCTGGAGGTGTAGCTTAGTGACAGAATGTGTCTTATCCTGTGTGAGGCCCTAGGTTCAATCCCCAGCACACACACACAAAAAAAGTAGAGTGAAATGAAATAAAAGTGCTCTCTTCTGAGATGAGAATGGGTGCCTCAGGACTTCTTTCCCGAGTCATCTTACACAGCTGATTGTGGTGGCACGTCCCTGTGATCCCAGCACTCGGGCGGTTCAGGCAGGAGGATCACCACAAGTTCCAGGCCAGCCTGAACGACATAATGAGACCCTGTCTCAAGAAACCAAAACCAAAACCAAGCAAAACAAAAAACCTGAATGTTTATCAGCCCACTGCTTTGAATTCAAATTGTCTCATAATGAGGACTGGCCAGTAAGTGGGCAGTTTCCATAAATCAATTAAGCACTGTGGTTTTGACAAAGCTATATTAAAAGTACACATATAACACAATATACAATATGCCAGAAATTATATCTTTGCAACTATTAAACTTACACATTCGAGTAATAAATTTGTAAGGAAATACTTATTTTCCAGAGTTCTTTTGTAGACACAACAGTTTAAGATGAAAAACTTAGGAGATACTTTTAAACACACCTAGTTCTTTTCAAAGTAAATGTGAGATGTTAGAAGATAGAATGGTGTGAATGAGGACTTTATATTATGTAGGTTTTTTCCCTAAAAATAAAACGATTTTTAATCTTCAGATAAAAGATTCTAAATCCGGCCAGTGAGATAGCTCAGCGGCATAAGCGCCTGCCTGGCAAGCACGAGGTCCTGAGTTCGACTCCCGGTACCCACATAAAGGAAAAAAAGGGCCGGTGATATCGCTCAGCAGGCACAAGCACCTGCTGGCAAGTGAGAGGTCCTGAGTTTGACTCCCGGTACCAACATAAAAAAAAAAAAAAAAAGATTCTTAAATCACATTTAGGATACATTACAAATTTGGTTTTAAAATTAAGATTTTTGTTTTTGTTTTTGGTGCTGGGAATCAAAACAAGAGCCTCTCACGCTAAGCCTGTTGCTCTATCACTGAGTTATGCCTCTTGCCCCAATTTAAGTTTATAGCAGGGCTTACAAGAATTTTAATAAATTAGGTACTCATAGCACAGTGTATAGGTGTGGCAATTATGTAATGATTTCTTAATATTACACTGAAATAAAGACCTTTTGCAAATGTTGAAAGTAATTATTTTTTATACAGTATTAATCCCTGAGAGTTTTTTTCTCCTAGGTAGACTATAATAATATTATTGCCATACTTACACACTTGCTTTCATACACACTTTCTAAGGAACTCCCAGGAAAAAATTTTTCTGAAGGTTTTCCCAGACACATAATAGAACAACATTTTCTGTTATGTTTACAGCATCTGAAAGGATGCCACATCCAGATCCAGGCTTAAGATCAAGGGGCTTCACATCGCTTTTTTCATATACTTTATGGGGTTGGCCAAATTGACAACCATCCTGTAACAGCAGTCTCTTCATGCACTGTCACCACCATGTGTGCCCGTGGACATTTGCACCCTTGGTTTCCTGCAAAGTTTGAAGTTTTCTTTATTATTTGGAGAGTCACTGTGCAGCTGTGGCTCAGTACTGGAGAGGAGGAGGAATATTTGTGCCCTGCAGCAATGACAGTGCCCCAGCCCAGCTGCTGCCTGGCTGGTCTTCAGCACTGCACCCCCTATGCCCACCAAGGGGCTGGGCTCAACCAGTATTTTGTTTGATATTTTTTCCTGCTCCACACCAAAAGTCAATCTTAAAAAGCCTAGAGTTGTGGGGAAAATTTATTTGATAACTCTATTTTACAAGACCCTAGGCAATGAATATTGTGGGATGCTGGGCTGGGGATATAGCTCAGTGGCATAGCGCCTACTAAGCAAGCGGGAAGTTGTGAGTTCGATTCCCAGTACCAAAAAAAAGACAAAAAAAAGGAACAAATATTGTGGGATGTGACACTGCCTTCTCGGGGGGATACTGGGGATTGAACTCACTGAGCTACCTAATACTTTTTACTTTTTTTTTTTTTTTTTTTTTCCATTTTGAGACAGGATCTCCCTAAATTGCCCAGGCTGGGCTCAAAGTTGTGATCTTCCCTCCTGGATTATAGGTATGTGCCACTACTTATGGCGGTGACACCACTTTGGTTTGTTTGTTTGTTTGTTTTATTTTTTGAGACGGGGTATTGCTATGTAGTTCAGGCTGGCCTTGAACTTGTGGCAATCCACCTGCCTCAGCCTCCCATGTGCTGGGATTACAGGGGTGCACCACCACACCCGGCAATGCAACACCACTTCTGAGAGCAAAAACAGAACATATACCAGCAACCAAGTTTGGTCCTACATCAGAACTAACTAGTATTGGCAAAAACTTTTTCCAAAGATGACTTGCTTTGTGAGGTCAGGGTCAAGTGGTGTTGGGGAAACTTTGAAATGACTCCTACACCAACCATATCTCTCTTGCAGGGGAACTGAAAGTTATGTTTTGTATTTCCTCAAGGGTTTCACTTATCCTTGTTTGTCTGCTTCACCAAAGAAGGGGAATGGGTGGAAAATTATCTTTCTAATAATTTCGTAGCAAACTCTTTTCCATTCTGATGAATAATCAAAATAGTTGGGAAGAAATCTCTGAAGGAGATCAGTCTGTAGTTGCTCTTGGGCCCTAGAACAGTGGTGCTCTCTTGTTCAGATTTGATTATCAGTTTCTGGAGTATAGCAGCTACTAGGAAGTTGTAAATATTAGTAGGAAATACAACAGCTGCCCCTAGCTAGGCCATTTGCCCCACAACTCTTTCTGTGACTTGAAGCCGTTTGATAGTGTATGAGTTCCTGCAAACAGGGCTGGCCCAGTGGAATTTACTGGCCTTGGTCATAGCTCAGTCCTGTGTCTCTGGCCAGCAGATCCTGGGAAAGTTTCTAGCAAGGCCGGAACCTCTCAAGGAATTCTTTGGAAGAAGTCTCAGACCTTCTGGAGGAGCAGGAGCATTCTGCAGAGTTTGCCCAGGCTCTGCTTTTTAATGTGGCATTGCCCTGATGTGTGTGTGTTTGTTTCAGTGGCAGATTGCAAAATAAGTTAGCATTTTCCTAGGTGCCTGTGTATCTATACAGACATTATAGAAGACAGCTCTCTCTGTAGGAAATTATTTTCATTTTTTGTATTTGTTTTTATCAAAATTCTAAAATATTTTCTGGATAGTGTGGTTTACCATCCTTTTAAAAGTAAAGTACTGTTTATTTGTGTTTGATTAAAGTCAATTCCAATGACAAGTGGTATGAGTTTAATTATTTGTGTGTAGGTTAGTGGAGTTATTGTTTATTTTGCTGCAGGGCTTCACATGCTAGGCAAGTGCTCTATTGCCTGGCTATATCACACCCCTGTTTTCTGTTTTATTTTTAAAATTTTGAGACAGTCTGGCTAAGTTGCTTACACTGGCCTTGCGCTTCTGATCCTCCTGCTGATCACAGCGCATATTGAGCATATTTGAGAATTTTGAAGCATATTTAACATTTAAATGATGGGTTTACACAAGTGAAGACCAGATAATTTTATGATGTACTTTAAACATTATAAAACTATTTTATATTAGTTTCTCTTTTTTTCCAGTACTAGAGATAAAACCCAGGGTGTGATTGAGTCATCACATACGAGTAATAAAAACACTGAAGTAGTTGAGATCTGACTGTGCAGGGTTAACTTAGGAAGGGGAGGGTAAGTTACATACTATAAGGCCTGTCCAGCATTCGTTCTCCTTTCTGACTAGATTACCCTCCTTTATTCATTCATTAGGTACTCCTTGACCCTTATCACATACTAAAAGGGTAGGGGTAGAGCATTCTAGAAAGTCCCTGTTCTCACACAGCTTATTTTTTGGTATGGCGGCGGGGACGGGGGCCACTGATGATAAGAAGGGGCTGCATGGTCTAGCACAGAGTGCAGAGCTGGGAGCCATTCTAAGCAGGTTTGAGTCCTAGCTCTGCTATGTCCTGAGCAAATTACTTAACCTGTCTGTTCCTTAGTTTGCCCAGTTCTAATTTGGAAATAGTAATAGTTTACTTCACAGGATGGCTGAGCATTAAATCAGTCAAGTCAAGTAATTAATGCTTGCTTCATAGAAAGCACTAAATGAATGTTTATTCTTTAGTCTTTTATATAGGTGCTATGGAGAAGAATAAAGCAAGGTAAGTAAGCTGAAGTTATGCACACCCTGGGCATTTTAAATTTCATAAAGTTTTTAGAATTTGCTATAAAGTTTTACTTTAAAAATTCATAGACAGTTGGGACTGGTGGCGCACACGCACACCTGTAATCCCAGCACTTTGGGAGACTAAAGCAAGAGGACTGAAAGTTTGTCTTGTCAAGATCCTGTCTCAAAGTAAAAAATAAAAGGGCTAGGAGCTAGGAATGGTGGTGCATGCTGTACTCCAGCACTCAGGATGTTGAAGCAGGAGGATTGTTATGAGTTCAAGACCAGCCTGGGCTACATAGTGAGTTCAAGGACAGTCTGATTTTCATAGAGTGACCGTGACTCAAAAAACAATAACAAAACTATCAGCTTATAAATTAGGGTTCATTTTAACTGTAGTGGGAGCAATTATTTAGGAATCTTTCTAGTCACATAATAGAAGAAAACACCTTAAATCTAACAGCTCTATGAAAAGCAAATTTAACTGACAACTTTCCAGTCTACTAATGAAAATCTTATATTTGGAGTTACCTTTGTGTTGTACATTGCTGTATGTATAGTGAGTTATGGATACTGCTGTATCCTTCCTGACACTGTTAAGTCAACCTATAAATCCTACAAAAAATATTAAACTAGGTAAGTAGTGAAATATAAATTTCACAAAAGGAGGGAAATATTAGTGTGTTTGTTATGTGAGTTTTGCAAGCAAATAAGTGAAATAAGTAATTTGCTTATTTTGGTAATGTATAAGTTTACTGGTATCAATTATTAAAACAGGTGTGCTTATAAACTTGAAACAAAATATAACATTTATTGAAAAGGATTTTGGTGTACAGTTAAAGTGGTAGTAAGTGTTTAATAAGCAATATCATGACTCTTAGACTGTTTTAATGCTATATTTATGGGGGACAAGTAACATTGAGAAGCAATTTAATTATTTGTAGCATACGCATTAGAGGTTTTGTGGAAGTACTGTACTTTGTTATGACCTACTTATTATATATTGTTTATTTTCATATCTTTCCGATATTTAGATTTAAACTGCACTTTGGAATTCATCTTTCCTTACAATGTCATGGTCAAATGGAGGTCCAGTTGAATACGCTCCCCCAGATGGAGGCTGGGGTTGGGCAGTGGTTATTGGCACTTTCATTTCCATTGGCTTCTCTAATGCATTTGGCAGATCTATTTCTGTATTTTACAGAGAAATTGAAGGTATATTTAATGCCAGTACCAGTGAAGTATCATGGATATCCTCCATCATGACTCCTGTCATGTATGGTGGAGGTAAGTAGCCATTAAGACCAGCTTTTTTAACTTTCAATAAGCAGTCAAAAGCTCTGTGATAAGTGCTTCCTATGTGTGATGCCTTTATCAGTGAGGTATTCAAAATGTTAGTTCTTGGGACCGGTGAGATGGCTCAGCAGCGTAAGCGCCTGCCTGGCAAGTGCGAGGTCCTGAGTTTGACTCCCAGTACCCACATAAAAGGAAAAAAAGGGGCCGATGATGTTGCTTAGCAGCACGAGCACCTGCGGGCAAGCATGAGGTCCTGAGTTCGACTTCCAGTACCCACATTAAAAAAAAAAAATGTTAGTTCTTGAAGCTATGTGATTGGAGTCATATTTTTCATTTTTATCAATAAAAGCAATACAGCAACTGTGTACTCCCTTAGGTTATGATAGTATATAACAGGTCATTATAAAGAATAACTTTCTTTAAAAATATGTTTTCAGGTCTGGGGATGTGGCTCAGTGGTAACTTGCTTACCATGCATGAATGTATAAGGCCCTGGATTCTATCTCCAGCAATGCCACACACAAAAAAGTTTTCTACTTTCACAAGTGTATAGAAAGGCAATTGATTTTTGAATTTTAATCATATATCCTCTACCTTGCTAAACTCTTGTTTCTCATAGTTTGTTGGTAGAGTCTGTCAAAAATTTTAGATATGCAAAATGTTTTCTGCAAATACCTATAATTTGGTTTCTTCCTTTCCTCACATCTTTTTTTCCCCCTGCTTTAACTGCACCGTCTTGGACTTCAGTATGTTGAAGAAAAGTAGTAATGGTAGGCATTCTTATTTTGTAGTTTTGTTTTGGTTCTGTTACTGTTGTTTTCTATGAGAAACAAAACACATTGAGGCTGGGGATGTGGATCAGTGGTAGAGTTCTTGCCTTGCATGTACAAGGCCCTGGATTCAATCCCCAGCATCACAAAAACAAAACAAAACAAAACAAACAAAAAACCCCCCACATTTTAGCTAACTTGTGAATACATTCTAAAGTCAGAAGTGAGGTTAGATTTGTTGATACATTGCATCATATTCAAATGTCTTTGTTCCACATGGCCAGCTAAAAAATTAAAAATAGAACAAATTGTTACTAATATTTTAGATACATAAAGAAGCCTACACTTAAAATTCAGGAAATGTAGCCTATTCTGCCTTGTAAGAGGTAGATTAGGTCTTGTACACTTACTTAAAATCCATCTACTAATAAGCTCTACATGTGTAGAAGATGTACAATCAGTGCTATTTTTTCCATTACACAAGCTTGTGACTTTGAAATGATAGAAAACAACATTTCTTATGCTGCTTTGTGTTTTATTTGTTTATTGTGAGGGTGGGAAATTTCTGTCTTGGCACCCTTTCTTGTCAGTAATGCCTAGGGTGGAAGTAAGGAGTATGTTTCCCTACATTATCACTGATGTGTTTGTTCTCTCCTAGGTCCTATCAGCAGTATTCTGGTGAATAAATACGGCAGTCGTCCAGTCATGATTGCTGGTGGCTGCTTATCAAGCTGTGGCTTGATTGCAGCTTCTTTCTGTAGCACTATACAGGAACTTTACTTGTGTATTGGAATCATTGGAGGTGAGTTGCTGCTAATTCTTTTTTTTTTTTAGTCAGAGTTTCACTATGATGTAGTCCAGGCTGGCCTTGAACTCACAATCCTCTTACCTCAGCCTCCTGAGTGCTGGGATTATAGGTATGCACCACCATCCCCAGCTGCTACTGATTCATTTCCAAGTATTATTATTATTATTATTATTATTATTATTATTATTATTATTGTTATTGTGGACTACTTGTTTTTCTAAACTTTTGTTTTGTTTTGGGGACTCACTATGTAGTTTAAACTACTTGGACTCACTATGTAGTCCAGGCTAGCCTCAATCTTGCAATGATCCTCCAGCCTCACCCTCTCGAGTGCTGGGTTTTTGTAGACTGTTTGTAACAATTTATCTGTCAGTTCTTTTGAGAAATAAAACTTCTTCATTAGAAAAATTACTAACTTGTTTTTTTTTTTTTTTTTTTTTTAATGTGGGTACTGGGAGTCAAACTCAGGACCTTGCGCTTGCCAGAAGGAACTTGTGCCACTGAGCGATATCACCTGCCCTTTTTTTTTTCATTTATGTGGGTACCGGGAGTCGAACTCAGGACCTCGTGCTTGCCAGGCAGGCACTTATGCCGCTGAGCCATCTCACCAGCCCCTACTGACTTGTTTTTAAGAGCTTAGATATATTAATTTAAGAATACCAAAAATTAAAGAAAGTTCTGGCTCTTAATTGGCATGATTGTTGAATGGATGAGTTGAAAGACTTTGTATTATCTGTCACAGTTTGTCCCAATGATTGTTTATCTTTTTCAAATAATTTTAATGGGTTTACTCTCCAGGTCTAGTTCATCATTTTACCTCATTTGAAAAATAAAATTCATTGACATTTTCACAGAAATTTAATTAAATTAATAGATTTACTGGGGTAGTATCTTTGACAATGTTGTGGTTTTTGTTTGTGATTTTTTTTTTTTTTTTTTTTGAATACTGAGATTGAACCTAGGGCCTCCTCACTGACCTACATCCCCAGCCATTTTTTATTTTGAGACAGGGTCTTGCTAAGTCACTAAGTTGCCCAGGCTGGGCTTGAACTTGTGATCCTCCTGCCTCAGCCTCCCAGAGAGTACTACCATGCCTGGTCAATGTTGTGGTTTTACTATTCAAAAATATTTTCACTTGCTCAGTGTCTTACTTCCTGCATTTATAAGATTAGTTTGCGTTCCTCTTTGTTTTCAGTTCCCTGTTCCTCAGGAAAGCTAATATTATGAAACAAAATATAGGATCCTATATTTATTATTCTTTGGCTGTTAGAGTGAAAAGAATCATTTTAATGTTATAGCATACCTCTAGTATTTGCTACATAAAGAGACTTATCTGAATATTTGGTAACAGTCCACCTACTGAGTTACTGATTATAATAGCTTCTCACAATGATGATGACTTTTGTTCTCTTTCCATTCAGTTTCCTTGTCAAGTTAATTAATACCAAATATGTGTCTGGCATTTATTACAGTATGCAGTTTTTTTCCCCCTTCCTCCTAGGTCTTGGGCTTGCCTTCAACTTGAATCCAGCTCTGACCATGATCGGCAAGTATTTCTACAAGAAGCGACCATTGGCCAATGGACTGGCCATGGCAGGCAGCCCTGTGTTCCTCTCTACCCTGGCCCCCATCAACCAGGCTTTCTTTGGTATCTTTGGCTGGAGGGGAAGCTTCCTAATTCTTGGGGGCCTCCTCAAAACTGCTGTGTAGCTGGATCCCTGATGCGACCAATAGGGCCCAAGTCAGCCACGACAGGAAAAGTTAATGCTAAAGAATCCCTTCAAGAAGCTGGAAAATCTGATGCAAAAAAAGATGCAGGTGATGCAAATACAGATCTCATTGGAGGAAACCCCAAAAAGGAAAAGCTGTCGTTCTTCCAAAAAATTAATGAATTCCTGCAGTTGTCACTGTTCATTCGCAGAGACTTTGTTCTGTATCTCTCTGGTAATATGATAGTGGCTTTTGGACTGTCCACACCTTTAGTCTTTCTTACTAGTTATGCCAAGAGTCAACATTATGCTAGTGAGAAGGCTGCTTTCCTTCTTTCTATTTTGTCTTTTGTCGATATTATAGCCAGACCCTCTATGGGACTTGTAGCCAACACAAAGTGGGTAAGACCTCGAATCCAGTGTTTTTTTGCCGCTTCTATTTTCGCCATGGGTGTGTGTCATATGGTCCTACCTTTTTCCACCAGCTATATTGGGTTCTCTGTCTATGCAGGATTCCTAGGATTTGCCTTTGGGTGGTTTAGCTCCATACTGTTTGAAACCCTGATGGATCTTGTTGGACCTCAGAAGTTCTCCAGCATCATGGGATTGGTGACTATTATGGAATGCAGTCTTATCCTCCTGGGCCCACCGATTTTAGGTATAGTATGTCTCCCTGCTCTGTAGCTCTGTTATCGTAAAACAGGCAGACAAGATTGGGACGGTGGTAGAAAGCAGAGAAGAGTGAGCTATTTGGCAGAAAGCAAGTCTTTCTCACGTTTATACCCTTGGTGCTGGCACAATGTTTGCCACAGCATAATTGCTCAAACACTTACAGAATTAAATTAAATCATCAAGCTGACAGGGAAATAAACTATTATACTTCCGTATTTTAAAAAATAATTTTTTGGCTATAAACTAACAAGCTTATTATAGGCAGATGTGTGATGTGCAACTCCACCTTTAATATACTAACAGTGATTTCATTTAATCAAGGAATTCATCTCAATACTACTCAAAATAATAATAGCTATCAGGTAAGAGTCACAGTACACCAGAGACGGTCCTTCTCACTTTATATCCTGTCATATTTTATGCCCATGAAGCAAGACTTATTGCCCCCTTCATAAATGAAGAAATAGAGGCTTCTAAAAGTGAAATATCATGCCCAAAAACACATAGCTAGTGACTATAAAACCAGATGGATTGGCCGGGCCTGGTGGCACACACCTGTAATCCCAGCACTTGGGAGGTTGAAGAAGGAGGATCACCTCAAGTTTGAGACTAGTCTGGGCTACATAGTGAGTTCAAGGCCAGCCTGGACTACATAGCAAGACCCTCTCTAAAAAAAAAAAAAAAAAACAAAAAAACCAAGGATTATTCTGTAGGAATACCAATCTGTACATTTAAAAATTATTACTTAATACCAAATACAATAATTTGGCCCTCATCTAGATGTGCTTTTGATTTTTTTCCCCTTGGTTTTTTGAGACAGGGTCTCATTCTGTAGTGCAGGCTGGCCTCGAACTCTCAGGGATCCTCCTGCCTCAGCCTCCCAAGTGCAGGGCTTATAGGTGTGTGCCACCACACCCAACAACACATGCTTTTGAGATGATGTGTTAAGGAAAGACACTTAAAAGAAGATCCACTACTGAAGATCCCCCTCTCCTCCTCCTCCCTGTACCCAATGAATTACCAAGTCCTATCAGATTTCATCTCCTAAATCTCTTTCTAATCTGCCCATTTTTCTCCTTAACAACTAACACTCTCATCCAAACTCCTGCCTCCTATTCAGCCTGCTCCCAACAGTAGTCTCCTAACTGGTCCACCTGTATTGGCCCCAGCTGTTCTTAAGTCTCTTACACCTCTCCAGTTGCTTCCCATTGCCCTTAGAGTGAAAAGCAGATTCCCTGATGTGACTTGTAAGGCTTAACATGGCCTTGGCTGTCTCTCCAGCCTGGTTTCCTCCCACTAGCCTTTTGCTCTCTGCTCTAGCAATCCGGCCCTTCCCCTCTCACACACCATGCCTCCTCCTACCCCGGTGCCTTTGCACTTGCTGTTCTGCCCACCCCCAACCCCTTTCTCCTAGATGATCCTGTCCTCCTGCAAGGTTCAGCCCAGTTGACTCTTCAAGGGAAGACACCTTCCTCACCCCACTTACTGTCCCAACCCCCTATTTTCTTCTTTCGGAACGTCCCTGGCAGCACTTGTCGCAGTTTGTGTAGTTGATTAACGTCTCTGCTGTCCGCTGAACTGTGGATTTTATGTCCTTTGCTCACCCTTATCCTTAGAGCCTAGCAGAGTCAGTACTTCATGTGTGATAGACGCACAACAAATATTGCAGGATGGATGATGCCCCGAGATAGGAAGCCATATGACACCACATTTGAATTGGTTATATTAAGTATAGAGTTTTCCAAATTTTATTCCTAGAGATACTAGTAAATTTTACTATAATAAGGATTTCATTGTCATGAAAAGTTTTGGAAATACCAAGTTAAATAGATTTTTTTACTACCAGACTTCACAAAGTCTTTAAGAGAAAATGAGAAACATAGGCACAGGCCCCAGAGTCAGACCTCCTGGGTTTAAAGCCAGGCTATTTTACTTACTAGCTTTGTGACCTTGGACAAGTTACTAAATGCCTCTGTACTTCAATTTTTATATCTATACAATGACAATGATACTAGAATCTGCCTGTTGTGGAGACTGACCACTTAAAATAGTGGCAAAGTATTGCTGCGACATGTCTGGCATAGGGCAGGTGCCCACAGGACGCTGTTTGGGAAATGCTGATAGAGAAAGAGATTTGCCCTTGGTAACTGGAATAGCTCTGTGGCCTTGGACAAGACTCCTGAACCTCTTTTGAGCAATAATTTTTTCCATTATGTATTGAGAGAATTAATTATAGGTGATCTCTAAGTCTTTCCTAATTCAAATTTACCAAGAGTTGATTATTTTCAAGTTGGTAAAAATAACAGGATATGCAATCCATCCAAAAGCAGCTACATAATGTAAATAGAAGATCAGATAACCTTTAGCAATTCCTTTTTATACTAATTTATCATTTGTGGGCTCCTTGAAGATTGGATTAACATCTTTGTTTTGAGTAGATCCTTAAGCATTGTGTGGGAAAGGGTATCCTTATTCACTTTTACCCACATAGTTTTGTTTTTTACATCTTGTAGGTTGTCTCAATGATATATATGGAGACTATAAATATACATACTGGGCATGTGGTGGAATCCTGATTTTTGCAGGCATGTATCTTTTCATTGGCATGAGCATCCATTATCGACTTGTGGCAAAAAAACAGAAAGCAGAGGAGAAGCATCCTGTCTGAAAGCTTGGGTAAGCGGAGAAGATTTTGACCGATACCAGAAACATTCTAGTGAACTGTGTTCTACCAGTGGTGCTTCAGGTAGACTGGAGGTTGTATGGAAATCTTACTAAGTGTTCATTGATGGGAGTTTTATTTCATTTCTTCACTGCAGTCTAAAATAAATTTATCGGGCCGGTGAGATGGCTCAGCGGCATAAGCGCCTGCCTTGCAAGCGCGAGGGCCCGAGTTCGACTCCCGGATCCCACATACGAAAAAGGGGCCGGTGATATCGCTCAGCGGCACGGGCGCCTGCTGGCACGCGAGGTCCTGAGGTCGACCCCCCGGTACCCACAAAAAAATAAATAAATAAAATAAAATAAATTTATCATATCCCTTGAGGGGAGGGCATTTGTAAAAGATGAGGGAAGGAAATAGCTTTCATTTGAAGTAGGTTGATAAAGGTATACTTCACCAATAATAAAATGTCCTGTTTTTAAGAGTATAGTTTAATGAATTTAATAAAAATATTGTCAGATTACTACCACCCTAACATAAACTATTTCAAAAAGCTAAAATAGTTCCTCCTGCTCTTTGCAGTGCAGTTCTTTCTCCATCTATTGACCTGATTTCTGTCCTCTCTAGTTTTGCCTTTTACAAAATGAAATAAATGGAATCACATAGTACATAGCTGTGGCATAAAAGGAAATAAATATTTGGTCTTAGTTCCCATTTTATGGCGTACAGCTCTAAACCCCTCAAGTCTCCAGGGTGATAAGAGTGTCGTTTTGAGCTAATGAGATGACTCCAGGCTGCGACCTGTGGACAGATAGCTTTGCGTGTTGCAGGCTGATCTCTGGAAACACCAACCAGTCACTAGAAGATAGCAACTTCATTCCCACCCTCTGAGTTCTGAGGAGGAGAGAGGGGCTGGAGGTTGATTCAGCCACCAACACCAGTGATTTAATCAACTATGCTTATGTGATAAAACCTCCCCCTGAAAACCCCCAAAAAACAAAGTTTAGAAAGCCTTTGGGCTGGGGAACACTGAAGTATTGAAGGTAGTATGCCAGGAGAGAGCATGACTCCTCCAGGGCCCCTTCCCCATGCCTTGCCCTATGCATTTCTTCTAACTGGCTGTTCCTGAATTGTGTGCTTTATCATAAACCACTAAGTAGAAGTAAAGTATTTCCCCTACGAGCTGTTATCAAACTTGAAGAAATGGTCATGGAAATGCCCAGTTTACAGCCAGTTGGTCAACTACAGGGGCTATCTAGGACTTACAGATGGCATCTGAAGTGAGGACAGTCCTGTGGGACTGTCGCTGGATGGGGTCTAAGGAGGTCTCCCTCAAAGAGGAGATGGGGATCCCATTTTATCCACCCACAGAATAAGTCCTTGACTTGTCTCAGAAAAGCATTTCAGGACATGTCAGTGAGAGGCATAGACAGGTTTATTAAGCAGAATTTAACAAGTACACACCCAGAAGGGAGTGAAACTTGTGAATCTGTGGAAAGCTCCATTTACAGGTGAACCTGTGAAAGGCAAAGAGTGGTCCATTTTACAGGCTTCTTGGAAGACCCTTAGAAAAAAAAAAAATTTTTTTTTTTTTTGGAGGGAGTTTCCTGGAAGGGAAAAAGTCATTGTAACCTTGGGTAACTTTATTATGTCCTAAAGAGCAGTTTTCTTAAAACTACAATTTAAAAATTACTGTTTTCCTTGTCTCCTTTCTACCTATCTTTATTTCTTTTATCCTATCTTAGGATCAAGCCTTTAAACCTGTGGAGTCTGACACTAACTCAGGTAATTAGTAATAGTCTGGTGACACCAGTGGGTGTCTGGAGGTTTGGAGGATTGTTGGTATGGATAAAAACCCACCCATCTAGTACAGTGGTGCCTCAGTTCATGAACACTTTTGTTCACAAACAGAAGGGTTTGGCAAAATTTTGTGTTTTTTTTGTAAACACTGTACCAGGTGACAAACACAATTGTGGCCCTCTTTCACAAACGTGGCCAACTTTTCCAAAATCGTAGAACAAATTAAATTTGTGAACTGAGGCACTACTGTATTACCATTGGGCTGGCCTGGAGATCCCTGAGGCTAAAACAAAGAACTTAACCCACCCTTTTTGTGGAATAAATTTGTGGGTTCGTTGACTCACCATGCAGAAAGAATTTTCAGGACAGGTCAGTAAGGGGCAAAGAAGGGTTAGGCTGAGATACAGGATGCACCCCAGCAGAGTGCAGGTGCTCAGAGAAATGAGACATGCTGAATTTGGGAACTGGGAGTCTTCTGTGTTTTGGGTGGTGGAAGTCTGTGGGATTTGATCATTTATAGCAGTGGTGGCCAACGTATGGCCTGAGCGGGCTGTTTGTATCATTGAAAGCTCTAAAAGGTCTGCCATCACTGATCTATAGTCTTAGTCTTAGCTAGTGGGTGGGAGAAGATGGCCCACCCCTAGTGAGATAATAGTCCATTAACATGAGAAATCCTAAAAAGGTGGTTCATTTGTAGGTGGAGGGGAGTTCCCCGGGTTTACTGTGTTCTGGGAGGAGAAAGAGAAATAAATAAACTGGGCTTGTGTCCTAAAACTGCAGTTTTTCTTAAAAGTATAATTTTTAAAATCTTGATTTCCTTGTCTCCTTTCTACCTAGTTTTTATTTCTTCTATCTTATCTCAGTAGCAGGAATGTTATGATAAAAACAATTCAGAGGCAGCTTTGTGGGCTGGTGAGGTGGCTTAGCGGCATAAGCGCCTGCCTGGCAAGTGCGAGGTCCTGAGTTTGACTCCCGGAACCCACATATGAAGAAAGGGCCGGCGATATTGCTCAGTGGCATAGGAGCCTGCTGGCGTGCGAGGTCCTGAGTTCGACCCCCGGTAAGCACAAAAAAAAAAAAAAAAAAAAAAAAAAAAAAAGAATGGACAGCCATGCAGAAATGTGTTTGGACAAAAAGTTAGAATCTAATGTAACAGACTGTGGGGGAAGCATCAGAGGAAACACAGCAAGGTCTGCCTATTCAGGTTCTTCGACCTTCTTGTGTAGCTTTCCTTCCTTTCCGTATGCCCTTCTCGAATGAGGTTTTCAAGAGAGAAAGAGAGGGCAGAGTGACCTTTCAAGATGTTATTCTTTGCTTTGGGGAAGAGGGGTTCTGGTTTCTGTGAAAAGCTTCAGGGGAGGAGGAAAAAGCAAGAACCAGAGCAGAAGTCAGAAATAGAACTTCTGAGGCTCTTCCTTGTGTACTTCAGATTACTTGGCCAGGTGTGGTGGTGCTCAAGGGGTTAAGGCAGGAATGTTGCAAGTTCAAGGCCAGTCTGGGCTACATAGTGAGTTCATGGCTGGCCTGGATTACATAGTAAGACCCTATTTTAAAAAAAGGCATGTCAAAGTGCTACTTTGGGGCTGGTGATATGGCTCAGTGGCATAAGTGCCTGCCTGGCAAGCGCGAGATCCTGAGTTTGACTCCCGGTACCCACATAAAGGAAAAAAGGGGCCGGTGATATTGCTCAGTGGCATAAGCGCCTGCTGGCAAGCACGAGTTCCTGAGTTCAACTCCCGGTACCCACATTAAAAAAAAAAAAAAAAAAAGTGCTACTTTGAGCTATTTTGTTTGAGCCCCAATCTCTCACTCATCAACTCTAAGGCCTGTGTGTAATTCAACTCCTTCATAATTGTGAAGTATCTACAATGTACCAGAAACCAAGGAGGCTCTGCAGTCTTACCTATTGCAAAGTTTTTTGCTAGAAGCTCTAGGGCTGGGAAGGAGAGAAGAAAAAAGCCGTTGGCAATTTCTCTGTACCTGCTCTCTCCTCCTCTGAGCAGGAAGGGTCTGCAGGCTCCCACCATGCGCAACTGCATACTCTCAGCGCACAAATCATACCATATAATCAAGCCACAGTACAGACTACCCTCAGACGGACAGCCCTGACCTACAGATGCAGGATTCCTTAGGGCCTGAAAGGCAGCTGTCTGCAGTGACCGGATGGACCTCACAGTGACCCCGAGGGCCTCCTGATCTTCATTCCTCTGAGCATCCCCAGCCCAGATGCAGCAGGGTGGGGCGCCCTCGTGTGACCCATAGAAGCTCTGCAGCCTCTGCCAGGATCCCAGTTCCCCCTCTTCCTTTCCTGGACCACATAGGTCCATATGTTAAATATGTGTTTAGTTTTTGCTTTCCTGATTTTTATAGGAATGGCTAGCCTTATGTAGTGGGGGGTGCCTCCTCCCAAAGCTGCCCTGCACCCAATGTCAGATCTACACCACCATTTCCAACTGGCTTCCCTCCAACCTAGATTTCCTTCTTCCTATTAACTGAATATTTCCTCACTTAAAATTCAACATTCTGTAACATCAAAGATTATCTATTAGTTATGCAACAAGTTTCTCCCACACCTATCATCTCACTTAGCTGCCATGGGCCAGGAATCCAGGAGCAGCGTAGCTGGGTGGCTGCAGCTCGGGGTCTCAAAAGTCAGGATGCAGGCCAGGACTGGATCATCTGATGGCAAGGCACTCGCAGAGCTATCCAGGGGCCAGAGGCCTAAATTTCTTGCCACCGGGGCCCCCCTTAAGCTGAAAGTGTTGTGGCAAGTGGTTTCCCCCAAAACAGCTCTGGTAAGAAAAAGAGTAAGAGAAACCAAAATGGAAATTATAATGTCTTTTAAACTTAATCTTGCTGGGTGTGTTGGTGCACATCTGTAATCCCAGCACTCTGGAAGGCTGAGGCAGAAAGATTGCAAGTTTGAGCCCAGCCTGGGCAACTTAGCAAGACCGTATCTCAAAATTTATTTATTTATTTATTTATTTTTAAACTTAATTTTTTTTATGTTGGTACCAGGAGTCGACCTCAGGACCTCGCGCTTGCCAGCAAGTGCTTGTGCCGCTGAGTGATATCACCGGCCCTCAAAATTTAAAAAAATTTTTAAAGGGGCAGGGATGTAGCTCAGTGTGAAGCCCCTGGGTTCAAACCCCAGTATGAACAAAAAGCAAAAAAAAAAAAAAAAGAATGAGTCTTGACGGTACACCATCACTATAGCCTATCAATTGGGCAGCCCAGAGAGGGAATATGAATTCCAGGAGGGAAGGATCACTGAGGTCCTCCTTAGAGGTAGCTATCACGAAACATTTTAAAAATGTTAGTTATAAAACAAAATATAATCAATCCATGAATCCATTACTCACAAAAGAATTAAAACATCATTTAATAACTTGTATATTCTTGTCTATCCCTCTGCCTCCCCATTTAAGAAGTAATTGCCATCTTATATTTGTGTTTTGTCACCCTCTTGCTTTTTAAAGTTTTGTCACATAGGTGCATAAGTCTAAATGTTTATTTCATTTTGTTTTCTTCATCTTTATAGGGATGATTGGCTCTGTGCTGCTGGTGCCCCCTCCTCTGCAGTCTAAGCTGGATTCGTGAGGGTCTCTCTGCTAAGTGTCTATAAAACACTTCCCTCTTCCTGCCATTCTTATTTCTGGGTGACTTTAAAGTGTTCTTTATTCATCCACTCCTGTCCATGGATGAGTCCACTCCTTTGCCAATCGGACAATGATGCTTGTACCTTTAGTGCACGCCTCCCGGCATGTATATACAAGATTCTCTGTGTTTACTTAAGCACAATGTTACGGTTTATATCTAGGTGTCTCCCCTTCATGTGCTCATAGGTAGGGCTCCAAAAAGGCGGGTGAATCATGGGGGTGCTATAGTTAACTGTGATGTTAGCAGATGGGTCTGGTGGGAAGAGGGGTCACTGGGGTGTGACCTGGTAAGGTCTGTCTCCTTGGCCTTTTGCACTGTCTACTTCCCAGCTGCCATGACACAAGCAGCTTTCCTCCATGCCCAGACCCTTCCACCATGCTGCCAACTGTGCAAGGACTGAAACTTCTAAAATGTGACCCAAAACAAACTTCTTTAAGTGGTGGGTGTCTGGGTATTTTTGTTTCTGTGCTGAGAAAGTGACTAAGACCCATGGATGCTGGATCCCACAGTATGCAAGCATCCATTTCTTTTTTTAATTAGGTTTTGTTGGTACATTTTATTTATTTATTTATTTATTATTTTTTATTTATTTGTTTTTGTGTGAGTACCAGGGGTCGAACTCAGGACCTCGTGCGCCAGCAGGTGCCCTTACCGCTCAGCAATATCACCGGCCCTTTTTTCGTATGTTAGTACCAGGAGTCGAACTCAGGACCTCCCGCTTGCCAGGCAGGCGCTTATGCCGCTGAGCTATCTCACCGGCCCCTGTTGGTACATTTTAGATATACATATTGATCACATTCATCATAGAGAATTTGTACCTGTACGTTGCAAACATCCATTTTCCAAGATAACGTCAAGTTGTTTTCTGTTTTTTATTTATTTATTTATTTTTTGTGGGTACCAGGGGTCGACCTCAGGACCTCGCGCGCCAGCAGGCGCCCGTGCCGCTGAGCAATATCACCAGCCCTTTTCTCCTATGTGGGATCTGGGAGTCGAACTCGGGCCCTCGCACTTGCCAGGCAGGCGCTTAATGCCGCTGAGCCATCTCACCGGCCCCCTGTTTTTTAGAGTGGTTGTACTGATTTACACTCTCACATGCAACTTGTGCAAAATCCTGTTGATCCATATTCCCTCTCTGAGGCATGTGGTGGTGGTGGTTGGGGGAAAGGAGGAAGTGGACCTAGAGGGCTGGGAGAGGACGGATGCTGAGGGGTGCAGCGGCCCCCTCCCTAGGATCCCAGCTGAGCTCCGTGTTTGTGCCTGGGGAAGTACCTAGCTGGCCCCTCGTGAGGAAGGTTCTCTTAGGTACTTTTTTGTACCTGGCTGCTTCTGTGGGTCCAGGGAAGAGCACTTAGGCCCTCCTGGTGGAAAGGCTTTCGTATTCTGAGGACTTCAATGTGGTCCCAACACAGAAGCCTGTTGCACAGAGCAGATGCTCACTGTGGTATCTTTTCTTTCCCCATTTCCTCCTCCACTGAGGCCAGATCTTTTGGAAAATGGAAGGAAATGAAAAGAAACAAACTTCCAAGCAAATCACAGTGCTCCGATCTCCATGATCATTAACAGAGCATTAATTAATTGCTTACCTGCAGGAAAGACAAGTTAATTAGTTACCATGAAAATTTTGAAAAGAAAAGGGAAACATAAGTTCAAATTTTAATTAGGGGCCCTGCATGATAGGAATAGGAATGAGCTGTTTTTTTTTTTTTGTGGGTACCGGGGGTCGACCTCAGGACCTTGCGCACCAGCAGGTGCCCGTGCCACTGAGCGATATCACCGGCCCCTTTTTCGTATGTGGGTTCCGGGAGTCGAACTCGGGCCCTCGCGCTTGCCAGGCAGGCACTTAAGCCGCTGAGCCATCTCACCAGCCCATGAGCTGGTTTTTCAGATGTAATTGTTGGTGGTTAAGGCGAGTGCTGCTGGTGCCTGGGCAGTCTCCCACTCCCACCGTCTCTCCAGACCTTCAGCCTGAACCTCATTGGGAGGCAGAGAGGAGGAAGGTGGAGGGAGCAGAGCACCTGTCCAGGACTCTGGCCCTCAGCCTTCAGGGCGTTGCTAAGTGCAGGGATTCAGAAACAGACGACAGCATCCCCTGCCCAAAGACCTTCCTTGCCTCGTTCCCTGCCACCCAAAACATCACCACTGGGAGAGGGGTAAAGTCTGGGATGAACCCCAGCCCAGACCCTCTCTAGGAATGCGGAACACAGTCTCCAGTCTCAGGAAGTCCAGCAGCCCTTCCGGGACTGCCCTGGGTCATACCTCCTTCCCAGGCCACCCTGCACCCAATGACAGATCAACATAGAGTATAAAGATTCACCCTGATTTGGGACAGCTGAAGGTCATTCCGTCTCCTGAGCTCCCTGAGGTCAGCTGGGGTTGTGATATAGATTGCAGTGCAGCTCTGCTTCTCTCTCTGCCCACTTGTGACCTTCTGATGCCCAGTGATTGTCCCTAACAAATGTCCTGAAGCCTTATCTCCACCTCAGAGTTTGCTTCTTGAAGATCTCAGTGTGGGAGGCAGAATAAAACCGAACAGTGTGAAAATACTATGGAAGCAATTTACATTGCATAGAATTATCTAGTTAAGGCACCTCAGAAAGTGTTGAAGCCAGCGGGGGTCCCTCCCAACACTGCAGCCCCAGTTTAGCCACCTGACCCAAGTATGGGGCCTGGGCTTGAGCACTGGCAGGGCGGGGCTCACCTCCCTGAGCACAGCCCCCTTGGTCCCTGCACAGCTTTGGCTGCTGGAAGTTCTTCATATACTGTTCAACCTCTGCCAGGGGCTCCGTGTGGGTGCCAGGCCTGTGCCAGACTCTGAAGGACGCAGGATGCTGCCTCTGCCTTCAGACTCTATCACAGCCTTCAGGACAGGCCAGGTTGAGAGAGGATGTGAGCAGGGTCCTGGCTATCTGAAGCTCCAGCAGTCCTGAGGACACACACTGATCCCACATTCAAAGTTCTACTCTGCACTGTGGATAATGGAGCCATCATCATACAGTAGGACAGTCACCCACCTGCTTGGACACCCTGCCTCTATAAAAAGGTTGATGACTGGTGTTCTCCCCTCCTGGAGCTTTTCTGAGAGCATTAAAAGCTTGGCCCTGGGTGCCCCTTATAATAGCCAAGGTCCCTGTGCTGGGGACCAGTGAAGCTGAGATTGTGTCATTTCCTGTATAGCAGGAAAGACCGCTGGTTTACTGGAATGAGCCAGTGCTCAGGGACTCCTAGGATGATGTCCTTTTGATCAGCTGGCTCTGGGCTCCCGTTGAGGCTCTGGCTTCAGCCACAGCTAAGTGGCACTGTCCTGTCATGCCAGGTTTCTGCCCCTGCCTGGCCAGCCAGGCCATCAAGCATCTAATCCTGTGATGACAGGGAAGCTGAGGGCCACACAAAGATCTTGGATCCCAACCCTAGACCTGCACTGAGGCCATGGTCACAGCCCCCTGGAGGTACTGCCCATCCCTCCTCTAGGACTCAGAGGATTGTTTACCCATTCAAATCGTATTTGCTGAACTCTTTCTACTTGTAAAACATGGCTTTGTCTGGGAGACAAGTCTGATAGCACTATTTCTCGCCAAGTGTCTGGAGGTGAGACACAAACAAGGGAAACAGAGATAAAGGTCAACTTACACTCTGTGTGTGCCCAGGGGACCAGCATGGAGTGTGGAGAGTGGGGGCAGGGCTTGGACAGGTCATCCTGTCTGCTCTGAGAGGCCAGAGGAAGCTCAAAGTGGTCTCTGCACTGAGATCTGAAGGTAAGTGTTATAACTTACAGCTAGATGTCCCCTCAAAGCCTCATGTGCTCCTAGATGGGGCTTTGAGGTGACTGAATTGTGGGTGTGTGATACTGGATTCGTCCACTGATGAGTTTATTGCTGGGTGTGATGTTGGGAGGTGAAGCCTAGTGGAAAGAGGCAGGTCACTGTGGGTGTGGCCTGGAAGGATATAAATATCCTCCCTCAAGGGCTCACTGCTTCCTGCCTTCCATGTCATGACCTGTTTCTCTTCTGCTATGTCCCTCTGCCATGCTATCCTGCCTTGGAACCAGCTGACTGGACTGACACTGCTACAAACTATGATCCAAAATACATCTACTCTTTTAACTCATGTGTGTTGGGTATTTTGTCCCAGCAAGGAGAAAATAACTAAGCAGCCCAGAGGTCACTGGGCTTAAGAGATGCCTTAGGAAGGGCTCTAGTGAAGTTGAGGAATAAAAAGTCTTCCTTCAGCTCTGGAATAAAGGCCCCACCTGCTCCACACCTAACCTGCAGTCTGGGAAGGTTGGCAAAGGACCCCCATTCTCTGTAGGGCTGAACCCTGGGTGAGAAGTCAGGAACTGGGGTCTATGGTACAGTATTGGCTATACCATAATCTGTGTGTCTTGGCTTTCTGATGGGCCATGTGGAGTATCAGAGTCAAAAACCCCAACTTCTGCAGCCCTAAAAGGTGAAGGTTGTCTTCTCGACCTACAGGGGAGCACAGGAGGCCAAGGGAGCCACTGGCAGAACAGAGCCTAGGATCCCTCTTCTGCTCTGGCGGTTGTATTGGGCTCCATGATCCCCATAGCCTTCGCCAACCTCACCACCATGTAAGAATGGAGAAGGGAGATGGCGGCTATGGGCAACAGAACACGCCTTGCGATAGGGTGGGCTTTGTCTCCTGGGATGGGATGGTGGGCTGTGCTGGGAGTGAGAGAGTCTGGGTCCCTGGGCAGCATCTGTGACACAATCCTGTGAAGTCAGGAAGTCATTTAATCTCCCTGAATCTCAGAGAAAAGGAAGGAATCTGTGTTTCCATGTGAGACACTGCAAAAATTCTGCTGTGGAAGAAATGAGAAGGGTGCAGATTTCTACTGCAGGAGGAGAGAGTGAAGTCAGACATGTGGGAGAACATCCCAGGCCAAGAGTGGTGATGATGAATCAGGGTGGAGGTAACTGCCAACTCCACGGTGTCACCTCCAGCTTGGAACACAGCAAAGGAAGAAGAGGCACATGGCAGGCAGTGGTGGCACTGGATGAGCTCAGTGACACCAACTGAGGTTGGCCATTACTAGTTAGGGAGAGAGCATGGGTGGGCTTCAAGCAGGAAATGGAGACCTTGAGGGGTCAGGAGGCTGTGCTATCATTTGGATGTGGTTTCTTCCCCAGAGATTTAAGTGTTGGAGTTTTGATCCCCAGTGTGGTGATGTTCGATGTGGAGCTTAGTGGCAAGTTGTTCGGTTATTGGAGGTGCTGCCCTCAGAAGAGAGTAAAAGTAGCTCTTGGGATTTTGAGAGGGCTGTTACTAAAAAGCAAGCTTGGCTGCCCCAGGTCTCTCTGGCTTTCTGTCTGGCCTTGTGCTCTGGCCACCCCCACCCTGCCCTGCCATAATGCTATCCTCTATCTTATGGTGTACAGCCAGGAGGGCCCTCGATAGAGGCCAAAGAGATTTGGCCACCCAGTCTTGGACTTTCAGCCTCCAAAACTGAGCTAAATAAACCTCTTTTCTTTATAAAGTACCCAACCTCAAGTATTTCATTGTAGTGACAGAAAACTAATATAAGCTAGAAGATAGAAGAGCGGAGTGAGTGGGGAGGCTGGGGGAGTAGAGGAAAAAGAGTGTTCCCTTCCAGGGGTTGTATGTAGATTTCTGCAGACTGTAGATTTCTGTAGACTTGGCCCAGAGGTGAGACAGTAGGGAGAGAGGAGGACAGGATGTTGGCTTTTTCTGACTACAGCTCCCCCAAACAAACA
Source organism: Erethizon dorsatum (assembly GCA_028451465.1). NCBI lineage: Eukaryota > Metazoa > Chordata > Mammalia > Rodentia > Erethizontidae > Erethizon > Erethizon dorsatum. Next base: position 82,885,535 of record CM051829.1, read on the forward strand.
AAGAGGTGCAAATGAGGTGCAAAGAAGCAGGCAAGATTTCCTTAGTCTTGGCTAGATTCTCCTGAGCCCCACATGGCAGAACAGTTTGTCCTCTGTGTCCTGGCACTCAAGGACTTTTCCTTCCCTGACATTCCCACCCTCACCCCATAGAGTTCTCCCACTCTCTTGGGGCTCTTCCTTGGGCATCTAAAACAGCCAGCAGCTTCTAGTCCACACAGCTGCTGCTGAAGACAACCCAAGTGTTACCATCTGTGACTTAATCCCCTGGGCAGAGAAGGAGAGTGGGCAGGGTGAGTGACAGTTAAGGTGCTGCCATCTATCCACACCGGGTGACCTGTGCCCTAGCCTGGGAAGGGACAAAATGACCTCCTGGGGAGCCTTCCAGTCCCAAGGCTGCCATCAGCAAGCTGAATAAAGAATATTAAATATTCAGCAAGTGCTCCTCAGGCCTGGATGGAAAGAGCCATAGCTGGGACCTGAGTCCAGGGATAGGCTAATGGCTGGGCCTCTGCCTCACTCTGGCTAGGGCTGTTCTGTAATTAGGACCCAGGCAGAATCAACGACCACAGGGTACAACCAAGGGGAAAATCAGTCTGTGTGGACACGTGTCTTCAAGATCTCTTGGCAGCGACAATGAGGAAATACTGTCTCCCAAGCCAAGGTCTAGGCCTATTTAAAGGCTTAATGTTGGGGCCAGTGAGATGGCTCAGTGGTGTAAGCGCCTGCCCGGCAAGCGCGAGGGCCCGAGTTCGACTCCCGGAACCCACATACGAAAAAAGGGCCGGTGGTGATATCGCTCAGCGGCACGGGCGCCTGCTGGCGCGCGAGATCCTGAGGTCGACCCCCAGTACCCACAATAAATAAATAAATAAATAAATAAATAAAGGCTTAATGTTGTAAAAGATCTGGGGTGGGGTGGGGAAAGGAGGGATAAATCAGAAAGCAAGTGGAGAAGTGGATGTTGCTGATGCTGACTGAGGTTTATGCCTCACTGGACTCAGAGCTGCACCCCAGCCTCCTGGGACAAAGCGCAGGTGGTGATATGGGGAGGCAGAGGTGGGAGGAAGCACACAGCCAGCCTTTACACAGCCTGACCTGCTTCATTTTACAAGGCACTGCCACAAGCTGCCTCCCTCACCTCATGCCCGCTCCCCTCGGCCCTGTGAGGCGAGCAGGCAGGTGACAAGACTCAGGAGGCCGTGCTCACTTGCCAGATGCACCTGCCTAGTGCATGAGGGGCTGTAACCCGGGATCTCAAGATGCCACGACACAGACAGGAAGCCCTCACTGCATCTGCTAGTCTCTTCTCACCAGTTCCTCTCCTCTCTTTTATCATCTGGTCCCTCTGATGATCCTGTGAGTTACCTCAAGGATCACTGAGCCTAAAGTAACAAAAAAATAAAAAACAAAACAAAAAAAAAGACCTGAGTTCAAGCATAGCTTTGGCACAACTAAGTTTGTGTGATCTTGAGCAAATTCTCTGGGCCTCAAAGCTTTGCTCCTCTTCTCCCCGCAAGGCCTTTGCACTGAGCTACATCCTCTGCCCTTTTTCTTTCTTATTTTTTGAGACAGGTCTCACTAAGTCACAAAGTTGCCCAGCTTGAATTTGTAATCCTTCTGCCTTATCACCCTACAGTGCTGGGATTATAGACATGTGATGCTATGACCAGTTTCTCTCTTCTTTAGGATAAAGGTGTGAGCATCAGGATCTGAGCTCACTTGTAGCTCTGATAGTCTCCAATTTTAAGCCCCAATTAGCAAAAAAGAAAATCTAGACTTGGCTGGGTGTGATGGTGTATGCCTGTTATCCTAACACACGGGAGACTGATGCAGGAGGATCACCATGAGTTTGAGGCCAGCCTGGACTACATAGTGAGTCCAGGCTAGCCTGAACTACATGGCTAGACCCTGTCTTTAAAAAAAAAAAAAGGGCTGGTGAGATAGCTCAGCAGCATAAGCTCCTGCCTGGCAAGTGCGAGGTCCTGAGTTCGACTCCCAGTACCCACATACGAAGAAAGGGCTGGTGATATCGCTTAGTGGCACGGGTGCCTGCTGGCGTGTGAGGTCCTGAGCTGGACTCCCGATACCCACAAAGAAAAAAAAAATTCAAGGCTTGGCCTGTGAATGGTATGAATGGGAAAAAGCCCTCTTCCATTTGCCCCATGGGTACCTGCCTTCTGCCTCCTGCCTCCCATCCCTCCTTCTTGCTGAGCTCTAGGCCAGAGCACCAAAGGGAAGTGACTCTTTCCCTTTTTGCATCCTGGAGACTCATTTGGAAGAGAATCCAGTTTTTTAACTCTTTCTCTCATCTGGACCCCAAAACAGGAAGATTATCAGTGTTCAATGAAACCAGGACCAACCTAATTATCAAATGCACTTGTGTTAATAAGTGCCTTTCAATTCATGCAGGGAGCTAATGCACTCAGAATAAAAGGGGGAGAAAGCTATTTATCTTGAAATGTCTGGGCTCCTACCTGAGCTGAGCCACATGAAGTCCTTATGGGTAATTATGGGCTGTCACCCCAGCACAGCACACAGTCCCAATCAGGCACAGGTAGGGATGGGGCAGCACGAGTCCCCTCTGAGGCAGAGGTAATTACAAAGGCCAACTTGCTGTTTTTAGTTCTCTTCCAACCTGTTTCTTGTGAGTGCCCTCACCCTGTCCCTCCACTTCACACCCAAGATTTTTCTTCCCAAGTTTCCTTTTGTTTAAGGAGAAAAGTTATACTCTGAGATTCTGTAACTGAATATACTAGAAGCCTTAAAGAGCTTTTCTAATTCTTCCCCCAGCTCGCTCTGAGTTGATGGTTACCTCCACTTGGTGAAGTAGAGAAGACAGTGGAAAGTCAGGTTAGACTTGCTGATGGATTGGAGGGGGAGGCTCCCTCTCCCATTGTGAGGGGAAAAGAATCTAGAATGACCTAGGGATGTTTGGCTTGAGCAGCCAGATGGATAGTAGCAGCACTTACGAAGAAGTGGAAGATAAGAGAAAGCTGTTTGAAAGAGGAGAAATAAAGGATTATGTTTGGCCTTGTTAAATCGAACATGCGCATTATAGACCCAAATGTTCAACACTTCAAACATGGACTATAGGGAAAGGTCAGTACTAGGGACAGAATTGAGTCATGGGAATAGATGGCCCATAAATCCACGGCCTGGCTGGAGTGATTCAGGGAGAGCGTATATGGGGGAAGTTACAGGCATGCAGGACTAAGCCCTGGCCCAGGTGTGTCTAACTGTACAAGGTGAACAGGGGAGGAGCCATTGCAAATTGAAAACAACTGCTGCTACTGGAATGATCTGCGTCTGCCCTGTGAAGAAGCAGGGCTGCATGATGTTATAGCAACAGGAAGCAAAAACAGGAAAGGGGGATCCCTTCTTCCCCCAGCCTCTCAGTCTCTGGACAACCCTACTAGCAGAACCTAAAAGAGTGCCAACTACCGAAGCAGAAATGTGGCTTTCAAGTTCTCACCTCGGCATTCAGAGGCCAGTATAGAAGGATGGGTTTGAAGCTGAAAGCCCGTAGTGAATAACCGGCACATAAATTGAGTTATCTGCATACTGCCTAATGAGTGCTGGACCTTTCTCCCACGCTTACCTCCTGGCCTCTTGAGAGTAAGAAGTGGCAGAGTAGAGACTAAACTGGAGCTGCTACCACCTGGCAGTAAAAGAAAGACATAGTAAAAGCGCTTGGGCCATCTGAGCTAATGGAAGGATGGGAGGAGAGGCCAGAGGAAGGGATGTCAGCATTCCTGCTGAAGAAGAGAGAGGAAATATTTAGGCTTTCAGCTGGAACCCACAGTAGAGCTCAGGGACCTAATTGTATGCCTGGAACTTCCTGTGTCCATTCCCTCTCTGGTCAGAGAGGGAAAGGGCACACGGAGGCCTTAGTGGAAATAAACACCTTGGTCTTCCTTTTTTGGGGGTGGGACATAGGCAAGCCCAAGCAGACCCTGAACTCCAGGCCTGTCCTTTCTTTCAAACTCCCTTGGGTTAGGTTCTTACTGGACTTCATCTGGGGCATGGCAGGGTGGGACACATCAGAGATCTGGGAAGGGTGTGGGCCCCAGAGGGTAGAGGAGTGGAGGCAATCTGTCAGGAGAACTCCTCACACCAAAAATTCTCAAATTTAGTGCCCTAAAAACTAAGACGGGAAGGGGTGGTAGGAAGCACTCCTGTCCCACTGGGCACAGATTCGCCCACTCCTGCCAGCTCACCCTTGAGACGTTTCCTTGCTCACCACCTGCCTGACCACAGCTCCACAGACATGATTTATAGACATGTCAACTATCTCTCTACTGACAGGACATCTGAGCTCAGCCTTTGCAGCTCTCCAGCTTCCTGAAGCTTCCTGTGGAGGCCCTAATGCTTGGTAATTTGAGTCCCACTCCCAATTTATATGCTCACTTTAAGTGCTTATGATCCAGATCTGGAAAAAACATCCTATTATGGCCTGATCTGGAATCCCATGACCAGTCCTGAGTTCTTCAGGGCAACCAGTACCATATTAGGGTCCAAAAGAATCCTTGACCCCAGGCAAAGGTTCTGGCCATGCCCTTCATCATATATCCCTGCACAGCATAGCTCTCCACCTTCTGCATAGGCTCTGTTGCCTGGTCCCTCTTCCTGGAACTTTCAGTCTGCACTCCATGTCTGATGTTTAAAAAAAAAAAAAAAAAAAAAGAGTAATAGGACCTAAGCTCACCGCCAATTTGGCCAAAAGCTCTGGTGACTATTTAAACCAAGATGCATTAATCCCTCTGAATATTTCATGCCAGGTACATTAGAACAAGTAACATTATTTATTGAAGGTTGATCACCCGTCATGGGTATTAATACATTTTGCTGCCCAGTGTTAGCCGAAGGGAAATTAAATTCAAGGGACAAGGTGGGAGGTTTTTGGCTTCCTAGATTTCTTCCACCCCAGGAAATAAATCTTGCCTAAATGGAAGATGTGGCCCAGTGTTGTTATCCAACCTCACTTTGGCATCTAATGAAACTTCTGGAAGTCTCCTAGGAGAGCTGCCCACCACCATCCAATTCTTGAGTAAGAGTACCGTTATCATATCCCAGGAACAAACAGGCCAGATTGAGAAGCAGCTTTCTCTGGCAGATATTAATTCCTCAGTGTCTGGCTCTGCCTTTCTGCAAAGGGTGGCAAAGGAGTAAATGGGCTTAACTGATCAGGGAGCAAAGGTTTTGGTATAAGAGGGAAATTCACAGCAATGAGTAGCTCTAGTCTTCCTTGCTGGCATAATGGGTTCATCACATGGGTCACTGGCACTGCTCTCTTTGGCCTGTGCTCTCAAACCATTCATCAATCAAGGTGTGTGCAGGAAACAAACCACTATAGTTATTTCAAGCTTCAAGATATTTAACACAGAGAATTAGATGCCTGCAAAATTGTTAGAAGAGTTGGAGGAGTGGGCTGTAAGCTAACTCATGGAGCTTTGCAGGATCAACACACCAGAACTCTCAGTCTAACCTTCATATCCATGTGGATGTTAAAGAAATTAAGAAATAGTAAAGAAAATATATAGTAGTCCCTCAGTATCCATGAGAGATTGGTCCCAGGACCCACCCAGATAAGAAACTCCATGGATGCTCAAGTCTTACACCAAATGGTGTAATTTTTGCATAAAATCTACACACACCCTCCCATATACTTTAAATCATTGTTAGATTACTTTTACTGAATACAATGTAAATACCATGGGAATAGTTTTTATACTGTGTTATTTAGAGAATAATGAGAAAAAAACTGTACATGTTCAGTAGAGGCACAATTTTCCGTCCAATATTTTTGATTTGCAATTGGTGGAATCCACAGAAACAGAGGACTGGCTGTCTTCTGATATTATCACAGTGTTAAACATTTTAGTGGTATTAAAATTTTTTTTTGTCTTGAATATATGGTTCTTCAAGACTATGGTGGGTGGTTCAAGTAGAAAAAATTTTCCAGGAGCCTTTTACAGGCTCCATTGCTTCCAGGGCAATTTCCCTTGTGCCTTGCATCCTGCCTTCTACCCACTTCTCTTTGCTTCTCATAGCATCCATTCGGTCCCTCCATCTGGTCCAGCCTGGTGATGTCATCCAAACCACACACTGGTCCCTCTGAGTTTATTCTTTCCTAGGACAAGTCTAGCACCATGCTTCCCCTACTAGAATGTGGAGTCTCTTTATTTATTCTTTTAAAATTGTGTTCAGCCATAAACAGGAAAAGGTAATAAGAAATAAGGTACCATCAAACGGGTGAAAGAACAAAACACAGAGACAAAGAACAAAGTAGTTCATGACTCTTAATACATATGGACATGTTGGTTTTCAAAAAGGTTGCACCCCTTTGGGCTGTTACAACCAGGTGTTCCTGCTTTATCCCAGTTTCACAAGAACTGACTGCTGTCATTAACATTGATTCTGCCAGGTATGGTGGCACGTACTATAATCCCAGCACTCAGGAGGCTGAGGCAGGAGGATCACTGTGAGTTCAAGACCAGCCTGGGCTACATAGTAAGTTCAAGGGCACTCTGAACTACATAGCAAGACCCTGTCTCCAAGAAAACCAAAACAATAACAAGCCCCCCCAACAAAACAACAACAAGTTGATTGTAAGTATGGTTTTCACTAAGAAGCATAGAATGCTATTTCATTTTTTATTTTTTTCCTCAAAATTTGACATTTTCCCTAATCTCATCCATAAATTTAATTTTTATTCTAATATTTTCTTCCTGAGTTTCCCTTTTTTTTATTTTATGGAAAAAATGTGAAACAAAATTTCATAATAAAATAATAGAATAACAGTTAATACATTACATGTTGTTATTTTTAAAGTAGATGCTCAGGGTGTAAGATATGGGCATAAAAATTTCTCCGATCAATATTAGCACAAACCTTCCTTTTTAATGAACTAAGAGATACTAATAGTGTAACTGACTTGCTTTTTTCCCCTTTTCCTTACTGTCCTTTCCTCTTTCACCCATCCTAGTTCCTTTTTCCTTTTGAACAATTTCTTCCCATTTCACAATATCTGTTGTACATTTTATACTTTATTTACTCTTTCAGTTTCTCACACCAGGGAGACAATACAATGTTTACATATGTGAGTCTGATTTATTTCACTTATGAGTATGGTGTCAAGTTGCATCCATTTACCTATAAAAGTCTCAAGTTTATCCTTCTTTATGGCTGAGTAGTACTCCATTGTATAAAAATACCACATCGTTTTTATTCATTCCTCAGTTGATGGGCATTTGGGTTGTTTCCAAGATTTAGCTATTACACATTGTGCTGCTATAAACATGGGTGCACATATGTTGCTGTGGTATGATGTTTTTAATTCTTCTGGGAAGAATTAAAGGGGAATAGCTGGGTTGAATGGGACCTTTAATCCTAGTTTTCTGAGGAATCTCCACACTGATTTCCACAGTGGTTATACCAGTCTACACTCCCCACAACTGTGGAGAAGTGTTCCTTTTTCCCCACAGCCCTGCCAACATTTGTTATTGGTTGATTTCTTGATGATAGCCATTCTTTCTGGGATGAGATGGAATCTCAGTGTTGTTTTAATTTGCATTTCTTGAATGACCAGTGATGTTGAACATTTTTTCATGTATTTATTTGCCATTTGTATTTCATCTGAGAAATATGTATTCATCTCAGATGCCCATTTTTTGATTGGGTCTTTGAATTTGTGGGGAGGGGTCTGATTTTTTTCATTTCTTTATATGTTCTGTATAGAAGTCCTTTGCCTGAGGGACCATTGTCTAAAATTTTTTCCCACTCTGTGGGTTGTCTTTTCACTCTGCTGGTGATTTCTTTGGCTGTGCAAAAGCTTTTTAATAAGATGAGAGCCCAGTTGTTGATTCTTTGAAGTATTTCCCGTGCAGTCTGTGTTTTGTTCATGAAGTCTCTACCTACACCTATGTCTTCAAGATTTCTACCTACTTTCTCTTCCAGTAGATATAGTGTTTCTGTTTTAATGTTTAGATCTTTGATCCATTTTGATTTTAGTTTAGTGCATGGTGATAGACATGGGTCTAGTTTTAGTCTTCAGCATGTAGAGAGCCAGTTTTTCCAGCACCATTTATTAAAGAGGCTATCTTTCTTCCAGTGAACATGTTTGGCCCCTTTGTCAAAGATAAGGTGGCTGAGTGTGTTTGTAGTTGTGTCTGCATCTTCTAATCTGTTCCACTGGTCCTCAGGTCTGTTTTTTTGCCAGTACCATGCTGATTTTATCACAGTAGCTTTGTAGTGTAATTTCAAGTCAGGGATTGTGATGCCTCCTGCCTTGCCTTTGTTGCCTAGAATTGCTTTTGTTATTCTAGGTCTCTTCTGGTTCCAAATGAATTTTAGGAATGTTTTCTCTAGTTCTGTGAGGTATGCTAATGGTATTTTGATTGGGATTGCATTAAATCTATATAACAATTTTGGGAGTATGGCCATTTTCATAATGTTGATTCTTCCTATCCAAGACCAAGGGATATCTTTCCATTTTCTGATATCCTCTTCAATCTCCTTTTTCAGAGTACTATAATTTTCAATATATAGATCCTTTACTTCCTTTCTTAGATTGATTCCTAAGTATTTCATTTTTTTGGATGCTATTGTGAAGGGTGTGGTTTCCCTAATTTCTCTCTCAGTGAGTTGTTTGTGTACAGGAATGCTATTGATTTTTGTGTGTGTGTGTGGGTACTGAGAGCCGAACTCAGGACCTCGTGCCTGGCAGCAGGTGCTTGTGCCACTGAGCGATATCACTGGCCCCTTTTTTCCTTTATGTGGGTACCAGGAGTTGAACTCAGGACCTCGTGCTTGCCAGGCAGGCGCTTATGCTGCTGAGACATCTCACCGGCCCAATGCTATTGATTTTTGAGTGTTGACTTTGTGTCCAGCTATGCTACTGAATTTGGTTATTAAATCTAGAAGTCTTTTGGTGGAGTTTTTGGGGTCGTCTATGTGGAGTATCATGTCATCTGCAAATAATGATAATTTAATTTCTTCCTTTCCTATCCTTATTCCTTTTATTTCTCTCTCTTGTCTAATTGCTCTGGCTAGTGTTTCCAGAACTATATGGAATAGGAGTGATAGCGGACATCCTTGTCTTGTTAATGATTTTTTTTTTTTTTGTGGGTACCGGGGGTTGACCTCAGGACCTCGCGCGCCAGGAGGCGCCCGTGCAGCTGAGCGATATCACCGGCCCTTTTTTCGTATGTGGGTTCCGGGAGTCGAACTCGGGCCCTCGTGCTTGCTAGGCAGGAGCTTACGCCGCTGAGCCATCTCACCAGCCCCCTTGTTTATGATTTTATAGTGAAGCCTTTCAGTTTTTGTCCATTGAGTATGATGTTGCCTGTTGGTTTTTTGTAGAAGGCTTTTATCAGATTGAGATAAAGACCATCTATTCCAATTTTCTGTAGGGTTTTTATCATGAATGAGTGTTGGACTTTATCAAAAGCTTTTTCTGCATCTATTGAGATGATCTTGTTATTTTTGCCTTTGGCTCTATTGATATGGTGTATTACATTTATTGATTTGCATATGTTGAAATATCCCTGCATTCCTGGGATGAATCCTACTTGGTCATGGTGTATAATCTTCTTGATGATTTGCTGCGTTCTGTTTGCTAGTATCTTATTAAGGAATTTTGCATCTATGTTCATTAGATAGATTGACCTGTAGTTCTCTTTTTTGGTTGGGCCCTTCTCTGGTTTTGGTATCAGGGTAATACTTGCCTCCAGGAATGAGTTAGGGAGTATTGCTTCCCTTTCAATTTCATTAAAAAGTTTGAGGAGTATTGGCATTAAATCTTCTCTAAATTTCTTGTAGAATTCAGCAGTGAATCCTGCAGGACCTATGGTTTTCTTTGTTAGTAAGTTTTTAACTACACTTTCAGTTTCATTGACTGATATTAGGTTACTCAGAATTTTTATATCTTCTTGATTCCGCTTTGGTAATTCATACATTTCTAGGAATCTGTCCATTTCTTCTCTGTTTTCCATCCTATGAGGGTAAAGATTTTCAAAGTAGGTATTGATGATCTTCTGAATTTCCATGGGATCTGCAGTGATTTCACCATTTTCATTCCTCATTGCATGAATTTGAGTCTTTTCTTTCCTTTTTTGATAAGGTTGGCTAAGGGTTTATCAATTTTACTTATTCTTTCGAAGAGCCAACTCTTCAATTCATTAATGCTTTGTATTGTTTTCTTAGTCTCAATTGTGTTAATTTCTGCTCTGATCTTTATAATTTCCTCCCTTGCATGGGCTTTGAGCTTGACTTGTTCTGCTTTTTCTAGAAGCTTCAGGTGTAACATTAGTTTGTTTATTTGTGCTTGTTCTGTTTTCCTGATGTGATAATTCACTGCTATAAATTTCCCTCTTAGGACTGCTTTCTGTGTCCTACAGGTTCTGGGATGTTGTATCTACATTTTTGTTTAATTGTAGATATTGTTTAATTTCTTCTTTAATTTCATCTGTGACCTATTGGTTGTTCAGGAGGTTATTATTTAATTTCCATGTGTTTGTGGAGTTTTTGTGGTTTCTTTTGCCATTAATTTCCAATTTCATTGCACTATGGTCAGATACTCTGCATGGGATAATTTCAGTTCCTTCGCACTTACTTAAGCATGTTCTGTGGGCTAGTATGTGGTCTATTTTAGAGAACATCCCATGTGCAGCTGAGAAGAATGTTTATTCTGATGTCATTGGGTGGAACATTCTGCAAACATCAACTAAGTCCATTTGTTCACAGGTTTGGTTCGGTTCTCATATTTCTTTGCTGATTTTTTTGTCTGGTTGATTTATCTATTTGTGACAGTGGGGTATTAAAGTCCCCCATTACAACTGTGTTATTGCTTATTTGATTTTTCATGTCTATTAATATTTGTCTTGTGTAGTTGGGTGCTCCCGTATTTGGTACATATGTATTTATGATTGTTATCTCCTCCTCTTGAAGTTTTCCCCTAACAAGTATGTAGTGACCTTCTTTATCTTTTTTTGGTAATTCTTCATTTGAAGTTCACATCGTCTGCAAACAGAATAGCTACCCTTTCTTTTTTCTGGGTTCCTGTTGCATGGAGTATTGTTTTCCATCCTATGACTTTCAGTCTATGAATTTCTTTTTGAGTTAAATGTGATTCTTGTGTACAGCATATTGTTGGATCTTGTTTCTAGATCCACTCTGCCAGTCTGTTTCTTTTGATTGGTGAATTGAGGCCATTTACATTGATGGTTATAACTGATATGTATTGACTTATCTTTGTGATGTTATTTTCCTGCTGCTGGTTCACTGCTTTTCCCCTCTGTTTAATTGCTTGCCCTGCTTGGTGGTTTCTTTCTGTTGTTGTTCTTGAAATTGTGGTCATTTTTATTTCTGTCTAGAATATCTTTCAGTACCCTTTGTAGGGTTGGTTTGGCTATCATGAATTTCTTCAATTGTTCATCATGGAAGTATCTTCTTTCTTTCTTTTTTATTTTTTTAATTTTTTATTTTTTTAAAAGACAACAAGTAAACATTCTCATGTATTAACAAACTCAAGCATTAGAGAATGTACAAATACCTTTTGGAGAAAAATATTACTCAGTATAAGATTAAGCCATGTAAAAGCTAGGTAAAAATAGAAGACTAAGGAATGGAATAGTCCCCTGCCTTGCTTTTGTTGCCCAGAATTGCCTTTGCTATTCTAGGTCTCTTCTGGTTCCAGATGAATTTTAGGATTGTTTTCTCTAATTCTGTGAGATATATTGTTGGAATTTTGATCAGAATTGCATTAAATCTGTTTAACAGTTTTGGAAGTATGGCCATTTTCACTATATTGGTTCTTCCGACCCAAGAGCAAGGGATATCTTTCCATTTTCTGATATCCTCTTTAATCTCCTTTTTCAGAGTACTGTAGTTTTCAGTGTAGAGGTCTTTTACTTCCTTTGTGAGATTGATTCCTAGGTATTTCATTTTTTTAGATGTGATTGTGAAAGGTGTTGTTTCCCTAATTTCTCTCTCAGTGAGTTTGTTATTGGTGTACAGGAAGGCTATTGATTTTTGAGTGTTGACTTTGTATCCAGCTACACTACTGAATTTGCTTATTAAATCTAGCAATTTTTTAGTGGAGTTTTTGGGGTCTTCTACGTAGAGTATCATGTCATCTGCAAATAATGATAATTTAACTTCTTCCTTTCCAATCATAATTCCTTTTATTTCTTTCTCTCGTCTAATTGCTCTGGCTAAAGTTTCCAGGACTATGTTGAATAAGAGTGGGGACAGTGGACATCCTTGTCTTGTTCCTGATTTTAGAGAGAAGGCTTTCAGTTTTTGTCCATTTAGTATGATATTGGCTGTTGGTTTGTCAGAGATAGCTTTTATCAGATTGAGATAAAGACCCTCTATTCCAATTTTCTGTAGGGTTTTTGTCATGAATGGGTGCTGGACTTTGTCAAAAGCTTTTTCTGCATCTATTGAGATGATCATATGATTTTTGTCCTTGGTTCTGTTAATATGGTGTATTACATTTATTGATTTACGTATGTCGAACCATCCCTGCATCCCTAGGATGAATCCAACTTGGTCATGGTGTATAATCTTCTTGATGATTTGCTGCATTCTGTTTGCCAGTATCTTATTGAGGATTTTTGCATCTATGTTCATTAGGGAGATTGATCTGTAGCTCTCTTTCTTAGTTGGGTCCTTCTCTGGTTTTGGTATCAGGGTAATGCTTGCTTCCAGGAATGAATTTGGGAGTATTGCTTCCCTTTCAATTTCATTAAAGAGTTTGGGAAGTAGTGGTGTTAGGTCTTCTCTAAATTTCTTGTAGAATTCAGCAGTGAATCCATCAGGGCCTGGGCTTTTCTTTGTTGGGAGGTTTTTAATTACATCTTCCATTTCATTGATTGTTATTGGTTTATTTAGGGTTTTTATATCTTCTTGGTTGAGCTTTGATAATTCATATGTATCTAGGAATCTGTCCATTTCTTCTGCATTTTCCATCTTATTAGAATACAAGTTTTCAAAGTAGGTATAGATGATCTTCTGGATTTCTGCAGGGTCTGTTGTGATATCACCCTTTTCATTCTTAATTGCATGGATTTGAGTACTTTCTTTCCTTTTTTTAATAAGGTTGGATAAGGGTTTGTCGATTTTATTTAATCTTTCAAAGAACCAACTCTTTGATTCGTTGATTCTTTGTATTGTTTTTTTAGTCTCCAATATGTTAATTTCTGCTCTGATCTTTATAATTTCCTCTCTTGTAGGAGCTTTTGGCTTAGCCTGCTCTTCTTTTTCTAGAAGTTTGAGTTTCACCATTAGGTTGTTTATTTGTGCTTGCTCTGTTTTCCCGATATGGGAATTTAATGCTATAAATTTCCCTCTTAGGACTGCTTTCATTGTATCCCATAGTTCCGGTATGTTGTACTGTTGTTATCATTCAGTTGCAGAAACTGAATTTCTTCTTTAATTTCATCTGTGACCCATTGGTTGTTCAGTAGGGTGCTATTTAATTTCCATGTGTTTAGCAAATTCTTGTTCTTATTTCTCCATTAATTTTGAAAGGTAGTTTTGCAGGGTACATCAATCTGGGTTGGAAGTTGTTTTCTTTCAGGATTTGCAGTACTTCACTCCAAGCTCTTCTTGACTTGAGGATTTGTGTTGAGAAGTCTGCCATGATTCTGGTGGGCTTTCCTTTGTAGATGATCTGTTTCTTTTTTCTAACAACTTAATATTCTGTTCTTTTTTTTTTTTTTTTTTTTTTTGTGGGTACCGGGGGTCGACCTCAAGACCTTGCGAGCCAGCAGGCGCCGCTGAGCGATATCACCGGCCCTTTTTTCATATGTGGGTACTGGGAGTCGAACTCAGGACCTCACGCTTGCCAAGCAGGCACTTATGCCACTGAGCCATCTGGGATCTTGCTTATTACATGTCTGGGTGTAGATTTATTTTGGTTATGGCTAAATTGGAGTTCTATATGTCTCACTTATCTGTATGTCAGATTCTTTCCCCATGCTTGGCAAATTTTCTGCTATTACTTCTACAAATAGTTTTTTTTTTTCTTATGTCATTTGTGTTGACTCCTGCTTTTTCATTGACACCAGTTATTCTTATATTATTTTTCTTTGCATCATCTTGCAGCAGTTGAATTGTTATTTCTTGATCCTTTGTTATTTTCAAGAGATCTTTCCTTTCATGATCACTAGCTGAGATCCTGTCTTCAAGGTCTTAAAGTCTGTCTTCAGTTTTGTTCAAGCAGTTTTGCCAGCTTTCAGTGGAATTTTTAATTTCCTGGGTATCTGTTTGAATCATTTCCATGCATCCTATTTCTTTCCTATATTGATCATTCCTGGTTTCCATCCTTTTCTTGTCATCATCTATTTTTTTTTATCTATCTCTACTTCAGATTTGCTGAGCAATTCCTTTATGAATGCTGACATTTCTTTTTTTACCTGAGAGATTATTTCTGATCTGATTTGCTCTATGGCCTCATGGATTTGTTTCTTTACTTCAGTTGCTATCATTTCAGAAATTTCAGGTGTGTGTCTTCCATTTTCCTCTATCTCGATGTCTCCTGGACTTGTTCTGGGTGGGCTGGAGGTCTGAGATTGCATTTTGCTTCTACATCTTGTCATTTTCTATTTCAGTAATATTTTATTTTGTTTTCTGTGTTGATCCTTTTAAGTTTTTGTAGTAGGTAGTTATATCACTAGTATCGAGGCCTCTCTAGGCAAGGTTTGTTCTTCAGGGATGTCTTCTGTTTATAGGAGATTCTTGGTTTGTGTCTGTCCCAAGATCCTACCTTCCCGATTAATTAAAAGTGTGATGTTGGTATCTGTTTGGCTCAATCCCCAGACCTTTGGTGTTGGGCTGTGGTGAGGTTATTATGCCAGAGCTTCCCAGTTATAGAAGGGAGAACAACTGATTATAATAGATATGACATCCTAGCTAAAGTAGTATAATTAGCAATAATAATAGCATCAAGCACAGTTTAGGAACTGACAAACTGTGGTAACTATTAATTTTGTACCTTAAACCATAGGAGCAAAACCTACAGTTACATAACAGAACCAATCATAAATTAGGAGCTTGTATGCAAAGTGTTTCCCCTTGGTAGAGTGGTTTTACCCTGTAGTGGGGAAATTTAAGAAGGATAATGGATAGAAGAAAGATAACTGAAAAGGAAGTAGAAGCAAGGCTGGAGGACAGAAGATGATCACACAAGCTTTGGGAAACTAGAGATGAGAGCAGTAAAGAAAGAATGAAGGAGTAAGCAAGGGATTATCTGAACTTGGTCTTTGGGTTTGGGGGATGGGATTAGTTTTTGTGGCTGGATTTCTCCCCAGCCATTTAAAAAAGAGAGAAAAGAAAAAAAAAAAAAAAAAAAAAAAAAGATAAGAAAAAGGAAAAGAAAAAAAGGAAGAAGAAAAGAAAGGTAAAAACAAAAGTAAAAGAAAAGAAAAGAAAGAAATGGGATGGCCCCACCTTCCCGCTTCTATTCCATGTCTTCATCCCCAAGCACAATGCTGGTTCACCTAACTTACCACCTGTTGGCTCATATTATTAATGTTGCTTCAGACTTTTCCACCCCATTAGTCCTACCTGTTCATCGTGTGTGCCCTAGTCCCGGTCCTACTGTGTGGCTCGCATTCCCCCAGTGACCTGGTCCCTTTGTTGTAGGACAGGAAGAGCCAGTCACCTGAATTCCACTTGCAGGCCAGTTGTCCCTTCTTATTCTTTGAGTTAGTTGTTTTAAAAGATAACTTTAGGTATATAGTATATATTTCACTTTTTTTTTTTTTTTTTTGTGGGTACCGGGGGTCGACCTCAGGACCTCGTGCGCCAGGAGGCGCCCGTGCCGCTGAGCGATATCACTGATCCTTTTTTCATATGTGGGTTCCAGGAGTTGAACTCAGGCCCTCGCGCTTGCCAGGCAGGTGCTTACACCACTGAGCCATCTCACCGGCCCTATATTTCACTTTTTGAAACTTCTTAATTTTACAGGTATTCTTTCATATCCATTTCCCCAAACAGATTGTAAATTCTTTTCTTTATATATGTATTTCCCTATTTCTTATAGTCCCAGCTACTCAGTGGGCCAAGACAGGAGGATCGCTTGAGACCAGGAGTTCAAGACCAGCCTGGGCAACATAGTAAGATCCCATCTCAAAAAAAAAAAAAAAAAAGTCTCAAATGAGCCTGAGAAAGACTTACAAGAGAAAGACATAAGAAAGAGGCATGCTGACTCTCATTACTGCATGCTGAGCTGTCAGGTGAGGAACAATCTGCAGATGAGCGGCAGATTACTGGTGTTGAGCAAGCATTCAAAGGTTGCTTTCTGCCACCAGCAGATCCAGGTCCTGGGCTCCGCTGGGGAAGTTATGGGCTCTGGGTCCTGGTGACAGAACTGGCCAGCAGCTCTGAGGACTCTGTTCTCTGACTTCCTGGGAAGGGCACAAAGCATTTGCCCTTGTGCACATCCCACCTGCCCTGGAGGTCCCATGCAGCTGATGCCCTCCCCACACACTGACCCTACCCACTCGTGCCCTCCCAAAGCCCAAGCCCCAGTGTTGGGCTTGGAAGAGACCTGCTTCCAGGAGCAGAGAACAGGAGTTTTTCCACCATAAGGCTCTGTGCCTTCCTCTAGTATCCTGCCTCCACAGAAAAACATCCCTGCCTGACAGTTTCATTGTTGTTTCATTGTTTCAACAAATGTTTGTTGAATGACTGCTTTGCTCAGGCAGTATTCTACAAGCTTTGGGAAACCAGAGGGCAGTAAAGAAAGAATGAAGGAGTAAGCAAGGAATTATCTGAACTTGGTCTTTGGGTTTGGGGGATGGGATTAGTTTTCGTGGCTATATTCCAAGGCATACAAGATCAGTGCTTTGCTAGAACATTCTAGTGCACTTCACTCTTCCCTTTGTGTGAGTCTAACCCTCCCCACCCTTCAATACTGAATCTCATCTCCTCTTTGCAGTCTTCTTACTTCATCCTTTAAATAAATACACGAACATAGTATGTATGAGAAGCTTTGATATAGTTCCCTATTTTATCTTCCCATTAATCTCGTAAGGTGAATGCCCTTTTCATTTTACAGAGGAGACAGGTAATCCGTTAAGAGACCACAGTTAGTACCTGGTAGCCAAGGGGCTCTGGTAGAGTCATTTGACTTCATAATATCTCAGCCAAGCTCTCTTCCCTTGGTGAGAATGCCTATGGGATCCTCAGTCTGCTATGTATCAGTGGGGCTGGACACATAATTTGTAGGAACCATTACAAAATGCAAATTCAGAGCCCCTTGTTCAAAAAGTAGGAAAAAGAAGTCATTAAAAGTACTCAAAAAAAAAAAAAAGCCAGGCATGGTGGCACACACCTGTTATCTCAGTACTCGGGAGGCTGAGCCAGGAGATTGCTGTGAGTTTGAGACCAGCTTGGACTACATAGTAAGTTCAAGGCCAGCCTGAACTACATAGCAAGGCTCTGTCTCAAAAACAAAAACAAGGGGCCGGTGAGATGGCTCAGTGGCATAAGCGACTGCCTGGCAAGCGCGAGGGCCCGAGTTCGACTCCCGGATCCCACATACGAAAAAGGGGCCGGTGATATCGCTCAGTGGCACGGGCGCCTGCTGGCGCGCGAGGTCCTGAGGTCGACCCTCCGGTACCCACAAAAAAACAAACAAACAAACAAACAAAAAACCCAAAACAAACAAACCTCAACTATATAGTCTTTTACTTTCTTCCTCAGCTTCTCTCCTGCTTTGTTATAGTGTTTATTTGCTATTTGGTGTCATCCTAAGTAAAAATATCATTAGTTTTGAACTATTAATATCAGTTTTGGGCCGGTGAGACGGCTCAGCGGCTTAAGCGCCTGCCTTGCAAGCGTGAAGGCCCGAGTTTGACTCCCGGAACCCACATACGAAAAAGGGGCCGGTGATATCGCTCAGCGGCATGGGTGCCTGTTGGCGCCTGAGGTCCTGAGGTCGTCCCCCCGGTACCCACAAAAAAAAAAAAAAAAAAAAAAAAAAATATCAGTTTTATTGTTCATTTTTATATTGTTCAGTTTAAGTGCAAATACAAGGGCATTTAAGTCACACGCAGAATCACCAAAGTGACACGATTTATATTGTGTAGTTTTTTTATCCATCCATGTTTTGTTCTTTCCAAAACAGTGGACATAGTTCACAAAAACTAACTCAGCTGTTCTCAGTTCCCTTCTTGATATGTGCATGTCCCGTCCACCCTGATGACCAAAGACGGACTGAAAAGAAAGGGAACTATGGGTTGTCCTGTCTGCCCCATTCCTTCAATGCCATCGTTCTCAGCGTAAGATGTTGGTGTCTATACAGGCAAGTAACAAGAATAAGGAAAGAAATGATAGTGTCCCTTGGTCACTCATGTCTCTTAGAACCCAGTGCCACTTCTGATTACAACAGAAAGCATGGCCTCTGTGGGCTGCCCGTGCCCACTACCCCTTACTCCATCCTAGATGTAGCATGTGATGGGGTGCAGGCAGTGCTACCCCAAAATATGGTACCTGGGCATCTGAGAAAACAGCCTAAGCAGGAGCCTTTCTGACCTTCTCCCTCTCTTCTGCCCTGAAGACCTTTGCCTGACAGATGAAGGGAAGACAGTCAAGGAATGCCGAGAAAATCTGAGCAGACAAGCTTGGCCACACATCCACATTTATTACCGTTAGATCTTAGCCTCTGTCCTCCAGTCACGCTTCTGCACAGCTGTTGATAAACACAGTTTTCTCAGGAGCAGTAGTGCACACCTCTACTCAGCTGCTCAGGAGTTTGAGGTAGGAGGATCACAAGTTTGAGCCTAGCTAGGCAGCTTACTGAGATCCTATCTCAAAATAAGAAATTTTTAAAGAGGCTGGGGCTGTGGCTCAGTTGTACAAGCATCCTTGTGCTTGTAGAGCATCCTCAATACCACAAAAAAAGTTTTCCCTGGGTCTCTGGGACTTTGTGTGTGTGTGTTTGTTTATTTGTTGAAACAGGGTCTTGCTGTGTAGTTCATGCTGGCCTTGAACTCACTATGTAGTCCAGGCTGGCCTCGAACTCCCAGTGATCCTCCTACCTCAGCCTCCCAAGTGCTAGGATTATAAGCATGTACCACCACACTTGGTGTCACATAAAACTTTGGTTAAATAAATTGATGTTTTTCTCTTGTTTCTGTCTTTTGTTTTAAGGGTCTTAGTCATGAATCTGGTAGAAGGTGCATAGAAGATACTACTGTTTCTCCCCTACAATTGTGACCCACACTCTGTGAAGTTAGGTGTAAACTTTCAGATGATGGATAAGTTGCAAGTAACTTCTTGTCTAATAGAGGTGCAAACAAATTCTGTCCAGTGGAAAAGATGACTCCAAAGGGTAACAGTATCTTTGCCCCACAGGGCATTAAGCAAGTCTCATAGCTAACTTTCATCCTCTGGGTAGACGTGCAGTATCACAAATCCCTCTTTCAGATTGCTTTACTGCGCTGGCTGTTCCCTCATTAATGAGTTAAATAAATATTCAGTGTAGGGCCGGTGAGATGGCTCAGCGGCGTAAGCGCCTGCCTGGCAAGCGCGAGGGCCCGAGTTCGACTCCCGGATCCCACATACGAAAAAAGGGGCCGGTGATATCGCTCAGCGGCACGGGCGCCTGCTGGCGCGCGAGGTCCTGAGGTCAACCCCCGGTACCCACAAAAAAAAAAAATTTTTTTCAGTGTATATTTACTTGAGTGCCATCTTTTAACGTTTTGAAAATTGTACTTTGACTTCCTCTCACCTGCAGCTTCCACTTCCTTCAGATCCCCACTGTAGACAACCACGCCTCCTAAATACAGCCAGGGAGAGACCCAGGGATGCTGGGGACAGTGTAGTGCTGTGAGTAGAGAGGTCTCCTCCCCCCGTCCTGGAGACAGGACATCTTTCCATCTGCATCTCATAGCAACTGTGTCAGTCTGGAGCCCTGGAGCCCCACAGGACCGGCTGGCTGCACATTCATGGCTTTACATGGTCCCTGCTTCACTAGGCAGTCAGGATTATACTTAGATTGCTTCCTCTAGCTTTCTGGTTTTCTCTCCTTCCTCATGGGTAAGAAGGTGAAGGGAGGGCCAGTGATATAGCTCAGCAGCATAAGTGCCTGCCAGGCAAGCGCGAGGTCCTGAGTTTGACTCCCGGAACCCACATAAAGGAAAAAAAGGGCCAGTGATATCGCTCATCGGCACAAGCGCGAGGTCCTGAGGTCGACTCCCGGTACCCACATAAAAAAGAAAAAAAAAAAAGAGGGTGAGGGGAGATGCCGCCTCCAGTGCAGCTCTTGAAATTCCAGAGGGAGGACAGTGGAGGATGAAGAAATGAAGACAAGAGTCAGAAAGCTGAGGTCAGGTGGAGCCTGATGGGAGAAAGGACCGCCCAACATCTGCAGCGCATTTGCTTATACAATCAGCATAAGAGGCTGTTCACAGAGAATTTTAAGGGGAGGGTAAGATCCAGAACAGGAAGAACATCTAATCTGCAACAAAACGTCATGCCTTGGTGGTTACACGTGGAGAACAAGAGGGGAAGTGTCTGTATTATCTCAGGGGAAGGCCATGTCACTTTGTGCATCAGCTCCCTGAGCTGCGTACACATCTCATGGGGCACTGCCACACTCATGACAAGTAGTGACCCTGTCCTAGATAGCCGAGGTACAGACAGCTTCGCTCCCAACAGGGAGGGAAAACACTTCATCAAATCATTCAGCTCAACACCCAGTTTTCATTCTGTAGCAGTCATTTTCCTATTGGCAGATTCTCCTAAATGAATCTCTATACCTAATACACAATCTCTCTCTCTCTCTCTCTCTCTCTCTCTCTCACACACACACACACACACACACACACCCCTACAGGTCCCTCCTGCTCCATTTTTCTCTCTGTTTCGCCTTCCTCAAAGTGTTCTTCCTCCTTTTCCGCTAAATATATTAGGGGACTTGGAGTCAGAATGAGCATGATATAATGGCAAGGACAGGAAGCCAATTTGTTTTAATATGCTAATGGAGCATCACTGAAATGTATTATTTTGGCATACATTATTTTGAAATGCAAATTACAAGAACTCAAGAATCTCTCTAATTTTCTGGGGTTATAGGACAAAGGGGAGGGATTTACTTGAAACTCATTTGCCAGCTCTTTTGAAGCAGCGAAACCTCTCCCACTCCTTAGCGCTATCTTCCAGTCCCACTAAACAGTGTGAAGCCCTAGAACTCTTCTCACATTATGGAGAATGTGTTTCTTTCATGGCCAGTGGGCCTGCAGGTAACTACCAGCTTGGGGACAGGTGTGATCACTCAGCATGAAAATGCAGTCACCATATTTCTGTTTTGCTTTTCTCTCTGTAACACCAACTGGGATCCCAAAAGAGAACGGATAAAGGAGAGTTATTGAAATGAAGGGTTGAACTGTTAAAACATCCTCATCTACAAAGTTGATTAGAATGCCTTATTCATGCTTCTGTTCTTCACTTTGTAACCCCTGGAACAGCCTTATAATATTGTTGGGGGCCGGTGAGATGGCTCAGCGGCATAAGCGCCTGCCTGGCAAGCCCGAGGGCCCAAGTTCAACTCCCGGGAACCTACATATGAAAAAAGGGCCAGTGATATCACTCAGCGGCACGGGCGCCTGCTGGTGTGCGAGGTCCTGAGGTCGACCCCCGGTACCCACAAAAAAAAAAAAGAAATGTTGTTGGGCTGATGTTTCCTTATCGTGTACCTTCTGAGATGTCTGGCTCCTGGTTACAACCTGAAGTGGGATTTTCAGGCTTGACTGTAATCATTTAGAATTCTCCTCACCTTTTCTTGCTTGTAGTTTTTAAGAATAACCACAAGATGTGTTGGGAATTCAACATCATGTGCTAAGGAGGGCGTTGGCCAGGACAGCCTGCCCCTGTTCCAGTGCCCCCAGAATGGGATGCCTGCAGCGCTTTAGTCTTGTGTGTATGATACCCAAGGTATATTAAAGGAGACTGCCGCTCAGTTCCTCATCTGCAGCACAAGTAGGATGCATGAAAGGAGACTCCATCCACCCTGAGCAGCTTTCTGAGTGTTGAGTCTTGGGGGACTGGTTCATGGTGACTCCTGGGCTTCCATCATCCCTTGCTGCCTATCTTTGAGTAATTAATCCTCTCCATGTAACTGGTGTGTGCGTGTGTGTGTGTGTATGTTCTCTCCTATTCCCACCTGATTCAGACAAGTGCACAGCAAATGTTCTTCACAGTCACGATGGCAGCTTCTCTGAGGTCTCAGAGGAAAACTGCTCTTTCCATACCCGACTTAGCATGGCAGCACTGGAGCAGCAGCCAACGTTTCAGGCCCCTGCACGTCGTGCTTTTCACCTCTGCCCAGGGCTCCTTAATGGGGCGGGGGGAGCTTTGAAGACTCTTCCATCTACTAACTTGGTAGCCAGGACTTTTCCACTTCTAGCTCCCCTGGGCCTGAGGTCCTTAACACTCTCAGAACCTTTTGCTGTGGCTTTTTACCAATGTAAATGTCATCTGACTTTTCCTGGCTCTTGGTGACCCAAGGAGAAGAATTCACCTGGACCACCTCACAAATGACCAGAGACCACACACAAGCAAGGAAGTGGTTTCAAAGCAAAAGAGTTTATTGCAAAGCAAGATGCAGCTTAAAGACAAGCCAGGCTATCACCAGAGTGTGACCAATGACGAATGAATCCCTTTGTTCTGGTTTCTTTTCTTTTACCGTACTTCCTGTTTTGGGTTATGCCACACCTTACATCTGCATATTCATAATTTGTCTCTGCCCTACTTTCAGTTTTGAATTGTGCATGTGTTTTCCCATCATTCATCAGTAATTTATGGCATGGCGGAGATGCAGTGCATATGGATGAAGCCTTAAGCTTATGACAAGAGAATAAGTCATCCTAAGGACACTCAGTACGATTGGGGTGCATGCCTCTTCAGGTAGAAAGTCCCTAGTTCTCCTTCATGGTTAGTTTGTGGTCACTTCTCTACTTAGGGTCTTTTTTCAACTGGTTGAGGCCATTTCACATCCTGGCCCCACACCCCATTCCTGTTAATGGAAAGTACAGCCTATACAAACTCAACTGCTCTAGACCATGCCCCACCACTCATGTCTGACTACCTGCCTACACTTGGACCCGGGTTTATGCTGATCGCCAATGCTCGACTGTACCCTATCCCACATGTGTCTGGAAAAGGGGCTTCCTCTGGATTTGGCCTCTTGCTTACACCATTGCTGAGTAAAGGCTTAACTCTCACTCATGGCCTGTTTGACTCTAATGTCAGAATCTCAGCAGGGCTCTCTCTGTTCCCCTCCAGCCCACTGGAGCTCCTGACACCTTCTCTGTACTTTTCATGTCCACTAGACCAGGATATACTTAAGCTGAAAAGAACTTTTTCCTGGTAATATGTAACATTTTTCAGCATTTCCTGATGCCAAACTCAGTGTGCTATATACCTGATTAAAAGAAATGAACTGGGAAGCCACTAGGTTCAGATGGCTCTGGGCCATTAGGGTCCTACACAGGCAAACTGAAATTTTAACCAATCAGATACCACCACCTAACCTCTAATAGAGACTTCACTGATCAGAAACCGCTAGCTGACACTAACTAGGAACTTCGCACGTTAGCCAAACATTTTCTTTGTCTTGTTTCCTGAACACCTTATAAAAGTTTTCCCCTTAACCTCTTTTGGTGGAGCCCAAACTGCTAGTGGTTTAATGCTACCTCATTCACGAATCACTCTCTGCTCAAATCAACTTAAAATTTTACTGTGCCTAAATATCTCTTTTAACAACTTTATATGCATCATCTTGAATAGTAATTATAAAAATTGCCTTTGTTATTGACAGATATGTGCCAGACACACTCCTGATGGATCAGAACTTGCTGAATAGTTAGATTTGGGAGGGTGGAGAGTGAATATTTTAAGATGTCCCTACTTGCCTATCGCGGTCGCTCTTAGTCCCCTAAATCAACAGAACCTTATCGGTTTTGAAGCAGGTCATGAAGAAGGAGTGGAGCAAAGGCCTGGAGCGGGGGCCCAGAGGGAAGAGCAGGCTGTGCACCTCTTTGGACCCTAAACCACTCCCGACACCAGCCATGTGTCTCCTCTCACATCCTAAGATCAGTGCTCAGGGCTTTTAAAGACCGTGTCTGTCAAGATAGTCGAAGCCTTTGCAGCCCGCTGTGAAAGTTTACTCCAATCTGATTATCACCTCAGTGAACCAAATTACAGTCAAGTCTTCCAGCAAGATTAGTATAAGTGGATTTACTGAATTTACTTCCAGGAGCCATGGTGGCTGGGAATGGAGGGAAAGAAAAATAAACAGAGACCTCTGTCCCTTTGTCCTTTCCCTTCCCACTCTGAAACTCCTGGATGTTTATGGGAGAGTGCCTGAAGTCAGCTGTGTCATCCATAGGCAGAGTTTCGGCTGTTGCTGCCTATGTTCTGCCCAGTGCTTCCCTCCTGCTGAATGGTAAACAGCCTTCATTACCTGAGCAGCTTTGTCTCACTTCCCTGGCAGTTTTTGCCTACTGGGAGTAATAATTAAACCAAAAACTGGAGCTGAGACAAAAGTGATTTTTCCTCCCTGAGGTCTAGGCATGGGTTGGATGTGAATTAACTAGTAATTAGGTGCAGCCTAGCAAGGTTTTGCCTCCATTGCTACTCAACTCATTTGTTTGTTTGTTTGTTTGTTTGTTTTGAGACAGGGACTCACTATGTAGTTTGGTCTACCCTTGAACTCACAATTAGCCCAGGCTGGCCTTGAACTTTTGGCAATCCTCCTGCCTCAACCTCCTAAGCACTGGGATTACAGGCATGGGCCACCATGCCTGGATTCAATTCAAATTTAATCAAGATCTCAATCTAAAGCCATTTCCCCTTGGAGTCAACCTGCTCAGCTTTCTCTTTGGTATTTGATTTCTAAATCTTTCTTTAATGTGCTGTGAGATGAGGAGTTGTCATTAGTTCCTAATTGGCATTTGTTACCATCCCCCTCCACCTTAACAAGTGGTGTCACATACCTTCATCTCCTCTAACCCCACCAAGGAGAAGGATGATGAGGATGAAGCCCAAATGACACAGAGCTGGGCAGAACCCTGACAAGACCTCAGTGAGCTCTACCTAGGTCCCATCCACAGGCCCTTGGCACTCACCTCTGCCTATCCGAGGTTGCCTACTGAGAGCATCTTTATGCCTAGAAAACTAGGTGTGTTGAAGAGTTGAAGGCTCCAGAGCTGCCTTCAGCCAGTGACAAAAGGGGAAGGCATAAGTATGCATGGTCCTTTGCCCCCAGTTGGCACTATAGCATGTCCCACATTCTATCTTAAAGTTGCCCAGCAGGATGGGGGTCCGGTCGCCCACAGTGGTATCTGGCTTCCTCACATCCCTTTATTGCTCATTTTCCCACCCCTGACAGGGGTTTCCTGGGATCACCTCCCAAAACACTCTGTGCACTCACATTCAGTCTCAAGATCTCTTCAGGGGAACTCAAATCAAGACAAGACACTTTGGTTTTGGATGTCCTAACTTCTGGCCCTGCATGGGCAGCAGTAACGATAGTGTTTGACAAGCTTCCCTGGTGCTCCCAATGGGACATGGTTGAGGTCTACACAGTGGGCACCAGGGTACAGTGACCTCCCCTCACTAGGAGGTACAACTCTAGTCAGTGGGCACTGGGCAAAGCCCTTTCCCTGCCCTGCTGAGGGGCTGGAGAAGTCCAGGAATAATACAGGCTGCAGGCCAATGTCAGATTACCGTTATCTGCTTTGTGATGTGTGGGAACCTGAAATTCAGGAGGGAGTGACCCTGGGCCAGTCCCCCTCAGCAGAGGGACCAAGGGAAACCATGTGCCTTTCTGGGCAGGGGTTCAAGCTCTGGCATCTCCTTAGTAGGCTGGAAATGACAGGTCCATGGTCTTACTCCCCAGCACCTCTGTCCGCAATGGGCATTCATGAGAAGATGATGGGGAGCATGTCGCCCTAGATGCATGAGAATGTGAAAGTATTAAGGAAGTATGAAGTTCTTTAGAAATATGAAAGGTTGCAGAGTGAGCAAGTCAAAATTTAGCCCTCCTCTGTCAGAGGAAAGGAAGATGGCACTAGGAAAGGGGATCCTCGGGGTCATATTTCCTTGTTCTCCATCTCGTCTGAAGTAGCCGGACTTAGCAGCAATAAACATAATCCTGTGTAATAGGACAGAATTGTGAGACAGCTGATGAGATACTTTGGCAATGTTTTATTTAGCATGGGTTTACTACATGCCATCTACTACATGCCAGGGACTTGCTCAGTTGCTAGGAACACAGTGACAGACAGGAAAGACAAGTCTGGGAGGGTCTGGTAAGGCAGCCGGCCATTTCCACCATCACATTTTGCCCTCACAACAGCCATGGAAAGTAGACCAGCATTAGAGTCCACTTGCTAATTTATTAGGAAACTGAGGCCCAGAGAAGAGCAATGACTGTCCAAAGTCATAACCATAATCATGGTGGTGACAGGGACCACGCTCAGGTCCCTCCTGGGCTTTCAGCCGTGTCTTTCCACAGAGACAAGTGTCATGCCAGTGTCTGGGCTGACCAGTTAGAACAAGGGAGTCAGCTGGGTCTCAGAAGGTGCCTTCAGTCTCTCCAGTAAAGTTTTGACTCCAGTTTCCTCAGACATGAATTAATTTTTTCCAAAAGGAAATCATACATCCTTGGGTTCCCTTTGTCATCTGGCCCCCTTTAGAACTCCCATCTGCTTCCTCCACGCTGGAAATAGGGAGGCAGTGGGGGATAAAAAGGAGCTGTGGATAGGCAGGCTGCTGCTGATCTGAATGTTGCTTACTGAAATTTCCCCTCAAAATGTCGCTGTGGGGGCTGGGGAGGAAGGTTGCCAATGTGCTGATGAAATTCCAACAGCTGTGAGAAGTGGCTTTAACTCAACATGCTGAATGGAGTCAATAATCTCGCATTTATCAGGCAGAGCCAGATGTTGGCACTGTGGAAGGCAGTGGGGGAAGTTGAGGAGCAGCAATGACAGATGAACAACCTCTTCTCCAAGAGTTGGAAGCACAAGTGTCCCCATGCAGCGGGAAGAGCCCAGGCCAGGGTACAGCATGACTGTGGATATCCCCTGTACGGAGAGCCGAAGCCCTTAGAGAAGCTCGGTCACTTGCTCATTCCTTCATCCACTGGCCAAACATTTACTAAGCACCACGGAGGAATCAAAGGCTGGGAAACAATGCTGGGAAACAATGTCAGTGTTTGACAGATACGGTGTTTGAAATCCAGAGACTCACAGCATAGGAGGAATACATTTCTATAGTTTTAAGCAACTTAGATGGGGTACTTCATTGTAGAAATCCCAGGAAAATAACAGAGAGAAAAGTATGAATTATATATGTATATATGCTTAAGTTTTGAATACTAAATTATGGACAGACCAACTAAACTGTGAGTGGTCTAGGTGGGCCACGCTAGAATGACTGGAGAGGGGGACTCAGCTCCACTTCACAGGAGCCTGTTGGAGAGCAAGTCCTCCAGGTGCGTTCTCAAGGTCTGGAGAGAGGCACAGATGAATAAGTAGAAATAGCCAAGGGCCCTTAGTGCCTGGGCTTGCAGCAGGCACAAGATCACTTCTGCTTCAGTCTAATGGCCAGAGTTTGGCCCAAGGCCAGCCCAGATCTAAGGGATAATAAACAGAATCAACTTCTCTAGTGTCTGAGGCCGAAAAAGACACGTGGCAAAGGGTATAGAAGCAGAAAGGAGTGACGAATTAGAGCCATTGCTGCTAGCAATATTTACATTGTATTCTCCAACACCCAGGGTTGTTTGGAAAAATGGTTAATTCCAGGCTGGAGCTGGAAATGTACAAGATTAGCCTGGGTCTTCTTATTTGTCTGCAATCAAGGTAGCTCTTGAAGACTTTTGGGGTGATACAGAAGGACAAAGCAGTCATCTTGCATGGGCTCCCACTAGCCAAAGCTGTAAAAATATGAGCATCAAAAACAATAATGATAGCAATGAATTATAGCACATCAAACATATAAACTCTAAGAATTCGTAATTGTACTTTAAAAAAAAACTATATCACTCTGAGAGGTTGCTGGGACACCAACTCATTTTTCTAAAAACTGATAAATAAAAAGAAAAAAAATCAATGAAGCATTTATCCTGGTTTTTCTGATGATATTTATCTTCCTTGTATTCGTGACTTGCCCAGAGTATAGGTAAATGAGCTTCACAGTGAGGGGGAAAAAAAAACCCTTTGGCAGCAAGATGCTAACCTTTGGCAGGTAGAAATGAAAGCCCAGAGGAACGGAGAAGCTTCAACAGTGTGTGATACGTGAACCGGTCTGCAGACGTAACCACTAGTTTGCAGCAAATTAAAATATACCACAAGAATACAATTGGAAAATTCAGAATATGAGAAATATCATAGGAAAAATGACTCAGTTCCTTCTACAAATTAATTGCTTTAATGATAAATGGGGGGTACAGATTTTAAAAGACTTAGATGCATCAACCACGGGTAATGTATAAACTTTGGATCTTGATTTAAATTTAAGAACTGTAGTTTTTACATAATCAGGAAAAATTAAACACTATTAGGCAATATCAAGAAATTAATGTTGAGCTGGGGATGTAGCTCAGTGATAGAGAATTTGTCTAGCATACTTGAGGCCCTGGGTTCAATTCCCAAAAGTGCAAGAAGAAAGAAAAAAGAAATTAATGTTAATTTAGCTGAATGTGACTATGATATTATGGCAATACTAGTTTTTAGAAGTCTTATCTATCGGAAAACTTAAAAATAGTTGAGGAAAATATGGCAAAATATTAACAGTTATTAAATTGAGGTGATAGGTGTATGGGAATTCATTATACTAATCTGCCTACATTTCTGTCTGTTTATAACTTTATTAAAATGGAGAAAGGAAAAGAAAAAGAGGAGGAGGGAAAGAAGAGAAGGCACACCAGACAACCCGTGCTTGAATCCTGATGCTAACACCTTCTAGCTGAGCAAACTTGAGCAAGTTATTTAAATTATCCGTGCCTCAATTTCTTCATCTACAGATAAGGTTAATAACAGTGTCTAATGCATAAGATTGGAATAAAGATTGAGTTGTTATCAGTAAAATGTTAAAACAGTTCTCAGTAAATATAAGTTCTTATTACTCCATCAAAAGTGAATTCTAAGCCAGGTGTAGTGGCACACACATTGTGGAAGGCTGAAGCAGGCATATTATGAGTTTGAGCCCAGCCTGGGCAACTCAGTGACACCCTGTCTCAAAATGAATAATAAAAGGGCCAGGTGTGGTGGCACACACCTGGAATCCCAGCACTTGGGAGCCTGAGGCAGGAGGATCACTGAGAGTTCAAGGCCAGCCTGAACTACATAGTGAGACCCTGTCTCAAAAAACAAAACAAAACAAAACAAACAAAGTAAAATAAATAAATAGGACTGGAGATGTAGCTGAAGGCCCTGGGTTCGATATCCAGTATCGTTAAGGAAAAAAAAACAACAACAATGATGAATTCTGATATATAACATTCCAGGACTGCTGACATCTAGACCAATCAAATCTGGCTGGGTAGCAGGGTGTGGTAGCACACCTATAATCCCAGCACTTGGGAGGCTGAGGCAGGAGGATTGCCACAAATTCAAGACCAGCCTGGGTTACATAGTGAGTTTAAAGACAGCCTGAACTACATAGCAAGACCCTGTCTCAAAAATAAAAAATTTGGGCTGGTGAGATAGCTCAGCCACATAAGCACCTGCTCGGCAAGCGCGAGGTCCTGAGTTCGACTCCCAGAACCCACATAAAGGAAAAAAAGGGCTGGTGATATCGCTCATCGGCACAAGCACTTGCTGGCAAGCGCGAGGTCCTGAGGTCGACTCCTGGTACCCACATAAAAAATAAATAAATAATTAATTAAAAATAGAAAATAAAATATCTGTCTGGGTATGGCTAGGTGAAAAAGCTCGAGCGCTCCCTGAGAGCATGCAGCTGGAGAGGGAAGCAGCACTCAAGGAAAGAGTAATCCCAAGAGGCTGAAACTGTAGTAGGCAGCCCGGACTTTTAGAGAGGAGGCAAGACTTCCAAATGAGTGCCACTCCCTGGAAAGAGGTGACATTAAACTGCAAATGGAAATTCAGACACATAACACTATGTGGAAGGGAGGTGAAACAAACCCAAAAGGTTTAGAGAGCTCTGCCTGGAAGATCACCATAGCAAGAAGGTGTGTGGGTGTGGTATTCTCTCCTCTCTGGAGGCTGATCATACGCACAGAAATGTCCTTTAGAGTTGAGACTTCTTTGCTATTGAAAAATGTGAATGGTGAGTGAGGGTTCCAGCCTGAAATTTTTCCTTTGAAGTCTTTTAACGGGTCACCAGTGACTGATAGAATCATAGTAACTGACCTAAGAGCTATTTCTGCTGCAAGAATAGGGGTGCTGCTCCCCTACCATTCCCAGAAAATTCTCAAAGAATCCCTTAGAGATGAACAATCATGCTTGTCTGGAGACCTAAGGAGAAGGCTGGAAAATGTAGACCTTTGGTGGTTTGTTTGTTTGTTTGTGGCTTTTGTTTTGTTTTTTAAGACAACATCTCACTATATTGCTTAGGATGGTCTTAAACTCCTGAGCTCAAGTGATCGTTCGCCTCAGGCTCCCAAGTAGGTGGGGCCACAGGCATACAACACCATACCAGTTTGAGAATGTTGACTTCTTAACCTACAGAGGGACTACAGCCCTAGAGAGACTCCACATAGCCACGGTCCACACACTCACCTTCCCTTCACACACATATATATTCCGCTCCACATATCCATAAAGATCTGCGCTCAGCCTGCAAACCAGAGAAACATGACAACAATAACAATTTAGTATGTGCCTGCTACATATGGAGGGACAACACAGGGACACACTATTACTCTAGGTAGCATGACTCTCAAGAAAGGCTGCGAGGGTCCTCTCTGATCCTCGGGCTCTATCACTGCTCTCTGTTCCCTTCCCAGGTGCCACCTAGGAAGTAGCTCTGCCAACACAGGACAGCTGTGCTTTCCACCCTTCAGTTTCTGCCCTGGGCAATTGTGACTGCTGAGAAAGAGGAGGACAGCCATGGGTCTGAGATACCAGCCAGGCAATGATATTGAGAGGGAGAGAAGCTGTTACCCACACTGACCTGCTGAGAGACTTGGTAGGAACTCAGCCCAGAAGGCCCTGGAAATTGGGGATCAGAGAAAGAGTCCCATGCTGAGTGGAATGCCTGGGGTTCCTTGATCTGTGGAAACCCAAAGGCCAGATCTGTGGTTTTCATAGGGCTCAGGTCTGCAGTTGTTTCCGGGACCCTGCTGGCTGAACACAAAGGTCTGGGTCCAGACACTTACTAGCTTATCAGGAGCTAACCAGTCTCCCAGTCCCCTGGGTGAGTGTACAGCAAAGGATCAAAGACAATAAACAAAAGTAATATGGTATACAAGGGGAAGATCAGAGCTCTCGTGGCTAAGACCCCGACTTCTCCAAACTGGCCACTATTTAGTAAGTACATAACTATCAGGGAGAGTGCGGGGAAGTATAGGGAATAGCTGAGGCAAAAAGGCATGAAAGTGAGCAAGGCCTTGTGAAAATTGGAACAAAGACATTCCAAGCACTAAATGTTTGTGTAGTGAGAGATCTGTTTTATCTCTAAGGTTGGCAATTATTGCCCTGGAATTCTGAGTGAGAGTCAATGTCGTCAGCTGTGATGTTATCTTGCCTTCAGAGATGTCATAGTGTCACGGGCCACCACAGGCCTCTACTGTGACCACTGGCATGGAGAGTTCTGTTTCTGCATGCCAGCCACTGGCTCATCAGGCAAGTCACTTAGGCCTGAGACAGACCCATAAGTTAATACAGAAAGCCAATTGACTGGTTCTAAAACCCTCTCAGCGCCACCTCAATGTGGTCTCCATAAGTAACTATGTCTTTTGTAAGGAATTTCTGTATTTTTATCTGAAGCATAGAATTGTAATAACCTCAAAGACAATTGTGCTGACATCCACATTGGCAAATCACTAGTTTTGTCACCTTTTCTCCCAAGTCAGGCCCCTTTTGTTGACCCCATTTCTACTGGGCTGTCAACTAACAGTCAAGTGTCATTGGTTTTTTTTTTTTTTTTTTTTTTTTTGTCCTTTTGAGACAGGGATGGGAAATAGATCTGCTCCATGGGGAAATCACCAAGTGATAAAGGAAAACAAATGAGGTAAGACTGTGATTGTACCAACATCCTGCCTGGAGAAAGTTCCACAATGCAGGAGAAGAAACCCAGAGTGAGCTTGGCAGTCTCACAAAACTGAGGATTCAGAGAGCAGAGTTCAGAGATGCTGAAGCAGATGGTAATTATGGGGAAAACACCAGAGAAAATAGCACCACAGAGATTGAACCTTGGTTAAATAATAGTCTCTGCATTTGCTTGAGGGGAAATCCCATAAAACTGAGTCTGAGCAAGAACAAATTTCAAGGAAAAGCAACTTCCTACCCGGGAGCTGGAAAACCAACAATATCCAGAGCAGACACATGACTGTGTATTATTCAATTTCTTCCCAACCAAACCAAAGAGACCCATTAAAAGGCCATATTTTTAAAATTAGGCTAAATAAGTGCTAGAATAAAGGCTACTCTAGAAACACAAACAAGCCTCCAAAGGATGGAATAAATCTACAGGTAACTAACTGCCTGCCAGGAAAACCCAACAGTTTCTAAAGGAGTGAAAAAAACATAGCAAGCCAGAAAGCCCAACACAAGGTAGATACTCAATGACATAAAATTGACAATGTCCAGCATCTAACCAAGACTTAGTAGACATACTACAAAGCAGGAACATATGACTCAGAGCTGG
Organism: Erethizon dorsatum; assembly: GCA_028451465.1. Lineage (NCBI taxonomy): Eukaryota > Metazoa > Chordata > Mammalia > Rodentia > Erethizontidae > Erethizon > Erethizon dorsatum. Next base: position 82,918,379 of record CM051829.1, read on the forward strand.
AAGAGAAAAATCAGTACATAAAAACAGATTCCCAAATGACAGATATGATGAATTTTGTAGACACAAATGTTATAAGAGCTATTATAAATGTGCTCTTTGTGCTCAATTTTGCCAAGAAGAACATGAAAGTGAGAGAAATGAAAAATATAGAAAACTATTTGGATGGAACTTCTAGAGATGATAAATGTAACAGTTGAGTTGACAAGTGCATTGGATGGGATTAACAGTAGACTGAACACTACACAAGAAAAAATCAGAACAGAAACTATACAAAATAAAGCAAAGAGAAAAAAGACTGAAAAAAATTATATTCCTCCTTAGTGACCTGTGGAACATTATCAAGTGGTATTGTTTTACATGTAATTGAACATGTATAACATGTACAGAATATATATTTGGAGTTCCAGAAGTATAGGAAAGAAAGGAAGAAGACGAAAATAATACCTGATGATTTCCCAACATGGCGGTAGGGGGAGGTACTGGATATTAAACTCAAGGTCTTCACACTGAGCTACATCCCCAGCCTTTTATTTATTTTAGACAGTGTTAGACACTATGTCATTAGGTTGCCTAGGTGGTGCTCACACTTATGATTCTCTTGCCTCACCTGTGAGAGTGCTGGGCTTACTGCTGTGCACCACCCCACTTGGCTTAATTTTCCAAATTTAATTAAAACTATAATCCCAATGAGCTAAAAAGTTCAGAAAATCCTAAGGAGGATAAACCTAAAAAACAACCTAAAAAAACAAGCTAGGCAAGGTGGAGCATGCATGTAACACCAACATTTAAGGGACCCTGAGGCAGAAGAAGTGCAAGTTTGAGTCCCACCTGGGCAATGTAGCAAGATCCTGTCCAAAAAAGAAAAAACAATAACAAAGGCTGGGAATATAGCTCAGTGGTAGAGTGCCTCAGAGTTTGCAATCTGAAAAGCAGCCAGAGACAAAAAGACACTTTACCTACAGAGGGATTATGATAACAAAGATAACAATTACAGAAGAATTATGATAAAAACCTACACAGTCTAGAAGGCAACATTACATATTAACATCTTTAAAGTACTGAAAGAAATAAAGAGCTGAGTGTGGTAGTGCACATCTGTAATCTGAGCACTTTGGGAGGCAGAAGCAGGAGGATCCCCACTGGTTTGAGGCCAGCCTGAATGACATAGTGAGATGCTATCTAAAAAAACAAAATAGGGCCGGTGAGATGGCTCAGTGGCATAAGCGCCTGCCTTGCAAGCGCGAGGGCCCGAGTTCAACTCCCGGATCCCACATACGAAAAAAGGGGCCGGTGATATCGCTCAGCGGCACGGGTGCCTGTTGGCGCGCGAGGTCCTGAGGTTGACCCCCCCGGTACCCACAAAAAAAAAAAAATAAATAAATAAATAAAAAAAACAAAATAAAACAACCAAACAAAAAACTGTCAGGAATTCTACACCAGGGGTTAGGGATATCAGTGGTAGAACACATGCTTAGGATGCTCCAAGCCCTGGGTTCCATCCCCAGCACCAAAACAAAAGCAAACAAAAAAACTTTACCCAGTAAAAACAGGTTTTAAAAATGAAGGTGAAATAAAGACCTTTTCAGACAAAGTTGAAAAAACTCCTTTTGAGCAGAAGTAAATTAAAATTGTGAATTCAATGAACGCTTAGTTAAGACCCCAGCAAGATTTTTATAGAAATTGATGAGATAATTCTAAAACTAACATAGCTGGGTGTGATGGTGCATGCCTGTAATCCCAGCACTCAGAGGCTGAGGCAGGAAGATTGCTGTGAGTTTGAGGCCAGCCTGGGCTACGAAGTGAGTTCAAGGCCAGCCTGAACTGCATAGGGAAACCCTGTCCCAAAAAAGACAAAAATAAATAAATAAATAAATAAATAAATAAATAAATAAATAAATAAAACTAACATAAAAATTAAAAAAACCTAGTTTAGACTAAAAAAAAAAAATTTTTTTTTTTTTTTGTGGGTACCGGAGGGTCGACCTCAGGACCTCGCGCGCCAGCAGGCGCCCGTGCCGCTGAGCGATATCACCGGCCCCTTTTTTCGTATGTGGGATCCGGGAGTCGAACTCGGGCCCTCGCGCTTGCCAGGCAGGTGCTTACGCCGCAGAGCCATCTCACCGGCCCCTAAAAAAAAGTTTTTTTTGAGACAGGCTCCAGTTATGTAGACCAGACTGGCCTTGAACTCATATGTTGCCCAGGCTGGTTTCCAACTCGCGATCCTCCTGCCTTAGCCTCTCAAATACTGTGATTGCAGATATGTACCACCATGGCTGGCTGGCAAACAGTTTTTAAAGGTAACAAGATTAGAGGGCTTTAGTTCTCTGTCAGCAAACAGAGGATAGCCAGCAAATTTTATTTTCCTTACACCTATGTCTTCAATAGTTTTACCTATTTTATTTTCCAGCAGATTGTTTCTGTTTTAATATTTCTCTTTGATCCATTTTGATTTTAGTTTAGTATGTGGTGAGAGATATGAGTTTGGATTCAATTTTCTGCACATGGATAGCCAGTTTTCCCGGCATCATTTGTTAGAGGCTATCTTTCCTCCAGCATAAATTTTTGGCCCCTTTCTCAAAGATCAGGTAGCTAAAAGTGCTTGAAGTGGTTTCTGCATCCTCTTTTCTGTTCCATTGATCCACATGTCTTTTTTGCCAATATTACGCTGTTTTTATCACAGTAGCATTGTAGTATAACTTTTTTCTGAACTTTAAAGAAAAAATTTATTGAAGATCTGAAAAACAATTCCTAAAAGATTGACCTTTCTAGGAAACTATAGCTGCACAATGCATTGAATCTCTCATGTTAAAACGTGCATTAGACACAAATACAAAAACCATGAAACAATTCACCATTCTTCAACAATCTGAGCAAAGATAAAATGCCTAAGGAACAACATCGATGACTTGCAAAGGACGGGCCCTTTAAGCACTGTTTAAAAAAAAAGAGCACAGGGCCGGTGAGATGGCTCAGCGGCTTAAGTGCCTGCCCCGCAAGCGCGAGGGCCCTAGTTCGACTCCCGGAACCCACATACGAAAAAAGGGCCGGTGATATCGCTCAGCGGCACGGGCGCCTGCTGGCGCGCGAGGTCCTGAGGTCGACCCCCCGGTACCCACAAAAAAAAAAAAAATAATAATAAATAAATAAATAAAAATAAAAAAAAAGAGCACAAATGGATGAGTGTGTTCAGCTGTATACACTGAGTTGGACCTTTGGCACTAGGAATCAGAGCATTTTGTCATATCGCACTAATGGGTATAAAAGTGCATAGTATCAAAGGAATAGAATCACCGGCATTCGAGAGCAGCTTTGTCCGCTAGGCAATAAAACATTCTACACGACGTCTCTCCGTTGTCCAACATTGAATACACTGGTAGCAACTTTGAAATGAAAAAAAAAAAAAAAAAGAAAAAAAGAAAAAAGGAGCTGTAACCTCTTTTATTTTCTCTGTTTAAAATCAAACAAAACAAACATCAATTCTGTTCTACACTAACATCTTCAAGGTGCATCATTTGTAGAAGAGGACTAAGACCAGAAACAAGTGCCTCTCACGCCGCTTTCTGATAATGCTCAGGTGAGGCCGCTTCGTAATCACTGGCACTAAACACAGTTGCCGAATTCTCTGCCAGGTACTTGAGGAAGTCACGAAGATAATTCAGTAATAAAGGAAGGCTCTTCTCATCCAGAGGTGTATACGCCAACATCACTCCATTTTGTACGATGATCTCAGTAGATGTGGTGCTCTGTACACCTGGTTCACGGGCACATCGGGGTGATTGGCAAGGATCTCAGCGACCGTGGTTTCTCAACTCTGTAGAGGAGCTGAGTGCCCGGCATCACGCTGAAGTATTCTTTTATCCCCGCTACAACCTCATTAACAGTGTAGCCCTCATTATCTGTGTTTCCTCGAGATTTCCTATAATGTGCATAGTCCTCTAGAATGGGATCCACATTCTTCTTGGCAGGAAGATAAAAGCACTGTTTCTTTCTGGTAATTAAGTCCCAGTCGTCAACAACCCGTGGCTTTAGCTCTTCAGGGTCTTTACTTTAACGTAAAGGATCTTTAACTTGAGCATCTTTACTATGTTCGTAAATGTTTCTTCATTTTCAACAGTAGGATCTACCTGAGCCCAATTCTTCTGAGGAGGCTGAGGTGTCTCGCTGGTGCTGCCACCATCTCCATTAGCAGGGGCTTTTGTTTCATTTTTGTTTTCACGTCAACATTCTTCAGTTGCAGACCAGATGTCTTCTCTCCTGGAACAGCCCCTCCCATTTTCCCTCTGCATATGAAGCAGGACTTAAAAAGAAAAAGTCAACTTTCCCAAACTTCCCCTACAGCTGTTGTTCTTTGTTCTAATGCAGATAAAAGCAGTAACTTTTGTTCCTGTAAGTAAAATTTTATACCCTCCTGTTCCCATAACATCCTGTTACCTCCAAGCAGGGGCACCGAGATACAAAACTGTCACAGCTTGACAAAGTGCCTTTGTTCTCCTGCCTGCCCACAAGTTCCCTGCGGAAGACGAACCCCCTTGACAGAATGTATAAAAACTGGAGCCTATCCTTTGTCCAGCACTCAGCCATTATTGGACACATAGTGTTATGGCAAAACGGACTGAACACAGGAAGAAATGGCACCAAGGTGGTTTAGCAGCCACTTTATTACACCGGCAAGCCGGACTGGGATCTCTCCCAAAGAGTCAGACCCCCCCCACAGCGGGGTTTTGGTTCTTCTGTAGAGAGGGCGAGTGGGAGGTACAGCGGTAGATTTAGAGTGTTATGATTGGAGGATTGGGTGACACCATGGGTTGTCGAGGAAGCTTAAACATCTCAAGTTATGTTGCAAGGCCATCAGTTAAACAAGCATGGGTTACACAAAGAAGGAATGTTCTGTTATCAGGCTTGTCCAGACACGGACTTGTCCGCCTGGTCTTGGCGGGCATCCTTGGCAGGCTTTCTTGGCAGGCTTTTATTTAGAATTTTAATTTCCCTTTCAATAGGAGTCACTGAGCCAGGTGTACCCCCAATAAAACCCTCCAGTTTCCCCATTGGTCTCTCTGATCTCTTGAATTCTGCAATACATATTGCTCCTGATTGGCTCTTTTTTTTTTTTTTTTTTTTTTTTTGAGACAAGGTCTTACTATGTAGCCCAGGCTGGCCTCAAACTTGTGGTGATCCTCCTGCCTCAGCCTTCCCAGTGCTGAGATTACAGGCACGTGCCACCATGCCTGCAGAGATTGGCTCTTTGAAATTCTCACTGTTTCTGCAGATTGGTATCCACATATGAGTACTCTGCTTTCTGGAACCCATTCATTCCAATTTTTATTCCAACCACTCAAACGTATAAAGTATAAACGTATTTTATTTGTTTGTCCTTTGTGGCAACCTATACACACTTTGCTTCATAACTGAGAGGCCCATGAAAGCAATTTACTCATTCACCCTCCTGGAACTTCAGCTCTGAGTCCTGCTTGGGTGCCATTTATAAGTGGTTCCCCACCTCCCCCCTTCTCCCACCATCCCCGACGTCCACCTCCTACTCTCTACCCCACCTGAGCTCGCATCAGAAGCAGCCTGAGGCACAACCACTCTACCAATTTGCCAGCCCTGCAGACCTCAGAGCACAGAAACTATGTATCCACCAAGAGCAGCTGCCACCCATGCACCTGCCTTTCTACAATACTTTTGTGTGGGATTGCGGTGCCTCCTGCTTTGCTCTTGTTGCACAGGATTGCTCTTGCTACTCTGGGTTTTTTCCGGTTCCATATAAATTTTAGGATTATTTTCTCTAGTTTTGTGAGGGATGCTACTGGTATTTTGATTGAGAGTGCATGAAATCTGTGTATCAGTTTTAGAAGTATGGTCATTTTGACAATATTAGTTCTGCCTGTCCTTGAACAGGGGTTATCTTCCTATTTTTGATGTTCGATTTTATTTCCTTTCTCAGAGTACTGTAGTTTTTGTTGTTGAGGTCCTTTGCTTCATTGGTTAGGTTAATTCCTAAGTATTTAATTTTTCTTGATGCTATTGTGAATGGTATTGTTTTCTTAATCTTTCTCAGTGAGTTCATTTTTGATGTATAAGAACACTATCAATTTTTGAGTGTTTTGGTTTTATATCTTGCTATGCTACTGAATTTGGCTATTAATTGTAAGAGTTTCGGTGAAATTTTTTGGGTCTTCTATGAAGAGGACACTAGAATATATAAAGAACTCAAAAAATTAAACCCTTCCCAAATAAAAGACCCAAACAACTGAAATGAACAGACAATTCTCAGAAGCAAAAATACAAATGGCCCAATAAGTACATGAAAAGATGTCCAAGATCCTTAGCTATTAGAGAAATGCAAATTAAAAAACACAGATTCCAGAAAGAATGAATGGCTTACTCCAGAAAGAATGGCTATCATCAAGAACTCAAATAATAACAAATGCTGTTGGTGAGGCTGTGGGGGAAATGGAACCCTTTTATATTGTTGGTGGGAATGTAAACTAGTACAATCACTATGGAAATCAGTATGGCAGTTCCTCAAAAAGCTAAAACTAAAAATTCCATTCAAACCAGATATTCCCTTTCTTGATATCTTCCTGAAAAAGTTAAAGACATCATATTACAGTGGTACATGCATACTCATGTTTATAGCAGCACAATTCATAATAGCTAGGTCTTGGAAGATGCCTATATGCCTGTCAACAGATGAATGGATAAAGAAAATGTACTATTTATACACAATGGAGTACTACTCTGCCATAAAGAAGGATAAACTCGAATAATTTGTAGGAAAATGGATGCACCTTGAGACCATAATGTTAAGTGAAATATATCAGACACACAAGCTTAAATATTGCATGGTTCCTCCTTTTTTTTTTTTTTTTTGTGGGTACTGGGGGTCGACCTCAGGACCTCACGCGCCAGCAGGCGCCCGTGCTGCTGAGCGATATCACCGGCCCCTTTTTTCGTATGTGGGATCCAGGAGTCAAATTCGGGCCCTAGTGCTTGCCAGGCAGGCGCGTAGGCCGCTGAGCCATCTCACCAGCCCTGTTTTTTTTTCATGTAGGTACTGGGAGTTGACCTCAGGACCTAGCGCTTGCCAGCAAGCACTTGTGCAGCTGAGCGATATCACCGGCCCTTTTTTTTTCTCTTTTAGGTGGGTTCCGGGAGTCGAACTCAGGACCTAGCACTTGCCAGGCAGGCACTTACGCTGCTGAGCCATCTTACCGGCCTGCATGGTTCCTCTTATATGAGAAACCCAAAATATAAATAAAGAGCAAAGTAAAAGATAGATAGTAGGAAATCAGGAGATAGGTCTTTGCGAAAGGGAAGGGCATCAAGAAATGGAGGGATCTGGAGGGAGGAGAGAAGACGGGAATGAAGAAAGAATGAAAATGTGTTATGTACATGTACCAACACCCCATGAGGAATGTGATCATTATGTACTACAAACATGTACTAATAAAAAAATTAAAATTGAGGAAAAAGATTAGGGGGCTTTTTAAGACTTTGCTATAATGCTATAGTAATCAAGACAATGTGGAATTGGTACAAGGATAAACATAAATCTGTGTAACAGAATTAAGAATCTAGAAATACAATCTTGTACTTTTAAAATGACAAAAAAATAGAAATACAATTTCTGTAGGTTAAGAATTCAGATGCGTGGTTTTAGTTCAGGCTCTCTTGAGATTGCAATCAAGATGGTGGATGGGGTCAGTCATCTGAATACTTGACTAGGCCCAAAGTATTTCTACTCCCAAAATGGCTCGCTTACCTCTCTGGCAGACAAATGCTGGCTGTTGGTAGCAGGTTTCAGTTCTTCACCATGTATAACTCTTCATAGAGTGGCTTGCATATCTAGACAGCAATGCAGAAATCAATGCTTTTTTGACCTAGCATTGTAAGTTATAGTCTTTCATTTTGGCAAAATTATAGAGTATTTGTTGTAATACAACCAACTTAGTGGGAGGAGACTACACAGAGCCCTTCACACAGAAGGTGTGCATTAGATGCCATCCTAAAGTGTAACTACAAGGGGTGCCAAGGTTATTCAACAAATGGTACTGGAAAATGGGACATCTACATGGAAAAATATGGTCCTCAACCCCTACCTCCACCATATATTAAATTTACCTCCAAATGGGTAATAGACCTAAATATATGATCTAAAACTATAAAACATGTAAGAAGAAATCAAAGGGAAAAATTATACAACTTTGCATAAGACAAAAGATTTCTTAGCTAGGATCCAAACGTCACAAGTCATAAGAGCAAATAATGATCTTTGGGCCTCATCAAAACTAAAACTTTACTCTTTGAAACAGAGTTTAAAAAATGAAAAGGCAAACAACAGACTGTAAGAAAATACATGAAAAAATATATCAGTTAAAGGACTTACATCTTAAATATATGAAAAACTTCTGCTGCATATATAAAGTATCCTGATAGAAACAAATGAATATTTGAACAAACACTGCACTAAAAAAGTATATGAGGGCCGGTGAGATGGCTCAGCGGCTTAAGCGCCTGCCTTGCAAGCGCGAGGGCCCGAATTCGACTCCTAGAACCCACATACGAAAAAGGGGCCGGTGATATCGCTCAGCGGCACGGGCGCCTGCTGGCGCGTGAGGTCCTGAGGTCGACCCCCCGGTACCCACAAAAAAAAAAAAAAAGTATATGAATTTTAAGACTGAGTACAAAAAAGATGCTCAACATTATTAGTTATTAGGGAAATGATATTTTAGAATATATAAGATGCCACTAAATACTAGAACTTTACTGAATAAATAAAATTGAAAACTGGCAATACCAACTGTTGGTGAATGAGAGCTTTCATATACTAGTAAGAGGAGGGTAAAATGCTCCAACCACTTTCAAAAAAGTTTGGCAAATTCTCTGTCTTTCCCTCTCTTTCTCTCACACTCTCTTTCTCTCTTTTGAGACAGGTTCTTGTTATGCAGTTCAGGCTGGGCTTCAACTCACCATGTAGCATAGGCTGGCCTTGAATTTGTGGCAATCCTCCTGCTCATGTGCTGGGATTACAGGCATGTAGCACCATGCCTGGCCAGGCAGTTTCTTTTTTTTTTTTTTTTTTTTTTTTTTTAATTTTATTTTAAAGAGAAGAAAAAACAAAACAAATCAAAAAAAAAGAACAAATTTTCAAAACAACATAATATGAGGGTAACAATGGTCAATGCATTACGTATTATTATCTTTAAGTTAGTTATTCAGGATACCAGACATTAGCATTCAATTGTCCAAACATTATTGGCTCAAACCTTACTCTTCAATGAACTAAGTAAAACTGGTAGTGTATCTATCTTAACCATCTTATATACATATACAATTTTTTTTCCCTTTCCCTTCTTTCTTTTCCCCATTCCAGTCTCTCTTTCTTATTGACCAGTTTCTTTTTGATTCACCGTGTCTATTGTACATTTTGGATCTTATTTACTCTTTCAGTTTCTCATACTAGAGAGACAATACGATGCTTACACATGTGCGTCTGGTTTATTTCACTTATGAGTATTTTCTCGAGTTGCATCCATTTACCTATAAAAGTCTCCAGTTTATCCTTCTTTATGGCTGAATAGTACTCCATTGTATAAAAATACCACATCTTTCTTACCCATTCCTCAGTTGATGGGCATTTGGGTTGTTTCCAAGATCTGGCTATTACAAATTGTGCTGCTATAAACATGGGTGCACATATATCACTGTGGTACGATGTTTTTAATTCTTCTGGGAAGATGCCCAGAAGGGGAATAGCTGGGTCAAATGGGACCTCCAACCCTAGTTTTTTGAGGGATCTCCACACTGACTTCCACAGTGGCTGTACCAGTCGACACTCCCACCAACAGTGAAGAAGGGTTCCTTTTTCCCCACAGCCCCTCCAGCATTTGTTATTAGTTGATTTCTTTATAGTAGCCATTCTTTCTGGAGTGAGATGGTATCTCAGTGTTGTTTTCATTTGCATCTCTCGAATGACTAGTGATGTTGCACATTTTTTTGTATATTTATTTGCCATTAGTATTTCTTCATCTGAGAAATGTGTATTCATCTCAGATGCCCATTTTTGGAGTGGGTCTTTAAATTTGGTAGGTCTGATTTTTTTGAGTTCTTTATATGTTCTCGATAGTAATCCTTTGTCTGAGGAACAGCTGGCAAACATTTTTTCTCACGTTGTGGGTTGTCTTTTCACTCTGTTGGTGGTTTCTCTCGCTGTGCAAAAGCTTTTTAATAAGATGAGATCCCAGTTATTGATTCTTTGGGATAGTTCCCGTGCGGTTGAGTTTTTATTCATAAAGTCTTTGCCTACACCAATGTCTTCAAGGGACAGGCAGTTTCTTATAAAATGGAAAATACAGCCAGGCATGCAGCACATAACTGTTGTCTTTGTTACTTTTCTTGTTGCTGGAACAAAATACCTTACACCCAAAGTTAAAGGACAAAAGGGATTTTTCATCAGATTTTATTGGTACATTTTAGATATACATAATGATCACATTCATCATAGAGAATTTGTACTTGTACATGATATAACTTGATTCTTTTCTTTCCCCACTCCCCTAACCTCCCTTAAACCCCTCCTCCACAAAAAGTTTATTTCAGCTTACAGTTTATAGAGGTTTCCATCTATAGTTGGTGGATCCTGAAGCAGGGTGGCATGGCAGAAGGGCATTGCAGAGGAGAATGAGTCCGTGGCATGGTAGGGCAGGCAGCAGCAGCAAGCCTGCTTCTTCCTTTTATTTCATCCAGGCTACCAGCCCTTTTTGTGGTGCCATGCACCCCCGGGGTGGGGCACCCTTAATCCCAGCATCACACCCTAAATCCATCATCATATCCTTAATTCCAGTATCACACACTTTAGACCCAGCCACCTCCAAAAAGCTCACCTATGACCACATGAGGCTTTGTAGGGAGCATCTAGATACAAGCCATAACACCTGTAATCACAGCACTTGGTAGGCTGAATACATTTTCTGGTATGACCCACCTTCCTATATGACTCAGCAATTCTATTTCTAGGTATGTATCCAAGAAAAATGAAGTCATATGTCCACACAGACTTGTTCAAATATTCACAACAGCTTCATTTAAGTAACCAAGACTGGGAAAAATCCAAACATCTATGGACAAGAACAAGTATAAGCAAATGGTTGTGCAACCAAACAATGCAATATCACTGAGCAATAAAAAGGGGGTAAACTAATGATCTTTCCAACAAAAGGGGTGGTTCTCAACATTTTGCTAAGTGAAAGAAGCCAGGCACAGATTACAAATACATAACAGATTGATAGTGGCACAAAGCAGTCCAGTGGTTGCCAGAAAGCGGGGTGGAGGGTAGAGCTGGGACAGGCACAGGACAACTTTTGAGGAGATGGGAGGAGATGGAAGTGTGGTCTTGATCATGGTAGTGCTGCCTCAAATGTGTCAAAACTTCTAAATATCCACCTAAATATCCATTTTATTGAACATAAATTGTACTTCAGTTTTTAAAAAACGAAGCACAGTTTTCCACCGAGTTTCAACTTAGACAGACAATAGCTGCACCTTTGAACCTGCCTGTTTTTACCTACGAGGGCCTGGACCTCCCTGCCCTGCAGACTTTCCCGGGTGCCACAGGTCCTGGCACTGAGAGGAATCCAAGGTTAGCACCTGCAGCCTGGGTAGACTCCGGAACGCACCGTAAGAGGGTGGGGCAGGTTGGGCCACACCGTAGGTGGAGGAGGGCTGGGGCGAGCTTTGACCTTCGCCTTCGCTCCCAAAGTGGGTGGGAGTCACGATGCCAATCGAGCTGCTAGGGGGTGCTGTGCGTCCAGAGGCCGGAGACCCTGACCGCCCTTCGGAACGCTGCTCACCACCTGCTCGGGCCCCGACGTGTGGAGACGCGACAGACCCCGAGGACGCAGAGTCTGTGCCCACTCGGCCACCGCGTGTCACTCCTGAATCAACCTGACTCGGCGGGACCAAGGATATAACGCAGTCCCCGTAGGTCACCGGGCACCGGGAGCAGCAGGCAGGAGCCCGGCGGGCCCGAGCACCCAAAAGGGTGGGAAAGGAGGAGCCTCCGGGCCGCGGAGGCGAGGCCGGCTGGGGGCGTTGGGGCTCAGCCCCCCGCCTTCCCCGGTGGCGTCGCCAAGCGCGGCGGCGAGCAGGGGGCGCCCTCACTCGGACCAGGCCGCGGCTCGGTGTCCCCGCCGGCCTCGCGGGTCCCACCGCGCCCCTCTGTCGCCCCCCGAGGAGCATCTGCGGACACCGCCCGCACAGGGAGCTCGGCCTCTCGGAGACGCCGCCCGTCCCCAGGTGTCCCGCAGGCTTGGCGGCCCCTGAGGGGCACGGCCAGACCCTCCCCACCCTGCCGGGACCCGACGGTCCTCAGTCCCCGACAGGAGCCGCTCAGCGAGAAGAGGGGAAGGCGCGCCTGCCCGCTTCTGAGTGACGCAGAGCGAGGGAGAAGAATCCCTGGGAAGGGGTAGGACGAGCATGCAAGGGGCAGAACCTGGCCTGGGAAAGCCGTGACCGCAATGCTCAGCCACGAGACAAACCCCTGACGCCTCACATCCTGTGTCCCCTGACCTCCCCCCATCTGCACCCTTCCCAGGCCTCTACTCCACCCACTTTCCTCTCTGACGTTTAATTGACTAATGTCTATGATTGTAACCAATTGTTTCTGTGTAAACTTAATTAATTTTTTTTCCGGAAAGATTATTGATGTGAAATCAGCTTACAGGCAGCTTAATCTTTTAACAGCCAGCAACTAAAAGCAAAGGATGTTTGCACGCCCCACTGGCTGGTGGCGGAACGTTCAGCTCCTAGGTGTGAGCGGGTGGAGAAGGGCAAGGAGAGATCTCCATAGGTATGGAGGAACCTCCTTGAAGACTGTCCCAGGAATCACTCCCAAGGAGAAAAACTCAGCTTCCTGTCCTCTCAGGTTTCAGGGTCTTGGCTCAGTCCCTGGCAAGCACATAGGGGCAGTGTGGGGTGGGACTTGGGAGCTGCTCACTCTGTTCCTGCTTTTTGGCCCATCGGCTTCATCTGAGGGAAGGATCTCACGCCCCCTGCAGTCAGCCCCCGGCTTTGACTGGAGCTACCATGTAAGGTTCGGGAGCCAGAACACAGAGAGAAGTTAAAGAGAAACTTGAGGTCACACCAGAGTGACAGGGAAAACCAAAGTTCCCCAAATTCCTGCAAGTCAAAGGACAGGAGTGGCTTATGTACAGGGAACCCCCTGCCTAACCCAGCAGCCTATCCCTTCCAGGCAGTATGCCTCCTCTATTTTTCAAGAATTCTTAAGCATCTAGTACTCCAGAATTGCTAGTCAATCAACAAAGTCTTCTCTTAGTCTTTTCTCACAATTGACCAAGATTTAAATGGCAGCCCATAAAAATATCATCAATCAAAGCATCATTAAGTACTCAGTGGTTGCCTTTGTATGAATGCAGCTGTATCAGGGTCCCCAGTGGAAGGGTTGCAGGTTCTGGAGAAGGCAGCACATGGGAATGCTGGGCCTTCGGTGTTCTTCAAACAGCATAGAAGAACCTGCCTAGTGCATGGGTCAGTGCCGCCACGAGTCCCTCTGTGAGCGTGGTAGACAAAAAGCAGGCATTTACTGTACTAGGGAATGGAAGAGGCTGGAGATGGAAAATGCCCTCATCTTCCTCCCAGGCAACCACTCCTTTGGGTGCAAGGACTTACTATTTCTTACCTGGATCATTGTCAGAACTTCTGATTTTGTGATTTTTCTGATTCTAGCCTGCAGTCTGACCCCTCATCTAGCCTTACATCGGCTTCTGCCCTTGCCTCTGTGTCTCTGAGTCTCCATCATCTTCAGGATAGAACTAGAACTGCAAGCATCCAGCTTCTTCCAAGCTCAATGTTGGCCAACTCACAGCCTCATCTCTCACTGCCTCACTTCTCTTTGTACTCCAGCCATACGTAAATACTAACTCATCTCAAGCCTTCTTTGCAGGCACTTTTCCCTCTAAATCTCCTCCCCCACCTCACTTTTCCTGGCTGGCTCCCATTCAGCTTTAAGGACTCGGTCTCAGAGTACTTTCCTTAGGCTGGACTTACTTTCCTTTCTTTGCCCTGCCATAGCACAGAGGACACATGTCTGTCATGGCATTTTCTACCCAGTCTGTCCCCAAGCCCTTCTCACCTCCCCTAAGGATTACTTGTGTTGTGTTTGGGTGCTGGGAAGTTCTCACAGGAAGAAATGAACAGAACACACCCCATGTGTGACAGAAGGATATGTTCCGCAGAGCCGGGCAGACCTGTGCGAACCCTGGTTCTTCTGCTCGTTGGCTCTAACACAGTTAACAAATTAGTAAACCTCTGACTCTTGCGTTCCTTGTCTGCAAAATGAGACTAATAATAGCCACCTGGAGGACTTATTGTATGGATTAAATGAGACAACTCACATTAAAAAAAAAATGTCTCTCCAGCTCCCCATTCTCACTTTCCATATGCACTTTCCTGGTTCTGGACTCCCAGCCAGTGTGACAACTACTGAAGGCCCACAGGCATTTTTCTTCTCTGAGTGTCTGAATCTGTTAACAGGTGCTACTGGCACTTACCTCACAGGTTCTTGTGGGGATTAAATGATTCAAGCGTGTGTCATCAGTTCAGTGAATTAGAGTGACTTGGTAGGGTCCAAACAGGAGACTTTGACTGTTTATCACACCTTCACCTTTACCCTCAATGTGTGTACTCATTTCTGTGGCTCTGGATGAAACCTCTGGCAGCTTCTGCATATTTTTCTGGTTGCTTTCAGGTAATAAATGGGCCTGGTCACTTTCATGAGTAGGAAGACATTAATTTTAATATTTACATTAGTATATTCATATTAATATAAAGAATTATAATATAAAATTAGAATATATTATAGTTTAATATTCATATTAATATAACAAAAATACTTTTAACTACTGTAGTTTTCATTACTATAACTGGTCATGTGCTCACAGTTGCTATTTTAAAATGAATGCATTCTCTCCTGTTTAGCCCACAGTCCCTTTGCTTTCAGCAAATGTTCAGTACAGTCACTGAAAGATATCTATATTACATATTTTCTTTGTGTATCATTAATCTAGACAGATACATTCTGATCTACAGCTACAGAGCCCAAAACTGTGGGGCTATAATCCCAAAATTTCCCTAGTGTCTCACTTGGGGTCACAATGAGGGGAACCATTCCCGTTTCAACCCCTCAATTATCAGACACATGAATTCTGACTATGGAAAAACAGCACTATACATTGGTCACTGATTCAGGGCATATGCAGCATCCTGGAGGATCTTGCTGCAGTTCTGCCCAGTGTTCATACTCAGCTGGTGTTGTAACTGAATCTCCCAATTACCATCCACCATTCTATTGGGCCATTTACTTCAGAGTGACCAGGTACATTGTAAGACCTTTGAATTCTATGAGCCCATTGCTGTATTTTATTTTCTTTAGAGGAATTCCTTGATCAGAAGCTGTATTTGGTGGAATACTATAACCACAAACAAGATATTCTATAAGTTGGTGATTTGGGTTCCCCCATGTGGACCAGAAAGACAAAATCCATATGCAGAGTAAAGGTCCCCTAGTGAGAAGAAGCTTGCCTCTTCCATGATAGAAGTGTTCCAGTGCAATCAACCTGCCACCAAGTGACTGGCTCTTCACTGGGGAACGGCACCATACCGACAGTTCGGTATTAATCTCTGCTGTCGGCAAGGCGGCCACTCAGCAGGGGCTGTAGACACATCAGACGTGACGAATAGAAGCTCATGTTATTGAACTACACATGATTCCTACCCTTGCACTCTGTACCTGGATCATCAGCTAGATGGCTCATGATGGGGTAGCTAGAGAAAATGGCTGAGGAAAGAATGTGAAATCTTTGTGTCCTGATTTAAGAGCCTCCTCTGCTGGGGTTCACTTTGGTGAGCATTCACATAAGACACAAATGTCTTCATACTTGTGTCATGATGGTTCACTTCCCCAAACTTCCTTATCATCAATTTTCCTGAAGTGTCTTCTTCAATACCCTGAATTAGAGAAGTTTTCCAAACTGTGTGAACTCAGGCATGCCAGCTGCTAAAGCAAGGTCCTAGAGAACTGCTGATGGGAGTCTATTGCCTTCTTTCGGTCAGAAGGGGTAGGAGTTGCTAAGCAAAGGTGGATGTTGAGTGGGGAGAATAAGTAGTCTGGAACCTGCTGATACTTCTAACTATGACAATCTTCAAATTGCTGCTGCTGCTTCTGCTACTGTGACTCTCTGCCTTTGGAGTCATTTACAAATAAATCTTTTGATGCTGTGAAGAGGGTTCTGGGGAATGTATTTCCAGCTTACCCAAACTGGTACTGCACAGAACCACCACATGCCATTTATTAGCTGCTTGGTAGTGCACAAATTATTTAACAGAAATGAGTCTCTCTTTCCATTGCAGAGTTTGAGCATTGTCTTGTGGGACATATTCTTGGGTTTCTGGAAGATGCCCTGTTGTGGAGGATCTGTAGTTTACAGGTCCCTTTCACTGGCCACTTATGATTCTGTCAGCCTTGTGGCTGCAACTTACACCCACACTCAAGGACAAATCACAAGCCCAAGAGCATCAGGAACCAGCTTGGCTGCTCACACCGGGGGAAGAGGGAAATGGGCCCCTCTCCCATCGTGGGGCCCCATCTCGGCCACACCAGGTGGAGTGGGGATGTGCAGTTTTGGGCTGGGCTGTGTGCAGCAAGTGTGCTCTGGTCTGGTCATGTGTCATAAGTAGTCTCAGTGCTGAATTTGTATGTATTTTGAATATCATCCTTGCCTGTGGGCTCAGAGCTACTACAGTCCACAGACACACAGAAACACTAACAGATACCTATATGCACAGTTACAGCTTTACACATAGGTACACGTGCAGTTTTCTTCCTTAAATTTAAAAGTAGAAGTTACATGAATGTGGGAAATATGAACTGAACTGACGTTGGGTATGGCAACACACTAGGAATGTACCTAGCTGCTCTGAGGCTTTCTTGACCTCTTAGTCTTTATGTCTTCATTTCTTTTTTTTGTGTGTGTGTGTGTGTGTGGGTACCAGGGGTCGACCTCAGGACCTCACGCACCAGCAGGCACCCGTGCCACTGAGTGATATCACCGGCCCTTTTTTCGTATGTGGGTTCCGGGAGTCAAACTCAGGACCTCGTGCTTGCCAGGCAGGCGCGTACGCCGCTGAGCCATCTCACCAGCCCTATGTCTTCATTTCTTCGGTGGTCAGATATCATGAGTGGCACTGGAAAAGGTTAAAGAGGACACAGGCAGCACAAGGTCAAAGAATAAAAGGCCCTAAATGCAGTAAAACAATGTAGTTATTATTTTCTGGATGTAAGGGTGTAGATATTTAGAAAGCTTCAATAAAATCACTATGGCAGGGATTGGCAAAACTTTCCACAAAGGGTCGGGTTATTTAAGTTTTGTGGGCCATATAGTCTCTTCACAATGACTCAGCTCTGTTGTTGCAGCACAAAAGTAGCCAAGGGCAATAATAAGCAAGTAAAGATGGTTATGTTTCAATAAAACTTTATTTATTAAAAAAAAAAAGTGGCTCACAGGCTTTAGTTCGGAGATTCTTGTAGTAGGGTGTAAAGCATCCAGCAGCCATCAAGGCTGGCTTCTCAAGTTTGCCAAGCATTGATAGGGGCTTCATTCTGTCTCCTCCAGAAAGGACAAAAATCAGTGATTTTTGATGTGGTATCAGTCATATTCTGTGCTTTATTCATTTACTTTCTAACATTCCAAGCTTTAGTGTTATGATATTTTGAACAAATGACATCAATCTCTTCATTTTTTTCATTGTTGTTGTTTTGTTTTGTTTTTTGAGACAGGGTCTCACTATGTAGCCCAGGCTGGCCTTGAATTCACAGTGATCCCCCTCCCTCAGCCTCCCAAGTGCTGGGATTACAAGCATGCACCACCATGCCCAGCTAATCCCTCCATTTTTCTCCCTTCCCTCTTTCTCTATATGTATCTCCAAATGCTTCTTCTTCTTCCGTCTCCATGTACTCACAGGGTTGGGTGATTCTAGAATGTGACTCATGCACATTCATCCTCACTAAAATCCTGGCTTCTTTCCAGGCTTGTCGTCTGTTCTGGGATAAGATGTGATGTGCAGTAGTGGAAAGAACACTTGTCTTAATCAAGAACACTTGTCTTGATCACTGGGCAAGACATGCCACCAGCCTGCTCTATGACTTTGGGCATATTACCTAACCTCCCTGAGCCACTCTAGACTCATCTATCAAATGAGGGAGTTAGCTAACTGTACTCTAAAATCCCCTCTAGCTGTAAGCTTTGTGATTTTAGGAAGCTGTAGCCTCAACTCTGTGCAACTGTCTGGGGCCATTAATTAGGATGTCACTCAGACCTTAATGAAACTGCCAGGAGGTCAAGAGAAATTTGCCACATGTAGTTGGCAACCTTCGTAAGGCCTTCAGAGCCTGAGGGGAATGGGGTACAGTCAACTTCAGAGAATCTGAGATCCCATCCCACTAAGGGTAGAAAAAGAAGACAGATGACTCCAGAAACCCTATGCTCCAGGGAAATTATTTTACATTTCTAGATTGTCATTGTAATAGTTATAAAATGCACACAAATATGGGTTCAGTTGGAAACAGGACCCTAGGGAACTGACGTGGAGCTCTTCTGGTCTTTAAAAGGGTACCCCTCGAGCCAGGCATGGTGGCGCACGCCTGTGATCCCAACACTTGGGAGGCTGTGAGTTCGAGGCCAATCTGGGGTGTATAGTGAGTTTAAGGCCAGCCTGAACTACATAGTGAGGCCCTGTCTAGAAAAAAGAAAAGAAAGTACCTCTCAAAGCCCACCAAATAAATACCTGAACAGGTCTGGAGGAAATGAGGCTTTGAGGAATTGAAACAAAGAGCTAGCAAATTCCATCACACATCAAAGGAAAGAGGTCCTTTCAGAAAGCAGGGAGGAGGGGGTTTTTGGGAAGGTCAGGGAATCAGAAGGTTGACTGAGGCAGGGGCCGGCGGTGGTTGGCAGCTAAGGGTACAGTATGTATTACATTGTCCCTTCTTTCCCCAGCTCATTCCCCAGCCCACAGCCCAGTGGCTTGTGGATGACAGATGAGCAGGGGACTGCAATCCTCTCCAGCCTCCTGGACACAGTCTCAAGGCTGAGGAGGGAATGGAGAATCCCACATTTTAGCCTCCAAGAGAGCAAGTTTTTATTGTCTGACTCTGTTAAAGCTGTCTCATTTGTAGCCTAAGTAATTCACTCACCCATCTCTCAAGGAGCATTAGAAGAAAAGCAAAACTCACCCCAGCCCTTGTACTCAGGTTTCCACCCAACTGACCGACCAAGGGCAGGCCAGGAGCTGGAGGCTGTCCCACGCCTCAGAATGCCTTCAAGAATTCCCTGGGGTTGGCAAACTTCTGTTTAAGGGGCCAGGGTCTGTTTCTGTATATCCCCTGAGCTAACAATGGCTCTTGCATTTTTGAATAAAAACAAAGAAAATAGGCAACATAGACTGATGTGGTCCACAAAGCCTAACATATTTACTGTCTAAGCCCTTTCTAGAAAAAGTTTGCCAACCTCTTGCTCCATCCTTCAGCCTCCATTCCCCAGCCTTGAAGGAGACAATGACAGCCTTTGATCAGCTCCTCGACTACTGTACCTCATGAGCTCACTATATGCAGAGGTTTAGGTTGTCAGGGCTCTGTTATTTACAGTTCAGTGATAAGCTCACATCACTGTTCCCTCCATTAACAAAAACAAAATCAAAGCACACTGTGGTGGGTGACGACAAGAGAATAACAGCCTTGGCTCTACTGTATGATGTAGGTGACGAAGAGGAAACAGAATCAGCCTCAAACCATCATCAGAATTGCCTTCTCTAAGGGTCAGAATTCAGCAGCTCCCAGGTTGATCACTGAACACTGCACCCTAAAGTCCCAGTGGTGCCCACAGTCAGGGAGTCTGTGGCTCTTTTTCTGAAGCCCCAGTGTCATCCCCAAGCCATTTAGGGTACCAGCCCAAATGTGCTGACCCTCAGTCCTGGACAAAGGCTCCAGCCTGCCACACCTTCTGCCTCAGCACAGCCTTCAAAGGGAGAGGGCTCTGACCAGCCTTATACCCCTGGAGGCAGAGCCTCCAGCCTAGAGATTCCAGAGATGAGTCAGAGAGGCAATGATGACACTAGCTCAGCGTTCCCCAGGTCTAACTAGGCTGAGTAACCTCTAGGCTGTCAAGAAGCCTGTGTGGAATTTTGAGGGTTAGGGGCAGAGTGGAGACCAAGTGACTTCATACCCTGGGGTGTAGGTATTCTGGATTATTTTGGACAGGAGAACATGGCCTTGGTCAAAGTCCCCACTCTAGCATCTCCTGAGAAAAATGTTGCTGCTACTCAGCCAGTACTTTATAGGGTCCATCATATCTGCCAAGCAGCTTCAATGAGATGCCCCTGGAATGACTGATGTTGCATTTGGCATGAAGTACTTGAAAAAATTAATGTGGAAGGACCAGGTTGGAGCCCAACATCTGCCCTAGTGGAAGGGCACAGTGGTAGAGATTTGGGAACCCAGGGTGTGAGATCTCGGGCAAATCCCCTCACCACTTTGGGACTCAGTTTCCTCATCTGTTAAAACAAATAAATGAACAAAAACCCAGGGGGCTTGAAAGAGGGAGATTCTAAGGTCTGCTCATCCCACACCCAATGAACAGCCCAAACCATGCTACTCTTCTGCAGATGCTTTTCTGAAAAGTTGTTCAACTTCGTCTTTGCTTGCCTTCCCCAAGTCAATCCATCCCATCTGAGATACCGCCTGCCTAGCATAAGGGACAGGGCTTTCCTTCAACACGTTAGCAGTTTGGTGGAGATTCAGGACTGATGTGAAGGATGGGATGAGAAGGTGCCAAATGTGACCTCTTGTCTTTGTGCCCCGTAGTCAGGGGATGGATGAAGAAGTACGGAAGTCTCATCTCCAAACCCTTACCATGCCCACTGCATACAGGTGGCTCAGAAGCCATGATATATACTTTGAATTATCTAAACTATCGGTCATCAATTCCCCAACATGACTGGCCATTCCTTAAGAACAAGAATTGTGTCTTCACCTTCTTGTTTGTCTCCATAAGCACACAGCAGTCTAGGTATGTGGTTGGAGATTCATCATATCTGCCAAGCAGCTTCAATGAAATGCCCCTGGAATGACTGATGTTGCATTTGGCATGAAGCATGTGTCCAGGACAGTGAATCCCCATATTTGCTGGCCAATGGCTAAGTGCCATTCTTCAGTCCGGGGCTTAATCAAGCCTGTCCTCGGCCGTGACCCCCAAGAGCTATCGTGTGACCTACAGAGCAAGTGATAGAGGAAAGTTAGAGAAGGTAATGTGGATCCTTTCCAGCACACCAGAGGCTCCCCACGATAGGCAGGTTATTTAGAGGCCATTGCTGCTAGTCTTCTCCTCCTAAAGCAGTCCTGGCTGGGAAAGTGTGGCCTGGTGGCCCATGCAAACAATCCAGGCAAGCCTCACCACCATTTATTTCTGCGTCTCAATGCAGTGATCAGTCTTACAGACTACAAACGAAACTCTAACATGGTGGCAGATGTCGAGTTCTGCGGTGGGTCTCACTCTCTTGTAGGCTTAAATATACTGAGAATGGCTGTTTCCCTCCCCTGCCTGCCAGTAGGGTGCTCTACTTTATGTCCAGCCAAACCTTTATGTGCAGGTTTCTCGTGGTGGCTCCTTTTGTTCTGTGCTCTATGAAAACAGTTGTTTCTTCAGAACCCTGGAAGCCACCTTTCCTCCAGTTTGTTTGCCTGTTTGCTGTGTGTGTGTGGAGAGGGAAGGCAGAAGGCTGTGCTTTGGTTGGCCCTGCACTGTCACTCATATGTACAAATGGATGGTGACAAAGTGATGCAACTAATTAGAAATGACTCACTTGGAATTGCTAACAACTTTGATAAAATTTTAATTACCCCTTTGTTTTGTGGGGCAGGCAGCAAACCCTGAAAATAATAATCCTCTTGGGCACTGTCACAGCAGACAGAGCAGTTTGACTGGAGAAAGGTAGGTACAAACTGCAGGGAGTTAACAATCATGGGAGAGGGGTGAGTGTGGATGTTGGCCCGTGGCAGAGGAAGTTGGCACAGTGGCTTCTATAATTGGAATTCAAGTAGAAATAGCGACTCCTTCCCTGAATTATCTAGATAATTTAATCAATTCTTCTTGCATGTGTGTGTCTATGTGTGTGTGTGTGTGTGTGTGTGTGTGTGTGTAGGGATTGAACCCAGGCCTGCTAGGCAAACGTTGTGCCACTGAGCTATATCCCTAGCCATTTTTAATTTTACTTTTGTGAATCATATATCACTATTTGGTTCAGGCTACCCTCAAACTTGCAGTCAGTCTTCCAAGTACCTGAGATTACAGGTGCACACCTATGTGCCTGGCCTCTGCCTTGTTTTTACAGATCTGGCATTTTCTGGAGGCGAACTCCCTCTAGCCAAAGAGGAGGAAACTGAAGCATATGGAACATCAAGAATCTGCCCAGAAGAACACACTGGATTTCATATCCAGCACTGTAACTCAAACTCCCAGGGTCAGGACAGACCCAGAAAGACTGACTGGGACACATCCTCATAGCTCACCAATCCTGCCTTGGGACACTGCCATCTTGGACTCCCAGGGCTCCCACACCTCCTTTGCTGTCCCAGGTGAAGGAGGAGGAGGGGGAGGGTGAAGAGTCCACCCAGTCAGATACCTTGGTGGTTTTGACTTTGTGTCCACTGCTGCAGCTCCATCCTGACAGGTCCGGGAGCACCTTGCACTCCTCCCCTGGCAGGCAGGGCTCCATGTGACACCACCACCTCTGCAGGACGATGGAGGCTGTGGGGCAGGAGGAGGCAGGAGCACAGCCCTAAGCTCTCTGTGAGTACAGCAGGCAGGTAAGAGGGGGTATGTGGTGACAGTGTCCATTTCCACATACCCTGGCTTTGAGTCTTGCATTTCTCTTCTCTCCCCCTACGCTGCACTGCCCAGAGAGGCAGTACTGTACTCAGGCTGAGGCCTGGGGACATAACCCTACCAAGTGCGATGCCATAGATCTCTGCACCTCACCAAAGATCTCGAGGAGGGACAGGAGGTGGGTGAAGTAACCTCTGAGGCAACTGTGTCATTAGCACAGAGGCACAATCTTCAGCAGACCCTTTGGTATGTGTGAGCAAATGTGTGAGCCATATGGAGGAGTCTGAAGACCAAGAGTGTGTGTGAACACAGGGGGATGCTTATATGGATGCCTCATGAGTGTGAGGATGCAAGTGTGGATGGGGAGGTGGGAAGAGGGTGTGTGAAGGACGTCCACATGTCCATGTGAGGGGAGGGTAGAGGCAGGGCTGAGAATGAGAGGGACAGTGGAAGAGGCCAAGGAAAGGAGCAGGGAGTAACAAACGTCTAGAGGAGTTAGTGTGAGGTAGCACAGTGCATGAAGGAATGCAGCTGTCCGTGTGCCTGGGGTGTGGGTGTGTTGGGAGGACAGGCACCTAACAAGAGTTTTCCTTATCTGTGACTCTGGCTGGCTGTGTCTCGCCCTCCTCTTCCCAAGAGGGTGACCCATCATTTGAGACTCTGATCATGAAAGCCCTGAGATGGGTATGAAACTGGAGCCCCAGCAGATGGTGAGGCCAGAACAGACCTCCTTATCTCTCTGCTCAGGGCCTCCCGCCTGCCCAGGGCCTGGCCTCTCACTCACCATCCACACAGGAGGGCTTTGCCCGTGTAGTGCCAGCCACCTGGCCAGAAAAGCAGGAGCACTTGACGGTCTGGGAGCGCTCCTCAATGCGGTTCCGGTTGCAGCAGCGGTGGGCGGCAATCACCTCACAGGTGCCCTGCTTTACCAGGACTGATGGGGCCAGTCGTATAAGATCAGGCACCCAGCCCAGGCCCCCAACCTTGCTCCCCACCACTCGGTGGTCCTCCATCTCCTCTTCTCTGCTTGGGAGAAGAGTAAGAGATTTCTGGGGCTGGGAATGTAGCTCAGTGGTAGAATGCTTGCCTTGCATGCATAAGACCCAGTATGACAAGTTTGAAAAGATTTCCAATGTCAAGGGATGAGGAAGAGGGTGAAATCTTCCTGTCCCTCCCCAGGGAGACCACATATACTTGTCACTCTTTGACAGAGCCTGGTCCAC
The DNA here is from genome assembly GCA_028451465.1 of Erethizon dorsatum. Classification (NCBI taxonomy): domain Eukaryota; kingdom Metazoa; phylum Chordata; class Mammalia; order Rodentia; family Erethizontidae; genus Erethizon; species Erethizon dorsatum. Next base: position 82,942,557 of record CM051829.1, read on the forward strand.
GGGCAGAAAAAAATCTGACATCCTATATCAGCCCCTACCTCCCTGCTTTCTCAGGGTGAGGGCAAGGGCCCCGGGGCTTACAATGCGTGGGGAGGATCATCCGCTTACACAGGCTTTAGCCATCCCAGAAGGAAAACCCCAGAATTAGGCCAGGAGGCTAGACTTAAGCTCCCACACAGGGGCCTCTCTCCCTGCAGAACTCCTTCCACAATGGAAGGGATGCTGAGCAATGGGTCTGCCCAGAGCTTCTCTGGGCTGAGATAGCAGAAGGGGCGGAATTTCCTGGGTGGTAAACAGAGGAGCAGCCAGAACCCCACAAGGTGTGGATTTTAGTCCACCTCAGAGATCTGCTTGCTATGTGGGATGGGGTGGGGTATTGTCAGCTCTGCAGGTCCCAATCCCACCGCCTGTCCCAAACCTGTGGCAGTTGGAGGCTGTAAGGAAGCCAAGGCCAGGCAGGTCCACAGCCAGGCCAGGCACAATGCCAGCGGCCAGCCACCTGGGCTCCAGTTCCACATTGCCCTCCGGCTCATCCTGTGGAGAGAAGCACACACCCCACTTCAGCTCCAGGCAGGAGCTCCCTGTGCTCATCCCAAGCCCCTTCTCTGCACCACGCCCTCCAGGAGGACACACACACACAGCTTGCAGCTGGGCATGAGGTCAGTGTAGGAAGTGATGAGTGCTATAGGAGGACCAGGGAGCAGGAAGGGACAGCTTCTGGAAGAGATGACACATAAAAGTGGCCTTGCAGAGTGAACCATAGGGCTGTAACATGGGAGGAACAATAATGCTGACTGCCACTTTATGAGCTCCTGACCCGTGCATTTCACATGCATGCCCCTGAATCCTTCATGACTATGCCACAAAGCAGAATTGTTATTACCTATTTTACAGAAGAGCAAATGGAAGCTCAAAAAGCCTGGACACAACCCAAACAATCATCAGTAAAGGACTGGCTGAGGGCATTGTAGAGTACCTGTACAAATGCAGTCCCTTCCAGACAGCAGTAAAAAACAATGGGGAAAGGTCTTTTGGTAATGATATATGCAGTGATCTTCAATGATAATTCACCATGAAAGGTAAAAAAAGGCAAAATGTAAATGGTATGTGTGCAACATGTAAAAGAGAGTATCTATCTATGTTGCTTGAATATGCTTAAACTAGCCCTGGAAAATGAACACAAAAACAATATTGTTTGCCATTAAGAAGGGAAACTAGTTGGCTAGGAGATAGAGGCTGATGGGACACTCTTTTTTTCCCCAAGTTCTTTTTGAGTTTCAAACCATGGGAATGTAGTAGCAACTCAATTGAAACAAAATTTAAATTTTATTTATGTATTTATTTATTTATGTATTTATTTATTTATTTATTTATTTTTTGAGACAGAGTCTCACTATGTAGTTCAGGCTGGGCTTGAGCTCACTATGTAGTCCAGGCTGGCCTCAACTCATGGCAATTCTCCTGCCTCAGCCTCCCAAGTGCTAGGATTACAGGTATGTACCACCACACATGGCACAAAATTTACATTTAAAATGAAAGAAATGAAACCTAGGCTAATGGAAGTCAAAGGACTTGCCCAAGGCCAGGCAGCCTTTGGTGGCCGAGGCCAGAGCCCAGAAGCTTGGCCTCTGCCCACTGCCCCACGTGGCTTCTGCTCTCATACCCTTTCCTTCTCCTCCTCCACCCATAATGGTTCAAGCCTCAAAAATCTACCCCAGAGGGTGAGTCAGAAACAGAGGGATCCAGAAACAAGAGAATCACAGGGAAGAAGCACAAAATAGCTGGGAGCTGCCTAGCCATAGAAGGGGACAAGAGTGGTTCCAGGGGGTGGAGAGGCCTCAAGCTCAGGGGTCAGCCAGGGTCACCTCATCTACTGCTCTGTTAGTCCTTTGGAGCACTGCTGAGCTCTCTCAAGTGCTGGGCAGTTCTGGGAATCCCAGAGGCCAAACCAAAGGGTGGGACTTAGCTGCTCCCAAGGATGAGATGCCTGATCTCTGTCTACCCCAAACTTCCCATCTTCCGCAGTTCCTCACTTACCTTCTTCAGGATCCTTCAGTCTCTGTCTGTTCATCTGCTGGCCTCAGACTCACTCCACCTGAGCAAGCAGGAAAGATTTGTGTTGGGTGGGGAAGAGAGGGACAGAGGAAGCCCAGGGCCCTGGAACAGGTGAAGGAGTGCTTGAGAGAGGGCAAGGGGCTAGGCTGGGCACTGAAGTGCAGTCCAAACTGAAACTTTTCCCAGGCAGCAGCCAAGTCTCTCCCTCTGCCCTGGGAACGGTGCAGGGGCCCTCAGACTTCGGGAACATGGTGGGCAGGGACCCTGGGAGGAATGTCTGGGGAGTTTTTCTGCCCAGGAGTGAAGCAGAGTGGAAGGGGGAGGTCATCTCTGGCCTTGGTACAGAACTGAGGGTCAGGGAAGGGTCTCTGAGCAGAATGCATCAGTTTCCTGCTGGAGGAGGCCGCTGGGGAAGATTCCTGAGGCCCTGAACCCTCTGCCTCAACCTCGAACACACCCACCCCACCCTGCCCATGGCACTTGCTTCCTGGACTTGCATGGAACTGGCTCAATTCTGCCATTGTCACCATCATTTCCACTCCAGAGAGCTACAGTGGGGATGCACCAGGTCTCTAAGCCTCAGTGGCCGCAGCCCCCAGCAGCTTCTCCATTCTCCCTAAGGGCCTCTCCTCCCTCAGTCACCGAAGAGACACAGAACCAAAATACACAGTATGGTGAGGCCAGGAAGAACTGAGAACCCTGGGTGTTCTAGCTCCCAGGAGGAGGAGGCCTTGAGGGGGCAATGGGGTAACTGGAGGAATGGGTGTTCTCCATGGACAGACAGCTCCCATCCTTCCAGATGCACCTCTTTTTTGAGTACGTCCCACCTCTCCCTGCCCCCATCAGGGATCCGTTTTAGCCACTACAAATGCAGCTTTGTCTTTTCTCAGGGGAGCCCATTTCTCTCTGAGGTGCCAATCCAACTTCCCCATCTCTTCTGTGAACCCCAGGGTCCAAAAGACCTGAAGAAAGGGGGAGTTGGGACCAGGATCTCTGGCATCCTATTTCCTTCCCAGAGGGAGCTGGAAAAAGAAGCTTCTGGGACTTATTCTTAGGTTTCCCCGCTCTGCCTCAGTTTTCCAGCCTGTTTTCCCCAAACCCCAATCCACGCTAGGCTACGGAGAGGCTGAATAAGCAACCTGCATTACCAGCCAGGAGCTGAGGAGGTGAACCTTAAGAACCTCCATCCTTGGCCTGTGCTACGCATTCCCTCCAGCGCCCCCTCAGTCCTCCAAAGTCTAAGCCCCCACACCTGGACCTACCTGCCCCACCGCGGTCCTACTGGTCCAGCCTCCTGGTCTAAGGTTCTCCCTCCCTCTGCACCTGGGACCAAGCCTCCGAAAGGCAGGCGCCAGGAGGGAGCGGCCAACTTAGGCGCGGTCTAGTCCGGAGCTCTGTCCCCTCGGTCACCAAGTTACTGAGACCCCGCGACGGCGGGGCTTTGGCCGAGCTCGATTCACCGGCCCCGCGGCCGTGCTCGCAGCACCGGTCGCTCCGGCCTGGCCCGCCGGCCGTGCGGGGGCGCGGACGGTCCTCTCCGAGCCTTCCGTCTGCAGGCCGGGGAGCGCGCGCCGCCACTGCTGCTCCGGACTCGCAGGGGCCTCCCCAGCTCCCGCAGCCTCGCGCTGGCGCCACCGCCTCCTGCGGGACAGCGCGGGGCGCCCGGCGGCCACAGCTGGCACGCAGCGGCCCCTGGTGGCGCAGGGCCTCGCAGATTCGGCCGGGGAGGACAGCTCGCTGGTGCAGGCCGGGGCAACTCCGGGGTTGGAGGTCCTTCCAAACCCTCCAGGTCTGGACAGGTGTCCCCCAGTCCTGTGGCTCAAGGGAGGGAGGAGGAGGTGGGGATGAGGAGGGTTGGGAGGGCGGACTCATTGCCCAGACCCGCAGGGGTTTGGAGCTTTGAACATTCCGAGTAGAATTGCTCAATTTGGTTAGGCACTAGGTGCATGCTATTTATTTATTTATTTATTTTTTAATTTTAAAGAGAAGAAAAAACAAAACAAATAAAAAAAAGAACAAATTTTCAAAACAACATAATATGAGGGTAACAATGGTTAATGCATTACATATTATCTTTAAGTTAGTTATTCAGGATACCAGACATTAGCATTCAATTGTCCAAACATTATTGGCACAAACCTTACTCTTCAATGAACTAAGTAAAATTGGTAGTGTATCTATCTTAACCATCTTCTATATATATACAATTTTTTTCCCTTTCCCTTCTTTCTTTTCCCTATTCCAGTCTCTCTTTCCTTTTGACCAGTTTCTTTTTGATTCATCATGTCTATTGTACATTTTGGATCTTATTTACTCTTTCAGTTTCTCATACTAGAGAGACAATACGATGCTTACACATGTGCGTCTGGTTTATTTCACTTATGAGTATTTTCTCGAGTTGCATCCATTTACCTATAAAAGTCTCCAGTTTATCCTTCTTTATGGCTGAATAGTACTCCATTGTATAAAAATACCACATCTTGGGCCGGTGAGATGGCTCAGCGGCATAAGCGCCTGCCTGGCAAGCGCGAGGGCCTGAGTTCGACTCCCGGATCCCACATACGAAAAAGGGGCCGGTGATATCGCTCAGCGGCACGGGCGCCTGTGGGCGCGCGAGGTCCTGAGGTCGACCCCCCGGTACCCACAAAAAAAAAAAAAAAAAAAAAAAAAATACCACATCTTTCTTATCCATTCCTCAGTTGATGGGCATTTGGGTTGTTTCCAAGATCTGGCTATTACAAATTGTGCTGCTATAAACATGGGTGCACATATATCGCTGTGGTGCGATGTTTTTAATTCTTCTGGGAAGATGCCCAGAAAGGGAATAGCTGGGTCAAATGGGACCTCCAACCCTAGTTTTTTGAGGGATCTCCACACTGACTTCCACAGTGGCTGTACCAGTCGACACTCCCACCAACAGTGAAGTAAGGTTCCTTTTTCCCCACAGCCCCTCCAGCATTTGTTATTAGTTGATTTCTTGATAATAGCCATTCTTTCTGGGGTGAGATGGTATCTCAGTGTTGTTTTCATTTGCATCTCTCGAATGACTAGTGATGTTGCACATTTTTTTGTATATTTATTTGCCATTAGTATTTCTTCATCTGAGAAATGTGTATTCATCTCAGATGCCCATTTTTGGAGTGGGTCTTTAAATTTGGGAGGTCTGATTTTTTTGAGTTCTTTATATGTTCTCGATAGTAATCCTTTGTCTGAGGAACAGCTGGCAAACATTTTTTCTCACGTTGTGGGTTGTCTCTTCACTCTGTTGGTGGTTTCTCTCGCTGTGCAAAAGCTTTTTAATAAGATGAGATCCCAGTTGTTGATTCTTTGTGATACTTCCTGTGCGATGGGGTTTCTTTTTTTTTTTTTTTTTAATTTTATTTTTTAAAGAGAAGAAAAAAAACAAAACAAATCAAAAGAAGAACAAATTTTCAAACCAACATAATAGGAGGGTAACAATGGTTAATACATTACGTATTACTATCTTTAAGTTAGTTATTCAGGACACCAGACATTAGCATTCAATTGTCCAAACATTATTGGCACAAACCTTACTCTTCAATGAACTAAGTAAAAATGGTAGTGTATCTATCTTAACCATCTTATATATATATATATATATACAATTGTTTTTTTCCCTTTCCTTCTTTTCCCTATTCCAGTCTCTCTTTCCTTTTGACCAGTTTCTTTTTGATTCACCATATCTATTGTACATTTTGGATCTTATTTACTCTTTCAGTTTCTCATACTAGAGAGATAATACGATGCTTACACATGTGCTTCTGGTTTATTTCACTTATGAGTATTTTCTCGAGTTGCATCCATTTACCTATAAAAGTCTCCAGTTTATCCTTCTTTATGGCTGAATAGTACTCCATTGTATAAAAATACCACATCTTTCTTATCCATTCCTCAGTTGATGGGCATTTGGGTTGTTTCCAAGATCTGGCTATTACAAATTGTGCTGCTATAAACATGGGTGCACATATATCGCTGTGGTACGATGTTTTTAATTCTTCTGGGAAGATGCCCAGAAGGGGAATAGCTGGGTCAAATGGGACCTCCAACCCTAGTTTTCTGAGGAATCTCCACACTGACTTCCACAGTGGCTGTACCAGTCGACACTCCCACCAACAGTGAAGAAGGGTTCCTTTTTCCCACAGCCCCTCCAGCATTTGTTATTAGTTGATTTCTTAATAGTAGCCATTCTTTCTGGGGTGAGATGGTATCTCAGTGTTGTTTTAATTTGCATCTCTCGAATGACTAGTGATGTTGCACATTTTTTTGTATATTTATTTGCCATTAGTATTTCTTCATCTGAGAAATGTGTATTCATCTCAGATGCCCATTTTTGGAGTGGGTCTTTAAATTTGGGAGGTCTGATTTTTTTGAGTTCTTTATATGTTCTCGATAGTAATCCTTTGTCTGAGGAACAGCTGGCAAACATTTTTTCCCACATTGTGGGTTGTCTCTTCACTCTGTTGGTGGTTTCTCTTGCTGTGCAAAAGCTTTTTAATAAGATGAGATCCCAGTTATTGATTCTTTGGGATAGTTCCCGTGCGGTTGAGTTTTTATTCATAAAGTCTTTGCCTACACCAATGTCTCCAAGGGTTTTACCTATCCTACCTTCCAGCAGATTTAATGTTTCTGTTTTAATATTTAGATCTCTGATCCATTTTGAATTTAGTTTAGTGCATGGTGAAAGATATGGATCTAGTTTTAATCTTCGGCATGTGTAGAGCCAGTTTTTCCAGCACCATTTATTAAAGAGGCTATCTTTCTTCCAGCGAATGTGTTTGGCACCTTTGTCAAAGATAAGGTGGCTTAGTATGTCTGGGGTTGTTTCAGCATCTTCTAATCTGTTCCATTGATCTTCAGGTCTGTTTTTTTGCCAGTACCACACTGTTTTTATCACAGTAGCTTTATAGTATAATTTCAAGTCAAGGATTGTGATGCCCCCTGCCTTGCCTTTGTTGCCCAGAATTGCCTTTGCTATTCTAGGTCTCTTCTGATTCCAAATGAATTTTAGGATTGTTTTCTCTAATTCTGTGAGATATGCTGTTGGAATTTTGATTGGAATTGCATTAAATCTGTATAACAATTTTGGAAGTATGGCCATTTTCACTATATTGGTTCTTCCTATCCAGGAGCAAGGGATATCTTTCCATTTTCTGATATCCTCTTCAATCTCCTTTTTCATAGTACTGTAGTTTTCAGTATAGAGGTCTTTTACATCCTTTGTGAGGTTGATTCCTAGGTATTTCATTTTTTTGGATGTTATTGTGAAAGGTATTGTTTCCCTAATTTCTCTTTCAGTAAGTTTGTTATTTGTGTACAGGAAGGCTATTGACTTTAGAGTATTGACTTTGTATCCAGCTACACTACTGAATTTGCTTATTAAATCTAGCAGTTTTTTAGTGGAGTTTTTGGGATCTTCTGTGTAGAGTATCATGTCATCTGCAAATAATGATAATTTAACTTCTTCCTTTCCAATCATTATTCCTTTTATTTCTTTCTCTTGTCTAATCGCTCTGGCTAAAGTTTCCAGAACTATGTTGAATAAGAGTGGGGACAGTGGACATCCTTGTCTTGTTCCTGATTTTAGAGGGAAGGCTTTCAGTTTTTGGCCATTTAGTATAATATTGGCTGTTGGTTTGTCATAGATAGCTTTTACCAGATTGAGATAAAGACCCTCTATTCCAATTTTCTGTAGGGTTTTTATCATGAAAAGGTGCTGGACTTTGTCAAAAGCTTTTTCTGCATCTATTGAGATGATCATGTGATTTTTGTCTTTGGTTCTGTTAATATGCTGTATTACATTTATTGATTTACGTATGTTGAACCATCCCTGCATCCCAGGGATGAATCCAACTTGGTCATGGTGTATAATCTTCTTGATGATTTGTTGGATTCTGTTTGCCAGTATCTTATTAAGGATTTTTGCATCTATGTTCATTAGGGAGATTGGCCTGTAGTTCTCTTTCTTAGTTGGGTCCTTCTCTGGTTTTGGTATCAGGGTAATGCTTGCTTCCAGGAATGAATTTGGGAGTATTGCTTCCCTTTCAATTTCATTGAAAAGTTTGAGAAGTAGGGGCGTTAGGTCTTCTCTAAATTTCTTGTAGAATTCGGCAGTGAATCCATCAGGGCCTGGACTTTTCTTTGTTGGGAGGTTTTTAATTACATCTTCAATTTCATTGGTTGATATTGGTTTATTTAGGATTTTTAAATCTTCTTGATTTAGCTTTGGTAATTCATACGAATCTAGGAATCTGTCCATTTCTTCTGCATTTTCCATCTTAGTAGAATATAAATTTTCAAAATAGGTATAGATGATCTTCTGGATTTCTGCAGGGTCCGTCGTGATATCACCCTTTTCATTTTCAATTGCATGGATTTGAGTCTTTTCTTTTCTTTTTTTAATAAGGTTGGATAAGGGTTTGTCAATCTTATTTATTCTTTCAAAGAACCAACTTTTTGCTTCATTGATTCTTTGTATTGTTTTTTTATTCTCCAATACGTTAATTTCTGCTCTGATCTTTATAATTTCCTCCCTTGTACGGGCTTTTGGCTTAACCTGCTCTTCTTTTTCTAGAAGCTCGAGGTTCACCCTTAAGTTGTTTATTTGCGCTTGCTCTATTTTCCTGATATAAGTATTTAATGCTATAAATTTCCCTCTTAGGACTGCTTTCATTGTATCCCATAAGTTCCGGTATGTTGTACTGTCATTATCATTCAGTTGTAGAAAGTGACTAATTTCTTCTTTAATTTCATCTGTGACCCATTGGTTGTTCAGGAGGATGCTGTTTAATTTCCATGTGTTTAGGGAGTTTTTGTGGGATCTTTTGCCATTGATTTCCAATTTCATTGCACTATGGTCTGATAATATGCATGGGATAATTTCAATTCCTTTGCATTTACTTAAACAGGTTTTATGAGCTAGTATGTGGTCTATTTTGGAGAACGTCCCATGTGCAGCTGAGAAAAATGTGTATTCTGATGTTGTGGGATGGAACACTCTGTAGACATCTACTAAGTCCATTTGTTCAAAAGTTTGGTTCAGTTCTACTATTTCATTATTGATTTTCTGTCCAGTTGATCTATCTTTTTGTGACAGTGGAGTATTGAGATCTCCCAATATAATTGTATTAGTGCTTATTTGATTTTTCATGTCCTTTAGTACTTGTTTTATATAGCTGGGTGCATTGGTATTTGATGCATATATATTTATGATCGTTATCTCTTCCTCTTGGATTGTTCCCTTTACAAGGATGTAATGACCGTCTTTATCTCTCTGAATCCTTCTTGGCTTGAAGTTCACTTTGTCTGCAAAAAGAATAGCTACCGGGCCAGTGAGACGGCTCAGCGGCTTAAGCGCCTGCCTTGCAAGCGCGAAGGCCTGAGTTCGACTCCCGGATCCCACATACGAAAAAGGGGCCGGTGATATCGCTCAGCGGCACGGGTGCCTGTTGGCGCGCGAGGTCCTGAGGTCGTCCCCCCGGTACCCACAAAAAAAAAAAAAAAAAAAAAAAAAAAAGAATAGCTACCCCTGCTTTTTTCTGGGTTCCTGTGGCATGGAGTATTGTTTTCCATCCTTTGACTTTCAGTCTATGAATTTCTTTCTGAATTAAATGTGTTTCTTGTATACAGCATATTGTTGGATCTTGCTTCTTGATCCATTTCGCCAGTCTGTGCCTTTTGATTGGTGAATTGAGACCGTTAACATTGATGGTTAAAACTGATATGTATTGACTTGTCATGATATTTTCCTGTTGTTGGTTCCCACTCTTTGTTTTTCTGCTTTCCGGCTATTTAATTATTTGCCCTGCCTGGTGGATTCCTTCTGTTGGGGTTCCTATCTCTTTCTAGAATGTCCTTCAGAACGTTTTGGAGTGCTGGTTTGGTGGTCATAAATTTTCTCAGATGTTCTTTGTCATGAAAGTATTTTATTTCTCCATCAATTTTGAAAGATAGTTTTGCAGGGTACATCAATCTGGGCTGAAAATTATTTTCCTTTAGAGCTTGCAATACATCATTCCAAGCTCTTCTTGAATTGAGGGTTTGTGCTGAAAAGTCAGCTGTGATTCTGATGGGTTTTCCTTCATAAGTGATTTGTCTCTTCTCCCTAACAGCTTTTAAGATTCTGCCCTTCTGTTGAATTTCTGGGATCTTGATTATAATATGTCTGGCTGAAGTTTTTTTTTGATCATGTCTAGTTGGTGTTCTAAAAGCTTCACTTATAGGGGTGTCAAATTCCTTTTCTCTTCCAGGAAAGTTCTCCCTGATTATGTCTTTGAACAAGGTTTTAATGTCATTGATGCTATCTCCTGCTTTTTCATTTATTCCAATTATTCTTAAGTTGTTTATCTTTGAGTCATCTAGCAGCTGCTGAATTGATTTTTCATGGTCCCTTGCTATTTTTAAGAATTTTTCCATTTCATGATCACTAATTGCAAGCCTGTCTTCTATATCTGAGATCCTGTCCTCGCATTGGCTTATTCTGCTACAAATACTTTCAATGGAATTTTTTATCTCTTGGGTATCTGCTTGAATCTGCCTTATGGATTCCATTTCTTTCCTATGCTGAGCATTCATGGTTTCTATAGTTTTCTTAAGTTCATCTATTTTTTTGTCTGTATCAGCTATAGTGTCCTTAAGCATGGTCTTCATTGTAGACATTATCTCTGCAGTTATCTGTGAGATTATTTCTGTTTTAATTTTTTCCAGAACCTCATTCAGTTGCTTTGTTGTTACCACTTCAGATAGGCCAGGTGGGTGGCTTTCGGATTGTCCCACCTCGTTGCTCCCTAGGTTTGCCTTTGGTGAATTGGATGTGTGGGGTTGCATCTTGTTTAAGTGTCGTCTCATTTTTTCTTTCTTTAATTCCTGGGGTGATGTTTGCAAATTACCTATAGTAGGTTACTTTATTGCTAGTGTTTAAGATCTTTAGAAGATGACTACTTCTCTGCAGTATCTTCCAAGTGGAGCTTGCTTTTAGGTTTTGAGCTTTCTGCCAGATCCTACCTCTTCAATTCCTTGGGTATGCGAAGTTGCTACCTGTTTGGCCCAGTCCTTGATTCTTTGGTAGTGTGCCACTGTATTTTCTGTGTCCCTTAGTCAATCTCAATCATGAAATATCAGGAAGGAAAGATGTTTAGAACAATTATTTCACATTTGGCTATAATGTTAACTAAAGCATCAAACAGAGCCTAGAAAATGACAGACTGAGCTAACCAGTTATTTACCACTTTTAGCTGTATAGAGTTGCGGTTATATAACAAAATCTAAAACACACCAGAAAAATTATATGCAGTATACAAGTCCTGTGTATGTCAATTTTTCCCCTGAGGAGTTTAAATTTAAAATGAGTTAAGGAGGAAATAGAGTATTGGGAGAAGAGGAAGGAATTAGATGTAAGGTTAGAGGACCAAGAGGGATCCCACTAAAATTGGGACACTAGTGCAGAGGACAGGTGGTAGAAAGAGAAGGAAGGGATAAAAGGAAGAACAGATCACAACCACAATCAGAAAGAAGTTAGAGGCGCTGTTTACACTCATATAAAAAACCAGAGAGAATAATGAAGGAAAGAGCAAATACACATACAGAAACAAAAACGAAGATAAAAACAATAAAACAGACAGATCAAAAATAAAACCCCACCAAAAAACCAAACCAAACAAAACAAAAACAAAAAAACCCTTCGCCAGAACAAAAAACGAATCAGTGAGAAAAAAATAATAATAATAATAAAAAATAAAAATAAAAATAAAAATAAAAAAAATAAAAAGAATCAGTTCCAGGTGTTGACTCTGCTGTAGGCAGTTACCCTGTGGTGAGAGAGTCCTGTTCTGTGCAGGTCCGTCCCAGCAAGCCAGGAGCGCCCTCTGGCGGGTGGTGAGCAGATGCGCGTACTTTCAGGCAGAGACCAGTCTAGCTCGCCTCCGCTCTCAGCGCCCTTTCACGATCCCTGGGCCTGAGAGGCTCAGTGCGCCGTCCGGAGCGCGGGCTCCCTGCACTGGTTCCCGCCGCTCTGGTTTTTCGCCACGCCCCCCACAATGGCGCCGGGCCAGTCACTCTCTGGCGCGGGACAGGTGTGGCTGAGAGTCCAGTCTCGTTCGCCTGCTGACCTCAACACACTTTCGTGGGCCTGAGAGGCCCCGTGCTGCCCTGTCCGGAGCACAAGTTCCCAGAGCAGTTTCCGAGCCGCTCTGAGTTTCGCCACACCCCCCACAATGGCGCCCGTCCGGTCGCTCTCTGGCGCGGGGCAGCTGTGGCTGAGAGTCCAGTCTCGTTCACCTGCTGACCTCAGCACACTTTCGTGGGCTCAATTGAGAGGCCCCGTGCTGCCCTGTCCGGAGCACAAGTTCCCAGAGCAGTTTTCGAGCCGCTCTGAGTTTCGCCACACCCCCCACAATGGCGCCCGGCCGGTCGCTCTCTGGCGCGGGGCAGCTGTGGCTGAGAGACACTCACCGCCGGTCTGCGCTGTTCTCCGCCGCTCCCCTGCCCCGCCGCTGTCTCAGGATCCTCCGTGGGGGCTCCCTGGGCACCAGCTGCCACCGTGTGTCCGTAGATTTGAGCTTCCGCGGCGCTGCAACTCCCGGGATAGTAGAAGGTGCACGCGCGCGGTCTGCTCCTTCTTTCCTTCTTCTTTGTTGGAAGTCACCCGTCACTGGTGCCGGGGGTCCCAGATTGCGCTTCAGAACTTCTCTGGGTTTCGGGGAGGCATCTCCCCGCCTCCTGCGCTTTCCGGGTCGCTATATTCCCGTGTTCCAATGGTAACTTTTAGAGAGAGTTTCACTGCCTGCTTCTTACTCATCCGCCATCTTGAGGTTCAATCGCGATGGGGGTTTTATTCATAAAGTCTTTGCCTACACCAATGTCTTCAAGGGTTTTACCTATCCTACCTTCCAGCAGATTTAATGTTTCTGTTTTAATATTTAGATCTCTGATCCATTTTGAATTTAGTTTAGTGCATGGTGAAAGATATGGGTCTAATTTTAATCTTCGGCATGTGTAGAGCCAGTTTTTCCAGCACCATTTATTAAAGAGGCTATCTTTCTTCCAGTGAATCTGTTTGGCACCTTTGTCAGAGATAAGATGGCTTAGTATGTCTGGGGTTGTTTCAGCATCTTCTAATCTGTTCCATTGATCTTCAGGTCTGTTTTTTTGCCAGTACCACACTGTTTTTATCACAGTAGCTTTATAGTATGATTTCAAGTCGGGGATTGTGATGCCCCCTGCCTTGCTTTTGTTGCCCAGAATTGCCTTTGCTATTCTAGGTCTCTTCTGATTCCAAATGAATTTTAGGATTGTTTTCTCTAATTCTGTGAGATATGCTGTTGGAATTCTGATTGGAATTGCATTAAATCTGTATAACAATTTTGGAAGTATGGCCATTTTCACTATATTGGTTCTTCCTATCCAGGAGCAAGGGATATCTTTCCATTTTCTGATATCCTCTTCAATCTCCTTTTTCAGAGTACTATAGTTTTCAGTGTATAGGTCTTTTACATCCTTTGTGAGGTTGATTCCTAGGTATTTCATTTTTTTGGTTGTTATTGTGAAAGGTATTGTTTCCCTAATTTCTCTTTCAGTAAGTTTGTTATTTGTGTACAGGAAGGCTATTGACTTTAGAGTATTGACTTTGTATCCAGCTACACTACTGAATTTGCTTATTAAATCTAGCAGTTTTTTAGTGGAGTTTTTGGGGTCTTCTACGTAGAGTATCATGTCATCTGCAAATAATGATAATTTAACTTCTTCCTTTCCAATCATTATTCCTTTTATTTCTTTCTCTTGTCTAATTGCTCTGGCTAAAGTTTCCAGAACTATGTTGAATAAGAGTGGGGACAGTGGGCATCCTTGTCTTGTTCCTGATTTTAGAGGGAAGGCTTTCAGTTTTTGGCCATTTAGTATAATATTGGCTGTTGGTTTGTCATAGATAGCTTTTACCAGATTGAGATAAAGACCCTCTATTCCAATTTTCTGTAGGGTTTTTATCATGAAAAGGTGATGGACTTTGTCAAAAGCTTTTTCTGCATCTATTGAGATGATCATGTGATTCTTGTCCTCGGTTCTGTTAATATGGTGTATTACATTTATTGATTTACGTATGTCGAACCATCCCTGCATCCCTGGGATGAATCCAACTTGGTCATGGTGTATAATCTTCTTGATGATTTGCTGCATTCTGTTTGCCAGTATCTTGAGGATTTTTGCATCTATGTTCATTAGGGAGATTGGTCTGTAGCTCTCTTTCTTAGTTGGGTCCTTCTCTGGTTTTGGTATCAGGGTAATGCTTGCTTCCAGGAATGAATTTGGGAGTATTGCTTCCCTTTCAATTTCATTAAAGAGTTTGGGAAGTAGTGGTGTTAGGTCTTCTCTAAATTTCTTGTAGAATTCGGCAGTGAATCCATCAGGGCCTGGGCTTTTCTCTGTTGGGAGGTTTTTAATTACATCTTCAATTTCATTGGTTGATATTGGTTTATTTAGGATTTTTAAATCTTCTTGATTCAGCTTTGGTAATTCATACGAATCTAGGAATCTGTCCATTTCTTCTGCATTTTCCATCTTAGTAGAATATAAATTTTCAAAATTGGTATAGATGATCTTCTGGATTTCTGCAGGGTCCGTCGTGATAGCACTCTTTTCATTTTCAATTGCATGGATTTGAGTCTTTTCTTTTTTTAATAAGGTTGGATAAGGGTTTGTCAATCTTATTTACTCTTTCAGAGAACTAAGTTTTTGATTCTTTGTATTGTTTTTTTATTCTCCAATACGTTAATTTCTGCTCTGATCTTTATAATTTCCTCCCTTGTACGGGCTTTTGGCTTAACCTGCTCTTCTTTTTCTAGAAGTTTGAGGTTCGCCATTAAGTTGTTTATTTGCGCTTGCTCTATTTTCCTGATATAAGTATTTAATGCTATAAATTTCCCTCTTAGGACTGCTTTCATTGTATCCCATAAGTTCTGGTATGTTGTACTGTCATTATCATTCAGTTGTAGAAAGTGTCTAATTTCTTCTTTAATTTCATCTGTGACCCATTGGTTGTTCAGGAGGGTGCTGTTTAATTTCCATGTATTTAGGGAGTTTTTGTGATTTCTTTTGCCATTGATTTCCAATTTCATTGTACTATGGTCTGATAATAGGCATGGGATAATTTCAATTCCTTTGCATTTACTTAAGCAGGTTTTATGAGCTAGTATGTGGTCTATTTTGGAGAACGTCCCATGTGCAGCTGAGAAGAATGTGTATTCTGATGTTGTGGGGTGGAACACTCTGTAGACATCTACTAAGTACATTTGTTCAAAAGTTTGGTTCAGTTCTACTATTTCATTATTGATTTTCTGTCTAGTTGATCTGTCTTTTTGTGACAGTGGAGTATTGAGATCTCCCAATATAATTGTATTAGTGCTTATTTGATTTTTCATGTCCTTTAGTACTTGTTTTATATAGCTGGGTGCACTGGTATTTGTTGCATATATATTTATGATCATTATCTCTTCCTCTTGGATTGTTCCCTTTACAAGGATGTAATGACCGTCTTTATCTCTCTGAATCATTCTTGGCTTGAAATTCACTTTGTCTGCAAAAAGAATAGCTACCCCTGCTTTTTTCTGGGTTCCTGTGGCATGGAGTATTGTTTTCCATCCTTTGACTTTCAGTCTATGAATTTCTTTCTGAATTAAATGTGTTTCTTGTATACAGCATATTGTTGGATCTTTTTTCTTGATCCATTTTGCCGGTCTGTGCCCTTTGATTGGTGAATTGAGACCATTAACATTGATGGTTAAAACTGATATGTATTGACTTATACTTGTCATGATATTTTCCTGTTGTTGGTTCCCACTCTTTGTTTGTTTTTCCCCTTTCCCGCTATTTAATTATCTGCCCTGCCTGGTGGATTCCTTCTGTTGGGGTTCCTATCTCTTTCTAGAATGTCCTTCAGAACATTTTGGAGTGCTGGTTTGGTGGTCATAAATTTTCTCAGATGTTCTTTGTCATGAAAGTATTTTATTTCTCCATCAATTTTGAAAGATAGTTTGGTGCATGCTATTTAAATTTAAATCTAAACTCATAAAAATTCAGTTTCTTCATTAGCATTCGAGTGCTATTTTAAAATGCTCAGGCCACAGGGAGCTAGGGACTGTAGTGCATCGGACTGAGCAGATGCAGAATGTGCCCATGGTTGTGCGGGTCTCTCCTAGATTGATGTTCAGGAGGGATTAGTAAATCCTGTACTCTAGGAGTGCGGTCCTCGGGGCAGGGAGGACCGGGGGATAGGAGGGTGGGGCGCCAGGGAGGGCTGCAGTAGGCAGGTGAATGGTCCCTATGGATGGCGGGTGTGAATCTCCACTTGGGAACCACACTCTGGGATCCCATTTCTTTAGCAGAATAATTGTGATATAATTGCAATTGTACAGTTCTTTATAGGGTCATATTTTGGATGTGAGAGACAGAGATGTTTTGTAAATTTGCTCTTCACAGGAGGGAATTGTCTTTTTGTGCTGGGAGCCATGGGGGAGGGGTAATGTGGAGGACAGGCAAGGGGGAAGAACCCCACTTCTGGGCCCGAGCCACTGCAGGTGGCCTGGGATTAAGGAGCATGTCTTGAAGCTCCCTGGCTCAGGCCTTGCTCCCCCCTGCTAAGGACAGATGCTGAGCAGTCTTGGTCAGTGCTCAGCCAAGATAAGAATCCCACAGCATCTCCCTCCCCTCTCACCCTCTGCCGCCTCCAGGATGTATAGAGGTGATGACCTCCTCACCAGATCAGGGGCTGCCGGATGGAGTAGGTGTGATGGTGCCAAGAACAGGTGAGAAGCTCCAGGAGACAAGAGCCCTAGGGTGTGGGTGTGGGTGTGGGTGGGGGGCTGTTTGGAGCCCAAGGGAGCTGTCAGCTTCTCTGCTGAGCATTTGGTGCTGGAGCCAGGGTGTCTCTAGGCCCTAGCTCTGTAACCCACTTTTTCAACCACACCATGGCTGGTGTGAAGAGCAGGGAATAAGGAGCTGGGTGACTCTGAGAAGTGGAAAGTAAGCTGTCCCACACTAAATAATAAAATAACCAGGGGTTATATATTTTTCCTTCAGTCTTTGGCTTGCCACTGATGTTATGCCATTCATCAGAGCTGGCTCCAGATTTTCCCAAATGGGGGAAACACCCGCAACAGCAGTGTGTTCTTTATCCCTGTCTGCTTTGCTGTTCTGTGTGTCTTTGGGTCTGACCGGTTTTTTTTCTTCTTCTTTTTCTTCCCCTCTTGTGACTTTGTTCTCCCTGACTCTCTCTGCTCAAAGCTCAGGCATAATTACAGCAAGTCTACAAAGCTGAATGACCATTGTGGGGTTTTTATTCGGAAGCTGCCAGGAAAGCCAGCTTTTCTGGGGGCACCATTTAGCCAGGGAAACCGTAGGGTAAGTCAGGAAGCAGCCAGTGCTTAGAGGCTGGAGCCCCGACCACGGGTGCCAGTGGTCCCCAGTGGCTACCCCAACTTACATTAGGCCCACAAGGCCCTTGGCCTCATTTGAACTGTGGGTGAGGCCGTGGTCTCTGGGGCCCCATGATCAACTCCCCGATACCATGTTTAGGGCCGTAGCTCTTCTCGTGTCAGATCAGTACTAGCCTCGCCCAGGGGGAGAAGGCAGAAACAACTGGCAGCCCACGGGGGGCGCTTGGGCTGGCCTCTGTCTCCCCCTGGTGGTAGCCAAAGAACTTGCTCAGCATCCCGACACCCTCTCAGCCTAGGCCCTAATAGGAGGGTGGGAGGTGAGGAACCCCATTCCTTTCCCTGCCAGGGGCTCCTTCCCACCCACCCACCCTGAGAAAACAGCTCGGCTGGTACATCAGAACTGGGTTTGGGTGTCAGGGACAGGTGAGTGTGAATTTCTCATTGGCTGTGTGACTTCTTGGGGCAAATCAGGTAAAATGACAGGAGCATCCAGTGGTGCCTTATCCGTAAAATGGATATAATAAAAATCCACCTTGAAGGGTTAGTGTGCTGTGTAAGTCACTTATATATGGAACATGCTTTGTAGGAGGCCCAGTGTGCCCTAAGTCTTCAATAAATAGCAGTTATGTTGTTATCCTTGCTAACTTGGTCAGGGGAGGTCTAAGTGGGAGAAGGGGCACGGTTCTGAGAAAGTGGGGTGTCAGTGGTAACCGGTCTCCCGGATGGGGAGGTGGCCTTCAGAGGGAGCAGCGCCTTCAGGCCGGCCTGGTTACCTACCCACCCGCCAGGCTCGCTCTTCTCCTCTTGCCTCAGCAGCCCCAGCCAGAAGTGTGATCACACCAGGTGCTTTGCACCCAGCTGCCCGGAGCTGCTGTTTCACTCTGAAGTCGACAGCTCCAAGGCCCTGCAGGCCCACTCGCCACGTCCTCCATCCTCACAATGGGGAAGTTCTAGCCGATGTCTAACCTACAGCACAACTTAAAGGTTTCCTTTTCTCTGCCCCCTTCCCACAACAAACCCTTCTTGCCCTGAGAAACGGGCAGGACGAGGCCGAAATGGAAAGGGGAAAAGGCCAAGAGCCGGTGGGGTCGTTCTCGGGGCGGCCCAGAGCCTGGGAGAGTTTTGCGGTGCTCTGGCGCACCGGGAAGCACCGCCCACCCGAGCCCGAGGGGCGGGGCTTGTTTGTGGGCGGGGCCAGGCAGGGGCGGGCCGGGCCGGGCCGGGCCGGGCCGGGCCGAGGGCGGGGCAGGGAGACAGCATGCTAAACCGGGTGCGCTCGGCCGTGGCGCACCTGGTGAGCTCCGGGGGCGCTCCGCCTCCGAGCCCCAAATCCCCGGACTTACCCAACGCGACCGCGGCGCCGCCCGCCGCCGCTCCAGAAGCGCCCAAGAGCCCTCCGGCGAGGCTCGGGAGCGGGAGTGGGGCGCCCGCGAAGACCACAGAGGCTCGAGCGAGCTTCTCCAGACCGACCTTCCTGCAGCTGAGCCCCGGGGGGCTGCGACGCGCTGACGACCACGCGGGCCGGGCTGTGCAGAGCCCCCCGGACACGGGCCGCCGCCTGCCCTGGAGCACGGGCTACGCCGAGTGAGCGCCCCCCGGGCCACCCAGACCGGAATGGGACTCCCGCCCCTGCCCTGTTGGGCATCCCAGGCTGGGGTGCGACCCCGCGCTGTGCTGCTGCCAGGAGCCCCCTTTCCCAGGACCTTTGCGATCCTCTGGGCTCCGGGCCGCACCCCCCTCCTAGCTCTGTCCGTTCGGCTGCAGCCCAAATCACCTTCTTCAGGACCTTGCAGCTTGCTGACCACCCTCACCCACCCTCGCCGCCTCAGGACCCCGTTCCGTCCCCGAGTACGGAGGGCGGAGGCCCCGCCGAGGATGAGTTGCCGGTTCTCGGTCCTGGCCGGCAGTTTAGGGCTCAGGGGGGAGGAGCAGGAGGGGCGCGAGCCGGAGCGGGGGTGGGGGGCTCATACTTCCTGGGAGGTAGCGGTTGGAAGGACTCGCTCACCGGCTTCCTGGCCCCAGCGCCCCAGTTCCCTGTCCCTCTTACCGTTCCCCTCCCCCTCCACACCCAGAAATAGCCCGCGACACCAGGAGGCTGCTGGCCTCCGGGGGCGGGGGAGGGGGCCGTCCACGGCCGCGGGAGCGTCCCCTTTGGACGCTCCTGTGCAGACCGACGGACGCGCGCCAGGGAAGAAATAGACCCTTGCCCTGCCGCCCGGAGACTCCCGCTTGCTCCCAGGCTGCGTGTCCTTGTATCTGCTGAGAAAGCTGAGCACTGACAGAAAAGGGGGCACTGAGGGTATGGAGGGAGGTGTGTGTCTGGTAGCCCGGTGGCCTCGGCACCATCTTCTTTAGCTTCCCAAGTGGGAGGAGTTTGTGGTTATGTGGCTTCTGCCCAGTCCAGGTGGGTCCACACTCCTACTCTTTTTCAGTTCCTCTTTCCTGATCTGGGCTGGAGCACTTCCTCTCTGCCAAAGGGCTAGAAACTTTCTCTGGGTAGTTTTTGGGGTAAGGTCAGGTGTGCCCTGAGTGGGGTGCAGGGGACAAAGTAGTGGGAAAGCTGATTGGGTTGGAGGTGGGATACAGGCTCCTACCTAGCAAGGAAGGGTCTAAGCTGACAAGGTAAATCGTCTTGCCCCCACGACCCCTCCTTAAGCAGCACCACTGGAGAAGCCTCTCTTGCCAGAGATGAGGAAGCTGAGGCAGGCAGTCTTTCTGTGAGGTGGAGGGGCTTGCCACAGCATTCCTTGAGGGCCCCCTTCTCTTACCTCTGGCCTGGATCCCCCGTGGCTGCGACCTTTCTCAGCTTGGCCAGCAGGCAGGAAAAGGATGTGTGTCTAAGGTGGGGGTTATTCCAGGACCTGATCTAGTGTCCAACCTGATGTGGTTACTCTGGCTGGCAGGGTCATCAACGCTGGCAAGAGCCGGCACAATGAGGACCAGGCTTGCTGTGAAGTGGTGTATGTGGAAGGCCGCAGGAGTGTTTCAGGGGCCCCTAGAGAGCCTAGTCGAGGCCAGGTAAGCCCTCACCCTCTTTCCTAGCTTCCAGAGACCCAGGGACACCTCTCCCCGGGGATTTCAGGCCTCCAGTTTTATATCAGAAATATGTGGAAAAGAGCTGCCTTCTCACCCATTAGCTTTCTGCCTCTGCCATGGAACCCTTACCTAAGATTAATTTGTTAGATTCTACTCAGCATGAGTGTTTACTTTTCCACTTAAACTGCTTGTGTACTTGTGGATGATTTAATTCATCACCAAAGTCTGTTGATTTTTGCATCTTTCATCCTCTGACTTTGGCTTCCTTAAGACTTCCTTTCTTTTGACACATAGGAGGCCCTAGGTGAATAAATGAATAAATCTAATTTGCCTTTAATATCAAGCTCAGACTGCTGATGTTTGTATGCATGCTTATTGAGTTCTTCCTGCAACACACACACACACACACACACACACACACACAGGCTTACTCACCTCCACCTTTCCCTCCGCCAGGGACTCTGCTTCCACTACTGGGGCCTGTTTGATGGACATGCAGGTGGCGGAGCTGCTGAAATGGCCTCTAGGCTATTGCATCGACACATCCGGGAGCAGCTAAAGGACCTAGTAGAAATACTTCAGGACCCCTCACTACCTCCCCTTTGCCTCCCATCTACCCCTGGGACCCCAGGTTCCCTGGATCCCTCTCACTTGGTTGGTCCTCAGCCTTGCTGGTCTTCGCAGAAGGAAGTAACCCATGAGAGCCTGGTCATAGGGGCCATAGAGAATGCCTTCCAGCTCATGGTGAGTGGGTGGCTTGGGCCAAGGGCCTGCTAGGCAGACAACTCTGGTCAACTCTGTAGGAGTCAGGTGGCCTGAGGTGGTAACCCTGAGAACCCCCAACACCTCTGAGAGCTTGAGCAGAGCTTGGTTTTGAGAGCAGGGAGAAGGGACAGTTACCTCCAAAGTGGCCTGGCTGGGCCAGGTAATTTCTGCCGATGGCAGTGGGGAGGGTGACTCCATGCCCTGAAGCTCTTCTTCCACCCACCTTTGACTCTTTTTCACTTGGCAGGATGAGCAGATGGCCCGAGAGCGGCGTGGCCACCAAGTGGAGGGGGGCTGCTGTGCACTGGTTGTGGTATACCTGCTAGGCAAGGTGTATGTGGCCAATGCAGGTGACAGCAGGTATGGGGGAGAAGAATGTTGAAAGTGGCTATAAGGGGCCACACTGTCTAGGGTGGGGGAATGGAAGAGTAAGGTGGTAGAGGTTAAAGTTCACAGTTTGGGGAGGTGTAGATAGAAGGCCTATCCATGAGTTGAGGAAAGATGGGGTCTGAGTTAGGAATCCCAAGGGTCATTATGGGGAGGATCTGGTCTTTCTGGAATTCTCCATGAAGGGGACTGAGAAAAGCCAGGCCTTTTCTGTCTCTGGGCAGAGCCATCATCGTCCGGAATGGTGAAATCATTCCAATGTCCCGGGAGTTTACCCCGGAGACTGAGCGCCAGCGTCTTCAGTTGCTTGTAAGTAGGAGCCAAACTCCCTACTGCCATTCTTTACTGGGTCTTGTGCCTTTCTGCACCCTCTGTCCGTGAGCACTCTCACACCCCACCACACACACAGAAAGCTTCCTAATGGGAGTCTCCTGGGAAGCAGCTGTGTGGACTGAGTTCAAGACTGGCCGAGATGGCAGCATCAGGCAGCAGGAAGGAGCCTGGGCTGGCTTTGTGTTCCCACTGTGGCCCCAGCTGAGGAGGGGAGTAGTCAGAAGTGGGGGAAGTGAGCGGCAAAGGCCCTGAAAGGCAGGATGGCTTAGTGCTTAAACACATGGGCTTTGGAGCTGGGCTGCTTGGGGTTGAGTTCTGGTTTGTGTGCTTTGCTGTGACTTTTGACAATTTACTTAACCTCTCTGTACATCAATAGTTCCTGTCTCATGGGCTGATGTGAGGAGTAAACAAGTTAATTTATGTTAATATTGGAATAGTGCACAGCAGTGATAACCTTTATTTAAGGGCCTATAATTAATAGCATCCATGCATTGTCCCAAAGTGTGCTGTGAGCGTAATGCCTCCTGGCCTTCTGCTCTGCCTGGCTATTTTCAACCCTAGGGCTTCCTGAAACCAGAGCTTCTGGGCAGTGAATTCACCCACCTCGAGTTTCCCCGAAGAATTCAGCCCAAGGAGCTGGGGCAGAGGATGCTGTACAGGGACCAGAACATGACTGGCTGGTAACACTTCCTCAGAGCTGAGGCCATTTCCATGGCAACATAACCAGCCCCTCACTAGCAGCAAGGTGGAAACTGGAGGCTGGGCCAGGCTGGGAGTTGGGGGGCATGGTCCCTCTAAGGATTTGCGTGAGGGTGAGTGGCTCCTAGGGGACAGGGATTTTGATGCCTGGGTGATGCCTCCTGTACTCCCCCCTCCCCAGGGCCTACAAAAAGATCGAGCTGGAGGATCTCAGGTTTCCTCTGGTCTGTGGGGAGGGCAAAAAGGTAAACTCCATGGTAGAGGTGGGAGAGGGCAGGAGAACCCACTTGTCTAGGGAGGTGGAGGTTCTACCTGTGGGTAGGGACAGGAGGGCTCTGTGGTCTCAGAGAGTTTTGGAGAAGACTAAACAGCAGCACCCTCCTTGTTTCCCTTAGGCCAGAGTGATGGCCACCATCGGGGTGACCCGGGGATTGGGAGACCACAACCTTAAGGTCTGCAGTTCTGCCTTGCCCATCAAGCCCTTCCTCTCCTGCTTCCCTGAGGTGAGCTCTATGGGGTCCCCCTTAATTACACCTTCCTTCCTCTGGGGGTCTTGGGCTGTCTTTCATCCAAGATCCCTTTATCTTCAAGCTTTGTCCTGCAAACCCCATACCTCAGTTCTCTCTGCCATCTTTCCCCACCAGGTACGAGTATATGACCTGACACAGTATGAGCACTGCCCAGATGATGTGCTAGTCCTGGGGACAGATGGCCTGTGGGATGTCACCAATGACTGTGAGGTGGCCGCCACAGTGGACAGGGTGCTGTCAGCCTATGAGCCCAATGACCCAAGCAGGTAGGGGTTGCATGGCATGGTGGTGAGGGAATGGTACTGGTGAAGGAAGGGGCAAAGGGAAGCTGTGCTTGGAGCGCCACATGTGGGCCTGTGTATCTGTCTACCCATACACATGTTGGTGCATAAATGTACATGTGTGCTCCTGGCAGGTATACAGCTCTGGCCCAAGCTCTGGTCCTGGGGGCCCGGGGCACCCCACGGGACCGAGGCTGGCGTCTCCCCAACAACAAGCTGGGTTCCGGGGATGACATCTCGGTCTTCGTCATCCCCCTGGGAGGGCCAGGCAGTTACTCCTGAGGGGCTCAGCTTCAGCCGTCCCACCACCATCCCCTCTCCCAGCCCAAATTCTGAAGTTGTCTCCTTGACCCTTCTTTAGTGACAATTTAACTGACAAAGGGAGGTCTAATAGAACCAGAATTATAGCTGTTGGCAAATAAACCAGATGGATAAAGATGTGTGTCTTCATTTGCTTTGATTAGAAACTGAAAGGTAAGAGGGTGGGGAAAGAATACCAGAACAGCTCTAAAATTGTGGTTTTCCCCAGGTTCTTTCTTCTGCCCTCCCCTCTTCCCACTCAATGCACTCACACTGAGGGTCCCCACCCACTTCTGTGGCTTCCATCTGTTAATGTCTTCCAAGTTGGTGTCTGCAGCCCAGGCTTTTCCTGACCTTAACATGGTATGATCAAAACTGTGGTGAATGTTTAGATGTTTAGAATTTATTACAGTAAGAGATACATTGCCATTAATCACCCTCAAAGTACTCCTCCTTAGTTGGAAAAAAATCCCATTTTTCTTGCCATTTCTGAGGCAGTTCTGGAAGTCTTTATGTGAATGTTTTTATGAGGTGTGATCAAAAATACAATCAGTGCTGCTAGTGAGTGCCATCCAGTGAAAAGCAGGCTTATAATACATTACAGTGTGTCCTCATCCACCTTGCTCATGGGATCTGGCATCCTGCGACCTCTGATTCTTCTCCAAAGTCAAAATGACCATGAAAGGTAAATGTTTTGAATCAATTCAGGACATTGATGCAGCCATGACAGCCCAACTAAAGACACTTATAAAAGAGGATTTCCAGAACTGCTTCAAAGTGGCAAGAAAATGGGACGAGTGTATTCAAAGTGAGGGGGTATTTTGAGGGTGATTAATGGCCAGCTGTCTTTTATTGTAATTTTTAAAAAAAATTTAAACATTCACTGTATATTTTGATCATACCTCATAGATCCACACATCAGTCATCTCCTAAACATTTCCTAGACAGCCCACTCATGCTTCAGCTCAGTGCAGCTCAATGTGAATTTACCATTTCCCTCATGAATGTTTCTTCTGCTTCATCCTCTCAGTGGGCACTAGCCTGGCTGCTCAAATTACAAATCTTGGAGTTGGTTACCCTTGGCTTTTATTTCTTCCTTATCATGCTAAACAATCACTAAATACAGTCATGGGCTACATAATGACAGTGGGCTGCATATATGACAGTATATACCATATGGCCTAGGTGTGTAGTAGGCTATACCATCTTGGTATATTTAAATTTGTTTGTTTTCTTTTTTCTGGGTACTGGGAATCGAACT
Source organism: Erethizon dorsatum (assembly GCA_028451465.1). NCBI lineage: Eukaryota > Metazoa > Chordata > Mammalia > Rodentia > Erethizontidae > Erethizon > Erethizon dorsatum. Next base: position 82,967,644 of record CM051829.1, read on the forward strand.
CGGACCTCATGCTTGCCAGGCAGGCGTCGCGCCACTGAGCTAAATCCCCAGTCCTTTGTTCGTTTTCTTGAGACAGAAAAGAAGTATGTAGTCCAGGCTGGCCTCAGCCTCAACCTCCCAAATGCTGGGATTACAGCCGTGTACCACCATACCCAACTAGGTTATATATATTTTAAATATTTCATATTTGTGCACTTATCCCTCCTCTCATTATCACCACCTTAATTCTTTAGTAAATCAGCTTCCTGACTTTAGTGGCTTAATACACCTAGAGCAAAATTGGCATTCAACACCTGGGCATGGCATGAGGACCTTTGTGACCCAACTGTTTCCTTCTCCAGCTTTATCTACTGTCATGCCATCCTCCCGGGGCTCGCATAACTCAGTGGGCCTATAGTAGCTCCAACTTATTTAAAATCTACACTTCACCTTATATAGCACATGTCACCTGTAGGACGCCCAGCCCAGGCATGCCTCCATATGGCGATTACCTCCTGGATTAGTTATCCATAAGAGGTCCACATAGGGCCAGTGAGATGGCTCAGCAGCGTAGGCGCCTGCCCGGCAAGCGCGAGGGCCCGAGTTGGACTCCTGGAACCCACATACGAAAAAAAGGGCCGGTGATATCGCTCAGCGGCAGGGGCGCCTGCTGGCACGCAAGGTCCTGAGGTCGACCCCTGGTACCCACAAAAAAAAAAAAAAAAAAAAGTCCACATAACAAGCGTTCAATAAATGTTAGCTATCTTGAAATTATCTGTATTCTTCATTTAGACTGTTATTTTAAAAGCAGGAATAACTGTGGCACATAGCTCGTTCACATTAAGTGTTTCAGTGAATTAAGTGGCCTGGAGACCAAACTGCTCTGGACCTCAGTTTCCTCATTTATCAAATGTGTGGGTTGTACTTCAGATCTTTAGGGTCTGACTTCCAACATGCATTCATTCCGCAAATATTTGTGATAGCCTACCATGTGCCATAGACTGCCAGACAGTGGGGAGCAGTCTCCCTGAACACAACCGCTCTGGGACCACACAGGCTTATGAATTCTTGATGTCACAAATCACAAACATTTGCTAAGCTACTTGTCTGAGGCTCAATTTTCTTACAGGCAAAAGTTCTGTGATGAGTAGTATTAACAGGTTGAGCTACGTGATGTATCCTGCACAAGCCAATAAAATGTTGGTAGACTTCCTTCTCTGTCCACCTCCTCAGCTGCCTCACAAGAAAGAGATACACGTGTGGGTAAATAACTGCAACATGCCAGACCCGGGTAAGTCCCTAACTGCACAATACAATAGGAGTGGGAGCTGATTTTCCAGCAGGAGTTCCGGAAGAATTTCCAGGAGTTCTCTTTGAGTAGGTAGGAACTGGACAAATGGCAATTCTAGGCTGGAGAAGGAAAGGGATCGTGAGGGCGAATGGTGGTTCGGGTCTGCAGGTCCTGAAAGGTCTCCGAAGCCAGGGATGACTGGGCTGTGCTTGCTTCTCAGTGATCCTAGGAGCAGAGCCTGGGCATCTTCTGCGCCCGGATTTCCCAGTTTCGCCTCCCGCGAGGGCCCTGGTGGAGCGGGAACGGGTGGCTGCTTGGCCACCAGGCGGCAGCAGCGCGCCTTCCTGACCCCACCCTGAGCGCCTCTTAACTTTCCCGACGCGGGTCCGTCCCTAGGGGCTGGAAGGCGGGGGCAGAAACTGAGTCCTCGTGGGTCTCGCCCACCCCGCTCAGCGCCCACTCCTCCGCAATCTAGGGGCAATCCGGGCGGCTCTGCATGACTCTCCGCAGCCGGGGACCGGCGCCCCGACCACGGGCCGCCTGGGGCCCAGGGCCGGGGCGGGGCGGAGCCAAGGTCCGCCCCGCCGACCCTCCCCCGCCGACCGCCCCGCCCTCCCCGCCGCGGCGCTGAGGAGGGCGGGGCGGCCCCCGCCCCGGCCCCCCTCGGGTCAGTCTCAGCCTCCGGCACCGGCCGCGCAGCTGGAGGCGGTGGAGCGGAAGGTACTGGGGTCCGGGCGCGGGTTGGGGGGAGGGGGCGTCCTGGAACTCGCCCAGGGAGAGCACTTTCCCGCGTATTTCCCGTTTCCCCGTGTACCCCCGGGCGCGGCCGGGGAGGGGGCTTCGTCCTGGGTGTGGGCCGCGTTCCCTCCCCTTGGACGCGGCGTCCGAGCTGCGCGGGGGTGCGGCCGGCCCGGCCCCTCTCCGGGCCGCAACTAGGGACCCCCGGAACTGCCTGGCAGGGCCTCTCGCCTCCTGATGTCCGGACCTGAGCCCCTGCCCTTCCCCTCCCAGCCTCCCGGAACCTCCCCCGCGGGGCGAGGGCGCCCAGCCCCGGCGGCCGCAGGGGAACGGGAGTGGGGTGGGCGGTGGGAATCCCCAGGCCCAGAGGGTGGGATGGCGGGAATAGGGGCGGGGTGTCACCAGTAGGGGCTGCCACTGCCCGGCTGGGTCTGGATGGCTGGGTCTCAATGCAGCCCTAGAAGGTTCTTGGGGTCTGCCTGGGGTAGAGCGACCTGAAAGGATCGTGTGTGTGTGTGTGTGTGCGTGTGTGTGTGTGTGTGTGTAAGAACTTTCTCCTCTCGAGCCAGCATAAAGATTATCCTGGGAGTTTGGGCTGGGGGACCTGAGGACCAGTTCCTCCCTCACTCTGGCTTCCAAGTTGAGAAAGAATGATGTCCAGGAGACTGATTCCTTCCCTAGACTTCAGGGGATTAAGCAGGGTACAGGGCCCCCCTAGATCATCTGGGAAGTGGAGAGAATTAGAGGGGAGGGCTAGTGACTCCAACACTGTGTCTTAGAGAAGGGCCCACGAATCCCAGGCACCATTCTAGGTTCCCCATGGGGTTTGGCTGCCCCTCTCCAGGTCACTGGGGCAGTTCCTCTGGGGCTGCCTCTCACAGGGAGCTGTTGTCCTTACCATCTTGGCCTGGGCTCTAGTGGCCTGGCATGGCCTGGGCGGCCTGTACTTTGACCCAACCAGAGCTGTAGGGAAAGTGTTCTGACCTGGGGTTCCAGGTCACTTAATGTGTACCCCTGCCTGGCATCACCTGTGCCAGCTGCCTTGCTAGGGGACAGCAGTGGTGTACTCATGCCCAAGTGGCTGGTATTTTGCACAGCAGTGATTGCCCTCCGTCAGCACTGGCCAGCTTAGGTTGGGGCTACCCTGGCCTGTGTACAGCTGGACCAGTTGAACTGATGGGAGTTGGTGGCACGGTTGGAAGAAATCCTAGTGTCAGTCATTTGGCTGAACTTCCCAGGGTACCCCTTTTTGAGAGGAATCTCCTGGCAGGAGAAAATGCCTTCTTGCCTGTCTTTGGGGGTATTAGGGAGAGACCCTCTGTGGTGGGGAGTGTGGCTGTGTACTTTCAACTCCTGTAAATTCTCTGTGACTCATGTCCTCTTCCCCCACATCCCAGTTTTGTGAATGTGTGTGGAGGGAGGGAGGGGCTGCCCAGGATCCTGCTGTTGAAGAGAAGCAGCCTGGGGCTGTAGTACTCATCTTCCTGCAAGGCAGGCCAAGGCCGGGGTGTGAGGTGGTGGTGGTATGTGGGGACTGGATGTGGGACTGAAAGAAAAAGCCAGGCTTTGGGCAGAGATCAGGTTACTGTCCCCTTCTTAACGGCTCCCTGCCTGGTTGGTGGTAGGACTGGGCCTCATTTGTCTCTTCTTTTTGGGGCTCCTCCCATCCCAGGCTCTGGCCCCCTCCCCCTTCCCAACAGCCTTGACTTCAGCTCAGCTCCAGAGCACGCCCTCTTCCTCCTAGGCTGTAGGCCCGGGAATCCCTGCCAGCTGGAGGTCAGTTCCCCCTCCAGGGAAGGAGGAAATAAGGGAAGCTGCAAAGGTGTGATGCTGGTTCCTGTCGCTGGGGGTGAGGGACACTTGCAAACCCGGGAAGCTGACTCCTTCCCCTGAGTCACAGGGAGGGGTGGGCAGGGACCAGAAGTGAGCTGGATAGAGGGAGAAAGGGGCTGTCCCAGAGAGTGGGTGGAGGCGATTGCCCAGTAGATTATTTTCAGTCATTCTGCTGTGCTGGATGCGTGGCTCCCTACAGTGTGGTCATTGTCCCCTACCAGGGGCTGAGTGACCCAGTGTTGTTGCCAGACCCCAGAGGAAGGAGAGAGGAAGGCAGGCTGCCCAAATGCAAGCTGTGGGCATTGCCAGGACTGAGCCTCCTTTGTGTGACTCCCAGCTTTTGGGACTGGGTGGGATGGGTCGGGGAAGCTGGCTGGCTGCTGCCACTCCCTCTGTCTGGGTTTCCCTGCTTCTGCTGTCCTTCCTACCTCTGGGGTGACATGTAGAAAAGGTTCAGGCTCTTGAGGCATGCAGTTTTGATTTGAACCCTGCCTCCTACATGCCAGACGCTGAATACTTGTCTAACCCTCACTGATCCCTAGTTTCCCAGAATGGGTAGTGCACCATAACCCCACAGGTGTCTGAAGTCTGAGGAAGGTAATTTTTGTCAAAATGCCCAGGGTAGTGCAGGATACCCATGGCTGTACAAATATTCTTTCCCTTACCCGTCCACTACCCGGAGCTGGTTCTGCTACTCTGTTGTCTTGGAGAGGGACTCCTCAGTTGTGACTATGCAGGCATGACTTATGCTGAGGGACAACCTGTTCTAGAATGCACCTTAGCGATTATTAAACTTTAAATGTATCAAAAATCCTAATCCCTGATATGCAAAGCAGGTTAAGGCTGGTGCTTTTGGAGACATCCCTGAGCACCTCTCTCTAGGTATTCAGGGTCCCCAGATTGAGTACAAGAGATCAAAACTCAAGTTTTCTAGCTCCAAAGTGTGCGCTTCTTGCACTTCTACTGGTGTGTTCTAACCCATCCAAGACTTGTCCTTGACCCACAGATTAGGAACTTCAAGATCTGCTGCCTACAGAATTGGTTCTTGGCAAGAACATGCTTGAACAAACTGCCTTCTTTTCCCTTCCATTGCTGGATGCTGGGTTTCCAGGGATGTTTTGGGAGCTTTAGAGAAGTGTTTTGGAGTCATTAGCTTTTTCCCAAATCCCCACTGCCTTTTTCCTGCCAGCCCCAGCCATGGCTGCAATCCGAAAGAAACTGGTGATTGTAGGGGATGGTGCCTGTGGGAAGACGTGCCTCCTCATCGTCTTCAGCAAGGATCAGTTTCCAGAAGTCTACGTCCCTACAGTCTTTGAGAATTATATTGCGGACATAGAGGTGGATGGGAAGCAGGTAAAGGCCAAGAACCCCTTCCTGTCTGCCTTGGAACCCTGCCCCTGGTTGCGTAGGGACCTAGTATGTCCTCCTTATCACCCATGCACATTCTTGCTTCACTCTCCTTGCTGGAACCTGTGAAAACTAGGAAGTGATAGTGTAGTCTTAGAAAACCTAAATGTGTTTAGGTTTTCCTGGCTGTACCACATACTGGCTCTGTAGCCTGGGCCAAGTCCCTTTGCCCCTGGGTTTAAATTCCTCACTGCAAAATGGAGGTGATGGCCATGTCTCCCCAAAAGTGTTCATATGAGAATTAAATAAAATGTGCTTACAATGGCAACTCATATACTACTATACAAAAATCAAATACATTCTAGATTTTTTTTTTAAACTCACCTAGTTTGTTGTGTGACAGTGATTAATACAATGCCTAGCACATAGCAAGTGGTCAGATGGATGTTCAGAGAGCCTAAGCATCAGTAGTTTTAGAGAAGACCTCTGGGTGGCAGGGTTAGGGCCTTCAGGCCAGCTACTCACTGGCCGTGTGTGTCAGGTGGAGCTGGCTCTGTGGGACACCGCGGGGCAGGAAGACTATGATCGTCTGCGGCCTCTCTCCTACCCGGACACTGATGTCATCCTCATGTGCTTCTCCATCGACAGCCCGGATAGCCTGGGTGAGGGCATTGGAGGGGTGGTGACCCCTCCCATCAGCTATCTTCAAAAGCCGAGGCTGTGGGCATGAGGATGCAGGGGACACTCAGGCCCTGTTCATCTCCTTTGCTTTGATAACTGTGGCCTCTGGGAGGATGTACTGAGGGGAGGTCTGCTGTGAAAGGGACCATCAGGCTGAAAAGCCTGAAACTGTCGCAGGAAGATGAGGGTCCCCTCCTGTAAGTGGAGGTACTGATACCTGTTGGGACTTGTCTGCAGAAAACATTCCTGAGAAGTGGACCCCAGAGGTGAAGCACTTCTGCCCTAATGTGCCTATCATCCTAGTGGGGAATAAGAAGGACCTGAGGCAAGATGAGCACACCAGGAGAGAGCTGGCCAAGATGAAGCAGGTGGGTGCAGCTGCCCGTGTGGGAGGAAGGTGCCCCCTGAGGGGCGCACACTAGGAGAGAAAGAAACCTTCTTTCCAGCCAGAGGCTGGGTGTTAGAGGTGATGGTGAAATCTGGCTCCTGCTCTCACACATATGCACCCTGGTAAGAACCAGATGGGCTCTCAGGTCCGATGAAATGATCAGAGAATGAAGTGACTTGTCCAAGGTCAGTTGGGATTTTCCTTTATTCTTGGGACTACTGAAATGAGTAAGAAAGTCCTTGTCCTGAGAGAGACAGCTCAGGACTCACATGGGGTTGTTCACTGTGCCATCAGAGCACATTGGGGGAGGGAGGCTGTGCTTTATCAGTGGCCGGGAGGTAGTACCAGTGGGCCCCACTCAAGGTCTTGCTAAGTGGCTTTCTAGCCAGAGGATTAGTTTACTGCAGGAAGCTGGCAGGATATGAAATATAGACTATCTTGGGAGGATAATTATGGTGAGGTTTTAAGCTGGGGACACATGTCAGGTCTGCAAGTTAGAAAAAATACCCTGGTAGCTAGATGAGAAGAATGAGATTGAGGTAGGGCGGTCAGTTAGGAGTTGGGAGTCATTCAGGAGTGAGAAGTGTGTACCATAGTGGGTAGGGCGAGGAAGGAATAGACTGGAGAGAATTTCCAGGGTAAACATGCATCTTAGATCCCTGCCTGCAGTAGCTGAAGGTCTGGGTGCTTTGTGGGGTTAGGGCAGGAGTTACTGCACTTATAGGTGTTCCGGTGAGGTGCCTGGCCACCAGCTTCCTTTGACCTTTTGTCTTCTGTCTTCTCAGGAGCCTGTTCGATCTGAGGAAGGCCGGGACATGGCGAATCGGATCAGTGCCTTTGGCTACCTTGAATGCTCAGCCAAGACTAAGGAGGGGGTTCGGGAGGTATTTGAAATGGCCACTCGAGCTGGCCTCCAGGTTCGCAAGAATAAGCGCCGGAGGGGCTGCCCCATTCTCTGAGATCCCCTCACCTCCCTGATTTGCCCCCCTTCCTTCACAAGGATGCATAAATAACCCACCCACCTAAACTGCACCCTTAGGACTCTGTGCTGAAGGCACTCCTCAGTTTCCTTCTGCCCAGGACTGCATTGAGTTTCCTAGCCCCGAGGTGGTGGTGGTGGGCCCTCCCTTCCTCCCTCTGGGAACCAGGCATGTGTCCTGTGCTTCATGAGCAGAGGCCCTGCCCCTGCTGCCCTGGTCCAGGGGTGGGGCTCCTGCTCCCTTTGGCCTTCCCTAGAGAACAGTCACACACCAGCACTTTATACACTTCTGGCTCCCAGGAGCAGAGGGTCTGGGGTTTCTGCTCTGGGCAGGGGCCTTTGTGATTTCACTTTGTCGGGGGCATGAATAAAAGCTGCAGGTTCTAACATGTGTGTGGCAGCTTCCTGTCTTTCCTTCCTGGTCCCTGCCTTGGCTGCAAGCCTAGGGTCTCATCTCTTTTTTTCATTCCCAAGTTTTTGCTAGGCTGGTCCCCCAGTCTGCAGAGGCAGGACTACAGTGGTAGGGTGGAGTCTCAAGAGCTAAGAATGAGGTCATGCCTGGCTCCAGGCCTAGGAGGCGGGTGAGGGGAGTGGTCTGTAACAGGGGCTAAACTTAGAAACCTGTGGGTGGCTCTCCAGCCCACTGGGTTTCCTCCTGTGGACCTCAAGGGGGTGTGGCTCTGGGCAGGGTGTGACAGTCTCACTCTCCTGCAAGGTCAGTTTGGGTGTGCAGGAAGATGGGGCCAAGCTGAGGAGATGAGCAAGAGGCTTCTGTACAGAACAAGATTTTGTTTTCAGTTTTTCTTCCTCTTCCCTCCCCCAATTGTTAGCAGCTTGATTCTCCGCAGCAGGAGAAAGGGTGGAATGGCTTGGTTGTAAACTCTCTCACCCCGCCTTCCTGTCCCTCCAAGGGACAGTTTAGCTGGGTTCTGGTTCAGGGTCAGGTAGCAGGGGGTTAAGGCTCGGATGGTATGAGAGGGCATGAGAGGGTGGGCAGTTGTGTCTTTAGAGCTCATTCCTCCACTCTGGCTCCACTTGCAGAGACAGGCACCCTTCGCTGTCCTGCTCCTGGGAGAGGCAGTCATGACCACAGGTCCCTGGAAGGAAAGAAGTACACTCTGTTTTCTTTACATCTGGCACCATCCCCCACCTGCCCCACCCTTGCCCAGCTGTACCTGAGGTAGAACTGAGCTTGCTCAGACTTTGGAGTAAATTCTGTCCCTGCTGCAGGTCCAGTTTGGCAGGAAAAGGGCACCCAGTGTACCCCCCGTTTTCCTTACAGAACTCCAGGAATCTGTGGGGTACAAGGGCATTGGTGCACATGGAGCTTTGCCAGCCTGGCAGAGAAGTTGCCAGTGGAGCCCGCAGACCCACCCTCAGTCCTGCCACATCTGAGCCATAGTTGCTTAACCTCAGAATGTCAGTCACTCACAAATACGATGCAGGTGTGGTGAAGATTAACCCATATAAGGATTAACTGAGCCATAAGCAGCTGCTTCGTAAAGGTGTACCTGTGCTAGGCTGGGACTTGTGGTTCTGAGGGTGTTTTGTGGTTTTGCGGGTAGGAATGCTTACGCTTTCCAGTCAGGGTCATGGCCCAAGAGAAGGGGGTTGCCCACTACAATAAGCAAGGCTTTGGCTCGGGTCACAGCCACGTTGAACCTCTGGAAGAAAGAAGGGTAAAGTCACAGAAGGGAAAGGCCTGAGGAAGGAAGAATTCTTGCCACCCATAAGCCCTCAAACCTTGGGGTTCTTAAGGAAACCCAGGTTAAAGTCCAGATCCAGCTGCACAAAGCTCTGGCTGCTTCGCACGGTGGAGATGAGGATGATGCTGCGTTCTTGGCCTTGGAATTCTTCCACGGAGCCCACCTAGAGCAGAGAGAGGCAAGACCTGAGAGCACATGGGTACAAGGGAGGGAACCACAAGGACAAGCACTGTCCCAGGGAATGTGAGCTATGAGGAGGGAACAGAGAAGTTACTCGGCAGTTGGAGATAAGCTGAGTGGGTGCCAGAAGAGGACAGGAGGCTGCAGTGGAAGTGGAAAGCTTAAGGAGGAAACCACTTATGGGTGTGGCACCCAGAAAGTTTCAAAGCAAAGCAGATAGCATTGCAGAGAACACGGTAACGCAAAGCAATGCTGAAACTTTTTAAGACTATATACAACCCTGAGCCCTAACCCAGACCTCCTGATCAGAATTTCCAAGGCAGAGGCCTCTAAACTGTACAACAGTTTTCATCCCTGGCTGCAAATCAGCATCAACTGAGGAGCTGTAAAAAATACCAGTGCCCTCTTATAACTGTTAATTGGCTGGGTGGGGCCCTGGCACTGGCAGTATTAAAAGCAATCCAGGTGATTTTTAGCTGTGCCCAATATTGCAAACCACCACCTAAGGGAGAGAAAGCAGCCAGCTACTGCAGGGAGGGGGGACAATATCATAGGACAGGTGGAGACAGGCCATGGAATTTGGACTTTACCCTCAGGGCAGAGGTCTCAAACCTGCCTGATAACAAGAATGACATGATGTGGGTGCTTAAATACACAGGCTTCCGATCTCATCCCATACCTACAAGTTTTGATCTCCAGGAGTGTGAGGCTTGGGGAGAGCCCCAGTTCTGTCCCAAGGAAGCAGGGATGGGACAGGGATATGGTTGGACTGGAGCAGCAGCACAGAAGCTGAGGTCTCTGGAAGTGAGGAAGAGGGGGGTACACAGAAGGCAGGGAGTGAATGTGGAGCAGTGTGTCACCTTCAAGTCCTTGATGTCATCCAGTCCCCGAAGCTCCTTGTCAAGTTTAGTGATGCAATAACGGATTTTTTCCACCTGGAGGGAGGGAAAGGTGACTTTCTCTCAAGCCATCACCCCAAGGCAAGAGGGAACAAGGCAGGAGATAAGGGAACTAGGGGCAAAGAGGGAAGGGAAAGCTTTGATCTTTTAAGGTCTTCTGAGATCTGGGGCCAGCATAAGCTGAGGGTCCTGGAGGCTCTGCCTACTGGTCTGGTTATGAGGGAGGCACCACATGGGGGGAGGTCCCACACTGGGAACTGAAGGCCTGACCTGCTTCCGGTATGGGGAGATGACGCCCACGCTTCGGGGGCTCAGGCGGGCTTTGCCCTTCTTGGAGGAAGGGGCCAGGAGCAGCTTCAGGTAGGAAGTCACTGTGGCAGCCTCTTCAGGGTTGAAGAAGGATGGGCTATTGCCCTCACGCTCATCTTTGCCCATTACGCCGTGAAAGATAATGGGAAAGCCCTGGGCACAGGGTAGGAGGAAACCCTCAGCCAGAACTCCCTACCTGCCCCCCACCTCCAAACCCTTCCAGGAAATAATGCTTAGGCCAGGGTGACAAAGAGTTTACCCACAGCATCCACTCAGCCTCCTCCTGCACCTTTAGTGAGGAGGGAAGTTGGGATTCAGGGATCAGGCCTGAGCCTAGCCCTGAGGGCTCAGCCTTACCTGTTGAGGCACAGCCTCACCTTTTGAGGCAGACCTTCCCAGCGACAGAATCGTTCTCGGTCCACCACATCCGCACAGGCCTGCAGCTCGCCATCATAATAGAGCTGGTTAGGAACATCCAGGATGGTGGGATGAGACCTAGGAGGCAGGAGGAGGAAGAGCAAGAGCAAGACCAAGGACTGAGTTACTTCTGTTCTGCTCCGGGGACCCCCGCCCTGGAGCCATACACATTGTCCTCCTGTGCTCCTGCTCCCTGCACTGCAGGAACACTCAGCTACAGTGTCTGCAGCCAGGCCCCGCAACCACAGAGAGCAGAATCAAATGTGGTTCCACAAAGCTGGATTTTGTGGATGAGCCAAATTATTTTATTTACTAATTTATGTTTGTGGTACTAGGGACTGAACTCTGAGCCCTCACACTGAGTGCTATCCCCCCATCATTTTATTTTATTTTATTTTACTTTATTTATTTGTTTTGTCTTTTTGAGACAGTGTTTTGCTATGCAGTTCAGGCTGGGCTTGAACTTGCTTTGTAGCCTAGGCTGGCCTCAAACTTGCAGCAAGCCTCCTGCCTCAGCCCCCTGTGTGCTGGGACTGCAGGAATGTGCCATCATGGCCGGCTACCCCGCCCTTTATAAAAATTTTTTGAGACAGGGTTTCACTAAATTGCTCAGGCTGGACTTGAACTTGTGATCCTCTTACCTCTTTTTTGTTGTTTTGTTTTTTTGATTGAGACAGGGTCTATGTAGTTCAGGCTGGCCTTGATCTCACTATGTATTCCAGCTGGCCTCGAACTCAAGGGCAATCCTTCTGTCTCAGCCTCCTGAGTGCTGGGACAACAGGCATGCACCACCATGCGTGGCTCGTTTTGTTTTTGAGACAAAGTCTTGCCATGTAGTCCAGACTGGTCTTGAATTTGCCATGTAGCCCAGGCTACCCTCAAACTCTAGATCCTCCTGCCTTAGCCTCCCAAGTGTTGGTATTATTTGTGAGCCACCAGACCTGGCTCCAAATTACGTTTTTTTTTTTTATGTGGGTACTGGGGGTCGACCTCAGGACCTCGTGCACCAGCAGGTGCCTCTGCCACTGAGCGATATCACCGGCCCTTTTTTCGTATGTGGGTTCCGGGAGTCGAACTCTGGCCCTTGTGCTTAGCAAGCAGGTGCTTACGCTGCTGAGCCATCTCACCGGCCCCTCCAAATTACTTTTAAAAACCAAGAAATTAGGAACCCATTCTTAGGACAGTACAAAAACAAATTATCATCTATTGCTATTATTTGATATGTTAAACCCAAAAAGATGTTGCCGGGCATAGTGTGATGGCACATGCCTATAATCCCAGCACTCAGGAGGCTGAGGCAGGAGGATCACTGTGAGTTCGAGGCCAGCCTGAACTCTACAGTGAAACCCTGTTTTAAAAAGACCAAAAAAAAAAAAGAAAAATCCAAAAAGATTAGAAGCAGTGACATAGTAACTGACACTTACTGAACTCTTAGTGACAGCCTGATATTCATCTAAAGATTCCTTATGTCTGAAGTCATTTACTAAAAGAAGTATATAAGCCAGGACACACCTTGTAGTCTCAGTTACTTGGATGGCTGAGACAGGAAGATCACTGGAACCTAGGAGTCTAAGGCTAGTCTGGGTTACATAGACCCTGCCTAAAAACAAAAACTATTCTCCCTATCTTTCTCATTTCTCCTTGGACTGCCTGGAAACTTCATCTGAGACCCACGCCAGACACATCCTAGTATCCAACCACCCCCAATGTACAGAAAGCCAAATAAACTAGTCCAAGGATGAAAGCACTTGCTAAGTCACACAGACAAGTAGCAGAGATGGGGCTAGAAAGGAGACCTCTGACCTTCTACTTCATAGTCTTTCTGCATCACAGCCTCTGAGCAACAGGTATGTGGAGCAGAGCCTGCAGCCAGGGCTACACAGAGGCTGTGAAATCTGGGGAGCAGCGGGAGTGAGGGTACAGGAATACCTGTAGTTGCGCAGCAGCTTGGTTATGAACTGGGGGTTATAGCCTGAGGGGCCCTTCTTGTACAGGGTGTTGTAGGTGAGCAGCCGCTCCAGCAGCGAGTACCCCAGCCCATGCTTCTGCGTCAGTGGAGAGCGCAGCACAGGACCCAGCTGCCGAGGATCTCCTGCCAGCACCAGCTGCCCTCCTGGATTGCCGGTCTCCTTGACTTCCATCAGTCCTGGGAGGCAGAGGCAGTGTGGGGGAAAAGGTGGGTGGTGGGACCTCCCAGAGCCTCAGGAGGGTGGTGTGCCTCAACCCATCTGATCCCCTCACCTGCTATGGCCACCAGGCTCTCGGGCTCCATGCAGTGGCCAGCCTCATCAATGAAGATGTGTGTGAAGTGATCGATGGGAAACTGGGCCGACACCAACCTGGGGGGTGTCAGGCCAGGCAAGAGTCATACCCAGGCTCCCAGCTACCAAACCTGAATGCTTACCCAAGCTGGCCCCTCACCCCCCAGAAGCCCTTCTCCCCCATCTCCCCAGCTCGCACCCCTTTACTACACCATCCAGAAACTCCCCACCTGCTGGCAGTGATGAGGGTGGTAATTAAGACGCGATATTCCTGCAGCTGCTTCTTGGCAGGAAATACATACTCCCCCTTCTTGGCATCCCAGTTACAGCAGGGCTGTGGATTGTGAAGGGACAAGAAGAATCAGCATGGCTGCACCCGTTCTTATCACTGCTCTGGCTCTGGGCCACCAGAAATACTTTAGCCATCTCTCTCACTTTACAGACAAGGAGACTGAGGCCCAGAGAGGGGTCCTGACCGACCTGAGGCCACAAAGCAAGTAACCAGGTCTCCTAGTTTCCCAGCCCATGTCTACCCTGACAGCTCCCCACACCTCCACCACCCCTTTTGCACTTCCCTAGGTACCTTAATGTCCTCAGGCACCATGCGGATGTCCCTGCTGGGGGCCAGGAGGCGGTAGATGGAGCTGGGCAGGTGGACACGGAGCCGCTGGCAGAGGAGGTCAGCACCCGAGTTGGATGGAGCACAGGCCAGGATGTGGGCTTTGGGCAAGTGCTTCACCACCTGAGGTGCAGAGAAGCATGGTGTGGGAAGTAGCTTCCTGACTGCGCAGTGATTCAGGTTGGGGCAGTGCAGCATTTGCCTCCCACAGCTCATGGAGGTGGTTCTGGTTCCCCACCCCTGCTGGGTAACTGTTGCGGTAAATATACAAGTCTACGATGACTGAAATGTAAATGCTGACTCCAAGAGTCATGCAGTGTTCAACCTGCACAACTGTGCTCAACAGCCACACTGACCCTAACTCGCCACCTCCTCTTTTAATGTCTGCTCAGAAGTAGGAACATTCAGGGACCTGCAGGGCATCAGAACTTGGGGACAACTGCTCAGTGCTGGGGAGTCACAGTATAGGGGCCAGGTTTACACTTAGGCCTCACCTGCTTAATGGCCTCCACTAATGTGACGGTCTTGCCAGTGCCCGGAGGCCCAAAGATGATGTAGGGAGCTGGACGGGTGGTACCCCTAACAATGTGCTTCATGGCCTGCAGCTGCTCTGGGTTTGACTCCAGACTCCGGTCAAACAGCCTGCCAGAGGGGCCAGGAATCCAAACTTCACGTCATCCAGCATCCCAGAGGTATCAGTGACTCCATCCCCTACACCCATGCCCAGGAGCCCCAGAGCCCCCTGCCCAGTCTCACTTGAGCTTCACATCTGAGGGCAGCAGAGGGATCCCACGAGAGGCCACAGGAAAGAGCAGGGGACCCAGTGGCCAGCGCCCTGTCAGCTCTAGGGCTCGGTGCTGGACCCGCAGGGGCTGGCGGTTGAAGGTGAAGTTCACCTTGAAGGTCAGTCCATCCACAAAGCGGTTCAGGAGGCTTTGGCAGGGGGAGAGGGGGAAAACCTCCAGTTAGGTGTGTAGGGCAATAAAAAGCCAGGACCCTCTCCCTCTCCCACTACTACAGTCCCTCTTTCCAATACCTCTGCGCAAAGCTGTCTAGGAGAGGAAAGCTGCTCCAAAAGACCAGGGCCCCCTGAAGAAAAGCTTCCTACTCTGTGCCTGGGGAGTCTCGCTTGTCTCAAGAAGAAACACCTCCTCTCCCCTGGCCTCAGAGACAGCTGAGACCATTCTAGCAGCTCAGGGTTCTCCCAATACCCACCTTGTGGGGAAGCTCAACTTGACACATTCCAACTCCACCTTGTGCACAAAGCCCTTGTAGGTGACGGGGTTCTCCTGGTGTGCCTCAGAGGACAAAAGGGCAAACAGGTGGTCACCCCGTAGCACTGAGGGGCGGCTCTCAGCCACGCCGGGGACCTGTAGGGTGTGAACGTAAGCAGGCTCCTATCCCAGGCTCTCTGGACCTCTGAGGACTGAGGTTCTGGCCCTCCAACTCAAGACTCAGGGAGTTATGCCTCCTTGCACCCCTCTTTTCTCTCCCCCAAACAGGGCTAGAGTCAAGCAAAGAGCAAAGAGGAAGGAGGCAAATCTTCCTAAGCTGCTCAGACATCCTGAGCCTAGGAATCTAAAACATGCAAGGCAGGATTTCAGGACCTGGAAGGCAGCTTCCCAGTCCATCCAGCTGCCCTCTTGGCCACTTCAGTCCCTACTCTGACTTTAAAATCTTGTTCAAAACTCACCTCCAAAAAAAACCAAAAAAATCAAAAAACAAAAACACCTCACTTCCTGTGGTATCTCTTCCTGACTGCCCTTGTTCTCTCTCTTCCTACCTGTACTTGTGTGCAGAAGTATATTCTCGAGGGTAATTCTGGGCTTATATGTACACATTCAAAATCTGAGAGCTAAAAAGGGCTCTAAGAATTATCCTTTCACTTCTGTGCTTTTCAGATAAGGGACTTCTGACTGAAAGACAGTGTTTCACTGGGTGTGGTAGCACATGCCTGTGATACAGGCACTTTGAGAGGCTGAGGCAGGAAGATGGCAAGTTTGAGCCCAGCCTGGTGAACTTAGCAACTTAGTGAGACCCAGTCTCAAAATAAAAACTTAATAGCTCAGTGTGAAGGCCCTGGACTCAATCGCCAGTCTGGGGGTAGGGGTGGGATGGGGGGAGCAAGTGTCTTACCCAGGGCCACATAACTGGAGGTAGCAAGGCCTGGATTAAAACCCCATCCCCCTACCCTGCCACCTCTTTTAGGGCACAAGATGCACATCCCTTTTTAAGCCCTCTGGGACAGGAACTACTTCATCTTTTTCTAGGTTTGCCCTACAGTCAGCAAGTGTCCTGCCAGTCTACTAGGTTGGCTGACATGAGCTCCACCTCCCATCCCCCGCCCCACCCCCATACCTGATCTGAGCCCTGACCTGCAGTGTGAGCAGCCTGGGGTTCCAAGCAGCAGGGTCCCAGGTCATGGGCACGGACTCCAGGTCATAGTGCCGTATATCACGTTCCATCTGCAGCTCCTCCAGGTGCAGCAGCAAACGGAACTTTACCTCGTAGTTCTTCCACTTTAGGCTTGTCTCCAGCTTGGCCCTGGCAGTGATGGTTGGGGAGTGGGGTGGGCGGGGCAGGAAGAGGTTGGCTCAGGCAACCCCTGTGCCTGGGAGCATCCCCCCTCTCCCCTCTGAAGCCCTGGAACTATGAGGGCATAAGGAAGCAGGGAAGACTAGGAGTATAGGGAAGTAGACAGGGGGTTGGAGGCCTCAAAGAAGGGAGCTCTGGGTCTTGCTTCGTTGAATATCCCTGCCCCTACCTGAGACATGACTTGACATTCGCTTTGTGGATTGTAACAGCCAGAACCTTCTCCCCCTGCGCCTCCCATGACCCACACCCTCACCTCATTCAAATGTTTCTCTGTTTGGATGTCCCCTCCTCAGATAGATTAGAACTAACTGCCCTCTGCAAAACAGTAAACTCAGCCCCTTATTCTGCTTTAGTTTTAGTTTATTTAGCATTTGTTTAGTTCTTCATAGCACTCATCACTACACGAAATTATAAAATGAAGTTTTTAAAAAATTATAGGGTACAGCACCTGCCTAGAATGTGTAGGGTCCTGGGTTCAATACCTAGCAGTGCAGAAAGAAATAGAGGGAGGGAAAAAGGGTGGGGAGGGAGGAAGAAAGAGAAAGGAAGAGAGAAAGAGAAGAGAAAAAGAGGGAGGGAAAGAGAGGGGAGGGAGGGAAAAAGAGAGAAAGGAAGAGAGAGATTTTAAGTGCATGAATCACTGTCCTCCCCTGGAATGGGCAAGGCCCTTGTAGGACTGGTCCAGCTCGAACAGTACCTAGCACAGAGCATGCTCAGTGAGGGAATGAAGGAACAGAGCCTGGGAGGCTGAGGACATAAGTACAGGCAATGGGAAGAGATAGAGGACAGGGAAGAGTGCGGGGTGCAAAGCGGTGGCACATACTTGATCTCAGCAATCTCCTTTGGGGCAGTGAAGGTGTTCGTTCTCTGAAGAAGGATAGGGAGCAGCTGCCTGAGGCGGTGTGGTGGGTGGTAGGTCCCCAGTGGCATACTTAGCTCCAGATCATAGTCAGCCCTGGGTAGGAGAGGAAAAGCAATTACAAACACGGAAACCTGTCACTTCAGACTCTGGGAATGACCCTTGGTGCAGGATACACAAGGCCTTTTATAATTCGACTGCTGAAAGGTGGTAGGCAGCCTCTGTCTAAGGGTGTGGAGCTCATTAGCTCATGTAGCTTCTGTTTCCAAGCCTGGACCATTCTCATTTCTGGAAAGCCTGATACTTGGCAATGTTCAAAAAATATTATATAGGAAATACATGTTCACTAGAAGGAAAAAAATCTGGTAATAGGTTATAAATAAGTATATTACATTCTTACCATCGGAGACAACCAACGTTAACTTTTTGATATATAGCCTTCAAGACTTTTTTCTAAGTTGTGTCTTTTTTTTTTGAGACAGGATCTCAGGCTGCCCTCAAGCTCAATATGTAGCCCAGGCTAGCCACGAACTCTCAGAGATCCTCCTGCCTCAGCCTGGGATTACAGGTGTATGCCACCACCCCCAACTAAATTTGTATTTTTTATACATATGTACTGTTAACAAAACAAGAGCATGATGGTCTCACTGTGAATGTCTGATTACGTGCTGTTATGGCTTGTATCCAGATGTCCTCCCAAAGCCTCATGTGATCATAGGTGAGGCTCTTGAGAGGTGGCTGGATCATGGGTGTGTCATCCAGGGATTAACATGGATCTGGGTGTGGATAATGGAAGGCCTACCCTGGGTGTGGGTGGCACCAATCGATAGGCTTATAGCCTGGCTGGAATAGAAGGGGAAAAGAAGGAAGACGGGCTTGCTGCTCCCTGCCTTCTACTTGCCACGCCACGAATTGTTTCTCCCCTGTGATGCCCCTCTGCCATGCTGTCTTGCCTAGGACCCAGCCGTCTATAGACTGAAACCTCTACAAACTGTGAACTAAATAAAACTTTCCTTCTTTAACTTTGGGTGTTGGGTATTTTGTCTCAGCAATGAGAAAGTAACTAAGATACATGGTTTGCCTTTTTTGTTTTTTTTGTTTTTTTTTTTTGTGGGTACCGGGGGGTCGACCTCAGGACCTCGCGCGCCAGCAGGCGCCCGTGCCGCTGAGCGATATCACTGGCCCCTTTTTTTTCGTATGTGGGTTCCGGGAGTCGAACTCGGGCCCTCGCACTTGCCGGGCAGGCGCTTAAGCCGCTGAGCCATCTCACTGGCCCTGTTTTGTTGTTTTTTGAGACAGAGTCTCATTCTGTAGCCTAGGCTGGCCTTAAACTTGCAGCAATTCTCCTGCTTCAGCCTCCTGAGTGCTGGGATTACAGCCATGCACCACCACACCAGGCCATGGTTTGCTTTTGAAATTCATTATTATGTGAACATCTAGCTATGCCAAAAAGAGATGTCTACATGTATTATATTCTGTATACATAGGAGTCTATTCACATGGAATGTCCAGGACAGGGAAATCTAGAGAGATGGAAGGTTGATGAATGGTTGCTTAGGGATGGGGGTTGAGGGTAGGGTATAAAAGGTGATAGGTGAAGGGTCTCTTTTTTGGGGATAATGAAATGTTCTGAAACTGACTGTGATGATTACACATATCTGTGATTATATGACAAACCACTGAGCTGCATGTGTAAAATGGGTTAATCGTATGCTAAGTTATCTCAATAATGCTGTTTAAAAAAAAGAGAGAGGGCCGGTGAGACGGCTCAGCGGCTTAAGCGCCTGCATTGCAAGCGCGAAGGCCCGAGTTCGACTCCCGGAACCCACATACGAAAAAAGGGGCCGGTGATATCGCTCAGCGGCACGGGTGCCTGTTGGCGCGTGAGGTCCTGAGGTCGTCCCCCCCGGTACCCACAAAAAAAAAAATAAATAAATAAAAAAAAGAGAGAGAATGGGCTGGCGATATAGCTCAGTAAAGGATATGCTTAGTACTCATGAAGCCGTAGGTTCTATCCTTAGCAACACTAAAATTTTTTAATTAAAAAAGAACCTAGATGCAATGACACATGGCTATAATTGGCAGCTACATGGGAGGCTGAGGCAGGAAGATCCTACCCAAATTCAAGGTCGACCTGGGCAACTTGGTGAGACACTCTCAAAATGAAATTTAAAAAGGGTTGGGAGCCAGGCATGATGGTGCACGCCTGTAATCCCAGCACTCAGGAGGCTGAGGCAGGAGGACTGCCACAAGTTTAAGGCCAGCCTGGACTACACAGTGGGTTCAAGGACAGCCTGAGCTATATAACGAGACTCTGTCTCAAAAATACAATACAATACAATACAATAAAAAGGGCTGGGGATTTAGATCAGTGGTAGAGCACTTGCCCAGCATGGATGAGGCCCTGGGTTCTAAACCCAGAAACACAATCAATCAATCAATCGAAGGAGAGATGTTTATAATGGGTTGCCTGATCATTCATCACACAGTAAAGATACTAAAAAAAAATATTTAAAAATCTTTCATATGCTCCTCAGATCTGCCACTCTTCTACAGCTTGCTTCCTACACAGGAAAGGTCTCTGAGTCCCAGAGGAGGGGAGAACCCCCAGGCAGGAGAGGAGCTCTGGCTCCCAGTTCTGGGGTCTACCCAAGGGCCCACGTGTCTTGGGCAGGAGATGCTCAGTCTGGAGGGGGTTGGAGGAACAGTTACCGGTCAGGTCTTTCCCCTTCCTCTATCCGGTTGGTCGCCATAGAGTTTCTAGTGATCTGGGTGCGCTTGAAAGGAGCTGTAGGCTTCAGCTGTGTAGCCAGAGGGCTGTGAGCCACGGCGGCTAGGAAGCGGGCAATGTAGAAAGTGCCAGCTCCTTCAGAATCCGACTCTCCGGGGCCCAGCAGCTCCCAGAGCACCGTGGCTGGGAAGTAGCCTACGAAGTTGGTGTTACAGTGGACTTGGAGCTCATAGCATTCACCTGGAGGAGGACAGCTGAGTGAATGGAGGTGGGGTGGGGACTCCAGATACTTCCCCATGCCAAGGCAGAAACCCACTAGACAGCAACAGGGTGCTGCCCAGGGCGAGTTTCCTGTCCACTACAGGGTCTTCCCTTTGGAAACCACTCACCAGGGTCCAGTGGGCAAGGCAGTTCCTGGTCATTGTAGAAGGCAAACTGAGGTGTCCAGCACAGTGGGAAAAGATGAGTGAGGGTAACAGGCTTGGTTCCTCCATTCCGAAGCCTCAAGGTCAGCACCTCCTTGTGGTTCAAATCCAGGCGGATAAGGAGCTGCCCATCTTGGGTTTCATGGGGCCCCTGAACTTCCACATCCACCCCATGCTTCCCGTGAAGATACTGAGCCCTGAAGAGAGCAGGAGTCAAGGGGTGGCAGGGACAGAGGGCCTGGACTGCGGGTTGCCCTTGGAAAGTTTCAAGGTTGGGAGGCTGGCAACCAGCTGTGCTCAGGAAACCCACCCCACCCAGACCAATTCCCTGCCCTTCCCCCAGTCTTGGGGGGCCACTTACCATAACCCCCTTTCCTAAACCCTCTTCCCCTCACACCCCCACGTGCGCACACATACCTGTCATAAAAGATTGTGGCTAGCAGTGACTTGTGGTGTTTGCTGATATCTGAACCCAGCTTCATTTTCCCTTTTTCTGGCAACTGCACATCAGCCCAGCGGTCAAGGCTGAAGAACCTGACCTGAGTCTTGCTGACGTAGGCCAGATTTGCAATCTTCATTCCATACAGCATGGAGGAGAAGCCAGGAGTGGGAGTCCCAGAGCTGCCAGAAGCAGAAGAGACTGGGAAGTGAGGGAAGGCAGCACCAGTGGGACTCAGGGTAGCTGGGGTTGGCCTCTAAGGGTCACTTGGTGCAGAACACAGCAGAGACACTCAGGCTAGGGACCGGAGGAATGTTTTGTGTCTTACGGCAAGAGCACTGCACTTTCCAAGGCAAAATATAATAGCAGATTGTACATTGTGTACTTCTGAGGAGAAAAGGCCAATCACAGGCTGCTAATTAGAAGGACTTGGGGAACAGAGGAAAAAACAGAGTTTTTATTGGTGGTGGTAGTGGGGAACTTTGGAACAAAGAAAATGTATGTAAAACAACCAAGCTGAATAAGTTGATTTAGAGGAATGGATAAGCGACCCAGTGGAGGAGGAGTGAGAGAGGGGGTTAGAGACAGCAGAGGTGTCCAGAGTGTGGGCAAGGGGGCTGATCAGATAGCAGTTTCCACCCAGAGTCAAAGGGTGCAGGTGGAACCCAGGCAGGAAGGGAAAGAATCCTTCTCCAGAGATCAAACAGCCTGGCTTTGTGCTTAGAGAGGTGAAGACGGGGAAAACTGGTCAGCAGGAAAGTAACCTCAAGGTTCAGCATGTGAAATTCAGTTTAGTCAACTCAACAAATACTTACAGAGGCCTGTAAGGTGGTGCCAGACACTGCACTACATGCTGGGGGGATCCCAAAATGCAAGAGACCCAGACCCGCTTCAAGGAGCACTTGGACCAACCCCACAAATTCCAGGGTGATGCTGGGAGCAGGAGCACAGTCACTCCTGGGGCTCCCAGGGACACTGAACCCAGCCTGGGGGCAGAGGTGGGTTTCAGGCACAAGAGAGCGTGCCTTGCAAGTTAGCAAAGTGTAAGAACCAGGCTCCACCAATCTATCTGCGTTAGCACCGCTCAGAGCCTCACTTTCTCCCTTGATAGAATGGGGACAGCATGGGCTGGGGATGTAGCTCACTGGTAGAGTGCTTACCTAGCATTTGCGAGGCTCTGTGCTCCATCCCCAGCATCACAACAAATCAGTAAATAAATAAATAAAATGGAGAGAATACAACTTGTCTTCCACCAGTAGTTTGTTGACACTGTGGTGAACCACTTAGCCCAGTGCTTGGCACAGAGGAGACCTCAGTAAGGGTGAATGATGATTTAGTATCACATGCAGTTTGGTAGTAGTAGAGTGAAAAGTGCAAGGGAAGGAGTGGCAGGAGGCAGCAGAGATGGGCAGGGGCCAGATTATTTGTTTCTGCTCCCAAGTCCTAGAAACCTAGACCTAAAACCCTGAATGTCAGCAGTCTTTCATTTCCCTTTCCTGGTACCCAGGAGCCCAAGACATACTTGACAGGCATATTAAAGATCTGGACAACCAACACCCTCTCTCAATGTTTTCTAAGGAGTGAAAGCAAATTTTTGCTCCTAAGAACTATAGTAATTCCTAGAACTCTTAAGGCTAAATCAGCATGGTCACTCACCAAGGCATATGCTAAGTTAGGGACATTTCTCTGGTGTCTCCTGCCTGAAACTCTGCCCCTCTCCTTTACCCCAGGCATATGAGAGCAGTACCATTCAGAAAACTTTGAGTTGCCTATGATTTGTTTTAAAGAGATAATAAATCAGTTGAAAGTATGATGGAAAAAGCTCAATAAATGTTAGCTACTATAGTTAGTATTTGTATTAGTAGCAAAAGTAGTACTAACAGTGGCAGTAGTAGTAGGCGTAGTGACAACTTACTTTCAACCCACGTCAGAAGCTACCCTGTGGTTACCGAACCACTGCAGTTGGTGGGTTTTAAGCAGTGGAGTGGCAAGATATTTGCAATTCAGATCACTCTGGCATCAGGATTGGAGGATGAATTTGCTGGAGGCAAGACTGTAGGCAGGGAGACCAGTTAGAAGAAGGCCACTGCAATATTCTGGTTAAAAGATAACAAAAGCCTGAACAAGGCAGCAGTAGAGAAAGAAGAGGGGCCAGATTTGATCCTAGGCAGAATGTAAATTAGCAGAATGTGGCAACTCACAGGAGAGAAAAGGAAGCTGGGAAGATGGATGAGTCTAGCATACCCAAATCAATGGGCTGGCTTAGGGGATTATCCCATAAATAGGAGGTAAAGAGGAGATGCATGTTGAGATGACCATGACATTCAGACAAGCTGTGTTGGAGATTCCTGTGCTCAGAGGCAGCTCTGGTTCCATGAGTCAAAGTTGAGAACTCAGCTCAAAGTCCAGGTCAGATCTTAATACTGAGGAGTCCTCAGGTGGTAGTTATAACCAAAAAAGTGTTTGGGATCCTCTCAATGAGTCTAAGTAGTTTGAGAACAATCAACTCAGGGAGGGAGGGAGGGATAACAGAGATGAAACCCTCAACAGAGGGACAGCATCAGGAAAAGTCTCAAAATCAGGTGTCAGGATCAAACGTTGCTGAGGGATCCAGTAACAAAGGGATTGAAATCACAAGGTCATCAGTAACTTTCACCAGGGCTCCTTAGTCTTTCAATCCCCAAGTCCCATGGGTTGGGGCACAAACTCATACCCACAAAAGCCAGGTCCCACAGCTATCTTGATATCTCAGAGATCTGTTCAGTCCCATTTTGTTATTAGTGTCAGAACAACCATACATCCCTCATAACTGTACTATAAGAAAACAGGAGTGCAGGTACCTTGAAAAGGCCTGAGTTCCCAGCACAGTGCTGGGAGAAGAGGGGGCTCCGTGGGACTGCACAAACTGGGGAACGCACGCTGTGCCTGTGGGGGCTAAATGGACCTCACTCTGACCAAATGTGGCCAGCAGAGAATGTAGGCCCCAAATAGCTTTTACAGCTTTCAAGGGAAGACAAAAGCAAACTTTTAATGTGAAACCTTCTATTTTTGGAAAGCTCTGCATGAGCCCATGGGTAGACAACTCATCTTTCCACATGTTGCAACTTCTACTACGGAGGCTATTCCCTAAATACTTCTCAAATGATTCTCTGTCTGTTATTCCTGTGCAAATTCATCTATCTCTGGTCTAAGGTGATAGCCATAAGAAATAAATTCTTCAAAAATCACTAATAATACATTATTGTTGAGAAAGTCTCAATCCTTGTATTATATACATCTAGTTACCTAGACTTCTAGGAAAATTTTCTAACAGAAAATCTGAAACAAACAAACAAAAAATAATAGCCAGGTGTGGTGCATGCCCATAAGCCCAACACTCCAGAGGCCAAGGCAGGAGGATGGTGAGTTCGAGACCAGCCTGGTCTATCCAGCAAGACCCTGTTGAAAGAAAGAAAGAAAGACAGACAGATAGACAGACAGACAGACAGACAGAAAGAAAGAAAGAAAGAAAGAAAGAAAGAAAGAAAGAAAGAAACAATTACACAGGGAAAATAAACATTCAATTTGAAAAACAAATCCAGATGACCAAAAGAGTATGAAAAACTGCCCCAAGTGTAACGAAGTGCAAGTTTTGAAAAATGAGGTATCATTCCTATTAGACAGACAAAAATAAAAACAGTTCTAACATGTATTTCTGTTACTGGAATTTTGGTTGTGGTGCTGTGATCTGCCTTGTGTCTGTTGTCTCAGTTCTTAGATCCTCTCCAAGATTTCCAAGGAGGTTCACAGCAAGGGAAGTCAGCAAGCAGCAGGTTTAGCAAGCAGCTTTACTGGGTGACAAGCATAGTACTTTATAAGCAAAGTAATTTATTAAGGGCAGTATATTTTCAAAAAGGCAGAGTGAGTAGAGCCAGAGGTGGCAACTGCCCTGAGGGCCAGAGCGGGCTTTCTTTGTAAATTTTTAGAACTTTGGGGAGAGATGGAGGGTTGTACCAGGGAATTTCTCTGACTGGCAGCAGAACTCCACCCATCTATATGAAGGGGAGTTTTTGGTCTAATATTGTCTTGGTGTCTCCCCCGAAAGGAGGGTCAAAACCACAATGCACATATATGTTAATGAGATCTAATTGGGTCACCTTTTGGTTTAATTCCCTTAGGTGGGCATGGTTGACCCTAAACTTATATAATTGTGCATGTGGGTTACCTTTCAAAGACTTCATGAACTCTTCTCAAGAAATTATGAAACTGCAGGGCCGGTGAGATGGCTCAGCGGCGTAAGTGCCTGCCTGGCAAGCGCGAGGGCCCGAGTTCGACTCCCGGAACCCACATATGAAAAAAGGGCCGGTGATATCGCTCAGCAGCATGGGCGCCTGCTGGCGCACGAGGTCCTGAGGTCGACCCCCGGTACCCACAAAAAAAAAAAAAAAAAAGAAATTATGAAACTGCACACTCAGGAACTGTAGGCCACTGTTTGAGGTTTTCACTTTTATGTATTTACAAAGTCTCACTATGTAGTCCAAGCTGGTGTTGAACTCACCATATAGCCCAAGTTAGCCTCAAATTTGTGATCACCTTGCCTCAGCCTACTGAGCAGGTGTGCCCAGATGAGGGTTTCTCTTTTAGCCCATCTGCTGTTCTCCCAGCTCTTATCTAGTCAACTACCAACTCAACCAGTTCCATGTTTTACAAACTCTGAGCTGTGGGTGGGTCAAGACCAAGATTATTACAAAATTGAAATAAAATAGAATAAAAAATATCAGAAGGCAGTAATGAGTGTTTCTGGGGCACGTACTGTTTTTGAAATTAGTTAATACTAGGCCCCGAAGTAAAACGTGTTTTTTTTAAAACTGGGGATAGACATCTAGCACAAAGCTACTCCATGCCAGAAGCCAGAAAGCTCTTCCTAAAACCATGACCACGTCAGCGTCCTATGCTGAGACTGTCTATGCTTTCATACTTCTGCTAAGATTAAAAACGAAACCAAACCTCACAATGACGGGGCACACAAAGTCCCATCCAATCTTGCGCCTACCTCCTTCTGGTCTCCTGTCAGCAGGTTCTCCCCAGGTGACCCAAGCCTTTGAAAGTGTTGCTCTCACTGCCTGAAATGGTTTCTCCTTGCCCCTTAAATCTGTGAACTCCCTTTTAATCCTTCAGATCCTGCTCACATATCACTCTCTCCCAGAAACCTGATTCCTAGACTAGGTCAGGGCTCCAAGTTACTATATTCTCAGGATATACTGGACATTTTCTAACAAGCACTCATCATGACAGCAATTAAATAATCATGTTTAATTGCCACACCCTTCCCTAGTTTTTTCTGTGGACTGCCAGCATCTGTCGGTATTGCTTTGCTCATAGGAGGCACCCAGCCAATATTTGTTGACTAAAAGAATGAGCCCAAAGCAAGAACCGTCTTATCTCAGAAACCTTTCCTGACACCTGTCCTTACTCCTCCATAAAACAGACTCTGCCTGTGCAACATGCTAGGAATGCAGGGAAAATTCTGCTTGGGAGAGCTCATTTTGGCCTCAGGCAACCCTGCGAGAATGGCATTGTTTTACATACTGTTACATTTGGGGAAATGGAACAAAATCTAATGCAACCACTAAGTGGTAGAGCCAGAATCTGAACCTGGCTAACTAAACACAATACTTGCATGTGTATTGCTGCATTGAATTTGTTTACACATATGCCATTCCCTATTAGACTACACTCTTTGGAGGCAGGAACCAAGGAATAAACAAACAGTACAGCTGCATTTGCTAAGTCTGGAGTGGTGGTGCACTCTGGGAGGCTGAGGCAGGAGCATTACAAGTTTGAGCCCAGCCTGGGTAACTTAATGACTTAGTGAGACCCTGTCTCAAAATAAAAATAAAAACAAAAAGGGCTGAACATGTAGCTTAGTGAGAAGGCCTTGGGTTCCATCCTCAACACCACACACGAACACGAAAGTTCTCTAATCCAAAAAGAAATCTCCCCCACCTTTGGGGGAAGAGCATGTAGACAAAACTGTTTCTGTCTTTTGGAGTGACACTGGAGTTTAATACTCTCCATCATGACATATGCATGGATAACAACCACTTTGTCCTCTCTGATTTTTCTCTTCCTAGCAAGCATTTCTCATGATAGGTATGAACCCAGAGGCCTTTCCTCCTCTTCTCTATACTCAAATATTTTCTGTCCTTCAAGGCCAAGGTCAATGCCACCACCCACAGCATATTCTAGTAACTACAAGGGAGAGTTATCTCTTTTTGCATAAAACCCAAGTACATATAATTAAAATCATTTTGGGGCTGGGGGATGTCACTCTGTGAAGCAGTGCTTCTTGTTTGCCTAGCATGTGCAAGGCCCTGGGTTCCATCATCAGCATGGCTAAATAAATAGCCAGGTATGGTCATATACATCCACAGTCCCAGCTACTTGAGAGGGTGAGGCAAGATGATCACTTGAGCCGAGGTGTCTGAGGCCAGCTTGGGAGGTGAGACCCTATTTCACTTAAAAAAAAAAAAAAAAGGCCAGGTACAGCAATGCACACCTATAATCTTCCAGCTAGCTACTCAGGAGGCTGAGGCATAAAGATCTCAGGTTAAGGGGCAGCCTTGATGACTTAGTGAGAGACCCTGTCTCAGAAAAAGGGCTGGGAATTGATGGACTTCTAAACCAGCCAGACCTTTAATACAAGTTTTCGTTATATTTATTCTATTAAAATTACTTCTCAAAGTAGGAAAAAAAAAAAAAAAGAAAGAAAAAGAAAGGAAAGAGAAAAAGAGAAAAGGGGCTGGAGGTGTAGTTCAATGATAGAGTGCTTGCCTAGCATGTCCAAGGCCCTGGCTTCAATCCCCAGTATGGGGGGGGCACTAAAAATTGCTTTTGAAAATCTCCAGATTCACCCATAACACACAGCACATACAGTTTTCTGCAAAATCCAACATAGCTGGTTTCCCCCACCACTGAAGCACGTAGCGTGTTGCTGGTTTAGAACTGACAAAGACTCTCCTTGATCAAACTACAGTCAGGCTCCTCTGATCCATTTTCTGACCAGGCCTTGGCCTGGGTTCCCTGTACCCTTGGTTTAGATCTGCCTTGCTCAATTTTAGCAAAAATCCTGCTGAATCAGTTTAGTGAGGAAACTTTCACCTGATTTAAGATCACTCTTGCTATCTGATCAAGTTCCTCATTTCCAACCTTTGATGTACATATAAATCTTTGGTCTGCCTTTAACAAGAATCGTGTAGGTCTGTTTAACAAGAATCCCCCTGCTTTTGATGTCTCCTTAGTAAATTCCTATATACTGCTACTGGCCATAAGTCTCCAGCTGTCTTTGCTATATCTGGAGTTGAGTTCAATCTCTGTCCCCTATTCCAGTAATCCTATTGCCGAAGTGGTTGACTTGTACTCAGAGCCACTTTGTACTTTGTGGACACAGGTGAATTCATGTATACAAAGTGCTGATGTGACTGATGTGATCCAACAGTAATTATTATTATTATTATTATTATTATTATTTTAAGACAGAGTCTCACTATGTAGTTCAAGCTGGCCTTGAACTCACTATGTAGCCAGGCTGGCCTCAAACTCACAGCGATCCTCCTGCCTCAGCCTCCTGAGTGCTGGGATAACAGGCACGCACCACCATGGCAGGCAGTAATTGCTTTCCTTACTCTCCATTCTCTTTTTATCATGTTTTACAGCATGTTCTATATGTGCCAGCTCATCTTAATTGCCAGTTTGGATTGAGACTCCTGGAGAGGTGAGTGGATCATGGGGGTACTGTACTCATCAGTGTGGATTAATCCACTGATGTTCATACCTAAATGTGCTGGTGGGAGGTCGGTCAGTACAGGACTGCCTTAAGGGAATCTTTCATTTCTCTTTTTTTTGGGGGGGCAGGGAGGCGTTGAGACAAGGTTTTCCTAAGTAGTCCAGGCTGGCCTTGAAATCCTGATCTTGCCTTAGTCTCCTGAGGGCTGGGATTAGAGGTGTGCCCACCACAACCAGTTTAGAGGGTGTATCTCTCCCTGGTACTCTTCCTCTAAACTCTGCTTTCTGCACAGTAAGTGAGCAAGCAGCTTTGTTCCACCACCCCTTCCGCCCGGATGTTTCTGCCTTGCAGCCAGCCTGCAGTGGATGATACTTCTGAAACAAGTGCCAAAATTAAACCACTCTTCCTTTAAGTTGCAGGTGTCAGTGTTTTGTCTCAGTGATGGAAAAGCTGACTAATAACGTGTGCATATTATAGCACACACAATGTATGCATATCATAGCCTTTATTGGTCTTCTGGGGTTGAATATGTTCCCATCTTTGTAGTCCCCAAAATGGCCAGCATGGTGTGGGAGCATAAAACAGGTCCTTATCATCTGCCCCTTCTTCCGATGTTGCACGAGCCTATTAGTGTTCCTCTCAAAATGTGACATCCATTACTGAAAACAATATCCAGACACAGCCTGGTCAATATGGAGAATCTTTACCTCCTCCTCCCACATTCGAACCATATTTCTATTAACTCAGGCTAAAATCTGCAGAAAACCACAGGAGCCATATCTTGCCTTTACTGTCCTGTAGTCTGCCAGAATCCAGTCTTTTTTTAGAAGATCTATTATTAAGCCCCACTTTCCACTCCCCGATTTATGCACAAGTCTTTATACTCATCTCTGTTAGGTTGTTTCTTGGTTTTCCGCCCAATGCAGCAGCCTGTTGCTAGAGGTGTTTTTAAAGCACAATTCTACGGTTTGACAGACGTCTCTTTGATTTTCATTTGTGTGGTAACAGGAAAAGGAGACTACCTTCAGCTACAGGGGAAAGGGGGGCCTCCAGGAGGCTGTCGCTGGCCCTGAGTCTCCATGGAGAAGCCACAGGTGCTAATTTAATGGAGGTTTGGTGAGTAAGTACTTTGTGCCTTTTTTCTTTCCTGCGCTTCCCGAGATTCTCCTCCCACAGTGGGCCTTTTGGGCTCTCGCATATCTTGAACTCCGAGGAGGCAACCCCTCAACATGGGGCGGTGGTCCCCGTGAAGCCCGTGCTGGTTGGTAGGCAGTGCTTTCCTTCCCCGCGCTCCCGCGAGGCCTGGGCCCCCTCCCGAGGCTCCCCTCCCCCACTCCAGCGCTGTCCCCCAGTCCCCGCCAGCTGGCAGGGGCACCGGACCCGGTTCCCAGGCGCCGGAGAGTAGAGCGGGCGGCCGGGCGGCTCTCGGCGGGGACCCAGTGCAGAGGCCCGGCCGCGCAGAGCGGGCGGGATGCGGGCGGTGCTGGCGGGGTAAGGGCAGGGCGCGGGAGGAGGTCTGCGCCGCCGCCCCAGGACGGCCCGAGCCGCAAGGGGCTCCGTCCCTCTGCGCCCGGGGCGGGAAGGGCGACCCGCCGCGCGGTCGCGGTGGCGCTGGGCCCCGCGATTCGAGGTCTGGTGGGCCGGTCTGTACCTGGTCTTGAAGTCCCGGTTATAAATAGTCCGCAGCCGCTCGCGATCTGTCTCCGTGTCCAGTCCCCGAGCGAGGAGGAAACTCTGGAAGTGCTGGCCCGTCTCCCGGAGCTGCCGGCGGCTGAACTTGCTGGGCATCGCGGCGGCGGCTGCGACCCAGGCACGAGAGTCCGTGGAAATGAAACTGAAAGTCGCCGCGGCGGCGGGAAGTTGGCGGCCCTGGGACGAGGGTGCGGGAGAGAAGCCCCTTCCCTCTGACCCCTGAACCTGCAGGCTCCCCTCACCTTTCCTCCCCTACCTGAGCCTTCCCTTCGGGCTCTCGGTGCTGTCCCCTCCCCCTCTTCGCGTTAACTCTTTCCGAAGGAGTCTGACCCCTCCCTCAGGTCCCTCCCCTCACCCCAGCTCCCTCCCTTGGCTGCTTGCCAGGGTATGAACGTGGCTATCGCCTAGGTCCGCTAAGCAGCGGGCCAGGACCTCTGAGCCTCAGCTAGGGGCACTCCCACGCCCACCCTCCAGAGCCTTGGCACTTACTGAAAAACGGGAGCGCAAAGGGCAGGGTCGGAGACCAGGGCGGCTGCAGCGGGACTGGGGCAGTTCACCCAGCACCTCCCCCAGACTGCCGGGGACCGAAACCGCTGCGGAAATGCGCGGCACGCCCCTCTCCCATTTTCTCCGCTCCGGCTTTCGGACGCAGGAAGACAAGTGTCAAGTTTGGGGAAAGAAATAAGCGTCTTTGAGAGAAGGGTGTGTACGTGTGGGAGAGAGGGACAAGGGGTTCTGCCAGAAGGAACACATTTCTTTCCTTTCCCCTCCTCACAGGCTTCATTATATCGCAAGGCTAGTGATCCTTACCCTTGAGCCACATGCTTGGGTACTTAATCGCAGTCCAGTCTGTATTGTTCTTTGTTAGTAGAATGTGTTGCCCAACCATTAAAATGTAATTAGCGCCCGGAGAGCAAAGTTAGGCAATAAACAGTGAACACCAACATCAGTACCAGGAAAAGACCAGTGTACTTAAGAGACTGTTTAGACAATCTAAAGAGGGTGGGGGTACCAAAAAAATAAAATAACAAGCCTTTAGTATTTATCCTCCAGAATAAAATAAACACACACTAGAATGGGATAAAGATAATAAGTTATATAAAGAATTAAATCAGATAGACTAGATTTGCAGCTACATCAAAGTTAATGTTGTTCTCCAAAGTAGTTCCCGACAGGAAGCCACACACTCAATCTAACCTACTGTGACCTGACCAGGACTCAGGTCAATCTCCCACTGGGCCAACCCTGTATCTTTTCCCAAGGCCAACAGTGAAGAAAAGCCAGGAATAACAGGCACTGGCAACAGGAAATGCTGTGTCAGTGAAAATCAAAGCTACAAGGAAAATAGAGCACAGGGAAATATTTTGTGGTGTAAATCAATTATGCAAATTAGAAGAAAAAGAGAGGAAAGTAGCCACAGATTTTACCTTTCTCTCACCCAGTTACTTATGAGGCCATGGAGGCCAGAAGAGGGCAAACTCCAAGCCAGGCATGGTGGTGATGAGGCAGGAGGATTTCAAGGTGAAGTCCAGCCTGGGTAGTTTAGTGACTTAGTGAGACCCTGTCTGAAAAAATTAAAAGGCCTGGAACATAGCTCAGGGCAAAGGCCCTGGGTTCAAGCCCTGTTACCACTAAAAAAGAAAAGAAAAAAAAGTGTGTGTGGTGGGGAGTGCGTGCAAACTCCTCAAAGTTGCTGTTGCTTTTCATCTCAAACACTATCTCCCACACCCAAACCAAATGTCTGGCTCAATTCTGACCACCAAATGTAAGTCCTCATTATTTCTGGACATACAACCTCCCCCCTTTCTCTGGCCAAACCTAACTCCTGGATGTTCTCAAAACACACAAACAGCTGTATTATAGTAAAAACTTGGGTAGAAATATGATGCCCTGTGGCTTTTGTTAACAATGAAACTTCTCTAAAACAGTTTCATGTGGAAAAATGAACTTCACATGGAATTGTGGTTATTTTCACACATGCAGTTTTAGATATCTGGAATGGTCTTCCCAACTTTCAAATCCAGCTTTGAAGTCTTCCTTAAATCTACAATTAAAAGAATCTGACTTCAAAGTGGTAAGGTTGATTTTAGTGAGTTCACACAGGTAGTGTGGAAGTTAACTTTGGCAAGCAGCATTACTGGAATAAATCTATAGCTTCCCAAAAGAACTACTTTGCAGATTAGAAGCTTTGTATTTTCTTTTTTTGGTACCAGAAATCGAACTCAGGGCCTCGCACTTGCCAGGCATGTATTTTATTTTCATTCTCTTTAGTTTTTATAGCTCAGATTTCAATTTTCTCTAACCTTATATATTCAAACTTTTCTAAGGCAACTACTAGAGAAGTTTTATTTTTTCATTTTTTTTTTTTTGTGGGTACTGGGGGTCGAACTCAGGACCTCGCGCGCCAGCAGGCGCCCGTGCCACTGAGTGATATCACTAGCCCTTTTATCGTATGTGGGTACCGGAAGTCGAACTCAGGACCTCTCGCTTGCCAGGCAGGCGCTTATGCCACTAAGCTATCTCACCGGCCCTTTTTTCAGTTCTTAAACACTGAAATTGGTCTACTACAAACCAAAGGAGAGGATGTGCCATGTACAGTTGGTCCTCATTATTTGAGGGTTCATATTTGCAAATTCACCTACTTGCTGAAATTTATTTCCAACCTCTCTAGTCCATACTTACAGTGCATTCAGAGTCAAGCACAAAGTGGTGGAAAACGAGTTTCCCAGCGCTCACCATTCCCAGCGGGGGCAGAACACTGATGCTCTGCCTTGTTCTGTTCCTTGTATTATAAACAGATGTCTTTTCCATGGACTGTTTAAAGCCATGTTTTTACCCTTGTGTACTCTGTGCTGCTAAGATGGCCCCCAAGGGTAGTACCTAAGTGTTAAAGACTTTACAGAGAAAATTCCTGTTAGATAAGCTTCATTCAGGCGGCATGCGTTACAGTATTCACTAATTTTGTGTTCTCAGTGACTTTACAGAATATAACTACTCTGAATAATGAAGAATTAACTGTGTATTCACATACTCAGCCACCTTATCTTTGACAAAGGAGCCAAACACCTTCAGTGGAAGAGATAGCCTCTTTAATAAATAGTGCTGGAAAAACTGGCTCTCCACATGCTGAAGATTAGACCCGTATCTTTCAAGATGCATTAAACTAAAATCTAAATGGATCAAAGATCTAAATATTGAAACAAAAACACTAAATCTGCCGGAAGATAGAACTGGTAGAACTCTTGGAAGACATTGGTATAGGCAAAGATTTTATGAACAAAACCCCAATTGCACAGGAACTATCAAAAAGAATCAACAAGATCTCATCTTATTAAAAATCTTTTGCACAGCAAGAGAAACCACCAACAGAGTGAAAAGACAACCCAGTGTGGGAAAAAATTTTTGCCAGCTGTTCCTCAAAGGACTACTATCTAGAATATATAAAGAACTAAAAAAAAAAAAAATCAGACCCCTAAATTTAAAAATCCAATCCAAAAATGGGCATCTGAAATAGACACTTCTCAGATGAAGAAGAAACGGCAAATAAATATATGAAAAAATGTTCAACATTGCTGGTCATTCAAGAAGTTAACCAATAACAAATGCTGGTGGGACTACAGGGAAAAAGGCAGCCTTCTCCACTATTGGTGGAAGTGTAGACTGCTGCAACCACTGTGGAAATCAGTGTGGAGATTTCTCAAAAAACTAAAACTAGAAGTTCCATTTGACCCAGTTATTCCTGTTCTTGGTATCTTCCTGAAAAAATTAAAAGCATCATACCACAGCAATATATGCATAACCATGTTTATAGAGGCAGTTTGTAATAGCTAAATCTTGCAACAGCCCAAATGCCCATCAACCAATGAATGGATAAAGATGTGTTTTTTCTTTTTTTTTTTTTTTTTGTGGGTACCGGGGGGTCGACCTCAGGACCTCGCGCGCCAGCAGGCGCCCGTGCCGCTGAGCGATATCACCGGCCCCTTTTTCGTATGTGGGTTCTGGGAGTCGAACTCAGGCCCTCGCGCCTGCCAGGCAGGCGCTTAAGCCGCTGAGCCATCTCACCGGCCCAAGATGTGTTTTTTCTATACAATGGAGTACTACTCAGCCATAAAGGATAAACTTGAGACATTTCTAGGTAAATGGATAAACCTTGACACCATACTTTTTTTTTTTTTTGGTGCCAGAAATTGAACTCACTACCGGCAGGCGCTGGAGATCATACTCTTTATAAATCACACACATGTGTAAATACCACATTGTTTCTCTAGTGAGAAACCAAAAGTGTAAACAAGGACCAAAATGTGTAATAGATGTGAAATAGGAAGAAAATATTCAAAAGGGAAGGGGAATTAGGGAGGGGGGAGGGGCAAAGGAAGGGAAAAAAAACACGAAGGAAAAAATGGAAACAAAGCTTTTGTAAATAAGGAGGGGAAAGGGGGGTTGAAGGGAGAGTAGGGGAATGGGAAAAAAAGTATCAAGACATATCATGTACAAATTTCCTATGATGAATGTGATCATTATGTATACCTAAAATGTACCAATAAACTTAATTTAAAAAAAGAATTAACTGTATATCTTTCTACATAACAGACTATTTGATACCTTGGATTAGAAGATGTGGGATTGCTGTTCACTCTCAGGGGGCTTATAACTCTTATTCTGTATGTTTATATTAAAGAATTTAAGTTCAACTTATTCAATAGGACAGTCCAGACAGTTTTGTTCTGTATTTACTAACCTTCCCCCGTTTGATTTTCCATGATTGACAGTGGTCATGAGCATCTAGTTCACTAGGTGGTTCTATACAGAATAACTGATTAACATATCCATATATATATAAATCAGTTTTTTTTTTTTTCCCATTTTGGAGAAGTGTGTCAAGATTTTCCAAGTATCTTGTGAATCTAGGTAAGTCCAGCATCAAAGTTCTAGATCATTAAACAGAGAACAGGCACTGTAAATAGGCAACCAACAGAAGGAAAACCATTGAGGCTCAGATGGAAACAGCCTTCCGCAGTGTCATTTCAAACCCAAATACAGGAGTGAGGCTTCATAGAAAATTCCTTTCTATACGGCTGGTAAGTCTTTGCCTTAGGATACCACAGACTGATGTCAGCAGTGTGTGATACAACAGACACTATGCGAGCAACTACTGCACTGGGGGAGGTTAAGTCAGAGGGTCTGTGCAGGCCTTGGCAAGGAGGGTAGATTTCCTCCCATTTCTACAAGTAACTAAGGGCTTTAGACAGTCCTGAGATTGAAGACTTTTTGGAATAAGGAGATCAATGGGCTAGCTGAGGGGCAGGCTGACTGAATTAACAAGTTGACAAGAATGTTTGAAACTGTGTTATAAGCAAAGAATGCAGTACAGTTAAATGTCTGTCAAAAATGTGGGAATTTGAACTGACCTTGGATGAAGGGTGAAGCACAGAATCTCACTTTGGATCTCTGTTGAGAACCAGGATAAAAAAACCAAGTAGTGCCTTCCAAGTAGCGTTCTCTGTTTCCCACACTTCATCAGTAGCTAAACCAGACTTGAAGGAGAGGAAAGCAGTGTGTTTACAGAGTTAAACCAATGTGAAAAATTAGCCAAGTTCAAGGTGTAGGGCTTCTTTTAATTTCTACTTCCTTCCCAGTGACTGTAATTGTATTTAGGCCTTGCTTTCTGAATAATGGGTAGAGAACTAGATTTTTCTTTTTGACATTAATAGAAATCTCAAAACAAAACTTTCGTATTACTGGTAGCTTTTAGGTGGAGTAGTATGACCCAGAGACTTTGTTCATGATAAAAAAGCTGTTTTTTCCATGTCTTTATATATTTACTGAGTCTGTAATATTTGAAAGTAGGAACCAGTTTTAGAAAGCCTGAACTTTCTCAACAAACAAAATCAAATACAGCTGAATATCTTACCTTGAGAACAAAGGTGGACGAGATGGACCAAAAAGGAGAGACTCAGACAATTTTAGAACAAAACAGGTATATTTCTATTGGACTACCTGATACAGAAGATACTGTGGTATGATGGTTGGATAGTATGAATGACAAATAATACATATATATTTTGTTTGAAATAAACAAAAAATGCGAACACAGCTTTCACTTAGAAACAAACTCCTGCATGACTGTATTACTAAGCAAAAACAAAGCTGAAGCACAAACACCCTTCTTTTTTAACATGTATCTGGAGATAGGTAGGAAGACACTACTTGGTTTTTTTTTTTAAAAAAAACTGACCTCCCTTTAAGGCCTGGTCATAGAAGTGTAAACAATGTAAATGAATCCACCATTATAAGTTGTCCTATCGTATCTCTGTCACCTGTGTATTCTGAGATCACACATTCACCTGCCAATATACCTGGGAAGGGTTGCTATATCACAGTTACTTTTGAGTTCTTGGCAGGCAAGACTACGGAAGAGTAATTTGGAACAAGTTTTATATCCTATTTAGAAAACACTAGTATTCCCTTAAATAACAGGTTACAATAGAGAGATACTGCCTGGAAGTTACTCTTTTCACTTTGGTTTTAGTTTTTGTGATTTATAGAGCTGTTTGATTCACTTGCTTATAGTATAATTCTGCCACAAAGTATTAAAGGACAAGGTACCCATGATTCCTTCAACACTGCATTTTTCAAGTTTTACTATATCCACAGTATGTCAGCAGTTCTTAAAAACACACCCACCCACCCACACACACACACACACACAAATAAAAATGTAAATGGGCAAAATTCTTCTAAAAACGCAGGTGTCAATACCTACAATAGGGAAGGAGACAATGAGAGAACCCCTCACCCCAAAAAAGCAAGTATGTTCATGTGCAGGGAATGTGGTTCAAGTCTTTGGATTTAAAAACAAGTTCCCCTCAGAAAAGCTGGCTATCATGGAATTTCCCAAACACTTCTTTTGCCCCCTGCCAAACGGACCTGAAAGGCCCTAATGCAAAGTTTTGAAAAATAACAGTTATGAGATGCTGTAAATGATGATCAGAGCACTCAGAGGGAGAAGAATGAACGTATCTTCCATTTAGCTACAGTTTATAGCAAAGCCTCTTTAGCTGTTGGACCAGTAAAAACCACTGAAGTACCAGAAGTGCTTTGAAGCACAGGGGTAAAAAAGTACTGAACATATTACCTAAACAGTAACAGGACTTCATGGCTAGGAAAATTTTCTAAATAGTAAAATGACTCCAAGGTAGATCGCTTGTTCTCTCTCTCCCCAGCATAAAACATAGCGGAACAAAAAAAAAAAAAAAAAAAATTTACAAGTAGATATAGTGCTAACAGAAAATTACAAGGCAGAGAACACAAGGTCAAGACAATGCTATAGGTTGAACAGTATTCCATGAGGCTAGAAAATGTTTAGTTTGAAAGCCCTAGCAAAATATCACTTTTGTTTATAAATCACTTATTTATCATATGATCACGTGCTGAATCATTTTCTTTCCATGTACTGAAGAATCCTAGTCAGCTTTTTAAGCATTCTGCATTTCTTTGCCAATCTTGTAGCTGAGTATCTTGTTCCAGTCAATTTTGGTGCGGGTAACCGGAAGCTGCCGGCGCAAGGCCTTGAACGTGGTGTCTGACATAGTTTGATAGTTTTCACTAATTGCTGTCTGCAATAGATAATTGAAGATGAGTTGCTTGAACAGAAATGGGATTGGTTGTGATAGCAAAAGAAGCCTGTAGTTAAGGGACATGCTACAAACGACAGATAAGACATATTATTTCTAGTGAGCTCCTCACCAATCTCTGAAGCGAATCAAGTAATTCACTGTTTTACTAAAATAATCCAGAAACTTTAATTGTAGGCAGCATGTCAAATTACAAGGTCTATAAATTCTCAATATTTAATAGTACTCAAGAACATATGTATTAGTGTTAAGGACACAGAAAGGCCTAACAAAATCTGTTAACAGCAAAATAATGAGGTTCAAAACCTAGAAAATTAATTCCATACCTTACCTGATATTCATTTTCTGCATTCTCTATAATTTTAATAAACTCCTTGGCAGTTTGGACTTCATTCTAATGAAGGAAGAAGGGAAGAACATTTTTAAAAACTAAGTAAGCAGGGAATAAAAAGATACTGAAGTCAATCCATATTAACTAACATTTGTATAATAATTCTTAGTTTACCAAGTGTTATGTATATTAGCTTCGTTGATTCTTAAAATAACCTTGTGAAGTAGAAATGATACTATCATCACCTTCATTTTGCAGATAAGACAACAGAATCCCCTTAAGTGACTTAACCATAATTATACAGCTTTAGAATAATAAAGATGGGGTCTGAATCTAAGAATTCACCAAGATATCATCATTCTTGAAATCCCGATGTCTTAAAAATATTCCTGGGGCTGGTGATATAGCTCAGCGGCACAGAGCCTGCCTGGCAAGAGCAAGGTCCTGAGTTCGATTCCTGGTACCAAAAAAAAAAAATGTATCTATATTCCTGGTTTAAGATGAGATGAACGGGCCGCTGAGATAGCTCAGCGGCATAAGTGCCTGCCTGGCTAGTGTAAGGTCCTGAGTTCGACTCTCAGTACCCACATTAAAAAAAAAAAAAGAGATGAACAATCCCTGAGGACCTCACAACTAAAGGCCTTGTGCATGCTACACAAGTTCTCTACCACTGTGTTATATTCCATGCTCCCTATTTGCCTTTTTCACTCTCCCCCCTCAAGCTTGTATTATACAATGCAGCTTCCTAGAAACAACACAAGGTGTGATGATGTTATCATTTTGAGGGCTAACAGAGTGTATGAAGCAGATAGGAGAATCCAGTTGGCTTTTCTTTCTTTTCTATTAAAAAAAATAAAGTGCTGGGGATGAAGCTCAGTGGTATAGCGCTTGCTTTAGCATACAGGAGGCCTGGGCTTAATCCCAGGTACCATAGGAAAAAACAAACAAACACAACTGGGGATGGGGTCAGGGTCTCAATACATAGTCCAGGCTGGCCTTAAACTTACTATGTAGTTTAGGTTAGTGTCAGACTCATGATCCTCCCACCTCAGCTTTCTGAGTGCTGGGATACAGGCATGTACCACAATGCCTGTTCAGCTGTTTTTTTGTAAGCCAGATTATTATACAATTTGTGGAGACATAAATTAATACCATTCTTCTATTTTGGAAAGTGTTGGAAAATAGCTATTTTCCACAAAAATGTCTCATGTTAACAAGTAATTTTTTTTTTTTTGGAGATGGAGTTCTATGTTGCTCAGGCTGATCTTGAACTTGTGTGCTCAAGCAATTCTCCCACCCGAGGCTGGCACTAACAGCTTATCTTATTTATTATTGACTGGCTCCTTGCTTGCAGTAGTGGGGATGGAACCGGGGGTCTTGGACTGAGCTACACCCTAGCCCTTTATATTTGGGATCCTATCTTACTAAGATGGACAGGCTGGCCTCAAACTTGTGATCCACCTACCCCAGCCTTCTGAGTAGCTGGTATTACAGGTGTATGCCACTGGGCCTGGCTTCTGGTTCATTATTTTAAATTAACAAATATTTTAACACCTCTCTTTTAATTTTTAGTAAATATTGATAAATACAGTACAATAAACCAAAGTTCTTGGGGATACTCAATAACTTCTAAGAATATAAATATATAATGCACTGGCATGGTGGCACACGCCTGTAGCTACTTGGGAGGCTAAGGCAGGTGAATGGCAAGTTCAAGGCCAACCTTGGCAAATGAGGAAGATCCTGTCTCAAAATAAAAGGGTGAAGGATGTAGCTCTGTGGTAGTGTGCCCCTGGGTGGTTCAATCCCTGGTATCACAAAAAGAGGAGGAGGAGGAAGAAGAGAGAGGAGGGGAGGGAGGAGGGAGGAAGAAGAGGAAGAGAAGGGGGGAGAAATGAGACTACAAAAGAATTTAAAGCTGGACATGGTGACACAGACCTGTAATGCCAGCACTCTGGGAGGCTGAGGCAGGAGGATCACAAGTTTGAACCTAGCCTGGGCAACTTCACCACTTGAGACCCTGTCTACAAATAAAGAAAAAAAAAAAAAAAAAAAAAGGGCTGGGATGTAGTTCAGTGTGAAAGCCCTGGGGTTCAATCTCCAGTACCGCACGCACAAAAAACAATTAAAAAATAAATTATGTGTAACCCTAGCACTCTGTGAGATTGAGAAAGGAGCATTTTAAGTTTGAGCCCAGCCCACCCCAGCAACCCTTAGTGTGACCCTGACCCAAAAAGCAAAACAAAACAAATCAACACAAATTCTGTCACTTCTTCAAGATATAGAACACAACACTTTCTGCTTGAATACTACAAAAATGTTTCTCTAGTGACATCAATGCAGTCTAATAGGATTTAGTTTGACAAAGTTTCCCAGGCATTTATTGAAGGAAGGTGTTGCTGTCATTGAGCAAATATTAAAATTGAAAAAGAGAGCCTAAGAAAGAGAAGTTTCTCTCAACCCATAGTTAGTATTTTGAGTTGAAGTTTGTAAGCCTAGTGGTACAAGTACAAGTAGTAAGAGGCTGAATAGAAGATACTAAAATCAAAGCATCAGCACTTAGGAGCAAAACAAGGAACAGTTGAAACAGATCTTAAATATGGCTTACTCACCGAAACATTTATTGAATCTTGCACATCTTTATGACTAACCAATTGAACATTGCCATCTTCATAATAGTGAACCTATATGAGACAATATTTAAGTTCATATGTAGTTCATATAGAAACCTACTGCTTAGAGCCCAAATCCATGCTTAAGCTATTCTTAAACTGGTAAGTCATCTTTACCAACTGTGAACAAATCATATAACCAATGACAATTTACAATGGTATTAATTAAAACACAAAGAATTTTAATTGCTGGTTATGGTGGTACATGCCTGTAATCCCAGCACTTGAGGCTGAGCAGAAGGATCATGAGTTCAAGGCCAACCTGGCCTACAGTGAGACCCTGTCGTTCGTTCGTTCATTCATTCTTTCATAAATAAAAGTAAAAGCAAATTCATAGAATACCAAAATGTAA
Source organism: Erethizon dorsatum (assembly GCA_028451465.1). NCBI lineage: Eukaryota > Metazoa > Chordata > Mammalia > Rodentia > Erethizontidae > Erethizon > Erethizon dorsatum. The sequence continues at coordinate 83,008,766 of CM051829.1, forward strand.
GAATTCTCTCTTACCTGGGTGTGGTAGCACATGCCTATAATACTAGCACCCTGGAAGACTGAGGCAGGAGGATCCCAAATCTGAACCCAACCCAGGTAATTCAGTGACTTAGACCTTTTCTCAAAATTTAAAAACAAACAAACAAACAAACAAACAAAAACCTCTTTCCTTAGCAAGGAAAACTAATTATTAAATTTAACAAACATTTATTATGTGTTTATTACATTCAAGGTGCTGTACTAGAGATGTAAATAAAAGATAAATTAAGATACCACTCTTCTTTTTTTTGAGACTTTTTTTTTTTTTTTTAATAGGGTCTTGTATGTAGTTCAGGCTGGCCTTGAACTTACTATGTAGCCCACTTGAACCTGCAGTGATCCTCCTGCCCTAATCTCCAGAGTGCTGGGATTACAGGTGTGCACTAGCACGCCCAGCAAGATACTACTTCTAATAGTATTAAAATAAAGTAAAAATTTAACTAGTTTTTCTCTGTGAAAACCAAAAAGTTTTAATGGATTCTAATACCTGATACGTCTTTCTCTTTATTTTTTCAGTACTGGGAATTCAATCCAAGGCATTCACACTGAGCTACATCCCTAGCCTTTTTTAAAATTCTGAGATAAGATCTCACTAAGTCGTTAAATTCTCCAGGCTAGCCTGGAACTTTCAATATTCCTGCCTCAGCCTCACAGAACACAGGGATTACAGGCATGTGCCACCATGCTCAGCTCCTGATGCATCTTTCTAAATAAGCTATCACCAATAATGGCAAGTAAATCTGACCAAGTATGGGAAAAGCTGAATTGGGGATTAGAGGACTGAAAACAAAATATTTCGTTAGTAAATTAGACTACAAAAGTTAAGGGTGATAAAAGCTATTTTAGGGGCTAGAGAAGTGGCTTAGTAACAGAGCACTTGCTTTTAGCAAGCTTGAGACCATGGTCCCAATCACTGCAAAAAACAAAACAAAAACAACCGCCAAAACAAACCACTTTTGAAAATAAAAGGTAAAGTTAGGTGTTACAATTATAAAAACAATTCTTCTTTTTCTGTCTTTTTTTTTTTTTTTTTTTTTTGAGACAGGATCTCGCTACATAGTTCAGGCTGTCCCTGAACTCACTATGTAGCCCAGGCTGGCCTCGAACTTGTGGCAATCTTCCTGCCTCAGCCTCCCGAGTGCTGAAAAACAATTCTTAAGAACAAGTAGTACATAAAAAAGAGTAGCAAATCAATGACATGTAAGGCTCAGAAAGTTTTGGCAACTTATGATAGATTCAATCATCTCAACATGGCTACAAATTTGCCATACAAATAGGAGGAGGAGGGCTGGGCATGGTGGTGCATGCCTGTAATTCCAGCACTCGGAAGGCTGAGGCAGGAGGATTGCTGTGAGTTTGAGGCCAGCCTGATCTACACAGCAAGAACCTGCCTCAAAAAGACAAAACAAAACAAATAAGAGGGCATCCTTTAAGTGTATGTGAACAGGGTCTTGAACATAAAAGATGTCATCTAGGTAGACTTCTTCATGTTCATATACCTTCTCACAAGAGGAGCCAGGATTTGAATTAAGTCAAATTCCAGAGCTAAAATTTTATCTAGCATGCAAATATTTCCTAATGCTGTGCTTTGTCAAAAAGTTAGAAAATACTTTGATACAGACAAAAAGGAAAGTATCTCATCGAGGATTTATTATTTTGGAATATCATTAAAAAGGACTAAGTAAATAGCCAAGCTTTAAGCAGGAACCATACTCCTATCTGAAACAAAGAGACTTGCCTAGGCAACATGAACCCACTACAGATCCTTGTTTAAGGGACAAAAACAGGTGTCTTCCTCAACGTGGACAAGTAGTTAGCTCTGTCCAGGTGGGAAAAAGAAACTAAGACTTTATACCCTTTAAAGCCCTGAAATCTCATCTTTCGGCTTTCTGAAAGATGAAAAAGAGAAAAAGACTAGTTAAGAATACACTGGAGGAGGGCCGGTGAGATGGCTCAGTGGTGTAAGCGCCTGCCTGGCAAGTGCGAGGGCCCGAGTTCGACTCCCGGAACCCACATACGAAGAAAGGGCCGGTGATATTGCTCAGTGGCACGGGTGCCGGCTGGGGTGCGAGGTCCTGAGGTCGATCCCCGGTTCCCACACACACACACAAAAAAAACCAAAGAATACATTGGAGGGCTGGTGAGATAGCTCAGCAGCATAAGCGCCTGCCTGGCAAGCGCGAGGTCCTGAGTTCGACTCCCGACATCCACATACGAAAAAAGGGCCAGTGATATTGCTCAGCGGCACAGGCGCCTGCTAGTGCATGAGGTCCTGAGTTCGACCCCTGGTACCCACAAAAAAAAAAAAAATACATTGGAGGACTGAGAATGCAGCTCAGTAGTAGAGTGCTTGCCTACAGTGCTTGAGGTCTAGGTTTGATTCCCAGCGCTGAGAAAAATATATATACACACTGGAAAAGCAGAAAAGATGGTAAGTACTTGGAATACTTACATCCAAAAAATAGAACAGCAAACATATGGGCAAAAATAACTAGGCTAAAAAATGGCTACAATCCTACCAAGGCAAGACCAAGGATATTCAAAAGAGTGGGTCACACCCAAACAACTAGTTTTGGGTTTGTTTGTTTTTTTGGTATGGAATATCACTATATTGCACAGGCTGGCCTTGAACCTGCCATCCTCCTGCCTCAGCCTCCTGATGAGATGTGACAGTAGGCAGTGCCACTGTACCCAGCATTAAAGGTTAAATATCTTAATGATTTTTCCAAATAATTCTCATTCTGGCTTTTAAAAAATATGTAAATGAAGTAAGCTTTTCTCCAAAGTGTTATCAATTTATGCTTATAAATGTATAAATGTCAGGAGGCTGAGGCAGGAGGATTGTAGGTTGGAGGTCAGCCTGACAACTTCATGAGACCTTGCCTCAAAATAAAAAGGGGCTGGGGATATAGTTCAGCTGTAGAGCACTTCTGCATCCAATCCTCAGTAATGGAAAAAAAATGTATTTGAAAGTCTGTACACCGGGTCCTGCTATAAAAATCTTGCCAGAAATAATCACCCTTTATAATGTACACTCTGACTTTATTTTTATGTAAGACTGCTATATTTATCTACTAACTCTTGGGGATATGGCTCAGTGTAGAGTATAATAAGAGCCTGGGTCCAATTCCCAGAACTGCCAAAAAACAAAACAAAACAAAAAACCAAACAACTATGTGAAGGCTGCTTCCAGAGCCAAGAACTTGCTATTTTTACCTTTATCTTCTCTCGCCTCAACTGGGCATGCTCCTGTGGCCAAGATACTATAGATATGTATGAGAAGAGTAAATGCAGACAGTATCTACCATGCATACTTTTTTCTTAGATTGTATCTGTGTAATCCAGGCTGGCCTACAAACTTATGAACCTCCTGCCTCAGGTTCTTGAGTGCTGGGATTAAATGCATGCACCACCATGTATACCCAGTTCCATGTATACTTTTTATTAAATTATTCCACTAAAAAAGACAATTTTTGCTGATTATTAATAAAGCAAGACAACACAATAGAATATAGGTACAATTAGGTACTAATCTTTCTACTTATCAGCATAACTATTTAATCTGAACTTAGTCTTAAAATTAAATCATCCTGAATTTACAGTCAATCCTCTTCTAGGATATTAGAAGACTTCAATTCAGGCAACATATGAGTTAACAGCTAACTTAATTCAGCTGCCTGCCTGTCTGTCTTGACACCAGTATTAGAAACACACTGTGCTGGGCTGTTTATATTCCATAACATGAGACACCTGGCCATTCTCTCTAGTACCTCTGTATTAGTTTAACCTAATTTAGTTTGATTTATTCTAAAACGTTCTGTCAAAAAAACTCCCCAAAAAACCAAAAACCAAAACAAAAAACCCAACAACAAAAAAGCCACTCATGTAGTTTTCTTTAGAACTAAGAGTTAAGGTGTAGAGACTAGAAAGGAGAAGTAAAAAGAATTAAGAAGCGTTATGTACATGTACCAACTCCCCTCGATGAATCAATAATTTTGTACTACAAACATACTAATAAAAATTAAAATAGCAAAATACAAAGAGTTAAGTGATGAAAAATCCTGAAGTTACAGTGGCTATTATATAGTAACTTTTTTTTTTTTTTTTGGTACTGGGGATTGAACCAAGGGCCTTCACACTTAGCTATATGCCCAGCCCTTTTAGAGCATTTTTCATTTTGAGACAAGGTCTTGCGCTAAGGTGCTAGTTTGCCTTGGGTGGACTGTAACTTGTGATCTTCCTGCCCCAAGTTCCCAGAGTGCCAGGAGTATAGGAGTGTGCCACCATGCCCAGGTATAGTTAACTTCTTTTTTTTTTTTTTTTTTTTTTTGGTGGGTACCGGGGGAACGACCTCAGGACCTCGCGCGCCAGCAGGCGCCCGTGCCGCTGAGCGATATCACCGGCCCCTTTTTCGTATGTGGGTTCCGGGAGTCGAACTCAGGCCCTCGCGCTTGCCGGGCAGGCGCTTAAGCCGCTGAGCCATCTCACCGGCCCCTAGTTAACTTCTTAACACTTATTTTATTCTTTCCTAAAACTGCTGTTTGGTAATTCCTGGAAAGATCTTACTTTTGAAACAAAAAAATAACAAGCAAGCAGTATACTCTATATGATTATCCTTTATCGACCCAGAATAGCTATTTAACTACTGCCCCATTGGGAGGATTCGATTCAATTCGATTCACCGCTTCCCTTTTCATTGCCTTCCCTTTTCATCTACATACAGTTTAGTCCTTATTTCTAAGAACACAGACCAACTTGCAACTTTAAATGTGGAGTTTTAACCATGATCCATAAACATGTTGGAATCTCACCTGAATCTTGAGCACTCCAACTACTTGGGCTGTAGGTGGTGTGATGGTGAATTTCCACTCTGACCTCCAACGACCATTCCTATTAAAACACACACAATGCTGCAGAATTAGCAACAGGCACAAAAATGAGAAGATCTGCCACTGAGGCAGAGAAATTGGAAAAGGGTAGGTGCGGGGAATATACAGTCATTTACAAGCTGACAAACCCAAGGCTCTGTCTACTCAAATATAAGTTTGGGTCCAAGTGCCCTAACCAAAAGCCTTTTCTAAGTTACTTGGACTTCTTCCATTTAGCTTTTGTTCCCCATGGAGCAGAAACATGCCTATTGTGTTCAATGGGAGCTCATCTAAAAATACAGTACATGGTTAGGCTGTTGAATTATATAATTAACTCAAGTATTATTAACGCAAATAAAACTCAAAATTTGAACCAGACATTTCATTAATCAATTGTTCTCACTCAATATAAGAGTATACTTTTCTAAAAAAGATACAAATATAAAATCTTATAATTGGAAAGAGTCTAAATAATGTCTAGATTTCTCACTTTATAGATGGAAAACTGAAGTCTGTAAGTCAAATAATTTACCCCAACATAGATTAAAAACCAAGCCTCAACTGCTGGTTTCTTTCTACTATAAATTAGATACAAACAGAAGAGAATATCTGTTTCTTACCAGAAATTTTTAGGCTGGAACTGGTGGCTTTCAATACATGCAATAATAGTCTGTTGCCCATCTATAGTTTTAGCATATACCTATTATTGGGAAAAAAATAATTAGACTTGAAAAACATTTAATCTAAATGACACACACCATACAAAAGCAGTGTGCTAAATCTCTGAGGGAAAGAAAAACCTGACAAAATAAGTGTATGACAAAATTGTTTTCTTTGGATATGAACACAAAGGAGAACATGTTCAGAAGGAATACTAGCTTAGAGTACCAGCAAGGTGCCACTTAGGTTGGGCCTTAGAAAACAGATGAGACTCTGGTAAGCAGAGAATGAAAAAGATGAAGAAATAGCTCAGGCAGGAAACCAAGAACTTGTGAGGTTAAAGGCAATTAGTTCCTTTAGGTTAGAGGGTGTGTATATGTCATGGAATTGTGGGAGACGAAAAACAGGACAGTGGATTCAGATCATGAGGTAACAGATGTAAGGTAATGGACAAATAGCAAAATAACATGACTAAAACTATTATTTTGGAAGAAAAATCAATACTGATGTACAGGATAATGCAAGTAAAGCTGGAGGCTGGTTAGGAGTCACAGAATTAATCTTCTAGGCAATGATCTAGGGTGGTATCACTGGGAATAGAAAGGAGGGGTCACGTACAAAATATAGAAGTACAATAAAATTTTAGCAATATACTACAAATGAAAGGAAAAAGAAAGGAGCCAAAGTATTAGCACACTTGGATGACTGGAAAGATGGTGATGTTATTAACAAATTGGGAAATCTAGATGTCTAGCTAGTAGTCAGAAACACCAACTTTTCCTTAGAATGGGAAAAGTGAACAAAAATGCAATTGCCAAGGAAAAGCAAACAAACAGTGCTTTATAGTCTACAAAGTATTTTTATTTACATGTATTTTTCTTATAAAATGTTTTTTATGTATTTTCCTTTTGCTTTAATCAATCTGATAAAAAAAATTGTTATCATCTACAGATGATAAAGTTGAAGTTCACAGAGTTCTTTCCCAAGGTCACTCACAAAATACATGGTGAAGGTAAAACCCAAAACCATTGTTTTTGACACTAAAACTCTGTTACTCTGTGTTGAATGGCTGATATGCTTTCAAGAAAAAGAAATACAACTTTGGGGAATTCCTAAATTTATAAAGGTAGCAGAGAAGAAAAGAAATGACTATAGACAGAGTAGGAAAAATTAGAGGGTGTTGATATAGCAGCCAAAGCAAAAGATAATTTCTAAAAGTAATCAGTTGGGCTTGGTGTTAAATGGCATACAAAGTCAAGGACCAAGAAAAGAATAACGGATCATGCAATTCAGAAACCATTAGTACTCTTCTCATAGACCAGTCTGTATAGCAGTGCTGGCAAACCTACAGCAGGCATTCTGCAGCGGGCTGTTTGTAACACTGACTCTAGGTTTGCCATCACTGCTCTACAGAATGAAGACTAAAAGTAAATAACCAAAGGTTTAGAAGTAGATAGCTAATGTGGCAATGACAGCAGTATAGAATGAATACTGATTGGTTGGTTTGGTGGTGAAGGAGGGGAAGGGGGGAAGACAGAGAGTGTAGAGAAAGGAGAAAGCAGAAGAGAGAAAGAGGAGATGAAGAAAGAAAATACATAACTTAATGGCGCTATTACGATTGACAGACATATCTCCCTCCAGGAAAGGAGAAATAAGACTATTTCTATGTAATAAGAAATACATTAGCAGAGAAAATGAAGTTACATGAAGATATCTGAAGTACATAGGATAGTATAAAATCAAGAATAAGGACCATTCGTCCTCAGACTCAAGTACAATGGAAGAAAGGGAAGATTTCTGTGTGTGGAGAGAAGAGAAATAAAAATATCTCATGTTATCCTCAATCTTAATAAAACTTGGGGGATGAGATGTCCACCTGAGGACAACAGGAAATATCTGGAGGATACTGCATGAAAAATGTGATAGGGAATAATGAGATGATGTTATGGACTACTAAGCAGGACAGCTGAGGATATACCATCTAGTGCATAGTAGATACCATCAAAGCAATTCCATCACTTTTTTTTTTTTTTTTGTGGGTACCGGGGGGTCGACCTCAGGACCTCGCGCGCCAACAGGCACCCATGCCTCTGAGCGATATCACCGGCCCCTTTTTCGTATGTGGGTTCCGGGAGTCGAACTCGGGCCCTCGCGCTTGCAAGGCAGGCGCTTACGCCGCTGAGCCATCTCACCGGCCCTTCTTTTTGTTTTTTTTGAGACAGGGTAACAATTCAAAAGCCAGGCTGGACTACATAGGAAGACCCTGCCTAAAAAAAAAAAAAAAAAAAAAAAAAAAAAAAAAAAATCTAAAATTCTAATTACTATTTTTCTTAGTAATATGTCACAATTTTATTAAGGAGAAACCATGATAGAGTCAAATTTTTCATTTTTAGAGCCCAAGAGGTAGTACACAAAAGTTACTCCTGAATTTACAAAAATATTCTGTTCAAATACTTGGAGTATCCCATGAGAAAACATCTAAACTATATTAAAAGTACTTTTGTGTAAAAATACCTATAATACCAAAAAGTCATAAATGTGGGCTATAGCTTTCCCAGTATCATTTTTTTTTTTTCATTTTTTCCTATGTCTAAGTTAAGATCCCTTTTTTTTCCTTTTACTTGGGACCCAGGGACTTCATACTGGGCTATATCCCCAGCCTTTTTTTTAAAAATTATTTTGAGACTGTTACGGTTTGTGTCTAGATGTTCCCCCAAAGCTCATGCGAGCATGGGGGCAGGCTCCTAGAGTCTGTGATTGAGTGCTACACCCACTGTGTAGCCTGCATACAACATAAAGGAGGGAGAGAGGCTTGCTCTCTCTCGCTCCTCCCTTTTTGCTCTTGCTGCTTTTGGTGTCTTCCGCTGCCATGAACTGTTCCCCTCTGCCATGTGCCAGCCTGCCTTGGAGCCAGCGGAGTATGGACTGAAACCTCCACAAACTGTGAGCTAAATAAACCTTTCCTTCCTTAATTTTGAGTGTTGGGTATCTTGTCTCAGCAACAAGAGAAAAGTAACTAAGACAGAGACAGACTCTTAATAAATCAGTTAGCTGCCCAGGCTGCCTTGAACTTTTCATCCTCAGCCTCCAAGAAGCCTACAGTCATAGGTGTGTGCCACCACACCTACCTTAAGCTAAAGACCTTTAAAAACTTTTTCGATGGATGTAAGGCAATTTCTCATGAGTAAACAAGAGAAATGTGAAATAGAATAACCTGAGATTTAAAAATATCATGCATTGGGATTTTTAAAAAAGGAATTTTCCATATATTTATACTCCAAAAATGATTTTGAGAATAAAATGCAGGGAAGAACATAACCAAGAAGTGAAGTTTGGTGCACCAAAGCCTCCACAGGATAAGGTAAATGAAGAAAAAAAACATTCTCTGATAATGAAGCAATGAAGCAGACAGATACTTAACAGTACAGAAGCCGTTGGAATAATGATCTTTCACATAGGCTCTTAAAGCACTGTCACAGGATTCTCTCCAAGACTTCAAACTTCCATCTATTTCCTCTGGATGGGGGTCACTTGCTTCTTTCCGTAAGTGATCGAACTTAAAGGAAATTTTGTTTCTTGGATCTAAAAATCTGCTATTACCCAGATCACCGTGCTCTGTAATTAAAACCTTTCAGAGAAGAATTAGAAATATGAATTATAAAAAGACAGTTATCACATTTTACAAAACAAGTAACAAAGAGAAACTCTACAATTTTTCAGTCAAATTTCTCTTTCATACTGATTTTTCAATCAAGTCTAATTTTTATTTTTATAAAAAATACTGTCAGATGAGAATCATGCCTGTAGTCCTAGCTACTTGGGAGGGTGAGGCAGAAGGGTACTTTTTTGGGGGGTAGTGTTGGTACTGGGGTTTGAACCCAGGACTTTTGCACTGAGCCATGCATAGTCTTTTTAAAAATTTTTATAATTTTTAAGTTTTTTCATTTTGGGTCTCACTAAGTCATCCAGGCTGGGCTTGACTTGTTTATGATCCTCTTGCCTCAGCTTCCCAGTATGCTGGGGTTATAGGCACATGCCACCACACCTGGCTCATAAGGGTCTCCTGAGCCCATAAATTTGAGACCAGCCTAGGAAACATAGCAAGACTCTTTCTCAAAAAGTAAAACAGTATTATGATGTGCTAGGTACATGTACAAACTCTCCATGATGATGTACTATAAACACATACTAATAAAAAAAATTTAAAAACACTAAACATTAGTAAGTTAACTGGGCATGGTGGTGCATGCCTGTAATCCCAGAAATCTGGGAGGAAAATTTGAGCCCAGCCTGAGCAACTTAGGGAGACCCTGTCTTCAAATCAAAAAGGCTGGGGAGGTAACTCAGTGCAAAGGCACTGAGTTTAATACTAACACCAAAATAAATAAATACATAAAAATAAAGAACCAATAAAATACAAAAAAATGTAAGTCCACTTTATGCTGCAAATTTCTCTTCCTTCTAACTATACCCTTCATTTTTTGGCATCCAGTATGTATGTATATATACTTTATGTATAGCTCTAGTAGCAACTTTTATGTATATTTTTGTATTCTTTTTTCACATTATTTTATGAAACTTTTCCATTGTCATTATATTGAGCATTTAAAATAGCTAATACAGCCACATGGTTCAAAAATGAAAAAACAGGGCTGTGGGTATAGCTCAGTGGTAGAGTGCTTGCCTAGCAGGAACAAGGCCCTGGATTTGATCCCTAGCATAACAACAACAAATAAATAAAGTGAAATCTCTTTGTTATCCCCACTTCCAAGCAGCATATTCTTCTTGGTTTTGTTTAATTGAGTCAGGGTCTTACTATGTAGCCCACGCTGGACTCAAACTTTCAATCCTCTTGCCTCCATTTCCGAGTGCTGGAATTACAGGTATGCACCACCAACTTAAAGTAGCCTAAATTGCAGTAGGAATACCTTTGTTTTCTCATTAACTATAATGTCTCCTGTTATTCTTAGCATGCAGAATTAGAGGGAGCTGCAAAACTTCTAAGACTTCTTTTTTCTTTTTTTTTAACTTTTCTTGTGGTAGGCAGCCCTTCTTTTTATCAAAGAAAGTTACTAGTATTATCAGAAAGAGGAAGAATTTCCTAATATGTAGAATTTTCACAAAAGTATGAAAACTAAGACATGAATTTATTCAGCATCTGATTCACAAATCTGCTTTAGTTTCTAGATCTCTACTATCTGCCAAGCATAGGTTATCTAACAGGCAATTATTACCTGATCTTCATATCCTTCTATCTTCACGGGTGTGAACTGATCCATGTTATACTGGGCAAATGCACTGTTTAAAAAAATAATAAAAGTAAATAGTTTCTCTATTTTACCAGCAGCTCAAGCCAAAAAACTTGAGTCATCCTTGGCCTCTCCAAGTCCTGCCACGATCCTGCCAAGTACCCTCAATGCTCCTTGCCACTTGCTCCCGTGAGGGCTGGCTATGTTTCTGGTGAGGACCATTACCAGCATCTCAAGCTTCCTGGGGCTGAGTGTAGGAATGGACACTGTCATTGCCTGATGCTGGGTGCCTCCAGCATCGGGTGGCCACATGGTACAGTAACCACAGGCAGCAACCCCAGGCCGCATGTGACGTATGCCCCACCTGCCCCAGATCGGCACTCTGCAGTCTCTGGGATAAGAAGGCTGTAACCAGGTCTGAGCACTGAGGGCGACATCTGAGGCCCAAGGGTCCACCACGTTTCTTGTGAGCTACGTATGTGGCTGTGTCCATTTGAGGGCAAGGGCTGCCTCCCTGTTCTCGTTTCCTCTTCTAGAATCCTCACTTTCTTGGATTCTGCATATTGTATATCCTTTCTGCATCTCAGAGATTGAGAAGGCAGCCAAGCATGGAGCACCACCTTGGTATGTGGGATAAAGACTGGGAGCTCCAAGCTCAAGGCTCGCACCCAGAAGGCCAGCTACAAAGTCATTGCCTTCTCAGTGGGGAACCAGCCCAGCATGACAGCTGCTTCCTGAAGCCTATTGTGGTGGAGTCCAACTGAACCTGAACAGCCAGGCTCACCCTTATTCCCATCTGTACTGGCTCCCAGTGGACCTGTCCTGACTGCTAGTGCAGGAAAACAAGCAGGTGACAGTTCCTAGGAAAGGCCTCTGGAATCCAGGAAAAGCCCTCACCAGAATCCAGCTCTTGCTACCTATTTGACTGGAATTCTGGCTTCCAGAGCTATGAGGAATAAATGTAATTGTTTATACTGCCCAGTATCTTGCTATTTTTTATAGCAACCTGAGCAGACCAAGCTGTAAACTGGGTCAGTCTCAGGGAGAACAACCTGGGAAAGTCTTAAGAAAAAAAAAAAAAGTTCGGGGTGTGTGTGTGTGTGTGTGGGGTCATCCTTGACTTTTTCTCTCACATTTCACATCTAATCTATCCGTAAGCACCCGCCCCCGTACTAGGGATTGAACTTCACACTAAGCTACATCCTAGCCTTATTTTTTTTTTTTTAATTTTTTTTTATTTTGATGCAGGTCTAAGTTGGCCAACTGGGCTCAAACTTGTGATCCTCCTGCTTCAGCCACCCAGGGTGCTAGGATTACAGGCTGGAGCCACTATGCCCAGCTCCTATTAGAATTTTTTTTTGAGACATGGTCTCGCTATGTAGTTTAGGCTGAACTTGAACTAAGTAGCCCGGTCTGGCCTTGAACTTGCAGTGCTCCTTCTGCCTCAGCTTCCCAAAGTACTGGGATTAGAGGTGCGCTCCACCACACCTGACTTCTATCAGTAAATTTTTCTTTTTTAAATCAGATTTTATTGGTACATTTTAGAAGTTATCAGTAAATTTTTTAGGTTCTCTATGAGTGTATATTCAGAATGTGACTTTCCTTCCTCCCCTCATTTCCACTCTAGTCCAAACCACTACCAACTACCATTGAACTACACTACTAGTCTCCAAGTATTCATCTTCAACCTCTGCACCCCACATAGTGATTAGAATAATCATAACTAGCGGTTATTCTAAAATCTAAGTCTCATTTTATTTGTACTGTCCTATCTCACTTAGAACACTTAGTACTGTGCTATCTCGCTCAGAATAAAATTCACTCTTCAACATGCCCAACAACATCCTACTTACACCAGAAGTGCTGAGAATTACCACAAATGGTTCTGGTAGTCAGAAACATAAAAGTGGAAATTCAGGATGGTCCCAGGTCTATTAGGCCTCCTTTATTTCATATAGAAGGCAACAATGATGATTACTAAAACAACATTTACTGAGCACTAACTATGAAGACTATGGCCAAGATATTGAAGCATTTCGTTACAGAAGTTAAAACTGAACCCTTCATACTTACAGAAAAATCGAATATTTGGGTTCAGGAAAATTTGTCTTTAGTAAGATTTTCCAAAAATGTAAGAGTCTATAGAGCAGAATATTTATACATATAAAGCTTTTGTGTCAGTGCAATTGAAGCATCTGAATTATATCCCAACTTCCACTCAGACTTAATTAGAAATAGGACAACAGGCTTAAGATGTAAATATCCCTGAGTGGCATTCCACCCCCAAGGTACTTCAGCTGTACTGTATCAAGAGAAATAATAAAGTAAGTTTATTCTGGATAGCTCTCAAGGATAAAACTAGAACCAATATGGCAGGGAAAGTGAAGAACTTGCTTTGTAAGATGGGGAATTCCTTATTACCAGAAGGATTCAGATTGGATAACCATCTGTTGACAGATACAGATGAGGTTCAGTGAAAGAGCAGAGGGTTGAACTAGCAAATCATGAATGCTCTTTTCTTTTTGCTTTTCAGGCAGGTCTCACTATGTTGCTCAGGCTGGCCTGTAACTCTCAACTCTTCTGCCTCAGTTTCCCAAGTAGCTGGGGTTTACGGGCATGCACTGCTGCAACCTGCCTCATGAATATCCTTTTCCACAGCAAATTTTATGCATCTAAGAGAAAAATCAACATTAGAGTTTTATCTTTAGTGTGTGCCTTACTTTCCTATACAAATGTAAAACTAGGGTTTTCATTCATGATGACAATTACAGTGATGGTGTATAAAACCTAGGTGTGCAGATTCTAGTCCTAAAACAGATTCCATGGAGGACAGGGCAGGACACAACTGCCTACTGGGTAGCAGTGTTTGATACAGTTTTCCACAGCCAAGATCTAAACAAATTACATATCATACCAAAATGGACTTTATGATAATTATTTATAACTCTGTATCAAAATGTCCTTGTCCTCCCCTTCCTACCTTTGCCTAGCCACTATCCAATTCTGGTTTCCTCTTTACAAAGGAACCCTGGCTCACAGTATCTCACACGCAATTTTGTGTTAAACAGTAGAATAGTGATAAGGCCAAATAATAGGGATCTTTGAAAGCTAGACAGCATTTAGATTTGATTTCAGATTAAAGACACAAAAACAAAAACAAAAAAACTCCCCCAGAGTCCCCATCAATGTTTTTGAGGTCAAGGACAAAATAAAGTCGTTATTTTAGAAAGATTAGTTAGCTTGACAGTGATGAGGAATCAATGACTAGATAATCATGCTTTTATCTATGGTTAATTCTGTTAAAGCACTTTATAGATATTTGCTATTTTTTGGTAATTTCAGAAACTATCAATCCTTATTAGAGCTTAATCTTTCTATAACTAGCAGTTTAAAAAAATTCAACATTGAACTAAAAGAATTATAAAAGAAAACCTAATAGCTAACATTAAATTCTGCTTTAGTAAGAAAAACGTGGGCAAAATAACATATTAGGAAAGCTTTTTTTCTCTAAGAAATAAAAGCGGGATGAATAGCATTAAGTTTTTTTTTTTTTTTTTTTTTTCGTTTTGTCTTTTTGAGATAGGGTTTCACTATGTAGCTCAGGCTGGCCTTGAACTCACTTTGTAGCCCACGCTGGCCTAGAACTTGCAGCAATCCTCCTGCCATAGCCTCCGAGTACTGGGATTACAGGTGTGTGCCACCACACCAGGCCAGCATTAAGTATTTTAAACTTAGTTTTCAGGGTGCTAGTTTACCATCACTATAGTTTACCCAATGTTAGAATAATAATATAAGTGGATTTAGAAAAGATACTTACTGAGCTGCCCCTTCCCTGAGGAGATTGTCATTGTTAAGTAGTAGCCGGACATCTGAGGAGGAAAACATGTTGAAATGTTGGGTATTGGTAAGTCTGAGAAATTTTAGCACGTTTTTGGAAAAGATTTTTTTGCGGGGAGGGCTTTTGAGACGGGGTCTGGCTATGTTGTCCAGGATGGCCTTGTACTCACTACATAGCCCAGGCTGGCCCGGAATTCACAATCCTCCTGCCTTATCCCCTTAGGGGCTGGGATAACAGGCATGTGCCATCATGTTCAGGTAGAATGGATTTTTAAAATCCAGACTTTTGGGATATTAGTCTTCAGATTTACTATATGTGCAGAAATTCTATAAATGTTAATGAATAGATGTTAATGTTCATAGCTTTGTAGACAATTATTAGTGCTATGGTAAATCAACAATAAATTCTCAAGGAATTTCATAGCAAAAGAAAAATATTGTCTGCAGAAGGTTCCAGTTAGGCTAATTAAATTATTTTTATTTTTATGGTGCCTGAGATGGAAACCATGGTCTCACACATGCTAGGCAAGCATTTTTTATCACTGAGCTACAGTCCCTAGCAGGAGTGTTGCTTAATGAATCATTTAAAATAAGCCTATATAGGCTGAGGTAGCTCAGTGGTAGAGTGCTTGCCCAGCATGCACAAGGCCCTAGATTCAATCCCCAGTATTCCCCTCCCATCAGCCTAGATTAAGAATTACAGCCTTTCTACAATACCGGCTCAAGAAAGCTGGGCAAAATTCTGTCACTGACCCAAAATCTTGATGTATTTTCCTCTGAAGAATCTAATAATACTGTACAGGGGTCTACAACTTTTTAAAAAACTGCGACAAACAGTCTAGTCATTTTTTCCTGTTACTAAGAAAACACCAAGCATTTATTCCAAGAGGGAAGGCTAACTCTAAGCCAAAAGCTACTGATTTTGAGAGTTTCTGAAAGAAGAGTCTGGTGGTGGCCAATGTGTGCCAGTAAAAAACCCAGCCCTCATGATAAAAGTAGCTTGCCAATTCCTAATCTAATGCCTTGATTCCAATAATTCTCATGATATTCCTGTAAAGTACATTCAGTTGTCCAATGTAAAACAAAGGACTTTTAACTATAGGACATTAATTTTGTTAAGTCCTGAATCATCTGAGCTAAAAGTCAAGTTTAAGGAGAACTTTAATAAAAGCTCAGTTGTTGAAATTTTACATTTGAGGGAGAAAGACTAGGGAGGAAAAGGCTACCCTTGTTTCTCTTATTGTCAGGACTCAAAATCTAGAAATGATCTTTATAAAGATTTACTTCTATTATATTCTGTATTTCTTATGGCAAATGTTTGTGTTTGCCCTAGTTTTTCTCTGTACCATTAATTTTACCAATGGAAATTATTAAATATTATACCACGTCTAGGGTTTTGGGCCAGTTATAGATGAATATCACATAGTTCCTCTCAAGTAGTTCACCTTTCAATATAAAACAAGAATTTCAAAATAAATGCTTGCTAAAATGAACCAAGATGTGTGAAGATGACTTACAGAGAACTTATTTTTAATCTTATAAATTGTGTTAAGACAGTAAACAGTACTTTGTTTTGCTTTTTTGTTTTGTTGTTTTCTGCAGTACTAGGGATTGAATCCAGGGGCACTCTACCACTGAGCTACATCTCCAGCTCTTATTTTTTTTTTTTAATTTTAAAGAGAAAAAAAATAGAACAAAATTTCAAAACAACATAATAGGAGGGTTACAATGGTTAATACATTGCGTATTGTTATCTTTAAATTAGTTACTCAGAGTACAAGACATCAGCATTCAATTGTCCAAACAATATTAGCACAAATCTTTCTTTTCAATGAAGAGAAACCAGTAGTATATCTTTTAACTTTTTTTCTTAACATACATACATATATATACACACATATATATATATTTTTTGCTTTTCCCTTCCTTTTCTTCATTCCCCCATCCAGTTTCTCTTTCCTTTTGAACAGTTTCTTCCCGTTTTACAATATCTATTGTACATTTTGTATCTTACTCTTTTAGCTTCTCACACTAGGGAGACCATACAATGTTTACACATGTGCGTCTGGTTTATTTCACTTATGAGTATTGTCTCGAGTTGCATCCGTTTACCTATAAAAGTCTCCAGCTCATCCTTCTTTATGGCTGAGTAGTACTCCATTTGTATAAAAATACCACATCTTTTTATCCATTCCTCAATTGATGGGCGTTTGGGTTGTTTCCAAGATCTAGCTATTACAAATTGTGCTGCTATAAACATGGGTGTAGATGTATCGCTGTGGTATGATGTTTTTAATTCTTCTGAGAAGATAACCAGAAGGGGAGCAGCTGGGCCAATCCTAGTTTTCTGAGGAATCTCCACACTGATTTCCACAGTGGTTGCACCAGTCTACACTCCCACCAACAGTGGAGAAGGGTTCCTTTTTCCCCACAGCCCCTCCAGCATTTGTTATTGGTTGATTTCTTGATATTAGCCATTCTTTCTGGGGTGAGATGGTATCTCAGTATTTTTTTTTTTTTTTTTTTTGTGGGTACCGGGGGGTCGACCTCAGGACCTCGCGCGCCAGCAGGCACCCGTGCCGCTGAGCGATATCACCGGCCCCTTTTTCATATGTGGGATCCGGGAGTCGAACTCGGGCCCTCGCGCTTGCAAGGCAGGCGCTTAAACCGCTGAGCCATCTCACCGGCCCGGTATCTCAGTATTGTTTTAATTCCCCAACCCTTTTTGAGACAGGGTCTTGCTAAGTTGCTCAGGCTGCCCTTAAACTTTTGATCCTCTTGCCTTAGCCTCCTGAGTAGCTGTGATTAAAGGTGCATGCCACTGCCGAGCTGTGTATAGTATGAAAGACTGTAAATATACTAGACAGTGGTTTGAAAATTGGCTGATTCAGAACTACCTCATAAAGAATTTCATAAAATAAAGATTATCCAATTCTGCTCTACATCAAGCTGGATGTTTTGGCACATGTCTGTAATCCCAGCACTCTGAGTGGCTCATGCAGCAATACCTCAAGTTCAAGCCTAGCCTGGGCAACTTAGCAAGACCCTATCTCAAAAAAAGGTGTTGCAGGATGTAGGCTGGTTTGAAGGCCCTGGGTTCAATCTATGGTATGGGGTGGGGTGGGGCAGGGCCTCACACATATACACAAACAAACAAAAAAATAATCCTAACCCAGATCTAATGAATATAAGCTTCCCAAAAGCAGTTAGTTCAGCCCCACTAGCCCTAAACCTATCATATACTATGGAACTTGTATGAAAAAGCACTGAAGTACCGTACAGTACTGGGGATTGAACCCAGGGCCCTCACAGTATGTCCTCGGATTTTTAAAATTTTTTATTTTGCGGCAGCCTCTCGTGAAGTCACTAAGCTGCCCAGACTGGGACTGAACTTGTGATCCTCCTGCCTCAGCCTCCTGAATGCTGGGATTACAGGCATGTGCCACCATGCCTGATTTAAACTGTTACTAACAATGATAAAAATAAAACTGTAAGTCAGGTACAGTGGTACACACTTATAATCCTAGCTACTTGGTAGGCTGATGTCAGAGGATCACTTGAGCCCAGGAATTAAGAGACCACATTGGGCAATATAACGAGACCCAATCTCAAAAAAAAAAAAAAAAAAAAGTCTCCCAAAATAAAACTATAAATCCAATTTAATATTATTTCTACATTTTTACTATTAAACTGTCTTAAATCTTTTCTCAGCTAACATAGGTACCCTAATTTAAGGGGAAAGAGCTTGCTTTTGCCTCAAACCTATAACTGAATCCTAACTTTGATGCTTACTAGCTGGGTAACCCTGGACAAATTTTTTCAATCTCTTTGAATGTTGATTTCCTTAGCTATTGCTGCAACATGTAATAGGGATTAAGAAATAGCAAGCACTCGATGACAATAATTAAGCAGAATTTAAAATAACTGAATACTAATCTTTACTCACCATTGAATACTTCATTAAACTCCCCCGGGGGTGCATGAGTGATGAATTTAGCAGCTATGCGTACCTAAAGAAAAATAAAATATCAGTAAGTGTACTGTGAAGAGTAACTTATAAAAGAAGGAATTAACAGATTATAAAATTTTATGTCTTGGGGCTGGTGAGATGGCTCAGCGGCATAAGCGCCTGCCTGGCAAGTGTGAGGGCCTGAGTTCGACTCCTGGAACCCAAATACGAAAAAAGGGCTGGTGATATTGCTCAGTGGCATGGGCGCCTGCTGGCGCGTGAGGTCCTGAGTTCAACCCCCAGTACCCACACACACACACACACAAAATAATAAAATAAAATAAAATAAAATTTTATGTCTTGAAAATACTCCAAAACTCTCCAATCAATATAAGTATATTCTGATTTTAGAATATACTGTATGTGCCCAGGCATTGTGGTACATGCCTGTAATCCCAGGAGGCTGAGACAGGAGGATTGCTGGAGTTCGAGGCCAGTCTGAGCTACATAGTGAGTTCAAGGCCAGTCTGAAATACATAGCGAGACCCTGTCACAAACACCAAAATTAAAATATTAGCAAATAAGTAAATAAAAATACTAAATGGTGTTTATCCCAACGCAAGGATGGTTTAATACTAACGAAGTAATGTTATTTACAAATTAAAGGAGCAAAGCCATGTGATCACCTCAACTCGCTGGGAAGAAAATGATAAAATTCAACACTCATCCCAGTATCATAAAGCAACAAAACTCTACCTTTTAGTAGGAGCAGGATAAATTTTGACTTGATAAGTGGTCAAAATTCGATGGCAACCTTCATAATGAGAAAATATAAGCTATGGAAAAATACTTTTTGTGTTATTTATCTGGACCTCCCTCTTTGGTTCCCTCACAACCATTCTTCTCTGGATCACCTATTATAAATGGATACTAAAGTTAGGATCTAATCTGCATAGCTTTTTTTTCTCCTACAACATATTTTTTGTTATGTTTTTTGGGGGAATTTCTCAGTTCCATTTTCTAGTTCACTAATATGCTCTTCAAAAGCTGTGCCCATTTTACTGTTCAGGTAATTATTTTGACTGTTTTAATATTCAAAATTTTTGGTAATTTCTTTTTTGTGTGCCCACTAATCTTGATGAGGACATTAACACACTTGCTGGTGCTCCTCTTGAGGCTTGCCCATTCAATTTATTTATGGCTTGTCTCTAGTCACTGGAGGGGAGGGGAGGGGAGGGAAGGAGCAGACTTGCTGCTGATCAGGGTGTGTGAGGCTAAGCACCACAGGCTATTTGGGGCACTGCCTTGCCTCTCTGGTCCCAGGGGTCATTCTGAATGCTACATTCTGAGAACAAATACTGTTTCTGTATGCAAGATGGTCCAACTGGGAAAAGGATGTAGTTAAGTGGTCCTCCTAGTGAGGCAGCAGTTCTCCAATTAATCTACTCCAAGATTGTTCTTTTCCTTCCTGAGTCCTTTCCTTCCTGCCCTTTAAACTGATGTGAATTCCTCCAAAAGAGCTATTTATTTGGCAATATCTACATATATTTAAAAATATTTATATAGAAGAATTGTGTCAATAATGACAGTAGGTGGCTGGGCGTGGTGGTGCACATCTGTAATCTCAGCACTCAGAGGCTGAGGTAGAAGGATCGCTGTGAGTTTGAGGTCAGCTTGGGCTACATATTGAGTTCAAGCCCAGCCTGAACTACATAGCAAGACCCTGTCTCGAAAACAAAACAAAACAAGAAAACCAAAAAACAAACAAACAACTGTTTTGGATAATAAAATTTGTATTTCATGTAATCGTCACATCATGAAAGGCTATTCTTTGTACTTCTTTCTTTTGGGGAGGTGGTGCAGTACTGGGGATTGAATGCAGCGCCTCTGCACTGAGTTCTACCTTCCCCGCTGTTTTTTTTTTTGTTTTTAATGCAGGTACCCGGAGTCGAACTCAGGACCTCACGCTTGCCAGGCAGGCGCTTATATTGCTGAGCTATATCACCCGCCCTCCTTGCTGTTTTTTAAACTTTGAGACAGGGTCTCACTAAGTAGAAAAGGTAGCCAGGATGGGCTTTAACTTGTGATCCTCCTGCCCCAGCCTCCTACAGTGCTGGGGTTACAGGCGTGTGCCACCATGTCCAGCTCTGACACTGTTTTCAACCATTCAAGAAACATTAGCTCACAGGTTCTATGAAAGCAGGTGGACTGAATTTGGCCAATGGGTCATGGTTTGCCAACTCCTTGCACAGAACGGAAGAACTTGTTATGCTTGTTCACTGAGGTATATATCCAACGCAGATACTTGGCACATGTCCTATAGGAATGTAAATGAATGAGTACTATTTGATTATTTGCAAAATTCTTTCATAACTTGTTTCTCTTTTATTTTGTGGTGGGGGAGGTACCAGGAATCTAACCCAGGACCTCGCATCTGCCAGGCAGGCGCTGCGCTGCTGAGCTATATCCCCAGCCCCTCTCTTTTGATTCTTAAACAGCTTATTAAGGTAAGCAGGGAAGAGACCATTATCTCCACTTATAATTGAAGGAATAGGTTCAAACAGTATGCCTTGCCTAAAGTTACATGCTTACAAAATGGAGCTGGAATTAAAATTTATACATTCAACTATATAATGTGTTAACAAAGTAAAATTCTAGAGGATTATTTGTATTGTGTCACATGGGTTGGTTCTATCCATTTAGATTATTTTTTTCTTTATGTGGGTACTGGGAACCAAACTCAGGACCTCGCGCTTGCCAGGCAGGTGCTTATGCTGCTGAGCTATATCACCGGCCCTAGATTTTTTTAAATTTTACTTTATTTTTGGGTTTCTTTTTGTTTGTTGTTGAGACAGGGTCCTGCTATATAGTTCAGGTTGGCCTCAAACTGGAGGAGATCCTACTGCCTCGGCCTCCTGAGTGCTGGGATTACAGGCATGTGCCACCACATCTGGCTAATTTTGGGGATTTTTTTGAGATAGGTTCTCGCTATGTAGTTCAGGCTGGCCTTGAACTCCCTATGTAGTAGCAAACTCCCCTCCATCCTCCTGAATGCTTGGATTCCAGGCCTGTGCCAGAATGCTAAGCCCCTCCCCCCACCTTTTTAAAACAGTAATTGAGTCAAAGTTGTGCTTGGGAAAGCTGCAGTTACCAAAGTTGGGAGGGCTAGCTAAAATGAGAAATAATAAGCTTAAAAGTTAAAACTATGATGAAAAAAAAAAATTTTTTTTTTTTTTTTTTGAGATGTTCTTTCTACATAGTTCAGACTGGCACTGAAAAGGAAGGAAGGAAGGAAGGAAGACTGGCTGGCTTTTGCTTTTCTGGTATGGCTTTTTTTTGGTGTGTGGGTACCAGGGTTCGAACTCAGGACCTTGTGCGCCAGGAGGCGCCCGTGCCACTGAGCAATATCACCAGCCCTTTTTTCGTATGTGGGTACCAGGAGTCGAACTCAGGACCTCGCGCTCGCCAGGCAGATGCTTATGCCGCTGAGCTAACTCACCGGCCCTCTGGTATGACTTAAACATTGAAGATTTGTTAAATTTATTACATAATACACAAATAGAGTGACAAAGAGTGTATCTTTACCAAACTTTAGTTGGGTTTCTCTGAGCCATTTTCTCAACTAAGCCTTGGCCTTCCTCCCTTATGCCCATCTTTGACCTGCCTAGCCCAGCTTTAGTAAGAATTTGCTTACCTTTGTTATCTGATCAAATTCATCATAAGTCTTTGGTCTGCCTTCAGCAAGAATCCCCCTATATTTGATGTTTATTCTTAAATATTTTTTATTCATTGATACCCACCCTCTGCTCATTGGCTATAAATCCCTGGCTATCATTACTGTATCAGTACGTGAGGCTTATCTCTCCTCTGTGGCAACAGATTTGAGTAGTCTTCCTTACTATTTTAAAATTTGTCATATTAATTCTTTGCTTAACAGGCATCACCATTCTCTTTTAACCATTTATTATAATATTGTGTAATAATGACAAATTGAAGCATAAAAGTTATTAACATACTAGAAGAAACCAAATAACAACTCCTGTGTATTTCCTAGTTATCTCTCTCAACCATTTCTGTTTAATTTACAACTTCTATATTCAGCAAGTTAGAAGGAAATCTTTCCCTAGTTCTTAATCTAGACTTTCCTCTTAGAAGACATCCAAGCTGGGTGTGGTGGTGCACGCCTGTAATCCCAGCTCTTGGGAGGCTGAGGCAGGAGGATAGCTGTGAGTTCAAGGCCAGTCTGGACTACATAATGAGACCCTGTCTCAAAAAAACAAAACAAAACCAAAAACAAAACCAAAGAAGACATCCAGAATGCTGGTAAAAAGATTTCCTGGCATTCTGCTCTAAGCTCCGAAGTAGTAGTAAGTCACAAATCCTCAAACAGAACAAAAAATTTTAAGTATTGGCTCCATCTCAGTGAAGATAGTAAATTTAAGTCCTATCATAAGTCCAAAATGGCAGCAGGCGGAAAAAAAAACCTCTATTTGGTTTAATTAGCATATCTGCTGAACTATCTAGACAAGAACTATGGAAACAGAAAAGCCTGAGATAGACTGTTCTGATGAGTCGGAAAATAAGATTTAAATAAGTGAAAAGATCATATCAGCAACTTATTGCTTGGGAGCTTAAATGCGTTCAAATAACCATTGCTACATAAAATGAATATTTCTGGGGAAGTAAAAAGATCTAGGTTAAGAAATGAGGGGAAAATCCACACCACTCCCGAGATTCAGGTGCTAAAGAGTATCCACGTAGATGCCAAGTTTAAAAGGGTAGAGTTAGCTGTGAGACTGCAAGCTGACTGGAAGCAAAACCAAGGAGACTATGCCTTAAGATTTGGTGCGTATCTGGTATGTTATGGTGTTCTAACTTAAAAGCATATCTTAAAGTATACTTAAAAGTATATATATATATATTTTTTTTTTTTTTGTGAAAAGTATATATTTTTAACAATTTTATTTTTCTTCAAAATCACTGACAGTCAGACCTGGTTTCACATGCCAGCTTTGCCACTTAATTGCTTGGATTTTAATTTCTTCACTTGTGAATATAATACCTGATCATATCTAGCGCTGTTTTAAGAACCAAGTGAAGTAACATAAGATGGACATATACATAGCAAATATCTAATTTTTCCTGCTAAGCAAAGTCTTAGGTATTACTGAATTTTATATAATGTGTCTTATTTTAAAAGTTCAGACCTTTGTTTTTAGCAATTTATTCAATTACTTAAAAATCAACTCATTTGGTCCCAGGCACTTGAGGTGAGTACTAGAGAACAAAAAAGAATGATCATGTTAATCAACAAGCCAGACCTAGAATAAGTTTTATGTGCTTTCTCTCATATATGAAATCTGAAAGGGGAGGGGAGGAGGTCAACATGCAAATAGAAGGAAGAATATTAAAGAGGAAAGGGCTGGGGGAAAGGGAAGGAATGGTAATGGGGAGGATATAATCAAAGTATAATACCTATATGAGAATGTCATAATGAAACCCAACATTGAGTAATATCTGTGTCAGTAAAAAAGATACTTGAAAAAACACCAAGAATTTTTAAAAACACCAATCAATGACAGCTATGGGCCCAATAAAATCCTGTTCTTAAAAACGAAAAGAAAATACAATTTTTCATAAAAATATGTTAAATTAACATGATATAGGTTTATTACTATTATTATTTTTGTTTGTTTTTGAGACAAGGTCTTGCTGTGTAGTTCAGGCTGGTCTTGAACTCACAATGGACCACAGGCTGGCCTCGAACTCACAGCAATCATCCTGCCTCAGCCTTCCAAGTGCTGGGATTACAGGCATGTGCCACCACACTTGGCTATTATTGGTCTTTTAAAATGAATAAAGAAGTGTTTCTAAATTTTAAAAAACAATGTAATAAAAAAGCCAATAGATTTCCTTTTGCTTTAAAACTGACTTAAATGAACTGATGCCTTAGTTACACCTGCAGGGATTTTGATGTACTAGATGTCTCAACAGTCAGGGAACTAAGATTTAGCATGGCTTGGGCATCAAGATTTTTAAAGCCTTCCTTGGGTGATTCTGACTTGTTGCCACAGGTGAGAGCTACCACCTTAGGCTAATATAAAGTGCAAACCATCATGGTGGATACAAATAACACAGCAAGCAGTAAGTACTTTGACTTTCCAATCTTTGTATAATTTATCTTGGCTAATTTACACAAATAAACCTCAATAAGGATGTGTCAACTGTTCAAAAATAACTAATTCAGCCAAGTGCGGCATGAGCCTATAATCCCACTACCCTGGGAGGTTTAGGCAAGAAAATCTTGATCCCAGGGTCGGGGATATAGCTCAGCGGCACAAGCGCCTGCCTGGCAAGTGCAAGGTCCTGAGTTTGATTCCTAGTACCAAAAAAAAAAAAAAAAAAAAAAAAAAGGAAAAGCAAGAAAAAAAAAAAGAAAATCCTGATTCCAGGTTTGACCCCAGCCTAGGCAATTTAGTGAGACCCTGTCTCAAAATAAAAAATAAAAAAGGGCTGGGGCTATAGCTCAGGCCCTGGGTTCAATCCCCAGTACCAGAAAGACAACAAAAAACTACAATTCAAAGCCGCTAAACTGCCAAATCAGCAGTATGGATAATGTAAGTACATGAACTTAGTACTAAACTTAGTACTAAAGTACAGAACTTAGGATATGGGCTAAGTCGGTGGAAAAAAACTGTAAGAGGAAGGTAGGATCTAAGCTGGGCTCTTTAAAGAGGTTTTAGGTACTTCTTGAGGGCATTACAAGTGAAAGAACAGTGAGGAAAAAAGGAAAAATAGCCTTTTGGTAGGAAGAAAATTTATTAGGAGATAATAAAAGGGTAGAGTAAATGAGTCAGATGGCAGTAGTTAGGCTAATATCAAATCTTGTTTTATTCTGGAGGATCGCCAGGAGTTTGAGGCCAGCCTGGGCTACATAGTGAGTTCAAGGCCAGCCTGAACTACACAGTGAAACCCTGTCTCAAAAAACAAAAACAAAAAAGGCAAGGAAAGTGGATATGAAATATTATGATTTGGAACTGGCTAGGATAACAAGAGAAGTCTTAACTGACAGTGACTTCTAGTTAAATATCCAAATGAAGTGAGTGGGTACAGAAGGAGGAACGTCAGAGAAAAGAGTGAATGCGAAGACCCTCAGTTGCGAATGTATGGCTAGAAACGAGAGGACCAAGAGAAAAACAGGAGATGAAGTCAGACGTAAGTAGAAAAGATCCCAGAACTTGTAGGGATTTATCAGAGTTAAGAATTTTTATTCTGAAGACAGGAAGTCACTGGATGGTTTTGAGCAGAGGAATAAAATGTTCTGACCTACATTTTAACCAGATCACTTGGGTGCTTTCTTCAGGATAGACTGCTAGCAGGAGGGCCAGGGGGAAGGAGTGAGGAACAGCAAAAACAGGAGATTGTACTAACCTCAGTGAGAGATCACAGTGTTTTCTTCTAGAGTGGTTGGAATAAAGGTGTGTTAAGAAATAGTCACAGTGGGCTGGGGATGTAGCTCAGTGGTAGAGTGCTTGCCTAGTGTATACAAGGCTCTGAATTCAATCCCCAGTACCACAAAAAACAAACAAACAACCCCCCCCACAAAAAACAAAGAATAACCACATTGGTCAAAGGCACAGGATTTGCTAATGGACCATAATATGGATTGTGAAACAGTATTCCAACACTCCTAACGGTGTCAATCCTTGTATGGTGGTGCACACCTGTAATCCCAGAACTATGGGAGGCTCAGGCAAGAGGACTGGAAGTTCAAATCCAGCCTGGGCCTCTTGATGAGACCATTTGAATAAATAAATAAAAAGGGTGGAGGAGGCCCTGGGTTCAATCCCAGGACTTCAAAAGAAAATAAACAGGAATGGAAGTGTCATTAAATAAGAATGAAAGACTAAAGGAAAATCTATAATACTGAAAATTTTGATACACAAAGGCTTTCTTCAAGCCCTGCAACCCTGTCCCCCCACTAGCAATGTGACAACACAACTTATCTAGAGAAAAAAATGTCCATTCATTGCTATTACTTAAAGACCTGACTCAGTGTTGGCCTTGGGTATATATAACTATTATGGAGGAAAATGCCATTAAAATTTTTAGGCCATACAGTTAACTTCCCTGGTTCTAATTCCAAGCTCAAAAAATGTAAACTTAACAGTTTAAAATCACAATTTGATTTCCGATGTACCTGACCTGTCTGAAAAAAAGAATCTAGTCCCTTCTGTATTTATTAAATTAGTGGTCATTCCACTTTTATACATAAGTTTCATTAGCTTAGCTAAATGAGTTTGTCCCTGAAAGAGATTTGGGTTTTAGTATTCCAATGAATCAAGCTACTTAGTTCCCAAATTCACTAGTAATAATTCTCAAACTGCACAAAAATTATTGGGAAGCTTATTTGTTTCTTCCTTTTTTCCCTTTTTCAGTGCTGGGGATTGAACCCTGGGCCTTACACATGCCAGGCAAGTGCTCTGCCACTATGCTATATCCCCAGCTGGGAAGCTTATTAAAAGTAGACTCCTAACCACTGATCCTCCCTAAAATTCTAAGAAACCTGGAAATCTGCTTTTAAAACACAAAGATTTTACTGTAAGCAATAATCTAAAGTATTGTCATACCATAAAGTATGTGTGGGGGGGGACTGGGATTGAACCCAAGGCCTCCACACTGGGCTACATACCCAGCCCTTTTTTATTTTGAGACAGTGTCTCACTAAATTGCCTAGGCTAGGCTCAAACTTGTGATCCTTCTGTTTCAGCCTCCCACAGGGCTGGGATTACAGATGTATGCCACCACACCTGCCTCCTTAAAGTTCTTAAGAAGATAAGCCAGTCAGTTCCCTTGGCCTTGTCATGGGGGACTTTCATGATCTTTAGTTTCTTTTCTTTTCTTTTTTTTTTTTTTGGTGGGTACTGGGGGTCGAACTCAGGACCTCACGTGCCAGCAGGTGCCCGTGCCACTGAGCGATATCACCGGCCCTTTTCTCGTATGGGGGTACCGGGAGCTGAACTCAGGACCTCGCGCTTGCCAGGCAGGCGCTTATGCCACTGAGCTATCTCACTGGCCCATGATCTTTAATTTCTAAAGCCATGTTTTCAATGTGTATTTATAACATATTTTAAACATATGCCAACAATTTTTTTTTTTTTTTGTGGGTACCGGGGGGTCGACCTCAGGACCTCACACGCCAGCAGGCGCCCGTGCCACTGAGCGATATCACCGGCCCCTTTTTCATATGTGGGTTCCGGGAGTCGAACTCGGGCCCTCGCGCTTGTCGGGCAGGCGCTTAAGCCGCTGAGCCATCTCACCGGCCCCCATGCCAACAATTTTTGGTGGCATATATTTAAATAACTTGAAAGACCAGTAAGATATTTCAGCAATAATTATAATGCAGTATCACCGAAGAACCTCAATGTTTCAGTGTCTACAAAAGCTTTGTAGTAAAGTAACCATTTACTTTGACTTTTTTCCATCCATCTTACTATTCCATTAATTTGGTTGCTGTTTAAGGCCATATCATTACTGCAGTAGGCCATATCATTACTGCTTACAATCTTCACTATTATCTACTCATGGAATCAAAATGGACAGGAACATAGGCTCTGGAATCAGACTGCTGGCATTATATCTGCTCTACTAATTACTAGTTCTGGACACTTGGTCATGTCATTTTAACCTCGAATGTGCCTTAGTTTAATGCAACTATAAAATGGGAAAAATTTAAGTGTCCATCCCGTAGAAATGTTCCGAAATGAATACATGTTAATAAAGTTCCTTGAACAGCAAGCATTTAAATATTACCACATGAAAAACAAAGAATTCACAAGGCAAAGTTCTCTTATGTTTCAATAAATCTACCACCTTTTTTTGAGACAAGGCCTTGCTATGTAACCCAGGCTGGCCTCCAATTCAAAGCTATCCTCCTGCCTCAGCCTCCTGAATGCTGGGATTACAGATGTGTACCACCATGCCCGGCTCTACCATCTTTAATGCAGTCTAGTATTTTTTTTTTTTTGGTACCAGAAATCGAACTCAGGACCTTGTGCTTGCCAGGCAGGCGCTGTGCCACTGAGCTATATCCCTGGCCCTGCAGTCTAGTATTATGGTGTCTTTTTGCTTATATGCTAAATAAATACCATGACTGACAATGCATCATCTGACCTACTTGACTGAGCGTTCCATCTCACAGACACCGCCCTAAAATACACTATATTCATGCAGCTATTTTACTAAGATTTAGCCAGAGCAAAATTTAGTAATATAGTTGCTCAAAACTTAGTAACATAGCTGTGAATAATTTAGGGTGAACCAGCTAGAATGTGGCAAGGAAGGACAGGCTGGAGGCAGAAAGAACAATTAAGAATGCTGTTGAAAATAATCCAAGCAAGCCAGGTGCTGTGGCAGATGCCTGTAATTCCTGTAATCCCAGCTACTTTCAGGAGGCTGAAGCAAGAGGGTACAACTTTAAGGCCAGCCTAGGCAATTTAGGGATACTGTGTTATAAATAAAAAGGGGGAATGTAGGCTTAGTGCGGTGTAATTCGCAGTATGGGGTAAGGGACCAATGAGTAGGAATCAAGCATCAGAAAAGGTCCCAAATAAAGACAATGGTAGAAGGAATGTGGACAGGTTAGAGATATTGTTTAGGGAAAAGTACATCTTTTCATTTGTATATGCATAGAATAGAAAAGATACAAAGGGTACTAGCAATGCTGGCTGTCTGTCAGGGGAGCAGGGTGGCTAGAGAGGGGACTCTTTACTCGTACTTTCCTACCATTTTAAGTATGCAACTACATAATTCCTAAATACCTAATATAAAACAATTTTAAAAATTAATGGAAATGGAGGAACAGAATCTAATGAGGAAGGAAAAATTTACTGGACTTAAATGAACAGAGAGGAGAGGGTAAGGGTGAAAAAGGTCAAAAACAAAGTGTTCTGCACCTCTTTGCAAGTAAAATGGTGGGAAGAACAGAAATGCAGAGGTCCACAGGAGGTATTTTTGTTTTTGTTTTTGTTTTTTGGCACCGGAATCAAACTCACGACCTCACACTTGCCAGGCAGGTGCTGTGCCGCTCAGCTCTATCCCCGGCCCCCTACAGGAGGTTTTGATACTGAAATTATCTAGTTAAAAAACACCCAGGTCTTCAGTATCATGACTTATTTCCTTTATCCAGGGTTTAAATTTCATGATGCATAAAGACTTTGTTATTGGAAGAAGTTTGTACACTGACAGAGAAGAGAGCCAAAAATGGCTTGCCCTATATATAGTGTTTTTCTTTTCTTTTTTGAAACAGGGTCCTGCTTTGTATGCCAGGAAGCCAGGCTGGCCTTGAACTCAAGATTCTCCTGCCTTAGCCTCCCAAGAGCTAGGATTACAGTCATATGCCACCATGCCTGGCCTAGTGTGTGTTTTTCTGAATTTTCTAAAGAAGACTTAAGCAGAAGACGGAAATACTTTCATTAGGGACTTTGCAAGTTTCCTTGCAAGTATCACAATAATCATTTGGTATCCGTAAGGCTTTGCAGCTTTATGGGATCTACTAGGACATTTAGGGGATGGGAGTTGGATGCTGGCAGCAGTGGCATGGCAGAGCACCAGTGATGGCAGCAGGTCCTTAGACATGATGTATATAAAGGCATCCCAAGTATAAACACACTCCTGAATACCTAGAGATCACCAGAAATTATGAGGAGGGGGCATTTTACAGGATATAAAGGATGCGAGCCGGAGAATTAATGACACTTTTATACTACGTGGTACTGTGCTATGCACTAGATAAAAACACATGGTTTTAATTACCAAGGAACTCATTCTTGTTATCAGGGCAAATACAAGAAAGCAGACAAAGCAAGAACTTTGAAACTGAAATATTTTAATGTTTTAATTTTAAAAATAGAGATTTCTTTATTAGAGTTTGAAAAAGTGCATTTAACTGTTGGGGCAGTTTGATCCAATTCCCCCTGCCTCCTTATTTTAGAAGGAAACTGAGGCCCACTCAGATTGTTTTCTCCAAAATCATTCAAGTGGCTAGATGCACAACAGGGAGAAGCCAAATCTCCTAACAATCCAAAACATTCTTTTCCACTATACCACAATACCTCACTTACAATTTCTTAAATGGATGGCTCTATTGTGGTTTTTCAGTCATAGTATATGAAAAAATCGGTAAAGTTAAAAAAAAAAAAAAAAAAGCAAGAGCTAGAATCAGACATACCTGGTGTCTGAGTTTTCTGACTAATTATACTACTTTGTTTAAGCACTAAGGCCTCCCACTCTCCCCCGGAGATACTGAGGATAGAACCCAGGTTCTTCACACTGAATTACATCCCCAGCCCTTTAAAAATTTTTTTTGAGAGGGGCTCACTAAATTGCCCAGGCTCAAATTTGCAATCCTCCTATCTCAGCCTCCCAGTTGAAGGCTGGTTTTAATGAAATAGTTTAAAGCCCTGGAATAAATTATGATAAATCTGCACTCTTAACAAAAGATTGGGCACCTGCATTTGCACCTGCCTAGGCTTTGTGCTTCTGATTCAGGATTTTGTAAGATTATATGACCACTACCTGGCAAAACTAAAAGAAAATGAAGAGAACAGTATTAATGCTAATTGATAATTTGTTAGAAAACTGTCATGGCAAATAAGCTTTAGGCTTAGTTGATTCTACAAGAGTAATAACTCAGTTAATTAGGGAGGTAACACATATTCTAGGAAACCCATTCTAAAAGTACATTTTCATGAGTTCTACCAGAACCCTCAAATCCCTTCATCCATTTACAACATTTTCTACATCTCTTCCAAATAATTTTGATAAATCTGTTTCTTGAATCAATGCCTTACAATTGATACCACTGTCTAAAAATATACAGGTCCATTTCTCAGTTATGGTATTTTTGAAGTTGTACACAAAGTATTCTACTAGTTAGGCTCAAGAGAATAAAGCATGCTAATCACACTTTTCTTCAGTCCTAAAATTCTCTTTGCGGGGCCTATGAGATAGCTCAGCGGCGTAAGCTCCTGCCTGGCAAGCGCAAGGTCCTGAGTTCAACCCCCGGTACCCTTCCCCACAAAAAATAAATAAATAAAATAAAATAAAATTCTCTTTGCATGTTTAAAAAATGCTGAATCATGAAATAAAGGAAACAGACAAAGAATGGAAACCAAACAAGTAGTTCATCTCGTAGCTCAAGTTTCCTAATTAGGATCTCTTAGTCTTGCTAAGCATTTAGAACCAAGTAAAGAGCATACGAGACTACAAGAATGGAGCTCATTCTAAACTGAACTCCAGAAGCATTTATTTCTGCATATTATTACACTTTTCACTTCCTGCTTTATTTAGACAGCTCATCATGACCATTTCAGGTAACAAGCCAGAAGTTAAAAAAACCAACTTCCTCTTTATAAAGTGATAAAAACTTTTGCAGTTAGTTATGAGAATGGATGATTTTACTAGCTTTTATAGAAATTCCTGCAAGGAAATCAGAGACTACCATCATCAAATTTACCACAGCCTTTATTGTCTTCTGAAAATGTATAGAAGTTGAAAAGCAGTATTAAAATATATTTGGTTATCACAGCATACATGCCTAAAAAAAACCCAAGTCAGCTGGGCATCGTAGGGCATGCCTATAATCCCAGCACTCCAGAGGCTGAGGCAGGAGGATCCTGAGTTGGGAGACAAGGCTGGGCAACATAATGAGATTCTCAAATAACAAACCCACCCAAAACAAATGAAGTTGAGTTTTAAAGGCAAAAAAGAAAAAAAAAAAAAAAATTTAAAATTCCTTCAAGAATTCAAGATACTGGGCTGGTGAGATAGCTCAGAGGCATAAGCGCCTGTCCAGCAAGCGCGAGGTCCTGAGTTCAATTCCCGGAACCCACATTTAAAAAAAAAAAAAAAAAAAGAATTCAAAATACAAACTGAGGCTCAAAATATTTTGATTTTTAAAGTTAGTTTATTGTGAACATATTATAGGACAAAAATCTCATTTAAGGGTTACTACTATTTATGACTCCCAAGACCTATCAACAAATCCTGTTTGGAAAAGTACTTTCTCAATCCTTGAATTCAGTTAAAAGGAGTCTGAAGGGTAGAGGACAGGGGGCAAGGTAGGTATGATGCTGAAGGAAAACTCAAACACTGTATCTTACAAGTCAAAGCCCTTTTTACTTAACAGATTCAAGAGATATACAAATAGATTTCACCTCGGAATAGGAACCTAACAAAATTTCAGTAATCTCAAAATCGTATGGGTTTTTGGCTGGGTGTGGTGGAGCATATCTGTGATCCCTGCACTAAATTGGGAAAATTGAGGCAGGAGGGGTGCCTCAAGGTCAAGACCAACCTGGATTCAGGACCAGACTGAACTACATGGTGAGACCCTGTCTCAAAAAAACAAAACAAAGCAAACAAACAAAAAACCATATGGATTTTTATCATATCAGCTATACTTAATTATCCACACTAATGAAGACAATCGAGACAATCTAAAAACTCTTTTACTAAGTATGAATAACATTCATTAATACTTTTTGGCAGATTTGCCTCACTAATTATGATTTGCTTATTACGTCATTAAAGTTAAACAACAAAAGAAATGTGCTAGAAGAGGAAACATCACAGATCTGTTATAAAATTAAGCCTAATATTAACTCGAATGCTGTCAGTAGCCTAAGACATCTTAATTGATACTTTGAAATACATATATATTTTCCCAATTTAGTTAAAAAGGCATTCCAACCCTGTGTCAAAGACAAAAACCCAACAACACTGGTAAATTGGTAAAGGTGTATCGCATGGACAGAATAAACTTAAAAGTTTATTTTTACCCTTTTTTTTTTTTAATGGTACAGTGGATTTAACATAGGGGTGGCTCTACTTCTGAGCTACCTTTTAATTTTTTTTTAATTTTGAGATAAAGTCTTGCTAAATTGCCCAGGCTGGCCTTGAATTGGATATTGTCTCAGCCTTCCAAGTAGCGGGATTTTAGGTATGGAACACCACACCCACTCTTACCTAATTTCTTTGTGAAATTTTGTTGTAACGATATTTTCGTTTCAAATAAGTGGCCCATCAATTGGGCTAACAAATATTTTATCTCAGGATTTTCACTGTAATTTATCTGAATCATTAACTATTTACCTTAGAATAAACATTTTTTATAGTTTTCTTTCCAGCATAAATTCATACACATCTTTTTTTCCCTAAACCTTCAACATTTATGACAATCAATTTCCAAATAAGAGAAAACCTAATGCTAATGTATTGTTCAGTCGTTTTTAAGAGTAGAGCATCTTCTTCAGCATTTCAAATGGCATGCCACATGTAGGTATATCAAATTATTCTGCAAAATGTGTTCCTGGATCATTAACAGTCCCTTCTTCCATCCCAATCTTTTTTTTTTTTTTTTTTTTCCTTGAGACAGGGTCTCAATATGTAGCTCAGGCTGGCCTTGAACTTGTAGCAATCCTCCTGCCTCAGCCTTCCCAGTGCTGGGATTACAGGCATGTGCCACCGCGCCCCCCAATCTATTTTTATTGTAGTTAAAAAGAACCCAGATAGATTTGCAGAACACTCAAGGATGCACACTTTGTAATAGTCACTGTAGGAAACAAAAGATATTAATTCTTGTTCTATAGGGAGCATCTGGTGAAAATATTTTAATTTCTACAGGCCATAAAATGCTGTATTTACTGAAAACCTGACAAACTATTTTTAAAAGGCGTACAGTTGTCAGGAAAATAGTTGTCCCATCTAACTCAGAATATGCTCTTGTATTTAAGCCATTTTTTAAAGAAATACGTACACAAATTGCCCGCTGACAGATCCAACTGTAATCAAAACCACCACCGTAGGGCATCAAAGAAAGCAAGCTGCTTTTTTGGGTCCAGACATGAATGTGTTAACATGATAATTATGTCCTTATAAAACCTGGAGTTTAAAAAAAAAATCCACCGGCTACTCTGAATTTCTTAAGCAGCAGCCGAAAACTATTTTTTAAAAATTATCATTAAGACAAAGTAAGACGCCAGGGAGGGAGTTACCTGGAGGCCTATCTACCTACAATCAAGGGAGCATCTGTGGAAGAGTGGTGGTCAAATTCTGAAGCAAACGCTCTGAGGCTTACACGTTTATTACGGTGAACTGGTTTAGCCGACAGAACGTGAGAAAAGTGGATGTGCAGTAAGCAAGATGAACAAAATTCAGGGACCTCTCCCTGTCAAGCAGTCCTGACAGCAAGACCACTTCCTGAGAAAGGAGGAGCAAAAGGGAAGTTAAGAGGCCACTTAGACCAGGAAGTGACTCGCCCTAAACTCGCCCCAATCACACCTAAAAATGGGTGGGGGGAGGGCGAGAGCCCCAACAGCCTAAGGGCGGTAAAATAACTGCTGCTTAGTAAGTCAAGATATCACCATCGCCCCGTCTTATTATTACAGAAGAGTCTACAGTCAAGATTTAACAAGGGAAAAGTCTCTTCCCTCGCAGGAAGGCCACACAGGAAGGCTGTGCCTCAGATCCAGACGGAAAAGAACAGACTTGAGGAATGGAGAACTGGGGCCACCCTGAGGCAGAGGAAAGCCCCTTAAAAGGGAAGTGTCTCGACTGCCGAGAATATTTGCCAGCTAGAGCCAAGAACCTCCTTTTTCCTGGGGACACGGCCAGGCTTCCCGCTGCAGCTGGGTCAAACCCTTGTTCCCTGTCGCGGAAGGAGGTGAGAGAGAGGCAGGCGGACCCTCTTACCTTCTCCTCATCCGACACCCGATCCTCAAAGTCCGCCATCTTGGGCTGCTCTGGCCCAGCCCGGCAGCGGGCGCGAGGCAGGCCGGGAAGGAGCTGAGTGATGGAATCACCATCGGAAGGACCCGCCCGGAAACGCCGAGAGCGAGGGCGCCATGTCAGTAAGACGTGCAGGGTGACGGTTTCCAGGTCTCGCACTCCAGGAAGTCGGGGAATTGAAGGTTATTATGTTTTCCTGAGTTACAGTCATTTACCTTATATTCATCTGTTGGATGTTTGCTGCGTGTTTGGACTGGTCGTGGATCTGGGTTCCATCCAATCAAAAAGCTATTGCTGCTACTCTTAAATTTTCCTGATACCAGTAATCTCCATGGCAGCAGAGTACAAATGCTAAAAGCTGCTCAGCCCCGGAACGACCGGTAGCTTTTTCAACCTTGGGAATAGGGTGAAAGGTGACCTCAACTCATATAGAAGCAAAACCACTTCCATTCAGCGTCACATCTTAGTCCAGATCCTCTAGAACAAGTGCCGCTATCAACCCCCACCCCCGCCCCGAAGAAATAGTTTTGTTGCAGTCTTGGGACTTGCTCTGCCACTTTCTAGGTCTTCGCGGTGGTGTTCCCCAGGATTCAGCCTTCACAGAGCCAACTTCGGGCTCGTCACTATCCCAGGATTCCCGACTCCGGGTTTCCTGCCCCTCTCCCCTCCCAGCTGCCGGCGCCTGCGGGAGTGGCAAGATGGCGGACAGGGACTACTTGGGTGAAGCCGCGACTGCCGCAGCATTTTCCCCTGCAGCTGCTCGCGGCCTAAGCCCTCCGCTGGGCTGGAAGGAGCGCCTGCGGGCCGGGCTGGCAGGGGCTGGGGCCTCATTGTGGTTCGTGGCGGGGCTGGGGCTGCTTTACGCTCTGAGGGTCCCGCTGAGGCTGTGTGAGCACTTGGCAGCGGGTGAGAGGCCCAGACTTCCCGGGACGGGCTGGGGGCCCTGGAGAGGTGCTGGGGGGGGGGCGGTGCGAGCGCCAAAGGGTAGAGAGTATCTGCAACCGCGGAGGGCTTTGGAGGAGTCGGTGTTGCGCGAATCAGTGTGTTCTTTTTTCTTAGGCCACAGCCCCGCAGCTGATTGTCAAACCTGAAGTGCAGCTAACGGCTCCTCCCTAGACGTCTTAAGATCCGCCCTCTCTGAGCTGTCCTGGTTTACCCCAGGAAAAGCCACCGGATAAACTGTAGGCTTCCGGTGGTAGGACAGACGGAAAAGAGCATTCTCAGACTTAGATACAGAATCTAAAGGCACTTTCACCATTTGTAGGGTCGCTTGAAAATCGTTCCTGCCTGGCTAAGAGAAGCCCTCATCTGAGACAAAGACATGTACATCTGTCATAGAGATCTCAGAAAATACCCTGGTCTTGGCATACCATTCCCTTGTTTTAAAATAGTTTTGTTAAGAAATACGTAATTTTGTGATATTGTCATTTTAGGCTTCATCTAGAGTAATAAATTGGATCATTGTGGAATAGGCAAGGAGGAGAGGAACAGCAGTGGCTTTGTGCATGTTACGTAGTCTGGGCTAAAGAAGCAGAGACGTGTTGGAAGTGTTGATTCTCACGGGTTTTACAAATACTATTCTTTAGTTGTAGACAGGACGAAGTAGATGGGGCCCAAGGCCTCTTACGGTGTTACATTTCTTTCACTCATGCTCTGAGCAGCAGCCTCAGAACAAGATGGACGTATTTTTGTGGAGTGATGACTTTGATCTGTGCAGTGGTTAATTTTTCCGTAGCGAGAGAAGGCAAATGTCACCTTTTCTATTCCATGAAATACTGAGATCATATTCTGGAATATTTTAGAATTTTTAGAAGGCAGATGCAATGTAAACTCAGATTTAACTAGCGTACTAAAATAAGCTAAATAACTAATTTGGTGTCTGTAACAGGTGAATCAAGTGCCTAATGGTAGTTTGTACGCTCAGTGAAATGTTATTGAGTTTTTAAAAATTTTTTACGTGTTAACTAGATACACCACTTAGGTGAGAGTATTGACTACTAAATATTTTCATTACTTTTAAAATCCAAAGTACTAAATGAGACAATTTTTTGAAGTGAAGAATCTGATCCAGGATTTTAGATGCAGAGACCTCTGTTTGTAAGTTTTCTCTTACAGCTATTTTGCCTTCTTAGCTGATCTACCAGAAGCTCATACTGCTTCCTTTCCCATTTGAAACATTGGTTTTTACCAAAGTAAATGGAGTGTTTTTAAAACCTCCTTTGTAAAAGTATGTTTGTTTAACTTCTTAGAGTGTTGCAAAAATTCTAGTCTAAATTATGATTTGTAAGTGTTTTAGGTTTTATGTTCAAAGGCAAGCTAAATGACGTCAATTTTCTTTTCTTTTTTTTTTCTTCTGCTTTTTTGGTGCTAGGGATGGAACCTAGGACCTTGCACATACTAAGCCTCATTTTATTTTATTTATACATTTATTATATTTTTGTGGTGTTTAGGATTGAAACAAGGGCCTCACGTATGTTAGGGAAGCACTGTTATCTCTGAGCTACATCCCTAACCCAACCTATCCTAAGCCTCATTTTAATTTGCTTCTTACTTAACTAACAGTGTGAAATCCTACTCTTACATGTGTGACTTCATTTTTAAGATATGGTACAAGGGGAATTTATAGTGGTTTTTAAAATTACAACTTTTTTGAATGAATATTCATAAGATGGCTCAATTTACACTTTTTCAACTTTACAGTGGTACAAAAGCCATATATGCATTCAGGAGAAATTTTGAATTTTTATCTTTTCCCCAGTTAGCAGTACACTGTCCAATCCTGGGCAGTCAGGTATAAAATCAGGAGGATAAACAATACAGTGTACTGTATTGCTAAGCTACGATACTTGGGAGATTACGGGTATCACGTGCATTTTCAATTTACACTATTTTCGATTTTCGAAAGGTTTATCAGAATATACCCTCACTGTACTGCTTATGTCCCCCCACTCAAAGACACCTACATATTTATAACTTAAGCACTTTCAATTTGTTTTTTTTTTTAAACTTTGATTTTTTTTCTTTTAACAGTGACAGGATTTTTAAATTCACTGACACCCAAATTCTATGTGGCACTTACAGGGACATCATCTTTGATATCAGGACTGATATTTGTAAGTAGTTTCCAGTTTTTTAAATTGATGTTTTGATATTTGTCCAAAGGTCATGTATATTGTTACAGTAATTTAAGTACTTATATATCAGCATTTCTAAAATGTATTAGGCATATGAAAAAAGAATTACCTAGCCAAACAAGTTTGGGGAACAGTACATCTCTCTCTGTACTTTTAGAGATTGGCAGTATTTGTTGCATATTAAAGTCTTGTATACTGTAGTCAGGAAGGGGTTAGAAATTTAATGCCTGAAGGTCCCTGGTTAGTAACAAAAAAGTGAGTGAAAAGGGAAAACTATAAGAATAAACTCATCATTTACTTTGAGAACTGGATAATCTGGAAAGCGCATACCCCTTGTAAAAGGGGGTAAAGCTAATTGTTGCCATATAAACTTATGACTAGTATTACCAGATGTTCCAGTTTTTCAGATCTTTTCAAAAGAACCTGGACAAACAGATTTTCTATAAAATCTCCCAATGTTTTAATTTTAGCAACATTGCACAGACTAAAATTTATAAGTCTGGAATTCAGTCTGCAGTTTTTCCAAGCCCCAGTTTCTCTTAGAGGAAAAATAATAGTACCATTTTGAAGAACTGTGAGAACTAAATGAGATAATGTGTGTAAAAGCTTGTAACATGGTAGCTAGCTCAGTGAGCACTTAATGAATTTTGGACATTATTATTCTGAGAAATCCCACAATACGGAAACCTATTTTATGCAGCTTTTCCTTGAACAAGGTAACATTTTAAAATACTAAAAAAATTTTATAATCCCCATTAACATCCCTAGCATCTAAAGTTTCCTATTGTACATTTTGGAAAAATTTGCTACAGATAGAAATTTTTAGTATTCCATGTGTGGTCAGTGGATTTTTCTGTTCTTTTTTCTCATCTGTAGGTGGTGCTCTCCATCTTTAGTAAAAATAATAGTATTTGTGTTGGACTTTGTTTTTTAAACAGGTACTAATGCTGAGCATTTTCTTAAAGAAGTGTAAAAGAAAGGGATTTTTCTCTTAAACTATTTAGGAATTCAGAATAAAAATTATATGTTAATATGAGCCTCACAATTTATTGCTTTATAAAGCCCACTTGTAGTTGAGCATATCAGCATAGTCAATAGCATACATTTAAAGCAGGGTGTGGTGATGCCTACCTGCAGTCCCAGCACTGAAGGAGGCTGAGGCAGGAGGATAGCAAGTTTGAGCACAGTGCACAACTTAGTGAGACCCTGTCTCAAAGTTTTAAAAAAAGGCTGGGCGTGGTGGTGCATGCCTATAATCCCAGCACTCTGGAGGCTGAAGCAGGAGGATCACTGCAAGTTTGAGGCCAGCCCTGGCTACAAAGTGAGTTCAAAGCCAGCCTGAACTGCATAACGAAACTCTGTCTCAAACAATAACAACAACAACAAAACATTTGTAAAAAAATTAATTAATTTAAAGACTTGGGGATGTAGTTCAGTGCAAAGACCCTGGGTTCAATCCCTAGTACTAGAGAGAGAAAAAGAGAGAGAGAGAGAGAGATTTGTAAACAGCTAAAATAAGGGGAAAGCATTGGTGTTGGAACCAGAAGATATGAATTTGAGGTGTTGACTGACACTTACTAGCTGATAACTTCAGGCACCTCACATAAACTGTCTACATCCTAACTTCCTCATTCATAAAAGTGGGATAACATGCATCTATATATCAATAGATGTCTCAAACCAGTTTAAAAATTTGTTGTTTCTTTTTAGAAGAGGGTTTAAATATACAAAAATTAGGAAATTCAAGTGACATTTTAAAGACTAAACTACAGTGTCATTACCTTTGCAGTATTGATGGGATTTTATTAGCAAAAATTGTATTTATAATTTTTTTTACTACCTGGACATATGGAACATGTATACTTAGACACATACATATACATAA
This sequence comes from Erethizon dorsatum, assembly GCA_028451465.1. Lineage (NCBI taxonomy): Eukaryota > Metazoa > Chordata > Mammalia > Rodentia > Erethizontidae > Erethizon > Erethizon dorsatum. The sequence continues at coordinate 83,049,174 of CM051829.1, forward strand.
ACTGTGACATATATTTGAGAAGTATGGTTGAAAGCTCTGAAGTTGAACAAACCTGAATAAGAAACTCAACTCTGCACCTGACCAGTGGTATGAACTAGAGCTAGTTATTTAAATTTGGAATATATTCCTCCTCTACAAAATTAGCTGTTGTGAGGATGAAATGACATAATGCGTGTACAAGACTTGGCATAATGCTTGGCTCATAGAAATATTTTGTTTGAGGTTCAAAGCCAGACTTCATACATGCTAGGCAAACACTCTACCACAGAGTTACTTCTCCAACCCTTTTCAAAATTTTATTTTGAGACAGTGTCTCATTAAGTTGCCCACACTGGCCTTAAACTTGTAATCCTCTGCCTCAGCCCCCTAATAGTTTGGATTTAGGCATACACCATGACACTTAGCTCACAGAGAACTTTTTTCTTTTTTCTTTTTTTTTACGTTTTGATACTGGGAATTGAACTCATGACCTCCTTCCTCGTACTTGCCAGGTAGGTGCTGTGCCGCTGAGCTATATCCCCAGCCTGAGAGCTTTTGATAAATATTAGCTATTTATTATTTTTGTGTTTATGTGTGGTACTGGGGTTTGAACCCAGGGGTTGCACATGCTAGGCAAACATTCTACCATTCTACTCTATCTCCAGTCAGCAATTATTATCATGATTGTTTATTTGTAACATTGTACAAAACATTGTAAAAAGTTGGTTTGAGATCCAAAGGTTCTCATTAATAAAAACCACCTGCATTTCATATAGTGAAGAGCAGTTTATTATTGTTGCCCTCTGATTACAAGTCCTTGACAGTATTTCTCTCTCTCTCTTTTTTTTTTTTTTTTTTGTGGGTACCGGGGGGTCGACCTCAGGACCTCGCGCGCCAACAGGCACCCATGCCTCTGAGCGATATCACCGGCCCCTTTTTCGTATGTGGGTTCCGGGAGTCGAACTCGGGCCCTCGTGCTTGCAAGGCAGGTGCTTACGCCGCTGAGCCATCTCACCGGCCCTCTTTTTTTTTTTTTTTTTTTTTAATGGTACTAAGGATTGAACCTAGGGCCTCTTGCAGTAGGCAGGCACTCTACAACTGTATCTTATTTTTTTTTAACGCAACATTTTTCCAATTTAAATCTTTTCTGTCACATGAACAACTTCTGCTTGTCATTTCTTTTGGTTGTTCTAAAGAAATTTCATCCCTTGGGCTGGGCAAGTGGCTGATAGATTGCCTACCATGTGTGAGGCCCTGAGTTGAATTTCCCATCACACACACACACACACACACACACAGACAAATGTAAAGAAGTTTCATCACATTTCTTAGGGAAGCCATTTTTAGACTGAGCATAAAATGTTAGGGCATAATAGAAAAAAAAAAACAGTACTTTGCATTTCAAGCACTTATAAATATTGTAGCATTTAGTCGTTGGGCTACAATGTCGTACAAAATGACTGCATACTTTTGGCACCTGTTTGGCAGATTTGTTCTGTAATTTACTGAATCAAAAATATTTCTAGAGGTTTGAAAATTCTGTGTTGTGTTACTGTTTGTGGTCCTAGTAAAATAATTTTTTAAAAATATTAAAGTTTCTTAAGTATGTGTTTATTCTTTAACTAAAAGAATATATTTGTCCACTATGTTTGTCAGGAGAATAGTATGTTAGTGGACTTTTTAAGGAAAATAGTCCATAAATTTCCTGTTGTATTCATTTACCAAATACAGTAACTGTAGAGAGATTTTTCTATATCAGACATTATTCTAGAAGTTGGGAATAACGTGGTAAGCAGACAGACAGATTCTGCCCATATGGAATTCAGTCTAAAAAGCGATTATAGACACTGATTCATGCATTTGACAATTTGTATTGAGTATCACTGTTCTAAGGCATCACTGTTCTAAGGCACTGAGCATATAACAGTGACTAAAACTAACAAATTCCTGTCCTCATGGAGCTTACATTATTATTATTATTATTATTTTTTTTTTTTTTGTGGGTACCGGGGGTCGACCTCAGGACCTCGCGCGCCAGGGGGCGCCCGTGCCGCTGAGCAATATCACCGGCCCCTTTTTTGTATGTGGGTTCCGGGAGTCGAACTCGGGCTCTTGCGCTTGCCGGCAGGCGCTTAAGCCGCTGAGCCATCTCACCGGCCCAGCTTACATTATTATATCAGGGGAATGAATAATAAAAGATGAAAAAGCAACATGTTCTTACTACTAGTAAGGGGTAACAAATGAAGCACAAAAGGGCTTATGAAATGTCAGGGAGGCTTCCTGTGCTGCATGTGTTACTTCTTTGTCAAGGGGGAGTTGGTTGGGGGCTTGAAGACTTGAGCAATTATAAGTTACAAGATTACTATGAAAGGGAAACAAAATCCAGTGGAAGCACATAACACAGCTATCTGCTTTGTTCTGTGGATTTAGGAAAAGTTCCCTGAGGAAGTGTCATTTAAGCTGAAATTCAAAGGAGTCTGGCATAAACAGTTGAGAAGATTGATGTGTAGAAGTATGAAAATTTCTACTAATTCCACACAGAGAGCTACTTTTGGTTCCTCTTTGTATTGGTCAGCTTTTTGTCAGTAGAACCAAATATCTGACACACAGAATTTAAAGGAAGAAGGGTTCATTTTTGCTCATGTTTCAGATGTTTCAATCCACGATTGGCTGGCTCTACGGCAGAAATGTCATGGTGGAAGTGCATGGTGAAGCCAAGCTGCTCAGTTCATGTTGGGAAGCAGAGCATGGCCACGGTGACAAAGGACAGGGAGCTAGGGGCCAATGTAGACCCTAAGGTCATGAATACATGGCCCACCCAGACACACCCAGAAATGTGCTTTATTATCCCCTTAGGTGACTCCCAAGCCATCAAATTGACAGTTAAGCTTAACTGTTACTCTTTTACAAGTGATAAACCATGCAAACACAAAAGAAATGAATGTCTTGATTTTTAAGTAGTTCAATCTGAGAATCAACCTGTCTCATTACATCAGTGATGTTGCCAAATGCTACTAGAGTAGTACTTTTTGGTTCAAAAAGCACTTCCTTATAACTTGTTAACCACATTTAATAGACAGAAACACTGAGGCTGTGAGTCTTTAGAGGTAAAGTAACTTGTCCAAAGCACACAGTTAATAAATTATTGGCTTGAGAGTCAATTTGGGCATTCTTATTCTGGTTGAGAGCTTAAATTACTACATTATTATTTTTGTTTTTTAATCTTTTTGGGTTTCACAGTTCAGGCTGGCCTTGAACTCACTTTGTAGCCCAGACTGGCCTTGAACTCACAGCGATCCTCCTGCCTTAGCCTCTCTCCCGAGTGCTGGGATTACAGGAGTGCGCCACCACACCTGGTTATGTTAATTTTTTGAAAAGAGACTTTAATTATGCTACAGATACAATAAAATGACGGTGTAACATAACACTTAAATTATTTATAGATTAAACACTTCTTATTGTTTTTACCTTCTTAATTACAAATGTATAGCTTTGTCTAAGTTTGTCAAAAGTCTCATAAAAAAGTATTTCACTCTTAAAGTGGCATATGTTATTGGGGAATTGTGGATGAAGATAATACATTTAAAATTCTGAATTGAACAGGAAAACTTTTTTTAAAATATATTTTTTATTTGTGCCTATTAATTTTACAAAAGATTATGTTTTGATGTGATATTTTCCTACATGCATGTGACATATTTCAATAATAACCATCCTCTTTTTCATCCTCTCCCTTTATTACCTTCCTCTTGTGTCATAATTGTCTGAATAGGAACATCTTGAGAGAATGTTTTGAGTTTATATATCTGCTGATAAATTGTTTTAAGTGAAAGGTGTTTTCTCTTTGTCATAGATATTTGAGTGGTGGTACTTCCATAAGCATGGCACATCTTTTATTGAGCAAGTATCTATAAACCATTTGCGACCACTGATGGGAGGAACAGAAAGCAGTATCGCAGAGCCAGGTTCTCCCAGCGACAGAGAAAATGAAACCGGCAGACAGAATTTGTCAGGTGACTTTTTCAGTGTGTTTTCAGAGCTGTATTTTTAAGATTAAGTTTGACTGAGGGAGATAAACTCAAAACAACACAGTTCTGTGGTTTGACTATTTGTGTACCTCCACATTGATACATTGAAACCTAATCAGTGTGATGATGTTAGGAGGTGAGGTCTTTGGGAGGTGATCAAATCATGGGGGTAGAAGCTTAAGAGTTCTGGATATAAATGGCAAACATGGCAGTATTATTAATGTGGGTTGAGACAGGTTAATTCTCAGATTGAACTATTTAAAAAGATATTCACTGCCTTATGTTTCCATAGTTTATAAAAATGGGAAGCAAAAGAAGCTTTCTATGCTGAATTAGAAGAGATTTTCATATTTGCACACCTCAGCCTCAACTCTTTATCAGGTCATGAGGGTAATCCCTCACGAATGGGATTAATGTCCTTATAAAAGAGACTATAGAGAGCTGTTTGCCTCTTCCACTCTGTGAGGACATAGCAAGAGGGTGCCATTTATAAAGGGAGTCCTCACCTACAATACTTCTGGCAGCACCTTGATCATGGATTTCTCAGCCTCCAAAACTGTGAGAAATTTGTGTTGTTTTTAAATTACTCAGTTTATGATATTTTGTGATAGCAGTCCAAATAGACTGAAACACAGAGAGAACTTAATTCTTTTACATAAATGTGGGTAATCCATAGACTATTCCTCTGTATCCAGTAATAGAATACAAATATTATTAATGATATGTAATTAGGAAAGTAAAATTTTCATAGCCAAATAAAAGTTATATTTTTGGATTATTGTACCTTTCATTTGGTATAGGTAAAATGATATAGTAATGATACAAACTAATTCCCTAAGAGTCCCATAATGTTCAATAAACTCCAACCAGTAGAGTTATGTTAGTTTAGTAGAAAAGTACTATTTGAGTTTGATTACTGGCACTTTTTAGATATGGTCAGGCAAAGTCCTTGAGGAAGTACCACTGAAGTGGAGCCCTAAAACATGACCAGGATTAGTGGGAAGGGATTGGAAGCCATTTAAGAGTACAGGAAAGAATAATGATAACTAATTTTCTTGTCTCTGTTCTTCTTTTTCGTAAAATAATTACAGAACTCCTAAGAACGAGACAGAGTAAAATGAATATAAGATATATCTTGGGCACTTCCTTTGTTACTGGGACAAAATACCCAACGTGTGCAATTTAAAGGAGGAGAGGTTTATTTTGGCTCGCATTTTTTAGAAATTTTAGTCCTTTTGTGGTCGACAGCATGATGGGAGGGTCTGGGGGGAGGAAAGCTGTTCACATCACTGCAGCCAGAAAGGAGAGAATCAAGGGAGGAGATGGGAAGAAAGATATATCATTCCAGGTCACACCCACAGTGACCTGCCTCTTTCAACCAAACCCCACCTCCTAACAGCAAGTCAGCTATGTCTCCATAATCCAATCACCTTACGAACACATGAGGCTTTGGGGGCCATTTTAGATCTGAACCATAACTACATAGATCTGTCCCCAAGAATCTCAGAGTTCAGTATGTAAATAATTATAATAATAATGCAGTATGTATATGAGTTTATTCACAATTTTAAGATTGAGTAAGCCATTTATGAGAGTGAAAATAACCCTAAGAACCGACTAGCATGGTAGAAGATACAGACTTATAAATAAACAGTAGAGCTGGATGTGGTGGCACACGCCTGTAATCCCAGTACTTGGGAAGATGAGGCAGGAGGATCGCTGTGAGTTCTTGAGGCCAGCCTGGATTACATAGTGAGTCCAGGACCAGCCTGAACTACATAGTGAAACCCTATCTCAAAAAACTAAAAAAAAAAAAAAAAAGTTCCAGATCCATATTTCTCTTTGCTAGATTTTCTACACCTTTGATGGTACTAAGTATGCTGAACTTACTCTGTCCAAAGTGAAACTATTGTTATCTTCTAGTAGTCTTCCTTCCAATTTCCATACTAGAAACCTATGTCATTTCTATTGATTGACTTATCCCAAGGGCTTATATATTCTAGGCAAGCACTGTATCACTGAGCTGTATCCCCAGCCCTTTTTATTTGGAGACAAAGTCTCAATAAGTTGCCCTGGCTGAGTTTATACTTGTGATCTTCTTGCCTCAGCTCAGTAGCTGTGATGACAAGGCATTTGCCACAACTCCCAGGGCATTGTTTCCATTTATTTATTTGCTTTTCTCCCTTCCTTATCTCCCTCCCTCCCTCCCTCCCTCCTTCCCTCTCTCCCTTCCTTCCTTCTTTCTGAAATAGGGTCTCATTATGTAACCCAGGCCGGCCTTGAATTCACTATGTAGCCCAGGCAGGCCTCAAACTTGTGATCCTCTGTCTTCAGCATCCCAAGTGTTGGGATTGCTGGCATGCACCAGTGCACCTGGCTATCAATTTATATCTCTTTTACATCTCTTTCCTTCTCCAACAATTGTAGTAATTTGCCCTCAAATATTATCTTAAGGGCCAGTGATATGGCTCAGTGGCATAAGCGCCTGCCTGACAAGCTCAAGGTCCTTAGTTCGACTCCCGGTACCCACATAAAGGAAAAAAGGGCTGGTGATAATGCTCAGTGGTATAAGCGCCTGCTGGCAAGCGCGAGGTCCTCAGTTCAACTCCTGGTACCCACAAAAAAAAAAAAAAAAAAAAGGTTAAAAGGGCTGGTGATACAGCTCAGCGGCATAAGTGCCTGCCTGGTGAGCGCGAGGTCCTGAGTTCGACTTCTGGTACCCACATAAAAAAAAAATTAGATTCATCCTACCTTTTATTTCAGCATCCATTGTACCATATTTAGGCCCTTGACATTTCTTTCCTAGATGAGTACTATAGTATCTTAATTAGACTTCCTACCTCTAATACTTCCTCTTCTAGTATAGCCTCTCCCTTTACTGCTATTTAAAAAAAAAAAATGGTTCTTACTGGTGTGGTGTTACATGCCTATAATCCCAGTTTCTCAGGAAACTGAGGCAGGAGGATCAGAAGTTTCACACCAGCCTGGGCAATTTAATGTCTCAAAATAAAGGAAACGAAAAGAGGCTTGTCAGAGTGTTTACTTAGCACGTATAAATTGAGGCCCTGGATTTGGAAAAAACAAAAAAAAAGTTCTCAAACTTTTTGGATATAGGAATTCTATTTTTTTGAGATGGGGTCTGCCTTTGTAGTGCAGGCTGGAATTCTTTACACAAGTTATTGAAGACCTTGAATAACCTATGTTTATATATGAATTATGTTCATTATTATTATTATACTGGAAGTTAAAGCAGAAATTTCAAAATTTATTAATTTTTAAAAGTAACAATAAATCCATTACATATTTACATATTGGTATAAACTGAATTCTGTTCCCTGAATTAATATGTTGCAGTTTCAACCTCCAGTGTAACTGTATTTGGAGATACGACTTTCAGGAAGTAATTAAGGTTAAATGAGATTATATGGGTGGAGTCAATCTGATAGGATTGGTGACCTTATAAAAATAGAGATCTCTGTCCACCATGCAAGAACTCAGTAAGAAGGCTATTTACAAGCCAGGAAGAGAATCCTTACCAAAGTTTTAGACCTCTAACCTCTAGGTTTTATGAAAATATATTTCCTATTATTTAAGCCCTTTTGTTTTGGCAGCTTGAATTGACTGGTACAGATTTTGGTACCAAGAAGAGTGGTACACTATAACAAATACTTAAATATATGGAAATGGCTGTAAAATTGGGTTATGGGTAGAGTCTGGGAGAGTTTGGAGAGACATGCCTGAAATATGGACATTCAGGATGATTCTGGTGAGATCTCAGATGGTAACGAGGAATGTGTTATAGGAAACTAGAGGAAAAGTGATCCTTGTTATACAGTGAAAAAGAATTTGGATGAACTTTGTTCTGCATTTTGTGGGTGGTGGAATTTGACGCAGCGAAATTGGATATATAGCTGAGAATATTTCCAAGCAAAGTGTGGAAGTACCAGCTTGTTTCCTCTTAACTACTTACAATGAAATGTAAAAGAGGAGATATAGATTGAAGAAGGAATTGTTAAACAAAAAAGGAACCAAACCCAGGAGTAGTGGCACACTATAATCCTAGCTGTCTGGGAGGCTGAGGCAGGACGATGGCAAGTTCAAGCCCTGTCTGGGCAACTTAGTGATTTAGGAAGACTCTGTCTCAAAATAAAAAAGGGCTGGGGACATAGTTCAGTGTGAAGGCTGACTTTAGTGCTCAGTACACACACACACACACACTCACTCACAGAGAAAGAGAGAGAGAGAATGAATGAATTGAATTGAATTGAATATCGCATTCTTCAGGACTGGACCATAGGGCTATTCAGCTACAAATGTATACTGTCTTCAAGAAAGACCATCCCCTTCAAAGTGTGTTTAAGCTATATGGTCTGCAGTACTTTTTTTTTTTTAATGGCAGTCCAAGCTAACTAATACACATACAATACAAAATTTTTTTCCTGAAACAAAAGTTCAGTCAGGAGACAGGAAGTATTTTACATTTGTTTAAATCCTTCAATAGAAGACAGTTTATTTTCATGCTGTTTCTGTCCTGTTTGTTATATTATTTTCATTCAAGTATATGAGCAAAATCTGGTTTCACACAGATGTAGTTAGAAGAGGGAGGAAGATTTTAATAGCCTTTTCAGGAAATTGTGGATATTCTTTCTTTGTACTATATCGAAACTTGCTAAGGAGTACTTTCTGAAAATTTAGTTTCAGTATAGAATCTGAACTTTGCATTCATTATTAAAATCCATTCATGTGCCTATTTGAATAAATCTCTTTTGTATAATTTTAGAACATCACACGTTGATTATTTGGAAAGTACTTTTTCAGTGAGTTATACATATCTTAAATATTAATACATTTTATTGCAAAAGAAAAATCAGGCATTCTGTGCAGTTTTGTTTTGTGTTGTTTTTTGTTCTGTTTTGTTTTGTTTTGTAGTACTAGGAATTGAAACCAGGGCCTTTGCACTGAGCTATAGTCCCAGCCCTTTTTATTTTTTTATATCAAGACAGGGTCTCACCAAGTTGCTAAGTTGCAGACTGAGTCCAAATTGTGATCCTCTCATCACCCTCCCAAAGCACTGGAATTACAGGCCTGTACTACCATGCCCAGCTGCTGTGCAGTTTTATACTTCCTCTGGTTGGAATGTTCTTCATCTCATAGCCTTCTACTCATCTTTTGTAGTGATTCACTGTCAGTTCACATGTCACCTCTTCTCTACAGCCTTCCCTGGTTTCCTCAGAGAAAAATTAATTACTTCCTTTTCTTTGTTTTGGAACAGAACATGCCTTTTGTCACACAGTTCAGTCCATTGTTTACATGACTAACTCTTATAGTATATTTAACTTATATTAAATATTAATATATTAGTATATTAAATTAAACATGAATTCCAGATGGTGTGGTAGGCTCTATGAATATAAAAGTGAACATTTTTAAGAGTTCATATTTGTAATATTTGTAATATTGTAAATTTGTAATATTTATAATATTGTAAGTGCTAAAACTGAGTTATGAACCTAATACTGTAGAGACAGAAATAAGGGACTAGATTTAATTGTGTGCTTCTCAAACGCAGGGATGATTCGTGCTTCTTTCGTCTTTGTACCCTCTGTGCTTAGCATACAGTAGGTAAACAATAAGTGTTGGTTAAATGAAGATTTAACTTCATTTGAGTAAACTCTCATTTTGCTTCTTGTTTTTCAGAATGCAAAGTATGGAGAAACCCTTTAAACCTTTTCAGAGGAGCAGAATATAGGAGGTATTAACATTTGCTTTTATTTGAAGTATGATATTGGTCTTATAGTAAAAGTACTATGGAAACATTTGTTTTTATAAATACATCACAGCCTCTTCAGTATAACAAGATGAAATGATTAGCTCAAGGTTTAGTTGACAGCATCGACTGTGTTTACTTCTATAATCATAAGAAGCATTGTTCAAATCATGAGTTGTGATGTATAATAAGTATGTAATAGGCTCCCTAGTTTATTATGTTAGAAAGCCTCTTTAATTTTTTAATTTTTTGGTGGTACTGGGCATTGAACTCAGGCAGTCTACCACTGAACTACATCCACCAGCCTCCCCAGCCCTTTTTTTTTGGGGGGGGGCACCTAGCGCTTGCCAGGCAGGTGCTGTGCTGCTGAGCTATATCTCCACCCCTCTTTTTATTTTAAGGCAAGGTCTTGCTAAGTTGCCCACACTGGCTGTAAACTTAGAGTCCTCCTGCTTCAGTCTTTAGAGTAGCTGAGATTAGAGGTGTGCACCACCCCCTGGGTAGAAAGCCTTTTGAAAAGAATTTGTAAGATTGTTTATAAAGTTATAGGTGCCAGCATATACCTATGCATGTGTGCTCAGTTTGAAGGTTCACATATTTGAGGATTCACTAAAAAACATCAATCTGAATGTAAATGTAAACTTCATTTGTACAATAGTACAGGGCACAGCATTTTTATATTGATTTTATATTGCGATTTCCCATCTATACAACTGTCCATTTCTCTTCCAGTTTAAACTATATATAAGAAAATACTTTTAGAAATTTACGAGCAAGGATATTTAACCTTTATTTTTATTTTGAGGAGGTCATGTTTTACGTGGAGGTAGATTGGAGCATGGTATTTAGTTCACTGAACAAAAAAACATGTCTACTCTTTGTGGGCACTGTGAAAAATGATGGTGATACAAAAATGGTTAGGCAATAATCCCAGTACTTAAGGACTTATAGTGTAACAGTAGCATCCTAAGAAGTGAACACTAGGCTTTAAGGAAAGATGCCATTAACCTATGTTAAATGATTTTGCAAGAAATAGGTCATCGCACTTCTCTGTTTATTAATAAAGTTTTTGAGGTTATTCCTTGTTATACAGAATACATTTCATGCAGATCATAAGAAAAAAATTTTTAAGAGAAATTTCTTAGAACCAGGAATATTTATGCTTTTTTAGATGATTAATTTATCTTAATGAAAATGTCTAAATTGTATTTCTTTTTTTTTTTTTTTTTTTGAGACAGAGTCTCGCTATGGAGTGCAGGCTGGCCTTGAACTCACTTCTGGAGCCCAGGCTGGCCTCGAACTCACAGCGATCCTCCTGCCTCAGCCTCCCAAGTGCTAGGATTACAGGCATGCACCACCATGCCCAGCTCTAAATTGTGTTTCTGACCATTGTGTGGTTCTAGAGCTTAAAGCCAGACTGCAGCTAACCCTTAACAAGAGTATAGAACTCTGATATGTATTTCATAGGTTAGCTTCCATCCAGGCTCTGTTTCCCAATCCTTATTTTTCCATTATTGAATCTTTTTACTTACTTCTAATTTAGGTTATTGATGTTACATATTATATTTTGACTGTTTTAAATCATTTTAGGAATCATGGCTTGTTAAGATTTTTTAAAAATTTTATTTATTTATCTTTTGGGGTGCTGGACAATCAAACCCAGGTTCTCAACTGTGCTAGGCAAGTCCTCTACCATTGAGCTATACCTAAGACCTTTTTTTTTTTTTGTAGAAAAAACAGCAAATTTTGATAGGCGAGCAGAAATTTACTTTCTTTTTCTTCATTATAATTTTTATAACATCGCCAATTCCCTTAGCAAGCCAATTAATACTACTAAATAACCTAAAATCTTTGATTATATAAGTAATATTTATCATGTGCTTTTTAAGTGCCTATTTTTAGCCAGGAGTGGTGGTGCATGCCTGCTATCCCAGCAGTCAGGAGGCTGAGGCAGGAGGATCGCCAGGAGTTCGAGCTACATAGTAGGCTACATAGTGAGTTCAAAGCTAGCCTAAACTTCATAGTGAGACCCTGTCTCAAAAAAAAAAACAAAAAACAAAAATGCCTATTTTTTCTGATTGCAAAATATGTGCATATTCAGTGTAGAAAATTAAAATTAGGGCCGGTGAGATGGCTCAGCGTCTTAAGCGCCTGCCCGGCAAGCGCGAGGGCCTGAGTTCAACTCCCGGAACCCACATACGAAAAAGGGGCCAGTGATATCGCTCAGCGGCATGGGCGCCTGCAGGCGCGCGAGGTCCTGAGGTCGACCCCCCGGTACCCACAAAAAAAAAAAAAAAAAAAAGAAAATTAAAATTAAGGAAATAAAGTAAAAATCATCTATTCCTGCCACTAAGTAATAATTGGATAATTGCTATGAGAATTTTTTCATCTTGTCTTTCTTCTATATGCATTTATAGAAACAAAACTAAACATCATTCTATAATTACTGCTTTACATCCTATTTTATTATAAAATAATATGTGAATTTCCTGTAAAAATTATTGTCAACATGAATTTCTTAAACAACATGATTTTTTTTTTTCTTTTTTTTGAGGCAGAGTCTCACTATGTGGTGTAGGCTGGCCTTAAACTCACTTATGTATCGCAGGCTGGCCTTGAACTCATGGTGATCCTCCTGCCTCAGCCTCCTGAGTGCTGGGATTACAGGCATGCACCACCACTCCCCACTAACATTGTGATTTTAATGGTTATGTTACAGCCTATGATATGGAGATACTATACTTTACCTATAGCCTCTCCTATCTCAATTCCTAAGATGATTTCACTGTTAACGTTTATATTAGAGAGACATCTTTATATGCAATTTTTTTTTTTAATATGCGGGTACCAGGAGTCGAACTCAGGACCATGTACTTGCCAGGCAGGCGCTTATGCCGCTGAGCTATATCACCAGCTTTATGTGCAATTTTTATACACACTTATGATTATTTCCTAAGGTTAACTTGTAGCACTGGGATTACTGAATCAAAGTATATCAACTGTTTTTTCCTTTTATTAGTTTTCTAAAAAGTATTACTATGAATATTTAAAAATAATCAAAATTAAAGAGAGTAGTAAAATTTCAGCTACTCATCCACCAGCTAGGTGTGACTATTTTTAAGATTTTTTTTTTTTTTTTGTGGGTACCAGGGGGTCGACCTCAGGACCTCGCGCGCCAGCAGGCGCCCGTGACGCTGAGTGATATCACCGGCCCCTTTTTCGTATGTGGGTTCTGGGAGTTGAACTCAGGCCCTGGCGCTTGCCGGGCAGGCGCTTAAGCCGCTGAGCCATCTCACCAGCCCTTTTTTTGTCTTTTTGAGACAGGGTTTCACTATGCAGTTGAACTCACTTAGTAGCACAGGCTGGACTTGAACACTCAGTGATCCTCCTGCCTCAGCCTCCCAAGTGCTGGGATTACAGGCATGCACCACCACGCCCAGCCTAAGACTCTTAACAGATATTAACTAATGGATTTCTGGAAAGAGAAATGTAAATCTAATTTACATTTATATCAGTACTGTATGTGTACATATCCTGCTTTGTCTTAGTTTTCTCCTTGCTGAGACAAAACACCTGATGCCCACAAGTTGAGGAAGGAAAGGTTTATTTAGCACACAGTCTACAGAGGTTTCAGTGTATAGTTGACTGGCTCTAAGGCAGGATGGCATGGGAGAGGGGCATCACAGAGGAGAAATAATCCATGGCGTTGGCAGGGCAGGCTGAAGGCAGCAATGGCAGCAGCAGAAGCAGTAGCAGCAAGACTTCTTTCTGTCCCTTATAGTCTATCCAAGCTACCTGCCCTTTGTGGGGGTAGCACTCACACCCAGGGTGGGGTACCCATAATCCCAGCATCACACACCCTAGATCCAGCCACCTCCAAAAAGCCCCACCTATGACCGCATGAGGCTTTGGGGGGATATCTAGACACAAGCCATAACAGTCTTTGATAAAATATCTTTACCAAATTGATAGGTGAAGAGTAAAATGTAGTTATTTTAATTCACTTATCTGTTAATTCCTAGTGAGATTTGACATTTTTTAAAATGTTTATTTTTATTAGTACATGTTTGTAGTACATATGACGATTATTATTGTGGGGAGTTGGTACACGTGCATACCATATTTTATTTTCATCCCCTTCCACTTCCCCCTTCATCTCTTACTATGCTTCCCTTTTGTAAAAGATCTATCTCCCTGTTCTTATATCTATATTTTATTTTGCTCATTTATTTGTTTATACTTTGGGTTGTATCTGATTTATTTCACTTAATATTGTGGTCTTAAGGTGCATTCATTTGCCTACAAATGACTCAAATTTATCTTACTTTATAGCAGAGTAGTAATCCATTGTATATAAATACCACATTTTCTTTATCCATTCATCTGTTGATGGACATATAGGCCACTTTCAAGATATAGCTATTATGAATTGTGCTGCTATAAACATGGGTATGCATGTATCATCATAATATGTCTTTAACTCTTTTGGGAAGGTACGTAGGAGGGGAATAACTGGATCAAGTGGAATTTCTAGTTTTAGTTTTTTGAAGAATCTTCCTACTGATTTCTATAATGGCTATACTAGTTTACATTCCCACCAACACTGTAGAAGGAATACTTTTTCTTCCCACAGCCTTGCCAACATTTGTTATTATTGAATTTCTTGATGGTAGTCATTCTGGAGTAAGATGGAATCTCAGTATTGTTTTAATTTTTATTTCTCTAATAGTTAAAATATTGAACATTTTTTTCATGTATTTATTGGCCATTTGTACTTCTCATAAGTGTGTTCATTTCAGTTGCCCATTTTCTGATTGGCTGGTTTTTTTTTTTTCCTAGTTGTTTGTATATTCTAGATATTAGTCCTCTGTCTGAGGAGTAGCTGGCAAAATTTTTTTCCCATTCTGTATGTTGTCTGTTAACTCTGTTGACTGTTTCCTTTGTTGTGTAGAAACTTTTTTTTTTTTTTTTTTGGGAGGGGACCAGAAATCGAACTTAGGACATCGCGCTTGCCAGGCAAGAAACTTTTTGATATAATCCCATTTGTTGATTCTTGATGTTATTTCTTGTGCAATTGGAGGTCTGTTCAGAAAGTCCTTGACTACATCTGTAACTTCAAGGGTTTTACCTATTTTATCTTCCAGTAGATTAAGTGTTTCTATTTTAATATTTAGATCTTTTATCTCTTTTGATTTTAGTTTAGTACATGGTGGGATGTATGGGTCTAGATTCTATCTTTGCATGTGTATAGCCAATTTTCCCAGCACCATTTGTTAGAGAGGGTATCTTTCTTCCAGGGTATGCTTTTGGCCCCCGTTGTCGAAGATGAGATGGCTGAATGTGCCTGGGGTTGTTTCTGCATCCTCTATTCTGTTCCATTGACCCACATGTCTACCTTTGTGCCAGTAGAGATTTTGACATTTAAAAATGTAGTTAGTAGCCATATTAACTTGCTATTAATTTATTGTATGCTTGGGGAGGTGTAAAAGTTTAAATTTTTAAGAAATGCTGAAAAGTTTCTCTTAGTTTTTATGCTGTGAAAGCCCTTCACCATCTTGACATCGGGGAAAAATGTACCTGTGTTTTGTTTTAGTTTCTGTGGAGTTTTACTTTTAATATTTAGTGCTAACTCATTAAGAATTTGTGTGTGTGTGTGTGTGTGTGTGTGTGTTGTGTGTATGTGTTCCCAAGGACTGAACCCACATTGAGCTACATCATCCCCAACCCTTTTTTATTTCTTATTTTGAGACAGGGTCTCCCTAAATCACTAAGTTGCCCAGGCTGGGCTCAAACTGGTGATCCTTCTGCCTCAGTCTCCCAGAGTGCTGGGATTACAGGTTTGAGCCTCTATGCCTGGCATCCCATGTATTTAATATGGTATGTGACTAACTCAGATAGTTTTATTCCTTTAAATAAAAATTTCAAAGCAATGTTTATTGAATAATTTATTCTTTCCTATTTGGTTTTTGATGTTTTATTATCATGCTTTCGATAGTTTGTGAAGATTATCTCTTTTGTCTTTTTGTTTTACTGAGTATAACAACATCCTGAAATAGAAGTTGTAGTTGTGTATTTTTGGAATTTAAATAGTGTCCATTGTAGCAGACTGATGCTGTTTCATGTCCAATTTAAATATTTTCTTGTGTTTTGGTAAAGATACACTTGGGTAACTGGTAAAGAGCCACTTACATACTATGACATGAACTTGTCAGCTCAGGACCATCAGACATTTTTCACCTGTGACACAGACTTTTTACGTCCTTCAGACACAGGTATGTATCATATCAGTTCATGGTAATAGACTGATTGTGAAAATTATTTTTAAAGCTTTTTAAGTTAATTATAGTATACACTACAGAGTTGTCAGTCATGATGGTGCATGCCTATAATCCCAGCGCTCGGGAGGCTGAAGCAGGAGAATCACTGTGAATTCGAGGCCAGCCTGGGCTACATAGTGAATTCAAGGCCAGCCTGAACTACATAGCAAGACTCTGTCTCAAAAAAAAAAAAAAAAAAAAAAAAAAGGGGCCGGTGAGATGGCTCAGCGGCTTAAGCGCCTGCCCGGCAAGCACGAGGACCCGAGTTCGACTCCCGGAACCCACATACGAAAAAGGGGCCGGTGATATCGCTCAGCGGCACGGGCGCCTGCTGGCGCGCGAGGTCCTGAGGTCGACCCCCCGGTACCCACAAAAAAAAAAAAAAAAAAAAAAAAACTATGTTTATAAACTAGGTTGATATATTATCTTTTAAATTCTTTTTAGAAGAATTTAAAATATGTTATGCTTGTTTTATTACTTAAAAACCTTTTAGATCAAATATAGCAGAAAACAGTGTACCCTGTTTGTGCCTGGGAAATATAATAACACAAAAAAATAAGATAATATAGAAACATTGGGAAATGGCATGTAGAAAAATATGGGATATGTTTTGTTCTTCTGTAGTCATAAGTTAGAGATACACATAAAGTGGTAGATCATAGAAATGTCTAAGTTTAGTTCTTTCTAAGCTAGTCTCTGGGGAAGAAAGTATTTAGGGGTAAGAGTATATAGTTCAAGGGTAGAGTACTTCATTAGTATGAGGCCCTGGGTTTGAACCCCAGCACTTAAAAACAAAAAAAGGAAGAAGAGGAAGAGGAAGAAGAAGAAGGGGAAGGGGTATAGGAAGAAGAAGAATATTGAGACCCTTAAATTTATAGTTAAAAAACAGGGATTTTTTTTTATGTGGGTACCAGGAGTCGAACTCAGGACCTCGCGCTTGCCAGCAAGTGCTTGTACCGCTGAGCGATATCACCGGCTCTTTTTTCCTTTATGTGAGTACTGGGAGTTGAACTCAGGACCTTGCGCTTGCCAGGCAGGCGCTTACGCCACTGAGCCATCTCACTGGCCCGGAAAAAGGATTTTTGAAAGCATATTGCTGTGATCGTCAAAAAATATAAAACTAAATTTACAAAAAACCTAAAAGACCAAGGATAGGCAGTCTGGTATTTCCTTCGTTGTCTGGCCCTGTCATGATTTCTAGCATAAAAGCAAAAAGTTCATGGAACTCAAATATCTTCAGATATCTTCAAATATCTTCAGGATAACTTGTAACTACTGTCCTTGCTTCTCTGAGAGATACCTTTCCCTGTATTTGTGATTTAGCTCCAAAAATCATCTAAATTTGCTATTTCTTTGAGGTAATAAGTTAATCTTAAAAATTCTTTGTCTTAATTAGGTATGCTTTCATGAAAGGCCTTATCTTTAGCCATTCTATGGGTTCATTAGGAAATTTTTTGCTATGTCATCAAACCTGATGATTTTTTCTTGCTGTAAAAATCGGAAAACTTTCCCCATATAACACCAAGAGGCTTTATGTCTTTTAATCCTCACCTTGGGATGTGTATTGTTATTATAGCAGCACTGTCCAACATGAAGGTAATTGTATAATTTATACTTGTGCTTACTCCCAGCTCCTTCATTTTAGTTTCAGTTTGTTGCAGATCAAACAACAGTGTCGTGATTTTCATTTGAAGATGTTAGAAATTCATGAAGATATGGCTATATTAATTTTGTCCATCTCTGTACCAGACCTGTGGTCAACAATGTAGATTCAACATCTAGTACCAAAGCTTTTTTTCTTCCTTGGGAGGATTCACTATTTCCATTTTGTATTTTTTTACTCTTCCAGAAGTTTTTAGTAAGTTTACTTCACTTTGAGTCCAAGTAAGTTTGGCATTCTGGCAGCACTCCAGTAGGGGTCTTGAGAAACTGAGATCTAGCACAGTATCATCCTCTGAAAGTGTGGTCACTGAATATTCCTGCCTACTCCATTTTACAATGATAGGGAGAGCCATTCTTGAAGCATAGGAAGAGGCAGCTTTCCTTTAAAAAACAAAAAAAAATGGGGCATGGCGAAACCAGCTGCAGCCTTTTTTTGTATATTTTTGAGGCAGGATATTGCTGTGTAGTTCAAGCTGGCCTTGAACTCACTATGTAGCCTAGGCTGGCCTAGAACTTGCGGCAGTCCTCCTGCCTCTGCCTCCTTAGCACTGGGATTACAAGCATGCACCATCATCACCCCTAGCTAGTATGTTCTTAGAGCACTTTTGTTTGACTAATTCTTAGAGGAATTTTGAAAAACTGTGACCCCTTTAGCACACTTTTAGTTGATATCATAATGTTAAATAATAGCAAAGAATCTAATTTTTTTTTGTGTGTGTGGGTACTGGGGGTCGACCTCAGGACCTCGCGTGCCAGCAGGCACTTATGCCGCTGAGCCATCTCACCGGCCCTCTAATTTTTGATATATTGAAAAATACAGACATTTAAAAATAATGTACCCTATAATGGTTTCATTATTTTTATGTCATGGAATCACATGGCTTTATCTTTTTGTGTTTGTGTTGTGATTAAACCTAGGCCCTCATGCAGGCTAAGCATATGGTCTACCACTGAGCTACATACACTTCTACTCTGGAATCAAATGATTTGATACTCACAATTCATTGAAAACTACACAAACAAATGCTCTTTTACAGTAGTAAACTTTATGTAAGTCCTTTTTCTTCTTGAATGCATATCTATCCTACATCCCATATAATTGTATTATAATTCTTTTCTGCTTGTTTTTTTTTATTACACTTGTAAACGTTTCCAAAATAAAAATTGTTATATAAATTTTAAAAATTTAAATTCTATTTGACCATAAGATTCTAAGTGTTATGATGTTCTTCAGTCTTATTTTTGTCAAATCCTTAGAGCTCCATCCTGAACTCTTTGAACTTTGGAATATGTCCTCCATATAACCTAATTGAGTGAATGTCTTCATTGTCAATACTGTCAGTGAAATCAGACTTACTTTCTGACAAGGAAGTCTGACTTCATTTTTTAATTCAAATAAACACATTAACATGCATCTCCACAACAACTGTCCCTCTTCTGAATTCACATTCTAAGATAGAAAGATAGGTAAATCATGGAGTTTGCTGAGAGCTCAACACTTGGTCAAAATAAGGCTCCACTGTTTTGGGTTTTTTTTTCCCTTACTGATACCCCTTTTACCTTGCTGAGAAGTAGTGCTTTTTTTTTTAATAGTAATTGGGGATAGGTGCTAATGGAACAATAAAAATTATTGTAATTCCCTCCTTACTCTAGAATATACTCGAATCCAAAGTACTTATGGGTCAGTATACTCTGTTTCTTAGAGCTAGGCTCCGTAAGTAAAAGGCAAGACTCCCTGTTATTGGGTGTCCTAAAACCAGAGTGATTAGCATCTGGAGATTTTTACATTCTAGCCAGTCAGTGTACCTCAGAAAGATTTAAAATGGCTAAGAAGTAGCCTTTGTTTTGAAAAATAGGAGAAGGGAAAATATCTCTCAGGTTAAGGGTTATACAGAATTACGGTTAGATATGAAAGGAAAACAGCACAGTTTTAAAAGACTAATTAAAAGACTAATCAGAAGAACATGTTCAGGTAAATAAGTTATAAGAAAGAGTCATATTAAGTTGAGGCTTTAGAAATTCTTTTAAAACCACGCATGGCATTTGTTTCATGTACTTCTAGAGTTAATGTATAATCCAGCTAAAGACTGAACTTAAAAATAGACTATCAAAAAATAAACTATCTATTGAATGATAATTCCGAAATGGACTGTTAGTTCCATCTTGATCCTTTCAGACACTCACATAAAAGCAATGATTTAGAGCTGGTATGGTGGTGCATGCCTGTAATCCTAGTACTCAGGAGGCTGAGACAGGAGGATTGCTTCGAGTTTGAGGCCAGCCTGGGCTACATAGTGAGTTCAAGGCCATCCTGGATTACATAGCGAGACCCCGTTTAAACAAAACCAAAAATAAATAAATAGCAATGATTTATATCCATAGCTTTATATTTAAAAAGGACGGGGCTGGTGAGATGGCTCAGTGGCATAATTGCCTGCCTGGTAAGCGCGAGGTCCTGAGTTCGACTCCCGGTACCCACGTAAAGGAAAAAAAGGGCCAGTGATATTGCTCAGTGGCACAAGCGCCTGCTGGCAAGTGCGAGGTCCTGAGTTTGACTCCCGGTACCCACATTAAAAAACAAAAAAAAGGGGGCTGGTGAGATGGCTCAGCGGCATAAGCGCCTGCCCAGCAAGCGTGAGGGCCCGAGTTCGACTCCCAGAACCCACATACGAAAAAGGGGCCGGTGATATCGCTCAGCGGCACGGGCGCCTGCTGGCGCGTGAGGTCCTGAGGTCAACCCCCGGTACCCACAAAAAAAAAAAAAAAAAGACAAATGTGTGTATGTGTGTAATATAGCGAATTTCTCTTGACTTATTGTTATCAGTAATCATTAAGTTAGTAGGTTTTATTCTCATCTTACTCATTTGTTTATAAGGCAAGAGACCAAATATATCCTCAAGGGCCAGCCAGGAATGTTTTTGGGATTGGTTTCATTCAATGATTAAAAATCAGATTATGATCGTGGTAAAATGCACCTATAGTCCCAGCTACTCAGGAGACTGAGTTAGGCAGATTGCTTGAACTAAGAGTTTGGGGCCAGCCAAGGCAACATAGGGAGACCCTGTCTCAAAAACAAAGAAAAAACCCCAGAAAATCCAGAGATTTTACATTAGAAATCCAAATTTAAGATTGGTGTGGGTATGCCTGTAATCCCAGCACTCTGAGAGGCTAAGGCAGGAGGATCACAGGTTGAGCTCCGCCTGGGCAACTTAGCAATTTAACAAAACTTTTTCTCAAAATGAAAAATAAAAAGGGCTGGGAATGTAGTTCAATGAGAACAAAAGTGTTGGTTTAATCCCCAGTACCACTTAAATAAATAAATATCCACATTTACACTTTTTTGAAAGTTGGAAAATACAGAAAAACTGGACCTCTACTTTGTACTTGGCAGTAATCAGAGCTGAGTTGTGGCTGTCCTCCTAAGACAATGCATGTGCTTTTACGTCACTCTTTTATGTTTCCTGACCGGCCTTAGTAGGCATTTACATTTGTGATCCCTGACCTAGAGATAACTGCTGGTCTCTTTTGTGCTTATCAGACTACCAGGTTTTTTTTTTTTTTTTTGAGACAGGGTCTCACTATGTAGTCCAGGCTGGTCTTGAACTTGTGGCGATCCTTCTGCCTCAGCCTCACAAGCATTGGGATCACAGGTGTGTGCCACTATGCCTGGCCTATTAGAGAATTACTTAACTTGAAAAATAGATATGTTTGCCGGGTGTGGTGGCACACACCTGGAATTCCAGCACTCTGGAGGCTGAGGCAGAAGGGTGGTTGTAGTTTGAGACCAGGCTGGGGTACTTCGTGAGTTCAAAGCCAGCCTGAACTACATAGTGAGACCCTGTCTCAAAAAAACAAAAAACAAAAACAACCAACAATAACAACAACAACAACAAAATTGAGTGAATTGCTGATTGCTTATGTTAATTATATAATTTTATTTATTTATTTATTTATTTATTTATTTATTTATTTTTATGTGGGTACCGGAGTCGACCTCAGGACCTCACGCTTGCCAGCAAGCGCTTGTGCTGCTGAGCAATACCACCGGCCCTTTTTCTCCTTTATGTGGGTTCCGGGAGTCGGACTCAGGACCTCGCGCTTGCCAGGCAGGCGCTTATGCTGCTGAGCTAGCTCACTGGCCCCTAATTATATAATTTTAAACATATCATGAGCTCTTAAAGAGAACAATTGATTACTAAGTCAGCATTTTGTTTTAAATTATTTCTAAGGTCAGGTGTGGAATTTTCCACTTGTGGTTTCCACTTATTTTAGAAAAAGTATTTTGTTTTGCTTTAATTTTGAGACAGGTTCTCACTAAATCACTAAGTTGCCCAGGCTGGGCTTGTATTTGCAGTCCTCCTGCCTCAGCTTCCTAGAGTGCTGGATTACAAATGTGTGCTGCTATGCCCTGGTATAGTTTTCTTCCTTTATTTCTTTTCTCCCTTTAGGCTTAGGGCTACCTTGATTTTGAAGAATATCTTGCAAGGCTGGATAGTGCATGTGAAAATATAAGAATAAGAAAAAATGCTTTAAAACTAGATTAGATAACCCCATCAGAAGTTTAAAAAAACATACAAATGAAAGTGAGATTGTTTTCATGTATCAAGTTAGCAAAGATTGATAATACAGACTAAGTAACCCTTACTTGAAATGCTTGGAACCAGAAGTGTTTCATATTTCAGATATTTTCAGATTGTAGAATATTTTCATATACATAGTGAAACATTTTGAGGGTGGGACCCAAACCTAAACACAAAATTTATTTATGTTTCATATACATCTTATACACATACAAGGGCTGATCAAAAAATAGTGTATTTGAATTTTTTAAATTTACTACAGTAAAAGACACATTGCCATTAATCTTCCTCATAGTACTCCCTCACACTTCTAACAAACTTATTCCATAATTTTTGCCATTTTAGTTTTCTGGTTTTTTGAGACAGGGTCTTTCCATGTAGTTTTGGCTAGTCTTGAACTCATTATGTAGCCTAGGCTGGCCTTAAATTTGCAGCAATCCTCCTGCCTTAGCTCCTGGAGTGGAGGGATTACAGGCATGTGCCACCAACCCAGTCTGTTAACACTTTCTGAAGCAGTTCTGTAAGTCCTCTTTCATTAGTGTCTTTTTTCGGCTGCCTCAATGTCCTGAACCAATTCAAAAGTGTTTGTGGTAATTTCTGTCAAATAAAACATTACAAGGGGCCGGTGAGATGGTTCAGCGGCGTAAGCGCCTGCCTGGCAAGCGCGAGGGCCCGAGTTCGACTCCCGGAACCCACATATGAAAAAAGGGCCGGTGATATCGCTCAGCGGCACGGGCGCCTGCTGGCGTGCAAGGTCCTGAGGTCGACCCCCGGTACCCACAAAAAAAAAAAAAAGTTATGATATGTCTTCATCTACCTTATTCACTGGATCTGGTGCTGTGCAACTTCTGGGTCTTCCCCAAAGTCAAAACGACCATGCAAGGTAAACATTTTGAAATGATTCAGGACATCAGGGCAGTCAGGACAGCACAGCTGAAGACAAAGAGGACTTGTAGTTTGAAAGTAATTCCATACAGTACTTTTAGTATGCTTATGTTTTAACTACCACCCATCACATGAGGTCAGGTGTGGAATTTTCCATTTGTGGTTTCATGTTTTGGATTTTGGATTATTTCAGATTTTGGATTTTTGGATTACTGATGACTCTTGGCTTGTAGAGGTTTTTTCAAGTCAGATTTTTGGTTCAACTATCAAGCAAAATTAGGAACACTGAGCAGATTGTTTTTCAAACTTTGTAGTTCAAGTAGTGGAAAGTTTGAGCTTGGAGCCATTTGACAACCAAAATATCACTGTATTTGGTCAGCTATACAAAGATACTGAAAGAGTGTTATCATACTCTTTTTATTTTACTTTCATGGTCCTGGGGATTGAACTCAGACCCTTTACATTAAGCTGTATCCTTAGTCCTTTAAAAAAAAATTTTTTTTTTTTCTGAGACAGATTCTTGATTTTTAGTACAGGCTGTTCTTGAACTCACTATGTAGCCTAGGCTGGCCTCAAACTTGCCACAATCCTCCTGCCTCAGTTTCCTGAGTGCTGAGATTATTATAGGTGTGTGCCACTACACTTGGCAAAAATTTTTTTCATTTGGAGACAGGAACTCTTAAATCACTAAATTGCCCAGGCTGGGCTTGAACTTGAGATCCTCTTACCTCAGCCTCTTAGAGTGCTGGGATTCAGACATGTACCACCATGCCCAGCTATCACAGTTTTTATATTATCAAAGCATTGGATATAACTTTAGTCATCCATCAAAAGAGAATTGGTTAAATAAATTACGATATATGCTTAATAAACTAGAATATTAAATAACCATATAAGATGTTGGTAAAGATTCACTATTATCATTTAACTTATAGAAAAGAGCCTCCTCATCAAAAATCACAAGTCTAATACTAAACTCTATTTTTATGTAGTATTTTAGTGTTCCAGCAGGATGATGTACTTTACCTGGTCAGTATCAGATGGGTGCTGACTTGTATCAGTTTGTCAAGCTCAGGAAGCATTAGCTGTCAGCTAGCTGGTGACATATTTGATATGACAAATGTATTTTTATTATACAATGAAATACATTGTCTCCTTTTCTAAGCCAAGACTAATATTTTGTTTCCAAAGGAAAACTCAAACATTTTCCACATTATTCTCTCTGGACAGTCATGGGCTTTGTTCCAAAATCAACACTCCTATGTTCTCTTTTTTTCCTTATCAAACTTAAAATAGGCCAGATAGTTTCATGACTATATTTTGTTTATTTGTTTGCTTAAATTTTAAGAGATGTTACTTAATGTGATATTTTCATGTTGGTACAGTAAATGATAGTACAACTAATATTCCAGAGAAATCCTAACTCAGGCTTTTGTTGACTCTTGGTGGAGCTGACATTTTCCAGAGATGTACTATATTCTAAATTCATTCTGTCCGCCTGCTTTTCACATAAAATGCAAATCCACACATTCTTCCTAGAGTGAATCATTGATTAGACAGACTTTGTTTTTAAGTTTTTATGTATCTTTAGCAATTCCATAGAATCTTTTCAGGATGATAAAAGTAGAACTGTAATGTTTCATATTGATTATAATGTAATGTTATACACCCTTAATTTTAACATGCCTTTAGATATATAAATGTTCATGTATAATAATGATGTAATTGACTTAAATAACTGATGTTATTCAAATAAATCAGAAAAAGAACATTATATGTAAAACTTCCAAATTTAATATAAATTTTTCATAAGGTTAATGTGAGCTAGTAACCTAATTTCTTGTTTTATATGTTTAAGAACATGTTGTTTAAAGCTTTATTTACTCCCCTAGCTCATTCTTTATACATTTTGCATAAGATTACTTTTGTTTACCATCTCATCCACTTTTTGAAATATTTTTCCTACAGTTATGCAGAAGGCATGGAGGGAAAGAAATCCTCCAGCTCGAATCAAAGCAGCCTATCAAGCTTTAGAATTAAACAATGAGTAAGTTTTAAATATATGAAAAATAAGTTTGCTTTAAATAAACCCAGGCAAATGGATTTCCGTTTTCTTTTGTCTGTTCCTAAGTCATTTGGAGTCATTAGTGTCACTTTTTCCTTTTTGTATTCTAGAGATAATGCAGTGTTCATTGACACTTGTATTTTGCTTCTTAAATTATAAATTTATATATGCTTTTAAGTAGAAATTAGGGATTCTTTTTAAACTGGAGACTAATGGAGAAATGACAATAGTTAATTGTTAAAAGGGTACTAAAATACTTATCCCACTGTTTTAATTTTGTTTTTCATTTAAAGCATTCATTCAGGTCTATGAACTTTAGTTGCTAATGGACTCGGTGGCATAAGAGGATTCAAAATAAGTAAACCATAGCTCTGTCAACTTAATTGCTTTTCCATGTTAACAGCATTTATTTTTTGTCTCTTTGTCTCAACTCTATATTTTGAGAAGATAAATGTAAAATCATGAGTCAACTTAGTATTTAAATGGAACAGATTAATAAATATTAATCTAATATATACTATGCAAAGAGTAAAAATATAATCCCAGTTGGGATCACTCAAGGAGTGCTTCTCAGATAATGTGAATTTAGAGTTTTCCTTTGAAAACCCTCAATAGATAGATTATCTCCATTAAGAAGATCTTCCAAAGGTGGAACAAAAATGGGCAGAACAGCAAACTCCAAAATGAGGGAATAAACTGACACGAATTGTCATAATTGGGCTGGTGAGATAGCTCAGCGGCGTAAGTGCCTGCCCGGCAAGCGTGAGGTCCTGAGTTCAACTCTCGGAACCCTCATAAAGGAAAAAAGGGACTGGTGACAAGCGCCTGGCAAGTGCAAGGTCCTGAGGTTGACTCCCGGTACCCACGTTAAAAAAAAAAAAAAAAAAAAAAAAAAAGAATTGTCATAATCAAAATAGTCAAAAGCTTACAATAACCCAGTGAATGCTTAATCAGGGAAATATTACTAAATTTCTGTAAGAGAGCTCTGTGGTACTTTTAACTTAGCCCGGCCCCATCCTCCACTGTCTAGCTCAGTGGCAGTCTTGACAATACTGCACATTCCAAGTATAGGTTTCTAGTGCTGGAGGAAGTAAAATGGACTTTATTCTCAAGGAACTGTGGTTATTTTGACCTATGGGGTGGCTACCTATGGGAGGACCAGCTCAAAGAGCTTGGCTTTATTTCAACTAACTTCAACTTCTCCCAGCACTGAATTTACTACAGTTGGGGAACATTTATTGAAAACATTTATAGGCAAATATATTAGCCACTGCTGCTACTTGGAACAAGGGATCATAGCTGTGGGGAAAAAAAAAATAGACAAGGGCTGGGGATATAGCTCAGTGGCACAGTGCCTGCCTGGCAAATGCAAGGTCCTGAGTTCAATTTCTGGTGCAAAAAAAAAAAAAAAAAAAAAAAAAAAAAGAAAGAAATAGACAAACCAGAAAGCTTATGTGACATTTGGGGGGAATAAAGACTTTGAAAAGTTCCCATATGTTCCTGGGAATCTCGGAGGCTCTGCATTTGGCTAGAGTTGAGCCTGTGCTTAGAAAAGACTTGAAAACACCTGAAGCTCTCATGTCTGGCTAACCTTCAGGTAGTGTATAAGCAGCAAATGAAGGCTATGGCAGAGCTGTCAGCTGCCTGACTGAATGTTGAAGATGTGCCCCAGCACATACACAGAGAGACCATGGCAAGGACTTGCTTTTGTGTATGTGCGTGTTTTGTTTATGTTTTGGTTCTAGGTATTTAAGGAAATTTCTATGAAAACATTAACTGACTACTAAGCTGAGAGCACAGACCTCATCGGTCACACATGCCAAAGAACACAGATTTTAATAAAATTGGCTCAAAAAAGTCACTAAACAAACAGCTACAACAAGCAGCAACAAAAAAGGACTGGAGGAAATCTGATTTCTAGAGTTGCCAAAATATATTGTGGTCCATATACCAGGAAGAAAATAAATGACCAGAAACTGCCCCTGAAGAAGCCTAGTTTGGATTCCATAGACTGTAAATAAACTATTTTAAATATGTTCAAAGAGGTAATGAAAAGTATGAGGATAACGGCTCACCATTAGAGACACCAATAAAGGAAAAGAAATAATAAAAAAAACTAAGTTGAAATTTTAAAATTGAAAAGTATAACTGAAATGAAAAATTTACCCTAACAGTTTAGTAGCAGATTTGAGAAGGCAGAAGAAAGAATCAGCAAACTTGAATAAGGTCAACTGAGATAATCTAGTCTAAGAAGCAGGAAAAAATAAAAGAATGAAGAAAAAGGAAGTGTCTAAGAGACCTGTTGGACACTACCAAACGTCTCTATCTATGCATAATGGGAGTCACAGAAAAGAGAGAGAAAAGAGCAGAAATAATATTTTAGGAAATAATGGCCCAAACCAGAATCCTAGCACACCAAATCCAGAAGCATCTTGAAAGTATTACATGCCCTGACCAAGTGGGGTTTATTCTTAGAATGCAAGAATGATTCCACATATAAAATTCATCAGTATAGTACACCCCATTAACAGAATGAAGGAAGGAAACTACATGATTGTCTCAATGCAGAAAAAGCATTTGACAAAATCTAACACCCCTTCATGTTAAAAAATACCTAAAAATCAATTAATGGCTGGGCATGGTGGTGCATGCCTCTAATCCTAGCAGTTCAGAGGCTGAGGCAGGAGGATTGCTGTGAGTTCAAGGCCAGCCTGAACTACATAGTGAGACACTGTCTCAAAACAAAAACAAAAAACAAACAAAAATTAATGTAATATATCACACTGTTAGAAAGCGTTTTTTTTTGTTTGTTTTTTTTTGGTGGGTACTGGGGGTCGAACTCAGGACCTCACGCGCCAGCAGGCGCCCGTGCCGCTGAGCGATATCACTGGCCCTAGAAGGAGTTTTAAAATGTGATTATCTCAATTGATGCTAAAAAACTGACAAAATGGGCCGGTGAGATGGCTCAGCGGCTTAGGCGCCTGCCCGGCAAGCGCGAGGGCCCGAGTTCGACTCCCGGAACCCACATACGAAAAAGGGGCCGGTGATATCGCTCAGTGGCACGGGCGCCTGCTGGTGCGCGAGGTCCTGAGGTCGACCCCCCGGTACCCACAAAAAAAAAAAAAAAAAAAAAAAAAAAACTGACAAAATCCAACACAATTTTATGGTTAAAAAAATAATGTAAGGAATCTTCTTCAACCTGATAAAGAGCATCTATGAAAAATCTACATCTAACTACTGTATATGCTTAATAATGAAAGACTAAAGGCTTTCCAAGATCAGAAAGTCAGAGCAGTTAGGCAAGAAAAAGAAAACAATGGTGTCAATTGGAAAAGAAGTAAAACTATCTCTGTTCATAAAGAGGATGATCGGGCCGGTGAGATGGCTCAGCGGCTTAAGCGCCTGCCCGGCAAGCGCGAGGGCCCGAGTTCGACTCCCAGAACCCATATACGAAAAAGGGGCCGGTGATATCGCTCAGCGGCACGGGCGCCTGCTGGCGCACGAGGTCCTGAGGTCGACCCCCCGGTACCCACCAAAAAAAAATAAAAATAAAAAAAAAATAAAGAGGATGATCTTATATGCACAAAATTTTAAAGAATCCATGCAGAAAAAAAAACCCTGTAAGAACCAATAAAAGAATTAGAAATGGGTTGGAGATGTACTTCAGTGGATAGAGCTCTTGCCTAGCATGTATGAAGTCCTGAGTTCTATCCTCAGCACTGGAAAAAAAAAATAGTTAGAAATCATGTAAAAGGGCCGGGGATTTAGCTCAGTGGCACAGCACCTGCCTGGCAAGCGCAAGGTCCTGAGTTCAATTCCTGGTACCAAAAAAAAAAAGTAAGAAACAAGTTCACTCTATAAAAATTAGCTGTGTTTGAGTACATTAGCGATTAACAATTTGCAATTCTACTTAAAATAGCATCAGAGCTATTAAAATACTTAGGAATAAATTTAACTAAAGAGGTGCAAGGCTTGTACAGTGAAAAATACAAAACATTGTTCGAATAGTTAAAGAAGACCTAAATAAATGGAAAGACATCCTCTGTTCATGTCAGTACTCACCCAAGCTGATCTACAGATTCAGTACAGGAGGCTGAGGCAGAAGTCTTGCATGTTCAAAGCCAGCCTGGGTAATTTAGCGAGACTCTTAAACGCAAAAGGGCTAGGAATATGGCTCAGTGATAAAGCCCTTACTGTGTGTGGGTCCAGTCCCCCACCACTAAAACAAACAAACAAAAAAAAGAGAGAGAAAGGAGAAAAGAACCTGGAGCACATCTTCATGACCTTGAATTTTGCGACGACTTATTAGATAGGCTATCAAAAGCAAAAGGAATAAAAGCAAAAAAAAAAAAAAAAGAGGGCCGGTGAGATAGCTCAGCGGCATAAGCGCCTGCCTGAAAGCGCAAGGTCCTGAGTTGGACTCCCGGTACCACACACACACACACAAAAGATAAATTAGACTTTATCAAACTTAAAGTAATTTATGCATCAAAGGACACTATCAAGACAAAATAGATTTGTGATTGCCACAGATTGAGGAAATGGGGAGATGGGGAATGACTGTTATGAGGACGATGAAAATGTTTTGGAGTTCTATAGCAGTGATAGCTGTGCAATGTTGAGAATATATTAAAAGTCTGTCAACTATACACTTCAAAATGCTCTAAACTTGGCGCACACCTGTAATCCCAGCACTCAGGAGGCTGAGGCAGGAATATTGCTACAAGTTTGAGGCCAGCCTGGGCTACAAAGTGAGTTCAAGGCCATCTGAACTGCATAGTGAAACCCTGTCTCAAAAAGACCAAAAAAAAAAAAGTTCTAAACTGTGAATTTAGTATGGGAATTTAACATAAATTTAAGAAAATGACATTCCCCAAAGTAAGATTCATTTGGAATTCATAATTTCTTGCATTAATATCTCCAAATGCAAGAACAAATGCAAGAAAGTCTTAAGGGAAGAAAAACTTTGTACTTTTGAGCTGTAATATAATTTAAAATTATATTTAGGGGCTGGGATGTAGCTCAGTGGTAGAGTGCTTGCCTAGCATGCATGAGCAAGTCCCTGGTTTCAATCCCTGCAAATGATAAATATTATAATTATTTTATATTTAGATTCTATTGCATCACTTTTTATGCATCTAGATATTTTAAAAAGTATTTTGTTATGGTTATTTAAAGACATTTGACATGGTTTTTGGAAATGGCAGTCAGGATGCCCAGTGTTTAAAGGAGAAGCATATCTATGTTTCATAAAAATCCAGTATAATAACTGGAGAAATCTTTGCTGATTAGTGAAATTATCATATAGTTTAGATATATTGCTTGAAGGCTGTCTAAACGGCATTTGCATAACTGAAAGACACTTATTGATCCTAACTGATGATAGCTATCTTGCCATCACTTTTGTTTCATGCCTGCCCTTGTACTTTTTACCACTTTCTTCTCTTGCTTAGATAAGCACTGCTCAGTTGAAATATAATGTGAACCATATATGTAACTTTAAACTTTCTAGTATGTAGTCATATTTAAAAAGTGAAAGAAGAAATAAATTTGAAGTGTTTTATTTAGCTATATTTAAGATATTAAAATATTGCTTTAACATATATTTTTTAAAACTATTGCTAGTCAGTTTCCCATCATTATGACCAAATACCTGATTAAATCAAGAGGAAATGTTTATTTTGGCTTCCAGTTTCCAAGGTTTCAGTCCACAGTCACTTAGCTCTGTTTCTTCTAGGCCTGTGGTGAAGCAGAAACATCATGGCAGAAGGGTAAGACAGTGGAAAGCTGCTCATCTGAAGACAGCTAGGAAGAAGAGAAAGAGAGAGACAGGCAGGCAGGCAGGCAGACAGACAGGAAAAGAGCCAGAAAAGATACACCCTTCAAAGACATGCACTTGGTGACCTATTAATTCTTCCAAATAAGCCCTACCTCCTAATAGCCCATTCAACTGTGAACTGACTCATCAGTGGGTTAACTCATTGTTGAGGCTAGCACACTCCTGATCCAGTCACCTCTCTAGACCTCATCTCTGAACACATGAGTCTTTGGGGGGACATTTTAGATCCAGATCATAAGAGCTATTAATGAAATAGTTTACATTTTTCTTAGTCTTCAAAATTCCATGTTCCTTTTACGCTTACATCACGTCTCAATTCAGATTAGCAACATGTGGCTACTGACTAGAATGCTGGGTAATGCAGGCATTGGTAAACAGAACTAAGACATTGTCCCCAGAAGAGATGTACTTGTTATTTCTGGGAATAGAAGGGAAACTTGCCATTTGTATTTTTTGTTTTTTTGCACAAAAACAAGAATTAGTTTGTCTTATTAGCCAGCTATTAAAAGATACAAAGAAAAATCTCTGGTTTAGTAGGGTGAAGAAAACTTGGAGTAAGCACAGGTATAAGGAGACAGAGTAGGAGGATAGAAGGAAGGACTGGAATTCAGACCAAGGGAAGTTAGGCTACATACTATTGCAGATAAGTAGAAGGGAGGGGCCACATGCAAAGGGAACACACAGGGAAGGAAATGTCTAGTCCTGGAATATGCTTCTGAGTCAGCTGTGAAAGGTGCCTGGTTAGCCAGGTTACTCTCTTCCCAATCTTCACTCTCTCCCATAGGTGAGATGGATAGTACAAAGTACAGTACATAGTGACTGAGAGCAGGTATGATTGCTGAAGTATATGGTCCTCAGAACTACTTTCCAGACAATTCTTTATATGTGCTCTTTTCTCCTCCACAAAAAGAAAACATAAGACAAAGGGTGAGAGAATAGAAATGGAATTTTTAAAAGATGGAAAATAAAGAGTAGAAGAGAAATAGTGGAAAATACGGAACTAGGCACAATGAATATATCAATATGTCCAGGATAATTAAAGTAGTGAATGAATTTTTTTCTTTTTGTTTTTTTGTTCAAGAGATGAAAAGTGTTGGTAAGTGTAAGGGTAACATGATAAGAGCAAAGGGTATACCCAAGAGAAAATTCTTGCTTTACCATTTTACTTAAAATTGCCTTGTTTGCTTTCTTCATAGCTGTGCCACTGCATATGTTCTACTGGCTGAGGAAGAAGCAACAACTATTGTAGATGCTGAAAGGTTATTTAAACAGGCGCTCAAGGCAGGTGAAACAATTTATAAGCGGTCACAGCAGTGCCAGCACCAGAGTCCTCAGCATGAAGCTCAACTGAGTAAGTAGATTTGAACTGATTTTTACTGTCCTTTATCTCCTGTAATTGGTTCTTTTATGTTTAAAACACAAATAATAATAATTAAAAACACAATATGGAGGGGTTAGCTAATTTTCATAAGATATAACTAAAGATTTGTTATTTCTAATCTATGAATGCCTATAAGCCAGCAAGACAGAAATATATATTAACCAGAGAAGCCTTGTGGAAAAGAATACATCTGCTCTGGTTATTGAGAGGAAATATGTTGCTTTGAGACTTAATAATTTATTTTATGCAAGAATTGGGCTGGTCATTAGCGAAACATTAAGTCAAAAAATCTTAGGATTCAG
This sequence comes from Erethizon dorsatum, assembly GCA_028451465.1. Taxonomy (NCBI): domain Eukaryota; kingdom Metazoa; phylum Chordata; class Mammalia; order Rodentia; family Erethizontidae; genus Erethizon; species Erethizon dorsatum. The sequence goes on from CM051829.1 coordinate 83,081,979, forward strand.
GAGAACCTTCTAGTGATGATAATTAGTATTGAGAAGATCTATTGATGATAAGTCTTACATTTATCTTTAGCTTCACTCAAGACAATAGTAGAGGCACATCCCCCTCCTCCTGCCCAGGCACATCATTTTGTTTGCTCTTCAGCCTTTTTTGCACCATATGATTCTAGGCAGAAAATTCAATCGTACTTTTGGCTTTGGTTCTTTTTTGGTTGATTTTTCTCCATGATGTATTTAGGATCAGATGGGTCATAACAAATGAAGCTTTCCTTCCATTCTTAGGGATTCTTTCCTGGTTAAAAGTGAGACACTTTTTCTTAATTTGGTTTGTTAAGACAGGGTCTCACCATGTAGCTCAGGCTGGCCTTGAACTCACTATATAGCCCAAGCTGACCTCGAACTCTTGGTGGTCCTCCTGCCTCAGCCTCCCAAATGCTGGCATTACAGGCATGTGCCACCATGCCTGGCATAAGTGAGACATTTTTACCAAAGAAACTAGAATCAGTAATGATGCTGCTCCTGGGTTGTGTTTTGTTTTTTTTTGTGACCAGAGTGTTTAAGTTTCATGATTTTGGCAAATGCTGGGCAATAAATTGAAATATGTTTATATAATACACTGTTACCAGATAAGGTGTGGATGTTTGTAGAAATTAAAATTTGGATATTGTTTTCTCTCTAAAATATTGGTATATACAGTATACTGTATGTATATTAGTATACATACTAATGTATGTTGTTATATACAACTGTGGGGATTTTTAATTTTGCAGCCTGGGGTTCTATTTTCTGATTCTCATTTTTACCAGTTCTAATGAAACTACATCTGTAAAAAAGTCATGTCATTTGTCCTTGTGCAAAATCAAGTGTTATTATTTTGTTAGTCCTTTCTAGAAACAGTTTAAAAATTTGTTAGTTACTATCTATTATGAAAAGTTACTAGCCATGAAAATTTTGTTTTGGAAATTTTGAATTTTTCAGTTAAAACAAAAGAGAATATTATTTTATAGATTGTTTATGCACAAACTGAGTAAGCTAATGTTCTATCTCTTTACTAATACATATGTTTCCCTTATGTGAATATTAAAATGAATGTGCCAACTACAAATTACTTTTTATATACTGCCTTGGATTTCTATTAGATACAAAAGTAATTCAGTATATATTTTAAGCTTTTAATACAGAAAGCTTCAAACGTACACAGAAGTAAAGAGAGCTACTATTCAATATTCGTCATCCAAATTTAACAGTCGCAATCATTAATATTCTTCCATTCTGACACAATTTAATTTTAATTGAGTTCTCCAGGGTCAGCAAATAAAGTTAATTCATAATATGTTAATGAAATAGCAGGCCATAACACGAAAGTGATAATTGTGTTGTTTTTATAAATAGGGAGAGATACCAATGTACTAGTATATGTTAAAAGAAGATTGGCAATGTGTGCAAGGAAATTAGGAAGAATAAGAGAAGCAGTGAAAATAATGAGAGATGTAAGTAAATGTGATAACTGTACTATTATATTTTTTCCTCCAGAATCTAAAAATGTAGATTAAGTTGGCAGTTATGTTAGTAGAGAATCACTTTTTTAATTGGCAATTTTTGTAGCAAAATATTTATTTAATATACATATATTTCTTAAGGTTTGAGTCTCCTGTTTTATAAAGAAGCAAAAGAATTTCTAGTTTAATGAATCTGTTTCAGGTCTTTTGTGTTCCTGTTTTGATTTTAATCTTTTTTTTCCTTTTAATATACAGTTGATGAAAGAATTTCCCCCTCTTACCATGTTGAACATCCATGAAAATCTATTAGAATCACTTTTAGAATTACAGGCCTATGCAGATGTTCAGGCAGTCCTAGCAAAATATGATGGTGAGTTTTATTTGTCTTAATTGACAGCATAGTTACAGTAGTCTTGTTTCAATTATGTAATTATAAATATGATTATATTCTAGTATTTCTCTAATTTTCTCTTTTTCTTTTTATGGGTCAGTATGCCTGAGTACAAGTTGCTATTAAGTATCCTCTTTATCAGGACTTTTGGCAGCAAAAGCCTACAGGGAGGAATTTTCTTCTGTCAAGATTTATTCCTTTGTTTATTAAGTAATATGTGTGAGGCACTTGAACACAATAGTGAACAGGAAGACATGGATTTAGCCCTTACAGGATTTACAGTTTAGTGTAACATGTAGACAAATGAATAGCAATTACACTGAAAACAGCTTGTTAGGTGAGATAATTAGAAAAGCATAGGTGCTGTACACATAGTCCAGTGTGTTGTTTGTTTTGGAGAATCAAGGAAGGCTAATAGAAGTAGTTTATTTTAAGAGCATTTCAGAATAACATCTTTACAATGCTTTTTAGTTACAAACCATAATTTATAATCTTATATGATTCTTATAATAATTTTGTGAGGTGGTAGGATAAGTATTTTTACTCTTTCCAGTTACAGTACTAAATTAGGAAACTGGAGTTTAAGAAGGTTGAGTATTGAGTAATATCTCCCAGCTAGTAAATGGCAAGCCTGAATTTAAATCCAGGTATTCTGCTTCTTTGTTCACTAATCTTCCATTAACAACAATTAAACTTAATGGGCTGTTTTTATAATTATAACAGTGCAAGTTTACTGCAAATGAAATTGGGAGAATTTTAAAGACACATGGACTTTCTCCTTATTTAGAGTAAGACATCAGCTTTTAACCCCAAGCTGAAAACTTATAACAACCATAATGTTTCTAGTCATATCTTTCATTATAATAGAATACATATAAGTCATTTAGTCATACTTGTCCTATTGTAGGTTCCTACCCATTAGCTTGGGAATCCTTACGAGTTGGAAAGTTTGAAATGTGTTATACTTGGAAAGGGAAGTTTATTTCTTTTAAACATCTGGAATTCTTAGGCAGTGCTTCAGTATAATGTAAGCTCATAGAGAAATTTGTGAGAAATTCCTTCCATATGTAACTTACTGAGTGCGTGGCCATGATACTTGTGCTGAACAAGCTTGGGGACTAAATATAAAAAATCAGAATAGGACATGCTTCATTAAAAATAAATAAAACTAACTAAAAATTAATAAAGCCTAAGTTGATATGCCTCTGTGCTCAGTTTTCATGAGTCCTAGTTTTTACCATTCTAGTATCCTGAAGTGTAGGGGAAAGCATATTTTCTTTCTTAATTCTCCATTTGCTAGTATAACTGGAATTGAAAACACCAAAAGAGTTCATCAGTATTACTCTTCTTATAGCAGTATTTTAGGCCTTCTTTTAAAAAACATTTTTATTGCTTATTTATAGTACCAGATTAATTTTTCATTTTATTAAAGATGATCATTTAAGAAAATATAGAAGATAGAAAATCTAAGCCAGGTGTGGTAGTGCACACCTATAATCCCTGCATTTGGGAGACTGAGGCAGGAGGATGGCTGCGAGTTCAAGGCCAGCCTGGGCTACGTAGGGAGTTCAAGGCTAACCTGAACCACATATTGAGATTCTGTATCCAAAAACAAAAAGTAAAAAACAAAAAAAGTAAGGAAATGGAAAAATAAAAATCACCCTTATTTTAAAATTTTTAAATGTAAAAATCCTTAAACTTTTTATTTTTTTTTTCCTCAGTTTTTCCTCTATGAATGGGTGGAGTTTTTACATAGTTCTAATTATGCTATGGCTTTTCTCCTGAATAGTATTACTGTAAGCAGATTATTATAAACATTTTTTAAGCACTTGTCACCATTATACAGAGGGCTTTTATAGCCATAATTGAATTTCTGCCAGAAAGTATGATTCTGTCTTTTGAGAAGAGAAAACTGAGATCAAAGAAGTTGCTACTAGCTCGAGAATACATAGCTAGTATGTAGTAGAATCAAAATTGAAACTCAGGTCTTTGAACGATGTGTCCAGGTGCTTTTGCTACTATATTATAACTGTTGAATTTCCACTATGAATTATTCTTATGAAAAATCATCTTTAAGACATTTTTGCAAATAATTAAAAATTATAATTACAGATATAAGCCTTCCAAAGTCAGCAGCAATCTGTTACACAGCAGCGTTGTTGAAAACAAGGACTGTTTCAGATAAGTAAGTAGTTATGAAAACTACAATAATTTGGAAAGATTGCTAGATTCAATATTGTTTTTCCTCTACTGACTTTAAACAGTGCTCTTTTTCCTCTCTTCCTTCTGAATAACTCTTGATCTTCTTTGGCTTCGAGGCTTCTCATTGTGTGTAGTAGAAAGAAGAGTTTTTAGAACCAAGTAATCTGGGGTTTAAATTCAAACCGCATACTAGCTGTAGAAGTTTGGCCAAGTTAATTGTTTCGCATTTCTTCCTCATACCGTAGGGTGGTTGTGTGAGGATTATGTGTGTTAAGTGCTTAAAGCAGTGTCTAGAAAGGAAGTACACGTGTAATAGTTGATATGATAAGGTGTGTAGAGGGAAATAGGATTCATGTTGTCTGTTCTTAGCAGTAATCTGCTTGAATTACTCTGCTTTTCTTGTAGTTTTGGCTCCCCTTAATATATTATCTTTATTCTGTAGATAAGATATTCAGAAACTGAGTGGGTGCCTTGGCAATAACCTGTCTCAAAAACAAACAAACAAAACCAACCAGATACTCAGAAAGCAAACAAATGGTGGCTGTTTTCTTTCATTGTAGGTTACTATGGCTTGGTAAGGATGAAATGCCCAGTTTGTTTCATCTGGGATAAAAATTCGATAAGAAATACTGTACTATTTTATGATATTTTTTGTATGTCCTTGTATAGTTTTTCTTCCTGTCTCGCCTTCCCCACAAAGGCTTTCTTTACCTAAATTTGAAAATTTTTATTCTTTGTATTACATTGTTTTATATATTGAATCAGAAGGTTTTACTTTTCATTTTTAGTAGTTACCTGGTTTTTGTCTTTGGTCATTCCAAGAAACCTCTTTGATTCTGGGGGCTACATTACATTATGATCTAAATCCATAATTTTTTCTTTTATTGGTATATTCATGTCTTCATCTCGTGGTTTTCTTACAGATTCTCTCCAGAAACAGCCTCCAGAAGAGGGTTAAGCACGGCAGAAATTAGTGCTGTGGAAGCAATCCATAGAGCTGTGGAATTTAATCCTCATGTTCCGAAAGTGAGAAATTTTATGATGAAAATACTACTTTTATTTTAAATTTATCAAATTGGTAACAATGTGTAGACCAGAGTTTGGGTTGCAATAATTGGAGCATAACTGTTCTAGTCTGCTATATTTTGATGCTTACTATTCACCTTAAAAGAGATGTTAAAAGTTATTTAGAAAAGTACATAAGAGCAAGTTTACTATAGACTTTGTAATTGCTGTTAAAAGAAAATTTGATCTGTGTTTTATTTGTCACATAGCTTGTTTTGTTTTATTTTGTGGCACTTGGTGGGGATTGAACCCAGAACCTTGTGCATGCTAAGCAAGTATTGTGCTACTGAGCTACACACTGTCCCATTTCACTGCTCTTTTATTATAGTTAGTGAAGAAACAGTCAAATGGCTTGGTCTTGATAAAAAAAATCATTTATATTTCAGATCACTAAACAGAATTTCCTGCTACTGTAAAAGCTTTTTCTATACAGATTCCTGGGTTTTGAACTAGAGCTGGGTAGACAAAACTGAAGATAAATAGATTAAAATGATCAGTGACTGGAAACAGGTACAGAAGTTCCCAGGAAAACTGAAACTCCCTTATTCATTTGCTTATCTATTGTACACCTTGTAATCATACAAATTTTCAGTTACTCTTTCTGTGTTATTACTCAAATACCTAAGCACCCAAAACCCAAGATTAAAATTTAGGTTTTACAAATAGTGCCTCCATGTTAGGAGTATATGATATTCAAGAATAGATGGCTGGGGTTGTAACTCAGTAGTAGAATATTTGGCTATCGTGTGCGAGGCCAGTGTTTGATCCCTGCTACTGAAAAAAAAAAAAAGATGCCCTTACTACAAAATATAGCTTAATTCTAGAAGAGTATGTGTTACTAGAACTTGGAAGCTAGTAGACAGTAAAGAGATTATTCTCTGAAAGATAATTTCCAAGTGGTGGAGCACTAGCTTAGGATGTTTGAAGGGTTTGATCCACAGTGCTGCAAAAAAAGCAAAAACAAAAACAAAAAAAAAAAAATAAAACAATAAAAAACCCACAAAGCTAGTATTTGTGTCAACAGGTATATATCAACAAATATTTCTATTATTATCTTAAGTGAAACTGGTTTTATAAATTTAAATTTTTATTATGAATTATAATACACATGTAGCAAAGTGTACAAAACAGAAACTTGAATTTTAATGATTAATTGTAAAGCAATTAATGCTTGATGGTATAATCTTTGTACTCTGGGAGGCTGAAGCAGGAGGATCTCAAGTTTGAGCCCGGCCTGGGCAACATAACAATTTGGGGAGAACTTGTCTCCAAAAATAGAGAAGGGCTGGGGATTTAGCTCATTGCAAAGTCCCTAAATTCAATCCCCAATATCCAAAGGTGGTAGAGGGGAGTGCTTGGAAACTGCCACTAAGGTTAGAAAACAGAACATTGTCAGTGCCCAGAAGCCCACCTGAGTACCCTTTTCCAATTACAACTGCCTCCTTCCTACTAAAGGTAACCACTATTCTGACATTAAGTTCATGCCTCCTTTTCTTTATATTTTTGGTCTCTACTTTTCCTGTATTGCTACTGTTAAAAACATGTTAAATACTGCTACCTGTCTGTTTCTCTGTCTCTCTTCATTCTCTAGCATAACTTGTACAGTCCTGGGGTATAGCTCAGTGGCAGAGCACTTGCCTGTGTTCAGTTCCCCAGGACTGAAAAAAAAAATTCTTTGTATAAAATTAGAACTATTTCTGTCTTAAGTGATTAGTAAAATTTTGTGGCAAAGCCATCTGTTCCTGGAGATTTCTTTGTAGGAGGGTTTGAGTTATGAATTTTATTCAGTTTAATCATTAAATTATTAATATAATTTTAAAAATCATCTCCTATTAAAATTTTTTGTTCTTATGTTGGTTTTTGTAAGTTGTATTTTTTTTTTTGTCTTTTTGAGACAGGGTTTCATTATACAGTTCAGGCTGACCTTGAGCTCACTTTGTAGCCCAGGCTGGCCTCGAACTCATGGCAATTCTCCTGCCTCAGCCTCCTGAGTGCTGGGATTATAGGAGTGCCACCACGCCCGGCCTATTTCCAAGAATTATTTCCTCAAGCTTTTCAAATCTATCAGCATAGGGGGCCAGTGAGATGGCTCAGTGGCGTAAGCGCCTGCCTGGCAAGCGCGAGGGCCCGAGTTCGACTCCTGGAACCCATAGACGAAAAAAGGGCCGGTGATATCGCTCGGCTGCTCGGGCGCCTGCTGGCCCGCGAGGTCCTGAGGTCGACCCCTGGTACCCACACACACACACAAAAAAATAAATAAATCAAATCTATCAGCATGAAGTCAGAAAATATTTTTATTATGTTTGCAGGATCAGTTTTTTGTTTTTTTTTTTGAGACAGGGTCACTATATAGTTCAGGCTGGCCTTGAACTCACTATGTAACCCAGGCTGCCCTCAAATTTATGGCAATCTTCCTGCCTCAGCCTCCTAAGTGCTGAGATTTTACAAGCGTGTTCCACCACACCCAGCTTTAAATTTATAACATTGGCTACTTTTTTTTCCTTTTGATCAGATTTCCCAAGGGTCTATTTTATTAATCTTTGCAAAGAGCCAAGTTCTGTCTTTGTTAATCCTTCTGTTGTTTTCTGGTTCATTCATTTCTGCTTTTTATTGCCTTCAACTTTATTTCATCATTTTTTATTTCCTGTATCTTCTCACATAGTAATTAACTTCTTAATTCTCAGCCTGCCTTCATTCTAACATATTCAATTAAGTCTAGAACCTTCTCTAAGAACAATTTTAATTGTATATAATAGCAATATTTTATATATAACTAGCTCAAAGTATTTTCTAATTCCATTATGACCTATTTATTTCTTTTTTGTTTTTGTTTTTATTTGTTACATTTTTTGAGACAGTGTCTTGCTATTGTAGTTCAGGATGGTCTTGAACTCACTATGTAGCCCAGGCCTTGAACTTGAGGTGATCTTTCTGCCTCTGCATCCTGAGTGCTCTAGGGTTGTAGGTGTGTTACCCCAGGCGCAGTATTTTATTTTGTTCTGTTTTGCTTTGTTTCATTTTGTTTTGTTTTGTTTTGTTTTTGAGACAGGGTCTTGCTATACAGTATGGTCCAGGCTGACCTTGAACTCATTATGTAGTCTATTAGCTTCGAACTTGGGGCCATTCTTCTGCCTCAGCCTCCTGGGTGCTGAGATTACAGGAATATGCCCTCGTGCCCTAACTCAGGATCATTTTAACGACCTTAAGTTCAAGAGATTCATATTTCTTCTGGACCACCAGATGACTTGAAACTGAAAAGTTGTAGTTTATTTCTGGTTCACTTTTATCCCTAGGATGCAGCCTTTCAGGACCCAATTCAGTCTTTGGGGTTTTATTAGAGCTGACACTATTGCTAGCCCTTGCTCTCCTTTCTTTCTTTCTTTTTTTTTTTTTTTTGGTACCGGGAATCGAACTCAGGACCTCACGCTTGCCAGGCAGGTATGGTGCTGCTGAGCTATATTCCTGCCTGCTGAGCTATATCCCCGGTTCTCTTTTCCTTCTGAGACTTCCAAAAAAGGCTTAACAGCCTTTTAGCATCTCATCCAGAATTGATAGATCCTGCACAGTAAAAGAAACCCTAACTGCAAACAAGCATGAGGGAATTCTTTTGTGGTGATGGTTGCACAACTGTATCATTTTACTAAAAATCAGCCTGTATGCTTACAATGATGACCTTTGTCATATGTAAACTATATTTTAATAAGACTTTTATATATACATATACTTTAACATTTTAAAATCAGTTTTATTTATAGGTAGAAATTTAAATGTTTTCCCTTCAACTAAACAAAACAGTTGACAATTCAGCTCTGTCAAAATATCCAGCTAAGTAGTGTTATAAACTTAGATGATTATTTGTGGGTAGACACTTACAGCTGAGTTTAATTAAACAAGATAATCATTAAGGTTTTTTGGAGAAATTTTAAGCTCCAACAACTTGAATAATACCCCACTTAAATAATACTGCTAGAACTGGGAAAGCTCTGGAATTTGTTGTTGTTTTAGCTAGAGTTTTAGAAATGATGAAGTATGTACAGACCTCTCTCTATGTCTCTCTCTCTCTGTCTCTCTGTCTCTCTCTGTCTTCTCTGCCTCTCTCTGTCTCTCTCTTTCTCTCTGTCCCTCTTCCTGACACTCAGCAGAAGGCAAGCAAACATAAGAGATTTAGGGAATTTCTTCCTCAGACATCAACTGTGTGTTGTGATAACTTATTTAATCTAATGAACAGTGTCATTTCTCTCCTTATATATAATATTTAAATCTTTTATTCTTAAACATTTGTTATGCACATTTGTCAGATGGTTGTATGAATCTTAGCAGTAAAATGACAAGGGATGAAGTTGTTTAATCAGGAAAATTTTTGGCAACTTTCCACATAACTACAATAGAAATGGCTGTAGGTCTAGAGCTGTGCAATTTGTTAAAGCTGGAAATGATTAGAAGTGGAATAGAGAAAGATCATATAAATGTCTTCAGGCTATGAGTTTGCTTTACATATTTCATTAGTATTGATGGCTTGTATAGATTTTTTTATTCTACTTAGTGAATTTCAGTGTATAGTGTATGGTACTGTAGTAAAAAATTAGAACAGCATGTTTTCATAGTTTTTGATTTGTTCATTTGTTCATGGCTTTGGTTCAAGAAATTTTTTTCAAGTCACTGAACAAGAAAAAGATTCTGAATCTTTCAGTTACTACAGGAAGTCAGATTTTCAATTTTTAGTAGAAAATGTTTCATGTATTCTAAATATTCCACAGCATCCTGTTTTGTTCATTATAGTGTTTCATATTCTTCATTATCCAACCATGAAAGTTTTGTTCTTTTTGAAATAGCTTATAGATTATAAAATCTACTCTTTTAAAGTATATAATTCAGTCATTTTTAATATATTCATGAGGTTGAAAGTCATTACCACTATCCAGTTCTAGAACATTTTCATTACCGCAGAAAGAAACCTTGTACCTATTATTAGTCATTTCTCATTCCTCCCACCCCATCTCTGGCAACCACTAATCTACTTTCTGTATATATGGATTTAACCTATTTTGGATTTTTAATATAAGTGGACTCATACAATATGTGGCCTTTTGTGTCTGTCTTCTTTCTCTTGGGGTAATGTATCATCACTTTGTTCCTTTTTGTGGCTGAATACTATTCCCATTGTATGGGTATGCCACAATATTAGTGGGCATTTGGATTGTTTCCACGTTTCTAGTGTGCATACCCCCCCAACCAGTGCATGCCTCCTGAGTGCTCATATACCCCCCCTCGCTTATGTAAAACCCCATGTGTGCTTCAGGCATGCTCATGTGCCCACCTCACATATGCCTCCTGCCCCCTGCTTGCCTCATGTGCCCCTAATGCCATGTGCATGCTTTTTTTTTTTTTTTTGGTATTTTTGAGACAGGGTCTCACTCTGTAGTTCAGGCTGACCTTGAACTTGCTTATGTAGCCCAGGCTGGCCTCGAGCTTGTAGCAATCCTCCTGGCTCAGCCTCCCCAGTGCTGGGATTACAGGTGTGTACCACCACACTCAGTCATGTGTATACTTATGCATGCCCTCCCAGCCCGTGTGTGCTTCCTGAGTGCTCACGCACACCCCACCCCTGTGTGAGCTTAGCGTGTGCCCACATGACTTCTCATAGGCTCTTCCTCACCCCTGCACATGCCTCCTGCATGCTTCTATCTTCCCCTGGCTCATGCACACACCCATGTACGTGCCTGGTGTGTGTTTATGTGGGCCTCCACATACGTGATTCCCCTGCTGTGCATACCTCATGTGTGCTTACGTGCTCTCTTCACATGAGCCCCTGTGTGTGTGTGCCCCATGTGTGATTCTAGGCCCCTTGCTCATCTATGTGTGCACAAACATGTGGGTACCTCCTGCATGCTCATGTGCCCTCTGCCCCCACCCCATGTGTGCCTTGTACATGCTTATGTGGCCCCCTCACATCTGGCCCACCTTATGTTGGATCTACCTTTTGACCTGTATGACTAATGCTGCTATGAACATTCATGTACAGGTGTTCTTTGTTTTGCATACTGGGAATTGGGCCCGTGGGTGCTCTGCCATTGAGTTACATCCCTAGCTCTTTTGAAAGTTTTATTTGTTTATTTTTTTATTGGGGGGGATTGAGACAGGGTCTTGCTATGTAGTTCAGGTTGGCCTTGAACTCATTATGTAGCCCAGGCTGGCCTCGAGCTTATGGCAATCTTTCTGCCTCAGCCTCCTGAGTGCTGGGATTACAGGCATGTGCCACTATGCCTGACTTAGTTTTTTGTTTTGAGACAGGGTCTTGCTAAATTGCCTAGGCTGGTCTTGAACTCCCAATTGTGCTTTCTCAGGCTCCCAAGTAGCTGATGTTATAGATGTCCACCATTGCACTTACCTCATGTAGAAGATCTTTGTGTGAGCATGTTATCACTTCACTTGGGTACTTACCCATTGAGTTGTTAGATTATATAGTAATTCTGTTATGAGAGACTACCAGACTGATTTCTAACAGTCACTACACTTTTTATGCCCCTGCCAACAGCATGTGACATTTCCAGCTTCTCTACATTCATACCAACACTTAACTGTCTTTTTGGTTGTAATTATCCTAGTAGGTATGAAGTAGTATCTCATGGTTTTGATTTGCATTTCTCTAATCACCAGTAATGTTGAGCATCTTTTAATAGGCTTATTTGCTATTTGCATATCTTCTTTGGAGAAATATCCATTCAAGTCCTTTGCACATTTTAAATTAATTGTGGGACCTTTTTTTTTTTTCAGTACTAGAGATTGAAGAACACAGGGTGTTTAGCATGCTAGACAAGTGCTCTTCCAATGAGCTATATATCTCCAGCCCTACAATTGTTCTTATTATACTTTACATATACCTTGGAATAATGTTGTCCGATTTAGGATCTAGCAATAGCTTACTGCAATACTTCACTGAAAATTTTTTATAAGTATATTACTGCCAAATTCTTCCAAATTTTGTTACTTTTATATTTAAATTTGAAATAATTACTTCTTTTTCTTTTTGTGGCTACTGGGGGTCGAACTCAGGACCTCATGCTTGCAAGCAGGCGCTTGTGCCACTGAGTGATATCACCGGCCCTTTTTTCCTTTGTATGTGGGTACCGGAAGTCGAACTCAGGACCTCGCGCTTGCCAGGCAGGTGCTTATGCTGCTGAGCTATCTCACTGGCCCAAGAAATAATTACTTTAACACAATCACAGAATAGAAAGTACAGAAACATTCCCACATATATACTGTGAATTGATTTTTAACAACATTAATGCAATTCAGTGGGGGAAGAGGAACCTCTTCAAAAGGTGCTAGAATATCTGCATGTCTAAATGGGTGGGGTGGATAATAAAATTTTTTATAGCATACACAAAGATTAATTTGAGATGGATCATCAGTATAAGTGTAAAAGTTAAAACTATACACCATCTAGAAGAAAACATTTAAGAATATCTTTGAAACCCTGTGATAGGCAAAGTTTCCTTAGGACACAAGAGAAAAAAATTACATAGACTTTGCATACAATTTAAAATTCTGCTTCTCTTAGACAGTGTTAAAAAATGAAAAGGCAGTCCATGACAGGGAAAAAATATTTGTAATATATTTGTCTAGCAAAAGACTTGTTTCTGGACTATATAAATATAAAGAGACAATGTAAGAAATGAGTAAAAGGCTTGAGCAGATTCTTTATGAAGGAAGGCATTAAAATGTCCAATAAACACATAAAGAAGAATTTAATGTCATTAGTTAACAGAGAAATATAGTATTAAGTCACAGCGAGGCATTACTTTACACTTACCAGAATGTTAAAATTTAAAAGACTGAAAAAATGTTGCTAAAAATATAAAAGAACTTTCATATGTTACTGCTAAGACTACAAAATGGTACAACCACTTTGGAAAACAGTTCGGCAATTTCTTTTTTTCTTTTTTTTTTTTTTTTTTTTGAGACAGGGTCTTGCTATGCAGTTCAGGCTGGCCTTGAACTCACTATGTAACCCTGGCTGGCCTTGAACTTGCAGCAATCCTCTTGCCTCAGCCTCCCAAGTGCTAGGATTACAGGCATGTGCCACCACTCCCGACTTGGCGATTTCTTATAACATTAAACATATGCTTAAACATATGCTTAAACATATGGCACAGCAATCCTACTCCAAGCTATATACCCAAGAGATATGAAAATATAAGTCCATGAAAAGATCAGGATATGAATGTTCATGGTAACTTTATTCATTTTTTTTTAACGGTGACAAAGTTTACTTGAAAAAATAAAAGGGAAGGAACTGGAGAAACTGGTTCTGCAGAGTGAGCTTGGGCTGAAAAGAAGAGGAAAAGTACACTCTGGAGGACACAGGGTGGGCTGTCATGAGGAAAACCATGATAGCCAGTAACTTTATTCATAATAACCCAAAGTAGAAACAACCCAAGGTGACCATCAATAGGTAAATGGATAAGCATATTGCAGTATAATAAGTGGGAAACTATTCAGCAATTGAAAAAAAGAAAAAGAACTAGAGATGCAAATAAAACATGGATGAAACTCAAAAATGTAATGTACAAATGAGTACATACTGAATGATTTCATTAATGTGAAGTTCAAGAAAAGGCAAAAAATGATCTTTGGTGCTAGAAATTATAACAGTTTTTGCCTCAGAAGATAGAATGGGCAGTTAACTAGAAAGGAGAACTTTCTGGGGTGATGGAAATATTCTGTCTTGACCTGAACCTTACTTGTCTACATTTTTCAAAACTCACTGCACTGCATATTTAAATCTGTGCGTTTTTTTTTAATGTGGGTTGTGAGATTAGAACTCAGGACCTCGCGCTTGCCAGGCAGGCACTTATGCTGCTGAGCCATCTCACCAGCCCAAATCTGTGCATTTTAAATGCCACTATAATAAAGAAAAAAAGTAAGATTCAGCATGGAAAACACTGTAAAAGTACTGTGTCATGCCCTCTGATTAAATGAGATAATATATGTGAAATGCTTAACATAGTATCTGATAGCTAGGAACAGTATTGATTGCCATGGTGGTCATTGCTTTATTTGTCACCATTTTCTCATCCTGTTTGGGCTGTTTCAATATGTACTCTTTCCTTGTGAATATTATTAATATTATTTTAGTACTTATAGCCTTAGAATGCATAAGGTTTGAGAATTCCTTGTTGAGATAAACTAACGGTGAAGATATTGAGATAGTTAGGAATTAACTAATTTGAATTATTTAACACTCTGAGGACAATTTTTTTTGAGACAGGGTCTCACCACGTAGTGCAGGCTGGCCTTGAACTTGCTTATGTAGCCCAGGCTGGGCTCAAACTTGTGATCCTCCTGCCTCACCCTTCCAAGTGCTGAGATTACAGGCGTGCACCACCACGCCTGGTGAGAACATTTTTTTTTAAGTCAGCCTCTCACTATATAGTTCAGGATAGCTTAGAGTTCACTGTGTAGCCCAACTTGTGATCCTCCTACCTCAGCTTCCTGAGTGCTAAGATTACAGGCATGTGCCACTGTGCCTGGCTCTGCAGACAATTTTTTTATGCCTTGTAGAAGAAACCCTTGGGGCATGAGGAAAGTAGAACATTAAAAACAAAACAACAAAAACTTGCTTAGCAAATCTCTGTAACTTGAATACATAGTTAGGAATATGATATCTGTAGCTTTTTTTTTTTTTTTTTTTTTTTTTTTTTTTGGTGGGTACCAGGGGGTCGACCTCAGGACCTCGCGTGCCAACAGGCACCCGTGCCGCTGAGCGATATCACCGGCCCCTTTTTTGTATGTGGGATCCGGGAGTCGAACTCGGGCCCTCGCGCTTGCAAGGCAGGCGCTTATGCCGCTGAGCCATCTCACCGGCCCTGTAGCTTTTAAAAGTTATTTTAAGTAAGACTATTTTTAGTATTATGTTGCCAAAAAAAAAAAAAGAGAGAGAGAGATCATGCCTGGAAACTTTTATAAGTGCCAGGAGAATTTTTAAAATAAATTGATATAATACATAGAAAGTAAAATCTGTTGTGGTTGGCCAGAAATTGAACCCTGTAGGATGTTATGAGTTTTATCCGCTATAGAAGATAGTACCTCTTTAGTAGCAAGCCATTGCATTTGATTGGCTAAACTACCCATATCAGTGGTAGTTCTCACTGAATTGAGATTCCGAGTATTATAGCAGGAGTAAAGGGAGAAAAGCAAGTGTGTTTGAGGTCTGTGACCCAAACTTAGAGCATAAGACTTTGCCTTTCCATTACGTTGTATTGTGGCCTAAGTAGAAGAGTTGAGATAAGAAATGCTTCTTTTGAGGTGTGGGTCTACACAATGATATAGAAAGAAGTTTTCCTGTGGCCTCCCTTCCTTTTCCCTTCCATATAAAGTCACTTTTCCTTTGTTCCTGAGACTGTTATATAGTATTATACCTTCCTTATTTTATTCACATAGCAATTTTGTTTGCTTCTGTCTGGGAACTGTCTTAGTCTCTCCTAGTACATAGCCACGTGGACTCTTTGCATTCAGCCTGCCTGTCCAGTCTCATAGAATGTGCACTGAGAACACTAATTGCAGAGATAAATTGGTTCTTTGTGTGCATGACTGATCAAGAGCAAAGTACCTTAATTTCAGATGTCTTCAGAGAGATTTTTCTTTAACCTGTGCTTTTAAGAGGAAGATTATAAAGCATTATCATTACTTCAGGTCAGAATTATATTGCTTTTGGTTAAAAGCTGTTGTAAGATTTACAAAAAGTAATCTAAAGAAAAATTATAAAGATCAAAGCCGTTCAAAATTAAAGTGAATTTGAATGTAAGCATAGGTATGGTTTTAGAGTCATGAAAGAAACCATCCATGCACGAGGCCCTGGGTTCGATCCCTGGCACTACCAAAAAAGAGAGAGGCAGACCATATGACCATGCATTATTATGTCTTTTTTTAAATTACAGCTTCCTGAGTAGCTTTTTTATATTTACAGTAAAAAGCAAGGGACTGAAGTAGTTAATTGAACAGTATGTTGAACACTAGTTTTGACCTAAGCAATTTCTGATGTATTG
Organism: Erethizon dorsatum; assembly: GCA_028451465.1. Classification (NCBI taxonomy): domain Eukaryota; kingdom Metazoa; phylum Chordata; class Mammalia; order Rodentia; family Erethizontidae; genus Erethizon; species Erethizon dorsatum. The sequence goes on from CM051829.1 coordinate 83,098,181, forward strand.
CAGGTATAACAATAGGATGATTCAGAAATAATATGGAATATCTTGCAGTACATGTTAGATACTGGCTTTTGTTTTAAGTCTTCAACCGTGTTTTATTTGCTGATAATCTAACTTTTAACTGTGGCTTTCTTTTTCATTTACAGACTTGTATTTCTTCTAGTTGAGGAACTCCTTATCCACAATAAGTACTTTAGACATTTCATTGTGTCTCAAACTGAATTTTTTTTTTTTTTTTTTTTGTGGGTACCAGGGGTCGACCTCAGGACCTCGCGCGCCAGCAGGTGCCCGTGCCGCTGAGCAATATCACCGGCCCCTTTTTCGTATGTGGGTTCCGGGAGTCGAACTCGGGCCCTCGCACTTGCCAGGCAGGTTCTTAAGCCGCTGAGCCATCTCACCGGCCCTCAAACTGAATTTTTAAATTTTATTATATTCTCTACACTGCCTCTTCTTCATTTATGTATTTTGAATTACAGCTTTGTTATCCTCTCTTTTTTCATTAGCCTTTACCTCTCTCCTTTCAAAATTACCAACTCATGACCTTTGAAATGTTTTTCATATCTAGCCATCCCTGTTCTTACTGACCATTGGGTACCTTCACTACCTATATTTTCAACATATATTATTATTATTGTCATTATTATTAAAGTAATGGGTGGTTTTGAAAAAATGCAGACACTTCAAAAGTTTATAAAGTAAAAATTCCCCCATTCTCTCTCTCAATTCTACTTCTTTTAAGTAACCACTATTTCTATTTGTTTTATACCTTGCCAGGTATTTTCTATGCATTTCTAAACATATAGATATAGAAATCATCTCAGATACTTTCCCAGCTTTGTGTTACCTATTAAAACAGATTCCTCACTGGTCTTTCTCCTATCAGCACCTCTTCAACTCAGGCAACAGCCACAGTTGTCTGTCTGACTAGCAGATCTTACCTTCATTAATTAAAGACCTGTACTTATTTTCCTATTGCCTGTAGGATAAAGACCAACCCCTAGTGTTACACACACTATCCTTTCACAGTCTGGTCTCCCAGGATCTATCTCCAACCTTACTACTTGCTCCTTATCTCCATTGCTAGTGCTCCCATGATTGTCATATCTCATCATAATCACTACCACTATATAACTGCTCTGTCATTTCCCCAATTGGCAAATTCCTACTCATTCTCCAAGCCTCTACTCATCTATTGTCTCCTTTTTAAAGGAGACAACAGTAGAGATAGTGGTTTTCTCTTCTCTTTTCCTTTAGTACTTCAGTCATACCTTTTTTGTTTGTTGGGTTTGGGTCTTGTTTTTTATGTCTCTCCCTATTCCATGTAAACAAGAGGAGAGTTCTTGTCTTATTCATCACTTAGTGTGCAATACTTTACCTAGAACATAACAAACACCCAACAAATACTGATAAATAGGTATGTCTATAGTTTAAAACTATGTTGCTTTCAAAACCTATCTACATTCAAAGGAGTAAAATTTTATACCCATCATTTCTTGAAAATTTTTAGCCATTTTAACTTTTCACAATTTTTTGTTAATTATGTTACTTTTTACCTTTTAAAATGATGGTATTGCAATTTCAGCATGATCTTATTTCTTTCTTATGAAGTAACTCAGTTTTTAATGGATTACTATATAATTTTAAATGTTAGATCTAGAGACAGAAAGAGATATATAAGATATATAAAAAGTGAGTTGTGGGGCCAGTGAGATGGCTCAGCGGCTTAAGCGCCTGCCCGGCAAGCGCGAGGGCCCGAGTTCGACTCCCGGATCCCACATACGAAAAAGGGGCCGGTGATATCGCTCAGCGGCACGGGCGTCTGTTGGCGCGCGAGGTCCTGAGGTCGACCCCCCGGTACCCACAAAAAAAAAAAAAAAAAAAGTGAGTTGTATCACAGTTGTTATCCACTATTTTCAGGAAAATGTAATCAATATGTTATTCATAGGGGATGGGGGGTTTAGCTTAGTGGTGGAGTACGTGCCTAACATGTGCAAAACTCTGGGTTTGATCCCCAGCACAACCACAAATAAAAGCATGTATTATCTATAAAAAATCTAGACAAACATAAATTAGATTTGTTATGTTTGCAGTTTTGTACACTGAGTGTACTTTTCTAGGCAGAAACGAAAGACCAAAACAAAACAAAATAAACTACCAGTTTTTAACCCTGCATATTCTTAGAGAGGTAAAGCCTTTGATTCCTAGCACTATTAAAAAAACACAGTAAAATCTGTATAGTTAGGTGTTTTTGTTTTTGTTTGGTTTTTAATTTGCCCAGAGTTAGAAAATATCTTTAAGTAAAAACTGAAATATAAGTTCAAAGACATTTTAGCTGTATATATCAGATCAACTCAGTTAATAAGCATGTTACTATTACTTTGGGTTGAATTATATGCTAGGTACTATAGTAGATTATGAAGGGTATGCTTTCTATTGTGCAGTAACCAGTGACCTGTACTGAGTAGCAAAAAGTCCTGAATAGCAGTTCCTGAAGGAGAAAAAAATAAGTAATAATCCTATATCTTAAATATTTATGTGTGTATATGTGTGTGTGTGCATGATAGGTATCAGAGCCAGGGCCTTGTACATGTTGAGTATATGCTTAACCACTGCCCATTACCCCATCCCATTAAATACATTTTTCTTTTTTTTTTTTTATGTGGGTACTGGGAGTCGACCTCAGGATCTCACGCTTGCCAGCAAGCACTTGTGCCACTGAGCAGTATCACCGGCCCTTTTTTTCCTTTATGTGAGTACCGGGAATCGAACTCGGGACCTCGCGCTTGCCAGGCAGGCACTTATGCTGCTGAGCTATCTCACTGGCCCTAAATACATTTTTCTTTTTCTTTTATTTTTACATTTTTCTTAAACTAAAAATTTTCTCTTATATTTTATGAGCCAGATTTTATTTAAATGTCAAATTAGAAACTGAAAAAATGCTTTGCTGTAAATTCAAATTGAAAAGGACATTTGCTGATAGGAAAGACATGATAATAAATATAAGGTAGTACAGGGAAGATATTTTTAAAAATAATTAACTAGCAAAATACTGTAAAATAAAAAATCCTAAATTATAATGTCCTATTGTCTGTCACATGTTTATTTACCCCTTGCATTGACATTTGGATTATAGAACATTGAAAATATAGGTATGTAGTTGCTGTTCAAAAAAGTATTTTCATTGATATTTTCTAAGTTTTACTCAATAATTGTTAGCCGAATATCTTTGCTTACATTTGCAAGTGGTTGCCAGTATACTAATTACCATATTGGGAGTTAAAGCTCCTGGATTCTAAAACTCATTGAAAATCATTTTGCATTTTTTTTCTCTTGTATCTGTAAAATAAAACAGAATTTTAATAGGAAGGATTTGGTTTAAGAATAAAGAGTTTTCTTCTGAAAATGAGATACTCTTTTTATGATGGTGATTCCACTGTGATTGCCACATTTTCTTTGCTACCTAGTGAAGAAGCTTTTAGTGTACTTGCAAAGAGCATAAGGAGTCATGTCAGAGGTCAGCTATTCGAGTCCATTTTCCCATAGCCGCCTGGTATGAGTGATCTTTTACTGTGTTTCAAAAAATGGGCAAGGATTAGAGAGGATTAGAAAGAATATTACCCTCCTGAATATAGGCCCAAGGCACTAAGGGAAGAGAACCCAACGAGGCAGCAAATGTGCTTTGCTTGACCAGGACACAACCTCTGCTGCATTCCTTTAAGAAACTTAATGGGAAATGTTAAGTCCCCAAAGTGGATTAGTAAATAATCTCATAGTTTGTGACATCTGCTAAAATAAATTGATGAGCAGACTGCATTCTAACACTTTGAGAACAGAGCCAGAGACATCAAGAGCAGGAGTAATTAAATATGAGCATTAAGCTCAGTAATGGTTGGAGAGTCACTTTCATAAATAAAGAAGAAAAATTGTTTTAGATGTATTAATATGATGAGTACATACATATTAGTTAATAACCTAAGGCTTAAATTTCAAAACCACTACAAACTTTTTATTTTTAAGATTCTCCCCAGAGTCTTAGTGCTTGTAGAAGTCTTAAAAATTATTTCATGGGCCGGTGAGATGGCTCAGCTGCGTAAGCGCCTGCCTGGCAAGCGCGAGGGCCTGAGTTCGACTTCGAGAACCCACATACGAAAAAAGGGCTGGTGATATCGCTCAGTGGCACGGGCACCCACTGGCGCGCGAGGTCCTGAGGTCGACCCCTAGTACCCACAAAAAAAAAAAAAAAAAAGTATTTCATAAATTTAGCCCTTTATTGGTGTTCTCAGTTTGTATAATAACCTGGGCTACTGGAATTTGAAATGTAAGAATCTGTCTTTTGATACATCTCTGGAATCTTTCTCTTTTTATATTTTATAGTAGAAGTTAATACGGCCTGACACATAATTTACTATCAAATTGTTTAGAACCAAAGAGGTTGTTTCATACCTGCTCTAGAAGGACAGTGCATTCTGGCCTTAGTCTTTAGAGGAAGGATTTGGCTAACTCAAAATATGTTTTGAAGGTTTTGTTTTCAGTTGCCCACTTGGTAGAAAGATGATATACAAGTGGTTGATTTTGTGTCTTTCTTTATGTAATTAGTGTCCTTTGATTAGTATTATAGTTGTGATTATACTGCTTTTGGTATGGGTTATATTAGAACAAGTGTTTTCTTCAAGAGTCAGAAATAGAATTTCATTTCATATGTGAAGAAAAATTGATAGAGTATAACAGGTATGCTTTCCAATCCTTTACGTACATATATGCTGTTCTGGTTCAGTGTCTGTGTTCAAGATGGGCCTGTGCTTTCAATGTGCTCTCCTGTTCTTCTCCCCTCTCCTACTCGCAGGCTGCTCTTCCACATAACTACCCATCTTTAAATATCAGCTCAAATCCCATCAAGTGGTTTATTTCTAGCTCCTAAATCATAATACATTCTAAATATAGTTATTATATGACCCAGTAGGCCTACTCCAAGGTTTTTATCTAAGAGAAATGAAAACATATTCACACCAGAAGTTACTCACAATGATAACCGTATTATTCATAACAGCCAAAAGATAAAAACAACCAAATGTCTGTCACCCGAAGGATGGATAACTACATTTTGGTATAGCCATATAGTGGGATAATATTGGACCACAAAATGGAATGAGGTATTGATAAGTGCTACTACCTGGATGAACCTTGAAAACATTATGTTAAATGAAAAAAACTAGTCACAAAAGATCACATATAATATGATTCCATTTGTATAAAATGTCCAGTATACGCAAATTTATGGATAGAAATAGGTTAGTGCTTGGTTAGTGGGTTGGGGAATGAGGGAGTAGAGAGTGATAACTAAAGGGTACTGGGTTTCCTTCTGCAGTGATAAGAATGTTCTAACATTGACTGTGATAATGGTTGCACATACCTGTGAATATAATAAAAACCATTGAATTGTACACTTTAAATAAGTGAATTCTAAGGAATGTCAATTCTATCACAAGATGTTTTTAAAAATAAATAAAAGTACTTCCTATCCATATATCCATATATGTTTATGCTGCTAATAGGGCGCTCACCACAGTCTGTCTATGTTTATTTACTTAAGAACTCTCTTTCTCATTACATTATGAAGCTCAGAGATCAGGGAGGATGGTTTTTGTTGTTGGTGGTGGTGTTTTCTAACAAGCATAATGATTTGCACTTAGTAAGTATGAATTTAGTTGGATTTTTCCACAGTTAAGTTTTTTCACCTATAAAAGGGAAATAAAAGACAAAGAATTGAATGTTGCTGCAAGTATTATTCCAAAATTATAACTTTATATTTAATTCTTTTTTGGAAAATAAATATTTGCTCTCAAATTATTTCTTCAGTTTAAGTTTTGTATTTAGCAAGGTCACATAGGCCATTTGTTGCCATATTTTTACCTATAGAATTATTCTGATTTCTAGAATTTGCTATAAAAATATAATTTGCATGTATAAGCATTTTATACACAAGTTTTCAGAAGATCCTTCATATCATTTGAACTATTTTAATGTATATTTTTTAAAAATCAATTTGACTTCATAGCATTTTGAATATTTTTTGTAGATGTTTGAACTAAGCACAATTTAATTCTTTTTGTCCTATGTATGTATATGTTATTCTTGCAGTATTTACTAGAAATGAAAAGTTTGATTTTACCACCAGAACATATTCTGAAACGGGGTGACAGTGAAGCAGTTGCCTATGCTTTCTTTCATCTTCAGCACTGGAAACGAATAGAAGGTGCTCTTAATCTGTTGCAGTGTACATGGGAAGGCAGTAAGTATTCTTTTCTAAATGTAACACTAATCTCTGACAATTCATTGCATTAACAGGCTGTCTTTTTAAATGAGATTGTCTGAGTTTCTGTAAGGATTTGTTGTTTAGATTGGTTTCAAAGTGAACTTAGTGGCATTATAGTTGCTTTATTGGTAAAAGAAATGGTTAATGTATTTATATTAATGCCACATTTAGTAAGAGTAGTGTGAGAAACTCATGGTATTCTGCCATTTGTTCATTTAAGTTAAATATATGTAAGGAAAGAAAATGAAAAGTTATGCCTTTGGCTTGTTAGCTTTTTAATATGGTTAAGCGATTGCTCTAATTTTTTGTAGAATGCAAAGCCTCCTATGGTAACCATGTACTTTACTACTGGGCTACACAACTGACCATGTTCTCATTTTAAAAATTGGTCTGGTTTTATTTTATTTTCAGATATGTACAACAGGAAACTATTTTCCTCTTAACTGTATCAACTCTATTCTCATTTTTTTTTTTTTTTTTTTTTTTGTGGGTACCGGGGGGTTGACCTCAGGACCTCGCGCGCCAGCAGGCGCTACTCTCATTTTTTTAATTGTGGTGAAATAGAACAAAATTTACCATTTTCACCATTTTTGTGTTCTGTTCAGTGGCATTATATACATTCACATTGTTGTACAACTGTTATCACCGTCCATCTCCAGACATTTAATCCTCCCAAATGGAAATTCTGTACACATTAAATAATAACATCTCATTCTTCTCCCCAGCCTCTGGCAACCACCACTGTATTTTCTGTCTCTATGAGTAGGCCCTCTGGTACCTCATGGGGAATCATAACAGTATCTGTCCTTTTGCTTCTGGCTGATTTCACTTAACATATCATCAAGGTTCATCATATAGTTTGTTTCAGAATTTCATTCTTTTTTAAACATGTAATATTTCATTGTATGTATAAGCTATGTATTTTGTATATCTAGTCATCTGTCAGTGGACATTTGGATTATTTATACCTTTTGACTATTATGAATAATGCTGCCATGAATATTAATGTACAAATGTCTGTTTGAATTCCTGCTTTCAATTCTTTTGAGTATATACCCAGAAGTGGAATTGCTGGATATAAAATTAATTTTTCCAGAAACCACCATACTGTTTTCTATAGCAGCTGCATCATGTGACATTCCCATTAGCAATCCACAAGAGTTCCAGTTTCTCCACATCCTTGTGAACATTTGTTATTTTTTGCTTTGATTTTTGTTTGATAATAGCCATCCTAATGGGTATGAAGTAGAATTTCATTGTGGTTTTGATTTGTATTTCTCTAATGATTAGTGATGTAGAGCATCTTTTCATGTGTCTATTGGCCATTTGTATATTTTCTTTGGAGAATAAATTGCGCTATTTTAACTAACAGATCTCTAACTCATACCTTCTTAACCATTAAGAAAGTGAAGAAGCTTATATAAAAATATTTTATCATTTGCACTTTCATAATTCTCTTGGAAAGTATACCACAACTATCAATAAAACTTCAAAAGTAAATTCAATGCTTATTCACTAAAAGTGTTTAGCCCTTTTAGTTCCCAGTATTTGCTGTGAGGCCCTTGGAACATTGTAGCAGTTCACAAGGATATCATGGGATATTTTGAAGTTTTAATGGAAAAGTTTTAATGGAAATACTCAATGCTATCTGATACTATACAAATTGCTGGCTCCAGGTAGTTCATTTTCAACATTATATCACACTCCATTCCTTCTGTATTTTTGCAAAGCTGGGTTTTGTTAGTTTGCTATGATTTTTTAAAAATAACACACAAAAATCAGTGTGGAACAGGAAATGAGGATGGTAGTGTCCAGGGTGGTTGTGCAATGTCTTAACAGTTTCATGCATATGTCTTACTAGTAAGAAATGATAGTTGTTTTTTTTTTTTTGGCTTTTTTTTTTTTTTTTTAAATATGCAGGTACCAGGAATCAAACTCAGGACCTCACACTTGCCAGGCAGGTGCTTATGCTGCTGAGCTATATCACCAGCCCATTGGCTTTTTTTTTTTTTTTTTTTTAATATTTAATTAATTTTTTTTTAAAGACAAGTAGACATTCTTATGTATTAACAAACTCAAGAATTAGAGAATGTACAAATACCTTTTGGAGAAAAACATTACTCAGTATAGGATTAAGCCATGTAAAAGCTAGATAAAAATAGAAGACTAAGGAATGGAATAGTCACAGTGAAATTGCATTTTCATACTAGGGAGACATACAGTGTTTACAAATGTGCATCCGGTTTATTTCACTTGTGAGTATTTTCTCAAGTTGCATCCATTTACCTATAAAAGTTTCCAGTTTGTCTTTCTTTATGGCTGAGTAGTACTCCATTGTATAAAAGAACCACATCTTTTTTATCCATTCCTCGGTTAATGGGCATTTGGGTTGTTTCCACGATCTAGCTATTACAAATTGTGTTGCTATAAACATGGGTGCACATAATATCGCTGTGGTACAATGTTTTTAATTCTTCTGGGAAGATACCCAGAAGGGGAATAGCTGGATCAAATGGGACTTCCAATCCTAGTTTTTTGAGGAATCTCCACACTAATTTCCACAGTGGCTGTACCAGTCGACACTCCCACCAACAGTGGAGAAGGGTTCCTTTTTCCCCACAGCCCCTCCAGCATTTGTTATTAGTTGACTTCTTGATAATAGTCATTCTTTCTGGGGTGAGATGGAATCTCAGTGTTGTTTTAATTTACATCTCTCGAATGACTAGTGATGTTGAACATTTTTTCATATATTTATTTGCCATTTGTATTTCTTCATCTGAGAAGTGTGTATTCATCTCAGATGCCCATTTTTGGATTGGGTCTTTAAATTTGGGAGGTCTGATTTTTTTTGAGTTCTTTGTATGTTCTCGATAGTAATCCTTTGTCTGAGGAACAGCTGGCAAACATTTTTTCCCACATTGTGGGTTGTCTCTTCACTCTGTTGGTGGTTTCTCTTGCTGTGCAAAAGCTTTTTAATAAGATGAGATCCCAGTTGTTGATTCTTTGTGATACTTCCTGTGCCATTGGGGTTTTATTCATAAAGTCTTTGCCTACACCAATGTCTTCAAGAGTTTTACCTATTCTATTTTCCAGGAGATTTAATGTTTCTGTTTTAATATTTAGATCTTTGATCCATTTTGAATTTAGTTTAGTGCACAGTGAAAGATATGGGTCTAATTTTAATCTTCGGCATGTGTAGAGCCAATTTTTCCAGCACCGTTTATTAAAGAGGCTATCTTTCTTCCAGTGAATGTGTCTGGCACCTTTGTCAAAGATAAGGTGGCTTAGTATGTCTGGAGTTGTTTCTGCATCTTCTAATCTGTTCCATTGAAATTCGGGTCTTTTTTTTTTTCCAATACCACGCTGTTTTTATCACAGTAGCTTTACAGTATAATTTCAAATCAGGGATTGTGATGCCCCCTGCCTTGTGTTTGTTGCCCAGAATTGCCTTTGCTATTCTAGGTCTCTTCTAGTTCCAGATGAATTTTAGGATTATTTTCTGTAATTCTGTGAGATATGTTGTTGGAATTTTGATCGGAATTGCATTAAATCTGTATAACAATTTAGGAAGTATGGCCATTTTCACTATGTTGGTTCTTCCGACCCAAGAGCAAGGGATATCTTTCCATTTTCTGATATCCTCTTCAATCTTCTTTTTCAGAGTACTGTAGTTTTCAGTGTAGGAGTCTTTTACCTCCTTTGTGAGATTGATTCCTAGGTATTTCATTTTTTGGATGTTATTGTGAAAGGTGTTGTTTCCCTAATTTCTTTCTCAGTGAGTTTGTTATTCATGTACAGGAAGGCTATTGATTTTTGAGTGTTGACTTTGTATCCAGCTACGCTACTGAATTTGCTTATTAAATCTAGCAATTTTTTTGTGGAGTTTTTGGGGTCTTCTATGTAGAGTATCATGTCATCTGCAAATAATGATAACTTAACTTCTTCCTTTCCAATCATTATTCCTTTTATTTCTTTCTCTTGTCTAATTGCTCTAGCTAAAGTTTCCAGGACTATGTTGAATAAGAGTGGGGACAGTGGGCATCCTGGTCTTGTTCCTGATTTTAGAGAGAAGGCTTTCAGTTTTTGTCCATTTAGTATGATATTGGCTGTTGGTTTGTCATAGATAGCTTTTATCAGATTGAGATAAAGACCCTCTATTCCAATTTTCTGAAGGGTTTTTATCATGAATGGGTGCTGGACTTTGTGAAAAGCTTTTTCTGCATCTATTGAGATGATCATATGATTTTTGTCCTTGGTTCTGTTAATATGGTGTATTGCATTTATTGATTTATGTATGTTGAACCATCCCTGCATCCCTAGGATGAATCCAACTAGGTCATGGTGTATAATCTTCTTGATGATTTGCTGCATTCTGTTTGCCAGTATCTTATTGAGGATTTTTGCATCAATGTTCATTAGGGAGATTGGTCTGTAGTTCTCTTTCTTAGTTGGGTCCTTCTCTGGTTTTGGTATCAGGGTAATGCTTGCTTCCAGGAATGAATTTGGGAGTATTGCTTCCCTTTCAATTTCATTAAAGAGTTTGAGAAGTAGTGGTGTTAGGTCTTCTCTAAATTTCTTGTAGAATTCAGCAGTGAATCCATCAGGGCCTGGGCTTTTCTTTGTTGGGAGGTTTTTAATTACATCTTTGATTTCATTGATTGTTATTGGTTTATTTAAGATTTTTATGTTTTCTTGGTTGAGCTTTGGTAATTCATATGTATCTAGGAATCTGTCCATTTCTTCTGCATTTTCCATCTTATTAGAATACAGGTTTTCAAAGTAGGTGCAGATGATCTTCTGGATTTCTGCAGGGTCCGTTGTGATATCACCCTTTTCATTCTTAATTGCGTGGATTTGAGTACTTTCTTTCCTTTTTTTAATAAGGTTGGATAAGGGTTTGTCAGTCTTATTTATTCTTTCAAAGAACCAACTCTTTGATTCGTTGATTCTTTGTATTGTTTTCTTAGTCTCCAATAGGTTAATTTCTGCTCTGATCTTTATAATTTCCTCCCTTGTACGAGCTTTTGGCTTAGTCTGCTCTTCTTTTTCTAGAAGTTTGAGGTTCGCCATTAGGTTATTTGTGCTTGCTCTATTTTCCTGATATAGGTATTTAATGCTATAAATTTCCCTCTTAGGACGGCTTTCATTGTATCCCATAAGTTCCGGTATGTTGTACTGTCATTATCATTCAGTTGCAGAAACTGTCTAATTTCTTCTTTAATTTCATCTGTGACCCATTGGTTGTTCAATAGGGTGCTATTCAATTTCCATGTGTTCAGGAAGTTCTTGTGGTTTCTTTTGCCATTGATTTCCAATTTCATTGCACTATGGTCTGATAATATACATGGGATAATTTCAATTCCTTTGCATTTACTTAAGGTTCTATGAGCTAGTATATGGTCTGTTTTGGAGAACGTCCCATGTGCAGCTGAGAAGAATGTGTATTCTGATGTTGTGGGGTGGAACACTCTGTAGACATCTACTAAGTCCATTTGTTCCGAAGTTTGGTTCAGTTCTAATATTTCATTGTTGATTTTTTGTCTAGTTGATCTGTCTTTTTGTGTCAGTGGAGTATTGAGATCCCCCAATACAATTATATTAGTGCTTATTTGATTTTTCATGTCCATTAATATTTGTTTTATATAGTTGGGTGCACTGGTATTTGTTGCATATATATTTATGATAGTTATCTCTTCCTCTTGGATTGTTCCCTTTACAAGGATGTAGTGACCTTCTTTATCTCTCTGAATCATTCTTGGCTTGAAATTCACTTTGTCTGCAAAAAGAATAGCTACCCCTGCTTTTTTCTGGGTTTCTGTTGCATGGAGTATTGTTTTCCATCCTTTGACTTTCAGTCTATGAATTTCTTTTTGAATTAAATGTGTTTCTTGTATACAACATATTGTTGGATCTTGCTTCTTGATCCAATTTGCCAGTCTGTGCCTTTTGATTGGTGAATTGAGACCATTAACATTGATGGTAAGAACTGATATGTATTGAGTTGTCCTTGTCATATTATTTTCCTGTTGTTGGCTCTCCCTTTTTATTTTTTTTTCCCTCCCTCTCTTTAATTGTTTGCCCTGCCTGGTGGATTCCTTCTGTTGGGGTTCCTGGAGTTGTAGTCCTTGTTATCCCTTTCTAGAATGTCCTTCAAAACCTTTTGGAGTGCTGGTTTGGTGGTTATAAATTTTCTCAGATGTTCTTTGTCATGGAAGTATTTTATTTCTCCATCAGTTTTAAAAGATAGTTTTGCAGGGTACATCAATCTGGGTTGAAGGTTATTTTCCTTTTTAACTTGAAATACATCATTCCAAGCTCTTCTTGACTTGAGGGTTTGTGCTGAAAAGTCTGCTGTGATTCTGATGGGCTTTCCTTTGTAAGTGATTTGTTTATTTTCTCTAACAGCTTTTAAGATTCTACTCTTATGTTGAATTTCTGGAATCTTGACTATGATATGCCTGGCTGAAGATTTTTTTTGATTGTGGCTAATTGGAGTTCTATAAGCCTCATTTATCTGAATGTCAAATTCTTTTTCTCTACTTGGGAAATTTTCTGTTATAATGTCTGTGAACAGTGTTCTGATGTCATTTATGCTATCTCCTGCTTTTTCATTGACTCCAGTCAATCGTAAGTTATTCTTCTTTGCATCATCTAGCAGCTAATGGATTGATTTTTCATTGTCCCTTGCTATTTTTAAGAATTCTTTCTTTTCATGATCACTAATTGCAAGCCTGTCTTCTCTATCCGAGATCCTGTCCTCACATTGGCTTAATCTGCTACAAATACTTTCAATGGAATTTTTGTTCTCCTGGATATCTGCTTGAATCAGCTTTATGGATTCCATTTCTTTCCTATGCTGAGCATTCATGGCTTCCATCATTTTCTTAAGCTCATCTTTTTTTTTGTCTTAAGCATGGTCTTCATTGTGGACATTATCTCTGCAGTTATCTGAGAAATTATTTCTGATTTAAATTTTTCCAGAGCCTCATTCAACTGCTTTGTTGTTACCACTTCAGAGATGTCAGCTGGGTGGCTTTTGGTTTGTCCCACCTCATTGCCTCCTATGTTTGCCTTTGGTGAGCTGGGTGTGTGGGGCTGCATCTTGTTTAAGTGTTATCTCATTTTCATTTCTTTCTTTAGTTTAATTCCTGGCTTGCTGTTTGTAAATTGCCTATGGTAGGTTGCTTTATTGCTAGTATTTCAATCTCTTAGGAGATGATTACTTCTCTGAGGTATCTTCCAGGTGTAGCTTATTTTTGGGTTTTGAGCCTGTTGCAAGATCCTACCTCTTTAATTTGTTGGAGATAAGAAGTTGCTGCCTGTTGGGCCCAGTCCTTGGTTCTTAGGTTCTGTGCCACAGTATTTTCTGTGATCCTTAGACAATCTCCGTCTTGGAATACCAGGAAGAAAAGAGCCAGTCAGTGTGTCCTTCACGGCCGCTGCTTCTCTATACTGCGGCGTCTTGCATTCCTCTGCAGAGGTCCCTGCCGGAGCCGTGGGTGGAGTGGCAGCCGCCCTGAGTTTCAAGTTCAGCTGCTGCCCCCCCACAATGGTGCCCAGCTAGTCGCTCTCTTGTGTGGGACGGCCGGGCGTCAGCACTCACCCGCCGGTCAGTGTGTCCTTCACGGCTGCTGCTTCTCTGCAGCGCCACTTCTCGCGTTCCTCTGTGGAGGCCCCCGGGGGCGCCTGCAGTCACCGCGTGTCTGCAGATTTGAACCGCTTCAGTCGCGTCGGGATTCCTGACACAGGGAAATGGCGCCGGTGGCCACCTCCTTCTTCTTTGTTGTAGTTTCTCTCTTTCTCCGTCGGCCCCGAACTGCACTTCAGATCTTTCCTGGGTCCAGGGGAGCCACTTCCCTCTTTCTTGTCCTCCTCTAGTCACTATATTCCAGTGTCCGGACGGTGACTTTTGGAGACCTTCACTGCCTGTTTCTTACAGATCCGCCATCTTTTTCCGGAACCATTGGCTTTTTTAAAATAGGGTTTTTCTGTGTTGCCTATGCTGGCCTTGAACTCATGGGCTCGGTGGTCTTTCTACCTTGCCCTCCTGAGTAGTTGAAACTACAGATGTGCACCATGTGCTGCTAAAATAATGGTTATTTAAAAATAAAAACATTATTTCCAGTTTATGTTTATTTTTTAAAAATTGCTAAGTTGTTAGAACATAAACTTTTAAAGTTGTTTGGATCCACTAAAATTGTTAGATTTTTTTTCAGTCTATGGCATCATAAAACATTACTGAGACTAGATATGTAGCTTAGTGACAAGCTTATAAGGCACAAGCTTATAAGGCTTATAAGGCAAGCTTATTGTGTGTGAGGCCTTGGGTTCAATTTCCAGCACAAACACACACACACACACACACACACACACACAAATAAGTAAATAAATAATCAAACCTGAGCCATGAAGGACACCATGTTTCCTTGAACCAAGAAAATTTGGGAACCTCTGCATTAATTATTTGCAAACAGTCATATACTGCTCTTGACAATAAAAATACTAATAAAACTGAGATTATATACTTAAGGAGCTGAGATTTTCTCTAGTAGAATATAAGCCCCCCAAACCAGCTACTGTATCTCATTTAACTTGTATGTGTCTTCTTTGTCTGGCATTCTGTCTGGTGCATAGGGGTTATTCAATAAGGGTATGATTTATATTGTGTATTTCATACATCCTGATGAATAATTTCCTCATGTTATCACTGATTTGATGATTCACTTTGGGCTAGTAACTACTTTTTATTATGGTAAAGCAAAGTCTATATTTTGACAAAAGTTTATAGAACCAACCACTGAAGGAAAATCAAAAACGTTATCACAGTTTTGATGAGTACTTAGCTAGTGGAACAGATCAATAAGGATTTCTTCTTTGATAACTCCACAAGAGTTGGTAATAATCTAAATCAAAGGTGGGCAAAGTTTGCTATAAAGGGCCAAGTAGTAAATATTTTAGGCTCTGCAGGCCATATAGTCTTTGTCACAACTATTCTTACATCATGAAAACTACCTTTTATTGTTTGTTTGAGATAGGGTCTCATTATGTCGCCCAGATTGGCCTTTAACTCATTATGTAGTTCAGACTGGCCTCAAACTCAAAATCCTCCTGCCTGCTGGGATTGCAGGAAGGCACCACCACACCTAATGAAAGTAACCTTAGACAATATATAAATGAACAGCATGGCTGTGTTCCAATAAATTTTTATTTACAAAAACAGATAGCGGGTCAGATCTGGCTAAAGGGTTTGACTTTGATGAATCCTAAGCTAGAATAACCTCTGCTCATAGAAAACTTCGGTGAACTTCACATGTGAATTTAGGAGCCATTTGGTACTCTTCTTAAAAGGTTCTCAGCAGTTAGAGCTATAACAACTTTATGAAGATTTCTTAAAGAAGCAAAGTTTATAAATGTAGAGTTAAGTCTATGATTGTAATAAGGAGACTGAGGCAAAGAATAACCCAATAAATCTTACCACCCACCACTGCCTTTAGTTTTGCTCTAGTTAAACTAAACCATTGACTGTTCTTTGAGTAAATCTTATTTTCCCGTTATTCTTTTGCTTACTTTCTTTCATCTAAAATGTCTAAGAAAACAAAACACTATGTGATAATTTTGTAAAAATATATCTCCAAAATAGTTTTGATCTATAGCATAGGAAGGCAAATGAAGTAAAACTGAATGTGAACATATGTATTTTTTTCTCAGCTTTTAGAATGATTCCATACCCATTAGAGAAGGGACATCTATTTTACCCTTATCCCAGCTGCACAGAGACTGCTGATAGAGAGCTGTTACCTAGTAAGTAAATATTTCATTTTTCTTGAACTTATAAGTAATAGTTTGATTGTTTCTGTATTAGTCACATTTTTATTACTATAGCAAAATACCTGATATAGGCTACCTATGAAGAAAGATTTATTTACACAGTTTTGGAAATTCTGTATACAAATGGCATAGTGCAAGCTTTGTTGTGAGGGCTGTCCCTTGGCATCAACTCACAAGTGGACAGCAATGGCAGGAGCATGTGCAAGGGTAAGTCAATGATTGTATCTCCATCTGGAAACAGAGAAACTGGCATCCCACAGTCCCTTCCAAGGGCACACCCCCAGTGACCCAAGGACCTCCCAGTTGGCCCTACCTCTTAACACTGCCTGCTCAGGACCAAATTCCCGACACATGAACCTTTAAGAGGGTCACAAGTCATAGTCAAACAATAGCATTTCCTATAGTATTCTTCATTTTAAGAACCCTTTGAGTTAGGTGTGGTAGTGTACACCTTCATTCCCAGCACTCTGGAAGGCTGAGACAGGAGGATCACAAGTTGGAGCCCAGCCTGGACAACTTAGCAACTTAGTGATACCCTGTCTCAAATAATTAAAAAATAGGATGGGAGTATAGCCCAGTACAAAGGCCCTGTATTCAATCTTGAGTACCACCAAAAAAAAAAAAAAAAAAGGAAGAAATAAGACCATTTTGGGACTTTTTAAATACTTTCATAGCCATTTCTAGGATATAATTGCATAATGATTCAATTCATTTTTAGATATTGTTGGGCAAAATCCTGTGCTAGAGGCAAGGAAGGACATAAAGATTAAAGATACTGAAAACAGCAGTCGTCTTACAGACATTTATAAGAGAAATAATAACCCGCCCTCATAAACTCTTAGAAAATAAAGGGGAGAGAATATTCCCTGACTCATTTGGTGAGGCCTATATTGTCCTGATACCAAAACCAGACAGAGATACAAGAAAACTGTAGAACAGTAGCCCTTATAAATACAAACATCTTCAGGAAAATACTAGCAAACTGATTGTGAGTTCGAGGCCAACCTGGGCAACCTGGGAAAATACAGTCTGTAAAAAAAAGGAAGGAGGGAAGCAAGGGGCGGGGGAGAAGGGGGAGAGGGGAAAAGAAGAGAAAGGAAGAAGTTGTTATTCTGTACAAAAATGAGATCACTAAGAGAAATTGTGTAATGTAAGAACTGAACTAAGGATAGAACCATGATGGCACAAAAATGTCTAAGGAATTGATGGCAGGAAAATAGTTGAAGATTTATTGAAGGAGTGGTCAGAGAGATAGCAGAAGAGCCAGAACTAGATATTCTAGAAACTAAAAGGAGAAAGAAATTTCCAAGTGAGGAGGAGTATCTGAGAAGGCAGTTACTGAGCAGAATCTATTGACTTTGGCAATTAGGGGCTCATTAGTGAGAGAAATTTCATTTTCCTTCCCAGGGTGAAGGTGTTAGTATTTGTTCTTGTCATTATTTTTCCATTTAAAAAAGAACAAAGATTTTAAAGCAAAGCAATGGATCTTTAATTATAGAAAATCAATATGTAAAAGTCTATTAGGCTAATACATTTAGACTAAAATAATGTCCCCTTTGTAATTATTACAAAAGTGCCTAAGGCCAACTTTACATATTAATATGAATAAATTAAGAGTAATTTTCATATATCAGAGTCATATGCAATAAGACCAGATTTTTTTTTTTGGTAAGGCTTTATTAATTTGCTTATGGACCTGATAAGTTTAGACTTGAACTATTCCTCTAGTTCACATAGCTATTTAGTTGTCTATTATGCCTCCTGATAAATTTTTCTCTATAAACTAGTGATGAAATTTGAACTTTTGTTCCAAGGGAGTGTTTTTGTACTAGTCAGCCATTCATTATATTGATATATTAGCCAAACAATGACTGACAAATGAATCTACAGAAAGCCGTCCAGAAAGAAATAATTGGGTCTCTCCTGCAGTATAAAAAGCTCATATTTAAGGAAATTTTCATACTAAAGCTATGTAGTTTTCTGCCATATAAAACAGGGATAATACCATCTATCTCTTAGGGTTACTAAAAAAAAAATCAAATGAGTACTTCATAAACCATAAAATACTAAACAGTATTTAAAACACATTATTAATTTTTCTGTTTTATTTCCTGCCTTCTGAAATACCAAGGCTTCTTTCTTTTCATTTGCTACAAGAAATTGGCCTCTAATAGCTGAGGAACAGAGCAAAAGGGATTGAGGGCTATTTGGGTGCTGAAAGCACAATGTTGTCTACAGTTTCCAATCCCAATGTCTCTCTCTCTCTCTCTCTCTCTGTCTGTACTGGGGATTAAACCCAGGGCCCTGTACTGAGCTACGTTACCAGCCCAGCCCTTTTCTTTAGCTTTTCTGAAACAGAGTCTAGGTTATACATGCTGGCCTTGAATTTATAATCCTCCTGTCTCAGCCTCCTGAGTAGCTGTGATGTTTCTAACTTTTAAAAAATTCAGTTCCATTGTGTTTGTACTTTAAACATGGCTCAAGGTGCTGGAAATTTTGTGGCTTTTAAAATGAATTTGGTTTTTGGTATATACTTTCTGAAATTGTATAAGATACATAAAAATACTGTAGCTATTGAAGGAAGCTTACATGTAATCTTCTCTGTTAATCATTGTGTTGAAAAAAGTGAAATTTATAGCTGACCTTGGTTCAGCACTGAATTAGTCATCCCTTACTAATGCAGGATATTACTGTATATCAGGAATTCCTGGGTTAGTGTCCAGCCCAGAGCTGTCAACTTCCTGGACTAATGAAGTCTCAGAATAGTTCTCAGTTTAATAGAAATGAATTGAGTACCTACTGTGTGTCAGGCACTCTAATAGGTTTATCTCTGCATTGTTATTCAGGTATTTTTCAAGTGTTAAATAAAATATAAATATTTGAATATAACTGGTAATGAAATCTGTAATCAGTAGAAAAATAATACTTGAGTATGTAAATATAGCAGAGTAAGAAAAGGGATTAATTTATGACCAGAATCTAGGGCTTTAGTTTTCTATTTCATTTTTATAGTGAGCAATGAAATGTCACATAGAGAACATATTAATGTCTTGGTAAAATTATTAACTGATACTTCTGAGAAAATCCCCTATGACATATCTATCTCTTTATACTATTCCCTGAGCTTCCAAAGAACAAGAATTAATAACAACTCACATTTTACTAAGTGCATACAATGTTCATCATAACAACTCCATAGCAACTTTTACAGGCTTTAGCAACTTACTCAAAATCACACACTAATAACTGACAAAGCTCTTTTTCAAAACCACCTCAGCATGACTGTGTAATCAGTGTTCTTTTTCACGATGCTATCCTGTTCCCAGACCCCAGTATGGTCATCTGGCTATTTAGAAATGCTGTTAATGCTGAAATAAATAATGGATAACTTTCTTCTTGTACCTTGCTTGACCAGAAACTTCTTGTTCTTAAAAAATGTTTTCCTTTTTAGTTTTTAAAATAGATTTAATCAGAAAATATTAAGACTAGCTTATGTTATATTGCAAATTAACATTCATTCCTACTTTTTGTCCCTTACAGCCTTTCATCATGTTTCTGTATATCCAAAGAAGGAACTTCCATTTTTCATCCATTTTACAGCAGGACTGTGTTCTTCTACAGCAATGATAGCTCTTCTCACACACCAATTTCCTGAAATCATGGGTGTTTTTGCTAAAGCTGTAAGTATGATCTCAAGGACTTGTATAGAGTATTTGTAAAGCACACAAGAAACCATCTCTGACCTGTTTGTGCTAACTCAGATGAGCAGTAGAAGATATTGTTTGTAAAGTTACTGCCATAAATATGCAAACGTAAGTTTCTGGTGACTTGGGCTATACTTCTGTTGCTTAAAAGTTTAAAGAATACAGTGCAATAACATTATAAAATTGTTTTTTGTAGATCACCTTTGGTGATAGACCCATTGCTAGAATAATCCAACTCTTTTTTGCCTTTAGTACATTTTCTTTGGCATTTAAAAAATTTCCATATTTTATAACCAAACCTTTTGATTATTCCATTTAAATGATATCATTAGTTCTGAGGATTTGCTAAACTTTATATTAAAGAGTACAACTAGGATGGAGAATAAGTAGATAAGATGGGCCCAGGTATAGAATATGTTTTATATTAAAAGTTTTGCTCAGTTACAGTATCTGTATCTTCTTATTGACCTCCCCCCATCTTGGGTATAGAGCCATATGTAGACCTTTATTTTTATCCTTTAATTTTGAACTGCTTCCTCATTTC
The DNA here is from genome assembly GCA_028451465.1 of Erethizon dorsatum. NCBI lineage: Eukaryota > Metazoa > Chordata > Mammalia > Rodentia > Erethizontidae > Erethizon > Erethizon dorsatum. Next base: position 83,118,567 of record CM051829.1, read on the forward strand.
CTGACCCAGGAAGTACTTGAGAACCGATATTAAAGAGGGTTTCCCATGTCTACTCATAATGCATTGGCTCAAGGTAAAATTACCAGGGAGAATTCTCTTTAAGTCTCCAAGCCTTATAAAAAATGCATCTTTCTTGTATATCTTTATAATTTTACTGGGTGGTAAGCAGTTAAAACTCCAAAAGAAATGATAATTCATTTTACTTCTGAAATAAAAGCACTGAGAATCTTAGAAAAACTAGTCCTTCTTGGTGATGTATATTTTTATCTCTATGCCTCCATTCTAACTCCCTGTTTTCCTCACAATTTTTTTTCCTGCCTTAAGAATATTTTGTTTTGTGCCTTACAGATTAGTTGGCTTTATTCTGGCACCACGGTTAGAGCACTGGTTTCCCATTTTCCCAGAAGGTCAACTGTACAATATGTTCAGTTGCCACTGGCTGTAGGCCTAGGAGTCTGAGTATGCATTTGATTGTGTGTCAAGCATCAAGAAGAATGACTTTCCACTGCTGTTCAGGGAGTATAGATATTTGGGTTGAAAACTGACATTCTATTTCCTTTTAGTGTAAAAAGGAAGCTTAGTGATTGATTATATTGTAACTGTTGTTTGCAAGGTTGCTGATTAGGGAGTGAATGCATCTCAGATTGAAATGATCTTACTGTGTAATCCTGCATGGAAAAAAAATGGACTAGAAAGAGAAACCCATCAATTTTAGCAGCTGGGGAACAATGTGCAACTGTGTATTTTAAAAACACAGGCAAGCATTGGGAGAAATGGTTTGTGAATTTCTCTCAGGAAATAGAGTGGGAAGGAAGAGAAATAGAGCAAGGAGAGAGATCTAAAATCTGGAACAGATATGTAGCAACTGTTAGTAGTGTAATTCCATGATGTACTAGCTAAAACTAATGTGGAGTGTACTCTTTGTATGCTCTATCCATCAACGTTCGTTCACAGTGACTGCCTTTGTCTAAGAGGTCACTAATGGCACCAAGAAGAGCCTTTAAGATTACATCATATAAGTTCCTTAGCACTCCTCTAGCAGAGTCTGAGAATGAAGAATTACATATTTTAAAGTGGAAGCTTTTTTTAAGACTAAAAGTTATTGATATACTGTGATCCTAGTTGATGTACAATAAACAAGCATTTACTCACTTCACATTTGGTTTTTGTATAGTTGGTAATATATAAAATTTAAAATGTCACTGACAGTGAACTTTTACAGCCATATTTTAACCTGATGGCATTTACATGTACATTTTAAATTTCTAAAAGATAAATATTTACTGGTAGTATGATCAAACCAGTATCTGGCATGCAGCAGTTTCAGAGGCAGGTCCCATTTAAAAGTTAAGGGAAAATGATTACAGTATGGGCAGTCTCCAGCTTCTAAACACAACATATAAATGCCTTGGCAGACAAACAGCAAGGGAACTAGAGTTTCAAGTTCTACTTCTGCACTACTTCATAAGGTGTGGTTTATGTCCCAGGAGCTGGTAAAGAATGCAGAGCCTCAGGCCCTACCACAGACCTCCTAAATCAGAATCTGCATTTTAACAAGATCCCCAGGTTATCCTATATGCACATTTAAAGCTTGAGAAACCTTGCTCTATTCTCTCTTACCAATCTGTGGAATGTAGTACATCTCAATAGTGCCACCTCATCCAAATGGAGAAGGGGCAGAGTTGCAGAGTGTACATGGGTAGAGACTCGAGCCAGACTACTTTGCTTTAAATTCCATCCCTGACACTTATTGGTTGTGCAGCTTCAGGTAAGTTATTTCATTATCTCTACCCTTAATTGTAAAATGAGAATAGTACTGCTGCATAGCTTTGGGTGAAGGTTAAATGAGTTAAAATATATCAAGCATTTAGAACTATGTCTACCCACAGTATAAAGTAGGTATTAGCTGTTCTTCCTTCTTCTTGTCATCCTTATCACCAAAGAGCAGCTATAAAGGAGATAAGTCCTAACAGTAAGCTCAAAATGCATTTTCCCATAAAAACTGAAGTATAAATGGTAGTTGTGTGTCATTTAAATGATGCTATTAGTGTCATACTATTAGTACTATACATTTGGTACATTATGTATATGTTAACCACAAAAAGAGGAAAAATGTTTCAAGTTCCTGCCACAGGCAAACCTGTTGATAAGTTGCAAGCTACTATGTTGGGATTTTCAATTGAGTCAGCTATCTAATGACCAACTAAAGTAGGAATTGATGGAATATATTTGAAACATACTTGTTCTTCTGTTTAGTAAAATCATTTAAGCTAAATCATTTAAGAAAATTTCCTAAATTTCTTCATTGTTACCTTTGTCTCTTCCTCATCTAATATCTTTTTGGTAATTTTGTTGTTCGTTTTTTTGTATGTTGAGACATGGTCTCACAGTGTAGTTCAGGCTGGCCTTGAACTCACTATGTAGCCCAGGCTGGCTTTAAAATCACTACAATCCTCTTCAGCCTCCCAAGTGCTGGAATTCTAGGCATATGCCACCACACCCAGCCTAATATGTTTTTTTATTAGCTTACATAGTAGAGTAAATTCAATTTGAATTTCTCAAAATGTATTTGTTATAAAAATTGCTTTTTTATGATGCCAGACACTGAAGATTAATAATTTTTAATAATTCTCACTGTATGTTAGATTTCGATAAATGGAAGGGAATAAACTAGAATGGTTAATGGTTGTAATGCCTCTTCTTTTGCATAGTATAAGGATTTATGGAATAAGATTTCATATTTGCCAATTTAGGATTTTTTTCCCTGATATTTCTCCTGGCTGAGATGAAAATCTGGTTTGACATTAGACATAGAGCAATGAAAAGTTGCATAAATCCCTAGAGATGTGGAATGTGCTGATATCAGAGCTGATACTCTCCAAGGCCAGAATTCCTGAAAAAGAAAAAATTGCTTTTAAGTGGTAGGTTATTTTCTCACCTGCTTTGAAGCCTGCTGGGTTAAATATGAGAGTTCAAAGTAAGGGTAGCCAGCAAACCAACTGAACTGGAATCTGATTCTGCTTATCTGAAAGGAGCTTCTTTATTTAAGAACAGCACTGCCCTCTTCTTAGAGAACCAGTCTTCATCTACTCAGGCCCCTTTCATTTCTCTCTTGCAGAGAAAGCCTTCTTTTAAGTAAGGCTTGGAAGGGTGTTATCACAAAAGTGAAGACTTAAAGATGGTCTTTGGGGATTTCACTAACTTACTGATGAGTTCAGGCTTGTGGCATATGACTTCAGTGCTTTGAATTGAGAGGTGTGTTTGAATGTAAAAGTTCCTACTTATATATATATATATATTTTTTTTTTTTTTGTGGGTACCGGGGGGTCGACCTCAGGACCTCACGCGCCAACAGGCACCCGTGCCGCTGAGCGATATCACCGGCCCCTTTTTCGTATGTGGGATCCGGGAGTCGAACTCGGGCCCTCGCGCTTGCAAGGCAGGCGCTTACACCGCTGAGCCATCTCACCGGCCCAATATATTTTAACTAAATAGGGCAGTCTTTGCCATGTTGGCAGAAAAAAAAAAACATTTGGGTAAAGTCAGGAATAAAAAAGATTTCCAAATAAACTGTTTTACTAAGGCAAAACTTTGTTGAGTTTCACTAAACACATATTGTAGCTGTGCTGGGGTGGGAATGGGCCTTGCTTCCACATATTTCTACTAATCTTTATGTGGGAAAATGTGGTTGGACATGCCAATGATGAATTTCTGAGCAGCTCATAATTGGCTGGCTTCACTGTAACTAGGGCCTTACAATCTGCTTGATTAATTCTTTAAGGACTACATTAGCCAAGTTGCATGATTTCCAAAGATATAGAAGGTCAGATGTTACACTAACAAAGGACCTCTCCACAGAATGTCTCACTGGGGTTTTTTCAGGCCCTTCATAAAAATAATTAAAATTTTTCTCCCCAAATTACATTTTAAAATAATAAGCAAATATAAATGCCAAGTGTCTTTTATTGAATAATAAAAGGAAAGGTTTATCCATTATTCTCATTATTTTTTCCAGGGCAAAGATCATCTTAAGAACTAGGAGAGTTGATAGACAATTATAACTGTATGTTGATATATAATGGTAGAAAAATATATGGTTTTTAAAGGTTTTTAGCTTTTCACTGTAATAATAACATGAAAGTTGTTCATAGGTGAAGATCTTTTTTTTTAATTTTCCATCTGACTTCATTAATGCTAAAAACCTGTGATAGTTGCATACTTCTTTACCTAATAAATACATAAGGCCACATTTAGAAATTAAATTGACGAAGTAAGTTTCTTTACTTTGAAAATGGATTCTTTCTCAAAGCCGTAAGACATTTTTAGTTCATAAGGACTAGTGAAGTTTTTTTTAACATTTTGAATTGTAACAAAGCTTATATTCCTGTACAGTACATATTGTTCTATTTTCTACTGTTTCCACAGTAATACATTGGAGGTGTTTCCCAGAGACTATACAGATAACCAAATGAGCCTGTTGTGAGACAAGTAAAAAATTTTGAATGTTTACATTTTTGTTTCATCATTAGTGCCTCTAAAGTCTCTGTTTTGGCAGTCTGGCATATCCAACTTTTATTTTCTTTATTACGTTGGATATTTGTAGCAAGAGAAGAGATGTTCTCTACTTCTAATAAGAATATTCTCATCTCTCATCCTCATTGTTTCTCTTCAAAAAAAAAAAAAATCCAGACTCAGAAATTTGTGAAATTGCTAACACTCTTTATTCAGAATATTTTTTAAGTACTGAACTCTTCTTTTCAAAGGAGGGGAAAAAAGAATCAAAGTTAGGTAATGTGCTTTTTAGTGCATCTACATCCTTTCCTCAGAGTTTAAGTTGAAGTTTGTGGAAAGCATGCTTTCCTTCCTATTAACATATGCCTGTGAACTATGAAGCTCACAAAAGCTGTCCCTGAATTTGTTTGGCAATGTATTTAATAATTTTTCTCCCTCAAACTGTAAGTCTCTGTGCCAAAGTTTATGATATCCTGTCACTAACTGCTACTAATGTATTTATTTCTAAATCATTAGTACTTAGGGCACATGGACTATTTAGCAGTTTTTAGAAGAACTATGCTTAGATATTAATGAAAATCATTCATTCTAAACCCATTACACTGTTACTATTAGAATTTACATTAGAAAACCTACTGATCTTTGTTTTAGAAAATACCTTTGTCTAAATAAAAAGCATAGTTTTTCTTTTTTTTTTTTTTTGTGGGTACCGGGGGTCGACCTCAGGACCTCGCGCGCCAGTAGGCGCCCTTGCCGCTGAGAGATATCACCGGCCCTTTTTTCGTATGTGGGTTGTGGGAGTCGAACTCGGGCCCTTGTGCTTGCCAGGCAGGCGCTTACGCAGCTGAGCCATCTCACCGGCCCAAGCATAGTTTTCTGAATAAAACAAATAAAGTGATACAAAAGATACTTAAAATCTTGAAGAATAGCTTTTTTTAATTTGTTTTCCACCTTTCCCTAGCAAATCAAATTTCTTTTTCTTTCTTTCTTTCTTTTTTTTTTTTTGGTTTTGTTTTGTTCTGTTTTTTTTAGAAACAGGGTCTTACTATGTAAATCAGGCTGGCCATGAACTCACTATGTAGTCCAGGCTGGCCTTGAACTTGCTACAGTCCTCCTGCCTCAACCTCCTAGAGTGCTGGGGATACAGCAATATGCCACCATGCCTAACTTCATATTTCTAATGCTCAAAAGAACTATAAATTAGAATTCATCTAGTCTAAACTAAGAGTAACTTGGAATTTAATTAGTTCTTGTCCTTTTTTTTTCAAAAGCTTATACTTATATCATTTGTTCTTATTGAACAAGAGTTTATAATCTTCCTATGTTATAGATGAGTCATCAAAACTAAGTGAAATGCCTAAAATTTCATAGTAGACAAGATAGTCTATTAATTTTAGTCATGATATATATTTTTTTCAATAATATATTCACAATTTACATCAAAACAAGTAAAAAATAAATTTCAAACTACATATAGTAATGCTGTGGGGATATATAATGACTGAGTGGTGATAGTCAAGTGGCTTTGCTACAGTAGTCTTCTCCTATGAGTTGAATTTGAGCCAGGTGTGGTGACACATGTCTGTAATCCCAGTCCTCTGGGAAGCTGAGTCAGGAGGAATACAGGTTTAAGCCCATCCTGGGCAATTTAGTGGCTTAGTGAGACCCTATCTCAAAAAATTTAAAAAAGGATTGGGGGAGTGTAGTTCAGTATGAAAGCCCTACGTTCAGTCCCCAGTAACCCCACCAAAAAAAGTTGAATTTGGAGAAGAGTTTTAAATGAAAAAGCTAATGTGGATTGCTAGAAAAATCAAAAGGGTATTTAGGTTGGACATATCCTTACTGCAAAGGCAAAGACCTCAGCAGCCGAACACTGCTGTTCCAGCAGTCTGAGGAACTCTTAACAGTATCTGTGTCTATTGGATGAATTCTAATATAAAGAATGCACATTTGCTTTTCAGTCTTTTAAATTGCTTCACTCCCATTACATTCTTTTTTTTTTTTTTTTTTTACGTGGGTACCGGGAGTCAACCTCAGGACCTCGCGCTTTCAGCAAGCACTTGTGCTGCTGAGCAATATCACCGGCCCTTTTTTCCTTTATGTGGGTTCTGGGAGTCGAACTCAGGACCTTGTTCTTGCCAGGCAGGCACTTATGCCGCTGAGCTATCTCACTGGCCCTCCCGTTACATTCTTCTTCTCACTAATTAGCCATGTAAAAAAGTTGCCATTTGGTCATTTATGTAACATAGTCAAATAACTTCAGCCTCACTAATGTTTAACTTGTATGGTGATACTGCAGAAAACAATAGGCCCTGGTTTATAACTATTCAGAGGGAATTTGATTGACTGTCTGAAATAGTTAAAGAATGTTTTAATATAAAATTATAAAAGTAATCTTGCCAGACGTGGTGGTGCACGTCTGTAATCCCAGCACTTGGGAGACTGAGGCAGGAGGATTGCCACGAGTTTGAGGCTAGCCTGGGTTACATAAAAAAAAAAAAAAAAAAAAAATGTATATCTTATCTTTCAACATCAGTCATCTTTCAGTATCCGAAAGTGTAAGAAGGATTATGGGGGAGTGTTTAGCTAACAGAATAAACTTTTGGTCTAAAATATAATTTGTTGGTATTTTTAATTTTGGTTTTTGCTAAAGGGATTTTTGGTAGCAGTTATACTTCTAGTAGTTGTGTCTATAGGTAAGAAACTTCCATGTGTTTCTTAATGATAATGGGGTCTAAAAGATTGGATTTTAATGGTATTCTAACTGAATTTGAGTGGAAGAAATTATCTCTTTCATATAACATTCATATTGCCTTAGATCCATCTTGATAGCAGCCAGCTTCAAGAAAAGAAATTATTTGGGCTTCAGGTGATGCACAAGAAAATTAAGAGAACTGATATTCAGAGAATTCATACCACATAAGCTCCTTCTCACCTTGTAATTTCAAGCATTCTAAAAATAAAAGATGTATATACTATTCAAAAGTGTAGAGAAGGGGCCATATTCCCTTCTCTTTGAGCACCCTTGTTGTAGCGAATATGACACACACATAAAGAGAAACAGTTTGGGGGAAATTTTAAGAAGGGAACATATTCTCACAGTCTTGGCTGGGACTTGCCAGCTCTTGTTCTCATCTATTTAATATGCTGCAGTCCCAATTTCTTTCTGAAACCAAAGTTTAAGCTTTTACTCCCAGGTAGCAACAGCTTTACAATTAAATTTTAATCCCTCGGTGTTAGACTCCTGTCTAGAGTACAGCCACAGCTGTTCTTGGCAGGCAAACACATTGCTGTTTTTCCTTCAGTCATAGTGAGATAGAAAAATGTTCTCTGGCTGGGGCATGGATGAAGGCACTTTACTAATCTTATACATAATTCACCCTGGTTGCTGGGGTATTCAAAGTTGAAACTTTTCCCTCTGATAAAATTCAGCTGGATTTTTTATTTACTTGAGTCTGATCCCTTTGGGGGCTTAGTTCTTACTGAGATCCAGGGGATTCTACTTCAGCTAAGTCCTGGCTATGAAGATTTTTCTTACTGATTTGCTTTTGGTTTATTTTAGCTATTATAATACCACCTTTAAAATACACAACAAAACAAAAACTACTAGAATGTGCAGTTCAGAGAGTCATTTAATATCAGCTTAATGAATAGAAGGACTCCAGTAGGCTTAATTTGTTATCAAAGTTTAGGTTTTTAAAAAGCCTTAGCATTAGAAATTATGTTATTATATAACATGCTGTAATATGTTAATAATTGTAACACACTATAGGTCTTTGAGTTTTGAACTGTTTCCATTAAGGTATTACTACTAATGGACTTATTTTTCATTCATTCAATGAACAAATATTTATTGGGTAGTTTTATAAAATATAAAATACAATCCATGTTCCAAGTAGCTCATAGCCTGGTGATAGGGGTTTTGAGAAGGGCGTGTAACTGTATTAGTATAAGGTAAAGGCTACTGCTACAGTAGATTAGCTCATCTTTTCATATTCATGTAATTGGAAGTGACTGATGAGTTACTTCAAGTGCCTTTCATAAAGTAACCCAAAACGTCAATCTAGACTCATAGCAGGCCCTTCCTTTCAGAAGAATTTATTTGGTTAGGGTTCTTTTAAGTCAAACAAAAAGATATAGAAGGAAATGTCTTTATTTTGTTCTTTTTCAAATATGTAATGTGGAAGAATTTCATCTTTATACTGAGCTGCCGAAGTTCATGTTTTTGTAAACATGATATTATGTTTATGTGAATAGTTTAAAATTTATCAAAAAAGCGAAGAGCTCCTCAACTGAAAACTTATCTAAGAAATATCTCACCTCACATTTGCATAGTAACTGCCATAAAACAAAAGCCTGTGTGCTCATACATTTTCCTCTTTTATATCCTCTCATTCTTAATAATGACAGATTACTAAGGACTAAGGGCCATCCTGATTTTAAAAATAAAATAGTGTTATGTCATTGTAAAGAAGAATGGAATGATAAGAGCTAGAACTAAAATTGACTGGTTCTGTATACGAGAGAGAGCCACTCTGAATTTCCAAGAGCTCACTTGTTAATGTCAGAGTTGCATCCTGCAGTCACTGATTCTGAAAACAGGCACATATCATGTTAATTAAAAACTAAATAAAAGAATATTGGGATAAGGCAATCAATAATGTTCCTTTGCCTACTCTTCTAAGCTGAATTTTGCCCATCAATTCTGCATCCTTGGCAATCCTACCTCTTTACTAGAGGAGCCACCTGGATTGTTTCTCTCCAAGTAACTGAAAAATATTTCATATCTTTATTGGGCTGTCTCAGTCAAGTAACATATACTAACTGGATCACTGGGGTTAAGACCTTGGAAAACGTATTTTAAAATAGACGCAGAACCTGTCCTTGAGGATTTTATACAAATTAGACCTGTAATCACTGAATATGGAAAAATGATTGAGGTATATGGAGTAGAAGAGTGGGCCAAATGTTGTTCAAAAGCAGTGATGGCAGGCCTTTTAGAGCTTTCAGTGATGCAAACAGCCTGCTGTGCCATGCATGCCATAGGTTTGCCACCAGTCTTCTAGAGGGTTAAAGAATTTACTGATTTAAGTCAGGGCTGTAGTTGAAGAAAAAGTGGGATGATTTGAACAATGACTTGGAGGTAGAAGACAGAGGATCAGGCTTTCGAATTTACTGCTGACCATTACTTCTCTAGCAATCCATCTGAGCCTGCCAAACCTACTAGAATAAGCAGAAACTATTATTCTTTGAATAGATTAACAGAAGGTACACCTCCAGGTGGTGAGTAAGATGCATGATGACATCTTTCAATTCAGGAGTCTAATTTGTAGCATGTTGGTAAGGAGGCACATTCATATTTCTGGGTGGAATTCACTTTCATCATTCAGTTGTGTTCCTGTTTATACTGGTGACTGTGTCCACTAACATTAGTTATCCACAGACTTAAGTAAACTCTAGCACCTTGAGATCATGTGAGGAAACAACCTATCCCCATAGGATTTGCATGAAGATACGGAACATAGTTACTTAGTCTTTTTTCTTTCTTTCTTTATTTTTTTTACTTTTATCTTTCAGATGACATCAACAGTAATCGTATCTCTGGTTTTGCCTCAAATTCCATATTGAATTTTTAAAAATCGTTTTTTGAGCAATAACTTTTCCCTGGTTGCTTAACCAGTCATACAAGTTGAGACTTCAGTCTCTAGGCCTATTTTATCATAGCTGCTCTGGGAGAGCAGATGAAAAATAATAAGTCAGTTAGATATTTTATGAATACTGAAATCCCTTCCATTCAGAAATGTAAATAAAATAACCAGCATAAGCAATCAGCTTATGTCAGATTCCATGGGTTTGTTACATAGGGAAATAACAGTGCAACCTGAAACATTCATAGTGGTGTCATAGTTGAATGTAAATCCTTGAGCTTTTCTTTTGTGAAGGGTTTCAGAAATCATCTTTTATAAACTATCAAGGGAAATGGGGGGAACTATGATGATAATAACAAATGCTATCACTGTTAGTGGCTGTCTCCCTTCTAGCACCAAATCGTGCCAGTTAAGTAAAGCATAAATCTAGGATACTGCTTACCATTCAGCTTATTCAGTGCACACAAAAATATATATACTCAATGTCATGCTGAGTCAGACCCACAATCCAATATATGTTCTGTTTCTGAAAGTGGTACCAGGAAACTGCTATGAAAGGATAGGGTTGGAGAAGTTTTTTTAAAAAGTATGATGAAAGCTTGGGAAATAGCTGTTTCTACCTCCAGCAAATTCAAGAAACCAGAAATCAAATTAGAGATCATGAAATGAAAATTTGTCTCTCATCTTTGGCTGCTGCTCCAGTGCCCTATAGTAGACTACAATTGTCTCCTCATTTATTAGTGAAATGGTTTTGCAGTCTATAAAGCTCTTTTGCAGCTCCCCTCTATTCACTATGGCCTCAGATATGATAAACTTGCTAGCCACAAAAATCCAGTATAACAAATGGAATTTGGGGGCACCTGTTAAGTTTTAAATTTGGGAGTGAGGAAAAGAAATGTATGTTTTAATTTCTTAACATTTTTAAATGTATTTTTGCATTTTAATTTCTTAAAGAGTTTGGTTTGACTGGTACCATATTCGGAACCCAGAAGCCTACATTAATTTATTACAATTCTGGATAGGATATTTAATATTTCTACTTAGCCCATAATTTCAAATGATAGGGATATATACTTAATGATATATAGCATTTGGTTGGCCTTTACAATACATACCTCTTTTGGTCCCTGTATCTATATCAAATGAACTCATCCTTGTGCTTTCCCATAGGTTCCCTGGTGTTTACTAACATAGATCAAGATCTTATGTGGCTTGTAGGGGACTCTGAACCATTTGACACTCTAGGTACATAAGTTACCTCACATTATTTAAGCTTTGATCTCAGCACTGTAATTTCTCTGTATTTTCCAAGGTATACAATGTGTATTTCCTTGAAATTCATTACATATTATTTGCATATTCTTGTTTCTAAGGTTTGGTACATACCAGTTCCTTCTATTTAGAATGCCTTCCCCTGAATACCTTCAACCATCAACCACTTCTAATGCTAACTAGTGCTAAAGTCACCTCCTGGAGAAAGCCATCTCGATTAATCTCATTCACCTAATTCTTTTAAGACTTCTGTTTCTCAGTCTGTTAAAACTGTTTGTTTGTTTTGTGATTGGTTCTGTACATTGTCACTCTAGAAGCTTAGTGATACCAGAAATAATTATCTTCCTCCATTCCCTTGTCTTTGTTTATTCTGCATCAACGGCTTACTGAAGACCTTCACAATTTCCTCAGAGTTCTAGCCCACCTTTTGTACCCTTTCCTTCTACTTTAGATGCCTAGAGAAACAAGGCATATGATCAGGGATTGGCCTCCACCTCAGCATGTGTGTGGCAGCCTGCTGAATAGGTCCCTACAGTGGGAAAGATTTAACAGTTTGGTTTGATAATCTCTGTATTCTATTCAGATACCTTCAAGAAGTAGATGTGAGACCAGGAGATGGGAATAGGGAAATTTCCACTGAGAGCCATTATTGTTTTCCTTTGTTTTTACACAAGACCTGTGAAGCTGCTGTCATCAGCAGCTCCCCTACACTGTCCTGCTCTGCCTCTTTTCCAGGAGTCAGGGTTAGTTTAAGAAAAAGCCTTTTGCTAGAAGCCATGACCTCGTACTTTTATCCCCTCCATCTGGTGCGCGGCCTCATGGGGTTGTGCTGCTATGCAGGAGGTGAGCAATGGAATTCTTTAGATGATGACTTCTGAGCCCACATGCGGAGGCAGTGGGGGTGGGAAGCAGGGAGAGCAGTGAGAGCCAAGATCGATGGACCAAAATGTAAAGTTTGTTGGGAAAATCCTGACTATAGGTAGACTGTTTTCCTGAAGTCTTCTTCCCTTAGCTCAAGCAGGGGCCCAGGTCAGGGAGCTGTAGCTTCCCAGGTCTGTGATTGATGAACATTGTGTTCCTGCTACTTTCCCTTCTGCCTTCACAGTTGGGGTACACCAGTGGGATAGGTAGGGTATTCCAGGGCTTTTGCTGTCTTTAATGGAGTGCATTCCAGGATCGGACAGGGATGGGTTCCCCTTGCACATACCCTCTCTTGGAGCTGCTTTTTCTGTCTTGCACCTAAACAGAGGTCCAGATTTTGAATGAGGGTGGGAGGAGGGGTTGTGAGCAGCAAGTTTTTGATCAAGTGAAAATCTGTTGTCTGTCCTGTCTCACAGGGGTTTCTGTGTAGGGTAGATGCCCCTTATACTGGTGTAGATGAATTAGTCATCTCAGCTAGAAGTCCCAAGATCTTCACTAGGCCGTAAGTAGGCATCTGGCTTGGGATAGGATGCAGATTTCTTAGCACTTTCATTCCCTATTCTTTCCTAAGCCAGGGGTTGACATCATTTTTTAAAAAAATGAAGTTTCAAAGGAAATTCTAATGCATACTTTAAGAGCCAAAATTCCTTTCATGGCTTTTCATGACTACTTCCAGTCTGTCTACACATACAGCATCACTTGAGAAGAATTACATAAAATCAAAACAAATTTTAATGTTAATCTGAAGAGATGAAAAAGAACTACAAAGAACTAGGAGCCAGAGTTGTTTAAATGTGGAATACTTTGTAATCTCTTGATAGTTGTGGTGATAGTGGCTAAAGTAGTAAAAAAGGGATTTGTTGAGTTTCAGGAAAGCATATGCTATTCCTTTGTAAACTGTGCTCAGATATACTGTCCTGGCAGTCCTAGAACTTCTATTGGTCTTGAACATTTTGTAGCAATTTCTGTTCTGAGGATGCCAGTACTCTGGCACCCCTAATCCTAGGTATCCTCAGGCTTTGAGAAGAATACACAGGATTTGAAGTCAGAAGACCTTGGTTTGAGTTCTGGCTAGACTACTCACTGTCCATGTCATCTTGGACAAATCTCTGAATCACTCTCATAAAATGAGAGTAACCTCTACCTCATAGAGTTGAGAGAATTACATATATGACACCCCATGGACCATTGCCTGAAACCTGTCAATCAGGACAGGTTTTCAACAAGATTTCTGGGAAATCTTAGTTCAGTGCAGCAACTGTGATATATTTACTACAGTAAAGGTACTGTTTAGTCTCTTCAAGTGCCTCTCTCTTATGGAAATCATTCCTAGAATCCAAAGCTATCCTGTTTTCTAACCCAATAAAAGTTAAAAAGAGTAACAGGTCATAAGCAGGAGGCTTAGCAATTATATATACTTCATGCAGTCACAGGAAATCGCCCCTTCATTCAGAACACATAGGATGCATATCACTATCTTGAGTGTGAACCAGCCTTGAGAAATTATATGGCCTCAGCCACTCTGGTTGGGTGGTAATTTTCCACCCTTGATCTCTTCTGTGTTCTTCCCCTTCTCAGGGGAGTATGTTTGAAAACCAAACACTTGCCTGCATGTTGATAATATAACTTTGTAATATTCCTTGGTTGGGGTGAACCCTGTTGTGGGTATGATTTTTGAAGGATTTGTTGGAAATCTATTTGCCTTTTTATTGCTGGGGAGTCCACTACACCTCTTATGCATCCTGAGGAAAGCTGTGTATGTGTCCATATAGGTGCACCTTATATGTGTGTGTCTATGTGTCCTCATGATTGTACTCAGGCTGCCAGAAGGGAGGAAAGAGTAAAAAGGAAGCATTTCTTTTTTTTAACCAGCATTCTTCAAAGATGCCCAACCCCCGTAGTAGCAAGCAGTTCCCAAGTAGAGGGTGGGGGCAGAGGCCTCCACCAAGGCCATCAATAACCAGGTGTGAGCTACAGGTCTCTGTGTAATGTGAAGCTCTCCCGTATTTCATTTCTGCACCCAGGGGGCGGCTCTGCAGGATTGCTTACGGAGAGCTCTGTGTCTGGCACCTCTCTCCACAAGGCCCAGGCGCCCAGGGTCCCACCGACCTGCCCAGGAATGCATCACATTGTTCTCTGGTGCTGTAATTTGGCTGCAGAAGCTAGACTGAATGCCTCCCAGGGATGAGAAACATGCTCTCCCTGGCATCCTCCCTTCTTCCCAGCTAGCTTGGGCTTCTGCACTATGACCACTGAGAGCATTTAAATAAAAACCTCAGAAAGGCTAAGGAAGACAGAAAATCCTTATTATCTGTCTTCTATTAAGCCATGTAAAAACTCATGTCCTGAGTGGGTCTGAGAACTTGGCAAAGGACTTAGTAGTTGGTGGTCTTGATAAAGGGATATGAGAGCAAGAAGAAATACTGCAACAGAGAAGAATAGAAATGAAACACTGAGTATTCGTAAGTTAGATCCATAAAACTTCTTGCAAACAGACCCATAAAGTAATATTTGATTCTTTTAATTAATCTGAAACTCTTCGTTCACTTTTCTAGCATTTCTCTATGCAAGAGTATGGGTTAGCCATTATTCAGAGATCATAACAGTAAAAGTTGTTCTTATCTGCAGGGCTAAGTTAAGGATGGCAAGCATAGAAATAGTATCTTTTAAGTTAACTTTGTATCCAAATAGCACTTGCTGCAATCTAGTATACCTAAATATCAAAAGTTAAAAGAAATGAGGACCAACAAGGAGTGGAAGAGAGGAGAGAGACTAAGACACAGCTGATGGGAAGAACAGACATCTATCAAGTGGAGGAGGATGGGAGAGAGAGCACTTAGAGGCATTCTTAAAGGCAGAATGAAGGAGTAGCAGCAGAATTAAATGGAGCCCTGACTGCACCAAATAAAGTTCTTAGTTTTGTGGCTTGTTTCAAATAAATTAGTTTTTGTTTGTATAATGCAGAGTGAACGCCAGTTGTCTAAAGCCAATCGGAATGCAGAGGCGAGCTAAGGACTAAGAGGAAAAATTAATTGCTTAGCCATCTTTCCTTCTTGGGGCCACCCAGGTTCAGTAGTGAGGCTCAAAAAGACATCATTTCTTTTGCTTATCTACCTCACTTTTCAAACTTCTGTGTGGACAGTTTGCTTTTCTTAATCATTTATAGGAAATTGCAAAACTTGTGTCTTTATAAGCTAAAATTTGAAGTGCAGGGAAGAAGCATAGACTGTATAAAATGCTGGAAGAGGACCACCCACTTCCTTCCACAGGGTGAGAACCACAAATAAAAAGACATTAGGGCACAGGTAGATTTAACTCAGGTTGACTTCCCAAGGAAGGCCTATACCATCACTGATATAGTAACCTGGTTGTTCTTAGGAGAGCAGGAGCTGGTTGGGACCTGAGGTTCTTCCCCGCAGCCTGGTATACAAGGCAGTATTTGTAAACCTATTCAATACTATTCTTGAGTTCAGACTATGACCCCCTTACCTCCCCACTACCCCCAAAGCTTTCCTTCTCTTAATCCCAGCCCAAGATATCAGAAGCTCTTCTTTCCCCACTCTGTTTCCCCCTACCCCAGTCCCCCCAATGCCTCATCAGTTATCCAGTTGATTCCACTCTGCAAGGAAGACATTCCCTTGGCCTGACTCACTCAGTCTTATTTCTCCACAGGCATCCCCTCACCACAGACCACAAGGGCCCTGATTAGCTCATGTTTTGTGTTAATGGATTTAAAACTGGAGCAGATCCCCTCACCAAAAGAAAAACCACCCTAAACTCTCCCACACAGGTCTTAGCAGGTTACACAAACATTAATCCTATCATCCAAATAAATCTGCCTCCGTGGCCCAAAGCTGTGGTTCTTCCAACCTTCTGCTGCCTGTGCAGAGTGAAGTTGTTCCACAAATATTTGAGGACCCTAAGGGATGTTGGAGAGGACCCTGGGAAAGGAAAGGGGGGCCTATATCTAGAACTCCCTAGTGCGCATCCCTTAACCTAAAGCCTGTTGTCAACGATCATACAGTTCTAAATTGGAAGTTCCTAGAGAAGTTATGATGGACTTAACTAGTTAGGAGCTTTGGTAAAAAGTATCTATCTGTTGGTTGGAGTTTGGGGCATAATTAAGTCTCAATATCTGAGATGGGTATATTTTACAGATGAGAAAATAGAGGCTTGGAAAATTTAATTGTCTTGCTAAAATAAAAACAAGTGACACAGCTGTGGTTTCAACGCAAGTCTGTTATAACTGCAAATTTCTACATCACTCTGCTGTTTTAAAATATCAACAGGCAAGAGATAACCACTGTCAAAACACTTATGTAAATTAGGACATCAAGGTTTTTGGACTCCCATTTCCTGTCCTCCAGTTTACTAATGAGTCTGCTATCTCTAGAGACTCCACTACTTCACACCTAATTAGGTAACATAGTAGCATAGAAGGAATCTTCCCCTATTCCAAATATGAATAGTAATAATCACCAGGACTTGGAGAGTCACTAAAGATTTGTTGAGTAAATGGGAGGACCTTCTAAGTTGTTACCACTTCGGCTCCAAGCCCCAGCTTTCTTTCATTATGTAGACACTGGCTCCCACTCCTAGTTTCAAAGGTTAGGGTCCTCGCCTAAAGAATTACCAAAGCCAAGTGTGCAGCTGCACACTCCTGTAATGCCAGCTACTCAGGAAACTAAGGCAGGACAATCACAAGTTTGAGGCCAGTCTGGTCAACACAGCAAGACCCCATCTCAAAAAAAAAAAAAGTTACCAAAACCAGAGATCCCTGTATTCCTAGTATACGCTGGTCTCACGTGGCCCTTAAGATCAGCCTGCTTACCTCTCCCATTCTTCATGAGTTACCTTATCTTTTACTGTGATCCCCAAACCTAGCTAACCTTCAGAATAATGAATGGGGAAAAATCCCTAGGCCTACTTACTATATTATTCTCTCCTAGTACTGTTCCAAGCTGTTCTCATGATTTGTTAGGCATGGCAACCCACTGTATGCCACCTCAGTTTGAGCAGGCAGCAAGTGAGCAAAAGAGGCAGTGCTGTTTGATACATGGAGAAAAGTGAGAATGTGTGTTTGTATAGTTATATGATTTTCCCCTTCTAAAAAAGCAGTTTATAATCTGCTGAACTCTTGTCTAGCAATCTCAATCTCTCCATAGTACAGTGTTACAGTTCATCTTTTGGGTACCAGGAAATCTCAGACTGTCTCCAGGGAAGGAACATGCAGTTTCATCTCTGTTCTATCTATCCTCAGCCAGGGCAGGATTAAAAGGAAGCTGTCTCCAGGGATCCTTTCTCTTGCACACCAAAGAAGTATTAGGAAACCAGTGCAAAGAAAGGAAAAATGAGTCTTGACCTTGAAAAATGGTACTTTAGTGCAACTCAGATTACTCTGAACACCCCCTACACCTCTTCTGCTCTCCCTTCAAACCTACAGAGGGGAAACCAGGGAGCCACTCAGTTTCTTATATTCCCTATCAACTCCTTCCCAGGGCTAAGGAACCAGCTAGGACACCATGGTCCCTTTGGATTACTCTCCAAGTCTTTAAATAAAAGCTGTAGCAGCCCAGGGTTGAGGGTGGAGGAAGGTGTGCATGCAAGGTTCTTGTGCTTTTGAGTTGTAAGGCTTGAAGTGGAGGGATGAGTGAGGTATCTATATCTTCAGGTCTGGTCCAGCCACTCTGCCTTCTTGGGGGCCTTGCAAGTGTGAACATCCACAGTGTTTCTGCACTCCTTGCACCGCACAGCACAGCACCAGTGGAATTTGCACTCACACTGGGTGACACGAGTGACTCGAGTTGTGTCATACCCTCGGCCGCAGCACATGATTTCACAACCATCTGTTCCTTTAGATGTCTTGCTACAGACGCGGCCTGCAGTGCCTAGGGAACCTGGATTGGGGAAGAGAGGGAGTGAGAACCAAGTTACTTCTTACTTTAGCTCTTCTGAGCACTCTTACATTCTCAGAAGGAAGTCATAAAATATCTCTTTTTCTGAAAATATACCCACTAGCCAAATGATCATCTCTCCCTGCTCTCTGCACTTAGGCTTATTTCTTCCCACCGTCAAGGCTTCCTAAAGGCTACTGACTTCACCTGCAATTCCTTCCCAGCCAGTACACATTTTCATTGTCCTCTTCACAGTCTAACCTAAAACTAGGAGTGGTAGGGCACCTGAAATCCTAGCACTCTGAGAGGCTGAGGCAGGGGGCTCACAAGTTCTAGCCCAGCCTGAGCGAATTAGCGACTTAGTAAGACCCTATCTTAAAATTAAAAATTAAAAAAGGGCTGGGAATGTAGCTTAGTGTAAAGGCCCTGGTTCAAATTACCAGTACTGCAAAAAAAATTTTTTTAAAAAGAGTAAAAATGTTCATAACTGTTAAAGCTGGGCAAGAGAGTTCTCTACATTTGAAATTTTCCATAACAAAATAAAACAATGACAACAGCAACAACAAAATTTAGCTTGTAACTTCTTCTAAGAAGTTTCACTATAAATATGATCCTGCTTCTATTTGTGTATTTTGGCCCTTAGTTTATATTTCATTCAGTTGTACTATATAGTAAAGAGTATAGCATGACAATTAAAAGCACAGGCCCAGACATCAAATTGTGTGGGTTTAAATCCCAGTTCTGCCACTTCTCAGCTGTGTGATTCAGCAAGTTAATGAATGTCTCTAAGGCTGAGCTTTCTCATATGAAAATGAACATAATAATATCTAATTTAGTGGATTGTTATAGCTACAATCGCTGTCCAACTAAGGAGGTAAGGTGCTGGCATGACTGGCTAGATGCATAGGTCTAAGCACTTCCTAAGGAATATCCCTTGCATGATTCCCTTACAGTAGGAACTCTTGGATGTTGTTTTCTCTAGCATAGAGAAATTTCAGGACCTCATTCTGACAGATTTCAGCAAAAAAACATCCTGTCAATAAGTAACAAAGTCACAGAATTTTTGATGGGTCACATTCCAACACTTCCTCTTATTAATAAGGACCCAGAGTTGGGAAAAAGACTAGCCTAAGAGTTCAAGAAAGATAACAGATTAACTGATTTCAACCACAGTAGTCTCCATATTCCACTGGGATATGGATGAAAAATGCTAGAACTTCTGTACTTTTTTTTTTTTTTACCTCATTGGTTCAAAATAATCTATTTTAGGGCTGGGGGTATAGCTCAGTGGTAGAATGTTTGCCTAGCAGGTGCAAGGCCCTGGTTCCATAGTATTGCACACACACACACACACACACATAAAATATATAGATATATACACACACACACATATATACAGCAGGGCCACCAGTCCTTTTTTTTGAGACAGGGTCTCACTATGTAGCCCAGGCTGGCCTTGAACTTGCAATGATTCTCTTGCCTCAGTCTCTTCAGTGCTGGGATTACAGGCGTATGCCACCAGACCCAGCCAAAAAAATATATTTTTGTGTGGATGTTTTATAATATACCTATCAGGTCAGTGGAACATGGATATAACTTTTAAGTAAATATGCATGTAATGGTGGTACATCCTCAATTTTTTTAACAATAGGAATATACGATCCACAGTGTTAGAAGATCAGATCGCTGCTCTAGCATGTGGGCTGACTAGGTCTACTACACATGTTATTTGGCTAACTCCAAGGGCTAGGTCTTAAGTTCTTCTCTTTGACATCAAAAAACACTTTTAAACTCTGGAAGTGTGCTTTACACTGTATAGTAGACATGAGCTATACGGAGTCATTTAAGTTTTGATTAATTAAAATTAACTAAAAAATTCAGTTTCTTAATCACACTAGCTATACAGTAGTCCTCCCTTTTCTGTGGTTTTACTTTCTGTGGTTTTAGTTACACATGATCAACTGTGGTCTGAAAATATTAAATGGAAAATTCCAAAAATAAATAATTCATAAATTTTAAATGTTTTATTATATTATTAAAGTTGTTTAGTGTGGGGCTGAGGATGTAGCTCAGTGATAGAGCACCTGCCCAGATGTTCAAGACCCTGTGATTGATCCCTAACACCACCCAAAAAAAGTTTAATTAGTTATTATTGTAATCTCTTACTGCCTAACTTAGAAACTTAACATAGGTATGTACATATAAGAAAAAAACAGTATGTATAAGGTTTGGTACTATCTTTGGTTTCAGGTATCTATTATAGAGCTTGGAATATATCCCCCACAGATAAGGGGAACTACCCTATTTCAAGTACTCAGTAATCACATGACTGGTTGCTACTATACTACAGTGCAGCTATGATAATATTTTTATCATCACAGAAAGTCTGATTAGACAGTACTGCTTTAGAGGGAACACTTGGCTCCATATTTCTTGGATTGACTTATATTCTGAATTCCAGGCTCCAGTTTGGGTTTTATAAGGCCTAATTTTATCTTTCTGAGAAAAACTAATATACATACGACTCATTCTCCCTCCTGACTCCAAAGATCCTTCCCCAAAGGTACATTTTAGGTATGGTAAAATAGGCTTATACCTCAGATGTTATGGAATTATTCTCTGGCATTCAGGGACTAACCTTCTGAAACAGACTATGTGAAAAACGTACTTAGTGGCAGGGAATCACTAGTGGAATCAGAATGGCTCTCCTAACCTTTTTTCTTCTAGCACCCTACAGAATACACATACTTTATTACTTGGGTAGAACTCCACCCTGTTTCTGTGTACAGTTTTGCTTTTAGCCACTAGACTCTCCAGGAATGACAGTGATGAATGAAAACAAACAGTATGGAAGACAGCTGAAAACAGGTTTTTGGCTCCATCCTACCCAAGTCTGCAAAAAGGAGCCTGAAAACTCTAGACAGTAACTAGAAGAGAAGATGTTCTGTTGCACTGCATGTTGTTTCTAGTTCAACCTGTCTAAACCAGAAATCATGAGCCAGATGGTAACTTCCACTTTCCTAGGAAAATATCTGATCACTTTCCAGCATTCCCAAGAAGTCCACCACAAATACCTAGAACAGATTGAAAAATAAGTATTTTCTGCTTAAGATTATTTACAGCTTTACCTACCTTTGGCAGGGACCTCCTCTTTCCTTGCTTCCCTCACTCCATTTCAGAATCTTCAGCACACTGAATATAGCTTTTCAAGATCTTCCTTGCCAGAAACCTTGATTTAGTCGTATTGATCTGCTCTGTTCCTGAAACAGGTCATGTGCCTTTCCACCTACCCCTTTGCTCATATAAAGAGAACATCTGCCTGTTCTTCTCTGTCGCTGTCCAGATAATCACATACTTCAAGAAACAGCTTAAATTCCACATTTCCAAATAAACTTATTTTTATTTCTCCTTGTAGTTGCATTTGTTTATCCATTGCCTTGCAAATGGTAGGCAAGTGCTGTAATCACAGAGCTACATCTCCAGCCCCAATCTTAGTTCTTTAGCTAGAATGTAAAGAACCAAAGGCTTAGTGCTGCATTTTATGTTTTTGTATAGCCCTCAACATTGGTTGAAACCCAAAATCAGGTAGTTCATTTAAACATCCTGTAAGTATTGCCTACTGTACCTCAGGTGCTGGTAATACAGAGGAGTGACTTCAGGCCTCAAGGAGCTGAGTAATCTCCTCTCTACTTGGAGAGCACTGGGCCTGGTAGACTGAGGCATAAGTCACCAATCTTATCCCCAAGTTTTCATGTGGGGAGGAAAATGACTCCTCCCACAGCACCCCCTTCCCTGACTCCTACAGCTGAACAGACCATAATTTGACAGTGGTGCCTGTGCTAAGAATCTGGGCTCCATATCTCCACCTGCTTCTCTTACTTACCTGCAGCCTTGTCCAAGACACAGTAGTCTGGGGAATTATCAAAGTAGACAAGATCAGTACGGGTGGCACGGCGATAGCCTTGGCGGGCTGCTGTGAAGTTGGCACCATCTTGGGTGGCCGTCACCTGCACAGCCCCATCGTAGCGCCGCCGCAGGTAATCTCCTGTGCGGCGGAAGTCTGAAAGTGCACGCCAGCAGGTACGTAGAGTACAGGAGCCACTCACACCATGGCACTTACACTCCAGCTTCAGAAATCGCCGTACAGCCTGGGGGAAGGAGGAGGCAGGTAAGGAAGAGGCACTAGTCAGGGAACTTTTTAGTCATCCCAAGGGCCAAAAGCATGAGTGCTCTGAGATCTACTGGCCAGGACCAGCAAGCCCTTGGTAGTTCTACCAGATCCCACCCATTCTTCCTGATCAGGTAAAGAAATTCTTTTTAGCCAGGTGTGGTGCCACATGCTTATAATCCCAGCACTCAGGAGGCTGAGGCAGGAGCTACACAGCAAGACCCTGTCTCAGAAAACAAAGAAACACAAAAAAAGAAATTTATTTTCTAAGCCTGGAACTATGGCACATGCCTATAAATCTCCGCTATTCTGGAGGTTCCGGCAGAAGGATCACAAGTTCAAAGCCAGCCTGGTAAGTCAGTGAAACACTGTCTCAAAAGGGGGTGGGGTGTGGGTATAGCTCACTGGTACAGCATGTGGCTACTGTTACTAAGGACCTGGGTTTAATCCCCAATATAACTGAGACAAGAGAGACATGGGGGGAGGGAGAGTAAGTCCTGCTCTAGGAAATCTTCCTGGACCAACAGTGCTTTCCTTGTCATGACACTTGCATATCCTTTAGTTCTCACAAGTTTTAGGGCACCAAGTACCATGCATTCTGCTTTTGTAGTGTGTCATTTTCTAGCACAGTATATAGGAATGTTCAAATGTATCTAGCACAGTATATAGGAATGTTCAGTGAATAGATAGCTCTTCTCATCTTTAAAAAGTCACTTCTGCTCAGAGATACGCTCAGTGGTAAAGCACTTGCCTAGTATGCATGAAGCCCTGCATTTGATCCCCAGCACCACAAAAAGTTACTTATTTTCTTTTCCTACTTTTTAGTGTTCCTGTCACAGGAATGTTGGGCTTTAGGAAGTGATTCAGAAGTCTTCAGTTCTTCCATCTTCACATTTAGTCTCACAAACTGTCACCCCAGCACGTATGAATGTACATACACAGACATGAGTACTGACCGTGCGACCACAGCGGTTGTTATGTAAGTTCATGAGGGCCCGTGCATCCTTAAGCCTCTTCTCCTTGGCATCCACAAAAGCTTTGGCAAAGCGGACACCATAGTGGATGTTGTCACTGCAGCCACCCCAGTCAAAGTCCCCACGTTGGTCATGGTGTCGACCACGAGTATAGGGGTCACAGCTACATACACTCAGTTCACCCTGACTACAGGCACGAGTGATAGCATGGACCACCCCTGCTGATGAAATGGCATATACAAATGCTGCCTCCCGGCTACCTAGAAAGAGAAAGGTAGAGGGGTATTTCAGGAAAGAAGCCTGTATCTGTCTTCTTCTTCTTCAACCCACACAGCCTCAGAAACCTCTCCTCTCCATTCCCAGACCCACCCAGCCACCGCCTCTTACTTACCCTTCATTCAAGGTGCCCTTCCCTTCCAAGAACATTCCCTAATGCACTGGTGATGCATGCATGCCACAGCATCTCTAGAAGGCTTGCCATCACTGCCCTAGAGTATCTGACCTCTTCTGTGAGCCCTCAACTATTCTCTATCCACTTCTTTGTACATCTGACCTCTTGTTTCTTTCCAGTTTCCTTAGGTCATTCCATTGGAAAGTCTCAAGTTGAATCATCCTCTTCTACTCCATGCCCGCACTGGTGCAGCTAAGCCTGCCTTAGCCCACATTCCAGAATTTTTAGGCCCACTCTGCTGGACAGTTCCCTTTCAATGCAGACCCCAGCCCAGGGAGAGACAGGCTGCCTTCCCCTTCCTAATCTCCTCTCCTCCCTGCTCTTGGGGACTGATTAATCATCACCCTTATACCTGACACCTCCAGATTTCCATCTCATTCCCCTTCTCCTAGTTTACTGTCTAGCTCTGCTTAGTTTTTTTTTTTTTTTGCTGAACTGGGACCAAGCCGTTGACTCTCCAAATATTTACATATCACCTTTCTGTTTATCTTTTGTTCCCATTACTGTAGTGTTGGGAGTGTTAGGGTGATGGTAGTGATGGTGGTGGTAAGAACTACAGAAGCTATTCCTAGTCCTCAGCTTTACAGTGCATGGAAGCCCTGTTAGGGAATGGGAAAGACAGAGAAAATGAGGGAGGATGATGGATGTACTAGGGAATGCTTTATGCTTGTCCTATCACCCCACAGCACTGGATTTAGAGGGACCCCTTCCTATAAATCTGAGGTACTTTGGATCTGTTCTCAACTTTATCCTGTGCCCTGCCCACAATTATTTCTCTGATTATGAAGTAGAGGAGACGGGATCGTGCCTATCCTTCCCGCTTCATACCCAAGCATAGAAAGGGAAAGAGCTGGGGTAGGATACAAGGAGCCCCTACTTCTGAGCATAACACGGCCAAAGACAGTGTGGTCCCGGTCCAGCGTGGTGCAGTTCCAGCGGTGATGGCGGAACTGGTGCTGACACTCCCGGATCCATTCTCGGGCGCCTTCCCCCACTGAGCGCATGATATCTGGGTAACGCTGGCACAGCTGCCGCTGCCGGCTCACCAAACCAGGAATATTGTCACAGATCACTCGGGCCCCTAGTGCCCCGATGTACCTGCAAGGTGGAGATGGTCCTGTCAGAGCACCTCAACCCCTTGTTCTGCACAGAGAGGTTGGGGGAGGGTTGGTATCTAGAGCCTAGAGAGATTTCTTCCCCTTCCCCATCCCACATTCCCTGAGGCTGATTGGTAGATCCATTCCCCACAAGCTCTGGAGAAATAGTTACACAGTGCAGAAAGTATAACTGAGTGGTCTCCCAATATTACTAGTTCCTCAGCCAAAGGACAAAGTGACACACACTCCCAGAGCACAGGCCAGGCATGTGTCATATACACAGAAGCTGTGGGCATATCACACAAAGCCATTGCCTGTTTATTTAAGAAACATTAAGATCCTCACAGAAAAAGAAACTAACAAAATGAGGGTCTGAGCCAACACTCTTACACCCACACGTAAGAGCATGTCCTGAGTGGCTGGTCCTTAAAGACATGATTTGGCAGCAGGGAGACAGAGACTGCCAGGGGGCTGCCAGGAAGAGGCATAGTGAACAATTGTGAATAATATTTACAATTCTAGTGAGACT
The DNA here is from genome assembly GCA_028451465.1 of Erethizon dorsatum. NCBI lineage: Eukaryota > Metazoa > Chordata > Mammalia > Rodentia > Erethizontidae > Erethizon > Erethizon dorsatum. Next base: position 83,144,033 of record CM051829.1, read on the forward strand.
TACATAGCTAAAAAATTTTCATTCCCAATCCTGAGGTATGGTGAGGCAGACCCCACCCCAATTCTCCTCCCCATTCTCTTTATTTCCAGGTCCCAGAGCCTTTCTTAACTAATGAAGCTTTTAAAATCCATTTATCCAACCTATAAGGCACAATGTCCTTGATGGAACTACATGGGCAGAGGAATGTCTGCAGTGGGAAGCCAAAGGCCAAGATAAAGTACTGTAGTACTGATCTGCCCAATATGAACAATTACGAGAAGATCAATTGATATGGGGCTATTAAAGCATAGGTGGGTTGCTAGAGTCATTCTCAATTTTCTCAAAGCAGTATTTTCTCATCTTTGAAACACTTTTAGGCCTAGATGCCCCACAAGCCTCAGAAGAGTGTTTTGGAGAGAAAACAGGAGTGTATCATCCTTTCTCCCCAAGAGGCAACCAAAGGAGATCAAACCATTCACCTACACTCTCAAAAGTCCAGCTCGGCTTCTCCTTTTTAGCTCTCCAGCCCCTTATCTAACACCTTCCCTGACTTGCTGGGCAGGTATCATTTTCCTATCCAAAACATATCAAAAGTATGCCCCTTCCCCTTTGCAGAACAGGTGGGGGCTGTGGAGAGCAGTTGCTGCTACAGATGGAAAAGCTGTGGTCGGAGCTCTGAGTTAGCGAGTGGTTTGGGAACAGCCCCAAAATGGGCCTGGAAGTGGGTGAGGACAAAGGAGGGCAGCTAGTGGGGGAAGGGAAAAGCTAAACTGCCCTGGGGCCTGTGTCCCCTCCCCTGTGCATTCCCACAGCCAGCCCTCACCCACAGACTGGATCACCACTGGTGACACCAACTCAAACAAACACAAGGAGGGCTGATGCTTGCCTCTTCGGGAACTCAGCAGGGCTGATGGGCCCCATCTGTCCCGAGGGAGGGGTGAGAGGGCTGGCCTCCACTAACAAATCCCATAGAATCAGTGTCCCCAACACTGTCCATCAGGGCAGCAGCTTCCAGGAACAAACAAAATAAACACCGAGGCTAGGCCAGGCCGGAAAGGGCTGCCTGACGCACAGTCAGGAGTTACACCCACTGCCGTGGTGCTTTGTTTGGAGAATCAAGACCGTTGGAATTGGACCTCGTCCTCAGCTCACCACTGTTCTGCTTCTCCAGTTCAGCCTCAGAGTACTGCTCTAGGCAATGGGTGTTTGTTTTTTTTTAACTGGGGCTTGGGAGGAGGGGTCTGGACGGGAATGGGAGACCAGTAACCCAGCCCTCATGAGACAGTCTGGAATTGGGCAGGCCAAACTGGCAAAAAAGGCCTTCCTGTGGTCTGACTTAAATCCATTTTGCTGCAGCCCACATTGGTCCTTCTCATTACATCCTCAATGAGCGTGGGAACATCTGTTCAGTATCTAAGATGGGAAGATAATTTTTTCCACTACCATACCCCAATAAGTAACTGCTTCAAGACTCTGCAGAACATGGAGCCTGCCTGCTGTGCAGTAGTTGGCTCCCTGTAGTCAGTATGGGGGTTTCCAATAATACTGAGCCTGAGCCTAAGCCCCTCTTCCTCTCTGTTCAACCCATGCTTGCAAAATGCCTACCAAATGCCAAGCACTGAGCTCAGCCATTAGGGGCACAAAGATGTTTAAGGAATCCCCCAGTTCCTGGTCTGGGAGATGACACCAGATGCCCAACTCTCCAGCTTTGCTTTCCTTTCCAAAAGTTCTTCATTTCCTTTCCAGATTTCCACTGGAATGATCTCTCTTCACCTGCCTTTAACAAATTCATATTTCCTCCTTTGATAGAGTGACTCAAAGCCCCTTGCTACTCAAAGTATGGTCCCAAAGCAACAGTATCTGCCTCAGCTGGGTATTTGCTAAAATGCAGATCCTTATGCCCCACACAGGCCACCAAGTCAGAATCTGGATTTCAACAAGATTCCAACCTGATTTGGATGCACTGCTCCACAAAAACAGGATTTTTTTTTTTCTTATACTGGGGATCAAACCCAGGGCCTCCCCCATGATGGACAAGTACTCTACCACTGCTATACCCCCCAGCCTTTTCTAAATTTTATTCTAAGACAGGATCTCACTAAGTTGCCCAGGCTGGCCTTGCACTTAAGATCCTCCTAGCTCACTGTCCCAAACAGCTTGGGACTACAGGTGTGCACCACCACACCTGGAAGAAGACCAGGGATCTTTGTCTCTCTTGTTTTTGTCTTGGGTGTATGTGGTGCTGGAGATCAAACCCCAAGCCTCACACATGCTAGGCAAACATTCTGCCACTGAGTTATATCCCAGCCCTTTGTTTCTTTTGTTCATTTAAATAAACCCAATACTGAGAATTTATCTGGCACACAGTAGGTACTCAGTAACTATTTGTTGAATAAACACCTGACTGCTCTGATTTAAATTTCCATCTTCCCTAGCCATCCATAAACTTCATTTTAGTCATAGTTTTACTCCTTGTCAACATCACCAGTCTATTTGTGGTATTTTGTGTTTGCACCCTTTTAATAAGGCCAAAGACTCTCTTTTTATCTTCCCTCCTTTTGTGTACATCCCCTAGTATACATAGTTCAGCTCATTACATATAGGACTTTGAACACAGGAATAAAACAGCTTCCTGGAACCTGTCCTTTATTCCACAGCGCTTGTATAGTACTTTACAAAATATTTTCTGCATAAAAATGGAGAGAGAGAGAAATCTTTATTTTATAGATGAAGAAATGAAAAATTCAAGGATACTGAGAGTATCTGTTCTGTCCATCAGGCCTAGTCAGAGAAGAACCAGGATGAATGAAGGCCATCTGACTCCAAAGTCCAGGTTCATTTTGATGCCAAGGACAAGAGAAGCACACAGTGCTTTTGTAGGAGTAGACAAATTTGGCTCCAAAATTGACAAGTTTGGTGAACTTTGGCAAGTTTTTTACTGCTCCCTTCCTATCCCTCACTTTCTTCATTTGTGAAATAATTATAATAATAGTACCTACCTCACTGGGTTATATGGGGATTAAAGAAAATGGTGCTCATAAGGTGCTTGGCCACAGTACCTGGAGCTTAGTAAGGGCTCATTAAATGGCAGCTGTTCTTGGTAACAGTAATGCTAATGTGATACCACTCTGTGTTTCTCCCTCTTTGTGAGCCCTTGAACACAGTCCTGCTCTTGTGATTCCCTATATCCAACCCCCTGAAAAATGGAACAGGGAAGCACATGACAGAACTCCCCTACTTCTTATTGTTTGTCACAGGACCTAAGAAGAAACCATCCATTTCCTCCTCTAGATAAAGAGCAGAGAGAGGGAGAAAGTGGCTGGAGAGAAAGAGGAAGGATGTTGGGCCGTGAGGAAGATCAGACTTAGCTGGCAGCAGTAATAGGCTCTGCTCCATAGTGGAACACAGCCTCTTCCAGGAGTCGTACAGAGTATCAGTCTTGCTGGCTTTTTATTAAGAGAAAAAGAAAGGATAATCACCTTGGGTGCCTGACCTGCCTTCAGAAGTCATCTTTCCACCTTATCCTGGAAGTGGTGACCATGAAGGCAGGCATCTGGGCCTATGAAAGGTGAAGGGCAAGGAGACTGAGATAACCTCTGCACCCACCCCTCATATTGGCCCTGTTGCTGCCTTCCTCCACTTCACAGGAAGTGCTAAGTCCCTCTGTGTGTCACCCACCTCCTTTCAGAGCTCTTCCATCTGAGTTTTTCCAGAATTTTTAATCTGAACTGCATGGAGGGAAGGTAATAGAGAAAGGAAAAGGAAGAGGGAGTAGTCAAGTGTTAAAAAAAATAGGGAATAGAAGACCCCTATTTGGGTCTTTAGGTTGCTGAAATTGTCAGTCATATTTTCTCATCTAAACACCAATTGGTCCCAAAGACTGCGTCCCAGATTGGTAACAGTCAGTCAAGAGTCCCTAAAAGCAAAGTGCCATCTGGGCCATCAAGATACTGTCTTGCCAACAGGAACCCTGAAAACTTAAGTCCCTAGCCAAAATGGACCCTGAAAGTAAAGGGTGGTTTTGATCTCACTATGAACGTGGAAAGGCGTTTTTCCCCCTGCCTCCCTTCTTCCCTTTCCCTTTCTAAAGGAATGTTTCAAGCCAGATGTAAGATATAGGCCAGCCTGCTCCCCCATCCAGAACCCCCCTCCTTGTCTTCCCCAACACTGCAGAGATAAAAAAGATCCAAAAGAGATTTTTCTTCAACAGGAAAACGGGGGTGGGGGATGGGGATGGAGAGGGACGCATCTTGAAATGATAGGAATCTGCAGTCCAAGCTGACTGGCCCCTCAGCCAGCTACCCCTCACCCTTCCAGCCAGGATTCCAAGTCAAGAGGAGAAAAGCCGCAGGATGCAAGAGAAGAGACCACACTTTTCAGGGGTAGGGGTGTGTTGGTTGCAAGGGAGAAGCAGAGTAAGGAAAGGAAAGGAGGGAGGCACTACATGGTAGAGAGGGGCACTAGCCCAGTCCAAGAGGGCAATTTGACTGAGGATGTGAAGAGGAAAGATGAGAAGACTGAATCTTTCTTTTCTCAGGCCCACTTTTCCTCTTTGCCCTGCCACCCCCCACGGGGGAGGAGAGAGAGCAGCTCTTTTTCCTGAGAAGAGGATGAGTACCATCCAGGGTTGGGGAGCACGTGGGGGTGGGGGAATTCTGTGAATAACACACTACAGATATCCTGCGGATTTTTAATCCCTCTTGCCTCGTCTGCCCTCTTGTGAAGCATCTGGAGTGTAAGGCCTGAGACAGATCCGAGGACAGAGTCGCTTAGTACTGTGGGACTCCAGAAGTCTCTGCCCCTTAGAGGGGAGAGATGGGAGGAGGATCATCTGGGGAAGAAAAGCAGGAGGGAAGGGAGACGTCAAGCTTCCAAGTGACATTCTTAAAACCCAGGCTGAAGACAAATGCCCAGATTATGCAAACGCAAGTGTTGTTTTAATTTTGAGAATAATAGTTTTTGCCTGTATTTCACTTCTAAACGTCGCGCTGGGTGCTGTTGCTTCACCAAAGCCCCCTGCGTTCCGTGTGGGTAGACAAGCAGAGGTTTGTCTGTCCTTGCCAGCTGCGGCTTCTCCACCTTCGAAAGGGAAACCTTAGGCGATCGAGGGCCCTGCAGAACTGCCACCACAGGCCCGGGAAGGGCAGCTGGTTCCTTGAACCCACCCTGAGAAAAACAGGAAGGCAGCTCTGCCCTAAAGAACCTAACCTGAAGTAGAGGGGAGCAGCATATAGGGACCAAGGGACTCTCAACCATGGGGCTTCCTTGCTCCACATGTCCTCACCGGGCAGGTGAGACGCGCTGCATCTCCCCTGTTCCCTCACCAGTCACCCAGCGACTTCAGCGACACTCATGCCGCCGGGATGTCTTTAACTCTGTCCAAGCAGCAACTTGGTCCCCTGAGCAGCCTGCGCCAGGAGCTGTACACTGTATTCACTACGGGCGCCTCCAGCCTCCACAACCCACCCATCCCTCAGAACCACACTCACCACCAGGACGTGTCTACTTGGGCCGGCAGAGTCAGCAGCAGCAGCAGAAGACAGGCAATACGTAGGCGAGCCGAAGCCGGGGAGACGTCGGGGGCCACGGGTCTGGGCGCGGGGACGGGGGCGAGAGCGGGGGCGCGGGCGCGCCGAGGGGCGAGCTGCGCAGCTTCCTCAGCACCTCCCGGCCTCAGCATAGCTCCCCGAAGACGCCTGCAGCGCAGCCCGGAGGGGCGTGGATGGGGCACCGTCTAGGGTTTCTCAGGCTGCTACTACCTCACCCCTCGGGATGGCCATGGGATGCGCTGGTGGCTGGGGACTTAGGGTCACGTGGAGTCCAGGAGCCGGGCACAGGTTCCTGGAGAGGGCGCAAGTCGAAGCGTCCAGAAACCGACGTCGGCGCGCGCAGCTGGGGGTCTGAGGCGCGCGGCCCCGGCACGAGGTGCAGTGTCAGGGGCTCCGAGGCGCGGAGTGGAGCTGCGGGGCCGACTGTGCGGACAGCCCCTCCGGCCGTGGGCTCTCATTGGACGGCGCGGGGCGGGGCCGAGGCCCGGGACACGCGCGGCCTTCAGAGCGGCTCCGCCCGCGCCAGTCCCGGGCGCTTCGCGCCGCACCCCCACCTGCTCTGGCGCGACGCGACGGGGCGCAGCTGAGCCAGTATCGCCCAGTCCCTACCGATGCCGCACCACCGGGTCCTAGCGCCCTTCATTTGGCTGTGGTTTATGTCAGGGCTCATGCAGTGGGAGGGGGCTGTAAGGATTTCCTCTTGTCCCCTAACCTACAGCGACGCAGAAGACGCATTCATTTCCTCGGGTCTTCTCCGTGCTTGCTCTTCCGTGAAATGGGTAGAAACTGCCACCGGAAGTTGCGGGAGAGTTTTAACTCCCTTTTCTACACTTCCTACAGTGGCATCGAGGGCAGCCAGCTTCAGGTAGAAGATTCTCGTCTAGGGCTCGTCACTTCTGTTTCTTCTGACCCTACCAACCTCCTTTCCCCACAATATTTAGTCCTAGCTCCCACCCCACCTGCCCCGCGCCCAGATGTCCCCCCCCCCCCGCGCCCCGGGACCAGAGTCGAAGGCCGAGGCGGCACACCTGCGGACCGGACGCGGACCCCGGCCCCTTCCTGCGGGGCTTGGCAGAGTTCGGTCTCCCCGGCTCCCCTGCTGTCTCGGTCCCCCACCCTTCGGGCGGGGCCGCGGGGCCGCGAGTAGGAAAGAATCAGAAACAGCTGGGCGGTTTTCCCGCACCAGAGGCCAGGGTAGGAGTCCTGCTGAAAGAGTGGAAGCCCTGGAGCATTTTCTCTCCGACGCCTTTTCACCCTTTCTCCTCTCTGCCCGGGGCGTGGTAAATCGGGAAGGGGTGGAAAGTGCGGTCTGCTCTAAGTGGCTTCCTCTCCTCTCCCAATTCGCCCCTCACCGCACCCCGCACTTCCCAGGCTAGCAGGTAGAGCCCCTGCGGGGGGTGGGCAGAATGGCCCTTATCGAGACCAAAAAGTTGTTTTTAAAGCCCTGGGCCTTCTAACTTCCAGAGTTCAGTTGGGGTCTAGCCCTAACCCCTTCCTCAGCTTTCTCCTGCTTAACTGCTCAGTCCCAGGTGTCTTTCATGCTTCTACTTGTTCACGACTGAGTTGAACTGTAAAGTCCTGAAGCCGGCATGGTGGCCCACGCCTGTTAATTCCAGCACTCTGGGAGGCTAAAGCAGCTGTATCACCAGGATTTCGAGGCCAGTTTGGGCTACATAGCGAGACCCTGTCCACTTCACCAAATTTTTTAAAAAATAAAAATGAGCTGGGGATGTAGCTCAGTGTGAAGGCCCTGGGTTCAATCCCTAGAATTTAAAAAACAAACAACCCCCCCCATAAAGTCCTGGTGTAAATAAAGTGCTGGTAACTGCCCACCTCTCTTAATCCAAACTCTCCATATCAGTCCTTGTTGGAGGGAAGAGTGGAGGAGTTTAGAAAAGTGGGAGTGTGATCCAACAGGGCACATCTGGCTGCAGTCATCTCAGAGACAGAGATGGGGGAGAGGGTTCAGAGGGATCTTTAGCCCTTCTCTCCTCACTCCTTTGCCCCTGCTTTCCGTGGTAAGAGTCTGAGCACGTTGATCAGTTCCACAACTATGTGCTTATTCTCTGTCATGCTAGGACTGTGCTAGGACTGATACTGTTGTATATCAGTAAGCAAAGTAAATTTCTGCCCTTTGGAGTTGACAGTTTATTGGAGGGTGATAGATAATGATAAACATACAGTATGTTAGAACGTGGTTAGTACAGTGGGAAAAAATAGAACAGGGTAAAGGGATGGGTCACACTTGTAATGAAGGAGATCAGGGTAGGCAGCTTTTGCAGTGAGATCCAAGCAAAGACTGAAGGGTGTGAGGAAACAAGCTGGGCAGATTCTAGTAAAGAGCATCCCAGTGGGAATTAAGGAGTAAATTGGCCTAAGATAGGAGGGGGCTGGTACACAGAGGCTAGCAAGAGGTCAGCCAGCTGGAGCCGAGTGAGCTAGGGAGGAGGAAAGGAGTTCAGACAGGTCATAGAGGGGAGAAGGTGCCCACCACTTGATGTTGCTGCTGAAAGTGGGGCTGGACTGGAGTTGGAAGGGAGTGGGAGACCATGCAGAGCCAGCATGCTGGCCACAGGAACTAGGACCATGTCCCTTCAGCGCCACCCTTCCCTTCTCTCTTTCCTTCAGGCTAGGCACTGGTTGGCCTGCTTTGTCCTTAGGAAGGCACAGATTCTATGACAGTAAGTTTCCCTGAGCGGAGCAGGTGGGAGAGGAGTGAGCCCAGGCTCATTCCCACCTAGGCCCCCTTCTTTGAACCACTCTTTTACTTCCTTCCAGCCCAGCCCACCCATTTGCAGGGTAGCAGTCTTCCAGCTTCAGTGCTGCTCCCAGACTCCCATGTGTTTAGATCTGGGTGTGACTCTGGCCCTGTGTTTGCTTCTACATTATGGGCCTGGGGTAGAAGGGTGGGAGCGGGAGATGATCACATCTAACCTTGGATGGGCTCACTTCTGAGGCCCTTTCTTTGGCTTCAGCTGTCTTCATAGTTAAGTAGGACCGTGTCTTGGCACAACATAGATGTTCAACTATTAAAGTATGTTTTTGAGCTGAGAGGACCCCCAAGAAACATCTCTGGGAAGGAAGGGGCAAGACTTCTCCCCAAGGCTTTCAGGCCACCTCTGCTCTGGAGTGGGCAACTCAGGATGCAGCTTTGTTCCTCCACTCCTTTCCCCCTCCCCCAGTCCCCAGATCTCCAGGAGGAACCCCAAACTGCAGGAGCCAGCTGATTGCAAGAGCTGCACTCAACCACTTAACTAGAGGACAAATATGGAGCCAGAGAAGAGGTTTTCTGGGATCTGCCACTTTGGAGTTTCAAGTCTCAAAATAAACTTCCAGTCTCAAGGTCCTAGACACTATTGGAAAGCTCAACTCCTCACGCAAGGGCCTGTTATGAGGCTTTCAGGCAGAGGGTCAAGGCCAGAGGCTCAGACTAGCCCCTGACCTGGTCCGGCTTATCCCACCCCCCCATTCTGGGTTAAGGGAACCAGGGGGGAAGAGTGATTTGAGAATCAACTACTGTTTTAGAGGGCCCTTCAAGGAGTCAGCTCAGCACTAATTAAGTACCTGCTCTGGGCCCACCACTGGCTAGGGCATCCTGAATAACACTGAAGGAGGAAAAGGTCTTACTCCCTAGACATTTTCTTGCAAATACAGTACAATAAAGCTGCCTGAGAGTAGCGTGCTAGGCTCTGTTGGAGTTCGAGGCTGTGTGCGACAGATACATAGTATGCTGCTGTGTGCAGCAGCAGCAGAGACCTAAGGAAGCCTCCCCCCCACGCCCCGCCGTGCATGCCATATTCCCTAGGACCTTCTGCAGACAGTCAGCAGAGCTCACCTTCTCTCCTTGTGGTTGCACCACAGCTTCCTGCTTTCTCTCTTCTTTCTTTCTCTTCCTTTTCCTTTTTGGCAGTACTGGGAAGTAAACCCAGGGGTACTGTACCACTGAACTACACAACCAGCTCTCCCCAATTTTCACTCTGAGACAGGGTCTCACCGAGCTACCCAAACTGGCCTTCAACTTGCCTCAGCTTCCCAAACATCTGGGACTACAGGTATGCTCCAAGTCTCCCGCCCTTTCGAAAGTGGGAAGGGGAAGGGTCTTGTCTTACCCTCGATACCTCACCTCAATGCTCTGCTCCCAGTGAGGCTACTTAGAGTTAGGACTCATCTTTCGCTCCATTGTCAGCTGTGTGTGGCTGAATGACTTTGAATTTTTACTGGCCCTTGGATGGAAGTGGAGACGAACGAAAGGGAGCTCGGGTGTGGGTGAACAGCTCTTACCGCACCCCGGTCTATCTTCCAGAAGGCCCTCCTTCCTTGGGCCCCTTTGTCGATGACCTTCTCTTTCCCAGTGGGTGGGGAGGTGGTGTGGATGGTAATGAGCAGAGAGAAAGGCCAAGAAAGGGCTGGGGGGGGGTTGGATAGGAGTCAAGGAATTCCTGAGCCTGCTACTTGCACAAGGGGCCCTGAGATTGCTTTGCAAACCAAGGCAAATCTCGTTTGAATTGGGGCCAGGTTCACACAGGCCCCTAGTGCCCTGCCTCCTGCCATGCTGCACCATGCAGGTGTCTGGGGAAAAGAAGGGAGCTTGGGAAGAACCCCAGGGGCTTTTAAGGGGGATGGTGTAGAGATCCATGCTTTGTACACAGCCTGGCTGGCCTCTCCTTGGTATTTATGAGCTCCCAGGCGAGAGGTGGAACGTGTCTCAGAGAGGCCAGGCCAAACAGGCTTTGGAGGGAAGGCGAATCCAGCTCCAAATCCAGGAAGGGGGCTTGGTGAAGCAGCACCCCTTTCCTCCTAGCTAGTGGCTAAACAGGGCAAACCACTCTCCAGGGAACGAAGAAAGGGATTTAAGGAGACTGGGAAGGAGGAGATAAAGCTTGGGGAGGTGGAACCATGGAGGCGGAGCATTGGGGGGTTCCGGAGCCTTTTGGCACTTTGGCTGTAATCAGACTGGAGCCAGGCGGGCTGACGGCCATCCTGGGCTGGTGGCCCAGGTTGTGTGTGGGGCCAGTGGGTGTGCTGCTAGATCCTGGGTGGTCACTGACCAGCCTCTCCCCAAGGGAGAGTTCCCATTTTGCACCCAGGCCTCCTTTTCTAATCTGCCTGTATCAAATAGACTCTGCATTGAGTGCTCTTTCTTTCCCTACCACCTGCTCTGGGCCCCAGAACAATCTGAAAGTGTGATTTCTTTCCTATGGGCAAAAATCTGCAGAGCCCACTATCTCCGCCTCCTCAACACACTCTACTTCTTGTTCTCAAGCTCTCCCCATCACTCTTCTCTGGGGCTTCATCTCTGAGTCTCTCTTGGCTTTTCTGTCATTCTGTGTCTATTCCTATCTCTGAGTTTGTCTCTCTGTGTCTACATCCACCCCCCTGCCGCCCTGCTTCTGAATGTCTGTCTGCCCCTCTCTTCCTGAACCCTGTCTCTTGTATTTCTGTTTGTCTATGTCACGCCGTGTCTCTCAGCATATCTTCCATCTTTCTGTGTACAGCTGTTGGTCTTGCTCTTCTTTTACTATCCTTATCTCTGTCTTTTTACTCTTTTTGTGACTTCCCCAGTCTCTGTATATGTGCCTGCCTGCCTCTCTATATTTTCCTTAGTGTGTGATTTGTTTCTTTGTCTTTTTCTTCCCCTCTGTTTCACACCTTTACTTTGCAGCTCCTGCAACACAGTGCAATATGCACTGCATCAAAAAAAAAAAAAAATCAGAAAACCTTTCCCCCTTTAATTCAGACATGCACTATTTGCATGACTAAGTCACTTTCCCACTCCAGGCCTCAGTTTCCCCACTGGTGGAACTGTCACTGGACAGGGTCTGAGGAGGTTTCAAAAGCTAAGATAAGGACCCTAACCTACAAAACCTATGGAATAAGTTTGCAAGTTCACTGACTTTCATCATGGAAGAAGAATTTTCAGGACTAATCAGTAAGAGGCACAGGAAGGGTTTTACTGGGCAAAAATTAAAAGGTACACACTCAAAGAAATAGAGTGTGGGTCCTCAAGAGAGACACTTACTTTTTGGACCCAGGATGATTTCGTTGAGAGGATGGAAATCCTAAGAAAAGGTGACCCGCCCCTCAGACGGGTACTAGCTCATTTTACAGGTATGAGCCCAATTTTGTTTTGTTTTTAAGATAGGTAATTTAAACATTCTTTGGAGTTTTTCAGCCTGTTCCTTTATCTTAGGATCGGGTTCCTGTTCTTTACTTTCTCAATTCAGCCAATTTATAGACTTTTACTATTACTGAGGAATTTTGGGTATGATGGGTCTGGAAGGAAAGGAGCCTAAATTTAACCAAGGAAATGCTGATATGGATTGCCTAGGTAACTCCAACTAGGTCTGGAAGTTGCAGTCTTCTTAAAAGTACAATTTTGACTTACGATTTCCTTGTCTCTGATCCTAGCTCTCTGAACAAGTAGGGTGGAGATCTAGTTCCCTCTCTGGGAGCATCTGTCTTTATCTCTCATTTCACATAGCACAGCCTACCCCGTTGTTCTCCCAAGTCCCCTATTTCTCTGCTCTTAAATTTGACCCTGAAGTCAGGATTCTAGTATCCTAGGAACTCCAGTGGGAAGGGGTCCCTCATACTGTCAGCCAGAAGGCCCTCAAAGGACTTCTTACTCCTTTATCCCCTTAAATATAAGGGTAGACAAAGTCCCTTTCTGGGGCCATGTCTGGGATACAAACCAGATTATCTCATCTCTCTAATCCTCTTTGTGCTGGGGCCTCTGCCAGGTGGGGACACCCACAGCGCAGAATGAGGGTATGTGTGTGTGTGTGTGTGTGTGTGTGTGTGTGTGCACGCGCAGATTCTTGGAGAAGGCAGGACACTTAAGGTGGTCTTCCTTGTTACCCTCGCTTGCTTGAAAAGCCCAAATCAGCAGCTCTTACTACGTGAGAAATGTCACCAGGATTGAACCAAGTCAGGTATTTCAAAATCTGTCCCTACTCCCAGTCTAATCTTCTTCTTTACAGCCTCTCTAGAACTGGACTGGTCTTGAGGCCATCCCTTAGTAACGGACCAGCCCAGAACTCACCCCTCCACACCTATCCCGCGGTCTGTGTGTATGTGTGCTCTCCAGTCTTCCTAGAAGAAAGGCTTTTCCATCCCGTCCTGAAAAGCCCAAAGCGTCAGGCCAGACACAGAGGATTGGGGAGGGGTGGGTTGGGGCCAAGGCTATCCCTGGCCTTCACACTGCAAATTGGAGGCCTCCAATCCTTCTCTGAAGTTTCATTTGGAGAGATCTCTCTTGGCTAATAAGATCAAAGCATTCCCTCTGCCAAATCATTACCTTATTTTTGAAGCAATTACAGAACTTATTGTATCAATTAGCCAGGTCCCCAGCTGCAGCTGTTTACCGCTGAATGTCATATGCTTGCAAAGGTCTGCTCGGCCCAGCAGGCTGGGACAGAGAGCGGAGGGGGTGCAGGGCGGGAGCGAGGCCAGGGAGTGGTGGGCTGCTTCCAGCAGAGATGGCCCGAGGAGGGCAGCGGGGCGGGCTTCTGAACGGAGCGGAAAACCCGCCGCTGTACCTGCTCGGCATCCTGCTACACCATGGCCGCTCTTTCCTGCGGCGCCGCGCCTAAAGTGACCCAGGAAAGCGAGCCTGCCGAACCTGGGGCGAGGGCGTGACTGCTCAAGCCAGGCCAGGGCCCCCGGCCCGCGGGAAAGCGCTGAGCGAGCCAAGATGCCACCCGCCTCCCGACTCTCGGGTGGCGACTCACTCTGTGGGCCGGGCGCCCCGCCGTGGCGTTTGCAGGTAAGACAGCGCAGGGTGCGCTGCTTTCTCTTGAAGACCCCTGGGTCGCAGACGGCCAAGAATACTTTTAGGAACACACCAGAGGGGAAAGAGCTTTTGTTTTGTTTAATATCTATTCATGTTAAAAGTTAATATGAACACAGGGAGCAGCTGAAAACATTCCCAATGGCCACATTGAGCCACAAAAGAAAATAGTTCTGGATTGTAACTCAAAGTATAAAATAAATATCCATGTGTCCGTAAGACTATAAATAAATGATTAAATAAATAAGTGGGGAAAGAGCTCTCCCACTCAGACGACTTCATGTAGATACTCCACCCTCAGAAGTGGATTGTAGCCTGGAGTGTGGACTCTTGGTTGTGACTTCCTTTCAAAGAAAACAGTACAGAAGGCGAGGGTGGAGAGGAAGAGCAACTTTTCAGTAAGAAACCTGGCAAATACCTCAGCCAGATGACGGTGGGCAACATCACCAGTGTCAGGGTGAAAGTATGTACTCTTGATATGATGTGATTGTAAATGACACTTTCTTGTCCTGTTGCTGTGGAAGAACAGATTGCTTATGGGAATGCAAAATGGTGCAGCCGGGGCCGGTGAGATGGCTCAGCGGCATAAGTGCCTGCCTGGCAAGTGCAAGGTCCTGAGTTCAACTCCTGGAACCCACAGACGAAAAAAGCGCCGGTGATATCGCTCAGCGGCACGGGCACCTACTGGCGCGCGAGGTCCTGAGGTCGACCCCCAGTACCCAAAAAACAAAACAAAACAAAACAAAAAAACCCTACACACAAACATTTATAGAAGCTCTATTCATAATTGGCAAACTTTGGAAGCAGCTAACATGTCCTTTGGTAGATGAATGGATACATAAACTTATTACATCCAGAGAATGGAGTATTATCCAGTGCTAGAAAGAAATGAGCTGGGCACTGTGGTGTATGTCTGTAATACCAACTACTCAGGAGGCCAAGGCAGAAGGACCAAAAGTTTAAGGCCAGCCTGGGCAACTGAGACCCTATCTTGCTCTAAAATTTTAAAAGGAATGGTGACAGGCATGGTGGAGCATGCCAGCAATCTTAGCACTATGGGAGCTCGAGGCAATTCAAGGCCAGCCTGGGCAATTTAGCTACTTAGTGAGACCCTGTCCAAGAACGAAAAAGGGCTGGGGTGTAGCTCAGTGGTAGAGCATTTACCTAGTATATGTGAGGCCCAGGCAGGGTTCAATCTCCAACAATGCAAAAAGAAAAAAAAAAGGCACTCACGTCATGGGCTGACAGGCAGGCACTTCGATGTCTATTACTAAGTGAGAAGTCCATCTAAAAAGGCTACAATTTCAATTGTATAACATTCTGGAAAAAGTGAATGTAATTGCCAGTGGTTCTTTGTCCTTTTCCTTGCCAAACCCTGTGTAATCATGAGAAAAAAATCAGGTAAATTCCATCTGAGGACATTTTTCCAGTGCTAGAGATCAAACCCAGGGCCTTGTATATGCTAACCCAGCTACATCCCCAGCCTCATCAGAAAGACATTCTACAAAATACCTGACGAGTACTCCTTGAAAATGTCATCAAAAAAAAATGAAAGTCTAAGATACTGTCATAGCCAAGAAACACCTAACGAGACATGAAGGCTAAAGGTAATATTATACCCTGGGTGGGATCCTAGGGGGAAAAGGACATTGAGGAAAGCAAAAAAATAAATATTGGTTTTACTTAATGTACTAATCTTACGTCTTAATCTGTTTTCTGTTGCTAATAATATAACAGTACAGGCTGGTAAATTATAAAGAAAAGAGGATTATTTTGGTTCACAGTTCTGGTCCAAGTTTGAGGAGCTGCATCTGGTGATAGCCTTTTTCCTGTCAGTCTCAACACTGCAGGGGGGAATACATGGTGAGAGATATGGGGTGCGCAGGTATGTATAGCCTCTTCTTATAAAGCCATTAGTATTCAACTATGGAGGCTTCCTAATGACTCTGATAATCCAATCCTAATCATCTACTAAAAGCCCCACCTCTAAATGCTCCTCTTAATCCATAGCTGGATTAAGTTTCCACCCTCTTTTTTCTCCTCTGTGGTACTGGATTGAACCCAGGGCATTTGCACTGAGATACATCTCTAGCCTCCCCCCACCCTCTTTTGAGATAGTCACTAAGTTATCCAGGCTGGGCTGGAATTTGGGATCCTCTTACCTCAGCCTCCCAGAGTGCTGGGATTACAGGTGTGTACCAGGGCACCTGGTTTATACCTTCTTAAAAACTCATTCTGGGGATTAAGCTTCAACATGAGTTTTAGAGGGGACAAACCATATTCATAGCACATTTGTTTAGTAATTGTGACAGAGGTACCATACATTTGTAAGTAACATGTTAATAGTAAAGAAAACCAAGTGTGGGATATGTGTATACTCTGTATTCCTTTTGCAATATTTCTGTAAGTGTAATAAAATTATTCTAAAAATAAAATTTATTTTAAAAGACTAAAATGAAGACATTTAGAAATATTTTAATTCATGTAAAATTAGCAACAATAAACCAAAACTTAATACTAATACCATATTTTTTATGAAAAGCAGCTATAATTTTCAAAAAAACAGAAGAGTGGCATTATTTGACATTTTTGCAAATATCTTTAAGGTCTGGCTTAATTGCAGGACTCTTATATGTGCTTTTACATTCAGTCTGCTGTGATAGTACTCATCATATAGCCTCTGAGAGAATGAGGGTAAGAAGGGCAAAAGACAACTTAATGTCATTGTGAACCTCTTAGAACCACTGCTTAACAACCTCATCCTTCACTGTAATTCTGTATCCACAATTTGAAGTCCCTGACTGACATCTCTCCTGAGTTCTCTGATCATGTGTGTCATACCTTTCCCCCATCACATACCTTTTCAAGACTTCCTGTTTGTATCAATATGACTGTCATGCCTCCAGTTATACCAGCTTTGTGGGATTAGTGGCCACAGCATTAAATTACTTAGTAATGGGACAATTGCCATTCTTATTTTTCCTAAATATGCTGAGAAGTGTCACAACCCCAGACTAGTGACTGTATGATAAATAATCTGTTGGATGACTAGAGACAGTTCTGGAGTCAGAGCTGTTCCTGATGAAATGTCTTTCTTGCCCCTACATACTGGTAGCAGCCTGAGTTTCTATGTGCAATGACCACACTCTGTGATTTAAGTTTGGCATTTGCTTTGCTTTAGCAAAGATTAGTTTCTCCTATTGTCACCGCTGGGAAAACCAAATTGACCATGGAATATTCATTTAGGGAAGCTTCCTGACTTCTTCAGAAATGAGGTATAGGGTATTCAATTTCAGTAGAAATTTCTCTATCCACAGAATTCTGCTCACAAACCAGAGGAGCTGCTGTCCTGTCAATGAAAGAACCAATGTTGTCGGTCAACCTTAAGCAAGTAGCTTTCAGAACTTCAGTCTCCTGAAGAATCCAGGTGACACTGTCATTTTCTGCATCATCTTTTATGCCTTCTTTGGCTCATCTTTTGTTATGATCATGTCCTGCAAATTCTCTTAGTGTCTTCCATCTGCTTTCCCATTTCCAAGACCCTTACTCTCACCTTGTCCTTTGACCCTTAAGCCTGTGCTAGTACAGGTACTCTCTCCTGGACCTGGTCAACCTGCAGTCAGACTCTCTCCTCAAATGTCTGCTTTTACCATTCCCATTAAAAACCTTCAGTGGTTCCCCACTGCCTGAGTGATAAAGTAGAAGCTCCTCAGCCTGTTATCCAACACCTGAGAGAATCACTGAACTTCACATCATTGTACATCTCCACTGCCCTCTGTAAGCCAGAAAGCAATACATTCTGTCCTCAACACTTAGAATATTTCATTTTAATTGATTTACTCTCCCCTTTTCTTTCTTTTAAATTATAAATGTATTCACATAGAAAAAAAAAAAAAAACTTCAGACATATACTTGCAGGAAAAAGTCAAAGTTCCTCTTTACACCCTTATATCCCCCCATACTTCATATCCCTTCTTAGAGTTAAGCACGGTTAACTGTTTCCTGTCAGATATTATTATGTACTTTATGACACCAAGTGTATGTAATTCTTTTGATAGAACTGGGATCAAACTTTTCATCATACTGTGTGACTTGCGTTTTCCTCTCAACAACACACCTAGGTTATTGTTTTATAATTGCCATATAATATTCTAAGATGTGCTTATATCATAATTTACTATTAATAATACAGTGGTACCCTGTTCACAAATGCTTTTGTTTGCAAACAATTTGGTTCACAAACAGAAGCATTTGGCAAAATTTTGGTTTTTTTTGGAAACTGCATCGAGTGATAAACATGACCATGGCCATCTTTCCCACACAAACACAAGCGTGGTTATTTTTTCCAAAATCATAGAACAAATTAAGTTCATGAACCAAGGCACCACTATAACTAACTATTCTACTGATGACTAGGTTATGTCCAGATTCATGCATTACAATCAATACTGCATATGTATGTTGGAGCAGTATTTCTCTAGAAATGAAACTGCTAGGTCCAGAACATGCATAGTCTAAATTTTGATACGTATTACCAAAAAGTTCTTTGAAAGGCTTGTACCAATTTGCACTATTGACAACAATGTAGCCATCTTCATTGTCCTTGTTTCCTCATACCCTCGTCAAATTTGGGAAGGGATGTTTTAAATTCTTTTTCCAGTCTTACTGGAAAATCATTGAGATCTCATCATTTTTATCTGTATTTCCCCAATTACCAATGCTTGACTGACATTTATAGTTCTGAGAATTGTTTATTTCCTATGTCCATTTTGTGTGTCTTTTTAAAAAGTAGACTATTTGTTAAGTAGTTTTAGGGTCAAAGCAAAAGTGACCAAAAAGTACAGAGAATTTTCATATTATGTTGCTCGCACTGACCTTGACCTCCCAGACTCAAGCGATCCTGTCTTAACCTCCCAAGTGGCTGGTACTACAGGTATAATCCCATTATGCCTAGTGATAAATTGTATTTTAATTTTCATTTAGCTCAAAATATTTCATATTTTCACTTGAGAGTTTATCTTTGATCCGTGTGTTATGTATAAGGGTGTTTAATCTCCAAGTATTATTTTTATTTTTCTTCTTTTTTCCAATATAATCTCCAAGTATTTTGGAATTTTCCAGCTGTCTTTATATTATTGATTTCTAATTTAATTTCAGTATGATCTGAGAATAGACATTGTTTAACTTATTTTTTTTTTAAATTTTGTTAAGGCATGTTTTATGGCCTGGAATATGGTCTATCCTGGTGAATATTCCATGTGAATTTGAAGAGAATGTGTATTCTGCTGTCGTTGGATGAAATAGTCTACAGATATCCATTATATATGGCTGACTGGTGGTATCATTGAGTTCAACGATGCCTTTATATTTTCTCCCTGCTAGATCTCTCCATTCCTAATAGAGGGGTATTGAGGTCTCCAACTACAACAGTGTATTCATCTCTTTCGTCTTGCAGTCTCTTTTTTTTTTTTTTTTTTTTTTTTATGTGGGTAACGGGAGTCGACCTCAGGACCTCACGCTTGCTGGGCAAGCGCTTGTACCACTGAGCAATATCACCGGTCCTTTTTTTCCCTTTATGTGGGTTTTGGGAGTCAAACTCAGGACCTCGCGATTGCCAGGCAGGCACTTATGCCGCTGAGCCATCTCACCGGCCCCATCATCTTGCAGTCTTATCATGTATTTTGCCTGATATATTCTAGTCTGTTGTTAGGTATGTATGCATTAAGGACTACCATATTATGTTTTGGGCGGAAATTGATACCTTTATCATAATATAATGCCCATCTTTATCCCTGAGAGCTTTCATTAGTCTGAGGTGTTCTCTGTCAGAAATTAATACACCTACTTTAATTTCTTTTGATTAGGGCTACCATGATATCTTTCCCTATTCATTTAGTTTTAATTTATGTGTGTTTTTGCTATGGCTTGAATATGTCCCCTCCAAAATTCATGTTGAAACTTAATGGGCAATATGACAGCATTGAAAAATGGGGTCTTTAGAAAGTGCTTAGGAAGGTGGAGTCCTTTTTGCCTTTGTGCCTTTTGTGATATTCTCCTGTGATGTAAGGATAGAGGATGCCACGTTCAAGGCACTATCTTGGAAGCAGAGACCTCATGATAGACAACGTGAGGGCCAATGAACCTGCCAGTGGCTTGATCTTCAACTTCCCAGCCTGCAAAACTGGGAAAAATAAATTTCTATCCTTTATAAATTACTCAGCCTGTGGTGTCTTCCTGTAGCAACACAGACTAAGACAGCTGTTTCTTAAAAACTGGTTTCTTATATACAACATATATATTTGTTTTTGATTTAATTTTTTGCTACTCTTATAATTTCACTCTTTAATTGTATTTAGACCATTGACATTAAATATGATTATTGATGGGATTAGATTACTACATACCATATTTGTTTGTTTTCTAATATTGCTTGTTCTATTTCTATTTTTGTCTTCTTTTTCTGCCTTTTGTAGTTTTAACTGAATATTTTATGTGATTCTATTTTTATGCCTTTCTTAGTATAACATATCTTATTTTACTTTTTTATTGTCTCAATAGGCATTTATAATCCAAATCCACTTTCAGATTACACTATATTGCACTATTTTATAATAACAAAATAATCCTATTCCTCCCTCTAATCCCTTGTATTGTAGCTGTCATTCATTTCATTTATATGTAAGTATATGAATATACATAAGTATACATAACCAAATGCATTATTACTATTATTATCTTGAACAAACTTTGTTAGGTTAATTAGAATAATTAAAAATAAAAAGTTTTAATTTTACCTTCACTTTTTCCTTCTCTGATGCTCTTCTTTTATGTAGACTAAAGTTTCTGGCCAGAATTCTTTATATATTCTGGATATAAGACTTTTATTAGATATGTGATTAAAAAATGTATTTTTCTAGTTAATGGCTTATTTATTTTTTGAGACAGTGTCTCACTAAGTAGTTTCAGCTGTCCTTGAACTCACTATGTAGCCCAGCCTGGCCTCAAACTCACTGCAATCTTCCTACCTCAGCCTCCCAGGTGTTGGGATTACAGGTGTGTGCCACCACGCCTGGCAATGGCTTATCTTTAAAAAAAATTTTTTTTTTGTTTTATTGTAGAAAGGTAAGACAGAATTTCATAACAAAATAATAGGAGAATAATAATAGTTAATACATTGTACATCGTCATCTTCAAAGTAGTTACTCAGAGTGCAAGATATGGACATAAAAAATTCTCCAATTGATATTAGCATGCACCTTCCTTTTCAATGAATTAAGAGACACTAAATGTATAGCTAACTTGCATATTTCTCCCTTTTCCCTTTCTTCCTTTCCCCTTTTTTATTTTATTTATTTAAATTTTATTTTATGGAGAAAAGATAAAACAAAATTTCATAACAAATTAATAGGACAATAACAATAGTTAATACATGTTGTTATCTTTAAAGTAGTTGCTCAGGGTACAAGATATGGGCATAAAAACTTTTCCAATCAATATTAGCATGAACCTTCCTTTTCAATGAATTAAGAGACACTAATAGTATAGCTAATTTGCATTTTTCTCCCTTTTCCCTTTCTTCCTTTCCCCTTTTAAAAAATTTATTTATTTTTAATTATATTTTATGGAAAAAGGTAAAACAAAATTTCATAACAAAATAATAGAAGAATAACAATAGTTAATATATTACATGTTGTTATCTTTAAAGTAGTTGCTCAGGGTACAAGATATGGGTATAAAAATTTCTCCAATTGATATTAGCACAAACATTCCTTTTTAATGAACTAAGGGACACTAATAGTATAACTGACTTACATTTTTTCCCTTTTCCCCACTGTCCTTTCCCCTTTTACCCATCCTAGTTCCTTTTTCCTTTTGAACAATTTTTTCCCATTTCACAATATCTATTGCACATTTTAGAACTTATTTACTCTTTCAGTTTCTCACACCAGGGACGATGTTTACACAAGGGAATCTGATTTATTTCACTTATGAGTATGGTCTCAAATTGCATCCACTTACCTATAAAAGTCTCAAGTTTGTCCTTCTTTATGGCCAAGTAGTACTCCATTGTATAAAAATACCACATCTTTTTATCCATTCCTCAGTTGAGGGGCATTTGGGTTTTTTCCAAGATTTAGCTACTACAAATTGTGCTGCTATAAACATGGGTGCACATATATTACTCTGGTGTGATGTTTTTAATTCTTCTGGGAAGATACCCATAAGGGGCATAGCTGGATTGAATGAGACCTCTAATCCTAGTTTTTTGAGGAATCTCTACACTGATTTCCACAGTGGTTGTACAGGTCTACACTTCTACCAACAGTGAAGGATTCCTTTTTCCCCACAGCTCCTCCAGCATTTGTTATTGGTTTATTTCTTGATGATAGCCATTCTTTCTGGGGTGAGATGGAATCTCAGTGTTGTTTTATTTTGCATCTCTCTAATGACCAGTGATGTTGAACATTTTTTCATACATTTATTTGTCATTTATATTTCTTCATTTGAGAAGTGTGTATTCATCTCAGATGTCCATTTTTCGATTGCGTCTTTGAATTGGGGGGACTGATTTTTTTCAATTCTTTATATGTTCTAAATAGAAGTCCTTTGTCTGAGGGACCATTGGCTAAAATTTTTTCCCACTCTGTGGGTTGTCTTTTCACTCCATTGGTGATTTATTTTGCTGTGCAAAAGCTTTTTAATAATATGAGATCCCAGTTGTTGATTCTTTGAAGTATTTCCCAGGCAGTCTGGGTTTTGTTCATGAACTCTCTACCTACACCTATGTCTTCAAGATTTCTACCTACTTTCTCTTCCAGTAGATTTAGTGTTTCTGTTTTAATATTTAGATCTTTGATCCATTTCAACTTTAGTTTAGTGCATGGTGATAGACATGGGTCTAGACCAAGTGGGATTCATCCCCAATGCAGGGATGGTTCAACATATTCAAATCAATAAATGTAATACACCATATCAACAGAATCAAAGACAAAAATCACATGATCATCTCAATAGATGCAGAAAAAGCTTTTGACAAAGTCCAACACTCATTCATGATAAAAACCCTACAGAAAATTGGAATAGATGGTCTTTATCTCAATCCAGTAAAAGCCATCTATAACAAACCAACAGCCAATATCATACTAAATGGTTAAAAACTGAAAGCTTTCATTCTAAAATCAGGAACAAGACAAGGATATCTACTATCACCACTTCTATTCAATATAGTTCTGGAAACATTAGCCAGAGCAATTAGACAAGAGAAAGAAATAAAAGGAAAAAGGATAATAAGGGAAGAAGTTAAATTATCATTATTTGTGGATGACATGATACTCTACATAGAAGACCCCAAAAACTCCACCAAAAGGCTTCTAGAGTTATAACCAAATTCAGTAGCATAGCAGGATACAAAGTCAACACTCAAAAATCAATAGCCTTCCTGTACACGAACAACAAACTCACTGAGAGAAATTACACCCTTCACACCCTTCACAATAGCATCCAAAAAAAAAAAAAAAAAAAAAAAAAAAAGAAATACTTAGGAATCAATCTAACAAAGGAAGTAAAGGATCTATATATTGAAAACTACAGTACTCTGAAAAAGGAGACTGAAGAGGACATCAGAAAATGGAAAGATATCTCCTGCTCATGGATAGGAAGAACCAACATAGTGAAAATGGCCATACTCCCAAAATTGTTATACAGATTTAATGCCATCCCGATCAAAATACCAATAGCATATCTCACAGAAATAGAGAAAACATTCCTAAAATTCATTTGGAACCAGAAGAGACCTAGAATAGCAAAGGCAATCCTGAGCAATAAAGGCAAGGCAGGAGGCACCACAATCCCTGACTTGAAATTATATTACAAAGCTACTGTGATAAAATCAGCATGGTACTGGCAAACAAACAAACAAAAACAAAACAGACGTGAAGACCAGTGGAACAGATAAGAAGATGCAGACACAACTACAAACACACTCAGCCACCTTATCTTTTATAAAGGGGCCAAACATGTTCACTGGAAGAAAGATAGCCTCTTTAATAAATGGTCCTTTCCTCTTTTGAAAAGCAGAATTTTTCAATTTTGATAAGGTCCAATTTATCAATTTGTTCATTATGGATAATGTTTTTGATATGTTAAGAAATCTGCCTAATGCAAGGAAAGATGATTTTCTCCCGTGTCATCTTGTAGAAGTTTTTACAGTTTTTGGTCTTTCTCCCCTTTTTCTTCTTTCTTTCTCTCCTTCTTTCTCTTCTTTTTTTCTTTCTTTTTCTTCTTTCTTCCTTTCTCCCTTTCTTTCTTCCTTCCTTCCTTTCTTTCTTCCTTCCTTCCTTCCTTCCTTTCTTTCTTTCTTTCTTTCTTTCTTTCTTTTCTTTCTTTCTTTCTTTCTTTCTTTCTTTCTTTCTTTCTTTCTTTTCTTTCTTTTCTTCCTTTTCTTTCTTTTTCTTTCTTTCTTTCTTTCTTTCTTTCTTCCTTCCTTCCTTCCTTCCTTCCTTCCCTCCTTCCTTCCTTCTTTCTTCTTTCTTTCTTTCTTTTTCTTTCTTTTCTTTCTTTCTTTCTTTCTTTCTTTCTTTCTTTCTTTCTTTCTTTCTTTCTTTCTTTCTTTCTTTCTTTCTTTCTTTCTTTCTTTCTTTCTTTCATGCTAGGGGTCAAACCCAGGGCCTTACCATGCTAGGCACTTGCTTTATGTCCCAAGTCCTAGGCTTTACATTTATATCTACAACACATCATCCATTAATCTTCACGTGTAGTATGAAGAATGGATCAAAATTTAGTTTTCTTTGCATATACATATCCAATTGTTAAGAAAAGAGTAGCACCATTTATTGAAAAGACTGCTTTCTCCACTGAATTATTTCATATCTTTGTCAAAAATCAACTGATCATATATTTGAGAGTCTGTTTCCGGACTCTCTATTTTGTTCCAGTGATGTAAGTGTTTATCTATCCTTTCCTTTCCTTTTTCTTTCTCTCTCTCTCTCTCTCCTTCTCTCTCTCTCTCACTCTCTCCCTCCCTCCCCTTCTCGCCTCCCTCTCCCTCTTCTTTTCTTGTACTGGGAATCAAACCCATCATAAGGGTACATCCCCAGCTATTTTTTGGTTTTGTTTTGAGACAGGCTTTTGCTAAAGTGCTCAGGCTGTCGGAACTCTTGAAATCAGGTAGTAACAATTTCCAATTATGTTTTTATTATTTAAACTTGTTTTGGTTATTTGGTCCTTTGTATTTCTGTGCAAATTTTAGAATTAACATAACAGTTTTTAAAAATACAAGCATGTTGCTATTTTTATTGAGATTGCATTGAATCAATATAGATCTCTTTGAAGAAAATTGACAGCAATATTTTCTTGGACACAGTATCCCTTCATCTGTTTAGATCTTCAATTTGTCCAGCAATGTTTTGTAGCTTCATTGTACAAATCTTGCACATCTTTTTTCTTCCTAAATTTCATGTTTTGTGCTATAATAAGTAGTATTACTTTTAATTTCTGTATCTGTTTTTATTATAAAGAAATAAAAGTGGGCTGGGGATGTAGCTAAGTGGTAGAGTGTTTGCCTGGCCATGTACAAGGCCCTGGCTTCAATCTGAGCACTGTAAAATAAAAACAAAAACCCCTGATTTTTATATATTGATCTTCTGTTTTGAAGTCTTGCTAAATTCACTTATTAGTTTTAGTAGCCTTTTAAAAATATAGAATCTGGGCCGGTGAGATGGCTCAGCGGCGTAAGCGCCTGCCTTGCAAGCGCGAGGGCCCGAGTTCGACTCCCGGATCCCACATACGAAAAAGGGGCCGGTGATATCACTCAGCGGCACGGGTGCCTGTTGGCACACGAGGTCCTGAGGTTGACCCCTCGGTACCCACACACACACACAAAAATATATAGAATCTATAAGATGGCCAACTGAAATAATTATGTTGTCTACCAATACAAACCGTTTTACTTCTCTTTTTCCAATATGGATGCCTGTTATTTCTTTCTCTTGCTTTATCCCATTGGTTAGTACCTCCATCATGATGTTTGACTAAAAATGGTAAAAGCAGATATTCTTTTTTTTGCGGGGGGGACTGGGAATTGAACTCAGGACCTTGCGCTTGCCAGGCAGGCGCCATGTTGCTGAGCTATATCCCCGGCCCCAATATTCTTACATTATTCATTGATTCATTGGTTCTTTGTATTTTTTTAGTCCCAATTTCACTAATTTTGCTCTAATCTTTATAATTTTCTTCCTTGTACTACCTTCGAATTCAGATTATTCAAATTATTGTTTTTCTAGGACCTTGAGGTTATTTATTTGGGCATCATTAGGTTGTTTATTTGGACTTGCTCTGTTTTTCTGATGTGAGGATTCACAGCTATAAATTTCCCTCTTAGAACTGCTTTCATTGTGTCCCATATGTTCCAGTATGTTGTACAGGCATTATTGTTTGATTTTAAAAATGGTGTAATTTCTCCCTTGATTTCTTCTGTGACTCATTGAGTGTTCAAGGGGTATTGTTCAATTTATATGTTTGCATAATTTCTGTGGTTTCTTTTGCCATTGATTTCTTGTTTCATTTCACTATGATCATTTGCGTGGGATAATTTTGATTCTTTTGCATTTCCTTAAGTGTGCTTCATGGGCTAGTATGTGCTCTATTTTGGAGAAAGTTCCATGTGCTGCTGAGAAGAATGTGTATTCTGTTCTTGTTTGGTGGAACACTCTTTAAATATCTATTAAGTCCATTCGTTGAAAGGTTTGGTTCAACTCTGATATTTCATTGTTGATTTTTTTGTCTAACTGATCTATTTGTGACAGTGGGGCATTGAGGTCACCCATTATAATTTGTTGGTGTTTGTCTAATTTTTGTATCTACTAGTGTTTGTTTTATGAATTTGGAGCTGCTGATATTTGGTGCATAAATGTTCATAATTCTTATCTTTTCCTGTTGGATTGTTCCCTTACCCAGTATATAGTGACCTTCTTTGCCTCTTCTGATAAGTTTTGCCTTGAAATGCACTTTGTCTAAAATTAGGATAGCTATTTCTGCTTTTTCCTATTTCCCATTGCATAGAATATTGTTTTCCATCCTGTGATTTTTTAAACTGTATATTTCATATTGTATTAAATGTGTTTCACGTATACTGTATATTATTGGATTTTGTTTCTTGATCCATTCTGCCAATCTGTGTCTTTTGATTGGAGAATTAAGACCATTCACGTTGAGTGTAATTACTGACTTATTCCTGTCATTATATTATTTTCCTGTTGCTAATCCCCTGCTCTTTCTCTTCACTGTACATCCTGCCTGGTGTAGTTATTCTATTAGATTTTTTGGCCTTGTTGGCTTCATTATCTGTTTCTAGGATTTCCTTGAGAATTATATATATTACTGGCTTGGTGGTCATGAATTTCTTGAGGTTCTCTTTGTCATGGAAATACCTTATTCCTTCATCAATTTTGAAACAAGTTTTGCAGGATCTGGGTTGGAAATAGTTATCTTTTAGGTCTTGAAACACTTCACTCCAAATCTCCTGGCCTTTAAGGTTTATGTTGAGAAATCTGTTGTAATTCTAACTGGCTTACTTTATAAGTGATTTGTTGCTTTTCTCTTAACAGATTTTAAGATCTGTCCCTCTGTTGGAATTTTAGGATTTTGACTATGTTGTGACATGGGGAGGTTCTCTTTTGATAGTGGCTATTTGGGGTTCTATATGTCTCACTTATATGTATATGTAATTCTTTCACAATATTGGGAGAGTTTTATGCTATTATTTCTGTAAACATGTTTTTTAATGTCCTTTCTGCTATCTTCTGATTTTTCACTTGTTCCAATTAATCTTCTGTTAGTCTTCTTTGCATCATCTAGCAACTATTGGATCTGTTTTTCATGTTCTCTTGTTTATTTGTTTGTTTTTGCTTCAGATTTTATTTTGTTTTTTAAATTAATTTTATTGGTACACTTTTGACATACATAATGATCACATTCATCATAGGGAATTTGTAGCTTTACATAATATATCTTAATTCTTTTTTTCCCCATTCCCCTCTATTCCCTTCAATCCTTCTTCAGCTTCCCCTTTACAAAACTTTCTTTCTATTGTTTTCCTTCCATTCTTTTAAATTTTTTATCCCTATCCCCTCCCTTCCTTTCCCCTTCTCCCTTTCTTTATTCCCTTTCCCATTTGAACATTTTCTTCCTTCTTCCCAAAATCTATCATCCATTTTGGTCCTTATTTACATTTTGGGTGTCTCACAGAAGAGAAACAATGTGATATTAAACATGTGTGTCTGATTTAATTTACTTAAAATTATGTTCTCAAGATGCATCCATTTGCCTAAAAATGTCTCATTTATCCTTATTAATGACAGTGTAGTATTCCATTATATATAAAAACCACATTTTCTTTATCCATTCATCTGTTGATGGGCATCTGGGCTGTTTCTAAGATTTAGCTATTACAAATTGTGCTGCTGTAAATATGTACATTCATATATCACTGTGGTATGATGCTTTTAATTCTTTTGGGAAGATATCTAGTAGGGGAGTAGCTAGGTCAAATGCAACCTCTAATTTCAGTTTTTTGTTTTTTGGTTTTTTGTTGTTGTTGTTGCTGTTTTGTTTTTCAAGACAAGGAATTATGGCCACTTTCACTGTATTGGTTCTGCCTATCCAAGAACAGGAAATATCTTTTCATTTTCTTTTCTTTCTTTTTTATTTAATTTAATTAATTTATTTACTTATTTGCTTTTTTTGAGACAGAGTCTTGCTTCATAATTCAGGCTGGTCTTAAGCTCACTATGCAGCCCAGGCTGGCCTTGAACGCATAGTGATCCTCCTGCCTCAGCCTCCCAAGTGCTGGGATTACAGGCGTGTGCTACCATGCCCAGCAATCTTTCCATTTTCTGATATCCTCTTCAATCTCCTTTTTTAGAGTACTATAATTTTCATTGTAAAAGTATTTCACTTCCTTCATTATATTTATTCCTAAGTATTTCATTTTTCTTGAAGCTATTGTAAAAAGTGTTTTTTTTTTTTTTTCTCTCAGTGAATTCGATATTTGTGTACAGGAATGCTATTGATTTTTGAGTGTTGACTTTGTATCCTGCTATGCTACTGAATTTGGTTATTAAATTCAGAAGTCTTTCGGTGGAGTTTTTGGGGTCTTCTATGTAGACTATCATGTCATCCACAAATAATGATAATTTAACTTCTTCCTTTTTTATCCTTATTCTTTTTATTTCTTTCTCTTGTCTAATTGCTCTGGCTAATGTTTCCAGAACTATATTGAATTAGAATGGTAATAGTGGGCATCCTTGTCTTGTTCCTGATTTTAGAGTGAAAGCTTTTAGTTTTTGACCATTTAGTATGATGTTGGCTGTTGGTTTGTCATAGTTGCCTTTATCAGATTGAGATAAAGACCATCTATTCCAACTTTCTGTAGGATTTTTATCATGAATAGGTGTTGGATGTTCCCAAATGCTTTTACTGTGTCTATTGAGATGATCATGTGGTTTTTGTCCTTGGTTCTGTTAATGTGGTGTATTACATTTATTGATTTGTGTATGTTGAACCATCCCTGCATCTCTGTGATGAATTCTACTTTGTAATGGTATATAATCTTCTTGATTATTTGCTGTTTGTCAGTATCTTATTGAGGATTTTTGCATGTATGTTCATTAAAGAGATTGGCCTATAGTTCTCTTTTGTGATTGGACCCTTCTCTAGTTTTGGTATCAGGGTAATGCTTGCCTGCAGGAACAAGTTTGGGGGTATTGCTTCCTTTTCAATTTCATTAAAGAGTTTGAGGAGTAGTAGCACTAGATCTTCTCTAAAGTTGTAGAATTTAGCAGTGAATCCATCAGGACCTGGGCTTTTCTTTGTCGGTAGTTTTTAAATTCTCCAATTTCACTGAAATTTTGGGGTGCTGGCTTGGTGGTCATGAATTTCTTCAAACGTTCTTTATCATTAAAGTATCTTATTTCTCCATCCATTTTGAAAGACGGTTTTATAGGGCACATCAATCTGGGTTGGAGGTTGTTTTCTTTTAGGGCTTAAAATACTTCTTTCCAAGCACTCCTTGACTTCAGGGTTTGTGTTGAGAAGTCTGCTGTGATTCTGTTGGATTTTCCTTTATAGGTGATTTGTTTCTTTTCTCTAACAGCTTTTAATATTCCATTCTTGTGTTGGATTTCTGGAATCTTGACTACTATATCCCTTGGGGTAGTTTTTTTTCTGACCATGGCTAATTGGAGTTTTATATGCCTCACTTATCTGTATGTCAAGGTCTTTTTCCATGCTTGGGAAGTTTTCTACTATTATTTCTGTGAACAGGTTTTTTATGTTCTTTGTGCTATCTTTTGATCTTTCATTGATTCTGATTAATCCTATGTTATTCTTCTTTGCATCATCTAGCAGCCTGTTGGATTGAGTTTTCATGGTCCCTTGCTATTTTAAGAAGTCTTTCATTTGATGATCACTAACCACAAGCTGTCTTCTAGATCTGATATTTTATCTTCACTTTGGTGGATTCTGCTGCAATACTTTCAATAGAATTTTTAATCTCTTGGATATCTGTTTGAATCTCTTTTATGTAACCCACTTCTTTCCTATGTTGGGCATTCATGGTTTCCATCACTTTCCTAAGTTCCTCTTTTTTTTTTTAATCTGTATTTACTCCAGATTCACTAAACATGACCTTCATTATGGTCATCATTTCTTCAGTTATCTGTGTAATTATTTCTGATTTGTTTTTTGTTTTCTAGAAACTCATTCATTTGCTTTGTTACTTTTGCTGCTACCATTTCAGGAAGTTCAGCTTGGTGGCTTTTTGATTTCTTCTACCTCAATGCACCCTGTATTTGCCTTGGGTGAGCTGGATGTCTGGGGTTACATCTTCCTTCCATGTTTACTTATTTTCTATTTTTAAAATTTGTTTTCTGGAGAGACCTCAAGATGGCGGATGAGTAAGAAGCAGGCAGTGAAACTCTCTCTAAAAGTTACCATTGGAACACGGGAATATAGCGACCCGGAAAGCGCAGGAGGCGGGGAGATGCCTCCCCGAAACCCAGAGAAGTTCTGAAGCGCAATCTGGGACCCCCGGCACCAGTGACGGGTGACTTCCAACAAAGAAGAAGGAAAGAAGGAGCAGACCGCGCGCGTGCACCTTCTAATATCCCGGGAGTTGCAGCGCCGCGGAAGCTCAAATCTACGGACACACGGTGGCAGCTGGTGCCCAGGGAGCCCCCACGGAGGATCCTGAGACAGCGGCGGGGCAGGGGAGCGGCGGAGAACGGCGCAGACCGGCGGTGAGTGTCTCTCAGCCACAGCTGCCCCGCGCCAGAGAGCGAGCGGCCGGGCGCCATTGTGGGGGGTGTGGCGAAACTCAGAGCGGCTCGAAAACTGCTCTGGGAACTTGTGCTCCGGACAGGGCAGCACGGGGCCTCTCAGGCCCACGAAAGTGTGTTGAGGTCAGCAGGCGAACGAGACTGGACTCTCAGCCACACCTGTCCGGCGCCAGAGAGTGACTGGCCCGGCGCCATTGTGGGGGGCGTGGCGAAAAACCAGAGCGGCGGGAACCAGTGCAGGGAACCCGCGCTCCAGACAGCGCGCTGAGCCTCTCAGGCCCAGGGATCGTGAAAGGGCGCTGAGAGCGGAGGCGAGCTAGACTGGTCTCTGCCTGAAAGTACGCGCATCTGCTCACCGCCCGCCAGAGGGCGCTCCTGGCTTACTGGGACGGACCTGCACAGAACAGGACTCTGTCACCACAGGGTAACTGCCTACAGCAGAGTCAACACCTGGAACTGATTCTTTTTATTTTTTTTATTTTTATTTTTTATTATTATTATTATTTTTTTCTCACTGATTCGTTTTTTGTTCTGGCGAAGGGTTTTTTTGTTTTTGTTTTGTTTTGTTTGGTTTTTTGGTGGGGTTTTATTTTTGATCTGTCTGTTTTATTGTTTTTATCTTCGTTTTTGTTTCTGTATGTATATTTGCTCTTTCCTTCATTATTCTCTCTGGTTTTTTATATGAGTGTAAACAGCGCCTCTAACTTCTTTGTGATTGTGGTTGTGATCTGTTCTTCCTTTTATCCCTTCCTTCTCTTTCTACCACCTGTCCTCTGCACTAGTGTCCCAATTTTAGTGGGATCCCTCTTGGTCCTCTAACCTTACATCTAATTCCTTCCTCTTCTCCCAATACTCTATTTCCTCCTTAACTCATTTTAAATTTAAACTCCTCAGGGGAAAAATTGACATACACAGGACTTGTATACTGCATATAATTTTTCTGGTGTGTTTTAGATTTTGTTATATAACCGCAACTCTATACAGCTAAAAGTGGTAAATAACTGGTTAGCTCAGTCTGTCATTTTCTAGGCTGTGTTTGATGCTTTAGTTAACATTATAGCCAAATGTGAAATAATTGTTCTAAACATCTTTCCTTCCTGATATTTCATGATTGAGATTGACTAAGGGACACAGAAAATACAGTGGCACACTACCAAAGAATCAAGGACTGGGCCAAACAGGTAGCAACTTCGCATACCCAAGGAATTGAAGAGGTAGGATCTGGCAGAAAGCTCAAAACCTAAAAGCAAGCTCCACTTGGAAGATACTGCAGAGAAGTAGTCATCTTCTAAAGATCTTAAACACTAGCAATAAAGTAACCTACTATAGGTAATTTGCAAACATCACCCCAGGAATTAAAGAAAGAAAAAATGAGACGACACTTAAACAAGATGCAACCCCACACATCCAATTCACCAAAGGCAAACCTAGGGAGCAACGAGGTGGGACAATCCGAAAGCCACCCACCTGGCCTATCTGAAGTGGTAACAACAAAGCAACTGAATGAGGTTCTGGAAAAAATTAAAACAGAAATAATCTCACAGAGATATTATTGCAGAGATAATGTCTACAATGAAGACCATGCTTAAGGACACTACAGCTGATACAGACAAAAAAATAGATGAACTTAAGAAAACTATAGAAACCATGAATGCTCAGCATAGGAAAGAAATGGAATCCATAAGGCAGATTCAAGCAGATACCCAAGAGATAAAAAATTCCATTGAAAGTATTTGTAGCAGAATAAGCCAATGCGAGGACAGGATCTCAGATATAGAAGACAGGCTTGCAATTAGTGATCATGAAATGGAAAAATTCTTAAAAATAGCAAGGGACCATGAAAAATCAATTCAGCAGCTGCTAGATGACTCAAAGATAAACAACTTAAGAATAATTGGAATAAATGAAAAAGCAGGAGATAGCATCAACGACATTAAAACCTTGTTCAAAGACATAATCAGGGAGAACTTTCCTGGAAGAGAAAAGGAATTTGACACCCCTATAAGTGAAGCTTTTAGAACACCAACTAGACATGATCAAAAAAAAACTTCAGCCAGACATATTATAATCAAGATCCCAGAAATTCAACAGAAGGGCAGAATCTTAAAAGCTGTTAGGGAGAAGAGACAAATCACTTATGAAGGAAAACCCATCAGAATCACAGCTGACTTTTCAGCACAAACCCTCAATTCAAGAAGAGCTTGGAATGATGTATTGCAAGCTCTAAAGGAAAATAATTTTCAGCCCAGATTGATGTACCCTGCAAAACTATCTTTCAAAATTGATGGAGAAATAAAATACTTTCATGACAAAGAACATCTGAGAAAATTTATGACCACCAAACCAGCACTCCAAAACGTTCTGAAGGACATTCTAGAAAGAGATAGGAACCCCAACAGAAGGAATCCACCAGGCAGGGCAAATAATTAAATAGCCGGAAAGCAGAAAAACTAAGAGTGGGAACCAACAACAGGAAAATATCATGACAAGTCAATACATATCAGTTTTAACCATCAATGTTAACGGTCTCAATTCACCAATCAAAAGGCACAGACTGGCGAAATGGATCAAGAAGCAAGATCCAACAATATGCTGTATACAAGAAACACATTTAATTCAGAAAGAAATTCATAGACTGAAAGTCAAAGGATGGAAAACAATACTCCATGCCACAGGAACCCAGAAAAAAGCAGGGGTAGCTATTCTTTTTGCAGACAAAGTGAACTTCAAGCCAAGAAGGATTCAGAGAGATAAAGACGGTCATTACATCCTTGTAAAGGGAACAATCCAAGAGGAAGAGATAACGATCATAAATATATATGCGTCAAATACCAATGCACCCAGCTATATAAAACAAGTACTAAAGGACATGAAAAATCAAATAAGCACTAATACAATTATATTGGGAGATCGCAATACTCCACTGTCACAAAAAGATAGATCAACTGGACAGAAAATCAATAATGAAATAGTAGAACTGAACCAAACTTTTGAACAAATGGACTTAGTAGATGTCTACAGAGTGTTCCATCCCACAACATCAGAATACACATTTTTCTCAGCTGCACATGGGACGTTCTCCAAAATAGACCACATACTAGCTCATAAAACCTGTTTAAGTAAATGCAAAGGAATTGAAATTATCCCATGCATATTATCAGACCATAGTGCAATGAAATTGGAAATCAATGGCAAAAGATCCCACAAAAACTCCCTAAACACATGGAAATTAAACAGCATCCTCCTGAACAACCAATGGGTCACAGATGAAATGAAAGAAGAAATTAGTCACTTTCTACAACTGAATGATAATGACAGTACAACATACCGGAACTTATGGGATACAATGAAAGCAGTCCTAAGAGGGAAATTTATAGCATTAAATACTTATATCAGGAAAATAGAGCAAGCGCAAATAAACAACTTAAGGGTGAACCTCGAGCTTCTAGAAAAAGAAGAGCAGGTTAAGCCAAAAGCCCGCACAAGGGAGGAAATTATAAAGATCAGAGCAGAAATTAACGTATTGGAGAATAAAAAAACAATACAAAGAATCAATGAAGCAAAAAGTTGGTTCTTTGAAAGAATAAATAAGATTGACAAACCCTTATCCAACCTTATTAAAAAAAGAAAAGAAAAGACTCAAATCCATGCAATTGAAAATGAAAAGGGTGATATCACGACGGACCCTGCAGAAATCCAGAAGATCATCTATACCTATTTTGAAAATTTATAT
The DNA here is from genome assembly GCA_028451465.1 of Erethizon dorsatum. Classification (NCBI taxonomy): domain Eukaryota; kingdom Metazoa; phylum Chordata; class Mammalia; order Rodentia; family Erethizontidae; genus Erethizon; species Erethizon dorsatum. Next base: position 83,178,416 of record CM051829.1, read on the forward strand.
TCTACTAAGATGGAAAATGCAGAAGAAATGGACAGATTCCTAGATTCGTATGAATTACCAAAGCTAAATCAAGAAGATTTAAAAATCCTAAATAAACCAATATCAACCAATGAAATTGAAGATGTAATTAAAAACCTCCCAACAAAGAAAAGTCCAGGCCCTGATGGATTCACTGCCGAATTCTACAAGAAATTTAGAGAAGACCTAACGCCCCTACTTCTCAAACTTTTCAATGAAATTGAAAGGGAAACAATACTCCCAAATTCATTCCTGGAAGCAAGCATTACCCTGATACCAAAACCAGAGAAGGACCCAACTAAGAAAGAGAACTACAGGCCAATCTCCCTAATGAACATAGATGCAAAAATCCTTAATAAGATACTGGCAAACAGAATCCAACAAATCATCAAGAAGATTATACACCATGACCAAGTTGGATTCATCCCAGGGATGCAGGGATGGTTCAACATACGTAAATCAATAAATGTAATACAGCATATTAACAGAACCAAAGACAAAAATCACATGATCATCTCAATAGATGCAGAAAAAGCTTTTGACAAAGTCCAGCACCTTTTCATGATAAAAACCCTACAGAAAATTGGAATAGAGGGTCTTTATCTCAATCTGGTAAAAGCTATCTATGACAAACCAACAGCCAATATTATACTAAATGGCCAAAAACTGAAAGCCTTCCCTCTAAAATCAGGAACAAGACAAGGATGTCCACTGTCCCCACTCTTATTCAACATAGTTCTGGAAACTTTAGCCAGAGCGATTAGACAAGAGAAAGAAATAAAAGGAATAATGATTGGAAAGGAAGAAGTTAAATTATCATTATTTGCAGATGACATGATACTCTACACAGAAGATCCCAAAAACTCCACTAAAAAACTGCTAGATTTAATAAGCAAATTCAGTAGTGTAGCTGGATACAAAGTCAATACTCAAAAGTCAATAGCCTTCCTGTACACAAATAACAAACTTACTGAAAGAGAAATTAGGGAAACAATACCTTTCACAATAACATCCAAAAAAATGAAATACCTAGGAATCAACCTCACGAAGGATGTAAAAGACCTCTATACTGAAAACTACAGTACTATGAAAAAGGAGATTGAAGAGGATATCAGAAAATGGAAAGATATCCCTTGCTCCTGGATAGGAAGAACCAATATAGTGAAAATGGCCATACTTCCAAAATTGTTATACAGATTTAATGCAATTCCAATCAAAATTCCAACAGCATATCTCACAGAATTAGAGAAAACAATCCTAAAATTCATTTGGAATCAGAAGAGACCTAGAATAGCAAAGGCAATTCTGGGCAACAAAGGCAAGGCAGGGGGCATCACAATCCCCGACTTGAAATTATACTATAAAGCTACTGTGATAAAAACAGTGTGGTACTGGCAAAAAAACAGACCTGAAGATCAATGGAACAGATTAGAAGATGCTGAAACAACCCCAGACATACTAAGCCACCTTATCTTTGACAAAGGTGCCAAACACATTCGCTGGAAGAAAGATAGCCTCTTTAATAAATGGTGCTGGAAAAACTGGCTCTACACATGCCGAAGATTAAAACTAGATCCATATCTTTCACCATGCACTAAACTAAATTCAAAATGGATCAGAGATCTAAATATTAAAACAGAAACATTAAATCTGCTGGAAGGTAGGATAGGTAAAACCCTTGGAGACATTGGTGTAGGCAAAGACTTTATGAATAAAAACTCAACCGCACGGGAACTATCCCAAAGAATCAATAACTGGGATCTCATCTTATTAAAAAGCTTTTGCACAGCAAGAGAAACCACCAACAGAGTGAAGAGACAACCCACAATGTGGGAAAAAATGTTTGCCAGCTGTTCCTCAGACAAAGGATTGCTATCGAGAACATATAAAGAACTCAAAAAAATCAGACCTCCCAAATTTAAAGACCCACTCCAAAAATGGGCATCTGAGAAGAATACACATTTCTCAGATGAAGAAATACTAATGGCAAATAAATATACAAAAAAATGTGCAACATCACTAGTCATTCGAGAGATGCAAATGAAAACAACACTGAGATACCATCTCACCCCAGAAAGAATGGCTACTATTAAGAAATCAACTAATAACAAATGCTGGAGGGGCTGTGGGGAAAAAGGAACCCTTCTTCACTGTTGGTGGGAGTGTCGACTGGTACAGCCACTGTGGAAGTCAGTGTGGAGATTCCTCAGAAAACTAGGGTTGGAGGTCCCATTTGACCCAGCTATTCCCCTTCTGGGCATCTTCCCAGAAGAATTAAAAACATCGTACCACAGCGATATATGTGCACCCATGTTTATAGCAGCACAATTTGTAATAGCCAGATCTTGGAAACAACCCAAATGCCCATCAACTGAGGAATGGATAAGAAAGATGTGGTATTTTTATACAATGGAATACTATTCAGCCATAAAGAAGGATAAACTGGAGACTTTTATAGGTAAATGGATGCAACTCGAGAAAATACTCATAAGTGAAATAAACCAGAAGCACATGTGTAAGCATCGTATTATCTCTCTAGTATGAGAAACTGAAAGAGTAAATAAGATCCAAAATGTACAATAGATATGGTGAATCAAAAAGAAACTGGTCAAAAGGAAAGAGAGACTGGAATAGGGAAAAGAAAGAAGGGAAAGGGAAAAAAATTGTATATATATATATATATATATATAAGATGGTTAAGATAGATACACTACCATTTTTACTTAGTTCATTGAAGAGTAAGGTTTGTGCCAATAATGTTTGGACAATTGAATGCTAATGTCTGGTGTCCTGAATAACTAACTTAAAGATAGTAATACGTAATGTATTAACCATTGTTACCCTCCTATTATGTTGTTTTGAAAATTTGTTCTTCTTTTGATTTGTTTTGTTTTTTTTCTTCTCTTTAAAAAATAAAAAAAAATAAAAAAAATAAAAATTTGTTTTCTGTGTTGATGCTTATCAATTGCTTATAGCAGATAGCTTTATTACTAGTATGACTGTCTGTCCCAAGATCCTGCCTCTTTGATTTACTGGGTATGAGAAGTTGCTGTTTGTTTAGCCTAGCACCCAGTTCTTTCATACTGGACTATGGTATTGTTTATGACCCCAAGACAATCTTGGTATTGGCATCAAAGAAGAACAAATAATCATAACAACTCTGTACCCTGGGCCAAAGTAGTACAATCAGTAATAACAATAGCCTCAAGCACAGACTGCAAAATGGCAAAATGCAATAATTAATTTGTTGACTTCAACCATAGGTACAAGATTTATAGTTATATAACAAAATATAAAAGAAATCAGAAAATTATATACAGTAAATATCCCCTGAATAGGGTGATTTTACCTTCAGGGGAGAAAATTTAAAAGGGATAAGAGGAAAAGATAGAGAAATAAAAGAAGAGAAAGATTAGAAGCAAAGCTGAAGGACAAAGGAGATTACTGCAGCCTCAGGAAACTGGTGAGGAAGACAGGAGGGAAAGAAAGAAGGAAAAAACAAAAACAAGAACAAAGCAAAACAAAAAGAAAAACAAAAAAATGTTCACATCCATGAAAAAACAAAACCAAAAATCAAGCAAAGAACAATAAATACAAAAAAGCCCACAAGCAATTAAAACAAGAAAGAAAGAAAGAAAAAAAAATTCCTCTGTGATTTCAAATCTGTGCTTATCTTCTGGTGTCTACCATTTTGTGGTAGTGTCCAATTCAAGGTGTGTCTCTGCTGTCAGTGGCAGATGAAGGAGGCAGACAGAGCCCAGATCCATGCAGCATGATCCCAACAAGCCTGCAGTTGGATTAGTGTAGGGTGCTGGATAATCCCAGCAAGCCTGCAGTAGAATTAGGTTGGGGTGCCAACTCCACATATGTTCCGGATGATCCTAGCCTCTGGTAGTGGGGCTGGGGCCTGAGTTGTCCAGCCTACAACACTCTGGGTGTCTCTTGCTGGTCTGACTTCAGCTCCCTGACCCAGGATGACTTATGTGGTTGTCCTTTACCCAGTCACTGTGGGCTTTCAACACTGAAAGCCCTGAAATGAAGCCAACCCATGGCTGTTCCGAGTTCCAGGTTCAGTTGGCCTCTTTCTAAAATAGTGTCTGGCTAAGCGCCCTCTCCAGGGGACATGGCAGTTGCTTGGACTGGAGTTACTCACCAGCTGTTGTAGTGCACAGGATCCACTGTTCCATTCCACTGGTGCATTTCTCCCTGGAGATCTCTGGAGTCACCCGCCCTTACTGTGTCTCTGTAGATTTGATCCTACTCTCTCATGCTGTGAGGTGGGAGCTGGCGAGAAAGTGTCATTTGCCCCTGCCTTTTTCTGCATTGTGGTCTGTCTCTTCACTTTATCTGTGGGGTCCAATTTTTGCTTCAGATCCTTCCCATGTCCCAGGGATCTACCTCCCTCTTTCTTTCCTTCCTCGAATTGTTATTTTCCAGTGTCTGGATTCTGAATCTTGGAGAGGTTGATTTTTGCAATTTACCACTCCAACATCTTCCTGGAAGTCTCTCTTGTTTTTAAAATATCTTTGAGTAATTGGTCTTTGAAAAAAAAATTTTTTTTTTTTTTTTAGACAGGATCTCACTATGTAGTTTAGGTTGGCCTTGAATTCACTATGTAATCCAGGCTGGCCTTGAACTCACAGCAATTCTCCTGGCTCAGCCTCCTGAGTGCTGGGATTACAAGTATGTACCACCACACCTGGCTACATTCCTGTTTTCTAATTCTGATATTCTGTCCTTACATTTGTTGCTCCTGCTTCTCATACTTTCAATATGATTTTTAATCTCCTGGATTTCTGTTTGGAACCTTTCTTTGCTAACATGGTCATTTTTTTTCCTCCACTATATTTTTATTAGTGTCTTCTGTTAGCCCCTTGTTCCTTTTGTTTATTGCCTCCATTATCTGATTAGTTATATCTTCTGTGATCCCAATGACCACATTATTCATCTGTTTTCTAATCTCCTATGTTATCCTTTTGAATAATTCAGCTGTGTGGCCTTTGCTTTCCTCACTGCTAGATGCCCCATGGATCAGCTTTGGAGGAGTTGGGAGATTTGGGAGGCATTTTTTTTTAACTTGTCTTATGTTTCAATTGGTTTTTTTTTTTTTTTTTTTTTTGTGCTTAGTTTAGTGTTTGCTTATCGTGGAAAGACTGTTTCTAGTACGAAGATCTCTTTAGTGGGTCTGCTTTTCAGTGATGTACTCAGGTTTTGACCAACCAGAATCCTTTGCCTCTGCCCTGAGATCTAATCACCTGTGGTGATAGGAAAGGTGTGTGCACGTGGGGGGTGCTGTTCATTTGGCCCAGCAATCTGTTCTCTGGGAACAGACTCTAGTGTTGTTAATGTCACAAAAGGTAACCTAGGTATTGACATGCAGAGAAAAAATGTTAATAGCAACAGCTGTGCAACCCTGGCAATATCAAGTAAATCAGCCACAGTAATAATGTCCAAGACAAGGTAGACGTTGTCATAACTTAAGAACCAATAATGTGACACCCTTAATCTTAGAAAAGAAATTACAATTATAGTATAAATCCGAAGACAAACTGTGGGGAGCCATTTCAGGAGTGCTTCAAAGCTTGGGGAGTCTGAGGACATCTGAGGACGTGAACTTGCTGTTTGGTGCGGGTGCACAGTGAGATACACTTACGTAACCGTGACAGCATAGACAACAGCGCATGTGCAAAAGTCGTGATGGTACACAAGAGTGTAAACTTAATAAGGATGACTATATACGTGCCAGACAATAAAGATGCAGCCCTTGGCTGCTTGATGTTGTTGCTGATATCTGCCTCTGCATGTTTTCTTTGGGGACTTCATAAGCAAATTTACTCCTTCAGCCCCCTCAACCCCAACAAGTTGTGTAGTCAGCAGAACAAATGGGGCCAACAGGAAACAGTGTCCCCTCCTTGGTGTCTGGGGGAACAGCACCAGTGAGGGACAGCCCCAGAGAAATTGCCGACATGCTTCTCCTGGCCTCACCTTGGTTACCTGTAGTCACCTTCAGAGTGGCTTGCAAGGCTGACCCTGATGAGGGCTCAAGGGTCGAGCCTGGGGAGAAATCCAGAAAGTGCGAGAAACAAAAGCGCAAGAAGTCAGCAGACATGGCCAACTCCGAGCAAAGCCCCATGCCCAAGCCCTGGGCAGTGACGGCCCTGGTCCACCCAGAGGGCAGCATCGGGAAGAGTACCAGTGGAGACCCGCACTCACTGCTGTCAAGGACAATGGGACCAACAGGATGTGGGCAGGGGTATGCAGGAGCAAAGGTGTGCGTGAGCACGGCAGTCGTGGGCACCTGGGCGAGCCCCCCGCCACCTCCTGCTGGCACCAGGCCAAGTCCCCCCAAAGACAAACAGCCCCTGCCCCCACTGGCCCAGCTGTGGAGATGAGGACAGCGACAGCAGTGTGTCCTGCTGGCCGCGCCAAGAAGACATGTTGCAAGACATGGGAAGTACTGTCTCCTCTTGAAGTGTAAATCTCCATTTCCAGGAAAGTCTCCTGGTACTGCTACATGCCTGCTATTTGCCAGAAGGTGGCGGTAGAGGAGCCCCCAGCTCAGGGAGGTGGGCCGGCAGTACTGGGAGGCCAGCCCACCTCTACCCATCCCTTAGGGAGTTACAGGAACTGGCGAAACAAGTAAAACAAAAGTCAACCTGTACCAAATTTGGACAGATCTGCTGGCTGCTGGCTGCTGGCTTAGCCACAGATAAGATAAAAGGACAGCCCTGCTCAAGAAATGGACTCACCTGTGGCATGGCACTAGGGTGCAAATAGTTGGTGGCTGGTGCTGGGTAGCTGAGGCAGGAGGATCGCTGTGAGTCTGAGGGCAGCCTGGGCTACATAGTGAATCCAGGCCAGCCTGAACTACATAGCGAGACCTTGTCTCAAAAAAAAAAAAAATTTTTTTTTTTTGAAAAATTAAACAATGGGAGATGAGAAGGAGGAGAGAAAAGTGAGATAAAGGATCCTATTATGGAATAGAAGGATATTTATAGGATTAAATAAAGGTAACTGAAATAAAATCAAGAAGAAATAGAAGATTAAAAAAGGGATAAACAAATAATATGGAGAATAAAAGATAGAAAAAGAAAAAAGAAAGGAGAAAGAAAAAAGGAGTAAGAAAATGAAGAAAAAAGGAGCCCAAAAACAGGAAGAAAAAGCTTTTCTTTCTCTGTATTTTTGAATTGAGTGGTTTCCTTCTAGGACTCACAATTTTGGAGTCCATCAAGTCTCAGTTTTCTCTGCCTAGCCTTAAGGCCTGTGGGTTTGTGAGGTGTGCTGCTATTTCAGAGGCCGCTCTGTTTACCCCAGGCCATGGCAATGTCCACGTTGGGATATACCCTTGCTCACAGTGGATAGGGAAGGCAATTGGACCTCAGATCTGTGCTGGATGTAAGCAGAAGGGCAAAGGTTAAAGTACTTAATGCCAGCAGACACTTTCAGACCCAGGTGTTTGTGAGCACAGCTCAAGCTATGGCCTGTCTCCTCACTGCAGGGGAGTAGGGCCCATGTCCTTTCCATCCCAAATGTACACATCTCAGGGGGATCTCTTTCTAGCACACTCCCATAGCTATCTGTCTCCCATAGCTATCTCTCACCCAGTCACTGTGGGAGAGAAACTCTGGGAGCCCTGAAGTGATGTTTTTCAGTTGTTCTGAATCCCAGATTTAAGCAACCCCTTCCTGAAATGGCACTTGGTCAAGCACTCTCTAGTGAGGCACCTGTGCTTGATTCCCTCTCTGGCTGTTGCCTGCCACATTGAAGGAGTCCCCCAAGAGCAAAATCCTGTGCCATTTCTCCCAAGACCTCCTAGCTGCGGGAGCTTCCCTTGCTTCTGGGGAGCCCACTTCCTCTTCACACAAAGCATGAGAGCTGAGGAAAGAGTCCAAATTGCTTCTTTTCTTTGTGTTGTGGATCATCTCTCCAACTTTTTGTAGCTTCTGATTTTTCCTTTCAGTTCCTTACTGATTCCCAGTGATCTGCTTCTCTTTCTCTTCTCACAAGTTGTTATTTTCCAGTGTCTGGATTCTGGATCTCAGAGAGACTGAATTTTGCTACTGGTCACCACTCTGCTATTTTCTTTCTCCAATTATTTCAGGTTCTTTGTCACCAGCACCATTTGTTAAAGAGGCTATCTTTCCTCCAGAAAATATTTTTGGTTCCTTTGTCAAAGATCAGATGGCTGAATATGCTGGGGTTGCTTGTGCATCCTCTATTCTTTTACACTGATCCGCATGTCTGTTTTTGTGGCAGTACCAGCTGTTTTGGACGATGATATATTGATTCATTAATATGTATCACATTTCACTTTAGTAAGTTTTAACATGAAGTTGTTTAAATACACAAATATAAACAGAATAGTTGTCAAAAATAACATTTAAGGTGAAGAATATAAATCTAATAAAACAGGCTTACAAGAGATGAATGAAATAAATTAAGTTCTTCCTAGTTTATAGCACAATATGTCCAGATTATTCAAAAAACTAATAATCTTTCTTTTAGATCTTTTTTATTTAGGAAAAATTCTTTGTATTAAATTTTCAAGAAGGGGATTGGGAGAAAGGATTGTGTTTTATTATTGGTCAGAGAAGATTATGTTTTATTATTGCCCTGAACCACAAATCCAGACTCAAGAAGTGAACACTTTTATTGCCATATGTACTTCTTAGGCAGTCTGTTAGTTCTCTTGACAAAAAGAAAGCATTGAAAGGTAACCATTCATTCTTTTATCACTTTAGGTTTAAGTAAGCCAGTTCTGGGCCCTGGGCCATTATGGTATTGTTCAGACCTGAATGCAGTGGGAAAAGCCAGTATGTCAAAGATGTAGTACTAGTACAGTTAGAAACAATGGAGCTGAGTAAATCACTCCCTTCTACTCATTTAATTTTAAACAGCACCCTACAGCCTCCATTGTCTTAAGAGAGATACAGAATCCTATAACAAGAACCAAGTAAATCTTTGATGCTAGGTGACAGCACATACATATTGGATCTCTTAGCCTGACCTTCAGTCACCTTCACCCTACTACAACCTTAAAATGAGTTCATAAATAGGCAGTATACATATCATGCATATAATTAAGATCAGAGTAAGTTTTGGGACAGACGTGCAAATTGAGAGGCCTTGAGATAACACAGCACCCTGTCAATCATGCCTGTCAGTTATACCTTGAGATTCAGGGGAGACTCCTAGGCTGAGGTGCATATCCTTTAAATTCCAGAAGCCTGATTTATCTGGGGATTGCTGCTGCTATGTCCTGTTTTCTGTGTGCAGTGCTTTTGCTCCCCTTTCCTGGCACCCTGACACCACTTTTCTGTTTGTGCCATATCTTTTGTCAGCATGGACTTGCCCTGAGTACAGCTTCCCATGATTTTCAATAAATGTAGCTGCTTGCCACTTGCCACCTGCCACTGGATGTATGCTTTGGAATTCTTTGCTTGTTAAATGAAAGAGCCTGAATTATGCCTGCTGAGTTTATCACGTGGAGCAGTACCATGCTATTTTTATTACTGCTTTGTAATATAACTTGAATTCTAGAGTTGTGATGCCTCCTGCTTTGTTCTTGTTGCCCAGGATTGCTTTTACTATTATGGTCTCTCCTGGTTCCATATAAATTTTAGGATTATTTTCCCTAGTTCTATGAGGAATGCTATTCATATTTTGATTGAGATTGCATTAAGTCTATATATTGGTTTTGGAAGTATGGTCATTTTTACTATATTAGTTCTGACTATCCAGGAACATGGGATATCTTTCCTTTTTCTGATGTCCTCTTCAATATTTTCAGAGTACTGTAGGTTTCATTGTACAGTTCTCTCACTTCCTTGGTTAGCTTAATGCCTAAGTATTTAATTTTTCTTGATGCTATTGTGAATGGTGTTGTTTTCCTAATTTTTTTCTTATTGAGTTCATTATTGGTGTACAAGCATGCTATTGATTTTTGTGCATAGATTTTATATCCTGCTTTTTTCAGAGTTTTTTTTTTTTTTTTTTTTTAATATGCGGGTACCGGAAGTCCAACTCAGGACCTAGCGCTTGCCAGGCAAGTGCTTATGCCGCTGAGCTATATCACCGGCCCCAGAATTTGTTTGTTAATTTAGGAGTCTTTTGGTGGAATTTTCTGGGTCTTCTATGTAGAGGATCGTATCATCTGCAAATAATGATAATCTGACCTTTTCCTTTCTTATACCTATCCATTTTCTTTCTTTCTCTTGTTTCATTACTCTGGCTAATGTTTCAAGTACTGTATTATATTGAACAGGCACAGTTATAATGAGCATCTTTGTCTTGTTCTTAATTTTAAAGGTTTCAGTTTTTCCACATTTAATATGATGCTGGCAGTAGGTTTGTCATGAATGGTTTTTATCAGATTGAGATAAGGTCCTTCTACACCTATTTTCTTCAGGTTTTTTTTTTTTTTAATCATGAATGGCTGTGGATTTTGTCAATGACCCTTTCTACATTTATTGAGATGATCATGTGACATTTGTCCTTGCCTCTGTTTTTGTGGTGTATTACAGTTCTTGACTAGCATATGTTAAACTATTCTTGCATCCCTGGGATGAATCCTACTTGGTCATGATATATGATCTTTTTCATGATTTATTGCATTTTGTTTGCCAGTACAGTGGCACCTTGGTTCATGAAAACTTCTGTTTACAAACAATTTGGTTTGCAAACAGAAGGGTTTGGCAAAATTTTGTTTTTGTTTGTGAACTCTGCACTGGGTGATGGACATGACTGCGGCCATCTTTCCTGCATGAACATGAACATGGCCATCTTTTCCAGAATTATGGAATGAACTAAGTTCATGAACTGAGGTACCACTGTATCTTGTTGAGTTATTTTGTGTCAATGTTCATTTAAGAGATTGGCCAATAGTTTTCTTTTTTAGTTGGGTCCTTGTATGGTTTTGGAATCATGGTACTGTTACCTTCCAGAAATGAATTAGAATGTACTCCTTCCCTTTCAATTTCATTAAGAGTTTGAGGAATATTGGCATTATATCCTCCCTGAAGTTTAGAGTTCAGCACTGAGTCCATCTGGGCTCTTCTTAGTTGTTAGGTGTTTGTTTTTTAATTTACTGCCTCAATTTCATTGCCTGGTATTGAATTGTTCAGAGTTTTTATATCTTATTGGCTCAGTTTTAGTAATGCATATGTGTCTAGGAATATGTCCATTTATTCAAGATTCTCTGATTTGTTGGTGTATAATTTTTCATAGTAGTTACTAATGATCTTTTGGAATTTGGTAGTGTCCATTGTGATTTTTGCCTTTTTTATTTCTAACTGCAATGATATGGGTCTTTTCTTTCCTTCTTTTGGCAAGTTTGGCTTAGGGTTTGTCTATTTTATTTATTCTTTTGAACAATCAGCTCTTTGATTCATTGTATTGCTTTTTCAGTCTCAATTTCATTAATTTCAACTCTAATCTTTTTTATTTCTTTTCTTGTACTAGGTTTGGGTTTAGACTATTCTTGCTTTTCTAGGATCTTGAGTTGCATTATTAGGTTATTTATTTGGGCTTGCTCTGTTTTTCTACTGTGAGGATTTACAACAATAAACTTCTCTCTTAGGACTGCTTTCATTGTGTCCCATAGGTCCTGGTATATTGTACTGGCATGTCTTACTTTTCTCATTGCTGAGCACCAAAATACCCAACACTCAAAGTAAAGGGAGGAAAGATTTATTTGGCTTATGTTTTGTAGAGGTTTCAGTTCATAGTTGGCTGGCTGTAAGGCAGGGTGGCATGGCAGATAAGTATTGCAGAGGAGAAACAGTTCATGGCAGGCAGAAGGTAGGGACCAAAGCAAGCAAGGGAATTTATTAGCTTCTTTCACCCCCTTTTATACTCTGTCTAGGCTAATGGAATTAGGGCGGGTGCCAAACCAATCAGTGGACTGATTTAGTAATCACCTGCCCTTAATCCTAGCACCCTTAATCATATCTTTGCACTATGAATCAGTCACACACTCTAGATCTAGCCGCTACTTAAAAAGCCCCACTTACAACCACATAAGGCTTTGGGGAGATATATAAACACAAGCCGTAACATGGCACTATCGTTTGTTCAAAGAATTATTTTAATTTCTTCCTTGATTTCTTCTGTGACTCATTAGGTGTAGAGGAGTGTGTTATTTAATGGCCAGGTGTTTGGAAAATTTTCTGTGATTTTTTTTTTCTTTTTTTCTTTCTTTTTTTTTTTTTTTTGTGGGTACCGGGGGGTCGACCTCAGGACCTCGCGCGCCAGCAGGCGCCCGTGCCGCTGAGCGATATCACCAGCCCCTTTTTCATATGTGGGTTCTGGGAGTCGAACTTGGGCCCTCGCGCTTGCCGGGCAGGCGCTTAAGCCGCTGAGCCATCTCACCAGCCCTTTTTTTCTTTTTTTTTTGCAATTGATTTCTAGTATTAGTGTGCTATCATGTGATAGTATGCATGTGATGATTTTGGTGCTTTTGCATTTATTTAGCAGGCTTTATGAACTAGTATGTGGTCTATTTTTCAGAAGGTTTTGTGTGCTGATGAGAAGAATATGTGTTCTCCCGTAGTAGGGTAGAACATTTGGATATCTAGTAAGTCCATTTGTTCAAAGATGTGGCTGGGCCGGTGAGATGGCTCAGCAGCTTAAGCGCCTGCCCGGCAAGTGCGAGGGCCCGAGTTCGACTCCCGGAACCCACATACGAAAAAGGGGCCGGTGATATCGCTCAGTGGCACGGGCGCCTGCTGGCGCGCGAGGTCCTGAGGTCGACCCCCCGGTACCCACAAAAAAAAAAAAGATGTGGCTGATCTCTGATATTTCTTTGTTAATTTTTTGTTTAGTTGATCTATTTGTGAAAGTGGTGTATTGACATCACCCACTATGATTGTATTGGTGTTTATTCTTTTATGTACTGTAGTGTTTTTTATGAAGTTGGATGTACTTTAGTGCATGTATATTTACACTTGTTATCTCTTTCTTTGCCTTTTCTGATCAGTTTTTGTTCGAAGTTTACTTTGTCTGAGAATAAAAGTTCTATCTCTGCTTGATTCTATGGTCCTGGTACATGTAATATTGTTTTCCATCCTTTGACTTTTAGTCTATGAATGTCTTTTTGTATTAGATGAGTCTCTTGAATACAACAAACCATTGGGTTTTATTTTTCAATCCAGTCTGCCAGTCTGTGACTTTTAATTGAGGAGTTGAGGCCATTTATATTGAGAGTTATTACTTAAAGGTATTGACTTACTTCTGTCATTGCGTTCTTTTTCTGTTGTTGTCCCATTTATTTTTCCCTTTTGTTTAACTATTCGTCTTGCTCAATGTATTCATTCTATCACATTTTTGGGGGCGTTTTTGGCTTTGTTGTCTCTCTAGGATATCCTTGAGAATTTTTTGGAGTGCTAGTTTGGTGTTCATGAATTTGTTAATGTATTCTTTGTCATAGAAAGTCCTTATTTCTCTATTGATTTTGAAAGGAGGATATGTTAATCTGGGTTTGAAGTTGTTTCTTTTTAGGGCTTGAAACACTTCATTTCAAACTCTCTTAGACTTTAAAGTTTGTGTTGAAAAGTCTTCTGTACTTGTAACAGGTCTACAATAAGAGAGTTGCTCTGATAGCTTTTAAGGTTCTTTCTGTCTTTGTGTTGGATTTCTTGGATTTTGACTATGACATGTCACAGGGAGCTTTTTTTTTAATTGTACTTATTTGGCATTCTATAAGCCTCACTTAGTTATGTGTTGAGTTCTTTCCCCATATTTGAAAACTTTTCTGCTATGATTTCTGTAAACAGACTTTTTACTCCAAATATGCTGTCCTCTAATTTCTGTTTAACTTCTTTTAGCTTTATGTTAGTCTTCTTTTCCTCATCTAGTAGCTGTTGGATGACTTTTCCTTGTTCTCTTATCATTTTTAAAGGTTTCTCTGAGTATATCATCATGTGTTTCCATTTTATCTTTCAGGTCTGAAACTGTTTTATCACACTGGTCATTTACACTGTTTACATGTAGAATATAATTATTTATCTCCAGGGTTTCTGTTTGGCACTTTTTTTAATGGCATCATTTACTTTGGTAAATTTGTCACTCATGTTTTAAATAGTTTTGTTCAGCTTTTTTAATTTTTAATTTTTTTCTTCCATAATCACAATGGTCAGTTTGACAGTTCCAGTATCATTTGGATTATGTCATCTTTGAGCTCACTGAGTTTCTTTGCTTCCTCTTTAAACATTTCACACAGCTCAGCTATTTGTTGTTTGAGTTCCTCTCCATTTGTGCTCCTTGTTCAACAGTTTTCGTTTTGTCACGTTTCTTTTTTTTTTTTTTTTCCCAAAAAAGGGTTGAGATCAAATAGAGTGAAGACATTTTGTTGTTGGTATGAAGAGCTCTTTAATTAGGTTCTGTTTCTATTGATGTGATCTTGGCTTTATTTGTCAAAAGGTATTGTTTGACACTTTAACCTGTTCAATTTAATTGGGTTGGACCCAGTCACTGTGTTGTAAGGAGAGAATTTTTACTGTTTAAAATAGCATCAATAGATCCAACTATACACCGGTCATAAATGTTAAACTTGTTTTGATAATTCAACCTTTTACCAGTACCCCTTATTGACTACAGTATATTCCTATCAGTGGTACATCTAGGATGTGAAGTTTGGGAGAAAGAAGAGAGGAAGGAGAAAAGGACAGGGCTATGTTAGTGGGAAGAGAGGGAGGTAAAAAAAAAAAGTCAATAGGTGAAAAATAGATAGGAGGTTGGACTATGTTGGAATTATTTTTATAGCTGATGTAGGGATCTAGTGCTGATGGGGTGTCTGAGGGTATTTGTGTAGGAAGTGTCCAGATAGGTGGAAGTGTATTTTGAGATAAGGGAGGGTGAGATTGTCAGAACGTGTTCATATATTTGTAGTTAGTTTTGTTTGGATCCTCTGAGCCTGATTTGCTAAGGATTGCCCTGACATATCCTTGAATGTTATTATTTAGATTTTAGCACTGGATAATTCTTATTTTTTAATGCACATATACAGGTCCCTGTTATATATATGCTGTATGGTAAATGGAAAGGAGGAAAGGGTAGACAAGAGGATAAGAAAATGAGAAAGAGGAGAAAATAGGGAGGAAATAAAGTAAGAAAATGAGAGAAGAAGGGCTGAAAGAGGAATCAGGACAAAGGGTAAAACCTTAAAGAATAAAACAAAGTAAAATAACAAAGTGATACCAATAAAGAAGCAACAACCAGAAGAAAATAAAACAACCAAGATAACTCAGAACAAACAAGCAACAAAACATCATAATCAACAACAACAGCAACAACATGAAAATTTCACACTCTTGTTATAACATTAACTCTTATCTCCCTTTACACTGGGATCACAGTCTGACTGTGAGCAGATGAGAAATGTTCTCTGCATACCACTCAATTGCCTGCCCGAAGCAGGGCTCCACTGTGGTCTCAAGATCTGATTGCTTCAGTTAAGTTGGGAGGGAGAAAATGTGGTATTGTTTTCCCAACTTCCTGTTTTGTGGTTCACTATTGACTTCCATCAGTGACCTCAGACTCTTGCTCCCTTCACTGCCTGGCAAATATTGCAGTCATCTCCACGTCTTCCCCACATGGGCTTTCCTTGCCTGGTATATGGCCAGTCCAGGCACTGTTCTTCATCTGTCTGCCTACAATTATCTATCTGTCTCTGTCTTAAGAGTTCTGTTCTCAGACCCACCTGTGGAACCTGGGCAGCCCCCAACTCAGCAGAGGGCCCCCTTTGCCGGTGTGGGGTGGTGGACTAAACTTTGTGTCATATCAGTCCTTTACAGTGTTTGGGGAAGCAATAAGAGAGCATTCACTGTGTTCTGGCCCTGAAAAATCACCCTCTGACCTGGGCTCTGGTCTCTGTCTCTCCTCTCACAGATCTCCCCCATTCCACTTTGTGCTCCACACACTTGGCTCAGTCCCAAGTCTTTCTGCCCTTTGCAGTCCCCCAGTAGGAGGTACTGGGCACCCCCTGCCCCACCCACAATGGGAGCCTGCTGGCAATTATGTGTAATGCACTGAATGACCCAGAAGCACAACATTCACTTTGTATGTGAGGGATGTGGGCAACTCATGTTTTTGTGCATAGGCAAGTGTCGTGTCTCCCTATAGTCCTGCCGCTCACAGGTGCTGGAACACTATTGTTTTCAAGACCCAGGTGTGTGGCATTTTGTTTCATACTGTTCTGCTTTCAGGTTCTCTGAATCCCTGGTTTGCATATGTCTCACTTGCCATGCCTGGTAGGGAGGTTATAGTAATTGTTTATTCCAGTAATGGCAAACCTTTTAATGATGCAAACAACCTGCTGTGGCATGGATGCCATAGGTTTGTCACCACTGCTATTCCATCAGCCAGGTCACCTCTGGAGGGCTGGCTCCCTCCCTCAGTTCAATTCTTTCCCAAGATGGCATGTACACCAGGTCTGGGGTGGGGAGTGTGGTGCTGTGATCCAGGAATGGTCCTGTTTCCCCTCACCCCCATCCCCCAACACTGGATTTTGGGTTGGGCTTGGTGGCACATGCTTGTAATCCTAGCACTCAGGAGGCTGAGGCAGGAGGATCACCATGAGTTTGAGGCCAGCTTGGCCTACATAAGTGAGTTCAAGGGCAGCCTGCAGTACGTAGTGAGACATGGTCTCAAAAAAAAAAAAAAAAGACACTGGATTTTGGTCTAGCTAGATTCTTTTTTATTTATCCTCCCACATCAGCCTTTATCTTTCACTCCTACCTTGGGATACTTGCTTTTCTCCAATGCCTGTTCAGAGACACTCATCCTTGCTATTGCTCCCTAGACAGCCATTTTCTCGCTGAGATATTTTAGTAGTCAATCATGGTGAGTGTTCTGTGTGCACTCAAAGATTATATGTATTCTGCTGTATTTGGGTGGAGTATCAATAACAATTTGCTGGTTTAATTCCCACCATTGCAACAACAAACAAACAAACCAACAAAAGCAGCTGGGCATGGTGACACATGCTAGAAGCCTGAATCAGGAGGATCACCATGAATTTGAGGTCAGTTGTGGCTACATAGTGAGCTCAAGGCAGCCTGGATTACATTGCAAGACTCACTCAAAAACAAAACGAAACAAAAAACCCAAAAAAACAAAAAATGCGAACAAACAAAATAAAAACCTACCCCAACACAAGAAAAAGAAAAAAACCCCTGCAATTTTCCCTATTTGGGTCTTCATATTTAAAGCGGATGTCTTGTAGACAGTACATATTTGATTGTTGCTTTTTTGTGTGTGTATGTGATACTGAGGATTGAAGTTGGCCTTGTACATCTAGGCAAGTGTTCTACCATTAATCTACATCCTCAGTCCTGTTTTATTATGAGGCAGGGTCTCTCTGAGGAGCCTGGCCTTGAACTTGTAATCCTCATGCCTCAGCCTCCCAAGTAACAGTAGGTTACACATCACTCCTTGGTTGGATGTTGATTTGTTACTATTAAGAAATATATATAATTTGGGGCTGGTGAGATCACTCAGTGGCATATGCACCTGCCTGGCAAGCGCGAGGGCCCAAGTTCGACTCCTGGAACCCACATACGAAAAAAGGGCCAGTGATATCACTCAGCGGCACGGGCACCTACTGGCGCGCGAGGTCCTGAGGTCGACCCCTGGTACCCACAAAAAAAAAAAAAGAAATATATATAATTTAACAATCTCTGTCTTTAAGTTGTTTAGGCTATTTGCATTTTAAATGATTATCAATATAGTTAGCTTTAAATCAACAATCTTGCTATTGTTCTATCATCTGCTCTTGCTCTTTGTGACTGTTAATCCCAAAATGTCGATTTCATTGGCTAAGATATACCTAGAAGATTAGTAGAGCATGCTCCTGGGTGTGCCTGGAAGGTCAAAGGGTCTGTCCTTGGGAACAATATATGGTCCCTTGCTTATTCCTCTTTGGGGTGGTTCCTTTGCCTTGTTTCCGGCCACCATGAACTAAGCATCTTTGCTCTACCACGCCCTTCCACCATGATGTTTCTGCTTTGGAGCCTGCTGACCATGCACTGAATCTTCTGAAAATACGAACTAAATGAAATCTTTCCTCTTTTAAGTTGTAAGAGTTGGGTATTATGTCTCAGTGACAGAAAAACTGACAATACAGAAAATTGGTACCAGAGAAGTAGAGTCATTGCTGTGACTATACCTGACCATGTGATTTTGAAGGCTTTTGAACTGGCTTTCAGGAGTTTGGAAAAGTTTGGAGATGCAGCCCAGAGAAACCCTAGAATGCTGTGAATAGAGTTTGATGGGTAATTCTGGTTGGAGCTCGGAAGACTACATTAATGTTAGGAATGTGGACAGTAAAAGCCAGGCTCAGGGCATTTCAGCTGGGAACAAGGACTCCACTGGCAACTGGAATAGAGAGCATGTGTGTTACACTCTGGCAGAAAATTTATCTACATTTTGCCCTCATCTTGAAACTTTGCGGGAGACTGAGATTAAGGGCCATATACTAATCTGGTAGAGAAAATTTCAAAACAGTCCAACATTCAGGTTATGGAATGGGTACTGATAGATGCTTTTAGCCAGATTTATACTGAGAACCAGTGACAAAAGAGGAAGCAAAAAAAAAAAAAAAAAGATGAAGCAGAAAAATTTTCGGATCTTAAATTTTGACTGAGAAAGTACCATTTGTAAAGTTGGGGCCAAAGGAGATGTGGTTGCTGGAGATTAGCACCACCTAAAAGAAACCAAATTATTTGTACAAGAAGAAAGATGCCTTGAGGGCATCTCAGGAATCAAATCAGCAAGATCCCACCCATTGCAGGCTCAGTGGTGTGAAAGTGTCAACATTTCATTTGAAAAGAGTCCCTGGGGCCTCTGCTTGAGAAGGGCCTCCTAGGAAATTGGTTGCCTGGGATTTGCTTCACCATGGTTAGTCATCTAGACAGCCAGAGGCAGCAATAGTCATGGTCTAAGAGGCCTGGCTACTACTTCTACTAACAGCAGACCTTGGCATTGTCCACATCATATAGGTTTTACTGGAATGCAGAATGCAAGAGTTGTGGGGTCAGGGAGGCTTCCACCAAGATTTCAAAGGAAGTCTTGGAAGGCCAGGCAAGAAGCCCCTGAGAGGGCAGTACATATAAAGCTATTGGAGCGAAGTCAAAGTTGCAATGGAGAGCCTTAGAATTCAGAGATGCCAGGAACATGGAATGTCTGCCAAGGAAAGCTGCAGGCTATGAGTGGAGCCAGACAAAGAGAGAGGCCATATGGGCTGTAACTAGCAAGGCCCTTGGGTTGGGGCCACCCAAGCCCTTTGGAACTTGCCCTTTTTACCACCATATGCTCTGGGTGCTGGAGACAGAGCTATAGGATTTAATATTTGTCTTATTGGTTTTCAGTTTTGCTTTGGTCCAATTCTTTTCTATCTCCCTATTCCTCCCTTTTAGAATGGGAATGTTTACCTTGTCTTTTTGTGTGTTGGAAGTATTTAACTTTCTTTTTCATTTTTACAGGGGCTCACAACTAAGAGTTTCCCTTGAGTTTCAGAAGAGACTTGGACTTCTGAAAAATGCCATGTCCCCCCAAAGCCTCATGCAGTCATAGGTGGTGCTTTTTTCAGAGGTGGCTGAATCTAGAGTGTGCGATTCATGATGCAATGCTAGGATTAAGGGTGCTAGGATTAAGGGCGGGTGATTACTAAATCAGCCCACTGATTGGTTTGGCACTACCCTAATCCTGGTAGCCTGGATACAATATAAGGCACAGAAAGGGGCTTGTCTTGTCCCTTGCTTGCTTTTCTACTCTCTGCCTGCCATGAACTGTTTCTCCTCTGTGATTCCTGTCTGCCATGCCACCCTGCCTAGAAGCCACCGATTATGGATTGAAACTTCTACAAACTGTTAGCTAAATAAATCTTTCTTCCCTTAACTTGTGTGTTGGGTATTTTGGATGTTGGGTATTTCGTGGGTGTTGGGTGGGTGGGTATTTTGTCTCAGCAATGAGAAAAGTAACTAAGATATGCTGGTACTGTTTTCCTTTTGTTTTTTCTTTTCTCTCATGATACAGTGGTACCTCAATTCATGAACTTAATTTGTTCTACAATTCTGGGGAAGATGACCACATTTGTGTTTGTCACCTGATGCAGAGTTCACGAATAGAAGCAAAATTTTGCTGAATGGTTCCATTTGTGAACCAAATTGTTCACAAACAGAAGTGTTCATGAACCGAGGTATTATATTTTTTATTTTAAAAATTTTATTCATACATAGTTGAAGTATGTAATGATTACATTCATTGTGGGGAGTTGGTACTTGTATATAACACCTCTTAATTCTTTTTACTTCCCCTTCCCTCACTCTTCCCCTTTGCTTTTAAAAGGTACTTCCACTGGATACAGAATTCCAGGTTAACAGAAATCAGCAGTTTCTTCTCTGCTCTACAACTGTTTCAGCACTATCTTTAGGATTGAATTGTTATTAATGAGAAGTCTACTGTCATTACTATCTTTGTTCATTTGTTTAAAACTTTTCCCCCCTCTGGTTGTTTTAAAGGTGATCTCTTTATTATTGGCTTTTTTTTTTGTGGGTACCAGGGGTCAAACTCAGGACCTCACGCGCCAGCAGGCGCCCGTGCCGCTGAGCGATATCACCGGCCCTTTTTTTGTATGTAGGTACCAGGAGTCGAACTCAGGACCTTGCGCTTGCCAGGCAGGCGCTTATGCTGCTGAGCTATCTCACCGGCCCTATTATTGGCTTTTAAGGAACATTGTAGGGAGTTAGTACTGGTATACAACACATCTTAGTTCTTTTTGCTTCTCCTCCCCCTTCTCTCCTTCCTCCCTCCCTGCATCTCTTGGTCCCCTTCCCATGTAGGACTGATTTTGACTTACTCTAGGACAAAACTTTTTAACAGTGTATCCAATGTGTTGTAAATTATGAGATTTTTCATTCTGACTAACAGAATAAAACTACCCCTAGTCTCATTAAACTGCTCTAATCCTTTTGGGTGGTTCTCTTATTGGCCTTGGGTAGTTTCCTCAAGCTTATGCTAATTAGTACTCAGTTGAAGACTCCAGGAATAGCCTCTGATCTCTGATGGACTTTCTCACCGAAGCTCTCTTATCTCCAATGCTTTCCCCTCCTCAGACTTGCATCTTCATCTCCTCGACATAAAGAGATCACTAGGGTGTTCCCAGATTCCTCCTTCCTGTCAGGGCAACTAGAGAACTTATTTTGTTCTTTGTTGCTTGATGTCTTGAAAAGTATTATTCAATATATTTTTCTCAATGTTTAGTTGTTTTAGCTATGAGAATGAAACCAGATCCAGTTACTTTATTTTGGCCAGAATTTGATTTTTCTAAAACTAAAAACAAATGTATCTTTGGCTTCCATACTCTTTGATTATATTTTTATATGTATGGTGCATTTATAATTGTGCATAGTACATTACTGAGCATTTTCCTGACAAGAGAAATTTTGTTTTGGGTAGGCATTGTTGAGAAGTTAATTTCCTACTTTCTACATATCTGAGAATGGGAAGAATTTTCCATAGACCAGTTCTGGCTCCACACATTTAAAACCTTGTTTCTCCTCCACTTCCACTTTATTTTTAGTGCCAGGTACAATAAAATATAAAATACAGTCTTTAGCATTGCTTCTTCCTGTCACTATGTCAGGTGAGGCAGCACAGTGATTGATAGGAGTGTTCCTAGGAGCTATTCCTATACTGGCACAGCTAGCAAAAACTCAGCTATCCATGGATGTGACTACAAACTATAGAAGTATATTTAACTTAAAAAATAGTCCCCCTTGGCTCAGGGAATAGCTCATTGGTAAAGCAGGGGCTTAGCATGCCATGGCCCTAAGTTCAATACCTAGCACCAAAAAATGAATAAAACGAAAACTTAAAATATCCTTCTCCCAATATTGAGTCCCCCATTCAATTTAACTTTATCTGAGTTCCAAAAATGCTGTGGCCACTGCTCCAAGGCCATCCCACATGGGGGAAAGTGTGATATAGGATCAAAAGTGGAATTGATTACAGTGAAGATGTCTTATCTTTGCAAAGATTATAAGGATATATGATACCACAATGTTTGGGTCCTTTGGGGACTGCAAGGGGCTGTACCAGTGACAGGCATGGGCCTTGAACCCTAAACATCACTAACTTTACGGTAAGAGTGCTTCTGCCCATGACGCCTCCTTGGTTCAGGCTCGCTGCAGCCCACCAAATGAGTCCAAATGCTTTCCCTGGGCAAAGCGTGCTCTTCCCTGATCCTGTGTACTTTTCTAGATCCATGCTCCCACCCCAGACTTCTCTCTGGAAATACTGTACCAGGCCATTAGTGATGTGGTGCCCTGCACATGCTACTCTGTGTGTGTATGCGTGTGTGCATGTGCGTGTGCACGCACATTCATGCTGAGGGATTGAATTTAGAGTTTCACAGTATCTGTTATTACCTGGAATTCTCTCTGTGGCTCTGTATCTCTCTGTCTCTCTCTCTCTGATGGCTGAACCCGGGGCCTTTGCACTGAGCTACATCTCAGCCCCTTTTTAATTTGAGACACAGTCTAGCTAAGTTGCCCAGGCTGGGCTCAAATTTGCAATCCTCCTGCCTCAGTGTTCCAGAGTGCTGGGATTACAGATGTGCACCACCATGCCTGGCTCCTTTGTCTCTTCTTCACCTGGGAGCATCTATCTCTCCTTCCAGGCCAGGACAATGCATGTATAAAAACATCACATTGAAACTCAATATTCTGTGCAATTAATAGGCACTAATAAAAATGTATTATAAAAAAGACAAGGACAAATGTCATCTCTTCTGTGAGAACTCTGTTGACTCCACTTGGAGTTAAGCGTGTAGCCACTTATTCCAATTCTTTTGTTTTGCTTTGTTTCTTGAGACAGGGTCTTGCTATGTAGCCTAGCCTCATAAGTACTTATTCCTATTTTTATTACAGTCCACATAATGCTATATTTCATATTTGTCTCTCCCACTGACATTGAAAACCCTCAAACGATTGTAACTTATTTATTTCTGCATTCCAGTGCCTAGGTCAGTGTCTGGCACCCAGTACGAACTGTGGCATGGATATGCGGGTGAATAAATTCCTTTTGTTTTCTTCCCAGATTGCTGGTTCTTGCTTATTTACTTGACTCGTTAGGAGTACTGTATTTTACAGTACAGACAATATAGAAAGAGCAAGACATTTTTGAGGCATAATTAACTGGACAAATAGATAAATGTAAATAGTCACCCCGGCCCCTCTTTACCAGTCATTGAGCATCTACTATGTGTCAGTCACTGTTCTGGGAGCTACACAATACTAATAGCTATTTCTTGAGTGCTTACTTAACGCCAGGGATTAGTTTTAATACTTACATTTGCTCATTTAATACTTACATTTACATTGCTCACAACAATCCTGTGAGGTGGTTTTTGTTATTCCGTCCCCTTTCCTGCAGCTGCGCTTTTTTCGTCTCTAGGGGCATGCTGCCTGCACCAGCAGCTCTAAACCGTGCCCCTTCCTGGCCGCAGGCTGTCTTTTCCCTCTAGGAGGTGGGAGCGGGCCGGACCAGAGTCGGGAGAAGGCAACAGCGCCTGTGAACCACCAGGGGGCGCGAGTAATTCATCTTTCGGGAATAAGGGCGGGGCTGCTAGGGAAGGATCGAACCGTCCTGGTGCACCGCACCGGCCCTTGAGTCAGAACCACGCATCTTCCAGTTCGCAAATGCAAGCAGTATAACCTCCCTTTCCCCGCAGCACCAGTGGACAGAGGGACAGATAATCCACTCAAGATTAATAAGGCTAGGAAAAAAAATCTAAGGGGGAGTTTCGCATGCTTTTTTTTTTTTTTTTTTTTTTTTGTGGGTACCGGGGGGACGACCTCAGGACCTCGCGCGCCAACAGGCACCCGTGCCGCTGAGCGATATCACCGGCCCCTTTTTCGTATGTGGGATCCGGGAGTCGAACTCGGGCCCTCGCGCTTGCAAGGCAGGCACTTATGCCGCTGAGCCATCTCACCGGCCCCGCATGCTGTCTTTTTACTGATGCCAAGATAGAGGCTTGAAGAAGTTAATTCACTTGCCCAGGGTCACATAGAGAGGGACAAAGTTCTTGTTTCTTAACAATTTTTGTTGGTAAAGCACCTTTTGCATCCCCTGTGTGCAGAGTGTGGACATATCCCTAGTGGTGCAATCCAAGACCCTTCGCCCTTCCGTTTAAATCAAGTGCTTCTTAAATCTCTAGCTTCAACTATTTTCCTGCTCTCTGGAACCTCTTAGGCACTGGGAGCCCTACCACCTATTTGGGACACCTGTTATGTACTGCCCAATGCTACATGAGATGTCGCCCCTGTAAGACTTGTTCCACCACCAGAGGATAAATACTAGCCCTTGGCATGATGCTTGACACACAGCACTCAATAATCATAGGTAGAATAAATGAGGGGCAGGCACAGTAAGTGTGTGTCCTCCCCAACCTAGTTCAGGGCTGCACACAGCCAGCAGCAACAAATACCTGAAGAATAAACAAATGAGGATTTAATAGTGTAACTTTTCTATTTCGTAGCCAGCTGGGATTGCCAACTACTGGAAGGCAAAGATGAGGAATGTGGGTGTGTGTATGTGGGGGAGGGAGGTGGGGGAAAGGAGGAGGCATTGAGCAGGGAGCAGAGCTTTCCCATGGCGAGAATAAGGCCCACATAGAGAATGAGGGAGCAAGAGATGCCAAGATCTGAGTTAGAGCAGAAGGAAAATGAGCTCTGAATGGAAGCCTTGTGTGTGGCCCTGTGGTGCTGACTCACCAAGACTCGGAAGAGGGAAAACATGCAAGGGATAAAGAAGGGGCCTGTGTGTGCTTTGTCACCACCCCCAAACCACCCTGCCACTCTGAATCCCTTTGGCTCAGAGGCTTTCTGAGGACACCCTGCGTCCTGGAAGGCTTTGATTTGGGGTGGGTGGGCAGCAGGCAGGAGAGGGGGCACTGCATGGGAGGAAGATGGATACGTTTTGGGAATGCAAAAGGCTATCCCATGGGGAGATGTGGGTTTGAGTTGTAGTGGAAGAGGAGGCCAAGGAAGCATTGCTCCTCATTCAGCTGACCCTCCTCCACAGGCAGGTGTGGCAAGTCGGACCCCTGTGCAGGGAGGGATAGATGACCCTGACTGTGGATGTAAGGCATCCTTATGAGGAAGAGCATGCAGTGGAAGATTCACCATTCTCCTCACTCCCACCCTAACCCTGTGGAACCTGTTCAGCTATGTGAGGACAGGATTTTTGTGGCAACAAGTGTGGCAGTCAGCTTCCTCAGCAGAGGACATGGCCTGGAATTCAGGGCAGCCAGGTGACCAAGATCAAAGCCAGAACTGTAGAGAGGCAGGAGTGCCTGAGGGAGCAGCTGGAGCAGGGCTGGGCTAGGAACTGCAGCCCAGGTCAGCTCAGGGAGGAGCAGTCTGTTGAAGCAGAATGAGGCAGCCAGACTGGCCTGCAAGTTGAAACTCCACCATGAACTAGGCATTTAGTCCTGCACAGGTCACTGCATTTCTTCTAAAACCCAGTTCCTTCAGTGTCCTGTTCTGGCTGAAGATCTCAAAAGCTACCTAGCTAACCAGTGGATTCATACTTAGGTATGTGACTGACACTAAGCTAATGCTCTAACTGCCCCAAGTCTATCATTACTGTTTGTAGTGCTGGGCTTGAACCCAGAGCTCAACGATGCCAAGCACATGCCTTAGCACTGAGCAACATCCCCAGCCCTGGTTACTGTTCTGAAACTACAGTGTGGCCAGCAGAAGGAATGTGGCCTTCAAAGCCATATGGATAAAGATTTGAACCCCAGCTGTGACTGAATTTCAGGCCTGCTCTGCTATAGGGCCTTGGGCAATTTATGGTGTCTCAGCAGGCCTTGGTCAAATATCTGTCAAGCAGAGGCGGTCCACCCTTTTGTGTTTGTTTGCACTGGAGATTGAACCCTACCACTGAGCTGTATCTCTAGCCCCAGTCAACCTCTTTTAGTAGCTCTGTAGATTATATGAAGTCACACGTAAAATGCTTGATACAGAGCTTGGCACCATATAAACTCAGAAAAGATGCTCTCCCTCCTTCACAAGACTTGTGAACAAAGGGAACAGAGCAGCCTCTGGGATGGAGGTTAGGGGGCAGGAGGCCTACTTGAGGGTGCCCTTGGGATTACACCATGGGAACAGGGTGGGCAGAGGGAGTTGAGCTGTCACACAGTCTTCAGTACAGGTCTCATCCAGTCCTACAGGGGGTTTTAAGGCTGGGATGACCCTTCAGAGTTCTCCCTATTTGGGACAAGGGGGATGATATAAATTTTGATTCATCTTGGGATATGAGCTGTGCATGGAAGGAGATGTGACCTTAGTCAAGTTGATTTTTCAGTTAAGACAGCTCCTATACGGGCTATAGCTGAGGGACAGTTACCATCAGCATTCCCTGCACCTGGGGAAATGCATCCTTCATTTTTGAAGGGACATGGTAGCACATCCTAGTGTCTACCACACTGAGTAGGAGCTTTCAAACCCAGGACTCCACACATGCTTGGCAAACACTCTACCACTGAGCTACTTCCCCAGCCTGTGTAGGATTCTTGTCAGATTAAGTAGGTGACTTCCCAGGATAAGGCCTACCTTGATTTGACACTTCCCTGTAATTTTTCAGTGCCAAACATTTAGCAGTGGTGTGTGCAGAGCCACAGGATACTTCTTGTCTCCTCCAGTCTCATAGCAAAAC
The DNA here is from genome assembly GCA_028451465.1 of Erethizon dorsatum. Taxonomy (NCBI): domain Eukaryota; kingdom Metazoa; phylum Chordata; class Mammalia; order Rodentia; family Erethizontidae; genus Erethizon; species Erethizon dorsatum. The sequence goes on from CM051829.1 coordinate 83,205,152, forward strand.
GAAAAATGACACTTTGGAGAGAAGAGCAGAAGCTGCTTTCACATCCCTCCAAGGAAGTCAGTCACTTGCAAGTGTTACAGAAGGACTCATTTGATACTTCTCAAAGCATAATGTTAATTTCTCTCATTTGCCAATAGAAATTTAAAGGTGTGAAGGGCAATGGGTAGGAGACATTTGTGGGTAACGTGGTCTCCTGGCACCAGCCCCAGGACTGAGCTATCGGGGATTTCTTGTACCTGTCTCTGATCTCATCTTCAAATCAAGGCAAGCCAACTGAATCAAAGCAAGCACAGGGAGACAGTGTAGAGCCCAGGCAGACAATGTTTTGAAGAAAGAAGACATGTTTGCTGCTGGGCATGGTGACACAGGCCTGTTATCCCAGTTTCTTGGGTGGTGGAGATGGAAGATCAGTCTAAGACCAGCCTATGCAACTAGTGATAACTTGTCTCTGGAAAAAAACTAGAAACAACCCCGACACCCCTGCCAAACCACCCCCCTTAAACGAAACCACACTCAGGCATGGTGGCACACGTCTATAATCTCAGCTACTCAGAAGGCTGAAGCAGGAGGAAGCAGGAGGAAGCAGGAGGATCACAAGTATTCAAGGCCAACCTGGGCCAACTCAGCAAGACCTAGTCTCAAAAAAAAAAAAAAAAAATCTATATCTATATCTATCTATCTATCTATATATATATATAAATAGAAAAGGTCTGGGGATGTAGCTCAGTGTTAGAGTACCCCTGGGTTTAATACACAGTACCAAAAACAAAAACAAAATTTCTACTTCTTTATTTATTTGGTGTTTTGTGGAGATAAGGCCTTGCTAGTATAGCCCAGGCTACTCTCAAACTCACAATCCTCCTGCCTTGTCTTCCTGAGTGCTGGGATTACAGGTGTGCACCACTAGGCCTATGCCTTTCATTTAATCCTTCCAAAAAGAGTGACCTGAAGTTAATCAATCCATTACTTTCCTATTATTCTGTCTCCTTGTCCCTGCCTTACAAGGAAAGTAACTTTGAAACGACCAAACCACTTGTTCTTTGTCCTCCTCTGCTCAGGCCCTTGGAACCATTTATTCTATTTTATGGAATGAAGTGTTGCCTGCCTCTAGAATTGCAAATGAAGCCAACTAAATTAGTTATAATTTTGTCTTTTAACAGTATTAAACCAAAACTCCTAAGACTGGGAGATTAAAATAAAAGGATTTATTGAGCCATTATGAAAAGAAAGGATGAGGTTCAAAGCCAAGTTCCTGCAACCACCAGCAGCAGGGGTGGGTAGCAGTTGGAAAATGTTCACTGGACCTAGTGTGCAGAATATTTCTTTAAACTTTGGGGAAGGAAGGCACTGTTTACACAGAACCTACACTGGCTGTGTGTAAGAGGGGCAGGGCTTTGTGAAATGAGGAAAGCTTTGGGGTTGGGATGCAGTCCACAAGAAGTAACTATTGCTTCAGAATCGGCTGGGGTAATGGTCCCAAAAGCTTGCCCGTCATTTACTAAGGCTTCTTGTACAAACCTCTTGTTTTTGACCACCTCATTAGTACACTGGGAATACACCTCACGGTGTGCCTGTGAGGATGAGAAACACAGTACGCATGTGAAATCACTAGCATGGTGCCTGGCATGCTTGACTCTGAATATTATTGACATTCTGGCAAACCAGTTTCAGATGCTTAAGACATCTCCTCAGGTCAAACAAATGAAGTCTCTGAAACACTTTCAAAATGTGACCTGGTTGTGGTGGCACATGCCTGTAATCCCAGCACCCTGGGAGGCTGAGACAGGAGGATGTAAGTTTGAGCCTAGCTTGGGCAATTCAGCAAGACCCTGTCTCAAAATAAAAAAATAGAGAGGGCTGGGGATGTAGCAGTTCACTGTGAAGGCCCAGGGTGCAATCCCCAGTACTTACCCCCCTCCCATACAAATTACTTCTGTGGAACAAATGCTCATTGCCCACTTCTGACTCATCATGAAAACATATTTTTTTTTCTTTGTGATGCTGTGGATGGAGGGCTTTGCACATGCTAGGCAAGCACTAACTAGCTGCACCCCCAACCTCACACATTATATTTTTGTTTTTTGAGACAGGGTCTCGCTATGTAGCCCAGGCTAACCAGAACTCTCAGTTCTCCTGCTTTAGTCTCCCGGGTGCTGGGATTATAGGTATATGCCACCATGCCCAGCTCACACATCCTATTTTGTAGTTGGCATTTTAAGACATTTGAAATTCTGTGTCAAAGATGCTGCACTCCTTATAATTTCTCTCTCTTCTCTTTCCCTCTGTCTTTCCTTCCCTTCCTCTCCCCCTCTCTTATTGACAAGACAGCACTGAAGCTGTCATGGGAAACTGGATGTAGCTAGTGTTTGTTGAAATGATCATTAGCTGGCTTAAATGCTAAAAATTTAAGATATGTAAACAGCCACACTGTTTGAACATCTTTTGTACATCAAAGGATTTTCAAGTGCTTTTAAGTAGCTACAACTTGGATTGTAAACAACACAGCAGCAATGCACTGGCCTAAAAAACATGGGATATAGTTATTTGTGAAATGAGAGAGCAGGACAAGATCAGGCATTCTTAAAACTGGAATACATGAGTCATAGATGGCTTCAGGTCTTTGGTTTCTGTGAGGCCATCAAGTAAATTTTGCATATAGGCATATTTTTCTGGGAATAGAGTCAACAGCTCCTCTAAGATTTTCAAAAGGTCTAGAATTCCTATGACAGTTATTGCCTTGGAGCTAGGAGACCAGGAATTGAATCACTTGAAACCGTGAGCCAAATTAAATTTCTCCTTCAGTTGCTGGAATTGGGTATTATATCTCAGAGATGGGAAAGCTTATACAATTTCCATATTGTTTTTAAAAATTACAGAACAGTCTGCATTATTGTGAATATGGCTCCAAATAAAACCAATGTCCCAGTTCCTTGTAGGGTCTAACCTGCATGAGTGTGTTCATTTCATTTGTTTGTGCGAAGCCATGATCAAGTCCTCCCTCTACATCACTCACTCTTTCCCCAACAAAAATATGCCCAAATTATGCAAAATTCTTCATCTTGTACAAATAAGACTGTTTTTCCTCAGACAGTATAATTTAACTTGTTTTAATGTAATCTGCTATAAAAATGAAGATTTCTGCATGGTACATTTGGCTTTACAAATGTTAATGACTAGTTAATGCTTATGTTATATGTTACACATCGTTAAAATCTGTTGACCAGTAACATAGCTTTTTCAACACGGGTTAATACCAAAATTGTGAACTGTGGAATTTTTAGCACACACACGATCTATAGCAAACTTAAATACTAATCTATGATACCTAAGTAAATTATTGGATCCACTGAAGGATTGTGCTTATTTACCTCAGAAGATAGACAACTAGCAAAAATACACATTTTTTTTGTGTATCCCACCCCCATATTACACTGTAAAAGGAATACATTATTCAGTGCACTTCCTAAGAAATAAAACTTCCTTATAGTATCTCCCTCTATATATATGTATCCCAAAACAAAGGAAGAGCACAATGCAACTTTTAAGATTACCATTTAAAGCAAGCGAGGTAATAACACTCTGGCACTGTGGCCTCCCTCCTGTTCAGAAGGCTCAGAAATTTTATCAACACTGTTCGTTTTGGCTATGCGACGGGAACGAAGTTCAATGCATGATTGCTTTGGACAGTTTAAGATACCTCCTATATCATTTTGGTAAACACTTTGGACATCAGTAGCATTTAAATTTTTGCCCTTAATCCAACTATAAGCTAGAGTCCTTAGTATATTCCCATGATTTATATATCAATTTTCTATTACTTGCTTTTCCCTTATCAACTCACATTGCATTAAGAGGAAACAAGATTATAGCAAGTCAGAAGTTGCTGAATAGATGATGATAGGGGAATGTGTATGTGAAGACACCAAAGCCTCTCTCTCCCTGTGGATTAAAAAAATCATGTAACCATCATTATCTGAGCTGGGTCGTGAGAGCCCTGGTTGGAAGAGTGAGATGGTCATATCCCATGTATACAGCTGGAAAGTCTGAAAGTTTCTGTCTATATAAACTTACTATGATTGAAGTGATAGAAGTTTCTAGAATGAAAGAAGTTGCAACTTGGCAGCTTGCAAAATAAATTCAGCTGAAATGTTTAACCAGCAATGTTTAAAATTTATTTGGAATTAGGTTTTTTTCTTTTTTCTTTTTTTTTTTTTTGGTCCTTTTGAGACAGGGTTTCACTATGCAGTTCAGGCTGGCCTTAAACTCACTTTGTAGTCCAGGCTGGCCTCAAACTCAGCTATCCTCCTGCCTCAGCTTCCCGAGTGCTGGTATTACAGGCATGTGCCACTACGCACAGCCCTTGAATTAGTTCTTGATATTTAAAAAATGAGAATGTTTCTCATGAAAACTTAGATATCATAAAAACTTGAAGAGCTGGTAGCCCTGTTCTAGCATTCTTGTGTAGCAGGAAGCAGCTGGAGCAGAACAGGGTGGCTCTTTTAAAAGGAACTGGGTGGGCTGGTGAGACAGCTCAGCGGCATAAGCGCCTGCCTGGCAAGTGCGAGGTCCTGAGTTCGACTACCGGTACCCACAAAAAATAAAAATAAAAGGAACTAGGTGCTTCAGATTGCTAAAGCTCCCACCTCTCTAAGTTATTTGACACCACTTGAGGGAGTGACCTATTTCACTCTGACCAGTTGAGTTTTGTGCCAGTGAGGTTAATTTAGCTGTGCCTTTTTAAAATGCTGAAGACTTGGGCTTCCTTTGGAATTTTCCCACTTCCCCATGGACAACAGTCCTCCTTTGATTAATTGGGTCCCAGCCACATCTAGTTGCTTTGGTAGGTAATCTTAATGTGCAGTTCTACTTGTCCTTTATGCTATATTGCAAACGCCAAAGATATAATCACACTAATCGTTTATGTGTTTAAGTATATGTTAAACACATAAAGGGGTATGTATCTATACAGATATATGTATACTGCCACTCAGGCAAAAGTTAATTTGGTTCCATAGATACCGACAAGTGCTGGCAGCTTGGAGAATAAATGTAACAATCCGATAAAACTTGTATTGTTCTGATTTATAATATTACGAAGAGAGTCAATTTTAAGTTATTGCTTTTTGATTACAGATTTCATTCTGTTGCAAAACTTACACAGAATGAGCAACCATTTCCTATTCAAGTAAAAGCAATCAGAATCAGAAGTTCCTTTCACAACAGTAGATGCTTGAAAACATTTTTGAATGGAGATGTGATTTCATTCTGCAGGAAACTGGGAGTGATTTAATTTTTTTTAAAAGTACACAAAAATCAGCACCCCAACCTCTTAGTGCTCAGGAGGGTTTTTCAAGGGCTCTATAAAGCTCAGCTTTATGGAGAATTTATACCCACCCTAAGAAGGATTCCCTTTCTACGTATGTAGCCTTGTTTCAGAACACAAAGCATGTATTAAAAACAGTAAGAGGATTAAAAGCAGTGTTGGTTTTTAACATTCAGTATTGACATAGGATCTCATTTTCTGTGATTATATGATCCATTTTGCATTTTGCTGCAGAATCACATTCACATGGCAGTCTTATTTCAGGCACTTTTAAAACATGTTCATCTGGAATAAAAATCTGCATGAAATACTTCTGCATTATTCAAAATGAGTGTTGAGTAATTCTAGTCTCAAAATAGACAGCGGATCACCACCTGGTACTCAATTAGCTTTCTTCCTCATGAGACAGTGACTGCTGAGCTTGAGATGTCTTTGAGGTGTCCTTCTAGATTCAGTACAAAGATATAAGCCATAAAAATCCAAACTACTCAGTTTCTACTTAAAAAAATACAAAAAGGTAAAATACACTAAATGTATTATACAGATGGTGGCAGCTACTATCAAAATAAATAACGTAATCTGACTCAATGGTCTCGTTCTGAGCTCTTGGACAAAACTGCATGGAATGTCAACTCTGGAGACTCACTCACAGGAACTAGCTGCTGGTAGGCAAAAGTATCTCAACGTCCTTGCCATTGGCTACCACAGCATTGGAAGAGCAGCTGTTGGCAAGGTCTTCTGTGGTGGTCAGTGAATTAGTTTTGGTCAGTGGAGCGGTAGCAGATGCAGAAGGGGCGAGGCCAGGTTTTTTTGGTGGGATAGGTGGAGGGTTTCCTCTCTCAGCTCTTGGGATGGTAGGGGATTTGATCCCTGGAGATAGGGGGCTCAGAGGACTGGATACTTTCCCGGGAGTAGGTGAATGGCTGGTGTCACCTCTTGGGTTGGCAGTGGTGGCCAGATTTCGATAGTCTGTGCCAAAGGGAGAGCTGTTGGGAGAGACAGACTTGATTGGCCCTTGGCTAGTGAATCTGGAGAGCACCTGAGTGACTGTGTTTCGGGCCAGCTGCTTGGCAGCAGAGTTGTCTAAGAGAGTGGGGGACAGATCCCTGGACGGAGGGCTCTGTAGACCACTGCCTTGTTGGTCCTGATCTGCTTGGGACTGAAATTTGTGCCGAGCTGCATGGAACCGCTGGTTGATCCCTACCTGGTAGGATGACTGGTAGCTGGGACTGCTAGCCGATGAGCCCAATAAGCGCTTAGTTAGTACTGGTGAAGAGCAAGGAGAGGATGTTAGAGAGGAGGAGGCAGTGCTGCTGGGAGATGGTGAACTCCCACTGGAAGGGAGGTGACCAGGCATCAGGACTGGAGTCTCAGTACCCACCGGATATCCCCCATTCTCCACTGGTTTCTCTTGAGCTAACGCCACAGATTTCTCTTGTGGAGGCACTTGATTTTCCATACTGCTGCCTGCAGTCAACTCCCTGGTAGTTTGTATCTCTGGGTCACAATGGCCATTGGTTTTTGCATAAGAGTAAGTAGGAGTGGTGGGACCAGGCATCCCAGTGTTTGTCACCTTGGCTATGCTGCTTCCATGGATTCTTTCTGCTGGAACACTTTCTGTTTGGCAAAATACAGACACTAGCATGGGGGGCTCAGTTGCTGTGCCTCTGGACATGGTTACTGGTTTCTTCACTTGGTCATCAGTGCTACTATGCTGGTGGGAAGCCTCTAGGTCCTTCACTACCTTCTTCAAACTTTCCATCTCTTCTTTCAGAGTTTTCGTCCGATTCTCTTCTCGGTTCAGTTTTGCTCTCAGTTGTTCCCTTTCGATGTCAAACTCAGACAACTGCTTTTCTACCTGGGCCTCAGTCTGCAGGCCTCGCTTTCTCTCAGCTGCCAACTCTTCCTCCAGTTTACTCACCCGGCTCTTCTCCTTCTCCAGTTTCAGGCTCAGCTCCCCTGCCTTCTGCCCTTCCTCGGCTGCCTTACTGGTGGCTTTCTTGCACTCAAGCACCAGCATGGATGAGAGCTGCTTGTGGCGGGAGCGCTCCTCTTCCAGCTGACTAGAGAGCTTCTTTTGCTCTTTTTCAAATTTCTTTACTTGGGACTTTTCAAATTCCAACTAGAAAAAAATACCACCACACATCTTGATTAGATTAATAAAATAAAAATATATACTAAAAAATCATGATCAAGTAGAATGTCCTGGCTAGTTGTTCTCTAATACATGGGATTATTACATATGCTATGGGGCTTAGATTAGTATTTGTCTTCTTTTATCGTGGTGCTGGGGGTTGATCCCAGGGCCTTGCACATGCTAGCAAGTTCTCTATCAATGAGCTACAACCCAGCTCAGTATTTCTGAATAATTAGAACACTTAACACAAAAACTGCACACCTTTAATCTTTCTTTGACTTAATGACTTAATCTTTCTTTGATGATTTAGGAGGCACTTCTAGTTCTTAATGGTCTCAGGGTTACTAGTGGGAATGTGATGCAACATTGTGTTTTAGTTATGTGATGAGTACACAGAACCAATCAAAACAAGTAACAGAAAACTAAAGAAGTCACATTTTGTGGTGAATGCTGCTCAAAACAAAACCCTTAAGTTTCAGCAATAATCTTCTCTGGTCTTAAAAATGAACAAACATAAATAGCCACACTTGAATTATACTCTTTACACAAATGTAGTCTGTTTTGTCTTCCCATCCCTATTTACTGCACATAGACTCTAAATGAGAGGAAAGGGTTGAAGGAACATTTTCAGGCAGTGTTTTTCACACTGTGAGACCCATTAATGGATGGGGAAACCAATTTAGAAAGCCATGACCAGAACTCTGTGTGTGTGTGTGTGTGTGTGTGTGCGTGTGCGTGCCCATGCACAGACAGACAGACAGAGACAGAGACAGGAATGAGAGTCAGTGTGTACTGTAGGCCGTAAGGGTTATGTTTCATTCTCTGAGATGAGATTTTTGGTTTCAGGCATGTGTGTATGCATGTACATACTATTGGGTGGTGATATGCAATGCATTTCTTACTGGGGGTCCTAAGTGAAAAAGAGTTTGCAAGCTACAGGTCTAAATTACTGCTCTCCAAACTGTGTTCTACAGAATGATAATCTCATAATGAGTGATCCATGTTCAAAAAATTATGAAAACATACGTTTGCTAGACATGTAATATTCTGTCTTGTTCTTGAAGATGCACAATGTTATTCTGCATACTAAAGGTTCTAAAAAATTTAAACACAGAAACCTTCCATTTGACATAATTTAATCCAGTAGTTCCCAGGCTTGTTTGATCATAAAGCCATTTGTTGAGCAACTCCAATTTATGTCCTGCAGGAGAACCCTGAGAAATGCAATTTTAGGCAAATGCTGCTGTGATTCCCTCCAGCTTAATTACCTGTTGAGTCAGCCTCTCCCTCTCCTTCTCCAGCATATAGGTGACATCATCTCCTTCAGCTGTGTCCTGGGCATGCCTCTGCCTTTCTTCCTCAAGGTCTAGTATCACCTTTAAAGAATTTAAAAACTCATTTCTAAGTATCAAGGAATCATACTTATAATACCAAGTGCCTAACTAAACACAGTTCCAGAGATTAAATAAATAAATAAAATCCAGCCAGGGCAATCAAGAAGCACACTGTCAAGTGGGGTGAAAGACATATAAGCTATGCACTAGAAATCAAGATATTTACTTTGCTTGAATTAGGTACAGATTGGTATGTGAACAGAGAGAAGAGTAACTAATTAGCTGTAGAGGCTGAGAAGGTTTCAGAGAATTGGTAGAATATCTGGGAAACTGTAGACTATTTGGTGTGACCAGGGGCCGGGTGTAGGTGACAGAGCAAAATAGGATCACAGAAAGCTAAAAGCTGAGGTTCTCTCAATGCTCAGATCACTAGAAGCACCAAAAGGAGCCTGAAATTCAATAGGTAACATCCTAATTATGCCTTGCTTCATTAATACTATACTTTGAAAAGTTACTTAAGTGGACAGAACACTCTTGACTTTATCTTGCCCTGTAAAAAGCCCAATTATTAGAATCATAAGTAGAGATTTTCCCCAAGAACTTACAGTTAACTTGCCTACCCCTATTCCATTTGTCGTGGTGCCAAAGGATAAACCCTAATTTTAAGGAGAATACAAACTTTTTTTTTTTTTTTTTTTTTGTGGGTGCCGGGGGTCGACCTCAGGACCTCGCGCGCCAACAGGCGCCCGTGCCGTGGAGCGATATCACCGGCCCCTTTTTCGTATGTGGGATCCGGGAGTCGAACTCGGGCCCTCGCGCTTGCAAGGCAGGCGCTTACGCCGCTGAGCCATCTCACCGGCCCAAGGAGAATACAAACTTAAAGGGAAATTTTCCACATAATCTTACCTATAAGAGCACAATATTGGGGCCGGTGAGATGGCTCAGCGGCATAAGCGCCTGCCTCGCAAGTGCAAGGACCTGAGTTCGACTCCTGGAACCCACATACGAAAAAGGGGCCGGTGATAGCACTCAGCAGCACGGGCACCTGCTGGTGTGCGAGGTACTGAAGTCGACCCCCAGTACCCACAAAAAAAAAAAAAAAAAAAAAAAGCACAATATTAGCCAGGCGTGATGCCACACGTCTGTAATCCCTGCACTCGGGAGGCTGAGACAAGAGGATCACCTAGAGTTCGAGGCCAGCCTGGGCTACATAGTGAGTTCAAGGCCAGCCTGAACTACAAAGTGAGACCCTGTCTCAAAATTAAAAAAAAAAAAGAGCACAATATTCTGAATGGCAATGGATTACTCAACAGCATCTGTTGATGCTTTGGATGTGCCTTGACCCAGACCTCCAGGGAAAGAGCACTGTTATCCCAATAGCAATTTCTCATGATTTTTTCTCATGAAAATTTTATGAGTAAAAAAAAAATTTTCTGGGATATGAAACTCTCCTTTAAAAATAAAAGCAACATTTTGATGTATTTCCTTCTAATTTTAAAAAAATGTTAAAAATTTAAATTTAATAGAAAGGCTTTTGGCTAATGGTAGTAAATCATCTCCTCTCTCAAGAGCCCTTTAAAATTACAGAAATGGAATGAAAAGACAGACTTTAGCAGACAAAAAATTTTAAAGAAGGGAAGAAGCTGGAGGAGTGGTAACTACTTTTATATAGGAAAGGAGCCATTTTGTCCTTGCAGGGCCCCAAAGAATGGCATATGGAGGTGGCAGGTGCTTCAGAGCAGAGGTTAAAACCTTTTAGGTCTTTAGGCAACTTTGAGAATTTGAATTCAGCTATGGAAAAAATACATGTCCTACAAAAATGCACAAACCTTTGACATTTTGTGTATTTTCTGGGGATTGTGGAACATTTGAGGCCCAACCATGGCTAAGGACCTTTCATTTAGACCAGTGATGGCGAACTTTTTAGAGCTTTCAATGATACAAACAGCCCACTGCAGCACATGTGCCATACCTTCGCCACTACTAATTTAAGACGGTGAAAGGAAAGAAAAGATTACAGGCAACACTGAGCTCAGAGGCAATTTATCAGATGTGCTTTAAGCAGATGGTTCTACTGCAGATAATCATAAAAGTAAACTAAAGTCCAACAAATTTTGCAGCTGTTAATCTAAATGTTTTTATTAAAATGCTTCCTACAAAATGCACTGATACCCTCTTCGTTGGTATAAATCTAAACTGATAAGTTTTTTTTTTTTTTTTTTTGTGGGTACCGGGGGGTCGACCTCAGGACCTCGTGCGCCAACAGGCACCCGTGCCTCTGAGCGATATCACCGGCCCCTTTTTTCGTATGTGGGATCCGGGAGTCGAACTCGGGCCCTCGCGCTTGCAAGGCAGGCGCTTACGCCGCTGAGCTATCTCACCGGCCCATAAACTGATAAGTTTTTAAAAATGCAGATTCCAACCAAACATCTTTTACAGGCCAAATGTAAGCAGTAAATGACAAGCTGAGAAATAAATTCACAAGCACCAGAATTCCAGTAAGATGAGACGAGGAAAGCTTCCTAACTTAGGAGCTGTCAGAATGGAAATCCCTCTTAGTGGGGTAGAAGAGCTTTAAGGTAAACAACTATAGGGACTGCTTATGGTTTCATGAGCAATAAAATGCAATGAAACTCAAACTAGGAATAAATGAAAATAAAATACTGGTTTGTGTGTTTATAGTCAGGTAAAGTCTACTCTCTTTTTCTCTCTCTGTGATATAGCTTTTCCCAAAAACCTATTCATCCTTCTATTTATCACTTAAGTAAGCAAATAAAGAACTCTCTATTCAGCACAAGCTGGTTAAATTCCAGTTTTAAAAAGTATGGATGATCAGAGCTAAAAAATAGCAAGTGTTCTGGAGTGACATATCAAGAAGGAATTTTATCTTAATGTGTCTGGCATATTCTCTAAATTTAACATTTGGAATAATCTGCATTTTCTTTTGTATCTCCTGGCTCCTACGTGGGCTGAGGAGCTTTTTGTTACCTATGATTCTCCCTAGTTGAATTATTGTGAAAACTGGCAGCTGACAAGAAGGTGTCAAGCATCATTCAGTCTTCACAAGGATGTAGGCAGCACACTGACTGGGCTGAACCTACCTTTCGGTGCCTGCTCTCAGCAGCAGCCAGCTGGGATAGCATGCGTTCCTGCATGCTCTTACACTGCTTCATCACCACCTTAAGAATAGACAGTGGATTTGTGCAGACTGGCTGCTTTTCACCATCATTTTTCTCTTGCAGTGTTTCAAAATCTCTCTGTAGAGCCATCAAAGGATCACTAATGTTATATTTTCCATAGCGTTCTTCAATGAAAGTATCTCTGTGTTGGGCCTGGGAAAGAGAAAAAAAATAAGTATTTTGCTTTTTAAAACTACTGAGGAGTGAAATTTGCTATCTAGTAGAGGCAGTACTGTTAGTATAAATGTAATCTGCTGACTACAAATTGGATTGAGTCATCCCAATACAGAAACAACATCAGAAAGGTAGCATGGTACGGTAATATTAACAGGTACAAATACTTATACAGAACTATGCATTAGATATTGTTTTAAGCATTTATAGTCATATTAACTTACTTAGTTTTTATAACCCTGTAAAGCAGAACTAATCATCTCCACTTTGTAGATGACAAAACACAGAAGTTAAGTAACCTTGTTCTACGTTACTTATCTAGTAAACTGTCGGAATTAGGACTTAAACCCAGGCAGCCTGGCTCAAAAGTCTGTGTTCTTAACTACCATGACCACTGTCTTTGCTTAAGTCTTCTATTACCAGCAGGTATATCTTACCTTTTCTTTCTGTTATGACATTTGCATTTACGAAATATTAAGCATGACAATTTTATGAATTTGTATACTTAGCAAGGTGCCAGCAGATATATAAAGAATGCTAAAAATAAGTATTACAACCTAGGACTATTTGTGATTTGTAGATATGGAACTTCACTTGACTGTTTAAAGGTAAGTGGGGTGGGGGCACTCATGACCAGTGGGCCAGACAAAATTCCTGCTACCTGTAGCCAAATTCTACTCCCTCTTTGAGCCTCTGTTCAGCTACTGTCTTCCAGCCTCCTTTCTGCCTCCTTTGGGGCTTGGTGAGCTTTGGGAGTGAGAGAAGGTGAGAGGGGATACAGCCTGGCGTTTGGACTCTGGTTCAGGGGTTTGAGCCTACATGCCAAGTCAGGGGTCGAGGATCAGGAGGTAGCTGGAAAGAGATTCTTAGACTGGTCCCTCATTTCTTATCTTTACTAGGAAGAGCTTGAAATACATACTACTTCATATGAACACTACACAGTATATGCAGGTTAAGTGAATGACATTAATGATCATTACACAGACACTGAGAAGTTTCTTGAGATATTTTACAACAAAAAAATAAGGCATTGACATAGGGTTGAGAAAATGCTCAAAAATCACAGCAAAGTACTTAGCTTTCAAGCTAAATCTAGTTATGAAAACTACTGTCATATATCCATTTTTAAGACCAATTTCATCAGTCATGTTTTCTTAGCACTGACACCCACAAATAGGAGTCTATTAAAAGCTGAGTGTGGAAAAGGTAGGGGGGATTAAAAATTCAATGGCTATATTTTAAATTAAAATAACTCTCAAGAAAAAAAAATAAAGAAACATGAGGCTTCTTTAACACAGAATTGTGTTTTAGTGCTAAGGAATCTGATGCCTTCTTTGTTAACTGGCCAACTTTATAACCTAGAGATCACTTAGTCTTTGTGTAAATTTGTTCAAAGCAGAGTTAGAATCCCTGAGCTTTACTTCTGGCTTCACTACAATCATCTAAGTTACAACATTATTGGAGTATTTGGATGATGTCTGTATAGTAAAAATATAAACAAACTTGTTTGTCTTTGTGCGTGTGTGTGTGTGTGTGCGCTAGGGATCAAACCCAGGGCTTTGTATATGCTACACAAACATTCAATCACTGAGCTGCATCTCTAGTATCTGTTTTTTTCTTTAAGTTACTAGTAAACCACCTTTCTAACCTTATTATGAGAGAGAGAGAGAGAAAGGGAGGAAATGAGAATGAGAATTAAAGTGGGAAAAAGAAAGAGTCCGAAACAGAATTCTGTTTTTTTCAAGTCTAAATTAAAAAGGAAATTATCATTAAAATTTCAAAATACCCTCTAGTCCTTTTAGGGTAAAGGAAAAAAGGGTCAATTCCTGAGCCATTTTTTATTATCAACTTTATATCACCGTGAAAGCAAAATTAAAAAGCTAGTTACATTTTCAAAAGCAATAGTATCAAACAGCAATGTATTCCTTTCATCAAGAACATCTGTTTCTTTAAATTCAGGTATTAAAAACATGAGATTGATAACCTAAGAGTCAGTGAAAATATCTACTTGTAGCTTTTAATATCTTAAATTCATGTTTAGAAGAAAAATGCTTTGACAAAGAAGCAAGAGGAAAGTCTTAAAAGCAGTTGGAATACCACTTAACTGTCACATTTCTTATCTATAATAACTATTTCTGTATGGTAAATATTGGTAAAGGAATGATTACTGGTACTGAAATTAGTTTAGCAGGAAAAAAGAAATACAAAATATAAACCTGACTTTAAAAAAAAATAACCTTTCCTTTTTAGAACACCATGAAGAAAACAGGGTGGGAGGCAGGAGCTGGGATTACAATTCATTGATATTGGCTCTGCTGAGAAGTCGACTCCTGGGTATAGTTATATAGTATATAGTTAACTAATCCTGAAAATATGACTTTTAAAGCCCACACTATGATTATCCTGTATAATTAATATGCATCAGAGTTACAAGTAATAGATAAGGAGATTCTTCAGTGAGGTCTCAGCCTAAGAACAACTGTTAGGCTGTCTATTTTCTCTTGAAGTGCTTCATAGTAATCCCACAGTCACTTACACAGTAATTACAAGTTATGCAAAATAGACAGCTTCACCTATAGATGGAAAAAGGCTCCTGTCACACAGCAATTCTTTTAAGAACATTCTAATATGGGGCCAAATATAGGGAAAGTGAATTCTAAATCTGTACTTTTTATATCAAACACTTGGAAAATAAAAGATGAAATATGGTATTTTTCAACCAACTTAATGATTCAGTCATCTCAACTATAGAGATTATAGATATAAAAAATTTGTTAATGCAAATAATAACAGTAACCCAAACCAGATGTTATAATTTGAAGAGCTCTACTTAGTAGAGGTATGTATTGGTTACCTATTCCTGCATAACAAATCACCCCCAAACATCTTAAATAAACATTTTTATCTCATGGTTTCTGACGGTCAGAAGGGGCTTAGTTGGGTGGTTCAGACTCAGGGTCCCACAAGGCTGCAGTGATGTGAAGCCAAGACTGGGGCTGGAGATCCACTTCTGGCATTGCTGATGGGACTGTTGCTATAGGCCTTGGTTCCTTGCAGGTGCCAGCTTCCCACAGAGCAAATAATCAGAGAGACAAAGGGAGAGAGCAGGCATGCCAGCAACCAGGACAGGTATCTCTGTGATGTTTACAATTTAACCTTGGAAGTAACACACCATCACTTGTGATGGGTTCTTCTGCTGATACAGACAAACCTCAGTACATGTGGGAACAGACTACACAAGCGTGTGAACATCCAAAGGCAGGAGCGCTGGGAGCTAACTTGAGCTGCCCACTACAAGGCAAGTGACCAGACATGTCACTAGTAACATTTATTTATCAGACTGTAATTTAAAAACCTATACTCAAAGCTCTCAAGGCTGAGTTTTAATACATTAATGGTATTCCAGCTGTTTCATAAGAAATTTTGCATGAACATGGGGAGTTCAGCAATAGAACTAAAATCAATTAATTTCTTGCAATTTCACTATTTTTATAACAATGTCAGTGTACACTAGCTGAGCTAACATGCCTAAATTATCAGAAAATATGACGGTCTTTAATTTCAGAGAACAGGAAAATAATTGCCTAGCTGGACAGATTCAATAATAGAGGGTATTATCACAGCAGACAAAACACACTAGTCATCTATTACTCATTTACTTTTACCGTCACAGGCTGAATGAAACATACCACTACCAAAACCTTAAAATAAAATCACATAATATCCTTGGAATCTCCCATACGTGCTCTCCAAAAGTCTCAGCTGTGGTATTACTAATTTAAAAAAGAAATAGTTACCTCTTCCCTCTTTCCCAATATAATGTGTGCATGCATTATGAATACATAAGTATACTCCAATTTTAAAGTAAAAGCCAATCTCTTCTTGTACTTTAGATAATCATCACCCACATGAAAAGTGTTTCCACTTTATTGGGGCCTTACATTAAGCCACAAGTTTTATTTTCAAGACTCAGGCTAGTACTAGCATTGGGTTAACACGCATCTTTGCCACTAATGAGACAATTCTAAGTGACACTTTTGAAAATAATCAGCACTATTAACACTGTGGGCCCTTAAAAAAATCACAATGTTCCAGGCATGATGACACACAGTTGTAATCCCAGCCACTTAGGTGGCTGAAGCAATAGGATTACAAGTTTGAGGCCAGCCTGGGCACTCTCAATGGTACAGCACTTGCCTAGCATGCGTGAGGCCCTGGGTTCAATACTTGGGGGAAAAATCTGAATGCTTCTATGCCAAGGACCAAAGACCTCCCTGCCACACACACACACAAAAAAAAAAAAACCCAAAAAAACAAAAAAACAGAAAAACCAATTTCAAGATAATTTCTATTAATACTACCAAAGGCATGTTAAAAGAGACCATTCTCACACACAAGCTGAATCTGTTAATTGTCAAGTAACAGACAAGATCGAGCATACCATAAAGTCCTTAATAAACTATAAAAAACCGAGCAAGTAGAAATAAAGCAACTAACTATACAGAACTAAAGATGATAATATTATGTGAATTCCTTTGTTCTGATTTTAATGTTCTAGATTTTAATGTTTGATGATACTGGTAAAAGAGACTTAGCCTCATTAAAATTAAACTTTAATTGTGGAAAATGGTACGATTTTTCTTTTATGTGGTAGTGGAGATTGTACTCAGGACCTTGAGCATGCTAGACAAACACTCTACTACTGAGCTACATCCCCAGCCCTTTTTATTTTGAGACGTAGTCTTGGCTCAGTTGCCCAGGCTGCCTTGAATTATGATCCTCCTGCCTCAGCCTCTTGAATAGCTGGATTACAGGTGTGCACCACGTCTGTTTTTTTTGTCTTTTTGTTGTTTTATTTTTGCAGTCTAGGAATGTGGTTGAAATAAGTTACTTATACATTCTGAACTGAGTCCACATGAATACTTTTTGAGGTGATGAAAATACATGTAGGAATTCAACAATACTGAATGAATAAGTGAACTGAAATAGAATACTCTGAACATAAATTAAGGATTTTTAAAGTATTATTTATTTATTTTTATTAAAAACATTGTGTGGATTACGTGGATGTGTGCATTTGTCAAACTCATTGAACTGAATAGTTATGATCTGTGCATTTCGTCATCTCTAGATTACAGCTCCAGTTAAAAATAAATATGTAAATATATATATATATATATATGTAATGAAAATTAAAGGGAAAATTAAGTTATGTGTAGTATATGCTTTATATATTGTTTTTTTGAAAGACATGGGAAGTTTAAATCAAAGTAATTTTAATAACAACAGCAGAAACACCAGGGGCCCTAACACTCAAGTGCTTATTACCTGCCAAGCAGTGTCCCGAGGTTTCACATATTCAGTCTAATTCCAAGTGGACATCACTATCATCAGCACTTTTTTTTTCCCCTTCATCATCTCCACTTTTTTTTTTGTTGTTTTTTTTGTTTTGTGGTACTGGGAACTAAACCCAAGACCTTCACAATGAGTTACATCCTCAGGCCTTTTTTTAATTTATTTTGAGACAGGGTCTCACTAAGTCACTAAGCTGACTGGGCTGGGCTTGAAGTTGCCATCCTGCGGCTTCAGCACTGGGCTTATAGTTGTGTACAACCATGACTGACTCGGCCTTTTTTATTTTGAGTCAGGGCCTTGCTAAATTACCCAGGCTGGCCTTAAACTTTTGATCCTCCTACCTCAGCCTCTTGACAAGCTGGGTTTACAGGTATGTGGCACAGTACCTGGCATCTCCATTTTACAGAAGAAGAAACTGAACAGTAACATGCAACTTTCTTAAGGTCACAAACCTAACTAAGGGAGAAGAAAAATAAATGATATAAAATATTGAATGTTAGCTGAATGGATAACATGTAAAAAGATATTCCTCCGAATTTTGCAGAAATGAATTTCAATCTATTACATCTTGATCAGTAGTTTAAGAATGACACAGAGGGGCTGGGGGTGTTGTTGAGTGGTAAAACACTTGCCTAGCATGTGTTCAATCCCTCGCACCTCAAAAACAAGCAAGCAAGCAAGCAAACAAAAAAATCCCAAAGAAACAAAACAGAACAGAAAACTAGAAAACACTGCAGAGCACTGAATGTTACTGGGTGACTCCTGTTTCAAGGAAATTTTTGCCAAAATAAGAATACAGGTTCGTGCACATATGTGTGTGTATGTGTGTGTGTGTTGGTGTTAGTATGTCTCTTGGGTCACAATGCAAAGTTTACTTTTTACCATGTGTTTACTGTCAAAAAAAAGTTTTAAAAACACTAAAATAAACTGAAGAATCCAAGAAATCTGACTCCCGAGTCTATTATTTTATTTAAAACAATTTAAACTATAATAATACATATACTCAAATAGAAGTGATAATCAGTATTATTGTTTTAATATAAACCAACAAATGTTATAAAAGTCTATAAACAGGAGAGGTTGGTGTAATATCAAATATACAAAATGAGTTGGGCATAGTGACACATACTTGTAATCTCAGCAATTTGGGGGCTAAGGCCAAATGATCTTAAGTTCAAGACTATCCTGGGCAATTTAGCATGACCCTGTCTAAAAAAAAAAAAAAAAAAAAAACCTGGGGATGTAGTTCAGTAGGAGAGCTCTTGCTGAGCAAGCACAAGATTCAATCCCCAGTGGGGCAAAAAAAACCCAAATGAACAAACAAACAAACAAACCAAAATCCCCAATTCTGTTACCAAGGTTAAACAATCAAAATATCACTGGAGAAATCTGGGAAGACCTTCTGGACATAAGGATGTTCATGGGTGGACATGGCTTTTATTGAATACTTAATGTTTGTTGGGTAGTATGTAGGCTAAGCAACAGGTGAAATGGGACTGAGATGTACGTAGTCCCCTCTCTTCAAGGAGCTTAAAATTTGCCAGACAAGTATAGGCCTAATACCAGTAATAAACAACAGCCTGTAATTGTTAAATGTTTTTAAAATGGTATTATTAATGTTTAGAGGAACGTCAAGTACAATTTATTTGATCAGAACTTTCTAAGACTCAAACTTTATACTCAGAAGAAGTAGGAAGGAAAAGGCAAACCCTGGAAGTGGGTGGGTTATGACAGATAAATGAGACTATCAGCAAGTTAATGAATCACAGGAAACACCATGAGTTGGGGGAGGCGCACAACCCAAAGCTGTTTTGAAGTATTACACGGTGTGAACTAGACCAGTCTGTGTGTGTGATACTTTAACTTAACCCTATAAACTTGAAAAACTTCATTATTACAGATATACTTAGGCTCTTTAACTTACTATGTATTAACAAATAGTGTAGAAGCTTACTTAAAGTATTTAAAAAGAGATCACCAGATGGAGATGTGGCTTGGTGGTACAGCCTGCATGATGTCCTGGATTCCATCAGCAGCACTACAAGAAGGCTCATTAAATTCTTCCTTTAGTTAGGGGATTCTGTAGAGGGTGGGTTGAAGCTATATGTGAGATGGGTCTTTAATTTCTTCGAGGCAAGGCTCTTAAATTACTGATTTCAAGGAAACACGGCAAGAAACAAGCTGCTCAAATTTAAGATGTGATGAAGAGGGCTTGGTCTTTAACTTGACTAGGAAGTAGAAAGTATTCACATTTAGAAGTTTATTAATAAGTTTGTGTGTGTGTGTGTGTATGTGTGTGTGTGTGGGTACCGGGGGTCGCCCTCAGGACCTCGCGCGCCAGCAGGTGCCTGTGCTGCTGAGCGATATCACCGGCTCTTTTTTCGTTTGTGGGTTCCGGGAGTCGAACTCGGGCCCTTGCGCTTGCCAGGCAGGCGCATACGCCGCTGAGCCATCTCACTGGCCCCCTATTAATAAGTTTTGTCACATGCCTATAATCCCAGCATTTGGAAGGCTGAAGCAAGAGGACTGCTGCGAGTTCAAGGCCAGTCTGAACTACATAGCAAGACCCTGTCTCAAAAAACTAAAAAGTTTTGGGGAGAAGAGTGAGTCAGGAGAGTGTAGAGACAGGACAGAATGAAAAAGGGGCCGAGTAATAGTTTGACAGCCACACTGTGGCGACAGCAGGGTATCAGGGCAGGTAAACAGAACAAGGAGAGTTTCTGCACTCTAACGACAGAAGGCAGTAAGGACTCTCTACAATGACAGACTGAGAGAAAGAGCAGACTCCATGCCACAGTCAGAGGTAGGGAAGGTGGCAATTTCCACCGTCACGTAGCTTTTTTTTTTTTTTTTTGTGGGTACCAGGGGTCGACCTCAGGACCTCGCGCGCCAGCAGGCGCCCAGGCCGCTGAGCGATATCACCGGCCCCTTTTTTCGTATGTGGGTTCCGGGAGTCAAACTCGGGCCCTCGCGCTTGCCAGGCAGGCGCTTATGCTGCTGAGCCATCTCACCGGCCCCTCATCATGTAGCTTTATGTAAAGGAAGGTAACTAGTTACTGGGTCTTGACCAGCAGTATTTCAGGTAGATTAGGATTCAAAATTAGGGAAGCATCTTGAGGAAAGAACGAAGAAGCCAAGACTGAAAATTTAAGGGGTGTGTGTGGAGTGTTTAATGATGACTTTAAATGTGAACTGGCAATGGTTCTCACAGCAAGGCACTAAACATGGCAAAATCAAGCAAACTAAAGTTGACCACTGCTGTTTTTCTTTTTAAAAATAATCTTAATTGGCTTTAATTTTGATTTCAGAATTGGGCAACAATTCACTCCAAAAACACAGAATAAATGTTCCTGACTACTGTCACTATTAGTTTGAAGTAATCCCCACCTGAGAATGCCTTTACCTTCATAGTAAAAGGGTACTTACTCTGGGAGGCTGAGGCAGGAGGATCCTAAGTTCAAGCCCAGCCTGGGCAACTTAGAGAGACCCTGTCTTAAAAAAAAAAAAAATGCCGAGAATATAATTTGGTGAGAAGTCCCTGTGTTCAATCCCCAGTACTAAAAAATAAAAAAGTATACTAAAGGGGCCTGGAATATGCAGCTCAGAAAAGAATGAGTTATCTTTGGCGACACTAGTTCTTCCTTTTTATTCTGATGGGTGATAACACCGTTAGGAAAATTTATAAATCACAGAACAAGAGTGGGATAACCAAGATCCTTTTCTCATTTTAATTCCACAAGAAACAGGAAAACTGGGTATATTCTAAACTTTTAAAAGAGACTGTGTTAGCACTCTTTCTTTAGAGATTTCTAGGTCTGGTGTAGAGAGGGCAGTCATTTTTCCTATAAATGGAAGATACTACAAGAAAAGAAAGGACAAGAGACTAAAACGGTCATTTCAAAAGGAAAAGAACTCAGAGCTCAGAGTATCACTTTGGCAAGCAAAGAGAGAAAGTGATGATGTGCGTTTTGTGAAAGAAAGAAAACTACCCCCCAAAGCAAATACCCAAATAAAAACAAGAAATGGGAGAGAAGTAAATATATTCTGAAAGACAGAGAATAAATGTAATTCAGACATCTGTTTACAGAAATCTTTAGCTGAAAAGTCTGGGAAATAGTATTTTTTTTTTTTATATCTATCGAGAGAGATACAGAAAGACAAGCAACACTATACTACTTTTAAAAAATACTGTAGGGCTGGGGATGGGTATAGCTTAATTTAATGTGTAACACACGTGTAAGGCCTTGCATTCAATCCCTAGTACCTTCTTCCCTCATCAAAACAAAAGCAAAAATTTTGTACATTTTTTTTCCTGATACTCATAAATCTCTTATTGACTAACTGGTCAGTGAATGCAGATGATTATACCTCAGTTTGATAGGAAAGGTTACCAAGATAAAATGTCAGTTGACAATTAAAATACAGTATAGTGAAGTATTAAATTTTTTTCTTTACATGGATAAAGCATAGTGGACAAAGACATATCTCAGTTGTTTGGTGTCCTTTTTATCCCCCCTGGTACAAGGGATTTAACCCAAGGGCACTCTACTCCTGAGATACATCCCTAGTACTTTTGATTTTACTCTGAGACAGGGTCTTGCCTAGTTGCCCAGGCTGGCCTCAAATTTATGATCCTCCTGATTCAGCCCCTTGAGTAGCTGGGGTTACAGGCATATGCCATTTGTACTGTGCTGATATCCTTTACTACAAATATAGAAACAAACACAAAACAATGATTTCCTGTCTTGAAGAACAAACTGCTCCTTAATACAGGGTGAAATGTAAACAACTGAATGCAAACTAACAATAAAAGTTATAAAACTATATTATTATACTTGTCTCTCTTCTAAAGCATATGAATTAATAAATGATGATCTATTTCGAGCCTTCCAGTTAGATTCAAAGGGTGTAAACTCATTCTTCTATATGCCAACACTTCTGAAGTACTTAGTACTATGTTCTAGTCACTTAGGGTGCAGTACAGTACAAGATTAAGTATCTGCCATTCATGCAGCTTACACTTGAGGGAATCAACTAGGCATAAAGTAGAAAAATCCCTGTAATCTGACATGCTTGTCAGAATGAATGAATACATTCTCATATTATTACTAACCTAGTGCAGACAACTGAAAAAATCACATTCTATATGATTCAGTTTGACAAAACTATTGAGTACACTTAGGTGAGGGGTTCTACATATGATGGAGAAGGAATGCAAAATGATATTCTAAACAAAGGGAACAGTTCAAATGAGGCTGTGGAAGTATCAAAGTGCATAATGTGGTCTAGAGGTTAGACTCTAGCTGATATAGACTGGAAGGAAAAGAGACTAGGTTTAAGCCAGGCTGTAAATGTCTTAAATGTAATGCCTTTAAACTTAACTTTATAGGTAGCAAGGAGCTACAAAAATTTTTTTTAAGAGAAAAATTATCAAACTGAAACTGGGTGTGGTGGTACATGCCTATAATCCCAGCTACTCAAGAAGCTGAGGCAGGACAATCGAGATTTGAGGCCAGACTGGGAAACTTGGCAAGACTTTGTCTTGATATAAAACTAAAAGGACTGTAGATGTAGCTCAGTGCAAAGGCCCTGGGTTCAATCCCTAGCTCCATAAACCAACCAACCAACCAAGATAAAACAGTAAACTGAATGATACTAATGATAGCTAGGCTACAAATCTGGTGTAAACCAGAAACAGTATCAGTAAGAAGTTAGATCCACTGATCAGTGGAGGAGCTGTTAGGATCTAACTTCAAAACATACAAGGGAGGAGACCATATCTAAGGGGTATTCTAGAGGTAGAACCAATACAGTTGGATACTTGTTAGACACCGGAAGTGAAGAAAAAACACACATACCTACTTTGGGTAAGTGAATGTTTGGTGATGCCATAAAACAAACCAGGAAACAGAATAAATGGACTTGAGGGAAAGATGTTGAGACTGTGACATTAAATCTATGATCTAGAGATGGGAGAAAAGTCAAATCTAGGTGTTAACCACCTGCTGAAGCCAATGGAACTGATGAGATTACCTAAGAGAATTAATAGGGTAAAATGAGTCAGGGCTAAGGACAGAGTCCCAGTGAACATGTTTATGCAATACTCATTCAACTAACGTATTCAATACACTGCAATATGGCAGGTGTAGATACAAAGCTACATAAGGGGATCAGTTAAAATATATGTGTACTTTGAAGTATGGATGACCCAGCAGATAGAAGCGACAGATTATGTGCAAACATGGCAACTTCACAGACCTCAGACACAGAAAATGCAAAAAGTAAGAACAGAACTGGCTGTGGTGGCACATGCCTGTAATCCCAGCACTCGGGAGGCTGGGGCAGGAGGATTGCCACAAGTTCGAGGCCAGCCCGGGTTACATAGTGAGGTCAAGGCCAGCCTGAACTACATAGCAAGACCTTGTCTCAAAAGAAAAAAAAAAGTAAGAACAGGTTGAGTTATATAACACAACACCATTTACAACAAAGCAATGTATACTTTGTAAGAATACATACAAACAAACATGTCTAAGAATTGTTAGCCAGGTGTGGTAGCACATGCCTATAATCCCAGCACTCGGGAGGCTGAGGGAGGAGGATTGCCACAAGTTTGAGGCCAGCCTGGGCTACATAGTGAGTTCAGGGGCAGCCTGAACTATACAGTGAGACCCTGTCTCAAAAAAAAAAAAAAAAAAAGAATTGTTGCTTGTGAAAACCAAGAGGAGATGATAGACTGAAAATAGAGACTTTTTTAAAATACAAAAAACAAAAATGAGTATCATTTTGGCTTCTGCCTTTTAGAATCTTAAACAAGTGTAAAGGGCAAGAAACAAACGCTATTACAACACAGTTATGAAAAGAGCTGTTACAGATCTTGAACAGTGTGCCATGGGAGTCACAGTTGAAGGGTATTTTATACTATCACAGAAGGCATCAAATTCAAGAGGCATGTGAAAAAGAAAGGTCTGAGAAGAAACAAAGAGTATCACTGAAACCAAGCAAGAAGTCGCAAGAGTAAGATGGTCAACAGTATCAAATGCTGAAGAAAGGTTAGATAATCTAATCAAAAGGAGCCATTAGGAGGTGAGGCTGTAGTTTAGTGGTAGAACTTAGCATTAGTCAGACCCTGGGTTCCATCCCAACACTAGAGAAAAAGAAAAAGAAAGCCATTAGAAGTTGTAACTTCAAGAGATGAAGGGGCCGGTGAGATGGCTCAGCGGCTTAAGCGCCTGCCTTGCAAGCGCGAGGGCCCGAGTTCGACTCCCGGATCCCACATACGAAAAAGGGGCCGGTGATATCGCTCAGCGGCACGGGCGCCTGTTAGCACGTGAGGTCCTGAGGTCGACCCCCCGGTACCCACAAAAAAAAAAAAAAAGAGATGAAATTTCAGGAGAGTATTAAAAGCAAAAAATAAGTGAAAGATGAGAGGCAAAAAAACTAGGAGTACAAATGGCATTTAAATATTTGAATGTAAAGAGAGGAGGGTGTGGTATCTCAGAATAAAAGCAGGGTTGACAGGAGTCTTCTTTGTTTTAAAGAACAGAATGGAGAGACAGGTCCAAATGGGTTTTGAGCTGAAGACAAGAGGTAGCACAGGGAAAGAAACTGAAATGCTAAGAAGGCAGTTAACAGATGGAGTAAGACCATGAAAAAATTGGGAAAGATGGGATCCAGAGTACAGGCAGCAGCATTAACTAACCTTGGAATATGATGATACAGGAAAAGAAGAATGTTTTATGAAGTGAATGAAAAATCTCTAGAAGTTTCCAATCAAGAAGAGACTTCTGAATTTAATGACACAATCCCATAACTCATTTCAACCAATGAATTCAATCGTGTTGAACAAATAGCATGTTAGGTATTGGATTTGATTTTAAAATGTCTGAAGTATATATATATCTCAGAACTCACGGAGTGGAGTTGTATTTCTGAGGCACAAAATACTTTGCTGTTGTTAAGCAATGGAATATTATGAACTCATATGAAACTAAAGGTGGGAAAAATACCTTTTTTTTTTTTTTTTTTTTTTTTTTTTTGAGGCTGGGTCTCACTATGCAGTTCAGGCTGCTCTTGGACTCATTAGGTAGCCCAGGCTGGCCTTGAACTTGCAGCAATCCTCCTGCCTCAGCCTCCCAAGTGCTGGGATTACAGGCATGCACCACCATGCCTGGCAAGGGAAAAGTACTTTCAAAGGGTTGTAGGTCTCCTACCGTGATAACAAAATATCATGAAATTTTAATCATGCAATTGCTCATGTATATGCTGTGAGTTTCATTTAGTTTGAGCTTATGACCTATGAAAGAATCTACATTGAAAGAATAACTTCAATTACCCTATACAAAAGCAGAATTTAAAAACAAGAGATTTATTCATTGCTCTTTCAAGAAAAAAAAATCTGGGTTATGGAGGGAGCAAGCTCATGATTTCCCTTGGCATGCTATGCTGTCTCCACTTCCTTAACTATATTTTAAAATTAATATAGGGCTGAGGGTGGTAGAATGTCTACCCAGCATGCACAAAGCCCCAGGTTCAATCCCCAACAACACACACACAAAAAAAACAATTTAAACTATATAAAGCTTAAGTTCTTGCTGACCACAACCTATCTTCCCTTTCCAAAAGTTTTCTTTGCAAGTTATCCTCTCAGCCCATTTCAAAGTATGTATGTAAGTTTATATGTATACATAAAACCTGATTATATAGATATTATTCTGTAAAACTCTTCTGCAACTTGTTTTCATTTATTGTTTTAGAGATCTAAGACAGTATATAGCTTTTTCTCCCAAAAAATTATATAATATTCCACAGTAAGGATGCACCAGATTATGCAGCCACACTTTACTGACAAATATTTATACTGTTTGCAGTTTTCCAATACTGTGTTAAACAATGCTGCAATGATCACCCTTGTGCATATGAGAATAGTTTTTCTATGGTTTTCTAAGGAAATAACTTTCCATATAATAAAATTCCCAACTCTATAAATGCTTCCTTTCCATAAAGATTTTTGGCAAACATACAAAGTGGTTTCCTCCTATATCCTAAAATATTCTTAAAACTGGCTGAACTTATATACTAAATGATAAATCATACGTTTTAGTTTTAGAAGCAACCTTTTTGACTTCCTTTGCCTTCTCTTTATAGGGACAACTAGAAATAACCTCTGATTAATCTCAAATCACAAGGCCAACACATGCAAGGAAGACACAATAAGAGGAAGTCAAAATAACAGGAATAAGCTGTTTCCTTTTTTTATTTGTTTTAGTTTCAGGCTGAATAAATGCAATGAAATTCCTTACTGTTGCAATCTTTTCTGAAGCTCCTCAACTGTTGGAGAACTGTGTATTCTTTAAATAAGTACCACCCTATAAACTGAATTCCCCCATCTTTCCTCAGAGGCATTAAAACAAAACAAAAACCCAAAATGCCAAGAGGCCAAAGGGAGATGTCAGCTAAATGAGAAATTTGCTTATTCTTCTGTCACCTTCACTCTTGAACTCCTAAATGCCACAATTTATAATGCAAATAATGACACATCATAAATATAGCAGGTAGCTGATACCAGACAATTAAAAATTTTTTTTCTTGTTTTTGTTTATTTATACAGGGTATAGCCAAGGCCCAGGCCCATGGTAGCCTAGATCTCACAATTCTCCTGGCTCAATCTCCTGAGTGCTGGGACTTCAGGTGTACACCATCATGCCCAGCTTAGACAGTTATTTTTAAGAGCCAGCTGTTATTAGATGAATTTCAATGTTTTATGAATGGAATAAAGATGCCAAATCACTTAAGAATGCATCCTTTTTATAAATGCCCAATTTTTGAATGACCCATACATATATATGAACGGCCTTCCTTGATGCTTCTGGCTCTTTTCTGCTCGAGTACCCCACCACTAAGCTGGTACTACTCTCTTACTAACTTCAGCCCTCCCAGGGCAGACCACTTTGGGAGTTCTTACCATGCTCAAGGAACCAAGGCAAGGGG
Organism: Erethizon dorsatum; assembly: GCA_028451465.1. Lineage (NCBI taxonomy): Eukaryota > Metazoa > Chordata > Mammalia > Rodentia > Erethizontidae > Erethizon > Erethizon dorsatum. The sequence goes on from CM051829.1 coordinate 83,232,641, forward strand.
AAAGGAGAAGCTTTGTGAGAAGTACTTCTGAACTTAATCTTTTTTTCTATGCACCTTTTCTGTAACTTTTTTCCCCTGCTGTATATTGGAGAATGTTCAACATTACACATAAAGATGTATCTCTTACTCTCTTTAATACTTCTACTATATAATCATACATAATTCACTTGACCAGAACCCTACTGATACTACATTGTTCCTAGCATTTTGTTCATATGAATAATGCTGTAATACACAAGTCTAAGAACATATACAGCATAAACTTCTAGAAATGGAATTAGTTTACACTTTTTTTTTTTTTTTTTTTGTGGGTACCGGGGGGTCGACCTCAGGACCTCGCGCGCCAGCAGCGCCCGTGCCGCTGAGCGATATCACCGGCCCCTTTTTCGTATGTGGGTTCCGGGAGTCAAACTCGGGCCCTCGCGCTTGCCGGGCAGGCGCTTAAGCCGCTGAGCCATCTCACCGGCCCAGTTTACACGTTTTTAAATTGATACATATTGTCAAATTCTTCTCAGTGGGTTGAAGACAACAATATAGGAGTGCCGGTTTCTCCTCATACTTATCAGTAAGGTTTATAAAGAATCATATATTTTACCTCTTACAGTCAGATCCTACAGTTGATGTAGGTGAATACAGTTTACCTGGAAATACTACTTGAACTGAAAAATAGACGTTCCAGTATCTGCATGTAAAATGGGTGTTACAACATCTACTTCTCAAAGGTTTAAAAAGAATTCAACCAGATTATCATATGTGGAATCATTTTGAAAGCTGTACTGAGATATATCAACCACTAGCTCTTCTTTAAAAAATAAACTGGGGGGCCGGTGAGATAGCTCAGTGACATAAGCACCTGCCTGGCAAGCGTGAAGTCCTGAGTTTGACTCCCAGTACCCACATACGAAAAAAGCGCCGGTGATATCGCTCAGCGGCACAGGCGCCAGCTGGCGCATGAGGTCCTGAGTTCAACCCCCAGTACCTCCCTCCCCCCAAAAAAAACAAAACAAAACTGGGGACAGATTATGATTTCATAGCTTAAAAAATTATTTTGGAATTTTATACTGAACACACTTAAATCTTGCTAGGATGTGGCAAGATGAAACAGTGAAATCTAGCCACTATGTAGCAAATTGGGAAATTAAAATTAGTGCTTTCAATCAAGTGTTTTTCAAATTGTGTCATAACCCATTAGTGGATCATGAAACTAATTATTGGAGTCAAAATTAGCATTAAAAAAAAAAATGAAGCAGCTGGGTGTGGCAATCATGCTTATCATTCCAGCACTCTAGGAGGCTGAGGCAGGGGGATACCAAGTTTGAGTCCATCCTAGGAAACTTAGTGAGACTCTCTCTCAAAATTTAAACGGTAAAAAAAAAAGGAGGGGGGAATAGGGATGTAGCTCAGTGTGAAGGCCCTCAGTTCAATCCCCAGTAAAAATAAAATAGAAAATATTATAATACAATATGATACAGTATAAGTACTATAGTATAGTAAAATATAAAGTTAAAACATTTTATTGGAATTTTAGTTTTAATTAATAATGTACGTGAGTGTGTATATGTCCTAGACTGTGGTAAAAAGTAAAATGTATTTCATAAATATTTGCAAGATACCCCCTTAGACTCAGAATAATAAAAAAGGCATTTTTATTAAAGCCTTCCTTTTTTCCTTCCTTTAATTAAGGTCTCTGATCTTTGTATTGGATGTTGTGGAAATGTAGGTTGGTTTTACACACAGACACTTATTTCAGGAAGGCTGGAAAGGAATATTACCAGTATCAGGAACAACAAAGCAAGTTTTTTTTTTTTTTTGGTGGTACTAAGAATTGAACCCAGGTCCTTCATATTGAGCTACCCCTCCCCCCAGTTTGTTCCTATCTATCTATCCATCCATCCATCCATCCATCCATCCATCCATCCATCATCTGTTTTGAGACATAGTCTTGCTAAATTGCCCAGGCTAGGCTCCAACTTTCCATCTGCCTGATCTCTCCCAGAGTTCTGGGATTACAGGTGTGTGCCATCACACCCAGACAAAAAGGGAAGAATTTAACTGTAGTTTTAATTAGCCTGAATGTCTTTTCCTACAAAGTGAATAATATATTGCAGAAGTATTTTCTTAGAACAAGACTATAAATAGAGATATGAGCAAGAATTCATTGAACAAAATGATTGCTATTTAAAAACAAGTGTTTTGAGGCCAGCTTATACTATAGAGTACACTCAAGGCCAGCCTGAATTGCATAGTGAGATTCTGTCTCAAAAAACAAAAACAAAAACAAAAAACCCAAAAACAAGACAAGTATTTTTGAAATAAAATTTACATATAAGCAGAAGTTTTGAAGAATTAAAATGCACAACTGCACATATTGACAAATGCACACATTGGGCTGGGGTGTGGCTCAGTGGTAGAGTGCTTACCAGGAATGTATGTGTGAAGTCCTGGGTTCAATTCCCAGCACTGCCAAAACAACAACCACAGACATAAAATTTCACTACCTGTGGTCAACTGCTATTACTACTCCAATTACAGCTTTTGATGTATTTAGTTAAGTGTTGTATGTTTTATGTTTTTTGAGACACGGTCTCACTTTGTAGTTCAGGCTGGTCTCAAACTTCTGGCGATCCTCCTGCCTCAGCCTCCTCTGCGCTAGGATTACAGGGTGGTGCCACCACACCGGGCTTATTTTATTACTTACAGTTGAGACTCAATGATATATTTATTTTGTGGCTAGAAACACTACATCATTAAAAGTTCTTCGTATGCATTATATTTTATTTTATTTTTTCATTATTATTTTTTAATATTATTATTTTTTATGTGGGTACCAGGAGTTGACCTCAGGACCTCGCGCTTGCCAGGCAACTGCTTGTGCCACTGAGTGATATCAGCGGCCCTTTTTTTCCTTTATGTGGGTTCCAGGAGTTGAACTCAGGACCTCGCGCTTGCCGGGCAGGCGCTTATACCACTGAGCCATCTCACCGGCCCTGCATTATATTTGATAATAGTCACATAGTATTTAGCTATGCATATGTACCACTTAATTCATGTAGCTATTAACTAATGATTTATTTTTATGAAGAATTAAATTGTAGCCAGGAGTGCTTTCAGATTAAAAATTAACAAATTACATCACAGATCTAAATTAAAATAAAAACTATTAAGGCTTATAGAAAAATAAAATAGGAGAAAACTTTTCTAATCTTGTTTTTTTTGTTGCTGTTTTTGTTTTTTTGAGACAGGGTATCACTATGTAGTTCAGGTTGGCCTTGAACTCACTATGTGTCCCAGGCTGGCCTCCAACTTGTGGCAATCTACCTGCCTCAGCCTCCCGAGTGCTAGGATTACAAGCGTGTGCCACCACATCTGGCTCTAATCTTGGTTTGGACACATTTCTTGGACATAATGCTAAAATCCATAAAAGAAAAATTGATAATTGAGGTTCGTGAAAAAGATGTAATTGAGACTGAAATAAACCAGAGATTAGGGCTGAAGGTGTAGCTCAGTGGTAGAGTATCTGACTAGCCTGCAACAGGTACAAGGATCATAAAAAATTTTTAAAAATCCCACCCAGGTGTGATGGCACATGCCTGTAATCCCAGCATTTGGGAGGCTAAGGCAGTAGGATCCTCAAATTTGAGGCCTGTCTGGATTACACGGTGAGACCAGTATGGATTACACAGTTAGACCCTGTATCAAAACAAAACAAACCAAAGACTAGGAGAAAATATTTACAAGGCATCCATTTGATGAAGACTTGTCTTCAGATATGTAAGGAACTTTCAAAACTCAGTAATGAGAAACTAATTCAGTTTTTAAAACAGAGGCAAAAGATTTGAACAAATACTTCACCAAAGAAAATAATAAAGATGATAAACATAAAAAGACACTCACCATTAGTCAATAGGAAAATAGAAATTAAAATGCAAATGAGGTATTACACACCAACTAGAACGGCTAAAATTAAAAAGACCGGCCACGGCCATATCAAGTGTTGGTGAAGATGTGGAGCAAATGAACTCCACTGGATACATACTATGGAATACAAAATGGTATAATCACTTTGGAAAGACACACTGGTGGTTTCTTAAAAAAAGTTACACATACACCTATCATAACAGAGTCATTCCATTCCTAGGTATTTATCCAAAAGACATAAAAGCGTATGTCCATAAAATGCCTCATATATGAAACGCTCACAGTAGCTTCATTTGTAATAACACAAAAACTAGAAACAATGCAAATGTTCAACAGACCACCGGATAAAACAAACTGTGTCATATCTATATCTATATGAACACTTCAGTAATAGAAATGAAGTGTCTACACAAATGACAACATCGATGAATCCCAAAATAATGAGGTGAGTGAAAGCACCCCAATCCCCACCCTAAAGAATACATTCCATTGATTTTTTTTTTTTCTTTTTTTTGTGGGTACCGGGGGTCGACCTCAGGACCTCGCGCGCCAGTAGGCGCCCGTGCCACTAAGCGGTATCACCGGCCCTTTTTTCGTATGTGGGATCCGGGAGTCGAACTCAGGCCCTCGCGCTTGCCAGGCAGGTGCTTACGCCACCGAGCCATCTCACCGGCCCTCCACTGATATCACTTACATAAAATTCCAGAAAATGTAAACTCTTCTCTAATGACAGAAAGCAGATCAATGATTTGGGAGCAGGGCTGGGGAGGAGTAGAGGTTTAGGTAGGAAGTGCAAGGGAACATGAGGATAATCTGGGAAGGGATAGACATGTTATTTGTGGTAAAGGTTTCATGAGAGAATACTTACATTAAAACATCAATTTGTACACATCAAATATATGCTGCTTATTGTATGTCAATTATAATTATATCTTAATAAAGTTGTTTAAAAAACAACATAGTACACTAAATCAAATAGAGAATAAAGAAAAATATGAGTTCTGCTAAAAAGGCTTCCATACTATTCCTGTATTTCCTGTTTTCATTATAAAGAGGGGAGTATAACAGAACATCTGTTACATGCCCCACAGTACACCTTTAACCCTTGCCAACTGCCTCAAAATACACGCTTTCGGATGACGAAGTGGGAATAGAACAATTCAAAACTATCAATTCCTGAAAGAGAAACAAGCTGAAATGCAAGCACTACCAATAACAAAGAAAAAAATGAAAAGTAAAACCTCTTATGAAGGACAGTGTATTAATGCTAACTGGAAGAACTTTGAAAAATTATGTTCTAATAATTATAAATAATGGTAAATGAGCACGGAGTACCTGACTTAGTATTTGCTCCCTCATTTAATCCTCACAATCACTATACCATTTTACAGATAAAGCTCATGGGGTAAAATAACTTGTCTAAGAGCATACGATAATAATGGCAGAACTCAAACTTGTGTTTGACGTGAAAGCTCATGCTCTTAACAGCTACTTTAATTAATTAAATGTTCTGGTTGATACCTAGTAATTAGGTGTTCTAAAAAGAGTACCTAGACTCTTTTTAAAAAGTAGGATTTCATATATGGACTTTACTTAGAGTAGGATAAACAATATCATACGCTTAAAAAACACTACAAAAAACACACTGAAATGTGGCCGAAATGGCCACTGGTTAACTCATTACCACGCTTTACAATAAAAGTTACAAATATATATATATAAAGACTTCACCATTCAATATTTATTTATTTATTCAACCTAAATAAAGTTCTGTTTGTTTCCTAATATCTCAGTTTTTATCCAGGCAGCAATTGGGACTTTTCTTAGTTATAGGCTATGTTTATATGATCTTTATCAAAGATCTACACAATCTACCCCAAACCTAAAAGCCATCTATTAAAATTAGGTCATTTTTGGGCAAAGAATTATTAGGTCTAGACTTATGGGTGTCAGAGAATGCTGCACTTTGAGTCCATTTAAGGCATTTGTGGCTGAGGCAAGAGGACTGCTGTGAATTTGAGGCTAGTCTAGGCTACATAGTAAGACGTAGTCTCAAAAAACCAAACCAAAAAAAAAAAAAAAAAAAAAAAAAAAAAAAGGACAAAGAAAAAGAGATCTTCCTACATTTGTTACCAAGTAGCTAATATCTGACTTTTAAAAAAATGCAATTAACTATTTTTTTTTTTGGACAGAGCTCGCTGTGATGCTAAGGCTGGCCTCAAATTTGAGATCCTCCCATCTCAGCCTCCCAGGTAGCTGGGATTACATGCACCACCATGCCTATCTTAAAATGCAGTAACTCTTGACAAGTATATTAGATTAGGATGATATATGGTGATTGCTAAATTCCATTTTACCTTTCTCATTTCAGTTTAGCCTTTATAATACCTGCTTACATAACAGGCACAAGGTTATGACTGAAAACAGATGTGAGGCTCTGGACTTACTACAGTGAACCTGTATTTGTCATATTCTTGAGTCACAGCACTTTCTTTTTTTTTTTTTCTCACCGGGAATGGAGCTCACGACCTCGCGCTTACCAGGCAAGTGCTGTGCCGCTGAGCTGTATCCCTGGCCTCTTGAGTCACAGTACTTTCTATTTCAACTTTTATTTTATTCTTATATATGTTTGGTACAGTCATAAAATCCTTATTATTACTATCTCAAAAAATACTTTCAGTAAAACCAAATAATTATCTCAATAGAGACAAATATATAACATGCAGATTTATTCATTCATTCATTCATTTATTTATTTACATTTGAGACATAGGGAAACCCTGTCTCAAAAAGACAAAAAACAAAAACAAAACAAACAAATTTCTTTTTTGGGGGGGATTTTATTTTTTTCTTTTCCAATCAGATTTTATTGGTACATTTTAGGTATATATAATGACTACAGTCATCATAAAGAATTTGTATCTATACATGATATAACTTGTTTCTTTTTTTTTCCCCATTCCCCTACCCTCCCCTTAACCACTCCTCCCCCCCATTTATAAAAGCTTTGTTTCCACTTTTTCCTTCTTTTCTCTCTTTTTGCTTTTTTTTTTTACTTTTCCCTTCTTTTCTTCCCCCCTCCCATGATCCCCACCCCATTTGAATATTTTCTTCCTATTTCACAATACCTATTATACATTTTGGTCCTTATTTACACTTCCGGTTTCTCACACCAGAGAAACAATGCAGTATTTACACATGTGTGTCTGATTTATTTCACTTAAGAGCAGGGTCTCAAGGTGCATCCATTCACCTAGAAATGTCTCAAGCTAGTCCTTCCTTATTCTGCCTGTAAATCTTGCTTGGAGAATTTTGCAACGATCTTTGACCAAAAACATCAGAGTTCTATTGTTGTTTTAAGAGTTATACCTGTTTTATGATTGAGGTATCATTTGAAAGGAATGAAAAAACTCTAAATTAATCCCACATGAAAGCTGTAATATTTTACCACTTATCATTGTACAAGGAGTTTAAAGTATGCTTAAAATAAAGTGATACAAATAAATGCAGTGTAGATTTTATGTAGATTCTATATGGTCACAGCTAAGAGGAGTTTTGCATCAGATCTAAGACATGCAGATGTAATATATGCCCAAGTGGAAGGTTCAAATATAAATTATTTTGTTCTAAATTTTATTAGTAGTCAAGTCTATTTTCCAAATTTTTTAAATGGCTGTTGATCAAGGTTCCCTAGTCTTCTGGAGCAGTCACAGACCACTAGGAGTGGCAAGCCATTTCCTAGATTTGCTTGGAATTAATGAACTGAGGCTTTCTTGCTGAACTGTGTAGTTTGACCCCTGGGCTTCCCTCAGAAGACAGTTTATGAACGATGTCATTTGCCTCCATTGTGGACAGAATGCCTATAGTGTTCTCAGTCATGACAATGAAGTGTTAATAGAAAAGACTTTAAAAAAGTGTTTTTCTATGATATGATGCCATCTAAAACAGAAAATCACTCTATAAAGTTCAGTTGGGGCCAAATACAATATAAATGGAGTTCGTACAACTAAACTTCAAATATAAGAGAGGCTGGATATTACAGTGTTTTCCATTGGCTTCTCTGGTTCTAAGCCAAACATGTCTTGCAATTATTAAGGAGGCTTTTGGGGGAAAAGAACATCACTTGGGGACTCTAGAAGGGTGCAGCTGCAATCTGGCACTTTGCAGAATTTCTGGAAAGTGAAAGAAGCTCTTTTGTAATTCTAACTCTATATGTAGGATCCACTTACAAACTCTGGGAATTTTATAATATATATCACTAAAGAACCAGCCCTTGCCAGTGTAACCTACTATTCATTGTGAAGTAACAACCATATAGTTTTATTCAGAGATGCAAGACTGATGAATAGATCTGATGTCCAGAAAAAAATGTATTTTGAAAATAAGGGAGGGGCCAGTGAGATGGCTCAGCGGCTTAAGCGCCTGCCCGGCAAGCGCGAGGGCCCGAGTTCGACTCCCGGATCCCACATACGAAAAAGGGGGCCGGTGATATCGCTCAGCGGCACGGGCGCCTGCTGGCGCACGAGGTCCTGAGGTCGACCCCCCGGTACCCACAAAAAAAAAAAAAAAAAAAAAGAAAATAAGGGGAAAAAAAGAACAAAGAAAACATGAACTTTTTTTTAACTGAAATGTAAAACAGAGAACAAAAACTAATCATGGCTACTTAGGACAAAGACCAAAACCTTTTCAACTACTAACCATGAATTAAGAACTACTATTAAGGGCTAAGTATGGTGGCACATACCTGTAATCCTAACACCGGGGAGATTAAAGTAGGAGGATTGTGAGTTTGAAGCCAGCACGGGCTACAAAGCAAAATCTGTCTCATAGACAGACAGACAGACAGACAGACAGACAGACAGACAGACAGACAGACAGATAGATAGATAAATGTAAGCTACTATGTCAGTGTAAAAAGTCTAATAGATGTTTATTGCTAAGCAAAAGCAATGAGGGAGTGAAATCTTGATACATTACAGAACCAAAACAAAAACCCCACAATAAAATGACATGTCATTTTAACTTAAAGAATATGGGGCTGGGATGTAGCTCAGTAGTACAGCACTTGTATAGCACACACACAAGACCTTAGGTTTCATCCTCAGAATCTGGTATGGTACTTGCTTTTTTTACAGGACTGAAATAACTTACACCAGCTGCCAATACTTTATTTAAAGAAATGTCACTCCTGGTGAAGCTATTCCTTTCACCTAAGCTGAACAGAAGTTAAGCCTCAGATTCTGTATCACCTACAGATCATATATAGCCCAATACAACATTTGTGTCTGATTCTCAGTGGAATGCTCCCTTAATTACAACTCTTGTTCTCTAGCTGCTCTTTTAACTTGTCAGAAGCTGTCTGAAGTAACTAAAGTTGGATTCATGCAGAAAAAATACATTTTAGGAAAACATGTGCAACAAACATCTAAGCATCTGTTAACATTAAAACCAGAAGGCAGCATGTTGCAGAGCACATAACAGTTTTAAAATTTAGTAACTCATAACATTTACTTTGAAGTATTATGGCAGTCAGTCTTTTAAAGTAACACACAACAACGGCACAATCATTTTATTTAGTCAATAAATATTTGGGGCTAGGGATGTAGCTCAGTGCCAGAGTGTGTGCAGTTTTTTTTTTTTTTGAGACAGGGTCTCACTATGTAGTTCAGGCTGGCTTTGAACTCACTATGTAGCCCCAGGCTGGCCTTGAACTTGTGCTCCTCCTGCCTCAGCCTCCCGAGTGCTGGGATTACAGGTGTGCGCCAGAGCATATGTTTAACACGTGCAAGGCCCTGGGTTCAATCCTCAGCAACAAAAACAATGACAGCAACAACAAATATTTATTGATCAGCTATATGCCTGGCACTATCCTATGTGCTAAGGATATAATGATTGGTAAAATGGACACATGAGCCACTATAGTATTATACCATTTCTAAGGATGAAAAGCAGAAGTTATACTGGTAAAACTATAAGAGTAAAAGTAGGGTCATCCTGTAACTGCAACATTACAGTAGCCACCCCTATTCCCCCATTATGAGAGGATTAAGGCAGATGATAGCTATGGGAAAGAAGTGGGAATAACAGGCATTGGGGTGAGGATTAGGAAAAAGCTCAAACTTTTCTCAATCCTTTTTTTCTCTTCACTGATCTGATTAATATAGGATATGAAATGGGAATGTGGCTGGGCACAGTGGTATGTGCTTATAATCCCAGCTACTCAGGAGGCTGAGGCAGGTGGATCCAAAGTTTGAGGTCAGCCTGGACAACTGAGTGAGACCCTGTCTCAAAATTAAAAAGTAAGGGCCACGGAGGTAACTCAGCACTCCCTGGGTCCAATCCCCACTATTGAAAAAAACAAATGAGAATGTGTCCTGGGTTTAAACAGATTTGGACTACTGGTAGTAATAGTACTGGGTTATGAGAAACAAAAAACAGTTTGCATGGACTTACAAGGAAAGGCAAAGAAAGAATAACATGGGTTATGAGAAATGAAAACAGTTTTCATGGACTTATAGGGAAGGGCAAAGAAATCAAGAGTGACAAAGGAAAGGTTGTGAATGTGGCAGAAAGAGTCACCAACTGGTGTGAACACTGGTATGTTACCCATGTTGGCAGGGAAGTCATTAAAAAAGTAAGCACCCTTGAGGACACACGAGAGACATCTATTCAAATGACAGACAACCAGCGACTGCTCCTTGGATACATGCTATGCACTGATGGGATATAAATAAATGGAAAGAAAAAATGAATACTACATTGTTAACATACCTGCAATACCATGCAAATTGGCAAGTGTTTTAAGCGAATACTTGTTATCAGTCACATATTCTTATTACAGATAAGGAAGCTTTGTTCCAGACAGATTGACCAAGGTCACACAGTTAGGCTTAATGGCAAGAAAGGCAATGAACTTTAACATGTGGAATTAGGCATGTATGAAAGCCACAAACATGTGACCTCCAGGGAAACAGTAAGTTCCCCTCCAAGGAAACCAGATTTATCCCTTCAGAAGAGAACTGCTTCATATATTCTGGAGAAACGAAATCACTGGAGATTACTTACTATATATTACAAAGCTACAAGGGAAAACAAGAATAGTAGTTTCAGTGATTAATTACCTTGAGGCATAGCTAATTAGAAATGTCCCTCTTTTTCAGTTAGCCTTAAAAGACATAAACTAATGCCACACTGAACAGTTATAGAAATAATGGTTTACAGTTTATTTTTTTATTTTATTTTATTTTTTTTTGTGGGTACCGGGGGTCGACCTCAGGACCTTGCGCGCCAACAGGCACCCGTGCCGCTGAGCGATATCACTGGCCCCTTTTTCGTATGTGGGATCCGGGAGTCGAACTCGGGTCCTCGCGCTTGCAAGGCAGGCGCTTACGCCGCTGAGCCATCTCACCGGTCCTACAGTTTATTTTTAATCACAGTTATAATCTCAGTGTAATCCAAGAAGAGACTATCCAATTACTGTATATCTAAAGGCACACATATAAATCAGTGTGGAAAAGGAAAATGAGATAAAGAAAAGATACAGCTTTTTGTATGAACTGTTGAATTGTGATTGTTGGCTACTTCAGATTTTCTAAGCCTTCAAGCATGGCAATGGGAGAACGATCTTTTTTTTTTTTTTTTTTTTTTTTAATGTGGGTACTGGGAGTCGAACTCAGGAACTCGCACTTGCCAGGCAGGCACTTATGCTGCTGAGCTATATCACCGGCCCACAATCTTTGATACTATTAAAAAAAAACTTCAACAAAGCAGCTTCATATGAACACCCATGATATATTAACACAAATGTCCCTTTTATTCAATAAAGAGCTAGGGTAATTTTGAAGTTTCATAAACTTTTTTTTGGATGTATGTAAAAAAAAAAATCATCTCCTTAAGCCAGGTATGGTGGCTCATGCCCGTAATGCCAACACCCTGGGAGGCTGAGACAGGAGGAATACAAGTTTGCATCTAGTCTGAGCAATTTAGGAAGACCTTGTTCAAAATTTTAAAAAAGGACTGGAGATGTAGTTCCATGCAAAGGCCCTGGGTTCAAACAAAAAACCTCCTGAATCCCACTACTTGGGAGGCTGAAGCAGGAAGACAAAGAGTTCAAGGCTGGCCTGGGCTACACAGTGAGATGCTGTCTTAACAAAAAGGAGAAAACAAAATCCCCTCACAGAAAAGTCTTCTGGGTGTGGTGGTTGGTGCACGCCTTGTAATTTAGGTAATCTGGGAGACTGAGGCAGGAGGATTACAATTTTAAGCCTAGCTTGGGCAATTTAGTGAGAACCTGTCTCAAAATAAAACATAAAAAAGGGCAGTGGATATACATAGCTTAGTGCAGTGATGGCAAACCTTTTAGAGACTGAGTGCCCAAACTGCAACCCAAAACCCACTAATTTACTGAAAAGTGGCAACACTGTAATTAAACCTGAATACTGAGGTTTTAGTTTAGAAAAAACAACAGTTACCCAGTGCTCAGCTGCTGGGGCGACACGTTCGGACAGAGAGGGATCTGTGTGCCTACTGCGGCACGCGTGTCATAGGTTCGCCACCACTGGCTCAGTGTGAAGGCTCTGGGCTCAACCCCTAGTACTGCAAAAACCAACAAACCAACCAACCAACCAACCCACCCACCCTTAGCTCTCTACTCAGTTGTACTTTGCAGGGACACATGTCAAATACTTAACCAAAAGTAAGAATTCTTAATCTGGGGTCCAAGGAATCCACAGATGTCTTCATGGGGTCCTTGATCTCCCAGATACAATTTCCCGAATGATGGCACACAAATATATTCTTTTTTCTTTGGGAAGTAGGTTTCAAGTCCTCAAAGAGGTCAGCATTCAAAAACAGCAAAAGCACAGTAAAGCAATGAAGCTCAAGATCTAGAAACCAGGTATGGAAACTAAAGGAATGATTTTGAGGGTAGAGAGGCTCTACTGCTGTTCCTAAAATCATACCAGATAGGTGCTACCTATAGCAAGTACCAATATACCCTCCTTTCAATTTCAATGAGGACTATAGCAATACCTAGTTAAATAAATCGTAGTGAATGAAATGACTTTCAGAATATATGATGACTTACTTCTCTTTCTTTTCTTTTAACATACCTTTAAAGCTTCTATAACAAGGTCCCTTGCTTCAAGCTCTCCTTCAAGAATACTGAATAGGGTCAGGAGTTCAGGCTTGCTGAGTTTTTCCAGATTCATCGTGAAAGCCTACAACAAACACAACAATCAGGCAATCTTCAGAAGACAGAGTTAATTTTATATAATTAATGAAAAAAGACAGAGACGCATTCATGCTATACTCACAGTATAAAATGTTTTAAGAAAGAAAATGATGAAAATTAAATAGAAATATAAGAACTTTTTTATGTTACCCCAAACTGAGCAGTGATAAAAAACAAAATTGACTTTGAATTACTGACTTCATCACGAAGATAAATTTTTCATCATCTTCAAAGTATATTTACAAACAAATAATTTAGGTTTCATAAAGAATTAGTAACTAATTGTGTTCACTGGAAATTCAGGTAGAATTGTGTTACAATGAACACTATTTCACTGGAAAATAATTAGACCATGAAAAGATCTCCCATTTTTTTATTTATTTCTTTGCTTATTGGTCTTTTTGAGACAGGGTTTTGCTATGTAGTTCAGGCTGGCCTTGAGCTCACTTTGTAGTCCAGGCTGGTATCAAACTTGCAGTGATCCTCCTGCTCAGCCTCCCAAGTACTGGCATTACAGACGTGTGCCACCATGCCAGGCTGATCTCCCATTTTTAGATAAACAAATTCCAAAACTGTATACAAAAGAGTTTCTGGCATCCCTCTTCAATTGGTTGAAATGAAATTTGAGAAAAGATAGCATTTGTTGGGAGTGTAGGAGAAATTTTGCTTTTAAATTGTCTACTTTCATAGAGAATAACTACCGGCAGCACAATGTTTATATTTCATATAGTAAAACATATAATACAACCACACACAACCATTGACTTCTTAAAACATTGTTTTAGCTGGGTATGATGGCTCATGCCTATAATCTGAGCACTCTGGGAGGCTGAGGCAGGAGGATCTTGAGCCCAGACTGGGCAATTTAGTGACTTAGTAAGACTCTGTCTCACAATAAAAACTTTTTAAAAATTCACATTTCTATGATAATCTGCATCTTTTGAAATATGTAACCCTCATAGATAGAAGTTAGTGTGCTATAAAATCTTTGAAGAGTGTGACCAGTGTGTATTGTAAGATACTTTTTATAACTTCCAAGGCAGAGCTAATTCCATCTTCGCTCTCTTACTTTCTACTTCCAAATTGTCATTCTCACAGTTTTCTTTAAAGTAAATCACAACGTGACTACGTCACACACTCTCCAGCAATCCTTAACTCTTATTAAATTTGAGGGGGCACACAAGAGTCACTGACTCCTTCTAGAGTTACTGTCTTTAAGTGAAGGAGAATATGTAACCATGTGTACTCCAATGTGTTATGACACTGTGTTCCAGGACATGCTGTACAAATCTTTTACAACACAGTAAAATATCCTCAATGTATGCTCTGTTCTAACTGCTACCTATTTACTTTAGAATTAAAGATAGGTCTCATAACAGTTATGAAAATAAAAACTGAAAAAAAAAAAAGACCAAACGATACCCCCCGACAAACCTAATAAAACTACAATTAATGTATAATGGTATGTTGGAAGAACATGAGGGTTTGCATGGTCTGCACCATCCTAGTTATGTGACAGGGCAGTTGCCTTTTGCAACCATAATTAGGGAAGAAGGGAGGGCTTTGGAAATTTTATCCAGTGCCATCTCAAGGACTAGCTTCTGATTCTGTTTTCTCATCTCTTGATGACATGTTACTCATAAGGCTGTTGTGAAGATTGAGTTAATAAATGTAGAACATCTTACCAAGTTTCAGATACTGCCTAATTAGTGGTTGAATTACTAATAACTATTATCATCTCATTTTCCAAAAGAATTCTAAGAAAGGATTACCAAAATTGCAGGCTGCCAAAATCATTGACTTCAGCAATACCTTCAGCTACCTTTTTGTAGTTGGGAACCACACATTAAGAATGGTGATAGCACCCTGGAGTGAAGAATGAGGAGGAACTTAAACTACCAGTTGACTTACACTGCTTTCTTAGAGGAGCTCCCCGCTCCCATTACTTTGTCACTGTTGCATGCTTTTCCCTCCATCAGATCCTAAGGTAGAGGAAATATCCTGTCAGCTAATGTTCTCCCTCTCCCCTTCCATGTGTTAAGTGAAATAATGGGCACCTGGTAAAGGAACCCCATAAATACCAACTGCACACAGTAAATCAACTGGCAGTGTAAGCACCAATGTAAGGAGGATAGGAATAGAGTTAAAAATGGCACCGTTCACACATACTGCTCTCTTTTCTTCTGTATCTTAATAGTTCCTAAACATTCTTAAAGTCCCAAAACTATGGGTTCAAGAGGCAACATAGGGCCTGCGCCTGCCTGGCAAGTGTGAAGCCCGGAGTTTGATTCCTGGTACCAAAAAAAAAAAAAAAAAATGGGGGCAATGTAAAGATAGGAGTGAAACAATGGACTGAAAGTGAGGAATGTGGAATTTTGGTCTTGACTTTGCTAATTAACAGCTATAAGGCTTGAGGAAGGGAAAGTATTCATTTGTTCTGGCCCTGAGTTTCCCAACAGGTAAAATAAAACAAAGGAGACAATCTCCAAAGTCCTTCTGGGATCCATTCGAAGCTTCTAGGTAAAAATCAAGTATTTTTAGAGAGTACAATTAAATAGGAGGTTAACACACATACACATATATATGTCAATGTTTTTGATCTGTTATGATACATATTCTCATAAAAGAATACAAATAATATAATTTTTAGTGTCATCTTAATTATAAATAAAGCAGTTCAGCATAGGCAAGAAAAAAAATTCTATTCTTTGCTAATGACACAATGAACAATATTCTTACTTGTTATTTCTGTCTACAAATCAATTCTGCGTACTATTTTTCATATCTGGAACATTTTTACTAATATATACCAACTCATTTAGCTTAGTGTTTACATGAAGTGAATACAATACCAACACTATACAGGAGGGAGAAAAGGCCACAGCTGTGTATCTGAAGAACCACATATTCCGGTAAACTTTCTTATAAATAATTTTTTTTTTTTTTCTTTTTGAGACATGGTCTCACGATGCAGCTCAGGCTGGTCTTGAACTCACTTTGTTGTGCAGGCAGGCCTTGAACTTGCAGCAATCATCCTGCCTCAGCCTCTCGAGTGCTGGGATTACAGGCATGTGCCACCATGCCTGGCTCTTACAAATAATTTAGTAGCAATTCTTGCTGTTCTAATAATTTGAATCTAATCTCAATATTATAATAAATTTTGTCTGAAATATAAAGAACATAAAACTGCATCGTTTTAGGATGGCAGTGGTAATTTCTGTTATGGAGATGAAGGTGATACTGACCTGGTAATTGGCAGAGTCACACTTTAGTCCTCAAGCATAAACTCAAGGTTTTCTTCAGTTGTTGAAATTTGGGGAAATTGACAAATACATTTAAAATGCCATCCGTATGGTAGTAAAATGCCCAATGCTGCAAAATAATAAGAAATTTATTGTCAATGTGTGACCATTAATCCAAATGTCAATTTTACTGGATTAAGAAATGCCTAGCAGATGAGCAAAGCAAGGTCCTGGGTGTGTTTGGGTGGGTCATAGAGACATGAACCTAAGTACTATATATGGTCCCTCTTCATTCTTCTCTGGCATTGTTCCCCTGCTCTGTCTTCCCAGCTGCCATGAATTGAGCAGCTTTCCCCATATTTCTGCCTTAGAGCCAGCAGACCATGGATGGGATCCCCTGAACCATGGGCCAAATTAAAACTCTCCTCTTTTAAATTATGGGTGTCGGCTATTGTGTCCCATTGTCAACTGTCATAACTAAAGAAGCCTGATAGCTATAGGTGGACAACAAAGAAAAAACAGCTAGTTCTTCAAGTTGAAGCTTTGTATATGAAAAACACCAGGAATCTGACTTCCTTTTACAACTACAATTAGGGAAAGTAGGAGCTTCTTTACTTTAAGATGTCCAGTGCCATTTCAAGGACTAACTTCTGAATGTCACTAGAGACTTTCTCTCCCTGAATTAACAAAAGTGCATTTGCTTTAATCATCATTACATGTACACAATGCACTGAAATGTTCAATCTGCCAAATTTGTGTGAGGAAAATTCTCATCTCACTTCACCATAAGCAAATAAATCAACATACGACCATAGGGGCTGACTATATATATCTAGCCTCTACATTTTCCCATTTATGTCCAAATATTTTTTTTGGTTGTTGCTGTTTTGAGACAGGGTATCATTATGTAGTTTCAGGCTGGTCTTGATCCTGCTGCCTCAGTCTCCCAAGTGCTGGGATTACAGGTATGCACCACCGTGCCCAGCTATGTCCAAGTATTAAATGCTGAATTATATAGAAATTTTTTGTTTTTCTATTTTTATTTTCTTTTCAGATGAAGTCTCACTATGTAGTCCAGGTGGCCTTGACCTTACTACATAGCCCAGGTTGGCTTCAAATTGCTACGCTTCTCCTGCTTCAGGCTCCTGAGTGCTGGGATGACAAACGTGTGGCGTCATGCCTAACTTGTTTTCTGGTTTTAAGCCCAGCAATTAAAAAAAGGGAGTGCTAAGGGTATAGCTCAATGATACAGAATTTGCTTGGCATGTGTGAGGCTCTGGGTTCAATCCTTAGCAATACCCACCCCCCAAAGAAAAGAGGCTTTAAACTTACTTGATAAAATATAATTTTTAGGGCCGGTGAGATGGCTCAGCGGCTTAAGCGCCTGCCCGGCAAGCGCGAGGGCCCGAGTTCGACTCCCGGATCCCACATACGAAAAAGGGGCCGGTGATATTGCTCAGCGGCACGGGCGCCTGCTGGTGCGCGAGGTCCTGAGGTCGACCCCCCGGTACCCACACACACAAAAAAAAAAAAATATATATATATATATAATTTTTATCTTGCTTTTTTAAGGCACCTAGCCTGCAAACTTGTTTGAGTTGCTCAAACCTAACAATCAAATAGGGAAGTGTTAAAGCAGAAAAAAACACAGCAGTAAATTCTCGGCTATTTTATTCAACTAAGAACCAGTCATGAAACTATGAGTCACTAATGTAAGGGAAGAAGTATAGGTTTGTTGTGCAGTCAAAAGTACAGAACCAACAACATCTAAACAAACCCTTTTTTCCCTTGCAGAGCAGGGTATTAAAAACAACAGGCAAATCACCAATTAAGCTAAACTATTCCAGGAATTTCTGTCCAATATATGGGCAGAATTATGTGGCCCAGGATTTTCGGGAAAAGGTTGTTTCTAACCCCACATTCATTATTAGAAATATGATTGCTAGATTTTTGGCATGCCACATGATATTATCTGTGGCATACCAAAGACTCATTCCCTACTTATTTTCTAAATGAGCTGTTACTTGTCATTGTCATCATCCATTAAATGACTTTGAAAGACAAGATCATTTCAAACAGATGTTCCACTCATTCCTTCTATTAAAATATCTTCAAGACCCAACTTTCCTTAGTTTACACACAGACATTTCTAAGGAATGCCACGGTCTATAAATTTGAAATAAAAACCACTTGTGAACAAGTTGTCTGGATACATTATCATTCTGTGGTACAGCCAGCTCTAGCTAAATGAAGCTTTATTTTTCTCAATTAAAAAACCATATAAATATATAAAATAAAAATGGATAAGGTTGTACATATTTTATTACATTGGAAAAATAAGCCCACTTAAAAGCTAAATATGAGCCAGGTGTGGTGGTACATTTCTGTAATCCCAACTCTCTGGGAAGCTGACAAGCACTACAAATTCAAGCCCAGCCTGGGCAGCTTAGTGGCTTAATAAGCCCGTCTTGAAAATAAAAAGTGAAAAACAGGGCTGTGGATGTAACTCAGTGCAATGGCCCTGAGTTCAATCTTCTCAGTACTGCCAAATAAATAAATAAGGCTAAATATTAAACATTTTTATGTTACCGAGTGATTTAAAATGAGCTTGTTTAACATACCATCTGGACTATTCACAGACTACGTCCCACCAAATCAAAGTTGACAACCAGAAGAGCACAAGTGTTTTCTACATGAATGTTCAGGTGCCAAGAGCCAGAAGAGTTACCAGTATCAAGAAGGGTGTGTCAAACACACACACACACACACACACACACACACACACACACAACCTCTTTAACTGTAGTGATGTTTTGCTTAGGAAGTATGTTGTTGTGGCTTGGGCTATGCTCATTTTCCTCTAAACTTTTCCCATCTTTGGATAATGCTCATTCCTGGTTCTAGTTGTGCTTCCTCCTTCTTGAAGAAGTCCCAGCTTCTGCTTTGTGACTCTGAATTAATTCTATAGGCTAGCAGGCATTGTTGCCCTTTTACCACATAGAGATTTGTTAGCAGAAAAAGAAACACCTCAAACAGCTTCTATAGCTATGTAAGCAATAGGGTAGGGCAGAGCAGAGCAGGGTGGAGTATAAGCAAAAATGTTTGTCTGTCTAGTATCTGGGTGTGACTGTATCTGTGTGGAACTGAAAGGTCTCTTTTGTTCCAAGTGGTAGGTGACATAGGACACAAAAGATGGAAAAACAACATTTTTATAGGCACCTTAGGTTCCTGATACAGAAACACTTGAAAAACAAAAAACAAAAAACAAAAAAACTACACAGATCTATTTGTAAAACATCAGCCTGGCATGGTGGTACATGCCTGTAATCCCAGCTGCTTGGGAGGCTCAAGCAGGAAAATCGTAAGTTCTAGGACAGTCTGGGCCACTTAGTGAGACTCTGTCTTAAAAAAAAAAAAAAAAAAAATGCTGAGGATGTAGCTCAGTACAAAGACCCTGGGGTTCAATTCCAGGTACCAGGGGAAAAAAAAAGGCAATTTATACTTGGGGTTATAACTGACCCATATTCAGGCCATTTAATATATTTTAAACATTTGTAATCAGATTTGCACAAAGATATAAAGCAAATTTACTCCAAATGACTCAACCAAAATATGAACAATTAGTTCTTAGAACTCCGAGAGCTAAGACTGACATACCAAATAGGTGCTTCTGACAGCTTTCTATTAAATAAAGTACTTCTTTAAAAACTCAGTTATACACATAATGATAATATGGGGGGAGACAATGGGGGAGGATAGAGAAAAGGGAAGTAAAAAGGATCAAGATGCAATATGTATATGTACCAATTCCCTACAATAAGTGTATTTATTATATATTGCAAACATATACTAATAAAAAAAGGAAAAAAACCTCATCACATTTGTAAATACTAAATCTAAATATGGTTAAAAGTGCACTGTTCTTTTTAAAAATGTATCCAATGCAAACTATTATCAGGAGGTGCAAAGTGTTGACATATTACCTTGATTATCTCAAAAGATTTAAGATTTCCCATCCTCTGGCACTTTTGGTTTTGGGGAGTTATTTATGCATTTAGGATAAGAGTGACAATACTCTAAACGGTCCTTCTCATTGCTCTTTTGGCATTTTAGGATCAGGTTAGGGAAGTAAAACATGTCAACATGGTAAGAAAATAATTTTTGCAAGGAGTGGTGGCACACACCAGTAACCCCAGGTACTCAGGAGCCTGAGACAAAAGGATCACAAGTTCGAGGCCAGCCTGGGCAACTTAGCAAAATCCTGTATCAAAGTAAAAAAATAAAAAGGGCTGGGGACATAGCTCAGTGGTAGAGCACCCCTCTGGTCAATCCCCAATACTCCCCCAAATCTAATCAAGAAAGTATATCCTATGTACATTTGTTTAAAAACGCTATTTTTGCTATTATTATTTATGAAAGCCCTACAATCAAGGTACAAAAACCAATGTCATTTTATGAATTCTACAGTATTAAGCAATATAAAGCTTGTTACCAACATCTCAAATCAAGTTTCTCTCAGCTGAAGGTAAAAGATACTGTTAGACTGAGTTGTGTCTCTCTACCACCCCCACCATTTGTATGCTGAAATTTTAATTCCTGGTACCTCAGACTGTGACTGCATTGGGAGACATGGGCTCCAAAGAGGTAATTAAATTAAAATGATATCATTATAGTAATCCCTAATCCAGTACGACTGGTATTCTTATGAAAGGGAATTTAGATACTGATAGGTCACACTAAGACTGTGAAGACATAGGGAGAAGACAACCTTCTTTCTATGAGCCAAGGAGAGAGAATTCAAAAAACCAACAATTCTGCCGACATGTTGGTCTTAAACTTCTAGCCTCAAGAATTGTAAGGAAATAAATGTCTGTTGTTTAAATCACCAGTCTGCAGTAGTTTAACCACAAACAAAGCGATACGACTTACTAACTTATTACTTATAAAGACTATTAGAACAACTGGAAGGGGGAGGGCAGTGGTGATCGCATGCCTGTAATCCCAGCACTCAGAAAGTTAAGGCAGAAGGATCACAGGTTTGAGTCTAGCCTGGGCTGTATACAATGAGTTTGAGGCTAGCCTCAACTACACAGTAAGATTGTTTTTCCAAAAAAATCCTCCCCCAAGGGCCTGTGAGATGGCTCAGCGGCGTAAGCGCCTGCTGGCACGCGAGGTCCTGAGGTTGACCCCCGGTACCCACAAAACAAACAAACAAACAAACAAAAATCCCCCCCAAAATAAAAATAAGTACCATATCATATTGTTTCACAGAATGCCTTGCTTTATCTTATCAGTCTGTTTTTTCTAGCCACACTGTAGAAGCACTATGTAAAACAACAGTTTGGGAACATTTTCAGAGATTGTAAATCTCAGGGTCCTTTGGGGAAGGATGCTTTTGAGTCGTTCTGAAATAGAACATGAATAGTGCACTTATTAAGAAATTACAGTGGTACTAAGGGGTCAAGATGCTTATTTACCCAACACTGTCATGAAAGACTTTGATGCAGGTCACAAGAGACAAGCTCTGTAGTTGTCTTAGTTACTTTTCTCGTTGCTGAGACAAAACACCCGACACCCAAAATTAAAGGAGGGACGATTTATTGAGCTCACTGTAGAGGTTTTAGTCCATAATCGGCTAACTCCAAGGCAGGGTGGATTGGCAGAGGGACAACTGTTCATGGCAGCAGAAGACAGCAAAAGCAATGAGAGAGAAAAGGGACAAGCCTCTTTCTGTCCCTTATATTGTATGCAGGCTACCCATCCTAGAGTGGGTGTAGCACTCACACCCTTAATCCCAGCACTGGATCATGAATCAAACACAAACTCTAGATTCAGTCACCTCTGAAAAGCCTGCCTCCTTGACTGCACGGATCTTTGGGGAGACATCTAGACACAAACCATAACAGTAGTTAAGCTAATACTTCTCAAGGTCAACATTTACAATACAGTAAGTCCCCAACTTCTGAACGAGTTCTGAACAAGTTCTGTTCAGGGAAAACCGTAAGTTGGATCGGTTCGTGAGTCTGACAAAATGAATCTTATACACCTTTGACACAAATATACGATGTGTATTGCTTTTATGCTTCCTAGAAGACCCCTCCACATCACCACAGCTTTTCCTCCTGCTTCTGGACATCCCGGGCTCTGAGCACTGCACAGTAAGCACACAGCAGCAAAACCATGACAATGTCTGGCAGACACGTGAGCTACTTCCGCAATTTGTTTGCATCTACTCCTAATGCGAGGTCCAGTCCTATCTGTGAAAGTTTGCAACTTGAATATTCATTGAGGTGGGGACTTACTGTACTGTAGTGCTCTACTTGTATCCAAATAGCCACAGTACATACTACTCCATTCAAGGAGATTCTAGGATACCAGTCTTTCTGGACTTATGCATACTACAGAAGTGAACATGAAGAATACTAATCACCACCACCTCAGGGTTCTATAGAACAGTTTTCTAAGAATTCAAGCAATGGTAATAAAAAGATAAGCAATTATTGAGCTAAATATTAATTTTAGTAGACAGTGTTCTAATATATTTGACATATATTCACTAATTCAATCCTCACAATCACCTTAGGTGACAGATGCCATAACCATCAACAAACTCAGCATCACTATCATCCCTACTTAACAGGTGGCAAAACTGAGGCACCGAAGCTAAATAAAAGACTCATAGCTAGTATGTGGCAGAATGTGAACTGAAGCCAGGAAATCTGACTCCAAAGGCTTCCCTGGTAATGGCTGCTACTTGGTTACCACTGTTCACATGTGATTTCATTTTATCAGCTTTAGGAATGGTGTAGTATTATAACCTCAGCTAAAAGATGATTTGCAAAGCTGGAAGGGACTTTAGAAATAATCTAATTCACCACTCTTATTTTACAGGTGAGTACTGAATATGTCAATACAGTTAAAGGTCTAGCACTCATATTCTTAAGATCCAGTCTAATCTACTTTCTGGGGCATATGATAGCCATCTTGTAGTTTTAAGACTCATGGGTCATCTATGTATGTGTGCATCTGTCTCTTTCTCTCACTAACTCTCTTATATGTTGCCAGTAAGATTATATGTTATTGAAAAGAAAGAAGATGCCTTATGTCTATATACATTCAAACATCTCTCCCTTTCTGAGGATATTAAAGCAAAGCTATAAATAACACAGAGCTATTAAAAACAGGTCTGTCTACTGGCTACCTGTTCACACCCTTTCAAGCATTCTCAATGAAGACTTACAATACTCAAGCTACTGAAATGGATATTAATGAAAATAAATAATAGTTTCATATTCATTTTTTAAATTGAGAATTTAAGAAAAGATACCTCAATATCAGAATATTAGCAGTTTTAACTATTTCAATATTACTTGGATTTAAACAAAATTATAACATGATTTCAAAGAAACCTGTCCATATCATCTATTCGTCCTCTTAGATTTTGCTTTTCTGAAATAAGGCCACCACAATAAGGGACCAATAAAATGTAGATTGATTTTATTTTCAGTAAAATGATTCATGGGCTCGAATTCTACAGGCAGCCTGGAATGCAGAAACCCTCTGAATGTAAATATAGGATGAAGTCATTGACTCCACTGGGGTTCCAAACCAGAAAGAAATTCCAGAGAGTATGTTTAGAAAATTAAGCATAAAATAGTTATCTA
Organism: Erethizon dorsatum; assembly: GCA_028451465.1. Lineage (NCBI taxonomy): Eukaryota > Metazoa > Chordata > Mammalia > Rodentia > Erethizontidae > Erethizon > Erethizon dorsatum. The sequence goes on from CM051829.1 coordinate 83,256,697, forward strand.
TATACTAGCTATGTTCATAACCTGACTCTCCCTGAACTGCTAAACACTTCACACAAGCCTCTAACAGAACTATACCTGGTGATACTATTTTGCAGATACTGTAACTGACTTAAAAAAAAAAAAAAAAAAAAAAGTTGTGGCCGGTGAGATGGCTCAGTGGCGTATGTGCCTGCCTAGCAAGTGCGAGGGCCCAAGTTCGACTCCCGGAACCCACATACGAAAAAAGGGCCAGTGATATCGCTCAGCGGCACAGGCGCCTGCTGGCGTGCGAGGTCCTGAGGTCGACCCCCGGTACCCACAAAAAAAAAAAAAAAAAAAAAAAAGAGTTTAACCAGCTGAATGGTTACCAACAACAAACCTAGCAATTACTTTTGCTGAAAGGCTTTTCAGAGACAAAAGTTCTCCTGAGAGACAATGTTGTACTGGAAAAAGCATGGATTCTAGAGTTCAGTAGAGCTGAGTTTACATCCTGGTCCTGCCACTTCATAGTTCCTTTATCCATTTAACCTTTGGGCTTTAGTTCTTCCATCTATCAAGTAGTGAAAACACGTACTCTAATTAGGAGTTACATGTTTTAAATGAATTAGTGACTGGCCAGTTCTCTCATTTCTCATCCTTGAAGAACATTTATTTGATTTTATCTGCAAGGATAAAGTTTTTCCTTTTTCCAATGGAATATCATTGTCTATCATCCATATATTTAATTTACATATCAAAACAAATTACTCCTTCTGACTTGGCAGGTTGATCTTCAAGGAGGAGGAGATGACCTAGCAGGAAAAGATCTTAAGGACATGTTCAGCAGATGTCCAGGCCAATGATATCACCACTTGAGAAAAGGACATTTTTTCTTACTAGATTAGCTTTTGCAATATAAGTAAGAGCATGTTTTTGCTTCCACTAAATTTTTACAGATTTAATCAAGTTAAAATGTGTAATGATTTAAGTGGGATTTCTAAAGATATTGCAGCTATTTTTTTTACATTAAATTAAATGCATAATGTATATGTATCTACATTTGGAACTCAGGAGCAGTTATATTCTATTATATCAATTCGTCTGTTTACATATCTGTTTTCTACCTTAAAAGACTCTGAACTCTTCTGAACAATTACTACATCTATTCAACTTGATGAAACTTAGCATCTAGCAGTCTTTAGTTCAAAGGGATACTCGAAAAATGCTGCTTGGGGGCCAGGGGATATGGCTCAGCAGCACAGTGCCTGCCTGGCAAGCATGAGGTCGTGAGTCCGATTCCTGGTACCAAAAAAAAAAAAAAAAAAAAAAAAAAATTCTGGTTGGGAGATATTTATAGTCCATAATTGTACTTTACATTTCAGGAAATAAACAGCCACCATTTTTTTTTTTTTTTTTTTTTTTTGGTGGGTACCGGGGGGACGACCTCAGGACCTCGCGCGCCAACAGGCATCCGTGCCGCTGAGCGATATCACCGGCCCCTTTTTCGTATGTGGGTTCCGGGAGTCGAACTCCGGCCTTCGCGCTTGCAAGGCAGGCGCTTACGCCGCTGAGCCATCTCACCGGCCCGACAGCCACCATTTTTAACCAAGTAACTATCATAATAAAAGTGTAGTTTTAGGAAGGTTAAGGCTTATAGTACATATCCGACCTGACTGAAGAAGAATGAAGAACAGCTGGCAGAAAATTTAATACTATAGGTATTAAAAAAAAAAAAAAAAAAAGTGTGCACTAGAATGGTGGCAGAATGCAACAACTGAAACATTATAAAGAAGGAATTCACTTATAGTAACTTGGTGATTAATTCCATTTGGGGAGCTTAAGAGGGGAAATAATCCCAGATTTGCTAAGGTTTTAAGACTGGGTGACTAGAATGATGCCATTAACAGAAATAGGGATGTTAGAAAAGGAACTGGTTTTAGGGGGAAATGATGACCGTGATGTGAGACATGCTGAATGAGAAATAATTAGATCCCCAAGAGAAATGAGAATCAGCTAGTGGAGTGAGGGCCAACGGCTTTAAGTGAAGAAGGCTTTGGAGATGTAGCCTTTTAAGAAATTTTCTTCTGTGTCCTCAATTTAAGGACAATAAACTAAAGGAAGAAGTGGGTATATAGGACTAGACTAGGCCATGTTTGTACCCTCAAATATTGAGCCACTTAAGAACTAGATTAGTTCTGTTGTTATTCCTATGGCACCTGCTGCTAACAGACCTGCCCCACCCTCCAACAAAAACACTTAGTGCTTCTCTTTTTTCTCTATCACTTAGCTGTCAGTTATCCTTCATCCTTTTCTCCTTTATAACTTGTAATTCTTCTGTTAAAACAAGTCACCCTGCTTCTCCCTTTTGCTCCTTCCCGGCTCTCACCTTTCTATGTTAGTTGGCCCCCTCCCCACAGCACACTTCAACCTAGACTTTCCCAGGCAGCTCTGCACAAAAGATCCAGATCCAGATGCTCCTGAGGTTCAGGTTCAGAAGTCTTTTTTTTAAATCTGTAAATTCCATCACCTTGTGCTCTCCTATTTTCCTTTCTAGTTTCTTTTAAATTCAGCAACAATTAAGGACTATATTCTTTGTAGTTCCAGAAGTCAGAAAAGATTCATTCAACAGTAAAGGACACATTTAGATTGGAAGTTTTTGCTTTGAACTTGAAGATATAGAGTTTAGAAATAGTTGGCAAGTAGGAACCATATCACTGAATACTTTACTTCAAATCCTTGCTTGTAGTCCTGTTTTCAACTCACATACCTCTGCCCTCACTCTCACCCACCTTCACACTTAACTTCCCTATCCATACTTTATTCTCATTTAATGGAAGGTAATCTTCAAAAATAAGGCAAAAATCACTTTAAAATCACCATCAAAAGTCCTTAAAAATCTCACAGAAGATTCACACACACACACACACACACACACACACACACACACACACACACCACACACCCTGTACAGTAATCACAGTACCCACGAGACTATTTATATGATATTTAGGGTGGGGGCACTTGAGAGAGTAGGGCCACTGGTAATTCATGAAGACATCAGCTGGCTAAATCCCCTATGTGTGTGCCTTCCTGCCTGCCTGTCTTCCTTTCTTTGCTTGCTTCCTTCCTTGCCGACTGGGGACTGAACCCAAGGTCTGTACATTGAGCTACATCCCCAGCCCTTTTTGTTTTTCCTATTTTGAGAAAGGGTCTAAGTTGGCCAGGCTGGGTTCGAACTTGTGATTCTCCTGCTTCAGCTGCCCAGAGTGCTAAGATTACAAGCATATGCCACCACTATCAGCTCCTTGCTTTTCTTTTTCCTAAGGCCAAAAAATTCTAGAAAGATAATTTGCACTACACAATTACTAAAGAAACATACTCCAAGGTAGATATACATTCTCCTAAAAATCATTGGCTTGGATATCTGACATCCTGATACCTACAAGCCTTGCTTCCCTCTACATAGAAATCATAGCTATATACTGAGGGACTTAATACCAATCAATAACTATAATTCAACAATTACTTCTTACTTCTACAATTAGACACTACCTACTTCTGCTAAAATGCTAAAAGAGTATTTTAGTATTTTACTATATTTAATATTAATTTCTTAATTCACATGCAAGTACTAATAATAGCAATGATGGTAATAATAACACCTATCAATTATTTAGTGCTTCCTATATGCATGCCCTTGTTTTGTGTTACACACACACTAGTTCACGTAAACCTTAAAAACAAAGTAAAACTGGGGTATAGTGAAAACAGAAAAACTGTTCTTGTCATAGGATTACACTGTTAAACAGTGGCAGATCTGAACCCAGTTTTCCTTAACATCTATGCTGTAAACACACTCTATAGCCTCACAATATGAAACCCATTTCTCACTTTGAATTGAAACTAGGAAGACTTGATTTTTAGCTATTAGCTGAAAACATTCAGGCTTTAAAAATGGCCTTTTAAAAAATCAGTACAGGTTTGCAGTGCATAGTAATTACCCTCACCCAGGGGAGCTGGTACAGGTATATAACACATCCTAATTCTTTTTCATCCCTTCCCCCCTCCCTTTTTTAGTCCCCTTTCCTTTTACAAGCAGGTTGACAAGCCACTCCTGGGGTCAAACACTACAGAATTGACACGTTTTCTCTAGAAATAAACCTCTGCTTCTTATTTCATGCCACCAAACACCAGTTCAACGGCAACCACTACGAATACCATTTTGCTCCACTCAGAAAAGCCATAAACTCAAACCCTGTTCTGCAAATTAACCTGTAGCACTACAAATGTGATTCTGAGAAGACACAAATGCATAGCTGACTGAGCGTAATACGCTCAGCATAATCAGTTTGTATGATCACTATCAGGGACTCAATACTGTTCTGTCCCCCTATTAAAATATTTAGCGTTAGTTTAAAAGCATAAAATCAGAATTTGGGGCACAGCTACATGATAGAGCATTTGGCTACCAGGTGTTAGGCCCTGGGTTTTAATCCCCAGCAAATAACAACAACAACAATAATAATATAAATAAATAAATAAATAAACAAAACACTCAAACTATTTTTTAAACAAAAATTAGCAAACAGTTTCTAGTATGCTCTCGTAAATTAATTTCATTGCTATCAGGTTGGGATCTTAGAAAAATAAAATCCTGAAATGACTACTACTGATTATGTTTATAAGTCTAATTTAAATTTCATGACAACAAAATTATATTATATAACCTGCAGAAATTTTCTTACAGGAAATTTGTTATTTTAGAGTCACTTAAGATACCACAGACAGTTTCAGGGCCGGTGAGATAGCTCAGCAGCATAAGCGCCTGTCTGGCAAGCGCGAGGTCCTAAGTTTGACTCCTGGTACCCACATAAAGGAAAAAAAGGGCCGGTGATATTGCGCAGTGGCACAAGCGCCTGCTGGCAAGCGCGAGGTCCTGAGTTCGACTTGCGATACCCACATAAAAAAAAAAGATACTACAGTTTCATAAAACATAAGATGCTGAAAATCAAGTCAATTCAAGACAAAAAACTAGACTGTTTATACTAATATCTGCACCATATGTTATCAGTGCATTATCTTTCTTGTCTACTCCAAGGTGACTGCTTTAAACTAAATTCAACAAACACTCATTAAGTTATACACTAAACACTGTGAAAGATAGATTTTTAAAAAACTATTTCCTCAAAGAATTTGTAATTTAATGAGATACATTAGATGTATACATAAAAATTTTCTGCATAGAGTGGTTTTCTTCATCTAACATGACCAAAAAGACACTGAAAAAGTTAGAGGAAAGACGTCCAAGACTCAAAGGTGTATCAATCAGGTCTTACTTATTGTGTGAAACAATTGAAGAACATTACAGTATTTGCTTTTTCCTCTCTGTTTATTAAGGCCCTGGCAATCACCACTACTTTGGTTTCCTTCGTTTCTTACCTTAGTTTATTTTCTGTTCTCTACTCATGTAATAAGATATATCTTTTGGGGATTTCCTGTTCTGTTTTTTTCTGCTGCTATTTCTGGGGGCCAACATCTTAACCCTCCTATGGCAGTAAACTTTGTGTTTGCTGGACAGACCCGCCACACAGTTTCTTCTTTGTGCTTTCTCACTGGAGATCTGGAAACAATCACTGAGCAGATCTGTAAGCAATGAGAATGGTTCGGTAACCTTGGAACCTAACTATTCAGAAATAATTACCTTCAGGAAGTCTGTCTTTAGGAAGTGTAATCAGGAAGGTAAAAGACAACAGCCATTACAGTCACTCTCAGTGATTCCAATTCCTTGCATCTCACTGCTGTCAGTTTTGGCTATAGATAACAGTAGTGAGATGGACTTGAGTTTTAAAAGCTAGAGACAATGCTAAAAATATGGAGAATGTTAACATATAAAGTGATTATTGGGGATTCAATGATATTAACATTGGGCCAAACTCAGTATTTTGCACCTGCTGAAATGCGCAGGCTAACTTGCCAAAATCTTTAGAGCACTGTACACAGACACTTTTTAGTAGTTACACAGGTGAATAGCTAGTTTACCAAGGTTTTTTTTCACCCTCATCTCTGAAATTTAAAACTTGCTGTTACTTCCATACTCTAAATTTTGGTATATGATACTGGCATTGTAAAACCACTCAACAACACAATATATGTATTAGCTTCCTCTCCGGGTAGAAATCCCACTATAAAAGGGGGAAGAAAGCAATCAAAGGCAACAGGACTAGATTAATCATAAACCTAGCCAACTGAACCTGATTTTCCTTCAGACACTTCCTGCCTTTTGTTCCAACCTGCGGTACACCAAGGTTAACTGCAGTCTCCCTAAGCAACAGACCAGCACACTCCAAACTGGGAGATACTGATTGTTAATGGAATGCGATTTATTTACTTATCTATACTGTTTCATTTGAAAACATGCTGTTATTGACTGTCAAACAATATACACTGCATTCCTACCCACACAAGGCCAACTCTGTAGATATCCAACACACCCACCTCACTGTGAAATATTAAGAGGGCGGTTTTTCATCAAGTTCCCAGGGAAGAAATAGGTTGGGAAACAAAAATGAAACGTAACTCAAACCTTAAATACCCTCAGAGGGTGGGTTCTCCGACAAGGATTACCGAGTATAGGGAAATACAATGGATAAAGGGAAGGAGGTGGTTTAGGATTTCTCCTTCTGGAGTCTAAAAACGTCCCGGAGCAGAGCAACTCTCGACACCCCGCAGCAGACCAGAGGACCCGAGGGGCTGCGGGAGGAAGGCTGAGCATCACAGAATGGGGGATGCGAAGAAGCCAAGTGGGGAAGGCTGCTTCGTCGATGGAGCTTGTTGTCTAGGTTGGGTCTTTGATTTCTGCTTCACTTTATCCCTCTTTTTTGGAAAACACTATTTTATATTACGGAGAAAACTAGCTCTTGGTCCCACCCTAGCGAGCAGGGACAGGTGGAGGGAGGGATGTCTGGCCTACCGGTGGTACAAAACAGGGGTGGAGGCGGCAGCCTAGAGAATGGGAACCCATCAGTTCTCCGCCAAGGCTGAGGCGCAGGACGGAAGGGGCCTTTAAAGGAGTACAGTCAGGAGGGAAGCCCCTTCCGCGGAGCTGGGAACTAAGCAGGGACAATAAGTAGCTGCGCGCACCCTCCCAGGATGCGGAGCCGCCTCCTCAGGGAACCCCAGGAGGTGGAGGGCGGCCCCGCCCCCTCAGGGGAAGGGTCCACCGGCAGTTTGGACTGGGAGGGAGACTACCCGTGTTCCTGCCCTTGTTTTTCTCTCGAGAACCCAGCCCCCCCAGCCCCCGCCAAGCCCCAGCACCTTCGGGTCCTACCTTTCCCCAGCACTCCGGGATCCGCTGCCAGCCGCCTCCGCCACCCGCTCCCCATACACCGCCTCCCGAGGCCCCGCCCCCTCAACTGCCGGCGATATCATCGGCATTCACCAGGGCCAATCGTCGCCTCGCCTCTCCAGGGCTGGCACCAATCCGCGCCGTTTGGAGGAGGGCCTTCTCCAATGTCATTCAGCTCCTCCCAGGGCCCCAAGATCCCTTTTGTTTGGAGAGAGCCGGGCTGGGATTGAGTTTGCGTCACTTCCGGGAGGAAGCGCCTTCCTCCGGCCCAGGCTTGAGGATGGGCTGCCCTTTTTCCCGGCCTACGTTCCACAACTTTCTTCTTCATGAGAGTTTACTGGGTAGGGCTGTGGCGAGACCTTCCTGTTTTACCCTGACTGTATGGGAAGCTTAGGAATGGTAGGCTTCTGGTGGCCTGATTGGGATTTTATTCCGAATGTTAATAAGTGAGTTTTGGTGTCTGTTTTAGAATTAGTTGTTGAAAACCTGGTAACGTGGCATTCTTGCTCCGTTTTTTTTTTTTTTTTCCCTGGACCGCCTGTGATTGTGGTGCTGGAAGCAAGAGCGCCAAGGTGAAGCGCCTGGAGAGCATCCTTCTCTTTACCCGTCATGTGGGGGGAAAGTATTCTGGCTCTGGAACTTATGGGATGGAGACAACGAATAGCACTCTGATGGCATAGACCCTGTCCACCTGCCTTCCAGACAGAAGTCAAATAATTGCAAATTTGTGTGTAGTTTTTCCAGAATGTGCTTGCTTGTTGAGGGGACTTTTGTATCGTGTTATACTGTGGGGCAATGGCATTTGCAGTGAAGCTGAAACAAAGGACAGTGGTTTATAAGGGCTGTCTATACTTGTGAACACAGGAATGCAGATCTTGATGATAACAGGCCCTAGGCAGTACTAAATAACCCAGAAGGAAGAGAATGCATCCTTCGTTGCATTCCTGAGGTCAATGTTTCTGGTTTCCTTTTCCATTGGCTGCGCTCGCTCTGCTCACTGATCAATTCAGCTGGTTAAAGTAATAACCACATTATTTTAAATAAAACACAATTACTTACAAGACAATTATTTACAACGCACAAATAATGTATTACTTTTCATCTTCACAATTATTAGCAAGACAGTGTTAGGGACCTAGCACTCATATAGGCAAACAGCCCTAAGGCAGTTGCAGCCTGCCTTCATGCAGTTTTCTGTTTAGGGAAGAGATGCGATCAGTTTGTGCAATCATAGTGGGAAGAAACTACACAGGAATTTACCGTTATCACTGTGCCACGTAGCTTCATTTAATGATAATTTTTAGTAGTGTACAATATGAGAAAGCCATCCCACCCTGTAAGATAGACATTGCTATGTCCAATTTACAGACGAGAGAATAGAGCTTCAGAGAAATAAGTGAGGTCGTACAGTTTGTAAATGGCAAAGAGAACTTAAAGGATAAGCTGTGCATAGTGGTGGTATGGCTGCTCAGGTCTGTACAATTTATTGTTTCCCAAGAACACAGAGGGCAACCTTTGGTGGAAAAGGAAAAGGTTTATTCAGAGCTTCAGCTCTGAAGGAGATAAAATGAGACAATAAATAAGGAAATTTTCACGCTGTTTCAGCTCCTGGCCATTCTCTGTTTGTCCCTCCCTTATAGAAATGAGACCTTGACCTCCTCGGGCCAGCATCTGTACCTTCGTTTCAGCCAGACATGGTAGTTTTCTGACAGAGGTGTTATTTCTCTGTCCATCTGAGCTGGGGAGAATAGGGGTGGTTCATGCTCTCTGGATGAGGAAGCTTGGGGAAACAAGCTTTTATCTTTTTTTTTTTTTTTTTTTTGTGGGTACCGGGGGTCAAACTCAGGACCTCATGTGCCAGCAGGCGCCCGTGCCGCTGAGCGATAGCACCGGCCCTTTTTTCATATGTGGGATCCGGGAGTCGAACTCAGGCCCTCACGCTTGCCAGGCAGGTGCGTAGGCCACTGAGCTGTCTCACCGGCCCTATCTTTTTTGAAAGTTCTCATCGATAGGCCTGACCCCTGTCTGCTTGCCCCCAGCCACCAAAGTTCCTGGAATGGCTGTTCCCAGCTGCCTGAGTCCAGGGAACATGGTATACCCACCTGTTCCACCTGTTAGGTCACAGCTCACCTATAACAGAACATTAGCTGTTGCTATGACCATGTACTCAGCTATTCCTGCTCCCCCAGTCTCCTTCCCCCACCTTTGCCTTACCCCACATGAACCCAAGCACTAACCTCTCTAACCCTTCCCATAAAAGACCCAGCTCAATAAACTTAACTCTCCTTTACAGTTACTGGTTACTCCAGGAGGTCCCACTCAAATCCCCCAAATTCAGGCTGGCTGCGTTCTTTACTGGGTCACTACCATTTACCTAACACTCATTTTTAAGATCCATTTTATACTCTCAGTTACAGTATTGTCTACCTGTCATCCCAGCACTCAGGAGGCTGAAGCAGGAGGATTTAGAGTTTGAGGCCAGCATATTGAATACATGTTGAATTCAAGGCCAGCCCAGACTATCACACAGAACTTCAGACAGACCTCATGTATTCAAGAAGACAACTGGAAAGGTAAGGCAAAGGACCAGTCTCACAATAGGTGCTGGCTAAGTACTGACTGGACTTAAAATGTCTGAAATGGTTAAAAATAGAGTATTAGGGCTGGAATAGGCCCACAAAGTTGAAAAACCCCATTTCCTACTCCTCCCTTTTGTTTTATCCATTGATGTACAATGAGGAAGTGCCTGACAATGAGGCAGATGTGGGACAACAAGCTTTCTGCTGGCTTCTGAGTCACTCTAAGAGTTGGCCTAGTGAATCAGCTCCTTCTTCTCCTCCCTCCCTTCGTAGTTATTAACTTACCACCACCCATTCTACTCCAAGGCTGAGCTGGTGAGGGCAGTACCCTGTTACCTACCTCTTGTACAGCAATGGGCTTCTCGGACTCCCTGGGTTCCCCTTTGCCATTCCTGAATGAGTGTGGAAGGATTAAAAAAGAATAAGATCATCCCAGTCTTGTATAATTCAGTCCTGAAGGTTTTCAGATTGCTTTCCTTTTAACTTGTCATCCCCTTGGCAGTACTAACAGGCAGGCTATGAACCTTGTGTGACCTTCAGACTATAGCAGTATGAGCAAGACCTGGAGTCTTGTGATTCTTCAATATATAACACCTGTAAATAAATTTAGAGACTGGTGTAAAGATATACACAGAAGTAGAAAATGGGCTCCTGATATCTTAAATTTTTATAACACAATATGTCATGTTTGTATCTATTATTTTATCAATTTGCCAGTAAATATTTATTACATGCCTACAGTGTGTTCAGCAAAAACTTGATAAAGAAGTGGCCGAAGATTATAGACTGGGTCAGTTTTTCTCCAAATTTTTCCAGGTAAGTGTTCTATAAATGTTTATCTCTGGCTTGCGGAAGCAATGATGGAGTTGAAGTTAGGCTGCAAGTAAAGAAATTCGGAGTCTCATTTCCACTCTGTCATAAACTTTATTAGTTTCCTATGTCACAACCAATTCCACAAGGTGGGTGGCTTAAAGCAGCAGGAATTTATTCTGTCTTTCTGGAGGCTAGAAGTCTAAGATCAAAGTGTTGACAGGTTTGTTGCTTCTGGGGGCACCGAAGATTATCCAGTCCATGCCTCTCTGCTAGCTTCCAGTGGTTCCCAGCATTCCTTGACTGCAGTTGCATCAGCCCAGTCTCTGCATCCATCACCTCATGAGCTTCTTCCCCTGTATCAGTGTTGCTATTTGTCTTTTCCTTTTTTTTTTTTTTTATCAGACATTAGTCATACTGGATTTAGAGTCCACTCTAATCCACTGCTATCTCAACCCATTACGTTTGCAAAGACTCCACTTCCAAATTCACATTCTCAGATTCTAGGTATACATGACTTCGGGGAGGGGCACCATTCAATCCAGTCTCCAAACTTGTCAAAGTAATCTCCCATTTAACTCTATTTAACTTCATTGGTCAATGGCATGAAAGTAATGGTTCTAAAGAGCTCCTGCTAGCTGGAGCAATGGACGAGAGTGCTGTAGACTGCCTTATCTCCTCTTCTTCAAGCCTCCTCGCTCCTCTTCCACTAGCGTGTCTGGAGATCCCAGTCTGGATGCCAGAGAGGGCTCGCTAGCTGGGGCAGAATGAAGCTGAAGGGAAGGCGGGCTCTCCACAGCTCCCTCAATTACTTCCCCCATCATTTGTTCCCACAAAGGCCTTTCTGGGTAGTCCTAATGCGGTCTCTTCCATTTTGGATCTGGCGACTGGAGGAGCAGGGGCGTGCAGAGATTTCTGGGTGTGGTCCGAACTGCGTTCCCGAGTTTATTGCTCCCCCTAGTGTTGAGCAATGAGTCCTGCAGCTGTCATCGTCCTTGGCCATCTCTGAAGTCTTCTCTGACAGTTTCTCCTTTTATGGATGTGGGCAGAAAGCCCAGCAGGTAGGGGATTTCAAGGCGGTTGGAAAAGCCACTTTGAGGAATGGATTCTTTTGTTTTCTAGCCACTGTCCTTAACAGCTTGGTTACGACGGAGCTGCGAAATCCTTCTCTTGGATTGAGACTGGGGGAGTCCCAGAGGAAGAGGGAAAGAAATTTGAGTGCCTACTCAAATAGTGCCTACTGTGTGTCAGGCACTGTGCCAGGTGTTTTACATATATTACATCTATAATTTTTGTAATCTCCACATATATAATCCTTATAACCATTCTGAGATGTAATTATTATTTTAGTGTTTTAGGAGAGCAAGCAAGTTCAGAGAGGCTAAGTGTCTTGCTCAAAGTCACATAAGTACAATAACAATAACAATACCAACCATTATTTAGTGCCTGCTTCAAACCAGACACATTATTTCTTTTAATCTTCACAGCAACATTTCAAAGTTCATTTGCTGATAAGTCAACTGAGATTTAACTATCTTAAGAAAGGAACAACTAAGAAATTTGCCTGCTATCTGTACTCAGCTACCTTTGACAAATACTTTCACTGGAGGAAAGATAGCCTCTTCAACAAATGGTGCTGGGGAAACTGGCTATACACATGCAGAAGATTGAACCTAAACCCATATCTCTTACCATGCACTAAACTAAAATAAAAGTGGATCAAAGATCTACATATTAAAACAGAAACACTTACTCTGCTGAAAGACAAAATAGATAAAATTTTGAAGACATAGGCATGGGCAAAGACTTTCCGAACAGAACCCTGACTGTACAAGAAATAATACCAATCAACAAATCAACAAATGGGATCATATCAAATTAAGAAGCTTCTGCACATCAAAGGAAACAAACAACAGAAGGAAGAGACAACCTACGGAATGGGAAAATTTTTTGCCAGCCACTCCTCAACAAAGGACTAATATCTGCAGTATATAAATAATTCAAAAATTAGATCCCCCAAATTTAAAGACCCAGTAAAAATGGGCATCTGAAATGAATAGACACTTCTCAGATGAAGAAGTACAAATGGCTCATAAATATATGAAAAAATGTTCACTATCACTGGTCATTACAGAAATGCAAATTAAAACAATATTAAGATTCCATCTCCAGAAAGAAAGGGTATCTTCAAAAAAATCAAATAAATTCTGGAAAGGCTGTGGGTAAGGGGTGTTTCTCATTGTTGGAGGAAGTGTAAACTGATAGAACCATTATGGGAATCAGTATGAAGATTCTTCAACTAAAAATAGACTTTCCATTTGACCCAGCTACTCCCTAAAAGAGTTAAAGAGATCGTATTATGGTGGTACATGCATACCCATGTTTATAGCAGCACAATTCATAATAGCTACATCTTAGAAGCCGCCTATATGTCCATCAACAGATACATGGATAAAGAAAATGTGGTATTTATACACAGTGGAATACTACTCTGTCATAAAGAAGGATAAACTGGAGTCATTTTTAGGAAAATGAATGTGTCTTGAGAGTATAATGTTAAGTGAAGTAAATCAGATACACAAGCTTGAATATTGTATGGTTTTCCTTATACGAGAAACCCAATATATAAATTAAGTAAGTACAAAATAAAAGACAGACAATAGGAAAAAAAAGAGAAAAAAAAGTAATTGTAATCCAGCATGACCAATGTATCTAAAAGTGTGCCTTGATTTAGTATAATTGTTTTATGTGTTTTATGTTTTTTGGTCTGTTAATTTGGCTGTTAATCTGTGATTATGATAATTAACTTGATAAAGACTTAAAACAATAAATCTGATGCTGGAAAAAAATGTGTTATGTACATGTACCAACTTCCTATAATGAATATAATTATTATGTATTATAAACATGTACTAATTAAAAACAATTTGCCTGCTGTCACTGATCTCAGTCTTCCTGACTTCAATCTCATACTGTTCCTATTCTGCCATTATCTCATGGAGATAGTAGGCAGTAGAGGTGGGACCACAGACCAGGCCAGTGTAACTCAGGGCTCTTTTCATTATTAGGACTGCCTGGCAGTCCTCCCTGAGAACTAAGAAACCAGGGTTACATAATCCTTTGGATTTCCCAACCTGAAATAGGATGATAATGAAAAAAGCCCAGGCAGAACAGCACTCCGGGAGCTGTGCAACAATTTTGCTGTCCGGAGCCTCAGGGAGACCACTCACAGGCCCTGGAGTCTTGTCTCCGTTGGGTCATTCTGGGCAAAACTCCTCTGGGCATGCTCCTTTGAAGCTGGTGGGCCAGGAGAGGGCATGCAAAGCTCACAGGGCCCTAAAAGGAAGGGTAAATGGAAAAATTCCTGGAAGTAGATGAGATAAACCATGGAGTTCCCGAATTACCCAGCAAAGTTCCCAAGGATTTAGATTATTATTAACTTCTCTCTTCTCTCCCAAAAGATTACAGTAAAATTAGTCATAGATGCCTGGAGTAATGCTTTATGTCTCTTTCAGTGAGTCACAAATTTTCCTTTCTACTTTAATCTTTGAAATTGTTAAATAATTATTAAGTTATTGTTATCACATATACTGGTGGTAGCGAGTTGATAAACTGATACTATGTTATTTCTAAATGCAAATTTCATACAAGCAGATGGGTGGTAAAATATATTAGTTGGTTGTAATTTTTAAAAAATGTATTTGTTTAAAATTCATTTCATTAAAGATAAATTCTTTCTGTCTCTTTCAGCGCCTCCCTTTTCTGTCTCTATTCTCTTCCTCCTCCCATGCTCCAGATGCTTTGTTTCCATGTGGAGCCTGATCCGAATCTCTTCCACTGGCTGTTCAGACAAGGCTTTGAGCTGAGTAGCCTTGTCAGAAGGGTGGAGGCTGACCCAAAGACTCTTTCTCTTTCTGCTCCTACTCCCCTTTCCCCCATACATGGCCTAACATTGAACAGAAAATAATTTCTGTGTTATGGCTAGAGACAGAGTTTTGGCTGGGCTAGGCTGTCTTATAGTTTCAATTTGATGAAAGCCAATTACACATTTCCTCTGGTCTGTTATTTCAGCTGAAGCACCACACTTGGCTGAATGGGTCCTTGTTGCTCACAAAAGAGAAAAAAATATTTGTAGAGAAAGTAATGACCCGGTTATGGCTGCACCGTCATTTCTAGGCAATTTCCTGGTAAGTGGCTCTCTGGAATAGGCTGATGCTAGAAGCTTCTATGTCCTCATGTCCTGCTTCATGGCTCCTGCTGGGCCCCTGTGCTGCCTAGTCTGCCCTGAACAAGTGACCCAGGATTTCTGCTTTTGTGGAAGAAGTTTTTATGTTTACCATCCCCTTTTCTCTCTACCACCTTGCCATCCTGTTGTCCTCATTTTACTCCTAAAACAGTCATTGACTGCCTATTACCACTACAGTGCTAAATAGCAAACAGTTCTGGACCCAAGGTTGCTGACGACCTTGAGAGGAGGTAGACTTATGTAACTCCCTGACCCAAGTACTCCTTCGTTGTAGCCACGTGTCCCAATAACTCAAAGCACTGTCTTACATCATGATCAGGGCTCATGTTTTCCAAATAAAACAACTCACATCACTATCTTACATCATAATAGGGACTCCTCCAGATGTAAAGGACAGGAAACTCCATCCAAACAGACCAAAAGCAAAAAAAAAAAAAAATTTTTTTTTTTTTTTTGGCTCATGCAATGAAAGTCCAGCAGTAGTCTGACTTCAGATGAGGCTTGATCTGTCTTCTCAAAAATGTTACCAGGACCAGGTTTCTCTCTGTGCATTTCTCACTTCTGCTTCCTCTGTGTTG
Source organism: Erethizon dorsatum (assembly GCA_028451465.1). Lineage (NCBI taxonomy): Eukaryota > Metazoa > Chordata > Mammalia > Rodentia > Erethizontidae > Erethizon > Erethizon dorsatum. The sequence continues at coordinate 83,272,213 of CM051829.1, forward strand.
GTTCTGTTTTCAGATATGTTTTCTTCCTTAGTTTCATAACCTGCCATAGGCAGCTCCAGTTTAATAACCTGTCATATTCAATCAGAAAGATCACCTTTCTCTTTTCCAGGAGTCAGAAAAATCCCACTGTATCTCTGCTTGGTCTATTGGTATATGTGTTTATTCTTCAACTGGTGATTGTGGCCAAGGGATGTGTTGCTTTGACTGGTTAGATCTAGGTCAATCAAGCAACCTGTGCTTGCTTGGAGACAATAGTGGTGAAAAGTTATGTCCTCAAACAAATGAATATCTATCTATCTATCTATCTATCTATCTATCTATCTATCTATCTATCTATCATATATTCCCCCCTCCCTCTCACATCTATTTATTTATTACCAAAATAAGTGGGGATGGATGTTTGGGAAACAAATGGTGTCTGCTACATATTTGAAGGATCATTTAGGTTTTACTCTCAGATTGGCTTGTGGTGTGGTCAGCTTCCTACTTGTCATGTGGCCTCTAACCTTGCTGTCACTCTGCCTTGGCTTCAATTTTCCTTGATACTGATAATTGTCAGAAACTTTAAGATGCCTGGTCCTTGTCGTTTGTTGCCCAAAGCACCACTGAGAAAAGATTGTTGCATGCAGCAGAGTTTCTCAGAGGATTTATGGGCCCAGGTGTGATATGGGAAGTGTTAAAAAAATATTTTAAAAACTAGAGGTTCTCAGAGTTGAGATTGTATCAGAGTCACCTAAAGGTCTTGTTAAATTGCGGAGTGCCAAGTCTCTGACTGAGTAGGTCTGGGGTGGGCCCAAGAATGTGCACTTCTACTGAGTTCCCATGCTTTAAGAACCACTGTTTTAGAAAGGGACTTTTAGAAAGATGGCAGAGAGGTGAGCAGTGACAAATCAGCCTCTCCAAGAATCAGAATCCAGGCACTGGAAAATAACAACTTGGGGAAAAAAAGAGGAGGGAGGTAGATCTCTGGGACCCAGGAAATATCTGAAGGAAAAATTAAAGCCTACAGAGAAATTGAAGAGACAGACCACAACATGAAAAAGGAAGGGGCAATTTACATTTTCTCCCCAGCTCCTGGCTTATGGGGCAAGAAATAAAGAACAAATCTACAGAGACACAGTGAAAGTGGGTGGCTCCAGAGACCTTCAGAAGGGGGAAATGTACCAGTGGAATGGAGCAGTGAATGCCATGCACTACAACAGCTGGTGAATGACTCCAGCCCAAGTGTCTGCCATATCCCTTGGAGAGAGTACCTGGCCAGACGCCATTTTAGGGAGGGGCCAACTGAACCTGAGTCTCAGAGCAGCCTCGAGTTGACTTCATCTCAGGGCTCCCAGTATTAAACTCCCACAGTGACTGGGTAAAGGACAGCCACAGAAGACAGTCATAGTCAGGGAGCTGTGGTCAAGTCAGCAAGAGACACCCAGAGTGTTATAAGCTAAATGACTCAGGCCCCATCCCCGTGATCACAGGCCAGGTTCAACTTGAATTTCTGTGGAATTTAAAGTCACAGAATCCAAACCTCACCCTAATCCTACTGCCAGCTTGCTGGGGTTATCCAGCATGAATCTGGACTCTGCCTCCCTGTCTACCAGTGAGAGCAGAGTCATACCTTGAATTGGACACTGCTACAAAACTGTAGACCCCAGAAGATAGCCACAGGATTGAAATCACAGAGAATTTTCTTTTTTTTTCTTTGATTTTGGGCTTTTTTGAGGGGGGTTGTGAGACAGGATCTTGCTAGGTAGTTCAGACTGGCCTTTAACTCACTATGTAGCCTAGGCTGGTCTGGAACTTGCGGCAATCCTCCTGCCTCAGCCTCCTGAGTGCTGGGATTACAGGTGTGTGTCACCATACCTGGCGTGCTTTTGGACTTTAAAAATTTTTATTCATTTGGGGTTTTTTGTTTGTTTTTTGATTGATTAATTTTTTTATGACTGTGATCTGAGGCTGGGGTAATCTTTCTTTGTCCTTCTACCTTGCTTATAATCTCTTTTTCTTCTTTCATTTCTCTATCTATTCCTCTTCTCCCTTCTCCCCTTAGAGTGAGTGGATATTTACTACATATAATTTTCTGATCTGTCTTACATTTTGTTATATAACTAAAATCAGGAACAAGACAAGGACACCCACTAGCACCACTCCTGTTCAATACAGTTCTGGATACATTAGCTAGAGCAATTAGACAAAAGAAAGAAATAAAAGAAATATGGTTATGAAAGAAAGAATTTAAATTATCATTATTTGCTGATGACATGATACTGTACAAAGAACACCCCAAACTCCACCAAAAGACTCCTAGATTTAATAACCAAATTCAATAGTGCAGCAGGATACAAAGTCAACACTCAAAAATCAATAGCATTCCTGTACACAAATAACAAACTCACTGAAAGAGAAATTAGGGAAACAACTCTTTCCACAATAGAATCCAAAAAAAAAAAAAAAAAAAAAAAACTTAGGAATCAATCTAATGGAGGAAGTGAAATGCCTTCACAATGAAAACTACAGTACTCCAAAAAAGGAGATTGAAGAAGATATCAGAAAATGGAAAGGCAGAACCAATATAGTAAAAATGGCCATACTTCCAAAACTGTTATATAGATTTAATGCAATCTCGATAAAATACCATTAACATACCTCATGGAACTAGAGAAAACATTCCTAAAATTCATTTGGAATCAGAAGAGACCTAGAATAGCAAAAGCAATTCTAGGCAACAAGGGCAAGGTAGGGGGTATCACAACCCCTGACTTGAAATTATACTACAAAGCTACACTGATAAAAACAGCATGGTACTGGCAACAAACAAACAACAGACCCAAGGATCTTTGGAACAGATAAGATGATGAAACAACTCCAGGCACACTTAGCAACTTTATCTTTGACAATGGAGCCAAACATCTTCATTGGAAGAAAGATAGCCTTTTTAATAAACGGTGCTGGGAAAACATGGTGCTTTCCACATGCTGAAGATTAAACCTAGACCCATATCTCTCACCATACACTAAACTAAAGTCAAAATAGATAAAAGATCTAAATATTAAAACAGAAACAATCTGCTGGAAAATAGAATAGGCAAACTCTTGAAGACATAGGTGTAGGCAAAGACTTTATGAACAAAACCCTGATTGCACAGGAAATATTACAAAGAATCAACCACTGGGATCACATATATTAAAAAGCTTTTGCACAGCAATAGAAACCACCAACAGAAGAAAGAGACAACTGACAAGATGGAAGAGATTTTTTACCAGCTACTCCTCAGACAAAGGACTAATACTGGAGTATATAAAGATCTCAAAATAAATCAGACCCCCAAATTTAGAGACCCAATCCAAAAATGGGCATCTGAAGTGAATAGTCACTTCTCAGATGAAGAACTACAAATGGCAAATAAATGTATGACAAAATGCTCAATATCACTGGTCATTCATGAAATGCAGGTTAAAACAACATTGAGATTCCATCTCACTCCTGAAAGAATGGCTGTCACCAAGGAATCAACCAACAACAAGTGCTGGTGAGGCTGTAGGGAAAAAGGGACACTTCTCCATTACCGGTGGGAGTGTAAATTGGTACAACCACTATGGAAATCAGTATGGAGATTCCTCAAAAAACTGTAGCTAGAGGTTCCATTTGACCCAGCTATTCCCCTTCTAGATATCTTCCTGAAAGATTTAAAAGCATCATACCACAGGGATATGCACATACCCATGTTTATAGCAGCACAATTTATCATAGCTACATCTTGGGGCTGGTGAGATGGCTCAGCGGCGTAAGCGCCTGCCTGGCAAGCGCGAGGGCCTGAGTTCGACTCCTGGAACCCACATAGGAAAAAAGGGCCGGTGATATCGCTGAGCGGCACGGGCGCCTGGTGGTGCGTGAGGTCCTGAGATCGACCCCCGGTACCCACACACACACACACAAAAAAAATAGCTACATCTTGGAAACAGCCTATATGCCCATCAACAGATGAATGGATAAAAAAATGTGATATTTATATGTGAAGGAATACTACTGTGACACAAAGAAGGATAAACTTGAGTCATTTTTGGGTAAATAGATGCATCCCCAGACCATAATTTTAAGTGAAATAAACCAGACACACAAGTTTTAATATTGTATTGTTTCTCTTGTGTGAGAAACCCAAAGGGTAAATAAGGGGCAAATCGGAGGATAGATATTGAGAAGTAGGAAGGACATGTTCAAATGGGAAGGGGAACAAGGGAGATGGTGGGGGAAGGGAAGAAAGGGATTAGGGATTTAAAAAAAGATAATGGAAAAAAAATGGAAACAAAAGCTTTTGTAAATGGGGAGGGGATCACGGGTTAAAGGAGGGAGGGACATGGGAAAAAAATAAGAATTAAGTTATATTATGTATAGGTACAAATTCCCTATGATGAATGTGACCATTATGTAAAAAACTTTTTAAGAAAAAAATCACTGTTTTAGACAATTAATTGTGCACATACATCAGAGTTTATCACAAGCTTGCCTAGAGGAAAGAAACTTAGATTTATTAAAAATACGTGTTCAGGATATTTTATATTTTATTTATATTTGGTTTTGGAGATTAGGTCATCTATGTAGTTCAGGCTGACCTCAAATTTGCAATCTTTTTGCCTCAATCTCCCAAAGGCTGGGATTATAGCTATGTGCCACCACGTCCAGCCTTTCTTACAGATAACTTATAGGAAATGAAAATAGTTCTGATTTTCTTATTTTTGAAATGAAAATAGCTTAATGACTACTGGTAAACTAAATTTTATTTCGGTACCGGCAACTGAACTCAGGACCTTGCACTTGCCAGGCAGGCGCTGTGCCCCTGAGCTATATCCCCAGCCCATGGTAAACTAAATTTAAAAATTCTGCCAAAAAACCTTTAGCTACTTGACAGAGCCAGCTGATAGCAAGCTGGAAACTAGTTTTCTAAATATTTCAGTATTTATCAGGAGGAGAAAGATGGTGGAGTGGTGATCAGCAGGAAAATTCAGCCTCTCCAAGATCCAGATTCCAGACACTGGAAAATAACAACTTGGCAGAGAAAAAAAGAGAAGCAGATTGCTGGGAACTTGGAGGGAACTAACAAGAAAATTAGAAGCTACAGAAAAGTTAGAGAGATGGTCCACAGTGCAGATAAAGAATGAAACAATCTGGATTCTCTCCCTGGCTCATGGCTCTCAGAGAGGGGAACCTAGCTCCCCAGGAGCAAGGTGGGTACCAGGGAGATCCAGGGAGAAAAGATTCAACCAAAAAAAAGAGAACTACAGACCAATCTTTTTTAATGAACATAGATGTAAAAATCCTCAGCAAGATACTGGCAAACAGGATGCAATAAATCATCGGAAAGATCATACATCATGACCAAGTAGGATTCATTCCAGTGATGCAGGAATGTTTCAACATATGCAAATCAAATGTAATACATCATTATTATGTATTACATAATAATGTAATACATAATGTTTCATCATATCATATTAAATCGGAAGAAGCTGAATGCTTTCCCTGTAAAATCAGCAACAAGACAAGGATGTCTGCTATCACCGCTACTGTTCAATGTAGTTCTACAAACATTAGCCAGAGCATTCCGGCATGAGAAAGAAATAAAAGGGATGTATATACTTTATACATATATATATATATATATATATATATATATATATCTCAAGTTATTATTATTTGTGAATGACATGGTCCTCTACATTCAAGACCCAAAAAATTCCACCAAGACTCCTAGAATCAATAACCAACTTCAGTAGTGTAGAAGGGTACAAAGTCAACACACAAAAATTAATAGCATCCCTGTAAACTCATCAAGAAATAAATTAGGGAAATAATACTTTCCACAATAGCATCAAGAAAAATGAAATACTTAGGAATTAACCTACCCAATGAAATTAAAGACCTCTACAATAAAAACTACAGTACTCTGAAAAAGGAGATTGAAAATGGACATCAGAAAATGGAAAGATATCCCCTGTTGCTGGATAGTTAGAATAAATATGACAAACAGCCATACTTCCAAAACTGATATACAGATTTAATGCAAAATACCTACAGCTTTTCTCACAGAACTAGAGAAAATAGTCCTAAAATTCATGTGAAACCAGAAGAGACCTAGAATAGCAAAAGCAATCCTAAGCAACAAGAGCAAGGCAGGAGGCATCACAGTCTCAGATTTCAAGTTATATTACAAAGCTATAGTGATAAAAATAGCATGATTTTGGAAAAAAAACCAGTCATGTGGATCAATACACATAATAGAGGATGCAGAAACAACTTCAATCACATCCAACTACCTGATCTTTCACAAAGGGACCAAAAATGTACACTGGAGGAAAGATAGCCTCTTTAACAAATGGTGCTGGGAAAGCTGGCTATCCATATGCTGAAGATTGAATCTAGAACCATGTCTCTCACCATGTATGAAACTAAAATCAATATGGATCAAATATGTAAATATTAAAATAGAAACAATCTGCGTGAAGATAAAATAGGTGAAACTCTTGAAGACATAGGCTTAGACAAGGACTTCCCGAACAGAACTCCAACTGTGCAAGAAATAATACCAAAAATCAACAAATGGGATTATATTATATTAAAAACTTCTGCCCAGCAAACAAAACAACCAACAGAGTAAACAGATAACGTACAGAAGGGAAAAAGATTTTGCCAGCTATTCCCTGGGAAGAAGGCTAGTATCTGGAATATATAAAGAATAAAAAAAAATTAGACCCTCCCAAATAAAAGACCCAATCAAGAAATGGGCAACTGAAATGAATAGATACTTCTCAGAAGAAGAAGTATAAGTGGCCAATAAATGACAGATGTTCAACATATTTGGTCCTTAGAGAAGTGCAAATTAAAACAACACTGAAATCTCTTCTGACTCCAGAAAGAATGGCTATCATCAAGAAATCAGATAAAAACAAATGTTGGTGAGGATGCAGGGTGAAAGGAACCCCTCTTCATTGTTGGTGGGAATGTGAACTAGTACATTATGGAAATCAGTATGGAGATTCCTCAAAAAACTAAAACAAAAATGTCCATTTGACCCAGCTATTCTCCTCCTAGGTATCTTCTGAAAAGAGTTAAAAGGCATCATATTACAGTGATACATACATAGCCATCTCTATAGCAACATAGTTCACAATAGTTAAATCTTGGAAGTAGCTTATATGACTATCAACAGATGAAATGATAAAAGAAAATGTGTTATTTATACACAATGGAGTATTACTGTACCATAAAGAAGGGTAAACTTGAGTCATTTGTAGGAAAATGGATGCACCTTGAGATCATAATGTTAAGTGAAATAAATCAGACACACAAGCTTAAATATCATGTGGTTTCTCTTACACGAGAAACCCAAAACATAAAAAGAAAAGTAAAAAATAGATAATGAAATAGCGAGATAGATCTTTCTCAAATGGGAAGGGGACTAAGAAATGGAGGGTGGGGGGAGAAAGGGGAAGTGAAGGGGATAAAAATAAAAAGAATTAAGTTGTGTTATATACACTTACCAACTCCCCACAAGGAATGTGATCCTTATGTACTACAAACATGTACTAATAAAAAATACTAAAAAATTATCAAACAAGTGCCTAAACATTTGACTGGGAGTTAATATGATTTAATCATACAAGGAAGTTCTGTTCCAGTCTAGGTTTACAATTTTTCATTTAGAGCAGAAAATTTGAAATTGAGCGTCAGTTAATACAGTGCTGAGTGAGGCATAGACAATTTCTGTGTCAAAGAATTGCATGCTGACTTCATCAGCCCTCTTCTTCACCTAATTTCTAGAGCTTCTTCTGGAACCTGCCTCCCATCTTCCTTTTCAGGGCTAACTCCCTTCTTAAAGCACCATTCATTCAACAAGAATACATAAAAGAATATAAGATTTCCTAGTGTGCCAGGCACTAAGGTTACAGTAATGATCATAATGGTAATGGTCTCTGCTCTAAAATTTCTGTCACTTTGTTATGCAGAGCAATTTAACTTCTTACTGTCCAAAATTTTCTCATTTCTGTTCTACTGAGGAGCCCTCGCTTTTCATAGCTGATTAAGCCCATGAAGTCACTTTCTTCAACAAAAGAATTGCTTTAAAATTGTCCTTGGAAGTCAGCTGGTTCAAGCAAACGCCAGCTTCTGTGATAATATTTCTATTTATTTTCCCATTGCTTAGGCAGTTAATGAGAATATGTGGTTGATGTGCAGGGCTAGAAGTGTCGACTGGCTGTAGCTTTCAGTGGCACAAAAGAAGGAAAAGATCTTCAAGGGTGACCTACTTCATTCCTGCTTCATTCCTGTATAACAGTGGAGTAACTTTAAGAGCCAGACCTTCTAGCTGTGTGACCTAGGCATGTCACTTAAATTCTTTGAATTTCCAGTCCTTTATCCATAAAATGGAGACAATACTAATGTGTTTCACAGGGTTGTAGTAAAGATTAAATGAGATACTAGGAGACTTTTTGGTACTTTCTTCTCCCTACCACTAATCTATTACTGAAGCCTATCAATTTTACCTACTAAGTATCTCAAGCCCTCTATGTCTACTCCCATCATCACCTTGATCTTTCCATTATCTTATTTCTCTCCATGATGACACTATGAACATTTTCACTAGTCTTGCAGCATTCATTATAGCCCCTTGCAGTCCATTCTCCACACAGCAGTCTGTGTACGTATTAAGAAAATAAAATCTTATCATGTTATACCTCTTCTTCCCAATTAAAACTTTTCGGTGCTCTTAGGATAGCCTGATTTACAAAGTCTTTATTATTTTTGTTTATCTTTGTGGAATCATCTAGTGCTACTCTGCCCCTTGGTCTATTTGCCCCAGCCAACTGATGACAGACTCTTCTCTTTGACCAAACTTCAATGAGGATTCTAAGTGAAACAACCCAGTCATAGAAAGACAAATAGTGCTACATGTGACTCATATGAGGTACCCATTTGAGGTGCCCCAAATAGTCAAATTCATAGTCTCAAAGGGTCATTGATAGGGACTGGGGGAGGGAAGATTGGGGGTTTACTAATTAATGGGCATAAAAGTTCAGTCAAGCAGGATGAATAAGTTCTAAAGATCAGCCGTAAAATATTGTGCCTATAGTCAACAATAGTATATTATATACTTCAAAATCTGTTAAAAGGATACAGCTCATGTTAAGTGTTCTCATCCTAGTTTAAAAAAAAATAAATACAAAGAAAGTAGGGAGCTGCATGTCTGTGTTCCAGGACCTGACCTCCACTTCCACGTCCCCTCCCCTTCTCCCCTTCTCTCCTCCCCTTAATGCTGATCTCCCCGAGCCCACTCCCTGCTCCCATTTTCACTATCCAGTCTCACAGGCCTGCACTGTGAAATAGCTCCCCTGAGACTTCCTAAGGCCACCTTGCTGAGAAACCGCATAACTGGTGGTCCTTGAAGCCTGAGACACTTCCTCTCTTCTTTCTTCTCTTGTTGGCCATGATGATACCAGGCTCTTTTCATTGGTCTCCTGTCTTTTTGTTTCTTCTCATTCATCTTTGCAGCCAATTCTTTATCTTCTCACTCTACACTTCCCTGTGAGAGCCACCTGATCCAATGGCTTAGTTTCCATTTCTACTGGAATCCATGGCTCTTTTTCTGGCCTTCCTCCTGAGCTCCACACTACAACAGGACATCTTCGTCGTATCCATGACCTTCTGCTCACCCACTGCATCTTGCCAACTCCAAGTCCTGACATTTATACCTCTTCCATCCACCTTGCCTCTCCACATCTCTTGTCCCTGGCTGGTTTCAACTACCTTCTGCTCTGGCAACACCCATTCATCTGGATTTCCTGTGTCAGTTCCAGCTCTTCCCTCTTCAATTTATATCTGTCTGGCAGCTCTAGTGATTTTTTCCAAAGTGAGAATTTTAGCAGGTCACTTCTCTGCTCAAGTTTCTAAAATGTCATGGACTTCCATTGACTAGGTGAAGGGCAAACATGAACATGTCAGTAAGATCCCTTTTAGGTCTGGCTTCCACTCATGTTTCTAGCTCCAACTTTTTTTTTTAATTAATTAATTAATTTTTTTAAAGACAACAAATAAACATTCTCCTGTATTAACAAACTCAAGCATTAGAGAATGTACAAATACCTTTTGGTAGCTCCAACTTTTACTACTTCCACTGTGCCAGACAACATTAAGCCCTATTAAACTACTTAAATTCTCTTACTTCATTATGATCTTTGGCTTCAAGATCTTTCCATTTGCTCTTCTGCCTGAACCACATTTGCTTGATTCTTGCAGTCCAGCCAACTACTCTATCTTCAAGACTCTCTTTGATGTTATTATTTCCACCAGTCCTAAGGCCCCATTAGATGCCACTCACCACTTGAAATAAATGCCACTCAATGTACTTCCGGTCTTTTTACTTGTATCTGTGTTTCTCAGACTGAAAGCTTCTTGAGGTCTGACTCAGGGTTGAATTCTTGGTTTGTAACATGGTACCTGGCTCATAGTAGACATGAATAATACTTATTAAATGTAAGAACCAGTGATTTCCTAAAGCTTTGTCATAGACTATCATGGTGATAAAGAATAAAGACATTAAACCCAGACTGCCTGTGTTCAAATGCTGGCTTGGCCATTATCTATGTAAACTTGGGCAAACTACTTAAGTTCTCTATGCCTTGGTTCTGTTATTTTAAAAATATTTCTTACATAGGGCTGGGGCTGTGACTCAGTGGTATAGCGCTTGCCTAGTATGCATGAGGAGGCCCTGGGATCTTCAGTGTTGCAAACAATAACAACAGTGAAAATGTATTTCATCATATGGGATTACTTTGAGGATTAAGTAGGTAAATGTATATATGTCTGGCATAAAGTAAGTGCCATATAAATAGGACAACTTGTACTTTATGACAAACATGAATCCTTTTGAGAGTGAAATGGATACTACTAATAAAGCCAGAAAAATAGGTGTAAGCCAGGATTGTTCTGGGCAAAGAGGAACATTTGGTCACCCAATATATAAGGGCTCATTTAGTAAAAACATCTTCATCTTTTATCTTTATTTTCTTCTAGTGATTAGCAGTATACACTAATCTGTTTATCCTTCGGGACAAAAAAGAAAGGAACTGGGGAGACAGTGTCCCAACAACAGAGTTAAAGCATTAAAAACAATGTTAGAAAAACAAAAATGAGGTTGAAGGCTTAGGCTGCGGGGATATGAAAAAAGGGGCACCTTCCCACATCCTACTGAGGCAAAATATCTTGTGGACTTGACAATGCAAGCCCCGTGGTCTCCTGACGGGTGGCCAGATTTCTGAGGCCCCAGCTTTTCCTGAGGCCTCATGTAGGGAGGATTTGTGAGTGAGGCAACTAGTGCTGATCCTGCTTGGCATGCATTTGCTGTCTGCTCATTGAGTTTGCTGCTTTCTCTCAAACTGTTTCAGAAACATGTGGCTCCATTTGCTTCCCCAACAGGGAGTGTTTTTCCATTACTTTAAAATAGTTGTTTTTATCAACTGGGATAAACACCTGGTGGGCAGGAGTTTTATCGTGTGGTCATTCCAATTTGAATTCCATTATTTCTCCTGCTTACCTGGAGTGGGGGGAAATATACCTCCTAAACACAGTTTTTGTTTTTCTGGTTTCCTAGACAGATACACCATCAGATAACAGCACCTCTGCAGCTGGCTGCATCTGCCTGGAATACCAATTGCAGGCAGTTCTGGTGGAAACCATGATGCTGGAGGGGAGGGAGAAGGAGAGAGCAGCTGTTTTTATCTTGGTGGACTGAAGCCTGTCAGTCTGAGAAGGTGCCATTCAGAAGTGTGGGCCAACTCCATTCTCGCCCTTCTCCTTCTGGGGAAGGAGTACAGGTGCCAGCGAGGAGGGGGAAAGAGTAAGAGAACAAGCTAATATTTAGAGATACTTCCTGTGTTCCAGGCAGATTAAATTTCTCCTTCATTTAATACTCAAAACAACCTTAAAATATAGATTTAGTCTATTTCATAGATAAGAAGCAAAAGAATAAAAGTGACATGCTGAAGATATATCAACGGTAAGCAGGAATTTGAATCCACTTCTAACTGATTCCAAACCCCATGCCTTTTATGTGTCTTTTATGAGGCCTGAGAGAGATAATTTGCTCAGTGTCTCATAGCCAGCCAAATGGAGATGATATCTTTCTAGGCTCCCAAACGGAGGGAGAGACTGGTCCAGACAATTTTCATAAAAAACATGCTGACCATGTGCTTCATAATATAGGAGGGCAAGGAGAATTGAACTTTCTGAGTGTTTGTGATTTCATATTTTATCCATTTGACAAATAATATATAAAATGCTTACTATGAGTCGGGCATTGTGCATCCTCATATTGGAGAATACAGTGGAAAATGTAGGAGTAAGGCTACATGTGGTAATTGATCTCAGTTTTGCACCATGCTGTTTGAGATGAATATTTTTCTTTAGGCATTGGATCTGTCTGAATTGCCAAGGGAAATGTCTGTGTAAGAAATATAGATTTAGAAAAGATCTTCAAATAGCTGGTAGTTATATCATTAACACTGAGAAATAATTAGGCTTCTATAAGAAGAAGAGCACTGAGGATGGAGCATCAGGAAACTCCTATGTTTCAAAGGTAAACAAAGTGAAGAGTTCATAAAGAAGATTAAGCAGGACTGTCTAGAGATGTAGATAGAGAACTGAGAGAAGGATATGTACTGTATTTAATTAGATTTAAAATTCTTTCTTTTGCTTTTTTTTTTAAATCAATGTTATTAGCTGGACATAGTGGCACATACTTGTAGTTCTAGCTACTTGGGAGGCTGAGGTGGGAGGATTGCTTGAGATGAAGTCAGACTAGATAACATAGCAAGACTCTGCCCCAAACCAAACCAAACCAAACTGACCTTACTGAAGTAGTTTGCATAAACTAACGTATCCATGTTGAGTGTACAGTTCTCAGATGCTACTTTCAGATGTTACCACCTCAGCAGCCAGCAAGAACTTCTGATGCAGTTTTGACAAATGTGTGCAGTCATGTAATTGTCATTCCAGCCCAGATATAGAATAGTTCCACCATACATACGAGTTGTCTTGTGTCCCTCCGCAGGTATTTCCCCCCACTGCCTGCTCCAGGTAACCACTGATCTGATTTCTATTACCACAAATAAGTTTTGCCTTTTCTAGAATCACTGCTTCATCACTATTGTAACATGGGTCAGTACATTTTCTTTGTCATTTCTAGGCAAAAATCTCACTGCATGAATGCATCTCTATATGTTTATTTAGTCTATTCAATGGACATTGGCTTGTTTCTACTTTAGAAGTGCTGTGAACATTTGTATACAAGTCTTTTGTGTATGTATTTTCAGTTATATATTTATTTGTTTTATATTTTTATGAAATGTTGTCTGAAAAAAATATGCATTGTGGCTTTTAAACCAGAAACAAAGCTGGGTGTGGTGGTGCACACCTGTAATCCCAGCATTCAGGAGGCTGAGGCAGGAGGATTTCCCTGAGTTCGAGGCCAGCCTGCACTACAGAGTGAGATCCTGTTTCAAAACAAAACAAAACAAAACAAAATAAAAAGCCAACAAAACAAAACAAAACACAGAAACAAAATATATCTTCTCATTTGTTTGGTATTCTTTCATTTCAGCAATGTTTTCTGGTTTTCCATGTGTGAGTTTTATACATGTTGTTAACTTGATCTCTTCGCATTTTGTTTTTGATGTAATCTTATGATGTGCCCTGGTTTTTAATGTTTCTTGTACTTGACGTTCTTTGAGTTTCTTTGGTGTGTGAGCTTATGAATTTTGTAAAATCTGGAGAATTTCAGTCATTCTTTCTTTTTTTTTATTGGTACAATTTAGAAATACATAATGATAATATTCACCATAGGGAATTTATACCTGTATATGATATATCTTGCTTCTTTCTTTTCCCATTCTCCTCCCCTCTCTTCAACCCCTCTTCCCTTCCTTATTTACAAAAGCTTTGTTTCCATTGTTTCCTTATATTCTTTGTTTTTCTTATTCCTTTCTTCATTTCCTCCTACCCCTCCCTTGTTCCCCTTCTCATCTGAACATTTTCTTCCCATTTCCCAATATCTATTATACATTTTGGTCCTTTTTTACACATTCAGTTTCTCACAACAGAAAAACAATGCAGTATTTAAACATGTGTGTCTGATTTATTTCACTTAAAGAGTATGATCTCAAGGTGCATCCATTTAGCTAGATATGTCTCAAGTTTACCCTTTATGGCAGAGTAGTACTCCGTCGTATAAAAAAACCCCACATCTTTTTTATCCATTCATCGGTTGATGGTCATTTGGGCTGTTTCCAAGATTTAGCTGTTACAAACTGTGCCACTGTAAACATGGGTGTGCATATATCACTGTGGTATGATGCTTTTAATTCTTTTGGGAAGATACCCAAAAGGAAAATAGCTGGGTCAAATGGAACCTCTAGTTTTAGTTTTTTGGAATCTCCACACTGATTTCCACAGTGGTTGCACCAGTCTACACTCCCACCAACGGTGGAGCAGGGTTCCTTTTCCCCCACAGCTCTGCCAGCATTTGTTATTGGTTGATTTCATGATAATAGCATTCTTTCTGGAGTGAGATGGAATCTCAGTGTTGTTTTCCTCTGAGTCTCTTGAATGACCAGTGACGTTGAACATTTTTGCATGTATTTATTTGCTGTTTCTACTTCTTTATCTGAGAAGTGTCTGTTCATTTCAGATGCCCATTTTTGGATTAGGTCTCTAAATTTTGGGGGTGTGATTTTTTTGGGTTCTTCATATATTCTAGATATTGGTCCTTTGTCTGAGGAACAGCTGCCAAATTTTTTTCCCACACTGTGGGTTGTCTCTTCACTCTGTTGGTGGTTTCTTTTGCTGTGCAAAACCTTTCTAATAAGAAGAGATCCCAGTTGTTGATTCTTTGTGATAGTTCCTGTGTGATTGGGGTTTTATTCATAAAGTCTTTGCCTACACCAATGTCTTCAAGAGTTCTACCTATTCTATCTGCCAGCAGATTTAATGTTTCTGTTTTAATATTTATATCTTTGATCTATTTCTATTTTAGTTTAGTGAATGGTGAGTGGGTCTAGTTGTAGTCTTTGGCATGTGGAAAACTAGTTTTTTCAGCACCATTTATTAAAGAGGCTATCATTCTTCCAGTGAAGGTGTTTGGCTCCTTTGTCAAAGATAAGGTGGCTGATTGTGTTTGGAGTTGGTTCAGCATCTTCTAATTTGTCCCGTTGATCCTCAGGTCTGTTTTTTTTTTGTTTTGTTTTTTGCCAGTACCATGCTTTCTTTTTTATTTTTATTTTTTTGTGGTTTTTTTTTTTTTTTTTTTTTTTTTTTTTTTTAATCACAGTAGATTTGTAGTATAGTTTCAAGCCAGGCATTGTGATGTCCCCTGCCTTGCCTTTTGTTGTGCAGAATTGCTTTTGCTATTCTAGGTCTCTTCTGGTTCCAAATGAATTTTAGGATTGTTTTCTCTAGTGCTGTGAGATATGCCATTGGTATTTTGGTTGAGATTGCATTAAATCTGTATAACAGTTTTGGAAATATACTCATTTTTACTATATTGGTTCTGCCTTTCCATTTTCTGACATCTTCTTCAATCTCCTTTTTCAGAGTACTGTAGTTTTCAAATGTAAATGTATTTCACTTCCTTTGTTAGACTGAGTCCTAGGTATTTCATCCTTTTTGGATGCTATGGTGAAAGGAGTTGTTTTCCTATTTTCACTCTCAGTGAGTTTGTTATTTGTGTACAGGAATGTTATTGTTTTTTGAGTGTTAACTTTGTATCCTGCTATGCTATTGAATTTGGTTATTAAATCTAGGAGTCTTTTGGTGGAGTTTTTGGGGTCTTCTGTGTAGAATGTCATGTCATCAGCAAATAATGATAATTTAACTTTTTCCTTTCCTATTCTTATTCCTTTTATTTTTTTCTGTTATCTAATTTCTCTGGCTAATGTTTCCAGAACTATATCGAATAAAATGGTGACAGTGGGCATCTTTGTCTTGTTCCTGATTTTAGAGTGAAAGCTTTCAGTTTTTGACCATTTAGTATGATGTTGGCTCTTGGTTTGTCAGAGATAGCTTTTGTCAGATTGAGATAAAGACCATCTATTCCAATTTTATATAGGATTTTTTTTTATGAATGGGTGTTGAACTTTGTCAAATGCTTTTTCTGCATCTGTTTAGATGATCAAAAGGTTTTTGTCCTTGGCTCTGTTAATATGGTGTATTACATTTATTGATTTGTGTATGTTGAACCAGCCCAGCATCCCTGGGATGAATCCTACTTGGTCATGGTATATAATTTTCTTTTTTTTTTTTTGTGGGTACTGGGGGGTCGACCTCAGGACCTCGCGCACCAACAGGCACCCGTGCCGCTGAGCGATATCACCGGCCCCTTTTTCGTATGTGGGATCCGGGAGTCGAACTAGGGCCCTCGCGCTTGCAAGGCAGGCGCTTATGCCGCTGAGCCATCTCACCGGCCCTATAATTTTCTTGATTTTCTGTTTCCCAGTATCTTATTGAGGATTTCTGCACCTAAGTTCATTAGTGAGATTGGCCTGTAGTTCTCTTTTTTGGTTAGGTCTTTCTTTGGTTTTTGTATTAGGGTAATGCTTGCTTCCAGGAATGAATTTGGGAGTATTACTTCCCTTCCAATTTCATTAAAGAGTTTGAAAAGCAGTGGCATTAGGTCTTCCCTAAATTTCTTGTAGAATTCAATAGTGAATGCATAAGGGCCTGGGCTTTTCTTTGTTGGGAGGTTTTTAATTACATCTTCAATTTCATTGACTGTATTGGTTTATTTAGAATTTTTATATCTTCTTGATTCAGCTTTGATAATTCATATGTATCTAAGAATCTGTACATCTCTTCTCAGTTTTTCATCTTACTAGAATACAGATTCTCAAAGTAGGTCTTGAGGACCTTCTGGATTTCTGCAGCATCTGTTGTGATTTTACACTTTTTATTTCCAATTGCATGAATTTGAGTCTTTTCTTTCCTTTCTTTTTGGATAAGATTGGGTTTGTCAATCTTATTTGGATAAGGGTTTGTCAATTTTATTTAATCTTTCAAAGAACTAACTCTTTGATTCATTGGTTATTTGTATTGTTTTCTTAATCTCCATTGCATTAATTTCTGCTCTGATCTTTATAATTTCCTCCCCGATATGACCTTTGGGCTTGGCCTCCTCTTTTGTTTCTAGAAACTTGAGATTCAACATTATGTTGTTTTTTGAGCTTGCTCTGTTTTTTCTGGTATGAGAATTCACTGCTATAAATTTCCCTCATAGAGCTACTTTCATTGCATCCCATAAATTCCCATATGTTGCATTGACATTATTGTTTAATTGTAGAAATTGTCTAATTTCTTCTTTAATTTTGTCTGTGACCCATTGGTTGTTCAGGAGGGTGTTATTTAATTTCCATGTGTTTATGAAGTTTTCGTGGTTTCTTTTGCCATTGATTTCCAATTTCATTGCACTATGGTCCAATGATACGCACTGGGGTAATTTCAAGTCTTTTGCATTTACTTGTGCATGTTCTGTGAGCTAGTACGTGGTCTATTTTGGAGAACATCCCATGTGCAGCTGAGAAAAATGTGTATTCTGATGTGGAGTGGAACACTCTGTAGATATCTACTAAGTCCATTGATTCAAAAGTTTGGATCAGCTTTGATATTTCTTTGTTGATATTTTGTCTAGTTGATCTGTCTGTGACAGTAGGGTATTGAGGGCCCCCATTATAATTGAATTAGTGCTTATTTGATTTTTCATGCTCATTAATATTTGTTTTCTGTAGTTGGGTGCACTGGTATTTGGTGCATATATATTTATGATTATTACCTCTTCCTCTTGGATTGTTCCCTTTTCAAGGATTTAGTGACCTTCTTTGTCTCCTCTGATCAGTCTTGGCTTGAAATCCACTTTGTCTGCAAATCAAATAGCTACCCCTGCTGTTTTTGGAGTTCCTGTCACATGAATTATTCTTTTCCATCCTTTGACTTTCAGTCTATAAATTTCTTTTTGAATTAAATGTGTCTTCGATATGCAGCATATTGTTGGAACTTGCTTTTTGACTTATTCTTCCAGTCTGTTTCTTTTGATTGGTGAATTTAGACCTTTTATATTTAAGGTTATAGCTGATATATATTGACTTATCCTTGTCATGTAATTTTCCCATTGTTGGTTCCCTTTCTTCCCCATTTGTTTAATTGCTTCTTGCCTGGTAGATTCATTCTGTCAGGGTTCATGGAGTTATAGTCCTTGTCATCTCTTTCTAAAATGTCCTTCAGAACATTTTGGAGTGCTGGTTTGGTGGTTATGAATTTCTTCAAATGTTCTTTGTCATGGAAGTATCTTATTTCTCCATCAATTTTGAAAGGTAGTTTTCATTGGTTTGGAGCTTGTTTTCTTTTAGGGCTTGAAATACTTTACTCCAAGATCTCCTTGACATGAGGGTTTGTGTTGAGAAGTCTATTGTGATTCTGATGGGCTTTCCTTTATGGGTGATTTGTTTCTTTTCTCTAACAGCTTTTAATATTCTGTTCTTGTGTTGAATTTCTGGAATCTTGAATACTATATGCCTTGGTGTAGTATTTTTCTTATCATGGCTATTTGATGTTCTATATGCCTCACTTATCTGTGTGTCAAATTCTTTTTTGCTGTTTGGAAAGTTTTCTGCCATGACTTCTGTGAACAGGTTTTTTATGTCATTTGTGCTTATCTCCTGCTTTTTCATTGATTCTGATCAATCTTATGTTATTGTTCTTTTCATTAGCTAGCAGCTGTTTTATTGATTTTTCATTGTCCTTTCCTATTTTTAGGAAATCTTTCTTTTCATGATCACCAGCCACAATCCTGTCTTATGTATCTGATATTCTGTCCTCACATTGGCTCGTTCTGCTGCATATACTTTCAATGGAATTTTTAATCTCCTGGATATCTGTTTAAATATGTTTCATGGTTTCTATTTCTTCCCTATGTTGGGCATTCATGGTTTTCATCACTTTCCTAAGGTTCTCTATTTTTTGTTTTTAAATCTGTACCTGCTCTAGAGTCACTAGACATGTCTTTCATTAGAGTCAACATCTCTGTAGTTATCTGAGAAATTATTTCTGATTGGATTTCTTTCTAAAACCTCATTTATCTCTTTTGTTACATCTGCTATTACCACTTCAGAGAGTCCAGGTGAGTAGCTTTCAAATTGTTCCACCTCATTGCCCTCTGGATTTCCCTTTGGTGAGCTGGAGGTCTGGGGTTGCATCTTGCTTAAGTGTCTTCTCATTTTGTATTTTTTTTAAAGTATAATTCCTGAGTCAATGCTTGTAAATTGCTTGTGGCAAGTAGCTTTATTGCGAACCCTTGGGAAATGACTACCTCTCAGAGGTGTCTTCCCGGTGTAGCTAGCTTTTGGATTTTGAGTCTGTCGCAAGATCCTACCTCTTCAATTTATTGTGGATGAGAAGTTGCTGCCTATTTGGCCTAGCTGCTGCTTCTTTGGCACTGTCCTGTAGTATTGTTTATGACCCTTAGGCAATCTCAGTTTTGGCATATCAAGGAGAAAAACTGACTAGAACAATTATGTCACCTTGGCTAAAGTATTACAATCATCAATAATAATAGCATCAAACACAGCCTAGAAAAGGATAAACTGTGGTAACTATTAATTTGCCACCTCTAACTGTATGAACTAGATTTGTGGTTATATAACAAAATCTAAAACAAACCAGAAAATTGTATACAAAAATATGCCCTCAGTATGGCAATTTTACCCTCAGTGGAGAAAATTTAAAAGGGTTAAGTGAAAAATAGAGAAATAGAAGAAGAGAAAGACATTAGAAGCAAAGCTGGAGGACCAAGGCAGATTACACAAACTTTAGGAAACTGGTGAGGAAGACAGGAAGGAGAGAAGGAGGAAATAAAAACAAGAACAGAATAGAAGAACAAGAAGAAGAAAACTAGAAACAATGTTCACACTCATATAAAAAGAGGAACAATCAAGAAGAATTCAACAAAACAAAAACAAAACAAGAAAAGAAAAAAAAAACCAAAGAAAATAAGAAAAAAAAAATGTCCACTTCAGGGTGTGTCCCTGCTTTCACTGGTAGACAGAGTGGGCAGATAGAGCCCAGATCTGTGTTGATTAATCCCAGCAAGCCAGCCATAGATTTCAACGGGATAGTGGATAATCTCAGCAAGACTGCACCTTTAGTTCCACTGAAGTCCAAGCTGGCTTCTGGCTGTGAGGTTGGAATCTGATTTGTTCAGCCTGCAACACTCTGTGTGTCTCCTGTGGACTTGAACTTGGCTCCCTGGTGGCTTGAACTCAGCTCCTTGATCTCCCACTGACTTGAACTCAGTTCTGCTGCACCCTGACAGTGGGAGCCACTAGATGGAGCTAGCCCACAGCTCTTTTGAGTTTGGAACTCAGTTCAACTCTCTCCAAGAAGGCAATCAGCCAATCACCCTCTCGTGGGGGATATCTGAACTGGAATAACTCACCAGCTACTGTAGTCTGCTGCATCCACTGCCCCATTCCTCTGGCTCATTTCTCCATGGAGACCTCTGGGGTCACTAGCAGTCACCATGCATCTGCAGTTTCAAGCCACCCCTCCCACAAAGTGAGTCATGGCTCAAGAGGAAAGTGCGGCTTGCCACCTCCTTCTTCATTGAGATCTTTCTCTTCACTATCCCTGTGGCCTCAGTTCTTGCTTCAGATCCTTGCTGGGTCGCAGAGACCCACTTCCTTCCTTCCTCACGTTGCTATATTCCCGTGTCTGGACACCAAATCTCGGAGAGGCTTTTTCTCTGCTGTGCACCACTCTGCCATCTTCCTGAAGTCTCTCAGCCATTATTTCTTCAAATATTTTCTTCTGATCTTGCCTCTCTTTCCTTTGGGTCCAATTGCAGAAACAGCCATTCAAAGTTTTCTCACAGATCACTAATACTTTGGCCATTTTTTCAGGCTTTATTCTTTCTGTGTTTCATTTTGGATAGTTTTTATTGCTATGTATGGAACTTTACTAATCTTTATTTTTGAAGTGTCTAATATGTTGGCATTAATCTCAAACACTTTACTTTTTATCTTTAGAAGTTCTAGTTGGGTCTTTAAAATATCTTTTGTATTTTCACTTACATGCACAATATTCTCTTCCTCTTCTTGGATATGTGAAATGTAGTTTTATTATCTATTTTAATATTTTTCCACTAATTCTATCACCTATATCCTTTGTAGGCTGGTTTTAATTGATTTTTTCCCTTTATTATGGAGTATATTTTCTTGTTTATTTGTGTGCTTATGATTTTTTATTGAATTCTAAATACTATGTATTTAACCTCGTTAGCTACTGGATATTTCGTATTCTTATAAATATTCTTGAGCTTTGTTCATGATGTAGTTAAACTTCATGGAAACTGGTCCTTTTGAGTTTGTTTTGCTTAGGCGTGACCAGAACTATGTTTGACTTATGGCTAATATTTTTGCCCCACTACAGAGACAATTCTTTTTCAAAGAAGTCAGTGAGCTGTAAATTGAGTTTTCCAGTTTGGCTAGTAGGTGAACTCTTAGGTTTTCCCCTTCTACTCCTTTTAGGTATAATTTTCCTTTGGCCTTGGGTAGTTTCCTCGGATGAATGTGCAAATCAGCTTTCAGCTGATGACCTGAAGGAGACTTTCCTCAGTCCTGGAGCTCTCTCTCCAGCGCTCCCTGTTGTGTGGGATCCTAGGATTCCCTGCATATCTCCTCAACACAGGGAGACTTTTGGGCTCTCCCTGGTTTCCCCTTCCTGTGCTGAAGCCTGGAAACCCTTTCCTATCACATAACCAGGAAACTGTAGCACTCATATTGTCTATTTTCTCTCAAGATTCATGGCCTGTGATGCCTGATGCTAAGGTTTGAATACTGTTGTTTCGTATATTTTGTCTGGAGTTTTATTTGTAAAGTCTAGTCCTTGTTGTTCCATCTTGGTCAGAATTAGAAGCCCTGGTGCTGTTTTAAGTGGTATTAAAGTCAATACAATTTCCCCAGTTATTTATTTGTAGTCTATGGAAAATAAGTAAATTAAATTAATATATTTATATTTATCTATTGAGACAGGGTCTTGGCATGTGGTTCAGCCTGGCCTGGAACTCACGATCTTCTACTTCAGCCTCCTGAGTGCTGGTATTACAAGCGTGTGCTATAATACTTTGAGTTTTTAAAATGTTTTTGAAAAACAAGTGATTTTTGACATTTGACCTTGTAGTCTGTAACCTTGCTAAATTCTTATTTTTCACATTTCTGAGGCCTTAGAAGTTTGTTTGAACAGAATCATGTTATCTATGAATACAGAAATTTTCACTTTTTCCTTTGCAACTTGCTTTTTCTCTCTTTCTTCATCTCTGTCTCTTTTTGTCTCATTGTTGAACTAGGAACTGTATACAATGTTGAATAGAAGTGGACAGAGTAGATTTTTCTCTTCTTGTTCTTGTTCTTGGGAGTGAAAGCATTTGGTCTTTAACCATTACATGTGTCCTTTGGAACCATTAAACTTTTTGTAGATGTCTTTCTTTGGGGGTACTGGAAATCAAACTCAGGACCTTGTACTTGCCAGGCAGGCACTGAGCCGCTTAGATGTCTTTATTGTGTTCAAGAAATTTTTTTCTTTTCTTAGTTTGTTGAGAACCTTTCCATGAATGTATGTGAATTTTATCAAATGCTTTCTGTGTATCTGCTTAGAACATCATATGACTTTTCTCTTTTATTCTCTTAATGTGTTAAATCACAGTGATTGATTATCATTAAATTAGTTTTATGTTCCTGAGAAACTACCCTCAATCATGATATATTATTCTTTCAAAAATCCTTTTAATATACTGATTATTCTAATTATATTTTATTAGGGATCTTACATTAACATGTGTGAGAGGAATTGATTCAGTTTTATTTTCTTGTTTTGTGTTTACGGGTTCTGATAGCAGGGTCATACTGGTAATAAAATGTGTTGATAAGTGTTCCCCCTGCCTCTACTTCTGAAAGAGTTTGAATGTGATGGGTAGTACTTCTTCAGTGATAAATGAAATTTATCGGCGAGTCTGTTCCACTGGGAAGTTCTTTTTTTTTTTTTTTGGTGCTGGGGATTGATAAAGGACCTGAGACATGTTAAGCATAAGGTCTACCACAGAGTTATATCCCCAGCTTCTTGTGGAAAATTTTTAAATAAAAAAGTCAATTTCTTTGGTACATAGTGGGCTATTCAGATTTTCTATTTCTCTATTTCAGCTGTGGTAATTTGTCTCTCAAGGAATTTGTACACTTCATATTCTTTTAATATCTATAGAAACAGGAGTGGTTCTCTTTTTATTCCTGATAATTGAAATTTGTGTTTCTCTCTTTTTAAAAAAATAATTTATCTAGGGAGAGGTTAGTTAGCTTTTGCTGCATTGCCAAATCCTATAATCTCAAAGACTTGCAACCCAAACTTTTATTTCTTGTCTGTGTCTCTGTGGGTTGGCACTGGCAGCTCTGGCAGTGGGCTGCGTTCAGGTCTGATCCATGTGACTCTTATTCTGGGACTCTGGCTCATGCAGAAGCAGCTACCTGGGGCATTTGCTTCATGTGGCTGAAGGCTGGAGTGCAAGAAGGCAAAAGAGAAACTTGCAATGTCTCTTAGAGCCTCTTTTCAGAACTGACCACATTATCACTTTAATTTGCCTCTAATTTAATCCCACAGCAAAGCCCAAAATCCTTGATGATAGGGGAGTATATTCTGTCCACAGTGAGTCAAGGCTGGAAGGAAGGAAAATGTTGAGGAAATTATACAGTTTACCACAGGAATATCACAGAATCCAAGGAAAGAGTGTAATGTTCTCAGCATAAAATGCTTCTTAGGAATCAAATAAAAAGGAATAATGGTAAAAATCAGCTTTGATTATAGGAAATTTGAGAAGTTTGACTATAGGAAATTCTGTGGACCACAGTGGTTGAAGTTTTGTGAAAGCAGAAAAAGGGACGATAGGAAAACAATGATGGAAGACTATATTTTCTAGAAGTTTGGTTTTAAAAGAAATGAGAGGGATCCTGTCATAATTAGTGAGGAGTGTAGAGCCTGGAAACATGTGTGTGGGTGTGTTCAGTTAGTAATACTTACACACTTCATCTGAATGAAAAAAGTTGGTAAAGAAATGAAGTTGAAGATACTTATTATGCCAGTTATCGTTTTATTGTTCTGACTTCCAAATACTCTATTCATTATCTGCTCTGCGGTAATGGAGCTGAACACTGTAAACATTTATTCTTTGCCAGTTGGCTCAGTGGTAAACTTTGTCAGTAGAGGGCACTGAAGGGACACAGAAGGGAAAGAGCTTTTCCAGTACGCTCCTCTTGGCAGACTCCTGCAGCTGAGTGAGCACCAGCGGTGTGTTGTGACCAGCTGCACACATGGCGGCCAGCAGCACACGGCCCCTTCCTGTGGAGAATGGCTTCCCAAGTGCATGATCCTTGTTGGCATTTTTCTAGCAAGCTTGGCAGGCAACATCTCAAGGATGTCCTTTGGAACCCCAGATGGTTTCCTGGGCAGTGTGTGGTTCTGCAACACAGAAACACCATGTAGATGGCATCCTTAGATACCTGTTGGCACATCTCAGTAAAACTTGCCATCCAGTAGGTCAAGGTTGTGCTCTTTCCAGGATATATTAGATATTAACCTAGCAGGTAGGGAGTCTCCTAGATTTATTTCTTGGATGCTCCATCTCAACCCTTGAGGTAGAGCTGCTCCCTATCTCGTGTATTTAGTGTGCGGGTGTGGGTGTCATACTGGGGATTGAACCCAGAGCCTTGAACACACTAGGCAAGAGTTCTATCACTGAGCTACATCCCTAGCCTTTTTTATTATTTTTAATTTTTTGATACAGATCTTGCTAAATTGCCCAGGCTGGCTTTGAACTTGTGATCCCCCTGCCTCAGGCTCCTGAGTAGCTGGGACTACAGGCATGTATGACCTTGTCTGGCTGGTATTTGTATATTTTCTAGAGTCCTTTTGTCTTAGTTACTTTCTTCATTATTGGGACAAATACCTTACACCTGAAACTTTAAGGAGGCGAGGTTTATTTTGGCTCATCTGTTACACTCTGTGGTCAGCTGGCTTCAAGGCAGAAACAAATGGCATGGCAGAACAGCTTGGGTGGAGGAAAGCTGCTCACATCATGGCAGTCAGGAAGGAAAAAGAGAAGTGAGGAGCTGGGAAAGGAAATCTACCCTTCTGGGTCATCCCCCAGTGACCCACCTCTTCCAATCAGTCCCCACCTCCTAATAGCATGCTAGCTATATCACCCCCATAATTCAGTCACTTTCCAAAAGCCCCACTTATGAACGCATGAGACCTTTGGGGGACATTCTTGATCTAAACCATAACACCTTCTTTAGATGGTAATACTCTAATTCTTTATCTTATAAATTCTCTGTTCAAATTAGGGTGTGGCTTCTGTCTCCTAAGTGGACCCTGCATGATAGGACAGTAAAAGAAAGGAGCAGAAATTCAGAGATGTGGAGGACACAGGGAGAGGAATATCTTTGAACTCAGAGACCAGAAGGACAGGTGTTGGATAATGTGACTATACTTATGAATGAAGGGGATGGGAAATTGAGGGACTTCTTGGCTTTGATTTTTCTCAGTGAAGTAGGAGAACAAGCTATTGAGGGATTGAGGAGAATCAGGCAGATTTGTAATAGCCTTTTATGAAACTAACAAAAGATGAATTTGTGGTAGAGTATGCAGTTTTCCCTGCAAAGACTCAAAAGTCCAGGTTTAAGTTCAGGGCAGGCAGTTATAATACTGACGCAGGTGGCAGGGCTTTCCAGGACTTGTGAATGAAAGGAAAAAGGAGCAAGGAAATTGAGGGGGCTGGTTAGAAATCATTCCAGTACTTGACCAGAGCCCAGCTTGGGTTTTGAAGGACTCAAGTCTGGGGTTTGAGGAGACAGAGAAGATAAACTATGAGGCAGTGAAGGGGTTAAAGTCCTGGAACTCGGTGAGGTCAGGAGTGGTGACATGGGCGGAACAGAACAGAGTTGAAAAGATTGTGGTCCAAGTGGGGGATGAAGTATAATTTTCGAGAAGTGGTGCCTTCCTTGTAATGGTCCATTGATGGCCTTGAAAAGGGGAGCTGGAAGGACAGTAGGTTTTTTAAAGTGGTCAGGATGTTAGGGGGAGGCTGGGGTGTCAGATGGATTGGCTTCGGCGATTTGTCTCAGGAAGATGGTGGCAGTTAGTGTGCAGAGGTAACAATGGACACTTCTCAGCCAGTGTGGGCTGGGGTCACTGATGACAAGAAGAACAGGCAGAGGGTATTCGATGCACCATTCAGAACAAGGAGGGCTTTAAATGAAGGTAGAAGAGTAATAGTGTGGAACTGGCAGGGGGAAGCTGGGAGGCTGCTGACCCCAAGCACTCCCTTGGCAGGAAAATAGAACTCATGTGGGAGGAAGGACAACCTCCACTTAAGAGAGCTGCAAAGAAACCAGTGTCCTTGGGGTAAGGCCAGGATTTAGTTATGGTGAGGAGGAGGATATAGTGAAAATTCTTGAAGGGTGTTGTGAATGTAGAAGAATTTGCTTTTACTGGAATGAGGTTACCAAGGACACAGGGGAAAATATTCAGAGGGAAAATGGACAGAGGGTAGATAGGAGAAAGGTGGTGGGCGGCCCAGCAAAGAGACTCAAAGTACCAACAGTAAGTTTTCATCCATGTATAACACCATCAGGCACACAGTAGGGGCTCAATTAATATATCTGAGTGAATAAATGAATAAGTATACTGTTCTCTGTGGCTGCTTACTTTGATTTTCTGGGACTTCATTTCTTAATCAGTTTACTGGGGATGCTGCTGTTTTTAATCCCCATAGTTTTGAAATTTAGAGCAGTTTCCACAGTCCCAATTCCTTCCATCTGGCAGAGTGGGTGTCTTGTTATTCTATCCCATTTCACCATACCCACCATAGTTGGGAAGGGAAAGGCAAGGCTGAATTTCCCTTTGATTACTACTTAGGAGAAACTGAAGTTCCGAAAGAACAAAGAGTTGATTCAATATCATAGATTAAAATTTATAGTGAAACTATGAAAGTGGGGGTGCTTCCTCCAATTTCAGGTTAGGCCACCAGCCTGCACTATGGCCCCCAAAGCAGCCCCAGAAATTGACTCCCAGAGAGCAGCAGTTCTGAGCAAGGGGTGCATGGCCAGGCAGTGTGCAAAGCAGACTCCAGCAGGTGGAGATGTGGAGTTGCAGAAGGCGGGCAACTTCGGTTGGAATGGGAAGCCTGGGACGCTGTACTAATGCCACCCTCTCTTCTGAATGAGATTGTCCTTGCAGTATGCAGAGCCAGATTTAGGAGATGAACTTCAGCTACCCCTCATTTTTCAACCATTACCCCGGAGGAAGGACAGGAAACAACAGGAGCTGGATGATTCCTCTTTCTTCTCTGTCCTCAAGCTCTGAGTGCTAAGTTCAAGGTGATGAGGAATGTCCCTTACTGCAGGGTGTACAGGGTTTGTGGCGTCTAGGTCCAGAAATGCCCGCATTCTAGCCATGCGCTCACAGGCCACTTGCCAGGTCTCTGTGAATGAGTGATTAATGGTGCCCGCCCTGCCACCTTCTCAAATTTTGTCTGGAAGTGCTTGTGAATGCCTTGGTAGAGTGATGACTAAAAAATAAGGATTTATTATTAATGATTAATAGGTAGTTAAGAGCAAAAATATGTTCCTTGATCTACTGTAGAGAAGAAAAGAACTCTAGGGAAGATATGAGCTGAGGATTTTGCTATGTGTTTTCACCTCTGTGAGGTCACTTAGTGTGCGTGTGTGGGGGGGGTGACAACTTGCCATGGAACATTCTAGGGAGGTTGTACGCACTCAGAAAAAAGAGACCATGAAAACGGTAGCAACAAACTGCCATCTATTAAATACCTACTGTGTTCCAGGCATATTTTATATATTATTTTATCATTAGAACAGCACAATAAGATAGGCATAATTTTCTACTCTACTAAAAATGGGACCTCGGGATTTTATTTGCTTAATCAGCCAGTAAGTATTTATTGAGTACTCTGTACCAGGAACTGGGATAACTGGATGAAACAATGCATAAAATAGATGAAGTCTTTGTTCTCATGGAGTTTTAAATAAGTGGATAGAAAAGGCAGAGACCTAATGCATTTCTGGGGGAAAAGCATACCAGGTCGAGAGAACAGTAAGTGCAAGCAAGAGACTCTTGCAAATGTTCGAAGAATAGCAAGAAGGCCAGTGTCTGGAAAAAGTCTGGAGCGGACTGTGCAGCGGGGAGCAAGGTAGGAGATGAGGTGGGAGAGGGACCACTGGTTGACTTTCTGGGCCGTACTAGGAATTAAACCCAGGGCCTTCACACCAAGCTATATTCCAAGCCCTTTTATTATTTTTTATTCACTAAATTGCTAAGTTGCTCAGGTTGGGCTCAAACTTGAGATCCTCCTGCCCCAGCCTCCTAGAGTGCTGAGACTACAGATGTGTGCCACCACATCTGGTTTACTAGGAGGGTTTTTTTTGGTCAGGGAAGTAACATGATTCAGTTTAGGCTTCAACAAGATCACTCTGAGTGTTGGGTTGAAGATAGATTCTAAGGGCAAGGGGGCTGCTACCCAAATCCCAAGCAGCTCTGTCTGCATTTCTTTGAACAGTTTGGTCAAATTCTAGTCCTCATCTCTACTGTAGTGCCCGGGTCCAGAACAGAGGTCAAGCTGTACCTCTCCACCAAGCCTCTCTGCTCTTCCTGCTCACTCTCAGCCACATCACCCTGGTTCTCAACAGCTTCAGATTGACTCAGGTGGTGGACATGATGGTAGAGGCCACGCGCAGGCAAGCCAAAAATGTTCCCATAGTACCAGAAATAAAGCAGTTTTTAGCTTTGGGAACAAAGATGGCACAGCCATAACCCCTTTACTCACTGATTATTCATTCATCCACTTTTGTTGAGCACCATACCATGTCCAAGCACTGTGTGATTCATTGAAGAACGAGAGACTTTAAAAATGGTCCTAAGACTTAAACTTTGCCCTAGAGGAAACTCTCAAAATAATTACTAGCATTTATCAATCACATTTGGTAGGCCAGGCATTGATTTAAGTGGATTATGTATTGCCATGTTTAATCTTTAAAATTAACTCAATTAGTCAGGTACTGTTCTACTTACCATTTTAAGGATGAGAAAATCTAGGCACACAGAGGTTAAGGTCCTGTTCAAGTTCACTTTGCTATAAGTGCACTGAAATCTGACCTCACATAATCCAGCACTAGAGCCCAGATGACTTGCTTCTTAGACTAGAGGGGAGATAGCTAAACACACAATTATAATGCAACGTGATCCGCACTCAGCAGAGCTACTGGGAGCTTTTGACATTATTGAGGAGCAAAGCCCAAAGCCTGGTCCAATTTCCAATCCTGTTAATGCCACTGTAGTATATAACTTCTCATAAAATGCTGTAAAGTACAACTGATATTTTTAAGTGATGCTTCCAGATTCTTAATAAAAGATTAAAGTAATTTATAAAGCTATTTTCTGGCTAAGGACCATTCCTTTCTTGGACTACTTCACTCACTCATCATCTCCATCACCAGCTGATAGCTCTTTTGTGGGCAGTCCATTCTTCATAACAGAAAAAGGGTTTTTATATCAAGTAGGGACCAACCAAACTGGGTTGGGCTAAAGGCCTGGGGATGGGTGGAGGCTCAGCTCACTCCTTATCTTGGCTACTCCCCCTTCGTAGAGACCTCACAGCTGTATTAAATCAAATTTGTGCCTGAGATAAATGACAAAGCACAATAAGTTGTGGACCGTTGAGGTCTTTTGGGAACTGTTGAAGCCACAAACCTTAGAATGTCCAGGGGAAATATTACTGGATCCCTAGGTGGCAGGAGAGCACAGCCAGAGCCGCAAACTGACTACACCTGGAGAAGACAAGGAAAGCTTCAGGGAGTGGTCTAGGCTTGAGCTGGCTTGAAAGATATGTTGACGTTCTCTTGGCAGTGAGATGATGGAAGGTGTCCCAGGAAAGGGATCTGGGGAACGATCAGCCTCTGGGCCTTTTGGGATCATTCCATCCTAAAACCCTGAAAGTCTTAGGGGTTGGGGCATTTTTGGAGCTGCAGCCTCTGTTGCACTTTTCTCACTTTGTAGGATATAAGTTATATCTTCACTTATGAGTTTTCTCTTTGCATATCTTTGTCCATCTTTTTCTCTGCCTCTAGTTTTAATGAGGTGCAAGTGATATATAATAAGCTACACATGAAAAATTGCTATTTCTTAAGTTTTAGACCCACCCATGGAACCAGAACCAAAATCAAGATAGTGAGAACACAGCCAGTCACCTCTAGAAACTCCCTGTGTCCCTTTGCAATCCTTCTCTTCTACCTTCTTTTGTGCCACCTCCCCTACCTCCTCCCACAGCCTCAGGTAACCATTGATTTGCTTTTTGTCACTATAGTCTATATTTTGTGTAAATGGAATCATACAGTATGCATTCCTTTTTTTTTTCAAGCTTCTTTCACTTAACACATTTCAGAACCATCTGTATTATTGTGCATATCAGCAGTGCATTATATTTTATTGCAGAATAATACTCCATCATGTGGATATACCACAATTTATTTCTCATTTTTTAAATAATGGGAATATAGCTTGTTTCTGGGATTTTTTGGCTATTCCAAATAAAGTTGTCTTGAACATTCTTATATAAGTCTTTTCTGGACTTATGCTATCTTTTCTTTTAGGTAAATATCTTGGAATATGACAAGTAACTTCTATAGAAATTGCCAAATTATTTTCCAAAATGGTTGTACTATGTCAGTTTCAGTAGTTCTACTTCCTACTGACCCTTTTTTTAGTTTTAGCTATTCCATTATATATGTAGTTGTACCTTATTATGGTTTAATTTGTATTTTCCTAATGCCTAATTATATTGAACATATTTTTATGTTTTATATTTAGTTTTCATCTGTTTTCATTAAAGTGTCTGTCCAAATTTTTATGTTGTGAGCTGTGGTTGTGCATGCCTGTAAAATAGTACTCTCAGAAGCTGAGGCAGGAGGATTGCCAAATTCAAGCTCAGCCTGGGCAATTTATATTTGGTGACTTAGACTTTGTCTTTTAAAAAAAAAGGCTGGCAATGTAGTTCAGTGCAAAGACCCTGGGTTTGATCTGTAGTGCCACATACACACAAAATCTTTACCTTATTTTTGAAATTGTGTTTTTGCTTTGTAATTGTTGTGTTTTTAGAGTTTGTTATATATTCTGGACACAGGCCTTTATTTGATACATACATGTTTGCCAAAGAGTTTCTCCCAATATGTGGCTCATCTTCTCACTTTCTTAGCAGTGTCTTTTAAAGAGCAGAATTTTTTAGTTTTGATGAAACCCAATATGTTAATTTTTCCTTTTATGGCTTGTGATTTTTTTGCCATACCTAAGAAATCTTTGCCTAACCTGAGTTCACAAAATTTTTCTTCTGTTTTCTTTTAGCTTTTTTCATAGTTTAAGGTTTTACATTCAGAGCTTGATCCATTTTGATTTAATTTTCACACATGGTACAATATAAGGATTGTAATTCATTTTTGTTTTTGTATATGGCTATCCCATATTTCAGCACCATTTGCTGAAAATTCTATCTTTTCACCAATGAGTTGTCTCTGCACTTTTGTAAAAAAATTAGTTGCCCATATGTGTAGACCATTTGTTTTCTTTTTTATTTATTTATTTGTGGGTACCGGGGGTTGACCTCAGGACCTCACGTGCCAGCAGGCGCCCGTGCCACTGAGCGATACCACCAGCCCTTTTTTCCTTTATGTGGGTTCCAGGAGTCGAACTCAGGACCTCGCACTTGCCAGGCAGTCGCTTATGCCGCTGAGCTATCTCACCGGCTCCCTGTTTTCTTTTCTTTTTTTTTTTGTGGGTACCGGGGTGTCGACCTCAGGACCTCACACACCAACAGGCGCCCGTGCCGCTGAGCGATATCACCGGCCCCTTTTTCATATGTGGATTCCGGGAGTCGAACTCGGGCCCTCGCGCTTGCAAGGCAGGCGCTTACGCCGCTGAGCCATCTCACCGGCCCCCTGTTTTCTTTTTTATTTTTTTTTTTTTATTTATTTTTTTTTTTGTGGGTACCGGGGGGACGACCTCAGGACCTCGCGCGCCAACAGGCACCCGTGCCGCTGAGCGATATCACCGGCCCCTTTTTCGTATGTGGGATCCGGGAGTCGAACTCGGGCCTTCGCGCTTGCAAGGCAGGCGCTTAAGCCGCTGAGCCGTCTCACCGGCCCCTGTTTTCTTTTTTAAAAGAAGATACTTGATCATCTCAGAGTCTAACGAACCCTATCAATTACTCTTTATGAAGATTTAATCCTTCACAGCCTTGGGTCCCTTCTTGGGATTTGTGGATTCATAACTTAGACTGGAGACTGCCTTAGATCAGGATGGAATTATCCCTGTAGACCAGTAAAGTTTTGTATTTTGGATTGTCCTCTAAACCCTTATGGTAAGCAGCCTTTGTATGATAAGGGCAATTTCTGCTTTCTGTTTGACTGATCTGTTCTCTTAATTGTCCTTAATGCCACATCTGGCTTTTTACTGAGTCCCATCTAGCTTTCTTCTTCTCCCCTTAAACCAATGGCTTAATGACTTGAGTCCGTCTAGCCCCTGACCTGAGCTATCTGATATATGAACCTCTCTTAGACCAAGGTTGAGTCTTTAATCAAAGACCATAGACCTGGGGGAAAGAAATCAGTCAAAGGTCACATAATAAGCTACCTTAATTGAAGTGGTTTGATCTCCTTAGAGAAATATAGAATACTCAAATCATTGGCTTAAATTTTTTTTATTGAGATATAATTCACATACCATAAAATTTACCCTTTAAAAGTGCACATTTCAGTGACTTTAAGTACATTCAGAAAGTTGTGAAACCATCACCATTATCTAAGTTCAGAGCATTTTTATCTCCCTAAAAAGAAACCCCATACCCATTAAAGAGTCACTCTTCCTATCTCTCTTCTCTCAGGCCCCAGCAACCACTTTCACTTTCTGTTTCTATGGATTTGCCATTCTGGACATTTAATATAAGTGGAGTCCTACAACCTATGTCCTTTTGTGTTTGAGTTCTTCAGTTTGCATAATGTTTCAAGGTTTATCTATGTTGTAGCCTGTGTAAGTACTTCATTCCTTTTTATGGCTGAATAATATTCAATTGGTATTGATATACTATATTTGGTTTATCCATTCATCAGCTGAACACTTGGGTTCTTTCTGCTTTTCAACTATTATGAATAATGCTACTATGAACATTTGTGTATAAGTTTTTATTTGAACATATGTTTTCTTTTCTCTTGGATATACATCTAGGAGTGGAACTGATGGGTCATATGGTAACTTTTATTTTTTTTTATTTTTTTATTTTTTGAGGATTAAACCCAGGGCTCTGCTAGGCAAGCACTTTACCACTAAGCTATATCCCCAGCCATGGTAACTCTGTGTTTAACTGTCTGATGAGCTACCAAACTGTTTTCCAAAGTGGCTGCAGTATTTTACAGTCTTACCAGTAATGGGTAAGAGAGTTCTAATTTCTGCAGTCCTCTCTAACACCAACTATTGTCCTTTTTTTTTTTTTTTTTTTTTTAATTATAACCATTCTAGTGCATGTGAAGTGATATGTCATTGTGGTTTTGACTTGCATTTCCTTAGTGACTGTATGGGTCTGCTTATTAGAGAAACAGATTTAATGCAAGACATTCAAATATATAAGGATTTACAGGATTGGCTTACAATGGCTGCACACAGAGTCTGGTGTGGGAGAGTAGAAAGGGCTGTCTGTGCTCTGGAGATCTGAAGGATCCAGTCGAAGGCCTGGAGCTCACTGTAGTGTCCCATGCAAATCCGTATCAGGACGCTGAAGGGTCTGTGATGGGAGGCTGAAAGTCTGCTGGAAGCCAGGAGACTATGTCCAAGGTGAAGGTGAAGACTGGCCCTTCTCTGAAGAAACAGGAGTGAACCTTCCTTCATTTCCTTTTTATCCCATTCAGGCAACAAGCCTATTTGTTGGTGCCACTCATACCCAGGGTGCCACTCATACCCAGGATTTACCCAGTAAATCCCTTCAGCCACACCCAGAACTATGCTGATCAAATTTAGTTGGGCATTTCTTACTTGAGTTGACACAATCAGTTAACTATCACAATGGCTAATGATGTTGAACATCTTTTCATATTCATATTGGCCATTCATATATTTTTTGTGGAAAAATGTTCAAATTCTTTGCCTATTTTAAATTAGGTTGTCTTTTTTTGTTGAGCTGTAAGAGCTATGTATGTATTATGGATACTAAGCTTTTATCAAATATAATTTGATATAACTTTCATTCTGTGAGTTATCTTTTCCCTTTTTTTTTTTTGTGGGTACCGGGGGGTCGACCTCAGGACCTCGCGCGCCAGCAGGCGCCCGTGCCGCTGAGCGATATCACCGGCCCCTTTTTCGTATGTGGGTTCCGGGAGTCGAACTCGGGCCCTCGCGCTTGCCGGGCAGGCGCTTAAGCCGCTGAGCCATCTCACCGGCCCTGACCATCCACTTTTTAAGGTTAACACAGGAATCAAAAAGTTTCTCATAGGGCCGGTGAGATGGCTCAGCGGCTTAAGCGCCTGCCCGGCAAGCGCGAGGGCCCGAGTTCGACTCCCGGAACCCACATACGAAAAAGGGGCCGGTGATATCACTCAGCGGCACGGGCGCCTGCTGGCGCGCGAGGTCCTGAGGTCGACCCCCCGGTACCCACACAAAAAAAAAAAAAAAAAAAAAAAAGTTTCTCATTAAGCACAACAACTAATAAAACTACATACCATAATTTTGTGTTGTAGCATTTTAAGGGTAGAATTATATGTGGGAAAGGGAGGAAGTGGGGGAGACCCTACTTGGACCTTAGATTTCAAAATTGGTTTCATGTTAGCCACTGCCTCTGCATATGAGAACATAATCAGCAGGGGGAACTAACTCCTTGGGACTTGCTCTGATCCTTATATATTTAGTAGCTTTGGACTAGGCGAAGCCACAGCTACCAATAGGGAGGTCATTCTCTGGATTGCAGCAGTGTTACCTAAGGACACAGGAAAGTGAAGATGAAGTATAAGGAAGAAGGAGAATTTGGGAGTCCGAGTGTTGGGCATCCTGGCTGTGTGCTGCGAACCAGGTGGGGAGACAGACTCAGGAGTGTAAACAGATTAATAGATCTGGAAGGAGAGGGAGGCGGCAGGTTGGCCACCAGAAATGCTCAGAATGTGATGCAGACCCTACAAGGCCTCTTCCAGGCCAGTACAGTGCAAAATTGTTTGACAGAGCAGTTTCCCACTGGTCGAAAAGGGCTAGGCCTTTGTACCACCACCTTGCTCAGCCATTGGTTGGGAGCCATCTCTAAGAAAGCCGTCTCTAAGCTTTGGAGGCTGAAGCGCTCTCTGAAGGAACTACCTGGTTGGAGCAACTAAAATTAACAGTGAGTCCTTTATTGAAAGACTACATGGTATCTCCATGTCCACCATACACACAGACACAAGATTCAAATTCCAGCAGCATGTGACCTTAGGCTACCACTCTGCCTTAGTTTCCCCATTCATAAGGTGGGGAAAATGTTTCCTTACACAGTTGTGGGAGGATTAAATGGGACAAGAATGAACATAGTGCCAGATACACTAAAAGTCCAAAAACTGTTAATTCTTCCCTTTCGCCCAGATGGAAATAAGCCAAGGAAGCATTCTGTTTCACAAACCAGTTCCCACCCTGCTCTTTATAAACTTCATTTCCTCTCCAGCCCCTATGGCAGTTTCCTGATTCTCTGGACAAGCCGACTTGTGGCCCAGAACCTGTGGGGTCTCTTGATGTTCTCAGCCCGGAGACTTAAGAGTCTCCTTAACTGTTGCCCTCCCAGACAGGGCCCACTGGCTCCTGTCTGGGTGAGTTGAGGATAGTGCATCCTGGAATATACCAGGAAAAGGGTAAACACATCTCACTATCTCTTTCAGATGCCTATGAGTGCATTAAGGATTCCTGTAAGAAGAAACCATCATGTTCTTCTTCCTAAGTGCCTCATTAGAGCCCTAGGACAGATTGCCCCTGCTTCACTTACCCTAGGAGGGAAGACAGAGCTTGAATGGAAAAGAGGATGTGCTCTGAGGGAGTCATTATCCTTCACCAGGGTGCTCTGACCATAGGGACTCTGGTCTCCAAGGGCCTGTTACTTACTGCATGCATGTAATTGGGCCTGATTCACTGAAAAGTCTCAACTCGATGGGGCATAAATACAAAACAGTTTTATTTCTTCCAGTAACTCTCCCCAGTATACTGTGCCAGATCTCTTTTTCCTGCTGGGGAGTAGCTCCCTTAATGACATCTTGGTCTGGTTCCACAACTTTCCAGTCACTTTCAGTTACTACAAGAGTCATTCCAGTAATTAAGTTACAGTCTTTTACATTTTTAAAACTTTCATCCAAAACTCGATTCAAAGCTCTTTTCCTCCCTTCTCTGCAGCACAAGCTAGAGTTGGGCCTTGGCCGTCTGGACAGAGATGGGGAAGTGGGCTCTGGTTTGAAGGTACTCCATCTTCCTCCTCTTCCAGGCCTCACTCTCTCTGGACGGAGAAGATGGATGGGGTATAAGTACCCTCTTGCATGAATGATGGGGACGATGAAACATCGTTTATCCCTTCCTGGGCCTGTCTGGTTTTGTTAGATGCTGGAGATTTCACCCAGCCTTCCTCCATCACTGAGAACTGCCCTTTCCCCCTCTTCTCTACCCCTAGCTGCACCACTCTTTGGCCTCACCAGTGGTACAGGCTCCCAATGACCCAATTTCTTGCTGCCTTAAGTGTCCAACTCTTAATTCAGCAGCACCTGGGAAAACCTGGGCTCCTGCCCTTCTGCTGGTTTCTGTGCATCTCCACGTGCAATTCTGGGGGCTGCTGGACCCTCCTCCACAGCCCTTTGAGGGTCACACAGACCTGTGTGGGAAAGTTGCTCCCATATTCTTTCTGGTCATGCTGCTGTTGGCCTTTCCGTTGCTGCTGAACAAGCACTATAGGAGGCTGCTCTCTTTCAGAATCAGGCCTGAAAATGGTTACCAGTCTCTGTGTTCAAGCGCAACCCCAGATCTCAGGGTATGTACATCAAGCACTTTACTTTTCTGTCCCACAGTGGGCAGTGGAACAGAAAGTGCCCTGGGCTGCAGTCCTAGACTCATAAGATGGCAAGGACCCTGACAATGCTGTGTGCCTCTGAGACACTGTGGTGAGTCTGGATTGTCTTTCCCTTCTTTTTGCAGGGGTAGGGGGAAGCATCCCCATCATCTTCTCCATGGGGAAGAGGAGGGCAAGCTTCTCCTCATATAAAGTACACTCCCCACAAGCCTGCTGAAATCTCCCTTGTTTCCTGGTGTTGTTTCTATCCTGACTGGAGGTGGGCTGGGTGCTGGCGCTTCCATCAGCTCTGTGTTGAGGCAACTGGCTCCATCTGCTGGTAGCTTGCTGGTAATTCTCTGGGGTTACTTGGCTCTTCCTGGCTACAGTTCCAGAACCCTGGGAAAACATGCTGGGGTTCATCTAGCCATATACAGCCTGATTCCCCCTCCTCTCTGGTGCTGGGATTGAGCATAGGACCTTGCACATACTAAATGCACATTCTTCCACTGAATTACTCCCCAACTCCATCTTTGTGTTTCTTTTAAATTGTGTTGAGGTTGCTCTTCTTTCTGGAAGGATTCCTTGGTTAAATCCCTTTGTACTGAAGTTTTTCCTTTATTGTGTACCTTAGGCTCTTGATTGGTAGTAATTTCCTATGTGAATGTCTTTATGTGTGTCTTGAGTAGTTTCTAATGTGCTATAAGAATAGCTAGTGTTGGGCCAGGGATATAGTTCAGTGGCACAAGCACCTGCCTGGCAAGCAAAAGGTCCTGAGTTCGATTACTGATACCAAAACAAACAAAAAACAAAAAAAGAATAGCTAGTGTTTATCAAGCTCTTACTATGGATCATCTAACATCCTACACTCATGCTATACTTTATCTTATTCAGTCCTCACACCACAACCCAACAAGCTATTTTACAGATACCATCATCCCCATTTTACAGATGAGAAAAACTAAACTGAGATAGAAATATTAAATAGCATGTCTAAGGTTTATAGCCAGAAAGTATATAAAAAGTAATCTAAGTCTGGAGCTCAAACACTCTACCAATATTCTGTCCTTCCTACTTGGTTTTATACTGGGGTCCCTTTTCTTCCTCACCTCTCCATCATCTAAATAAGTATTAGATCAGAATGAAGTACTTCCCACAGTAATTTTTCTGGTGGACTAATGGAATCTGCCCAGTAGGGGCTTGGGCAAGAGCTGAACTCGGCATGGTGAAACAGTGGTCATCTTGTAAATGGGCCAAACTCTGCGACTTGGTTGAAGTCTTCAGCACAGACCCTGTGGACAGAAGGCTGAAGCTCTCTCATCTAACCTCTTCTCCAATGTTTTAGATTAGTTTTCCCAGAGGGGCTTAGAATCCTGCCCACACACTCTAGGAGAGTCTACCTGAGCACTTCATTCCATCTGAAAACAAATGAGAGTGTCTATCATTGGTATAGTACATTTACTCTTTAGTTAGGTACACAGCTGCTCTGGGCACAAAAGTATGATTATCATCCTCATTTCATGGGTGAGAAAACTGAGGCACAGAGGTCAGCCACTTGTCTGGGGTCCCACAGTTTCTGTATGCTGGTACTGGGACCACCTCTGGTCTATCATGCTGCAGGTGCATCCTTAATACTCTTCACTGAGCCATAGGGTTCTGCCCCGTTGCTGTGGGCCGTGCTCACCAGCAGGCATCTCCTTTCCTAACTTCAGCCATGTTCATGGCCCTTGCTTCTGTCTCTTCCTCTGGCACTGGCTCCCCCACATCCTCTCCATCTCTTCCAAGGACTTAAGCACCCTTCGGGGTATGGGGATTGGGCTGAGAAGCCTTGTGATTGTGACCCCCAAGTCCCCAGAGGGGCTGTTCATTGCCTTTATTGGCCCTAGTCATGGTGGATGTTATTTATTGTCAGATAAATGTATTTCCAAATAAAACAGAAAATGAACAAATAAATGCAGCGACAGAGCTGTAAGAAACCCTGCCGGCTCGCTCACTTGAAGAAAAGCCTGTGCAACTAATTAACCCGGGCAGGCCTCCGTGGTGTTCGGAAACAAGTTTGGAATTAATATCACCCTTCTTGGCTGCTGGAGCCAGCCTCTAAATCTTTACTGGGTAGCAGTGAGAGAGACACAGACAGTTACAGAGACTGCAAGAGGCCAAGATGGAAGAAGGTAAAGGAAGATAAATACAGCTATCCATCTGCCTCTGTACGCATATGTACCAGCTTAGCTACATGCTGGGTCCTAGACAGACAGACAGACAATGCTTCTTAAGAGTGAAAATTAAGAGGGAAAAACAGAGCTTTTGTTTAGCTCAGAGTATATTTCATTTCTGTACCACTAAAGCCAGAAAATCAGTCTTGTGGACTAGAAGGGGCTTGCAAAAGGTCATCTAATTTGGTGGTTTTAAAATTATTTTTAGCAGCAAACCCTTTTTTGAGATGAAATCATACACAGCAGCACCACATATAAAGCAGATAAAAGTAGAGTTGCTCCAGCTGGAGTTTGCAGCTTCTCAAAGTCCCTCCTTCTCCCCCACTGGGTGGGCTTCTGCTCCTTCAGGCTTTTCAGGGCTCAGGAGCACAGCTCTTAGGACAGTAGCACTGCCTGGCCCGTGTGTGGCAAGGCTTGGGGAGTGTCCCTGTGTCTTCAGTGGAGCCAGGCTTGGTCTAATCTGGGAGTCAGCCAAACAGGGTGTGTGGTAGAGTGGATATGCCAACTGGTCAAAGAGGTGGGTTCCCCAAGGGAACACCTACTCTCATCCCTGAACCTGTTGGGTTCTTGAGCTCTGATGTTCTCCTTCTCTGGGAAACTTGTTGGCAGGAGCTGGGAAGCTGGCCTGCTGACCTTCAGGTAGGGTAATGTTTCCATGAGTAAATTTGGCTTTGCCTCCAGAGGGTTTGCATGAAGTCCACATTGAGTTCAGGAAGGGGTACCAAGTGTGGGAAGGACATTTCTTTTCTCTGTAAGAGTATGCATGGTGGCTTGAAGCGGACTTCCCCAGAGACCATCCAGGTATGCCCTGTAGGGATAACTGGTGATACAAGGAAATTAGACTTTGTACATGTTTTTTCTTGTAGAAGAAGGAAAGGCTTGAGGCTGGAAAACAGCCCTTGAGTGGCACTTGAGGATTCATCTGGTCTTCCCTGGGGAGGTAGTCACTTGCTTCTGGAGGCCCAGTTCTCAGCAGTAAGAGCAAAGTCTTGAGGCTGGGTGGATCGGCTTCTCCTGGAGCCAGTGGTAGATGAGGGAAGACGGAGGGAGATATCAGGCACTGAATTTGGAGCTATCCCACCTCTGATTAACCCTGAGTGTCCTTGGCTCAGGCCTAGACAACAAGGGGGCACAGCAAGGAGAAGAAAACACAAATCAAGAAGTAATGCTTTTTTTTTGAAGGAGAAATTATAAATTGCAATTTAATCACATAATCACTTTGACACTCTCAAGCAAGCTAATTTTTTCCCTTGCCTCATTTCATCCACTCGGTGAGATGAATCTAAATGAATAATGTCCTATGAATATTTAATTTTTGATCAATTTGAATTTTCTCTTGCATACCTGCTGGAGACATAAATCAGTTCTCCTTCTACCCAGCACAGAAAAGTTGGACAGGAGCCTGGGTAGAGCTTTGCCCACGGCCACAGAAGTGGTCAGCCTGGAATTCTAGTTCGCCACCATCTCACATTGTGACTTGGATGCCCCTATGTGCTATGCCTAATGTACAACTCTACCAGCAGGTGTCTAAAGCTAGTGGCCATCTGGGTAGATAAATTCTTCTGAAAACACCTTTCCACAGGGGTCTCCTCTTGCTTTATCCTTGTTCACCAATGACTTTCCCTTCTGACACTAAGTTCTCCTTCCTGGCCCCTGGGACAGGTTTTATTATTCAAAAGGCAAGTATCTAGAGAAGCAGTGCTAGGAAAAGGACCATTCTTAGCTTCTTTTGTGAGATAATACTTTTATTTGTACAGTGAATTACCGTTTGCAAATCACGTATATTTTCTTTTCATGACTAAGCATCCTGTATTTAATTTTTCTTTCCTGAGAAAATGGGGCTCGCAAGAGTCCTTTCTTACCTTGGGTTAAGAAGGATAGTTACTGGAGTTCACATTCTGGAAGAACTGCTAATTTCAAAGCCTGGGAAATGGGTCTAAATGGAGCAGTCTCTCAAGAGGGAAAATGGAGCATTTGGGACCAGGATCTGGAGGAAGACAGGGAGCAATCCTTAATAGGAAGCTGGGGTGATCTCAATAAAGAGACAAAGATGGCACTTTTTGAGAAAATACATTAGCTCTTTAAAGGGGATAGACGACATGTTTAAAATGTGTTTTGGATGTATATCTATATCCTGTCATTTTATTTTCTCAGGGCTCTCCACCCATGAAAACAATGGATTTTAGTGGGTCAGGAAGGGGAGAAACCACCTTGAACAAAGAGGTCATTGTTTAGTTTCAAATTTCAAAGCTAGCTTCTTATTTTTGAGCCCATTAGGACAAAATGTTCCTGAAAATAAAGTTTTGTGTGGAAAGAAAATTATTTCTAAATTCATTAATCTCCTAATGTAATCATAGTATTTTTCTATACCAATAGGGTAGAGATAATTTAGACTGTGTGTGATGGAGGTTCCTTGGGAAGCTCATCCCTTCTCACCTGAAGGGAGAAGAGGAAGAAGGGCAGTGGAGTCAGACTGCAGGACCCTCTTCCACTTCGGTGTGCTAAATCACAGCACTCCACAGAAACACGCAGACAGGGTGAAGGAGCCCAGGAGTTAATATCACTCACTTGGTATATTCTTTGACCTGGCTGCAGGAATTAAAGTGAAGGAAAGTGGGTAGCTAGATGACACTAAGGCAGTTTTGTTGGCCATGGACTGAAGGTGCTGTGCAGTAGGATTTAGAAGTCTTTTTAAAAACAAATTTACTTTTTTATTGCTGTCTGGGGGTTGAACCCCAGGCCTTCACACTGAGCTACTGACCTCAGCTCCTTTTTTATTTTTTGAGACAGGGTTTTACTAAGTCACTAAGTTGCCCAGGCTGGGATTGAACTTGTGATCCTCCCACCTCAGCTTCCCAGTGTGCTGGAATTTCAGGCATGTGCCACACCATGCCTGGCTAGGACATAGAAGTCTTGTGGGCCCTGGTTGAGGGACTGAGAGAGATTGTGGTCCCTCAGAGGCCAGGGATTGGAAGACAAAGTTCAGAGCAGAGGACTTTGCAAGTGGAGAACAAGTACTAGAACTGTGGTCTTTAGTTGTGTGTTCTAGCGTGTCATCCCAATAAGTCAGGATCAGTTATAGAAAAGTTTAGGAACCAGACTAGATGAATAAAGCAGGCAGAGGTCAGCTTGCACCAAAGGTTATTTCTCCTCTCCCATGACTGCAAGATCATTTTAGTTTTACCACGTACCTTTACCACTAAGGAAGAGTCAAGGTGGTGGAGTGTCCAGGGAGGACATCTGGAAGTCTGAATATTTACTCTGAAGAGAATGAGTCATCCAAAGAGATGTTTCTGCCAATAGTAGTAATTTCCAAGGCTAACTTCTTAACCCAAATATGATATGCATCTTGAGACAAAGATGATATGCAAGTATTACTGAATGGTGCAGTCTTAGGGCAAGAAGAAAAATGGAAGAAAGGAAAATAAGACAGAGAAGGAGGGAAGTGAACCATAGCCTCACAAAAAAACCCATTTAATTGTGCAGACACATGAACTTCCTTCCAGTTGGGCCATGAGAAATCACCCCACCTCAAAATAGTCTCTCTCAGTATCTCTGTATCTCTGTCTCTCTGTCTATTTCTCTCTGCCTCTCTGTCTCTGTCTCTGTCTCTGTCTGTCTGTCTGTCTCTCTTTCTCTCTGGCAGGGGCAGGGATGGTTCAAGTTTATCTCCTGCTTTTTCTTCTTGACTTTTTTTTTTTATGTGGGTACTGGGAGTCGACCTCAGGACCTTGCACTTGCCGGCAAGTGCTTGTGCCACTGAGTGATATCACCGGCCCTTTTTTCCTTTATGTGGGTTCCGGGAGTCGAACTTAGGACCTCGTGCTTGCCAGGCAGGCGTTTATGCCACTGAGCTATCTCACCGGCCCTCTTCTTGCTTCTTTATGATCGACATTTTGTCCACTCACATATTAACCCACCTGTACCATGTGGTTGTGTTTCTTTGTCCCTCTGGGAAGACTCTGAGAAAGTTACAGATCCCATGCCAATGTCATAGCCCTTCATGGTAGTTTTAAAGTATGTTCACAAATATTTTCATTCTCCTCCCTTCAAGGAGAACCTAATTCCCACTCCACTTGGGTGTGGCTAGTCTTAGTGGCTTGTTTCTAACAAACAGAATGAAATGAGTGACAGGATCTGACTTCAGAGATTAGGCCACAGAAGGCACTATGTCTTCTTCTGTACTCTTAGATTATTTGCTCTGGGAGAAGCCAGCTTCCATGTTGTGAGGATACTCAAGCAGCCTATGGAGAGGCCAATGTGGGAAGCATCTACAGCCTCCAGCAACAGCCGTGAGTCTGTGCCATTTGGCAGGGGATTGTAGGCCCACCAAGCTTTTGCTGACTGCAGCTCCTGTTAACATGCTGATATTCCTCTCACCAGGGATCCTTGGTCAGACCACCCTGGTAAGGTACTTACAGATGTTTGATTTCTAAATTTTGGAAAAAAACTAGAAACACTAAAGACAAAGAGAGGATCCTAAAAGTAGTCAGAGAGTAAAGATAGATTACCTACAAAGCTATGAAAATTCTATCTACAGCTCAATTTTCAACAGCAACAGTGAAGGCCAGAAGACCATGGAATGGTAGCTTTTAAATGCTAAGTGAAAATAACTCTTATGCTAGAATTTGACCCCCATCAAAATTATCTATCAAAACCAGGTGTGGTGGCACACACCTGTAATCCCAGTCCTCACGAGGCTGAGGCAGGAGGATCACTGTGAGTTTGAGGCTAGCCTGGACTATGTAGGGAGATCCTGTCTCAAAAAACCCAAAAACCAAAAACCAAAAAC
Organism: Erethizon dorsatum; assembly: GCA_028451465.1. Taxonomy (NCBI): domain Eukaryota; kingdom Metazoa; phylum Chordata; class Mammalia; order Rodentia; family Erethizontidae; genus Erethizon; species Erethizon dorsatum. The sequence goes on from CM051829.1 coordinate 83,316,434, forward strand.
AAAAGCCAAAACAAAAAAACACCCACAAAATTATCTGTCAAATGTAAGGGCAAAATAAAGATAATGTAAAAATGTTTTTTTAAAAATTGATACCACTGACTACTAAGAAATACTTACTAAATGATTTGATAAAGATATATACCAGGAAAGAGAAAAATATTCCCAGAAGAAGGTTTGAAGTACAAGAATAAATGATGATGAAAGTGGTAAAATGTTTATTTGTAAAATTATTAATTGTAAAATGATAAACAATTGTATTATCAACTAAAATTATTTAAAAATCCTTTCTTCTAGTTTTTTGAGATATATAACACATGATTGTTATCTATTGTCACTCTCTTTTACAATAGGTCACCAGGACTTCTTACTCCTATCTAACTGCAACATAGTATCCATTGATCAAAATTATTATTATTAAACTAAAAATCAATTTAGATAGAATTAAAATCATGAGCAAAAGCATGCAAATGGACTATATTTGGTATAGAGATCAAAATTAAGAAAAATGAACATTTTCTCTTTAAAAAAAAAAATACATATATGTGATAAAATCCCAAAGGAAAGAGGATGACCAGCAGAAAATTCAGGGTAGAGAGTTACTGAGTGGGTGAGGAAAGAGGCAGAATGTGATGGGCAGAGGACTTGGCTGTGAAAGTCTAATAAATAAAAATAAATATCTTTCTTTTTCTGACATGTCAACTTTTTATTTTACCAATTGAGAGCTTTGAAAAGAGCAAAATCAGACAGAGAACACTGAAAAAGGAAAGAAAAGCAAAAAAAAAAAAGAAAGAATGAAAGAGAAATGAAGGAGAGGGAAATAAATATTTTATTTCTTAAGGTATTAAGTACCTGGATCATTTATTTTTTATTATAGTTATTCTTTTAAGTACAAATATTTATTGTATATATGCTTAATATATAACAATATGTAATAAAAACAGACAAATTATAGGTGATCTGTGATGACTCTTGAAGCATGCATCTCTTCACACACAAAGTAAATTCCTAGAAAGATTTTGAGGAAAAGGGTGAATATAATAATTTTATCTTGAAATTTATTGCCACTTGCCCCCTCCCCAAAGGATACACCAACTTACACTTTTACTAACAGTGTGTACAATGGGCTAGCTCCCCACACCTTTCCATGCATTTTTTCCTATGATGTGCTTCTATCATGTATGCCAGCATGGTGAGTGAGACCTATTTAGGGATTGGCATGGGATGAACATTTATGAAGTAGGTGCTATAATAATCCCATTTTACAGATAAAGAAACTGAGAATCATTGATGTTGCATGACTTGTTTGGGCTTACGTTGTGACCCAGTCTGTCAACTCCATGTTCAGTGCAATGGTCATTTTACTGTACCCTAGTGCTGGACAAACTCTACAAAACTGTGTCTGCTGCTGCCCATGCAAAGCTCTCCCAGGCCAGGCAGAAAGGAAGGAGGAAGAATGTGTGCATCTGGGGTGCTGGTGGAGAGCTGGAAGGGCTGGGGAGAAAGATTCACCATTTGTATCCCCAAATCTGAGGACCATGCCCTTCCTAGGCCCTTGTTACTAGAGTTCCTGATTATGAACCTTGGAGACAGATATGGGAGGCCTACTTAATCACCTCTTTGTCTGGCACATGCAAACTGCTCATTAAATATTTGCTGGCTCTACTTATCTTTTTCTTTGGTGGTACAAGGGATTGAACCCAGAGCCTTCACATTGAGCTATATTCCCAGCACCTTTTTATTTTATATTTTGAGACAGGGTCTTTCCAAATTACTAAGTTGCCCAGGCTGGGCTCAAAATTATGATCTTCCTACCTCACCCTCCCAGAGTGGTGGGATTACAGGCATAAGCCACCATGCTTGGCTTATTTTCTGGCCCTTGAAGAAACCTTGGTTATATTTTTGTCATCAAATATAGAGGGAGAGCTATCGCTTTAGCTGCTCTAGGCTTATTGCTCTGCAGGAAGAGAGTCTGGGCCAGGGCAGAAGGTATGCGTTGACCTTCCAAGGTCCCTTCCTGCTGGAAAGACAAGAATTTCTCAGCTGGCAATGCTCCAGCGAGTGGGCCCCCACTCCCGGCTCCCTCTGAGCTACGCTGACTTTCTTTCCTCCAAGTGATTAGCAGGGAGATTGGCAGGCAGTAGTGGCAATGGAAGTTTAATGTTGTGGAAACTCAATCTTTTTCCTTTTTCTCCAAGCTTTTCCCTGGTGAGCTAGGAAAAGATCTTGCAGCTTAACTGGCAGATAGGGACAGGGTCTAGGAGTTTTGCCATCAAAGAAGGAATTTTTCACTGTGACACCAAGCCCAGGTTTAGGAGGAAACTGCTGGACCACCCTGAGGACATTGTCCCTATCAGGGCACTGAGACCCGCCATGACTCTGAGATTTGAGTGGCTCATAGCCTCGGTTATAGAAAATGGAGTCAATTTGTCTTGCAGCTCTGAGCTCCTACCCAGCACCTGGTGAATCCTAAGTCCTTGTGCCTGTTGTCGTGAGAAGACTCAGTGTTACGGGATGAGCTGACAGGTCTGTCTTAATGCCTACCTCACTTCTCTACTAGCGTGATATGGAGGAAGTTTATTCCTCTGAGCCTCAGTTTTCCTTCTCTGGATATGGAGAAATAATTACCTTAGTGTAGAATTAAATTACATGCTATACTCAACTGGCTAGCAGTCCTCCTGCTACTAGGGAGGCAGCAGGATGCAGTGGTAAAGATCATGCCTCTGGGAATAGATTTGGTGGGTTCAAACCTTGAGGGTTTGTGTTGGAAGTCTGATGTGATTCTGATGGGCTTGCCTTTATAGGTGATTTGTTTTTATCTAGTAGCGTTTAATATTCTGTTCTTGTGTTGAATTTCTGGATTCTTGACTATTATAAGCCTTGGTGTAGGGTTTTTTTTGTTTGTTTGTTTGTTTTTTTCTTCTGATCATGGCTATTTGGAGTTCTATATGCCTCACTTATCTGTATGTCATATTCTTTTTCCCTGTTTGGGAAGTTTTCTGTCATGACTTCTGTAAACAGGTTTTTTATGTTTTTTTGCACTATCTCCTGCTTTTTCATTGATTCTGATCAACCTTATGTTATTCTTCTTTGTATCTTCTAGCAGCTGTTGGATTGATTTTTCATGATCCCTTGCTATTTTTAAAGTAATTTTTCTTTTTATGATTGCTAACCACAATCCAGTCTTGTGTATCTGAAATTCTGTCCTCACATTGGCTCATTCTGCTGCATATACTTTCTTTCTTTTTTTTTATATGTGGGTGCCGGGAGTCAAACTCAGGACCTCACGCTTGCCTGGCAGGTGCTTATGCTGCTGAGCTATATCACCAGCCCTGCATATACTTTCAATGGAATTTTTAATCTCCTGGATATCTGTTTGAATCTGTTTCATGTATCTATTTCTTACCTATGTTGGGCATTCATGGTTTCCATTATTTTCCTAAGGTCCTCTATTTTTTTAAATCTGTATCTGCTCTAGAGTTACTAGCCATGCCTTTCATTATTGTCACCATCTCTATAGTTATCTGAGAAATTATTTCTGATTGGATTTCTTTTAGAGTCTCATTCATCTGTTTCGTTATTTCCACTGTTACCATTTCAGAGAGTCCAGGTGGGGAGCTTTCAAATGGTCTCACCTCACTGCCCTCTGCATTTGACTTTGGTGAGCTGAAAGTCTGGTGTTCCATCTTGCTTAAGTATCTTCTCATTTTCTATTCTTTTAAGTTTAATTCCTGTATTGATGCTTGTAAATTGCTTATGGCAAGTAGCTTTATTGCTAGTATTTAGAAACCTTACGAAATGACTACCTCTCAGAGATGTCTTCCAGGTGTAGCTGGTTTTTGGAGTTTGAGTCTGTTGCAAGATCCTACCTCTCCAATTTATTGGGGATGAGAAGTTGCTGCCTATTTGGCCTAGCACCTTGTTCTTTGGCACTGTTCTGTGGTATTGTTTATGACCTTAGGCAATCTCAGTCTTGGCATACCAGGAAGAACAACTGATTAGAACAATTATGTCAAATTGGCTAAAGTAGTATGATAAGCAACAATAGCATCAAACACAGCCTAGAAAAGGACAAACTGTGGTAACTATTAATTTGCCACATTTAACTGTATGAACTAGATTTGTGGTTATATAACAAAATCTAAAACAAACCAGAAAGTTGTATACAATAAATATGCCCTTAGGATGGTGATTTTACCCTCAGTGGAGAAGACTTAAAAGGGGTTAGGAGGAAAAAATAGAGAAATGGAAGAAGAGGAAGATATTAGTAACAAGGCTGGAGGACCAAGGCAGATTACACAAACTTTGGGAAACTGGTGAGAAAGACAGGAGGGAAAGAGAGAAGGAAGAAATAAAAACAAGAACAGAACAGAAGAACAACAACAAGAAGAAAACTAGAAACGATGTTCACACTCATTAAAACAAGAACAATCAAGAAAAAACAAAACAAAACAAAAACAAAAACAAGAGAAAAAAAGGAAAAAAAAAATCCACTTCTGTAGAAAGCCCTTCTAGACCTCATTGCAGTCCTGAAAAATCCAGATTTGTAATCCCATGGAAAAGTTGTTGGAATTCTAAAAAGTTAATTCCAATCTACCACTTCCAGTGCAATGCATGGTGAGAATAAAGACGCTAAGGCATATTTGTAGTTGTGGGGAGACAAGGGGGTTCTAAGTCCAGCTAGTACAATGGCTACCTGGAACTAAGGCCTTGACCCAGGGCCAAATCCAGATTTTATTAATTTGTGAAGAGGGGAGTGGCTCAGGGATGAGTGGCTGTGAGAGTGGCAGGAAGTACGTAAGTGCTGTGAGCTGGGCTAAGTAGGCCTGAAATCACCTCTGCAATATGCAGAGAGAGAGAGAGATGCAGAAAAAGTAATCTACATAACACAATTCAAGGCAGTATCTAATGTTTTGGGGTCAGTGTTTCAGCTTTGATGTGTAATTTTTTTATGCCCTGGGAAGTCATAGCCTCTTTTCTCAAGGCTCAGTCTCAGCCCACAGCATGGCTCTCTTGGCCTTGCTCACACATACTTCTTGGGAGGTACAGACAGGTCAACACTGACCTGTTGCCTTGCTTCAAAGACTACACGTCAGCACCTCAACTAGACCCATTTGTGTTGCTTAAAGCCAATTGAGGGGATAAAGACAAAACTTAGCCAGCTCTGCACATATCAATACATGGAAATAGGGCCAGGTTTAGCCAAAATGGAGACGATTGCTCTTCTTTCAAGGAGAGTTGTCCAGGTGGTCCTCCACACACTTCAAGGTGTGTCTCTGCTGTCATTGGTAGACAGAGTGGGCAGACAGAGTCCAGATCCATATTGATTAATCCCAGCAAGCCAGCCGTAGATTTACAGTGGGGTAGTAGATAATCCCAGCAATCCTGCACCTTTAGTTCCACTGAAGTTCAGGCTGGTTTCTGGCCATGAAGTTGGAACCCAGTTTGTTCAGCATGCACCACTTCATGTGCCTCCTGCTGATTTTAACTTGGTTCTGCCTCACCCTGACACTGGAGCTGCTAGATGGAGCTAACCCACAGCTGCTCTGAGTTTGGACCTCAGTTCGACTCTCTGTAAGATGGCAGTGAGCCAATTGCCCTTTCCTGGAGGATGTCTGAACCCGAATAACTTACCAGCCACTGCAGTCCATTGTGTCCACTCCTCTGTTCTACTTGTATGTTTCTGCATGGAGGCCTCTGGGGTCACCAGTAGTTACTGTTCATCTGCAGGGTTGAGCTGCCCCTCCCATCCAGTGAGTCAGGGCTCAGGGAGAAAGCACCACCTACCACCTCCTTCTTCTTTGTTGAGGTCTGTTATGGTTTCTGTCTAGATGTCCCCCCAAAGCATCATGCAGTCATGGGCGCAGGCTTCTGGAGTTTGTGATTGATTCATGGCCCAGTGCTGGGATTATGGGTGTGAGTGCTACACTCACCCTAGTGTGGGTAGCCTACATACCATGTAAGAGACAGAAAGAATCTTCTATCCTGCTCCCTCTTTTTGCTTTTGTTGTTTTTGCTGTCTTCCACCTCCATGAACTGTTGCTCCTCTGCCACGCCACCCTGCCTTGGAGCCAGCTGATTATGGACTGAAACCTCCACAAATTGTGAGCTAAATGAAACTTTCCTTCCTTAATTTTGGGCATCAGGTATTTTTTCTCAGCAATGAGATAAAAGTAATTAAGACAAGGTCTCTCTCTTCGTGTTCCCTGTGGGCTACAGTTCTCACTTCAGATCCTTGCTGGGTCCTGGGGACCCACTTCCCTCCTTCTTCTCTTCCTCATGTTGCTATATTCCAGCATCTGGAACCAAATCTCAGAGAGGCTGTTTCTACGCTGTTCAACACTCCACCATCTTCCCAGAAGTCTTGGGAGCTGCTGGGTTCAAGCCTGACTCTGACAACTTCCTAGATGTGCATGTGGGCAAGTAACTTGGCCTGTCTACCTTTCTTCCTTACTCTTAAGATGGGGATAATAATGATACATACCCATTGGCTTGCTTGGGGGGCCCAATGGAGATTTTCACAGGTGAGGTCCCAAGGTTAAAGAACACACGTGTGATGAAGACATCAGCAAAAACAGCAGGTAGCATAGAGCAGAGCAGAGCACCAGAGCACAAGAGCCCAAGAGCCAGAGTAAGAGTCGCCTGTGCCTTTATTGTATAATTCTTATACAGGTTGTTATCTCATATTTATATTCTTTTTTTTTTTTTTATATGGGTACTGGTAGTCTAACTCAGGACCTCATGCTTGCCAGCAGGCACTTGTGCTGCTGAGCAGTATCACCGGCCCTTTTTTTCCTTTGTGTGGGTTCTGGGAGTCGAACTCAGGACCTCACACTTGCCAGACAGGCGCTTATGCCGCTGAGCTATCTCACTGGCCCCTCATATTTATATTCTTACATAGTGCTGTAACCAGTGCATGCGTGTTTACCTGTGCATGCTTACATAACTGTATCCCACTGTATGCGTGTGCTGGACAAACAGGGTCACATCCTCAGGTATCCTTAGATGCCCCTGAGCTTTGAAGCAGTCTGAGGGCTGCCCACAATACCTTATAGGAGTCCTGAGCATTCATGAGTAAACATTCATAAAATGCTTAAAACCATGCTTGGCATATGGTGAGTGCTATACAAATTGTTAAAATGAGTAGATGGTCAGCCCCCTCCCTTCCCCTTCTTTCCTTCTTTACTGTTCCTTTGTTCTTTGCTTCTCTATAAGAAGCAAAGATTTGGGTCTTGCTTGCCTGACCTCTAATCAGTACTTCTTGGGGTTACCCTTCTTGTCGGGGGTTGCAGCAACTAATTCATTCTCACCATATCCTCCCTCTTGGATTGGCATTTGTTCCCAGAGCCAGGCCTGGATGGATCCTGGATAGGTGGGTGCTTCCAGAACCCACCTGACATCTTTATGGACCCACTGCTTGAGTCCAAAGCCTTCTTCTGTCCCTACCCACACCTTCCTGAGAGTCCTAGGGTGGCCCTTGCAGCTCCATGCCTGCCTGGCTTCTCGTATGCCACCTGGCCAGTGCTGTTAAGGTCCTAGCAGGCCTCAAGTTCAAGCTCATCAGAAACACAACAAAGTCTCTAAGGGTTGGACCTCATCTTGAGTGGGCCCAAGGTGGGCAAGGACCCAGGGCTTTCTGGTGTTTAGTCCAATATTCCCTGCAGAGGCTTCTCATGGTCAAGTCTAACCTTCCTCTCCAGTATAAAAATCTTTCCTGTGGACCCTGTCTTTTTGCAGTGCAGCCCATTTCATTGTTAAATAGCTTTAATAACAGCAGCTTCAACCATTTATTGAGTGCCTACTGTATGCCAGGTTTCTATACATATACTATCTCTGATTCTATTTCCTTCCTAGGTATCTTCTCAAAAAGAGTTATAGACATCATATTACAGTGCTACATGCATACTCATGTTTATAGCACAATTCATAATAGCTAAATCTCGGGAGAGGCCTATATGTCCATGAACAGATGAATGATAAAGAAAATGTGTCATTTACACATAATGGAGTACTATTGTGCCATAAAGAAAGATACCACATTTTGCTTGTACTTGAGTTATTTGTATGAAAATAGATGCGTCTTGAGCCAATTATGTTAAGTAAAGTAAATCAGACACACAGCTTAAATATTGCATGGTTCCTCTTATATGAGAAACCCAAAATATAAATAAAGAGCAAAATAAAATAATAGGAAGTAGGGAGATAGACCTTTCTCCAATAGGAAGGGAATCAAGAGATGGAGGGAGGGGAGAGGAAGGGAATGAAAAAAGGAATTTAGTTCTGTTATGTACATGTACCAGCTCCCCACAGGGAATGCAAACATTATGTACTGCAAACATGTACTAATACAAAGTAAATTTTAAAAGTTGTGGTAAAATACACATAATACAAAGTTTACTATCATACCTTTTTTTAAATTTTGGCACCGAGGATTGAGCTCAGGGCATCTTGCATGCTAAACACACATTCTACCACTAAGCTGCACCCCAGCCATACCTTAACCTTTTTAAGTGTACAGTTGAGTGGTTCAGATTGCTATAGTTATAATTGTTTTCATTTTTCAGAACTGAAGCTCTGTATCCACTAAACAATAATTCTTTACTATAGCCTCACCACTCCTCCTTGGTGGCCACCATTCTTTATCTGTCCCTATGAATTTATCTGCTCTAAGTATTTCTTGTCAATGAAATCATACAATATTTGTCTTTTTGTGATAGGCTTATTTCACTTGACAAGGCCTATCCATGTGGTAGCATGTTATTAGAATTTCCTTCCTTTTTAGGTCTTACATACATTCCATTGTATGCATATACCACATTTTGCTTGTACATTTGTCATAGTCACTTTTCTTGTTGCTGAGACAAAATACCTGACACCCAAAGTTAAAGGAGGAAAGGTTTATTTAGCTCACAGTTTGTAGAGGTTTCAGTTCATAGTTGGCTGGCTCCAAGGCAGGGTGACATGGCAGAGGGGCGTGGCAGAGGAGAAACAGTTCATGGTAGGCTGAAGAGAGCAAAAGCAAGCAAGCGACAAGCCATGACCACAGCTCTTTCTGTCCCTTATACCTTACCCAGGCTGCCCACACTTAGGGTGGGTAGCACTCACACCCTTAATCCTAGCATCACATTGTGAATCAATCTCAGGATCACTTCCTCGATCCTAGTAGCACAAACCCTAGATCCATCTACCTCCAAAAAGCCCCACCTATGACCACATGAGGCTTTGTAGGGGAGGGGTGCATCTAGATACAAGCCATAACAACATTTATCCATCAGTGGACACTTGGGTTGTATCTACATTTAAGTCATTGTGAATTATGTAGATATGAACATGGGTACACAATATCTCTTCAAGACCCTGTGTTCAGTGGTAGGATAAATTTTATTATCTTCATTTTACAGATGCGGAAGAAAAGGAGGCCTGGAGAGGATAAGTGACTCACCTAAGGCTGCAGCCAATAGGTGAACCCAGTTTGCTTGGATCCAGAGCCAGTATTCTGCCATCTGCACTAAACTGCTGGCAATAGACTGAAACCTGCCTCCCTGCCTCTTCCATCTGTTGGAGGCTGCAAGACACAGCATCTTCCCTTTTCCACATGTTTGTCCTTAATGTATTTGAAAAACACTCTCATGTAATTTCAGAGTTTTCTTTAGGCTAAATATCATCAACTGTTTGTTAGCTTACAAGACATTGTTTTCAGGCATCTCAAAGTCTTGGCCTCTTTTTTCTGGACATAGTTGTAGGTTAATGTCTCACTGATGTGCTGTTTTCTGTATCCCAGACTCAGTGCTTTAGACAGTATGAATCTCTCTTGGCAGTGTAATGTCCTGGCTGTAAGAATGTAGGCTTTGCATTTAGGCTGATCTGGGCTCAAATCCTGGCTCTGTCCAGTTTACCAACTGTGTGATTGTGGCAGATTGCATTTTCTAAACATGGTTACCACAGTATATCCCACCCCATATGTTCTTTTCACACTGTGACAATGCTCCTTTTTTCACATGATGGGGTTTATCTCACTTCCACTTAAACCTGAGCACTTTTATGACTTCATAGTCAAAAAAGATGGAAATGATGCATGTGACTTCCAAAGGTATGTCATAAAAGTGCCATGTATTTCACCTTTTTTCCTTTGGCTTCTGTCTTAGCCTACTCTGTGTTGCTATAACAAAATACTTCTAATAAAAGAGATTAGATTATAAATAAAAGAGATTTATTCGGATGATGATTCTGGTAGTTGAAAAGTTCAAAGAGTCTAGTGCTGCCATTTGGATGTGCCACAACATATTAGAGAGGTAGATAGAAAACCAGTCAAGGGCAGAGGGGCCAAGCACATGGAGCAGCCTTGCTTTAGAACAGTTCATATCATGAGCACTTCCCTGGTCCTCTGAAGACTGTGTTAATCTCTTCTGAAGGAGATGACCCCGCGATTTAATCACTTTCCACTAGATCTCACTTCTTAGAGATCTACTACTTTTCAATAGTGTTACATTGAGGAATTAAACCTCAACGTGAGATTTGACAGAGACAAACCTTAGCAGATATGTACTCTCGGAAGTCATTCACTATGCTGTGACGAAGCCCAAACTGACCCGAGCGCAGAGACCTCGTGTGGAGTCATGAGTAGGCACTGTGGCTGATAACTCAGCTGGAGTCCTAGTGTATAGTCCGTGTCAACCCCTGGACATATAAGAAAGTCTTTGAGAGGATTGTCCATGTTGAAAGGAAATCTTGGGGTGATTCCACCCCTATCCGCCATCTAACTGTAACATTTTGAGGAAGACCAGGCAAGAATCATTCAGTTGAGTCCAGGTGGCCTCAGAATAAAATAGTTGTTTTAAGCTACTAAGTTTAGGAGTGATTCAATATGCAGTAATGGATAATTGGAACAGTATGTTAGGCATTGCTTAAGCTCTCTGACCTTTAGTTTCCATATCTGTGAAGTAGGTCTATGAAATCTAACTTGGAGATTTATTATGAACAGTGAAAGCAATGTATATAAAGTCTCAGCTTGTGCTTGTCATATAATAATTATGTAATAATTAATTACAAGTAATGACATCAAGGGTGAGATACAAAGATGTTGGGTTGAGACCTTAGAACTAGGTAGAGACAGAAGAACTTGCAGTGGAGCACCTCAGGGAATAAGAAGAGGGTTGAACCACCGGTTCCAAATGTGCAGTGAGTTGTGACAAACTTCAGGCAGCATCCAGTGTGAGGAACGCCAGTTCAATATGGGAAATAATTTACTTCTTGGCTGGCAGTGGTGGATGTGAGCCATCAGCATTAAGGCAGGAGATGAGCAGGGAAAATCTTGGTCAAATCTACAGCTGATTTCTGGGAGGGTATGGATGGAACAAAAAAACCTTTTGCCATAAGATTGGCCACTGGGGTGCCCCACAGCAAACCCTGGAGGTAAGAGAGAGGGAAAATGCCTGATAAAATTCTTGTGCATGGTGTTTTCTTGTGGCTTGACCCTCCTGCTACAGAGGGCAATGGTGTGAGTTCCTGAAAGGACTAGCCTGCTGAAGAAAGTGTCTGAGAAATTAAAGCAGCCAGTAACTAACATTTCTTTCTCTCTCTCTCTCTCTTTCTTCCTTCCTCCCTTTCTTTCTTCCTTCCTTCCTTCCTTCCTTCCTTCCTTCCTTCCTTCCTTCCTTCCTTCCTTCCTTTCTTCCTTCCTTTCCAGGGTCTTGCTGTCAGCCTGGAGTTACTATGTTAGTTCAGGCTGGTCTTGAATTTGTGGTGATCCTCTTGCCTCTGTCCAACTTTTCAATCTTTTTTTTTTTTTTTTTTTTTTGTGGGTACCGGGGGTCGACCTCAGGACCTTGCGCGCCAGCAGGTGCCTGTGCCGCTGAGTGATATCACCAGCCCTTTTTTCCGTATGTGGGTTCCGGGAGTTGAACTTGGGCCCTCGTGCTTGCCAGGCAGGTGCTTACGCTGCTGAGCCATCTCACCGGCCCCCTAACTTTTCAATCTTAAAAAGCAAAACTACCTCCTCCCCAAAGAAACCCACCACCACAAATCCCTATATTCTACTTCCACAAATAATACATATATGCTAATTGTAGAAAATTATATAAGGAATGAAAAGAGCAAAATCAAAATCTCCTACAGACCAAAGACAGACCAAAGATAACCTCTGTTAACATTTTGGTGTACATATATAGCCTTCCAGACAGTATACAAAAATAGAATCATACTGTTCAGTAACTGGCCTTTATCACTTAATGATATACCCAGGACCTCTTTCCATGTGCACTGGGATTCTATGGAGTGGCAGGAAAGACATGGTTCATCACACTACAGCATCAGTTTTACTCAGTGGTAAGTCACTTAAAATACTATTTTTATATTAAAACAAACCCAGCTGTAGTATGAAGTAGAGTACAAAATTTGCATGAGTTTTTAGAAGATAAAATTTCAAAGACAAATGAAGCTTTCTGCATTTTTTTTTACACCATCATTCTTAATGGCAGGTGGTCATTAACTTATGGAGGTCAGTTAAATGGGCTGGATGGGAGGAAAGGGAAAGAGATAAGTGACAATTTAGGGGCCATAAGTGCACGTTCCTTGAGGTACAAAGTGTCTTGCTCAATAATCAGTGAGATGATCTGCTGAGCAACATGGGCATCCTGAAGTCATGCCTTGGCTTTCGGAGGCTGTGCCTGGGCAGGCCCTTAAACCATGGTGTGCCTGTCCTCCTCCTCATGCTGTGGGTACAGAACAGTTGAAGCCTGGGGTCGCATCAGGGTAAGGGAATGTGGTTGTGCCTGACAACTTGCTGTTAACTAACCCACTAACTACAGATGGACTGTACACAGAGTGAAATTATTCTGTCCCAGTTCTGCCATTAGCAAACTCCGTGACTACGGGCAATTTACTTAACTTCTCTCTGTCTGGTTTTGTCATCTATAAGCTGGTGATAAAAGTAGCAGCTCATTGTGTTGTGGAGGGTATTAAATGAGTAAAGTACAGTACTTAGAATATCACTTGGGACATAGTAAATGTTCAATAAATGTTAATTATTATCATTATGTAATCTATGATTGCATAAGCTTCTCATGGTAATTGTGTCTCATTCTTGTTTCAAACTGAGCTTGTGGCTAATTGAAACTCCTGGGTCTTTTTCATTGGAATTATTATCAAGCTCGTATTTATTCTCCATGCTGTTACTAGTCTTTAATTGCATGGCTTATTAATGTTCATTGTCTTAATTCTGATCTATTATTGTAGTACATGGTAATTATCAAACAATTAAGACTTCTTTTCTGGAGTCAATTGGGATGCAGGTTCTAATGACATAATTTTATTGTCTCCATTTTACAGATGACAAAACTGAGGGAAGGGAACTATTATCTATGGAATGAGTCCTTTGTGCCAGACATGGGGCAGGTGCATTGCATAGGGAATCTCAGTTGTCCCCAGAACAACCTAAATCAGCAGGATTTATTACTTCCATTTTACACATGTGGAAACAGCAGCTCAGAGTGGCTAAACAATTTGCCCAAGATTGCCCAGCTGGCTCAGCAATTCCTCTACATCACACCATCCCCTCGTTTTGGGTCTCTGTACACTGGAATTCTATGGCTCTATTTAAGCTGTTGAAGTGGATGTGTTGTAGGACAAAACCAAGGACAGAGACAAATCACTAGAGAAATCTAGGTAGATCTACGACTCTCCCTGAGTCGATAGTCTCTGTACAGGATCATTCAGTCACCGAGACTGGAATCAGAGGCTGCTATTGGAAACTGAGGTCTCGAGCTTCATAACTCACAAAGAAAACCTCCTCTTCGCACATCTTTAAGAGAAGTCTCTTTCCTTGCCACCCTGGCTGGAATCTGAATGCTTATAAGGTCACATGCTCTGAGTCAATCCCAGAAAATGTTCTTTTTGAAGCTGAATGTGAGAAGCTTTATGGAGCATCCTGGGAACAGTCAGCATCTGCCTGTATTTACTCATGCTGTTGATTAAAGCTGACAGCTGGAGCACTAGGAACCCAGACTGTAGGCACAGGACTGCTGACAAGAAGGGAAAGAATCAATAGTGGTGACTGGACCAAGAGAAACACAGGCTCTTCTTCCAACTATCAGGACCCTAGACTTGGCAGAAAAGCAGTCAGGTCAAGAGAAGAAGAGGAGGGGGACTGTCCAATACAGATTTCTCCTAGAAAGCTCTCTGCCCCACTTTAGGAAGGAAGAAGTAGTTGAGTGAGAGGTGGCATGGAGGCTGGTGCCAGTGGGTGCCAGGATTATGCCCAGGGGCCTGTGGACAACAGTATGAACAATACTTTTCCCTAGGGGATGAGGAAATAGTGGCAGCAAAGCCCTAGACACCCTGAATAACCCTTTTATCCCCACTGATTCAGGCAGACTGTGAGTAGAATGAGAGAAGGGGGTCCAGCAGAGGGTGCCCTGATCTCTGCCCATGGAATTATGCTCCCATTTATGTCCATGGTCCCCAAACTCCCTGGTTTCCATCTCTCTGCTGCACAATGGCAGGTTTAGTGCAGTGGTGCCTTTGGGTCTGGAAGAAGTTTCCTACTTTCTCCCTATAACCCTTCATGCTGTGCTTCGATCATGCTGAGCATGCTCCGGCCCCGGGTCTTCACACTTTCTGTTCCCTCTCTCTCCTGGTTGCCAGATTCAGCAAATGAAAATATGGGGTAGCCAATTAAATTGAATTTCAGATAAACAATTAATAATTCTCGGAATAAGTATGCCCCATGCATTTTTTTTTAGCTGAATTTTAAGTTTAACCAGACATCCTGTACTTTGTCTGGCAACCCTGAGGCTCACAGGAAGGCTGATCTTCAATACTCACATGATCGGTTGCTCACTTTCTCTAGGTCTCTGCTCACTTCACCAGAGGCCTTGCCTTTTGGTCCCATCAGCAGCCCCATCAATCCACTTTCTTGTCTAACTTCATCTCTTTCAAAACTTTTGTTAGTCAGCTTTCTGTTACTGTGACAAAATACCTGAGAAAATAATCTTAATGGTGGAAAATTTATTTGGGTTCATTGTTTCAGTGCATTTAGTCCACAGTTACTTGGCTCTGTTGCCTGTGGTGAGGCAAAAAGAAATGGTGGGTAGCATGTGGTGGAATAAATTGTTCATGGCAGACAGAAAGGAAGAAGGAAGGAGAAGAGAGAGGGAGAGAGGGAGACAGGGAGAAGAAGGGAGGAAGGAAGTGAGGGAGGAAGGGAGGGAGAGATACACTGGGGACAAGATAAAGCCCCCCAAGGACCACTCCCTAAAACTAGGTCCCATCTCATGAGTTCCATCACCTCCTAATAGCCCATCAGAGAATGAACCCATGAGTGGATTAATCTGTTCATGAGGTCAGGGCCCTCATGATCCATTCACTTTCCCAAAGCCCCCATCTTTGAAAGTTGCTGCACTGGGGACCAAACCTTCAACACATAAGCCTTTGGGAGATGTTTCAGATGCAAACCATACCTCTAACTATGATGTGGTGTGATGTAATTTCTACACTCATTTATTTGTAGAATTTATGTCTTCCTGGCACATATAAGCTCCATGAGGGTAAGACTTTATGTCTTCCCTGTGGTATCCTCAGCCTCTGGACTCATTTTTGGTGCTCAGTAAAATTTACTGACTGGGTGAATGACCTCCTGACTATGGCTCACCCTTTGTGATGTGGCCTTTTCAAACTCTGAACTCATCTCTGGCAACACAGGCATACCGGCCTTCTGGTTGATGTTCAGCCATGCCAAGCTTATTCCTGCCTTGAGGACTTGGGACTTACTGCTCCTCATAAGCCTCCCCTGCTATTTCTATGGCTGGTCCTTCTCTTAGATCTCAGAGGAGGTTAAGACCTTATCTCTAGGATAAGACCTTTCATTCTTATGACTCTTATTTCCTTTAAAAATCTTATTGCTTTCAGAAGTTATTTGTTTACTGACTGATTGACTCTTTTTTTGTTTCTTACACAGAATGTAAGTTTCATGAGACATTGGCCATGAGTGACTTACACATCATTACATCCCAGCACCTAGTCCAATGCTTGGCACATAGTATGAAATTGATAAATCCATATGGACTGAATGAGTGAGGGAGTGATTTAAGGGGTGGGTGATTGCTATAGTTTGGATCTGGAATGTTCCCCAAAGTCTTATGTGTTGAAGGTTTGGTCCTCAGCTAATGTGCTATTAGAGGGTGGTAAAATCTTTAGGAGTTGGAGTCTAGTTGGAGGGAGAGATCATTGGGATGTGGTACCTTTATAAGGCAATTTTCCCCCAGCACAACACCTCTCTCTCTTTCTCTCTCTCTCTCTCATTCACTCTCTCTCTCTTTCTCTCTCTCTCACTGCTGTGAAGTGAGCAGTGTTTTTCCACCATGCCCTTCACTCATGTTTCTGCCTCACCATAGACAAAAGCAATGGAGTCAACTGCCTATGGACTAAGATCTCTGAAACTGTGAGCTAAAATAAAATCTTTTGTCCTTTAAATTGATTTTGTCACAGCAATGGAAAGCTAACAGAGGGATAAACCACAGCTTTGCAGGAGCATTGGTAACTACTGTGAGGGAGATGACCCACAGCAGAGGAGGACTAAGGGTGGGAACTATCCTGGAGAGGGCCAGTCTATGACACTAGGCTGCACCTTGCCCCGTGGGGACTGAGTATGCAGAGCTGCCTGAAAGTGTGAAGTCTGGAGAGGGCTTCTCAGCTCCCTGCTTCTCTCCTCAGGAAGCCATCTCCTTCCTGTTGTAGTGTGTCCCTTCAATCCCAGTGAGACGCCTCCTCCATGCTCCCTTTCCCTCTGTGGCTCACTGTTGTTGTTGACCAGGCCCAAAGGAATGGTAAGACCCATGATGACTGTGGAGGCTGCCATGCACCCTGGATGATTGTGGAAGACCCCAATATCCTCCCTGGGCTCTCCCATGGGGAAGAAACCACCTTTTGTGCCTCCAGTTGCTGAACTTTTGGTGTTTGTTATCAAAGATTAGCTTATGCTAATCAATACATGGCTATATCCACTGTGACTAATATATAGAATGCACCTGATAAGTGTTTTGTTGAGTTCCCTGGTGAGGGAGAGCTGTTTATGCCTGCAAATAGAACAGAATTGCATTAAGTAACTAAGGGGAACCAGCTGCTTTCCCTTATTTGCCCAATAAAGTGCATGTCCTTCTCAACTCCCTAAGGTCATCAAACTCACAGTGCGTGCGTCCTTTTCCCCGTGTTTATCAGGGGTCAGATTTGTAAAGTGGTGTCCTTCAAGGCACAGCAAAGAAAAGTTGAGTTCCCTACAGCTACCATGGCCTTTCATGTTATCTGTGTCACCCTTAAGACACCTTGGAGTTAGATGCCACGGTATGATTGGCTGCCCCTTGGAATATCCCTGTGATGAGTTTGCAGGGACTATTGTGATGGAAATATGTCTGAGCAGGGCAGTGCCAGATTTTCCTGGTTCACCTCTTTTATAAGATCTGGGTTTTTTTTTGACTTCTCTCAACTCTCAGACTATTTTCCTGGCTCCTTGTGTTCGGTGACTTTGGGAATTTCTATGGCCTAGGTCTTAGGAGCACACTTTTAATTCAGTCTCTATTAAGAGTTTTTGCAGGACGCTTAATCATTTTCTTCATACAGTCTTCATCTACCCTCAAAAGGGACCTTGATCTTAATTTCATTGTTACCACTGTACTTTAGCACAGACAAAATCCCTCTCTCTGGGTGCAACCAAGAGGGATTGGAATTTTTAAAAAGAAATTTTACTTTGAAATTAAGAAAACAAAACAAGTTTAAGAGCAAAGTACTGAACAAGTTTAGAGGACATTGATCTCCTGGTAGGCACTGCTGATAGTCTCCCAGTTCACAGATAAATCACTGACTCACTTAACATGGATTTATTGGGCTCCTGTGAGGCACTTGCCCCAGGCCCAAAAGAATCAAAGATGAAGACAGTGAAGATCGTGACCCCACAGGGTTCCTAATGTGTACAAAAGCCAAGAAGGAAAAAGTTATGTGATATAGTGTGATAATGCAATAATGGAAACACATGATGGTGGATTTTTTTTCAACACAGTTAAGAAAGTCTCAAATTTCTTCCTCTGCCTGGCAATGTCTGAGGAGCCCTGCCCCAAAGTCTCCCTTTTCAGTTTTGGGCACCACATTCTTCTTGTTTCCTTCTTGCTAACCATAGCAAAGGAGAAAATATTGCAGAAAGAATATGTTCTTTAGTTCCCATGGCAGCTCTGTACACTGGATTTTGGGGCCAGTCCTACATGTATGATTTTCTTAAAAAATAAATATGATTCAAAAATGTACAATTTCATGTGATTTTATTTGGATATCTTTATAGAGCTTTGCATGTAAACCAATAGAAGTTAGCCAGAGCTTGGTGGCACGTGTCTATAATCCTAGCACTCGGTAGGCTGAGGCAGGATGATTGCAAGTTTGAGGTTAGCCTGATGTACATAGTAAGACTCTGTTACAAGAAAAAAGAAAGAAAAGCTCCTTTAGATGGTTGTGTCTTCCTCTCTTTTTTTTTTTTTTTTTGGGACAGGTCCTTGTTACGTTGCCCAGGTTGGCTTCAAACTCTTGGACTCAAAAATCCTCCTGTCTCAGTTTCCCAAGTACCTGGGACTTAAATCATATACCATTGAACTTGGCTTTGTATCCTTTTTTGTTTTTAAATTTGGAAAATATGGCTCCTTATATAAGTGAACAATAGGTAGGAAGTAGCTCCTACCCTGGAGTATCTGTTTACTTCTGAAAGATTCTGTGCTCCAAGCTGTGACAAATAGTTCTCAAGGTACACATCCCTCAGGTTCCCTGGGAGGACCATCAGACTTTCATGGGCACCAGTGTTCTTCTTCGTTATTTTCTAGCAGGGGAAGGAAAGATCTCCAGCCCCTTCTAGAAGGGACACCTCCCTGCAGGTTACCTTCCAGACAGACCAGATAACCTCACTGAAATTATCAGTCTTTGCCCCCTCAATACAAATTTGGGTTGAAAGAAAGAACAGAGTAGGATTGGAAGAAAGAGAGATGAAGCGCCATGGGTACTGGTGTGGGTAAGGTGGACTGATGCTAAAAAGATTTGTTGCTGCTCCGATCTTTTCTGTAAAAGATTGCAGGTGGGTCTATGAGGTTTGCAGAGCATGGAGAAGACCATGCTGCCTTCTGTGTTTGGCTCCATTTCTGTCCTCATCCATCTCTTATTCTTGCTCTTCTGTCTTCTGGTTGACTCCCTGGAAGGGTGATCAGGATAAGGTAGAGGAACTATTGGTGGTGTGGGGGTGGGGAAGGTAGCAACTTTTCAGAATCAGGAAAGATCCCTTTATTTCTTAGGTTGGGGTACTGAGCTCGGGTCCTCTAGGAGCAGATTCAGAATTAGCTCTCAACTGCATGTGTAAGGAAGGGGAGGAAAAGAATTGGAAATAAGTCATCCATTTTAGAAAGGACCCCAATGGAGACACAGACAAAGCCCTGAAGTGCCCTTCCCCCTACCTACTGGGCAAAAGTCCTGGTGGGAAACCCCTGGGCTTTAGAGTACAAGACCTGGGTTGAGTTCTGGCCTTGTTGCTGCCAACCAAGTGACCTAACCTCTCTGACACTCACTTTCCTCATCCTCAGAATGAGGGATGAAATGAGATAATGTGCAAAGCGCTTCTAGACAACAAAGTGTTGTACAAACAGCAGCTAATGCTACTACAGGTAAGAAATGGTCCTTGAGACCCACATGGGAATACTGCCCTTTGAACACAATACCTTGGGATTCTGTCTAGACCATGGCACTCTTCAGGGTCTCCTATCTTCCCAGGGCCTGAGAAGGACCAAGGAGTAATGTGGGGGACTCCTGCAAACTTCTGAGATTCTCTTTGTCTCTTGATCACTTGCTGGAACCATCTTTCTTTCCCCTGTGTGTGTCTGGGCAAGTGCTCTTCTCTAGCTTGTGATGTCTCTTCTGCCCTGTCTACCAGGCTATTCCTGACTCATAGCCCAGGACAAATGTTACCTGCTCTCTGTAACTTTCTTTGACTCTCTGAGAAATCAATTTCTTGCTTACCCATGTTCCTGTAGCACTTTGCAGAGACCTCTGTTGTTGTCTAAGCAAGTTAAGTTACAGCTGTTTCCTGCATTTCTGTCTTCCTCTGTGAACCCTTCTAACTCAAGGACTGTGCTTTTTTACTCATGGCCAAAGATGTAGATATACTTTAGCATCTTTATTTTCATGGCCAAGCCACTGGGGAAGGACTTGATCCCATTCTTGTGGTACAAAAAATGAAGGGTTGATTGGGAGGGAGTCAGGGGAGGTGTGCAGTAATGCTTCTCTGGCTTTTCGAATGCCAGGAGGTGAGGTGTAAAGGAGATTGCATAGGCAGATCATTCTTAAGACTCAGTAGCTTGCTTAGCAATATGTACCCAACAGGAAGAAGAAATTCTGCATGAAATAAAGGATGGACTGGAGCTAGAAGACGTGGTTGGGTTCAAGTCCATTTAACTACAGTGGTACGCTGGGCGTGTCAACCATTCTCAGACTTAGTTTTCTATTCTGGGGAAGAATACTTGTCTCATGGCAAAGATAGTGCAGTGCTGCCAATTTACCATATCCTGTCTCCTTTCCTCTGAGCACCCAGGCTCCTTGGAGTTAGGTAGATGCATGACTAAGTTCTGGCCAACGCATGTGGGTGGAATTCATGCTTCCATTTTCAGGCCTGCCCCACAAAAGCCTCCTCTGGGGTCCTCCACACAATATCTTTCCTTATCTGCACACGCGAAGGGAAGGACTTGGAAGCTGTAGTGAATGTCAATGCCATGTAATGAAAAGAGCCTGGGTCCCCAATGTCTACACGGGACGCTTTTTCTTCCTTTTTGCCTACCAGCATTGAACTGTGATGAGAACAAGAAATACTTTCATTTTGTTAAGCCACTAAAATTTTGGGGTCATTCTTTACAGCATTTAACCTACTTTGACAGAGTTTAAATGGATAAAAGTTCTTCAGAAACTTCAAAGTGCTCTACTAATGTTACTGGTTATTATTATGGCTTTTATTCCAGAAAACCTTTTGAGTGCACAGCTGGTGATTTTTTTTTTTTTTCAGGTTTTGTGTAGTCTCTGTGTGTTTTCAAGGATGAACAGGGGACTGGGGAGGCCCTTGGAAAACCTAGAGTAGTCTGACTGTGCATGACTGGGTACCTGAGCTAAGATTCCTTCCAGAGAAAGGACTCCTGGTTGACTATTTCATGTTGCACAGAGGAGCAGTCCTATCTCGGGACTGACACTGGGGGTGGTGGTATGCAGCATAGAGGCCCACTAGAAGGGCCTGGGGACAGCTGTCTGAGCATCAGTTGCTTCAGGGCTGAGCACTCCAGGGCTAAAAAAGGGAAGTGAAATTGGATCAATTGTGAATAGGCCCTGGAAGACCTTGTTGATTTTATGAGCTATTTGGAATTCTGTTTCCTTCACACATGGCTGCTCCCAGTGTTTGATCCCACTTGACTCTTAACCATGGTCCTCTGAACAGGCCCAGAAGAAGCCTGGAGGAAGACACAGAACACCCCGCAGATACTGGCTTGTTCTGGGATCTGGGCAGGGGGTGAGGTGTATTACAGATAGAGCCAGACAACGGTCTCCTTAACTGTTTCTCCAAGGAAGCTGGGAAGAGGGCTGGGCTGACCTTACTGATCGCCAGTCACACGGCAGTTACTATATTAACTCTTTTAATCCTTGGGATTCTCTGAGATAGATATTTCCACTTTTACAGATAAAAAAGGTAATGCCCAGCGATGGTGTTGCCAGGAACCCACAGTTAGTAAGTATCAGAGCCAGAAGTCAAACTCTATCTCTCTGACTTAAAAGCCTACGTCCTTGCTTTTTATCTCACAGTCTTCTCCCATCAAGGCAAAGCTACAGCTCCTCCTCGCAGGTCAGGGCTGAGAAAAAGGACCTGCTGGCTCAGTCCTGGGATTTCCTGCGGCATTGGCTTCTTTCACTGGTGGGTTACAGAGAAGCATTTGTGCTTCTTGAGTGTGGGAAGAACTCCTTTCCATGAGCATGTGAAGCTTCAGGTCAGCAGGCAGAGGCCACCAGACAAAGGAGATGGGGCGGGGGACAGAGTAGGTGATGAGAAGAAAGCGTGAAAAGAAAAGAAAATTTACGATAAAAGCAGCAATGACGGAGCTTTCCAAACGGAATGAGAAGGCCATTACACAAGAGCTTAAGTGTGATTCCAGCTGCTGTCTGGAATGTGAACTATGCCTCTGCTCCCATAGACCCTTTGCTGGATGGCATCTAGAACCTTCATGCCAGAGGCTCAAGGTGCCCATCAAGGGGTTAATGGACTTTTGTTTTATGGACATTTCCATCCTGTTTATACATTCTTTCCCCTTTCACTTAGTCTGGGTTCCTTGTCAACATTCTATAGTCTGTATGAGCTCCCACTTCTGCCTTCCTCCCAATACTGACTCACAGCTATCTGAAACGGTCTCCTGAATCGCAATGCCGAAGATTCCAGGCATAGTGCCTTTTACTTTTGCAGTTTCTGAGTTTGGATTAATCGACAAACAAATGAAGAAGTGGTAAAGGAGATAGGATGAAAAAGAGAGGGAAGAAAGAGGAGCTAAGAGAGTAAAACATGGAAACATTGGCTCCCCAGAGGTTTTCATCTAGAATTGGGTGTTTTCATCATGGGAAAGGAGGTGGTAGACTGCCCTGGAGGTATCCAGGTGCCTTTAGCACCTGAAAATCTAAGAGAATCTGATGCCTTTCTGGTACCTACCTATTCCCTTAAGCACAACAATTTCAGCTGATAATTCAAAGACTAGTCCCATTCTGAATCTCTTCTTGGGACCACATGAAACATATCTTCAGCAGGAACCTGCTTTGGGATATGTGCAGGCTGTTTCTGGGAGAAAAGTTGTCCCCTCTGGTTTGCGAGACCTGGTCTGGGAGGCCACCATGTTTTTCTGGCTGCCTTGCTGGGCCATCTAACCAGCTCCCCTGAGAGATAACCAGTACAACAATGCTGTGTTGTTTTTTGCCAGCTGTTATTTCATTAATGTTTGTTTCTAACCCAAAAAACCTTCAAAAATAGCTAGGGCCACTTCTCTGACCCTGATTGAGAGGAGAAAATGCACTAAAAGCAAATCGCTTCTTCAGTTGCAGATCTCTGGCTCAGGGAGGCTCTGGGCTGGGTCAAAGAACAGCTTGAGTCCTCCCCTAGGCTCCCCACACTCTGGCCTCCTTGCTGGCTTTCCTAGAGTCTTTCTGTGGGGCTGAGCTCCAGGGAAGGGAATAAGGATTTTGGCCAGTGTTGTGTGGAGAAGATGCATTTTTGTATGTTTTTTCTGGGACTTGGAGTGAAGAAGGAAGAATGAGCAACACTAGGCCACTGGAAAAATGCCCTGGTGATCTGAAGATGTACCCACATGCTGGCGTTGGAGAGGGAAAACTTGTCAGGCAGTCTTATTAAACCTACCGATATGAGAATTCCCTTGTTGTGGAAAATCGAGATTCTGCATGGTGTTTTAAAGCTAATCTGTTAGGACAACTTGTTTATTTCACTTTCAAAATAATCTTTTTTTTAAAGAGAAGGAATGCCTTTAGTCATGCTCCTAATTTTAAGAGGGTCTGCCGAGACTTTTTCACTGGTTGAATTATAACAAGACCACTGAGGTCATAGGCAGTGGATTAATTATAGCAAAGCTGGTGAGAAAATTCAACTTCCTTTGATGAACACAGCTTAGCTGCTTTAAGTGAACAATTTTCTTATTTTTTTTATTTTAAAGAGAAGAAAAAAAACCAAAATAAAACAAAAAAGAACAGAATTTCAAAACAACATAATAGGAGGGTAACAATGGTTAATACATTATGTATTGTTATCTTTAAATTACTCAGGGTACAAGATATCAGCATTCAATTGTCTAAACATTACTGGTATAAACCTTTCATTTCAATGAACTAAGCAAAATTAGTAGTGTATCTATCTTAACCATCTTATATATAAATACAATTTTTTTCTTTTCCCCATTCCCCCATCCCAGACTCTCTTTCCTTTTGACCAGTTTCTTTCTGACTCATCATATCTATTGTACATTTTGGATCTTATTTACTCTCACACTAGGGAGACAATATGATGTTTGCACATGCGCGTCCGGTTAATTTCTAAGTGAACAATTTTCTACAGCAAACTTTTAATACATTGTCTCTCATAGCAAACTTCAGTGATCTCCTGGTTGCAAGATGACAGCTCCTGTAACTCTTTTTTTTTAGGCACTGGGAATAGAACCCAGGGAGGGCTGAAGATACATTCCCATCCCTTTTTATTTTAATTAATTAATTAATTTATTTATTTATTTATGTGGGTACCAGGAGTCAAACTCAGGACCTCGCGCTTGCCAGCAGGCGCTTGTGCCTCTGAGCTATCTCACCAGCGCCCCCGTTTTATTTTTTAATTTTGAGATATGGTCTTTGCTAATTTACACTGGCCTTAAACTTGTGATGCTCCTGCCTCAGCCTCCTGAGTAGCTGGGATTTTAGGCATACACCACCATGACTGGTTCTTAGAACTCTTAAACCATTCAATAGTATAAGAATGTTCTTTTTTTCATAAACAGACTTAGATGGAAACTGAACTTTACGATGACAAGATATAGAAAAGGTATAGATTTAACCTAAATTTCATTTCTGATATGTAAATATTTTCTAACCTTTTTCATCTAAGCCAAGTCCCATACTAACCCAAGGTTATGCATTCTCAAAGTACTTGTGTCAATATCTTCTGCAGTTAATGTTTTTTTCATTAGGTGCCATTTAATCAAGACTTAATAAGAGAATCTGAATGATACATATGGAATATATATATGAAAAATACTGAACACAGTTGTAAATATTTGCTGAGCAAGCTGTTCTGCAATAAAATGGCTTTAGACTTGGAAAGAGCTAGAAGCTTGTATTAGGAACATGAAAAGTAACAGGGCAACTCTGTTGAAATTTGGTCCTCTCTTGGGTACCACCTGAAATCTGAAAGTGGAGTCCCTTCTTGCAGAAGAGCAAACCCTGTGAGAACATCAAAGTATAGCATTTTAGGATTAGAAAGGGGGATAGGGTGTTGTAATGGTTGATACATTATGTCAACTTGAGAAGTCTGGAAGCTTAACTAAGTAACTCAGCAGGTCTACTTCCTAGTGTGTAGCAAACATGCCCTTAGGGCTCTAGGATATTGTTCACTGTGTAAACTTGAGAAGTTTAGAAGTTTAACTAAGTGACTTAGCAGGGAGCCAAGGTCTTCACTTTGTAAACATCCTGAGCCTGTGCAAGAGGAGGGCACTGAGATGATGTGAGTGCTACACCTGCCCCAGAGTGGATAGCCTGCTTACAATAAGGGACCAAAGGAGGCTTGCTCTCCCCCTTTTGTTCTTGTTGCTTTGCTGTCTTCTGCCACCTTGGACTGTTGCCCCTCACCATGCCACCCTGCCTTGGAGCCAGCTGATTATGGAATGAAACCTCCACAAACTGTGAGCTAAATAAAGCTTTCCTTCCTTAATTTTGGGTGTCAGGTATTTTGTCTCAGCAATAAGAAAAAATTAACCAAGACAAGAGTTTTGTCTAATTCTTGTTCAGTGTGTGATTGGTGTTGGAATTGTATCCATAGTGTGGCTCCCAGTGAGCACAGCACACACTCTGGGGCCAGTCACATAGCGGGTGCTTAATGAATGCTGAATAATTAGATGCAGCAATGAGTAAACTCACTGTGTGAATGTAAAGTTCACCCATGCTAAGCTTCCTCCAGTGTCTGATTCCACAGAAGGTAATTATTCCCTCTTTTAAAATTGTAGCTATCTATGCCTTTGGCCAGCCCATGCTCGCTCTCTCTGTCTCCTTGGTCTCAGATGTTGAGTGACAGTGAGAATAGCTAGAAGGATACTGCTTCCAAGTCATCCTGGCTGGTCACCCTGCAGACGAAATGGTGGCTGGAAGACCAGGCTGGATGTGGCTAGGCTGTGTTGTGTTGGCCACTGTGCAGACCAATGAGCTCAAAGTATTGTCCCTACCATCACCCTGTGTGTCCTCCTGATGTCCCAGGGAGGGCAGGATGGCTCTGTTTCACTAGACTGGGATTTGGCAAATGTTTTCTGCAAAGGACTATTATAATAGCAATGTTTTAAAGTTTGCAGGCCAATTGGTTGCTGTCACAACCATTCAATTTGGCCATTGTTGTGTGAGGGCAGATATAGAAAATAGGCAGACAGATGGGTGTGGTTATGTTCCACACATTTATTTTATTTATAAAAACAGGTGGTGGGCAGGTTTGATCCATGGGCTGTTTTTGTCTTGAGAAGGAATATACAGTAGTGGTTGCAGGGAAGGTTTAAACTTACTCTTTTCTCTCTAAAGGTTTAATAATTTTAGTCTATAAATAAATGGACAATAGGCAGATTAACGGAAAAAGTAACAACTTTATTAAATGCAGAGACATGAAAGCTCTGTAAAAAGTGTGACCCTCAAAATGTGAGCCAGTTGAACCACACATAGAGCTAGACAGAGGGGTGGGGGCTGGGCTCCAGGAGGTCAGGGAGGAGATGCCCAGGAAGCAAGGGTTGTCTTTGATGCAGACAAAGTCCCCCAGGTTACAGGCACTTGTGGGAATCTCCACCTATGCCACGTATCAGACCCCTATCTCTTTGTCTTGTGAAAAGGATTTCTTAGGCAGAAAGGGGGATATCAGACAGATAAATGGCAGTTTATTTTTTGCTAATGTAGAATTCCTTTATAGATATAAATTTCTTGTCCAAAAGGATAACCATTCCTATTGTCTGCAGGTCTATAATTCCTCTGAATAACTGACTTGAAATCTGCCAAAGAAAGAAATATATTTGGGGTGGGATGTTTTACTTGTCCACATGATTGAGTGTAGTCTGGAATCAGACAGCCTGTGTCCAAATCCTGCTCTGCCACTTCCCAGCTGGGTGATGATGAACATTTTGCTAATTTCTCTGTGCCTCGTGATTTTCCTCTGTAAAATGAGGATAATAATAGTGTCTACCCCATAGACTTATTGTGAGAATTAAATGAAATAATATAAGCAAAGGCTTTAGAAGAATTTGGACATTTATGCCAATAAATTAAAAAGCATGTAGTAAATGTTGGCTATTATTCATTTGATCTTCAGTCCTTAGCACAGTGCCTGGCACAATGGAAATGCTGAATAAATGTTTGTATCATGAGTTCTGAGGTCCAGGAAGACAAAACAATTTGTGCAATGTTTCCAAGTAAGGAAGCAGCACTGAGTCCTGAAGCCACAGGGCTTCTAGACTTCCAGCCTGTCTTCCTGAAGCCTTCAACAAGTTCTTCTCATGAAGCCTTCAGGTTATTTATGGTCTCGTCATTCTCTATAGGAAAACTTTTGTGCAAGTTGACTGCCTTTACTCTTCCAACCCTGAAAGCTGCTTTTCCTGAGGATGAGGGTAGGAATAATTCCTTCCACTTGTAGTTACTGTGTGTGTGTGTGTGTGTGTTCCTGTCCCCACCTCCTTCAGTGGCCTCAGCACCAGCCTTTTTCAAGGTGTGACACAGAAGCAGTGACAGGTTTGGGGAGGCAAGACTTGGGTAATGGGGTGAAGGTGAGAACAGGGGAGGGCATGGTACAGGAAGGGGGACCCTCGCCCTAAGGTGAGGACTTGCTGGCCCCACTTCTGCCTCTATGATTGCCTGGACTGGGGGATCCAGTGTGAAGACTTTTGAAAAAACATTAATGATGCGTTTCGCACCCTACTGGACTCACCAGCTTCACACCTGAGTAGCTGTTGATGATCCTTCTCCCTGTCATTCTCAGCTACTGTATGCTGTACCACACAAACCAGCACCCCTCTACCCCACAGGTAGGGCACTGGGCCAGAAGACAGAGTGGGTGGGCTCAGCCCTCCTTCACTGCATTGGTTTCCTAGGCCTTGGAGCTGGGGAAGCCTCAGCCAGAAGACAGACCAACAGACAGACAGACCAGGGGAAGGTTAAGGGAGGAAGGGAGTCAAGAGGGAGGTTTGCTAGGCAGTGCAATCTATTTCTAAGGGAAAGGGGTGGTGTAAAGGCCCATGAGCAAGCTATGGGAAGGACTTGGAGAGCTCACAAGGCTGATTTGAGTGGTCCTGAGGAGAGACTTTTCTAGAGAGGATTCCCTCTGTGTGAGAAACAGGCTTTCACCAAAGCATGACTGTCCCTCACCCCAGGAGGGGAAAGGGAGAAATATCCTTTCTTAATTGTCCGTGGTCTAGCCTTGCTAGGGCTGTGTGAAGTGTTAATAAGGGCCCTGTCTCTTTTCCACATGGAAACTGATCCTCCCTACCTCCCTTTCAGAGGTCACCAAAGGTGGGCTTGGTGTTGGTGAGATGCCAGAGAGTTTTCCTCTGAAGTGGCTGTGATTTCTATAAACCAAGTCATTTTTCCACCCTCCTGGCAGCCATCTTTTTCTATAAGTGGGTAAGGCTACTGGCCAAATACCTCCTGGGTGGACTTCTTTGCAGAGTCCCCTCAAATTTTGCACTGTTGGTTCCTCACTTGCTTTACCCTAGTATCAACTCTCCTCTTTTGTGGCTCACATACCACAATTACATGAGCAGCAGAGGGCCTTAGGAGGTAGAGATTGAGCCTGGGAGCACCATGGGGCCAGGGGGTGAGGAGGAGGTGCTGAGAAGGCTGCTGCCAGGCATGGACAGAGAATTTCCATTGATTTGGGATCCCATGAGGCAGTATGACCAAGACTGGATGATCTCTTCAAGCTTTGACCACTGTTACTTTATGTTCTCAGAGGAGTGAGGTATTAGCCAGGGAATGGCCTAGAAAACTTTGAAGATAAGGATTGTGGGATTTTTGTTTGTTTGTTTGTTAGTTTATGAAGAAAATAGCTTGCATTTTACTCCTTAGTACCCTTCCAAATGTCCATTAGCAGACATCTCTCTTTTCTCCCTCTTTATCAGGGCCTTTTAATATACATTGACTGGTCTTTGGGAAGTGTATTAGTCCTTTTCTGTTGCTGGGACAAAATACCTGATACCTGCAACTTCAGTCCATGATCAGCTGGCTCCAAAGCAGAAACTGTATGGTGGAAGGGCCTGGCAGAGGAAATCTGATCATGTCATGGAGGCCAGGAAGCAGAGAGAGAAGGGAGGAGCTGGGGAATACATCCTTCCAGGTCAAGCCTCCAGTGACCCACCTCCAGCCAGGTCCCACCTCCTAATGGTACATTTAGTCATGAAATCACCGATGGATTAATCCACTGAAGCGTATAGTGCCCCATGATCCAGTCACCTTCCAAAAGTTCCACCTCTGAATACAAGAGACTTCTGCGGACATTTTGGATTTAAACTATAATAGGAAGTCTGTGAACACCCTAAGGTGGCATTTAAAAGTGTATGCTTATTGTATGTGCATTTTATGGGGAGGGGTCTGTAACTTTGATCAGATTCTCAGAGAAGTCAGTGGCCCCCAAAGTGTTAAGGAACTCTGATCATTTGTCTATCTGAGTTGAAAGATATTCTGGGGAAGGGTGGCTCCTTATTGGAGAGCAGAACTTTGTCTTTGGGAAAGGGTGGGATTGAAAGACTGAAGTCATTTGGTCTATGTCTCTGAATATTGCAGAACTTTCATTATAGGACATTTTAGAGTGCTTGTAACAGTCACCTTTCCATAAATATTCATTATTTTTACCTTTTCTCTTTGCTATTACTGGGCTCATAGAATGATATATCCAAACATGGCTAAAAAAGCATGCTGAGAAATTGATCTAACAGAAATTAGAAGGCCTTTAAAAGCATTCTTGTTTCTCTCACCCTAGGCATAGAAAGAAACTCTGGAATTCCCTTATCTGCATTAAGAACAGACTGAAAAGGGAACACATTAGCCTTCCATCCCATCCTGAAGTCCTGTTATCTATCTCAGAGAAGAAGACTGAGAAATGTAACCTGGATGGACTTCCCCTAAAAGATGATGTCTGTCCCTTAGGCTCATTCAAATTCTAGAGACTGCACTGGGGACCATTCTTTCCTCTAAAATTGTAGTAATTTATAAGCCCTTAAAATTGTCTACATTCTTCATTCTTCCCTTCTCCTGTATAAGACTGGTAGATAAGTCTCTGAATAATGTTAAGGGGTGTGTGTGTGTGTATGTGTGTGTTTGTGTGTGTGTGTATCACACTTCTATGACTTTCCCTTTTGCTGTGGTTTTCCCCTTTTGCATATTAATTTTTATGTTTTTTCTTTTTTTGGGAGGGTACTGGGGGTCGAACTCAGGACCTCGCGCACCAGCAGGCGCCTGTGCCGCTGAGCAATATCACCGGCCCTTTTTTCTTATGTGGGTTCTGGGAGTCGAACTTGGGCCCTCGCACGCCAGTAGGCGCTCATGCCGCTGAGCCATCTCACTGGCCCTATGCTTTTTCTTTTATTTAATCTTCTCAGTTTATCTTAGTGAACCTTGAGAAGGCAGTGGGAAAATTTCCTTCCACCCCTACACTATTAAAAATAAAGCAGAACAAAACAAAAGTAAAACAAGAAACAAAAACCAAAAAACCAATGTCAGGCAAATTAGAAGGCAAGACACGAACAGGAGAAAATATTTGCATCAGAAAATTCTGATAAAGGAAAGTTATTTGAATCACATAACTCATAAAACCTAACATCAGGAAATGAACAGATTAAAAAATGGCAAAAGATCTGAGTAGATCCCTCACCAAAGATAAGAAGATGGCAAATAAATACATGAAAAGATTCTCATCATCATACATCATTAGAGAACTGTAAATTAAAACACACGTTTCGGAATGGTCCTATTTCAGGACACTAACAACACCAAATACTGGTGAAGAGTAGAGCAATAGAAATGCTCATTCATTGTTAATGTAAATGCAAAATGGTGCAGCCACTTTGGAGAACAATTTGGTGGTTTCTTTTTTTTGTTGTTTATGTGGGTACCAGGAGTTGAACTCAGGACCTCGTGCTTGCCAGGCAGGTGCTTATGCCGCTGAGCCATATCACTGGCCCATTTGGTGGTTTCTTACAAAACTAAACATATTCTTACTATACAATAGAGTAATTGTCCTTCTTGGTATTTACCCAAATAAGTTGAAAATACTGTAAGTTGAAAACATGCACATAAATGTTGATATTAACTTTATTCATAATTGCCAAAACTTGGACGCAACCAAGATGTCCTTCATTAGGTGAATGGAGAAACTGGGGTACATCTAGACAATGGAATATTGTTCAGCACCAAGATGAAATGAACTATCAGACCATGGAAAGACACAGAAGAAACTTAAATGCATATTAGTAAGTGAAAGAAGCCAACCTGAAAAGATTACAAACTGCATGTGTTAGTTGCTTTTTTCTCATTGCTGAGACAAAATACCCAATGCCCAAAATTATGGAAGGAGAGGTTTATTTAGCTTACAGTTTGTGGAGGTTTCAGTCCATACTTGGCTGGCTCCAGGGCAGGGTGGCACATGGCAGAGGGCAACAGTTCATGGTGACAGAAAGCAGCAAAAGCAACAAAAGCAAAGAGGGAGGAGCAGAGCGAGCAAGCCTCTTTCCCTCCCTGATATTGTACGCAGGCTACCCGCCCCAGGGTAGGTGTAGCACTCACACCCATAATCCCAGCATTGGACGATGAATCAGTCAGAAACTGTAGAAGCCTGCCCCCATGACTGCTCATATGAGGCTTTGGGGGGACATCTAGACACAAACCATAACACTGCATAAGTCCAACTATATAACATTGGAAAGAGTAAAATTACGGACACATTAAAAAGATCAGTGGTTTCCAGAGATTAGGGGAGAGAGAGGGATGAATAGGCAGAGCACAGAGGATTTTTAGGGCAGTAAATGACTATGTATGATACTATAATGGTGTGCACATGTCACTATGCATTTGTCAAAACCCATAGAATGTGCAACACCAGGAGTGAGCTCTAATACAGATATGGATTCTGGGTGATAATGATGTGTCAATTTAGATTTATTGATTGGAGAAAAGGTACCACTTTGATGAAGGATGTTGATGCTGAAAGAGACTGCTTGTGTGGAGGCAGGGGGTATATGGGAACTTATCCTTTCTCTCAGTTTTTCTGTGAACCTTAAACTGCCTATTAAAAAACCGAACGAACCAAACCAAACCAAATCAAGCCAAACCTAACAAAAAGCAAATGAAACCAAATGCCAGCTTATCAAAACTGCATGTTATCTTTGGGAATGGAGTGGCTGGGGTGGGAAAGAGGTTCTGTGCTGTTCCCAGGTGGGATAGGGCTGGAAAGACTCTGCTGACCATTAGGAGTCAACAAGTGGGCTTGTCCTTTGCAGCAGGAGGAAGACAAGACAGGAAGTGGAGAAATAGCTTAGGACAGATCTGTCACCCAGAGGTTGCAAAGAATAGCAAGAACCCCTCAAATAACATCAAAGCATCTTCCACCAGTCTAGTGTTTTTTTCATGCCAGGTGATCTGCTAAGCACCCTACAGTAATCATTCACTCAGTGCTCACAACAATCCTACGGGGCAGGCAGGGCTGATATTAAAAATATCCAAATATTAGTATGGCTCGGAGGCAGCTAGACCAAGTCCTGAGGCTCCTCTTCGGCCAGGTCCTGACCCTTCAGTTGCTGGATTGTGAGGCAGTCAGCAGTCATGGGAGGGAGAAGCCAAGGTTTTGGTGGTGGAGCTCAGTGAAGTGGCAGGGGCTTGACTAAGGGTTCTCACACCCATACTGAATCAGAATCTTCTGGCCAACTTGTTAAAATGGATTATTGGGCTCCATTCCCAGCATTGCTGATTCAGTAGGTCTAGAATGGAGCCCAAGAATGTCCATTTCTAACAGCTCCCGGGGATGCTGATGACACTGGCTAGAGAACCACTGCTCTGCAATAAATATTTCAGTATTTTAATAACTGGCACAGCCCTAGTTCAATATCAGCCCTGGGGGTGGAAACTACTTTACTGTCACTTCACAGGTGGGCAAATAGAGGCTGAGAGAGGTGAAGTAACTCTCTGAGGATCGCATACCCAGTGGCCTGCATCCAGTTGGCCTCACTCTGAAGACTCAGCTCGCTCCCCGAGACTCCAGACTGCGCTCCCTAGGACCAGCAGAGGTCTGGGCAGTGGTTGACGGCCTCTGGGAAACCCCCAGGACTTCGATAGGCTGTGGGTGCAGCCAGAGGCAGGTGAAGCCCTGCATTCCGTTACTGGGGCTCACCCTCTGCCTGCTGGCCTGGGGAATGCTCCCGAGACTCCTGAGTGGCTTGGGGATGGCTTCCTTGCCCCTCCCCCACGAGCAGAGGCTGTGAAGTTGACGAATTACACTAAACTGTGATGCCTCCTCAGGAGCCTGTTCCGGACGGGACGTGCTGTGATGGCTTCCTGAGAAAGCGACAGGCACGTGGTCTGCAGACCAACCCTCTTGCTCTCTTGCTTAGCACAGCAGCTGCTCAGAGGCAGCGTGGGCCTTTTGCGCCCTGCCGGGGGAGCCTATTAAGAGCCACAACACTGTGAAAAGCACAGCAGAATCTCTCCATTAAATCTGGTAGGGGGGCCTGCTTAACAATAGGACCCGCCCCAGGAATCTTAGCTCAGCTCAACCCTGCCTCAGTCTCTTTTCTGCCCCTGCAGTTTCCCCCCAAAGGGACTTTGGGCCTCAGTGCCTCTGTTTTTCTGGCTAGAGTTGGGACTGGAAATGAAATGTCAAGGCCCAGGCAAAGAGCAAATCCAAAGCAAATGGTCTCTTTGCTGCCTAGCAGGGAAATGGGCATACCGTTGGGTCCAGACATGATGCTAAAGAGGACACTGAGAACAAGGATATCGGGTGAGAAAGGCCCCCGCTTAGGGCCTGTTTGTTTTCCTCATTCCAGCTGTATACACTCTTTAACGGACAAAGAATTCTTGGAGCCCAGAAGATACACAAGGACCATGGCTCCTTTTCTATAATACTACACTTCAGGTACCCAGGAACCTGCAGTTCCCTGCCAAACAGCTTCAAGCCTGTTTCTAATGTCTGGGTAAGCGCCTATCACATGCTGTAAAGAGTGACCATGTCACTGGGGGTGTGGACAGAGCCTGGGCAGGTGGGCTCGAGGTCTGTATGTTACTGTAGAAATCGTCTTTCCCCATAGCTCTGTGTGCCAGTGCCAAATTCCAAGGAGCCTGAGAATTCTAAATTTAAACTTTCAACCTTCTGAAACTATATTTGTAGGGGGATAGGATATATTTTATTTAATGGTTTGTTTGCTTGATTTATAGCCTGTAAATATATGCTTGCCCTGGAAGGTAGAGGTGGGCCCGTGCAGGTGGTAGGGAGGATCTTTATCATCCATCCATCCATCCATCCACCCATCATCTAGGTTTGTTTGTTTTCTCTGAAATTAAAAAAAATATTTACTGAAGGCCTACAATATTCTGGGCTGTGTGCTATATTTAATCCATATGAAAAGTCTGTGAAGCATTATCACCATTCTGTAAATGGGGAAGCAGACTTTAAGAGGTTAAAAAATTGGTGTATGGTCGATTGGGGCCTAGGATCAAGTTGGGTCCTGAGACCACATTACTTTCAATTTTGTGGTATTTCCATTCCACTGAGGGAGATTACACTTAGATTTTTTTTGTTTTTGTTTTTTAATCAGGAGAGAGATGTACTGCTGGGAATGTTTGCTTATCTCTCTCGGGCAGTGTTCCCAGGGGTCCTGGTTCTGGGCTCTGGTTCTGATGGGGTTGGTGGGTGCTGAGCACTGCCATTTGCCATGCTGCTTACAGACTCGGCCCATCTGCTCCCCAGAGCGCCTTGCCACCAGCAGTCAGACTACACAGGCTGGCTTTGACAAAGTGACAGAAGCTGTAAAAACAGCTGTTTGACATTCCCTGCTGCATTTAAAAACAAAACAACCAGCAAAAGAGGTGAATGAAATGAAGAAAATATCGTTGTTTCATGCGGATAAGGATATTTTTAGTTATAGAACATTTACTTTCTCTTTTCATTTCTTTGTTCTCTGTTTACTTACTGAATTATTTCTCTTTTTCTTGCCCTTGCTCCTTCCTTCTTTCCTCCTCCCCCTCCATTTTTTCCTTCATTTAAATAATCTTTCCCCTCTATTTCCCTGTTTATGCATTCAAAATTTCCTTCTCTTGAAGGACATGATTTCTTCCTCTTTCTTGTTTTCTACATTTTCCATGCCTCTGTATATTAATTTGTCTCTCTGGTTTTGTGTACATATTCTCTCCAAAGTGTAGTTTTATGCATTCCACTATTTGTTTTTTGATATCCCAAAGTGTCTACAATTAAGCCAAGATGAGGATAGAAAATTCTAAACCAAAATGAAACAATCCATCTTCACCTAACTATCGTTTAATTTAGATAAATAAAAGTATGCACAAGAGGACCGGGCATCCAGCAGTAACTGCCTGCCCCCTCAGGCCAGCTCCATTGCCTCCAGCTACAGGAACTGGGAAAGTTGTTCTCATTTTTAGACTTTGAGCTTGTACCCAGCTCTGCACAGGGACTCCACTGGTTCAGAAACACCCTCCTGTTCAGTCAGCTGTGCCTCACATGCCCTTTCCTTCAGTGAGAGGAGCTCTAGGTTACAAGGTGTAGGCAGACAAGAACAGATATATTACACATTCTCAGCTTAATCCTCACATGCAGCTTGATCAAGCCTAACATACAGATTGACCCTTAGAGCCTGTAGCCATTCTTGGTTCTTGGGATCACTGGGCCCTCCTCCATTTCCAGGTTCTCACTGTTCAGAAGGTTACCTGCCCCTTTGGAGTCCTTTTAGGTTCTCTGGAGCATTTCTTCTCCTTGATTGATGCCCTATATTAAATCCCATTGGTGCCATGACCCTAACTTCCATCTCCCTTTTCAGTCTCTTCTTCCCTACATGCTCTCCAGACAAAACTATTTCCTTCAACTGCTGCCTTTCTGTTTGCCCTTTATGGCTCATTCTCCAGAGTTCCTCATCCTTTGTTCTGCCTGTCTTCTCTCCTAAGCTAAGAATGTTTTCTTTCTCCTTCCCCTTCTTACTGTCTATTGTCTTATGACCCATCAAGTCACCTTGGTGCACCTTAGACTTGACATTGCTGGAGCTGCCTATCTGTCCCCACATGCCTAAGATGACTTTGGGTATGCAGCTGGAGACACTGTGATTGCTGCTGGGGTGGAAAATGCAATTAGATCTATGGGCAAATGCAGCCTTTCTACTCCACCCTCCCTGAACTGAATCTACAAACATACCCACAGCAGGATGGAAAAACTGTGCCCCTCCATCCCTATAAGGAGGAGAAAAGATAGCGGCTGTAGGCAGGAATAGTCTCTGAGAAACCCCAGAAAGGGCTGAGTTATGCATTTACATGCATTTTTCTAATCTCATCAAACAGACAGGTCATTCTTTCTTTTTTGGAGAGAACAAGATGATGGAGAAAATTGTATTGTTCTTCCCTGGGGATGCAATGGAATCTCCCTTTCCCCGTGGAAATGTGGTGGGGGATAACATGGCCCCCTAACACTGGGAGTAGAGAGGGAGCTGTCACAACTTCCAAGAAACTGGAGATCTTTAGGGTCCTTCT
Organism: Erethizon dorsatum; assembly: GCA_028451465.1. Classification (NCBI taxonomy): domain Eukaryota; kingdom Metazoa; phylum Chordata; class Mammalia; order Rodentia; family Erethizontidae; genus Erethizon; species Erethizon dorsatum. The sequence continues at coordinate 83,352,983 of CM051829.1, forward strand.
CTAAATCTTTTACAGTTCAGGCAAGAGTAGGAACTAGGACCCTGCTAGCCATCTCCTTTTCCTTCCCTGTGCTGACTCCATTCCCTTCTGCCATCTAGGACAGAAGTCACCACCTCCTGATGGGCGTGTCTCTTCACCCTGTGAGTAGGGCATAAAGAGAGAGAAGGGATACCATAGAGGTCAGTAAAGTATGGAGTCAAAGGAACAAGCTCTGTGACCCAAGTCTGAGGGTGACATTTATGTACCCCTATAGATGCTATAGACTTGATTTACCTTATACACATCACGGTTTTGCTGACTTCCTGTTCCTGCAGATGTTCCTATAAAGGCAGAACTGAAACCACAATTAGGATTGAAGACTGGGGCCTGCTCTTTAGCTTTGTCACCTTTCTGATTCCAGCCAAAAATGTGTCATGATTCTAAAACACACTCAGGAATGATGTGTTAGGTCTATTCTGGTTTCTGCATTGATTCACAATGAATAAAAATTAAGTTGGTACTAAATTTTATGGACTCATTTAAAAAAAATTCTTCTTTGAGCTTTAATTAGATGGTGCCTGTGGGAGCTGAAGGCAATTTTAATTAGCATCTTACTACTGCAAAGAGAGGAACCTTGATCATTACTTGGCAATCAAGTTGCAGCTTTCTCTCCCTCTTGACCCACCTCCAAATACTGGTCTGTACGTATTCTATCAATCCTTCCATGTTAGCTCAAGACTTGTTTGTATTACAAACCTTGTTCTGGTACCACAGCCCTGGTATTTGCTGTCTGAACACTTGGATGTACCAGAATATGACATCTCCACTCTCACCCCATCCAAGGTTGCCTTGTATTATTAATTGAGTTGCAAGTCTATGCCTTGTCTTCCTGTTAAGTTCTTTAGGTAACTTGAAGGTGAGGATAACATCTCAAGGGGTCTTCATATTAACCAAGTGGCTTTCCTTACATATATTAATGGTTTCCCAAATATGAACATGTGAGAAGTGAGAGAGTAAAGGCACCAAGCAGGAGTTATGTAGTTCACATGGTGTTGGAAGAAAGAGCTGTTTCCTAGGGGGATGCTTTCTCAAGGTTTAGCAGACCTCAGAGTCAACTGAGAAGTATGTATAAAATGTACCTTTTCAGCCTTATTCCCTGAGACACACAGTGATTATGATGCAGACTAAGATTTGGGAACAATTTTCTAGGATCATGACTTGTAAATCCAACTCTACTGGCAGGAAATATCACAGGAATTTTTTTTTTTTTCATTCTGAGGATCATACTCAGAAACTTGTGCATTCTAGGCAAGTGCTCTGTCATTGAGATACAACCTCAGCACTTTTATTTATTTATTTATTTATTTATTTATTTATTTATTTATTTATGGGTACCGGGGGTCGACCTCAGGACCTTGCACGCCAGCAGGTGCCCGTGCCGCTGAACGATATCACGGGCCCTTTTTTTGTATGTGGGTTCTGGAAGTCGAACTCGGGTCCTTGTGCTTGCCAGGCAGGCACGTAGGGCGCTGAGCCGTCTCACCGGCCCCCACAAAGCTTTTATTTATTTATTTATTTATTTATTTATTTATTTTTAAAGACAACAAGTAAACATTCTCATGTATTAACAAACTCAAGCATTAGAGAATGTACAAATACCTTTTGGAGAAAAACATTACTTAGTATAAGATTAAGCCATGTGAAAGCTAGGTAAAAATAGAAGACTAAGGAATGGAATAGCCTCAGTGATGTTGCATTTTCATACTAGGGAGACAATTAATTTTTTGTTATTATTTTGAGACAGGGTTTCACTATGTACTCTGGGCTGGCCCCAAGCTTGCTATGTAGCCCAGGCTGGTCTTGAACTCGGTATCTTCTTGCCTAAGCCTCTCAAATGCTGGAATCACAGACATGCTGTACTACTATGCCCAGCTATTTTTTATTTTGAGACAGGGTCTTGCTAAATTGCCCAGCCTGGTCCTGAAATTGCAGTCTTTCTGCCTCAGGATATGCAGCTGAGATTAGAAGTGTATGCCATCACACTTGACTACATGAATTAAAAAAAAAAATTTTTTTTAAGAAATGGAAATTTCTGGGCCGGTGAGATGGCTCAGTGGCGTAAGCGCCTGCCTTGCAAGCGTGAGGGCCCGAGTTCGACTCCCGGAACCCACATACGAAAAAGGGGCCGGTGATATCGCTCAGAGGCACGGGTGCCTGTTGGCGCGCGAGGTCCTGAGGTCGACCCCCCGGTACCCACAAAAAAAAAATAAATAAAAAAAGAAATGGAAATTTCTTAGTGAATGTTAGGAAAATACAGACTGAATAAGTTCTGCAAGCACACACATATAAAAATGGTAACTAAAGAAAATTCTTGTGAATGTCAAATGCAAAATCATCTAATTGAAGCTGATCAGTTTTACTCACTTGTTTTATTATTATTATTTGTGGTTTAATCCATTTACAATTAATCTTAGGTTTATTTTCAGCACTGGTCTGTTTGCATTTGACCTTCCTTTCTGTCTTTCTGCTCTCTGTTTCGACTGTAGTTTTGCTCATTAATTTTTGGATTTTATAGCCCCTAGCGCCTCACTCACTGGCTGTTGAGCCCTCCATCCTGCCCTCCTCCTGCCTCCTGAGCATTTGTCTTGACATATAGGAACATTTTCTCATTCTATCAGGGTTTAAGAAGCAGAATAAACATTTTAAGTAGTTTCATACTTACTCAAAAATACAAAATACAAGGTAAGTAAATCAATGTATGGTTTATTTTGCCTCCTAAGGGACTCATAATATCCTCCAGACTTCAGTCACAAGGCTAGCAAGCCATGGCTAAGCTGAGAAGAGAATGAGGTTAGAATACACATCACTAACCCACTGTGAGTTCATAGATGTGTTTCCACTGAGTGTAGACTAATCTATAAATCTCCTCAATAAATGAGGGTGTTGTCCAAAATTAAAATGTGAAGAAAGTCACAGTGTAATTAATTGTAATATGTTTAAGATGAGGTTGTCAAACAGAAGTTTGGCTACTCTCAAGTCCATTTAAAAAGGAATCCCAAATAAAACTTTTTCTAGCACATGCATCTACAATTTCCATCTATTTTGTATGTATAGTCTTAAGAAAAAGAAGGGATATACTCAAATAGAACATATGTTCCAGAAGAAAACAAAAATTATGACAGAAATACTTTCATATTGTGAATTCCATACTTGGCTTTTTCGCCTCATCTGTTAGGTTTTAATTCATTTATATTTTGTCTCAGATTTCTTGTACCTTACTAATTTTTTTACTCTTGTAATTATTCTGATTAACTGTTGCTTTACTATTTGTTCTGAAACAAACTATTAAAACTAGTTTTTGTTTCCACTTGGTTCTGCCACTCCCTTTGCCCCGGTACCACACTTAGCTCAAAAGAGCTGCTGGCTGCACCTGTGTGAAGACAGGGCTCTGTGTAGCTCTTGGGAGGAAGGCAGGGTGGGCAGCTTTTTTTTTTTTTTTTTTTGTGGGTACCGGGGGTTGACCTCAGGACCTTGCATGCCAGCAGGCGCCCATGCCGCTGAGCGATATCACCAGCCCTTTTTTCGTATGTGGGTTCCGGGAGTTGAACTCGGGCCCTTGCGCTTGCCAGGCAGGTGCTTACGCCGCTGAGCCATCTCACCAGCCCCGGGGTGGGAAGCTTTTACCTTCTGTTCCAGAGATGCAAACTCTTGAAAGCAGAACATGTCCTTGCATCCTCAAATCAGGTGTACAGGGAGAAGAACCCTGTACGGAAGGAGATGTTGGCTGCACCTCAGTACTGGCAGACACATACTGAATTTCTCCTTGGTCACCAGACACTGAACACTTTACAGAGGCTGAGGGACTGGTATGTCCAATTAGAAGAAAGGAAGTACAGGGTATAAGCAATAAAAAGTATGGACAATAAAGCAATAGCAAACATTTTAAGAATCATAAATAATAATTATTTTAATGAGTAATAATTATTAGAAATAATAACTAGGATTCTTTCTATGCATTTTATTTTTTTCTATGCATTTATATATATTATTTTAATGTCAGGATATGTCTATGAGATAGGCACTAATATAATTATAGTAAGAAAAATGAAGCAGAGAGTAGTTAGGCAACTATTGTGTGTTGCTATAACACAATACCTGACTCTGAGTAATATAAAAAGAAAAATGTTTATTTAGCTCACAATTTTTGTGGCTAGAAAGTCTAAACAGCATGGTGCTGGCATATGGCTTTGTCCCCTGGCTGCATCACATTATGGCAGAGAAGTAAAAGGGGAAGTGAGTGCATGCAGAGGGAGGTCACATGCTGAGTCAGGCAGCAAGTGACAGAGGAGGGGCCAGTCTTGCTCTTTTATAACCACCTGCTCTGGTGGGAATTAATTAATTAATCCACTCTCTTGAGACCCAACCCACTCTGCAAAACCAGCATTACTCCTTCATGAGGGGAGTCATGATCCAATCACTGCCCACTAGGCCCCACCTCTTCTAGGTTCTGTCACTTTTCAATACTATTACACTGGGGACCAAGCTTCCAGCATATAAACTTTGGGGGTTCACACTCAAACCATATCCAAACCATAACACTAAGGTTATGGTTATGGTTATGTCTAAGGTCATATAGCAAATAAAAAGCAGAAGTTGGGTTCCAACTCTGTGTTATGGTGGGGTCCAGATTTTTTGATTAGTATATTAAACTGTCTTCCTTGTATTGTAGTATAGAGAAAAGCTGACATTCAGAGTTGCGACAAACCTAGAATTAATTACCCTGGCCACTGGGATTGTAGCACTATGGTCAATCCAGGACCTGACAGATGCTGAGCTGTAGCTGTTGCAACACTTCTGCCCTGGTTAGGATGGGCCCTAGAGCCAAATAGCCCTGAGGTCACAGATAGAGGACAGCAGTGCCTGGAACTGGCCCAGGATGAATGTAAACTGACAGCCTCTTCATTTCCTCTCTCCATTTTAACTTTGTATGAAACAGTCACTTTTATGGATGTGTAGTTTAATTGACTAAAACCAGGGATCAATATCTCCTAAGGATAATGCCAACATTTCTATAAAGGATGGGCTTAAAGATGATAATTTGTTGAAAAATAGGGGGCAGGCTTGGAGGACTTGTCTTGAAGCTGTTTTGTATAAAAAGTCATAATTTAATCTTAAATAATATGTTTGTTTGGGGTAGATTAAGGCAGAGGAGGATTTGGGAGATTTTCCCTAGTTCTGTCACTGGTACCAGCTGAATGTGGCTGTTAGTTATATTCCTAAATCGAGTTACATCTGGATGCATGTAATGTGATGGCATACTGCCACCCTCAGAAATATAGAATTGTTGGTCCCTCTTAGAACTCCAAAGAACTTCTGCAGGGCAGGGGGCATGACTAGTATGTCTGAAATCTACCAGACCAAGAGCCCAACAGGACGAGCTTGGGCATCTGCACTCTGGTATGTGAGTGTGCTTAACGATCAAGAGTGGATAAAATTCCATTAGAGGTAAATGTTGTCAGACAGCAGGCTGGAAAGATATATTTTAAGCTGAGAAATTACTTAATAAATTCAGGCCAACACTCTGTGACATTTCCCACAAGACTTTAATGCTGTTTACAAATTCCAGAGAACACCCTGAGTTGTTTCTGGCATGGGCTTATGATTTATTTCAAAGGAAAATGGGACAGAGTGTGTGGGTTTGTGTTTAATGTGAAAAGGGATTTGGAGATGAAAAGTCAACTGGTATGAAAGATTGCAGGGCAAATGCAAAGTAGCAGAGCATGTGGGTGGCCTTGAAGCATGTAATAGGGGATTGAGAAAGGAGGGAGCCTCTTACCATTCCAGTGCTAATCAAATAGTTCCATTTGCAAAGGCCACTGATGCATTAAAGAGGATGGGTTAAGAAGCAGTGCTGGATCTGGGGTTTCTGAAGCACTCAATCCCAAAGACTTTCATATCAAGAGCAGGCCAGAACTTCTGCCCTGAGGAGGGAGGCTGGTTACATTTCATTCTTCACAAAAGTCAACATTTAGAGGGCATGGCCTTCATCTGCAGCAAGAAGGACTTCAGTTGGAGCAAAAGAAAGCATTCTGAAAGAAAATAGTACTCTGGGCTAAGAACATAAGGGAGGTCTGGGTGCAAACTCTCCATGGCCACTACTCTGCGTTTCTTGGAAACAGAGGGATGGATTAGGTGAGCTTGTGATTTAATTTTGTTGCTGTGCACTGGCCACATAGGGGTCAGGGATGGAGGTATTATCCCCAGTCAGCAGCTAGAGTGATCCAGGGGACCGTGGGTTCAAGTATTGAGTTACGAGAGTGGCAGTAATGTGGGTCCAGGCTGGCAGGAGAGGACAGGAGTGGAAGGATCCTCTGTCTTCCTTTCTGCCTCTCCCTACTCCCTCAGAAACTCTTAGTTCCATTCATCTTGTTTGCCGTGGAGTATGTGGTTTGAATGGGAAATGAGGACAGTGACATTCCCCATCTCTCTTGGAAAAAAAAAATGACATTCCATTTGGTTTTGGAAAATATACAATATTCCACTTATAAAATATTCAATCACTGTCATTAATTCTCCTGGCTATGCTGTCCCTGCTGCACTTAGGCATAAGCTACAGACTTTGGCTGTGGCCACTGGCCCAGGAACCTCCCAGCCTTCTTTTTATGGGCAATATGATTAGGGGCTCTAGGATCGTCTGTCTCGTTGTATCAAGCGCCTCCAAAGCAACCTCCTGGCTTAAAGTCGCAAGGCTGCATCCAATCAACCTGGGGCCTCCTGTGACTGGGCTGAAGATTTATGGAGAAGTCCTGGGCCTTGACAAATTAATTCCTATCAGTGCAACAAGGTTCTGCCCCACTCTCCAGAACTCTTCTGCCTTACGAAGTGGCCAAACCTTCCCACTCCTTTGCTGCCCAACTGTTCTTTTTTTCCTTAAATTTTTTTTCTGACCTGCTATTATTTCTGTCTCTTCTCCTCTCTGTTTTTTTATTGCTCTGACTTTTATCTATTTATTTATTTCTCCTCAGCTCTATTAGGGTATCATTGAAAAATAAAAATTATATGTGCTTTCAGTGTACAACATGTTTTGATACACATATACATTATAAAATGATTAAAGAAAGGTAGTTAATATATGCATCGCCTTATACACTTATTATTGTGGTAACATTTAAGATACACTTTCTTAGCAATTTCAAGCATACATTATTAATTATAGTCACTATGTTGTAAAGTAGACCCCCAGAACTTATTCCTGCTGTCACTGAGACTTTGTACCCTTTACCTAACATCTTCTCATCCCTTCTTCTGGCTTGAGTTGAATTTGACATTCACAGAAGGTTCCTTGCGACCCTTTTTTTGAAGAGGGAGCCTTTTGTCTAATGAAGTGGGGAGGGTGGGAGGGTGTTCTTTTCTCCTGGAGGGAAACCAGCAGGAGTGAGGGGGGCACTTTGGCCCACCAGACTCCCCTGTCAACTTGGCCCCAGAGCTCGAGAGAAGCTGGTGACCTTCTTGCTACCCGAACATTTCACTCCTTGCTCAAGACTGCCTCGCTCTGACTGTGAGGAGTGTGGGGAGCCGTGCTCAGCAACACCCTGTTGGCACCGGGCTCCCAGGACAGATCCTTCTCTGATGCTCCCTCTCTCTCCCACCCCTTCAGATCCCTCCAAGTGCTATCTGGGCCTAAAAGTATTAGGGCCTGGTGTTGGAGGACATCCAGAACCAGAGTTGGGGAAATTCTAGGAGCCATTAACTCCTTCCATTTTAGGATAAGGAAACTGAAGGCCAGGAAGATGAAGTCTCTTGCAGTTTGTTACGGCACAGCCAGAGCACAGGGGATTATCCTTGCTTTCCAGGATGTAAGGGGCTGTCACCAACATGGTGACCACGAGCTTCCTGACAGTTCTGTGAGGTCAGTAGAACAGGCAGATCACATCTTCAGTTGTGGAGAGTCCTGGGCAGCGCTCTGAGGCCTGCCTCCTACTGCAGTTTGCAGTATTGTGGTATTGCTTGGACAGGTGCTAAGAGACCCAGAAGACATAGGCCTGCGCTGTCCAGATGTTTCTGTGGTAGCCCTGCCCCTTTTAGTATTTGTTGTAGTCAGGGTTTGCAAGGGAAACAATACAATACAGGACACATAATTTATAGAGTTATTTTGTAATAGTCACCTGAAGAGTCTTATACAAAAAGTGCAGGAAATCTGTTCACACACTAAAGACCCAAAGAATCCAGCTGAGGGCCTGGATCCTACAGCAGTGTCCTGCATGAGTCCAGCTGAAGACCTAGAGCCCATGGCAATGCCTCCATGAATCCAACTGAAGGCCTAGGGCCCACAACAATGTCTCATGCAAGTATATTTCACGGATCTGCACCGGGAAGGCCCAAAGGTCAGTGGTGGAAGCTAGAAAGTCTGCACCAGCGGGATGAAGGATCTGTGCCAGCAGGCTGAGGGATCTACCCCGGAGCCAGGAAGCAATGCTCAGAGTAAAGACCAGAGCTCCCCCGAAAGTCACCACAGCCATCCTCAGCGACAGTGATGTCCCGAGCTCCTCTGACGATGAGAACAGCCAAGTTCCTATCAGGAAAGCCAGCGTAACAAGCTCCTCGAGGAGAACCGACATCACCAACTCTTCCCCACCAGTTCTCCTTTTTATGTTTTGGCAACAGTCCTCAGGTGGGCCCTCCACAGCAGGCACCATGTTGATTCAGTTCAGCTGGGTGTTACAAGTTGACCACCAGTTGTCAATCCACCACAGTATTTCAGGGTCTTAGCTCTCTCAAGGATGTGCATGAAAAGGGTGTGGCTGGGAATCAAAAGTCCTTTCAGTTGTAAGAAGGAATGAAAGCTGCATTTTATTCTGAATACCCAAAGATTTGCTGGGGTGTGAAGAAGGCTTCGGATGGAGAACCTTTACCTAGATCAGTGGTGGTGAACCTATGGCACATGTGCTGCCGCTGGCTGTTTGTTTTTTTTTTTTTTTTTTTTTTTTTTTTTTGTGGGTACCGGGGGGACGACCTCAGGACCTCGCGCGCCAACAGGCACCCGTGCCGCTGAGCGATATCACCGGCCCCTTTTTCGTATGTGGGATCCGGGAGTCGAACTCGGGCCTTCGCGCTTGCAAGGCAGGCGCTTAAGCCGCTGAGCCGTCTCACCGGCCCTGGCTGTTTGTTATCGTTGAAAACTAAGAGTCTCACCATGACTGCCCTAGATGTTCATGGTGCTCAATCTTGATCTGCTGTCTGCTACCCCTTTCAGCACTGTAATTCTATGACCCTAAAAGGAACACTCTGGTTATAATTTTTTTAATGCAGGGGTTGAGTAGTGACCTCAAGAAAAATAAATTATAGGAGACTTTGACTCTGAAACTTCCATTTTCTCACTGAGGTTGGCTGGAAAAGTGGCTAGAATCCACAGTCTTTTATTTCTTTTTTTGATACAGACTTCTTGCTACATAGTCCAGGCTAGCCTTGAACTTGCTATGTAGCTCAGGCTGGCCTTGAACTTGAGATTCTCCTGCCTCAGCCTCCCAAGTACTATGATCACAGGTGTGTGCCACTGTGCCTGTGTCCATGTGGGTTTGATGAACTGAAGCAGCCCACCTGCCAATGGGCTTCCTGGCCTGGCCAGTTGGCTTCTGGAGACGTAAAAGGAGTTTTTAAAAATTCCAGTAAGAACAAACTAAAGCTATATGACATGAAAGCCGGGACACAGCTGCTCTTTTATCACAGAAAGACAATGTCAGAGGCCATTTTGTCCTAATGCACTGTGCTGCCTCTTCTCATAACACCCTCCACTGCCATAATGTCATTTAATGATGAAGGAACCAATTCATGGGATCCTGCTAACAAGGGCTTAGGGGTTGACGGGGGTTAAAACAGGGCTGGACCTTCCACAATAAACATTTTCCTTCTGGAAGCAGCTCTTATCCTAAGACCAGCTCTGAGCTTCCTGTAATGCCCATTCATAAATGATTCAGGCCTCACTTTTTGAAAGCATTAAAGCTCTCTCTCTTTCCTTCACCCGGGAGCACAAACAGCAGCCTGATGCTGAAAGCTAATGCCCAGTAAAGCTTTCAGGTTTAAGAATAAAAAGGCAGCACTATAAACAGCACACAAATCCCACATCCAACCAGCAACAGCTGGCAGCTTGTCCAGGGCTAAGGGAAGGTGGAGAGGGAAAGTACCAGTACGTGCTCACCTGGGACCCAGGCAGCACCATGTCCTTAGTAGGGGGTGTAGCAAAGTGTGGTTCTACCAGTTTCCTGGGTTGCAGCTCTCTTAATTCTTGTATTAGCTTTCCATCACTATAACAAAATAGCTGAGATAATGAGCTTATGAAGAGGAAAATGCTACTGTGGTTCACCATTTTAGAGGTTCCAGTCCATGATTAGGGATATCATTATTTGGATTTTTGCTCGGGGATGCCAGATGGTGAAGAGCATGTGGTAGAGCAAACCACTCATCTCATAACCAGAAAGCAAAAGAGGAAGAGGAAGTGGCTATGTTCCCACAATCCCCCTTAAGGTCATGCCTCCAAAGATCTCACTTCCTCCCACTAGGTGCCAGCTCCTAAATGTTCCACCACCTCCCAGAAGCACCACCCTGGGGGGCCTCTTATCCAAACCCCAACAGTTCTCTGAGTCTAGGGCCTGGTCACTTCTGAGGAAGTTGAGTCACCCTTTCTGGAGCTGGCAATCCCAGTCCCAGGCCACCAGGAAGAACTGTTCTGATTCCATTGCCCACAGTTTGAGGGAGAAGCAGTACAAGTTTTTCCAGGCCTTGAAAAATTTTCCCTTTGAACTCATAATTGCCTGGAAGAGCTTGTACTAGGAGGCCGGAATCCTGTGTTTCTGGCTCCTGTTAATTTGAAGTGTTGTCTCTATAAATTTCAGCTGTCCTTCATGGGCCAATCTAGACTCCACTCCATAAAGCTTTCTGTAATACTCCAGCCCAGTTTTCTGCAGCCCAGTTGTACTGAATTTCTATAACCAATATTATTATTCTTATTATTCTTATTATTCTTATTATTATTATTTTTAGTACCGGGGACTGGACTCGGCCTTGCACATGCTAGGCAAGCACTCTACTCAGGTATATCTCCAGCCCTTATAACCAGTAATACTAATGATGATCATGTAGTAATGATAACAATAAGGTAGTAGCTAATGTTTACTAAGAGCATACTTTGTGCTAACTTCTCTTCCAGTGCTCTTTGCACTAACTCAGTTTATCTTTACAACATCTTATGAGATAAATAATCGTGTCGTCCTGTTTGGCTGGTGGGGAAATGGAGGCCCTGGTCATTTTTTGGTTTCATGTGTGTCTTAGCATTTCTCTCCCACTCTGAACCTCAGAAAGAAGGAGATGTGTTACATGACTTGGAGAGTGAATGTTCAGGGGCTCCACAAAGCACAATCTGGCTAATCCTCACTTCTTCCCTGTGTGAAGTAGTCAATATTCTTCCTATTTTTCAAATGAGGTTCAGAGAGGTTGAATAACTTGCTGACTGATCTCAAATCACACTGCCTCTGAGTGTCCATTTAGACATAGAATAAAATGGTAGGTGACCCCTGTCTTCTGGACAATCTTGTGGTCGAATGTACAATTTACCCCTAGTTGCTCGGTTATGACCTGAGGTTTACTCTTTCTGCATTTCAATTTCATCTGAAAAATGGTAGGTGAAGTACCTATCTCTAAAGTTGTAGTTAGGATTGAATGAGATAAATGCATGTAAGAGCTTAGAACAGAGTCCCTGGCATATAGTAAGCACTCAATAAATATTAATTAATATTGTCATGTTTAATGCAGCATAATGCAACAAATGTTTAATGAACACCTATGGTGTGACTCAGGACAAGACACTGTATTGAGTGCTTCCCTGTTTTTATTCCTCTTCTCCACTTTCCGAAGTGCCTTGAGAAGCATTAAGCATGTAGTAGCTGATCAATAAGTCCTTTGTGATTGATTTCTGCAACATATATTGGGGATATTGGAGAGTGTCTCAAAGAGCTCTTCTGCCTCTTTATCTCTCTCTCTTTCTGTCTCTCTCTCTTTCCTGATTTTGTAAAAACCAATGGTTGATGATGTTAGAAAAGTCAAGTTCTGAGAGCCAGATGACCTGGAGGGCTGCTGTAGTCCTGCTGCTTTACACTTATTATTATTATTTTTTGCATTTAAAACAATTTTATTGGTACCTTTTAGATATACATAATGATAACATTCATCATAGGGAATTTGTACCTGTACGTGATAAATCTTGATTCTTCTTTTTTTCCCATTCCCCTCACATTCCTTCAATCCTTCTTCCCCTCCTTATTTACAAGGGGTTTGTTTCCAATTTTTTTCTATTCTCTCTTTTTTTGTTGTTGTTGCTTCTTTCCTTCCCACTCCCCCCTTCCTTGTTCTCCTTCTCATTTGAACATTTCTTCCATTTCCCAATATCTATTATACATTTTGGTCCTTATTTACATTTTTGGTTTCTCGCACCAGAGAAACAATGCAGTATTTAAACATGTGTGTCTGATTTATTTTACTTAAGAATATGGTCTCAAGGTACAGCCATTTACCTAGAAATGTATCAAGTTTATCCTTCTTTATGGCTGAGTAGTACTCCATTGTATTAAAAAACCCCACATCTTCTTTATCCATTCATCAGTTGACAGGCATTTGGGTTGTTTCCAAGATTTAGCTATTACAAACTGTGCCACTGTAAACATGGGTGTGCATATATCACTGTGGTATGATGTTTTTAATTCTTTCAGGAAGATACCAAGAAGGAGAATAGCTAGGTTGTATGGAACTTCTAGTTTTAGTTTTTTGAGGAATCTCCACACTGATTTCTATAGTGGTTGCACCAGTCTATACTATCACCAACAATGGAGAAGTGTTCCTTTTTCCCCACAGCCCCACCAGCATTTATTATTGGTTGATTTCTTGATAATAGCTGTTCTTTCTAGAGTGAGATGGAATCTCAGAGTTGTTTTAATTTGCATCTCTTGAGTGACCAGTGATGTTGAACATTTTTTCATGTATTTATTTGACATTTGTACTTATTCATCTGAGAATTTTATACTCATTTCAGATGCCCATTTTTGGATTGGGCCTTTAAATTTGGGGGAGGTGTGATCTTTTTTGAGTTCTGTATATATTCTAGATGTTAGTCCTTTGTCTGTGGAACAGCTGGCAAAAAATTTTTCCCACATTGTGGGTTGTCTCTTCACTTGGTTGGTGGTTTCTTTTGCTATGCAAAAGATTCTTTGTGATAGTTCCTGTGTGATTGGGGTTTTGTTCATAAAGTCTTTGCCTATACCAATGTCTTCAAGAGTTCTACCTATTCTCTCTTCCAACAGATTTAGTGTTTCTGTTTTAATATTTAGATCTTTGATCCATTTCAATTTTAGTTTAGTGAACGATGAAATATATGGGTCTAGTTTTAGTTTTTGGCATGTGGAAAATCAGTTTTTCCAGCACCATTTATTAAAGAGGCTATCTTTCCTCCAGTGAAGATGTTTGGCTCTTTGTCAAAGATAAGGTGGCTCAGTGTGTCTGGAGTTGTTTCTGTGTTATCTAATCTGCTCCATTGATCCTTGGATCTGTTTGTTTTTTTTTTCCCAGTACCATGCTGTTTTTATCACAGTAGGTTGGTAGTATAATTTCAAGTCAGGTATTGTGATGCCCCCTGCCTTGCCTTTTTTGCCCAGAATTGCTTTTGCTATTCTAGGTCTCTTCTGGTTCCAAATTAATTTTAGGATTGTTTTCTCTAATTCTGTGAGATATGCTATTGGTATTTTGATTGAGATTGCATTAAATATGTATACCAATTTTGGGAGTATGGCCAATTTCACTTTATTGGTTCTTCCTACCCAAGAATAAGGGATATCCTTCCATTTTCTGATATCCTCTTCAATCTCCTTTTTCAGAGTACTGTAGTTTTCACTGTAATGGTCTTTTACTTCCTTCATTAGATTGATTCCTAGGTATTTCATTTTTTTGGATGCTATTGTTTCCCTGATTTCTCTCTCAGTGAGTTTGTTATTTGTGTAGGAATGCTATTGATTTTTGAGTGTTGACTTTGTATCCAGCTACACTACTGAATTTGTTTATTAAATCTAGAAGTCTTTTGGTGGAGTTTTTGGGGTCTTCTATGTAGAGTATCATGTCAACAGCAAATAATGATAATGTAACTTCTTCCTTTCCTATCCTTATTCCTTTTATTTTTTTCTCTTGTCTAATTGGTGTGTCTAATGTTTCCAGAGCCATATTAAATAAGAGTGGTGACAGTGGACATCCTTGTCTTGTTCCTGATTTTAAAGTGAAAGCTTTCAGTTTTTGTCCATTCAGTATGATGTTGGCTATTGGTTTGTCATAAATGACTTTTATCAGATTAAGATAAAGACCTTCTGACTTATATCTAAAACATATAAAGAACTGAAAAAAATCAGGCCCCCTAAATTCAAAGACCCAATCCAAAAAATGGGCAACTGAGATGAATATGCATTTCTCAGATGAAGAAATACAAATGGCACATAAATATGTGAAAAAATGTTCAGTGTCATTGGTCACTTGAGAAATGCAAATTAAAACAACACTGAGATTCCATCTCACTCCGGAAAGAATGGCTATCATCAAGAAATCAACTAATAACAAATGCGGGAGGGGCTGCAGGGAAAAAGGAACTCTGCTCCACTGTGGGTGGGAGTGTAGACTGGTGCAACCACTGTGTAAATCAGTGTGGAGACTCCTCAAAAAACTAGAATTAGAAGTCCCATTCCACCCAGCTATTCTCCTTCTGGGTATTCCCAGAAGAATTAAAAACATCATACCACAGTGATATATTTGCACCCATGTTTACAGTGGCACAATTCGTAATAGCTAAATCTTGGAAACAATCCAAATGTCCAACAACAAAGGAATGGATAAAAAAGGTGTGGTCATTTTATACAATGGAGTACTACTCAGCCATACAGAAGGATAAACTTGATACTTTCATAGGTAAATGGATGCAACTTGAGACCATACTCATAAGTGAAATAAATCAGACTAACATATGTAAACATCATATTGTCTCCCTAGTGTGAGAAGCTGAAAAAGTAAATAAGATCCAAAATGAACAATAGATATTGTGAAATGAGAAGAAACTGTTCAAAAGGAAAGAGAGTCTGGGATGGGGGAAAGGAGAAAAGAAGGAAGGGAAAAGGAAAAAATATATATATACAAGATAGTTAAGGTAGTTATACTACTAATTTCTCTTAGTTCATTGAAAAGAAAGGTTTGTGCTGATATTGTTGGATAATTTTTTTCATGTCTATATCTTGTACTCTGAGTAACTACTTTGAAGATAACAGTATGCAGTGTATTAACCATTGTTACTCTCCTACTATCTTGTTATGAATTTTGTTTTATTTTTTTCCTTTAAAATAAAATTTAAAAAAAGATGAAGACCTTCTATTCAAATTTTCTGTAGAGTTTTTTTTTTTTAATCAAGAATGGATGTTGGACTGTGTCAAACACTTTTTCTGCATCTATTGAGATGATCATATGATTTTTGTCCTTGGCTCTGTTACTATGGTGTATCACATTTAATGATTTGTGTATGTTGAACCATCCCTGCACACCTGGGATGAATCCTACTTGGTTATGGTGTATAATTTTCTTAATGATTTGCTGCATTCTGTTTGCCAGTATCTTATTGAGGATTTTTCCATCTATGTTTATTAAGGAGATTGGCCTGTAGTTCTCCTTTTGGTTGGATCCTTCTGTGATTTTGGTATCAGGATAATGCTTGCTTCCAGGAATGAATTTGGGGGTATTGCTTCCCTTTCAACTTCATTAAAGAGTTTGAGAAGTAGCAGCATTAGGTCTTCTCTAAATTTCTTGTAGAATTCAGCAGTGAATCTGTCAGGGCCTGGGCTTTTCTTTGTTGGTAGGTTTTTAATTACATCTTCAATTTCATTGACTGTATTGGTTTATTTAGAATATCTTCTTGATTCAGCTTTGATAATTCATGTATATATAGGAGTCTGTCCATTTCTTCTGTGTTTTCCATCTTACTAGAATATAGGTTCTGGAATTAGGTATTGATGGTCTTCTGGATTTCTGCAGGATCTGTAGTTGATTTCACCCTTTTCATTCCTAATTGCATGGATTTGAGTCTTTGTTTTTTTGGATAAGGTTAGCTAAGAGTTTGTCAGTGTTAATCTTTCAAAGAACCAACTCTTCTATTCATTGATTCTTTGTATTATTTTCTTAGTCTCCATTGCATTAATTTCTGCCCTGATCTTTATAATTTCCTCCCTCATACAAGCTTTGGGCTTGACTTGCTTTTCTTTTCCTAGAAGTTTGAGATTCAACATGAGGTTGTCTTTTGAGCTTGCTCTTTTTTTCTGATATCAGAATCACTGCTATAAATTTCCCTTGTAGGACTGCTTTCATGAATCCAATAACTTCCTCTATGTTGTATTAGAATTATCATTTAATTGTAAAACTATGTAATTTCTTCAACCCACTGGTTGTTTAGGAGGATATTATTTAATTTGCATGTGCTTATGTTATTTTTGTGGCTTCTTTTGCCATTGATTTCCAATTTCGTTGCACTGTAGTCTGATAATATGCACTGGGGTATTTCAATTTCTTTGCATTTACTTGTACATGTTCTGTGAGCTAGTATGTGGTCTGTTTTGGAGAACATCCTATGTGCAGCTGAGAAGAATGTGTCTTCTGATGTTGAGGGGTGGAACACTCTGTAGACATCTACTAAGTCCATTTGTTTAAAAGTTTGATTCATCTCTGATATTGCTTTGTTGATTTTTTTGTCTAGATGATCTGTCTATTTGTAACAGTGGGGTATTGAGGTCCCCCATTACAATTGAATTAGTGCTTATTTGATTTTTCATGTTCATTAATATTTGTTTTATGTAGTTGTGTGTGCTGGTATTTGATGCATATATATTTATGATTGTTATCTCTTCCTCTTGGATTGTTCCCTTTTCAAGGATTTAGTGACCTTCTTTGTCTCCTCTGATCAGTCTTAGCTTGAAATCCATTTTGTCTGCATATAAAATAGCTATCAGTGCTTTGGTGGGTTCTGTCACATGCAGTATTGTTTTTTATCCTTTGATTTTCAGTCTATGAGTTTCTTTTTGAATTAAATGTGTCTCTTGTATACAGCATATTGTTGGATCTTGCTTCTTGATCCATTCTGCCAGCCTGTTTCTTTTGATTGGTGAATTGAGACCATTAACATTGATGGTTAAAACTGATATGTGTTGACTTATCCTTGTCATGTTATTTTCTTGTTGTTGGTTCCTTTTGTTCCCCTCTGTTTAATTACTTGCCTTTCCTGGTGGATATATTCTGTCAGGGTTCATGGAGTTATAGTCCTTGTTATCTCTTTCTAAAATGTCCTTTGGAACATTTTCAAGTGCTTGTTTGGTGGTCATGAATTTCTTCAAATGTTCTTTGTCATGGAAGTATCTTATTTCTCCATCAATTTTGAAAGGTAGTTTTGTGGGGTAAAACTTAAATCTGGGTTGGAACTTGTTTTCTTTTAGGGCTTGAAATACTTCACTCCAAGATCTCCTTGATGTGAGGGTTTGTGTTGAGAAGTCTATTGTGATTCTGATGGGCTTTCCTTTATAGGCGATTTGTTTCTTTTCTCTAACAGCTTTTAATATTCTGTTCTTGTTTTGAATTTTTGAAATCTTAACTTTTTTTTTTTTTTTTAATGTGGGAGTCGACTTCAGGGCCTCACGCTTGCCAGCAGGCGCTTGTGCCACTAGCGATATCATCGGCCCTTTTTTTTCCTTTATTTGAGTTCCAGGAGTAGAACTCAGGACCTTGCGCTTGCTGGGCAGGCGCTTATGCCGCTGAGCTATCTCACCGGCCTGAAATCTTAACTCTTATATGCCTTGATGTAGATTTTTTTTTTGACCACGGCTAATTGGAGGAGAGAACAGTGCAGGGGAAGAGAGGCTGGGAGGAGGCCTCCTCCTTCCCTCTGAGGGCAGGAGCAGCCCAGGGTAGTTGGGCCCTCTTATCTCCCTAGTCTGGATTTGTGCTTTATTCTAAGGTGGTCTAAGTCAAGGAGTGCTTTGAAAGAGAATGCTTCTAGGAGTTGTCTTTGACTTCCAAAAACATGGTGCTCAGTTGACAGGGCGAAGTCCTATCGTGGAGATGTGTGAGGGAAGGCACTAAGATCCAGATGTTCTGTGCAGTTCTTGCAGTACCACTTATTCCAGCAAAGTGAGCCCTGGGCTGGGAGCCTTCCTCTCTCTCTGCAGGGACCATGAGGCTGCAACAGGAAGTAGGAGGGAGGAGGACAGTAAGAGCTGGGACATTGAGAGCTGGCTAGAACATCAGGGCAGCAGATCTAGGACAGCTTCTGAACCAATTCAGTACCCACCTTCCTTGGAAAACCTTCTAGAAATCCTTAGTCTTGGCCCACCTTCTCATCTCCTATCCATCTTTCAATTTTACCTGACCATATGGTATGGAAATCACTTATTGACACTTTCTTCCCCATCTAGAGTGACTGGAAGATCTTCAGGGACCCATGCTATCCTTGTTCTGTACTGGAATGCCTGGCGGATAACAAGGGGGCAATAAATGTCAGTCAATCAAATTGAAAGCACTCGACATCTAGTAGATACAACAGAAGTGCTATTTCCTCTTGCTGAATAGTGACACAGTTGACTCTAGACTGTGAGAATGAGGATTGCTCACTTTGAATATGTAAAGTGTCCAGTCCCCATTCCACCTCTCCCCTTCCCACCCTCTCTGTCCTGTGGCCTATCCTCAGGGAGCTGAGGCTTTCACGTTCAGCTACTTTTTGATGTTGAGCCTAAGTGAGCTCAACATTCCTACACTCCAAATTGGAATAAATTCCAAAACTGGGGGAGGGCAGGAATCATCCATTCTGGGACATGGACCATGACTATGTCCTGTTCCCCTCCATTAGTATGCATTGTCAAGAGTTGGCTGAGGAGTCCCATTCCTCAGCCCACTCCCCCTCTCTTTATGAACCCCAGCTCAGACAGAGCCAGGCAGAACCACTTGGCTATGAAATTATCTCTGCTTCCTGCTAAGGAGCTAGAGCAGGGGCCTCTTCCTTGGGGGCGAATTATTTAATCACTTGTCTTTCCCCCTGAATCAGTGCTACTAATGAACATCTTCTGCCTCCTCTTCCTTCCCCTCTGCCATCAGCCTCTTATTATTCACATTTCCTCTCCTTGCCTATGTTCTGTGTCATTAAGGAATTCACCTAGGGATGGGTGGTCTGCATTACAATCCAGCTTTTCTTCCATCGGTCACTTTTTCCCCTCCAGGTCACAATCAGTCTGTTCTGGAGTGACAACAGCTTTGAGGGAATGTAAATGACAGAACCTGCCATTGTAGCACAAAGGAAAGACCCTTAAGCTACTTCTGAAAGGGAGACTTCAGAACAAGGAGGTGGGAGCCAGAGGTGGGAAGGGGAGCAGCAAAGTCATTTGTCATGGCTAAATGGAAATTTATTGCTATAATCCCAGGGCTATAGCGAGGCTTCTGCTAGGCTGGCAAAGGGAACAGGAACACTAGCAATTGCTGGGGAGAAACAAAAAGCAAAAAACAAGAGACATCCCTAAATCAATCTGATGACTGGCAGTTATTTCCAAAGCTTGGTAGCATGGGGCTCCTTGGCAGCACTGGAGTCTGGGTAGCCAACCTGAGGTCAGTGCTATGAAGAACTGCGCTGCCCATTTCTTTGGCAGCCTTGTGGGTGTCAGCTTTGGACAGTTGCTGGCCAAGAGTCAAGGTGTGAGTTCTGCTTGCCTCCTCCCTTCCTGGGTACCTCCTGGACAGTCTACTCTCACTGCCAGAGAGCTCAATCCACAGACCTGGGTAATGTTTACTACATACCTAGCACTTCCTTAGGCAACAAGTTGTGTCTCCACCCCTCAAGTGGCTTGTAATTTAGTTGAGGGAGAAAACAAACACCAGGATTCAACTGGAAAAAACCTAAGTGCTCAATGTTGAGAGTGCGGGAACAAGAACATGGAGAAGAGAAAGCTCTTGGAGAGCAGGGGAGAACTCATCTCTCATTCCTTCTGTTTGTACCAGTTTACAAAGTGCTTTCATTCAGAAGCTTGCCTTATTTTGGTGCTTTGCTTCTTTTAAATTTTTAAAAAATTTTAATATAACACAAGTAGATATTAAGATAGCAAATATAAAAACACTCTTCTTCTATGAAAAAATGAAACAATATTTCATAACAATAAGACAACAATGGTTAATATACTGTGTATCTTGATCTTAGAAGAATGGCCAAATTATTACAGTACAAATTATAAACAAAAAAAGATTCTCTCTTACTAAAAGGAAGAAACAAAGAAATAAAAGCATAGGGCCGGTGAGATGGCTCAACGGCATAAGTGCCTGCCTGGCAAGTGCAAGGTCCTGAGTTTGACTCCCAGAACCCACATACGAAAAAAGGGCCAGTGATATCACTCAGCAGCATGGGCGCCTGCTGGTGCGTGAGGTCCTGAGTTTGACCCCCAGTACCCACACACACACACACACACACACACACACACAAAAAAAAAAAAAAAAAAAAAAAAAAAAGCATACAACTTTTTTTCATTTTACAGCTAGGGCAATTTAAGTTGGGAAAATTTAAGTAATACACTGACTCCAATACAAGTGTTTTGAATTTGGATTCTTTTTTTTTTTTTTTTTTTAGACAGGGTCATGCTATGTCTAAAACTTGGCCTTGAATTTCCTTATGTAGCCCATGCTGGCCTTGAATGCATGGAGATCCTCCTACCTCAGTACTGGGATTACAGGTGTACACCACCACACCCGGCAAGGATTCCTTATTCTTTCCATCATAATATTTCAAGAATTTAAAAAGAGGAGAGGAGATTCCAGGTAAGTAGGATTTAGATTAGTAAAATGTACAGGGCATGAAATCAGAACATAAGAAATAGAATGAGCAGGATGCCTGTTTGGCACATAGTAAATGTTCTAGAGTGTTGGACGAATGAATAAACATGGCAATGAAGTCAAGAAGCCCTCTGTCCTGGGACAGTGGGAGGTGGCCAACTAGTGTATGAGGCAGGTACTGCAGAGCACTGGAGGAGCAGGGTGAATGAATATGGCTTGGCCAGACAGTGAGCCCCAGGGATCTAGAAAGGGGAACTTGGGTTGACGTGATAGGCACAAGAGCCACTGAGGCTCTGGAACAGGGCCGGAGAGCCATGCCTCCCCCTGTATGTTCCATGCCTAGTGGATGGCACATCCAGAGGCACAGAGGCAAAGTGGCAGAGCGCTGCACTGAGTCTGAAGAGAATGGTTCTGAGACCAGATCTGTAGCTTCTAGAATCTGGGCAAGCCTGATAACCTCTCCAATCATCAGCTTCTTTGTTCTTCAGAGCTCAGCTGAGACATTGCTAACCCAATACTCTGATTCAGTCAGGTCCTCTGTCCTACATCTTCATGGTGCCCTCTACCTCTGTGGCACTTGTAACAGTTGTAGTTGGTTGCTAGCATCTGACTTTGCTGTGGAACTGTCAGCTCCATGAGGGCTGACGCTGTACCTATCAGGTCCAGCACTGAGTCCCCAGCACTGAGCATAGGATTGGGAAGAGTTCTCAAGAAGCATTTATTTAGTGATTGAATGAATTTTCAAATGGGTATAATAATATTAACTCACAGAGCAATTGGGAGGATCTGAGGTCTTCTCACAAATTCTTTGTAAAGTTATAGATAAGCAGGAGAGATTCTTGTTATTGGGACTGGGATAAAGACCATTTAGAGACTCTAGGGGTAGGGATGAGCTGGGTGTCAGTCACCCAGAGCCATGCAAGGGTGCAGAGGGGTCAAGAATGTTAGAGTGTTCGGAAAAATGACACAGCACAGTGCTCATCTACAATGTACAGAATGGAGAAAAAGAAAAAAAAAAAAAAAACTTTGAAAGTTTCCAGCCTGAAAGATTAAGAGAGGAACATATCTCCGAGGGCGGTGGAGAGCACCCCTGTTTCTCACCAGCTCTCATGGCCTGCCTTTCCCCCTCTCCAAAGCAGAGATGATTTGTTTCTTTTTGTCTTTTTCAATCTTATCTATCATCCAGCCCTGGTGTTTCTGCTTCTCTCTCTGACCCTCTGTAATTGTCTGTTTTGAGTTATCTTTGTTCCTGTTTGTGATTTTTAGTCTTTGGTTTTCCTGGCTCTGACCCCATCCTGCATCCTCTAGTCTGGCCTCCCTTTTTTCCTCTGCCTTTTTTCTTCTCCTTTTGATCTCTTCGGCCCTTGCTCAGTCTCCATCTCCCTCTGAACTTTGTGTGTTTATCTCCCCAGTTTTTCTTTCCCATCCACTGTCTGTGACTCTGTTGCTAGCATCCTGGATGTTTTTGCTATTTGCCAGGTGGATCAATATCAACACTGACAATTTCTTTTGGTTCTTTCGGCTCTTCCACATCTGCTCTCAGCTTCAGTATTCTCTCAGTTCTTCTTCTTCCTGAATTCAGAGACCAAACAGATATTTCTGATCAGTGAAGCTGGCCCTAGTACCAGACTCATTCCTTCAGCTTCTTTTATCTGCCTTTCTGTATATTTTCTTGTTCAAATTGAGCAAGCCTGAAGCATTCCCTTGCCTGGGATTCAGCCCCCACCCCAACCTAGCCTGCCCTCAGCTGTTCCCTTATCGGCTGGGCCAGCTTCTGTCCTCCATCTTTCCAACTTGCCAAAGAGGCAAATATCTCTCTGTTTCTTCATGTCTTAATCCAGTGCCCTGTATATTTGTCTTCACATCAGCCTGCCTGTCTAGAAAACTCAGGGGATGTGGACCTGGCTAGTATCACTCCCTTTCAGGCTAGCTGAGTGTTATTCAAAAGTAGGCCCTTCATAAACATTTCTTTGATGTTAATGTTCATACTGTTGCTGATGAAAATGATGATAAGTGAAATAAATCATGGCAATGTTTCTGGAATAGTGCCTGGCACAAAATAGGTATTCAATAACCATTAGTAGACTCTTAATCTCAATGATAATGTTAATTGCTTGTCAAGACTCCTGTTTTGATTGCAAATAATGGAAACTGACTCAGAGAAGCTTCAGGAGGAAGGAAACTATGGGGCAGAGATGAGCCTAGACTCCAGGTGGGACACAAAGTTGGGCTTCATTAGAGTCAGGAGCCAGGAAGCAGGAAGTTATCATGGAGAGGGGCGCTACTGTGCTGTTTGTGTAGTCTCACAGGTTTTCTCCATTTATCCTTCTCTTTCTTGGCAGACAAGTTTTCTCCATTCTTCTGTGTACACGGCAGTATAGGAGCAAAAAGTTGTGATACCTTTCTTTATCCACCATAACAGTCATGGCAGATGCTTCTGTAACAAAAACCGGGTTAACAAGAGAAAAGCAAAACACATTTACTTAACCAAACTTTTACATGACGCAAGAGGTTTCGGAAATGAAGATGCAAAGACTCAGGGAAAATTGCTTCTATGTTTAGGTTTGATAAAAATGGACAGTGGAATAGAAATGTGATTGGACAGAAGAGTTTGATCTAATGTAACCAACGGAAGGGAACCCATCAAAGCCCGCCTTTTCAGGTTCTTCTTGGACTCTCTGTGAAGCCCTCCTTCCTCCTGCGTATGGAGCAGGATCCTCTGGAATGAGGGCCTTCAAGAGAGAAGGGAGAGCTTTCAGAAAGAGAAGTTCTAATTTTTATGACCCACCTCATGAAAGAGGAATCCTGAATTCTATGATCCACTTTGGGGGAGAAAGAAGGGCAGGGAACAGGAGGACAGGAGAAGTCTAGAGCAGCCTCTACTTCTCAGGCTGCTTCGAGGCTTCCAATCTCCTTTAGTTCAAAGTACTCAGAAGACCGAAGTCCCATCCTTTGAGGTGTTGTTTTCTGAGCTCCAGTAGCCACATATGGCCACCTCTGTCCTGGAATTAATCATCTCTCTAAGCTCCAGTGGCACCGACCTATGTTTCAATTCTTCCATTCCATAGTTATAGAAGAAAAATGTGATCAGCTCTCCTGAGGGTAAGTGCTTACTTTGTGCTTTCAGCTTTGGATGGGGGACACGATCACAGTCCACAAACATAGGAGTGTTCCCCTTTGGGTGGCAGGAGTGATCTTTAAAAGTGTGGTGTGTATTTGGGGTGGTGGCGGCAAAAGGACAGGTCAGACATGAAAGACAATGCCTCTTACACTAAGCAGAGGAGAAAGAATAAAGTCTGGACTCGATATACCCATGTTGGCCGACCTGAGCTCTTTTTTTCCCCAGCTATCCTGGACTTGTATATCCCAGCTGGGGACCACTCCATGAAGTTTGTCCCCAAAATGGTGCTGCACTTAGCTTGCACTTAGTTTAAGGAAGGCAGCCACAAAACAGCTGCATTCCTTCCTGCACAGTCCCCTTTGGGTCCAGGTGCTTGCTGGGCCTCCTGGCTGGGCCTGAGTGGCAGCCCCTTCATAGAAGCTGATTACAAAGGCAAAAACTCTTCAGCTCCTGGCAAAGATAAAGAGGAGCATCTTCCCACATTGGCTGCAGCAATGGATGGCTTTGCCCTTCTGTAAGTGATTACTTTGGTTCAGATAAGGAGTCTGAGTAGCCAGTGAACCAGATGATTTCCTATAATCTCTTTCCTGAGATGTGAGCTCTAACTACCTCAATCATGTTCCCCATTACCCCCCTCCCCTTTGTGACCCCTTCTGAGAAGAAACAAATGTTTGGGCCTCTTGGAAGGTCTGCAGGGCTCTGGAAGCTCTGGATGCTGAGAAAAAGCAAAATTCGCCTAGTAATGGAAGGTTGAGAACTCAGGCCTGGTGTAGACAGCACTAGGTTTGCATCCTGATAGGTTACTCATAGTTAACAAAGACTCTTCAAACATATAAAATAATCATGGGAAAAATTAAAGTCATTGTGAATTTCTTTATATCTATTTTATAGCTGAGTTTTGTTATGCTTTTACAGTATAGCTGAAAGGAATTTCATAATCTTTTCAGTATCTTGGGCCTCAAATTCTGCATCCTTCATTTATTAGTGTTGTGACTTAGGTCCAATACTCAACCTCTTTTAGCATCAGGGTTTTCTTGAGAAAATGTGGCCAAACTATCTACCAGGCACATTGGGTTATTCTGAAGATAAAATGGGACCCATGTGAGCCCTTAGCCTAGCTGCTGGCACATGATAAATACCCTGCAAATGTTAGTTATTATTACTACTTCCTAGTGACCATCAGCTCTAGGAAAAGAAGGACTTTAAAAATCATGGGTGCAGAGGTGGAATAAAGTCACATCCTGATGAGGTGTCTCATGAGTGTAACTAGTGTGGACTCTGCCCCAGGGTGGGTCCTACAGACTTGTCATTGGATGGGAGGCTCCTGAGATCTGGGAAGGGTTGAGGTACAGGAAGAGGAGAATGAGGAGCATGAGCCATCCCCTGATTTTCCTAGTACTTCAAAATTTAGAATAGTATGCAAAAAAAAAAAAAAAAAAAAAAGTCAAGCCCCAGTGTCCACTTGCACTATCTCTTTCCTGTTTGATTTCCCTCACTGTTTTAGGAGTCAGATGGCAGAAGTCATGGTCTCCACCTCCTGGCCTGTAGGTGATCCTCTGGGCCTGGCCTGGTTTTTTCAGAGTTCCTTTCTTAGAGTTTACGTATCCTCCTTCATTTTTCATTCATGTTATTTTATTCTGTCTAGAAGTCCTTTCTCAAGTGTCCCTTAAAGACTAGATTCTCTTTCAGTCTCTTGAGATTATGGGGCCTTGAGAACTATCCATATTCTTTGCTGCCTCTTGGTAAGAGAATTGTTTGGTTGACTGATGGATAAATGGATGGATGGATGGATGGGTGGATGGATACATTCATTCAGCTTCTTGTACAGTTATAAACTGCCAGGCTCTGTGCCAAGTAAAAGGCATCGAGGTCTTTATAAGGCACTTCATCTGCCCCAGAAGGTCTAACATGGAAGTCTTTCTTCTCCAGGAGGCAAGGGAGGGGACTCACATCAAGTGTTCATTCTTCTTCTAATCCCACTGGCTGATTCTCTAATTGAATAGTTTGCACACAGTAAGTTTTCACAATATCGTCAGTGCTTGCCTGGCTTTTCGGGCAGGGGATAGTATCCCTTTGTGTACTAATCGGCTTTCCGGGATCATCTACATCCTCCAGCTTCTCAAATGCAACTCAACCTGGAACCTCTTTGGTAAACAGAATCCTGGAATTTGCATAAGTGGTTAAATCTGGCCTTTTCAATTTTGCTTGATGCTTCCCAGCTTGCTCCATTTCACAGGGTGGGGCACTGCAGGCATGGGAAAGAGCTGGGCCTTCATCCCCAGCCCAGGGCAATAGGCACAGGGTTAGTTAGGGCTTAGGGTTCAGAGCTTGAGCTTTAGAGCCCAGTCCCAGCTCCGCTATCATTAACCATACAATCTTGGGCAAGTTTCTGAATTCTTTGTGCCTTGTTTATCTCATCCACAAAATAGAGATAATAGCTCTGAGTTATATTAAAAATTAAATGAACTAATGCAGATAAAGCATTGAGCACAGTGTCTGAGCCAGCGGGAGCACACAGTAAACAAGAACAATGATAATGACAATTATTACTATTTCAAGGGGGAGGAGGAAGCAGGGGCCTGGAAACTCTACCTAGTTCTGGAAGATTTGTTATCAGGCCCAAAATGTGACTCCTCACGGGTTGGAAAGAAGGAACAGGAAAATCTGCACTCATTAAGTTAGACATGGTGCTAGGTATGTTACCTGCTTTCTCATCTAACTCTCAAATACTCATTGGGTGGGTATCATATCACTTTCCAAAGAAGGAAATGGCCAAACTCTAGTCTCTCACTCTGGGATCATAGCACCAGAAGTAGAGAGCAGGATTTGAAACCATGCCGATCGGACCCCATTTCCTTCCTTGTCTACCCCAAAGAAAGGAGCTTCATAGAAGCCAGCTCAGAAAAGAGCAGGGATGTCGACTGACTGTTCACGCGGGTCACAGCCCTGTCCACATAGCATCTGTCTCAGCTGCTTATGTCGTTTGCAGACAAAAACAGTGAAGCTCAGAGAAGGCCAATGGTCTGGGGCAGAGCAGGGACTGGACGTGTCTGCCTGCCAGGCTGGTGCTGCTGCCTCCCGGGTCTCTGTCCAGCTGTCTGTATGACCTGGAGCAGGTCACTGAACCCATCTATCCTTGAGCTTCTTTGCCTATAAAACAGAAGAGAAGAGCAGCCACCCTGCCTGCCTCTAGAGCTGCAAGGAGGCTAAATGAGGTAATGGATATGAGAGGGCTTCATAAACTGGAAAGCTCTGTATAAATGGAGGGGTTATTACCGTCATTCCATAAAACCTCCCACATGCACCACGCCTTCCATCTCCCTTCCGATGCTGTCGCCAGGGTTTAGGGCTTTCA
Organism: Erethizon dorsatum; assembly: GCA_028451465.1. Taxonomy (NCBI): domain Eukaryota; kingdom Metazoa; phylum Chordata; class Mammalia; order Rodentia; family Erethizontidae; genus Erethizon; species Erethizon dorsatum. The sequence goes on from CM051829.1 coordinate 83,380,351, forward strand.
GAGTCTGCCAGATGATCCTCCTGTCTCCTGGCATCAGAGAGGAGTCCTTTGGCTTCCACAGCCTCACTGCAGGTCTCCCAGTGGAATGGCTTGGGATGGCTTGATCTGGATTCTGAGCTTGAGTGGATAACTACACTGAGGCTCCCAGCTGTGCACAGCTGTTTCGGGGGCCTCTGCCCCCTCATAGAGCTGCAAACACCATCTCAGGGCAGGCACCTCATGGAGTGCCACATGTACTCCCAGAAGACCCCAGCTCCCAGCTGGGCAGCTGCCATCACTGAGTTTCCCCACCCAAGTTGCTTAGGCTTTCCACTGCAAGTGGCTTTCAGTTGAAGGCTCAGAAGAAATAACACTACACCCTTTAAATACTCTTTTTAAAGTAGTTTCCTAGCCAGATGTGGTGGTGCATGCCTATAATCCCAGCAGTCTGGGAGGCTGAGGCAGGAAAAAATTGCAAGTTTGAGCCCAGCCTGGACAACTTAATGACTTTGTGACACTCTGCCGCCCCCCAAGTGGTTTCCTTCAAACCTCTTTCTTCTCCTTTGCCCTCCTTGACTTGCAGCTGCAGTTGCTTTGGTCTCTCCTTAGTGTGGCTCCATCCAGCCTCTGGGGAGCTAAACTCAGCCTTCTCCTTGGGTTGCTGCTTCTCTTTGAGCATGAGTCTGAAGTCAGGGCTGCAAGAGATCTTAGACAACATCTAGTCCAACCTTGTCATTTTTCAGATGAGGAAACTGAAACCAGGGAGGAGAGCAATTTGTTCGAGTACTTTCAGTTTGTAGGCTCCCCTTATCTCCAGTGGAGGATTTTGTTGGGATGTTGTGGGAAGGGCCAGAGGAGTGGTGGGACATAAGGGTTTTCAGATTCTTCTCATTTGAGAAGGCAGATCTACTTGCCTTCATTTCCCAGTACCACTCTCCTCCAAATATCAAGAAGAAGTGCCTTGAATGTGAGCAGCAGTGTATATGTTGTGTGTGCCCTGTGTGGTGGGGTGGGATGGACGGAAAGTGGGGAGTGTGGACTGATGCTAAAGAGAGAATTGACTGAGAGCAAACCACATTCCAAAATGACCATGGGGGAAATGTCAGACTGAGCTGCTGCTCTCCCTTTATTTATTTATTTATTTTTATTTTTATTTTTTTGTGGGTACCAGGGGGTCAACCTCAGGACCTCGCACGCCAGCAGGCGCCCGTGCTGCTGAGCGATATCACCGGCCCCTTTTTTCGTATGTGGGTTCCGGGAGTCGAACTCAGGCCCTCGCGCTTGCCGGGCAGGTGCTTAAGCTGCTGAGCCATCTCACCGGCCCCCTGCTCTCCCTTTATTGCATGTTCTATGCACACCCCTCTTCAGAGGCACATGGCCTGGATAAAATCATCTTGGGACTTTAGCTTTCCCTAAAACCATTTTGTGCTTATTTCATATTGAAGTCAGTTTTCAAAGTGGGGAGAGGCTTGTTAGTGCCTAGCAGCTTTTTGACACTCAAGAAATGTTAAATAACCATTAGTATCAGTTGCAGCATAAAGGAATAACTTGCATGAAATTCCATTTTCCTGCCTGCTCCCCTGATCAAACAGAGAAAATGAGATTACCTCCCTGCTCAGAGACAGTCTCATTGCTTCTGCTGCATCAACTGCATAATCAGGAGCGGTGCTACTGCATCTCTTTCTAACAGATGTAAAATGAATCTTAGAAGAGGAGTGGAGGGCTCCTTTCAAACTCAGTGATACACCCTGAAGTAAAAAGAATCCTAGGGTCAAAGCTTTCTTTCTCTATGTCTCTAGGCTGGAGGCTCTTTCCCCAGGCAGGTGTGGGGCAGGTGGAAGAAAAATTTCCTTCAATTTTTCTAAAAGATGCTCAGGTCCTGCTGTGGCCTCTAGTAGTCCATGCCCTGAAGTAGATAAATAGGGTGAAACCAGAAGAAGAGCCCCACTGCACAGGGGCTGTAGGGATACAACCTGCTATAAATGGGACAAGATCTAGACTACGTACCCTGGATCATGATTTAGCTTTCTTCCAGCTGGCTCGATTACTTATAGGCAATGCCGAGAGCTTTGTGGGAAAGGGTGGACCTGCTGGAGGTAGATCTTGCTGCTGTTCCCAGCAATTCAGAGCTGGCTCCAAGCTTGCATAGCCCGCCTAATGAAATACGAGTCCCACTGTTAATGTGGATGTTCTAGCAAGTATGTATAACTAGGATATGCCTTACTTGTGCCTCGTTTATCTCTGGGCTCTCATTATTTCCCAACCAGCCCCCAGCCCCACCCTGATCTGAAGAAGGCTCGTCAAAGTAATCCAAGAACCCCTAGAGTCCCCTTCCTGGGGTGAGTTCTGGCAAATACACTCTTTCTAGCCTCCTACATCTCCAGGGATATTTTGATTTTTTATAGATGGCATCTCGGTGGTGGCTGGACTATCTTTGCTTCTGTTCAGACTACAGGTACTGGATCTTGCTGTGTCTACTCTGGAATTCTGTCCCTTGTTTTGTGGACTCTTAAGTTCTCTTTTCTACGCTAATGCTGATGGCAAACTGTTTCGAGCCCTAGTTTGCTCCATCTTGTCTCTTACTATTCCCATTTGGCTCTTTTTCCTGTCCTTTTGGCTCTTCTTGACCCTAAATATCCTGTTTAACCGCTCCACATCTCTGGCCCAGGTGGAGTAACTGGGCAGCTGGCCTCCCAAGGTTTGGTGCTCTGCTGCCCCCTGGGGTACACATTCTACAAGTTCATCTGGGACACGACCATACCTCTGAAGTCAACATTCTTCCACACCCCTTCCCTCTACATCTCCCACATCTCCCTTCCTCTGTCACAGCTAATTCTAACCCCACAGATGTTTTTTGCATCTGCAAAGCCTCTTGTGGTGTCCAGGTGAGGGTGCCGTGGTTTTCTTTCCAACTCCAGGAGAAGGCTGGTTCCTCCAGATTGCCATTCCTTTCGTCTACAGAGAAAGGAGTCACTGTAGTTTGTTCCAGCCTGGGCTCTACTAGAACAAGCACACATGTGCACATAACACCCACATGCCAAAAATTCAATTTCGGCAAACAACCAGACCCTGCTAATTAAAACGTCTAATCCATTTAGATGAATGCAACAATTAATTTAGCCAGCCAGTAATTGTGTGATTTGAATACTCTCCCTTTCCATTTTCATTGAGTTGGCTGCAAGACTCATTTCCTGGGTGGGGGCCTCACCTTGTGATCTTTGAAATGTATTTCATTGCTTAGCTTCCCTCCTTGGAAGATCTCCTGCCTCACCTGTCACTGATGATATTGGTCCCTTGCTTTCAGGAAACAAGGTGTTCTGGGATTGTTTCTGGCTTATGCCATGCTGACCCAGAAATACAGCCTGGGTCAGATTTATTGTCTCCTGGAATGCCATCTCTGCAGGACCCTCTTCCTGAATTCCACCTGGGATGGGAAGATTTGGAGTTGCGAAGGTTTCCCATGTTCCCAGTACTGCTCCTTCCAAAGAGTGCTATATTAGCCTTATTAGCGGTGGGGCCAGAGAGAAAGATTCCTCTGTGGCCCTGCACTTTCATGTCAAAAGGCCAGGGGAAGATGGACATGGTGACATATGCCTGTAATCCTAGTACTCTAGGGCAGGAGGCTGAGGCAGGAGAATTGCAAGATGGAGCCCAGACTGGGCAACTTAATGGCTTAGTGAGCGTAGAGAGAGAAAATCAGAGAGACTCAAAAGAAATCTGGGATTAAGATACAGGCTAAGAAAGAAGGAACTCCTTTACCCATACAATTCGCGTATACAAAAGACAAACATCAGCGACACAGTCTGCCATCACCAGCACGCAGACCAGGACTGAAGGGCTCCCTCCTGACCCTCCGCCTGCCTACTCTCTGCCGCCCGACCCCAGGAGGCCTGGAACTTTGAGACATTTATTGTCTAGTCTGTGTAAGGCCCCGGTCACTGAAAAAGATAAAACAGGAGCACAAGTAAGTGTAAGTAAGCAGCAGTGGATGCCATGAGAGAGCTATGTTGTGTGAAGCTGCAGTTGTGGCCCCAAAGGGTGATTAAGACTGAACTCCGGCCAGAGCCAACTGGCACAGCGGTGTCTGCATAACAAAAGTGCATTTTTAATGGAGACTCAAGGGACAGAGCCAGATTTTTTTTGAGGGGTGATGAAAGCTTATTAATTAGGAAGGAAGTTACTTAAGAAAAAGAGAACAAAATTGGGGGTACAGAGTTAAGCATAAAATTGAATATGTATTTTAAATAAGAAAACTGATGGGCCGGTGAGATGGCTCAGCGGCTTAAGCGCCTGCCCGGCAAGCGCGAGGGCCCGAGTTCGACTCCCGGAACCCACATACGAAAAAGGGGCCGGTGATATCACTCAGCGGCACGGGCGCCTGCTGGCGCGCGAGGTCCTGAGGTCGTTCCCCCGGTACCCACCAAAAAAAAAAAAAAAAAAAAAAAATAAGAAAACTGATGGTTCTAAATTTAAAAGCTGGCAATACCAGAAACTCCAGAGAAATAATTGAATTAAAAATATATGTGCACCCTTGTTTATAGCAGCCCAACTTGTAATAGCTAGATCTTGGAAACAACCCAAATGCCCATCAACTGAGGAATGGATAAAACAGATGTGGTCTTTTTATACAATGGAGTACTACTCAGCCATAAAGAAGGGTAAACTGGACACTTTTATAGGTAAATGGATGCAACTTGAGACCATACTCATAAGTGAAATAAACCAGATGCATATGTATAAACATCATATTGTCTCCCTAGTGTGAGAAGCTGGAAGAGTAAATAAGACCCAAAATGTACAATAGATATTGTAAAATGGGAAGAAACTGTTCAAAAGGAAAGAGAAACTGGGATGGGGGAATGGCGAAAAGAAGGAAGGGAAAAAAAAAATATATATATATATAGTTAAGATAGATACACTACTAATTTCTCTTAGTTCATTGAAAAAAAAGGTTTATGCTAACATTATTTGGACAATTGAAAGCTGATATCTTATACTCTGAGTAACTAATTTAAACATAACAATATGTAATGTATTAACCATTGTTACTCTCCTATTATGTTGTTCTGAAATTATGTTCTATATTTTTCTCTTTAAAATAAAAATTAGGGCTGGTGAGATGGCTCAGTGGCATAACCGCCTGCCTGGCAAGCGCGAGGGCCCGAGTTCAACTCCCGGAACCCACATACGAAAAAAAGAGCTGGTGATATTGCTCAGCGGCACGGGCGCCTGCTGGCACGTGAGGTCCTAAGGTCGACCCCCGGTACCCACACACACACACAAAAATAATAAAATAAAATAAAATAAAAATTAAAAAAATTAATTAGCTGACTGGCACACCTCTCTAGCACCTTCTTCCTACATTTTTTTTTTTTGCATACTCTTTAATCTTTCTTCATATGACAACAAGTTTGGCATATCATTTTCTAAAGAGAGAGCAGAAAGATAATCTTGTCTTTCTTCTAACAAGGTTAATCAAAAGTTGTTTTGTATTATTGATAGCTAAGATTTATGCAAAGTGATGCTCTACACACAGGCACACTTGTTTTTGTGACAATGCTACAAGTCTGTGTCCTAAAACTCATGAATTCTGATACATTCCAGCATAAGGAGAAATGGGCATGTTCACAACACTATTCCTTCCTTGGCCCTGCACTTCTATGTCAAAAGGTCAGGTGAAGCTGGACATGGTGCCACACACCTGTAATCTCAGCACTCTGAAGGCTGAGGCAGAAGGATTGCAAAATGAAGCCCATCCTGGGCAACTCAATGGCTTAGTGAGAACTTGTCTCAAAATAAAAAAATTAAAAATAAGGGCTGGGGATGTAGCTCAATGTGAAGGCCCTGGGTTCAATCCTCAGTACCAAAAAAGAAAAAAATAGGGGCCAGGTGAGTTGGTACTTTTGGTAGAAATTGTACTCCCAGAGTCATTTTTACATTGGGACAGTTAGTGGTAGCTTAATTTTACCACAAGTGTGGAACTAGGTAACTGTAATTCACCAATAAGGTTTCCCAGTTCAGTTTCCTGAGCTGGATCCCTAATTGCCCATGAATACTCTGGCACACTTGCCTGAAGTCCATAGTGGAGGGGGGCTTGGATAGAAAATGATACCTGCTTTAATTAATTTTGGTAATATATTTGATAAAAATATATTACTTTGAAAACTTTCACTAAAATGTAAGATTGCGTGAACATATTCCCAGGGCCTCTCCCAGAAAAAGGGGTCTCAGAAGCAAAGGGCCTTGCTTTTTAAGGCTTTATTGGCATGAAAATAAATCCATCACTACTTAGATTTTAAATTTATTGAGATAGTAAGCCCCATAAAGAGAGAGTGCTACACAACAATTTGGGGCATATATTTTAGGGACAGTGGTTCTAGGTTTAAGTTCTGGTTGTATAGTTGAGGACTTTTGTGACCTTGGGCAAATTGATAGATGAATGATATAGGATCTCCAAATGATATAGGGGAAATGTTTATAACTCCCAACCTGCTATATGTCTGATATGATGAGTTTGTGTTCCCCAAAATCAAAGAATGAAGTCTAAGGAACAACGCAGGTTAAGAGTAGGAAATCTTCTGAGGGGGAGCGATACAGCTCTTGAGAGGCAGGAGGGGCCCCAAGTGCGTTGCCGAGGACCCCACTTTTCAGGGGTCATGTAGCAAGTGTATATGGAAAGAACAAAGAGTTTTTTAGGAAAGGATGAGTCCAAGGGTCTTGGTCACTCACTGAGGTGACTGATGGCAGTCTCCTTATTAGATCAGGTGTTATCACTACTCTTGAACTTGGTAATTTTGTCTTTATCTTGAGGCCTGGCCTCCAACAGACGTGCCTCCGGCCACGGTTGTAATGAGTTTTCATCTTGCACTGACTCTCTCGAGCACCCAGACCTGACTGCCTATAGACTGCTAACTTAGCTGTCTATAATAAAATCACCTAATCTTGAGGTTTCTTATCTGTAAAATGGGGATAATAATATTGATATGATGCATGTGAAATGTAAAGCATGTAACAGGCATGTCAATAAATGCTGGCTGTCTTCTGTCTTTCAGAGGAAGAAGAGATACTTTCCTGCTTCCAGAGTGAGATGGAGTTGGAGAGGGTGTCATGAAGCAGGAGATATTTGAGCTGAACATTAATATTACCGTACAGTCTAAACATTCAAAATGGGGGTGTATGTTATAAGAGAGGTGTGTCCAGCTTGGTGAGTATACAGGATGCCAAGGAGAGTTTGACATACATTTGACAAGGTAGTTTGACACAATCAGATCTATGATTTTTTTTTTTTTTTTTTTTTTTTGTGGGTACCGGGGGGTCAACCTCAGGACCTCGCGCGCCAGCAGGCGCCCGTGCCACTGAGCGATATCACCGGCCCCTTTTTTGTATGTGGGTTCCGGGAGTCGAACTCGGGCCCTTGCGCTTGCTGGGCAGGCGCTTAAGCCGCTGAGCCATCTCACCGGCCCCAGATCTATGATTTTGAAGGATGAGTTTTGTAGGATGAGAGAAGACTGCTGGGTGGCAGTGGGGGGAGAACATGGAGTTAGGGGACCCACTAAGAGGTTACTGAAATGGTCCAGGCAGGGGTGAGGAGGACTGGAATAAGGCCGTGTCCAGGGTTCATTGTCTGTGTGTGTGTCTGTCTCTATCTCTGTATCTCTCTGTCTGTCTGTCTCTGTTTCTGTCTGTCTGTCTGTCTGTCTCTCTCTCTCTCACACACACACACACACACACACACGTGCACACACTGGGGCATGGACATGTAGAATAGCAGACTCCACATTTATGGCACATTTACCCTGCATCCTTCTGAATTGTTTGTCCTGCTGTCTGCTAGGACTTGACAAACAGGAGACAATCCTGGCAGAGGCATTGCTGGTGCCTGGTTGAAGCTGCGCCCTTTCAGGCATGCACTGGGTCCTTGCATGACAGAATGATGCTCCCTCAGCCTGAAGGGTTACTCCCAGTGCTGGCTGCAGCTGGCTGACTTGTTTGCACATCTGAGTAGTCTCTTTCTGGGAGCCTCGGGAGCTGCCAGCAAGGGCTGGCCTCGAGCAGTCTAATGGACAGTGCAATTTATTGTATGCTGAAATGACACCAGGGTGACAATGCTTCTTGCAGGAGACAATTTGGTCCGTAATTGCTAGCCTGGGGGCAGGGAGAGAGGGCCCTCTCTTTATTCAACACTTGCCAGACTAGCGGGGATGGCAGCAACAGGCTCTTCCAGCAAAAGAGGCTCGGAGACCCCCTGCTCCTGTTCCCCTGGACTGGCACCCCTTGATCCATGGTCTGCAGAGATGAAATGATTAGGGGCCCAAAGCATTAGCCAGCTGAATATGGAATTTTACCCAAAGGTTTCTACCTCATTTGGGTCTAGCATTATTCTGGATTCTGCCCATTGATTCAGGAGCCTGTTGAAACCCAATAAATCACTAGTGGTAATTCTCTCTTTTTTCTCCATGGTGTCAAGGATCAAACCTAAGGCATGGTAGGCAAGTGCTTTACCACTAAGCTACAACCTCTGCCTACATTAACGGTAATTTTTAAATGTCCATTTTCAAGATACAGAAAATGGAGGCATAGATTGCTCCAGACTAGGCAAAAAAGAACTTAATAGGTATATATTACAGACAGTTTTTTCATGAGGAAGTCTTTTCCTCCCCCCTTGCCTATATTTGCATCTTTGTCCCAGTTGCATAGCCTAATACAGTTTTTGGCACATCAATTAGTACTAATTTATTGACTGACTGGTTGTATTCTGAGATGAATAATAATTTGGACCAGGTAATTAATTTCTATTATTTTACTGTGAGAAGAAAGAGAGATTAGTGTATGTCTTCATTCATTCATTTATTCATTCAATAAACATTTACTCAGTGCTTTCTGTGTCCCAGGCACTATACTGTGTGCTGTAGATAGATCATCAAACAAACTATAGCTCCTGCCTCAAGAAATTACAGGCTTGTGTAGGCAAAACTTAACACATTGCCAGAGGGGAAGGGGTAGGTAAAGTACTCAGCACATTACCATAGCCGAAGTAGCTGGTGCAATAGGAATGCACTGCAGGGATACTTAACCCAGACAAAGGGTGCAGGAGGTCGTGGTCAATGAAAGTTGTTGAAGTCTCACTTAGGACTTAAGGAAAGAATGGGAGTTGGCCAGGTGAAGAGGGGGTGAGGAAGTGAAGATGAGACCAATCTATTTTCAGGTGTTTCTTGCCTAAGGAAATAGTGGGACAAAGAAAAAAAAGATGATTGCAACAGTGTTTAAGTATTGGAATGGAGAAAAGGATGGGTGTTAAGGAAGCTCTTATCAGTTGTGTTCCTTAGAGGCAAACAACTGAATGAACTCCGGCCAGCTCAAAGTGAAGGCTGCCAATTTTTCACAGAACTAAAGGGAAACCTGATAAACCCGGGCAACTCCAGGGTCAACACTAGTAGGTCATCCCGGATCTTGTCTCCAGGACAATGAATGCCATGAGCTCCAACTGCCTGGTCTCTGTGTGACTATGCTCAAGTCTTCAGTTGCTTAGGATGAAGAACCCGACTGGCTCAGATTGGGTCCTACACTTGGATCGATCAGGCACAGGAAGGGAACAGCAGGATAGGTGGACAAAACAAATGCGAAATTCCTAGGAATCCTAGAATCGGTCTCCCCTCACCCCTCCTTTTTTTTGAGGCAATTAGGGAGAGCCCTTCACAAATAATAGGTGCATTAGGGAGGTAGGGAGTCAGAGGTTTCCTAGAGTCTTCACTGAGTCTTTTGAGGTCTGTGAGAAACCTGGCCTTTCTTTTCAAGGCCCATGGGTTTCTTTTCTTCTATGCCAGACATTCCTGTAAACGGATCTCACAACCAGTTCTTGCACCACTGGATTTCAATGTATCCTCCAATGTCTCTGACAAACTCTGGAGATGGCAGAGACCTGAGAATTTTCCAGGGCAGTGACTTGAGGGTGGTGGAGGGAGGAAGGAAGATAGGTGTGGAAATGTGGGGCAGCAGAGAAACTCTCCAGATATCTGGAGGGCAAAGAGAAATATGCTACTTTCCCAAGTTTAATTTGGGTTTATCCAAGTGAATAATTTCCTCAGGCAGCCAGGAGGAGCCATCAGCCCCTTGAGACCAAGGCCACTCAGAATTCAAGCTGCAGTTCTGACAGCTTCAGATTGGAAGCAAGCTCAATCTTGGGGAATGTGGGGCCTTTTACAGATTTACTCTCACCTCCAGGCCCAGGGTAGAATTCCCAGGGACAGAAGACATTGCTCAGCTAAATCTTTGCAGACCCATAAAGGGACCAGATGGATCTTTAGCCACTTTCCCATATTTACTTGCTCATGGCTTAGTACCCTGGCCTGGCGAGTGAAGAATCTGACCCTAAACAGAGATCACTGCCCACTTCCTTTGGGTACAACCTCCTCCATCCTCCTCCTTATTCACCTGGGTACTCTTGGTCAGTTGGGTGGGCAATTACTCTCAGCCTCTTAGAATCCCAGAATGGGAGACAACCAAATCTAGAAGGCACCTTAGACACATTTTAGTCTATCCTTTAATTTTATAGAAAAGGAAGTTGTGCCCAGAATGGTTGAGATGTGGGAAGGTTAATCAGCTTGTTTGTGAGAGAACTGACTCCAGAATCAAGAGCTCTTGAAACCCAGTTAAGGTATCACTTACATTGCTTCTCACACCTCTGCTGTGAGAATCAGAATTCCAGGATCCCAGAGCCAGCTTTCCTTCCTGCTATCACCTTCCCTAAAGTTCAGCATTGGTTTCAAACCAGCTGTAGGGGAGAAGGAACAATTCTTGTACCTCCCTCCCTTCCATGAAGCATTGGATAAGGAGCATCTGGGTCCAAGTATCAGTCCCAGGCTTAGCTGAGGATAAGGAACCACCTGCTCCAAAGGAAGTGTTCCTTAGAGCTTTGTCTCCAATTTAAGGAGCTCCTAGTCCCATGCCCTGACTGGCACTCGGGACAAGTGTCTTGTTAGCAGAAGGCTCCTCATCATGTCTGAAGTACAGAAGAAAAAAATAAACAAATTGAGGCGTCAGCGCATTTGTTGGCTTAGAGATTTTGTAGGGACAGAGTGGTAATAGTAGTGGCTCAGGTTTCTGGAGATCTGGTCAACCAGAGATGATGTGACCTATTCAAAGCCAGCCCCTTTCCCTGCTTCTGCAAGCCAACAGGCCCTTCAGATGAGAGAGGATCTGAACTGATCAAGCTTTCCCTTTCCTTCAGGGAGAGCTTCTTTATACTCGAAGTGCCAACCTCACAACTCCAACAACGAGATTTGATCTCTTCTTTAGACAATAGTATGATATTTTTCTTTTTTTTTTTCTTCCAGTGGGATACAAGGAAGAGTGATCAAAAGAAATATTTGCACTATGAATCATTTGAAGATTTTAAAACCATAATGGGAATTTTAATTTGATTTTATACTATACTACTTGGGTATTGAGATTTTAAGCATTTCCCAGGTATTTGTAATGTGCAGCCAAGATTTAAAAATCACTTTTTTTTTTTTTTTATGTGGGTACCGGGAGTCAAACTCAGGACCTCGTGCTTGCCAGGCACGCGCTTATGCTGCTGAGCTATATCACCGGCCTGAAAAACCACTTGTTTTAACTAAGATCACATTAGAAAGTAATTTTTGTGAAAACAGGGACTTGGTCTTTTTTATTCATAGCTGTATTCCCAGCACTAAGGAAAACACCTGGAACACAGAGTCTTGCTCAAAAAGCTTTTATTAATGACTGAATGGATCCCTTGTACATATCCATATACTCATCATTGTGTCACCTCTTCCCTGCTAATGACTGAAGGCATGGAGAGGCCGTATTTGCTTTAGGCAGGGTGGGATGGAGTGGATTGTGTCTGAGCCTTGGCCAGTGCACAGTTAAAATGATCTAAGTAGGGCAGATCAAAACTTATTGACACATGGGAAGAGCTCTTGGGTCACAGTGCCTGTGAAGGAAGACTGGTTGAGAATGTGATGACAACTTTGTGATTAATTAACAAGGCTCTAGAGGGATCAGGAATGGAATTTAATGGAGGCTAAGATTACCCAGAAGCTGGGGAAAGGGTCAGCTTGTATCATAGGCAGCATCTGAAGGCACAGAAAAAAGCCTGTTGAGAAGAAGTAGGCAGAAGATCTTTCAGTGGCTGGAGTTACTGTGAGGCATTTAAGAGAACTAAACTCTGAGAGGCTCAGAGAGCCTGTTGTGCAGGCTGTAGCTGTACCTTTGAGCCCAGGGCTCTTCCTGCATCCAAGGTCCTGCTTCCACAGAGACCTTAGGGGCCCCTCTACCTCACCCCTTCCATCTTCTATCCTGTGCTGTGTGAGATGCCACATAGAGAGGGTTCCATTGGGGAAGAATCAACACAGAACCCACATAGAGGAAAGCAGGATGCTGAGGGCAAAAGCAAAGGGCATAAACTGAGAGCATGAGTGTGATGGGGATACAGGCACATGAGCCATGGAGACAGAAGGAATCTGTTAAGGCACAGCTTTGAATTTGGCAGGATGGAACATTATGCAATTTTGTCCTGGTCACAGAGGGAAGGAACTAATACCTGCAAGGGATGTGCTCTGCGGTAGGCAATATATGTATGTTATCTCTTTCAGTCCTCACAACTCCCCTACAAGGCGCAGAATGGCAACTCTGTTTTACAGATGTATCTGTTGAGGTTCAGGGAGATTGAAGGACTTGCCTAATACAAATTGAGGGCTGGATTACACATGAATTTGCCTGTCTCCATAGCCTGAGTTCAGAGAGAAGAAGCATAGATGGGGAATGCACAACTTCAAACCTCAGTGTTTAAAGAGGCTAAGTCCACAGTGATACAAGGAATGCAGTTGATAGTGTCCTCCCTCCTATTGCTCAGTCCAAACAGAAAAACACCAGACTCTTCAAGAGAATATGAATTACTTATAGAGAAACACAGCACAGGTTCGACTCTACTTTCCAAGGTGTTGCACCTTCTAAATAGGTGGGGCAAATCTACTTAGTGCCAAGCAGTTGGGGCAGTTTTGGGGGTGTAAAGATACCATTTCCCTTTTTTCCTTTTCATCTGGAAATACTAAGCAGTTGTATGTAGGTAATTACAAGAGTAGAAAGAGCCCAGGCCCAGGAAACATGATATCTGAATTCTGGGCCTGCCTCTACCATTGTCTGTTAAGCACGCTTTTTCTTTCTTTCAGTTACCACAGTCACTCCCCTCTTTTCTGTGGGGAATTCATTCTACTTAAGCTATATGGAGCCGTTCCATGGTCATGGTCTACAAGGGCCCTATAAGCTAGAGCTGCTGAGAGATGAAGAGACAGAGTTCTGACAGTGTTTGATCATCTGGATCCTATTCTGCTGGATTTTGCACATTTTGCTTATTATGATCTAAATAAATAACAAATTGCTTGCAAAGATGATATCAGCAACTTCTACCATCACTGTGTGCATGTTTGCTTGCAATGTGACTTTGTCTTTTCCCATAGATAATACAATCTATTTCCCATCTCCTTAAATTTGAGCTGGCTCTGTAATGTGATTTGACCAATAGAAGGAGGAGGAACCAGCACATATGGCTTCTAAGACTTTGTCTTAAGAGATCATGAAGCTTCAGTTTTCATCCTCTTGGAGGGCTAAGACCTCCATGCTATGACGAAGCATTCTCTGGTTTCCTTGATGATGGAAGAAGATAAGGAGAGAGAGGCCCAGATAACCTATCAGCTTAGTGAAGCCATAGATAGTTTAAGCAAGATTAAAAGAAGCATCCAGCCAACCCACAGAATTATGAGAGACAGTAAATTGTTATTAAGTCTCTGGTTTGGGAATGTTTTGTCATGAAGCAATAGAAATTCATTCATGAAGATATAGTCACTGACTTACTTTGTGACTTTGTATATAAATCACAGCTTTTAAATTTCAATCAAAATTAAGTAAGCTTTTTGTTAATTTGATGTGTATAGTAATTTATCTGAAGTATGTTGGGTCATCAGAAATGCTGAAATACCATGATCAGAGTCACTTAGCCAGCAACATGGTACTGAATTTGCCCCCACCAACATCCTTCCATGACTATACCAGGAGTTCATTTGTGTTTATTTGTGATGTCAGAGAGGAGAATCTCTTACTACTCTTGTTTCTTTGTATCCCTAGCTTCTTATTCAAAGCATCCAGGGTGAATATTTTTAAGTGGATGACTCTAGGTCACCTGTCTACATTCAAGTTACAAGGGAATCTGGGAAAGTAAATACCTATCATTTAAAATTGTTATAATGGGAAGCAGACTGTGTCATGGTATAGTTTGAATGTATCGCCACAGTTTTTGTGCTGTAAACTCAACCTCCAGTGCAACACTGTTGAGAGGTGGAATCTTTAAGAGGTAGTTAGGTCATGAGGGCTCTGCCCTTGTACATGGATCAATGTTGTTATCATGGGAATGGATTCATTATGTCAAGAGTGGGTTCATTCATTATGTCAAAAGTGAGCCCCCTTTCTTTCTCTTCTCCACCATGTGATGCATTTTAACATGATATGACATAGTACAAAGACCCTCACCAGATGCATTTCTTTGATCTTGAACTTTTCAAGCTTCCAGAACTGTTAGACAAATTTATTATTTATAATTACTTAGTCTGTATTATTTTGTTGTAGCAGCACAAAGTAGACTAAGACACGTAGGAAGTGGACCAAAAATCAATGACCAATGTCCTCTAGAGCCCATCTCCTTTTCCAGACCAACATCAATATACACCTTTCTTTCCGTATTCATATTTCTAAAAGAAAGAAAGTTTTCTTCTAGTAGAACTTGGTTGTGTTTTGCTTAAGCAAAAATAGCTTATTTTCTCCCCTGATTCTCATCTGCATCTAGCTTCAAGTTTAGGATCTGTGGTACTTGACATCAGGTTCTTCTTTAGCTCTAGCATGAATTTGCATTGATATTCTGTAATTTATAGACTAAAGTTTAAGCCTAAACATAGTGGACATACCCTGTATGAAAAGTGAAGGAAAAGCAAAAGAATGGTGATTAACATGGAAGATAATAAACAAGGACTCCTGTTCTTGTTTTTACTGTTGTTGATCTATAAGTATAATTGCTCATTATATGGGAATAGGCATACCAAGAACATAAGTTTAAGAAATTCACTTGTACCAGTAAGTCCAGTTTATATCATTACTTCCATAGATAATAGTAGATGGATAAAATAATACCCTGCTCAGAATGGGTAGCTCAGGTTGCACGATTACAGGGGCCTAGTAGCAAGCACAAAGCTACTTCTTTGTGTGTCTGTGTGTGTGTGGGTGTGTGTGTTTGGGAAAGGGGGTGGAAGGTTGTGGGGGGTTCTAGAAATTGAAGCTAAGGCCCCGTGCATGCTACGCAAGTGCTCTTCTACAGAACTACATTCCCAGCCCACTAAGAGGTATATCTTAAAAGGAGAATCATAATTTGCTGACAAGGACATGGCTTTCTCCCAACCTCAGTGATGTAATCTATGATTCTCTTGTCTTGCTTTAAACTCTATATAGCACCCTGATCTGCCAAATGCACTTCAAATACTTTAGATCTTGTGACTCACAAGGGCCAAATGAAGAAGTGCTTATACTATATCCTGGACCAGCTAGAGAACCTTCTCTTACACTGTACTTCTCTCAAAATTTGGCAGCATTCCTGGTGTCCTGGAAAATGGACTGCAGTAATGACAAAAATGTGGTATATATAACTTCCAAAATCCAAAGAGACCTTTGAAGTGTTATGTCATTGTAATTTTGGAGAGAATTACCTGATAGTCTCTTCCATTTGACCCCATCCACTAGTTGGACTTGAGATTCAGCTGGGCCTACCATGAAGGAGACTTGGGTAAAACATCATTATTGCTTCACTTATATCAGTACTCATTATGACACCATAATAGTGCTCTGAGTCTTCAGATTTTGCTATTATTTTAGTCAGTGTCTAATAATTTTCAGAGGACTCTGGTTATTTTCTTTTCTCCAGTACAGGTAATCTGGTAAATGGCTGCTAGAACTTTGAGGACTTCTGGAGAATGATTTGAGTTATAATTACTATGTAATTGCAAGGTTCTTACTCAAGTATATGCAACTCTTCCTTTTCTAATAGAGAACTGACTCAGGTATGAGGAGCCATGTATCAGTAGGACATTTTAAGTTTAATGATAGAAAAATCTTAATTCAACTGACTTTAAGAATAAAGAAAATCCGTATCACATAATGAAAAGTGTGAAGGCTTTCTTGAGTTTCTAAACTTCATGGATTAATCAAAGCACTGGTTAATTCAGTAGTTCACAAATGTCATTGAGGGGCCGGTGAGATGGCTCAGCAGCGTAAGCGCCTGCCTGGCAAGCGCGAGGGCCCGAGTTCGACTCCCGGAACCCACATACAAAAAAAGGGCCGGTGATATTGCTCAGCGGCACGGGCGCCTGCTGGCGCGCGAGGTCCTGAGGTTGAGCCCTGGTACCCACACACACACAAAAAAAATGTCATTGAGGATCTGAGCTCTTCACTCTTCCTACTTCTTAGTGTCTTGGTTTACTTCCCTTTGTGGTTGCAAGTTGGCTACACTCTGGCTGTAGAAATCACATGCAGATTATGTTCAACAGAAGAGGGACTGTTGCTTCCTTAGACTTGTTTTTGTTTTTAGCTTTTAGGTTTTTTTTTTTTTTTTTTTTTTTTTTGTTGTTGTTGTTGTTAGGAAGGAATCCTCCCAGAAGTCGCAATTGGATTTCTGTTAGAAAAGAGGAAGAGGGGAGGATTGGTGAATTGTCGTTGGGTGGTAAGTAAACATGGTTTGCTACAGACCTTGTTCTGTAGGGCTGCAACTCTCAGCCATGATAACATAAATCAGCCTATCAAATCAAAATGAGGCCCTATGTCAGGCCTATCAAATCAAAATGAGGCCCTTACTCTTTTTATTTTTGGACCCCATACCAAAGATCCCTATGGGTCAGGCCATTCTGACTATAAGTCTGGCCAGCTGTCTGTATGATAGCCAAGCTCAATGTGTCTCTGATAATGAGTGTTCTTCTTGGGCCTGCACTACCTTGTGATCTTCTCAATCCCGTTGAAATTGTGCATCTCATTTCCAATCACAGTTTTTTTTTTTTTTTTTTTTTTTTTTTTTTTTACCAGCATCCCTGGTTGACAGAGCTCTAGCTTTTTATGAAAATATTGGCACTCCTCTCACAAATGTACTGACCACTGTTTTGATGAAGGTAGCGTGTTTTGGGTCCTCAGGAAACATAGCTAGGAGGTGAGAAAGCACTCATAAATAATCCACTCCAACATTCCTAACTCCCTAAATCTTTGAATTTACTTTCTCTAAATAATACTTGGTAATTTCTAGCATCTCAGCTGAATTTAGTACAGAGCACTAATCAGCTCAGGTTTCTGTCTATCTACCCAACAATTAAAATGACTCCTAGTTGCTCACGCTAGTTACCTCAGATGCAGAATGACTGGCCAGTGCCACCATATCAATAAACTCAGCTGGCCCTAAAATTGTGTTTCTTCCTTATTGGCCTAACACCCCCACAATTTATCCTTCATATGATTCTTGGTTCTCTGCTGATATCAATTATTGAAGTCATGTACTTTTGTTTATAAGCCTTTCCTTCAGATATTGGATAGGAATGTTAGACTTCACCTTCCCACCTCACCCTGTCCCAGGGACACGTTGTGATCTAACTCTAGATGTACAGATAATGAAGAGCAGAGAGGGTGGGGCATGAAAAGAATTGATTTCTCCCTGCAAGACAATGCCCTCAGGTTAGACCACCGTAGGATCTTTAAGCAAGGTGGGATAGATGTCTGAGATGGTAAGGAGGGACTGACTTGGCTGACAAGACAGATAGGAATCAATAAGTTTAGAAATTCAGGGCTCTTTGAGTCATCTGAATCCTCCCATAAATCTTGATTCCAATGCTTAGGTCTACCTCTTTCCTAATCAATGTTCTAATTTTCACCTAAGCAACAGTGTAGGGCTGCAAATCAAACTAACCTTAGAATTTAGCATCCTGCAGGATCAAACTTTGGTTTGATTTTTCTCTATTTTAGCATTGTGACTGTAAGACAAATGAGATTCTTCTCGTACACAGAAAATCCTTGTTTTTCATTTTGTGCCTTGAGTTGAAAATTTAAGAATTTGTGTTTTTCATTCTTAACTTAAAAAAAAACCTATTTAGCACTATTAGAAATAAGCATTATATCCTAAAGATCTTGACTTTCTCATGCTTTAAAAAATATTACTCCATGGTGGCAATTGGTTCTTTCTCTAAACCTCAAATTCAATAGGTATTCCTTCCCAGGTGACCACAGGTAAAAATATAGTGGTTTGCCTTGTGTTTGGGCACAGTTACCTCTCATATACCTACTGTGGCTAAATTTTTGCTGTATTCAGCCAAACTATGCCAAACAAATCATCCCAGATTCTGGAGGGCCTATTTCTGCCCAACCAACTCTTGATACAATTTTTGGCATCAGTCAAGGTTTTTATTTATAAGCAACAGACAAGACTGTGAATAAATTAGGGAGAAAAATAAAAGATTGGTTAAAAAAATATTAAGTAGCTCACTGAATCAGGATTTTTACAGCAAGGAACAATATCTAAAACTGTAACCCTGGAAGTGAAATCTTCCTCTACCCCTTTTCACTGAGTTACTATTTCCCAATCATGACATGGGACAGGAGTGTTTGGCTGGCAAGAAATAGGATGAAGTGTCCATGCTCTGTGTATGAAGTGCCATTATCTGGCATTTTCAGCTTCTGTCGTAAAAGATGGGCTCCAGTCCTCACCAAGGCTCTTAAGATGGGGAATATCCCAAGCAATAGAAACGCTGAGTTGCTGAATAGCCAAAGCAAATGGAAGTAGTTCCTTAGTGTAGGGCAAGTCACTTCCTTCTCTGTTTCTCAGTTTCTGCATCTGTAGAAAGAAAGTCTTGGACTAGGCAGTCACTAAACTTGCTCTCAGACCTGTGTGCTGAGGCTCTGCCACCCACCCTTGCCTGTACGGAGTAAAGAAATTCCTAAGCACAGGCCAGGAGAATCCAGGGGCCGGAGAGGGTGGCCCACGTCTTCCAGCCTCAGGAGATGAAGGCCACTTTTTTCTGGGTGCTTGCAGCTGTTGTGCTGGGAAACTGGTGCAGCTGTTTTTGTAGCAGTTTTCACACCAATGCAGAAAATAGAAGTAGTGTCAGGCCAGTGTTGTGAGTGATCCAGAGAAGAAAGTCATTTCTTAAGACACTACCCTGTTTGAACACTGGGTGTCAAGGTGACAGATTTTGTAGACACTTTATGGGAAAAAATCTACCACCTTAAGTGATTTTGAAACCTTAAGAAATATTTGGCAAGTGTGAACAGTTGGTTCCCTACACTTACCCTTTAATCACTAGCTTCTGTAAGAAGTGGCTATGCTGCAGGGAGAAAGCTGTATATCCCCCCTCCACCATTTCTGGTTCCTTTTCCAGTGCAGTGGTTTTTCAGTATGAAAAGGCAAGACTTTCTCCACAATCCCCGAAATGGTGACTGCATATTAAAAATATACCAGCTTTCTTTGCTGTTTTCCTGTGGATTTGTTTCATTTCATACTTCACTGAAACCTCCTTTCTGTTCAGAACTTGCTGTACCCTGTTGTAAGGAGAGAAGAAGGGAGGGGAGGGACTTGAGAGAGCATCACTTGTTTTCTTAGCAAACTCTGAGAAATGTTGAAATTGGAGTTTGAACTTTGAATGGACAGAAACCTGAGGACTAAAGGGTAATTTAAATTCACTGGCTTGCTAGGAGCTTCAGTACTGGTTTCTTCTTCACCTGAAGGTGGTATCCATAAATCATTTCTCAGAAGGTAGGCATTGGGATTTTGGGTCTGAATCATCTTTGAGCCCGTTTCAGCCAGAATCCAGCAACACATCCTTGTTGCGTATATGGGTGGAGCAAATATCTGTATCATTGAATATGCCATGCCACATCAGAGATCAAACTATTTCTTCCACATCTATTTACCAGCTACAGTAGGTTAAATGTGTCCTCTCAAAATTAATTTCCACCTGGAACCTCAGAATGTGATCCTATTTAGGAATAGGGTTTCACAGGTATAATTAGTTAAGGTCTCAAGATGAAATCACCCTGGATTTATGGTGGACCTAATAAGTGTGTTCACAGAAAGAGGAGAGGACACAGAGACACACATACAGAGAAGGTAATGTGAAGATGGAGGCTCAGATTGGAGTCATGATGAATCTACAGTCTAAGGGGCACCAAGGACTGGCAGCAACTACCAGAAGGAGGAGGTGGGGCATGGGACAGATCTTCCTCTGAGCCTCCGAAAGGAATCAACACTCCTGACACCTTGATTTTGAACTTCTGGTCTGGTGGAGCACAGGAGAATAAGTTTCTTTGTGTTAGGCCACCCAGTTTGTAGTAATTTGTTACAGCAACCCCAGGAAACCAATATACACTTTTGAACATCCCTTTGCTACTCTGTCCTCAGTCTACAATGTCCTGCAAAACTTTCTCTCCCCTCAAGTTTCAGCTCAAATGTCATCTCTGCAGTGAAGTTCTCTGAATCTTCATTAAAAATTAATCTTTTCTTCTATGCTCCTGCAGGTCTTGCACACTGACTGTGTTCTTGCATTTAGTTAGAGGTTTATAAGCAGTCATCCCCCTCCTTGGTCATGGACTTTCTGAGGGCTGGGATAGATCTTTTCATCTCTGTCTTTCCAATGCCCAGGCACATAGCCAACTCTAGTAAATGTGTGTAGAGAATGTAGAGATTCTCCACCTCCTTGGTTAAATTTATTTCTAGGTATTTTTTTGTAGCTATTGTAAATATTGATTCTTTTTCCGGTAGTTCGCTATTGGGGTATAGTAATGCCACTGATTTTTGTATGTTGACTTTGTGTCTTGCAACCTTGCTGAATTTGTTTATTTAGTCTAACAGTTTTTTGGTGAAGTCTTTGGGGTTTTTTACATAAAGATCATGTCATCTGCAAACAATGACAGTTTGATTTTCTCCTTTCTGATTTGGGTGACCTTTATATCTTTCTCTTGACTGATTGCTCTGGCTAGGACTTCCAATACTAGTTTGAATAATTGTGGTGAAAGTGGACATCCTAGTTATGTTCCTGATCCTATAGAGAAAGCATTAAGCTCTTCCCCACTCAGTATAATGTTAGTCACAGGATGTATGTACAGAACAGATGGAAGGGAATGATAGCATCCTCTAAATGTGACATGCCATGTATGTTAAAGTTCTGAAGAGGGGTAACTTGCCCAAGTGATTGTTCACACCCCTACCTGCATGCATTTCTTTTCTTCTGATGTCAATTCTGTCTTGCGCACCCATCTTGTCCCACCCAGCTTGTCAGGGTGTTACCCTGCCAGTGCTCAGCTTATTGGGGAAATGGTCAAGGGTAATAGGAATATATGGGCAGATTCCAGTTTGGAGGCCATGTACTCCAAGACTGAGAATAATTTATGAGAAAGTCTTGGTCTCTTGCTTCATCTCCCTCTGGAATTCTCTGGAATATTCTGGTTATTTTATTTCATTTCTAAATCACCAGATTGTCCTTCATCTTTAGCAACTGCTTAAGAGTGCTGCTTTGGTGTAGCCCTTAGTCGCAGAAGCCTGGAGAGGTTTTGGGGAGAGCTCTCCTCTCTCCTTCCCTGCCCCACTTAGACTGAAGGAGTCTCTGTCCTTGAAGGGCCCTGTTCAATGACTTAGATTTTACTCTGAGAGTGGCTGTGTATAGGGAAGGCTTCCAGAAGAAAGAGAAGATGAGAGAGAAAGTAACTTTGATTATTCCTGTAGCTATAACAAAATACCACAGACTAAGTAACTTCTAAAAATAGAAATTTATTTTTCACAGTTCTAGAGATTGAGAAGTCCATGATGAAGGTGTCATCGAATTTGCAGAAGGAGCAAAAAGGAATGAGTGAGCTTTCTTCACCCTCTTCACCCTCAAAGGCTCTGCCTCTTCATACTATTACCTTGGTTATTTGATTCCATCATATGACATTTGGAGGGACACATACATTGAAACCATAGCAGAAAGATTGGTTCATTCATTCATTCATTCAATGTATATTGAATATCTACTTATTGCCAGGCTCTATTTTAGGTAGTGGGGATATAGCCGTGAACAAAACACATAAAAATCTGTCCTCAAGGAGCTTATATCCTAGTTCTAGCCTGATTTAGACAGTATGTCTGTTGTTTCCCTTTCCCAGAAGGCAGAAACAGGGGCAGACAAAATGCCTCCTTCCTGAGGCAGGAAGTGAGGGAGAGGGTCAGTCTGTGAAGCATCCACACGTAAGTCTTTGTCATTAGATTCCCTGTTCTCACCAGGGTGGTCTGGGTCTTGGGGATGTTGCCAAACATATATTATTTTACCAAAGAGATCGCTTTCCTTCCACTCAGAGTCTGAGGATGGGTCTGGATGACAGCATAGCCAATTAGTCCAGGCTCTGCAGGCAGGCAGGTAGCAGGGGAGGCCACATGTCACCTTAGGAGGGGATCTAGAGCTGGAAGGAGTGTATCTATTTATGTGGCAGAGGTGAAGCATCCTGAACAATGTGAAATTTTTTATTTTAGCACTTGTTTTCTGAAGTCTGAGCCTCGGAAAGATTCTCGCTGCATTAGAGAGGTAGAATCCTCTGTAGAGAGAGAGAGAAAGAGCTCTGGGACCAGATGTCCAGGTACGGGGCTGCGGTGTTTGCCTCATGCCTCAGGGGACAGCCAAGAGCAGTATCACACCTACCTCCCGCGTGCTGTCCGCAAACTCTTCAAGGAGACTGGAGGAGAGGAAAGGGGACCAGGAGAGTGGAACTGGGGTGGGAACCTATATATCCGGGGGCATGAGGAGGGCAATGAGCCGAAGACAGAGAATCAGGACTCAAACCAGTGTGAAAGGAGATTTCTGAGTGACCTTCACAGAGCATGCTTTTCTCTTCCTCCTCTTTTTAAGCAAGCCAATATGTCCAGTGTCTCATACTCAAGCAGCAGCCAGACTAAGGTCTCAACAGAGCTGTCAGGCCCCAGGCTGGATGACTTCCCTAGAGCATCAACAGCACCTGGAACATGGCAGGAGAGCAGCCCCAGGCTGGAGGGTCACTGGTCTTCAGAGAGAGAGAGAGAGAGAAAGAGAGACCGCTCATGGTCCAGGCCCCGTGGGACCTCTGCTTGTCTGTTTGACAGCACCGACATCTGCTGAGGCTTTTACACAGCCATCACCAGCTCTGGTCGGGAGCCTTGCTCATCTGATCTCCCTAAATAAGGCCTGGATCTGCTCTGTGATTTGCAAGCTTTTCTCTTTTTTAAACAGCAAAACTATCTTTTAAACAAAAAATTTACAAGGAGCTCTAGTTTTAAAAATAATACACAGCAGAGCTGTCTTGTTTGAAGCAGGGTATTAATGGGGAGGAGGTAGGGGTCTGAGTCCTGTCTGCTCAGCAGCTCTCCTCCCCTCTCCATGGTCCCTGAGGGACTCTTGGAGGCCCATGTTCCTCAGAGCCAAGTTTGAGAACCACTGGACAGATGGAATGAAAGGGCTCTCTTGCTTGTGACATTCACAATTGTGTGCATCTTGTCTTTGCAAGGACAAGATGCCAATATAGGAAAGGCCAGTACAGCTGAGGATATGACTTTCTGGCACTTTCTAATGGTACATAATTATAAAGTGCTCTTCTCCCTCATGGCTTCAGGCTTGTGTTTGCCAGTTGGTTTCTTCTGTTTCTTGTGGTCTCTAGTTTCTACTTTTCACATTAGAAGCTCTTGTCTGATGTGATGTCCGGTAATGAGGAAGCATTCAACATGCCCACGTCCAGCCACTGTGTTTTGGTAAAACATGTTTGGTAAAACAGTAAAACATGTTTCTCTGTGGTGCCTGAATCCCTTTATTCCACCTCTACAAACACAAGCCTGTAGTCTTTTGCTGGCATGGGGTCGGTGCTGCTCAGGTGCCTGGGATGGGAGAAGGGCTGCCAAAACTACTGCTGCTTAAGCAGTTTCTTACTCATTTTCCTTATTTTAGTAACTTCACTTCTATTCCAGAAATAGCTGGTGCTACCAACTGCAGGATGTTATAGATAGATGATATCTATCTATCTATCTATCTATCTATCTATCTATCTATCTATCTATCTATCATCTATTTATCTATCATTTATCTATCCATCTATATCTATCTACCTAATCAATCATCTATCTATCTTGCAGTACCAGAGATTGAACCCAGGGCCTTTGTACTGGGCTACATCCCCAGCCCCTGTTTTTTATTTTTTATTTTGTGACAGGGTCTTGCTAAATTGCCCAGGGTGAGCTCGAACTTGTGATCCTCCTACCTCAGCCTCCCAGAGTGCTGGGATTACAGGTATAGAGCTGCCATACCTAGCTCTTGCTTAATTACTTTTATAGTTTAAAAAAAGACCTTTCTAGTTTCCCATGGGGGAAGCATCCAGGTCCTGAACATGAACTGCATGTGTTTCAAGGAAAGCTGCCATTTGCCCTGCTTGATGGCCCATTGATCACTGTTCTAGGCTCAGCATCTCCTCCCTGTCCTGATGATACCCATGCAAATCATACTCCCTCCATCTGTCATATTTCATCACCTTCCTTACTCCTGAACATCATTCTTTCCACTTAAATGCCATTGGGCCCTTGTCAAGATACTATTAATCCATCAAGAAAAAAAATTGTTTTTTTTTTTTTTTTTAAACCTGAGCATCTAGGTAGGTGTATGGCAATGGGAATCTGATTTTCTGAGTCTCATGTTGGCATTTTTTCTGGTGCTTTATTTAAAAGATTGTTTTGCTTATGTAGTTTATTTTTTAATTTTTATTTTTAAGCCTTTTTTATTAGTGCATGTTCATAGTACATAATGATTACATTTATCGTGGGGAGTTTGTGCGTGTATGTAACACAGCTTAATTCTTTTTTGTCCCTTTCCTCTCCCATCCCTCTCTGCTTCTTCCAACTCTGGTTCTCCTTTCTATTTTTTTTTATTCTTTCTTTTTTTTTTTAATTCTTTTTCCCTTCCTTCCCTCCCCCTGATGTATCTTAAACGGTAACATTTCTGAGATTCAGGGCGTACCAGACAGAACACTTGAAATCAGGTCTGGATGTCACTGTTGTATCTGGGGAAAAAGCAAGAGGAAGCATATGGATTGGCTGCGATTGGGAAATGGAAACACTGGAAAAGACCAGTTATTTGGCACGTGCCACATAAATAAAATGAAGTGTCTCAGGAGCTTTGGGATGGACAAAAGAAGAGAAGGCTGCCTGGATACAGACTTCAAGGATGGGCCCTGGAAACTGCCGCAACTGAGACTGATTCTGGTGGCAGAGAGTTTAGGAGACAGCACTGCCTTTGTTGTTGACTGTTCCCTAGTTCTTTTCACCTGCCATCTGTTAGCCACCTCCACCAGCCACTCTCCCCCATCCGATTGTCTCAGCCTCTTGGTAATTCCTGCTCAACCTTAAAACTCTTTTTGTATTATTGAGGATTAAATTCATCTTTAAATAACATGTTGAAACCCAAAATAATGACTTTAACAAGAGAGTTTCTTTCAGAGGGATACAGTTTAGGATTGATGGGGAGGGTCTGTTTTATGAAGTTTTCCAGGATGCAGGCTCTTTCTAGCTCACTGTAGTTCTCATTCTTATAGACCAAGAGGGAGGCTAGTGCCCTAGCCATCACATCCACATTCCAAACAGCAGGATGGAGGGGAGATTAGAGAAGAAAGGGCAGCAGAGGATAAGTACCAGCTGTCTTATGTTTCCAGAGGCCATTATGTGTCATTGTTTATGTCTGATAGACCAGAACTTAGTCATTGCGAGTTATTTTGGGATCAGTAGCTTCATTCTGCAGTCAAATGCTCTACCACTGAGCTATAACCCTGGTAGCTTCATTCTGGGTGGCCCCTGTTACTGTGGAAGAGGGGAAGAGTAGATAACTAGGACAACTAGAAGTCCTGGCAACAATGTCACCATCAATCAATCACTCTCAGTCCCTTCTGGCCACCACATCTATTTGTCCTTTTCTCTTCGGTACATACCTCAGTCAGTCTTTTCCTGTGTGGCCCTCAACATTTACAGTTGATGGATATCAGCTGCAGTGAAAGTGAAACTTTTGGCCTGGTCTTTTCCTTGAACAGCTGAAGATAGGAATGTGCAAGAAGGGCTATGACTTGTCTAAGGTCAGTCACTCTGCTGAACGGTTCCAGAAGGGTCATTAGCTCTGCAGGACAAAGATTTGTCCCATTGTACCTCTAAGTGATAAGGAATCAAGGGAGAAAAAAGGTGCTTGAAGCCAGGCCAGTTAACCAGCACATTTTCTGGATGAGGTGAGGGTTGAAATGAGTCTGGGGAAGGGAAGAGAATGTTTCTAGAAAGTGAATGACCTAAAGAAAGCCAGAGTCAGGCTACAGTGCTTTTGTTAGGGCCTATGAGTTTGAACAAAATGTCAGGTAGAATGGTAAAAAAGACTAAACAGTGAATTGAGGTAGGGGATGGAGGAGCAGTGGATAAATGGGCTTTGAACTGCACCCAGGATCTTGGAACCAATAAAGAAATATGTCCATTTTGGGCTTTTTAGATTTAGCAGAAACAGGTTCAGTACCATCTTTACCCACCTGTCGCTGTCTTTCTCCCCCTTTGTTTCAGTCTGGGACCCTGTCTCAGTTTCTAGTTTCCTGTTTCTTTGTCTTGTTTGTTTCCTCTCTCCAGCCTCTGGAAGCAGCTTTTATGCTTACAAAATGGTTCCTGTAATTCTCTTAAAAACTGCTGATGGGTTTCTAACCCTCAGCCCATGTGGCTCTCTAACCCCACCCCTCTCAGGCCAATATACCTCTAGCCTGCCTTCTGCAATGTGTGGAGACGGAGTCTCGGCTGTGTTTTCTCTGGACACCTAGGACAGGTGCAGATATTGAAAAGACTGGAGAGTTGTCCTCCTCCTCTGGGATGGGGTTTGGGAGACGTGCTCACTCTGCAGTTCCTGTGGACTAAGAACCTCTCCTACTCCCTTGAAATCTACCAGCTCTGAAATTTATGATGAATTCCTTGTCCCTACTCCCAGAGGGAACTGGCAAGGAGACAGGTTAAAAGCCTATATTTATGGCAAGTGACACTTTCTGAACAAGATGTTGATTAAGGAGCATGTGGGGATCTGACTGTTCCGCACACTCCAGAGGCTGAGCCGCAAGTGTGAAGACCGTGTGTGGGTGAGGGCCCCCTACCATCTGCGGAGGCCTGGAGCCCTCAAAGGCCATGGGGGGCAGGGGCCCTCACAGGGCTGTGCTGAAGTTGGCTCACACTGGCAGATTGTTAAATGTTCAGGAATGTTACAAGCTGGTTGTTAAACTGTTGGTGACTTGAAATTGGCTGTAGTGGCTGTTTTTATATCACGACCAGGGGCAAACACTGTAACTCAGGGTTTGTTTTCTACCCCCCTGGAGAACTGGTTTACTGGCACTCCACAGAGCGAGCCTCACTTTGGGCACTTTGTGGGGGGAATGGCAGCTGTCCCATGGATCCTGAGTACTTTGTCCAGGGATCAGGCTGCTCGGAGGGGTTCCTGGCCTGCTTCTGGAGAATAGCTCATCTGAGGGCGGGAAGGTTGGTATTACAAAGTAGCAGAAAAGTAAGTGAAATAAACCTTCATTTTGCCAAGAGAGGCTGAGCTGTGGCCAAACTTCTTAGCTGGTCCAGGGACCCAGGTCAGTGGTGCATAATGACTCTGTTTACAGTTGAAAATTTAGCTCAGCTGTACTTGTTAGTCAACATACTCTGTCCGGGTTATCTCACCTACTATATCCTTGCTTTCTTACTGCTCATTCTTTTTATGAAGGGAAAGGGTGGCTCTGTAATCACAAACCCTAATATATAAATGTCAAGCCATGTCATGACTAGTGTTTAATAGCAGGCTAACAGCTGACAAAGTGCACTGAGCCACAAAAAGCTGTCTAGTGTCCAGTTATCAGTGTGAATCATGGGACAAGATAATGTCTAACTTGTGAAGTAAATACCCTCAAGTGCATCTGGCCAAACGGAGCCTTTTTCCTGCTGATGCTCCTACTTATGAGCATGAAGTGAAAGTCACTTCTGTACTCTCTGGTATGTGTTTTGGCTTTAATTGGACATTAAACCATAGGAGGCCTCATTGGTTAACACTGGACGTCAGCCTATTGGTGAACACCAAGCACTGCAGATTATTTCCTGTCTACAGCTGTTATGGTTCACACTCGAACACACAGAGAATGTAGACCCGCACAGACAGAGCGAGGGAAGCTATGGAGAGTCAGTACAGGTGGGAATCATCCAGAGCTATGACCATGCTAACTGCTGAGAACAGATCGAAGGAAAGTAATGTGATTGCCATTAGCCAGAGTGAATGGCCCAGCTGATGGATGCCAGCAACGTGCGAAGGTTTGATAATCCCCTGCTCATCCCTGGATGAATGTGATGCTTTCGTTCCCCTGCAAAGTATTTATTTGTACGAGATTAGCTTTGACTGGGGAATGCTTCTCTCTTTTCTAAATTATTAACATCTAATAAAATGTTATAGCCAAATTCTCTGACAACCTCATATGTGGAAATAAAACAATCATTTTTTACACAGCTGCCTTGCATTTTCCCCTCCTAATTGAGGAATAGAAGAAAAAGAGGAAAAAGAATTAGAATTATGTTCAGTTTGCAAGGGCTATTTCTCTTGTCATTGGCCTCTGTTCTCCAACTTTTTTTTTTTTTTTTTTGAGGAGAAATACAGTTTTCAGTTCTCCATTTACAATGCAGCTGTCTGGCCCTTTTTAATCACACTAGCCTCAGCTCTGTGCCCACTTCCAGGCGGAGCTGCGATGGTGGGTAGATTATGAAGGAGGGGATTTCTGATGGAGATGGGTTTATGTTTTGGAGGCAGTATGTCAATCAGCCTGTCTGTCAGTCAGTCAACAGGGCTTTATTTATCTCAGTGGGTGCAGAGCGGCCTATTTGATGGTTAGGACACATGGTCTCCCTCCCTGTAGTCTCTCCCCCTCACACAGTCCTCACAGCTCAGCCTAGCATTCTGAGATTCTGAGGTGGCCTCATGCTGACCCATCTTCAGAGCTTCAGCTCTTATCTCTCCGGAGCTTCTTCATGAACTCCTGTGGCACTACTTGCGGTCTTTTTAATGCATCTTGCAATTTTCTGTGCCTATGTTTTCTCTCTCCCTTTTCCCTCTAGTTTCTATATGCACAGTTCCTTTTCATCCTCCCAGGTCCTGCTTACTGTTCATTTCTTTATGAAGCCTCTGGTCACCCCAGGCAGAAAGTACTGTGATAGCATCACGATAGCTCCTCGTGCCTTGTTTCAAGCACATCAGTTTTTGCCTTGCCATTCAGCTATTTGTGAGGCAGGAGAACACAGCTGGAAAGAACACAGGTTCTGACATCAGACCAGAATTTGAACACTAGCTCTGCTGCTTGCTAGTTATGTGACCTCTCTGAGACTTTAAAATAGGGAGGATTAGTGTGCCTGTTTTGTGGGGGGTTGTTACAAGAATTAAATGGCATAATCTATGTAAAATTTTTAGAATATGGTCTAATGAATAATAACAAACAAATGGATAATAGTAAAAGTATTAACTGTCATTATTTGTAAAAAAAATGTCAGAACACTATTAATTTACAATGGCTAGAATTCAGTAAAATTTATCTGCAAACTAGGTAAGACAATTCCTTCTCTAAATGTCTATAATAATAGTGTTAAATTAAGATTTACAAAGCATTTTCTCATCCATGATTCAATTCTACCAATATTCACTGAGAGTACTCTATGTGCCAGGTCTACTTCTCATTTTAACTCTTGTTGAGTATTATTGTCCCCATCTTGAAGCATGAAACACTAAAATTCCCTGAGGCTCAAGGATGTCCCCAGGGAGACCTAGCATTGATGCATTAGAACCAGGTCTTCTGACTCCCAACTTCATTTTCTTTACTCCCGCCCCCTATTTATGTTTCAGTTGAATGGCTCAAGTTGCTATTCTGAGATTTTTGGGTCCTCAGAGGAAGAAGTATGGAGCCACACAAGATCACCAAAGCCTGTTGTGTCCTGAGAACCTGAGCCACATTCTACCACCCATGACCTCAGATGTTAGACTTAAATTGTGAGATTGAAGCAAAAGTGGGTAGAGGACTATGGTGGGCTATGTATGTGCACTCTGCTCTTCCCTTTGCTTCCTGGAGCACAGGGGGCCAAGGTGCTTTGTTTCTACCTTCCAGGTGACAGTCATGTGTGAACCCCAAGGACACTAACTCTCTTCACTATTAGTCTAATGAACATTAATTAGGTAGGCATATTTGCAACAGAAATCCCTAAACAAATCAATGATATATTGTTTAATTGTGCATGTCAAAGCCAAATAGAAATGTTTTGGGATCATTTGCAATTTTGTATGATCTGATCCATTGCTCTCCTCCACCTGGTTTGGAGACAGAACATCTGCTTTTCTGGATGTTTAACTTTCAATTCCCACATATATTCACTGTCTATCCAGGTGTTGGTTTGGCACGTCTGTGTCCCGTGCATGTGGTGTTCATAATGGTTTAAGTCAGTATGCTTGGGGCAGCAAGTAGCTCAGCACAGTGCCAAGTGAAGTATGAAGCTTAAAGTTTTGATAGTGATGACAATTAGCATGCCTGTGTCTGGAACAAATTAATTTTTCTGAATTACTGAGGCCTGGACTCCTAGGGCTTTGATGGTCTGAGTTCTAGTTCAGGTCCCAGCACTCATTAGTTATGCATCTCTGTCAGGGTCCTGGCAGGAAACTGTGGGCACTTTCAAAAGAGGCAATGAAGGAAGTTTAATGACGAGGTGTATATGGGTGGTCAAGGAAAAGAATCAGGAATGGTGGAGACCCTGGAACAAGCTACAGCAGAGACACTGCTGCCACATCTAGACCTGCAGGAGCAAAGGAAGGGTCTGATTATCAGAAGCTGGAGAGGTTTGCGGCTGCTGATGAGGACAAAGTCAGCTGGCAAGACCCAAGGCTGTAGATGGAGGAGCACGTCTAAATGATAACCCAACAGGGAAGGGAAATTGGAATAAAAAATCCCAATCTCTCTTTTGCCATCTTGTTTTCTTGCCATGGCCTGCTATTTGCACAGCCCAATTGAAAACCAGGGGGTAAGGGAGCCTTCTGATGCAGTCCCTTCAAGTCAGCCTCCTAGAGCACGGACCAGGATGGAGAGTAGGTCCGGGATGGGGTAGAACTGGAGAGACAACGCAACACTCTTCAGTCCATTATGTGACCACAGACAGGTCTCTTACATTCTCAGTTTTTAATTTGTAGAATGGGGGTAATTGTGCAGTCATAGGATTTTTAAATGTGAGAACTATAAGAAATAATGTATGGAGTTGATATTTTGTTTTTAACTCTCCTGCTGGCTTTCATTTTGTTGTGGCAGTTTGGCCAGAGACAGGTCATGGGAGATGTAGGCCTAGAACAAAGAGAAAAAGTCTAGCAGGCACCCACCAGGCTAGAAGTCACAAATGATCCAGGCTTTTCATTATCACTGTCTATAGAGTAGGACAGAATTTTCGAGTTTGCTCTTGATTCATACTGAAGTAATCTTTTTGCTGCAACTTATTCAGGTTTATGGAGCACATAAAGACCTACAAAGGCGTACTTTTGATGTAGTTATGCAGCTATAAACTTATACAGCTGTAATAATTGCATTTTAATGATTTCTTTATATTGCCATAATTGGTAGAGTTAATGATCACGTCAACTGGATAAAAAGAATGCTTATTGGAAGCCAATCCTCTTCTCACCCTCTCAGGCTCTCTGGAGAGTCTGGAAA
The DNA here is from genome assembly GCA_028451465.1 of Erethizon dorsatum. Taxonomy (NCBI): domain Eukaryota; kingdom Metazoa; phylum Chordata; class Mammalia; order Rodentia; family Erethizontidae; genus Erethizon; species Erethizon dorsatum. The sequence goes on from CM051829.1 coordinate 83,412,160, forward strand.
GATGAATGCTTCTTGATTCCCCTTTATCCACAACTAGTGGACCCCCAACTGGTATTCACTGCACTTCCCAAAGTTCTTCTTGGAAAGGCTTTCATTTGATACATACACTTAATTTGCCCTTGTTTCAGAAGTAGTCTCCCCACCTCTCTCCAGAATGAGCTGAGCTGCTGCATTGTCTAGTTCTCTTTCTCTTGCAGCCACAGTTTCTCTGCACAGTAGTTTTCCATTTCAGGCTTCATTACTGGAGAAAGATCTGGGAAATAAAAGGATGTGGGGCTGGTATGTGCACGTGTGCCTGTTATTTAATCATGTCCCAAGTGCTGAGAAAAAAGTCCCTCTGAGATCAGAGCTGGATGAAAGATCTTGATATTAGCTGGAGGGGAAAGAGGGGAGCTAAAATCAGCTTGCCTGAAAATTCTCATAAAATTTGCAAAATCCTGAAACTGAAAGGGCTGCAGCGCAGAGGCATTTCAATGTAATATAAACAGGGTCAGTTAGGACCTCTTGGAAATGTGCTGGGGTGGGGGCCGCTGTCAGTCAAGCTAATGTTGGTCTTGGGATGGGGGTGGAGGGAACTGACCCTCAAAATAGAGATTGTTTTGGGCAAGATTAGAAAATAAATAATCTCTTTCCTCCCACCTTTCCCATCTGCTTCCGGCAAAGAGAGGAAAAAACCCCTCCCATGTACAGTGCTGAAATTCTGGACAGCTCCCGGGGATCTGTCAAGTTAATTATTTTTTAAAAATTCATGTTATTGATGCATTTTAGATATACATAATGATAACATTCATCATAGGGATGATGATATAGGACTATAGGAATTCCCTATATTCCATCATAGGAAATGTGTACCTGTACATGATATATCTTGATTCTTCTGGTTTTTTTCCCCATTTTCCTTTCCTCCCTTCAACCCTTTTTCCCCTCATTTACAAAATATTTTTCCCATTTTTCCTTCTATTCTTTTTTCCCTGCCTTCTTTTCCTTCTCCCCTTTTCTTGTATCCATTCCTATTTGAATTTTTTCTTCCCATTTCCCAATATCTATTATATATTTTAGTCCTTATTTATATTTTTGATTTCTCACATTTATATTTTTGATTTCTCACAACAGAGAAACAATGAGATATTTAAACATGGGTGTCTGATTTATTTAACTTAAGAGTGGTCTCAAGGTGAATCCACTTGGCTATAAGTGCCTCAAGTTTATCCTTCTTTATAGCAGAGTAGTATTCCATTGTATAAAAATTCCACATCTTCTCTATCCACTCACCCATTGATGGGCATTTGGGCTATTTCCAAGATTTAGCTATTACAAATTGTGCTACTATAAATATGGGTGTGCATATATCACTGTGGTATGGTGCTTTTAATTTCAACTCTTGTAGATATAGGTGTAGGCAAAGACTTTATGAAAAAACCCTGATTGCACAGGAAATAATACAAAGAATCAACAAATGGGATCTCATTTTACTAAAGAGCTTTTGCACAGCAAAAGAAACCATCAACAAAGTGAAGAGACAACACACAGAATGGGAAAAAATTTTGCCAGCTGTTCCTCAGACAAAGGGCTAACATCTAGAAAATATAAAGAACTAAAAAAAAAAAAAAAAAAAATGAGACTCCCCTATTTTAAAGACCCAATCCAAAAGTGGGCATCTGAAATGAATAGACACTTCTCAGATGAAGAAGTACAAATGACAAATAAATATATGAAAAAATGTTCAACATCTCTAGTCATTTGAGAGATGCAAATTAAAACAACACTGAGATTCCATCTCACCCCAGAAAGAATTACTATTATCAAGAAATCAACAAATAACAAATGCTAGTGGGAAAAAGGAACCCTTCTCCACTGTTGGTGGGAGTGTAGACTGGTGCAACCACTGTGGAAATCAGTGTGGAGATTCCTCAAAAGACTAGAATAAGAGGTTCCATTTGTTCCAGCTATGCCTCTTCTTGGTATCTGTTGTAGTCAGGGTTTGCAAGGGAATTGATTTAATACAGAACACATAATTTATAGGATTATTTTGTAATATTCACCCAAAAAGTCAAGTGCAGGGGAGTGCAAGAGATCTCTCTATGCACTAGAAACCCAAAGAATCCAGCTGAGGGCCTGGATCCCACAGCAATGTCCTGCATGAGTCCAGCTGGAGGCTTGGAGGCCACAACAATGTCTCATGCAAGTCTGTATCAAGGATCTGCACTGGGAAGGTCTAAAGGTCAGTGGTGGAAGCTAGAAAGTCTGCGCGGGACTGAAGGGATGAAGGACCTGTGACAGCAGGCTGAGGGATCTGCACTGGAGCCAGGAAGCGACGCTCAAAGTAAGGACCAGAGCTCCCCCATAGAGAACAGTAGCCATCCTCAGCAACAGTGAGGACCTGAGTTCCTCTGATGATGAGAACAGCTGAGTTCATATCAGGAAAACCAGTGTGACAAGCTTCTCCAGAACAGGTTGCCATCTTCCCCTCCAATTCTGCTTTTCTGCTATTGGCAACAATCCTCACATGGGCCTTCCACACCCAGAACCACGCTGACTCAGTTCAGCTGGGTGTTCCAAGTTGACATTAGTTAATCCACCATAATATCTTCCCAAGTTGATTATTGGTAATAGTGATGGTTGTGGTGGGGGAAATGTTAGTAAGGGGAGAGGGTCACAAGGGAGATTGTGAAAAGGAAGTGGGGAGTGGGTATTTTGAGTACAGCATAACCAGAATTGGTTGATACTCAATAAGTAACTATTGATTGACCTGATCATTTAAATTGGTTCTGCATTATGTTGCATGAGTTAGTGCCAGCAGACTTCCTTATTCCTTATCCTTTGTTCAGGCCAATCAGAAAAATAGACTTATGTTTTGAGCACTTACCAACCCATGGTGCAGAGAAGAAGTAGGGGTACAGTCAGAGTGGCAGGTGAGATCAGCCTGTCATGAACTCAGAGAAACTGCATAAAATGGCTAGTCTTTATGAGAATGCTTAGAAGTTGGCTGGTCTTGGGGAGGGAGGAAATATCTCCTATTTCAAGAGCTAAAACACAAAAAGCCTACTTTTTATCCCTCTAGAGATATGAAGGAATGGAAATCTTCTGGGCGAACTTGCCTCTGGCCTCCAAATTTGAATTGGGCTGGAAAGAAGAAGAGCAAAATGAAGGAAAAAATTTCAGCAGGACTATTTTGGCCTGACTTTGAGTCTGATTTGTTTCTAGGAGTGTAACCCAAAAGACTTTAGGAAGGTCCTCTTTTCTGCTTTCCACTAACCAAATGCTCTGTCTGAAATGTCACCTGAAGACATTAGGTCTCATGTTCAACCTTTAGGAAGTTAGCACTTCATGAATGATGAAGGGGACCAGCACACTATACCCTGGTGTGAGTGGACCCAATCAGTACTTTTTATTCATGACAGTGAGGTGAGATGAATAAATGCAAAGCATTGGAAGAAGCTGATGTCAGGAAATGAAAGGATGAACAAAACTTGATAGCCTCAGAGCACTGGACTTTGGAAGAAATCTTGCATAAGGATTTTTTTCTTGGGAATAAGAAGATGGGTACCAAGAAGTGAAGGAAACAAAGATACACTTCACCTACTTTGGCAATTTTTCATCCATGCAGATCTGGTTGATGACAGCTCCTTTTGTTAAGTGAATTCTTTTTCTGATTCTTCATCTGACCTCTTGCATTCTGATTTGTCAGCAGGGCAGATTCATCCTATACTATGGGGCAAGATGACCTTGGAATACAGCTTAGCTGAGGGTTTTAGGTCAGGTCTATACAGAAATGTGATTATAAAGTTGATGATATTGTGGCACTGAAATTTATGGTTTTTAATTTGCACTCATAATTTAGTCAATGCAAAAATCTCATGAGGAAGACAAGAGAGAGCAAAGAATCTTAAACTCATGAAAGTGTTCTGGCTTTGCTGTGCAACTCAGAAGGTAAGTGGGTAGAGCCCGGAATTCAGACGCTCAGTGCTCTCACATACCGGCACCAGTGGCTAAGATGGAAATATCTTTTATTGAACATGTTTCAGTATAGTCCTACTTATCAGGGGGATGAACAAAGTGGCTTTGGAAGGGCTTGGTTTCTGAGTTGTTAATTATTCAAGGCAATATACTCAGAAAAAGGATGTGAGATTCTGAGAATACGTAATTGTTGAAAATCCCCAAGAACCCCACAGACTATATTAGTCCGGTCAATCAGATTCTTTCCAACCCAGGACTATAACCATTTGGCATCTTCTTCAAGTGCACATGACTGAGAATCAATGGTGGTGAGGTTCCTTCCATTATATCTCCTTCATTTTGCAGAGATTCAAGCATAATAAATGTGATGGAAATGTCTGCCAGATGAAAATTAAGACTATTTTCCACTTACGTGCCTCTCCTGCTCCTCTGCCAATATAGGAAGAGATCCAGAGTGAAAAAGAGAAGGAATGAGTGACTCAATTCAGATGCAACAAGGAATAATCCCCACAGTCTTCCTAGCTTGTGTTTTTCCAACTGCTCGTTCTCTTTTGGCTTGACTTGTGGCAATACATCTGTTCTAAACTCTGACCATTTTAGTATCTCTCAGAATCACTGTCTTCATAGTTCTTATAAATTTGCTCCTTTATTTTCACAAAGTCAAAACATTCTCATTAAATCATAAGAACGCTCACCCAATCATATCACCCCATAAGTATTTAATCACGTATCTATCCATCTGTCCACCTAATAAATGCTTAGCACTCAGGCAGAAAATCACTGTATCAGATGCTGAGGGGGACCCAAAGATGACTAAAATGCAGCCTCTGTATTAGTCATGGTACAAACCAGAAGAGAGAGAGAGACCACTTTAAGTACAGAGGAAATTCAGTATAAGAAAGTGGCGATAGAAGAGTTGAGAAGTCAGCCAGGAAATAGTGTGGTAACACAGAAATCAGGGACAGTTGGGACACACCTACTAGCCCTAGGTGGGGGAAACAAAGGGAAGGTGGGATTAAATTAACAGAGACCAATGGTTGGGATCATCAGGAGGAAGCCAGAACCATGGTGGGTATGTTCAGCAGGATCTTGGACTAGGATAGATGCGTCTTGGAGCCATGGTAGAGGTACAGACCACTGCAGAGACACTATCTAAGGCAAAGAGAAAGAGGGAGAAATATCCTGACTTTCCTTCCTCTTGCCCACTACTCTCCTGATAATTCCTCCCACTGCCTGCATCCAGCCAGACTTTGGGAGATGCAGCCTGCAGATACCAGAGCTTCCCTGTCTTCACTGTGACACATAATGGTGCAAGCAAGGGTGAGGGATGAGTCCAATGGTTAAAGCATCTAGTTGTAGTATAGCCCCAGCACAAGGGGTGAAAAAGACAGTTCAGAATCTAGTTCACTCAGGTCCTAGTAAAATTTCTCTGATTTGAGAGTGGCTTCAGAAATGGCTTTGGTAAAATATACTAATGATCCTTTCAGAAATTCAGTAAAAGATTGAGTGCTCTTCCCAATGTGACTGCCCTGTGGATGCCTAACTGTGACTAGGAACAGTTGAGTTGACAGTCTTGCAGCGCTTCTGCCACATACTCAGTGCTCAGTAAGTGGTTGTTTCTAAGCTTGAGCACTCCAGGCCCCATGTACTCCAAATCAATCTCACTCTTCCACATCAGCTTGCAGTGGCTGGTGGTGGTTGCTCTGTCTGGGGAGTTCTCCTTCCTCCTCTCTTTGGAGTGTTCTTTTTTTTTTTTTTTTGTGGGTACCAGGGGTCGAACTCAGGACCTCGCATGCCAGCAGGTGCCCAAGCCACTGAGCGATATCACTGGCCCTTTTTTTGTATGTGGGTACCGGGAGTCGAATTCAGGATCTTGCGCTTGCCAGGCAGGCGCTTATGCCTCTGAGCCATCTCACCGGCCCGGAGTGTTCTTACTTATCCTTTGAGGAGCAGACCTAACATCAAAAGTTTTGGAAGACTCCATCTCTCCTACCTCTATCTTCCCAGCCTAACACTTTTTCAAAACTCTCTGCATCTAGCATAGCATGTGTCAATGATTAGTTGTCAGTGTGTTTCCATTAGTTCTCTTCATTAGTCCAAAAAAAAAAAAAAAATCCCTGAGCAGCAGGGGGCCACATCTTAATCACAACTCACACCCACACCCAAATAGCACAACAGTAAACAATAAATATTAGTTGAGGGTTTGTATATGTCCAAAAGCATACAGATGCATAATTAAAACATCTCTTCTCAGAGGTCTGTCTTTTCTGCCCCCTCCCCCAGGGTGAAGGATAGTAGCTGCTAAGGTGGCTGTGGTGGCTGACCTAGTGGACCTCCAAGCCTGGCCTCCCCATGCATCAGACTCTCTGGGAAAAAATCCCTAGGGAAATGGGTGTGAGGGCTGAGAGCAGCTCCTGTTGCCTTCCTTTTGATGTTTTATAAATGTGTCTTCCCCGTCTGGCCCAGCCCGGCTCAGCCAGGCAGAGCTTTCGTCTGTCTTGAACAGCTTAGACAGCTGGGAAAGCTTGATCATTTGAGTGAAGTTTTATATGTGGAAAACAGGATCTTTTCTCTCTTCCTGCTGCATGTTTTATGCTATTTTCTGCCAAGTGAGAGCCTCACTGCACCTGGTCTTGCCTGAATCTCTGGGGTCTCATCTGGTCTAGGGGAAATACCTGTATCAGGTTATCTCTTTCAGAGCACCTGTTCCCTTTCTGACTCCCAGAGCTTTGGAGTCTAATGACTGGTTCAGTTTGCCCAGAACCATGGCTCGGGGCAGCGGGTCTGAGGAGGAACCCCCTGTTGTTCAGGTGAAGCGTTAAGGTCAACAACCACTAACATCCTTTCTTTTTAGAACATCCTAGAACATCAAGCTTTTTTCCTCTTCTCTTTTCTTCTTCATATTTAATGCTTCCACAGATATTTCTGTAGAATGGAAGGAGGTGCTGTTAACCATTAGTCCTCTTTATAGTGGGTAAATTGAGACCAGAAGAGGGCAGAAAATCACAGTACGAGACAGAGAATGAAACCAGATATTGAGGTGGGGTCCCAAGCCCCAGCCCAGCCTAGGAGGTCATTTGAGTCTGTGGAGAGTTCAAAACTAGGCTGGGGCTGATGAGCTTATACAGGATGTGGGAGGAGTGAGGACCCCTTACCTTGGCTGGATGTAGAGTGGGGATGGGTCTTTCTGAGACTTCTGCGGAGCCCTTCCCCCACAGCCACTTCCTTTCCTCTGCTGGTGAGAAGTGGAGAATGAGCAGGGAAGCCAAGAGTGTCACTGGGACTAACAGTCAGGATTTTCTTGAATCCTTGAAGAAAATTCCTGCCTGAAGGCTATTTTGAAGATTAAATGAGATAGGGAGCTTCACCTTGTGCCTGGCACACAACAAACACCAAGTGAGGATTATTTATGATGGGGATTTCTATTATACCAGCTTACTCACTCTTAGCTTTGGGTCTGGGCTTCATCTGCAACTGCAGATGGGCTGTCTTCCAGGAAATCCCAAATCCATGGTTTCCTCCACTGCCTTTTGTTTCCCAGCCCCTTCCCTCCAGTTCTCAGTTGTAGACAGACTCTGAGAAGGAGTTGAGGAAGAGGAGTCCCAGGAGTGAAGGTGGACTGCTGGTTCTGGGGACAGTCGTAAGGGAAAAGGATCTATTCTAAAGGAAGGAGAGTCTTGGGGTCACAGTTCTCAATGTACGGGGGGGTGGGGAGTAGTAAACATATAAACATTATTGCTCAGTTAATTTGGAGATAAGAAAAGGCAACAAGAAGCTGCAGCTGCGAATTGTGACAGAAAAGGGTTGCTGAGCATGGAATGAAGCGGGGATGGCCAGATTCAATTTTCCTGAACAGCATGAGGCAGCTGGCATCCTGTCTGTGTCCTTCCCTTCCAGGGGTGGCCCCTAACCCAGTGTCTTCCAACCAGTTCTGCTCTTAATGTTATTAACTGCTGTAATTTCTGTTTTGGTAGGATCTACCTCATTCTCTCATATTTGCCAAAGGTACTTGTGTGGCAGAGCATCTGGCTCCAGGTGGAATCCCAGGCACCAGCTCTGAGTTGTTGTTTCCCCTTTGGGGGCTTCAAGGTGGCCCTGGCTACTTTCTCTTTATGCAATTTCTTGAGTGGGGCTCCCCAATGCCACATCCCTTGTGCTGTGTGCTATTTCCTTTCTTTGCTTTTATTCCTAGGATAGTGAGGGCTGAGCTTTGCTGCTGAGCAGGGCTGGCTCTCACTGCTGTTTGGAAAGATTGGGTCTGGCTGCCTGTGGACATTTCCCGGCCATTTGATGAATGAGTCCATGTAAACAAGGGTGGCAAGTGGCTGCGAGGGAGGGTAGGGAGGACGTACAGGGCTCCTTGCATTCACTGAAAGGCTTGGAAATTCCTACAGAAAGGGGTTCTCTTCCTTTTTCTACCACAACTACCAGCTTCCCTTCCTCACTGTTGCTTTCACTTTCCCCTTCCCCTTCCAACAATAAAGGATTTGGTGCTTCTAAAACAATTGTCTTCAGGGATGCCTGCAGCTAAAGTACTTCTTTCATCTCTAGAGAATACCCTTGCAGGTGACGTATGGCCTTTGACCTGAATCTCAGCCAGGCTCAGGGAAAGGGGCAGGGTTGCCTCAGGACAGGCTGGAGTGGAGCCACAGATTCGCAAGATGAGGGGGGTCATGCTCCAGGGAGCTAGTTGACTAGCACTTTGAGAGTGTCTGAAGACAAAATAAGTGGTTTTGGGTTGCAGTCTGAGCGCTCATCTCTAAGAGGTTTGCCATTATTTGCCTATAGGAAGCTCCCAGATTGAAATACAACTAGTATGATAATCTAAGTTCATGAACAAGAATCTCCGTTGAACTTGCATCTTCTCTAATGATCCAGAAACTCTGGGCCCACCAAGAAAGGCAAATTGCAATGGGGCAGACACTAGAATTCCTGGGGTACTCTTCAGTCTGGGGTACTCTCAATGGTCCAGGGCTTCAGGTATATCATGGGACACAGAGTGAGCCTGCAAGCTTGGGCAGACCCTAGATTGGACTCATCCAGGGGAAGGGGCAGACCTGAGGAAAACAGCTGCTGTGAGTGAGTATCTGAATGGTTGGGAGCTACAGCTCAGGCTAGCCATCAGCATGGGTGAGCGTGGGACCACAGAGGGGGCAGCTCTGTTGAGAGACATCCTGACAAGTGGTTCGTGTAATTGTTGAAGGCCAGACAAGCATGTGGTTGTCATCAAGTACATTTCCTCCACACCATTCCTTATATAATTTATTTATAACACTCCATCATCCCAAAAGCAATATCACTTGGCTTTATTACATAGATGTTACTAAAATCATTCTGAGCTTTTAATAATTAATATGTACAATTTTATATATATATATATATATATATATATATATATATATATATAAACCAGGACTAAAAAACAACTATAAATATGTAGTGAACTAGGACTCTATTTACTAAGTTTACAATTTTAATATAATTTCTTTTTCATTTTTTTTTTTTTTTTTTGAGACAGGGTCCCACTATGTAGCTCAGGCTGGACTTGAACTCACTATTTAGCCCAGGCTGGCCTCGAACTCTCAGCAATCCTCCCCCTCAGTCTCCTGACTGCTGGGATTACAGGTGTGCACCACCACGCCCAGCAAATTTTGATATAATTTCACACTTAGAAAACTTGTAAGAATGCCCCAAAGAACTCCTGTTTAGTCTTTACCCGGATTTGCCAGTTGTTATCATTTTACCCCACTTGTTTCATTATGCTCAGGTGTTCTCACAAACCAGGAGCGGCACTCTAGTCAGGAGGCTCAGACTCAGGGAAGGGGTACAGGGTTTTAGGGCACATGCAACCACAGGCAAGGTGGATTTGGAGAGACAGGTGACAGAGCTGGCCATTAGATTAGCAGAGTATGTGTTCTCCTGGCCACTAAGGGAATTTGCCAAAGTGAGAGGGGTACTTAAAGCCATTTTGGTGATTTCTGGCTTTGTGATCTTGGGTTAAACTGTTGACCCTCTGTGAGCCACCATTTCCCCACTGGTAAGTGAAGAGATTAATGTCTACATAATCTGTGTATGTGTGTGTGTGTGTGTAACGAATGATGTGTATGATGTGTGTAAATGTGTCAGAGTTAGTGCTCAATAAATGGTCATTATTAATGTTGATGCCAATGATTAATAAAAAGATTATCTCTTGAGGTTGAGATTGGAACCAGAGGCCAACACCAGCCTGACAGGGCAGATGAGGCTGGCTGGTTGACCCCGCATTTGTTGGGAAAGAGCACACAGACCTAGATTCCAAGCAGGACTCATGCTTCCCTGGGCATCGTGGGGTGACTGCTGGTGTGGGAAGGACCATATGAGAAATTCTTCTGCATGAGAAAGCCAAGTTCCTCTGGCCAGACTCCAGGGGTTAGAGATCTTGAATAAGGAAAAATTAAAACTGACAGCCATAGAATGCCCTTCTCTTGGCCTGAGGAACTATGAATGGAATATTTGAGATGCTGGAAGCCCTCCTACTTGGTAAGTTCAAAAAGCAAAAGTGTCTTGCTTCTGAGGATTCCAAACAGACTTTGCTAAATTGTAATTAAGTTCCAAGTCCCTGGAAATCAATCATACTCCCAGGAACCAATACCTTGGTTTGTTGATTAGAAGTGAGGGGAGCCAGGGGCAATTTCTCTCTGATGAGGGAAATTTTCAGCTCAGAAGCCAAGGCCAGAGTTAGGGTGAGGTGGGGGTGGGAGTGGATTGGTGAAGCTGCCTGTGGGAACTGTGGCTAATTATACATAGCCCGTTTCTTTGGGCTGAAGGTCTCCACTGGCTACAAAGTCCAACTCCTGGTCTATACTTGAGTCTCAGGAGATTTTCTTTATAATGGGGGGAAACTGAGTAGAAACAATGACTGGATCCCAGAGCTCAATGAGGCCATCAGTCATCATTTATCTACTCCTTGCCAAGTCAGAATGAGAGCAAGTGGGAGGATAGATGGCCTACCAGTTAGCCACCCTTGCTGAGAGTCCTGGCGAGTGTCCAGGGTGCTGAGCATCGTATTTGCTCCCAGATCTTGACCATCTTCCCTCTAGAAGGAGGTATCATGGGAGAGAGACAAAAAAGCCCTGGGGTCCAGCTAGAGCTGGACATAAGCAATGCTGCAGAATACTAGCTATTGGTGGTATAGGTGAAAGATATATGGGTATTCCATTTACTAGTCTTTCTACTGTTCTGTAGAGTGCTTTCTCTGACTAGCCATATGCCTTTGGACAATAAAGTCTGTAAGTCTCTCCAAACTTAGACCTTTTTTCTAAATTTTGCTATGTGGGAAGTTAACCTGGAGTTTGATAGCCAGGGTAAATGCAGAGAGAAATGCAGGAGGTGGAGTCCAGGGAGAAGAGCTAGATACAGTAGAGATGATGGATTGAGAGCTAGGACGGTATATAGACTCAGAAAACTCAGTGTGCTGACCATGTGATGCTGGTGCTGTAGCTGAGGCTCTTGAAGGGCTGGGGATGGAGAAAGGCCGTGATTCCCATTGTGATTTGAATGCTGATCAGCCCAGCACTAGATTCATCTTCAACTAGACAACCAGGCTCAATATCATGCAGACCCAGACTGAGCCGTCTTACCTGCCTCCCTCTCCAGTGGATCCCCATGGGGAGATGGATGTGCTAAGAGCAGGGAGGTTGGAGAAAAGGAGATGAGGGCATTCAGAAACCCTTTAGCAGCAGTTACCTCAGTGTCCCTCTTCCCTTGGGGTCTAGGGCAGCTCTAAGTGGCCTCCAGACTCAAAGCCTGCTGAGTGCCCATGAGTGTTCAGTGGCAGCCAGAGCAGAGACCGGAACAAGACTGGAGGTGCTGCTGAGCCCAATGTCTGAGGAGAAGCTGTCCCAAGGCATCTCTGAGCCCTTGTTCCTCTGCTTTTTGGCCTGGGAAGTGGGGTGAGGTCTCCAAGTGTATGTATGAAAGTACTGGGGAGACACTTCAAAGCCTTTGCTATAAAAAATGTGAAAGGAAAATTACCCTCTTCCCTGCATGGGTGACATTTTTGAGCCCTTGTCTCCTATCCAGGTAGGCAGGACATAAAAGGTGCAGCTCCCACCTAGGGCAGTTCTTACTGGGCTTTCCAATAAAGCTTTGGGCTAGAAGTTCCTCCCTTTTCAGATGAAGCACTTGAGCTTATCTGGCTGAAGTGATTGGAGCAGAAGAGTGGCTAAAAAGCAAACACTCAGGAGTAACAGGAACTTCGATTGGAATCCCAGATTACCCACTTAGCTGGGTGACATAAGATGATTTCTTTATACCGGGAGACTTATCCCCTGGTCTGTAAAATGGAGCCAGAAAGGTGCCTTCCTCATAAAGCTGTTGTGAAAATTAAATAGGATCACCCATGCAAAGACTAGGTCCAGTACCTGGCTCACATAAGAGGCTGTTAATACTATTGCTATTATTACTAAGTTCCTGATAGAACCAAACTCAGAATCCAGGTCACCTGGCTCTAGAGTGTTGCACAACTTCATCTTGACTGGAGCTGCTTGTGTTCCTCTGAGGCGGTGGGATGGATGGCTGAGGAACACTCTGGACATTTGGGCCCTAGAGCAGTTCTCCCAGGATCTGAGCACTTGTTCTCTGCCCTGGTGGTTAGGTCTTCCCTCCTCCCATTTTCTCATCTCTAAATCCCACAGCTGAGCTGAAGGTCATCTGACCTCCCCTTCCTACATGGCAGCCTCAGCAGCAAAGCTCCTGGAACATGCACTTCCCTCTTGGCCCACCTGAGCCTCTCTCTCCTGACCTGGTGTTTCTGCTGAGCCACTGAGGGTTGTTTGTTCTCCTAGGCAGAGCTGCTAATGGCCAATTTTCCATGAATCATAATCACCTTACTCCATCAGGTGGGATAATTAAGATCTGATGGTGGGCCTGTTTGCTCAGCACGTGGGAATTGACAAGCTGGCCTGAGCTTTCCAGAGAACCCCAGGACCCATCCACAGCTGCAGCTGACCAACCCCAAACCTAGAGGCTTGGGAGGGGCAAACTGTCGACAGTCCCCAGGGTCTTTCAGTCATGGTATTGAGTACAGGTGTCAGGAGCACAGGTGACAGCTTGCTGAAGATGGATGTGGTTAACATTTTCTGGAATTAATTTACATACTCTGAATGCTTCCTGTGTGCCAGGCCCTATGCTAAACGCATGACAAAAATGACCTCATTTAATCCTCATACCAGCCTTATAACATTGTTACTATTACTCACTCCAATTTGCAGATGAGAAAACTGAGGCTGCAAGAGGTAAATAACATTCTCAAAGTCACACGTAGTAGGACATAGAGCTGGGCTTTGGGTTTGGGAACTCTGACTCCAGAGCTTATGTTCTTAATTCTCTCTTTTTGGTGTGTATATGTAGAAAATACAAAAACACAACAATTTTCTTTCTTTCTCATTTCCTTCCTCATTCTCCCCTATAGTATTTTGATTTACAAATATCATCCAGGCAGCTCCTACATTGCAGGGCATGGTGCTGAAACCTTGGTTATTTTGCAAATAACAGAAGGTTATAGATCCCCTAGGTCTCTGGCTATACCCTGAAGTCAATTAAATACGTAAAGCTAAAAATGTTGAGGGAAAAATAATCCTGTGTTATGAAACCAAATAAAAATCACCTTGAGATATCTGTTGTTTTTAGATTATCCATGAGTGTGGATATTCAATAATTGGCTGTATTTTATGCACACATTTAATCTACACCTTCTAAACAACTTCTGCAGTACAATTTTGGACAACAAACTAGTTTCAGATGAGGGACCCTTGCTCCTCCTTGAAAAACATTCTTCATTTTGAATTATCCTAGCTGCCAGCCATCAAGGCTGACAAGAAAGCAGAGAATTAAATTGTTGATACAAATCCTGGCTCTTGGCTGTCTCTCATTTGCTCATCACAGATTCTCTTTGTATCTTCCCCTTAGGGGACGTCCTGAGCAGGGAGGAGGAGCAGGTCCAGCATTATGGAGGGCTTCAAAGCTTTGGCTGAGCTTTCTTTTCATCCTCCTGGAGGCATTTTCTCCTTTGAAGAGCCTTCAACCAGTTCTGGAAATGGGGCCAGCTCAGAGGGGCCTTGGGGCATCAGAGATGGAACCAGCAGCTTCTCCTCTAGGCAGAGCTCCCTACCAGGAGACCACACCAGTAGGATATGACCACCTGCTATAGCTCCTTTGCTCTTGGGCAGCCAGTAAGGGATGAGGACCTTTCCCCAGGGAACTGAAAAGTGGAAGTTACAGTGGTTACCTGTAACAAAGCAGGCTGGGGGTTAATGTTCTGTAGACCTTGCTTAATAGATCTTTGTCACAGCTCCTGGAAGAGGATACTCTCCATGGCCTCTGTGTGTGAGGAAAGTGAAGCTTAGAGAGGTTGCCACTTCCCCAAGGTCACACAGCTCATAAATGGTCTTTTGGGGATTTGAACTCTAACCCAATGCAAGAATCTTTGTTTTTTCACTTATTTGGGCACCACTTGGTTGGCATCTGCCATCTGGTCTCCATCTGGGAGAGGATGACTCCTGTTAGATCCAGCCCAAGGCAGATGATTCCTCCATTCCTAGCTTGGCCTTCCACACTAAGTCACCACATCACAAGTGGCAGATGCCCCTCAGCTTCCTAGAAGGGAAAAAAACATGTCAGAAACCTACAGAACCATCTTCAAAAGAAGATGAAATTGGCTGTGTAGCTTTGAAGTGTAGGCTGTGATTCTATTTGTTTTGCAATAGTACAAAAAATTCACAAAAATCACAAGAAAGAGTGCTTTGGAGTCACATGACGGACAACCTTTTATATATTTGCATATCTAACTGAATTAGATATGCAGCTGGGTTTCAGCCCTTCTGCCCAAGTGACTTTGTTTTTTCATAACGTCCAATCATGATAGTGAACACACAACATTTATGTTACAGCAACTGTTGTAAGGGCTTTTGCTTCACAGCTTATTTGCTTCATAGCTTACTTAGTTTCCACAACAATCTCTGAGGTGTGTACTATTATCCCCAATTTACGGATGAGGAATGTGATGCACAGAGTGGTTAAATAACTTGTTCAAAGTCATGGAGCAGGAAATGCAGAAATGGGATTTGAACTTGGGCAGTCCGGCTTGAGTCTGTGTTTCAACTATACCCACTCAGATTCTTCCAGAGTTTTGCCTCAGTTGCTTTCCTTTTGTGGTGCACTCTGTTGGGGATGACCCTTCAGTCAAGGTCCCTTGTCTGGTTATGCTGTGTCTGCAGTTAGCATTTCTTTTTTTTTTTTTTTTTTTTGTGGGTACCAGGGGGTCGACCTCAGGACCTCACGCGCCAGCAGGCGCCCTTGCCGCTGAGCGATATCACCGGCCCCTTTTTCGTATGTGGGTTCCGGGAGTCGAACTCGGGCCCTCGCGCTTGCCGGGCAGGCGCTTAAGCTGCTGAGCCATCTCACCGGCCCTGCAGTTAGCATTTCTGTCTGGGGACAGCTTTTGCTTTGATGGTGGAGCTATGTGGTGTTGGGGGCCTTGGCTTTTCCTTCTCTGTGGGCAGCCCAGTGTTGCACCTTGCAAAGACCAGGCATGCTTCACCTCTTCTCAGGAGGAGCATCTGCCTATTTGATAAATATAGACTGGCTTTACACTCTGGGTTGGCACTGGCCTAAGTGCTTAGAGGCTTGGAAAGCAAAACAACATCCACTGAAGAACTCTCCTCCTTGCTGTATCCCTCACCCAACTCCGTTTTTACCCAGAAGTCAAGGACAATTGAAGATCCAAGGTAGCCTTGAATGGAAAGCAATTGCACTATGGCAGCCTGAGAAGGTATGGGGCGGCAGCCCCAGCCTTTGGCTGTAGGGAGAGGCTGACCCAGCCCAAGCAGTGCCCAGGCCTGGGTACCTTGATAATAACCCTTAGGCCTCCACAACTTCAGCTCTGGCCAGACTAAAGTGGGCTCCAAACTGGAATTATTTCTGGCTCTTCCACTGTGTTTGGTACAAAGTAGACTTTTAGTGAGCAAGTTTTGGATATGTGAAGCTACCCTATTTGTTATTGTTTGGTGCTAGGTTACCAGGATGAGTGTGTAGGGAAGCTTGGGGCCTACATGAACCTGGGTCCTCCAAAGGAAATGAATTCATCCAAGATGCTTCACATGAAGAGACCTCAATGAAGGGATGATTTACAAAGATGTAGGAAGGGTTAAGGGAAGAAACACAGAATGGTGAAGCACCTGGGGACCAGCCACAGTGGCCTTAAGGCTGGAGAGGCAGGAGAGTGAGTGGTGCCCCAGAGCAACTGTGTAAAGGATGTCACCTGCGAGACCAAGAGTCACAGAAGGTTAGAGCCAGAGATGTAGCTCTGAAGCAGTCATGACATGAGGATGAAATGCCTGAGTTTTCACCTCTGGCCCTGGAACTCTGCCAATGCTTCTTCTGACAAACCCTACCGGAAGCAGCAAGGGAGCTGGAGGGATACAGTCCTCTTGGGTCAGTCTCCTGGGGCCCATGGGGGTGAAGAATGAAGAGGGCTCAGAATATAGTCCTCCTTTTCTCTCCCATCCACACCCTTAACCACCAGCAAGGGGCTTTCAGGCACTGTTCTGTGGGAGGATGTTTCTAGTATGGACAAGAGCAGTCAGAGCCTGGGGCGTGGCCTGATTTAGGGGTATCAGTATCTCCCTCTCTTTCCCTTTTCCCTCCCTCCTTACTCTATCCCCTCTCTCTGGCCAAAAATCTCTCTGAGCAGAATCTGTAGACATACGGGATCCTTGTTTTCTTTTTCTGCACTGGAGAGGGGAAAGGGCCACAAGCTGTGTTGCTGAGCAGCACAGGTGCCTGCTTGCTGCCCAGGGCATGACTATAACCTCGATCTATTTGTAGTCTGGGAAGAAGTAGAGCAGAAGACCCCTGCCCCCCTGTGGCTCATGGGGCTTTAGTTACACTATTCATTCCTTCAGTAATGTTTCTGGAGCATGTTCTGTGTGCCTGGCACTGTGCCAGATCCTGAGGCATCTGCAGTGGCTTGGTTCTGACCAGCAGATTCCTATCTCGAGCCTGTAGGTATATTTTGCCAACATGACCTCATTCCACAGTGTACTATGAAGGCTTTTCCTGATATCAGGTGATGGGGCTCAGCTTGCAGTCAGCCAGATTTTGTGCATATGGACAAGCAGAAGGGGAGAAGGAATTTCCTGTTTCCTAGAAATTGTGTGACCTTGGGCACACCGTCTAGTTCCTCTGACTGGTTTTTCTGTCCAGGTGGAAGATATACCCAGCAACCCTACTGCGTTAACTTTTCATTGCTGTGATAAAATCCCTGAGAAAAACCAACTTTAAAGGGAAAAATGTTTATTCAGCTCACAATTTTGGCCCATGGTAGCTTGGCTCTGTTGCTTTTGGTCTTGTGTCAAAGCAGTACATCATGGTGGAAGCATGTGGTAGAGGAAGGCTGATCACCTCATGGTAGCCAGCAAGCAAAAATAAGAAGTGGAGGGGCTGAGATCCCAATAGCCTCTTCAAGGTCACATCCCCAGTGACCTCACTTCCTTCCACTAGGCTCCATCTCCTAAAAGTTGCACCATTTCCCAATAGTGACACAGGTTGGTGACCAATCCTTTAGCATATGACCTTTGGGGGGTATTTGGGAATTACAGCTTTCCCATCCCATAGGGTCTTACTGGGGCCATCAGTTGTGATTACTTACCTCTTATCACTGCAGGGCACATGACATAGGCTGGCTGATATGAGTACCTCATCTATCTTGCTCCGGGATTCACCTAGATGTCAGCCTGAAGCCCTATAAGCATCAGCAGATTATCCCTGATTATTCCCTCACCTCCCAAACCTGACTTTTTTTAGCTGTTCCCTCTCAGTTGATGACAATCCCATCGATCCTTTTAATCAGTCTAGAGATCTTGGAGTCATTCTTGACACTTTCTGACAATCCACATTTAATCCATCATTAAGTCATGTTGGCTCTATTTCAAGTATGTCCTAAATTTTCTCATGGCTTCTACTCTAGTCTAAGGCATCATGATCTATCTAGATCATTGCAATAGTCTCCTGGATTTAATTCATGCCCTCCACGGCCAATTCTCAATGTAGCAGCCAAAGTTGGCCTCCTAAAATACAAGTCAGGTCATGTCATTTCTTTTCCCAAACCCTTCAGTGACTACCCATTTCTCTCTCTACAAGGCCATGCATAAAATGTGCCCTTCCTGCTTGTTGCTTCTCTGACACTATCATCTTTTCTTCCCCCCTCTGTTATGGTTTGTGTCTAGATGTCCCCCCAAAGTCTCATGCACTTTTAGATGGGGCTTTTTCAAGAGGTAGCTGAATCTAGAGTTTGTGATAGATTCATGGTTCAATGCTAGGATTAAGGGTGCTGAGATTAAGGGTGGGTGATTTCTGGCTCAGTCCACTGATTAGATTGGCACCGCTCTAATCCCAGTAGACCAGATACAATATAAGAGACAGAAATAGGCTTGTCCCTCTTGTTGATTTTGCTGTCTTCCACTGCCAAGAACTGTTGTCCTTCTGCCATGTGCCACCCTGCCTTGGAGCCAGCCAATCATGCAATGAAACCTCTACAAACTGTGAGCTAAATAAACCTTTCCCCTTTAACTTAGGGTGTCAGGTATTTGGTCTCAGCAATAAGAAAAGTAACTAAAACAGAATTTGGTACCAAGAGTGGGGTCATTGCTGTGACTATACCTAACCATGTGGTTCAGGGTATGGCTGAACCATGGCTTTGGGCATGGCTTGTGGGAAGAGTTTGGAAAGGTTTGGAGATGCTGGCTAAAAAAGTAGAGCTGGAACAACTTACGCTGTAATGTATGGGAAGTTCTGGTCAGAGCTCAGAAGACCAGAAGACTGATAGAAATCCTGCCAGTAAAGACCAGGCTCAGCAAGTTTCTGCTGGGAGGAAGGACTGCATTGTCTATTAGACTCCAGACAATGTGTGTTATAGCTTGGCAGAAAGTTTGCCTGCATTTTGCTCATGTCCAGAGGCTTTGTCTGAGACTGAGATTAAGGCGGCAGACTAATTAACCTGGCAGAAGAAATTTCAAGGCATTCGAAAGTTGAGGTGGTGGCATGGCTATTGTTGGGGGCTTTTATCCAGATTTAAGTTGAGAATCAAGAGCCAAGGGCAGAATGATTTAAAACATTGTGAGTTTGGCCAGAAAGAGAGCTCCAGTAAAGTTGTGGGCTGCAAAGACAGAGCAGAGGAGATCTTGACTGCTGAGAAGGAACAGGAGAATAGAAAAGATGGCCTGAGGGCATCACAAGAAGCAGCAGGATGCCACCCTTTGCAGCCTCCAAATTGCAAAGTAAAAGACTTTGCTTTGAGAAGAAAGCCTCAGAGCACCATGTTCTAGAATGGCCACAGCCACACCATGTTCCAGAATGGCGGCAGCATACAGAATTTTTTCCTCAGAATTGGATTCAGAGTGCTCAGTGATCCAGGCACTTGACCCCTACAACCAAGAGAGAAGTAAGCCTGGCTACTGCTCCAGCTGGCAGCAGATCTTGGCATCATCCAAGTGACACTGGTTTTATTTTATTTTATTTTATTTTTGTGGGTACTGGGGGTTGACCTCAGGACCTCGCATGCCAGCAGGCGCCCGTGCCGCTGAGCAATATCACCGGCCCTTTTTTTGTATGTGGGTTCAGGGAGTCAAACTCAGGCCCTTGCGCTTGCCAGGCAGGTGCTTACGCCGCTGAGCCATCTCACTGGCCTGGCACTGGTTTTAGATGCATGCAGAATACAAGAGTTGTAGGTTCAGGAAGGCTTCTGTTATGGTTCGTGTCTGGATGTCCCCCCCAAAACCTCATCATGCGGGGGTGGGCTTTTTGAAGGTGGCTGAACCTAGAGTTCGTGATTGGTTCATTGTCTAGTGCTGGGATTGGCAGAGTGAGTGCTGCACCCACCCTGGGGCAGGTAGCATGCATACAATATAAGGGTGGGAAAGAGGCTTGCTCCCCCCTTTTTGCCCCTTTGGTTCTTGCTGCTTTTGTTGTTTTCTGCTGCCACAAACTGTTGCCCTCTGCCATGTGCCACCCAGCCTTGGAGCCAGCTGATTATAGACTGAAACCTCCACAAACTGTGAGCTAATAAACCTTTCTTTCCTTAATTTTGGGCATCAGGTATTTTGTCTCAGCAATGAGAGAAAAGTAACCAACACGACTTCCATCCAGATTTCAGAAGAAGGCCTGGGAGGCCAGGCAGTGTGTCCCTGAGAGGGCAGTGTGTGAAGCTGTGAGTGTGAAGCTGAAGGTGCAGTGGAGACCCCAGAAGTTTGGAGAAGCCAGGAACATGGATTGTCTGAGGAAAACTTCAAGGAGGGAGCAGAGTGGGTCCAAGAGAGGAGCCATGGGAGTTACAACCACCTGCAGTGCTGTAGGGGTGGAGCCACCCAAGCACTTTGGAGTGCACTCTTGCCACAGATTGCCTTAGATACTGCACATGAAACTACAGTACTTCGTTTTGTCTCGCTGGATTTTGGACTTGCTTTGGTCCCATTCCTTTGTGTCCTCCTGTTTGTAACTTTTGGAATGGAAATGTCTATCTTGTACCATTGAATGATAGAAGAATTTAATTTTCTTTTCATTTGTACAGGGGCTCACAGCTAAGAGTTTGCCTTAAATCTCAGGGGAGACCTTGGGACTTGGACTTTTCAGCAATGTTGAAGCTGTTAGGACTTTGGCAACTCTTAGAGATGGACTAAATGCCTTTTGCATAGTGGAATGTACATGAGTCTTTGGGGGGCCAGGTTCAGAATGTTATGGTTTGTGTCTAGATGTCTCCCCAAAGCCTCATGCACTTTTAGATGGGGCTTTTTCAGAGGTAGCTGAATCTAGAGTTTGTGATTAATTCATGGTTCAGTGCTAGGATTAAGGGTGGGTGATTGCTGGATCAGTCCACTGATTGTATTGGCACCACCCTAATCCCAGTAGACTGGATACAGTATAAGGGACAAAAGGAGGCTTGTCTTCTTCTCTTGCTGGTTTTGTGCTCTCTTGTTGCTTTTGCTGTCTTCCATCACCAAGAACTATTGTCCTTCTGCCATGTGCCACTGTGCCTTGGAGCCAGCTGATCATGCAATGAAACCTCTACAAACTGTGAGCTAAATAAACCTTTCCCCTTTAACTTTGGGTGTCCAGTATTTGGTCTCAGCAATGAGAAAAGTGACTGAGACACCCTCTCTCTGCTTTTGCCACACTGTCCCTTCTCTGTTCATCTCAGGAGGCCTCTTCCTCCTCAAGTCTCTGCACAGGCTCTTCTGTCTGCCTGCTCTTCCTTCAGATACCTACACTTCTTACTCCCCTGCCTCCCTTGCTTCCTCTACTTGAATGACCCCTTCTCAGTGAGTTCTTCTCTCCTCCCTACCTCCAATTTAATAATGCACCCCCTGGGATTCCTATTCTCTTATTTTCCTTGCAACTATCTCTTCATAGCATACAGTATACTTCACCTTATCTTATTTTTATTTGTTCCCCACCTTGTTTCCAATGGAGAGTTCTGTTCGACATGGGTACAGGACTCACACTTATTTTGTTTATGGCCATATTCCTGGTGCCTGACCACAACAGATGCTCCCCCCAATACTTACTTCCTGGCGCATGGTTGGCTATTAGAATGTGGGTTTGTGCTGTTCTCTCTCCCATCAGTTGCAGAGCAGCTCCCTCAGTGTGTGGCCCACAGGCAGATGGAGTGAAGGTGGAGATATTGAGTCCCAGATATTTCGTTGGAGTCCCCAGACCTATCCATGTCTCCCACAGACTCAGCCTGCTCCAGTCTCACCAGGAACCTCCTCTTTGGCTTAGCTGGTTTGAGTTGGGATTGATCTCTTGCAACAGAATGAATTCTGGCTCTCTGGATGGTGATGAGTCAGCCAGGGGACCAGGTTGAAACCCTTGGCTGAGGGAGGTAGCCACTGAGGTAGGGCTGGTGCATGTTCAGCTGTGTGCTGTCACTCTGAAATGGCAGGGCAGTCTTCTGCTATGAAAGAAGCCTCCTGAAAGCAGGAGCTCATTTCCCCTGCTCTACCCATCACAGTGATGGCAGACCTTCTCCATTTGGCACTCAGACTCACAGGAAAATCTGCAGGAGGATTCCAGACCCTTGAGCCTTCTTGAATCACTGGGGATGGAGCATACTCTAGGTACTAGAAAGAGCACTGACCAGAGGGCCTGAAGTCCTAGGCCAGAATCTTGGCCCTGCCACTTACCAGCTACATGACCTTGGGCAAGTCACTGTACATATAGATACTCCTAAAGTTCTTTTCAGCATGGTGATCAATGGAGGTGGTAGAGCATTATGATAAGGATGCAAGCTCAGGTGTTAGGCTGCCTGAATTTATTCTACACTTGCTGCATGCTTAATCTCCGGGTCTTAATTTCCTCATTTTAAGTGGGGATACATAGTAATACCTATTTCACGGAATAGTAATAAGAATTAAATGAAGCCAGGTGTGGTGGAATATTCCTATAATCCCAGCACTCTGGGAGGCTGAGGCAGGAAGATCACAAGTTCGAGCCCAGCCTAGACAACTTAGCAAGACCCTGCCTCAAAAATTGAAAAAAGTCTGGGGAAATAGTTCAGTGTGGAGGTCCTGGGTTCAAAGTCCAGTACTGCAAAAAGAAAAATATAATTTAATGAGTGAGGCACTTTTAAAGCCTTGGAGAAAAGTTACATACATACGAAGTTTTTAAAAACATTAGCTACTTATTATTATTAGTAGTAGTAGTGGTGCTAGTAGTATTGAAAAGATTTATACTGGGTCCTGGAGTGATTTCTGCACCATCTCTAAGGTGACAACTCACAAAGGCAGGACCCTCTCCCCAGGGGTTACAGCTGCTCTTTCTCTTCAGAGCACTGACTGTTGTCTCCTATAGTGATCAGAGGTAGCAAAGAGGGCTGCCCCAAGAGCCATGACTCAGTGTCCTTGTCTGGTTGAAGGTTGGGGCTGGTATCACTCATTTAATTTGGAGAATTTCCATAGCCCTTTTAGCATATTTTGCTTGGGCTAGCTTGTTTACACCAACCATACATCTTGTTGTTGTCATAAATTTTTATTCTTATGGATGTGTCTAAACTTATGGGTTGAAATGACATAATTTGCATGCTTTTCGTATGCAGATGGGGTTAATCGATTTCTGTAAATTCAAACCAGTCCTGTGCAGCCACCCTCTCCCTACAGGACCTCAGAGTAATTTGAATGTTGCACCATATTTTGTGTGGGGCATTGTGAGAGGCTTCAGTGACCAGGACACCTAGACAGCAGCAGCCCCCCATTCCCACCTGTGCCTGTAGCCAGCCCTGCACACAGCTCTCTCCAGCAGGGGCCTCTTCTGGTGTCACTCCCACAGCCTTCCTGCCTCCAGCCTAGAAGTCACCAGGCCCCAGGAAGCTCTTGTCTATCTAAGGCTGAGATGGGACACTGGAGTGGGGCGAGGGGAGCCCAGGAAATACCGCCAGGTGCAGAGGGAAGGAAGCCAGTACAGGGTGCTGTGGTGCAGTTGACCACCATGGGATCAGTCTCACCAGGGACTCTGGGAGATGGCTTTGCCCACAACTCAGAATTGTCCCACCAAGGAGAGAGCATCCAAGGTCCTTACTCTTTAACTCCTTGCTGTCATTGGTAAGAGTTGCTCCCAGGGGCATCCAGCCTGTCCCAGGTGCCAGAGAGACAAGCCTTCAGGAGAGAGTGGCAGATACTTGCAGCGTACCCAGAAGCATTTACCTGAATGAAGAGTGACAGGAGAGAGGAGGGGTGCTCACTTATAGCCTCTTCTTGTGCTGAGTCCTCCATCTCCCTTACGTCATGGAGATTCTGTTTCATTTCCTCAGTCAGGAAGACCTCTCCTAACCACCCTAGCTAAAACAATGGCCTCTCCTGCTCCAGCTCCTCTTCTGCTTGTTCTTCTTTACAGTGCTTCTCACTACCTAATATATCATGTATATATGATACGTTTCCGTGGCATTTTTTCTGAATCGTTTTAGTGCAGAAAAGATCATAGACAAATAGTCAATATATTATATATTCAATATATTCATGAGCATGATAGAAAAAGCGATGAAGGAGGCTTAGGAGTGTGATAGAGTGTGTGTGGGTTGCTGTTTCACCTGGGAGGACCATCTGTGTCTACGAGGGCCTCTTTAACCAGACCTCATTTAGTAGAGAGAGACCTTTAGAAAGTGAAGGAGTGAGCCACATAGAAGAACTTGCCAGGAAGGAGAATGTCAGGTGCAAAGGCCCTGAGGGGTAGGCACGTCTGGCTTATTTGAGGCCAACATTGTGCGAGCACAGAGTTTGAAGGGGAGAGGAGGATATGAGATCAGAGCGGTAATAGGGAGGTCTGATTATCTAAGGACTTAGAGATTTTACTCTGCATGTTAGGCAGGGTCCTCCAAAAAAACCAGAGCCAATGTGATGTGATGTGATGTATGTGTGTGTGTATCTGAAGAATTACAGGGGATAATAAATCCCAAGATCTGCTGTCAACAACCAGAGACAACCAGGAGACAACCTGGAGACAACCAGGAGAGCTGATGCTTTAAGTGCCAGTCTGAAAACAGCAAGGTGATACCTAGGAAGAGATGATGTTTCAATTTAAGTCTGAAGAAAGGAAAAACACCAGTGTCCCCCAGCTCAAAGGATGTAAGGCAAGAGAAGTTTCCCCATCGTCAGAGGAGGGTCAGTGTTTGACTGTATTTAGGGCTTCAACTAATTGGATGAAAGGGCCCACCCACATTGGGAAGGATGATCTACTTTATTATCTATAGATTCAAATGTTAACTTCAGCCACAGACACATCTAGAACTTCTGACCAAATATTTGGGCTCTCATGGCCCAGACAAATTGACACATCCAATTAACTATCCCACTCCAGGCCAGATGGAGAGAATCTGGAAGTTTTAGAGATGAGTGATATGATCTGACTTAGGTTTTTAAAAGACTACATTGGCAGATGGGTGGAGAAAAATCTGCAAGGGGCAAAGGAAGATTTTTCAGGGAGAATATTTCAGAATCTATTGCAATTATTTAGGCAAATGATAGTGGTGGCCATTGTGGCAATGTGTACAGGTGATGAGAAATGGTCGATTCCCTGAGGGGCTGGAATCTGTGAGGAGGGGCCACACAGATGAGCCCAATATTTTGGGTTTGGGCAATTGGAAGGTAGGAGTTTTCAGAGATTTGGAAGACCACTGGACTAGCTGGTTTGACCAGAATAAATTAGGTACAATTTTGGATATGTCAGTTTTAAGACATCTATTAACATCTAAGCAGATACACAGTATGACAGATATACAATGTAGATAGATATAATGTGATACATATAAAA
This sequence comes from Erethizon dorsatum, assembly GCA_028451465.1. Classification (NCBI taxonomy): domain Eukaryota; kingdom Metazoa; phylum Chordata; class Mammalia; order Rodentia; family Erethizontidae; genus Erethizon; species Erethizon dorsatum. The sequence continues at coordinate 83,437,450 of CM051829.1, forward strand.
TGTAGCAGATATAATGTGGACAGATATACAGTATCTGACTGGAATTCAGGGGTGCAATTTTGTTCAGTATAGTGTTCATTAAATAACTCTTGAGTGAGGGATTATAGGTTTTACCACGAGCCTCCAACAACCTGCTGTCTATCACTTCATCCCCATGGTCTAGAAAGACAGCCCAGCTGCTGACATCAGGGTCTCTGCTCCAGAATGAGGACCGGGTGGTTTGCCATGATGCTCTTGCTGGTCTGACCGGTAGAATCAAGAACAATGATAATCACTGGGATAGTAATCACCTGGAGACCTTCTAAAATCTTTTATTGCTTCATTCCCAGGTTCTGATTCAGTTGAACTGTAGTGAGGCTCACCTATTGGCAGCTTGAAAAGACCCTTAAAAGACCTTCTGGATCCTAAATCCCATCCAGAGGTTGATAACTATTACAGTAGGTTCTTGCTTTAACTGGCCTCATGGACTTCACTTTTTGTTTTCTGGGAGTTAAAAATAAGTTAGTTCTTTCGTTAAGACCTCAGGAAAATTCTAAAGCCTGAGGCAGAAATGTTAGAAAAAAATCCCATCAATTAGGAAAAAATGTTCTATGAGAAAGATTTGGCATAGTATTATACCAAATAATAGTAGTGATAATTTAGTAGTAGTGATACTACTACTAGTATTATCAGTGTAATTAGTTTAGAAGTGATAATTTAGAATGGAATATAATATAGCCAGAATAAATGGTTTTGTGGACAGTATAGTAACTTGCAAAAGTGTTTTTTTTTTTTTTTTTGTCTTTTTTTTTTTTTTTTGTGGGTACCGGGGGTCGACCTCAGGACCTCGTGCGCCAACAGGCGCCCGTGCCGCTGAGCGATATCACCGGCCCCTTTCTCGTATGTGGGTTCCGGGAGTCGAACTTGGGCCCTCGCGCTTGCCGGGCAGGCGCGTACGCCGCTGAGCCATCTCACTGGCCCTTTTTTTGTCTTTTTGAGACAGGGTTTCAATATGCAATTCAGGCATTGAACTCACTTTGTAGCCCAGGCTGGCCTTGAACTCACAGCAATCCTCCTGCCTCAGACTCTGGAGTGCTGGGGAAAATGTGATTTTTAAAACTAAAAACATTTGATTTTTCTTTAACAAAAAAGCAGCATACCAAATTGTATTTACATTATGAGTGTAACTATGTAAGATTATGCATGCATATAAATAAAGGACTGTAGGGGAAAAAAGAAAAATGAAAGCAGTTGATGTGTTAGTATAATAGGATAGTGGATAATGCTTCTTTCTATTTTAAATTGCTTTGTTGTTTGAGTGTTTGTGTGTAGCAGAAATAAGGAAATGGTAATGTTGCTACAAGCACATTGCAGATTCCCTGCTTCCCCAGGAAAGGTCCTTACTTTTTCTTCCCTTCATCTTCTCTGTGACACAGGGTTCAATCTCTGGATTCATCAGGGAACCTCTTCTTTATTTAGTACTAATGTACGCCAGCACTATGCTAGCTCCTGAACTGAGATTGGGGCAGAGAGATACATATATCAGTCATTGCTCTAGAAGAACTTGTTTTAAAGAGGGAGAGATTGGCATATAAGCAAACAATGGCAATACTTGGAGGGTGAGACGAAGTCATGAGCATGATAATAAGGGTATGGAGAAACTTCTGTGTAAGATCATATAAATCTGCTTCTAGGGAGTCTGGGAAGGTAGAAAATATGAAGAAGCACTGAAGGAAGGTAGGAGTTTGCCAGGTAGAAAACCATGTGAGGGGAGGAGGAACAAAGATTCCAAATAATGTGTGAGGATAAGAAGTCACAAAAGGAATGTAATGTTTAAGAAACGGCAAATGGTTAGGTTTGGCTGGAATATGTTCATTTGTCAATTTACTTGACAAGAAAGTGTTGAGTGTTGTGTGCCAGACATTGGTGTAGATATTGAGGAGAAAAATAAGTATGAATTTTGTCTATGCCTTGTATAAAGATCACAGTAATGGCGGATATTTATTGAGTGCTAACTGTATGCATTATTTCACATATTCCTCCTAACGATCATATACAAGGGTATCATTCTTTTCATTTACAAATGATGAAACTTGAGGGTTAGGTTAAAAGACTTGCTTGTGGTCACACATTTATCATGTAGTGGAGTCCCTAGAGCTTACAGTTGGGTGGAAGGAACAGACAAGGGAACGTGATTACAAAGTGGGCTGATGAGTCTAAGATGGAGGTAAGGGAACTCATCTCAACCTAGATGCTGTCAAGGTATGCATTTTAGAAAAGGTGACTTTAGCTGAATTCTAGAAAATGACTAAGCATTTGACAAAGAAAGTGGAAGTGTGGGAAAGAAAGGACTATTGGTGACGATGGATGATAGTGCTGGTGAGGTTGGTTGGAGCCAATTTAAGAAAACTTTAATGTCCTACTATGGAGTTGACACTTTATCAATAAACAAAGGTGAACTTACAGCTTTTTTGGTCTGTTTTTAATCAGGAGGCTGAGTCATGTGGGCAATGATTCAGCCACACCAACTGTGAACTTTCAATGACTTAGGCTAATGAGAAGAATGGTATGGATAAACTAAAAATAGTGGACAATTGCAAAAATCTTCAGTCTGCTTGTGGAGTATACCAGGTCATAGTTTTCCGTTAGTAGGGGAACAATTGATTTGTCTAACTCATTCTAGAAAGATCCTCAGTTCTGGCTGATGTTAAATCTGCTTGCTCTTGAGTATACCTGTGGCCATCAGGCCAGTCTGTATCACAGGGCTGGGAAGCAAATTTTCTCCTGGCCAAGGGTGGCAGGATCAAAATGTAAATGAGTTCCAGATATGCTATTGTTTTCTACCACTGGATCTGTAAGACATAGAAGGGACCTGGAAAGGTGGCCATGAGCTCATTGTTCCCAGCAGTGGGGGTCGCTGGGGTGGCTGGAGCTGAGAGAAACTTGGAAGTTTTAGAAAAGTCGTTGTTTCAGAATGAAGGGTGGAGAGTGATTAATGCCACAAGCTACATGGAGAAACCAATTGAAAAAGCTATAAAAGTCAGCAGCACAGGAAGCATTGACCCTGAAGCCCACATGCCCTGGAGAAGGGATTTTTTTCCTTCACTTTTTATTGCAGTAATGCAGAGACATTCTGTGAATAAAATCCAGGGGATACATTAAGTCCACATTTGGGTGGCTATAAGAGGAGAGGTTTTGATCCTCAGAAAGCTATCATGGGGCCCAGAGATCCCTTTATTTTGTAAGAGCCTTCAGTAGTTGAGAGGCAGTTCTTGGTTGAATTGGGAAAGGGATCTATAAATAACTGTTAAATCCTGAACTAGCTCTGCCACCTTCTGTGCTAGATACAGAAGACCAGAGGCGCGAGGTCGAGACCCAGCTCTGTCACTCACTTGGGCAAGTCATGTCATCTTTCTGTACCTGTATCCTTAACTATGAAATGAGGGGTTAGACTACACGATATCTAAGGCTCTCCTGACCTGAACCATCTCCCATCTGTGGATGTCATTTTCAATTTGATAGATAGACAAACCAAAGACTATTGATGAGAAACATTGCAAAAGTGCAGGTTATTTATACCACAGAGAGGTTTGAAGAGCTGGTGAGCACCAAGGGAGTTTGCAGTGGCCTGCCCTAGGTGCAAAAAACAAGGAGGTACGTTGTCTATGGAGAATAATAAAGCAATAATTAAAAGCAAGGAAAAGCCTGTCTGCTTTCTGTCATCACCATGCACTGACAATTCTAAGGACCTTCAGTGATAAAATCTTCCTTCTCACTTGGATGCGTGACCGTCCCCACCCTCTCCCTGGCAAGCCATAGTTTTTATCTTACAATTCATTTTATTTGATACTCTTTCAATTCCTGTAGCAACACAGGGAAAGAATCCCTTTAAGGTGTTAACCCTTCGTTTAACACCTTTCTTTACTGCCTCTTAGCATTGATTTGTCTCCAGTAGAGAGGAGTGATGAACTACTTTGAGTTACTTCCATAGCAAGGAGGGTGTGCTATAGGACAGGACTAAAGTGGGACCAAGGAAGCAGGGACAATAAACATGGAATGATCAGAATATGCAGTGAGATGTGTGGAACAGTTATGGTAGGCTGAGCAGTGTAGGAAGTCAAATCTCCATGGCCTGGGGATGGGGTGGCGACAGTTCCCCACAGGCCTAAATCAGGCTGAACACAGGGTCTGAGAAAGCCCTTGCCTGCTTCTCAGATGCCCAGTACCCTGGCCCTTCCTGGGTCTTTACTCCCCACCTGATTCTGGTATCTAGAATGTGAAGGGCCATTGGCACGCTCCAGACACATGCATACCCTGCATCAGTGCCTCCCGTCTTCCGGCTTGGACCTCTTAGTGCTCAGTCCTTTGTGTGAGAGCCCCTGATGCCCTCTGCGTGAATGATCACACCCTCCAAGGAGCCATTCATTATGGCCATACAACAGTCCTTGAACTTTCTTTGGAGCCCGAATTGGCTGCTCTGAAGCATGCCAGAGGGGCTTCCGGGAGAATGTGAGTGTGATGGAGGAGGAGGCCAGAGGAGGGCTGTTGAAACTAAAGATTCCTGTCCTGTAAAATTAAAAAGTTTTGTGGGTTTTTAGTTAGTTTTTTGGCAAAGTGAGAGCCCAGTTAGGAGCAATTAAATTGATAACCAACCCAACCCAAACCAAATAATGAAGGTTGAGTACTGGTTTCTTACAGATTTATAATTTGCTAACTTTTCTCTTTGACACACACACCAGACACATATTCCCACTTGCACATTTAGTTCCTAATTGTTATCCTAAGATGATTTATTTACTCTGACAGGAAGAGAAAAGGAAGGGGCAACTTGTGCTTGAGTTTATTTTATTTCTTTCATCCTTTTTTCCCTGATTATAAAAGCTGCACACGCTTACTGTAGAAAGTCTAGAAAGGGAATATTTTAGACAGAAATAAATTCTTCTTGTAAATCCAATTATTACAAGATGACTGCCAACTTACAGTGGTAGCGTTAGTGGGCATCCTGGAAGAGTTGCCTTTGAGATGTGTTCTACCCAGCTTAGGCTTTACTAAAGGCCCTTGTGGCAGCAGCCCTCTGTGGCCTGGTGGAGGGTCTCTGTCCATGTGGAGGTCCTGGCCCAGCCTGACAGAGCTCCGGGACCTTCCTCAGCCAGTTCCCTGCAGGTATGGGCTCTTTGTACTGGTTCTGATCTCTGGTCCCAGTTCTGTAGTCTCTACAGGAGCTGTGTCCTGCAGTTTCCCGTTAAAATCTTCCTGATTGCTCACATCTGGCAAGCTTCACATTCATATACCCTTCTTCATTTATTCACACATTCATTCCAAACTCATTTTTTTTTTTTTTTGTGGGTACCGGGGGGCGAACTCAGGACCTTGCACACCAGTAGGCGCCTGTGCCGCTGAGTGATATCACCGGCCCTTTTTTCGTATGTGGGTTCCGGGAGTCGAACTCGGGTCCTCGCGCTTGCCAGGCAGGCGCTTATGCCGCTGAGCCATCTCACCGGCCCCAAACTCATTTTAATCATGGTCATTTACAGATATTTTCGTTTACAGCACCATGCAATGTTATCATGCTGTAGTAGACATTTATAATTTCTCTGGGGTCAGCAAATGATGCCCACGTTCCATTTTTGGGACATACTCTTTTGCAGACCCCTCTTCTCTCAGGGTGGATACTAAAGGGCAGAGTCGCTCTCTCTCTTAGACCTGGCCACAGGGAGGTAGTGTGATCTTAGTTCAGCCAATCAGACTCTATGCTTTGAACCTTGAGGGAGCCTTGCTAAGATTCAGAAACAGCTCGGACATTGTTTATGGTGGCATGGAGCGTTTGAAATTTGGTTCTCAGCCATGTTGTTTTGAGTGTCCCTAGGCTGCAGTGGCATATGGCAGTGGAGACACTGTCCTACCTAGATAGGCCCTGAGCAGTGACCTGGATTGTTTTTGCTGCCTGTCCTGAGTATCAGGCATGTTTCTGAGCCTGATTCTCCAGCTTTCTATTGATTCTGTGAGCTATCTGATAATCTTCAAAAATATTCCCTTTTTCTTAGTGCTAGCCAGAACTGCTTAAAATAAAAACGCTAATTTATACTATTTGATTTTTGTCTTAAAGATTCAAATGCTACTTAGTAACTCACAACATGCTAATTTGAATTTTATTTATAGCTTGTTTCATTTTTGTTGTTTTTTGTTTTCAGTGCTGGGAATCAAAGCCAGGATTTTATTTGTGCTATCATTGCAACTTGGAACCACACAGGAACCACATAAATAGGGGAGGGAGGAGGAGGAACTGAAGGAACAAAAATAGTCACAACACTATGCCCCTGGCTCTCGTCTGACCTTAAGTTGTCCCTTACAAGAACCTCTATAACATTTCCATGCTTTGAACTGCCTGGCGTTTTGCCCTGCAGTCTCTTCAGTTGCCCATCCCAGAGGTTTCTGGGGGTTCTGCTCTTACTAGTTCTTTCTTCTTCCATGGCCCATCTGTCTGTGAGCTGCCTGGCTTGGTTGCATCATATCTATTAATCAATCATTAAGGCTGGTTCTTCTCCTCGATGAGACCTAGCTATTTCAGCTCTTATTCTGGGGTAAAATCTGGCCTCAGAAATGGCCATGTGCTAAATGACCTCATGGGCAGATGTCACAATATTTTGCTGGTGACTGTCTGCCCAAGTCTTTTTGTTTTCTTTGTCACTCCAGTCCTGCCCATCCCCAGGGAAATGATTTTCAAGCCTCATGATCTTATGTCAGGTCACATCCACATGATCTGACTAAGTGTAGAGGAGGAGGAGACTGGAAGAGGAGGTGACCTGGAACTACATCTGCCTCCTGAGCTGCAGCGAGAGATGAGCAGCAGATTTCTCTGCAAGTGCAGGTAGCAAAGTGAATGCCCCAGATAGAACACAGCATGAAAGGGTATGTTGACGGAAATTGGCCCCTCACTGCCTCATGCCACAGTGAGATATCTTCTGAGTTAGCATATCTTAAGATATCTCTAGGAACCCAGAATCCAGCAATGAACAGGAGTCTCAGTAGGCAAATGGAAAAGCAGTGTCTTAGACAGTCAGTTGTGTCTCAGGACCAAGAAAGTAGAAATGAATTGCTCTGGGTTGGGGGTGGAAGGTGGGGTGCAGAACTAGGACAGTATTTTCTCAAACTCTATCTGTATCTTAGGTATTCCAAGTCTAAATATTTCATGTTTAAAAACATTTGGAAAAAACATTTGGGACAAGGGTACAACTGAATAGGAACAATAACTACTAATGTTCTATGGCACAGCAGGGTATCTATGGTTGATAACAATTAATTGTATATTTCAAAATAGCCAGCAGAGAAGAATTTGATTGTTCCCAACACAAAGATGTGATAAATGTTTGAGGGGGTGGATATGCCAGTTACCCTGATGTGATCATTACACAGTGTATTGAAATATCACATTGTACCCCATAAATAAGTTATTATGTGCCAGTTAAATTTTTTTTAAAGTTTAGGATTTATGGAATTCTAAATCACTATCTTGAAGATTCTTGATTTACATTACTATATTAAAGAGGCTAAAACTTGCAATTATAAACAAAGCCAAACCTGTTTAGTAGGTAAACAGACTATTTAGGCAGAAGATTTCCAAAGTGGTTGTAGGAGCTGATACTCCTAACACTTTTCATATACTAACCTACACTCATTTTCAGATTTTTTTCAGTCTTGTGAATGTGACATAATATCTTGTTATGATTTTAATTTCTATTTCCCTGATATGCTACCCCACTACTCTTCTTCCAATATTCTCTACATGCATGGCCTGAGAAGCAGAGATTATAACTGGAATTAAAGTTAATATAGTGTAGGTTGCTAAATAACTATTGTAGACAAAAGATAAAAATACTGGTTGTATAATTCATGGTTCTTTGCTATAGGGCAACTCTGGCTAACTTCAATGGAACAGAAATTTTGGAGTGGAATATAGTAGTAAAGATAGTACCTGCTGAAGAGAGGCTTGGAGCCTGGGCTCAGGGAAAGGGCCAGAATCAAGGAAGATCATAGTAGCATTCGCTCTACAGGATCTGTCTGGTTATGAATCACCACTGTTTAGGTTACTGCTGCTACAGATTCATTCAAAGACAATACTATTGAATGCTGCTGCCCTCAGGGTTCCAACTCAGTTTCTTTATTTTTTTTTTTTTTGCCAGAGAATTCTGGCATTGCAATTTAATTTATCATAGACCAGTGTTGAGATCAAATTTCAATCAATCAAGCAAACTGTTAGAGCCGTTGCTAGTTTGCACTAAAGCTAATGAATTAAACACAGAATCTCAGGTTAATTTACCCATGTGGATACATTATGCCTTATCCTCATTGGAATGTACTATATACATTTTCTGGGATTCTAATAATATAAATAAGCAGGAACATACAATTCTTCATGTAGGTATAATGAATGTCCTCTTGCCCTAGACTTTTACTGGGATCTTATAGTTATGAGACTGGAAGCAATAGGTGTGTGTTGAGGTGGGTGTTGGGGAGCATTTGCTACTCCTAAGCTGCAAGTATTGGCTGGTCTCTTTGGGTGGGGAAGAAATAACTGTTTCTGTTGACAAGGAAAGCTCAGGGGATTTGTGGGAGTTAGTTTATTAGATTCTCCCACGTCTACTGAAACACGTTCAAAGTTTCAATTTCTTACTTTGTTGAGTCAGGTCCTAACTGTCACAAGGAGAACTGGTGCTGTTATGAATAAACTGGTAGTGTAATTCTGCAGTATGCACAAAGGTGTTTGAGGTCTTCAGCCCAATCTGCTCTGTGGCCCCAAGAATTAAAGGGTCATTTCAGAGCTGCCACTGCCACCCTGTTTTTCCACTAGGCCTTAACCTGGAAGTTGAATCTGTAAATTTGACATTTTTTATGGGGTCTCTCCAGGGCAGTGGGAAATAGGTGGTCCACCTGGTCTTTTTCATCATTATCACTGTCATTATAGTCAAGTGCAGCAGCCACTTGGCCTTCCAGAGCCTGGCCTTTAATAGGCTCTGCATTCCACATGGTCACAAGTGGTGAGTGGAGAAATTGTAAGGGCATGATGAGGCAGGGATGTACAGAACCCATTTTCCACATGTGATGATATGCACTCAAACAGGTCAAAAACCCAATCCTTGAGTCCCAGTTTTGAGGTTCTCTTTGGATTTTTTTTTAACAACCTCACAAATGTGACATAATAGCTCATGATTTTGTTTTCCATTTCCCTGATTTGCACTCTCAAGTCTTATTATCAGTCAGGATCTGGTAAGGAACATGGAACCATTCTAGGTATTCTAAATAAAGATAACTTAATAAAGGCAAATGGCATAATATTTTGGAAGCACCGAAGGAGCAAAATGAAGAAAGAAAGGTATTACAGAAGTAGAGAGGAAGAAGGGATTTCCTAAAGGGTTAGAAGCTGCTAATGTCCTATATTGGAACACATTAGCAACACCTGCTTTTGTGCTGTTGAGGAAATGACCTCAGTTGGTTTTGGATCCATTAAGAAGATGCCACCCTGACCTAGGTGGGAACCACAGAATAGGTGATGCCTAGCCCTGGGCTTTAGGAGTTTGGAATCTCCTGTCTTTCTATTTCTGCAACAACCTGCAACTGCCGCACCATCAGAGTCAAATGTGGGAAACATCTTTCTTTGTCCATTTCTGATTTTTCAGTATGACTCTAGGTTCCTATTAGTGGAATCTGAAAGAAAGCCAACTAGCATTGGATGCTGAGAAATGTATTTTGCAGACTTCAAGCCCCAGCAATACAGAACACAGTATTAAAGGGTAGGTGTGGGCTAAGAAAGTTAAGTAGATGTTATTGTTTAGATCCAGAGTGTTTCCCCCAAAACTCATGTGTTCAGAGTTGGGTTTTCAGAAGGTGATTAGATGATGGGGCACTGCAGTTGACTTGTTGTAAGGACGTGGAGCCTGATTGAAGAGGGCCACTGGGGGGATGACCTAGAAGGGTATATCTGTCCTGGCTTTTCCCTTCTCTCTCTGCTTCCTGGCTGCCATGACATAAGCAGCTTTCCTCTGCTATACCCCTCTGCCACGCCATTTCTACCTTGGAGCCAGCTGACCACAGGACTGCAGCCATGAGCCAAAATAAGTCTCTCTTCCTTTAAGTTGTAGGTGTCTGGTATTTTGTCCCAGTGACAAAAAAGTGAACAAAACAGTGGATAACTGGCACATATGGGAATGAGGGAGATTGGCATGGAATATTCATTCTCAGGCTGAATTTGTTAGTCTCTTTTAAACATTTTATTACTGAGAATTTCAAGCATATATAAAAATAGAACAATTTAATGGACTCCCATGCTTCCACCAGTCATAATTATCAACTCAGACAAAATCATATTTCATTTATGTGTTTCCCACTAATCCCTTTCTTCATTTTGAAGCAAATCCTATACATCATGTAATTTAATACTTGTTCCTTAATATCATTATATTCAGTAAGTATTTGAACATCTAACTTTGTCTTAGTGACTTCTCGCCCTTTCAACAGCTTGTATGGAGCAGGATTGAAATAAAAGCAATATATTACTACTATATAAAATGTCTTGAAATTACTTTTAAAAAAATTATGCTTCTCCCTCAAAATTTATCTGCTTAAGAAGCTGAGTTTTTGTCCCATAGGAAGTTTAATCACAGTTTGTGCTTTGATAATTGCATCCTTATGATGTTTTTTAACATGTTCCCCTTGTATTTCCAAGAAATTGGTAGATGAATAGAGAAGATTGAACAGATTTAGATTTGATATTTTTGGCAAGACTATTGTCTTAGTCACTTTCATTATCACTGGAACTCAATACTCTACACCAACAAATTAAAGGAAGAGAGGTTTACAGTATTTTGGCTTATATTTTAGAAGTTTTAGTTCATGTTTGGCAGATTCAAACATAGAAACTGCATGGTGGAAGGGCCTGGACAGAGAAAAGCTGCTCAGGTCATGGTGACCAGGAAGCAGAGAGAGAAAAGAGACTGGTCAGGGAGGAAGATATGCCCTTCCAGGTCACACCCACAGTGACTGCCTCTTCCAAATAAATCCCACATTCCAAACTTTATAGGAGCTTCCTTTCTGGTGAAAGTCAAAACTTTTAAATGGACATTTTGCTCCTGTTTCTCAGCGTAAATCTTGCTAAAAGTAGCAAGCAGGGCTCATGCTATAGCCTGAACAGTGGGCTTCCTTGAAATTTCCTCTGCTAGATTAATTAGTCCACCATCCTTAATTTCAGTCTCTTGCGAAGTCTCAGGTCATGATTAAAATGTAGACAAATTTATTGCCAGAGTATAGCACACATGGGCTCTAGTCCAACTTTCAATGGAGTCCTTTTTTCCCAACTGAAATCTCTTGAATGTGGGCTTTACAGTCTACATTTCTCTCAGCATTCTGGTCTTCTGGGCTCTGACCAGTACCACATATCAAGCTCCGCCTATAGAATTCTAGAGCTCCTTCTTCAGCTGGCATCTTCAAACCTTTCCAACCGTCTTCTGCAAACCAGTTCCATAGGCTTCTGAACCACATGATCACAGCAATGACCCCACTCCTGGCACGAAAGTCTGTTTTAGTCACTTTCTTCATTGCGGAGGCTCAGTACTTGACACCAACAAATTAAAGGAGGGGAGGTTTCTGTTTCAGAAATTTCAGTTCATGTTCAGCAAGCTGAAATATAGAAACTGTATGGAGGAAGGGCCTAGGAAGAGGAAAGCTGCTTATGTCATGGTGGCCAGGAAACAAATTGAAGAGACCAGCTGTGGAGGGAGATATACCTTCCAAGTCATGCTCCAGTGACCTGCCCCTTCTGACCAGATTAAAAATCCCAAAAGAAAGTTGGGATTTTTATATTGCCACCATGATATAATCACCTTCCAAAAGCCCTGCCTATGAGTACATGAGACTCTCAGGGAGCATCTAGATATAAACTATAATAACTATCATATATTTAAAAATTTATTTGGGGATTTAAAAATTTATCTCTTTGCATTGATTCGCAACTTAATTGTGTTGTGCTGAGAGAACACTATTTACATGACCAATTTTCTGGAATCTTTGACGTTTGCTTTATGGTTATGTACATGGTCCATTTCCATCAATGTCTCATGAATGTAATAAAAGACTGTTTTTCAGATGTTGAATCAATGTTCTACAACTATATACTAGAACAAAGTTGTAAATTATATTGCTTGATTGTTTTTTGGCTATTTTATCAGTTATTGAGAAGAGGGTATTAAAGCATCCCATTATCATAGTGAATTAGAACATTTCTGCTTAGAGTTCTTGCAGTTTGCTTTATGTATTTTAAGCTATGTTTTAATTGCATATGAGATCAATTTGTTATGCTTTCCTGGTGAGTTAGAGCTTTTATTATCACATAGTAACTCATTTTACTCAATTCTTTTTGTCCTTATCATCTAATTACATCTCTATTAGAAAGAATATAACTATGCTATTTTAAAAGGATCTATTTTTGCTTATCTATTTATAGTGTGATGAATGATTCATTTAAATTTATTTCTACTAAGTATTTTGTGCTTCTTATTTGTTTAGCTTTTCTTTGCATCTTTATCACATTGTGGAAATTTCTTTATATTCTATTTGTTGTAAGTTTTGATCTTGAATTGAAGTTATATTTTTTTAAAAGATCTTTCTTGATGCCTGAGATGATCTTTCTATTGATTAATATGTTTGTGTAGTGAATGAACTGATTGATTTTCTGATGTTCAGGGTTAAGCAGCCTTATTTTCATGAAACAAATGCAACTTGTTAAAAAATACATACAAAGAGCCCTCAATTTCTGTGGTTCTGCAGGACTATAAAAATGATTAAGAAGGCCGGTGAGATGGCTCAGAGGCATAAGCGCCTGCCTTGCAAGCGCGAGGGCCCGAGTTCGACTCCTGGATCCCACATACGAAAAAGGGGCCGGTGATATTGCTCAACGGCACAGGTGCCTGTTGGCGCACGAGGTCCTGAGGTCGACCCCCCGGTACCCACACAAAAAAAAAAAGATTAAGAAAACTGAAATTACACAAAGCAAAATTATAAGATTTCTGTTACCTTAAAATTTTTTGTCAAAACAGTAAAAACTCTCCTATTGTATGTAATAAACATGTAGAGAAATGAAAAAATAGTACACTGATTATTTAGTGCATTGCAATTTAAAACAGAAACACTGAGAATTCAAATTGTTTTCTTTGTAAAAAGTATCAAAGAGTAGTTTGTATAGTGCTTGTCATTGTGTTATATACCTTACAGGGCAAGTATCTTTTCTATATCTTGCAGAACTGTCACACACATTTCTCAGTTTGGGTAAGCTTCCAACATTTTGTCTTTCATGCTTTAATTGTTGGGAAATATCTCTGGGAGATCTTTTAGTGTGAAATTTTTCACTGGTATCACTTCCTGTGGGGCTGCTTCATCCTTTTCATCATAAATACCTTCCTCATTGATGTTGGTAGATTTGACTTCACTGGTTGGGTACATAGAGATTTTTGAAGGTAGCAGTGTTAACATGCTCATGATCTACTATTTCTTCTATAACTTCATTTACATTCTCTTTGAATTTCAGTATTATCACCTTTCATGTCTTTGCTGCCATTTGTCTTCATTGATCTATTCCCACTTACAATTATCCATTTGTATGCCACATGAGCTTATCACTGAGAGACAAAGAGGCAACACAACTATTACCATTTTTGTGTGATCTGAATTACAGATGTACTGTCACCAAGCAACAATAGACTGCAAAAAAATTTTCCTGATTAGTCAAGATTTCATGAAAATCTTTTACACAGTGATTTGTGGATTGATTATCTACCATAGTGTTTGTACTTATCTATTCACATGGTAACTGAAATTTGAACCATATTATTGGGAGACTGGTATTATTTAAACTTCAGTAACTGAAATATCTGCATTTTTGAACTGTGCAAAGTAAGAACTTCTATGTATTGTTGGATTCAGTGTATTAACACTTTTTAGGAGTTTTGCATTTTTGTTCATACTAAGATTGGTCTATAGTTTTTCTTTATAATACTTGTCTTACTGGGTTTTGGCATGAATATTATGCTACTTCATATGATGATGTGGGGATGATCTCCTCTTTGAGCAGTGGGGTTTTGAGACAAGGCCTCACTATGTCATCCAGGCTGGCCTTGAACTCGTGATCCTCCTTGCTCACTCTCCATGTGCTGGGATTCCTTTCTCTTTGTTCTCTGCAAAACTATGTGTAAGATTAAAGTTATTTCTTCATTGAATAACTTATTTAGCTTACCAGTGAAGGTATCTGGGGCTGGAGTATTTTTGTGAGAAGATTATGAACTACCAATTCAGTTTCTTTAATGGTTATAAGACTACTTGAATATTCTATTTCCTTTTGAGTTCATTTGGTAAATTTTATTTTTCTAGATATTTATCTATCTTAAGTGCATTTTCCCTTTTTTAGTGGGTACCAGGAGTCAAACTCAGGACCTTGTGCTTGCCAGCAGGCGCTTGTGCCTGGAGTGATATCACCGGCCCTTTTTTTCCTTTATGTTGGTACCGGGAGTCGAACTTAGGACCTCATACTTGCCAGGCAGGCGCTATGCCACTGAGCCATATCACCGGCCCTTAAGTGAATTTTCAAATTTATTGACATAAAGTTACTCATAATATCTTTTTGATGTCTGCAAGATTTGCAATAAAGTCTCCCTTTTGCATTTTTAGCATTTATTTGTGAATACTTTTTCTACTATTCTCTTTTCTTTTACAGAAGTTTTTAAACTTTTTTCTCTTAGAAAAAACTATTGTCTTTATTGTATTTTATTAGTTTATGCTATTTTTTTCATTATTTCTTTTCTTTTTCATTCTTTAGGTAAATGCTTTTAATAAAGTTTTTAATTTTAAAAATTTTGTGATATTTAGTTTATTACCTTTTAGCATTGTTGCTTTCTAATCTTATTTGTAGATATTGCTTTACCTGCCTCTCATAAATTTAGATATATGGTTTTCACTATCAGGAAGACTAGAATATTTTCTAAATTTCTGTTATCATTTTATTATTTGACCTACAGGTTACTTACACTTGTATTGCTTAATTTCTAAATGTTAAAAATATTTTTCACAGTTGTTACTGATATCTAGCTTATATTATAATCAGAAAACATATCTGTATAGTTCTGATTCTTGAAATTGTTGAAATTGAATATCCAAATATATTATTCTTATATTTTTATAACTCTTCCACCTATACTTAATAAGAATCCATATTACATAGTTTTTGAATGTAGTATTCTACATATGTCTAGCTGTTCGCTAATGATATTATTAAAATATTTTATAGAGTACTGAATTTGTTGACTTATTCTATAAATCATGGCAAGAGGAACACTAAAATTTGCCATGATGATTTGTCTTCTTCTATAGTTTTAATTTGTTGAAATCTAATGTTAATAAGTTTTTCATTTTTGATAAACTTATTTTATATTCTGTCCAGTGTCTGAAGTTGTTGTGGATCTAATTTAATAATGTAGATTGTGAGATCATGCTCATTGGAGCTTGGTTGTGAAAATTCTCTGAGTTTAGGTTTAAGGTGTATTACTTCAGAGAGAATTTGCATTTTTCTCCCCAGTCTGAAATTAGGATTAGTTGAGGCCTTTTAAGCTTATTATAGGATTAAAAAAAACAAAACAAAGCAAAACAAAACAAATGAAACAAGTTTTCAGATGTGTGAATTCCAGACTAATCTACCTGAGTTAGTATCTCTTCATTTTTTTTTTTTTTTTTTTTTTTTTTAGTTCTAAGACAGACAGGAAATTTCCTTCAGTCTCCCTTTGTGGGGTTCTTTCCCTTAATTCATCCTTTACTGAGTTGTTTAGGGTCTGAGTCATGCAAGGGTTTGGCACCACTTCCACCCTTAAATGGAATCCAGGCCCTTTTTTTTTTTTTTTTTCCTTTTCCTTTTTTCTAGGAAAAGCCCATTGAGAAGGACATTTTGGGTCCTCAGAACTCCCCTCTCTGGGTTATTTTTACCTTTTTTGGTTGGTGAGGATTTTTTTTTTTATTGTCATACCACCTGTGCTATGCCTCATACATTAAAAAATATATTTAAAAATATTCCACACAGACTTCTTGGGTTCTTTGTACCTGGGTGTTTTTTAAAGATTTGAAATATTTTCAGGAATGGAAATAAAAGTCTTCATTTTATTTTCTACTTAATGGCTAAAATCTTCCTAAATACTTTTCTATTAACAGCTGTTAGGGAGATGCTGTGCCAGATTTTACTTCAGTTTATGAGCAACCTTTCTGTTAGAGCATCTGGAAGACAGAGTGTGCCAAGGGAGTGCTGAGTTCTCCAGAGGTCTAAACTGCACATAGAATTTTATTGGTAATTTTGGAGA
Organism: Erethizon dorsatum; assembly: GCA_028451465.1. Lineage (NCBI taxonomy): Eukaryota > Metazoa > Chordata > Mammalia > Rodentia > Erethizontidae > Erethizon > Erethizon dorsatum. The sequence continues at coordinate 83,453,811 of CM051829.1, forward strand.
GCAATTTGTGAACCATGGACAGAAGAATGGAAAGATAAAGAATATGGGCAAATGTTAAGACCCACAATTCTTTGTTACTACTGGTTATCCTAATTGTGAGTATTGTGACAGAAATTTACAAATAGTGTAGTATTATATGTAATATTATATCTTACATTATACATTATACTAGAAACTTACATGAATTTTCTAATTTATTTTCTGTAACAACCTTACTGTGGTAAGCATTGTTATCCAATTTGTTTTTATTTATTTATTTATTTTTTGTGGGTACCGGAGGTCGACCTCAGGACCTCGTGCGCCAGCAGACGCCCTTGCTGCTGAGCGATATCACCAGCCCTTTTCTCGTATGTGGGATCCGGGAATCGAACTTGGGCCCTCGCACTTGCCAGGCAGGCGCTTACGCCGCTGAGCCATCTCACTGGCCCTTGTTATCCAATTTGTAGATAGTAAAAGTGAAGTTATAAGAAACTAAGTTTCCTAAAGTCATACGTTAAGTAACTGAGCCAGATTTAAAATTAGGGTTAGTTGGTTTCAGAGCTAAGGTACCTTCCTCTAAGCTGTGACAGTCCCTGCAGTAGGGCATGACAGAGGGGTGGGCTGTCATCTCCATCTCCCAGGGGAGGTTGAGCAATCTCTTTCCTGCCCTTTCTCTAAGCTCCTACCTGTTCCTTTGATTAAATCCCACCATTCAGAGTTTCAATTGCTGTTTGAAAGGACGAATTATACACAACCCCAAGTCAATTTTGGCTGAAAAGGGAGAACTTCCAAGTATATGCCACTGGGGGATTACGTAATGGCATCACTTTGATTTTTACTGCAAATGCTTAAGGATAAACACGGTAGTAAATATGCTATCTTGTTTAGTAATTTAAATGTTCTCTGCAAGTCATTTGATCCTGTCATTTCCAAATACATGCTATTCCTTGTGCAGGAGTGAAATCACTCCCCAACACAGCCTTTTCTTCCAGGACAGATGTTGTTGGAGGGGAGGCCGTAGGGGGGTGCTCCTCACACTGAGAGTAAAGAGCTTGGGAGGCAGCTCTTCGAATGATTTACTGATAGATAGATACATAGATAGATAGATAGATAGATAGATAGGTTGATTGATTATTTTTGCACAAACGGGTATTGAACCTAGGGGCTTTATATCCCCAGCCCCCCTCCTTTTTTTTCTCAATTTTTAAATTTTGAAACAGGGTCCCACTAAGTTGCTGACTTTAGCGGGCTGCACTTAGAATTTAAGATCATCCTAGCTCAGCCTTTCAGAGTACTCGGATTACAGGAATGTGTCACCACTGTCAGCCTGACCCCATTTTTTTTTTTTTTTTTTTTATTTTAAAGAGAAGAAAAAACAAAACAAATCAAAAGAAGAACAAATTTTCAAACAAACATAATAGGAGGGTAACAATGGTTAATACATTACGTATTACTATCTTTAAGTTAGTTATTCAGGACACCAGACATTAGCATTCAATTGTCCAAACATTATTGGCACAAACCTTACTCTTCAATGAACTAAGTAAAAATGGTAGTGTATCTATCTTAACCATCTTATATATATATATATACAATTTTTTTCCCTTTCCCTTCTTTCTTTTCCCTATTCCAGTCTCTCTTTCCTTTTGACCAGTTTCTTTTTGATTCACCATGTCTATTGTACATTTTGGATCTTATTTACTCTTTCAGTTTCTCATACTAGAGAGATAATACGATGCTTACACATGTGCTTCTGGTTTATTTCACTTATGAGTATTTTCTCGAGTTGCATCCATTTACCTATAAAAGTCTCCAGTTTATCCTTCTTTATGGCTGAATAGTACTCCATTGTATAAAAATACCACATCTTTCTTATCCATTCCTCAGTTGATGGGCATTTGGGTTGTTTCCAAGATCTGGCTATTACAAATTGTGCTGCTATAAACATGGGTGCACATATATCGCTGTGGTACGATGTTTTTAATTCTTCTGGGAAGATGCCCAGAAGGGGAATAGCTGGGTCAAATGGGACCTCCAACCCTAGTTTTCTGAGGAATCTCCACACTGACTTCCACAGTGTCTGTACCAGTCGACACTCCCACCAACAGTGAAGAAGGGTTCCTTTTTCCCCACAGCCCCTCCAGCATTTGTTATTAGTTGATTTCTTAATAGTAGCCATTCTTTCTGGGGTGAGATGGTATCTCAGTGTTGTTTTAATTTGCATCTCTCGAATGACTAGTGATGTTGCACATTTTTTTGTATATTTATTTGCCATTAGTATTTCTTCATCTGAGAAATGTGTATTCATCTCAGATGCCCATTTTTGGAGTGGGTCTTTAAATTTGGGAGGTCTGATTTTTTTGAGTTCTTTATATGTTCTCGATAGTAATCCTTTGTCTGAGGAACAGCTGGCAAACATTTTTTCCCACATTGTGGGTTGTCTCTTCACTCTGTTGGTGGTTTCTCTTGCTGTGCAAAAGCTTTTTAATAAGATGAGATCCCAGTTATTGATTCTTTGGGATAGTTCCCGTGCGGTTGAGTTTTTATTCATAAAGTCTTTGCCTACACCAATGTCTCCAAGGGTTTTACCTATCCTACCTTCCAGCAGATTTAATGTTTCTGTTTTAATATTTAGATCTCTGATCCATTTTGAATTTAGTTTAGTGCATGGTGAAAGATATGGATCTAGTTTTAATCTTCGGCATGTGTAGAGCCAGTTTTTCCAGCACCATTTATTAAAGAGGCTATCTTTCTTCCAGCGAATGTGTTTGGCACCTTTGTCAAAGATAAGGTGGCTTAGTATGTCTGGGGTTGTTTCAGCATCTTCTAATCTGTTCCATTGATCTTCAGGTCTGTTTTTTTGCCAGTACCACACTGTTTTTATCACAGTAGCTTTATAGTATAATTTCAAGTCGGGGATAGTGATGCCCCCTGCCTTGCCTTTGTTGCCCAGAATTGCCTTTGCTATTCTAGGTCTCTTCTGATTCCAAATGAATTTTAGGATTGTTTTCTCTAATTCTGTGAGATATGCTGTTGGAATTTTGATTGGAATTGCATTAAATCTGTATAACAATTTTGGAAGTATGGCCATTTTCACTATATTGGTTCTTCCTATCCAGGAGCAAGGGATATCTTTCCATTTTCTGATATCCTCTTCAATCTCCTTTTTCAGAGTACTGTAGTTTTCAGTATAGAGGTCTTTTACATCCTTCGTGAGGTTGATTCCTAGGTATTTCATTTTTTTGGATGTTATTGTGAAAGGTATTGTTTCCCTAATTTCTCTTTCAGTAAGTTTGTTATTTGTGTACAGGAAGGCTATTGACTTTTGAGTATTGACTTTGTATCCAGCTACACTACTGAATTTGCTTATTAAATCTAGCAGTTTTTTAGTGGAGTTTTTGGGGTCTTCTGTGTAGAGTATCATGTCATCTGCAAATAATGATAATTTAACTTCTTCCTTTCCAATCATTATTCCTTTTATTTCTTTCTCTTGTCTAATCGCTCTGGCTAAAGTTTCCAGAACTATGTTGAATAAGAGTGGGGACAGTGGACATCCTTGTCTTGTTCCTGATTTTAGAGGGAAGGCTTTCAGTTTTTGGCCATTTAGTATAATATTGGCTGTTGGTTTGTCATAGATAGCTTTTACCAGATTGAGATAAAGACCCTCTATTCCAATTTTCTGTAGGGTTTTTATCATGAAAAGGTGCTGGACTTTGTCAAAAGCTTTTTCTGCATCTATTGAGATGATCATGTGATTTTTGTCTTTGGTTCTGTTAATATGCTGTATTACATTTATTGATTTACGTATGTTGAACCATCCCTGCATCCCTGGGATGAATCCAACTTGGTCATGGTGTATAATCTTCTTGATGATTTGTTGGATTCTGTTTGCCAGTATCTTATTAAGGATTTTTGCATCTATGTTCATTAGGGAGATTGGCCTGTAGTTCTCTTTCTTAGTTGGGTCCTTCTCTGGTTTTGGTATCAGGGTAATGCTTGCTTCCAGGAATGAATTTGGGAGTATTGCTTCCCTTTCAATTTCATTGAAAAGTTTGAGAAGTAGGGGCGTTAGGTCTTCTCTAAATTTCTTGTAGAATTCGGCAGTGAATCCATCAGGGCCTGGGCTTTTCTTTGTTGGGAGGTTTTTAATTACATCTTCAATTTCATTGGCTGATATTGGTTTATTTAGGATTTTTAAATCTTCTTGATTCAGCTTTGGTAATTCATACGAATCTAGGAATCTGTCCATTTCTTCTGCATTTTCCATCTTAGTAGAATATAAATTTTCAAAATAGGTATAGATGATCTTCTGGATTTCTGCAGGGTCTGTCGTGATATCACCCTTTTCATTTTCAATTGCATGGATTTGAGTCTTTTCTTTTCTTTTTTTAATAAGGTTGGATAAGGGTTTGTCAATCTTATTTATTCTTTCAAAGAACCAACTTTTTGCTTCATTGATTCTTTGTATTGTTTTTTTATTCTCCAATACGTTAATTTCTGCTCTGATCTTTATAATTTCCTCCCTTGTACGGGCTTTTGGCTTAACCTGCTCTTCTTTTTCTAGAAGCTCGAGGTTCACCCTTAAGTTGTTTATTTGCGCTTGCTCTATTTTCCTGATATAAGTGTTTAATGCTATAAATTTCCCTCTTAGGACTGCTTTCATTGTATCCCATAAGTTCCGGTATGTTGTACTGTCATTATCATTCAGTTGTAGAAAGTGACTAATTTCTTCTTTAATTTCATCTGTGACCCATTGGTTGTTCAGGAGGATGCTGTTTAATTTCCATGTGTTTAGGGAGTTTTTGTGGGATCTTTTGCCATTGATTTCCAATTTCATTGCACTATGGTCTGATAATATGCATGGGATAATTTCAATTCCTTTGCATTTACTTAAGCAGGTTTTATGAGCTAGTATGTGGTCTATTTTGGAGAACGTCCCATGTGCAGCTGAGAAAAATGTGTATTCTGATGTTGTGGGATGGAACACTCTGTAGACATCTACTAAGTCCATTTGTTCAAAAGTTTGGTTCAGTTCTACTATTTCATTATTGATTTTCTGTCCAGTTGATCTATCTTTTTGTGACAGTGGAGTATTGAGATCTCCCAATATAATTGTATTAGTGCTTATTTGATTTTTCATGTCCTTTAGTACTTGTTTTATATAGCTGGGTGCATTGGTATTTGATGCATATATATTTATGATCGTTATCTCTTCCTCTTGGATTGTTCCCTTTACAAGGATGTAATGACCGTCTTTATCTCTCTGAATCCTTCTTGGCTTGAAGTTCACTTTGTCTGCAAAAAGAATAGCTACCCCTGCTTTTTTCTGGGTTCCTGTGGCATGGAGTATTGTTTTCCATCCTTTGACTTTCAGTCTATGAATTTCTTTCTGAATTAAATGTGTTTCTTGTATACAGCATATTGTTGGATCTTGCTTCTTGATCCATTTCGCCAGTCTGTGCCTTTTGATTGGTGAATTGAGACCGTTAACATTGATGGTTAAAACTGATATGTATTGACTTGTCATGATATTTTCCTGTTGTTGGTTCCCACTCTTTGTTTTTCTGCTTTCCGGCTATTTAATTATTTGCCCTGCCTGGTGGATTCCTTCTGTTGGGGTTCCTATCTCTTTCTAGAATGTCCTTCAGAACGTTTTGGAGTGCTGGTTTGGTGGTCATAAATTTTCTCAGATGTTCTTTGTCATGAAAGTATTTTATTTCTCCATCAATTTTGAAAGATAGTTTTGCAGGGTACATCAATCTGGGCTGAAAATTATTTTCCTTTAGAGCTTGCAATACATCATTCCAAGCTCTTCTTGAATTGAGGGTTTGTGCTGAAAAGTCAGCTGTGATTCTGATGGGTTTTCCTTCATAGGTGATTTGTCTCTTCTCCCTAACAGCTTTTAAGATTCTGCCCTTCTGTTGAATTTCTGGGATCTTGACTATAATATGTCTGGCTGAAGTTTTATTTTGATCATGTCTAGTTGGTGTTCTAAAAGCTTCACTTATAGGGGTGTCAAATTCCTTTTCTCTTCCAGGAAAGTTCTCCCTGATTATGTCTTTGAACAAGGTTTTGATGTCGTTGATGCTATCTCCTGCTTTTTCATTTATTCCAATTATTCTTAAGTTGTTTATCTTTGAGTCATCTAGCAGCTGCTGAATTGATTTTTCATGGTCCCTTGCTATTTTTAAGAATTTTTCCATTTCATGATCACTAATTGCAAGCCTGTCTTCTATATCTGAGATCCTGTCCTCGCATTGGCTTATTCTGCTACAAATACTTTCAATGGAATTTTTTATCTCTTGGATATCTGCTTGAATCTGCCTTATAGATTCCATTTCTTTCCTATGCTGAGCATTCATGGTTTCTATAGTTTTCTTAAGTTCATCTATTTTTTTGTCTGTATCAGCTATAGTGTCTTTAAGCATGGTCTTCATTGTAGACATTATCTCTGCAGTTATCTGTGAGATTATTTCTGTTTTAATTTTTTCCAGAACCTCATTCAGTTGCTTTGTTGTTACCACTTCAGATAGGCCAGGTGGGTGGCTTTCGGATTGTCCCACCTCGTTGCTCCCTAGGTTTGCCTTTGGTGAATTGGATGTGTGTGGTTGCATCTTGTTTAAGTGTCGTCTCATTTTTTCTTTCTTTAATTCCTGGGGTGATGTTTGCAAATTACCTATAGTAGGTTACTTTATTGCTAGTGTTTAAGATCTTTAGAAGATGACTACTTCTCTGCAGTATCTTCCAAGTGGAGCTTGCTTTTAGGTTTTGAGCTTTCTGCCAGATCCTACCTCTTCAATTCGTTGGGTATGCGAAGTTGCTACCTGTTTGGCCCAGTCCTTGATTCTTTGGTACTGTGCCACTGTATTTTCTGTGTCCCTTAGTCAATCTCAATCATGAAATATCAGGAAGGAAAGATGTTTAGAACAATTATTTCACATTTGGCTATAATGTTAACTAAAGCATCAAACACAGCCTAAAAAATGACAGACTGAGCTAACCAGTTATTTACCACTTTTAGCTGTATAGAGTTGCGGTTATATAACAAAATCTAAAACACACCAGAAAAATTATATGCAGTATACAAGTCCTATGTATGTCAATTTTTCCTTGAGGAGTTTAAATTTAAGATGAGTTAAGGAGGAAATAGAGTATTGGGAGAAGAGGAAGGAATTAGATGTAAGGTTAGAGGACCAAGAGGGATCCCACTAAAATTGGGACACTAGTGCAGAGGACAGGTGGTAAAAAGAGAAGGAAGGGATAAAAGGAAGAACAGATCACAACCACAATCACAAAGAAGTTAGAGGCGCTGTTTACACTCATATAAAAAACCAGAGAGAATAATGAAGGAAAGAGCAAATACACATACAGAAACAAAAACAAAGATAAAAACAATAAAACAGACAGATCAAAAATAAAACCCCACCAAAAAACAAAACAAAACAAAACAAAAACAAAAAAAACCCTTCGCCAGAACAAAAAAACAAATCAGTGAGAAAAAAAATAAAAATAAAAATAAAAAATAAAAATAAAAATAAAAAATATAAAAATAATCAGTTCCAGGTGTTGACTCTGTTGTAGGCAGGTACCTTGTGACAAAGTCCTGTTCTGTGCAGGTCCGTCCCAGTAAGCCAGGCGCGCCCTCTGGTGGGTGGTGAGCAGAGGCGCGTACTTTCAGGCAGAGACCAGTCTAGCTCGCCTCCGCTCTCGCCGCCCTTTCACGATCCCTGGGCCTGAGAGGCTCAGCGCGCTGTCCGGAGCGCGGGTTCCCTGCACTGGTTCCCGCCGCTCTGGTTTTTCGCCACGCCCCCCACAATGGCGCCGGGCCAGTCGCTCTCTGGCGCGGGACAGGTGTGGCTGAGAGTCCAGTCTCGTTCGCCTGCTGACCTCAGCACACTTTCGTGGGCTCAATTGAGAGGCCCTGTGCTGCCCTGTCCGGAGCACAAGTTCCCAGAGCAGTTTCCGAGCCGCTCTGAGTTTCGCCACACCCCCCACAATGGCGCCCGGCCGATCGCTCTCTGGCGCGGGGCAGCTGTGGCTGAGAGACACTCACCGCCGGTCAGCGCCGTTCTCCGCCGCTCCCCTGCCCCGCCGCTGTCTCAGGATCCTCCGTGGGGGCTCCCTGGGCGCCAGCTGCCACCGTGTGTCCGTAGAATTGAGCCTCCGCCGGCGCTCCAACTCCCGGGATATTAGAAGGTGCACGCGCGCGGTCTGCTCCTTCTTTCCTTGTTCTTTGTTGGAAGTCACCCGTCACTGGTGCCGGGGGTCCCAGATTGCGCTTCAGAACTTTTCTGGGTTTCGGGGAGGCATCTCCCCCCCTCCTGCGCTTTCTGGGTCGCAATATTCCCGTGTTCCAATGGTAACTTTTAGAGAGAGTTTTGCTGCCTGCTTCTTACTCATCCGCCATCTTGAGGTCTCCCTCCATTTTTGATGTTTAACTGCTGAAAGCTTTCTAGCCCCACTTCTCAGTTTTATTACTGTGAGGCTTTGGCACCAAACCTCATGTGTGCTCTTCTGGCATCTCACATGAGCAGCTCCTTTGGCCTAGGCTAGAAACAGTTAAGTACCAAGGATCAAGAGAGCATCTGAGCCTCTTCCTCCCTAAATTCATATTCAAATATCATCTGTTCACAGACCAGAGAGAGAATTAAGCCAGCAAGGATTGCTTGATATGATATTCACCTAATGCCTATGACTGTTCTCTCCTCTACCTTTTTAGGATGAGGGAACACTTGGCCACAAGCATGGTCTGAGACTGTTTTATCCATCTGGACAGGGTATCAAAAGGGCAGAAAAATGGATAAACATCCTTAAACGGGATTTCAGCACTGACTTTCTTAACTCTCTTGTCTCTTGAAAAAAGAGAGGCTCTAAGAGACAGGAGAGAGAGAGAGGAAGAAAGAGGAGAGAAGGAAGGAGACAGAGAGAGAGAGAGAGAGAGGGAGAGGGAGAGAGAAAGAGAGATTTGACTACACTCAGCACTGTAACATCATAATGGAAGTCCCTGACTGTCCAGTCTCAATGAGTCTTCCTCTAGTGTTGATGGGGAAGGCAGACAAAGGTACAGGATGCATTATCCAGTACTCAACACATCAGTGCAAATTTTCCAATGTCCACCATACCAATGATGAGCTTACAAACTTAGAGAAAGTAAATTTTAGGATAAAGGGTTCTATTTCTTTTTTTTTCTAGCCTGGATGTTGTTTATTTACTTGCCTATCTGTACCTGGTTAGTACCTTCAGTACAATGTTGAGTAGCAGCAGGGAAGGCTAACATTCTTGTCTTGTTCCTGATCACTAGAGGAAAACATTCAGTTTTCACCATTTGTTATTGTGCTAGGTGTAGGTTTTCCATACGTGTTCTTTACCAGATTGAAAAAGTTCTTTTCTAAGTTTAATGAGAGTTTTTGCCATGAATGGATGTTTTGAATTTTGGCAAATATTTTTTCTATGATTATTGAGATGATTATATGATTTTTATTTTAGATGGTTAATATGGAGACTACATGGATTTTCTGAATCTAAAGTGACCCTGCATTTTGAAGATAAATTCCACTTGGCCATAATGTATTAGTGGATTCAACTTGTTTAAAAATTTTTAAGGAATTTTGGGTCTATCTCATGGTGGAAATTTATTTGTAGTTCAGTTTTCTTAGGATAGTTATCAGGTTTTTTGATCGAGGTAAGGTTGGAGTAATGGAATAAGTTCAGAACACTACCTCAAATTTTATTTTGTGGGAAGAGTTTATGTAGAATAGGTATTATATATTTCTTAACTTTTTGGTAGTACTCTCCAGTAAAGCTGTTCATACAACCTTTTTTTTTTTTTTTTAAAAAGATACAGGGTTATTTAAGCTATGTCCACTTGAATGTGTTTTGGTCTTAATTGTATTTTTAAAGGAATTTATACATTTTATCTAAGTTGTGTTTGTTGGCATAAAGTTTTTTTTAATGTATTATGTACTGTTATCTTTAAGTTAGTTATTCAGGATACCAGATATTAGCATTCAATTGTCCAAACATTATTGGCACAAACCTTACTCTTCAATGAACTAAGTAAAATTAGTAGTGTATCTATTTTAACCATCTTATATATAAATACAATTTTTTTCTTTCCCTTCTTTCTTTTCCCTATTCCCCCATCCCAGTCTCTCTTTCCCTTTTGACCAGTTTCTTTTTGATTCATCATGTCTATTGTACATTTTGGATCTTATTTACTATTTCAGTTTCTCATATTAGACAGACAATACGATGCTTATACATGTGTGTCTGGTTTATTTCACTTATGAGTATTTTCTCAAGTTGCATCCATTTACCTATAAAAGTCTCCAGTTTATCCTTCTTTATGGCTGAATAGTACTCCATTGTATAAAAATAACACATCTTTTTTATCCATTCCTCAGTGGATGGGCGTTTGGGTTGTTTCCAAGATCTGGCTATTACAAATTGTGCTGCTATAAACATGGGTGCACATATATCACTGTGGTATGATGTTTTTAATTCTTATGGGAAGATACCCAGAAGGGGAAATGCTGGGTCAAATGGGACCTCCAATCTTAGTTTTTTGAGTAATCTCCACACTGATTTCCACAGTGGCTGTACCAGTCGACACTCCCACCAACAGTAAAGAAGGGTTCCTTTTTCCCCACAGCTCCTCCAGCATTTGTTATTAGTTGATTTCTTCATAATAGCCATTCTTTCTAGGGTGAGATGGTATCTCATGTTGTTGTTATTTGCATCTCTCAAATGACTAGTGATGTTGCACATTTTTTTGTGTATTTATTTGCCATTTATATTTCTTCATCTGAGAAATGTGTATTCATCTCAGATGCTCATTTTTAGAGTGGGTCTTTAAATTTGGGAGGTCTGATTTTTTTGAGTTCTTTGTATGTTCTCGATAGTAATCCTTTGTCTGAGGAATAGCTGGCAAACATTTTTTCCCACGTTGTTGGTTGTCTCTTCACTCTGTTGGTGGTCTCTCTTGCTATGCAAAAGCTTTTTAATAAGATGAGATCCCAGTTGTTGATTCTTTGTGATACTTCCTGTGCAGTTGAGGTTTTAGTTATAAAGTCTTTGCCTACACTAATGTCTTCAAGGGTTTTACCTATCCTACCTTCCAGCATATTTAATGTTTCTGTTTTAATATTTAGATCTCTGATCCATTTTGAATTTAGTTTAGTGCATGGTGAAAGATATGGGTCTAGTTTTAATCTTCGGCATGTGTAGAGCCAGTTTTTCCAGCACCATTTATTAAAGAGGCTATCTTTCTTCCAGCGAATGTGTTTGGCACCTTTGTCAAAGACAAGGTGGCTTAGTATGTCTGGGGTTGTTTCAGCATCTTCTAATCTGTTCCATTGATCTTCAGGTCTGTTTTTTTGCCAATACCACACTGTTTTTATTACAGTAGCTTTATAGTATAATTTCAAGTCGGGGATTGTGATGCCCCCTGCCTTGCCTTTGTTGCCCAGAATTGCCTTTGCTATTCTAGGTCTCTTCTGATTCCAAATGAATTTTAGGATTGTTTTCTCTAATTCTGTGAGATATGCTGTTGGAATTTTGATTGGAATTGCATTAAATCTGTATAACAATTTTGGAAGTATGGCCATTTTCACTATATTGGTTCTTCCTATCCAGGAGCAAGGGCTATCTTTCCATTTTCTGATATCCTCTTCAATCTCCTTTTTCAGAGTACTGTAGTTTTCAGTGTATAGGTCTTTTACATCCTTTGTGAGGTCGATTGCTAGGTATTTCATTTTTTTGGATGTTATTGTGAAAGGTATTGTTTCCCTAATTTCTCTTTCAGTAAGTTTGTTATTTGTGTACAGGAAGGCGATTGACTTTTGAGTATTGACTTTGTATCCAGCTACACTACTGAATTTGCTTATTAAATCTAGTAGTTTTTTAGTGGAGTTTTTGGGGTCTTCTACGTAGAGTATCATGTCATCTGCAAATAATGATAATTTAACTTCTTCCTTTCCAATCATTATCCCTCTTATTTCTTTCTCTTGTCTAATTGCTCTGGCTAAATTTTCCAGAACTATGTTGAATAAGAGTGGGGACAGTGGACATCCTTGTCTTGTTCCTGATTTTAGAGAGAAGGCTTTCAGTTTTTGGCCATTTAGTATAATAGTGGCTGTTGGTTTGTCATAGATAGCTTTTATCAGATTGAGATAAAGACCCTCTATTCCAATTTTCTGTAGGGTTTTTATCATGAAAAGGTGCTGGACTTTGTCAAAAGCTTTTTCTGCATCTATTGAGATGATCATGTGATTTTTGTCTTTGGTTCTGTTAATATGGTGTATTGCATTTATTGATTTATGTATGTTGAACCATCTCTGAATCCCTGGGATGAATCCAACTTGGTCATGGTGTATAATCTTCTTGATGATTTGCTGCATTCTGTTTGCCAGTATCTTACTGAGGATTTTTGCATCTATGTTCATTAGGGAGATTGGCCTGTAGTTCTCTTTCTTAGTTGGGTCCTTCTCTGGTTTTGGTATCAGGGTAATGCTTGCTTCCAGGAATGAATTTGGGAGTATTGCTTCCCTTTCGATTTCATTAGAAAGTTTGAGAAGTAGTGGTGTTAGGTCTTCTCTAAATTTTTTATAGAATTCGGCAGTGAATCCATCAGGGCCTGGCTTTTCTTTGTTGGGAGGTTTTTAATTACATCTTTGATTTCATTAGTTGATATTGGTTTATTTAGGATTTTTAAATCTTCTTGATTCAGCTTTGGTAATTCATACGAATCTAGGAATCTGTCCATTTCTTCTGCATTTTCCATCTTAGTAGAATATAAATTTTAAAAATAGGTACAGATGATCTTTTGGATTTCTGCAGGGTCTGTCGTGATATCACCCTTTGCATTTTCAATTGCATGGATTTCAGTCTTTTCTTTTTTTAATAAGGTTGGATAAGGGTTTGACAATCTTATTTATTCTTTCAAAGAAGCAACTCTTTGCTTCATTGATTCTTTGTATTGTTTTTTAGTCTCCAATACGTTAATTTCTGCTCTGATCTTTATAATTTCCTCCCTTGTACAGGCTTTTGGCTTAGCCTGCTCTTCTTTTTCTAGAAGTTTGAGGTTCACCATCAAGTTGTTTATTTGTGCTTGCTCTATTTTCCTGATATAGGTATTTAATGCTATAAATTTCCCTCTTAGGACTGCTTTCATTGTATCCCGTAAGTTCCGGTATGTTGTACTGTCTTTATCATTCAGTTGTAGAAAGTGTCTAATTTCTTCTTTAATTTCATCTGTGACCCATTGGTTGTTCAGGAGGGTACTGTTTAATTTCCATGTGTTTAGGGAGTTTTTGTGATTTCTTTTGCCATTGATTTCCCATTTCATTGCACTATGGTCTGATAATATGCATGGGATAATTTCAATTCCTTTGCATTTACTTAAGCATGTTTTACGAGCTAGTATGTGGTCTATTTTGGAGAACATCCCATGTGCAGCTGAGAAGAATGTGTATTCTGATGTTGTGGGGTGGAACACTCTGTAGACATCTACTAAGTCCATTTGTTCCAAAGTTTGGTTCAGTTCTACTATTTCATTATTGATTTTTTGTCTAGTTGATCTGTCTTTTTGTGACAGTGGAGTATTGAGATCCCCCAATATAATTGTATTAGTGCTTATTTGATTTTTCATGTCCTTTAATACTTGTTTTATATAGCTGGGTGCACTGGTATTTGTTGCATATATATTTATGATCGTTATCTCTTCCTCTTGGATTGTTCCCTTTACAAGGATGTAATGACCGTCTTTATCTCTCTGAATCATTCTTAGCTTGAAATTCACTTTGTCTGCAAAAAGAATAGATACCCCTGCTTTTTTCTGGGTTCCTGTTGCATGGAGTATTGTTTTCCATCCTTTGACTTTCAGTCTATGAATTTCTTTCTGAATTAAATGTGTTTCTTGTATACAGCATTTTGTTGGATCTTGCTTCTTGATTCATTTTACCAGTCTGTGCCTTTTGATTGGTGAATTGAGACCATTAACATTGATGGTTAAAACTGATATGTATTGACTTATACTTGTCATGATATTTTCGTGTTGTTGGTTCCCACTCTTTCTTTTGTTTGCTTTTCCCCTCTCCCTCTATTTAATTATCTGCCCTGCCTAGTGGATTCCTTCTGTTGGGGTTCCTGGAGTTGTAGTCCTTGTTATCTCTTTCTAGAATGTCCTTCAGAACATTTTGGAGTGCTGGTTTGGTGGTCATAAATTTTCTCAGATGTTCTTTGTCATGAAAGTATTTTATTTCTCCATCAATTTTGAAAGATAGTTTTGCAGGGTACATCAATCTGGGTTGAAAGTTATTTTCCTTTAGAAGTTGAAATACGTCATTCCAAGCTCTTCATGACTTGAGGGTTTGTGCTGAAAAGTCAGCTGTGATTCTGATGGGTTTTCCTTTATAGGTGATTTGCTCTTGTCCTTAACAGCTTTTAAGATTCTGCCCTTCTGTTGAATTTCTGGGATCTTGACTATGATATGTCTGGCTGAAGTTTTTTTTGATTGTGTCTAGTTGGAGTTCTATAAGTCTCATTTATACAAAGATCAAATTCTTTTTCTCTTCCAGGGAAATTCTCTGTGATAAAGTCTGTGAACAGGGTCCTAATGTCATTTATGCTATCTCCTGCTTTTTCATTTATTCCAATTATTCTTAAGTTATTTATCTTTGAGTCGTCTAGCAGCTGCTGAATTGATTTTTCATGGTCCCTTGCTATTTTTAAGAATTCTTTCTTTTCATGATCACTAATTGCAAGCCTGTCTTCTATATCTGAGATCCTGTCCTCACATTGGCTTAATCTGCTACAAATACTTTCAATGGAATTTTTGTTCTCCTGGATATCTGCTTGAATCTGCCTTATGGATTCCATTTCTTTCCTGTGCTGAGCATTCATGGTTTCTATAATTTTCTTAAGCTCATCTATTTTTTTGGACTGTATCAGCTATAGTGTCCTTAAGCATGGTCTTTATTGTGGACATTATCTCTGCAGTTATCTGTGAAATTATTTCTGATTTAATTTTTTCCAGAGCCTCATTCAGTTGCTTTGTTATTACCACTTCAGATAGGCCAGGTGGGTGGCTTTCAGATTGTCCCACCTCATTGCCCCCTAGGTTTGCCTTTGGTGAATTGGATGTATGGGGTTGCATCTTGTTTAATTGTCATCTCATTTTCTTTTCTTTCTTTAGTTTAATTCCTGGGGTGATGTTTGTAAATTACCTATGGTAGGTTACTTTATTGCTAGTGTTCAAGATCCTTAGGAGATGACTACTTCTCTGCAGTATCTTCCTAGTGAAGCTTGTTTTTGGGTTTTGAGCTTGCTGCCAGATCCTACCTCTTCAATTTGTTGGATATGAGAAGTTGCTACCTGTTTGGCCCGGTCCTTGGTTCTTTGGTACTGTGCCACTGTATTTTCTGTGACCCTTAGTCAGTCTCAATCATGAAATATCAGGAAGGAAAGCTGTTTAGAACAGTTATTTCACTTTTGGCTATAATGGTACCTAAAGCATCAAACACAGCCAGAAAATGACAGACTGAGCTAACCAGTTATTTGCCACTTTTAACTGTATAGAGTTGTGGTTATATAACAAAATCTAAAATACATCAGAACAATTATATGCAGTATATAAGTCCTTAATATGTCAAATTTGCCCTCAGGAGTTTAAATTTAAAATGAGTTAAAGAGGAAATAGAGTATTGGGAGAAGAGGAAGAAATTAGATATAAGGTTGGAGGACCAACAGGGATCCCACTAACATTGGGAAACTGGTGCAGAGGACTGGTGGGAAAAAGAGAAGGGAGGGATAAAAGGAAGAACAGATCACAACCACAATCACAAAGAGGTTAGAGGCTCTAACCAGATAGAATAATGAAGGAAAGAGCAAATAGACAAACAGAAACAAAAACGAAGACAATAAAAACAAAATAAACAAAACAAAAATAAAACCCCACCAAAAAAAAACAAAAACCCTTCACCAGAACAAAAAACAAATGAGAGAAAAAAATAAAATATAAATTAAGAAAATTAAAAGAATCAGTTCCAGGTGTTGACTCTGCTGTAGGCAGGCACCGTGTTGCAGGAACAGAGTCCTGTTCCATGCAGGTCCGTCCCAGGAAGCCAGGAGCGGCCCTTTGGCGGGGCAGTGAGCAGAAGCATGTACTCTTAGGCAGAGACCAGTCTCATTAACCTGCCACCATCAGCACACTTTCCGCGGGCCTGAGATCCACCGCACCCTGCTGAGTCCCGAGCGTGAGTCCCGAGTGCTGTGTTTTGGCGCTGCACTGAGTTTCACCGCACCCACCACAATGGCGCCCAGCCAATCGCTCTCTGGTGTGGGACAGCTGTGCCTGAGAGACACTCACCGCTGGCCAGCACAGTCTTTCGCTGCTCCCCTGCACTGCCGCTGTCTCGTGATCCTCTGCGGGGGCTCTCAGGGGCTCCTGCTGTCACCGTGTGTCCGCAGATTTGAGCTTCTGTTGCGCCACGGTTCCTGGGACAGGGAGAAGGCGCCGAGGTCTCCTCCTTTTTCTTTGTTGAAAGTACCCTTCACTGGTGCCCTGAGTCCCAAACTGCGCTTCAGAACTTTTGGCATAAAGTTTTTATAATATTGCTTCCTTTCACTTGTGATGGTATTGGTAATTTGTTCCTCTTTCTTTCTCTCTCCTCTTGCTCCTCCTCATCATATCCACCTCTTCCTTTCATACCTCTCTTTCCCTTGATCAGTCTGTCTTGAAGGTTACCCTTTTACTGTTATTTTTAAAGAAACAGGTTTAGTTTTATTGATCTTCATTATTTTTCTGTTTTCTGTTTCATTGATTTCTACTCTATTACTTAGTTCCTTTTTGCTTTGAGCTTGCTTTTATTTTTCTAGTTTCTTCAGGGGAAGTTTAGGTAATTAACCAGAAGACTTTCTATTTTTCCAATACAAGGGTTCAGTGTTATGCATTTTCCTGTATGGTCTCTAATTTAATTTAAAAAAAGAAATTTTGGTATGTTGTGTCTTCATTTCTTTTTTTCAATCAAGATGTTTTCTGGTTTCTCTTGTGATTCTTTGGCCTGTGGGATATTTAAAAGTTAGTTACTTGGTTTCCAAATATTTGGGTTTCTTTCTATATATCTTTCTAAGTTATTGTCTCATTAATTCCACTGTGGTCAAGGAATATCCTGGATGATTTTAACCCTTTTAAATTTATTGAGATTTGTTTTTTGAGAACTGCATTATGGTCTAGAATAGGATCTATCTTGGTAAATATTTAGTGTATATACTTGAAAAGAATATGTTTTCTCATATTAGATAGAATATTCAATGGCAGATCAAATTGGTTAGCAGTGTTGTTAATTGTATCTTCAGCATCTTTATTTTTTATTTGTTAGTCTTATTAATTGTTTGTAGAGTATTGTAAAATCTCTGACCAAAGTTGTGGGTTTGTTGATTTCTTTCTACAGTTATGTTTCTGCTTCATGCATTGTTGAGCTCTGTCATTAGGTGCATAAATATTTATTATTGTTATTGTCCTTTGATTAGTTGATATCTTTTCTTGATGATTTTCATGTTCTAAAGACTGTTTTGTCTAGTCTGTTTTGCTTTTAGTTAGTATTATAATGCTGAATCTTTCTTTATTCTTTCACCTTTTTATTGTAGTAAAAACACATAACATCGAATTTATCATCTTCAACCATTTTTAGGTGTATAATTAAGCAGTATTAAAGTTTTGTGCAATTGATCTCTAGAAATATGTTATCTTGTGAAACTGAAATTTCATACTAGGTAAACACTAATTTTCTCTCCCCCTCCCCAACTTTTATTCCATCCTGTTTAATCTATATGTATCTTTATATTTAGAGGGCTTCTAACAGACATTTATAGTTGGGTCCTGTTGTTTTTTCAATCTACTCTGATGCTTCTTTCTTTAAATCGGTATAGTTAGGCTATTTGTATTTAAAATGATTATATATAATTGGATTAATATCTACTATGTTTGTAAATGTTTTATATTCATTGCCCTCATTTAAAAAATCTATTCTTTCCTGCCCTCCTGGTTTAAATTTGGCATTTTATATAATTCGAGTTTCTCTCCTCTCATAATAAAAGTTATATTTAGTTTTTAAAAGTTTTTTAGGGGCCAGTGAGATGGCTCAGCGGCATAAGCACCTGCCTTGCAAGCGCAAGGGCCCGAGTTCGACTCCCGGATCCCACATACGAAAAAAGGGGCCGGTGATATCGCTCAGCGGCACGGGTGCCTGTTGGTGCACGAGGTCCTGAGGTCGACCCCCCAGTACCCACAAAAAAAAAAAAGTTTTTTATAGTGATTGCTGTAGGAGATTAAAGATGGTGGAGTAGGGCCGGTGAGATAGCTCAGTGGCGTAAGCGCCTACCTGGCAAGTGCAAGGTCCTGAATTCGGCTGCCGGTACCCACATACGAAAAAAGGGCCGGTGATATCACTCAGCAGCACAGGTGCCTGCTGGTCCGCGAGGTCCTGAGGTCGACCCCCGGTACCCACCAAAAAAAAAAGATGGTAGAGTAAAGACTGGCAGCAAAATACAGCCTCTCTAGGACCTGGATTTTAGACACCTGGAAAACATCAACTTGGTAAAGAGAAAAAGAAGTAGATCTCCAGGAATCAGGAAAGAGCTGACAGGAAAACTAGCAAATAAGAAAAGCTGGAAAAACTAAGCACTACACAGAGAAAAGAACGAGGCAGTCTGGAAAACTAACACCGGCTCCTGGGGAAGGGGACTTTTCTCTTTTAACACACAGTAAGCATGGATTTGGTTTGTAGCTTGAGGGAGAAACAGTGGACCAGGCTGGCAGTGCTAGCACCAGAAAAGTCCACAGTTGTTGTAAACTGATGAATCAGCATTGGAAATTTACTCTGAAAGTAACTCCTTCCACATGGCAGGATAAATTTGGAGAAAAAATCCAGTGCAGCACTTGTCATATTTGAGAGCTCTTAACCAGGAGCCAATTTGGGAAGCAGTTAATTGTTTAAGACTGAGCTACAAAGCAACTATACTTCAGGGTTTCTGGGGCACCCTACCATAGTGAGTGGGTGGGAGATGGACATAATAGACAGATGCAGAGAGGCTAGACATAAACCCCTAGGGAAGTTTAAGCTCAGGTCAGGAACGACCCTAGGGTCCTGCACTCCATAGTGAGAAGCCATGCCAGTTGCGTGTGGCTTTCCGAAAGGGCTGGGTCCGAAAATGCTGGCATTAAGTACAATGGACTGCTTGATCCCCCCTGTCCTACCCTGCTACCTACGTCCAACATAAAGCTCAGTGGTCTATTTGGTTTCCCCATCTGCCAGCATGATCAGGGATACACTTCAGCTTGAATGTTTGCCACGATCTGGACTGTATAGATTGAGGGGCCTTTGGAGCAAGGTGGGGGCCACCTCACAAATCCACAGGCCATAAAGCTAGGTGGAAAAAGCGATAACTTGGAGTATACAAAAGGACACAGAAACTGAATGTGGCTGGAGTGAATACAGACTTGGGGGGACACCACTGACCAACCATGCCCAGCAGGAAAGGCAAGGCAGGATTCAGCATTCACAAAAATGTGAGTGTAGAAACAAAATTGGTGTTAGTAGTGACCCACTATCCCTGCCCTGTGTCTGGTGGATTAAAATACTGAAGCCCCTGGAAAGAAACCACTCATTCAAAACCATGGAGTAATTTTTTTGGATTTCTTTCTTTCTTCTCCTCCTCCTCTTCCTCCTCCTCCTCCTTGTTCTTTTTTTGAGGATTTGCAGGTTTTTTTCTTTCTTTCTCCTTGTATGTTCTTTACTGTTACTTTTATTTAAGTCTATTGTTTATTTATTCTTTAATAGCATCCTTTGTCTCACTTTTCTTTCCTCCTCCTCATATTTCTTTTATTTTTCAAATTTTAATTTTCCACTTCCCCACCCCCTCCATCTTTACTAGTATTACTATTAAGCTTTATTAGTGTTTAGCTATTTAGTTTGCTGTATGCTATTATTGCTGAATTCATTTCTATTTTTAATGGTGGTACAGTTGTTACATTTAGTAGATATTTACTATATGTCAGTGTGTGGTTTATATTTGTGTCTATATTATTATTACAGATCTCCTTTTTATTGTTAAGATTGGTGCAGTGGTAGCTTTTATTGGCTCTTACAGTTTGTCAACTTTTAGTTTGTTTTTGAACTATATTATTGTTGATGATTTTGCTGGTCTTGCTAGGGTAGCATAGTTGTTATTAATTGGTTTTTACTGTATCCCAATACATGTGTTTTTGTGTCATCAACAATACTTTGGTCCATTTCCAGAAAACTGAGTGATGGGCCAATAACCCTGCACTCTAGCCTTCCATATTAATGGAAGTTAGATCCATTAATATGGAAGTTAGATAGTTAGATCTGGTAGTTAGATCTGGGGACAGAGAAGCCTATAGTTACTCAGGCCAAGTGTATAATTAGAAAGCAGACGTTAACTAAAGAGATCTCTATACTAGCAACAACATCTTTCCACTATAATTGACCCTCAATCTTCAAAACACACACACACACACACACACATACACACACACTCACACACACACACCCATGAGAAAACAAAGCAACAAAATGCCTCCAAAAACTCCCAACTTCTCCAAATCTGATCCACGAGGCATTGATGAGGTGGAAATCAAAGGTCAAACAGCTGAATTATACAAAGTGATAAAAGAGGAAACATAAAAGTTAATGAGGTGTTCATTGAGGTTCCATTATAAACAGATGGGCTTAATAAACAAAATGATCAGTGAACTTACCTAAGACCTAATAAAAAGATAGCTGAGCTAAACAAAATGATACAAAGCATGAATTACCATCTTAGCAAAGAATTAGAATCCATGAAAAGGTACCAACAGAAATTCAGGAGATTAAAAATTGCTATTGAAAGTATGAGAAGTAGAAGTGACCGATATGAAGAGTGTCAGAACTAGCAGATGCAGCTGATGTGGGTGATCATATCCTCAGAGATACTTCAAAAACAACAAGAGAAGCTGGGCATGGTGGCACACTCCTGTAATCCCAGCACTCAGGAGGCTGAGGCAGGAAGATTGCCATGAGTTCAAGGCTAGCCTGGGCCACCTAGCGAATTCAAAGCTAGCCTGAACTACATAGCAAGAACCTGTCTAAAAAAAAAACAAAAACAAGAGATCATGGAAAATGTATGCAACAGCTGCTAGATGACACAAAGAAGACTAATCTAAGATAATTGGAATAAATAAAAAAACACAAGGCAGCCTCAAGAATGGCACAAAAAACCTATGTACAGAAATAATAACAGAAAAATATTCCAAGTATGGAGGAAGAATTTAACATACAGATAAATGAGACCTGTAGAACCCCAAATAGCCATAATCAGAAAATAACTTCTCCAAAACACATCATAGTCAAAAATCCCAGAAGTACAACACAACGACAGAATCTTAAAAGCTATTAGAGAAAAGCTATGAATCATTTATAAAGGTAAACCCATTAGAATTACAACAGATGTCATAACCCAACCTTAAAGGCCAGGAGAACTTTGAGTGAAGTATTTCAAGCCCTAAAAGTAAACAACTTCCAACCCAGACTACTATATCACGCAAAACTACCTTGCAAAATTGATGGAGAAATAAGTACATTCCATGACAAAGGACACTTTAAGCAAGTCATGACTACCAGACTAGCACACAGAAAAAAAAAAAAAAATTCTTAAGGATATCTTACAAAGAATCGATGAAATCAACAATTGTAAAAGTCTACTGGAATGAGGGGCCAGTGAGATGGCTCAGCGTGAGGTCTTGAGTTCGACTCCCAATACCCACATAAAGGAAAAAAAGGGCTGGTGATATTGCTCAGCAGCACAAGCGCCTGCCGGCAGGTGCGAGCACCTGAGTTCGAGATCCGGTACCCACATTAAAAAAAAAAGTCTAGTGGAATAAATACAGCAGGTAGGGTGAGTAGTTAAGCAGAAGGGGCAAAAATAAAATGAATCAGTGACAAAAAAATAATGTGATGACAGAAGTGTCAATACTTTGGCTTTGGAAGGCTGAAGGAAACACAGCCAGTCATCTGTTTTATACAGCTTTTTCCAGGCTATGCCATGTTCAGCAGAATGATGAGTTGTAAACATTAGTACACTTTTATCAAACAACTGACCCAATTGAGGAAGAGGCCAAAACCCCAGAGAAAAGCTAAGGCGACATAGTTGTTGTTATCTGTTGATTTGCTAATATCTGGAATTGAGGAATCATAAATCATACTGCTGATCATTCCTGAAGAACTGGGTACTGGGCTAAATAAGCTGCACACTTCCCTCCCAAATAAATTGAGATAGTTGGATCCTGGGAAGGGTAGTTGTGCCTAGAGGACATCTCCAAAAAGTAGACATTAACTAAAGAGGTCTCTGCACTCATAATGAAGTTACCCATTATAATATTCTGCAAGCCTCAGCACAGAAAACAAACAAAAAAATAGAAGCATGAGAAAACAAGGCAACAAATGCCTCCAAAAGCTTCCAAGTCCCCCAAAGCAAATCCAGAGGGCATTGAGGAGGAAATCAAAAGCCACACAGACAAAATATCTGAAAGCATGAGAGTGAAGGTAAAAAAAAAATGAAAGAGATCAATAAGGTGTTTGGCAAACTCAAAAAAGATAATGATCATAGTGAAAGAAATGATCAGTGAGTCTAGAGAAGACACTAATAAAAAACTAGAGGAGCTAAAGAAAGAGATGCAAATCATGAATACCCAGAATAGAAAAGAACTGGGTACATAAAAAAGTTCCAAATAGAAATGTAGGAGATAAAAAATTTTATTGAAAGTATGGGCAGCAAAAGCAACAAATGTGAGGACAAAGTGTCAGATCTAGAAGACAGGGCTGTGGTTGGTGATCAATTAATGAGAGACATGGTAAAAGCAACAAGAGAAGGTAAAAAATGTACCCAATAGCTGCTATATGGTGCAAAGAAGACTAATCTAAGGTTAATTGGAATTAATTCAAAATCAGAAGATAGCACAAAGGATATAAAATACTCTTTACAGAAATAATAGCAGAAAACTTTCCAAACATGGAAAAAGAATTTAACATACAAATAAGCGAGGCATATAGAACCCCAAATAGCATGATCAGGAAAGAATCACATCAAGAAACATCACAGTCAAATTACTAGAAATCTAACACAAGAACAGAATTTTAAAAGCTGTTAGAGAAAAGTAATGAATCAGTTATAAAGGAAAACCCATCAGAATTACAGCAGTCTTCTTAATACAAATCTTCAAGATAAAGAAAGTTTGCAGTGAAGTGTTTCAAACCCTAAAAGAAAATAACTTCCAACCCAGATTGATATATCCTGCAAAATTATCTTTAAAATTTGATGGAGAAATAAGCTATTTCCATGATGAAGAGCACCTAAAGAAATCTGTGACCATTAAACAAGCACCCCCCAAAATTCTCAAGGATATCCAATGAAGCTAAAAATCTGAATAGAAGGAATGCACCAGGCAGGGAGAGCAATTAAATAGAAGTGAAAGAAAGGAAATCAGCAGCAGTAAAATAATACAACGATAGGAATAAGCCAATATCTGCTAGTTACAACCATCAGTGTGAATAGTCTTAATCTGCTAATCACCATAATATGAGTAATACACTATTTAATTGAGAAATATTATTATTATTGACACATGGAATGAGCCATGTGGAATTTGCAGGCAAGGTAATATTTAGAGCCTTAAAAGTTGGTACAGAGGAGTGGATGAAATGTAAACAGTGAAAATAGGTTCCTCCTTAGTGGGGACCAAAATATATGGGCAGGAAGTACAGATTATGACATGATCAGATGTAACGTACCAATCTATGTGAGCTTATCTATGTGTTGGTAGCTGCTGGTTCCAAGAATGTGAGGAAAGAAAGGAATAGCTAAATACCATAAGACTTTTTAAAGGGGATAGAAGTAGGCACCACATGATAAAGGTCCAGGAAGCCCAGGATTTCATAAGGGAGGGCTGCCATTGTAATTAAAATGTTAACTACAATTCCAGGTTGAATTGGGCTGTAACACCATCAGATTATGGGGTTCCCAGTTTTCTAGGGTTAGGTTATAAGCAAGATGAATAACAGTAAGTTTGGTGGGACAACATAAAGTCCACCCCAAATCTAGGTCATCTCCTATAGGCACCCATGGATGAGAACATACAAAAATATCAGGTTTAGGAAGGTGCCTGCCAGACACAGAGGAGCCTAGGATTCTGGCAGTATTAATGAAAACTTGATGACAGGCCCCTTCAGCATGGTTAGGACCAATGAAAATATGATTCATGTACCACTGATGCTGAGAGGGAAGACAGTGTTACTGGAGGTAACATTAGTGACTATACTTAGAGGGAATTCTTCAGCCAAAAGTACCATTCATGAGGTAGTAAATGCCATCCAATAGAGTATCCAGTGTGACCTTAATTTTTATCATAATCCCTTAAGGACCTAGGAGGGGGCAGCCAGGCTCTGCCAGCATAAAAGATATCCTTGGAGGAGAGGGGAGGTTCAGGGTCCCCCCAGTTCACTATAACAAAAACAGGAGGTGTCAGTATATGTGCCCAATATATCATGCCACTTACATTGGTATATAGTTAAACAGAAGCAGAATTTTTAAAAAATCCTTTTACCTTTGCCATCTTAGAGTTATAGATGACCTCTGCTACCTTTGCCAGAAAAGGGTTTTCCAGGGAGGAAGGGGTGCCGGCTCTTTGTAGCATCTGTTCAGCCTGTGTGGTGAGCTGTTAATCTCTCCTCAGGTAGGTCCCAGGGATTGTGTTGCAGAGGTAACAGATCCATTTTCCCCCTCTTGTTGTCCATCCCTGGAGGAGAAGCACCATCACCTGCAGCCTGGGGCTGGGGTTGCTTCTCACTTGGTGATAAAACAGATGCATACCCCCTCCCCCAAGTTAGCAATTCCACAAGGCCCAGCCCTTGTGGGCCAGATAAGATCTATCTTTTGTGGGAATAAGATGTTTTTCCACTGCTGTGAAGCCATCTGAGTCACAATTTTAAAAATTTAAAGAGTGCTTTACATAACTGTTCCTGTGAGTAAAATCTCTCTTATCATATCCCCCCTTTTTTGTTTCAATAATTGAGTTTTAAATAGTAAATCTTTGCCCTGGAGGGTGACTGGAAGATCAAGAATGAAAGGCTGTATGGTGGCCCTTTGATCCTCTGGGCTGACGCAGGTTAGAGGAAATTCGCTTTGGCACGGGGTTATAGAGCCTCCAAGTCCTGCGCAGTAGGTATGAACAGAGAAATGAATATCCATTTGCCAAATTTTATTGCCTTTTAAACTATGGGATTAATAGTAGATTTTATCAATCATCGTTGTCTTAGAAATTGAATCCCAGTAAATTGTTAACAGATAACAATTATAAAGTGTCATAAAAAAAACTTGAGATCAAGAGCAGCATAATATTTTAGCATAACAATCATGGTGACATTATATTAGAACTATTAGGATTTATTATTATCTCTGAAACATTTAAATGTTTATTTTAGCATAGGATAACTTTTTTAGTTAAATATCTTTATCTAATTACAAGATTTTTTTTGCTGTTTTTTTGTAGTGCAGGCTGGCCTTGAATTCACTATGTAGCTCAGGCTGGCCTCGAATTCCCAGTGATCCTCCTGCCTCAGCCTCTCGAGTGCTGGGATTACAGGCATGAGCCACCATGCCCAGTCTAATAACAAGATATTAAATGACATAAACTTTTGCCTAAATTTGTTATCTTTTAATAGAATGTCATTTAAGGAGAATGTACTTGTCTGTCTATAGATGTACTTCATAGGTTATTAACCTCTAACATTTTAATTTCTAGAGTGACATTGTCTGCACTGCACAGTGTTTGGGTATCTTTAACTGTTACAACATATTACATGACAATCACATAAACATAAGTATTCACATCATTTGGCTTGCTATATCATTCTGGATTGACGTGCACATTTCATCACAAACAGCTGAAACACAAGGGAAAGCCAGATGCTTGAAAAAAAAAAAAAATTTATCACCATAAGTCACCAGTGTGAAGGTTTTTTTGTTGTTGTTTGTTTTATATCTTTGAAGGCCTGTACACTTGGGAAACACAAATATAAAATAATATACCATGAGGTTAGCAATAAATGGTATCACGGCTATATAGAAATCTTTTTATATATTTAGTTTTTACTCTTAAGACAAATTTTAGACTTCTTTAACTGGTTTTATAAGGTATAACTATATTGACAAAAACGAAAGACATCTTTACAGTTCTGATAAGTTTTGGAAACAGTGTTAATGACCACAAATAGACTTATTATCCAATATACAAGTGTATCTCATTTATATAATAATAAAAATTTTTTATTTAAACAAAGCCAATAAATGTAGATCAACTTTAAATGTCAGGGCCAAATTTAAAGAGATGTCAAATTTTGATCATTTTATATGTTTAAGGTCTAAACATGTTTTGTATAAAAGAGAGCACCGATTAGTTACTTTGTATGTAGTAAGCTTACATAGTTTTAACTTCATAAACTTAACCTTAATTCTTAGACCTACAGCATAGCTTGTTTTTAGATGTAAACACACACACACACACACACACACACACACACACACGGCCACATGTACGTTATGCCATTAATCAAGATAATAGTTATTTATTTAACTAATCATGAAGTGACTATTGAACATATTTTATAGGTTAACATTTAAATACTCTTTAACACTTAAAGCTCATTTATTAGTAACCAAAATCCTAACAATAAGAACATAAACTTATTTTAGTAAAATAGAGAATCTTTGTTTTTAAATTTAGTTTTGTAAGTTTAAGGAAGAACATCTCAATGTGTTTAGAAAACTACATTGTTGGTCGGTGAGATGGCTCAGCAGCTTAAGCGCCTGCCCAGCAAGCGTGAGGGCCCGAGTTCGACTCCCCGAACCCACATACGAAAAAGGGGCCGGTGATATCGCTCAGCGGCACGGACTCCAACTGGCACATGAGGTCCTGAGGTCGACCCCCCGGTACCCACAAAAAAAAAAAAAAAAAAAAAAGACTACATTGTTTTAGATGTAGAAAGCTTAGCCTTTCATTCATAGCCAAAAACAATTACTTTAGATGACCCATCATAACAGATAACAATTATTTAGAGCTATATATATTTTATAATCTTTGACCAAGAAAACTCTTAAGTTATGGTACACAGACAATAATAGACATTGCATTTATAAAGCTGATTTTTTTATATTATCTTGGTTACCTAAGAACCTGGATAGAAGTATGGTACCAAATTTAAAGACATTATTTACTCTTACCAACTGATTTAAATTAGCCTACTGTTAAGCTATATGAACTATAAGCATTTGAGATAATGTCTTCAGTATTTATTTCCAACTTAGTTAGAATTTTTGGAGATAATGTATACTTAAAAGTTAACACACAGAAACACACATGTTAACCTAAATTGTATATAACCTTTATGTTATCAAACTTTAAGGCTTTTATTCCTAGGTAAGCCTAGGGTCTATCAGTCTTTATCTGGTAATGTTTTAAATAAATTTGGCTTCCTTGAAAACCTACAAAATGATCTTTACAAGGAAATCTCTAAAAGAACCCCAAAAAAGTAAAAATAAAAAGAAATTGTTGAACTCAAAAATTTTGTTTTAAACTAAGCAACTGCAGGTGCTTTAACAAACGTATTAGACAGATGGACAAATAAACACATAAAACAATTATCTTTAAACAAGAATGTATGCTTAAATATATTGGCCAAGTTGAACTACAGTAATCT
This sequence comes from Erethizon dorsatum, assembly GCA_028451465.1. Classification (NCBI taxonomy): domain Eukaryota; kingdom Metazoa; phylum Chordata; class Mammalia; order Rodentia; family Erethizontidae; genus Erethizon; species Erethizon dorsatum. The sequence goes on from CM051829.1 coordinate 83,481,599, forward strand.
TTTTGTAGTTTTTAGATTTGTAACTGTAAGCAGACTAGTCAGAACTTTTTTTGATAGGTTGTCGATTAGCAGAGATCTCTAATAATAAGAGACAGAAAGACAAAGCCCTTTTATACCTATGAAAGCAAAGACTGTTATAAAGAAGGGATTTAGGCTGATAGTTTATCTTATTGGAATAGATCTGTTTCTGTTTAAAACTGTTAATAAACTCATGAGAGTCCCTAAGAATATTTTTTGTTTTATCAATGAACATTATGCTGTAAAAACCAGTTAATCTGCCTCCTGAAGCGGCACTCCTAAAGGGAGAGGGAAGGGATAGGAGTTTCTACCCTTTCTGCCTAAAGGTAGAAAGACTGACAAATTTGAACTAAAATAATTACAATTATTTTTGGAGAGTCCACAGGTCAAATCTAGACCAGTTTCTTAAGAATATGGCCCAGAGATAAGTAAAGTCAGCTTTACTCTGGGAAGGGTCACAGGGAGGGAGAAATCTGTTCCCAAATGTAGCAGCAGAAAAGAGAACTGCTCTGGAGCATGAGAACCAAATCCTAACTATCTGAAGGGCAAAAAGACAACTAAAACCAAAAACTTTTTTAGAATGGCTATCCAGTCCTTAGCAAAACATGTCTCTAGAGACAAAAGCTGTGATTAACTCCAACTGCATTGTCAAGCAGAAAACCAACACTCAAAGAACTCATATGGCTGCTTTTTAACTTTTTTGAGAGAGAATAAGGAAGAGAGAAAATTATAGGACAGACTGGAGATGTTCCTTAAAGCTTTATCGTTTTGGGCTCATATATGTGTGTATTTGAGGCTTTGTAATAAATATTGATGGAGGTTTCTTTTTCCTGATAAATTTGCCCCAGTTTAGCATAACGTGCTGGCTTGACTTTTGTTGTCTTTAGCTTTCTCTCTTTTTCTTTTTCTTTTCTATTATTTTCTTTTCCTATTTTTTCCTTTCTTTCTTTCTTTTTTTTTTTTTAGTAAAACAAGTCCAATTGGCATATGGTATTGTAATTTTAGTGCTGCCCCTCTAGCCAGCTCTCCTGTTCCCCTAGGGGTAAGAGGTAGAAGGGGGATTTCAGAGGAAGCTGAGGGAAGAGGAGAAGCTGTTTGAGGGGAACATCCTTTGTATGAGTAGATTGAATAGTGACCCTGCAAAGATGCCAGATAGCATGGTGCACAACTTTTATAGGACCTAATGACTATCTAAATTTTTGGCCCACGTGTTCCCAATCCTTCTCCTCTACACTAACCTCCAGAGGAAACTATAGACATTGTTGTCAACTAACTATGAAAAATTCAGTAAGTTGAGGTTCAGAAACTTTACATCCAGATGTCTTTAAGAGACATTATAAATGTTGCTTAAATTGCTTTTCCTCTTTGGATAAAGTTTGATCCATATCACATGAACAAAAGTAAAAGAGCAAAAAGAACAAATGAACTGTGTCTGTTCACTGAGCAATTGGACAGTTAAAAGACCTCTGGGCTAATAATTCTAACCTGCAACCTCACCAAGATGTGCCGGGCTATTCTGTGGCCACCTTTGTCCTCTTACCTTATCGGTATGTGAAGTTGGATGTCCTTTTTCCTTTTCCAGGGTTTGAGAGGTGATCCTCTTGTGCTGAGTTGCTCACATGTTCCTCACATGGGGCACCACTTGTCACAGTACATGGCCATGGCATGGTGCAAAGGATTAAAGAATACTTGGATCAATGTCCAATCTAAACTCCAAGAGGGCCCAGAGGGGATGCCCTTAACCGAGACCCCTTGGTGTGAGAGTCTCATAAAAGACAGCTCCAAACTAAAGCCTCTGTGGCCTTTTATTGATAGAACCAGGAGCAAGGATCAAAGAAAAAAAAAAAAAAAAAAGGCATCTGGGCAGAAACTCATGTAGGAGACCGGGGAAGAATGGGACAGTCAGGATGGTCTGTTAAATGACTGACTATGGGACTAATTTAAATGATAAAGGAGTATGGGGAGGACAAAGGCCAGAGAATTTATTCCTTAAGGCAATGATCTCTGGCCAGTGCCCCACAAACTACTCCATAAACCTGCATGCCAATAAATTGGAGAACTCAGAAGAAATGGAGAGATTCCAAGATACATATAAATTACCAAAGTGGAACCAAGAAGACTTAAAAATACTGAATAATCCAGTAGCAGGCAATGAAATTGAAGCAGTAATAAAAATCCTAATAACTAAGAAAAGCCTGGACTTGACGGATTCACTGCCAAATTTTGTAAGAACTTCAGGGAAGATCTAACTCCAATATTCCTCAAATTCCTTAATGAAATTGAGAGGGAAAGAGTACTCCCAAAGTCATTCCTGGAAGCTATTGTTACCCTGATTCCAAAACCAGACAAGGATCCAACCAAAAAAGAGAACTATAGGCCAATCTCTCTGATGAACATAGATGCAAAAACTTCAACAAAATACTGGCAAACAAGATGTAGTGAATCATCAAAAAGATCATACCCCATGACCAAAGAGGCTTCATACCAGGGGTGCAGGAATGGTTCAACATCTGCAAATGAGTAGGTGTAATTCATTGCATAAACAGAAACAAGGACAACATTCACATGATCATTTAACAGATGCAGAAAAAGCCTTTGACAAAATCCAACATCCATTCATGATTAAAGCCACGAAGAAAATAGGTATAGAAGGACCTTATCTCAATCTAATAAAAGCTATTTATAACAAACCCACTCTAACATCATACTAAATGGGGAAAACTGAATGTCTTCCCTTTAAAATCAGGAACAAGACAAGGATGTGCAGTATTGCCACTCCTGTTTAACACTGTCCTCAAAACATTAGGCAGAGCAATCAGGCAAGAGAAAGAAATAAAGGGATATGGATAGGAAAGAAGAAGTCAAAGTATTATTTACAGATGATGTAATCGTCTACTTACAAAACCTAAAAAATTCCACTGAAAGACTCCTGGAATTAATAACCAAATTCAGCAATGTAGCAGGATACAAAATCAACACACAAAGATCAATAACACTCATATATACTAATAATGAACTTACTGAGAAAGAAATTAGGAAAACAATACTATTCATAGTAGCATCAAGAAAAATTAAATACTGAGGAATTATCCTAATCAAGGAAGTGAAATACCTTTTCAATGAAAATTACAACACTCTGAAAAGGATTGAAGAAGACATTAGAAAATGGAAAGCTATCCCATATTCCTGGATAGGCAGAGCTAATATAGTCAAAATGGCTATCCTTCCAAAACTGATACATAGATTTAATGCCATCCCAATCAAAATACCAGTAACATTCCTCACAGATCTAGAGAAAACAATCCAAAAGTTCATACAGAATGAAAAGAGATCCAGAATACCAAAACCAATACTGAGTAGCAATAGCAAAGCAGGAACCATCACAATCCCAGATTTGAAATTATATTACAAAGCTACAGTGATAAAAACAGCATGGTACTGGCACACAAACAGGAATATGGATCAATAGAACAGAATAAAGGAAGCAGAAACAACCCCAGATGCATTCTACTACTTGATTTTTGACAAAGGGGACAAAAAACATACACTGGAGGAAAACCAGCTTCTTTAATAAATGATAGTTATAAATATATGTACACCAACCACTGGCACATGCAACTTCATAAAACAAACACAACTGGACATAAAAATCAGATAAACATGACGCAGTTATAGCAGGGAACTGCAATAACCCATTGTCACAAATAGACTATCAATTAGGCAGAAAATGAACAAAGAAATATCAGTTTTGAAACATACCTTTGAACAATTGGACTTAATAGATATCTACAGAGCATTCTGCTGAACAAGATCAGAGTACATCCTTCTTAGTAGCACACAGAGCTCTCTCCAAAATAGACTACATACTAGCCCATAAGAACAAAATTAGAAATCAATAGCAAAAGAAACTACAGAAATTATGCAAACATGTGGATATTAAATGATACACTCTTGAATAATCAATGTGCCACAGAAGAAACAGAGGAAGAAATTAGACAGTTCCTAAAATCAAACATTAATACCAGTACAACATACCAGATCTGTGCAACACAATTAAAGCAGTCCTAAGAGGGAATTTCATAGCTGTGAATGCCCAATCCAAAAAACAGAACAAGCCCAAATACATAACGTAATGACGTACTTCATGGTCCTCGACAAACAAGAATAATCCAAATCCAAAGCTAGTACAAGGAAGGAAATTATACAGATCAGAGCTCAAATTAATGAAATTGAGTAAAAAATTCCAAAGAATCAATGAATTGAACAGCTGGTTCTTTGAATGAATAAACAAAATAGACAAACTCTTAGCTAATCTTACCAAAAAGAGGAAAGAAAAGACATTAGAAACAAACAAGGCAACATCATAATGGACAACATTGAAATCCTGAAAATTATTAGTAACTACTTGGAAAACCTACACTTGAATGAATTGGAGGATTCAGAAAAGAACGGATAGATTCCTAGATACACATGATTTACCAAAACTGAACCAATAAGATACAAAAACTGAATAATCCAATAACAGCCAATGTAATTGAGACAGTCATAAAAAAAAATCTACCAGGAAAGAAAAGCCCAGAACCTGATGGTTTCACCACTGACTTTTATAAGAACTTCTGGGAAGATCCAACACCAATACTCCTTAAACTCTTCAATGAAATTGAAAGGGAAAGAGTACTCCCAAACTCATTCCTGAAAGCTAGCATTGCACTGATTCCAAAGCTACAATGATAAAAGCAGCATGGGACTGGCACCAAACCAGATACATCTATCAATGGAACAGAATGGAGAAACAAATCCAAACATATTCAGCCATCTGAGTTTTACAAAGGGGCCGAAAACATACACTGGAAGAAAGGAAGCATCTTTATTAAATGGTACTGGAAAAACTGGCTATCCATATGCAGAAGATTGAATCTAGTCCCATGTCTTTCATAATGTACTAAACTAAAATAAAAATGGATCAAAGATGTAAATATTAAAGCAGAAACACTTAATCTGCCGGAAGATAAGATGGGTAAAATACTTGAAGACGCAAGCATAGGGAAAAATTTTCTGAACAGAATCCCAGTTGCACAAGAAATAACAAGAATCAACAAATAGGATTACATCAAATTAAAAAACTGCACAGCAAAGGAAACAACCAAAAAAATAAAGAGACAATCTCCAGAATGGAAATTTTTTCCTTGTAGCTACTCTTCAGACAAAGGACTAATATCTAGAATATAAAGAATTAAAAAAATTAGACACCCCCCTAAAAAGACATGATCGATAAATGGGCAACTGAAATGAGTAGATACTTCTTAGAAGAAGAAGTGCAAATGGCCAATACAAACATGCAAAAATGTTCAGCACCTCTGGCCATTAGAGAAATGCAAATTAAAACAACACTGAGATTCCATCTTACTCCAGAAAGAATGGCAATCATCAAGAAATCAAATAATAATAAATGCTAGTGAAGCTGCAGTAAGAAAAGAACCATTCTACATTATTGATAGGAAATTAAAGTAGTACGAGCACTATGAAACTCAGTATGGAGATTCCTCAAAAAGCTAAAAATAGAAATTCTATTTTCCCCAAACAGTTAAAGACATCATATTACAGTGATGCAATCATACCCACGTTTATAGCAGCACAACTCTTAACAGCTAAATCATGGAAGCAGTCTAGATGAATGGTTAAAGATAATGTGATATTTATAGGCAATGGAGTACTATTCTGCTGTGAAGAAGGATAAATTTGAGTAATGTGTAGGAAAATAGATTTGCCTTGGATCCATAATGTTAAGTGAAATAAATCAGACACACAAACTTAAAATATCATATGACTTTTCTTATATTAGAAACCCAAGTATAAATAAACTAAAGGTCAAAATAAAAGATAGACAATAGGAAATGGGGAGAGAGATCTTTGGCAAATGGGAAAGGAACTAAGAGATATTGGGAGAGGGGAGAGGGAAGAAAATGTAAAAACAATTAAGATGTGTCATGTACATATACCAACTACCCAAAATGAATGTATTCATTATATACCACAAACATATACTAATAAAAACTTTTTTAAAGTACGAGAAAATAAATATTTTATTTTGCTTCTTCCCCCTCCCCACTCTTTCTTCTTTCTTCTCATGTGGTACTGTGAATTGAACCCAGGACCTTCATATCTGCATCCCTTTTATTTTATTTTATTTTTTAAATTTAGAGACAGGGTCTTGCTAAGTCTCTTAGTTGCCCAGGCTATGCTTGAATTTGCAGTCCTCCTGCCTCAACCTCTCAAAGTACTGGGATTACAAGGGTGTGCCACCACACCCAACTCTCTTTTTTTTCTGATACCAAGTATTTTAATTTATTCTGACCACCCTGCCTCTTAATTGTACATGTTCACTATTTACATTTAATGTGATTATGACTAAGGTTGTCATTTGACTAATTTTTTTCTTGTTTTCTCCTTTCATTTTACTGCAACTGACTTCTTTTTTACTAACTGCTTATGCTGTGTGATTTCATTTTATCTTCTTTTGACTTATCTATTGGTTTTGCTCTTGCTTGTGTCTTTTAATGATTTCTCTAGGGTTTATAGTGTATACTTTTAACTTAACATAGTCCATATTCAAACAGTATTGTACCAATATACTGTACATATTGTGTAAGAACTGTGCAATACTATATGATTCCATTTTTATTTTTCCCTCCTGGCCTTTGTAGTTTTGTTGCTACACATTTTACTTTAACATATATTAAAAACCTCCACAACATATTGTTAATATTTTTACTTCAAACAGTGAATTGTCTCTTAAAGAGATTTAAAAATAAGACAAATAACCTTTAAATTCACTCTCATATTTACTATTTTGATGCTTTTTATTCCCCTTGTATAGATCCTAATTTTCATCTTGCATTGTTTTCCTCCCACTTGGTTTTTAATGTGTCTTATAGTGCTACTCTGCTGGTGATGAATTACCTGTTTTTGTATACCTAAAAAGACTTTATCTTCCTTTTTTCTGTTAAAAGATATTTTAACTTTATATATAATTCTACAGTGACTGTTTTTTCTTGTAGTTCTTTAAGATATGACTGTCACCTTCTGATTTGTTTCATTGCTGTTGGTAAATCTGTTGTAATTCTTATTTTTTTGTTCCTCTGGATGTAACATAGCTCTTCCTACTTTTATCACTTTTGACTAATTTTAAAATTTTATGTCTATTGCCAGTTTTCAACAATTTGGTAATTGTGATGTTCTTTGGTGTGGTTTTATTCAATTTAGGATTTACTGAGCTTCTTGGACCTGTGCATTTGTAGTTTACTTGGTTTTTAAATTTTAGGGTAAATAAAAGGAAGTTTTCATAGGTTGAATTTCCTGGAAGCATGTGTTTGAATGGATACTTTTATGTAGCAGGTTTACTGGGGCTTGCATTCATAAACAACATCTGAAAAAAGTTGGGTCGGGTAGGGGAAAAGTTCAACCTGTAGTACAGTGAAAAGAGAGATCCTAGCCAATTCTATGGTGATCACTACAGCTGACATGGCCCTACATAGTTTTCTCAAATTTAGACAGGGGAGCTAAGCACCATGTTGTCTGGACAGCAAGGAGCTCCCCTAGGCAAAAAGCTGTAAATTATCTATAGTCCACATTCCTGGAAGTTGGGGTTCATCACTATTTCACTCCTGAAGGAGAAATGCAGGCAGTGTACCAGTGTCTTTTACAGAAGTACTTTCTTGTGTAATATATAATGAGCTTGAAATTAGTACTGCTAGATGGGGCACCCACTCTTAGTTCCTGCAGTATACATTACTTCTACTATTTTTTTGACACTTCCGTCATTGATGGACTTAGATTGTAACTCAACTGTTTCATGTATGTAAGTCCTCAAACTTCTAGAAAACAGCTTCCATTTTTACTCTTCTGTAGCCCTCAAGGTGACCATTAGAGTATTGTACTCATTTTCTACTGGACTAATAACCTCACAAAGAACATTTTGGATCACCTCATGCAAATATTTCTTTTTACAGTTGAGTAAATTAAGACTGAGAAAAGTTGTACAGCCAATAATAAGTATCTTACCTGAGACTTCTTTACCTATAATTCAGTGCTATTTTCAGTGTTAATTCAGTGCCTGGCAATATCATAGGGAGTCATCAGTAATTAATACACAAGTATAATTATTTACTAGTATAACTCCAATAAATAAAGAGCTCTAAGATTTTATGTAAACATGAATGACATCAAACAGGTATTTTAAGGAAATGTAGCATTTTAAGGCTCAAAGATCCACTATACAATAAATTATGAGTGTCATACATTTCCCACCCTTTCTCTTCCCAACCTCAAAATATTTGGGGACATCCTTAGTCATTGAGAACCACCCCAAATCACATCTCAACAGGTCTCTGAGATACATTTAGGTGGATCCAGAACGGCAATTGCTGCAATATTTACTCACTGAGCATAAATCTAATGCTCAATGTGTGTCATGCTATGGGCTGGGAATACGGGCATGAATGGTAAGATGCTTCCCCTGGGATTCACAGTCTGGAAGAGGCTGATTTATGACAGATGATGACCATGTAGCTCAATGAACGTGTGAAAAGATCAATGGAAGCACAGAGTTGTGACCAACTGTCCCTGGGGAGTGCAGAAAGGATTGTAAAGGAGGTGGTATTAGAGCTATGTTTTGAAGGGAGAGAACAAGTTTTCCTTGGTCTAATATAGAGATAGACAGGCTGAGGCCACCAGTGTTTCCCAAGGGATCTTGCTTCTTCCAATGCAGCTATGAGTTTCTTAGAGGTTCCTGTCTGATCACAGGGTGTGTTGGCTAGTTCTCTGCTTGGGAGGGGTGAGGTAAGGAAAGCGAGAATAGCAATGGCATGAAGCAGCAGGGTGATGTTGAGATATATATATATATATTTTTTTTTAATTTTTAAAAAATCTTTTGCAGTGCTGGAGATAAAACCCAGGAACTCATGCGTGCTAGGCAAGCATTCTACCACTGAGCCACACCTCCAGCTCCTATAATCTAGTAGATGGATCTCCAGGTACTTCTCTCTCCTTGCTCCCAATTTGATCAGAGGTTTCCCTAAAGAAGCTGAAAGACTAGAATTGACTTTTCCTATAGTACTTAGTAAGTCAAGATTAGTCTAGATTGTGGCACTCAGACCCTCTGAATGTGTCAATTATTTTCCTCCCATGCCACCCCATTCTCAGAAAACCTATCCATCTACAGTTTGAAAAGAATTGTTCTAATTATCCTGAATCTTTACCTTTGTACTATCTGGTTATATTAACATGGACATTTGGCCCTCAGTAAGTCAATAAATAGCTCTTTTAAAGGAATATAGAATGGAAATACAGATAGCCATTGATCTGGGAGAACTTTGCTGAAAGTTTCCATCAACTGGACAGTGAGGTCAGTTGAAATGGTCAGCTGGACCATTTCAGACCATCCATGGTGGATCTTGTAAAAGCAGGATTGTGAGCATAGAACCAGGTCTGGGGAGAGAGGAATATGATGAATGTAGCATTGAAGAGGTGAAAGACATGCAGTCTGAGGCAGGAAGAAGTTAGAGGGAGGAAGAAAGAGAGAGGGAACTCTCTATTTCCTATATGGCATATTGTAATTTTTAAAATAATTTTGTTGTGTGAGATTCCTCTGGGTCCTCAAAATAAATTCCATTTTATTCAAGTTAGCTTGAGTTAACATCTATCATTGCAACCAAAATATCTCTATGACATCTCATTTATTCAGTTTACCTCTTTAATTTCTATATGACGGCAAGTACACCTAAATTAAACTGCTGGCCACTTCTCTAGACCTCTTACTATCCTGACCCAGAGGCAAGAATCCCCTTAAAGAGAAAAAACAACTTCTGTTAGGACTGCATTTGGCAAATAATTATTTATGGTGTCAATTTAGATAGGTAATCTTGGTTATTCCTGCATATTTTCTACTCTCTTCAAATCTGTTTGATCTCATAATAAGCAGAAACCATGGCAGCTGGCACCAGAAGCCTACTGTAGCTTTGAGAATTGCAGCAATGTCTCCCTGTTCTCTTGGCTGGAGCCTGAGAGAGCTGTTTATTTTCTCAGATAGTAATGCCTGAGTCTCATACTGCAATGCTTGAGGAGTCAGACAGTAGTCACCTAGCATGTAGGACAGAGATACAAATATGCTCAGTGTCCCTAGAGACCTTTTAACTTTATTTCTCCTCAGCCCAGGTGGTTTCAATTAATTTGCAGGTGTTTATTGAGCATCTACTGTGCATCAATTATCCTATCTTTCTTTCCCTCATTTGTTCCTCCTCTGACTTTGATCCCCCAATTTATACTCTAACAACCTTTTCTTCTCCAGTACTCCCTTGAGTTACTGACTCATATCTCTATTTTACTGCTGAACTTTCTCAAAGAGCCATCCACCATTGCTATATCTCCTTCCTTAACCTTTCACTAACTCCTTATCTCTGTACCATATCTCTTCTGCTTTCCCCATCATTGATTTTTTTCCTCTCAGTTTTTCTGTATCTTTACAATAAATGCATTTTTTTATGTGGGTACCAGGAGTTGACCTCAGGACCTTGTGCTTGCCAGCGAGCGCTTGTGCCACTAAGCAATATCACCGGCCCTTTTTCTTTCCTTTAGGTGGGTTCTGGGAGTCGAACTCAGGACCTCGCGCTTGCCAGGCAGGCGCTATGCCACTGAGCTATCTCACCGGCCCCAATAAATGCATTTTTAAAAGTTACTTTAAGTGACTTTCTGTTCCTTGTAATTAAGCAATTTCCAAAGCATTCTCATTTTCTTGTTTCATCTCCCTGAACCCTACCCAATACTAGTATGCTCTGACCCAGGCCATTTTTTTTTCTTAAAAGGAATGGGATTTCTTTGTTAATGAATAGTGTGTCCTTGCATACCCAAGTCTTGTGGTGATACTACACTACAGGGATTTTTTATAACATTGAATGGAGCATGCAGCATGGGTTCAAACACACAGAGGAGCTCTCTGTACCTGGTTTTGTAGCTTGAATAGGCAATGGCTTAGTCATTGCTCCTGAGATAGGAATTGGAAGAGAAGGACAGTTAATGGGCTGAAATCTGACCAGAGAAATCAGCACTGGACTCATTCTCCTCTGGGATCTTAAAGACAAGATAGGTGTGGCTATATGGACTCACTCCCCATAGTTGGACAAGGGTGAATTCATTATGAAAGTTATCTTTTTCTTGGATGTGAAAATGAGTAAGTAAAGTACAAGAACACAATCTTTTAACAAAATTTGATACTCACCACCTATTGTCCATGGCCTAATTTTAGTATAGACACTGATATATTTAACCCTCTATTTGTACTTCAATTGCTTTTGCCCCAACCAATAATTATTCTTAAAGTAATTTGGCATATAATTGTGGCATGAATGAATATTTATTCACAAAATTGTTCAATCAGTCATTCTTTCACTCAGGAAATGTTTATTGATCCGGGGGTAGAGATAAAAAATGGATCTGTGAATTCCTTAGGAGCAAGTTTTGGAAACTCATAGTCTAGGGGGTAGGGAGGTGAAAAAGACAGTTTATAAATAGGTAAGTGTTATGAGAGAAATCTGAACAGTATAAAAAGAGAAAACAAAGGAGATAGGCTCTCAGTAGCCAGATTAATACACGAGGTTCCATTTCTAGCCAGCTGCCACTGGAGCAGATCCAGAACAGAGGGGTGAGCAAATCTTACAGTGTCTGTATTGGAAGGGCCCTTAGAAATCTTCTAGCTCAACACTTTCAGCTATAGGATGACAGACCCACTTGGGGAAGGATGTAGATTGGACCAAAGTCTCAGAGCTAATCAATGGCAGGGACTGGACCCCTAATCTCCCAGCTCAGTAATCTCTTTATTGATGTGTCTGCCAGATGTCCATACAGCCAGCCTAAAAGACTGATGGCCCATGGTCTCCAGCCCAAGCTATGCTGTTCATGGGCCACAGCCTAGCTATGCTCCCTGGCCTCCATTTGTAGACTTCTTTCTCTAGTTTTCCCTGGGTCTGACGCCCCTTGGTTAGCTGAAGCTTGTTGCTCTTTTCCTCTGCTCTCCAAATTTTCTAACTTCCTACTTCTCTTGGCTTTGCCATTTTTCCTCCATCCTCCATTCTTCTGGCAGTTCCTGCTTTCCAGGAGATCCCTCTTCCCCAGACAGTCTCTAGCTCCTTCCAAGGGCTTTTAACCTATTTAAAGACATGAACCTTCTGGCTGTCTGGTGATATTTGGGTATCTTTTCTCACAATAATGTTTTAAATCCACTAAGTAAAAGATATAGAACAACAAAGGAAATATGTTATTATGAAAAAGAGAAAAACATAAAAACCAAATTTATGTTATAGCAATATATATACTTTTTCAATGCATCAAATAGCAAGATCTAATAAATCTAATCATGTCTATAATGTTGTAGCAAAGAACATAAATGATTTTGCAAGATATCTGTGATAGTTGTAATGTTGAATATACCTGTAATTTCTATTACTGACAAAAGCCACAGGTACTGCATATATTGCTATAGTGTATGCCTTCATTCATAATTGAAAGAATACTACATTTCAGTTAAAAGTTAGTGAAACTGAGGATAAAATATTTTTCCCTTTCAAGTTTGTCGACCCCCTTAGTGTTATGAACAGACCCCCAGCCATTATAGCCTCCAGCTCATAACTTGAGCTGTATCTGTGTAGGTATTACCTATATTTGTATCTTCAGACCAGGATATCCATTTGGATATCTCACAGGCATCTATAAAACATAACGTGCCAAAAGATGAATTTCTCACCTTAACCTCAAAAACATCTCATTTTTATCATCTTAATAAATGTCACCTCAATCTTTCTTCATGCTAAAGTCCAAACCCTAGCATTCATTCTCTATACTGTGCTTCCTTCTTTGGCTTTTATAAATAATTACCTCATAATTTCATTCAATAAGTACTTAGTACCTGAAATATGCCATCCATCATTGTAGGAACTGGTGATTCAGTAGTGTTCACAAGACAAGTACTTATTTTATGGAACTTACATTCTAATTGTATGATACTGACAGCAAATAAGAACCCAACATATGATAAATTAGGTAGCAGTAAGTGCATCTAAAATATTATACCTCCAAAATATTTCCCCAATATTGCTACTTCTCCCCATATTCACTGCTGTCTTTGCTTTCTTCAGCCTCATTTCATACTCTTGCTTGTAGCAATCTCCTTATCAAACTCACTGTAGCTGCTCTGGTTCTCCCATCTTTCCTTCACGGGGCAGCCAAAGAGGAATGTCCCTTCACTGCTGAAATTCTTTGTACTGCCCAGTATACTAAGAATAAACCCAGTCTCCCTCACTCGGAAGACCTGGTGTTATCAATCCTTCACTTACCTCTATCTTACTCTTCTCTTCTTCTCTTCTGTCTCCCCCGCTAGCACATCAGGGCCCTGCTGGCCTTTACAATTTTCTTGTGGATATCTGTTTCCTGTGTTGGGACCTTGTCTGCCTCTAAGCCTGGCTGACTCCTACTCAACCCTTCAGATTTTAACCTAGTTAACATTCATCTAAAGTGCCATCTCTTTAGAGAGCCCTTCCTGACCCCTTAATCTAAATCGTCTCTCTCTCTCATTCTCTTCCAGAGCAACTTCTTTTCCTTTATAGTGTTATAATTGTTATTTAATATAATACTCAAGTATTTACTTAACATCTGTTTCTCCTACTACACTGCAAGCTCCAAGAAGGCAAGAACCTTGTCTGTTTTGCTTACCGGCAATAAAAAGTTCTCAGCATATTGTTAGTGAAAACAAACACGTAGCTGTTGAATGAATTATGAGTTCCTGCACCTTTTGTCTCTGACATCTGCCCCCAGACTTATCACAAATTCTAGGCTTATACTTCCTCTTTTATGCAGAGGCATATTAAAAACTCCATCTATACTTAGTAGTTCCCAACCTAATCGGATGCAGTTATTCTCAAATTCATTTATTCATCCACCCATTCATTTAGCCATTATATTGTGTACCTTCTAATTACAATGCCAGGTACTATATAAGGTTAAAAGATGAATATAAGATAAGGTTCTTATCCTGAAGACATTTATAACCTAGAAGAAGATTTAAGAAGTTATCAGACAGCTACAGAAAAAAAAAATAGATGCTGTATGCCATGATCAGCATTGTCATTGGTGATGGAAGTGCAGAAGAGGTAAAAATAATATTTCCAACTAGAGATTTCAGGAAAGTTTTCATGGGGAGGATAGCATCTGAACATCTGGGATTTAGACAGCCAGAAATGGTAGAAGAGGCATTCCAGTTGAGAAACAGTTCATAGAAGCAGAAAAATACAAGAAGTGTAGAAGGGTCCATGAATGGCCTGTAACCTAGGTTACTTGTAGGGGAGCTATGGATGCTGTAGATGGGGGCATGTGACATTTTGATCTTTATATTTTGACATTTACTAGGGAGTCAGCTGGGATAGTTTGACAGAGGAATAAAATAAAAGTTAGGAGGAAAGGCCTGCATACCTGTATGATTTTTAAATTAGGTAGATTTTCCTTATTCAATTAAGAGATAACCATACAAAACATGGGAATAGTAAAACTTTGTTGGGGCTGGGTTTTTATGTGATCTGGAGTAGATAAGAAAGCCCTTGTAGTGGAAATGGACATCCCTTTGTTTTCAAACTGGAACACTGACTTGGGGACATTAACAGAGTCAAGTCAGTGATGATGGCCATTCTCGTTTTTGACTGAAAGACCCCTGATTGTACAGCTGTAGTGTATTAGTTCAAGCTCATATAGCCAGATACTATAGATTTGGGGGCTTATATAACATGTTTATTTCTCACAGTTCTGGAGGCTGGATGTCCAAGATCAAGGTGCTGGCTTATTTGGTTCCCAGCAGAGGCCTCTCTGGCTTATGATAGCTGCCTTTTCAGTGTGTTTTTACATGGCCTTTCCTCAGTGTGTGCACATGGAAAGAAATCTGTCCCTCTTCCTTTTCTTATTAGGCCTCCAATCTTATTAGACTAGGACTTTACCTTATGAGCTCTTTTAACCATTAATTCCTAAAAACCCTATCTCGAAATACAGTCACTGTGGACATTATGGCTTCAACATAAGAAATTAGAGTATGCAATTCAGTCCTAGGCTGTCCCTCCCATCCTTTAGAATCAAAGACTATGCAGATTATAATTTAGTGGTTTTCAAACAGTGTTTCTAGGAGCATGAAGCACCCCAAGTAGTAACCTCTTCTGGAGAACCCACTCAGAGGCAGAGTGAGCTGGGCTCTACTTTACTAGTGTTGGCCAGGATTATGGACTGATAACATGTATTAGGAAACCTTCCATCTATTTTGATTACTTCATTGTACCAGAGAAAGAGAGGCTCTTGAGATTCAGAAACATAAAGAGATTTTCTCACAGTCACACATCAAGGTAGAAATAAATTCTATCAGCCAATGAGCAGAATTACAATTTTGTATACACACTGCTAATCTGGTGTTTAATTCATCGTTCCCCTTAGATTCCTTCAGGTCCAAGATGGGGAGGTCCTGGATGTTCCTAGTGTGAGCATGACTAATAGGTGGCCCTCCTGGAAAAGAGGGGTTTCTTCTCAAAGAGCTTGTCCAAAAGAATCATATATGCCTTGGAGGTCAAGTAGGGCACTGATCTTTCATCTGTTTTTCCTTCTTCACCTGGTTCATACACCCAGACTTGTATAATGAGCTGGCAGGAGTTATGCACTATTAAATAATGTAGTTGTTTTTCCTAAATAATGCCTAGAAAATTATGCCATAAATGCCTAAGTGTTGTTCTAATGTTCTGTCAGCCACCCAGAGGATTCGGAGATAAATGGTTTCCTCTCTGGAGATAGAGAGACAGATCAGTCACGTAGGAGAGATTGATTGATATGCTGAGGGTTTTCAGATCAGCTGTCATCCTAAAAGAGCCCATAGACACATAATGAAGACACAGAAAAACATTGTTGGGACAAAGGAGGAACCCATCCAGTGTTTATTCTGAGTTCAAAATGCCTAGACTTGGGATATAAAAGTTATATTTCTGGAAAAAGAATCGATTTTTAAAAATTTGATCTCCCTTATAGATAAAAGGGGGAGAGAGTTTTGTATATGGTGCCTAGAGGAAGGGCCCCTTCAGAACCCCTTGTCCATGGAGACACAGCAAAGCTTCTCACTGCTGCTTTCAGATTCAGGCTACGCAGATGGCTAGATGCTTTCTCTTGGACAACTCCCTTTCACTCTTCACCCAGCACCCATCAGACTGCAGCTGAGATGTTGCGTCTTCTCTTCAGAAGGGCATTTCCTGATCACCATCTCCCCATTGTTATTGACAACATTATACTTTCCCTCTGCTTCAGAGCACCTGACCCAGGTAAAATTATGTATTTATGTTTGATGTTTGTTTCTCCCATATTCTAAGCTCTGCTCAGAGGTGATTCTAAATATCAGTGCATTGTAAGTACCTCATCCATACCTTGCATAGTAGAGGCATTCAGTGAATATTATTGAATGAATGAGTGGTTTATTTCCACTAATATGAAAGTTTTGTTGTGGATCAACCATCTGTGTCTTCATGTTACATTTAATAATCTTGGTAGCTGTAGATTTGCAGCCTAGAGCCAAGAAAGTGAAGATATATAAGAAATGAGTTTAGTCTGTAATCAGTCAATGAAAGATCAAATCCTAGAATGGAAAGTCCTGTGATAAATTCATTCATTAAGTATTTTGATAAATGTTTATTGACCAAGTACTATATTATTTACATGTAATAAGACAGAAATAATCTCTGCCTCATGGAGTAAAAAGAAAAGAATGAACAAAAATAAGCAAAGTTGTTGAGAGAGGGGCCGGTGAGATGGCTCAGCGGCATAAGCGCCTGCCTGGCAAGCACAAGGGCCCGAGTTTGACTCCCGGAACCCACATACGAAGAAAGGGCTGGTGATATCGCTTAGAGCCACAGGCACCTGCTGGTGCATGAGGTCCTGAGGTCGACCCCTGGTACCCACCAAAAAAAAAAAAAAAAGTTGTTGAGAGAATAAGCAACTTAATGAGCTGAGTGTAAGTGAGGCAGGCTATATAGAGAGGAACTGGGAAAGGGTGCTTTATGCCCAAACCTGGAGGGTTTGCTAAATATGGGCACAAAGAAAAACAAATGGAAGTGCTTTAAGGTGGCTATGAGGAGCTCTAAAACTATAATAACAAATTTGGATTTTATTATAAGATCGGTTAAAAAATTTTAAACATTAGAGATTGGATCAGAGAAAGGCAAGACAGAATCAAAAGGACAGGTGAGTCTACTCTAGTACTCAAAAAGGAAGGAGATCACAGCTTGACCTTGAGTGGGAATAAAGAGAAGTGGACACTTGAGATTTATTTGGAGGTAGAACGGATAGGTCTCCATGATGGATTGAATATAGAGGGTGAGGGAGAGGGACAAATTGAGGATGACTGTAGTATGACAAATGGCCCTTTCCTTGAAATCATGCATCTTTTCAATTTGATGCTGACTGACCCACTCTGCTGTCCATCGTTATAAACCACTAAGGCTTTCACTATTCCTTCCTTGGCATCGCTTATGCCCTATATTTAGCATCTTAATTCAATAATGTACAATCTGTATGGCTCATATCTTGATCTTCACAGCTCATTGATCCTGTTTAAATGGTCTGCAACACACATGAATTAAACATGGTGGGCAAAGTGAGAGAGACTCTAAGTGGCAGATATCCTTGCTCTTTCAGCCAAGTATTCTGAACAGAATCCAGGTGGGGTTTATGACTACAAGGTGATGCTAATGGCCACTGTCTTTGCAGGTATTTTTAGGAAAGATGAAGGAAATAAAATGTCTGAAGGGTAGAAGGATGTGGGGGAAAAAAAGGACGAAGAGAGAGAGAAAATCTGAAATACCAAGGACTGCCCAATCAAACATCTTGACCTACCTGGATACTCAGATGGATGGAGTGATCAGAGTTATATTAAGCCAGACTATGTGTAGGGACATAGTTAAAATCTCAAAGAGAAAGGGCAAGATAGAGGGAACTGAGTGGGGGGAAGTGAGACTAGTAATAGGAATAATGTGATTATCATTACTGAATTCTTACTATTTGTCATGCATTATGCTAAGCCCTTCTCATAATATATATTATTTAATCTTCATAACATCTATTTTATGCAAAAGAAAACTGAGACTCAAGGAGGTGTTGGTAACTTGTTTACATACAAATAGCTGGTAACTGATAGAATAAGGATTTAAAGTCAGATTAGTGCGGCTGCAAAGTTTGTTCATGTAACTACACTTCATTGCCTTTTTAAAACTGGGAAGGACTAGATAGAAGGCAGAGGAGAAATCATATAGAAAGAAGGAGAGAAAGAGAGCCTAGGAGGACAAATATACTCGATATTGCAAAAAAGTAGTTGACTAAAATGAAGGGGAATCTAACCTGAAGGAAAAAAATGTGTGTTAGTATATGACATGAGTCTTACGAAATTGCTAGAGATGAATATGGTGTTAGCAGCCTCCTACTGTTTCCCTGCTGGCTATAGACTCATAATTTCTATCTTTATTGCTGTTTCTGCTCCCAGCCATGAAACTCTCCACTTCAAGATGAGCCAACTGTTCCTTACTTCTCTGACTTAAACAAAAGCCTGTCCAGGGAATGGGGGGACCAGGGAGGAGAGCAGTACAGACCATGATTCCTGAGTGGAGGCAATTCCTGCCTGATGAAAGACCCCAAAGGAACAAGACTGCATTATAATTAGCTGAGATTTATAACTTGGCACAAAACCCACTCATATTAGACATTCACTTTCCCTGTTCTTGCTCCAAGTATTCAAAGAAATTCCCCAAGCATCCTTGACACTATGTATCCCAGGAGTCACACCAGGAAAAGGCTGATTTAGTACTCAGAGAAAGAGGACTAGAGTAAGTGAAGGCTCATAGCCTCTGTGTCTATATCCTGAGTACACTACTCTTAGTCTATTAAGAAGTACCCATGAAGAGCTGACTAGATGGCAATATTGACTATATTGAATATATAGTCTATATCGTAACAGTCAGTACTGATGTGCCACACCCTGTAATAGTTAGCAGAGACACGCAGGAGGAATCTGACAGATATAAGAACTGTTCTCACAAAGCTTACAGAATACTGAGGCAGATACATATCAAATGAGGAATAATGCCAAGGTGCATTTGTAGTACAAAAGAAATATAAATATTCTAGTATTCTAGTGTTACACAACATCAGTTTGTGACTTTTAGTAGCTTTTTGATCGTGAACAAGTGATTTATAGCACCAGTGAGCCTTGGTTTCCTTATCTACAAAATAAAGGACATTCATTCATTCAACAAATGCTTACAGAACACCCCTGAAATTGCTGTAGCTTGAGTGACAAGAGTAAGCCTCTCTGGAGGGGGAGTGGTGTTTAAGCTGAGATCTGACTGATGTGGAGGCATTGGCTGTGTGATGGGTGGGGGTGGGGAGAGGTTTTCCAGATGGAGGGAGAGTGCTCACAAAGGTGGGATTGTGTACAATGGTGTCCTCTACAGCCCACAGGTGGAATGTCGTGAAGTACTTATCCAAGGCTGGTTTATTATGGATCTTGTCATCAGTATATCTAGATACGGTTATTATTTTGATACAAAAATCCCTACTGTCATGGACCTCCTTTAATTGGAAAGGTAACATCCACGGTCTTCAGAGAAGAGTACAAGACAATGGATAGCAAAGTGCCAAGTTATGAGGCTTAGAGAGAACATACCATGGGAGCTTGGGGGTGAGAGGAGGTTAGTGATGGAAGGGGTAGGTGTATTCTTTTGTTGTGGGGGTTATGCCAAACAGTGACTGTGATCTGAGCCAGAGATGCTCCAAGCAGCGAAAACCACACATGTTGCATTGCAACTAGCAATTTCCCTTTGCTTTGTCGCCAAACCTCCCCCAGGGTGGAAACTTCACATTATAGAGATCATTTTGGTTCCCTATGGAGCCCTTGTGGGGTGTGGGGCAGCAGAGGATGCATCCAGAAAGAGGCAGGAAGGAGAATGGGAAGAATTGAGGGGGCCAAGGAAGCAGCCTCAAATAAGAAGCTTGCTCAGTGGTTAGATCTTTTGTGGTCATCAGAACCAAAGTTCTCTCCTGCCTCCTGCCCACCTCTAAAGCACTCAGAATTGTAGGTGACATGGTTCAAGGCATTGGCTTTTTAATTTTCACTTCATTTCAATTCCAATATTGGTTTTCTTGATGTAATCTGTTTTGGAGACATATGAGCATTTCAGACAGCCCATGACCACAAAACAATAAATACAAATAAAAACAAATCAAGTCAAAATATGTTTTCTCTGTCTTTTGCAGGCTGAGCCCCAGTGATGACAGCTGTAGAGGGGGTGAGAAACCCCCAAACCACTAACAGATTGGCTGTCCCCAAGCTTCTCCTGTAGTGATGAACCTTTAATCACACTGGCTCTTCCTTTGAGGGGAAATGCTTCATCCAGGGTGGCTTTCTTACCTCTGGAAGGGGGCCAGGCCGCTGCTGTCTTGGCTGCAGTATCAAGGAGTCTCAGTTTCTCTCAGGGGTATTGTGAGGGTCCTCCTTGAACTGTATGTGGTCCATTTACCCAGAGAGGAAGCAGCAGGTCCTTCTTACCTCTGGAAACACAGACCTCTGCTGTAGATGTAGTAACTGCAAGGAGAGTTGGTGGGTGTGGATGTCCAGGGCAATTGGAAAGGGGCAGGTTTGTGTTTGAGTAATAGACTATTAGCTCTCTGGAGAGAAATACTCCAATTAACAGATGGTCCGAGATAGGAGGAAAATTTTCTGATATAAATTCAAGTGAAAGTAGAATCTGCATTCTTGTGAAACTGTAATCAAAGAACTATTTATTGGTTCTACTGCCTGAATTTAAGTAGACTAATAAAATGACCTCAAAATCAATCCACAGGTACTTATAAGGCACCTACTGTTTGCCAACACCTCTCCATACTGAGTCTCTTTTCTTCAGAGCTGTGCTGGTACTTTAGATCAGAGGCCATCAAACTATGGCCCTTAAGACAAATTTAGCCACAATTTTATCAATAAAGTTCCCTTGGATCACACTGATACCCATTTATATATGTATCATCTGTGCCTAGTTTCATAGTGGCAGAGGTAAATAGTAAAGAAACTGTATGGCTTACAAAGCTAGAAATACTACTTTTCTCTTTATGGAAAAAATTCTTTGACCCCCTGATGTCAAACTTTGTGTCCTGATAGAGAATTCACAGTGCAGTGGTAGCTGGAGGGAAGTAGGTGGGAAGGGAGAAGGGGAATGCCATGTACTGAATGTAACGTGTTTATAGTACAGTAGATAAACTCACAAACCGCTGAATCAAACAGACCTCAGTTCAAATCCCAGCTCTGTCACTTACTAGTTGTAGGTTTGGATCAAATTTCTTAGCTTTTCTATATCTTATCTTCCACATCTCTAAATGAATCTGACAATTGCATTTATCTCACAGAGTGGTCACGAGGGTTAGAGCGATTAATGTAAGTGTTGTCTAATTCATAATAAGTGCTCAGGAGGGAGAGATTTTTCGTTTTACTACTAATGCTGTGTACCAGTGGTGAGCTAAATACTCCATATATTTTAGCTCAGTTAATCCTTGCTGTATATTATTTCCATGTCACAGGGAGGGGTTTGTGGCAATACTGCTACAGGTCACAAGACCTCTAGGTACAAATTAGTCTATGCCAACATACATCCTATGGATCCTTTGGGAGTGGAAATGTTATAGTGTAGCTGTACCTTGGTTCAATTTTGGAAAAGATGGCTACATTTG
This sequence comes from Erethizon dorsatum, assembly GCA_028451465.1. Classification (NCBI taxonomy): domain Eukaryota; kingdom Metazoa; phylum Chordata; class Mammalia; order Rodentia; family Erethizontidae; genus Erethizon; species Erethizon dorsatum. Next base: position 83,503,442 of record CM051829.1, read on the forward strand.
TGTTTGTGTGGGAAAGATGGCTGTGGTCATGTTTGCAACCCGATGCAGAGTTTGCTAACAAAAATGAAACAGTGCCAAATGCTTCTGTTTGCAAAACAAATCCTATGAAAAAAAAAAAAAAAAAAAAGAAGCAGTCATGAACCAAGGTACAACTGTACTTCCAAGGAGCACAGAGAGGCTGAGAGAGGTTCCAGAAGGGCCAAGTCACTTATTAAAGCCATGTCAGCATCAGTCCCAGATCAGGAGCAAATTATGAAGATGTTTCCTGAGAGGCAGACAGGGTAGGGGCTTCTGGCAAAGTGGAGGCAGAGCACTCCCACCAGCCTACAGATGAAATGGGCACCTGGGCTACTTCATTGCAAGAAATGGAACCACAGTATGAGAACCTGAGAAGCTTCATGTCAGGAAGTTGACAAGGTCTGGTTTGGAACATGGAGTGGAATTGTATGTTTTCCTCCATTTCTGGTCCCCTGCACTTTTAATGTCTACTCACAGCCTCTTCACGTCATCCCAGGACTGGAAGAGGAGTGTCTGGGCTGGGAAGGAGGAGGAAGGCTGAGATTCAGATGATGTTTAATAGTCGTGATGAATTGAGAGTGGGAGGCAGGAGTGTGGTGGAACAACCAGGTGGTGTCTTGAGACCTCATCATACATATTTTAAGGCAAACTCCAAAAACTTGATTCAGTTACCTGGGTCTATTGATATCACTTGGTTTGGATCAATAGATCTTGGAGAATTCGAAGGAGAAAATCTATGTGGAGCCTGCTCTGTAGGGAGAGCACATTGGTGCCAGAGGGACAGCTTCATGAGGAGAGTATTAAGCACTTATGAGCTGATGTCCCTGCCATCTCCCTACCCTCATGGTGACACAAATGATATGAGAGGAGAGTAAACAAGTGGGAAGTTCTCATATGTTCATATACATAAAAATCCAGCATTTATTGAGCTCCTATGGTATGCCAGACTGTATGCTGCACCCCAGAGTTGGGAGACTGATGGGATACTATGGAGTTCATAGGGAATGAACTCTGAGTTTGCTTTTCCTATGGGGTTGTCTTTGAAGGGAAGTTCCAGCTGCCAGGGGCAGAAAAAGGGTGTAGAGCTGCCTCCTTCAGCTGTTCTGGTGATGCTTTATCGGTGGTGGAAGGGATAGAATGTTTCTCCAAAAGCAATCCCTCCATTCCCTAGGTACAATACCCAGTGCTGAGTCATCAGTGTTGTTTATTTAGTCATACATAATTTTTCTACTTCCTTGTTTTTCGTTTCTTTTCTTTACCTTTTTTCACCCACAAGGGAGGCCTTCATTAAGCTAATTGAAAGGTCTTCAGGGAAAAGTGTAACAAAAAACCACTTGGGCTTTCCTGAGTGGCATGGGTACTGGCTCTGTTTCTTTTTTTAAATTCTGAGCTGCCTCTGGTCCTGTGGCTGTGGAGGGTTGGAGTAGGGGAGAAGCAGCAACTAGGTGCTGGAGGGGAGAAAGACAAAAGCCTTTCTCCAGTGGCTGAGCCAAAGCCCAAGTGAACAGGATTTAAGGTGGCCTCCCACTCCCCTCTTCATTCTTCTACACACGTCATCATCTAATATACTACAGGAATTACAGTCAGTACTGCTAGTGGTCTTTGGAAGGAGCATACTCATGTGGAGTTGTTGCTTGAGGACTGATATAAAAGAAGATGCCACAGATTCTTAGGCCAATTATGTGCACTTGAGTGCCAGGATAGGTCTTGCTTATATCTACTGCAAATTCTATTATTGTCCAAAGTTATATATCTCTTGGAGGGGAAGAATGGGACAAACATTTGAGATCATGATAATTGACCATGATAATTGGTGACAACTCAGAGAGCTTTTCCACTATGAAAATTTTCTCCATTCTTGATGTAATGCAGGCTTTGTCTAGAGGAGGTTTCAGTTCACCTTTGAAATGCAGAAAACATTTGTGTTCTTAAATTTGAACAGTTGATAATGCAACCTCATGCTCATTAAAAGACCTGTTCTGACCTGCAAGGTGAGCAGAGGAAGTAGGTGCAGTCCTTATACTGAGCTGGCTTAGGGCAGGAGAATGGGCTCAGGGTGCTACTTGTTGGCTAAGGACAGCCATGTGTTTTTTCCTCTCCATCCTGGGCCTCCTCCTGGGAGAGAATGACCACCCTCTGGCTTCTAATCTTTCTCTACACTTTTAGATTACTAACCATCTGACTTTTGGCTGCAGAGGAGGAATTTGGTGGAGTTGGTGGAGAAATAGCCACACATTCACTCCAGGCTTCTGCTAGCCAGGCTATTGGAGCATAGCTGCTCTGACCATGGTGGACTTAATTAGTTAAATTCTGGAAAGTTCAAGGCTCAAACATCTCTTGGTGCTTGCTTTCTTTTCTAAGAAGGGAGAGAGAAAGAGTGAAAGTGAGAGCAAGAACAGGTGTGTGTGTGTGTGTGTGTGTGTGTGTGTGTGTGTGTGTCTATACATATGAGAGAGGAGGGCATGTCTGAGCTGTTAAAATTCTGTGTGCTCCTTAAATCAAGGTACTCAGATACTGGGCGCTACATTATACTTTCTTCAACTTTGTATTGTGGAAATTTAAAGACACATGAAAATTGAAAGAATTTTACAGTGAATGTCTGTAAACCCACTACCAAGCTTCTCTCATTGGCATCTTACTGCACTTGTTCTATCACATATTCATTTATCTCTCCATTATTCTAGCTATCCTTCAAACCATTTCAGCTCCCTCCCCAGATCACAGGCCAACTGAATCAGAAACTCTGGAGTTAGACCCAGCAATCTATGTTTTAACACACCTCCTGAGTGACTTTTTCACTCTCTCAAATTTAAGAACCACATTTTTTTTTGGCATATTTCAAGATAAACTGGAGAAATTGGTGTATTTTCCCCGAGTGCTTAATTCAATTCATGTTTATTGAGCATATACCAGGTGCAAGGTACTATTCTTGATGACACAGACACAAATTTCATGGTCTAATAGACAAAATAGCTGTAATTAAACCAAGAAAGAGAGAAAAGGAAAAAAGGGAGGAGGGAGGAGGAAAAAGAAAGAGAGAGACAGAGAGAAAGAGAAGCATCTGGGTGTGAAGTCAAGTAAGTAAAGTAGAATTGAAAATATGTGGTTATTGACACATTCATCTGACTAGAAGAAAGCAGAAGCCTATTAAGTTTTTGAGGGACTTACACTATTATCACGGGATTTCATAATGTTTGGCCTAGTAAGATTCACAAATTTGTTACAGATCATGGGCTGCTGTGTGCCTGTCATTCTTCGTCCTCTTCAGGAATGGAATGATTACTGCAGTTCCATTGCCTTGTCCCATCTTGGTTGAAAACAGAGGCTGCTCTCTAGGGTTCTGAAGTGAGAGTCTACCCATCTTTGCCAAGGACTGACCCAGCAGGAAGCAACCTTGACTACTGCGTAGACATTTGGATCCTCAGGCAAAATTTCAGAAGCAACCTCAGAAATTAAAAAAATATTAACTGCTGTCCAAATTCTATCCATACAGAGAAGAATAAGAGAGAAAGAAAGAGTACCTGAAATCAAGTCTCATGGCACTTCTGTGTTGCTTTGTACTGAGTCAGGCAAATAACTGGACCTAAATAAGTACAACTTGCTGATAATCAGTGAGCGTCATTTCCTATGTCCTGAAAGAGCTTAGTAAACTGGCTTTGATGTGTAAGTGCAATGTTTTGTGATACTTTAGAGCAATATTTTAAAGTGTGGTCCTTGGCTTGGCAGCAATAATATCACCCAGAAGCCATTTATAAGAGCAAATTCTCAGCATTTACTCTAGGCCAACTGAATCAGAAACTCTGGAAGTGGGTCCAAAAATCTGTGTTTTTAATACATGCTCCAGGTGATTTTGGTGCTCACTAGAGCTTGAGGACTTCTGCATCTGGGGCAGTGGTTCCCGGTGTCAGTTATACAGTAGAGTCATCTTCAATGCAGAAAATATTGAGGACAGGTTCTACCTGCATCCTCCAAATTTGAATCAGAATCAATGGGAATGATATCCAGGCTTTGATGTGCTTTAACATTTCCATGATTGGTTCTACGTACAGCTAGGATTGAACCACTTTCCTAAAATTTTATTGAGAATACGTAGAAATATCCACCGGGTTAATAAGGGCTAATACAATATTGTAATGTCTAGCTGTCAGCTTCAGACTTCTGGGCCCTGAAAACTTTCATTCCTCAGAGGCCAATTAGACCCATCAGATCTGCACAAGGACATCACACTGATATGAAGTAAGAAAATACTGAGCACATTTGTGTAGTGACACAAGCCAGTGGGGTTTTTTCAATGCAGATTATAAGGCCTAATTAGTGGTATTGTTTAGAGCAACACCATCATATAACAGCTCTCTAATTATTCATCTCTGCTACACCAAATATCCCCCATGATTCTTGGTAGACAGGGAGATATAGCCATGTGAAGCAGAAGTTATGAAACTAAAAGATGTAGAAATTTTTCTAAGTCATCTAGGGGAGTGAGGATGTGGAGCTCTCAATGCCTCACTTCTGATTTCTGTGATTCAAGAAGTGAAACCACAGTTCTTGCACTATGTGGTTGGATTTCCAATTGGACAGGCTAAAAGGAAAAAAGATAGTGTTTTTTAAATCGCAAAGAGTTATAGAAATGTAAGGCAGCCATATAACCTTTTTTCCCCTGTTTTCTTTCAAAGTGATTCTAGAATCTGAATATTTTGGATGAGCCATCTTAGTAGCATTTCTACTCAGTGAGAGTTCCTGGGAGCTATGAACTCAGGTGAAAATTTAGTGTTTAAGACCAGCCATGGTTTCATCTCTGAGTTTCTTCCCTGGGTTTTAAAAAATGACCCAGATCTGAGGTCCTTTAAAATCCCATCAGATTACCCTGTTATAAAGGCACTGCAAATGATATTTTAGAAGAAATTAGGACAAGTAGTAATCACCTTTTGGGGAAGTGAGGAACACAGCTAAAATGCCTTCTGTTCATCTCATTTGTTTTTTCCTTATGACTCAAAGACATTTTTAATCAATGTTTTAGAGACTGGGTGTCATATAAAGAAGTCGAGACTTCAAGCATAGCAGGGTAGTGTTGCAAATATTTTTAAAATAAACTCATTTCATTTCACTGAACAGATGCCAAAAGATATCTCTTCATCCTAGTTCAAAGCTATTTGAGACATTGAAAACTGCTCCCTCCAAAGTTGCTTCTAGAGGCTCCATGCTATTCCCCTGCATTATTTACCATGATGATTACCCAGAATAGCATTAGTCTGGCAGATATAGGGCATGAGGTGGGAGCCAGAGTTGGGGAGGTAATTGCTAGCCCATCGTGGAATGCATACCTGAGTTAAATAGGAAAGCTGAGCTCCTTTTTCAGGTACCATTCAAACTGGAAGGGATTTCAGGTCATTTAATCTTGCAGGCTTGGGGTCACACCAGGAGAAGACGGCAGTATAACTGTATTCTTTGCGCTGCCTCAGGTAAACAAAACACAATGGATGGGGAAGATGATGGGGGTGCTGTGGCTCACATCTAAAGTTGTGAAAAAGAATTTTGTTCCTAGCGTCTTTCTCCCTATTCCCTAGTTTTTGGTCCCTTTCTGAATCCTCCACCCCTGTGCCAAGACTAGGGTAAAACAAGCAAGGCTCTTGTAAAACTTTAAGGAGGTACTTATGCCCAGGTGAGTGCCTCCTGAGAGTGAAGGTCTTCCTAAATTTTGAATCCTGGATACCTTGCTTGCCTCACCTTAGTCTAGGCTGTGCTCCACCTGTTCTAACACCTGGTTTTACGTACTAGTGTCCTCTGCCTAGTGCCCATATGTTTCTTCCCTATCCCATCACCAGGAAAGGAATGTGTTGGGAACATACTGACTACTCACTCTCAAGAATATGTGTATGTTCAGAGGAGTTACACGGAGGCAACATTTATTCCAAAGAAAGACACATTTTGGCCTTGATGACTTCTCCTTTCACTTAACTACTACAACATTCCTTACCTATATTACCCACTAGGTACTTGGATTATCCTAATGAAATTGCAGGCTCCCTCAGGGACACTTTTGATTATCTCCCATAGTTCCTACTTTGTTTTGTATCAAATAGGATATTGTTTTTGTACTGATTAACTTGAGAGCCTAAGGTGCGGATGGGGAATGTATTTTGGGAATGGGGTCCTTCTCGAGCTGAGATGCGCAGTCACAGATAGCCACCACGTGGGGTGAGAGGTGGAAGCAGTAGGAAAGTCACCGTGGGAGGGAGAGGAGGCCACCCCTGCATTGCCGAATCACAGAATCTTTTGTGCAGGTGATGGCCTTTGAGCTGCAGGGGTGAGGTCATGGGCGCTCCAGACAGATGGAACCACATAAACAGAGGCAGAGAGACAAGAAAGTACCTCTGTGGAATAACAAGAGTTTGGATTTGAATAAAAATTTATGTAAGTAATGCGAGATAAGGTTGAAAAGAAATGTTGGGGTAAAATCAGAAATGGTTATGGATAAGGGCTTTGAATACCGTTTTAAGAACTATAGACTTTATGGGACAGAGAATGACACGACTGTGCTGAGTATGTTTGATCTGAGGGACATGAGAAGGATTCTGTTCACATGTAACGTATATTCTCTGTCCCATTAGAGCTGAATCTGAGTTTCCATTAGAGATTAGAGCATTCGGTGTGACAGGTCTTAGGTCCTTTTGCTAGGTCTTAGGTAGACAGCTCCTTAGTACTGTATAAACATTTGTTCATGGTTTAGTGTAAAGTGCTAAAATGGATATTTTCCTTCTCATAATTTAAGAAAATTAGGCAACAGGCTATATGTATAAACAGGTGCTATCTACAGAGGATGGCTTTGATAGGGGTCTCCAGTATGGTACTTGGGGCAACAGACTAGTACCAAATAGTGACTACAACAGAGCAGCAGGAGCCATTGTGTACTACATATCACTGATGTTCACTCATTAAAAATGCACAAATCAATTTGGCCTCCATCATTTCATCTTATCCTCACAGCAGCTCCAAGAGGGAGATGAGACAGTGATGTTCTTATGAATAAGGATATTGAGCATCATAGAGTGTTCATCCTATCTAAAGGTTAGCTGCCACTTTCAGATTGGAACTCAGGTCTGTAGAATCCAGATACTTTTTTTTACCACTCTGCAAAGCTCACCTACTTCACATTCTGGTGAAAATTCAGCTCTTCAGGGAACTACACTTTTGGTCCCTTTGTTAAATGCTATCATGTATCTGAGACTGTAAGTCTTGAAGCTATGAACACTAACAGTTCTGAGTCATAAAACTGAGGGGCTTGCTCTTGACCTTCCATCTTTGAACTTCAATTTGTTTTCTACTTGTCAGTCGATGTCATCGTCTCTTTCTTGAGACACAATATCCAACACCCACAACTTAAAGGAATGGTGGTTTATTTTGGCTCAGTTTCAGAGGTCTCAGTTCACGTGTTTGACTGGCTCTAAGGCAGAAATGGCATGATGGAAAAGCCTGGTGGAGGAAAGTGCTCATGTTATGGTGGCCAAGAAGGAGGGGGCAGGCCGGTGAGATGGCTCAGCGGCTTAAGCGCCTGCCCGGCAAGCGCGAGGGCCCGAGTTCGACTCCCGGAACCCACATACGAAAAAGGGGCCGGTGATATCGCTCAGTGGCACGGGCGCCTGCTGGCGCACGAGGTCCTGAGGTCGACCCCCCCGGTACCCACAAAAAAAAAAAAAAAAAAAAAAGAAGGAGGGGGCAGGTAGAGGGAGAGAGAGGAGCAGGGAGGGAGGAAAAGAAAGAGGGGAGAAGGGAGAGGGTGGAGAGAGAGAAGGGAGAGAGGACAGAGGGGAGAGGACAGAAGAGAAAGGACAGAGGAGAGAGGAGGGACAGAGTTGTGGAGGGAGATATTTCCTTCCAGGCATAACTCCCAGTGACCCACCCCCAACTAGGTCCCACCCCCTAAAGGCAAGTCAGCTCTATCATCCCAAGATCCAGTCAACTTTTAAACATGCAAGGCTTTGGGGGGACACCCCAGGTCTAAACCACAACAGTGGACTTTCAGAATAAGCAGAGTAGAAGGAGTACAGGCGGTTACAGAGGGTGAACAAGTATTATTTTAATTAAAAACCCCAAATGTTTAATATTACAGGCATTTCTTAGCCATGTTGCCAGGACTTATAGGGAGAAGACTCTGCTTATAACCATTGCCAGAGTCCTTTTCAGGTGGTTATTAATACTGCTCATTATGCTCATTACCTCAAAACCCTAAGCAACTTGTTTCCTATTGAGTCTCCACTTTGCTGTTCTCCCCATGGAGACTCTTGCTTCTTGAGACTGGAGCCTGCAGCTGGGAACAGATGCTTGGGGCCTTCATGGCAGCCTCAAGGGAACTGTCTGGAAGCTTGGAATTGGTGTGTCAGGAAAGGAAGCACTTAGTTAATCTCACTCTGGCACTCAGGAAGGCAGAGAGGAAGGGATCTGCCAAAACAGAGAAAAAACAATGACTCACTTCTACAGTAACATAGCTGACAGAGTGTGCAACACAGCTTATTTCCTCAGGTCTTTATGACAACCTGAGGAAGCAGGCAGAGTGGATAGCACCTTGATAAAACTAAGGCTGAGCAAGGCCCCTCCTGAGGCTATGTAGATACAAAGTATTGAGGCTGATACACAAACTCAGAGCATCTAAGACCTGGTATGTGGGTTTTCTGCTGAACTTCCCTGCATTTCTAGAGAAACCATGAGTATTGACAGTTTGTGCATCTCAAGAGAGCAGAAATTATCCAGATTCAGAGAGCGTTCCTACCCAGTTTCATCTCCATATGCCCATTTATTTTTGAAACACTGGCAATATGTACTTTTAGTGTTAAGCTTAAAGATCAAGCGCTGGTGTCACTATCTCTAAGAAATTCTCCTTCTTGGCCTCTACCTCTCACCTGGGTTTAGTTGCCCCTTCTTATGGTATAGATCTAAAATGTTCCCCAAGAGTCTCATGTGTTCAGAGATTGGGGTTTTAGAAGTGACTGACTCATGGGAGTGCCATACTCATCAGTGGATTCTTCTGTTGATGAGTTTGGTAGCTGAGTTTGGTTCTGTTGGGATATGGGGCCTGGTTGGAAGAGAGGTCACTGAGGGTATGATCTAGAAGAGTTTATTCTTGTCCCCAGCTCCTCCCTTCTCTCTCTGCTTCCAGGCCATCATGATGTGAGTGGCTTTCTTCTGCCAGACCTCCCTAACCATGCAATTTCTGCCTTGGAGCTGGCAGCCCATGGACTGAATCTACTGAAACTTTAAGCCAAAATAAACCTCTCCTCCTTTAAGTTAGGTATTTTGTCTCAGTAACAGGAAAGTGACAGATACACTTTACTATGCTGTTGCCATAACCTTTACCTCCACTATAGCACTTAGGTCTTGTTGTTTATTTACCACTTTTTGTTTACTGGGTGACAGCCACTAAGCTGTTAGCTGCTTGGATATGAGTCATAATCATTGTTTCCTCTTGGTGCTTAAAAAAAAACCTAGAATGTAGTTGGCAGTACAACTGGAACAGAATGAAATTAAGCCAAATGGTAGAGGCTAACTCTAACTGCCCTTGTTTAAGTCCTTTGTCCCTCCTTAAGTTTAGTCCCCTTCTCTTCTACTTTATATTTTTATGCTCCTTACTTTCTACCTAGGGAGGATCTGTGGTTCCCAGAGAGAAGGCTGAATGCAAGATCTTCCCTTGGGGGCTTGCATTTTAATCAATAGACACTGCCAGTGTAGTCTCCAGCATTGAAACTTGAGCTTTGGTGGTAGCAGCTATAGTGGTATGTGGGAGAAGGAAGGCTGATGTTCACCTGATAATACTGTTCCAGTGTGAAGTGGAGGGTGTCTCAGAGGATGTGGGTCTCTTACCTGTAGGACTGTGGACAGTGCATCAGAATATGATGTGCATGCACACATGTGTGTGTTTGTGTGTGTGTGTATACTTGTGTGTGCACCCTGGAGCTAGCTCCCAGAATGAGAAGAAAAAATAGAAAAGAAGATGACCACATACAGTCTATTACTCCCTCGGAGGTAGAAATCAAAGAAAAAGCCCCAAAGGGAAGAAACCTGGTATACTGTAGTTGGATTAAGTCACATTCCTCTCGGCTCCACCCACTCCATCCTCTCTCCCTTCTGCCACAACTAGAAGACCCTGCCCAGAGCTTGTATCTGGAATTTGGGGAAATGACCACATCAAATCATCATCAGGCCCCCAGTGAGTCCAGTAAACCTATTCAGTGTACAGGAAAACATGGGCACAAAGCAGGCTGGAGGAAAAGGACAGAACTAATAACCAAGGACAGAGAGTTTGACATGTCATTCCCTTACTCCCTGAACACCATCAAAATTTAATGTCCACAAACTTGTGCTCAGGTCATTCAGTCTCCTTTCCATTAGGGTGCACACAGTCTCCTAGTCACAGATATTTTTCTTTCTTGGTTCAACAGACGTTTTGTGCGTGCCTTCTCTGTGTTAGGCACTATGAAGGATATTGGACAGGCTAGAATGTGCTGACCCCCACCCCTGGATTGTCTGCACTTCTGTTCCTGGCATTGGTCTCAGTTTTGCTTGGGTTATAAGCTCTTGAGTGCAGAAGCTGACTTCTAATCATCTCTACCTCCCTCCAAAAACCTCATCCAATACCTTACCCACAGGTTCTACCGTCCCTGCTCCCCTTCCCTCCCCTCTACTCCCCTCCCTTCCCCTGGTTTTCCCTCCCCCATCTCCTCTCCTCTTCTCTCCTCTCCACTCCTCTCCTCTCCTTTCCTTTCCTCTCCTCTCTTCTCCTCTCCTTTCTCCTTCCCTCCCCTCCCCTCTCTTCCTTCCTTCCTTCTCCTCCTTCTTTTTTTTCAATGCTGGAGGTTAAATCCAAGGCCTCACACATGCTAGGAAAGCAACTATCACTGAGCTACATCCCCAGCCCAATACAAATTTCTTGAATGAGTAAATAAATTAATGAATGAAGTACAAGATATGATCCCTATCTCCAAGGAGTTTATAGTGTTTTAAGGAAGAAAATAAATAAATGACTTCTAAGATAATTTGCAATTTTATGATTCTGTTCTTTTTTTTTTTTTTTAATGTGGGTACCAGGAGTCAAACTCAGACCTCGCGCTTGCCAGGCAGGCGCTTATGCCACTGAGCCATCTCACTGGCCCTATGACTCTGTTCTTATGAAATATTTATTATAATACAGTCCAGAATATAACACATTCCATTTAAGTATGTAAATTACCACAGGAGAGAAGAAACCTGGGTTTAGATTCAGCCAATTATTGAGTATATTCGATATCCCAGGAACTTCTGAAATATCACCTTATTTCATTGTTTCTAATTAGAGTACAGTATAGTTTCATGATAATAGTAGATAGTGTTTTTCGAGTGCTTGTTTTGTGCCAGGCAATATACCTATGTCCAGTCTTTAATATCTGCAAAAAGCCTGCTACCTGTAGAATTATCATCCTATATTAGAGATGAGGAAACTGAGGTGGAAGGAGAAGAAACAATTTTTCCAAGAGAGATAGAAATCAGTTACTGGCCACATTGACAGGAATAGCTGGGTGTTTAATTAATTCGCCTGGGATGTGTGTGGATTTGGGGCATATCATCTATCTGATTCCTGTCCCAGCACTTGCTAGATATGTGATTTGGGAATCCCATCCTCCCTGCATGTCAATTCCCTGATACACAAAATAGAAAGAGTAACCACTACCTTGAAAGATTGTTGGAGGATTAAATGAGATAATCTGTGTTTATTCCTGACATATTGCAATATGTTAGTTTTCTTCTTTAATAAAGAATAAGGTAACTTTTAGAAAATGGACCAGTAAATAACCACTTGTCCCTCAGACCTGCCCTGTTGGGTCACTGTTCCCTGCCCCTGACCAGATTCTATAGCTTTTCCAGTCATTTTCAGATATTAGAAGTTTTATTTACAGGTATTAAAAAAGGCCAGGTGGATCTAAATCAATACTTTCATTTCACATCCAATTTAAGCTTTTCTCTTTCTTCCTGACTCAGGCCCTAGTCACGCTCAGTAGCTCCTGTGGGGTGAGGGTGGTGGTTAATTTCTTTAAGATCCCCTTTCCACCCCATGCTGGCTGCTGGCCACTGCATGGGGCTTCTGCAGGGCTGGGGTGGGAGGGAAATGAGAGGGAGGCACATATCCATTCCCCAGGTATTGCTGTGATTTATAATAGGGACTTGCGTGCTCCTTGGGTGCCCAGATGCTGGCTTTCTTCCTTATGGGGAGCTCCTGTGTGTTCGTTAAAGGATTCTCTCAGTTTTCCAACACTGGGGTCTCTGCATGGCCTTTGGTGACATTCCCTAAGCTTCCTCCCGAGGGTAACCCTGCAGCTTCTCTGCTGATGTCACCTCATCCTGGTGGGCTGTCCACTGGGGCAGGTCCCCCTCGAGAAAACACTCATCCAGCTCCTGTGGTGCCACCCACTTGTTCCAGGGAAAGCCCCACCAGGCCAAGCACGCAGCAGGTCCAGTGGGCAGCTCCGACCAGGCCTGACCTTCTGACGACACCAGGTGAAGATCAGATGCTTCTCTCCAGGCTGCGTGCCTAAGGAGATCTCCCTCACTTCTTCACAGACAGTCCGGACCTTCTAAAAGCTATTCTCTCTTGGACTGAGGAGAGAGGTAGCAATTAGCACTTCTTACTGAGCTGACAACTCCCAGTGCATCCTTTCTCAGAATCACCCTGGATTATCCTGTGGCTTTCCTTATGTATGGGATTGAGGTGAGCGACAAGATGAGGGTCACAGACCTAAATTCCTTATTCCTTAGTAAATTCTGCAGATGAGATGTTTCCAAACACTCTTTTAAGACTGTGTGGGCACTTAGCCATCATTTACCTCAGCTGTGGGGCCTCAGCCCAAAATTTAAGACAACAAAAACTTTTCAATTTAACATACTTCAGAGTTCTCGTCCTGTTAGACTTCTTATCCCCCCATAACACACACATGCACACACACACACCTTCTAATCAGAAAAACAATTCACTTTTTTTTTTTTTTTGTGGGTACCAGGGGTTGACCTCAGGACCTCGCGTGCCAGCAGGCGCCCGTGCCGCTGAGCAATATCACCGGCCCTTTTTTTTTTTTTTCGTGTGTGGGTACCGGGAGTTGAACTCAGGCCCTTGTGCTTGCCAGGCAGGCGCTTATTGCTGCTGAGCCATCTCACCAGCTCTCACATGGTTTTAAAAGTCAAATACTATTACAAAATTAGTATCAGAAAAGAACATTTGCCTCTCCTGTTTATCCCGACTCCATCCTATTTCCCAAAAGCCACCACTTCCAACTGTTTCTGCTGTTTATTTTGGCTGTTTGTTTTGATTCTGCTGTTATTCTAAATAACATACATGTTTGCAATTGCTGGATTTAAAATTTTAGATATTCTCTGTTGTCTTCCTCATGCAGAAGAGGAGAATTAAGATTGCTCACTACTCACTCTCCACCCTCCCACAAACATTTTCTTTCTCCTGCCTCCGTAATATAGTTACTGTGGTGGTTACTCTCGATTTCCAACCTGATTGGATTAGGAAGAGCCTAGGAACTCAGCAAAGCACGCTCCTGGGTGTGTCTGTGGGTGTTTCTAGGAGGGCTCTAACTTCATCAGAGGGTTAATCCACTCGTGAGTTCATAGTCTGACAAAATTATTGGAAGATAATGGAAACTGGAGGTGGGCCTGGTTGGAGGGAGTGGATCATGAGGATGTGACTTGGGGTGCTATGTGTGCTCCCTGCCTCATTCCTCTCTGACTCTTCCCCTGTTCTCTACTTCCTGGTTGCCACGAAGTGGGTAGCTTTGCTCCAGAATGCCATGGTCTCCTGCCTCATCTCAGCCCTACAACAATGGAACCAGCCAACGATGAACTGAAACATTTGAAACCTGAACCACAACGGCTCTTTTTCCTTTATGTTTATGTCAGGGATTTTGTGCCTATAGTGGAACGCCGACTAGCACAGTTACTTAACAATTTTTAATTGAACAGTGTATCTATTATTGTTGCTATGTAAATATTAACAGTTACGCTGTATCATGGGATGATTATATAAGTTTTTCTTCTTGAATAACTTCTTATTTTCTCTGAGATCAGTTTTGGCTCATTTTGGTTGTTTGCTTAATATGTAGCAAATGAATAATTGATCTTCAGATTCCTCAACAAAACTATCAAACTCTTCTCAGTAAGGTTGAACCCATGAGATAATCTGTCCAAATAAGTCATTTCTAGAATAAATACCTCCAAGAGCCCTCAACCAGTTTATGCTCCCTGGACTGTTTGCTCTCTCGGGCCTAATACACTGCTTTTATATTGGTTTTCCCTTCACTCTCATCCTGAGAAATCATGTCTTTCAACTTATGTTAGAGTTCTCTTTCCTGCATTGGATATCTTTTCCTTTCATGGTACGTTTTTTTCACTGGTGGCACTTCCTATGAAAAGTTCATGATAGATCAATGTTTTTAGATCTTATTGAAAATGTCAGAGTAAGAGAAAGTTTGGGTATTGAATTCTAGGTTAGAAGTAACATTTTTCTCTCAGATATTGGTGATTGTCTTCTGGCTGTAATATTTATGTTGATAAGTTTAATGCCATTCTGATATCTGATTTTTACTGTCTTTTTTCCCCTGAGGTTCTTCTCTTTACCCTTGTTGTTCCGAAACCTCACAATCATATATCTGGATATGGTTCTTTTAAAAGTCATCACAGTAGGAATACTTTACATCATCTCGTTCTTTGGAATTTCTATTAATTGCAGATTGGACCTGTGTATTATTTCCTATTTTTAAAAATACTGCTTATGAGCAAGTGCCACAGTATCAGCAGGGAGCTGTAGGGCAGCAGTGCAGACATGAGATGGGATGAGGCACTGGAGGCTTGTGCCTGCATGACTTGGCTTGGATCCTGTGCACCACTCACCACGGCCCTACAGATGGCAAGGAACACATAGTAAAGGCAAGGCTAAGTGGACCAGAAGTGATACACAAGAGGCATTTGTCACAGGTGGGAATCAGGTCACCTCTCCTTGGCTTCCTAACAATGGGGATTTAGGTTTCTCTGCTCTACTAAATCAATTTTTTCCATTTGTTTTCCAGGTTCTAAAATTATGTGGCTATTTCTCATTTGCTATGGTCTCCACTTTCTTGTTTTTGTCTAGGTGGATTTATATTTTTAAAATAATTTTAGTTATTTTAGAAATGTGGGATTTTCAGAGGAAATGGGTATAAACTTGTACATTTATTCTGTCATGAACCAGTGTCCACAGAAACCTAGTAGAAATATGGAATGATTTTTGTGAGCACCATAGTCTCTTCTACCCCTGCTTTCACTAATTCTAAGAATAAAATCCCCATAATTGTTTTCTCTTGTCCCTGGTAAGAAAGGAGTTCCTTTTGTCTGTGTGTGGTGGGGTCTGTGGAGTTTTCTTAGTCACCCACTCCAACAGACAAGGAAATGTTTTTCATGTGTGGGGTATGGGATTGTTGAAGGCATTGTGAGGTAGTGGAACATTAGTTAGGACTCAAACTATACATAAGACTCCATGGGAAACATGGAGTGTGGAGATAGGTGTGACTTGCTAGGCGTGAAGAAGTACTGGGAATAAAGACGGAGAAGTGGAAAGAACAGCGTGTTCAGGACTAATGAGCAACTTTGTCTGACTGGTGTTTGTGGTACTTCAAGACACGAAGCTGAGAAAGTTGTGCAGGGCCCTGAGTGCTAGTTAAGAAGTTGGGACTTGGTTCTGTGCACAGTGGAAGTGTTTGAGGAGTGGCCCGATCCTGTCAGTGCTTTGGGAGGAGTAATCCAGTGGTCATGGGCAGGATGCTGGAGGAAGAAACTCTGGAGGCTGTGAACAACTGGAGGAATGTGGTAAACTTTGAAAGAGAAATTGGGGGCCAAATTTGGAGAATTCCAAAATGAGGGGTTAAATTATTGCCAAGTAGTGACCAGGCCTGAGGATCGGCTCACAATGCTCCCTTCATAAAGCCCACTCCTTCTTATCTTTTTTTTTTTCTTTTTTTGGTACCAGGAATCAAACTCAGGGCCTTGCACTTGCCAGGAAGGCTCTGTGCCGCTGAGCTATATCCCTGGCCCTCCTTCTTATCTTTAAGAGTCAGGTCAAGAGTCACCTTCTCCAGGAAGCCTTCACTGCCATCACCTTCCTAGCTGGGGACAGGGCCTTCTTCTACATGCCATGATCTCTCGGCTGGAATTTACCACAACACTCCTTCTATTATACTCTAAGTTTTGAACTCGTCTGAAAGATCCTCGTGCACAAGGCCTTGGTTTTACTCAATTATATGTCCCAAGAAGTTAGCATACAGTCTGACCCACAATAAATGCTCACAAATGTTTGTTGAGTATACTCAACAAATATTTGTAGGGATGGTCCACTAAAATGTGTTTGTTGACTTTCTCTGGCAATGGTTAGCAGTCTGTGTGTGGGGCAGAAGGACAGGCAGTGTGCTAGGCCAAGATCAGGAGCTGGCATGATGGTTTGAAGTAGCATCAGAGGTCCAGGTAGCATCAGAATAGATCCATGGGAATCAGGCTGCATCCAGAGGAACCCTTCCTGGACACAGATAGTAGTTGTACTGATCTACCAGGAGCATGTATTGATCACAGGGGGTATTCTTCTTTACATCATGAGCCTCACGACAACCCTCTGTGGTACAGAGGATTGTATCGCTGTACCCACTTTATAGGTGATGCTATTGGAGTTCAAGTCACACAGGATACTAAATATCAGAGTTAGAACTCAAACCCATACGGCACCCTACTCAAGGCTGTTTTGACTTTTCACACATACGTGCTCCTGGCATACGCACATAGACTCAGCTCACAGGTGGGCACAAGCAGACCTGTACTCACAAAACTGTACGCAAAATCCCTGAAACTGGATGCTTTAACAACTTATTTTATGTGGCTCTTCCAACAACTCATGTCTCTCAGGCTGTCAGAATGTATAAGCTGCTGTAGAAGTGGGGGGGGGGAGTCAAAGAATCTCCTTGACAGCTCCCATTAAGTGAAATATGAGGTGAAACAGAATGAAATAAAATTGGGAATGAGAGGACAGGATTTTTCTATCTGACAGAAAACGTTTGAAAGCCTTTGCTCTGATCACTGCCCATTCATCACCCGCTGCAGCTTGTGCAGACCCTCTGGCAGAACCCTTCCTCACACTCACCAGGGAGACAATCATTTTGGAAAGGAGATGCCCCTGCCAAGTCAGGTCAGAAAAGCAGTTTGTGTCATGAGTGAGCTGGGGGACTCATAGATTACATTAGTTTTCAATTCCTGGCACTGAATTCCATTCCAGTGTCGGCCTGTTCCCAGGACATTTCCTCTTTCCAGTACTGATTTCTTACACAGTCCCCACATTCCCAGAGCAGCCCTACATGCCCAGACATTTTTTCCCATTCCCAACAAGTACCTCTATTCTAGAGCATTAAGTAACAGCAGTGCCCTATTCCTTGGATCATCCTGCATTTCCCAGTCATCCCATATTCCAAGCTCATTTCTCCCATTATTAACTTGGGCTCCCTTTTTGGCAAGTCCACACCTCAGACTTTAGTACTCGGTTGGAGGAGGACTTAGCACAGGTGCCCCACATTACTCTC
Organism: Erethizon dorsatum; assembly: GCA_028451465.1. NCBI lineage: Eukaryota > Metazoa > Chordata > Mammalia > Rodentia > Erethizontidae > Erethizon > Erethizon dorsatum. Next base: position 83,521,072 of record CM051829.1, read on the forward strand.
CCTATCCCCTGCCTCCCTTGATCCCAGCCCTGGGTTTCCTGGTCACCTCACTTGGTTCTGCACACTAGGTCTGTCTTTTCCTCATCCTCCAGGTTCTGTCTGAGTCAGTCCAGCCCGGGTCAGGCAGCTCCTTGCCTCCAACACGTAGCTGTTCTCTCCTAGCTTCTTGCATCATCATCAAAAGAGAGAAGCCAAGTCTAACTAGCTCGAGATAAAACAGGGCTTACCAAAAGGATACACAAGTAACTTGCTGGCCGCAGAGGTTAAGGACTGGGTGGGGAGTTGGATGTCCAGCCTCTTAGACGTCTCTCGCCATCTGTCTGGGCTATGGTATATTGCCTCCTCTCTCTGCTTTAACACCCATAGTGCTCCCTGCAGACCAGCTTTTCTGGTACAGTGTTCCTGGAGCAGAAATAGTTTCCTCACACCCAGCCCCATTCTTGGTTGCTGTTACCTAAAAGTAACACTAATCCCTGGGTCCCACCTCTAGACCTGTGGTGGAGAGAACATGATTGATACTAGATACCCGGCTTCCTCTGTTCTCTCTCACCACTCCTCTGATCCTTTGAAGATTTATCCATCTTCACTCTCTTATGCCTTCATTTTATTCTCTCTCCTGGGTGACCTCATCTGTCCTTGCTGTAGGAAATGCACAGTTGACTCCCAAATGTATAAAACATGCCACCTCTCTTTTTTGAGCTCAAGCCCCATAAACCCAGGGGTCTATTTGATTTCTCCACTTTTTGTCTCAAAGACACTTCTAATTTCTTATGTGGAAAACAAAGATCATGTTCTTTCTACCCACCTCCACCCTTCTACCTACCCAATTAGGTAGTATTCTCATGTTCCACACGTCACTGTTACCCTGGAGTGATCACTGTCCTTGGTACCGTCCCTTCCTTCATTCCTTCATTCCCTGTATCTAGTCATCATAAAATTTATATATTTTTATTTCTTTTTTTTAACTTATTTTAAAGAGAAAAAATAACCAATAAAAACAATGATACAGAATTTCAAAACAAGATTGAAACAATCCTCATCTCTCTGTCTTCCCTAATACCTCTCTACTTAAAGTGACCATCATCTGCTGCCTGGATTATACTATAGCTTTTTAAACTAGCCTCCTCGCATCCATTTACTTTTTCTTTAATATTCTGGCCATTTTCTATATTGGGCCAGAACAAAGCTTGAAAAATAAGAGGAAGGAAAGAAGTGGGAGGGTATAAGGGCAAGTAATAAGGGGGCATGAATATGGTCAAAATGCATTACACATATTGAACCCCCTCCCAAAAGCATGTGAAGCTAAGGGGAAGCTGGGGTGTGGGGAGTGATGGGAAGGAAATGATTAAAGTATGTTATAGGCATGCACAAATCTGCCAAAATGAAACCCACTAATCTGTATAACCCATGTGCACTAATAAAAAATTGTGGGGAAAAAAGAACAGAGAAAAAAAGCCCTGCAAAATTAATCAAACCACCCTATTGCCTAAAATCCTTTAATGGATTCCCCTTGAGTTTAAAATAAAATCTGAAATCCTTGACACTATGCCTTTTTTGGTCTGCCCGTCCCTCTATCTTTCGGTCTCTCTTTATTCTCCCTATTTCTGACACACCAGCATTAGTCAAGGTCATTTGAGACAAATTCTATAGAAAAAGAATTTCTGTGCAAGTACTCATGAAGTTGTGCTGCTAACCATGCATGCAGGTGATTTGTACAGGCCCCCTCCCCTGCCTTTTGTTGCCCATATTTTCATTTCTCAAAAGTAATAAGCTTCCTCTAATGTTAGGCCTCTAGAAAGGTGGAAAATGACACCCTGCTTCCTACCACCTTCAAATCCCACTCAGCCTTTCTGGCCCAGAGCTCTGCTCCCTCTCCTAACTGTGATTCCTATAATAAATTTCCTATGGAAAGAAGATGCTGAGGACAGGATGGCTTTTCTTTTTCTACAATGGCGTCTTATTTATCTTCCTGTCTCAGGTAAACATCTGTTGAACCAAATTGATAACAGTAGGGGAGCTGTTATTGACATGGTGCAGGGTGTATCATCCATCCATATGCTCAGGAGCTTAGTCCTGGGGATATTTCTGGATCATGGGGAAGAAAGAGCCAAGTGGGCAGGCTGGGTGATGGGTGTATGGAATTCTCAGTTACTCAGCCCATTAGCTCTTGCCACTCCCCTCTGTGCTTGTCACTTTCCATTTGTATTCCCTTTGTCTTGAGTCAATTCATATTACCCTGCCTCCCTATCCAGGCGTGATGTTACCCAGTACCATTCCAATTCCAAAGCTGCCTGCATATTAATCTTGACAACGCACCTGTTGTTTCACTCATTCTTACTTCAGCTGCTAATTCAAACAGCTCCATCTGTGCAGTACATAGGCTTGCTTATATCAAAAGAAGACTTGGGGGCAAGGCACATTGATTTGCACTTCTATTGACCACTGGCCATGGGAAGCAGTTTGTCAAGTACTTGATATGCAGGTGAGAGAAGCTGCAAAATTACTGCTATAAGCCATGAGAGTTTTACCATTTGAGGCCACATAGCCCCTTGGTTCCACTAAGGAATGAGTGTGGGTGCATGTGTGTGTGCGCTTGTGTGTTTTCTTATTTGGAAATGTTTTCTAAGGTGTGCGTGTGTGTGCGTGTGTGTGCGCTTGTGTGTTTTCTTATTTGGAAATGTTTTCTAAGCACTTATCTTGTGTCAGAGGTCTATTCAGAGCTGACAAGGACCTGACACCCACCCCTTTACAATTTTCTCTTGGAAAATGTTTTTCAGTGTGGTGCCCTGAATACCTAAATAAGAATCTCCTGGAGTAGGGGCGGAGAGGGCCTGCATGGACCCAAGAAATTGAATGTCTGGGAGTGGGGTTCTAATCTCTGAGTTTAATAACTCCCCAGGTAATTCTGACCCAAACCAAGTTTAACAAGCACTGGATCAAGGCACTGCTGCAGTGTGATGTAGAGGTTTCCAGACTCTGCTTTCTTGGCATTTTGGGTTGGGGGCTGCCTCATGCATTGCAGGATATTTGGCAGCATTCCTGGCCTCTACTCATTAGAAGCCAGTAGCAATCCCTCCCATAGTTACAACAGTCAACACTGTTTCCAGACATTGTTAAGTGTCCCCTGCGAGACCGAATTACTCCAAGTTGAGGACTGATGTTGAGGACAGAGCTGAGGAGCTGTAGCCAGACAGAGATTCAAATCCAGGATCTGAGATACGTGGGGCAAATTATTGTGCTTCCCTGAGCCTTGGTTTCTTCATCTGTAATGTGAGGAAAATAATAGTCCTGACCTCACGAGAGTGCTGGAATTGTCCAGAGTCAGTGCTCAGCAAAGATAAGTATCTGTCTTCCCTTTTGGAAAGGTAGCAGCTCAGGATGGCTGAATGACTGGGGACCAGGTCAAAGGGTAGGAAACCTTCCTCTTCTGAGAGCTGCGTAAGCCAAAGAGTTAGTAAGCAAAGAGTGAAGGCAGTTATACGGGGCAACTGTGGAGGCCAGAGCAAGGAGATGAAGCTAAAGAGGGGTTCATGTACCCAAGTACCCACAACTGCCCTCCCTCCCCATTGGCTCTGGGGGTGGCCATGAAGATCTCGCTGCCTGTGTGTGCTCCATGAGCACTCAGCTCTGTGACCAGCTCCATAGCCTGCTGTGTGCAAAGCAAGTTACTGGCAGGCCTGTTAGCCTCTGGGTTGTGCCTGTGTGGCCTCCTCCCTATTCTCCCCCTGCCCAGCTGGGGCCATACAGCTGTGGACCACAGGGTTCCTACAGTCCTGTCCCTGACAGCCCGCAGTCTGTGGGGCACAGGAAGGCTCCACTGTTAGAAGCATATTTTTAGCTCTCCTTTTGCTCTAAGCTGCCCCAACCCCCCTATGCCTATTTTTAGCATCCAGCATTGGCTAGGCAGCTTCTTCATGCTTATTGGGAAGGTGGTGATTGGCTCCTGACTGGCATGTGGCTTTGCCAGTCCAGCCACATTGGCACAGCTTCAGGCAGGATAATTACAGTAGTAAATTCCGAATTTCACAGCTCAAATTTCACAGAGGCTATGGGGATCACCATACAGGGAAATTTATTTTCTCTGCACAAAATTTGAGAACTCTCTGATACCATAATGATCCAAGTCTCAGGAATAGGAAAAGAAGTTAGGTTCCCAGGAAATACTGAATAACCCAGGAGAAAGAGCAGGAAATGAGGACCCAGACAAAGTGGGCCTCGAGGAAAGGGAGAGAACTAAATGCCAAAACAACACAAAGCAGAGACAGGTTTAGTGATGGGTATGTGGGGCAGAGATGCAGAATAAAAGGAAACAGAGAGACAAGAAGAAACTACACAAACCTGACAGCTTACATTTAGAGAGGGCTTCAAGTGTGCCGGACATGGCCCTGAATTCTATATATGTTGTTTCTTTAAGGTTTTACACCCACAAGGCCCAAGTTATCATTACCATTTTTAGAATGAGAAAGTGAATGATTAAATAACCCACCAGTGTACACTGGCTTTCAGTCGTGGAGCCAGGATATAGGCTGAGTCTCACCTCCAAGCTTGCCCTCAGCCAGTGTGTTCAGGGGGTAGAACAGCCACACACAGCGACCAGCAGGAGAAGGAGGGAGGACGAGGCCCAGATATGCATCGCAACTAGAGGGCCTGGTAGACCACTTGAGGCAAATACTTTGTCTGTTTCCTTGGGAAAACAGCTCAGAAATGGGCACCATTGATTGAGGTATCAGGATTGAATTATAGCATTTCCCTGAAATGTGTGTCACACTGATAGGGTCCTCATGCCACCACAGAGGCCGCCTGACATGCTTCCCACCAGCAACCAGAGTGATTGCAGACCAGCTGTTTTCACTGTTTAGAAATACCATCTCCTACCATGTCATTACACTAATTGAACAGGCTGACTTAGGAAGGCTGTGGGGCAGGCGATAATAGTTTTAGATTTATCTGTTTTCGTTCACATCCCAACCTTACCCTGTCCACTGCTCTTCTTTGGAACTACTAGGCCCACCAGCCCCTGTTAAGGGCACAGATAATAAATGCTATGCAAGGACAGAAATTATTCTTGCTAATGATCTCCACCTCAAAAAATTTTGGTCCTGATGGAGATCCTGAATTCATCTTTCTACATTTGTTGAGGCTTCAACCAACAGAGGCAACAAAAAAGTCATTTCCAAAAATGAGGGCCTGCCTGTGTCAACAGCAATCATAAGTCATCCCTTCTGCTCCTGCCCCTTGCTACTCCACATAGCCATCCATCTCCATAAATCTCCTGAACAGGTGGAGATTTATGTAGGAGCTATGTCTTCCCCATCTGTGGTCTTCCTAATTACCTCTGACATCCTCAGGAAGAGGACCATGGGATTCTATCACATTACATTACATAGCTAAATCAGAAGGCATTAATGGCCAGGCTGGTGCTCACGAGGCAATGCCTGTTGGTGAGGCAGAGAATGGAAACCAGATTCCCCCTCATTCTGGGGGTGTGCTGGGGAAGGGGAAATGTGAGGCTTGTTTCTGAGGCCCAAAGGACTGGCAAAACTACTATGCCATTTGTTGCTATATTGGGACCCTTTACCAATTTGTTTTCTCTTTTGAAAGGGACAGATGACTTCTAGAACACCTAACCCTCAGGGAGGTGACAGGATACCTGCGGAGGTAGGATATATGAATACATCTTCATAGCAAACCCATTGTTGGATATGAAGTCACTTCCATACTTCTTGGGAAATAGGTTAAGTGGTTGAGACCATAAGTCATCATTTGATGTTGCTCAGAGGTGGCCACAATGGTGGGTAATGAGGTCAGGTTGGGGGTCATAGGGAGCAGATCTGAGGGGCCCCCAGCAGCTGCTGAGCAAACTAAAATTGATCATAGGGCTGCACACAGCCTTTGCCTTCTCCAGAGTGGCCTGGCATTGATGGGGAATTGAGGCAGGTGTACAGGGTAGGCTGGTTGGTAACAGCATTGTTGGAGGACCCAGGACAGACCCTCAGATTCTGGCCAGGTGGGAACCATTAGCATCAGGTGCACATCCAGCTGTGCTGTGACTTCTACACAAATCTCCTGACCCTGGGACCCTTCTGGGACCCAGCAAGTGAACAGGAGAGTTATTGGAAGGGTTTGGTGCAGTTCCTTATGTCCAGTAATGGTCAGAGAGGCCACGACTTAGCTAGTGACAGCTGCATCAAACAAAAGATTACACCAATAATTTTTTAAAAATCAGCAAAGGAATAGGATGCTATTGGAACAGTTTGATGAATGACTTGCAGTACAGCTTGTATCACCTGGTAAACAGCTTTCATCTGAGAACAAAAGGAAATAGATCTAAAAATTCTTTACATATTGATTTATGTGTTGATTTATATTACCATACTGGTTATTAATATTTGGAATGTTACCCTTGCACAGACACATATGCCCCAAGACTAGCAATAGTTTCAAGGTCAAAATAGCATACATAACCCAGTGCCCAGATCCAGTAATAAGGATTGGTGGGCAGCAGCTTGAACAAAGAGAAGGAGCTGCCAGTCTTCCAGAGGCTTCCTGAGAGAGGGGAGTTTCCAGCCAGGGTTGGAAGGTCGCTAAGGACTTTGCAGGGTAGAACACTGTGTGTGGAGGGCACAGGGAAAAAGGCTCTCATCACAGGATGCCTCACTGGCTTGCAGAGGGCAAAGCTCTGAACACAGGGACCCTAGGGTCTACCGGTGATTGCAGACACTTGACCCCCAAGGGCACTTTGAAATCTGGGAATGAAAAGCTGCCTTTGAATCTTGAAAGGCTGGGAACAATTAGAGTGGTTGGTGCCACAGTGAAGATGGAAATGTGAGGAAGGAGATAGTGGGAGAGTCTTAATTAATAGTTTCTTGTGGCTTATTCCTGCTTTGATCACGAGGCTGATATTTCCGCAGTCTATTACAAACTTCATTAAGTTTATTTGTCTGCCAGGCGCCTGCCCTTTCTCCCTTCCTGTCCTGCCAAAGATAAATGACTCCAGTGGTTCAGCTGAAGCCTTCCCAACTCCTCTTAATGTGCGGGCTGCTAAGGATGCCTGAAGGGAAGCTGCAGTGGGCAGACCCAGGGGACACCGAGTCAGCCTCTTACTACCACAGTGGGGAGATGATGTCCATGCCGAGCTACCAATCAGAATTGAAAGCAAGGAGCTTACGCACACCTGTGAGCCTTTTCCTAAAATGAACCAGATAATGTGGCTTTAGGCTGAATCCAGGCCAGTGAGTTGGGTCCAGCAAGCAATTTATCATGACAATTGCAGAATCTCTGCCTTACAAGGCATTGGAAATGTCATCTCCCCCAGCCACCCATCTGGAGCTTGAGAACCTCTGCACAAGCTATTGCCAAGACCATGCTTGAACTCCTCCTGTGACAAGGAGCTCATTATTCCAGTGGCAGCTCATTCCATCTTCAGACAGCTCTGAGTCTAAAATTTGTTCCCTTCAACTTCAAACTTATGATCCAAGTACTCTCAATTGAGTCAATCAGTTAAGAAAAAATAACTAATTTATCTTCCACAAACCTCATCATATATGTGAAGAGAGGGATTCTATTGTCCTAGTTTTCCCTCAAGTCTAGCTAAATATCTTCAACTTCTTCACCAAGTCTTTACATAACATAATTCACATATTTTTAAATATGCCATTCCGAGTTGACAAAATGTCCCAAGTATGGCTAGACCAGTGCAAAGCTGAGCAGGACTATTACCTTCTTTGTTTTAGACATTGTATTTCTACTAATGGAGCCACAGTCACATCTGCTTTTGTGTCAGCCACATTACTAATGAACCTTCGCAGATTTAAACTCTGCAAGTTGTATCAGCTTATCAGAGCCAGTTTAAACAGCTTATTGGAATGGGTAATGATAGTATTGTATGTTATGGTTGCTGATAATAGGTAAACAAACCCTTGAAAACTCTGCCAATTTAACTGGGAGATTGGGGCCACAAAAAGTGATGGTTATTTTCACAGTGATTTTAAATTATATTAATTAATCCACTAATTGATTACATTTAAGAGAATGGTTTTCAGAATGATCCAAATATGTTTAAACCAATGTTAACAGGTAACTTATTTACCCTTAAGATAATCACCCAAATAATAAGTATTAAATGCATATTAACATATAATAATTGTGTAAAAAATAACTAAACAATTAACATTTAATGTAATTCATAGTAAATTAGATAGCCAGACGTATTAAATGTCAATTAGCCATATTAGCTACTGACACCTAAGTGATTATACACGCTAATGCTAATTAATTTCTTATTTCTTACAAGCTTAATGACTTAACAAAATATATTTACATATTTAGAGATTCTTAAAATCACCAGATAGTAAGACATGAAAGTGGTTGTCTGTATGGTGGTTTGGGAAAAGAGATTAAAGGAAATTGATTAGTGTTTTATAGGGGACCTCTCCTTTGCATCCTTTCTTTTTTTATTCTTCGCTGCAGCCTTTTTTTTTTCTTTTTTTTTTATTAGTACATAAAGATTACATTACTCATGGGGAGTTGGTACACGTACACAACACATCTTAATTCTTTTTTCATCCTCTTCCCTTCTCTTCCTTCTCCCCTTCCTCTACCTCTTGGTCCCCCTCCCTTTTGCCAAAGACTTATCTCCCTATTTCCTATTATCTATTTTTTATTTTGCTCTTTATTTGTATTTTGGATTTCTCATATAAGAGAAACCATGTGATATTTAAACTTCTGTGTCTGATTTATTTCACTTAACATTATGGTCTTCATTTCTTGATGCAGAGGATGTTTTAGGTGGAATAGTCTGAAGAGTTTATGGGAGGTGATCCCAGCAGCACCATGAGGGACTGGGGAGTCAGAGAAGGGATGCAACCTATAAACCATGCTCAATGGACAGACTACTGCTGTAGGCAACAAAAGTCCTATGGGGACCCTCTGTGACATTATGTGAAATGAGAGGAAGTGTTTTCTTTTTACTAGGAGCTGACTCTGTTTTTTGTTGTTGTTATTTGTGGTGTTAGGGACTGAGCCCAGCACATTAGACATGCTAGGCAAGTGCTCTACCATTGAGCTACACCCTCAGCCCAGGCTTTGATTGTTTTGGTTAAATGAACAGGCCTACTGTTTTTGTGCTAAGTTCAATGTGAATATTTTCTGAGTGTAAGCATTAAGTTGGACTTCAGAATGTTTAAAGTCTAAGCTGCCTAGAGACCAAGGATGTAGCTGAGTTTTAGGAACACTTTGAACCAGGCTCCTTCATGCTACCGGGCCTCTTCATTCTTCCTGTCTTATTCTCACCAATTCCAGACTGAATTTCTAGGCATGTCAGACATGGTCTTGAACTCCAAATTTTACATCTTTGATCTAGATATAGCTCCAAGCTATGAAGACAAAACAGCTCTGAAGTCCTTTTTGATCTCAAATCTGAAAACCCAAGGAATGGACATGCAAGGTTGCATGGCTGTTTTCTATCTTCTCAATTTGTTCACAGCCTATAGGTAAGAGAAGCAGGTAACAAGAGAACAACAGAGTCGTGAGAGGCCCCCAGTGGGGTTTTGTCAGGGGTAGGTAAAGGGACAGAGTGATGCTGGAGTTGAATCTCACAGGAGTTGACTGAGAGAGAGGTAAGGGCAGCTGTTCAAGTGAGAACATGGTCTTCAGCGAACCTTGGGAAGTTCTTGCCACTGGCTGGTAGCTCAGGGTAGTTTGCCGTCTCTGCAACCCAAGTTGAACATAAAAGCATGGATAGGTCACACAGCAAGAATGTCTACTTGGACCTCTCCAGACTGAAACACAGAGTTGAACTCTATATTTAATATGTTTTTGTAAGGCTTAGCATTGCAAAAAAATGCTTTCCAAATAAGAAAAGTTTTAGTAAGCAAATCATTTTGGAATCTAAAAATATTATATTCTGTTGGTCTCATCATTGTTCTACAAAAGTTGTAGACTTGTGGGCCAATGTCTTCACTGATATTTTGAATTCTTAACAATAATTCCTATGCAATTGGTATTATTATTCTCAACAGACAAGGACACTGAAACTCTGGGATTAAGTAAATTGCCTGAGGTTTTAGCCCAATTTGTGAGTGGGAGAGTCTGTCATCAAACCCAGATCTGACTGACCCCATGCCCATATTCACTCATTCATTCATTCAACAGCACTGTACACTAAGTAGACACTGTGCTATGCCCCAGAGATGCAAAACAATCACAACATTCCCCGCTTTCAAAGGGCCCCAGAAGAGCTCCAACAATGAGAAAGGTGCTAGGACATAGACAGACACAGGACAAATGCATGCACATCAGAAGGACACTGGCACCAGTCAAGGCTGGGAAGTTACTGAAGGGTAACAACATACAAGTTCCAATCTGAAGGCAAAGGGGCTATGGAAAATGTAAAACAAAGAGACCAAAGTCTAGATGGGAAAATGAGTAAAGGGGTTGGTGGAGAGTGTGGAGAAGTTAGGGGGGAAGGAAGAAGCCAATAAGATGTGAGAATGTGGAGGTACATAGGGACTCAATAATAAAGGACCTTGAAGGTCCTGCTAAGGAGTTGAACCCATGTTTGTGCCACCTTCATCAGAGGCTTTGGGCTTCAGCTCTGGCTTGTGGGCTGCAGGTTGTAGGCAGTTGGCATAATTAGTAGAGGTATTCTTCCTGAATTTGCAAGCCCCTTTCTTAATGTAGGGAAATGGTTGTTAAAATGCCCATCCATCACAGCTGTCCTCTTTGACCAAACACAGCCACAGAGAAGGTATGAAAGTGCAGGACAAGACAAGGGCATTCAGGGAAAAAGCAACAGCAAACAAACTTCTGTGCAAGTCTTGGCTGTGCTATTTGCCAGCTATCATATTGGGCAAAATCTTAGATGCTTTGTTATCTATAGAGGACTTGGTAGGGCTATTATAAGAATTAGAGTAGATATATATGAAGCGCCTGACCATGGCAATAAACCTGATCAGTGTGTGTTCTCTTTTCTGTAGCTTCTCCAACACTCAGTGATCACAATACAGGAATACTAGTAATTGGCTACAGACTTAAGGGGAAAGCTATGCAATCGCATCTTCAAATATTTAGAAAACAATAATTGTCTATTAAGCCTCTTCTCCCCACTATTAAATATTGTCTGTTAAGATCTTCTCCCCCCTCACAATCATTCTTCATATGATGTTTTCTAGACCTTTATCATGTCAATAGATTTGTCCTCTACTTACAAATCTCTAGTTGACAGTTGTTCCTTCCAAAAGTGGCTAGAACTGGACCAGCAGTCTGGAGGTAGTCTGAGCAGAATAGAGCATGGTGAGTCCATAACAGCCCATATTCTGGTTCCGTAATATTATCAGAGCAACCTCAGCCACTATTACCTTCTGAGCAGCTACATCTAACTGGAGACACATAAGGAGCTGGTAGCCAACTCTAGCCTTCTCCTCCATATTTCTTCTTCTTCCTTGAGGTAAAACAAATCTACTCAGCCACTGGATCTTGAGGGAAGTCTCAGTTTGCACAACTCTGGTGACAGTTCAACATCAATAGACATTATTGGGACTTTACGCAAACGTGATCAGTGTGGTATAGAGGAAAGAGAATCATCTTTGGAACCAGCTGGTTGTGGGTTGAAATGTCAGCTTAGAAATTTGCTGGCAACAAAACCACAGAAAACTTAGTTATCATCTTTAAGCCTTAACTTTCTCACCTATAAAATGAATGTGATAGGATCGTTGTAAGAGTTAAACAGGTTATGAATTGAAACCTTTGCATATGTAGTCATTCAGAAGTTTTTGTCTTTCCCTGTATTTGGCCCTAGCCTCCTGGGATATAAAGATGAGGCTTAGTTCCTTACCAAGAAAAGCTCATAGTAATAAAAAAAGGGAAGCCGACCTAGTTTTAATAAAATGTACTATATATGGTGATAGAAGTAAGCACAGGGACCTGTGAGTTTGGCATATAGCAGGTTCTCAGTAAGCATTTGATGAATAAATAATTGTTTCTGCCTTCAAGCCATGTGTCCCAAATCTTGTACTTAGGCAATTGACTTTGAAGAAATCTAAAAGTAGGACTTAACATTTATTTATTTACCCAATTGGCTTTAACATTGTTCCTGCTCATCAGAATATTTTTAGAGTTTTATTTATTATATCATATAATACATGAGCTGTTATGTTCAACTTTGTGTCACCTAAGTGTCTGGTGTCTTGTTTAATTTATTGACAAATATGTTGACCAGGATGGTGCTAAAAAGAGGCTTGTGCAGCCCTCTCAAAACATTTCTTTAGGATGTTCTTTTGTGCCTAGGATATCTGAAAGTTTAAAAAGCTGTGGGTAAAATATCTGTAGGCATTTCCAGAATTTTCTTCAAGGGTCCCAGCCTGGTATAGAGCCAGGCAGCCATAACTTCTAAGCAATGGCAGTGCTCATTCAACATCCTAGTTCAACCATGGGTCAATGGGGCTGGGCATGCAGCCTTCCATCACCATCCACTCGTGGTGCACTTTCTACTCTCTGTATTTTCCTGATTCACTTGCCACACTGTTCCCAGAGGGATCAGTCATTAAACTGACTATGTCAATCACTTACCTAAACCATTCTCGGGAAGGTTATCTGAAATACGAACTCCAAACTGCTTAATTTAATACCAAAGGCCCTCCGTGGTTTAGCACCTACATATTTCTCAGCCTATTTCCTAACACTCTATTCTTCGTAATTTAAGCTCTAGAAACCCTAATTGATCATATTTGCCTATATATGTCTTGATATTCCATTGCCATACTTTTGTTCAAATCATTCCTTCTACAGGGATGCTTTCCCCTCTCCCAGCCTCCTTCACCTTGTCTTAGTCTTCCAGATTAGTCATTTCCTTGGCCCACACTGTATCAGAGACCTGGTTAGATGGCCCTCTGGGCTCTCTAGATTCCTGTGCATAATCTAGTATTGTTGCGTTTAGTGCACTGATGCCAATTGCACATCCCACTAGACTCGAGGCAGAAGGACTGAGTTCAAGTCATCTAAAAATTTTCAGTTCCTATCTTAGGACTGGTACATGGTAGTTGTGTAGTAAATGATTGTTGAAGTGTGTGTTTGTGTGTGTGTGCATGCATGTGCACATGAATGTTTTCAGAAAATTCCTACTGAGTTCTAATGATTTCCTTGAGTTGGAGATAAAATGATTATGGGTGGAAACTGAGGCCCATTGAGGTCGAGTGACCTGCCTAAGCTCTCTCATCTGGGACTGGGGTCTGATTCTAACTCCTAGCCCACACTTCCCACCATTAGGGAATACTACATTCTATGACCTAGTTCTTTAATGTTCAGAACTGCATGTGTTCATGACCCTGGCTCACCTGGGAATGCTCAGTCACTATTTTGGAAAGAAGAGGTGAATTACACTGGGAGATAAACGGCAGGTCAGAGAGTTTATTTCTGGCAAGGGCATTTTCATTTAATGGAGGATTCCCGGGAGCACTTTACCCCATTGGCATGCATCTTTACTGGTAAGGTTTCAGATACCATGGCAACTGGTATAAGACATACTACCAGAAAATGGATATTTTAGTGACTGTTAGACCTCACAGCATAGGTAACTGCCTTCTCCAGCTAGTTTTAGGGCCAGTTCAAACTGAGGGAAATTCTAAGTCTGAAGGTCTGAAAGCCTAATTCTAAGTCTAAAAGCTAGAGAACATATTGAGGGACTGATGGGGAGGGGATAAATCTGGAACTTGGCTTTGGAGAATAAAAGTCAAAGGTCATACCCATCATCTAATAGGTTTGCAGGAGAGATGGCTGTAGACAAAACCTCAAACCTGTTTAATCTAGGCTACACCACAGACCTTTTAAGGATGCTGAATACAAATAAATTGGCCCCCTATGGCACCTCAATGCTGAAAGTCACTCACACAGACAGAATACTTACGAAGTAGCTGTTGGATCTTCAATGTATGCTTTGAGCTCAGGTCTTCCTCATGGTAGGACTTTTTCTTATAGCCTGTGGCAACTTCCAGTTTTGTCACTGGAAGCAGCTTTAGTCCTGCTTGCCAGATGTTTATGATGTTATCAAGGAATGGAAGACTGCCCTGGGGCAGCTGGACATCACCTCCATGTAGGAAGCCAGAGTTCTGGGCCTATGGACCCCCAGACCAAGAGTGTTCAAATGCTCAGCCCTAGCAGAAATGGAGTCTGAAGAAAGAGCAAGGTGAAAAGAACACAGGACAAAGCAATGTCAATCATTGAAAACCCAGGGAATCATATGGGATATTACCCTTGTATCTTCAGGCCGGCAAAGGCACCTCAGGGACTGGCTGTTCAATGAAGACAGATTGCTTGAGCATAGCTTCCCCTCTGATCTCCGCCCTCCACACCCACAAACCTCAAAGATTGCCCAGTTTTCCAGACTCTTGAGAGGTGAGTCACCTTCATGTCATAACTCAACTGTTAATCTCCACATCGTGTATGCTGAATTTCTCCCAGCAGGAGACATTTCTGGTGACTTACATGTCATGTTGGCAATGCACAGAGAGGCATCTGGAGAGAGTGAGCTCACCGCACTCAGCCTTCGTCTTGTTCCCCACCCTCTCTGCTAGCTTCCAGAGACTGTCCTGTCTACACTTGCTTCCCTCCTATTTCAGGTCAGCCCCCTCTGACTGCCTCACATTTGCCCATTCCTCTTCTCACCATCACTCCTGAGAATCGGAAATTGCAGGGGCTTCCTGGTCAGGACCTTAGAGAGCCCCAAACCCATCCAACCTCCTTGAAAATCTAACCACTTTGGAGCTAGCATTTCTGTTTCATGGGACTTCTTAGGGCTGGAGTTTCCCTTGCCCTACACACCCACATCTCATTTTTTAACATGGCCCAAGGGGCCCGTGACGTAGTGTGATTTTATGATTAAGGAATGAATCTTCCATCTTGTTTGGTTGTTTTCCATTTCCTCTCTCCTTTTATTTGTTCTTTGCTACTTCACCTGCCTCACTTTCTTTGCTAAGTGTAGCCACAAGCCTCTCCAGGGCTTTGATTCTTTGGATTATAGGTTTGGTATGAAATGTATTCATTATAGTTTTGTAAGTGGTGGGAAAATGTAAAAGTGGAAGGTGCAGTCATGGCTTTGGATGAGGAAATATTTCCAGGGACAGGACAAATGTGTGATTGACCCTGATTTCTTTCCAAGGACCCCTCCTCCCTGCCTACGGACAGATCAAATGCAAAATGTGTAGCACCTCCTAAATTGGGAACACATGCAGTGAGATTTCAGTAAGGGGAAGGGAAATTGAAAGCATAAGGAACCAGGTCCCAGGATCAGAACTGGTCAACCTACAAATGCCTCTATGCTACTGGAACAAATGAGGGGGAACTGTCGGAAGGCAGGGGGTAGTGGAGTCTGAGCCCCTGGAACCAGATTAGTGGTCTTGCCTAATCTTTAATAACCAAGCACGTTACATGTGCTCTATACATATTGTTTCCCTCACTTTTCACCAGGACATTTAAGAAAGATGTAGCTACACTCATTTTATGAATAACTCAGTAGGGAGGAATGAGAGGTGATTTTAAGATACATCAGTCTAGGGCTGGTGAGATGGTTCAGTGGCATAAGCGCCTGCCTGGCAAGCGCGAGGGCCGGAGTTCGACACCCGGAACCCACGTATGAAGAAAGGGCCGCTCAGTGGCACGGGTGCCTACTGGCGCGTGAGGTCCTGAGGTCGACCCCCGGTACCCACACACACAAAAAAAAAGATACATCAGTCTAATGAAAATAAGTCTTTCTCCTTTGTGAAAGTTTTTTTACACAGCATTTTCCTATTTTTTTTAGCCCCCTCCATACTCATGACAACCCTGTGAAACAGAGAAGTAAAGGCCATTTCCATGCTACAGATTAAATTATGCATTTCTTGAATGCCCACCATAGGGAATGCAGAGGAATATTTTCTCCACCCCGGAGTCTGTGAGTTAGGTGTTCTTCACAGAGCAGGTAGGGTGAATGTACAACAATGACTCATTGAACCAAAGCCCAAGGCTTCAGACCAATGCTGGCACCTCATATTCTGAAGAAAAGTTGGGAAACTAAACTTAATATATTAAAATCAGGAGTCGAAATAGACTCTTCACATTTTTCTGATCAGTCTCAACTACAGCTTTATGTAACGCTTCCCACAACCAATTGGTTGATATAGCATATAGGGTCTGAAAGATAAAGAGATTCACCAAAGACACACATCTAGTAGTAGCCTGATGAGGGAATTAATATAGGTCTTTTGGGTCTTGGTGCAGTGTTTTTTCCCCTTGGTCACGCTATTTCCTGATTGACCAGGTACCACACAGCGGCCAAGGCTGAATGTATTTAGCATGGAGAGTTTTGCTTTAATAGAGCCTGCTTTAATTGTTTTGCTCATCCCTTTGTTCCTTCTTCTCTTTTTCCACTGCTACTGCTTCCACAGATGTCCAGGGTCTTTGTGATGCCTTAGTTTGCCTTGAGTCCGTGCTAAGTTGCTCCTGCAGGCCTCCCTCTCAGAGAGCCCACTGGGCCTTGGACCTGGCTTTCAGTGGACTCAAAGATGCCAGTGCTGAGGTCCAGGGCCTTGTTGACCGGCAGTCACAATCAGTACTAAAATAGGAGTCTGGGTCTTAAAAAGGACACACTTCTGCCGACCCTGCCTCCTCCTCCACTGTTATTAACCCTAGCAACTGGAGTTTTCAAGACCATGCAGAAGCACAAAATCTAAGGTCAGAGATTTCTAAAGGTTTTTTAAAATTTTGTTTTGTGTTTGTTTCTGCTAATCATTACTGCATTTTAAGACTCCAGTTGTCTTTGGGGCTCAACCTTTGATTCCAAGTAGGAGGAAAGTAAATGAGACAGACTGCTTGGGGAGGACAGGTGGCAATTAAGGACTAGGATAAGTAAATGGAAGACTGACATCTTAACCTCTTGCCAGGACTAAATTAAACATCTGCCTTGCCTAATAGCTCCTGTAGATCCTAGAGAAGATTGAGAGGGGTGGGGTAGAGGATGTTTTGTTATTAAAAGTACATTTAAAAAGCAGTTGCTAGCTAATTCTCAGTATTTCTAGGAAAGAAACCATAGCATCTATAAACTGTAGTAATTGCGTTTTTGCTTTTCAATATTTACTACTTTTACCTAACTTGACAAGTTATTTAACCACTCAGTGATTTACTTCCTTGTCTGTAAAATGAGTATAATAATGATACCACTTCATAGGGTTATTGTGTTAAAGGAAAACTGGAAAATGCTTGGAGCAGTGCCTGGAATATAGTAAGCACACAATAAAATTTAAGTCATTTCTGTTATTATTTGTACATCTTGCCTTATTTAATTAACTAGGGCTTTCAGAATAGTGATGAGCAAAACTGATGACATTAGGCATCCTTACATCATTTCTGAACCTAATAGGGCTGTGTCTAAGGCATTGCAATCAAGTATGATGTCAGCTATTAGTCTGATACAAAAATTTGTTTATTAAGGAAATGTCTCTGCATAGTTCATAGTTTCCTAAGAGGTTTTAAAAATACATAATCGAAAAGAGATCTTGAATTTTATTTGATTTCTAGGTATCTATTAAGAAAATCAGAGTATCTCTCCTTTGATCTATTGATGACTTTTTATCCTGTAAATTATATTAATATACTTTCCAGTACTGAACTCTCTCTGCATTTTTAAAAATTAGGTTTATTGGTACATTTTAGATATACATAATGATCATATTCATCATAGGGAATTGTACCCATACATGATACCTTTTGATTCCTTTTTTTCCCAATCCCTCTCGCCTTCAACCCATCTTCCTCTCCTTGCATTTTTGAAATAAGCTCTAGTATATTTAAATGTATAATCTGATTTTAGGATTTATTGGTTTCCCTATGTTTAGGATTTTTTTTTTTTTTTTTGTGGGTACCGGGGGGTCGACCTCAGGACCTCGTGCGCCAGCAGGCGCCCGTGCCGCTGAGCGATATCACCGGCCCCTTTTTCGTATGTGGGATCCGGGAGTCGAACTCGGGCCCTCGCGCTTGCAAGGCAGGCGCTTAAGCCGCTGAGCCATCTCACCGGCCCTATGTTTAGGATTTTAACTAATATGTTCATAGATATTTGGCTGAGCATTCCTTTGTGCTCTACTTTATGGTTTAGTTTTGGGATATGTGGGTGCTACGGTTTGCATTTTGAATGTCCCCCAAATGCTCATGTGTTAAAGACTTAGCCCTTAAGGTGGCATGACTGAGAGATGGTGGAATTAAGGAGGGGCCCTACTCAGAGGACACTCTTATTAGGGCTGTGCCCTCAGAGGGAAATGTGGAACTTCAATGCCTTCCTTTTCCTCTGGCTTCTTGGTGAGGTGAGCAGCTTTGCTCTGCCACATACTCTGGTCATGATCTCCTGCCTCACCACAGGCCCAAAGCCATGGAACCAATGACTCATGAACTGGAACCCCCAAAACTGTGAGGCATAAAGAGAATAGAAGTTTTAGCAATGTGGCTCAGAATGTCAGGACTTAGAAGGAAAACAGTTCTGACTCTGCATTTATTTATCCTCTATGCCTCAGGTCAGTCACCTAAAATATGGAGGTAATGATACCTCTAAGTGTTTACCTTAGGATGGTTAAATGTATGACTACCTATGAAATAATCTTTTGTAAATTTTATGAATGCTGTAGTAAATACATGGCTTGTTTCTTGCCTGTGTTGTATTGCTTCTCTTGGATGTTAGTACCTGAAAAAGGGACAAAATTAGTGTAAAATAAAATTTTTAGTTTGTTTTTACCAAAAAACAAGCAAACAAAAAAAAGTGAGGCAAAACAAATCTTTTCTCTTTATAAGTTAATTATCCCAGGTAGGGCCAGTGAGATGGCTCAGCAGGGTAAGCGCCTGCCTGGCAAGCACGAGGGCCCAAGTTCGGCTCCCGGAACCCACATATGAAAAAAGGGCCGGTGATATCGCTCTGTGGCATGGGCGCCTACTGGCGCACGAGGTCCTGAGGTCGACCCCTGGTACCCACAAAAAAAAAAAAAAATTATCCCAGGTATTTCATTATAGTGACATGATGTTGACTATCACCTTTGGATTCATAATGTGAATTTAGGAGTTTGGAATCTTTTTCTAGGCTCTGAAACAAGTTGACTAATATGGAAATTTTCCCTTCTTTGAATGTTTGAAAGAAATGAAAGTCTCTGCATCTAAGACTTTTCTGAGAAAATTTTACAAATTTTGCCATAGCCATCTTCTGTTCAGG
This sequence comes from Erethizon dorsatum, assembly GCA_028451465.1. Lineage (NCBI taxonomy): Eukaryota > Metazoa > Chordata > Mammalia > Rodentia > Erethizontidae > Erethizon > Erethizon dorsatum. Next base: position 83,540,288 of record CM051829.1, read on the forward strand.
TTTTCTACTTTGTATCCACATTTCTATTTTCCAAGAATATTTTTCATGTAACCTAAATTCTCAACTTTGTTAACACACTCCTTTCTCAATTAGTTCCCTTCCTACCAGTGGTCATTTTCATTCTCTCATAGTTCATATTTGTATCTATGTTTTCTTACTGATTGCATTTTCTATAAGTTTGTGGGTATCTCCAATGAATCATCTCTAAGGTTTATTTAACAATTGTCATCCTTTTCTGATTTAAGACTTCAAGTTCTTCACATTTTACTTATACTTACTTTTTTATTTTTCCACCTTCTTGAGTTGAACGCTAACTTTGATTTCTCTTGTTTTATAACTAAAGGATTTAACTCCATGAGTTTTTCTTTTTAATGTGGGTACCAAGAGTTGAACTCAGGACCTTGCGCTTGCCAGCAGGCACTTGTGCTGCTGAGCGATATCACCGGCACTTTTTTTTCTTTATGTGGGCACTGGGAGTCAAACTCAGGACCTCACGCTTGCCAGGCATCCATGAGTTTTTCTTTGAGTATAATTTGACTATATTCCATAAATATCAGTATATGATATTCTGATTGTCATTTTCTAAATAATTGGCAATGATGGTTTTGGTTTCTCCATTGACCTAATAGTTATTCAAATTTCTTTTTCATTTCAAAGGGGTGAGGAACATTTTGTATGTTTTTATATTTTATACTTGATTTCAATTTTATTATATGTGATCAGAGTTGGTATCTTACAAAAATTTTGCTTTTTGAAATACACTGGTATCTTATTTAGGTTCTAATACATTGTTGGTTTTACTAAGCATCCCATAAGCCTCAGATTGTGTGCACATCATTGTGGGCACAATATTATTTGATTATAATACTCAGATCTTTATATACTTGTCTTTTTTTCCAAATTGCCTATTTTATTAAGATTCTCCATATAATTATGCCATTTATTTTGCTTTATCTACCAGTGCGATATTATTTGAAACATTAAAACCACAAGCCAAAATTAAGTTGCAGGTGTCCTATTGATTGTATTTTGTCCTATTGATGAGAAAATAACTAATGCAGAAAATTGATACCAGAGAAGTGGAGTCATTGCTGTGACTATACCTGACCATGTGGGTTACAAGCTTTTGGAACTGGCTTGTGGAAGAAGTTTGAAAAAGCTTGGAGATGCAGGGTAAAGAAGCTCTAGGATGCTATAAACAGAGCTTGATCGGTGATTCTGGCTGGAGCACAGAAGACAGAATGCAGATAGTAATGTGGACAGGAAAGGCCAGGCTCAGAAGGTTTTAACTGGGAACAAAGACTCCATTGGTATTTGGAGTAGAGGCAGTGTATATTATACTCTGGAAGAAATTTTATCTACATTTTATTCATGTCCTGAAGCTTTCCATGAAATTGAGATAAGGATGGTGTACTAATTAATCTGGCAGAGGAAATTTCAAGACTACCCAACATTCAGGTTATGGCTGAGTACTGCTATCTGCTTTTAGTCAGAACTACAGTGAGAATCAGGAGAAAAATGAAGAGCTAAATGATTTGGAAAGTTTGAAGTTTCACCAGAGAAGAAGCATCAGCAAAATTGGGGCCCAGAGAGCATGGTTGCTGAAAAGATTAGCATTAAAAATAAGCCAAGTACTTTGCATCAGGACAATAAGAAAGATGACTTGAAGACATCTCTGGAATAAGCCAGAACCCACCCTTTATAGGCTCAAGGATATAAAAGAGTAAATTCTTTTGGAAGACTTTGCTTTGAGAAGAGAGCCCTAGGGCACCCTGCTCATTCACGGTAGTCTAGGATAGTGTTTCTCAGAATTGAGCCATTCAGAGTTTAGCCATCCAGGTACTGAAAAGTGGTTGCTGCCATGGTCAAATGGGGCCAGGCTAATGCTTGAACTGGTTGCAGACCTTGGGCATCATCCATGTGGTGCTGATTTTTCAGGCATGCGGAAGGCAAGAGTTGACTTCCAGGAAGATGGTGGAGTGGTAAATAGCAGCAAATCAGTCTCTCCAAGATTTGGAATCCAGACAATGGAATATAACAACTTGGGAAAGAAAAGCAGGGAGATAGATCCTTGGGATCCTGGCAGGATTTGAAGGGAGAATGGAGCCCACAGGGAAAGTGTAGAGACAGATCTCAATGCAAAAAAAAAAATGGTGGCAAACTGTACTTTCTTCCTAACTCCCAGCTTGCAGCATGAGGGAGAAGGCTCAAATCTACAGAGACACAGTGAGGGCAGGTGACCCCAGAGGCCTTCAGGGAGAAACACACCAGTGGAACAGAGCAGTGGATGCTGTGAGCTACAACAGCTGGTGAGTGACTCCAGTCCAAGCATCACCTGGAGAGGGTACTTGGCCAGATGCCATTTTAAGGATGGGTCAACTGAACCTAGGACTCAGAGCAGCCATGGGTTGGCTTCATCTCATGGCTTGTAGTGACTGGATGAGAGACAACCATGGGAGAATCCAGAGTCAGGAAGCCAAGGTTAGGCCAGCAAGAGGCATAGGGTATAGTATGCTGAACAACTCAGGCTCTATCCCCACAACCAGAGGCCAGAATCAACCTGAACTTCTGTGGAGCTGAAAGCACCAGAATCAGCACCCTGCCCTATTCCTACTGCAGACTTGCTGGGATTATCCAGCATGCTTCCCTAATCCTACTGCAGGTTTGCCGGGATCATTAAGCATGGATCTGGGCTCTGACCACCTCCCTTGTCTACCAGTTACAGTTTACCAGAGACACACCTTGAATTGGACGCTACCATAATACCGTAGACCCCAGACGATAACCACAGGCTTGAAATCACAGAGAACTCTCTCTTGTTCTCTCTCTCTCTCTCTTTTTTTTGCTTTCTTTTTTCTTTTTTCTTGATTGCTTGTTTTTGTGTTTTCATGAGTGTGAACATTGTTTTTAGGGTTTTTTTTTTTTTATTATGTTTAGTTCTTGTTTTTGGTTTTTCTTTCTTTCTTTCCCTCCTGTCTTCTTCACCAGTTTCCCAAAGCTTGGGTAATCTTCCTTTGTCCTTCGGCCTTGCTTCTAATCTTTCTCTTCTTTTATTTCTCTGCTTTTTCCTCCTAACCCCTTAAAATCAGAAAAGGAAAAAAAGAGAGAGAGAAAGAGAGAAGGGAAAAATTCAAACAAATCTTTTGTAAATAAGGGGGGAAGAAGGCTTTAAGTGTAGAGAGGGGAATAGGGGAAAAAAAAGAAGGATCAAGGTATGTATAAGTACAAATTCCCTATGATGAATGTGACCATTATTTATATCAAAAATGTACCAATAAAATTAATTTTAAAAAAGAATTCAATAGTTGTGGGGTCATGGAGGCTTTCACTCAAATTTCAAAGGAAAGCCTAGGAGGCCAGGCAAGGAGGCCCTGAGAAGCAAGTGAGTGAATCTATCAGAGTGAAGCTGAAGGTATAGTGGAGACCCCAGGAAGTTGGGAGATCCCATGAATGTGGAACTTCTACTTAGGCAAGCTGTAGGCAGTAAGAGGAGTCAGCCCAAGAGAGAGTCCATATGGGCTGTAAATGGCAAGGCCGTAGGGATTGTGTTGCACAAGCCCTTTGGAACTCACGTCTCGCCACAACCTGCCCCAGGTGCTGGATGTGAAGCTACAAGATTTAATGTTTGCCCTGTTGGGATTTAGTCTTTGTTTGATTTGATTCCTTTCTTTTTTGTGTGTGTGTGTACCGGGGGTTGACCTCAGGACCTCGCATGCCAGCAGGCGCCCGTGCCGCTGAGTGATATCACTGGCTTTTTCTCGTATGTGGGTACCGGGAGTCAAACTCAGGACCTCGCGCTTGCCCGGCAGGCGCTTATGCTGCTGAGCTATCTCACCAGCCTGATTTGATTCCTTTCTATCTCTCTATTCCTCCCTTTTGGAAGGTTTACCCTGTGCCATTGTATATTGGAAGTATCTAACTTGTTTTTTACAGGGCTCACAGCTAAGAGTTTGCCTTGAATCTCAGAGGAGACTTTGGACTTGGACTTTTCAATAATGCTGGCACTGTTAAGACTTTGGAGACTTTTAGAGATGGACTAAATGCAGTTTACATGAGATGGACATGAGCCTTTTCAGAGCCAGTGACAAAATGTTATGGTTTAGATATAAAATTTCCCCCAAAAGTCTCATGTGCTTGGAAGTGGGCCTGGTCAGAGGGGACAGGTCACTGAGGGTGTGACCTATCAAGGTATATTCTTATACCCAGCTCCTCCCTTCTCTGTTTATTTCCTAGTTGCCATAGGTACAATAGCTTTCCTCTGCTAGGCCCTCTGCCATGTCATTTCTGCCTTGAAGCCACCCAATCATAGACTGAAAGCAAAATAAACTACAGTAACACAAATAAACTACAGTAACACACTTGGTTACTGGTTGACCAAAGCATATGTAAGAGCCATCCATCTTGTAATTCAGCTTCCTACAGCACTTCCTGCCTTGGTTCTTTTGTTTGCTTGAAGACATGCCTCATGACACTGTTGAAGGACTACAAAGAGAAAAGGAGCCCAGGGCAGGGAAAAGACGTAAAAATACAAGTCACTATGTCTTTAAGGGCAGCCTGTGCCCCTCCCCTCCCTTCTTTCTGACTCTGTCTGAACTAAGTTGCTGGGTTTATTTATTCATCTCTGCTTAGATGGAGAAGATCCTGATCCTTACCCTGCAATCTCCAAGGGGACAGTGAGAACATTTAAGTTGGGAGGCCAGTGCTAGGGATGATGGTTAATTTTATACATCAACAATACTAGGTCACAGTACCTAGATATTTGACCAAACACTTTCTAGATGTTTCTGTGATGCTGTTTTTTAGATGAGATTAACATTTAAATCAGCAGGTTAAATGAGTAAAGCAGATTACGTGGGTAATTCATAATGTGAATGAGCCTCATCCAATCAGTTAAAGGCCTTATCAGAAAAAAAACTGAACTTTCCCAAGGAAGATGTAATTCTAGCAGCAGCTGCCTTTGTATGTGAAGGCAGTTAGGGGGTAAATAAGGGGCAGCATTTGGAGTTGATCAGATATGGGCTGAAGTTCTGGCTTCACTATGTTTACTATTTGTATGACCTTCGATAAATTTCTCAACCTCTATGTGTCTCAGCTTCCTCACTGGTTAAATGAAAATGTTACAACTTATCCTGCAGTTTTTGAGGATTGAGATAAAGTATGCAAAAATGCATGTTTGTAGTGATCAATTAATAATAGACTCACAACAAACCAACTCTATCATCTATCATCATCTATCTATCATCTATCTATCCATCTATCTATCCATCATCATGGTCAAAAGACAATTGAAGCATAAAAAGCAAAATCCAGAGATGGAAGAAAGTCAACAGCCAGGAGCGCGAAGCCCGTGAGAACGTTCTTTCGCTGTGGAGGTTCAGGGTAGGTGACTCACTCAGTTACTTGCTGCCAGAGTACAGAGAGGAGACTGAGCAATGCCCAGCTTAGTGTCAATGCAAGAGAGAAGCAGCAGCAGTCAGAGTAGGATGCTCTAACCCTTTAAGTGGCAGCATTCTTGATACTATATTGATTGTCACTTTGGCACTTTGTCCTGGTATGGTAAGTCACATACTAGACAACCCCCTGCTATTCCATGCTTTATGGTTTTACCCTCAATGGAATGAGATGAGTAAAACTGCTCTGACAATTCAGTATTTCTTCTGTTCCTGTCAATCCTTTGAAGATCTACAAAGAGGACGGCCTGGGGTGGGAGGTGGGTGGATGACACTTAAAGGACCTGGTCACCCTTCTGTGGGTCTAATGAAGGGAGACTATGTGTATTGGTCCCATTGTATGATTCTAAATGGTTAACTTCATTAAAATCTAAACACTAATGCTATCCTATCCTGGGCTTATAATGAAGGGGAAGAGTCATTTGCAAATCTAAGCAATGTGAACTACTCTGGTTCCCATTGGAAAAGATGTAAGTGGCTTGTGTCAGCTGAGTGACCTTACAGAAAACCGAGTCTCATAATCAAAGTCTCTGTAATTCAGTCTCAATTACTCCACGGTGTCCCACTTTACTAGCCAGATGCAAATAATGACCTGCATTTGGTAAATTGCACACCTCCCTCCAAAGAATCTCACTAAAGGAATTTCACTACATTTTCCATATGTTGCTTTTTTTCTTTTCCTGAGAGATAATTTCCTAATTGGACCACTCTTTTCTCCTGCAACTTTGAGGACCCAATCAGAGTCCAAGAAGAGAACTACTGGCAGAAAGTTTTGTCCTTGCAGAAAAAAGTCTTGTTTGCACTGAATGAGGGTTGTAGTGACTTGGATAGGGTGGAATGAGTATATTCACCTTAATCCTGGATGTATGGGCAACATATTAGGTGCCAGGAGACTTTGAACTCTGGCTGATCTCTTTAATTTAGTGTTGTTTCTGAAAAGACTGAACTATTACTTTAGCCCAAATAGGATATGAGACAGATATTTATTTGTAATTTTCTCAAAGGTGTTAGCACCCAGGCTATGCACTAGGATCTTAGGAAAAACTTGAGAAGACAATTTTCTTCTCAACCTGTTTCCCCAAAGGTTAGGGGTACATGAGATCTGCAGCCAGATCCAGGATTTTTTTTTTTTTAAAGTACAGGATGGATTAGGCCAAGTTTAGCTTAGCAAGTCTTAATGAGAAAAGCATGCCAATCAGGACTGAGGTGCCTAGTGAGTTTCTGACCCACTATTCTCATGCTGTGAGGCCTCAGACTAGATCATAAACTCTCTTTTACTCAGTTTCTTTACCTATAAAATGGGAGAAACTACACTTGCCTCAAAGAGTTGTGAAAATAAAATGAGATGCAGTGTGTGAAATATACTCTGGAAATGCTAACATGCTTTACAAATATAAGTTATTTTTGGTTAAAATGAAATATTAGGCCAAAGCTTTGTTTGCTACATTCCTTTCACTTCTGCTGATTCCAGCTGCTTAGGGCAAATCTCTTGGCCCTAAAGTCAAATGTCAGAAAAGGCCCCCACTGTGCTCTATGAGTTGCAAAGCAAATCCTTCTCCAAGCAAAAAGATCCATTCTTTATTTCCCCCTCTCTACATGGAGAGCAACGATAACTACAATTGATAAGAATATGAAGTTTCCATAGTTTAAAAATCTGCTTTCATGATTGTGATGATGGTTGCACAACTCGGTGAATGAAATAAAAACCACTGGATTGCACACTTTAAATGAGTGAAATGTATGATATGTGAACTATAGTTAAGCAAAGCTGTTTTAAAAAATAAGTAAATAAGAATTTAAAATCTGTTTTCAGTATGCTTCCTTATGTGTGCCTCACAGTGATCCTTCTGTAATGATGTATGCCCATTTGATACACAAATATATTGTATTAATCTGAATTCTCCAGAGAGAACCAATACTCCAGAGACAGAACCGGAATTCTCTAGAGAGACAGATGTATATTATAGATGCATTTGTATGTATATTATATATTGTTGTATATTGCATATAATATACACTACGTAGTAAATGTACTTATACATGAAATTAACCAGTTCAAAGACAGTAAGGTATAGAGAATGAAAGTTTTTAATCCACCTTTTGTGAATTCTCTTTTAGGTAGCCTTTTGTTTTATTCAGGCTTTCAGTCCAGTGGATGAGGCCCACCCACACTGGGGAGGACAATCTTCTTTATTTGTTCTACCAGTTCAAATGTTAAAATAAGGGGCCGGTGAGATGGCACAGCGGCATAAGCGCCTGCCAGGCAAGCGCGAGGTCCTGAGTTGAACTCCTGATACCCACATACGAAAAAAGGGCCAGTGATATCGCTCAGCAGCACGGGCACCTGCTGGCACACGAGGTCCTGAGGTTGAACCCCCAGTACCCACAAAAAAAAAAAGTTAAAATAATCCAGAAACATCTTCGCAGACACTCCCAGAACAATGCTTAACTAAATAACTGGTCACCTTGTTGTTTATACGTGAAATTAACCATCACAGATGCCAAGGCTTAGAATCATAAAGCATTTAAGTGCTACATCCAGGATCTGAGTGCAAATTACCTTTTTTTCCTTAAAGAAAAAATTACTTTTATTCATCTTACAATTTAAATTTGTAAGAGAATTTCAACTATAAATTATGTGTATTGTACTATTTGTTATTGAACTATAAAGTTTCTTAGTATCTAGAAGTATATGTTTAATTAAAACTCTGTCTCAGAAGATACATTTTAAAAATACCTCAAAATGGAAAATTGACAGAATTTAATATATTTATGTACAAAATGAATAGTAATATAATATTCCAGACATGAGTGCAAATTTTTGTACCACAGATTCCACTCTTTTCAATAATGTTACCTAAACCATACTATCTCCCTGTGATCACAGTTTGTTGGTCAAAGGGGAACTCAGGTGAGAGTACAGTACAGTTAGTATATAGATCAGTCCCACCGTATTTAGGAAATTGGAAAGACAATTGACTACACAGCTTAGCGGTTAATGTTTTTGCTCCCTGGAAGCCATGATAAATGGTGAACACACACTACTCTCAAGAAACTCACCTATAATACACAAAATCAAGTTTTAGTCAACAACAGGGTCTCCATAAAACTAGTCTGAGATTGTTTGCTGTTATTGTTGATCATCAGAAGTTTGGATAAGAGGCTGAATCAATCCAGGAATCGTTCCAGAGGTAGCTCTTAAAATTTAGGGAGGGCAGGTGGATGACAAGGACTTTATAGTTCAGGATGACTAAGATTCAGAAAAAAGGATGGAGAGTAGAGGCAAGAGAGTATGTGACTATCTGCTTTACTGCCTATGGATTTTTAAATTTCGCTATACATGTAACATAACATGAAATCTAATAGCAGTATATATGTATATCATATGCTACTCCACAATGTACTTGCAGAGGACTCTGATTTTTATTATTTTAAAAAATCCAATCCTCACACAGCAGCAGCAGTTTTTTTTCAAGTGGTGCCTTCATTTGGGTCTCCTGGAAAGCAGAGGCTCAGGTCATGGTTTATGCAATACTGACTTGTTAGGGCGTGCAAGCCAAGGGAGCAGGAGTGAGGAAAAATGAGGGCTAAGCAAGGAAAAAGCACCAATTCGTGGATGCGTTAGTGAGTTGGTTGCTGTTATGCGTGACTGACTACTGGGTTTCATGGTGTAGTTCTCTGAGACGCTGTACAACTCCAGCTCATAACAGTCTATCTGAGGAGAGATGGGAAATAATTTATCCATTGACTCCTTCCTTTCATTAATCAAATATTGGCCTGTAAGAGTGTTAACATCTTCACCCATTTGGGTTTCAAATGAATAGTTACCAAGCAGAACTGTATGGCATGCTAATTAGGGGACAAAAGAAAAGCCCTGTGATGACAGGCAAGGTATTTTAAGTACAGGTACAAGTCGAAGTACCATAAGGTTGTATCTACTTAAATCAGTCAAAGCTCAAACATAGATAGGTAGCACAATAATGACTGAAACCAGAAATAGGAGACAAGATCCAGGAGGATGTGAGATGTCTGGTACAGTCCACCTCTTGTACTAACTAGAACTTTTTATTCTCCTGATTATATCTGCTCCCATTTTCCATTTGGAGCCTCCATTTATATAAGAAAAAAATGACCTGAATTTTCCCCAGAGGAATGAGGTACAATAAATCAGAGTCTTTTTCAGTATGGTTACCTGGTACAATCTTTTATCTACTGGTCCATTGTCATGAGGACACCAAAGTGAGCAGGTAATAGTCACAGTTTCAAGTTCAGCATAGGCCTTACTATGTTGCCCCCCAAAACATACTGCACTGTGACTTGATAGACAAGAACTGTAACCTAGTAGGAGCTAAGACTGAGAGTAAAGGTGAGAAGGTCCAATCCTGTTTCCATCTCTTGATTCTGTTTTCATATTTCTAGCTACTGGGTCACAGCACTATGTAGCAGCTTTTGGTTTGTTGTATACGCCACACTCTGAAGGAGAGTGCTCTAAATTTGCAAGTACTGTCCCTAGGCTAGAATTTCAGGTGAAACTTTAGCAAATTATTCCCTCAATCTACTAGGCCAGCAGCATGAGGGGTAGTAGATGGGAATGATGGCATACATGGTAAGAAGAATGATTCCCATGATTGTGTGCCCACTGTCCATCTTCTTTGTTGTAAAATAAATCCTTTGGTCTTATGAGATGTATGGATTAACATACTGGTAAATTCGTCATGTTTAAACTCTCAGTACTGGCACACAGAAGGAACTGACCTATAATAAAGGATTAATGGCCCCTGCAGGGTAGAAAGAGTCCCACGTATTGACTCACAACCAAGTGCTTAACTAATCTCTTTGACAAATAGTACCTGTTATGCCTTGTGTCTAGATGTCCCCCCAAAGCCTCATGCAGTCATAGGTGGGGCTTTTTCAGAGGTGGCTGGATCTAGGCTGTGTGATGCTAGGATTGATTCATGGTGCAATGCTAGGATTAAGGGCACTAGGATAAAGGGTGTCAGTGCTACCCACCCTAAGTAGCCTGGATAAGGTATAAGGGACAGAGAGGCTTGTCACTTGTTGCTTGTACTCGCTGCTTAGATGCTTTTGCTGCCTTCCTCCTGTCATGAACTGTTTCTCCTCTACAGTACCCTTCTGCCATGCTATCTTGCTTTGGAGCAAGCCGATTATGTACTGAAACTTCTACAAAGAGTTGAAATAAACCTTTCCTCCTTTAACCTTGGTGTTAGGTATTTTGTCTCAGCAACAAGAAAAAGTAACTAAGATAGTACAATATCTGCAGGAAGAAGGTAGCTCAACTGTTGGTGAGTGGGAGTCTGGGACCACTACCCCTACTACCATGATCACTTTGTTCAGGGGTTCATTGTACCAGGACTGGAGTGATTGAAGAGAGGCTTGAGGACAATCACAAGGTGAGGCACCTATTTACTTGATTATTGAAAGCTTCCTTTGTGGTGAATGCTCACTGTAGGGTATTAACATGAACACAAAGGTCTATCTGCTTTGTTTCTATTCCTCAGGCTCTGTCTTCCAATTCTTTAATCTTATTTCTTTCAACCCCAGACTAACCAGCTAAGCCATTCACCAATGCCGAAGAGTGTGTGTGTGTGCATGTGTGTGCATTTTCAACTACACCTCTCTCCATTCAAATGAATAAATAAATCTACTCTTCCTAGGTCTTTCCTCTGAGAGGATTTCCTTCCCCATCACATATTTAGGGCCACTCTGAGTGGTGTTATGTCATGGCAGAAGTTCATTTTCAGTTAGTTCCTGTTTTGAATCATCCATACACTTGGCCTGAATTTTTTCTTCCCCCCTCAGTTGGTCATAGGGAAACCACCATGAGGCCATAGGTTTGAATTCTAGAAGTGACATCAGTGTACTGCAGATAGATGACGTGGGACTCTGGACCGTGTATTCACGTGATTGATTTATTTATGTATTTTGAGCCTACTTGAGACTGATTTTAAAAATACAGATTCTATTAGATAGTTGATTGCTCTTATGTTCACCGAAGATTTTGATTTCATGGGTGCAATAATATCCAAGTCATGATGGGTAGCTCAAGTCACATAATCACTTGATACACCATAGTCAGGCATCTGGTTTCTTCTAGGGGCTCCAGTAGCATACTAGGAGCTACTTTCAAATGGAAATTAGTTCTCTGTTGCAGAGGCTTAGGTTCTGTACTTTAATTCCCCAATTAAGGCTTTTCAATAGGAGCAACCTTACCTACCATAGATATCTCAAATGCCATTGGATATGCTGAGTTGTACATTACTAGTGGCAGGTAAATTATTCTGCCACTGGGACTACAACAGAGCTCTCTCTGGGCTCTATTTGAAACTAGCAATGTTCTGAGTCATTCAAAACTTTGGTCAGTTGAGTATATCCTAGTGTTGTATATTCTACCTTAAAATTCAAAATCTTCTAGAACTATGCCATTTACTTGATAATAGGAGGTGTAAAGTATAGCAACTTGTCCTTTGCATTAGAGTAATGTCCTGTTGTGCCTCAAATCACTGGACCCCTAAAACTTCACCAATATATGAGACCCCTGAATCTTACTATGTTTATCTCTCATTCTTTAATATGGACATGTTTTATTAGGACATTTGGAATACTTGTCACTTTCTGCTAAACCCAGTTAGTAATTTATCATTAGTAGTGGACTACAGTGATATTCTGCAGAATTCTGAGCTAATAAAGATCCATGGGGATTATATTGTGATAGAAAGAAGGGAAGTTAACATAGCCCTGGAAAAAGACATTGAATGTGTATTGCAGTTTCTGTTATATGCAGGTAACTACAGATGATTTTCTTAATGATAAAGTTTTAAGAACTATGCATTTGCCACTCAGTAGCTGCATATCAAATGCCAACAGTTTGGGCCGGTGAGATGGCTCAGCGGCTTAAGCGCCTGCCCGGCAAGCGCAAGGGCCCGAGTTTGACTCCCGGAACCCACATACAAAAAAGGGGCCAGTGATATTGCTCAGCGGCACAGGCGCCTGCTGGCGTGCGAGGTCCTGAGGTCGACCCCCCGGTACCCACAAAAAAAAAAAATGCCAACAGTTTGTCTCAATACATCTACCACAAAAACTGTGATTGGGACTACTACTTTTTTAATTTTATAGTAATTCAGCATAAAATTGCCTTGATTCGTCTGTCCCCCAACCCTACCCCACAAGGAATCACACAAATAAATGATGATGAGACCACCACCCTTACATCTTTTAAGCCTTTAATGGTAGAGCTAACCTCTGTGAATTCCCCTGAACCAGGCTTCTGATTACTATCTTGGTTGGTGTAAAAGATGAGAAGTTGGTCAATTTCACAGTCTTCCACTTGATTGTTATTGGCATAGTGATCTTGATTTCACAGGTCATAGAAACAATGTGAGGACTCTGTCAGCTATATCTATCCCAATTATACACTTGGAAACAAGGGATATAACCATAAGATGTGTTTGCAGAGGCAATGGACCTATTGTGAGATGAACTAGAACCAGGGTTGCATTGTTCACCTGGCCTTCAGAAACTCTTTCTCTTACTTTAGGACTGTGGTGGCTGTTATGGTTTGTGTCTAGATGTCCCCCGAAGCCTCACATGGTCATAGGGCTTTTTCAGAGTTGAATCTAGAGTGTGTGATCCTGGGATTAAGGGTGTGTGATTAGTAAATCAGCCCACTGATTGGTTTGGCATAGTTCTGGCTAGAATTAAGGATGTGAGTGCTACACACACCCTAGGGCGGGTAGCCTGCCTACAATATAAGGGGCAGAAAAAGTCTTGTTTTCTCCTCCACTTGTTGCTTTGATACATTCTGCCTGCCATGAACTATTCTTTTCTCTAAAGCCACTCTGCCTTGGAGCCTGCCAATTATGGACTGAAACTTCTACAAACTGTAAGCTAAATAAACCTTTCCTCCCTTAACTTTGGGTGTTTGGTATTTTATCTCAGCAATGAGAGAAAAGTAACTAAGACAATGGCATTTCAGGTCCCTTGGTCAGAACTTATATCAAACAGTGTCAGATCCACATTGAACAGTTTATTAAAAAAATCAAGGTGTGGGGCCAGTGATATAGCTCAGCAGCATAAGCACCTGCCTGGCAAGAGCGAGGTCCTGAGTTTGACTCCTGGTACCCGCATATAAAAGATAAAAATAAAAAAAACAAGGTGTGCTTCTGACCATACAATAGCACATAGCCACATGTTCCTGTTGTGAATCATCAGAGGAATATTTAGCATGTATAGTTGCAGTGACATTACAGAGTCTATCCTAGAGTCTTATTCTAGAGGTCCCATCCTAGAGTCTTGTCTTCAATCAGTAGACTCTGGGCCTGCTGCATTAGATCAGGAAAGCAAAAGAAGGACCATGATTTTTCATTCTGATGGCTGAGTGACTTTTGATACATACACACATATACATAATGTTGAGGAACATTGCAGATGATTCTAAGAGCACCATGATATATTAGCCATTGCTTGATAATGTGCTGGAGTCAGGTCAGATCAGTTGATAATGTGCCTATCTCTTCCCAACTCAGTGTTTAGTGAAGTCAGATTGGTAGTTTGAAAATGGTCACAGTAGTAGTATTTATACTACAGAAATTGTTAAAAATAAGGGTTGTCTTTTTTGAGGCTGGCAGCTAACATCAACATATCACCACCATTGCCACCAATCCTTCATTTCAAAGCATCTTGATTTCTACTCTGAACTTGCTGCCCATTATAGTAATTATATATACACCATTTATCAATTAAGTGCAGCTGCTAACATCTACCATTCCTCAATCCTACAAACTCACTGATATTAGGAATCCCAGTTCCATGGCAGCATCTCCACCAGCAATAGAGAGGAAAGTTGCCTTTAAGCTTCTCAAAGTTGCTGGTGCCTTCCTCATCCAAGTCTTCTTTCCTTCTCTAGTGAAGAAGTCGTACTTTAGGCAGTCTTGGAAGGTAAGGGTGCATGGTAGTTTCTCAGATCTCATGTATTACATTTATTTTAACATTCCTGTTTTTTTGAGCCTTGTGAGCTCCCCTTCAATACCAACATCAAAGAAGTTCCAAAATTTTTACCTAGTTTACTGTAGGCCACTATCATGTTCAAATTTCAAGGAGTCATCCAAACAGACTGATGACAAGCTAAAAATGTTCTTGTCAGAATACAGTATAGGTGAGATTCCCCCATGTCAAAAAATATTTCCTATTTAGCTTTCCATTTGACTCCTACTCTCACACAGACCTATTTCTACATGTTATCTTGGTTTCTGCTAATAAATATAAGCAAGTTCTACAATTCCTTCAGCATATAACTACTTCTTCCCAGACCAAGGACTATACTTCCATGTTTGAATTGTGCTGAGATCGTATCCTATCTTGTTTTTTCTTTCCTGGTGGCATTATGCGGTAGAGGAAGCTTTTGAAAAGAACAGTCATTATCTTACAAGACACCTGCCTCAGGTGAAGTCATTACATGGTTCTCAGGCAAGAAGATGGTGTTTTCCTCTGGCAAGAGTAAAGGAATTGATTTTTCCAAATTGTAAGGTTCAGGGGAATCTATCCAAGGGCTTTCTATCTCTGCTCCCATTCTAGGTTTCACAATTTTTCTCTTTTCCTATCTAAGCCTTGACTCAAATGTAAGAGAGTAAAGGTTAGAGGTTATGCACATATTCTTCTTGGCAGGTATAGCACCCCTGAGATTAGATCCTGTGCTCAATTTTCAGCACTGTGTATCCTACAGCTTCAGGAGATAAAATTTTCCTTAAAGCTTCCATTGAGGCCTCTAGATTTCACATTGTGCCTTGATTTGGCAGTTAGTTTTCCTAAGCCTATCATTATGTTTAGTCTTCCAATGTAGTTAACAAGATCCAACTCATTCTATATAATTATTAACACTACCATATGCTTCAAGTATTATAGCCATATATTTCAATACCACATTCTATACTTGACCTTAGTTAACAGGAGGTAAAAGTTTACTATTTTTATAACACTGTATGCTACAAATTATCACTACCTTCCTCACTAATAGTATAACAGGATTCTTACTGTCACCAGATTCTGAGTAATCCATCTCCAAAATTCCAGCTTGAGAATCTACCTTCTAGGCCACTCCTGATACCAACTGTCTCAGCCTGAGTTCCTCAGAGAACAGAGACAGATAAAAAGACTTATATGCTTTAATTTTATTAGGGGGTGCCATCCCCAGGAGTAAGAAAGATCAAAGCGATGAAGCAGAGAAGAATGGAGAATTACTATGTGGTTGTGTTACCATCTGGCAGTTGATAAAGTGTGATTGATTACTTGACTTCACAGGATAGTCTTCCAAGATGCCATATAAACTGCATCTTAGCAAAATTCATCTAGGGAAAGAACTGGAGAATAATTTATCTACAGATTTCATTACCTAACAATCAAAGTTTTACCCTAAGAGGCATTAGTCCCTGACTTTCCTGAGTTGCATATGTGTGGCTACCAAGTAGGGGCTGAAATATTCCATACCTTAATGTCAACAGGGAATCCTTGAGGTGGGAGGCAAGGATTGTGAGTAAGGCTATGAGAGAAGACACTGTCAGGTTGTACCTATATGAGGTCAGTTAGAGCCCATATAAAAGTGGAAGCTATAATGGCAGGTGAAATAAGGACAAGTGAGGCCAAGAGGACCTGAAGTGATATATAAGAGTGTCTGATACAAGTAATAGATGGGACTAGAAGCTCTTTGAGGGCAGGGACCATATCTTATTCTTTTGAGAATTCCTAACATGATTCTTTTTTTTTTTTTTTTTTTTTTTTTTTTGTGGGTACCGGGGGGACGACCTCAGGACCTCACGCGCCAACAGGCACCCGTGCCGCTGAGCGATATCACCGGCCCCTTTTTCGTATGTGGGTTCCGGGAGTCGAACTCGGGCCTTCGCGCTTGCAAGGCAGGCGCTTAAGCCGCTGAGCCGTCTCACCGGCCCCTCTAACATGATTCTTGCACAGTTATATCAATCAATAAATCTGTGAATGCCAACTGAGTGGCATCCTTTCCTCTATTTTACAGACACAGAAACCAAGCACAGATGAGGTCATTTACTTTTCCAAATCCAACACACTCAATAAGTAGAGGAATGAAAGCACAATCTCAGATCTTCTTGCAGCCATGCTAAAGGTATTCAACTCTCAATTAGCCTCTCAGTAAATATTCCTGGGAAGACTTAAAATTCTGTCAGCTTTTTCCAACTCAGCTCTTTCCAGAACTCAGTTTATGCAAGTCAAAAAAAAAAAAAAAAAAATCATTGGAAAGTAAATTGACAACCACTCACTGTTACACGTGATGTTTTCCAAAACAAGACTGCCCCAGTCAAACGGATTGATAGTAAACATAATGAACTTCAGGTGAGTCCCTACAAACCAGGAAAGCCCTTGGCTCACTGTGTTTCTGTGACTTTAAACCAGGAAGGCCGTAGGGATCTGTTCCTGTGGGGCTGACTTTGCACCTCTTACTGCCTTTCAGATGCCCACTTAACCTCATTTTCCTCTTTGTGGTTGCTAAAACACAGGCTCCTCCTGGCCCCAGGAGCATTCATCAACTTCAACCTTCCCCAACACTGGTGGGGGAGACACAGCACCTACTTCTTAATAAACTCAAACTGTCATTAAAGATGGAAGATGAGTCTGCAAAATCTTGGAACATCCCAACTTCCCAGCTCACCAAGTACAGAGAAGGAAACAGAGCAAGGAATCAGGAGGAGGATGTCCTCCAGGACAGGTGCCTCTGGATGGATCAGGGAAGTCACTGCCTTCTCCTTCTATTCCCCTCCTGCTTTCCCTCAGTTCTTCCTCGATGACGTCACCATGTCTGCAGCAGAGTGGGACTGTTCAGCTTTCTTTTTTTCAGTGAGACAATTTGGTGTGTGGTCTGTGGTGTTAACACATTCTTCTTTGCAGCGAGTGGTGGCTGAACAGTGTTTTCCAAGTTGGATGTTACAGCACCATAAGTAGAAACAGATCTCCCAAAGCTCCAAGCACTCTTTCTGCCTGAGCTGGGACGATTAGCAGGATCCTGTGCAGACACTCGCAGAATCCTCAGAAGCGGCCCTGCAGCACTTCGCTCACTCACTTCCCCGCCCCCTTCATAACAAAAGCTTAAGCAGGTGATGGGCTTCTACTTTTGTAAATGCCAGGCTAGTTACACCATTGGACTTTCATGCAAAACCAGGTTAAGATATTTAGAATCTGCAAGATTTTTGGAATATAGTTATTTTAATGCCCAGGATGCTAACTGTTCTCTATGCCCTCCCATCCCCAAAGCCCAAAACCCTTTCACCAGGTAGCTGGTATTAATGACTATTTACAGAGACTTTTCAAAGGGCAGGGCATTTTGCTAAGCATTGAACAGATATTTCATTTCACCTTCACAGCATTGCTTTTTGATGGATTGTTTTTATCAGTCACCAGAAGAAGAAATTTGAAGCCAAGAGGCCGAATGATTTGTATAAAGTCATGCAGTTAGTGACTGCAAGTGGCAAAGTCAAACTTGAATTCAGGTCTGCAAATCCTAGGTCCATTTTCTTACCACTACTACAATGCTACATTTTAAGCAATTTAAAAATAAACAAACATTTGCTGTACCAAGCTCTATGCTAGGAACCTTGCTATTCACCTAACAGCCACTTTGTTTCATAGGGAAGGAAACTGAAGTCCTGGCTTGTTAGAAATTGAGACCTGGGATTTGAATACTGTTTGGCTAAAGATCCTTTCTTCCTTCCTTCCTTCCCCCTCTCCTTCCCTCAATCTCTCTTTATTCTCTCCCAATTAATCATGTATTGATTCAGCTAAGGTTAGAATCTTATCTTAGCAATCTTAAGAAATAATTTATGCATTGTGCCTACCTCAGTATGTGGCACGCAGGAAGCAGATGAATCATGTTAATCTCTGCCTCACTTCACTCCCAAACCACCTAGATAAGTTTTTATCACAACTTCCATCCCTTCCCTGGGAAATAGAAAAGGGACAGCTCTTTTCCAGCCCATAGTAGGGAGATATGTTGTCTCTTGAACTTGACCCTGTTTCCCCTGATGGTCTAGCACACCCCTTTCAGGGACACTCAGAAGAGCTGATGGTATCATGTCAGCACTGGGGCTGCTTTCAGGCAGAATTAATGAAGGGGAAACTTCGCAGGCCCTCCATATGGGCTTTGTTTTTCCCTTCCTTCTTTTGCAAAGAAAGGCCCCTTCTGGCCTTTTAAACTCAAGGGAAAGCTTAACAAACACTTGCTGTGAACCACCTTGCTTTTTACCCTTGATCAAGTAACCTCCCCCACTCTGGAGATTTGCAATTCAATACCTGCAAAGGAGCAAGGAGAGGAAGCAGGATATTGAGTCTCATTAAGTTTCTTTGCTGTGTCAGTCCTCTCTTCCAGAGGGGGCTGTAATACTCTCTTCCTAATACTCAGCCCCTTTCACAAGTTGGCAGCTCCTTTCTCTCAACTTATATTCTTGGCTAAGGATGTATTCATAGGGATTTTTTAAAAGCCTCCCCAAATACCTGTTTACTGACTTTCTCAAAGCATTTCTAGGATGGCATAAGGTTGTACTGGCTCTGAAGTCAGCTTTCTCTTGCTAATGAGGCTCCAACTCAGTGCCTTTCCTAAGCACCTGGCAGAAATGGGGGGACCCCAGCTCTGCCCCATTTCTTTTCCCTGAGCTGACATCATTCTCCGCCATGAGTTTTGTCCTCACTGTCTTGGCTCAGCTTTGGGCCAGATGCCTCCCTAGGTTTCATGCTCAGATCAGGCCTCACTGTATGTCTCCACACTGGACACCAGAGTCTCAGGAGCTATTTGTCCAATCCTAAGAGCATCTATGGCTTTTCCATTCCCCTGGGTCTGGTACCGTTCTGTAAAACTTTTTTAAAAATGTAAAGTGGTCTAAGTCTCCCAAGTTCTGAGATTTATCTGTTTTAGTGACTTTCATAATACAATATGTTGGACCCTGGTCTTGGTGTTTCTTCTGGAATAATAAAATAATTTGTGTAATTTAGGCACAGTTGTGATTGCTTTGCTTGTTTAATTGTATAATAACCCTACAGAGGTGGGCAGTAGTATTGTCCATATTTTAAAGATGAAGAAACTGAGACGGAATGGTTAAATTACCTTCCCAGCACCACTTAAATAGAAAGTAATAGAGCTAGTACTGTAAACTCATACTTTGACAGTTACTTTCTCTGGGATTAAGATGAGCAGAGGCCCTGAGGCAGGAGATTAGGGCATAGCAAACTGGCTGGGGAAGTGGGTATGACATATTAATTATAAAGTTCTAGGACATACGAGCAGAACAGTTCCCAAAGCCCTGCAGGTGAAAACAATCAGAGAGTACTATCTTCAGTTCTTCTTGTAAGAACACGTTTTTGATAGGACAGCCTAGAGGATCTTGATCTCAGCCTGAAGAGTAGGAGATACAAAAAGACACCCACCATTGAGCTCAGGGCCATTGTATTCTCTCTTTCATGTTCTCTCTACAACCTGTAAAGTGTACCTCTTTTTCTATTTTAAATTGACCCACATTTGCTCTGCAGAGCATATTTCTTTTTCTATCTTTAATAAATGTAAAACCTTGCTACCTTTTGCACTTATTTTGTCCAAATATTCTTTGTTCAAGACAAGTAGAACCTAGATACCATTTCTCGAAGGAGACCAGCAACCCCAAACCCATTAACAGGCCCAGGAGAAGGAATCCTCTGGTTTGCTTAGTTAGGCTTTCAGAGCTCCTGTGTGAACTCCCATCCACTCCTATCTTAACATCATCATTGGTTCTCACTTCCCATCCCAGGAAGATTCTCTTCCCTGTCCTCCATCACAACCATACCACTTCCTCTGCCCATCCACATTCACTCATCTGCCACATCTTTCCTTAAATGCCTTCCCTTCTTCCTCCACCCCAATTAAAATATGACCTTGGTTTCTTTCCAAATTCATTCCTAATTCATCTATTCTAAGAAATTTTCCTGGTCTTATCTAATCCTGCCCTTCTCCCAATTTAAATTTACTTGTGGGTCTCTGCAGGTGAGGGCAAGGCAGGTGGGGAACCAATTGAGCTTCTAGGTGGCTGACACTGGAGATTGTACTTCAGAGAGACTCTTGATCCAAGGTGGGACATTCCCCTTAAAGACCCAAGAATCTATTATTCTAGTACCTTGTTCACTTCTTCGATCTTCTATGAGCATGACACTGCCTTAAAATTGTGGGAATGCTACTATGATCAGATGCGGTATTTTCTCTCAGCATAACTGCAGTCTAGTGTTGAACTGATAGGAGCAAGTCAGTAGGGTCTCAACAGAGAAGTCTTGATAGTCTAGGTTGGGGCAAGGAAGAAGATCAAGTGGCACTTGAGTCTGACTATGAAGGATGTGTTAATTTTGAAGATAAGTTTTTCAGAACAAAGAGACAACATGAAAATAATGATACAGAAGGAATATTTGGGATTTTATAAAGCAACTTATGTGGGGTAAACATGAGCAATACAAATGGAAATGTAAATTGTGATCAAAATAGAAAGAACCTTAGTTATCAGAGAGTATATGAAAGAATGAATCATAAGGATTGGAGATGTAGCCCTGTGGTAGAGCACTTGCCTATCATGTTCAAGGCCTGGATTCAATTCTCAGCACCACACAGCAAAAATTAATCATGAGTATTAGAGAATAAGGAGTCTGGATTTTATAGTGCATGAGTTGGGGAACCTTTGAAGGTTTTGAAGGTGGGGAAGAAAATAATCAGAAGTAATGCCAATAGCCAGGTAGAGAAGTTGAGGTGTTAGGCAGCTACTAGGCTTTGCAGAAATCTAAGCAGAGGAATGATGGCCTAAGCAAAGGTGGTGACAGTGGGAATGGACAGGAAAGAATAAATGTGAGAGACATTTCACGGGTATATTAAATGTACTTACCACCTGATTGTATACAGAGAGGGAAGAAGTAAAGATGAGTCTAGGACAACAGAAATAGGAAAATAGGAGGAAATTGAGATTTTGGTAAATGGGATGTGATAGAAAGGACTGATAATATCAGTTGGGATCCATTGTGTTTGAAGTGCTTAAAGAGTTTTCAGCATACAGTTTGGAATATTGGCATAAGTTGGAGCAGCGTATCTAGTGGCTCTTGGTAGCAAAGGCTACACTAAGCCATTAAAGATTTGGGTTTTACCTCGCACACAAGCCAAGGACAGGTTTGGCCATGGATAGATATTTCTTAATCTGCTTATCCAGGCAAAAGCCCATGCAGTCCACAAGCACCACTGTCTTGAGTTTCTGCCTCAGTTTGAAGATTTATTTTTTTCTTTCCATGGTCAGCCTGACCTCTCTGCCAGAATCCTAAACCACGGGGTGGGGGTGGGGGGAGTTCCCACCTTCCATTCACACATTCACACTGCTTTTCTCTCTCTCTCTCTCTCTCTCTCTCTCTTTCTCTCTCTCATGCTGGGATTGAACCCAGGGCTTTGCTCATGATAGGGGAATGTTTTATCACTGAGATGTATCCCCAGTCCACACTGTTTTTTAAATATTACTCACAGAGTGACATTTCCAATGTACTAGAAATTCCTCCAAGCTGCTCAGTGGTCCTCCATTAAATCTGGCACCTCTTCCCCTTCATCAGAAATGTTCAGAACTTCTGTTTGCCTCTCTATTGACACTGATGACCTTGATACTGATTGGCATGAGTGAGAGCCTTCATCTTTGAGCCGTTATGCCTGAATTAACATGCTGTTGATTTTCCAAGCCTACCCAATTGAGAATAAATCCTTAACAAATGTGAACTTTGCTAAGCATTATTCTTTCATCTTTCTATGGGTTCTTCCATGTTTTGACAGTTTGAACTACCCAGAAGTTGAGGAGAACTAAGATGGGAAAGGAAGAAGAAGGATAAGAGGGAAAGATGCTACTGATTGTTACTTTCAACAACAATTATAAACATTTTAGATATTCATCATTCATAGAAAATACGCACACCTTTTGGCTCTTTTGAGCCTCAATCTCTGAAGGGGAAACATCAGTTTAGTCTGAAAGCATTTGCCGATCATCTGTTAAAAGCCAGATAAAAGTTCAAGAAATGTGAAGACTAATAAGGTACAATTTAACCCATAAAGCACCCAACATGTTAGCAGGAAAGACAAATATGTAATCAAAGTTAGAACCTCAAAATAAAATACATAAAGTAGTACAAGTATGTACAAGGTTTAATATCTGAACAAAGATTCATCTCTCTAATATAAGGCAAAGTGCTCAAAGATGGATGCCTTAGTAGGATTTTGAAAACAGAAAATGGAAATGAGATAGAAGACATTTTAGACAGCGAATACATGGGGCAAATGAATGTAACAGCATGGAACCTTTATAGAACCATGAGAAATCCTGTCTTGCTGAGGAAGAATTGAGGGAAGATGCTTCAGGATGGGTAATAGGAGGGTCAGGTGATTTCCAGAAGAGGTAGGCAGAAACTAACCATAATTCCATAGAGTACCTTGTAGACCACACTAAGGAGCTTGTTCTTTTTTAGGCTTAATTAACTTATTTTAAAATTAATTTTATTGGTACATGACACACACAATGATTACATTCATCTTATGGAATTTGTACCTGTACATACCATATCTTAATTTTTTTCCATTCGCTTCCCTTCCCTTCAATTCTTCTTCCCCTCCCCCTTTATGAAACTTTATTTCTATTGTTTCCTTTTATTCTTTTTTATTTTTATCCCTATTTTCTCCCTTTCCTCCTCCTCCTCCCTCCCTTGTTCCCTTTCTCATTTGACCATTTTGAATGATAGATATTGGGAAGTAGGAGTTTGTTCTTTACTCTGAAGGTCAAAGGGAGACAATGAGAGCTTCTTAAGAAGAACTTTACATTTTTCAGGCCCTAGAAGAAAAAGAGGAGTTCAATTTTGGATATGTTAAATTTGACATTCTTATGTAAACTGATTAAATGTGGACATATTCAAACTAAACTATCCAACAGGAAAACATGAGGTTGGAATTAAGGAGAAGGTTTAGAAAGGAGATACAGAAAGGAGAATTGTCACAGGAGTAGTAGCTGAGTCAGCATTAAAGATTAGCTCCTCCAAGGAGAGTGACAGTGGTCAGAGACAGAGACCTGGACAGCACATGGGACCATCAACATTCAAAAGGCAGGCAGAGGAAGAGAAGCTTGTGTGAGAGATCAAGGACTGCCCAGAGCATTCAAGGAAAGAAAATATAGCATGGAGTTAGAAAAGCTAAGGCACATTTCAAGAAGAACTGTGGTCATCAAAGTTGAGCACGAAAAGCTAAGAAGAAAGGGAAAAAGAAAAATGTATACATAAGATAGTTAAGATAGTTATACAGCTAGCTTCTCTTAGTACCTTGAAAAGACTGTTTTATGCTAATATTGTTTAGACAAAATATCATACCTATATCTTGTACTCTGAATGACTACTACAAAGACAACAATATGCAACGTATCAACTATTGTAACTGTTCTACTAACCTGTTTTGAAACTCGGTTTCATTGTTTATCTTTTTTCTCTTTAAAAAAATTTAGAAAGGAAAATGGTATTTTTGCCTCAAAAAAAAATAAAAAAAAAAGAAAAGAAAAGCAAGTTTATGGGTTGGAAAGAGTCTCAGAAAAAATAATAATCTATTGATGGGAATGGTCAGTGGGGAAATAGTGGGTAGAAGCCAGCATGAGGCAGGTTGCTAAGTGAGAGGTAAGAAAATGGAGGTGGCACTTGGAGTCTTCTCTTTTTAAAAAATTGAATTGTATAGAGAAGTAGGGAAAATCAAATCAAGGGAGGACTTTGTTTGGTTTATTGTAATGTATGAGAGACTTGAATATGTTCATGTGACTGTAGGAAGGAGCCAGTTTTTTTTTTTTTTTTTTTTTTTTGTGGGTACCAGGGGGTCGACCTCAGGACCTCACGCGCCAGCAGGCGCCCGTGCCGCTGAGCGATATCACCGGCCCCTTTTTCGTATGTGGGTTCTGGGAGTCAAACTCGGGTCCTCGCGCTTGCCGGGCAGGCGCTTAAGCCGCTGAGCCATCTCACCGGCCCCACGAAAGGAGCCAGTTTTAAAAGAGAAGGTGAAGATATATGAAAGAAAGGAGAAATTAAAAGAATAGAGTTTTGGTCCCTGAGAATGCAAGGGCATATAGGTTGGGATAAGACCCAGGGCAAGAAAGAGGTGTTGTCCTAGGCAGCAGGAAGGTCAACCATTCTTCCGAGGGATGTAGGATAGAGTAAGGCCATTGACAAGACAATACTGTGAGAGCAGGAAAGGAAAATAAATTGATCTTCTGAGGTGAACATGAGATAATTGAATGAAATCACATTTCGACTTTTTGACCTGAAATTATTGTGATGGAAATCTTTATGTAATAAAAGCTTTCCAATCTCTGGCTACTTGCCCATATATATACTGTGGTCAAAGAATATGGATAATTCCTGGAGGTGGTATGAAGGAGACATTGCCAATACTAGAAAAATGCCTCAAAAGGAAAATCAAAAATTATTTGAAACTAGACTTGTAATTAAATAGCCCTTATCCTATATCACTTGATTCTTTCCCAATCTTTTGCATAGATCACTTCAAAATTAGCTGTAGTTATACATGCTATCTGATAGGCCAACTGGGCACGGTCTGACAGTTCATGAACAGGTAATTAGAGGTATCCCCTGAACATATTGTAGACATCCCCTGCCTTTGTGCCTCCCCCATCCTAGTGGAGCTCCTATCTGGAGATCAAATCTGGTATCACATACTAAAAGATGAGTTAAGTA
Organism: Erethizon dorsatum; assembly: GCA_028451465.1. NCBI lineage: Eukaryota > Metazoa > Chordata > Mammalia > Rodentia > Erethizontidae > Erethizon > Erethizon dorsatum. Next base: position 83,565,520 of record CM051829.1, read on the forward strand.
CAACCAGAGGATTTCTAAATTTACATTGATTTCCCTCCCAAAGAGGTAGAGGGTTGCTGCATCTATCCTCCTTAAAACCAGTTCCACGCCGGAGGGTGAAGTCAGATTGACATTGCTACCCTCAGCTGCTCTGTTTCATTTTCTTTCTTTTCTTGGCAACTAGATCTTCTTTTCTTCTTCAGAAATGTGACCTCTTCTAGCATGAAAACTCACCTCAGCATAGGATCTGAAATTACATTAGTCACTTGCACCTTAACTGGAAACTGTGTTTTCTCTCCAATGCCTATAGTTACAGACTTCCCTTTTAGTTGTGGTAAAGCCTTTGATTATTAGAAGGGACTGGACATTCAGAGACAGGAGAGAGAGAGAGGGTTTGGGAGACCAAAATCTTTCTTATCATATCAAACCTTCTTTAGGAATGTTTATGGCTGATGCTTCCTGGAACTTGGCAAGTGGAGGTCACCGGGGTCATCTACACTTGAGTGTAAACCAAGAAGACTCAGCTTCTGTGACCACTGCCATAGCCCTTGTTTGAACCTCTCAAATCTTCTAGAAGTACAACAGGGTACCCAGACAGTTTTCTGGAGTGACAGGCCAAAATATTGAAAATTTCTCTTCCTGGCATCCTGCTCATCTTCCTTCTTTATTGTTCTTTGTTGATATAAACATGGTTGTAGTATAGCATAAACACTGGGAGATACATAAAGTTAGCAAAAAATATGGTTTTATTTAGTTGGTTACTCCCAAACTCTGATGACCATGCTTTTCTCCAGCCCGTTTATTGAAGCCAGTGGCAGTTGATTGGCTCTGGCCCTTTAACTGCACCTGAGCACCTTTGGATCTGTCATTCGGGTATTGGACCATCGGTTTTGTGTAGAACACTTCATTTAAACTTCATCTTGAGGCAAATCACTGTGTCTTGGAAAAGTCTGGTTTCCCTAACCTAGTTCCATGCATAGTTCTATATCAAAGGATGAAAAATTGGAGCTGACACCGTGTGGGTTATTTATATGGATAAAATCCCACCAGGCTTCTCATGATGTACTACAATCACTTGCTATTCTGCTCCTCTGGCCCTAGGAAAACCAATTGCAGTTGACACAGTAATCAGTTGCCCCTGAGAACATGGTTCCTTTAAAAATTTTCAGATACTCCAGTGGAAAGACCATGGAGCTTTAAGTTCACAGACCAGCCCCTGAGATGCTGTGAGTCAGCACTCCAAGGACACACATTGAGGTCAACATCTGAAATAGAATATTGGTTAGACTGATGCTTTATTTCATCCCCAAATAGGACTTATTTCTCTGTCCTTGAAGGGGACTTTAGCAGAAGGGCAGCCACAAATGATGGAGAGACTGCCTCAAAATGTGAGGCCTCAGGAAAAGAAACACATAGAAAAGTAACATTTCCTTTACTATTGTTTCCTGTTTATAAAAGTGCTATATTTCCACTGAAGAAATTTGGGAAATAAAGAAAAGCATGAAGAAGAAAACTAGAATTACCCATATCATTCTGGTGTATTTTTTTTTTAGTCTTTTGTATATTTTACAAATGAAAACATATCATGTATAGTTTTATGTCTTGAATTTTACACTTTACATTATATCATGAATGTAACAAGTTTGCTTACAGTGACTCAAACTCATTGGTGTATGGACATGGAATGCCTTTACTTTTTCAGTAATTGCCTATTACTGTGCTGAGTCAAATCTCCCTCTTTCACTGGGGAAAATACACTCGTGACAAAAGTTCAATCCAATTCTGTAACTTTTCAGTCACATTCAGTTATTAAAATGGTCTCATTTTGTTTATTAATGTTTTTCACATTAAAAATTTAACCTCCTATTAGATTGATTCAAAGGTCTCCTCAGCTCTTCTCCTACTCCTAAGGGGTGGGCCAGACTTGCAGCTTATACTAGAAAGTAAAGATGGGGAAGCAGGCATGGTCTGTTCCTTCTCACGTATTCCCTATACTTACATTCTGCTGTATAAGGATACACAGAGGATAAAAAGGAGCAAAACAAAAAACAATTGAAAACTCTATGTGCCTGTCCTTAGCAAGTCGTTTCCCCTTCCTATTGATCATTATCACTATTCTAGCTTTTAGTCAGTGGGTCCATATGGATGGGCAGGAGACTCCACGAATCTTACTAATGAGTGCCCCATCCCCACTTCAGCATCTCTGCCATGCTCATATACCCTCCGTGGCCATACCATGTGGCCAAGGAGTACAGGAAATATCTAGAGAGTACTCAAGGTGGTGGTCCTGGCCATACCACAAAACCTCCCCTGAAGTGTTCTGTCCTTATCTATGGCAGAGCCTGGAAATTAGGCTCTCCCTGTTGGATACAGCTCCAACATTTATAAACCATTCTCTTGGGGCTCCTCTCTTTGACTTGAAGATGATGATATGTGGCATTATCTCCACATTTCCTTCCATGGTGAGAAAAAGTGTACATAAACTTTATTGCAAATACTGTTCTCCCAAAAAAGTGCCTTTATTTTATATCTTCATGATAAAATTTACCAAATCAGTTTAATTTTTGTCAAGTCTGTCAGCATGGGGGTCTCAAGATTAAGAATGAGATCTCTGAAATATTTAATTGCTTTCAGTAGTTCTCTGTGCCTGCTGTAAACTGCACTAATTTCCATGGGTAAAAGCCTCAGTCAATACCATCCAATCACAAAGGCACTTTGGAAACATCTTTTCCTGGTTATTTTATTCCATTTATGGATTACCATATTGATAAACATTAGGTTATTTTTATGTTTATATTATAAAAAATGCTGTGATAAACATCTTTTTTCACATTTTGGGAAGTTTTCCTAGGATTATAGCTAACAGTTTTTAAGCACATTTTATATTTTGGCATTTTGTTACACACTTTGCAAACTATCTTATTTAATCCTCATAGGATATAGGTTCAATTACTGGTGATATATACATGTAGACAGAATTGAGTCATCCAATAAGTAATAATATGGAGCTCCTAGCACGTGCCAGGCAGTGCTGTCCTTCCTCTCTGCATTCCTGGCAGAGGTGCTCTGCACAAATTCTGAAACCTGCTATGTGCTTAGCAACTGGGTGAAAGATGGGTAGGACAACTCCCCACACAGGCTGATCAAGTCTCTCATCTGCCAACATCCTGTTCTCAGGCTCCAAGTGCTCCCTTCTTTCCAGGAATAGCATATACAGTGCAGGCTATGATAAAAAAAAAAATGCACCAAGGGAAGTCCCGAGACCTCTCAGCCCTGTCTCGTGGTACTTGAAAGGTGTAAGCCCTCTCCAAGGTGCTGAAACAGCAGCATTCAGTGTGCACACGAGGGGGATTGTCAACTATGTAATTGGTCAGCACTCAATCCTCAGAAGGATTAGCAGGGCAGACAATTCATCTTCTAATCATTGTTTAACTGAAGAAGAGAGCTGCATTCTTGAATTCCCCTCCTTTCTCCTGCCTCAAGGACAAAGCGGCATTTAGCTGTAGAAGTAGCTGTCATGTCATCTGTAGAGAGACCCATCCTTCCTGAGAGTGGGAGAGTGGGAAAGACCCTTATGACACTGTGTCATTGAAACCCTTGTTAATATTGTGCTAGTTATTGGTGTGTTTGGGATGGGCTAGTTTTTAGCTGCTTGGGTTAATCTTTTCTTCCTACCTACCCAACGTTAAGGCTTTGTCCTATTCTACTGGGAAAATAATAAAATTTGGATAAGAAGCAGGTATTATAGCAGTTGAAAACTGGACTCTATAGTATGGTAGTTTCGGGTTTGAATTTTAACTAATAAGTTTGTTTAAAATAGTTGCTGCTTGGCATTCATTTTAGGCTTGACATAAGTTATTTGAACCCCAGTCATATGCTATTACCTTTGGCCTACTTAAAACTTCCCTCCCTGTGTGGTTATTTGCAATACAGTCTGTTTGTTTCTCAGTTCACTACCCAAAACTCAACATACCCTACAGCTGCTGATCAAGATACAACCTACAAGATACAACTAAGTACAGAGTCATGTAAGCAAGGTCCCAACTATCTGTGTTTTCTTTAAACTGGCCAATCCACAATCCCATGGGGAAACCTAAAGGGTAGTGTCATGGACTTTAATAAAGTGTCTACATAGTTCCACAGGTCTTGTATCTCTCTTTTTCTCACTTCTAATCCACTGGTTGGACTTCCTGCCATATCAGTTCCCTAGACAGCACCTACCTGATTTCCTTTCAGCTCCCTAGTTAGTACCTCTAACCTTTCTGGGACCAGTGAATAATAACTTTCTTCTGTTTCATGCATTTTTACTTTACCTCTTTGTTGTGTCTTCCTTGACAAACATCTGCATCTACCCTTTCTCCCAGGCTAGGCCTTGCCTAGAGATTGGCTATATTAGTTTATAGGTATTCTTGACAGAGAAACCTTAAGAACAAATCAGAAAGAAACCATGGCAATAAAAATCACAATGTAATGTATCTCTTAGGATTAAGTGTAGCTCTAAGCAAAAAGAACACAAAACTTTCATGGGGTGACAGAGTATATTGTTCACCTTTCTGTTGCTAGAACACAGTATCTGACATACACAACTTAAAGGAAAAAGTGTTTATTTTGGCTTATGGTTTCAGAGGTTTGGGTCCATGGATAGTTGGCTCCAAGGTAGAAACAGCAGGGTGGAAGGGTGTGACAGAGGAATCATAGAGAGAAGAGTCAGAGAGAAAGGAAAGGCTTTGGGGCAGGATATGCTCTTTAAAGGCACACCCTAGTGACCTACTTCCTCCAACTGGGCCCCATCTCCTAATGGCCCATTCAGCTATGAACTCATCAAGGAATTAACCCATTGATGAGGTTGTGCCATCATGTTTCAGTCACCTTTCTAGGCCCGACCTCTGAACATTCTGCATTGGGGATCAAATCTTCAATACATTAGTCTTCGGGGGATGTTTCATATTTAAACTATAATAGAGGATGAGTTTTCCTCAGATAAGTTCAGAGGTAGGCAATGCAGCACTAGGGCACTCCTCAAGAATGTCTTTGAGGGTCAGTGCTCCTTCTGTCTTTCTACTATGTCTCATTATGTGGTTTCAGCCTCTGAGTTGCAAAGTGAACACTGTAGCTCCAGGCTTTGTGTCTGTGTTTCAGGCAAGAAGAATAGCAAGGGGCATGGTAGATGAATCCCTCAAAAAAAGGTTGTTCCAGGAGATCCACCCAGGAACTCTCACCAATGATCTTACCGACTTATATCATATTGTGAGAAAAAGCATTAAAGATACTACTTTATCTTTCTAATCTCTGTAGTAAGGAAGGCCAGGATGAAATCAGTTGTAAATGCCTCACTATCTATGTGACCCTGATTATGTTGCTTGACCTACAGAAACACTTCTATCCGTGCATCCATACAATATGGATGTTGCCAGGCTTGCAGAGTTGTTTCAAAGATTAATGGAGATGATGTATGATAAATCCTTGTCATAATACCTACTATGTCAGAAATTCTACAACTTTTATCATTATATTAGACCAATGTTTATAGTCCATGGAGAGAAATATACAATTCAGAATAGAGTCAGAACTTGTCACCTTAAGATTTTTACTAATTGGGATCTCAGCTGAATTTTGAGAATATATATTGCTAATCTCTATTCATCAATGGCAGATAGCCGCAATTAAGAAGCTATCAATAGTCTTGACACCCTTTTCACTAGCAGGTACTACACGCAAAATATGTATCCTAACTTAGCATGAGGCTTGGGATCTGTCTCACTGTCATGATTGTGCTTCATAAGAACTATGAGTAAAGAGAAATTTGGTTAACATCTGAGAATGTGGATTTGGTGGATCTGGATGGGTGACCATGTTCTGTCACTTAACCTCAATGTGACCTCAAAGTAAACCTCTTTGGACTTCAATTTACTCATCTGAAATTAGATATAATAAGTCTCCATCTCACAATATTTTGGAGGCCAAACAGGGAGTGATAGGGATGTGTAATGAAGAATGGGGGGGTCATGTGACCCTCACATTCTTTTCCCCTGTTAATACATTCACTTGAGGAGACCCAGCTATTCTCATCCTCTTTAGATGAGAGGACATGGGCCCAGTTGCCAAGTTGGAGTTTGTCTTCATCGCCCTCCTCCTGTTCTATGGCTACCCCACTGCTACTCCAGAACATCTGTGCTCCGACTCCCTCTGGCACAGAACTCAGCTCCTGCATGTTCTGCAAGATGACAAGAATGCAGGCACAGGGAACGGGATGGTGGTTTTGTTGAGTCCTAATATATTTGGGGCACTATGCTTGGTGCTCTAGATCCAGTGTATATTTTAGATTTCACACACCCTTTCCAGATACATATTTTATACAGCTATGTGTATATATAGTTAAAAATAAGAAAAGGAGGCTCAAAATGGTAAGCAACTTATGCATGGTTATATAGCTAGTATTTAGTTAGAGTAGGATCAAAACCAAGCTCATCAGTTAGAGAGATCATAGAGTATCAACTAGGGGACAATTTGTCACCTTAAAGATGACAATTCTAAAGGTTAGAGCAGTAATGTGACTTGTTCAAAGTAACACAATAGTATTAGCTGGGTCAGGACTGGATTTCAGATCTCCGAGTGGCCAAACTAACAATTTTCTTGTTTTGTGACGATGCATGCTGATGGTAGCATTACAGTACAGACTTCAGCTGAAGGGTGGCAGTGGGTCCTCAGGCCCACTGCAAATGCCAGCAGGCCTTGTGGCAGGTGGTGTGGTCTCTCTGAATATTGAGAGACTCTTCTGCTCCCTTTGGAAACACACCTTCTTAGAGAAAGCCCTGCTGAGCCTTGCTGGAGCATCCAGTGAGCACTGGGTGGGGGGGGGCAAGGTTTGAGGCGAGGTGGGAGGAAAGGTAAGGTGAAGAGAGGGGGGCATAGAAGAGAAGTGGAAAGCAAGAGAGAGCAAAACAAGGCAAGGAGAAAAATCAATGCCTCATTGCAAGCAGGTGGGAGCTGCAGTTGTGATGAATATTTACCGTGCAGTGGTCTAATGATTTTAGAAATGTTTTTCCGACTGTACTGAGCGCTTGTGGGATTGTTTTTCAAGAAATAAAATACATTAAAGCTCAGTCATTAAGAGCTTAAAGGAGGAGGAGTGCAGGCTCCAAGCCCATTAGCACACCCTGTAGTTAAGTAAGGGCCTCATTCCTAATGCATTTTTAATTTATTCTGTTTTGTAAAATAAAACTTTAAATGACTTCCTGTATCATCAAATTTGTAGGCAGCTCCCAAATCTGTCCCCAGCCTTGGAGCACTGCTGAGCTGCGGGGTGGTTCTAGCTCAGTTGTGGGTCTAAGCATTCTCCTGCCCTGGCCTCCAGGCCATGCTGCTGGGGTCAGCTCTTTGCAGAAGCCTTGCTCAGTTTTTGCTTGCCTGGGGAAGTATTTGTTGCTGCTGGGATTGTTCCTGGGTGGGAGGGAAGGATTTCAGGCTAAAGGTGATTTCATCACTTAGAAAACCTGCGAGTAGGGGCTACAAGGTATATCTCAATGGCAGAGAACTTGCCTACCATATGCAAGGCCCTGGGTACAAACCCCACTGAGGGAAGTGAGGGCCTGGGACCAGGGACCTGGAACCAAGGAATTCACTCTCCCTGGGGACACTGGACACCAGGAAAGCATTCCTGCCTGAGAAGTGGGGAAGAGGCAGAATGAACTCTGGAAGACTGAAGTACATTTGCTCAATTAATCTTCTCATCAGCCTGTGAAGGAGGCACTGTTTTTAAAAATTATTTTACAGTTGAAAGAATTAAGACTTAGAAAGATGAAGTCCCTTGTTCTAACACAGACTGATAGTTCCCCTTTTAATTCAGGTGAGTCCAACTCCAATGCCAACTGATGAGGTAGGCAGGAAAAGGGTTAACAAGATGGTCATTTAAGGTTTCCTTTCAGTGTTTGTATAGTGAATTTTGAAGGAGGCATAAAACTTGCACTGCCTCTTTAAAGACAGGAAAGCTACTTGTCGGTGGTACAGCTTAATAAGAGGATTTGGATTTTTCTTTCTATTTTTCTTTCCTACCTAGTTTCTTTGTGTAGAGCTACACTCTTTGTTCTTTCAGGTCTCTGCTCAAATGTCTCCTTGGCAGAGAGGTCTTTCCTGACTTTCCTATCTCAGAGAGCCCTCCCCCACCACCCAGGATAGTCCCAGACAAGGGTATGTACCCTTGCTCTACTTTCCCTTTCTCCTTGGAAGTTTTCCTTACCAGATCTATTATCTTTACTTGTTTCCTTATTTCCAGTGTTCCCCAATAAACTGTAAGTTCTATGTGGGCAAGGATTTCACCACTTTTGTTATGTTTAGAAGAGTATCTAGCATACAGTAGATGCTCAATTAATAATTGTTAAGTGAATGAGTAAACTTCTTAACTTTGAGGCCCATCTCTTTCACTGTAATTAACTGGTGGTGGTTTGTAAGGGAGAGTAACTAATCATCATTAGCTTGAGAAGATTGTATAAGGAATTATTTTCAAGAGCAAACACCCTCAAACTAGTCATAGATTTTGAATCCACAAGATGCTTCTAAGGTTGTCCAAACAGTCCTCATTTTAGAGATGAGGAAACAAACCAGAGAGGTATATGTCTTTTCCTAAAGTCACAAAACTTATCGACCCAAGGCTTCTTAAGACCAATCTGATTCTTTTTCCACACACCAGGCAAGATGCCCCTGAATCTTGGAGTCCGGATCTGTGATGACATGTATGGCCCATCCAGTCTTTAAGAGAAGCCTAGGTCAGTTCAACTACTGAGAAAAGTTATCAGGTTAGGAAGGGTGAGGGGCCAAGACCCTTGCTGAGCCAGGCGGAAATACACAGGCTGCATGCCCAGTCTCCGTCTCTGCTTGCCAACACTATCTACCAGAGCCTAGCCATACACCAGACCAGCTGTGACCATGAGTGCGATAGGAAGCTGCTTTCTTGGTATGACTTCTGAGGCTCTGGGAAGGACCCCTTATTCCACATTTGGTTTTTAAGAAATCCTGAATAGTCTCTAACAGAGCACAAACCCTGGCACAATCACAATGAGAGACAGGCCTGTTTTCTGGAGAAGGAACACATTGATTTGGAGCCCACTCGAAGGAATAAGTGACCAGCAGGTCACACACTGATTCCCTCAGGTAAGCAGGTTCATAGTAAGAGTGGGAAGAATATTCTCGCTGCAAACCTCAGCATATACCAGTTTCCCCCTTCCTCTTATGTCTGTCCATGGAGTTGCTGCTGTGTCTCTCATCACCACCCTCTGGCTCCCAGGAGACACCTGACTGCCTCAAAGGAGCCACTTCCCTGGGAACAGACTGTTAGAGCTGCAATTAACTGTGAGAAAGAAATGCACATTTGCTAAGCACCTCTGTGTGTCCAACATTATGTCAGCTGTTTGCACATAGTTCTTCAGCTACAGAAGACAAATGAGACTATTCCAATTAAAAGATGAAAAATCCTGGGCTCAGAGAGGTGCATAAACTTGAGCTGGTAATATACAGAGCTGGCAAACCCAGGCAGCTGGGTTCAAGTGTCAGGTGAGCCTGCTCCTTGGACCAGACTGAATGTGGTGACTAGGTGGTACGGGGCCATGCAGAGACCCCTTTGGAGGCTTTGACTATGAGTACAAGGCTTCACTTTGGAGACTTTTGGAGAGTCATCTCAGGGCATATCCTTCAAGGATCCTATCTATGGGCCACAAGGAGGAGCACTGCCAAGAAAACGCTCTGAAGCAAAGCCATTACCATCCCCAGCTTGTTACTGTTGTGGTGATCCATGAGGTCAGCTCAGGGCCCAGCATATTCACCCCGTGTTCTAGAAAGATGCATAGTAATGAATCAGATTACCAGGCCCAACATAATTGCTGTTTTTAATCTTCATTACTAGAGGAAAGCAATGGGCAGACCCTGAGAGTTTCTTTTCCCCACACCAGGATGTGAATGTCAGCCTCAAGCAGCACCCAGCAGCCTTCTCTCCTCTTCCCAGGGCCACTTGGAATTTTTTCCAGGGGTAATGCAAGATGCTTTCTTCTTACCTTTCATGAAAACATCTTTTATGTTTCTCTTTGTAGCCCTCCCCCTTCCCCATCTTTGGTATTTTTCAGCTTGGCTCACACTTTATTTTCAGGATACCAATACCAACAAATCACTTTTTTATTTCCATAGCAACTTGCTGCACACAAGTTTGTTGATAAAATAACCTGCAAATGCCTGATATTGGTGGTAGTTGGGTGAAGAAATAGCCTCTGCTAACCGTCAGCTCTGGAACCTTTGCTGGCCTGCTGGGAAGTGCAGGTGTTAGAGATGCCTTTTGGCTCACGTCTAGCCTTGTTGGTTCAATTGTTTTGCAAGAAATGGAAAACCATAAATTGGGGAAATGCAACTTACAATAGAGACAACTGGGACAGAATAACTAAAGGACATTGTATGTCAACAAGTGAAGAATGGCTGGAATATAGTGGGAAGTAAGGGTGAGAGGATAAGGAGACTCAAGATGACCAAAAAGTAAGTCCTCCATGAGCGCAACACAAATTGGGAAGCAATTACAGAATAGCCACAGATAAGCCCATCTGGAGATCAGTTTATCCACTTTTCTGCTCTGATGAGGATTACCCATAACTCAGCACAGTCAGCCATGATTCTCTATCCTAAGAGTATTGAGGAGTGAGATCTCCTGGGGTCACAAGAAGCTATCTGGTTGAATGGCCTAGTTTTTCATGTGAAGAAATGAAGGCCCACAGAGATGCAGGGATTTGAAGGTCATAGAAGTAACCTGTGGCAAAGATGGAGCTGGAGGCTGGGTTTCTAAGCTTTAAATTTAGTGCTCTTCCATTTAATAATTCCATTGATCCATCGATCAATCCATTCATCCATCCTACCCATCTATCCATGCAATATCCCTTTTCTAAACTTAAAGTATTAAAGTTCTAGTGTACTCTGAACTGGATTTCTTATTGGACAGCTGCTATTTTGTAGATGACACCAAATTACTTTCCTTATTTCTTGGCCACTTATCCAACATAGGCCAAAGGTACCTCCCAAAAGATATCCTATCAGTGGATAAATAAGTAATAATGAAATATAACTGAGGCATAAAAAAATGAAATACTATTACATGAGAACACTGGGTAAGTGAGAGGAGCCAGACATGAAAGGTCACATATCGTACGATTTCGTTTATATGAAATATCCAGAATAGGTAAATCTATAGAATCAGAAAGTAGATTGATGTTTGGCAGAGGTGGGGGAGGAAGCAATGAGGAGAGACAATTTAATTGGTAAAGTGTTTGCTTTGGAGGTGACAAAAGACATTTTGGAACTTAACATAGATATCTGTTTCATAACACTCATCTTTTTAAAAAGTAGGAGCTTTTAAACACTTCAGACCCTGGATAGGCAAGGGCGGGAGATGGACTGCATCCACACAACCACAACGAGTTCTGTGTGATTGATTCTGATGACTGTGCTACAGAAAGGGCACCCTACAACCAAGAGGGCTGCCCCTGAGAAATCCTAACTCCTGTGGGCCTCTGGGCACCTCATCCCCCAGCAGGGAAAGATGGTAGGCTCTTTCCCCAGGGGCCCGGAGCTTCCTTCATAGCTTTTCCAGAGGCAAGGGTGCAGTAAACTAAGTGAGGAGAGGCCACAGACTTTGAATTTAAAACAGAATTCTGGATTTAAAAACTCAACAGCTTTGGTTGCTGTCACTATTTTTAATAGATTTTTATCTCTTATGCATTCAATTATTATCGTTGTCACCAGTACGTGGAGAAATTTCAATGTGCCTCTTAAAAATGTCAAGTTTATTAGACACTCTCAAAGCTTAGTTAATTTTGTTGTTTTGTTCTCTACTCCCCCTACTTTAATTTAATTTATTTATTTCTTGTTTGTGAGTGCATGGCTAGGCTAAACATATGGGCAATTTTTCTCCTCTGGTTTTAAAATACTTTAATGAATTCTGCAGAGGCTCATAGCTGGGATGAGTGCGAGAGGGACAAAGCTCCCCTGAGGTTGGGGGAGGGGGCTACCAGCTAGTCTGCCCTGTCACCTGCTGTGCCTGCCCCTGGGGAGACTTCTCTCCAACCAACATAACCTGCAGGGCTCCTGGCTTTGCAGTTTTTGTTTCAATTTTATTTTTGTTTAGGAGGAATAGCTTTTCTATCCCTGACAATGATCTCCAGAGAGTTCGAATGAGTCATTATTGACCTTGGGCCTCCAAGGAGGGTCTCTGTGTAGCATCAGCACTCACTTATTTTATACGGTGACTACTTCTTCATTGTCCTTACCTTTCCTGGTACAGGGTTTTAAAAGAAAGAAAGAAGCCCACTAAGTGAAGAGACAATCTCTCTCTCACTCCACCCCCGTCTCTCTCTCTCTTTCTTTCTTGCATTGGCCCAACTGCCAGAGGGTGCATTAAATACTTTTAGGTACCAGAAGTATTAACAACTCCCCTTGCAACACACACACACACACACACACACACACACACACACACACACACCCCATACTAGGGATTGAATACAGGGCCTCCACATTCTCCCTGGGCTACATCCCCAGCCCTTTTTATCTTTTTTAAATTTTGAGATAGGGTCTCACTAAGCCACTAAGATACCCAAGCTGAGCTCAAACTTGGCAATCCTCCTGTCTCAGCCACACAGAATTTTAGGATTTATGCCTGGCATCAGACCAACCAGCTTGCACAACCAAGAAAAAAGGATCCAGCAATCAGACATCACAGAGCAATTGTATCACCAGCCAGGACTGGTGAGGGTGGGGTATACACAAAAAGCTCTCCTCATTAGTCCAAGCCCCAAAGCCCTGCCCACTGTAACATCAGTGTTATTCAGTTCTATATTTTATGTCGTTCCTTCTAGTTTGTGGTAGTGATGGTTGTAGTGGGACAGCTAATCCAATTGTCTTTTATCATTTCTTAAATTGGAGGTATAAGCTATTTCATTTTCAATCTATGAACATCCCTTAATGACTAAGTTAGCTGCATCCTACGAGTTTTGACATGTAGCATTTTTATTTTCAATCATTTCTAAATTTTAATTTTCACTAGGATTTTTATCTGACCCATCAATTTTAGAAAGTATGTTTTCATTTTCCTTTGGTCTTATACTACTTCCCTTTTTGTTACTAATATCTAACTGAATTACTGTAACAGAAAATGCCACCCCCCCCCCAGCCAGTATACTTCAGTTTCTTAGTTGCCCAGGTTATAGTTCCTGTTCTAGTTCCAGTTGCTTCTGTCTCCTAGAAACGGCTGGTCACTGTGATGCATAGCTGGTCACTATGATGCATATTGTAAGAACTAATCCCCAATTGACAAGCCATTCTGCCTCTGTACTTCCTGCTTGCTTATCTCATATAAGCCCTAGACTACCAGAGATCAGGGTCTGATATTCTGGGAATGATCCTGATCAGTGCCCGTCGATGTAAATAAATCTGCCTCCAAGTCCTGGGTGTCGTTTTGGTGTTTACCATTGCATCTGGTGTGTCGGCTGGGAAGACTGACCATGCTGAACTCTTTGATTACTGGTCGTGGCCCTCGTGGACAGAGCAAGGTCCTCTGCAGGTCCTGACGGGAAGACACATCCTTGAGATTTCTCGAGTCCCCTCGGAGGTCTGGAAGAGGATTCCTGGCTCCCTGTTCGAGTGGCTCACATCAGACCCCAAAGGGAGGAGGATGCAATCTGTTTGTCTGTCTGTCTGTCTGTCTGTCTGCCTGCCTGCCTGCCTGATTCTGGTAAGGCCCCCAGGGGCATCCCAGTTAGTCAGTCTGTCAGTCCTGCTCAGTTTAAGCAGAAGAGCTTGATCAACTCTTGTTAGTTAAGACCACCCTCAAGGGAAGGGGGGTTGGAATGTTTAACCTCTGAGTGCCTGCTGAATAATTGTATGAGTGAGTGGAATGGAGAATGTAAGCAATAGGCTGCTCCATCTGTGCACCAAGACTGGGAAGCACTGGTCATGGTGGCTGATTGGGCCTTCACCCTTGGTTCTGTGGTGATTGACATATGGCATAACAGAGGTCTCGCACCCTCTTTGCTAAGTTGCACTTAAGTCCCTGCGAGGGGTGAAGCCAGGCAGGCATATGAATGGTCTCTCTCTGAGGGGCACCCACCCTTTGTCTGTTGTGCCATTGTTCAAGGGTACAGAATATACACTGTAGGGAGATAGAATGGGAACAAATTAGTTAAAACCCACAATCCCTGACTGCAGGAAAAGGGGCTTTTACAGAGTTAAAAATGAAACCAAACCACTCCCTGCATCTCAAAGAAAAAAAAGAAAAAAGAAGCCCATTCTTCCTGAGAATTCTGTCTTGGCACCCTCATTGGCTGCTGCAGTTGCTGCCAACACCTATAGGTTCACTCCCCGCTTCTGACTCATCTACTTCCAACCAGTTGAACTGGTTCCAGCTAGCCATTGCCTGCATTTGGCCACAGAGGCCCTTCCTCCAGAGCCTTCTGCTTACACACCTATTCTGGTCAGATGGCATCATCTAATGTGCACCTAAGATGACTGTCAGGAATTCCTTCTGAGTTCCACATTTTGACTGAGGAAAAATTGGACTGTCAGCCCTAAGAAATAAGCTGTGCCCTGTCAGATCTGAATAGATAGGACAGACTGAGCTCTATCAAATTGGGCCCCTGAGAGCCTGTAGTCATTGCGAAAGTTGGGGGCAAACCTGTGACTTTCCTGGTAGACAATGGAACAGAACTCTCTGTCTTCAAAAGTTCCTTCTGTCAAAATGTTACCATCACCAGGCAACTGGGACTCTTGCCTCTTGCCCCTTCTGCCACACACAAACTTACAGTCTGGGAGAGTATCTCCTTTACACCAAGCCAGTCAGCCTCCCTCTCATTTAACCCTGCATTTTCAACTTTAACTGTTCCCTCAGAGAAAGATGATGCCTGCATCAGCCTGAGACAGAAACCATAATCCTGAAGTTCTGAAAACTCTCCTCCTGGAGGTATAAATTAAGACTCACCTCTGGGCCTGGCCATCAACCATGCCACCTCACCACAACCCCTGTTGCTGTCAGATGTCACAGGAAACACAAACAGGCATCCAGCCACACATCAGCCTTTGGCAACATCTCTGTGCCATCAACAATGCAGCCATCACCTTACATTCTGTGGTTCCCAACCCATGTACCCTTTTTTGGACTGTTACTCAATTGCCACAAAGGTTTAAGAACTCTTCTACTATTTTCAGGGAGGCTCTGACAACAGATTTGGCTTCTCTGAGACAGCCTGTTTCTCTGTCCCTTCCAGCTCCACAATTCTGTCACTGTAAACTCCATCCTGGGGCAACCCCCATCTACATCAAACAGCATCCCATGCCATGAGAGACTCAGCTAGAAATTCGACCACACATCCAGAGGTTTCAAAACCACAAAATGTTTATAGACTGTCAAACTGCAGGAGAGGTGTTAAACTACACCTCTCCTGCCTGTAAAGCCAATTCAAGATCTCCAAGCTGCCAATGCCGCCTTGATTGCCCTCTGTATACATTGCCTCAGTCTTCTGCCACCCATAGCCTGCTGGTACACCTGCCTGGACCTAAAGAATGCCTTCTTCTGCCTTTGGTTGGCTCCTGTCAGCCAGCTCTTCACAAAGACCCCAATTCTGGACTCAAAAGCCAACTGACCCAGACTCAACCTCCTAGAGGTTCCTCTTTACTGCACTTCTGATTCATGACACCCAAGCTCCTGCTGGAAAGGCACAAAAGCTCTGCTACAATATCTGGCAGAAACTGGTTATAAGAAAGAAACTCCACAAATTTCTTAGAGCTGCTGGCTTCTATAAAACCTGGATCCTTGAGTTCACAAAAACAATGTTTACTCAGACTGTCAGCCCCTGGGAGTGCCCATGGCCTACCTGTACAACTACTTGGATTCCGTCACTAAGGGCTGCCTCCCCCCTTTGCCTCTGTGCTCTAACAGCCTCTGCCCTTGAGATCAAGAAATCTGACAAGCTCACCTTAGGCCAAGACCTAACTGTCTAGGTGCCACATGCTGTGCTGGACCTCACCCAGTACCAAGGACTCTTATGCAAAAATCCCCACCTGACTCTTGTGGTGATAAAACCACTCAATCCTGCCATGTACCTGCCTGCAGGGCTGGGCCCGACAGACCATGACTGCCTGGCACTGTCTGATAAACTGTTCTCAAGCAGATCAGACTCAAAAACTAAACTCCCCTGACAGATGCTGAGTACACCCTGTTTACAGATGGAAGTAGCCCTGTTAGAACAGGCTAGATATGCTGTGGTCACCTTGGACAATACTAATTTGGCCAAAACTCTCCTGCAGGGATGATCTGCACAACAAACTGCTTCCTGCTGCTGTTTGGAAACCTGCCACCAATGACGCAAAATCATCCCATCCAGAGGCCTAAGCCCCCTCTGGGGATCCAATTGACTGAAACATCAACTCCAACCAGAAAAACTTTACCCAGTATTCCTGGAAGATCAGAGCCAGACCTGCCCCCACCATTTGTTCTGCAAGCTCAAGCTGCGGTGCTGGTACCCGTAGCCCTGCATCCAGCTCAAGCCTCAGCATCTGTGTCACCAGCCCTGACCTTATGCATTATAATGGACTCTCCCCATTTAAAGATATATCAATAGATTATACAGAAATAAAACATAACCCTACAGAAACAGCTTGTAACCAGTTAAAAGAGCAGCTACATCTATAGACATTCCTGCACACACATATAACCCAGGTACATATTAACTACTTCTACAAGTTTCAGAAATCTAGCCTTAGATCTGGAAAATTTATCAGGACAGCTCTTCTGAGGCTCACTTTAAAGAGACAATGCACTCAAAGCCCTGCTTGGTCACTGGACGCTGACCAGTCCACACATGACTGAAGCCTGAGGACATCATTCGCAGGATTGCTCCATACTTATTCCCCTTGATTTTTGTGTCTTTTCAGGCTGCTTACTGCAGTCCTTGCTTCCCCGCCACCTGCTAGCTGTGTTTTTTTGCCTTAAACTCTATGGACAGTTGCCCCAAGAGAATAGAACAATCAATCAAACACTTAACCAAGATTTGATGAGTGTCCAAGTCACATTGGATAGTCTCCTAGACCTGATTAACTCCCTCATTCCCTTGCCAGAGTAATGTTACAGAACAGACAGGCCTAAATTATGTCTCTTCCTAAAAACAACTTAGGGAAAAACTCTGTAATAAGACAATCTTGGGAAGCTTGGCTAGGGCCCATCCTAAGATCACTGACAACCCTAATATTACTGCATCTAGTTGGGCCTTGTCTCTAAAGATCACATGTAATATGCCCAGCAAAGATTTGCCAGGGAAACTAAAAGAGGGGGGAAATGTTACAAAAAATGCCCCCCACAGCCAGTATACTTCAGTTTCTTAGTTGCCCAGGTTATAGTTCCTGTTCTAGTTCCAGTTGCTTCTGTCTCCTAGAAATGGCTGGTCACTGTGATGCATAACTGGTCACTATGATGTATATTGTAAGAACCAATCCCCAAATGACAAGCCATTCTGCCTCTGTACTTCCTGCTTGCTTATCTCATATAAGCCCTAGACTACCAGAGATCAGGGTCTGATATTCTGGGAATGATCCTGATCAGTGCCCACCCACGTGTAGTAAAATCTAGTAGTAATCTCTATCTTTGTGTAGTAATTTTTTTTTTTGGTGGGTACTGGGGGTCGACCTGAGGACCTCATGGGCCAGCAGGCGCCCATGCCACTGAGCGATATCACAGGCCCTTTTTCATATGTGGGTACTGGGAGTCAAACTCAGGACCTTGCGCTTGCCAGACAGGCGCTTATGCTGCTGAGCCATCTCACTGGCCCTGTGTAGTAATTTTTTATTGTTAATGCTTTACCTTATAATGCTTTACCTATATTGTTAATGCTTTACCTCATATAAGCTGATATTAATATGGCCTCACTACCTTTAAATAATTTTTGCTTGGTATGTCTTTTTCCATATTTTTTTCTCAGTTTTTATGTTCTTGCATTATAAAAACCTTTCAGTTAAACATCTAGCTAGCAACATTTTCATTTTAATTGGAGAGTTTATCAATGTATTGTGATTGCTGATATAGTTTATAAATACTGATTTTGAATTTTGTTTGTTTGTGCCAAGGTTTGTTATATTGCCCAGGCTGGCCTTAAATTCACCAATCATTCTGTCTCAACCTCATGAGTAGTTGGGATTACAGTAATACACAACTGCATCCAGCTATGCTTTTAGATTTATACCTACTGATAATTTTAGATTTATATCTACTATTTTGTTTTGTGCTATTTATCCCACTTTCTCTGTTTATTTTTTTCCTTTCTTGTTGTCTTTTGAGTTAATGAAAGTATTATTAATATTATTTTTTTCAATTTTCCTTAGCTAGTTTGAAAATCATTTTATATGTTTATTTTCATTGTGGTTATCTTGGTTATTTTAATATGAGACTTAATTTTAAAATGCCTAAAATTAATCAGTGTCTTTATCCTCCAAACAATTTAAGAACCTTAGAATGCTTTAACTCTCATCATCTCTCTTCTAGGTAGTACACTATTTTTGTCTAGTATTTTGAGTTATAGGTGTTTGTAACCTCACAATTTAGATGTGATTATCTTGCTTTATTCAGTTGATGTTTATTTAGATTTGCCTCTATATTTCCAGTATCATATCTCATCATTTCTTCTTTATCTTAGACATTCCATTGGAGATAATTTTCCTTCTGCCTAATGTACATTCTTAGACTCTGTTAGTGGGAATCATTTACTTACTTCAGCCTCATTCTCAAAAGATGATTTCACTAGGAATGAACTTCAAATCATTCTCGTAGCACGTTGAAGGTATTACTCAACCATTCTCTGGCTTCTACTGTTGCTATTGCAAGGCCAGTCATTGGTCTAATTACAGGACTTTGAAGGTAATTACCATACCTGTCTTTCTCCATGATTTTTAGAAAATGAAAGTATAAATATTACTTACTTTATAGTACATGAATCATAAATGTAGAGTCTCTTGATTTTTTAGCAAGTAAATACATCCATGTAATCATCACCCACATTTTAAAAAATAAAAATAAAACCTTAGCTGGGCGTCGTGGTTCATGCCTATAACCCTAGCACTCGGGAAGACTGAGGCAGGAGGATCACAGTTTGAGCCCAGCCTGGGCAACTTAGCAAGACCTGGTCTCAATAAATAATAAATAAAAAATAAAAAAGGTCTAAAGATGTAACTCAGTGTGAAAGCCCTGGGTTCAATCCCTACTGCAAATCAATTAATCAATCTATCAACTCATCCATCCATCCATCCTTGCAAGCAGTCTGGAAGCCTCTCTGTCATTACCTAGCTCTCTAAAGATAAGTACTGTTTTGTTTTGTTTGAGACAGGGTCTCACTATGAAGTTCTGGCTGGCCTTGAACTCACTATGTAGCCCAGGCTACAGGAATCCTCCTGTCTCAGCTTCCTGAGTGTTGGGATTACAGAGGAGTATTATCACAACTGACTAAGTACTATTTTCATATCTGCTTTCACAGATGAGTTTTGCCAATTTCTGATCTAGTTTTTTTTCTCACCTATTTTTTCTGTTTTGAAAATATGATCTGCTTTGTTTAGGTGATGACTTCATTTTCCATATCCTGCTCAGCCTTTGTTACAAATCCTGGAACTGAGTTTTGATGTCTTTTTATACTTTCTGAAAATTCCTAGTCATCAACTCTTTCACCATCACTTCCTTCCTGTTTATCATTTCAGTCAAACAAGCAAAGGTTCAAACTTACCATATCCTTCCTATCTCATCCTTTATTTCATGCAGTTTATCTCTTTGTTTTCCTGGGCTACACCCTGAATCTGTCTTTCAGTTTAGCAATTCTTCTTTCAGTTGTGTTGAACGTACTGTTATAGTTGGTCATTTGTTACAGTTCCTTTTCTTTGATCATTTCAAGCTTCTCTTTCCTACCGGTAAGCACTTTAAACATATTTATTTTATATTTTATTTTTGACATGCTAATGTCTAAAATACTTAGGTTTCTGAATACTTAGGTTTTCTGAATACACTATTATTTTGGCTGGATTTTACTTATAGCACTCTGTTTCCTTATGTGCTCTATAATTTTGATAACTTTCTATTTTCTGAAATTTCATATCAGGAAATTTTTGGAGGCCTCAGGTGAAACTGAACTCTACCAGAGAAAATTTGTGTCGCTATCTGCCTGGAACTTGGGAGTTGTACCAACCCAGGTCATTTGAAATTGCCTTTTGCCTGAGAATTTAGAAAACAAATGTAAATGAATGATCATGAATCTTAGGGTAGAATTTTTACTTCCTTCCAACATCAAGTTAAGATTTTCAAGTTTACTTGTTGTTGTCTTCTGCATAGTGGGTTTATTTTTAATGCAATTTTTATTTTAGAATTTTAGATTTATAGAAAAGTTTAGAGGGTAGTACAAAGTCCCATATGCTTTGCATTTAATTTCCTCTATAACTGAGATCTTTCATTTATGTAGTACATTTATCACAATTATTGAGCCAATATTGATAGCCTTACTACTAAGGTCCATAATTTATTCAGATCTCTTAGTTTTTATAAAGAGCTCTTTTTCTGTCCCAAGACTTTATTTAGGATATATTATATTCAGTCATCATATCTTCTTAAACTGCTCTTGACCGTGATAGTTTCTTATACTTTATTGTTTTTGATGAGCTATTGTTTTTGAGAGAGCTTTGGAGAGTACTGATCTGATATTTTATAGAATGTACCTTGACTGGGATTTGTCTGATGCTTCTCTCATGATTACGCTAGAATGGGTTTGGGAGAGGAAGGCCATAGAGTTGCTTTACTTTCATTCATTTTTTTTATTTTATGGAAAAAAAGGTAAAAGAAATTTCATAGCAAAATAATAGGATAACGATAGTTAATACATTGCATGTTGTTATCTTTAAAGTAGTTGCTCAGAATACAAGATATTGGCATAAAAATTTCTCCATTTGATATTAGCATAAACCTTTCTTTTCAATGAACTAAGAGACACTAATAGTATAACCTTGCATTTTTTCCCTTTTCTCTTCCATCCTTTCCCCTTTCACCCATCCTAGCTCCTTTTCCTTTTGACCAATTTCTTCCCATTTCACAATATCTATTATACATTTTAGACCTTATTTACTCTTTCAGTTTCTCACACAAGGGAGACAATATGATGTTTATACAAGTGAGTCTGATTTATTTCACTTATGAGTATGGTCTCAAGTTGCATCCATTTACTTTAAAAAGTCTCAAGTTTATCCTTCTTTATGGCTAATACTCCACTGTATAAAAATATTTTTATGCATTCCTCAGTTGATGAGCATTTGGGTTTTTTCCAAGATTTAGCTATTACAAATTGTGCTGCTATAAACATGGGTGCACATATATCACTATGGTATGATGTTTTTAATTCTTCTGGGAAGATACCCAGAAGGGGAATAGCTGGGTCTAATGGGACCTCTAATTCTAGTTGTGTTTTTTTTTTTTTTTTTTTTTTAATCTGGGTACCAGGAGTTGGCCTCAGGACCTTGCGCTTGCCAGCAAGCGCTTGTGTGCTGAATGATATCACCAGTCCTTTTTTTCCTTTATGTGGGTACCGGGAGTCGAACTCAGGACCTTGCACACACCAGGCAAGCACTTATGCTGCTGAGCTATCTCACTGGCCCTAATTCTAGTTTTTTGAGGAATCTCTACACTGATTTCCACAGTGGTTGTACCAGTCTATACTCCCACCAACAGTGGAGAAAAGTTCCTAATTTTCATTCATTCTTTCACTGAGGATATGGCTCTTTGTTACCTTAGTATTATGCAGTCTATTTTGTTAGTTTGCATACTGCGGAAGCCCTTATCTCCTTGTTTCTCAGTCTTCAGCAGCCACCAATTTAGAAGTTTTAAGTTTGCAGGGTTTGGCAGATATGCAAAGGGCAAAAGCTGACCGAGGATCTTGCTTAACTCCCAGGGTCTTGGCTTTCACTTTGTTTTGGCTTCTGCATTCCTTATTTTCTTACTAGTTCAGCTATTCACATAGGACAGTGTTCTTATATAATTCATCCAGCTTCTGATATTGTTTCTTTTTCTTTCAGCATTTTATTTATTTATTTATTTTATTGCTACATGTTTACCATACATAATGATCACATTCATCATAGGGAATTTGTACCTGTACATAATATATCTTTATTCTTTTTTCCCCATTCCCTTCCCCTCCTTTCAATCTTTCATCCCCTCCACATTTACAAAATCTTCCTACTTCCTTTCGAGTATCTATCCTGATATTGTTTTCATTGGGATGGTTATTCAGGAGACCATACTGTAGGAACTGAAAGCTCCCAAGTTTCTGACCCTACTTAAAGCTTCAGCTTCATTTTTAACCACATTTATTCAATAAATGTGTGTTGAATAATAACTTATGAAGTAGAGTGTTCTGTTAGGCACTTAGAGGATAGATATTCAGTCTATGTCTTTACGTCTTTAGCCTACAGAGACCAGCAGGGAAACAACATGTGCTGGAATGGCACAGTGGGGTGACCAAGAGGACGGTGTGGTTGGAGCCTAGAGAACAACGAGGAGTGCTGAGAGATGATGTCAAAGCAATAGTAGGGATCAAATAGGGAAGTCTTGTGCGTCACACTGAAAGTGTTAGATTTTATCCTGAGAGCATTAGGAAACTACTGAAGGTATTTTGATTCGGATGTGTGATGCTGATTTCAGGGGATTTGGTAGGTACAGACTCTCTCCAAGTGCTGGAGAAACTGTGTTGGGCTTTCAGTTGAAAGATCAGTGAGGAGGCTGGTACCACTGTTCAGAGTATTACTAGGAATGGGCAGCAAGGAAAATGGAGAAGCATTTAGGAGGTGGAATGGACAGGACATAGTGATGATTTGGGTGTGAGGAATAAGAAATGGAGTAGACTGGGCTGGTGAGATAGCTCAGCAGCATAAGCGCCTGCCTGGCAAGCGCAAGGTCCTGAGTTCGACTCCCAGAACCCACATACGGAAAAAGGGCCGGTGATATCGCTCAGTGGCACAGGCACCTGCTGGCACGCGAGGTCCTGAGTTCGACACCTGGTACCCACAAAAAAAAAAAAAAAAAAAAAGAAAGAAATGGAGTGGACTGAGGTTGATGCCCAAGTCTTTGAGAAGAGCAAGGGGTGGTGAAGCCATTACTTGATAATGTAACTCTGGGAACAGAAGACATAGGTATGTGGGAAAAGGCAATGAGTTCAGCCTAAACATATATGCTTTCAGATGGCTTTGAAGCATCTAAAAGGAGCTGTACTGTGAATTGAAATGGGGGTCTGGAGTTCAGGGATGAGGCCTAAGCTGGAGACATAAATGTTTGAATCCTGCTAGAGGTCTTAAAGTAGAGGTAGACATGGGGAGAGAGGCTGATGAGAGTCTGAGAAAAATGCAGGGGAGGGAATAGGTCATTTCTCACCTAGAAAGGGGCACTGGGATACAGAGACTCATGGCCTCTCAAATACCGCAAGAGGGTGCTTTGGGGCCCACAATGCATATAACATGATATGATTTACAAAGTCCTTTCTGGATGGGATCTAGTTGTATTGGAATCTTGCCTTTGTCCTGCTGGTATCACTCCCTGCCTGTCTCTCTCTACTCCAAACATGGGATTCATTGTGGTCATCCAATATACCATAAACCTTGCATCAGGACCTGTGTCTTAGGAAGCTAAGTGCACAGCGCAGTAAGAGACTTCCTCAGGCAGAGTTGATCCCATGCAAAATCTGGTAGCCTTTCAGTTGCATCCCAGAGCCCCCTTGATCCCCCTTACCTTTAGCAAAGTGAGCTGGTTGATTGCTAAATTTATGCAGCTGCTTTCTTCAGGGAGAGCTTGAGGACTCATGGAGGCTCAGCAGGGGTCACCAGGCACAGTGAAAATCTGAGTAGGGTGGGAGGTCTGAGGGAGGCCCTGAGGTAATCCTGGAGAGGAAGGGAATATATCTTCATGAGGGGGAAGGTGTAGGGTGCGTTTAGAGGTGAGAGTGACACAGGACAGATACATAGGAGTGTCTAAGTTTTTGCCTCCTGTTTTATTTTTATATGTTTTGTCCTTGTTCATGGACAGAATGCAAGTTAGCAGTCACATGTGACTTAAGATGAGTCCAGAGGCCTGGGAAGCAGCATTCACTTGGTGGGGTGGTGCTCTTGTCAGCAGGGGCCCCAGCCTAAAAGAACCTCTAAAAACAATTCTCACTTTGAGTATCAGCCCTTATGGAACCACATGATCCACTCAAGAACTTACTTGTATAAAAACTGACAAGCTTTCAGAGCAGTTGTGGAAAGTTGTCTGTATTCCCTGGGGATATTTCTGGGGCTCACAGGAGGCACTGGGCAAGAAGTGGGCTCTGCAGACAGATGGAAGTACTTGACCCAGCCTCTTCTTCCACCCTCACATGACCGTCATTCTGATTTACCTGAGTCTGGACTGCCCGCATCACTCCACAGACATGTATTGAGCACTGTCATATGCAGGCACTGTGGGATACAGAGATAAATCAACCATGAGTCTTTCCCTCTGTGAAACTACATAAGAAAATAAGACAAGGGGCCAAATGGAGGTCACAGAATAGGATGTGAGAGACACAATAATAAAAACATACATAGAGTTCTGGAGAAGTTTCAGGCAATTCTCTACCCTCTCACCATCCCTTTCATCCTTTGTTCAACAAGTGTTTATCGAGCAGTGATCAGAAATGTGGGCTCAGATTGCCTGTGATTCACTCCCAGCATGTTGTTCCTCTAGCTGAGTGACAACAGGGAAGTCACTCAATGTCCCTGTGCCTTAGTCCTTCATTTGAAAATTGAAGGTAGTATTGATTGTGTGAGAATAATCCAACAATTAAACACATGTAAAAGTGCTCAGGATGTTCCTAGTACACAGCCAAGCTCAGAGCCAAATGTTAGTGATGACAACTGTGATACTGGTGGTAGGATAGATGCTAGGGATGCAGTCAGGAACACACTGGATAGGTAAGGTCCCAGGCTCCTGTTACTTTCACATTTGGGTAAAGGATAGAGAGAGCAGTAGAATGGGGAATGTTTTATGGAGAATCTTGCCTTGAACCAAGCAGGCTCTGTAGCTATGTGACAGAGTTCCAGCACACTTCAAGCCAGGGCAAATGGTTGGGGGTGGGAAGAAGGGATAATAACATGTAGAGAATGATGCATAGGGTGCTGTCAGGGAATCATACAGAAGCAGGCTCAGGTGTTAGGCCCTGACTCTCTAGTCTAAGGCTGGGTCCACCCCAGCTTTCTTTCTTACAGCAGGGCCAAATGATTAATGATATGAAGAGTCAATTCTTCATCTGAGATAACTGGTTGAGGAATCATTGACCCACTTCCAAAGCAGCAAGCATCAGCTTAGCTTGGAAATAACACTGTGAAAGCCAGGGCCTCCCTCACATCCCACCTTGCCAACTCCAACAGTGAATGAGACATGGAGCCCATGCAGAATCATCTCCCCCCACCAGGCACTACCTTTCCCACGGGCTGCCTGATTGTTTTCCCCATGTTATCTCTCCCATTTCACCCCTTTCCAGCAAGAGAAGGGTTTCCTCTTGAATGCAGCCCAGCATTGGAGAGCAGCATGGCTCAGACTCTCCTGCACTTGCGCCTTGGCTTTGCTGTTTGTGGCCAGGAGCAAACCTTGTGAACATGAATGGCTCCATTGGAAAATAGAGATACTAATAGCACTGCACAGGCTAGCTCTGAATGTCAAATGAATAAATACATATGGAGAACATGCTACAGAGTAGCTATTCACTCCGTGCTAGTTTCCCTTCCCTTCTTCAGGGCACTAAGCCTCTTGAGATTCATCTATGCTGTGCTGGCTAAATCCCCCTTAAGCCTGACCACCAGTGGTGATCAAGACATTCTGGGCTCTCAGAAACAAGGGAAGCCACTGCCTTTATAGTATGTTTTCTTCTTCCTCCAGGGAGCCTGCCAATCCCTGGCAACCTGAGCACCATGATGGTAGTGGTAAATGAAACAGCTGAATGGCTCATTAAAAGCAAGAGTAACCTTGGGTAAAATGAACAAGTAGGGACAATTGTGCTCAACTTCTTCCTTCTGGTTCCTATGCCAAGGTTCTTTTGCTCTCTTCTTTCTTGGGATCAGGGAATGATCTAGATGGACACTTATTCTTGAAGACTACCTGATTGAAAAGATCTGGTTTGTTATTCTTCCCAAGGGTACTTTCATTCCCCTGAGCAAACTTTCCTGAAGTTAATTATACACTAGGTGGTCTCTGAGGAGTTCATACTAGAGGAGCATTGGGAGCATAAGGGGACAGAGGGCCTTGAGGATATTTTTTACAGCCTGAAAGGGACATGCGAGGTGCCCTGCCCCGATCAGTAGCTCCCACTATGCCCCCCAGCCCCAGCCCCAGCACAGCTCCTACTTTGTGGAAATGATAGAGTAGGCCTTGCAGGCCTCCTGCTACAGGAAGAGTAGGTGACCAGGGTCCCAGCCACTGCACACTGAAGTCTACAGCCACATTTACATGGAGGCCATGTTTTCCATTGCTGCTGCCCTCGGGCTGAGTGCAGCACAGATGCTGAGTGGACTGGGATTTCTTCACCAGCTGACTCTGGCTCAGGGACTTCTCAGTGTCTTTGTCAAAACTTTCTAAGATTGCTGGGAAGTCTGGGACACTTCCACCCAATCTTCTTTCTTCTCTCTCCTTCCCTCAGGGTCAGATTTACATCATGGTCTAACAGAGTCCCAAGACTCCATAACTCATCCCTGTTACCATCACCATCATTTTCTTTCACATAGGCATGTTCCCTAACAAAATCCCCGCACATTTTATCTTGGAGGACCCAGACTAAAACACACTGTCATGCCCATTTGCTGGTCATGCCCTATTACTGCTGAGTTTCTAAATGTCCCATCTTTACATGTGTCTGGTGAAGGGTTCTTCCTAGTGTAGCCAGGAAATAACTTCTTCTAGTGTGTTTGTAGGGGTCTCAGACAAGAACAACACAGATACAGCAGAAGAAAATGTATACAGCATATACAGACTCACCTGCCTTTAAGGATTAACGATGTTTCTTTTTTAACAGTTAAAAAATGTTCATTCTTACAGCACACAAAATGTAGTAAAAGCCCAAAGAAAAACCAAACCAAATGTATTTTTGGCCTGTAAGGCAAGGTATTTAAGATGTGACATAAAGTGTCATAAGTAATAAAATAATTTGATAAGTGTATGTGTATTGTAGAAGCTACTGTATAAGTATATTGTGTAAATTGGTAAAACACTGTTAGTCCCTCAGACAAGCCGCTTATGATTCAGAGGGAGCTGAGGCTGAGTCTAAAAGCCATCAAAAGATGGACATGGGTGAGAGGTAAGCTCTTCTGGAAAGGAAATCAGCGATAGTAGACTTGGGGTGAAGCTACAGCGCTGGGGCTCTGGGAGCTTGGAGCAGTCCCCTAGACATAGAGTTAGCAGTTATGCAGCTATTTCATGGGGATCAGCCAGAAAGTGTGGAGGTACCGCCAGTAGACAGACATTTAAAGACTGGCTGGGAGATCATCTCCTCAAAGTCTCCCTGATCTTGCAGCTCAAAGTACTCCCGGCTGTCTTCAACCCACTTTACCTGTTCCTCATGTAATGCAGGGGTCTTGCAGTCTTGTGCTATGGCTCTACATAGCTGGTCTTTCTTGACTCTTTGCTCCCAGAAAGACAGGACTACAGCTGGCCTTTCACTCAGGGCTTAGCACCATGACTCTTTTGGTGGGGCTCATAGCAGAAAGGAAAACAGGCAGGCAGGCAAATCCTGTTACACAAAATCTCCCTGCAAGAATTTTGTGGACCTATACTTGCTGACATTGATCCACATTCTAAATTTCTGAGACCTGGAGAACACTTGAATATCGTGAATGAGAATGCTATTTGGTCTTATGAGTTGTAATTTTTCCTTCCAGCTTTGTGCTGTAATTAATTGTCTGGTGAGTCCTGGGGTGGGGATGACATTCAGATCCGTTTAGATTAATGAATTGTTGTTGTTTGTAAATGATACAATTGCCTCCGGTTTAATGAGTGGATCTTAATAGACTCTTACAATGGACATTTGATTCTTCAGTAGGGAGGGTAATGATGACAGCTTTCCTTTTGTTTTTCTTTTGCTCCTGAAGGCTTCCTGGCCCTGTACGAAAGCCAAGGAAGTTTGTGACAGAGTCTGGCATTGGGTAATTGTTGGAAAAGTCTGCCTTCTAGCAAGCACTGGCCCTTGAGGCTAGAGGGAGTCTTAGAAAAAGCCACTCTCCCCCTCTCTCTTGCAGTAACATGTAAAGGTGCAGATTGTGATGTGCTGTCTGTGCTTCTAACTATGGACATTCCATCAAGAACTTAAGTACAGGAACCTATTACTTTATGAAATAGCTGCTTTAAAATGTTGCATATAAATCTGATTGTGTTCAGGGAGAAAGATGGGTAGGTTCAATCAAATTGGATTTTAAATGTATCAGAGGCACTGAGTGTTTTACAGAACCCTAGGGTGATGCTAAGGAGAATGAGGAATCTTACGGAGAGAAAATAAACAAGCCTGAAAATTCTGCTTGGTCCATACATTTGTTCAGTTCATCACAAAATAAACCTACTAAGTGCTCAGCATTATTCCAGGGACTAGTAATACAAAGACAAATAAGCCACCTGCTGTGACTTTGGGGGCAGAACATGTGCTCGGGACTCAGTGCTATAAATCAGGTGAGGACACCTATGTGTAAATCAGACACAGACAAGGACCCTGCTTCCAAGCTTGACCACTTGATTCCCTGGCCTGGTATAGCACATTACTAAGCTCCTGACCTAGTAGTGCCTGCTCCTGAGATCTGGCTGAGCTGTGCTCTCTCCTGTTGACATCCCTTAGCCTTATGATAACAATGACACAAGAAATATTAGAGGCTTTGAGGAGAACAGGAGACAACTATGGCATTAGTAAGTGGAAAGTTATTCTAAGCACAGAGGGTGAAAAGAGCTAGCTTTCTTTTCAAAGATACAGTCTTTCCTTTGATACCCAGAAAAGGCTTGTCTTTATCATCCTCATCTGCTTCCTCTCTCCTTCTTCCTGCTGCCTCCAACCTGTGGCTCCAGGAAAATCAAGTGTCTCCAAGGTCAATTGTCCATGGCTGTGGAGAAAGCATATTAAAGTGATATTTCCTCTGAATTACAGCTGGCGCAGGGGCAGGAGGCTGCTTTACATATGTCAGCCTCATGGTGCCCAGGAAACGGCTGTGTTAAGCCATAACAACAGCACTCCATGTCACCAGGCAGCAAATGGATTTCGGTTCCACTTTAATTTCTAACTAACAGCCATTCCTACACTGCATCCATCAGCAGGAGATGATTCTGTCGCATTTACAGCCTTGTTTAATGGCTACCTTGCTGCTTATCACACCTTGGCCTGATTAAATTGCTATATAAAGAGAAATGTTTTTGCAATAAATATCTGTCAGGGATTTCAATCAGGTTCCAGGGCCACCATTGCTGAGTCATGGTTCTTCTCTTTTCCATTAATGAAGCTTTCATAGGCACTGGCAGTGTTGGGCTTTGAGGAGAAGAGGATGAAGGGAAATAGCAGTGATGGGCGGGAGACTGTAGGCCTTGCCTGGAGTCTGGGAACAAGTGAGAGGCCCAAGAGCTCTCAAAACCTATTGCTGGGTCTGTGAGTGAGTTCTTCTTCCATCCTGGGAAGGAGGAAAAGGCCCAGCCTTGGTGGGGACCCTACCTGGGTCACTGTGTCCTCTCTACCTGGACACTTCCTTGGACAAGTTAGACATGGGCTATCCAAAAGAAGAACAGGCCATGGGTGAGGATAGCATGGTACCATGTGCTTACAAGACTTTAAGGTCTCAGTAAGTGTGCATGAAGTTCTTACAGTGCGTCAGGCCTTACTCTAGGTCCTTTCTTTGTTTTAACCTATGTGACCCACATAAGGAGACAATGAAAGCAGCATTAGTATCTCTGTTTCACAGATATGAACCAGGAAGTACAAGGACATGAAACAGGCTTACTGCTTTACACAGCTAAGTGGGTAGCAGGGCCAGGATTTGCTCCAGCATCTGGCCGCCAAGACTTGCCCTGTACCTCCCTCCATTCAGTACTGCAAAGCTGGTGAGGGGGCAAACACTTTTGAGCTCCTGCCTAATCAACTGTCCACTAAGTATGTTATGTGGCATTGGAAGCAGAAGATAATTAGATGTGATCTTGCCTCAAAGGAATTTGTGATACAATTGGGGCAGGAGAAACACACCTGCAAAACAGCTCAAAAATAATGAAAACAGATCACCATAACAAACAAACAACCTGAAAAAAAAGAAACTCTATGCACATATAAGTATCTTTGATATCCAAAAACAAAAAGGCATCCTCTCTACCCCTGACTCTCAATCATAGCTATAAAAAGCCTATGGTTGGAACCGAGGCAAAGGTAGAGTTTACATCCACTTTGTTATCTGAACAAACATGCAGCTAGTCCAGGTGATTTCCTGGGAGTGGTGAGAGTTCTATCAAGCCCTGAAGACAGTGTTAGATTTGGATGGCAAGTCCAAGAAGGGCAAAGTGAGCTCACTGCTGCCTCCCTCCAGCCTTTCCCAGAAGCCAAGGAAGCAGCTGTAGATCAGGCCCCTTAGGTATGTTTGGCCTTGCCTGGTGGAGACTCCATTGCTAGTGTTAGCGACAAGGCTGCAGGAGGAGGAGAAGGGACCTCACCCAACTGCCCAGTGGTTGTGCTGGGACCTCAAGTTGATGCTTGTTATGTTCTGACCACATGGAATAGAAGCTGAACATTTGACTCTATAGATTGCTCTGTCTTCAGAACAGGGAGAGAAAGAAATGAATAAACTTTCCAAGAAACTAATTAACACACAGTTTATACCACTGTTCTTCTAATCCAGACAGAAAGTGATCATGGACACATAGTTCAGAGACAGCTCATCAGGACACAAAGTAGACCCATTTAATCATTTTTCTCTGGCAGATAATGAAGCTGTTTCATTTTATTTTGGTTTATATCATGTCAGGCTCCCCAGGCCTGGTGAGTAAAAGGATGGCATCTTGCCAAAGAGTGAGAGAGAAAGAAAGGAGAGGGAGAGAGAGCGAGAGAGAGAAAGAGAGACAGAGATAGAGACAGAGACAGAGTCAGAAAGAGAAACTGGCCGGTGAGATAGCTCAGCGGCATAAGCACCTGCCTGGCAAGTTGGCAGTCCTGAGTTTGACTCCCGGTACCCACATACGAAAAAAGGGCCGGTGATATCGCTCAGCAGCACGGGCGCCTGCTGGTGCGCGGGGTCCTGAGTTTGACCCCCGGTACCCACCAAAAAAAAAAAAAAAAAAAAGAGAGAGAAACTAAGAGACCACTGATCTCTGGGAGCAAAGAAGACTTCTCACTCTACCTGGTCTTCATTATCATGGTATAAAAAATCTGAAGTAAGAAGCATCAGAGAGGAAATAAGGGAAAGGAAATGCCTTTACAAGATTTCCAACAGGTAAAGAGACTCTGAGGCTGAAGAGCAATCCGTGGCTTTGCATACTAATCAGCAAGACAGGGGATGACTTGCTTTGTCATGAAACTGTTATCAGGTAGCCTGCTTCTAAAAGTGGCTCACCAATGAACATTACTGGGTTCTGGGTTCCTCACCTTCCCTCTGGAGTTAGAGTAGAGGTTTTTCTCATCTCAAACGAGGAATTGGATGAAATGAGCAAAAATAAATAAATAAATAAATAAATAAAAAGCACTGACAAATTTCATTCAAGAAAGTAAAAGTGAAGAGTGGGGGAGAAACTGTTTCTGCAGAGTAAGCTTGGGCCAAGTAAAGAAGAGAGGATAAAAGCAAAAATAAAAGTACACGCTGCGTCTGGGAAACGCAGCGTGGGCTATGGTGCAAAGTTACAATAGTGAGCTTCTCATAGCTCACCTCTCTTTTTATGCTGTCCAAATCTCAAGGAAACCTGCCAGAACTTCTACGTACAGGTCCTGAGAGGCAGTACTGTGATCCCACATCTCAGGCTTAGGTCAGGTCTAGGCAATCCTGCTCGAGTTCTCACCAGAAGTCCATACGCAGGGTTTGGGAACTATTCTGCTCATGTGTCCGGGATCTTGTAATTAACAGTACATGCCTACTTCCCCAGCAAGCTTTGCTATGCCCTATTCTCCTACCTCAAAATCATAACCTTGTTGCACATAGTTTCCCTTCAGATGCCTTTACTCAACCATCAAAGCCATTGTGGATTCAGGGAGGTTGTACCCTCTCACTGCAGAAGGGAAAGGGCCTTGATAATCATTTTTTTTTTTTTTTTGTGGGTACCGGGGGTCGACCTCAGGACCTCGCGTGCCAACGGGCACCCGTGCCGCTGAGCAATATCACCGGCCCCTTTTTTTTCGTATGTGGGATCCGGGAGTCAAACTCGGGCCCTCGCGCTTGCAAGGCAGGTGCTTATGCCGCTGAGCCATCTCACCGGCCCGGGCCTTGATAATCTTGCAGGAAGGGAATCCCAGACCCAGAGCTTGGGGCCTGGCCCAACCCTTCTTTCATTTTCCCTGGCTCTAGTGCTGGACCAGCCCTATACATCCATCCTCTGCCTTATCTTGTGTGTATCTTGTCACCAAGCCCTCTTGAGTATCACTGCCCCTCCTAGCCTGCTGCCCCTTGATAACACCTCTGTAACCCCCCAGCTCTGAGTCTCAGATTCCTTATCCAGAAAATAGAGGCAGAATGACTTATCACACAGGTTGCTGGGAGGATTCCGTGAGATAAAGTGCCCAAGATACTTTGTAGGGAGCCCACAGTTAATAACGGGTAAGGGCTGAATATTGGGATAATGGCCAATGTGACTCCCAAAGACATTTGCAGACTTATAGTGGCAATGCCTCACCAGCCTTCCCAGCACCCAATTTGGTAGCCACAGCTCCTTCTGAGTACCTGTCAAGTTCAAAATCACCAGTCTGACATTCAAGGCATCCTTTCCATGGCCTCCACCTTATCCCACCAGACTTTCAACACTGTGAAGCTGAGGCTTTTGCACTTATCAGCTTGGCCTTTTTACTGCTTTCTTCTGTTCACCTATTCTTACATTTTAAGAGAAAAGTAATTAACACAGTAGACTCAATTTTTATTGAATATGTTGATAATGATAGTGAAAAGGATAGATGACATTTATAGTTGACTTTATGTTTAATAGAATGTGAATGCAAATTGCTATAAAATTTCATATCTGGTTGAAAGGATGGGTATCAACTTCACAATGCACACTGTGTCTCTGAGATAGAAGGACATCAGGCTTTGTGGCAGGCCTGTAAGGGAGATGTTTTAGGGTCAATGCTTCTTCCTGGTACCTCACACTATTTCCCATGCAGGAAACCTTCCACTGGTCCCATGGGTTGGGCTAGCCCTGCCTCTCATACAAAACACAGATGCCAAGAAACACATGATTGCACATAGAGGGCAAAGTGCACACGGGTAATGTAGCACACATTACTTCATGGAGGTACGTAGAGGCCATGTGGTCTCTCCTATTGGGCAGGATTACATCTCCTCCAAGCTTTGAATCTATTACCCTTCACAGACTACTGGACAGCTTGCAATGAGACACATGGTTGCTTTTTGTTTGCCTTGATGTCTTGGCCCGCATTCCCATCATGGCCATTCAGCTGTGTTCCTCACTCTCAGACCCCTCCCTTTGTCCTCTTTTCTAGTCTCTTCCCCCAAGTTCCTGGCTTTTTCATCCTGTCGTCACCAGCAGTTAAGGTCAGGAAGGAGCAAGGACTGGCATTTACAGCATCTCTGCTTTCACCTGGCAGCACTGGCTCAGAGTGGGTGGCTGTCAGGTACAGGAAATTTTCCCAGGAGCCCATTGGCTAACCCCACCTCTGGCATTATGAGGAGAGGGGGCCAGAATGAACTGCAGTGTACTGGTGAAACAGTCTTCTGATCACCCAATGACTGGGCGGTATGAGGGTCAGGGGACATGAGGGCTACAGCTCCCACAGCTGTGCCAGGCTGAGTCCGCAGAGTACACACATGCTGAGTCACCACCATGAAGCAGAGTCAAGACTGCTGCCTCAGGGCAAGTGGAGAACAGAGATGCCTGCCTTGGAGCTGGAGGAACTCCAGACATGGGCCAATCATTAAACACTCTGAGCTTCTGTAAATTCAAAATAATCACTTCACAAGGCTACTATGAAGAATATCATGTGAAAAACCAGAGCTCAACATGTGCACCGAGCTGACACCCAAAAGTGTTTGCATGTACCTTTGATAATCCTTACCCTTTCCATATCATGGGATTGTTAGGAAGATCAATTGCAAAGTGTATGTGAATGGCTTAGAAAAGGGGTCTGCAAGCTCTCTGTGAAAACCAAGATGGTAAATATTTTAGGCTTTATGGGCCATATAGCTTTTGCTATAACTACTTAACTCTGACACTTACCAAGGAAGCAGGCATAGACTATTGGTAAACAAATGGTGGGGGCAGGGGAATCTGTGTACCAGTCAAATCTAATTTACAAAGCAGGTAGCAAACCTGTGCCAGGCTAGGACATCCTTTAGAACCCTATGTTAGAACTATTAGAAACTAGAGGTGGGCAAGTTTCTCTCAGGTCATTTGTGGTGGTGGGAGGCAACCACTGAGAACCCCAGTCCTCATGATGCCCATCTCCAAGCAGGAAGAAGAGCACAAGAGTTCCTTTCCACTCACTTCCCAGCATCTTGGAATCTGTGGAGCTGGCCTAGGAAGGACTGTCTGAGGATGAGAGTGCAGCCACTGGCCCCTGAAGGCCAATTTGGAGCAGGGGTTGTACAGTGAAATACCTACAGTGCAAAAAGGGGGACCAGAAATGACCCAAGACTCTGGGGACAGTCCAGCCTATTCTTCCCCTGCTTTGGATTGAGGTATGGCACAAAAGTGTTTCTCTGCTCTGAGAAAGCAGCAGTGCAAACATGACTATGAATAGCAGCTGATACTCAAGGTCAGAGAGCAATAGGGACTGTGGGAACTGAGGTGGACTGCATAAACAACACCCCACACAGAGGAGCATGGGGAACTGCTACTCACCTCCTGACAAATTTTGCCACCTGGGAGTGGGGAACCTATGTTAACAGATCCTCCAGAACAAGCTGCAAACACAGATATTCTTGCAAAATCTCTTTAAATATTGGACCCAAGAGCTGGGGATATAGTTCAATAGTAAAACACTTGCCTAACATGTCTGAGGCCCTGGGTTCAATCCCAAGCATGGGATAAATAAATAAGCAAGTAAATAAATATTGCAATTAAGATGAACATTATATGGACCAAAGAAAAACAGATCTAGAACATCTAAGGAGATAACTTTGCAGAAACAAAGTCTTCAAGACCTACTCTAGAGAATGCCTCTAAGGCTGTGCAAGGAAAGTTTCCTTAGGGAAAGTTTCCTTGAGAATTTTGTACATACAGAAATTCTTTACCACAGCACTACTGAAGTCTGGGGCCAGCTGACGTTTTGTTGTGAGGGACTGTTCTACATATCATAGGATGTTTAGCAGTATCCCTGTCCTCTACCCACTAACAGCAGCAGTACTGCCTTTCCCAAGTAGTAACAAGCAAAAGTGTCTCCGGACATTGTCTAGTGTCCTCTGAGAGGCAAAATCACCTGTGTTGAGAACTACTGAGTCAGCCCTTCCAGAAACATAGAAAACAGGCCTGAGGAGGAAGCACTGGATGCAAGCCTGCCAACTGATGGTGTTTCAGCAGCGATTAGTGGGCAAATGTTTTTAAATTAGCAAATTTTAATTTAGACCTAAATCTCCATTATTGCCTGAGGCTCAAGGAAAATTGGTGACCATTTCAAATTATTAATTGGAGCCTGCTGCAAATCAGTGGAGAGTGAAAAATCAGAAAAGGGATGGATAATGAAGAGGGGGGAGTGGTCAGAGTGGAGGGGCAGTGGAAAGTAGGGCAAGAGCTGGTGGCAGATTGACCAGGGGCTGTGGAATCCTGCCAGGGAGTCTGACAGCCGTGCCCCAGGGACAACTGGCAGCAAAGGCAGCAGCAGCACAGGACCCTGAAGGGAGACATGTCCAGGGTCCGAAGGTGACCCCAGTGGTCTGGAGCTGGAGCTCAAACCAAGTTCTGTGAGGAACATGATGTGGAAATGAAACAAGCTCCCCAAAATATGGAGGGATGGCTCCAGAGGTCAAGGGGCAGTTTCCTAACATAGTAGAACATCTTGGTGGCCTGCTTTCCAAAATTGTTTTAGTGGGTAAATCAATTCTTCTCTCTCATTAGACTCAGAAAACCATAATAAATACAGATGTTTCCTCAGGTCAGTGGCTAACAGTCTGAATTTCTCCAGGGTAAAGCACTGGCTACAGGCATGGGAGGCCTGAAAAACATGAAGGAAGGGATGTGGTGATTTGACAGAGATGCTCAGATGGGGGAGCTGAGGGGACAGTGGCAGGAATGTCTGAGGAGGGGTCTCTGGAGAAAAACGTAAAGGATGAGGACAGTTAACAGGCAGTGCTGGGGAAGGAGGTCCATGGGGCCTTTGGATGGTAGGGCAGGGGTTGGGAGAGGGCATTCCTGTCAGGAGAAGCTGTGGTCTTAAGCCACCTCTATGTTTCGATCTTAAGTGAATCCCTAGTAAATCAGGGTTTTCCTCTTAGAGTTTCTTGCATAGACACTTGAGGTCAAAAGAATATAGCTTAGTTTGCCAAGCTAGGAACATTCTTGGGGCCTGGATTCTGGCCACTAAGGGCCTCCTGGGGAGAGGGTGGGAAAGAATGGTTTGAGTCCTGACCCTGTTATGGACCCTCAGCATCCAGAGCTACCCACAATAGGGGGAGAGAAAAGCCCACCTGTTAGTCCTCTAACCAGGATCCCACTTTACAGATAAAATTATCTGAGACACAGCTGGAAATGCTGGCAAGTACCTATAATCCCAGCACTCTGGAAGGCTGAGGCAGGAGGATCACATGTTCAAGTCCAGCCTGGGCAACTCAGTGATGTAGAGAGCCCCTGGGACACAGAGAAGGGGCTTACTCAAGGCTACCTATGTAAGAAGCCGCAGGCTTGTGTAGGAGCCCAAGGCTCCCCAGTCCTGGTTGCTTGTTTTGAGAGAGCAGTACCTATGGATGTAAAGTTAAATGAGGATTATCTGTGCGTAATATTGGACTGTTTGGAGCCCCATGTTTTTCCTGAGACCCATCAGGAGGAGGACACAAACACTTCTAAATCTCAACCAAGAGGGCCTCCACTCACCACCCACCCACCCCAGCCTCCACCACGCACACTGACCTTATTTCCCTTTGACAAGATGCACATGGTCTTCAATAATGCAGGCCCCCACCTAATGCAGAAGAGGCCTGTCACCCAAAATAACTTGAAAAGCAAACAGAGGGAAGCAGATAAGCATTCAAAATCATTTATTTATAGCACAGAACACAAAGCCATCAAAGAGTCTGCAGGCAAGTGACAGCCCCAGCGCCCTTTGGGGCTCAGCTGGGGACCTGTCCCACCCCATGGAGCGGCTTCAAAAGTGTGTCTCAGAGCTGGTCTGCCCAGGATGGGTCTGCAGAGAAGCAGAGAATAGGGCAAGGTATAATGGAGAGAAGGAACAAACAGCAATGTTTCTGTATTAGATTAGAGAGCTTCAGCAAGAGCTTTTGGGGGACACTGAGATCCCCATCATTAGAAGGGTTGATGAGGAGGCCAAAAATTTTTTCATGGGTGAAAGTTTTGGGTGGATCAGCATTTTCTAACTCAAGATATTAGTGAGAAAAAGAAATATTGCTAGCTCATATCCCCTTCCTTCTGGGGAAGAGGTGCCCGTGACTTGAGTCTTCCTTCTGCCCACTCTTCCTCCATAGCTGCACCCCTTGACCATGGTACAGAAGTCAATCCACAGCCTGGATATGACACTGTGCACTAGACAACCCCTAAGTCCCCTGCCAACTCTAAGAGTCTGAGATTCCAGAATGTTCTAGCACTATACCCTTCAGAAAAGAAAATCAAACAATTGTGTGCATAAACAATTATTTCTGAGGAACAAAAGGATAAGAAGCCAGAGAATTTCAAACTTATAGAATGGAATTATTTCTGCAGGGATTTCAATAATAAAAAAGATTTTATAGTTCAAAGTGTGTATTTTGTTACTCAAAGCCAAAAAATAACACACCGATTGATCAAAACTGACAACACCAAACTTAAATGTCACTGAATACTGAAAACACATGTGACCAGATCCAGATCAACAAGATTCTATCTAGACCATGAAAGTAAATGGCAGCTTGGTTCCCAGCCACAGATGGTCAGCAAATACTTTCAAGGCCAGAGAACCAGCCAGCTGGTGAGACAGAACAGCTATGCAATTCTGTACCACTCACCACCGATTCCCTCACCCAAGATGATTGCTGTCGATAACAATTGAAATAAAACCAATAGTGGTCTGTGGAAATTTTAATCCTTAATTGATTAAATTGAGTTGTGTGACATCCAATTAAATCCATGAGCATTTGCAGCATGAAGACCCTAAATTCTTCAGGGGTGGGCACTGTGCATATATGCCATGGTCTGCCTGCTGGTACATTTGTCAAGGACTCCGCATGTGGCTTGTGCTGTGCCAGGAAAAAAACCACAGTAGAAGACAAAGCCTTATTCTCAAATAGCTGAAATCTCCCTGGGAAAGGAAGATGATTAGGTTAACATTTTTCCTTGCATTTAAAAAACAATTTGCTTTGAAATAATTTCAACATACTGCAAAG
This sequence comes from Erethizon dorsatum, assembly GCA_028451465.1. NCBI lineage: Eukaryota > Metazoa > Chordata > Mammalia > Rodentia > Erethizontidae > Erethizon > Erethizon dorsatum. The sequence goes on from CM051829.1 coordinate 83,604,277, forward strand.
TTATAAGAATGCCACAACCCTCCACCCAAACTGGCTTACTGTAGTTTGCTGCATTTTCTCTATGTATTTGTGTATGTGCTGGTTTACTTACCTATGTTTGTCTGTACTCACTGTGACTAGTCCTAGTGAGCTGTATTCATGATATTCTGTCACCCCTAATATCCCAATGTGTTTCCCTGGAGCAAGGGCCATCTCCATACAACCGCCAGACAACTCCACCAGTCAGAAAGTCAACACTGGACTTTCAGGGTTTGTTTTGCTTTTGTGGTGCTGAGAATCAAATCCAAGCCTCGCCATGTGAAAAAAAAGCCCTCTACCACTGAGCTATACCTCCATCATCAGACAGTCATGTATCACATATTTTCTCTCATATGTGGAATCTGGAGGGGGGTAACACAAAAGTAGAAGGGAGACTATTATAGAAGAGAATCAGGAGGAGAGGGTAGGATATGAGGGGTAATGGGGGTAGAAATGATCAAGATATGTTACATGCATGTACAAATATGTAAAAATGAAACCCATTATTCTGTATAATTACTATGCCCCAATTTTATAAAGAAGTCAAGATTCATATAATACTACTGTATTAGTCCATTATTATGTTAGCTAGTAACATAATACTGCAGAGTTGGCCCTCAGTTCTGGTTGAAGGTCTAGAGGAGGCATCTGGTGGTGATCTTACTGGTAGAGTCCTGAGGCCACACAGGGAATCACATGGTAGAGACAGGGAGCTCCTGTGTGTATATATATCCTCCAATCTTTCTCTTCCACAGCTAGTATTATTCAATCATGGCAGCTCTACTTTGCTGATCTTATTTAATCCTAATCTCCTCTCAAAAGCCCCACCTCTATCCACCATGTTCCATGGTCAGATGAAGTTTCCATCCTTTTAATACATCACAATGGTGACTACATGTGAACACATGAATCCTTGGAGGATACACTCAAATCACATTCAAACCATAGAAACCATCATCCAATACATATACTTCCTCCAGGATGCCCTCAACGATGCATTGTGTTTGGTTGTTGCATCCTTTAGACTCCTCTATCTGGGAGAGTTCCCATTCTTTCCATCTTTCATATCCTCATGTTTCATGTCACTTTTCCATTGCTGGGACAAAATACCTGACACCCAAAACTTAAAGGAGGACAGGTTTATTTTGGTCCACAGTTTCAGAAGGTTTAGTCCATGGTAATCTGGCTTCAAGGCAGAATCAGCATGGTAGCAGAGCATGGCTAGGAAAGGTGTTCAACCCATGGTGACCAGGAAGCAGAGAAAGAAGGGAGGAGCTGAAGAAAAGGACACTTCCAGGTCACATCCCCACAGATTCATCTTCTTCTGACCAAGCCCCACCTCCTAACAGCACATTTAGCTATGAACTCATCAATATATTAATCCACTTACAATACCTCCACAATCCAATCACCTTCTAAAATGTTTTGGGCAACATTTTACATATAAACCATAACATCGCAATTTTAAAGGATATAGACCTTACATTCTCCAAGATGCCCTTCAATCTGGGTGGCTTGATGTTTCTTCCAAGTAGAGCTAGGTCAGGATTTTCTGACAAGAGTACTGCAAAAGTGACCCCATAATCTCTCAGTGTGTCTCATTGCCAGCACATGATGTTGACTTGTCTCAACACTGGTCATGTTGATTCCCTTGTCATGTTGACACATTCTCTACCTTAATGTCGTCATTTTCTTTCTTGGAATTTATTAGTATTATATGATGCCAATATCCTGTTCCTCATCCAACCTCTACCCACCAAGTCTGAGCCTCCACTGATGACTCCTTTCTGAATCAGACACCATTAAAATGGATGCCAAATGGTGATTTTCTATTTCCATGATCCCATCTTCATTTATTTGGCATCATATTAACTGATTTCTAACACTGTGGATAAATTATGGATTCCTATTGTGTTCACTGAGTGGTATCTGTTACTACCATTACTTGTTTTGATGCTCAAATTATCCCAGGTTTAGTCAGTGAGAACCCCTTCAAGGACTCCTGTGCTTTTTTGATGTGTCCCCATCATTACTGAAGCGTCTCTTTACTTTCTGCCTCCATGATTGTCTTGTATTTTCCCCATTCCAGCCTGGGATCAATGTTTTCTCTAAGAGTACTGGTTCTTTTTAATGGGGGATGATATTTAGTCCTCAAGATCTGAGCATATGGCATGCTCATTTATGCTATGGTATCACTGCTTTTAGGCCTGTTCTGTAGACAGAGGTAGGAAATATACCCTCTTTCTCCAAAAAGAAGACCTAGCCAGAAAATAATCAGCCTTGAAAACTAGAGATCAAAAAGGCCCCAATCAGCCTATCCTTGCCTTACCTGCCATCACCATTCTCTTGCTTGGTTCTTTTGCTTTGATCTCTAGTTTTGAAGGCTGATTATTTTCCTGCTAGGTATTTTTTTTGGGAAACACTGTATGCATGTATGCATGTATGTACTACTACTACTACTACACACACACACACACACACACACACACACACACACACACACTATTTGTATATTTGTGTATAGGAACCATGAGTTCATATTGATTCCTCAAATTCTAATCCAACCCTTTAGAATTCTTACTAGCCTCTCCCTTTTCCAGTTTGTTAATAACTGTTATGGTTTGTGTCCAGATGTCCTCCCAAGACCTCTTACGGTCACAGGGCTTTTTCAGAGGTGGCTGAATCTAGACTGTGTGATGCTGGGATTAAGAGTATGTGATTACTAATTAGTCCACTGATTGGTTTGGCACCACCCTAATCCCAGCAGTCTGGAAGAGATATAAAGGGCAGAAATACTCTGTTAAGCCTCTTCGTTGCTTTTGCAGTCTTTTGCATGAACTGTTACCCCTCTGCCCTGTGCAACCCTGCCTTCGAGCCAGCCAATTATGGACGGAAACCTCTACAAACTGTGAACTAAATAAACATTTCCCTTTTAACTTTGGGTGATGGGTATTTTGGCTCAGCAATGGGAGAAAAGTAACTAACACAGGACCATCTCCAAAAGTGAGACGCTTGCTTCTCACTATCCATAATATAGGTACTGATCTTTTATTTACTCACTAGCCTAATGCAGCCCATCTCCCAAGCCTGCTGACCTTTTCTCTGCCTACTCCCTGCACCCATCTCACATCCTCGGTTTCCAGAGGGGAATTTGCCCAAGCTTTTTGTGTTTCACCTCTTTCTGCTTTCCCACCTATACCTATGACAGGGCTGCCATTAATTATTTTGAGCTAAAAAAGGAAGAAAAACTAGGAAAGGCAAGGGAGATGAAATGGCTAATTGTGCCTTTAGGTTTGCTTAGTACTTGAACTTGCAGAGTCTTGTAAATTTTGTTGTTTATAATGCCCTTTGTATACATCATGCTACCCAACCACATTTGATAGATGAGGAAGGGGAAAAAAAAGTAAGAAAAACGAAAAGAAAAATCATCTCAAAGACTGAATGACTTATATAGTATTACACAAATTGTGGATGACTGAACACAAGTTAATAGCAGTACCTCTGATTTCCAGCCTAGGATTCATTCCATCACATAAAAGAAGAGACCACGAAATACAGGACATTTACTCTCAAGTCTTAGAGCACATGGCATTAATTTGTACTTGTTACCTCTTCCAAAATGCAGATTGTCTATTTCATTTGTTTTGTTTTGTTTCATCATGCAATCTTGGCATTTGTAAATTGTACAGAATAGTGAGGGCAGTTAGTGGGTACAAGCATAAAATTCATGAAAAAGAAAAAGAAAAGCTCACCATGGCAGACACACTCTAAGATGATTCCCAATAAGTCATGTATTTGTGTAATGTCCCCTTGAGTGCAAGAAACATTTGTGATTTGCTTCTATCCAATATATGGCAAGTAACGGATGTTACTTTGATGATGGCATCATTACATTATATAAGACTGTGTTAGCAGACTGGAGTGAGAGAGCCTCCTGTCAGCATTCCTGGAGGAATGCCATCTTGTGACAGTCTACAGTCCATGAGGACCACATGGCAGGGAACTTCCCAATGAGCTTGGAAGAGCACCCTACATTTTTAATTTAGCCCACCTGACACCTTGATTGCAAGCTTGTAAGACCTTGAGCAGAGGATCTACTTATCAATGCCTGGATTCTACACCCACCGAAACTGAACTAAGAAATAAATACATGTTGTTCAAGTGAACAACTTTGTTGTCATTTGTTATTCAGCAATAAAAAAGGAATACACAACCACATCTCACTGGATGTCAATGATAAGATGTAATCGTGTATTTTACAATTTCACTGATGAGGTTATGTGATTTTATGCACATATTGGTGTATAAACTTGTTCCAAATGTGTCTGCTGAATAAGAGTATTAATTTATTTGACTCAATGTATGTCAACATCACTCTGTGGAAAAAATATCTGGATTTTATTGTAAATCACGCAAGGGTGTGTGTCATATGCAGCCCCCTACATGAGAGAGGTAGTATAATGGAGTAGTTCAAAGTATAGATTGTGGAATCAGACAGCTTGAGTTCAAATCTCAGCTTGGCCACTTTTTGGTTGTGTTCTGGTTGTCTATTGTAATGTAACCACTTCCAATACCTGTTTTTTTGTTTACTATATTCAGTGAGATGTTTATTCTCTTCTAGGAGATGTTGACTTGGTCATTCAGGCACCTCAGTGCTCCTCCATGTGGTATTTCTATATGTTGTCATGAGCTTGGGCTTCTTCAAGTGATGGCTTCAAAGTGGTTTAAATTCTAACTTGGCAGCTGGCTTCCACAAGGGAATGCTTCAAGAGGTCAGAAGTAAGTACTACTGATCTCTGAAAGCCTGGCTATAAACACTGCATATCATGCCTTGTCACTCATTCTATTGGTAAAATCCAGTCAGTAGATTTGGTTGGAGTGGCAATAGGCTGGATAAATGGTGAAGAATTTATAGCTGTCTTTAAAGCACCATAGTTTGTCTGTGCAAGTTATTTTACACTTTTCAAGAAATAGTAACCACCTCATAAAGTTGTGGAGATGATTAAATGATTTCACAGATGCAAGCAGTTTATTGTTATGGTTTGTGTCTGGATGTCCCCCCCAAAGCCTCACACAGTCACTGGGGGGGGGTGGGCTTTTCCGAGGTAGCTGAATCTAGAGTTTGTAATTGGTTCATTGTCTAGTGCTGGGATTGGCGGTACCCTGCATACAACATAAGGGAGGGAAAGAGGCCTGCTTTCCCCTCTTTTGCTCTTGTTCGTTTTGGTGTCTTCCGCTACCATGAATTGTTGCTCCTTAGCCATGCCACCCTGCGCTGGAGCCAGCTGAGTATGGACTAAAACCTCCACAAACTGTGAGCTAAATAAACCTTTCCTCCCTTAATTTTGGGCATCAGGTATTTTGTCTCAGCAATGAGAGAATAGTAACCAAGACGATTATATTGCCTGCATATAGTCCTTGTCATATAAGTGCTTATTATTGATATCAGAATTAAATAAAAATGTTATTTCCCATTCTAGATTATCAGTTCCTGGAGAGCAAGTACTGTGTTTAATACATTGTTAGTATCACAACCCTGGCTTGGCTTGACACTTTGGATATGTTAATTCAAATGATATGAAATTGGCCAATATTTGACCATTTTTGGCACACAAAAATGATCATTTTGTACAGTTCAATCTAATGATATATGTTCAATAAATGTTTATTGAACAAATGATAAGGATTTTCTATTTATTTAAAAATTTTTCTTAATCACTTGAGTCAACTAATTCCAGCCTGAATTCTCAGTTGAAAGTCAGCCTAACATATTCAGCTGCCTCCTTTAAGTTTCCAGTGGGGTGTCTAATAGACATCTCAAGCTCAGTTGTCCAAAATGTAACTTACGTCCAGTGCCCACCCCACACACCTCTCTTACCCCAGTCTTCCTCTTTTCAGTAAATGGAATCATTATTAAGTTAAAACAATGTAGAAATATCCCTTAATTTCTCATTTTCTCGTAGGCAATTCACAAACAAGTTTTGTTGGGCATCTTTGGAGGGATACTTCAAATCTGCCTCTACCAGCTCAACCCTGGCCCAAGGCTCCTTTTTCTCTCACCTCACATCCCTACTGACGCCCTGGTTCCATGCTTCTCCCCTCCCCACAATTCCTAAAGTATAGTCTAGACTCAGAACCCCAGCGATGATTAAAAATGAGAATCAGGTCATGACACTCCTCTCATGACCTGGCCCTGACCCCTTTCTGGACTCATCTCCTACACATTCCCTCCCACTCACTCTCTTGTCACACTGCCTCTGCCATTCTGTAATATACCAAGCTTGTGGCCTCCCTGGGTTCTACTACTCTCTGGGGCACTCTTTCTCCAGATGTGGAGACTACAAAGAAAAAAGGAACCTAGGGTTCATAGGGTGATTCCTAAGCACCAAGCAGGGAAGTTCACATTTGATAGTCATTTCCTTGTATTATCTTGAGAAAGAAAATGACTCAAAATCACTTAAAATAGTGTTTGAAAGAGGTAATTCTAGAAGCAGTGCTCAGGATTAGCATGGAGGCAGAGACTTGAGGAAGGGAGACAGGCTAAGAGGCAAAAGTGATATATTCCCTATCTGGTGGCAATGGAAAGTAGATTTAAAGGACATTACAAAGGAGAAGGGAACATTTAATATATATAATTGTTCATATAAACACATTGTACATATCTCCAAGCTGACACATGACATGTTGTATATATACACACACATATATTCACTACATTTTTTTCACATGGGGCTTGGCCCATAGAGAGGAAAAGGAAGAAATGAAACATTTGTTATCAACTGAGCCTGAAACTCTAGTTCTATCTTATGAAAACATTCCGTCATACACACCCTCAAGTTCCAAGACTAGTAGAATAGTTTGTGTCTAGCCTCAAACATCTTAAACTTTTTTTTATTAACTAATTCATTCTCATCAGGGATGTTAGCACTTTACATGGTATTTGCTCAGGTAAGTGATCTCTTTAAATTCCTGACAGCTGTGAGAGATGCTCGGGGAGATACAGCATTTGGGGAAGAGACTAAGGGGACCATCTGTGCAGTATTAGAGATTACTGTTCTTTGCTGTCATGATTTCTCCTGCCTATGGGAATGGCTCAGGAATTTGGGAAGCATCATTCAGTTGACATGTATTTATTATCACCTATTGTGTGCCAAGCATTATTCTAGGCACTAAAGGCTCAGAAATGAACAAAATAAAGTCTCTGCCTTCATGAAGCTTGCATTATAACTGGGATGAGGGTGGGGAGCTAAGTAATAGCCACATAAATAAACATGTAAATTTCAGGTGGCAATAGATATTATAAAGATAGATGAAGGATTGTGTAGGGAATAGAGAACAAGGGGAAGGTCAGAGGAAGCTGACTATAAGAGGGTAATCAGGCTGATCTCTGTGTCTCTGACTCTTTCTCTCTCTCTCTCTCTCCCTCATAAAGAGAGAACCAAAGAATATGGACTATGGGAAAGAAGGCTATGAACTCATCCAGGGTAAGAGCGTACAAGGACACCATGTCCAGCTAGAAAAAGAGAGAGAGAGGAGAGAGAGAGAGAAGGAGAAGGAGGAGCAGGAGGAGGAGGAGGAGGAGGAGGAGGAGGAAGAACAGGAGGGGAGGAGAGAGAAGAAAAAAGAAAGAGAGAAAGTGAGAAATGAGTTCAGAGAGGTGGTGAAGGGTCAGATGTATAGAACCTCATAAGCCATGGTTAGAAATTAGGCTTCTACTCTAAATAAGATGGGAAGCCAGTGGAGAGTTCAAGCACAGCCTAGTCATACCCTGACCTGGGTTTTGAAAGAATTGCTATGTTGAGGGTAGACTACAGTACAGCCAGAGTAAATGCAAATGCAGGAAGAGCAGATAGTGGGCTACTGCAATGATCCAGGTTAAAGATGATTGATGCTTGGAACTTGAGGGTAGCATGAAATGGCAGTGATGTCAATTAAATTCTAGTAAATCAATGACTTGGGTACCAAGAGTGGTTTTAGAAAAACACAATTGTAAATATAAATTTTTCTAATCAATTTAGTGGTTCCTGGAGTTAGCTCTCTAATTCAATGAGACCTAAATGTGCTATTGTGTCTCCTTCTGATAGTGTAGAGTATTGATAGCCTGTGGTGTGAACTGTTTAAAGTAATATGCAGTGTAGGTCCTCTTTATTATCCTAATTCACACTTGGTAGATGCAAGGAGTTTAGTGACTCTCTATATAATACTTTTGAACATTTTTGAAAGTGTAAGAAATACATGCTGACTGGTTGCTCTTAGCATCTCTGGACAAACTAGTAAAGAAAAATAATGTGCTCAAAGATTCAAATTCCCCGCTCCAGATACCCATAAACCAGTGGTGGTGAACCTATGGCACATGTGCCACAGCAGGCTGTTTGAATCATTTAAAGTTCTAAAAAGTTTCGCCATCACTGCCATAAACAATCTAAAAGCTTCTAAGTATGTCCTGAATGAGAATCTTCTCTTCTTTAGCCTTAGAACTGAAATTGCCAAAAACCAAACACACGCCCTCATAATGTGATTGGCTGAATTACAGTGCAGGTTTGATGATCAGCGTGGAAGGGTTTCTGAAGTTAAAAAGAGTGTGCTGACCAGAAAAGCATGGGATCCCATGAATTGGGATGGAGATGTTTGGTAGGAACCTGACAAGACTGGGGACACTGAACTCCTAAATTCTGATGAGATTATTTTGCCAGAGGATGAGATTTCTCCATCCTCAGTAACAGAGGCATTTCCAAGTGGTGTTGACCTTTCCACCTCTGCCTAAGGAAACTAATCCTGTTCTCTATGGAAAAAATAATGGCCGTCTGTTATGGTTTATACCTAGATGTCCCCCAAGAGTCTCATATATTCATAGCAGGGCTTTTGGAAGGTAATTGGATTAATGGGCTTATAGCTTACCTGTTGTTAGGAGATGGGATCTGGTTGGAAGAAGTGGTTCAGTGAGGGAGTGGCCTAGAAGGGTTTATTTCCCTTCCTGGATCCTCCCTTGATCTCTCTGCTCCCTGTCCCCCAAGACATGAGTAACTGTCCTCTGCCATGCCATCCTGCCTTAGAGCCAGCGACCCTGGACTATAACTGTGAGCCAAAATAAGCCTTTGTTTCATTACATTGCAGGTGTAGGGTACTGAAAGTGACTAAGACATTGTCCCTGATGCAGTTACCAAGCAAGACAATGCTGATACTCTTTAGGACCCACCTTCATCACCCACTTCAGCCTCCAGGACTACAACCAGGCTCAAATGTGAAAAGGCCCCTAAAAGTTAGGTGCAAAGTATGACCCATGAGGAGGTAGGTTACACTCCCAAAGAACGTCTTGAGTTTTCTAGCTCTTACAAGCAGAGGTCTGGGGAGCAGGTATGGGAATGGATTTTAAGGGTGTGGGATGATGATGCAAGAAATGTAAATCTGCATTAGGCTGAATGTCTTGATACAGATCTATTAAGTAGAGATTCTGGATTTAATGTCACAGATCATGGAGTTTTAAAAGGTGCTAGTAGTTTATTTGGTTGGATGGTAGAAATATGGAACATAAGATGACCTGCTGTAAGTGAGCTGGAGATGGCTGGTGTTCCTTGATTTGCTGTGGATGAGGGTATTCAACAGTTCAAGGAAATGGGAATGCTGGAGTAGATTTGCCAGTGAAAACACTGAAAGGGTCCCGAGAATATGCCCTTCACTAATACCTTAAGAAACAGATTTGTGAGGGGAGCACCAGTATCCTTGAAGAGCTCCAGTCTTTCTGAGTCTTTGCTGCCATTGCTTTTGGATATTAGTTTCAAGTGTCCCAGTTTCTTCAACCTTCTGATGCAGACTTGTGCTGCTGCCCTTCTAGTGAGATTCCTGGGCTTCAGTCTTGCACTGGTGCTGCATCCTTGATCCCTCTTGTTCTGCAGCTTTCATCTTCTTGACTAAGCAGCTACTGGGTCCTCCAGATCTCCAACAAACAGCCTCTGGGGAGTGTCCCACCTCTGATCCTGTAAACCTACCTAATAAATCCCCACGCATAATTATACATATATTTTCTATTAACTCTGTCCATCTAGAGAACTCTAATTAATAGACCAGCTCTCTGGAAAAAAAAAAAAAAGAAATAAAACCAATAGCCCTAATTTATATTAGTTGACTATTTCTGTGGTATAAATATTTCCACCATGGCTGACTTCAAGTACTTTTGGTTTGACAACTGGCTTGCAAATTTCATGAGTATTTAACAATCACTGTGGGAAGTGGTTGGGTGGAATATATTTTCATAGTAGAGACATCAGAATTGCTGATGGATTAAATGCAAGTTGTGAAAGAGAGGAAGGGACCTTTAATGGAAAGATAGAGCTCCCTTTATTGAGATGGAGAGGAATACAGGATAATTGGATTTGAGTGGAGCATCAGGAGTTCTGTTTTGGGTATGCTATGTTTGATATGCTAGTTAGGCATCCAGTGGAGATGTGTAGCAGGCAGAGTTTAGGAAAGAAGTCTGGGCAGCCTATGAAGGGAAGAATATTCTCCTTTCCCAAACAGTTTCCTGGCATCTTGGTTCTGCACAGCAGATTCATTTGCACGGTGTTTACCTGCACAGGAGCACTCCAGTTTGGATTTCCAGCTGGGGCTGCAATTTCTGTCCATAGACCACCTAGAAGAAGAGCAAACACCTCAGATAAGTGAATGCCAAATACAGGGCTAGATGTAATGAGAATAAGACACCGTTCCTGCTCTCAAGAAGTGAGTATATATTTACAAGATAAAGCAGAATGATGAGAGACACTCTATAAAAAGATCTAGGTTTTGCTGATCATACTCTCAATTCTTTGTCCTGGTAGAGGACATCAAGTATGAGAGGCCGATGCAATCAGATGGATTCAAACTGAGCTTCATTTGCTCAAGGAAATGAGGGAGAAGACATTTCAGGTGCTGGGTCTAGAGGAGCAAAGGCCAGGGCTGCCAGGAAATACATATGCTCAAGAATCGAGCACTGAAATTGTCTCAGGCATGTGAATGTCTAAGCACTTTACATATTTTAATAATAACCCTGAGTGGTAGATGCTGTTATTCTATTTCACAGACGAAAAAACTGAGATACTATGGTATCAAAGCCAGCTTGACTCCACAGCAGTAGCTCTGAGCCAGCAGGTAAAATGGAAAAATGAAGATGGGCCTGGCTGGAGCTTCAGGTTTGGCTTCAAGCAGGCAAGGATGGGGGTGCAAGGAGCAAGGGAGGCTGTCCAGGTCCCTAGAGAGTTTCCACAAGTAGTTTGATCTTCCTGACTCTTCTAAGAAGAATGAAGACACACTCTTGCCATTTTCAGCTCAAACGTGAGAAAGATGCTCATGGCAATGACATTGCATCCATTCTATGATTTTGAGACTTTGAGGCATCATTTCAAAAAAAAGCTGCTCATTTTTTAGAAGAAGATATAAATTTTGCTTAGTTTTATTCCTCGTTTTTGGATAACACACAGAAGCCACTTGGAGCTTAATATTAACACTGTACATCAATGTCAGCCTGGCTCCAAGTGGCGCATGTCACATTTCAGCCGAATGCAAACTGAAAATGTTAGATGAATTTGGTTCCTCCAAGCAGAGGGAGTTGGAAACTTCAATAGGAAGCCCTGTCCTCCCCAGAATTTCTGTAAGAGGCTGAGTCTCAGGCTGGGCTATTTGTAGGGATATCAGAAAATCCTCCCTGCCACTCTCTGTTGCTACCAACATTAGCCCTGTAGCTTGGCAAAAGCCTGTTTTGTGTCTCCCTAATTCCACTATGTAACAGTGCTCCTCAGGATTGTCATCCTTGAAAGACAGAAGGATATTTTCAAGGATCTTCCCTTCCCTCCCTTTCCTTCCCCTCCCTTCCCTTCCCTTTCCTTTCCTTTCCTCCCCTTCCCTCCCCTCCCCTCGCCTTCTTTTCTCCTCTTCTCCGCTCCACTCCCCTTCCCTTCAATTCCCTTTCTCTGTTGTGCCATCTCTGTCTTTCCCATGCCTACATTCTCAGTTCTCCCTCTCTTCCCTGTCTAGATCTTTCCTTGAGCTACTCGCCTCCTCTGTTCCCCTCCCCTCTTTGTTTGCCCTGGCCCTATATCTGGTCCTGCTCTTCCTAGCTTGGGACCATTTCTGCCCTATCTTTATTAATCTTTTTTCTTGAGTTGAAATTTACATACAGTAGGACACACAAATCTCAGCAAACAGTGTGTACCTGTTGATGTATCTAAACGCCTGTGTAACCACCTCCTACTGAGATACAAAACATCTCCAGCACTCCAGAAGTTCCCCTTGGGCCCCTTCCCTCACTGGATGGGTGACCACCGTTTTGATCTCTAACTTTTATTAAATTTTATCTAAATGAGTCTTTTAAGGCATCATTACTAGCTCCCCAGTATGGTGCTGCTAAAAGGAGAAAACTTTCAAGGAATCTGATGTGCCCTGCCCTGGAGGCCCCCAGTGCCTGGTGTTCCTTGGCCAACACTCGCCTGGCTTATTTGGTGTCCCATGAAGGATGAACTGAATTCCAGAGCATCCAGAATGGTCCTCTGTGCCCTGGGTCCTGCACCAGGGACCTTCTGTTATATCCTTGACAAGGCCCCCACAGATCCCTGCTCACTCAATGGCCTTGCCACCCCTCCTAAGTGACCATAGATGGTAGTTATGGAAAGCAAGCTAAAAGACCTTCCAATCTATTTTTTAAAATAAGGCAATTAAGACCCATAGAGTGGCTTAGCTGGGACTAGAAATCAGGCCTGTTGACTCTACCCTGTGCTCTTTCTGTCACAACATTCTATCTCCCTGTCTCTGTTGCCTGGATTTTGAGGCAGTTCTGCTTAAGCCCACCTCCTTTCCTGGTCTCTTCTTCTGATCTGTGGCGTACGTCTCCTATCAGGGCCAGCATAGCTGCTGATGGTGCCTACGGCCAGACACTAGTGTGATAGATGTTCCCAACTAAAAGCTTGTTTCTCCTTCCTGTCACTAAATCCTGGAATTCCTTTCAGTGGGCCACACTCTTCACCTCACAGCAAGAGGGCAGGCTCAGATGCAAAGATCTATGGGATGGGAATGGGAAATACTAGCTTTACACTACTGCAAATGACCACCTTCCATCCCTGTTTTTTCCAACAGAAAATTTTATATAAGGCTTACTAGTTGTTAACATTAAATCTTTACTCAGCATAGATTTAAACAGGTGGGGAAGGAAAAACCAGGAAATATGCACAGAAATATCAACTGAGAGCTCCTCATTTTCCAAGTGGGCCTTTTCCCTCAGCCTCTTGCAGATACAAATGAGCGTGTTATTGTCCTAAGAGGATACTGGGACAAAAGCACCCAGTACTAGAGCTTCCTATGCTCAGTACCACATCTTCTCATTCTGTCCTCTGGGATTCCTAGTCCAGTGCAGGAAGACAATCCAAGCCATCTATGAGCTTCCATCTAGAATGGAAATGAAAACTCTCACACAAGAGTAACTTGAGACCACGTAGTAATAAGTATGAAACGTGCAGGTGCACACAGCATAGCCCAGCAGCTCAAGGTGCTCAGGCTAACTAGGTCTCCAGTCTCCTACCCACATGTGTCCAGCCATGTACAGGATCCATTGATGGGAAAGGGCTGAGGGGAGATTTCTTCCTGCCTTTATTGGTATTCAAGTCAGGGGCTAGGCTGGCAAGTCCCAAGCAAATCCATCTATCTCCTGCTCACAGACAGCACAGCCAGAGGGGGAAAACCTATCTTTGGGTTCCCCTGTGGCAGTGTGGGATGAGTTCTGGTGTGACCCACTCCTCTAGTCTCTCCAATAGCCTGCCTATCTCCATCCCACCCTACCTTCACCTCCTGGCTCTTCCTGCTTGACAGAATCCTTACCAGGAGCTTTGTCTCTTCTGCCTTGCCTACTCAAGATGTCTCCCACCTTATTCAAGCATCTTCTGGGTCATTACTGTCCCCACTAACACCCAAGATAAACCCAAAGGAATACAAGGTGAAAAACTACCCCAAGAAACTCTTTTTCTGCCCTAGATGCCATAGCAAAAAGTAGTGGAAGGGAGACTCAAATTTACTTTTCTAATTCTAAATCCAAAGACCTTTCCCAGGATGGGGCAGGAGAGGCCTAATGAGCAGTCAGAAAAGGGAGGAGATGCTTTGAATCTAGGGTTTGGGGATCTTCAAATGCCAGGACCCTGCCTCCCATCAGGAAGAGTGAGTTTAGTTCCTCAAGGCCAAGTATCAGGCTCAGTGCAGTTTTCTCTTTGGCTTCCTTTGGCTTCCTTAAGTGGATTATTCAAACTGGTTGTGAGAGATTATGTGGGTAGGAGACTGAAGATCACATAGCTAGAAGGGGCTGGGAGGAGAAAAAAATAAACATGAGAGAGATGAAGTAGCTTTTAAAAGGAGAGAGAATTTGGAGAATGAATAAAGAGATGATGAAAGGAGATATTTGGGAAGTTCTGGCATTTGATATACAATGCAATCTCCTCCAAAAGTTCCATCCAACATTCAGGAAAAAAAGAAAATGCTCATCAATGTTTTTGTATTTCTATAAGCAGTGTGTGTGTGTGTGTGTGTGTGTGTAAGTGTGTGTAATGCAATACCTGCAGAGACCAGCCTTATGCAGGGGCTTTCTATGGAAAAGTTAGGATGACTCAAGGAGATCCAGAGATATGAATGTTTACCATGGGAGGCCAGCAATCTCGCCTGGTGCCTATCATTGTCCTGCCCCGGGCTCAGCCTCCTCTCTTATCCTGCCTAAGTAACTGAAAAGTCCCCTGCCTATGATCTCACCCTTGGGACACCATCTGACACACTCCTCTGGAGGCTCCAAGGTGAAATGGGGTCTGGAGAGTGACCAGGAAGATATTCAGAGGCACCTGTGATACAGATTAAGAGAGGCCAGGTGTGCCAGAGATGAGAAAAGAGAAAGATGGCTGAGAGCTGCTGTACTGGGCTTTGCTGATTTCTCATCAGCTTTGAAGGGGGAAGAAGAAAAGAGGATTTTCTCCTCCCTCCTTTTTCCAATAAGCACTGTAGCAACTCAGAGTTTGAGTATAATCCTTATTGACTCGATCTGCCAGGGAGGGCAGTAGAGAGAGAAAAGAGAATTTTGTGGAGCAGAGCTTTCACTTGCCAGTCCTCTCACTTCTCCCTTCCTACTGATCTCCCCAAAACCACAGACTCCAGGCTTCTGGGACTTTGAGCTAAGAAAGGAGCTGGAGTCAGACTCCAAGGACAGGCCTGAGGGGCAGCCGGTTGGAGTGGAGCCCAGGTCCTGTTTTCTCTCTGCTTTGGCTGGAGGCCAGAGATGAAGCAGTAGAGATGGGAGTCTTGAAAGAAAGTCCTGAAGCCAAGAGCCTCAAACAATTGTTGAAAAAAGGAAACCACAGTTCTAATTAACTCCCCCCTTCAAATTAGGGGGTTTCTTTCTACTTTTGTATCTATTATTAGCTTCAGAAATTTTTTAAAAATTGGGGCAAAATGCAGAAGTGAGTGAAAGCACTATACAATCTGGGGGGACCTCTACAATTAGATGCAGAAAGCTGCCTTGCCCAAGGTCATGCTCAGATGACTGTGATCCCCATCAGATGACTGATGGAGATGGGGTGCAAAAACCCAGCCATTTCAGTTCAACATAAGATGTTTTATCTCCAGAATTTCCTGTAGAGTTGCCCAAGATTATCATCCATAATGCATGGAAGATTGACTTCTCCCCCTACTTATTTCTGCCCCCTTTCCCTCTCTTCCACTGGTGTTGCTTCCAAGAGTCCTCTTCAATATATGTTCTGCAAGTTAAACTCCATCTCAGAGTTTGCTTTCCAGAGATCTTAACTGGCCACATGAAATAATCAGGATGAGCCGGGCATGGCAGCACCTGCTTTAATCCCAGCACTTGGGAGCCTGAGGCAGGAGGATCACCACAAGTTTGAGGACCAGCCTGGGCTACATAGTGAATTCAAGACCAGCCTAAACTACTAGTGCGACTCTGTATCAAAAAAAAAAAAAAAAAAAAAAAACCTAAACTAAAAAATAATAATAATCAGGATTTATAAGATAATAAGGGCAAGGAAGGAAAGAAACAGAGAGAGAGAGAGAGAGAGACAGCAGAGAGAGCAGTAAAGATGGAGTCTACTCTAGGAAGGATGTTTATAACATTTGGGTTGACCCCAGTGAAAGAATTGGCTCTGTGAAGAGCTAGAGCAAATGTCTTCCAGGAAAGGAAAGCAATTAAAAGATATTAGAAGGCCTGATGTACCCTGGTATTCCTGAGAAGTAGATGCAGTGGGCCATAGAAGGCTTCCCAGTGGAGATCTTTGAATTGAGGATAAAGAAGAATAGTTATTTCCAGGCATAAAAGCAGGGGTAGGGAAGTGTTCTTGTCCAAGAGGACAACAAAGACAAAGCTGTGGATGTGAGGAAAGAATCCACAGTGGCTAGAAGGGAGATTCATCTCTAGGAATGCAAAAATATGGAAATGGATTGATACGTTTGGGCCAGAATTCATAGCTGCTGTGTGTGTGTGTGTGTGTGTGTGTGTGTGTGTGTGTGTGTGTGTGTGCGCGTGCGCGCATGTGCGTTAAATCTGAGAAGAAAATAATAAGCAGAATTGAATTGAGACTGAGAGGGAAACAAGTGGGAGGATTCAGCAGAAGCCCATGAAAACTAGACTAGGTTAAAAACCAATGAAAGTTAGACAAGGACAGTGGCATAGGACAAGAACAAGGAAAATGGTTTGAAAAATACTTCACAGAACTCAAGTAGAAGGTAACAGACTGGAGCCAAGAAGAGAATCAGAAAGTGAACACTGGCTTTTTGGTTTGTATGACTGGTTGCTTGATTGGCTTTTTTTGTTTGTGTGACCTTTGCTTGATGGTAGGGAACACAAAGGGGTGGTGAGTTTGCATGGCAGAGAGGAGGAAGAGATGAGTTTGTATCATGTGCCCCAATCCAAGTGGTAATAGTAGGAGAGGAATTCAGAATGGAAGTGAGGCTAGAGAAAAAGATCTAGTGCTCTTCATTCATTAGTGCTATTTGAGACCATGAGAGGTGGTGAGATTGCACAGGAGAGAGGGTAGTGTAAATTGAGAAGAGAGAAGACTAGGTAGACATACAAGAGATACCAGCAAAGAAAGACTGATGATGTATGTTCAGGAGTTATGCTGGCCAGGGAAGCCAGGGGAGAACCAGAAAGAAGAGGCAAGAAGTATCAAACTCAGCTGCTACAGAGAGGCAGGTAGAACAGAAAAGGAAAGAAGCCACACTGGAGGCAGCATATGGAAAGTCACTGGTCACCGTCACTTGAGTAGTTACCAAAATGTATGTGGGTGGGAGGGAAGGCAGAGCCAAATTGCAAAATATTGAGGGATAAATGGAAGGTAGAAAGCAGAAGTAATGATATAAATTACTTTTCTAATTTAATATTTATTAAACACTTTCTATGGGGTAATATTTTTCCCCAATGCTAGGGATTGAACCCAGGGCTTTAGCGCATGCTAGGCGAGTGCTCTACCACGGAGCCATATTCCCAGTGTGTTAAAACTTTTTTACCCCATAAATTAACACATTTAATCCCCCATAATAACTGCAAAGTGAGTGAGATTTTTATCATCACCATTTTTTTCAACTGAGGAAACAAACTCAGAGAGGTTAGGGAATTTGTTAAATGTCATTCAGCTCTAATTTCTTTGAAGAACTGAGAACCAAATCCTCCCTTCTCCACTCGGACTTGCACTTTGCCTACCATTCTGTGTTGCCTTTTCTTTTAAAACAAAAAGATTCTTTTGAAACAAAAGGAAAGGAGAAAGCAGGATCATAATGTTTTGGTTTTTAGGGTTGATGATATTTAGTATGTTTATAGGCTTTGAGGAAGGACCCAGAGGAATGGTGATAAGAAAGAAGCAAACTATTACCAATGGATCCAGAGGCAGTGGGGAATGGAGTTGAGTGCATGCGAGTGAGCATGGAAGAGAGGCAGGGCCCATCTTTCTCTGACCTGGATTGCAGCAAGAATGAGTGAGGGCAACATCAGAATACACATTCTTCTCAGCTGCACATGGGACGTTCTCCAAAATAGACCACATACTAGCTCATAAAACCTGCTTAAATAAATGCAAAGGAATTGAAATTATCCCATGCATATTATCAGACCATAGTGCAATGAAATTGGAAATCAATGGCAAAAGATCCCACAAAAACTCCCTAAACACATGGAAATTAAACAGCATCCTCCTGAACAACCAATGGGTCACAGATGAAATTAAAGAAGAAATTAGTCACTTTCTACAACTGAATGATAATGACAGTACAACATACCGGAACTTATGGGATACAATGAAAGCAGTCCTAAGAGGGAAATTTATAGCATTAAATACTTATATCAGGAAAATAGAGCAAGCGCAAATAAACAACTTAAGGGTGAACCTCGAGCTTCTAGAAAAAGAAGAGCAGGTTAAGCCAAAAGCCCGTACAAGGGAGGAAATTATAAAGATCAGAGCAGAAATTAACGTATTGGAGAATAAAAAAACAATACAAAGAATCAATGAAGCAAAAAGTTGGTTCTTTGAAAGAATAAATAAGATTGACAAACCCTTATCCAACCTTATTAAAAAAAGAAAAGAAAAGACTCAAATCCATGCAATTGAAAATGAAAAGGGTGATATCACGACGGACCCTGCAGAAATCCAGAAGATCATCTATACCTATTTTGAAAATTTATATTCTACTAAGATGGAAAATGCAGAAGAAATGGACAGATTCCTAGATTCGTATGAATTACCAAAGCTAAATCAAGAAGATTTAAAAATCCTAAATAAACCAATATCAACCAATGAAATTGAAGATGTAATTAAAAACCTCCCAACAAAGAAAAGTCCAGGCCCTGATGGATTCACTGCCGAATTCTACAAGAAATTTAGAGAAGACCTAACGCCCCTACTTCTCAAACTTTTTAATGAAATTGAAAGGGAAGCAATACTCCCAAATTCATTCCTGGAAGCAAGCATTACCCTGATACCAAAACCAGAGAAGGACCCAACTAAGAAAGAGAACTACAGGCCAATCTCCCTAATGAACATAGATGCAAAAATCCTTAATAAGATACTGGCAAACAGAATCCAACAAATCATCAAGAAGATTATACACCATGACCAAGTTGGATTCATCCCAGGGATGCAGGGATGGTTCAACATACGTAAATCAATAAATGTAATACAGCATATTAACAGAACCAAAGACAAAAATCACATGATCATCTCAATAGATGCAGAAAAAGCTTTTGACAAAGTCCAGCACCTTTTCATGATAAAAACCCTACAGAAAATTGGAATAGAGGGTCTTTATCTCAATCTGGTAAAAGCTATCTATGACAAACCAACAGCCAATATCATACTAAATGGCCAAAAACTGAAAGCCTTCCCTCTAAAATCAGGAACAAGACAAGGATGTCCACTGTCCCCACTCTTATTCAACATAGTTCTGGAAACTTTAGCCAGAGCGATTAGACAAGAGAAAGAAATAAAAGGAATAATGATTGGAAAGGAAGAAGTTAAATTATCATTATTTGCAGATGACATGATACTCTACACAGAAGACCCCAAAAACTCCACTAAAAAACTGCTAGATTTGATAAGCAAATTCAGTAGTGTAGCTGGATACAAAGTCAATACTCAAAAGTCAATAGCCTTCCTGTACACAAATAACAAACTTACTGAAAGAGAAATTAGGGAAAGAATACCTTTCACAATAACATCCAAAAAAATGAAATACCTAGGAATCAACCTCACGAAGGATGTAAAAGACCTCTATACTGAAAACTACAGTACTCTGAAAAAGGAGATTGAAGAGGATATCAGAAAATGGAAAGATATCCCTTGCTCCTGGATAGGAAGAACCAATATAGTGAAAATGGCCATATTTCCAAAATTGTTATACAGATTTAATGCAATTCCAATCAAAATTCCAACAGCATATCTCACAGAACTAGAGAAAACAATCCTAAAATTCATTTGGAATCAGAAGAGACCTAGAATAGCAAAGGCAATTCTGGGCAACAAAGGCAAGGCAGGGGGCATCACAATCCCCGACTTGAAATTATACTATAAAGCTACTGTGATAAAAACAGTGTGGTACTGGCAAAAAAACAGACCTGAAGATCAATGGAACAGATTAGAAGATGCTGAAACAACCCCAGACATACTAAGCCACCTTATCTTTGACAAAGGTGCCAAACACATTCGCTGGAAGAAAGATAGCCTCTTTAATAAATGGTGCTGGAAAAACTGGCTCTACACATGCCGAAGATTAAAACTAGACCCATATCTTTCACCATGCACTAAACTAAATTCAAAATGGATCAGAGATCTAAATATTAAAACAGAAACATTAAATCTGCTGGAAGGTAGGATAGGTAAAACCCTTGGAGACATTGGTGTAGGCAAAGACTTTATGAATAAAAACTCAACCGCACGGGAACTATCCCAAAGAATCAATAACTGGGATCTCATCTTATTAAAAAGCTTTTGCACAGCAAGAGAAACCACCAACAGAGTGAAGAGACAACCCACAATGTGGGAAAAAATGTTTGCCAGCTGTTCCTCAGACAAAGGATTACTATCGAGAACATACAAAGAACTCAAAAAAATCAGACCTCCCAAATTTAAAGACCCACTCCAAAAATGGGCATCTGAGATGAATACACATTTCTCAGATGAAGAAATACTAATGGCAAATAAATATACAAAAAAATGTGCAACATCACTAGTCATTCGAGAGATGCAAATTAAAACAACACTGAGATACCATCTCACCCCAGAAAGAATGGCTACTATAAAGAAATCAACTAATAACAAATGCTGGAGGGGCTGTGGGGAAAAAGGAACCCTTCTCCACTGTTGGTGGGAGTGTCGACTGGTACAGCCACTGTGGAAGTCAGTGTGGAGATTCCTCAAAAAGCTAGGGTTGGAGGTCCCATTTGACCCAGCTATTCCCCTTCTGGGCATCTTCCCAGAAGAATTAAAAACATCATACCACAGCGATATATGTGCACCCATGTTTATAGCAGCACAATTTGTAATAGCCAGATCTTGGAAACAACCCAAATGCCCATCAACTGAGGAATGGATAAGAAAGATGTGGTATTTTTATACAATGGAGTACTATTCAGCCATAAAGAAGGATAAACTGGAGACTTTTATAGGTAAATGGATGCAACTCGAGAAAATACTCATAAGTGAAATAAACCAGAAGCACATGTGTAAGCATCGTATTGTCTCTCTAGTATGAGAAACTGAAAGAGTAAATAAGATCCAAAATGTACAATAGACATGGTGAATCAAAAAGAAACTGGTCAAAAGGAAAGAGAGACTGGAATAGGGAAAAGAAAGAAGGGAAAGGGAAAAAAAATTGTATATATATATATAAGATGGTTAAGATAGATACACTATGATTTTTACTTAGTTCATTGAAGAGTAAGGTTTGTGCCAATAATGTTTGGATAATTAAATGCTAATGTCTGGTGTCCTGAATAACTAACTTAAAGATAGTAATACGCAATGTATTAACCATTGTTACCCTCCTATTATGTTGTTTTGAAAATTTGTTCTTCTTTTGATTTGTTTTGTTTTTTCTTCTCTTTAAAATAAAATTAAAAAAAAAAAAAAAAAAAAAAAGAATGAGTGAGGGAATACACAATATGCTTTCAGGCCAAAAGGTTGAAGTTGGGGGATCTTTGCATTTGATGGTCTCAGCCTCATTAGTGAGATAGAAGGTGAGGTTGCTTGCTAAGTCTTAGTCAGCAAATGTGTTTATTTGGAATGGAATTCTATTCTGAATAGCTTAAGTACAAGTAGGGATTTATTGGGAGTCAAACAAGTCTCGTCTCTACTTCTCTTTGTGCACTTGCTTCTCTCTAGCTTTCTTTGGTTATCTGTGGTCATTTAGTTCCAGCCTCCACATAGACTAATGGGATGCTCTGTGTCCCAGTTCCTAATTTTCAGGAGATGAAATCTAATTGGTCCTCAGCTTAAGACCAGCACTACCCTTGGTCTGGCAGCTGTGGTCTGGTTTAGGATGTCCTATTCAAGGAATATGCTGAGCTCAAGGTGGTAGAAGATGGATATGGCAATAAAGGACCATGAGCAAGAGTAGAAAAAGTATCAAAGGAGAAAAGGATGTTTAGGGCTAAAGCTGCCACTATGCCCATCACCAAAGCCCTGCCATGCAGCCCTCTGACTAGCCAGAGTGGGAACATATTAATTCACAATGGAGCCTATCATCATAGATATGGGTTTTTTTTTAACCTGGAAACTTTCAAAAGATTGGGAGAAGTGAAAAAATTTTAACCACTCCATTGTCCCATGTAGATGGGCAGGAAGATAAGAAAGCAGAAAACTAGTGTTGGTGACAAGGCAATTAGAATGGCCAATCTACTTGGCTTGGATAGGGAGTGCTGGGAGGCAAGTGGGCTGGGATAAATAGGAAGCAATGGATTATGGATGTTGGGGATGGGGAAGAACAGGTTTTGGAAACATGGGGAGGGGGAAATGGTCAACAGGATCCTCAGAAGCACTGGGGAATCTCCATCTGGTCTTCAATCTGTGTAGTGACTCTCCACTCGAGACAAGAGGCCAGTTTTCTGGGCTCCCCAGTTCCCCTCCTTTGAGAAGATAATTGACTGGACCCAGGGAGGGCTTCCTCCAGGACTTGATAACTGAGAATACAAAATAATAAAATTCCTAATCGTCATGTCAAAATGCTCTCACAAGAGCAAGAACAATCCTTCATCCAGGAAAAAGCCTCTTCCTGCCCTCATCACATCAAGAGGAGTTTCATATATTTTCATGTTTACTGTCTGTATTGGCCAGCTTTCTGTTGCCGTGACAAAATACCTGATATACATAATTTAAAGAAGAAAGGTTTATTTTGGCTCACAGTTTCAGAGGTTTCAGTCAATGGCTGACTCTGAGACAAAAACATTATGGCAAATGGCATGGCAGAGGAAAGCTGTTAACCTCAGGGAAACTGGGAAGCAGAGAAAGAGCTAGAGAGGAAGAGACCAAGAACCAGACATGTCCCCATGCTCATGCCCTCATGACCTACATAGACACACCCAGAGTGCTTTGCTAATCCCTTAGGCATCTCTCAAACCAATCGAGGTAGCAGTCAAGATTAGCCATCACTCCAGGCATGATAGCCTACATCTACAGTCCCACCTCTCTGGGAGGCTGAGACAGGTGGATCACAAGTTCAAGCTGGGCAGCTTAGCAGCTTAGCAGCTTAGCAAGATCATGTCTCAAAGTTAAAAAAAAAAAAATTTAAAGGGTGGGGGATATAGCTCAGTATGAAGGCTCTGAGTTTAATCCCAAATCCAAAAAATACTAATTGTCACAATGTCCCTGCTGTCTTAGAGAAGACAATCTTTAAAACCCTTGCGTTATCCATCCAGCTGATGTGGACTTTCTAATTCTGTCCCTTAGAGAACATGAGGCTGGTGGTTGAAGTCCACACTCCACCCATTGCTGAAGGAAGGCCTTTAAAAGCAGAGTTCTAGATTGGACTCCTCTGTCATTTCCTCTCTCCTTTGACATGTAGTAGAAGAAATCAAGCATGTCAGGTTCTGGAACTTGATTCTCCAGTGACTTTGGAGACACAAAGAGTCTAGATTCTCCTCTAGTAGACTCCAACTTGCCTGAGGGCAGGGCTTGCATCAAACACATTTACCTAGGTATCCTTAGCAGCTGGCTAGCACCTTCTCAGCATAGTGCTAGATGCTGCTGTTGAACAAATAAATGAAACAGGGATCTCTACTTATGATGCAGTCCATCTGTCTGCAAGCAGGTGAATAGACAAAGCAACTTCTCCATGTCTCTCCACTCCCTGCTTTCAGGCAAAGGAATCCCAGCCAGTGCCAGAGTTGTGCTTCAATGAGGAAAGGGCCTATTCTGCAGGACTGGGCTGAGGGGTAGAGTCCCAAGGCCAAACTCCCTGTTACTGGTCCAGACTGATCTCCACCTTTACCACAGGACACCCTCTTAGAAGGAATATTTGCAGGGAAACTATTTCTCCTTGGGTTAAATGAGAAGCAATGGCCTAAGTCCTGCTGGGGCCAGCTGGGCCTATTTGGGAAAGATTGTCTCTTATTAGGTACAAATTCTAGTTTTCCTACTCATTCAGTAATTTTATTGAGCACCTTCTATGTGCAAAGCACTGTTTGAAGTCATAGGAATATAACAAGAAGCAAGATTTTAAAAACTCTCTCCTCGTGGAGTTTTTAGTAAAATCTTGAGAGTTACTTTTAGATACAAAACTGGAAACTCACTCAATGCTAGATAAAATAATGAAGGAGAATTTGTTGGGATGATGCAGATATAATTCAGGGCAGCTAAGGACAAGAAGTACAGCCAAATACCCAGGAAAGGCTGACATTGGGACCTGCAGAATCAGACCCCCAGGGTTTCTCTTGAGACTCTCTGAAGTGGTTGATGTTTTTCCACTTCTCTGCAGGCTGTTTCCATCTGCAGACTTGCATACTCTACTCCAGCTCTAGCCTTGCAGAATTCCCCAGTTCCAGCACCCAACACAAGATTCTTGAGTATCTGTCCTGATATTTGGTTCCTTGAGTTCAATTGTCAGCTGGTCCAGTCTGGCCTAAGAGGGCAATTCAGAGGGCAGTTGGAGGGATGGGGGACAGAAAATGGAGGTGAGGAGGAAATGACTAACATTTCTCATCCAGCTCACTACTTGATTGCTAATTCAATCCATGAGAGTGGTGGGACCTGCTCTGCAGAGACCTGCCCCCTCCTCCTGCACCAGTGAATGGAAATCTGAGACCACTTAAACCAGGCAATGACACTGAGGAGGATGCTCTATCAAGGCTGCATGAGGCATCTTCTACCTGCCTTTCAGCCTGGGGAATCGTTCTATAATTAAGGGGAAAAAATGATGAACGCGGAATGTGGATATACCTATACTTCATCCTTATTGCCCTTGAGTTAGCAGCACAACACATCATGCTTTATTATAATTTCAAAATAATTACAGTTATTATTGTATTCATGTATATGGAAAAGGCAGAAATCCTATCGCTATATTAATTCGTGCGGCCTTCAATAGGATTTATTGAGCAGGAAGTGAATTCCAAGCAGTTGGCATGTAACAGAAGCTTTTCTCCAACACAGGGGTCTATTAGCTATTGTGAGATACAAATAGTTCACTTCGCAGTGGAAACCACATCTCTTCTTCCTCCTTTTCTCCTACTCCAGGCAGTCTGCCCTGATTCAGAGCGTTGTGTTCACAACTTCTCTCTTCTCTTCAGAACAGAGATAAGATTCACACTGTTCTGGCATGCATCAAAGGTCATGAATGTCAGCCTGAATGTTGAGATAAATCTCTTCCATTTGCACATTGCTTTATAGTTTTCCAAACATGATTACAAACATGAACTTTGTGTTTGAAAAGTCAGACAGAAAACTCTTTTGAAAATAGAGAGATATGAGCATCAGGGCTATCAGGAGAATTCTCTTGGGTATATATGATGGGGAGAGGGTTGAAAATTGAGGTAACACAAAAATCCAGACTATTTTAAGGAAATTACTAAACCAAGCTGTTGGCAGTGGTCACGTGCAGTCAAGAAAGCCTGCTTTTATGTGTCTGCTGGGCAGGACTCGAAATGAGTAACAAAGGCAGAGGCACCCTTAGAAAGCATAACATTTAGCTTAGGGTAAAGGAGATGAGAGAATTGAGATGACCATAACTATCTGAAGGGCAGTTTTGTGCAAGCAGAGAAAGACTTCTCTGGGCTCAGAGACTGTGACTAGAAGATAAAGCTGGGATCTGAGGGAAGATATCAGTGGCAGATTGGGTTTATACTAAGGCAAAACTTTCAGGTGGGGAGACCAATCCAGCTGCCAATAGGGGATCTTCAGTGGGTTGGAGATTCTGGAAGTTTTGGAGGCTGGTTTATTGTTTTATTCAACTAGCACTTACCTAGTAGTACTTGTGCAGGCAGTATGGACAACACTGCCCTCAGAGAGCTCACAAGCAGGTGGGCATGTCATAAATAAACAAGTGAGCAACAATAAGAAGCAGTTATGAATTGTGAAATGGGCTCTAGAGGAAGGGAAAAGGGAGACTATAGGAAGGAAGGGAGGAGTGCTGGAGGAAGGAGAAAAGACAAGGAAGGACCTTTGTAATGAGTGCATGTGACTGCTAGATAAGTTCCAATATCTCACGTTGTCCCCAGGATCTGAAGGTATGGGTTATTTCCATCTTCATGGATGAAGAAACCAAGATTCATTGAAGTTAAGTGGGTTACCCAGGGTCGCTTTTGGACACCTGCTTCATAAGCGACTCCCCTGGGAATGGAGCCCAATCTGGTGGGTGCAGGAAGGTCAAGATGCACAGGAGGATTGTGGAGTACTATGGAGCATGGTTGTGAGTGTGACTGTGGTGGTGGTAGAACAGGGTGTTTGAAAATGAGGAAGAGATATTAGTAGCACTAATTACTAAGTGTCTATGACATGTATGCCAAACACTATTAAACATTACTAAATTCTTCACAGAAGTTACTTTATTACAGAGAGCCTAACAAGGCCTTCAGGATGCTGGTTTTTTTTTTTCTTGCTCTATATGCTTGTTGCAGAAGTGTGTTCAGTTTATGAAAATTCATTCAGTGGGATATTTAAGATATGAGACTTTATATATATTAATTTTATGGGAAAAAAATACTCCATGTATTCCTACAATCACTTACAATGCAGGTCTTGCTGTCCTTGTTTTTCAAATGATAACATTGAGACACAGAAAAGTTAAGGAACTTATCCAAAGCTACACAGCTAAGATTGGTAGTACTAGGCTCGCTGATGAAATCCTCAAAACTAGTACTTTTCCACTTATCCATGTTGCTCCCACCCCAGAATGCATGGGGTGGGGGGGTGATTCCTCAGGCATGCCTTCATCTTCAACTCCCATCGTGCTGCACTTAGACACTCACATATGCATAAAGCCAACCCTAAGGTGGGGGCAAGTTAGAGAGAGGGAGGGGAATGCTGGGTGATTACAAAGATTGATAAGCACACCAACCCTGTCCTCCAAGAAACTTTCAGTGTAATGGGGGAGGCAGTCACAGCACAATAAACTAGACTGTCATGCAGGGGATGGGAACAGCACCAAGAAGCAGGCAGGCATGAAACTTGTCAGCCCTCCAAGTCTGGGGTGTTCTAAAGAGTTGCCTTCTAAGACCTTTGGTAGCCAGATCTGGGGCTAGGTCCTTTTAAACTCCTTTCTGCTTGGGGCTGGTACCATGGTGGCTGATGGGCCCTGCCTCCCTGATGACATGGAGGGATGGTGTGACTGGACTAATTACGTTTTATTAATAGGCAAGCACTTCATGAATTGTAATTAAGCAGACATGCATCTGGTGGCAGTGGTGGCTGAGGATGGGAAGAAGTGGTTCTAGGAGGCTCTGAAGCCCCATGCAATATGAATACTGTGACAGAGGATACAATAAGCCCACCCATGAGTCTTTGTTACACAGCCTGCCTTAATGCTCTGGTGTCTGAGACTCTGATTTATTCAGTAAATAAGTCTCGAGCTTATTATGTGCTCTGCTGTCAGAGTGAGACACAGTTGTGGGTGAAGGTGTGAAGAATAGAACGGGCCAAGTGTCCACTCTCTCAAGAAGAAAGAGGGTCATAAAGTGTTGTGGGTAGGGACAGAAGCTTGGGGGAGCAACTACGTACAAGAGCTGCTTCTTCAAGCAGTGAGTCTCACTGTACCCTCACACTCCCTCTCTTTCTTTCTGGCTGCTTGGCATTTGGATGCCTCAAGGCCAGGGCAGCCTGACCTCAGGGGACTAAAAAAGCTAAGCAAGTCAAGAGGTCTTTGTGTACCAAGAGGCTACAAGGGCCACATAGGCAGGCAGCCGAGGAGGCAAGAACAGACAGGGTTGGGGTGGAGCCAAAACCTCACACAGGGTGCAGCCTGGAAGATGGAGAAGACAGGTCACTCTGCAGAGAGGGCCGCCTGGAACCAAGTATTTAGACAGGAGGAGGCATATTTAGCTTATGAAAAAACAGTACAGAATGATAAAGTGGATGATGGAAAAAGAAGTTTAAACAATGGAATCTACTCTGTTGCTTGCAGCCCTGACAGCATGACAGATGTGGAAGATAAACTTTCATCTAAGCCCATCCCGATTTTCCATTCAACCTCTGAGAAATATCCCAGAATTTTTGCCTTTTTGAAGTTTAGGATGTTTTAAACTTACCTCCATTCTGCGTCACAAATGCATTTTTCTGAATACCCTGCAACATTGCCTGCCAAATAAGACTGATTATGGAATATTCTATGTTCCTGCCATCCTGGGCCTCATTAATGCTACCCCTTCATCATGAAATACACTTTTGCCTTTCTAGTAATTCAGCCTGATCATCTACACCCTTGACTCAGATGTTATACCCTTAGAGTAGGTGGTGTTCCTTAAAACCACCAGTCTGACTTGTAGAATTAATAACCAAATCCAGTAGCGTAGCTGGATACAAAGTCAACACTCAAAAATCAATAGCATTCCTGTACACAAACAACAAACTCATTGCGAGAGAAATTAGGGAAACCACACCCTTCATAATAGCATCCAAAAAAATGAAATACTTAGGAATCAATCTAACAAAGGAAATAAAAGATCTATACATTGAAAATTACACTACTCTGAAAAAAGAGACTGAAGTGGATATCAAAAGATGGAAAGATATCCCTTGCTCATGGATAGGAAGAACCAACATTGTGAAAATGGCCATACTCCCAAAACTTTTATACAGATTTAATGCAATCTTGATCAAAATACCATTAGCCTACCTCACAGATCAGAAAAAACATTCCTAAAATTCATTTGGGAACAGAAGAGACCCAGAATAGCAAAGGCAATCCTGGGCAACAAAAGCAAGACAGGAGGCATCACAATCCCTGACTTGAAATTATACTACAAAGCTACTGTGATAAAATCAGCATGGTACTGGCAAAAAAACAGACCTGAGGATCAATGGAACAGATTAGAAGATGTAGACACAACCACAAACACACTCAGCCACATTATCTTTGACAAAGGGGTCAAACATGTTTACTGGAAGAAAGATAATCTCTTTAATAAATGGTGCTAGAAAAACTGGCTCTCTCCATGCTGAAGATTAAAACTAGACACATGTCTATCACCATGCACTAAAGTTAAAATAGATCAAAGATCTAAATATTAAAACAGAAACACTAAATCTACTGGAAGAGAAAGTAGGTAGGAATCTTGAAGATATAGGGCTAGGTAGAGACTTCATGAAGAAAAACTAAACTGCACAGGAAGTACTTCAAAGAATCGACAACTGGGATCTCATCTTATTAAAAAGTTTTTGCGCATCAAAAGAAATCACCAACAAAGTGAAAAGAAAACCCATAGAGTGGGAAAAAAATTTAGCCAATTGTCCCTCAGACAAAGGAGTTTTATCTAGAATGTATAAAGAGTTGAAAAAAGTTGAGCCCCCAAATTCAAA
This sequence comes from Erethizon dorsatum, assembly GCA_028451465.1. Classification (NCBI taxonomy): domain Eukaryota; kingdom Metazoa; phylum Chordata; class Mammalia; order Rodentia; family Erethizontidae; genus Erethizon; species Erethizon dorsatum. The sequence continues at coordinate 83,633,790 of CM051829.1, forward strand.
GACCCAGCCCCAAAATGGGCATCTGAGATGAATACACATTTCTCAGATGAAGAAATGCAAATGGCAAATAAATATATGAAAAAATGTTCAACATCATTTGTCATTCAAGAGATGCAAATTAAAACAACACTGAGATTCCATCTCACCCCAGAAAGAATGGCTATCATCAAGAAATCAATCAATAACAAACGCTGGTGGGGCTGTGGGGAAAAAGGAACCCTTCTCCACTGTGGGTGGGAGTGCAGACTCGTACAACCATTGTGGAAATCCTCAAAGAACTAGGATTAGAGGTCCCATTCAACCCAGTTATTCCCCTTCTGGGTATTTTCCCAGAAGAATTAAAAACATCATACCATAGTGATATATGTGCATCCATGTTTATAGCAGCACAATTTGTAATAGCTAGATCTTGGAAACAACCCAAATGCCCATCAACCGAGGAATGGATAAAAAAGATGTGGTATTTTTACGTAATGGAGTACTACTCAGCTATAAAGAAAGATAAACTTGAAGCTTTTATAGGTAAGTGGATAGAACTAGAGAACTAGAGACCTAGAACTAGAGACCATACTCATAAGTGAAATAAATCACACTTGCATGTGTAAACATCATAATTGTCTCCCTAGTGTAAGAAGCTGAAAAAGTAAATAAGATCCAAAATCTACAATAGATATTGTGAAAGGGAAAGAAACTTCTCAAAAGGAAAGAACAACTGGGATGGGGGAAAGGAGAAAAGAAGGAAGGGAAAAGAAAAAAAAATATATATATATACAAGATAGCTAAAATAATTGTACTACTAACTTCTTTTAGTTCATTGAAAAGAACAGTTTGCTTATATTTTTTGATCAGTTTTGCATGCCTATATCTTGTAATCTGAGCAACTACTTTGAAGATAACAATATGCAATATATTAACCATTGTTAATTTCCTACTATCTTACTTTGAAATTCCATATCATTATGTTTTTCTTCCTAAAAAAAAAAAAAAAAAAAAAAAACCACCAGTCTGACTTGGTTACAGAGAGCTGCTTCTGCTTCCTGGTCTGTCAAGTGGAGAACCAGAGTCAACATGTGTGTTCTAGTCTCAGCCCTGGTCTCCAGCCACACAAATGCTCTCCTCAGTTTTCTTACCTGTAAGATAGGGGAGATGACAGCACTTTCTTCTCAGAGTTGTGAAAATTAAATGAGGTTTGTGAAATGCTTTGTGTTAGCTGAGTGCTTGTATGTCTGTGATTTGATAAGAAATGGCAGGTCTTATCTCTCTGTCTGTCCCCAGCACCTAGTATAGTAAGTACTGGTTGCTAGTTAGCTGGATGAATAAATGAACAAGTGAGCCAGAAGACGAATGCTTCCAGTTAGCTTGTGCGTCTGTGATTTCTTTCCACAGAATCTTGGGGGCCTGTGTCCTGCCTAAGTAGTCACCCCACACAGAGATGCAGTGAAATGAAGGTTTGAGGTGGCACAGAAGTGTGTGCCAACCTCCAAGGCCTGTGTCTTTTAATTAGTTTAATTAATGATAGCACCAACCGGCTCATTACCTGATGGAATTAATGGGAATCATTTGTCTCCCTAAAGCAGCCATTCGGTGAGGTGGAGGCTGTTGCCCAGAGGAGCAGATACAACATGTTCTCTGCCCTGGAGTGGATTCCTGAGCCTCTACCTGATCCGCCTGTTCTCCAGAAGTCTCCCCACTGCTTTTTTCTCCCCTCTGCACCACAACTCCTCCAAGGGGGGATGAGGTCTTGCCCCATTTTGGAGCCTAATTTTACTTCAGACTGAACAATTGATAGCTAAGCACAAATGTGAATATTAGCTGTGGAACCTCTGTCTTTCCCCTGACTCTACTCTTTTCTCCCTTTTTGTCCCATGACCAAGATAACACTGGCCTCATCTTCAGCCTGGGCTAGTCACACCTGTACAGCTTTCTGGGAACTTTTAGGCACCCATGTAAAGAAGACCTGGTCTCTTGCTGCTAAGCTGACTTAATTGACAGAGCAATTAAGCTCTGTGAAGTCAGACCCCACTTTGAGACATATGGGCTGTCTCTTCACCTCCAACATCTGAGGCCTCAGTGCCAAGCATGTCTCCTTTTTGGCTATAAAGAATTACCTTCTGCAGCCAAAATCTGAATACTACCTTCCTTATCAGGGAGAAAAATCGGAGCACTAGACCTGGCTCCTTTCTAAGAAGCCCAGAACACACATTCTAAGCAAGAGAAAATACTGCCTGGAATCCTTCAGCCTGTGGAGCCCACAGCTGTGTACAGCTGTTTGTAGAAGACACTGAAACTCTTGACTTCTTCAAGGGAATGTGATGAGCAGATAGGAGCATTGGCCCCTGTGGGGAGTCAGGCAAAGCCCTGTAAATCACCCTATAAAAGCACTCAGCTGGCCCTGCATATTTCCAGCAGTGATGTCTGGCCACCCAGGAAGGAATACCTACCACAGAGCTCAACACAAAGGCTACCACGCTAAAATGATGGGACAGATTTTCTGCCACATTCTGGGTCACATTTATGGCCCATGAGTATTATACTTATGGATGGCTTCTTTTTTAATGTACATATTGTGTTTGTTTTTGAATGTGCGTTTATATGATGTATGTGCTTTGTGGATACTTCTTTGTGGGTACTGATGGGTTCTGTTTGTGCCCATCTGAATATCTCTGTACAGGGGCCGACTGTCTCTGAGAATGGGTACATGCCCACGGGTGTCACATATCTTTCTATGTTGATGAATGCATTTGTCTTGATGAAGGTAGATGTTGTAGCTCTTAGTTTGCATCTCTGAGTGACTAATGAAAATAATGAGAAAAAAATCATCTGATGAGTCAAGAATAAATCCTCTATTTTCCTTCATAAATTTATTTTTTATTGGTATATGTTTGTAATACATAATGAATACATTCATCGTGGGGTGATGGCACATGAATATATATCACATCTTAATCCTTTTTACTTCCCTTTTCCTTTTTCTTTAATGGAACACTGGATTCATCCATTAATAATCCTTGTTATCATAATCCTAGAATAGTGTACACTGGGAGTAGTATCTTGATGGCAGAGGTAACCAAGTACTACTTTCATGTGTGTGTTTCTGACGGGCTTGGAGAGGGTATACTGTGGTGCTTATTAGAGCAGAAGTTGTCCCTGTGGACCATTTCATGCATGAGCAGCATGAACAGCAGAAAGCCTGGGGCCTGAGAAGTCCAGGGCAGCTCTGAGAGAAGGCAGAGACACAGGGTATGTGTGCATGTGTATGGGTTGGGGAGAGGGGGAATAAGGGCCATAACTTTGCCCAGCTCTAGGGACATCATTTTCTTGTCTTCTAAGGCATTCCAAGAGGCACCAAGCATCCTGTATCTAATGGGCATGGTGCTCCTGGAATTCTGCAACACAGACACCCCAAGCAGAATGGTAGACATCATGCCTCTGCTTTCCATACTCGCATCTCAAACAGACCAGCTCCTGTGCTGAGTCAGTGTTGTCATACCCAGTGCTTTCTTGCTACAGCTCTCTGACCTAAGGCTGGGCAGGAGAAAATCCAGGGACTTATTCCCAGTGGCTTGGTTCCCCAGGGTATGGACACAGCCAAAACCAAGTCTTTTTCCCTTTGAAGGTTGCAGTGACTAGTAACTAAAAGGCTCTTGCGACTCAAAGGAAAAAGAAATCAGATGGAAAAGATGGGGAGGAAGGCCAAAAAAAAAAAATTTAAAAACTGATTTTTGCTTTGGAAAGGTCAGTAGCAGGAATCTGCTTCCTTGCCAGTGCAAAGCTGGTGCTCATGCTCAGCAGCCTTTTCTCGATCAATATGACACTGATCACCTCATAAAATGGTGTTGAGGCAGCAGGGTCCAGGGCAGAAGCTGCCAGAGGGAGACTTGCTTGCCACCAGCACTGAGCTCCTTGGGGCAGGGCTAGTGGCTGAGTACCATGCTGCCAACCCGCCCTAGCCCAAGCTCTCCTGCTACCTCTTATAAGCCAAAGGCAACCCACTCCTCATTTCAGGGCTGAAGCTAGATGAATAGTGTCCTTGCTTGTTACTGACATTAGGCAGCCTGGGCTCCTGGGGTCAGGCATTCACCAGTCTTCCTAGGCTCAAGCCCACACTGAGTGGCTCTCAGAAGGAGATGGAATTCCGGAGGGAGAACTGGAGCATTTTATCATTGGTCAATGGACTCATCTGCAAATTTTGTTATTTGTCCAGAAGAGGTAGAGGTGGAGTTTAGGGCAGAAGAAGATAGACAGGGAGTGGGGAAGGGACAGTGACCTTCATCCCAGACTCTTCTGTGCACACACTTGCCCTGCACCTGGGTCATCTGGCACTCCTCAGAAGATGCACAACTTTGACATCTGCAGCCAGCCCTAGCCATAAGGCACAGTGCAGAATAGTCCATAAGCTCGGGGGTGTGAAGGGCAGGAAATGGAGACAGTGACACTTTCAAAGAATGGGAGATGCTGTTAACATGTCAGTCCAATTATGGTAATATGCCGGGGTAATTGGCCCTCCAAGGGTGCAGGGGATGTGCATGAGTACAGTAATTGCAGGTTCACTTTGCTCTGCATTCTTTATCCCACTTTGGTGACTAATTATTAGTATTTAGCAAGTGGATATTGTCATCTTCAAAGCAGGTGCAGCTGTGGCTCAGGCACCAGAGCTGGGGCCAGCTAAAGGTCAGCCTCTACTTGGGGATAATTAATTTGTCTTTTATGGATCTGAAATGTGCTGCAAGCTTATCTCTTCTTTTTTGCTGCCAAACAAACAAACAAACCTAAAGGCAGGGGAATATACCTTGTGGTTTATTTTAGTGCCCTTTCCATTATCAAAAAGTAGGGGTAAAGGACTGTAGGTGTCATTTGTGTTCTTCTAATCTCTATAGGGAAAGAGCCAGAAATTGATCTCTAGCCAAGATACACATGAACAGGGAAGCCAAATGGTCTGGGGTGATTAACAACAGGTGAGTATAGTCTTTAAGCTCATAATATCTTATTTGTTTATTACCACTTCTATGTTGGACACAGCACACTCAGTTTCTAAAGGGGTTAAGGTTTTGGAATTCTAGGAGGAAAAATAGTAACTAAGGACTTATCAAGTCATTACTATGTGTCAGATCCTATGCTCATGCATGTAAAATACTCTGTTTAATCCTCACAACAGTTGTAGATAATAGGTGATTTTACAGTGTTATCCCCATTTTGTAGTTGAGAAGCTGAGGCTCAGAGAATTTGAATATGCTACTCAGAGCTGAAGTAACAGAGATAACACTTAATCCCAGGGCTATCAGATGTCTAACGAAGCCCGTTTAGTGTAGTCCTATGCTTAGTTCCATGGACTTTATGGAAGACAAATAACTCAACCATGTTCTATCTGCATTAGCACAGCTTTCTGGTATACCTGAAGAAGCCCAAAGTTTGAATCAGGCATCATTCCATAAGCCACTTTCAAATTGTATAGATTGAGAAATAGGAAAGGAAATTGCTATAGTTTGATCTTTTTTTTTTTTTTTTTTTTTGTGGGTACCGGGGGGTCGACCTCAGGACCTCGTGCGCCAACAGGCACCCGTGCCTCTGAGCGATATCACCGGCCCCTTTTTCGTATGTGGGTTCCGGGAGTCGAACTCGGGCCCTCGCGCTTGCAAGGCAGGCGCTTACGCCGCTGAGCCATCTCACCGGCCCTATAGTTTGATCTTAAATGTTCCCAAAAGGCCCATGTCTTAAAGGCTTCATCCCGAGTTTGGCACTATTGGGAAGTGTCAGATATTTTAAGAGCTGGAGTTTAGTAAGAGGTCTTCCAGTCACTGGTGGCATGCCCTTGGAGGGGCTATTAGGACCCTGGCCTCTCCTTTTCCTCTCTTTGCCTCCTGGCTGTCATGAGCAGCTTTGTACTATCATGTGCTTCTACCGTGATGTACTTTCTCACCATAGTCCCAAAAGCAATGAAGACAACCAACCATGGACTGAAACCTCCAAAACAGTGAACCAAAATAAAACTTTCCTCTTCTTAAATTGATTATCTTAGGTAGTTTTTATAGTAACAGAAAGCTGATCAACACAGAAATGGTCCTGTCCTGAGTTCTACCTCTTTATTGAGTTTCTTGAACAACCCCACTCCATGAAGCCCTTTTCCAATCTCAGTTGCCTTGCACTCTAGTAGTGTACTGGCTCAGTTATATTCTCACTCATTTTCAGGAACTGTTTTGGACTGCTCCATAATTATTTCATATCCCTTTGCCTCCCACAAAGATCCAAAAGCTTTTAGGTCAGGGAACTGGCCACATGGGCTTTGATTTCTGCCCTTAGTGCCCACTAACTCCTGCTTGAATCAAATGCGGGATGAGAGGGGTAGACAAGGCTCCCCATCTGGTAGTTGGGTTGGCAAAAGAAGACCCGTGGTTTCACACTGACTGGGCAAATAGAGGATGATTTAGGAAAGTTTAGGAAGTTACTTAGGATCTACTTGCATTACAAAATGGAATTCCAATCATATGTGTCATTCAAAGGAGTGGCGGGCAACATGAAAGAAGTGAGTATATAGAAAGGACCGGAAGAAGATGGCAGATGTTTTGGGAGTTCAGATTTGTGTCCAAGGATTGCTGCTATGGCAGGGCAACAATTTTTTTTTTCTGTGATTTTACTGCAACCTACATATCAATGCAGCCAAACAAATTCTCCTATTTGCAACCTGACCTCCTTCTTACTGGGAAATGATCTCATTTCAAGGCTAACCACAAGAGGTTTGGCGGGGCACTCGGCATGCCGTATGCCTGGCATTTGCAAATCTTCATGCAAAGTGCAAGGTTTTTTTTAAAAGACAGTAAATAATCCTGTCTAAAGAAATCTTGGAAAGGTCTGCTCCCAGCCATGAGGTGAAAAGAAAAGCAATCACTCTCCCTACCCTCACAACCATTATCTGCTGTTCTTCTTGAATGCTAAGGCTTAAGTTGCTTTTAATTTTAGATCAGGAACAATCTGATTTGGGGCCAAGGTCTTTCTTCACTGTCCTTCAAAATGTATTAAGCTGTGGTGTTTTTCCACCTCCTGCTCTGTTTCAGTTTCTTGAGTGCCAAAAGCTGAAGCTCCACCAAGAATTCAATGTACTGTATATTCAGGATTTAGTGAGATTGCATGACAAAGAGCATACCCCTCCTGTCTATGGCAAAAAGACAGAAGTTTTCACACACACACTCACACACAAAGAAAGACAGAGACAGAGAGAAAGAGACAGTGACACAGGCACACACACACACACACACACACACACACAGGGGGCGAGAGAGAGAGAGAGAGAGAGAGAGAGAGAGAGAGAAAATCACTTGCCTAGGGTGGTGATGTGTATTGCCTCCTTGGCAAGGTGTGGCAATGCCTAAATGACCACCCATGCAAACTACCAGAGACCAAGCCAGTAGGCAGAGCTCTCAAAAGCTCAGGCCACTACTGTCCATGTCTTTCTAGCCCACACCCTCTCTATCTCCTTCCTCAACCCCTAATATTACCATGGAAATGAGAAGGCTCCCTTAAAGACCAGTCTGTGCCCTGGTGCCAATGTCATCTTGCTCCTGGGCTCTGGTGTCATCCGTGGACCATGAGGAATGCAGAACAGGTATGGAGCAGATGCCAAAGCCTGAAATTTACTTCTGGTTCTGTGGACAGAAGTCCCACTGTCCACTCACCCTGGTTGTGAAGCTTGAACTCTTGTCTCCTGGAGATTCTGCTCCCAGCCAGGAACTCCATCTGGGATGAGTTGTGCAGACACAGTGAGGGCTGAGACACAGAGGACCCCTTCCCTAAGGGGGCTCTACCTTACTGTTAACATCAAAATTCAGCCTATTTGGCAGGACATCTGGTATCTGACTTTGTTCCTTCAAGATCTTTCATATTTCAGAAAGCAAATCTGATTCTAGACTTTGGCCCATTCCAGACTTCCCCAGTGCAGTTCTTAGCTCAGATCCAAAGACAAGAACACAGTGGACTCTGGTTTAGTGTGGACTCTCACACTGAATGGAGTCTTCTGGAAAACAGAACTATCTCTAAAGCAAGGTGGGAAGGACCTGCTAAAATACATGCTGGAACCTGATCTGACTCCCCACTGACATACTCTCTTCCAGGCCTTTGAGGAGAAGAATAGGGTTGGGAGAGAGGAGGAATTTTCAGGAGAAGATGGAAATGGGAGGAGTTTAACTGTAAGGCAATGTTGGACCCCTAAACACCCCAGGATCTGACAGAAAGCTTAAGAAAGAGACAAAATATTTATGTTTTTCACTTCTATTAGCCACAGCAGTTCTTGGGAACATATGACAAGATTGCTGGTGATCAAACTTATCCACTGAGAAGCCAGCCAGGCTGGCAAGGTGCTAAGAAGAGTAGCAGCAGCACCACTGGTGGCATGGCCTCCCCTGGTAGAAGAAACACTGCCATCTTCATCCTCTCCAGCAGCCCTGCTTGGGGCTACACAGACCACAGGAGGAACGCTCAGCCTCTAGAAGGAGAGAGATGCCTCTGAGTTGCACTGATGAAATGTCTGCATGCTTTGGGGGTGAGAGTAAGGTGGGGGACAACTAGATAGGATTGGTCTAGGCAGGAGACTTGTTTTTCTAAACATATGACCACATTTAGGTTTGAGATCCAGTGTAACTGGATCTTTGGAGGGACCTCAGTATTCATCCTGTTTCAAGGAAATGATTTAAGATTCAACCCTCAGGAGACTCCTGCTGCAGTCCTCAAAGCATGCCCTGTCTTTCCATGGAATCATTGTGTTGAGAGAAACAAGGTGATCTTCCTCAGTCCTGATCTTCATCTGAACTGACAAGTCATCTCACATATGCCACTGCCTCTTTTCCCTCATCCAATGTCATTAGACTCAACACAGAGTAGAGAGGGCAGTAGGACAAAAAAAAAAAAAAAAAAGGAAAACTACCTGTATGCTATCCCTAAACAGTGGTCTGCAGGCAATTCGCCCTTCTCTGTTGGACTAACCCAACAGCTCTGTTTCTCTGATTCTGTTTTACAGTTCTGTGCTTTTCAAAATTCTGTACCTAAATCTTGGTATCCATCTCACCACTAGTCAATATTCTACTTTCCCAGAATGTCTTCTCTGTCTAGAATTTTGATTTAGAACACTTTAATTTCTAGTGTGATTTGGGGCTCCAAATTCAATGTCCTCTCCTAGGCCACAAAGCTCTTCTCTGAAATTTGTCCTGAAGAATCTTTGGACTCTTCTTCCATCCATGCCTTAGCCCTTTGCTTCCTTTCTTCTTTGGTATGAGCTTCCAAAGCCCCATGATACACTTTCTACACTCTACTTCTGGACTTTGTTGAAGGAAAAATTTTTTTCTCCACTCATTCAACAAATATTCAGAGTGCTTTCTATGTATTAGGCCCATGTAAGTAGTCAGCTCTTGCTGTAACAATGCTATGTAAGATACTACTCCAAAATTAACAGTGAACAACAAATGTTTGTTTTTGCTGCCGACAGAGCTATAGGTTGGCCAGGATGGTGCGTCTCAGGGTTCAGGACTGAATTCAGGTCTAGTTCCCAGGTCTTTACTGCAGACCCAGGAAGAAGAAACAACAGCTATCTAGGGAAGTGCTTCTTATGGCAGAGAGAATCAGCTCCAAGAAGTCAAGTCAAACTACACCAGTGTTTAAAGCATCTGGTGAGACATAGTGTATGTTACTTCCACTGACATAGATTAGTCAGTAAAGCATGTCAGAGGGCCAAGCTGAAAGGCAGTGAGGCAGGGAAGAATATTCCCCTCACACTGAACCCATTCAATACAGAAGAAGGATGAATTGTGAATACATAATGCAAAATAATACAGAATGGTTTCTACTTTCATAAAGTTCACAGTCAAGTATAAGAGAGATGCAAATGTAACATGCAAACAAGCAAATTAATGTATAATAAACTGGACTAAACGTTAGAAAATGAACAAAACAAGGGACCACGTTAGCTTGAGTAGCCCAAGAAGTTCACTATTGAAGGGTGATGCCACTTAAACTGAGGTGTCAAAGGTGACAAGAATTTGGGTATGCCGATAGAGAACAAATAGCTTTTGAGACAATGGAAGTGGTTTGTGCAAAGACCCTGGGCAAACAAGGATCTTGATGTGGTTGAAGAACTGGAATAAATTCAGTGTGGCTAGAGTGTAGTAAGGAAAAGTGAAGATGCCTACAGGGGCCAAATTATGCAGGGCCCTGACTTGCTACTGCTTTCCCTAAAACTTACCAATAATTGCTCTTCCAGTCATTGATTGTTGCTTAAATACACACACACGCACACACACACACACACACCCCTTCCCCCCTCTTTCTTGAAGCTTCCTTAGGTTGATCAGTGTGTAGAAGTCACTTTATATTTCACTAAACAAACACACAAAACAAAACAAAACAAAACAAAACCCCTCAGTCTGTGTGTTGCAAGGGCTTGTGCTGGGACAGACTTTGGATAGTCTGGGAAACAACAGAGGCTTCTGCCCTGAACAGGAGCCTCTTGGCTGAGAATTATCCGCAGGAGAGATAAGCAGGCCTGACAGGTGTACCTGGTAAAATTATGAGATAGTTTCTGAATATATTTTTTTAGGGGACCCTCAAATCTGCCCTAGCACAAGAGGATTCTTTAGTGTGATAAAAGTGTTCTATACGTTGGTTAGATTTGTCATTTATCAAAACTCATTGAGTTATATACTTAAAATAAATGAATTTATTATGTGCAAATTTGTACCTCAATAAAGTTGAAATAAAGTCAAATATAAAAGCAAAAAGTAAATAATAAATAGAAAACAAAAGGAAGCAAAAACCTGACACTTGTCCAGCTCCATGTTTTCCTGCAGAGAGGGCAGTAAATTATAAAAGATGGTTCCAATCACTCTAAGATTCTAGAACACAAACAGCTTTCTCTGCCTGGGGACACTTTTCATAAGAACATGAAAGGACTTTTGCCACAGGCCCTGAGCCACTTTGAGACCTTGAGGATTTGAGGGTGTTGGTAGTAGCACCTGGGTGGGGGCCATGTCTGGTGGACAGTGCAGGACTTACTGGGACAAGAAAGACTCTACTCTGAAGAAGTGACAATGACATCTGGCAGTAGGGAGATGCCATGCCATGAAGGGTGTGTGCTGGCCCATTGGAGCCCAGGAGAAGTGGCAGAGTTAATGGCAGTGCTTTCCAATACAACTATAATCCCAACCACCAGTGCAAACCACAGATAGAAATATTCCAGTAGCCACATTTGAAAAAGTAAAACACAAAAAAGTACAATGAATTTAACTTAGTAACCAAAATATTCCTGCCAATCAGTAATCAATAAGAAAAAGATACTTTAATTCTTCATACTAAGATTTTCTTTGAAAACCAATGAGCGTGGCAAGTCTCAGTATGGATTAACCACACTTCAAGCATCCAGTAGCCACAGTGGCCAGGGTGTTACCCTTCTGGACCATACAGGTCTGTGGGGACAACAGCTCCCACATCTATTGCATGTGAGAGGTCTCCCCACCCTACTCTACTAAGAAAAAGCCAATGGCTTTGAGGTTATCCAGCCATACTTGTGGAGTCCACAGTGGGAGGCAGGGAGCTGAGGTCTCAGGCAAGCAGGTGGAGGAGAGAGCTATGACTTGAATGAGAGCCCCACGGGACTGAGAGGGCACTTACATGAGAGGCCTGGGGGATCCAATAACAGATACATTTTGAAGCAATGTCCTAGTATAAGCTGAGATGTTCTTTTATCTCTGAGCATCACAGAAAGAATCAGTTGTATCTTATCAATCCTCTTGCCCTTTCTGCCTCTATTTTTCTGTAGCATGAATGTTATATTTGGGACCTCATTTTCATTCAAGCCACCAATAATCCTTTCTTATTCTGTTTATTCACCCCATCCAAACCCACTAGCAGAGAACAATGAACAATAAACATTAGGACTATGCAGATTTTATAGAGTTAGAAGGTGGCAAGGGCATTGGAAAAAAGTAGAGCAGTGTAAGGGGACTAGAGTTTGGAGGACAGGTGGCATGTGAAATAGAGTATCCATGGTATCTATCCCCATGGAGGAGTGATTTAAGCAATGCCTTGAAGGTGGGGAGGGGATTTGTCAAGTGCAACAGCCTATAGAAAGGCCCTATGGCTGGGTGTCTGGTGTGTTTCAGGAACCATACCTTAATCCATTCTATTGCTATACCAGAATATCATAGACTAGGTGGCTTATAAACAACAGGAATTCATTTCTCACAATTCTGGAGGCTGGCAAGTCCAAGATCAAGGGCTTTTCAGATCTGATATCTGGTGAGGACCATCTTCCTGATTCATAGGCAACCATCTTTTTGTGGTGTGCTCACATGACAGAAGGGCAGAAGATCTCTCTGGGGCCTACAGTATAAGGGCACTAATTCTAGTAATGAGGACTCCGCCCTCATGACCCAATCATCTCCCCAAAGCCTCACCTACAAACACCATCGCCTTAATAATTAGGTTCAATATATGAATTGTATGGGGCACATAAACATTCCATCCATAGCAATTAGCAAAGGAGATGATATGGAGGGAGCAGAGCAGGTAAAGACAAGAGTACAGACATCTTTTGGCAGGGAGTTGGTTCCAGGATCCCCCAGGATACCCAAATCCACAGGTGTTCATGTCTTTATATAAAATGGTATAGAAACTGCATGTAACTTATGCATATCCTCCTCTGTACTTTATTTATTTATTTACTTGTTCTCTATTTCTTTTTTATTTTTTGAGATGGGGTCTCACTATGTAGTTCAGACTGGCCTTGAACTCACTATGTAGCTTAGGCTGGCCTCGAACTCACAGTGATCCTCCTGCCTCAGCCTCCCTAGTGCCTGGGATTACAGACATGTGCCACCATGCCCAGCATCACCTTTGTACTTCAAATCATCACTAGATTACCTGTAATATCTAACAGAATGTAAATTCTATATAATTAGTTATACTGTATTGTTTACGGAATAGCAACAAGTAAAAAGTCTGTACATACTCAGTATAGAGGCAATTTCTGTTTTTAAAATGTTCTTCATTTGTGGTTCAATTAAAGGAAGTAGACGGTAATGAGTAATAGAATAGGAAATCTAGAGTTAACAAAGAGCAGAGGCAAAGTCTTCGAGCTAGTGTAAAGAGTTCAGCTGCTCTGGGGCCAGAGAGACAATACAGGGCTCAGGACTGAGGAGGGACTGGCCCAGATTTTTGTGATAAATAGACTATGATGCCTGCTGTGTTGTGAATAGACTGTGGGGTAGGGGGCAAGTGTGGGGGCAGAGAGAGCAGTGAGGAGACTGCTGCAGTAATTCAGGCAGGAGGTGTGGTGGCTTGGCATATGGAGGCAGCTGGGGAGTGTAAGCAGTATTACCGTCACTAACTTCAATCAGCTGTCATCTGTGTGTCTCCTCAGCTGTTAACACCTAACAGCCAACAATGACATTTTTCCTACTTCTTTGTACCTGCCTCAGTATTATATATTGGTCATTTTGTTGGGATCTAAACCAAGTTTGAGTTGTAGCTATAAGTAAGTGTTGTTGAGAAAACGTATTAGTTGTATTCAAATTACCAGCGCATTTCAAGCAAAACCCAGTATATCTGCAATGGAAATGTTAATGAAGCAGGTGGAAACTTTGGAGAAAGGGGCATCACAGTTCTTGGCAGAACAGATCAACAGGAGAAGGAGACAGATAAAGAGAAGTAGAGACCAGAGGACATAAGAAAAATCTGTGCACACCTAAAAAGAGCCTTGAGTGGTCAGAAAATTGAGTGGAAATGGCAATCTTGGTCTGGAATTGCAAAACCGAGAGATAAAGAGTTGAGGTGAGCAGAGAGAATCTTTTACTAAAGCCCAAGAGAAAAAATCATGTCAGATTAAAGTTCATACTTAAGGGTTAATAAAGGTAATAAATTATACTAAGATGATGTATTACTTTTCCTTTGTTGAGACAAAATCCCCAACACCCTCAATTCAAAGGAGGGGTTTATTTGGCTTACAGTTTCATTGGGTACAGTCCAACTTCTGCCAGTTCAAAGCTTGGTGAAAGGGTATGGTGAGGAAAACTGCTCATGCCATGGTGGCTAGGAAGTAGGGTGGAGAGTGGAGGGGAAACAGAGATGAGAATGTACCCTTCCAACTCTGGACCCCAGTGATGTGCCCCTTCCAACAAGGTCCCTCCTCTGGTTGTGAGACTTTTGGGGAACTTTGAGATCTAAACCAAAACAGGCAAAATTTTAAAAGTTTACTTTTTTAAGACCTACCTCTTTCAAATCTTAATATTATTATTAAGCTTTTAAAATTTAATTTCAGGAGAAGAATAAAAGCATGATTGTGGCATAGCCCAAAGATCGCATACTAAACTCAGGGTTTCTGGATTTTTAGCTCCGTTCTATTATTAATTATTCACGTGACTCTCAGACAGTTTGTTTCAGCTCTCTGAGCCTCAGTTCTTTTTTCTATAAAAGAAGATAACAGGGTTAAACGTCTCTTCTGCTATGAAATTATGTGGATTTTTAACTGAGAGGATACCTCAGTGCCTCAAAGGCAAGGGCATAAATGAGTTACTCCTTACCTATATATAGGTGGATCTTATCTATAAACAGGGGGATTCTTGAGAGCTAGATTTGTAAACCGAGTCAATATCATGACAAGTGGACCACTCAGGGGATTGGGGTCAAGCCCTTCCCCTGGTTACCTCTCACAACTCAGAGGGAGCCTGGCCTTGGCCTTCTTTGTAATAACAACCATCTCTCACCTCTGTGTTCAATAACTCTCGGTAGGGCCTGCCATGTGACGCCATAGAAGGGCCTTTCTGTGTTGCAAAGCTTTACTTGAATGTTCACATCTCATGTTCTCTCAGCTGTCCATTGTGCCTAACGAAGCACACCCATGTGTCAAGCATGTGCTATGTAGGGGGGACCCAGCCACAAACAAACACTAAGGCAGTCCCTGCCTGGTGACATTCACAGTCTAATTGGGGAAAACAGATATTAAACAACAGCCATGAATGATTTATTATAAAACCCTTAGCATGTGAAGTGCTGCA
Organism: Erethizon dorsatum; assembly: GCA_028451465.1. Taxonomy (NCBI): domain Eukaryota; kingdom Metazoa; phylum Chordata; class Mammalia; order Rodentia; family Erethizontidae; genus Erethizon; species Erethizon dorsatum. Next base: position 83,648,819 of record CM051829.1, read on the forward strand.
AAAGGAAACCAGGAACCACAGAAGCATTTAACAGAGGAACCTAACTTAGTATTTCAGGCTGAAGAAGTGATATTTAAATTGACCCCTCAAGGAAGAGTTGTAGTTAGATGAAGAGAGAAGAATATTCTGGGTGGAGAGAGCTGTAAGGGGAGAGAATAGATTCTTTCTTGACTTTCTTTCTACCATGCCATTGTGTTTTCCTGAGGTTCAAGGTATCAGCTGGGATTTAGAGGGATAACTGCACTGATTCATTTGTTCATTCAGTCATAGAAATTACAGACATTTTTTATGCTGGGACAGCAGTGAATAAGCACAGCCCTCATCCTCTCTTCAAAATCTGCCCTAATGGAATTTACATTCTAGCAGAGAAAACAGAGAAGTGTATACATAAATATGATGGTGATAAATATGGAATAGATAAAAAGCAGGAAATGGATATAGGCAGTGTCTATTCAGGGGTTGAAGTGACCAATATTATATGAGATGGTCAGGAAAGGCCTTAGTGAAACTCCTAAAATAATCAAGGGGGTGAGCCTTGTCATACCTATGGGAAAAAACATTCCCTGCACAGGGCAGAGCAATTGCAAGGAGACTGAGGCAGGAGAGTTCCTAGACTACTTGAGGAAAAGCAAGGAGATGAACAAGTCAGAACAAAGTGAGCAAGGGGGAGAGAATGAGGATATGAGGCCATGGAAACTGTGGGGCCAGGTTTTGGGTGACACTGTAGGCCATTTAAGGACTTGGGCATTTCCTGAATGAAGATTTTGAGCAAGGGAGTGACATGATCTTACATGGATTTTGAAGGAGCACTCTGGTTTGCTGTGGACAACATAGTGTAGGGGTTGGTGCAATGGTGGATGAAGGAAGATCACGTAAGATATTGGTCTAGGTGAGCTGGACCAGGATAGCAGAAACTGAGGAAATAAGAAGGGTTGAATTCTGGGTATATTTTGAAGGAAGAGCCAATAAGATCTGTTAATGGATTGGATGCGAATTAAGAAAGAGAGGAGAAGCAAAGCAATATCAATGTTTTTTGCTTGAGTATCTTGGTAAAATGGCGTCAACACTTACAGGGGCAGGAAAGGCTGTAGAAGATGATTCAGGGAGAGAGAGCAGGAGCTTATTTTAGGACATTTTGAGAACTCTAGCAGGCATACACTGAAGATGAGAGATGAGAGCTCAAAGAAGTTTATATCAGTGTGTCAAAAGACTTTAGAACCAGAAGACTAGAGGAAATCATCTATGGATTACAGGTAAATTGGAGAAGTGAGGAATCCCTGGAACCCTCCTGTACTATGGAAAAACCTGCAAAGAAAAATGCCAAAGGAAGCCACCATCAAATCTACCTTGAATGGGCCAAACTTTGTTCTTTATCAGATGTTTCTCCCTCCATGCTAGCCTCCTCTACATTTAATGGCACACACACACCACACACACACACACCACACACATACACGTATGTACACACTCACGCATTCACATACATTCAATGTAATTTCCTGTCTCCTTTGGGCTTTGCACTCCTCAGAAGATCTGGGAGAACGTGAAGAACATTTCCCAGCCATGTTGTATAAGGGGCAGCCTTAGACAGGGCCAGCAAAGCTATCTCCCCAGAGATCAGCATCCTGCAATATTGTTTTCATATCCCTTTCCTCTTGTTGATTCTACTGATCACTGATAACACTGTTATAACCATAGAAGAATTATAGAGAGATTTCCTATATAAATTCATAACAATGTGAACTTGAAAAATAATGAGTGATTTTGAATATCAGCCAAATTATGAAACCCTCACATTAAAAGGATGAGTCATCTCACCCATTGCTCTGCTTCTGAGAACAGCAGAACCTGTCCCAGGGGACCAGGTTTCTGTGTGTTCTGTTCCTGGGATCTCAAGGAGGGGTTAGCAGGAGAACCCTGGTGGCCCTGACCATATGACACATACCAGTCATTGGCCACATCTGTAACCATCTTCACTCTCAAGCAACTTTTCCTGATCATGCAAGGAAGATTCTCTTACTGTGGGTTAAGGCCATTCATTCTTGCTTTGTCTTCTAATAAAAAGAGCCATTCAGTCATGCAGTGGTCTGGCAGGTATGCTCTCTATAGTGGGGCATCATATTGTATGTGTCCTGCTTTCCTGGGACCTGCTGTCCTGTGTCCTGCTGTCCTCAGGTCCCAGCAGCACACAAAGTGATCAGGTTAAAGGGTTACTAGCATTTTTGTCCTACATGATCTGATTTTCCAACATGGAGAGGACTGCCCAATGTAATAGCCAATGGAGTTGTTCCTTGAAAAAGGTCAGAGAGGATGGAGAGGAATGAAAAACCCGCAAACACAGGACACTAACTCCAGGGGTGGAGGGTGAAGAGACCAAATTCAGACATCTGCTATTAGATGTAAGTCAGGCAGAGCAAAAATGAGCAGCCAGGGAACTCAGATACTAACACCAGCTTCTCATTCTCATGTTCCATTAGAGCCCCCATTTTATATAACTACATATGCCTATAAAGCAGGAGATTTGGGAAGCAGAGAACAGCTGACAGAGGTGTCAATAAGCCAATTTGTGGCTCATTAGAGTGTTACACTTGTTTATCGGCATTTAACGAGACAAGACATTGATGTTAACACAGTAGGAGGGAAGTTGCCTGGACCAATAGTATTCTTTGCTGAAAATTAATTTAAATCCTCTTTTCTTTGTGCCAGAAATGGTAGAGCAAATTCATTACTAAAGTGTTGAAATGCCACTGAAAATGAGTTAGGGTAATAGGGACAAGTCATCAGCAGCTGAACAAAATCCCAATTTAGCTTTCCTTTGGTAACCTCTAGTAAATGAGACATTGTAAAATAATATGCTCTATGGCAGGGAGCAAAACCACAAGGGTTTATTTAATTTGGGGGATGGGGAGGACAGCAGGGTTGGAAGGAAAACTTTCACGCACAGATTTTTTGGAAAGCTGTGAGAGCTGCTGTCACTACAGCCAGTCCACTCTGCATGGATGGGAACTCAGTAGCCTGTGTTTGGGACCTGTTAGCTTGAAGATTCTAAGGTCCTGGCAAGGCCAAGCTCTTTTACCAAAATTCTGTGAAATCTCTGTTCAGATCATTTACAAGATCTCAGCTGCCTGTGCTGGTCTCCAGTTGAGGCTAGGCACAGAATTTCTCATCTCTCTGGATCAGTTTCCCACGCAGCAGTACTTTGGGTCACATGACCTGACATTGTAGTGGCTCCCATTTTTTCACTCCTTGCTGTATATTCTTTCGGTTGCTTTATTCTCCCAGGAAATTTTTAGATGTGAAAACTACAACTCGTGAGAACTGAGCCATTAACAAGACAAAGCAATCATTGACTTGGTGCAAACTCTGTATTTCCCTTCTTTATGTGACGTGTTCCAACCATTGCAGGAAGGATGGAGAAGGAATCATGAAGCCAAGTTACTCTGGCTGGCTGGTTTTCCCTCAGAAGGTCCCCAACCATCTCACCCATCCTGGGCATAAGGGTGGTATGAGGGAGATCTAAAGAGCTCCACAGGAGGCAGCATGATTCTGCAATCTTTCTCAGGATTTTAGCCTGTATCATTAGTCCAAATTCTTCACCCTTTTTCATTTATACTTTTTGCCTGTGACTTTGCAGTTCTTTCCATAAAGAAGTATCTTTCCCCACTCTAAATTACTTTGCCTTTGGCCATGTGACACTATGACAGTTCTAAGAGATACTGCACATTTCTGCTAACCTTCAGGTGCTTTTGCCATCCCCACTGGCCCCAGAGGGAGGATAAGAAGTACGTGGTATAGAGGCTAGCCAAGATCACCTGACTGTAGGTGAACTACAGACCTGTAAGCTAAATGAATGTTCACTCTTGTATACAGTTGAGTCCTGAGGTGGTCTGTTATACAGGAATGGCAAATGATACTCTATTCAAACCAGGAGACTGATTTTTATGCACAAGTATACTGTATTAGTCAGCTTTCATGTTGCTGGACACCCACAACTTAAAGAAGGAAAGATTTCATTGGCTCATGTTTTCAGTCTATCATCAGCTGGCTCAAGGCATCATGGGGGAAGGACAGGGAAGAGCAAAACTACTCAGTCCACAGAGGCTGGGAAGCAGAGCAGAGGAACAGTGCCAGGTAAAGGACCAGAAATAGTACCCAAAGCTATAGCCCATATAGACATACCCAGAAATGTGCTTTACTAATCTGGTAGTCATTTCTTAATCCAATGAAGTTAACACATCAGTATTAACAATCACAATCCACCCATTGTCAACTTTACAATCAAACACATCTCCTTAAACCATACTTAATCTCCAAATAAAGACACTTAGAAGATCATAATTTCATTTAACATAATACAACTATCCCATGTACCGCCAGAAATGCAATAATCCCTTCCCCAAAGTCTAAACAGTTCCAGAATTGTTTAAAAATCCAAGGGCAAGTCTCTTCTGAAACTCAAGGCAAACCTTTAGCTATGAACCTCTGTAAAAATAACAAACAAGTTACATAATCACAAGGTACAATGGCAGAGTGTAAACATTTCCATTCCAAAAGGGAGGAATGTGGGAATAGAAAAGAATCCTACCAAAGCAAGACCAAAATCCAATAAGGCAAACATTAAGTCCTGTAGCTTCACATCTGGCATCCAGGCACATGGTGGTAAAATATGAGTTCCAAAGGGTTTGGGCAGCTCCACCCTATAGTCTTGCTGGTTGCAGCCCACATGTCCTCTCTCTTGGGCTGGCTCCACTTACAACCTATAACTTTCCTCAGCAGACATCCTACCTTTCTGGCCTCTCCGACTTCCTGAAGTCTCCACTGCACCTTTGGCTTCATTCTCATAGCTTCACACATTGCCCTTTCAGGGGCTCTTTGCTTGGCCTCCCAGACCCTCCTTTGAAATCTGGGTGGGAGTCTTCCTGATCCCATGACTCATTCATTCTGCATGCCACTAAAACCAGTATCACGTGTATGACACGAAGTTCTGCTGCCAGTGTGAACACTAACCAGGCCCTCTTGGAACATGGCAGCAGCAGATTTTTGGGTACCTGAATGATGGAGCAGAGTGAACCATCAGGGAACCAGGGAACCAATTCCTTAGGCAGTCCTTCTCAAGAAGGGAGCTCAGAGGCTCTCTTTTTAAACAAAAAGTTGACACTGTTGTACCCTTAAGCCTGCAGTGGATAAGGACTCGCTGATTTCTGACATCCCCTCATTCATTTTTCTTTTTGCCACTATACAAAGTACTTGGTTCCTTTTTAATGGCACAAATCTCTCCTTTGCTCCTCACCCTCACCTTTCACATGGTTCATTCTGGGTTTTCAAATTTATCTGCTTTGCCTTTTCCTCTGATTCTTACTATAAATCTGGCTAAAAGCAGCCGGCAGTACCCAAGCTACAGCCTGAAAGTTAGGCTGTCTTGAAATGTCCTCTGCCAGATTAATGCATAGCCCTCACTATCAATCTGCAAATTCTCTGCCAGAGTGTAACACTGTCAGTGTAGTCCTTGTTCCCATCTGAAACCTCCTAATCCTGACCTTTACTGTCCACATTCCTATGAGCATTTGGGTTTTCTGAGTTTTGACTAGAATCACCCAACAAGCTTTGCTTATAGCATTCTCTGGCTTTTCTAGCCTGCATCTCCAAAGTCCTCCCACAAACCAATTCCAAAGGCTTCTAAATTGCATGGTCAGGTATAGTCACAGCAATAACCCAACATTTCTGGTACCAATTTTTTGTATTAGTCAGCTTTCTCTTTGCTGAGACACAATACCCAATGTCCACAATTTAAAGGAGAGGTTTAATTTCCTTATGATTTCAGTCCATAATTGATTGGCGGCTCCAATGCATAGAAATAATAGTGGAAGGGTATGGCAGGGCAAAGCTGATTAGTTCATGGGAATCAGGAAGCAGAGCAGAGGAAAAGCCCAGACATGAGGGACCAGGCATAGACTCCAAGGCCATGCCTCCATGAGCCACCCAGACATACCTAGAAGTGTGCTTTGCCAATCCCTAAGACAAATTCCAAAATTAATCAGGTTGAAACTCCACCCTAACCACCACATAGACCAATCCTCTCAAAGGAAAGACTGGCCTCTACTTGAGAATTATCTAAAATTAAGACAGTCAGGATAGGTTTTTCAGGCTGAAGTAAGTTTCTAAGAGTGACCTTTACCAAGTAACAACACTGTACTGTTACCAATGTCTCCCTGTTGCCTCTGCCACCTGGGCCACTGGTTAAAACCTCATTTCACATGGAGAGGTGCGGCAAGAGCACTCCCTTTCCCCTTCTAGAGACCAAATCCATGTTTGCTCCCATCTACCCATTATCTCAAAAGAAAAACCAACCTTGTATCTATTAAAGACTCATTCCAAACAATGGTTTTGGAGACTCCTTGTCCCAGTCCTGACAGGAAGATAGGCCTCTGGATCAGTACTTCCATAATCCAATCACAGGAGATACAGGAGAATCTTTGTTCTTGGACAGCTGGTTGCCCAGAGATCGTGCCCTTCCATACCTTCCAACCCACTGACAGAGACAGGCGCTCGGGCCAGCATTCCCACTGGCCCTGAAAGGGTGATATGTCTGTGTCAAAATCTTCAAAATCTGAGTACAGGTCCCAGCAGTTTGAATGTGAGCTATTTGGGAATAAATTCCTCGATTATTCATTTTTCGACTCATGAAAGGCAGCAATTCCTACATTTTCACTAAGCATGGTTGGCATATAGCACAGAGCCTCATTTTTCCTGCTGTTTATATAAATGGACTCACCCTGGCCACGCTCCCTGCTGCAAATGTGTGATTAAAGGATTATAAAGGTGATGGAAATAGTAATCATGTTTGTTTTCAAACAGTGCCTACCTTTAAGGGATCCCAAATGGCTGTGTTCTTATGCATACCTTCAAGGAAACGAAACCTGGGGGGCACTTTCATAGATGGGCCAATAGGATCCCAGAAAGTTGCTTAAGGTTATCCAGCTCATTGGTTTCAGATTTGCAGTGAGGGAAGGGGTGGCAAATAGAGTTTAAAGCCAGCATACAACCAGATTGCCATATCACCCAGACCAGACCTGGAATGAGGACATTACCTTTTGTGGTATGTAAACAGCTTAGGGCAAACTCAGAAACAATGGGATATTGGTAGCCTATCAGGCAAATGATTTTGCAAACATGTCATCAATTCATGAAACTAGACAGACATCCTGACTGGTGGTCAATATCAAGGAGGTCAGTGAACAGTGTGTAGTTGTTACACAGAGCATAGCAAAGGGTATCTAGAAATAGGCAAAGCACAAAGGCTCAGGGTGCATGTTCTGGAATCTGTCTTCAAGTAGGGCTTGAGTCTCCAGAAAAGAAGGAGCCAAAGAGCATGACAGGGCCCAAGGTTAGGTAAGTAATCAAGCTGAGGCAGGTAATCAAGGGAGCCCAGTCTGTTCATGGGAGCCATACAAAGTCCCACCATAGGGCCAGGGAGATAGCTCAGTGGCACAGCACCTGCCTGGCAAGTGCGAGGTCGTGAGTTTGATTCCTGGTCCAAAAAAAAAAAAAAAAAAGTCCCACTATAGCTGAGTCAAAGGCCAGATTGATTAGAACTGAGTCACCAAAACCACACATTACTCATTCTGTGGAAATAAAGGCCTGGCTTCAGCACCCAGGAAAAGGCTTATAATATTACTGGAAGGATGGTGATAAAGGTGGGGCAGTACCACCAAGGCCATCTAAGGTGCAAGGATTGGGAGGTCATAGGGACTTTGGATTGATCTCACCAAAATTTTTGCCTTCCATGTGGCATTGCAGAGTTAGTCATGTGTCAGGGCAGAAATCCTGGCTCTAGCCCAGATTGCACCCCTGCTTCACCATGAGACTTAGGCTGAGTAGCCTACCTTGGATCTGCCTCAATTTCCCTACCTCCAGGAGAGATTAGTACCTCCCTAACTTCTTTCACATTGTTGTTATGAGTAACTTGTAAAATAACTCATGAAACACATGAAGTCACTTTAGTAAAATATATAATAGTAAGGTATCATCAATATTACTATTTATGTGACATATGCAACATATATCTCAAAATGGAGTTTCCTAAGGCTGACTTACCAGCTTGAGAATATCTAGTCTTTTTGTTCCCTGTTGCCCCACTCCTGGACACATCTTTGTCCATCACCCCCCTTCCTCCACCAGCAGAGGCTTCTGCAATCTCAGGAAAAGAGAAAGCTATAGTGTATGAGAATTGGTGGGGAGCTAGGGATTATCTGGTAAGCCTTTTTTATTTTATTAGTGGACACTAATGCAAATATAGGAGATGTTACTTGCCCAAAGTCACATTCCTAGCCAATGTCTGAGCCAGAAAGAACAGTGCCTGGCACACAGTGGGAACTCAGTATACTGTGTCCTTTATTAATGTTATTCCAACCATCCCATGCTTTTGCAGAGCAATTCATTTTGTCACTTTGAATAACTTAGATAAAACATTTGGGATAGGAAATAGTGAGGGTTGAATAAGAAGTAATTCATAATTAATTTTACAAAGGACATTTTAAGTTATCCAATGTCATCTTAAATGCCTCACCTTCTACGAAGCCTAAGCTGACCAGGAGCATCTCTCATATTCTCATTGTACCTCCTTGTATCTCATCCTTATCCCACCAGTCTAAACCGAAATCGCTTTATTATTTGTCTCTGTCTCCTTCTAGACTTCAGGTTCCTTCAAGGGTAAGGACTGTGGCTTTCTCAAAGTTGAATCTATAGTGATTAACATTAAATATATGAAGCTGTAAAATTTATTATAGTTCAACCATCTGTATGGTTTGTTTTTGTACTCTTTAGTTTCTTTGAGCCCATTCCCCAGAAAGTATCAAGCCAAGAACCAAAAACCTTAGTTCTCATCCCAATTTTTTATTCAACATTTGTATGACTTTAGTCATTTACCTTCTTGAAGCTCTAATTTTGTCATCTCTTAAAAAAAACAAAAACACAAAACATGCTATCTGTGAAAGGTAATTTTTCAATAACTATCAAATTTATGAATGCTAAAGGCTTTGACCAAAAAATCCTCTTCTAGAGACTTATCTTCAGAACTTCAAACAGACACGCTTGCACACATCCTGAAACTATACTTGCCCACAAGTTTTTCATTAAAGTTTTGTTTGTAAGGTTAATGATTGGAAATAATTTAAATAGGCTTGTTTAATAAACTAAATTTCTATTTTACAATTTAATGCAGCCACCAAAAGGAATGATATAAATATATATATATATATTCTGATATAGAATAAGCTCCTATATATATTAGGTGAAAAGATGCAGGGTGCATAACCGTGTAAAGAAAGTTTTCCATCTATGTAAAGCTGGGAGACAATATATGTGTGGATTTCCTTGTATTTGCATAAATATCTCTGAAAGGTTACTCAGGGAACTGCTGACATTTGGTTGAACCATATGAAAACAAAGAATATATTTTCAAAGAATTCCAAAAGGAAAGAAAGGAAGAAAGAAAGAAAGAAAGAAAGAAAGAAAGAAAGAAAGAAAGAAAGAAAGAAAGAAAGAAAGAAAGAAAGAACTCTGTCCCGTCCTACCCATTCATCTTCTGTGAGAATCATATGGGATGATGTCCGTGAAGATTCGGTCAGCAGCAGGGTGTAAGACCAGTGGGGGGGTCTGTTGCAGCACTTAGGCCCTGGTTCACCCTTTGCCTCTGAATTGGAAACTAATAACTTCTTTTCCTTTTGAGATTCTACCCAAGTAGACTCATAGCAAAACTATTCAGCAATATTTAGATGAAATATTTCTACTCTCCGTTACCAGAAATCTCTGGTGATGTGTGGAAGGGGGCAGAGTTCTCCCCAAGAGAATGTAGTGCCTGGGTCTCAAAGGAGCCTTATTCTGCCAGGGTCCAAGATCAGCTCCCTGCAGCATTCTCCTTCTCTATTTTACAGTGAACAAGCCCATGTGGGCTTTATAGCTTCTATACATACACAGATTGGGGTGACCTAGGCCCTAGGGAAGACCCACAAAACACTGTCTTTATAGCTAGGAGAGTTTTCTTTGCCTCGTTTACCCCTCTACTGGTTCTCTTTCTAAGGTTTTATTGCTTTTAGAGTTAAGGAAATTCAACCTTAGGAAAAATATCTATGACTACTGGCCAGTACATCTGGGCTCGCTGTTTCTAGGAACTGGCTGTCAGGCTCAATATGAAGGACACTGGAGGGAATAATTGACTCTAAATCTCTTCCCCATAGGTGCCTGAAGTTGAATCATTAGCCATTTACAGGTTAAGCACTGTCATCAACATATGGACCCTCTCTAAATTTAAATTGTCCTGAGAAGGGCAATATCTTTGGCAGAATTCACTAAAAGAACATTCAGTCGTTGTACGGGTTTGGAAAAATGTATAATGATATGTATTGACTATTGTATCATACAGAGTATTTTCTCTACCCTAAAAAAAATTCTCTGTGCTCCATCTGTGATACCTCCCAATCCCCAGCCTTTGGCAAGCACTAACTTTATGGAGTTCACAGCTTTGTTTTTTCCAGAATGTCATATATTAGGGATCATTAATTCTTTTTAAACTGGGTTCTCTTATTTAGTAATAGCATGTAAGTCTCCTCATATCTTTTCATGATTTGATAGCTCATCTCATTTTAGTGCTAAATAATATTCCACTTGTTCAATGTATCATGGTTTCTTTATTCTTCAACCCACTGAAGGATATCTTGTTTGCTTTCAAGTTCTGGAAATTTTGAATAAAGTTGCTATAAGCTTCCATTAAAAAAGCATTCACTCATTCATTCAATGATATTGTTTATTAATGCCAGACATTCTACCAAAGTATCTGGACATACAGACAAGTAAGACAATCATTGACTTTAATAATAAATATCATAGCAATGATGATAATGATAGCTAACACTTTCTGAGTGTTTATTAAATAATAGGCACACTCTTCTTAAACTCTCTGCATGCATTTGTATCGAGTTCTTGTAAAAACTCTGAGAAGATAATGTCATCTCTGTTTGTTGAATGAGGAAACTGAGGAACAGTAGAGGTAAGTAACTTGCTCAAGTTTCCATAGCAGGTCAGTAGCTGAGGTGATATATAAACTTTTCATCCAAAAGACATTTCTAGAAAGAGGCAGTATCCAGAAGTATGGATCTGAATGCTGTCTTTTTGTGGTATGGAAAGAGGGGAGATGGTCCACGATGAGATACCAGTTGATCCTCAGGCTAATTCCTGCCCTGTGACACTGGAAAGAGCTCATGGCTGCACAAGGATTTGAGGAGAAAAATACAATCTAATCAAATGAAGAGTACACTGCATGGGAGCCAGCCAAGGTGATGGGTGTGCCCAGTAAACACAAGCGGCCAGCTGAGGGAAAGGACCTAGGGTGAGTCAGGGTCCTTGGGGCTGTAAAGAAAGCGAGTTATACCCAAAAAACAATTGCTGCTTGGAGCTCATCCCAGAGCCCAAGGGAAATGAGAAATAAAGCTGTGTTTGGCAGTAGTGTGGAACTTGAGCAAGCTATCAAGAAAGGACAGTGACCCAAAGGATCTACTACATGAGTGTTCAGCCAAGTTGGGCCTAAGGAAGGAATGGCCTGCAAATCCTGAACCACCGTGAAAGCCAAGCTCAGCCAAACTGGATGGAGTTGTGCACACACAGCTTAGGGCCTGGCTAAGTGTCTCCAGGCTCATTCTAAGGGGATTGCAGTTGCACTGACTTACAGGCCAGAGACTCAGTACTGCATGCTGGATTCAGGCTGGCCAAGAGGCACTTTTCTGGCCTCCCTCTCTCTTTGTGCAAATCCTGGAGATGCTATTGAAAGGAGAGACAGTTCCTTCCTAAATTGTTCCTTGAGACATGGAATGGAGCCCTGGATAATAACTTCCTTCCCTTTCCAAGTTGTCTGCCAGTTGTCTGCAGCTGAAGTGGAAGCTGTGTTCTTAGAAGAGAAGGCTGGCCTCCCCATCCTGGGTTGGTCTTCTAGGAACTAGGCTGCAGAAACAATGGAAGCAAGGAGAAGCTAGGAAGTGGGGCTAAAATGGACTACCCTGTCACTATGTCACATTCAGAATGAAGTCTGGGGCACTCATTTGAGGGCTTAGAAGACAGTAGAAGAGATGAGCTTTAGTCTATTCTAGAAGAAAATGAAGCCTGTTTTTTTTCCTTCCTGATTAGCATTTTTATTGTGTCCCTCCTATTTGCTCTGCCTGCTCATAATTAAATACTGCCCATGGAGTCTCGTCTATCTTGGTAATGTTCTCTCAGACACCGATGAATTGGATTTCCTTTACAGACTCGCTCCACTGGTAGAAAATAAGGTTCAAGTTCAGTCCCTCATCTGGCAGGGAAGGTCAGCCTCAGGAGAGTGCCTAGCATTGAGGTCAGGAGCCTCCTCAGAGCAGCATGTCTGATGTGAGGTCTTGAATGGAAAATTTAAAAAGTGCAAAATCTTCTTGTCCTCAGAAGCAACCCCTGTGAAACATGGCCCAGGATATAAGACAGCAGCCTCCATTTTACTGAGGAAAGCCTAAAGCCCAGAGCTAGCACTGACCCCAGAAGGTTAGAAAAGAGCTTTGGGGAGAGGGATGAAGAGACAGATAAGATTCTCCAGGAGGAGGACTCTAGCCAGAAATCTAAAGGGAGAACTGAGACTGCTTGCACTTGCCATGCTATCTGTGCAACTCACTGATATCCACTTCACGTGACCCATCTGTCATGGCCCATAGTCAAGGTCACAGCTGCAGCCCCACAAACTACCCCTCCTATGTCACTGCATTTCCTTGCAAGCCCTTCAGGCTGCCCCTTGCCCTTGCCACCAAGTGGCATCCATTCTGTTTCTGAGGGGCTGCCTTATATTCTCCACCATCTTCTCTACCTCTACTCTTTAATTAAAGCCTACTGTATCTTCTTATCATATCCAACTTGGGTCACAATAAGGAACGGATGGATTTGATATCTGAACCTTCTCAAGTACAGGCTTAGAAGTCTAGACAGCGGTTCCCAAAGTATGGGGTCTAAATCAGCAGCATCAACTGGCACATGGGGACCTACTAGAGATGTGAATTCCTAGGCTCCACCTAGGGAATTAGAGGTGCTGGGGCAGGGCCTGGCCATCTGGGTCTTGACAAGACTCCAGTGATTCGGTTGCATGCTCACATTTGAGAGCCACTGGCCTAGACCCCTTTCCACAACCTTTCGTAGCAGTGTCTCTCTGAAGCCCATACTATCTATGTACTGCCCTTCTGCCCACTAGACTCCAGCCCACCCAACCCAAGCCACCTTCCTGAAAGACACTGGCTGCCCTGCCACTGACCACTGTCCAAAGAGTAGGGTGTGCCTTTTCCCACACCCCTGTTCTGTGCCTTCCCCCTGGGCAACATGGTCTTTTCCCACAATTTTAGCTGTCATCTCTAAGATGATGATTCACACATTCATATTTCTAAGCAGCAGCTCCCTCCCAAGTTCTAAAACATACTTCTTTCTGACTATCATGCATTTGACCTTGAACATACCAAATATCTTGCTCACCTGTTCCAAGCAGAACTCCCCCAAGTTGTCTGTGATTCTAATTTCAGTTCCATTCATACCCAGAATCTGCCCATTGACTTCTACTCTTCCACATCTCTTAACACTTGCTTCTTCCTCCTGCATAGCTTCCCTCCTCCCACAGCTGGTCAGTCACCAGGAACCAGAGCTTTTGCTTCTCCTCATCCTTGGCTTGGTTTTTCTTCATTGATAGTCCTTAGACCTAGTTCAGGTTCTCTTATCTGTTACCTCTACTCATCTATCTCATTGCTGCCAGTGTTGTTTTGCTAAAACGTGGTTGTTTTTCCATAAAGGTCAGTTGTAGCCTGCAGGACAGAACCCAAACTGGCGTCCACCATCCAGGCATTCTTGTCTTGTTCATTTCCTGCCACTCTCCTCACTCAGCCTGCCTTCCCACCACTACACATGCTGCTCATGGTCATACCTCTGAGCCTTTGCTTGTGCTCTTGTCTATACACAGAAAGACTGTCTGTCTCCCGAACTCCCTCTCACCCTGACCAGTGCAACTCAATGTGCCCTTCTCACAATTTTAGCTGTCACCTCTAAGATGATGGTTCACACATGCACATTTCTAAGAAGCAGCTCCCTCCCAAGTTTTACCTTCCCAGATACCCCTTCCCTCTTCCAGCTCTGGGCCTCCAAAGCACTTGCTTCCTCCTGTATTATAGGATACCTTCCTTCGTATTGTTTATTTGTCATCCTTCCTGGACTGTGAGCTCCAAGAGCCTCTATTGAGCCTCCACCATCTTTGTCTTCCCAGTCTATTGCAGGACTCCTGCTATTTCCTTGAAGCTACATAAAATTTTTGTTTGTTTCATCCAGCTATTACAAAAAGATTGAGACTTGCAAACATAGAATCACCTATAATCTATTGCAACCTTTTTATCCCCCAAGCCCTCATCATCCTAGCCAGTGGGGTTGTGGTCAAGAGAAGAGTCTGCCATTCTCACACACCCTCAGGCTGCATTTTGACATTGGCTTCCCCCTTGCTCCCTTAGGTGTTAAAGTTCTTCCTGTGTTAGAATGGTGGAGGGAGTATGAGTTTCCCCTGAAGTCCCATGGAAGGATGGTCCCATTCACAGGAGCTCAATCTTGAGATCCTCTGGGTCTCTCTCTCCATGCTCAGCATGTGCTACATCATGGATCTCCCTCCATCAAAGAAAGAAAGAAAGGGAATATCCTACAATTTCTAGTCTCTCTGTCAGGATCGGGTATTCTCCTGAAATCTCAGGGTAGTAGTTGAGAAAATATGCCATCAAGGAGAATTTCCTGTGGCTCTGGACTCCTGCATCCAGAGACAGGCAATGGTGCCTAGAATACAGTCAGCTTTCGCTGTTTATTGAATGAGTAACAAAATGCTGAGGAATGGAAGATGCTTTCAAAGTGTCCTACTACTGTTGCCAGACCCTGCCTTTCAAGCCTAATTTCAGAGTTTCTACACAGAAAGGAGTTAAGGCAGCAAAGAATATGATGGAAAGAACATTTCTCTACAGTTTTTTTCTTCTGTTTGCCCCTGAGGAGGACCTCTAGATCAGGAAATATACACAGGTTTCCTAGGGTACCAATCCCTTCTCCTTCTTGCCCTCAGCCCTAGGCTTTTGCCCTTCCAGGCTGCAGGCAGAAAGAAGTAGACAGACTAGCTTGGAGACAACTTTAAGTGAATTCAATTACCATAGCAACCAAAACCACCAGCATGGAGATTGGGCTCCAGACAGCTGCAATCCAGGCATCCAAGAGAAGCAGTGACCCAAAGGCCATTGCTGAGAGACCAGGGGCAGAAGGGGGAGGGGCAACCCAGTTCATCTACCAAGCACCCTTCAATTCACCTATTCTTTCTGGGACTCTGCAGAGCTCCAGGCCAGCAAGGAGCTGGCACTCACCCCTGACTGGAGCTGGACTATCTGGAAGGTGCACAGGGGTTAGAGCAATGAGTAGGCACTGGCCTCTCACCTTCTGGGGTATCTGTTCATGGCAAATGAGGTGACTGGCCTGCCTTCTGCAACTCCCTGCAATGTAGAATTTAAGAGTAGGAGCTCTAGACTCAGATTCTTTGGTTTCAAATCCCAGCCTTACTAATGATCTTGAGAAAATTGCTGGACTTTCCCGTGCCTCTGTTTATTTATCTAATAAAAGGGGATGATAATACCTGCTTTATAGGAGTGTTACAAGGACTAAAACATGAGAATTCAGAGAAAGCCTTAGCACTGTGTGTGAGCACACCATAAATGCTAGGCTCCTAGGAGCTTGCTGTTATCATGTCATTGCCACTGTTAATTTCATGATGATGATCCCTATCTTCTCCCCTTGTCTGTTGCCCTGCATGTAACCACCTTCAACTTCGTTTGGTCGAAGTGCCTAACCTGAGATGAGAGAAGATTCCCAATGATGTCAAGTTGGTTCATAATGGTCAGTCCCTTCCTGTTCCAGAAGCAACTCAAAAATCCAGAGGGCTGCACAGGTCACCTAGAAAATGACCAACGACCTTGCTCTCTGGAAGCACCATCTAGGCCTGCCAGCAGTGTCAGCTAGGGGAACCTCTGTAAGAACAAAACCCCAGAAGACTGGCGGTCTCATCCCCTCACTCATGTCCCCTCAAAGGAGCTAAACAAGTGCTGTAGTCTGGATCTGCAATGTTCCCCAAGGGCCCCTGTGTTAAGGGCTTGGTCCTCAGTGTAGCGCTATTGGGCGGTAGTAGAACCTTTAAGAAGCAGGGCCTAGTGAAAGGCCTTAGGTCACCGGGGGGTTCCTTTGAAGGAGACAGTGTGACCCCAGCCTCTTCTTTTTCTCTGTCTGCTCACCACCCATGGGATGCATAGCTTGCTCTATCATGTGCTTTTGCCATGATGTGCTGCCTCACCACAGGTCTAGACACAACTAAGCCAACGGATCATGGTCTGAAACCTCTGAAACTGTGAGCCAAAATTAACTTTTTTCTTTATAAACTGATTATCTTGGGTATTTTGTTATCGTTTTGGAACTCTGACACAATTATATGATCATTTCAGTACAAAAGAGTGGTTGCTTCTTGTGAAGGCAGAAGAGGGCATAAAAATAAAGGCCAATCTCAGAGAAACACAGACCTGCTCTTGAGAGCTGAGCTGGGCAGCACCTTCACAGCCTTGTCTCCCTTGTGTGCTAGCTTTATTTCTCATGTGGGATGTGAGCATCTGGAGGGCAAAGGTGACCTTCTTCAATAAAGTGAAGACTTGGGAAGGTGTATTGTGATCTGCTGCCAGAGGATGTGCTCATTTATTCCTTCAACAGTTTTGGACACTAGTGATGAACCACACATTATGCCAGTTGCTGTGTACATCAAGACAAATAAGACTTCAGGAGTTTAGGTTGGCAATGAAGGAATAACTTAGAGAAACACAATATGAGGTATTATTTCATAGGAGAGTATATGATGAGAACACTCAAGGCAGAACAACTAACCCTGCATGGGCAGTGGGGCCAGGCATCAAAGAGGCCCCTCATCTGGATTGACTTGGAAGGAGGAATACACTTGGGGCTGGTGTACTTGGAGGGAGGCACGTGGGCAGACAGAACAGCAGAAGCAAAGAGGAAATGTGAAAAACATGTTGTGCTGGGGGAAGTTGAGGGATGACAAGACACATCCACATGCCCATGTGCATGCATGTGTGTGCATATGTGTGCACACACATAAGAGAGTGGAAAGCAGAATGGCTGAGGATGAGACCCAAGAGTTAATCTCTCGGGCTGGTGAGATGGCTCAGTGGCTTAAGCGCCTGCCCGGCAAGCGCGAGGGCCCGAGTTCGACTCCCGGAACCCACATACGAAAAAAGGGCCGGTGATATCGCTCAGCGGCACGGGCGCCTGGTGGCGCCCGAGGTCCTGAGGTCGAACTCCCGGTACCCACCAAAAAAAAAAAAAAAAAAAAAAAAAAAAAAGAGTTAATCTCTCCTCTTATCTCTCACGTGATCAGCAGTTCCATAAGCCTCTAGATAGCATGGCCGTCTCTGCATGGATTTGTTCAGTTTTATTTTGAAAATTCATTCCCCAATAGCCAAAGGAGTTGTTGAGCATGTTTTAGGTTAACCCTAGCCCATTTCTGAAGGTCAACATTGCTCTCAAGTCTTCAACATCTCTGGCTGAAGCTTCCTCCAGAGCAACATAACAGTTGTGGGCAGGACAGGACCTCAAGGGAGAACTCTGACTATCTTCCCCTCCCCTCCATGGTGAGGGGCTGCACCTACACCCTCAGCAGGCTCTCCTTTACATTCTCATGCCCCGTCTGGCATGGTCATCTGCCCAGGCAGCACAGCCTGACCTGGGTCCCTCTTGGGCTGTTCCACATTGAGCCAATCAGAGTGCTGTTAATATTTACCTTCAACATGTTTCTCTTATGTCTTCTCTTGTCCGTTCACACTACCGTTGCCCTAGATGAGGCCCTCACAATCTCTCTCCTGGAATACTGCAAGAGTCTGCTAATTGGGTCCCCTGCTTCCCATCTGGTCCTTCTCAAATCCATCCTCCACCCTGCTGGGCCAGAGTGGTTTCTTCAGACAAAGAACTGACTGCACCATGAATCTGTCCAAAGTGCTGAGTAGCCCCCTGAGGCCTGCAGAATACAGTCTAGCTCCTTAGCTTGCCACATGAGACCTCTGTGGGCTGGCTTGCCCACCCTTCACCTTGCTGTGCTCCCTAATGCCCTGGTGACTTTGCTTTGCATGGTGCTAACATGGTCCCCTCACTCATTCAGCTGATTCCTGCCTTCTTTCCAAATGACGCTCAGATGTGACCTCCCCCAGAGTAGCATTCCTGATCATCCTGGAACACGTGCTGCCCTACAGTCCACACCCCCCACCATCACATGTGCTAGCTCCACATGTACAGGGTGATGCTTACCTCCAGTTTGATCCCTTATCTGAAAAATGGGAAAATAATAATATCTCAAAATAATAATTTTGAGAATTTGCAAATCTAGCATCTATTCACCTTTCCAGCTTCACTGAACCTCCAATGAGGTTTTAGAAAGCCTGAACATCAGAGAAGAGTGCAGACTCACTGCTTGTCTTTCTTGTTAAAGCATGAACTCTGCTCCAACAAGGCGGGGCCTGTGTCAGTCTTGCTCACCCCAATATGCCCAGCACGGCAATTAATGGACATTCAATAAGTATACATTAAGTGGATGAATTATTTAGGTGTTTGTTGAACTAACATTAGTGAATAAAGACCTATTAGCTCAAATGAAATGTTTATTGAATGTGCAGCTCCCTGTTAGTATGTGGCTAGGGCAGGAGATGCAGATTAGCAAAGCATACTCCTGTGTCCTGCCTGACAGCATCTTGAGTTGGGACTTGAAATCCACTTGGAAGCATTTGAATAGGGTGAAATGGAAAGTAAAAGGAAGAACAGCCCATAACTCACTCCCCTTCCCGTCCCTCATCACCATCCCACCAATGCTGTTATTCACTATGAAGGCTGCTGTGTTTCCTTTTTTGTCCACTTCAGGCATCTGGAGTGAAGAGGGAGCCTGTTAAGATTGAACCTGTATTTGCAAAAATGAGTCAGGCATTTGTTAAGAAGTTGAAAGCCTACCACTTTAGGGATTCCAGTCTGTTGGTGGGAAGAGGCCCCATGGATCCATCACAAGGGGTCTTCATTCTCTCCTCAACAAGACACAAGGAATGTTCTAACTTCTTTAAGCATCTGGTTGTTTTTGTTGTTTTATGTTTTCCTCACACTGAGGCCAGCTGTCTCTATTCTTGATGACTCTGAGTATGATTTAACACATACACTTTAAAAATGGAAGAACAACTTCTTAAATTTGCAGTAAATGTATTGTTCAATGGATTTGATTTACTAGTTATGAGCCATAGCTGAGCTGCCTCAGCGATTTATTGTGATGTTGTCTCAGACACTGGAGTCACTCCCTCGGTCTGCTCTAATCCAAAAAATAATCCAATGAAGGGAAGACCCACAGCACATCTTGGCACCAGCTTGGATTGTAACTACCACGCCCTATTCTGTATATTAGGCCCCTTTTGGATGATGTGATGATAGGTGGAAGGAGAGGTAGGGCCAGGGCTCTTGGGGTTAATAGCACTTGTTTCTAAGTGGTTGTTTGGGGTCTGGGCATCACAGCTAGTGAGAGATTTACAGGGCTCCACTTGCCTCCCTAATGACTGTGCCGGGGAACTAAGTAGATGGAAAGTGTGTGTGTGTGTGTGTGTGTGTGTGTGTGTGTGTGTGTGTGTGTGTGGAGGGGAAGGAGGAACAAAGGCTCATAATTTAGAAGGATTCAGAAGGGTCAGCCTCTTGAGCAAACCCTCCAGAAGATAATGTCTGCTTTTGATTCTCGTGTGGAAAACACGTGCTGTCCGCTTGGGGTGGGTGGGAAGTGTGGTAAGTTCCACGGAGAGAGGGGAAGGAGTGGGGAAGGAACGTTTCTGAGCCAAGCCCTGTATATAAGTAGTAGGTAAACAGAGAAGGGTGAGAGAGTTGCTGAAGAAGAAAGAGTCTGAGGAAACACTCAGGGTCAAAGAAAACCTGGAGGTTTGGGGGACTGCAGGTCTTTCAGCATGGCAGGGGCACCAGGTTCAAAGTGCCAAGGAGTAGAAAATAGAAAAGTAGATGCCAGCAAGGATTTGATAACAGTGTGGAGTATGTTGTAGGCTCAATTCTGAGAGCAGTGGGGATTTACAGAAGAATTTCACCAAGAAGCAGGATGGTTGGGTGTGTGTTTTGAAAATTTGCTGAGGCTGCTACTGTGGAAAATGAACTAAAGCACTGGTCTCCTTGGTTGGGCTTCCATTTTCCAAAAATTCTCTGCCTACCACTTCCCTGGGTCTTCTACCAATCTTTTGGTGTCTGATGCTCAGCCCCTGTAGAGGTGCTTGGGTTGGAATGAGATGCTGGCCCTGATGTTGCGAGATATAGTCCCATGGTACAGGCAGGGCTCTTTTAGCTTGAGAAAGTTGTATCTAAAGTTTGTTACTGCTAAATTCAGGAGGGCCACAAGATTATAGCCTGCAGGCTCACTGGGAAAGCAGGAACAGAGACCCAAGGTTTAAGTCAGGGGAGAGGCCTTTGTGCTGGTGACAACCTGATTGCTGGTGAAACTACCCTTTGTCCCCTTGTGAGCAGCACCCCCACCTTCTCCCAGATTTTCTGCAGGGGTGTGGGGAAGCATGTGGTGTGATAAAGTTCTACCTAAGACAGTGTTGTCCAACAGAACTTTCTGTGATAATAGAAAAATTCTTTTATCTGTACTGCCCAAAGCGATAGCCACTAGCTCTGTGTGGCTATGGAGCATTTGAAATATGACCAGTGCAGTCAATTGAATTTTTTTTTTTCCTGTGGGTACTGGGGGTCAACCTCAGGACCTCGCGCACCGCACCAGGAGGCGCCCGTGCCGCTCAGCGATATCACTGGCCCTTTTATCGTATGTGGGTTCCAGGAGTCGAACTCAGGACCTCATGCTTGCCAGGCAGGCGCTTATGCCGCTGAGCCATCTCACCGGCCCAGTCAACTGAATTTTTAACTTTATTAAATTAATGTAAATTTAAACAGTCCCATATGGCTAGTGGCTATTACGTTAGAGAACATAAGTCTAAGATGTGAGATCCTTAAAGGCAGGTGTATCAAATGCTGACCATGTAGGAGATTCTTATAAGTGATTTGTGTTTGTTGTGCCTTGAGGTACTGTGGTATGAGGAAGACTGAACATTAGCATAATCAGACTTAGGGTTTCAGTCCTACCTGTGCTGCTGTGCTGCTGTCAGAATGAGTTTACTACTTTAACAAATATCACTCAATTGCGGCAGCTTAACCTAATAGGAGGTGTCTCTGCTCTACACAGTCACCTAGGATCCCAGGTGCCTCTTTTCTTGTGGTTCTGTGCTCCTTTAATCCCTTGGAATTCCCTCCATTCAGCTAGTGGATGGAGAAAGAGCATGCATATTGCTCTGGATGATTTCTGTGATACTGTCCTATAGTACTTGGGCCAGAACTTAGTCCCTTAGCCAAATCTAATTGCAAGGGAATGCATGGGAAATGTGAGCTAGCTGTGCCCATAAAAAGGAGAAACTGAGTTTGATTAGCATCTAGTCAGTCTCTGACACAGATAACTACTAGATGTGTGACCTTAGGTCTTAATTTTCTTCTCTGTAAAATGGGAGTGAAATAAGATTTCATGAAAGCTAAATGAAATTAGGCATGTGAAAAATGAGAAGTCCAGTTGGATTCACAACTATGACTCTTGCCTCTCAGTTCAGCCTCATCACAGCAATTGGACAGCACCTCACTGCCACCAGAAGCCATGTACATGGAAGCATTGCTGCCAGGCATTTTATGTGTATCCTGTTCTGCCCAAGGGACAGCATATACTCTGGGTAGGATTCAGTAAGCCCTTGAGCTTTCCTAACCCAGGGACCACTCCTGGACACAGGGGCAGATATTGACAAATGTTCTTAGCATCACATGAGGAGGAAGAAAGGACTTCTCCCCTGGAAAGATGGCTTTTGTTGACCACAACAAGGGTACAATTGCTGAAACATATACAGATTAAATTATATGATATCTGGAATTTGCTTCACAGTTATGGAGTAGGGGATAAGATGGAAATGAACATAATTGACCATGAGTTGGTAGAGATTAAAGCTAAATGAGGGTTCATGGGGGTATATTATAAAACTCTCTTGTTTCTTATATATATTAGAAATATTCCATAATAAAGAATTTTTAAAAGAGCTACAAGGACCTACATTTAACAAGAATTTTTCAGAGAAATCCAAAAACTCTTGTGACCTTGTAGGTTGGGGGAGAGTAGCTGGCCTGACTTTTTTACTTGTTGACTCACCAAAGCAATTAATGATTTTGCAGCTGGTTTCCCACAAACTCAGGGAAGCAAAAAAACAACAACAAAATAAAACAACAACCAGCCTCAGCCTTGAGCTCTGAAGAAAAAAATACATTTGAGTATAACTATCATAGATGTGCAGTGCTGGAAGGGGCCCTGGTACTCATGAGCTGTGTCTGTTTACCAAGAGAAGGTCAGTTTCTAAAAGTGACGTACAAATCTTATTTTAAAACTCCTACAAAGGCTAGAGACTTGATTTTCTAGCTGCAGAATTCAGAAACAGCCCACCTGTTACGACTGCATCACTTGGACCAGTTTTAAGTGTAGACAGGACTCTGCAGAATCAAAAAGAGCCTCCTTGTTTCCCCCCCCCTTAATTCTCCCATTAATCTGATGAGTTTTTGACATCCCGCTCACTTTATTTTATTGCCTTGGCTGAAGGCTCTGCCCTGTTAAAATGTGAATACTGTGTCTCTGGATGAGACAGTCACTTACACATTAGTCTAAATGATTTTATCAGTTCTTGCTGATGAGGAGGGAATAGGGAGAAATCGGCACTTGAAGCAGAGGCAATGGAAAAGTGTCCAAGAGCAAATTTCTTTGATTTCACACATTTCCTGAGGTCCAGTATGAACAATAATCACATGGAAAGAACTCTAGTGACCCACTATACTTTTGGAAGCCGTATACAAGATTTAAAAGAGCTAGTTTCAGACTCAGTTACAATATGATAACAACAAGGCTTTTTATTTCTTACTGTATGTGAGACATGTTTTATGGATTATCTGACTCCATCCTCACATGCCTTCTGAGCTGATGCCATCATTCGAACCCATTTTGCAGGTAAGTGAGTCACACAGCTGCTAAATGGCAGAGCCGACATTTGAAGCCAGGTCTATCCAGAGTCCATCTTCTCCTACCAAGCCTTCAGTGTCCCAGATTTGCTGATGTGGTATTTGTACAAGTTTATTCTTAAAATCAGCAACCTTTGGTCTTGGCATCTCCTTGAGCCATGTCAGAGTTTTGGCTAAATGGGTTTTTGACAGGCCCTCATGCAGGTCTTTATGGGGAGCACAGTCCCAGCTGCAGGCAACCAGGGACAATTCCAACTGACCATGTCCTAGTTGTTCCCAAGAAGGTGTTGTTCTGGGGATGTGACTGACATCCTGCCAGAGGGGAAAGAAAAGAATCCCCTGAAACCAATCTGCTTCAAGAGAAGAACACTGGTCAGGTCTCTGCAGGCAGCGTCGACTGAGGCTCACTTTGTAGATCCAAAAAGCTTTTCCCTCTCTCCTCACTAGAGCAGGGGGGCTTTGGGGCCTTTTTCATCTAGGATCAGCCAAAAATCCAATGCCCTTGTCCTTTCTCTCTGTCCTCATGCCAGTGCTTAAGATCAATCAGGTGAGACCTGGAGACTAACAAGTTAGCAAGTTCCTCACATATTGTCAGTTACATATAATCAAAGGAGATATGGGAATGAAGGTTCAAACAAATTCATAGTGAAAATTCACCGAGCATTTGCAATGTGCCAAACACTGAGCTAGGATTTTCAGAAATGGCTGAGACATGATCCTTGCTTTAAACAGCTTAAAGGCCAGGAAGGGACACTACCATGCAGACAACTAAGACCACACAGGCTCGAAGACCCCTGTTTGAGGTACATAGGAAGGACCGTGGAAGCCCAAAGTAGAGAACTGTTAATTTATCCTGGGTTTTGCAGGAGGACTCAACCAACATTTGATCTGTGACCTTTGTGCTGGGTAGTTACGGTTTGAGGCTGAGTGGGAGTCTGCTAGGAAGATAGAGGAAACCAAGAAGTGGTAGAGGGCCTTTCCGGAAGAGGGTACAACAAGGCGGAGGATGTAAAAGCATGAGATCTTGTCAGGTAACAGAAAAAAGCCTGTGTGCTAAAAAGAAGAGTATGAATGAGTGGAGGAAAGAGGGTTAGAAAGAAGTCTGGCAGCAGATTTTAGAGGAAAGAGTTGATTGCAGAAGGTTGAAGATGGGTGAGAAGCCTAGAGGTGGCTGTGCACAATGGTGGAGATGAGAGTAGACAGAGCTCAGGAGAGCTCAGGAAAGGACCATAAGCATCCGACTGAATCTGAAACCATTGTTTCACTAAACTTTCCAGGGAAAAGGGGCAGGTAGAGGAGTAAAGAAGACCAGGGCAGAGTCCTGGGAAACATCAGAACACAAGCAAAAGGTGCTACTCAAGGAAAACAAATCATTACAACTCAGAGCTATATCTCCAGCCTCCCTTCAGCCTTCTCCAAATTGTTTCTAACAAGAAACTAATGATTAGGGTTTTCCCTCCCAGTACTTATCCCCTGCCCCCATCTCATACTTGCTTTCCTCCTTCCCTTTTCTCCACTTTCTTCCCTGGCTTCTCCGTCTGAGGCAGGCCTAGAAGAGCAGAAAGCCCTCCACCACAGCTTTGCTGCCGTCAAGATCTACCTTGGTCAGAGCAGGTATCAGGCTGTCAGAAGCTCCACAGGAAGGGCCATGGAGCCCAGCAACTGTGACCGCTTCTCATCTGCCATTACTGGTCTAACCATATTTAATGAGAAGACCACCCAAGCCATGACTGGCCTCCTAAATGGGGTTAAGGCTGCAGGAAGTAAGCGTTCTCCTTCTTCATGAAGAGACCACAGCACCTAATTGTTGTGAGTTCAGCTATCACCACAAGGTTGGACAGTGTCTTAATCACTTTCCCATTGCTAAGACAAAGTACCTAGCATCCACAACTTAAAGGAGGAGAGGGCTATTTTGGCTCACAGCTTGTGAGTTTAGTCCATAGTTAGCTGGCCCCAAGCCAGAAACTGCATGGCAGATGGGCATAGTGGAGAAAAGCAGCTCATGACATGGGAGCCAGGAAGCAGAGAGAAGAGCCAGGGACAAGAATGGACCATTCCAGGTCATGCCCCCAGTAACCCACCTCTAACCAGGCCTCATCTCCTAACAGCATATTCAGCTACTGAATTCATTAGTGGATGAACCCATTGATTAGCATAGCAATAAACTTCCAAACACCTGAGGCTTTTTTTTTTTTTGTGGGTACCGGGGGGTCGACCTCAGGACCTCGCGCGCCAACAGGCACCCGTGCCGCTGAGCGATATCACCGGCCCCTTTTTCGTATGTGGGATCTGGGAGTCGAACTCGGGCCCTCGTGCTTGCAAGGCAGGCGCTTATGCTGCTGAGCCATCTCACCGGCCCAAAATATTCTTTTTTTTTAATATGTGGGTACCGGGAGTTGAACTCAGGACCTTGCACTTGCCAGGCAGGCGCTTGTGCCGCTGAGCTATATCACCGGCCCAACACACACCTGAGGCTTTGAGGGACATTTTAAACCATAACAGACAGTATATCCTGGCCTGGCCAACTGGACAGCCTGGGCTGATACCCAGCAGGTGAACCTCTGGCCTTCTGGAAGGGACAAAGTCCTCAGGATTTATACTACCACCACCTACCTCACCTTGGAAAATGAAAGCCCAGGTACCACCAAGCTGTGGGACTCCTCAGGCAAACTTTGCCTGGTGCAACCCCAACCTGGACACACTAAGCCCTACCCCTATGGAGGCCAGGCATGGGAAAGGTCAATAGAACCAAGTCAAGAGTATCCTTTTAGGATACTCTACGTGAGTTGGTCACTCTACCTTCAGAAGAAGGAAGAGCCAGCATCCCGAGATGTGGCAAGAGGGAGAGTTTAGGCTTTTGTGCTGCCTACGCAGCCTCACATCCCTCTGGAAGTCCCACCAATTACCTCAGTTTCCCATCTATAAACCATCTACCAGGCAAGATTACCAAAGATCTAGCAAGGAACCAGTATAGGGTAGCTTCTCCACTTAAGGCTGACGTGTGAAGCCTGATCCGATCTAGGACTGGCAACGTTACCTTGGATCCCTTGGACAGCCTTCCTGTCCTCTGTCCTTGCAGCTCCTCCTGACAGTGTCTTCCTGAGTCCCCATACATGTACACAGACAGAGGTGAGGTGGACTGAGGCAACTGCGTAAATGCTCATATGCACAGCGGTGGGATATGGTGTAGGAGGCAGTAGCAGGATCAAAGTGAGAGGATCCCAAGCCTAAGGGGTGACTCAGGGGGAACAAAAGCCCACCCCTCCTGAGTGGCCACATCTAGAAAGGTAAATCAGAGAGGCAGGGACCATGTTGACAGTGAACATCCTGGAACTTAATTCTCCTGCCTAAAATTGGCCCCTAAATTTTCCCATGACTTCTGACATGCAAGCCCCTGCCTCATCGCCAACACTAAGGCTCTTCCTCTATTCAGTCACCAGAAGTCTCCCTTTGGGGCCTAGGGAATCAGCTATTCAACAAGGTGAACTTGACTCATGGTGGGCTGTGGCGCGGCATTACTGTTATGTGCATGTGCCTGTGTGTGTTGTATGTGTGTGAAATCTGGTAGTTATACCTTCCTCCCTAGCCAGATTTCTCCATGACTCCTGCCCACACCACTCTTTTATCTTGAACAACCACCAACAATTATATTGTACTTTCCATGCCCCAGGCACTGCGCTAGGTGCTTTATTTATGATAGTTTATTTAATCTTCACAACAACCCAGTAGATAGATAGTATTATTTATTTTCATTTTAGAGATGAGGAAATCATGGCACAGAGAGGTTGAGTAGCTTCTCCAAGATCACACAGCAGAGGCAGTATCAGGCTTTGCAACTGCCTAACAGTTCAGGCTGTCTGAACTCAAAGTCCAGGTGTTTTACCTGCAAGGTACACAGTATCCTGAACATAAAAAGCCTACAACTCTCAGAGTACAGCTCCACTGCCAAAATTCCCACCCCAGCTTGGGGCAGATTGCTGAAGTAGGATAGCCACAAAAAGTGAGGGTGGGAGTGACCCTTAAGGACATGCTGAGGCAAGCTTCAAAGAGCAAGCCTGAGCACAGCAGCCCTCAGAAGCAGTGGCACAGATGCATCAGCCTGGCATGTCAGCAAAGAGGCAGCCGACTTTGAGCTAGGCTGCTTCTTACACTCACAGTCCACACAATGACAAGCTCTGCAAACAACGGCCAGAGCCATGAGACTAAAGAAGAATCCTCATGTGTGCACAGCTCGGAAAGGACACACACGCACACACAGAGTAGTCATCCATAGAAGCGCCATCTTTAAATAGAAAAGATATCCTGAAATACACTCTGAGCTTGCAGGCGTTCACATACACAGAAATACACGGCCAGGGCTCGCCGAGTGACTTAACAAATGCCTCGGCTGTGCCATAAGTACGTAGCAAGAGGAGGAAATCTAGTGCCCTGGCAGCTCCTGACTTTCAGTTCCTATTTAAAATGTCTGAATTGGGAGCATCGACAAGCTCCCAAATTAGCTTTTTAAATAGAAGCTGAGAGTTAAAGGAAAAGCGGCCGTGTCATGGGGGAAAAGCAAGTGAAAATCACAGCCAGGCCAGGCCAGAGGCAGGTGGGGGTGGGGGGGGAGAGGCTGTGCTGGAAAGAAGCAATGGAGAGCTGGGGACCAGGGATACATAGCGTCCTCCTGGACAGTGGCTTTTCCAGTTATCCCAATCCATAGACCTCATTTCCCCCTCGCTATCTCTCTTCCGTTTTCCAGGTCACCTGGCTATGGAAAGGGCAATAAACAAAGCCTACACTGTGGCCTAGACTAGAAGTCTAACGGTTCATACTTCCCCGTAGATCTTCCAGACAAAACAGAGAGGAGTCCACAGCTATTGCACATGACAGAAGCCTGGGAGGAATGGGGCGAGAAGAGGTGGGGCAGGGTGCCTAAATCAATGTCCTAGCTTCAAACAGGGACACAACAACTGCCCATTAGTTGACTCCAGAGGAGGAACGATGTTGCTAGCTAACTGTCCCCTGAAGCCTCCAAGCTTTGGGGCAGACTCAGCCTCTGAGCTACCCTCAAAATGCGAAACAACGGTGAGAATGTACAGGAGTTCAAACTTGGGCAGAAATAAAATAGTGCGTTTCAACTCTCTCAGGTTGGACATGGCGTAGAAGAACACAGGGACTTACCCCTCCTGGGACTTTCCCCAGCAAAGACTGGAGCACCTTCTCCCAGGGGTCAGAGCAGTTGAGGTTGGCAATAGTGAGAAAACTAGCTCTTTCCCAGAGGGTACGAGGGAGGTGGGATTGGTGCCAGGGCCTTCCCTGAATTCTTCCCAGGTCTGCCAGGGAGTGGCAGTGTTGTTAATCATTATTACTGTATGCAAATCAGTATGCAAATCCCACACAGTTCTGGGACTCCTGGTAAATGCTAATGGGACCCACGCCCACCTTTTGAAGGGCCAATTGTGCACCTTTCAGACTGATATACTGAGCAGGCACTGGGGAAAGAGAGAGAGAGGAGAGAGCTGACGAATGAGGGGCTCCAAGCTGCCCAGGGCCCACAAAGGCTCACAACAAAATAGTAACTGACTTCTGACTCCCACCCATTAATCTGGAACAAGATTAGTGGTTGTCACAAGCCAGAAGCCCCATTCTGGATTTAGGAAAGTATTTTTCCAGCGCCAGATCCAGAACTACCTTTGCAAATACACCCTCGCCCTCACCGC
This sequence comes from Erethizon dorsatum, assembly GCA_028451465.1. Taxonomy (NCBI): domain Eukaryota; kingdom Metazoa; phylum Chordata; class Mammalia; order Rodentia; family Erethizontidae; genus Erethizon; species Erethizon dorsatum. Next base: position 83,677,744 of record CM051829.1, read on the forward strand.
ACTCCGCACATTTCCCTTGCTCTACCTCTCAGCACACACCTCTCCATATTCAGAACTGTGATTGCTGGAGCCAAGTGTTCCGAGGCACGGAGCTGCCATGCCTCCTGAGCGCCAGGCCGAGATCTCGGGATTCCTCACAGAGAGCCGGAGATGGAGGGAAAGCCAGTGCCAGCGGTTCGCCCAGCGCCAACCCGAGGGTGGGAATCTGGGCCGGGCACTTGGTCCTTCGGGAGCACGCTGACCTCCCCTTCCCCATACTAGGTTAAGGCACCAAGCTGCGGGGTTCTATGAGCTTCAGGGTGGGGTCCAGGGGCTGGGCCAGCTCATGGTGGAAAGGAATCTGCTGCAATCACACTCCTGAGTCCAGACTCTTCACTGTGGGTACTGGGTGCACGTGGTGGCACATAAGATGGAATCCCGACCTTCTGGCTATGACCTCGCGCTCCAGTAGGAGCGTGGCTCTTGTATGGGGTAAGGGCAGTGACCCCCTCCCCCCCCGTCAGGCACACGCAACTGACAGAGCGAGGCCAGCCAAGAAGCCTGCGCGGTGACCGGCTCTACCTCGCCAGGTGGCTGGGCGCTAGCTGCTACCTCGTAGACAGTGAGAGACACCCAGCTAGGCGCACACACCTCACGCTCGCACACGCCGGCGTTCCCCGCCACCTCTCCCCGGCGTCCAGCAACACACGCCCCCGAACTCACGCTCACACCTTACTCCCGGCTCCTCCCCCACTCCCAAGCAGAGCTCACCTTACCAACCTCACCCTTTGCCCACCCTCGCCGGCACACGCGCTCACACCCGCGGCGGCACTCCACCACCTCCAGGCACACCCTAGGATTCCTCCACTCACCGGGGAAACGCACCAGGCTCAGCTTCGTCTCCCCGCCCCCAGCCCCCCTCACGCGCGCACCCCTCCGCGCGCATACACACACACACACACACACACACACCCTCGCGCGCCGAGTCACTCCCCCTCGCACGCCCTCGCCCTGGGCACCCTCCCGCGGCGAGGTTCCGGGTCCTCTTCCTCTCGTCCTCCGCTGCCTGGCGGCTCGGCGCTCTCGGGCCCGGCCTGGGGCCGCTCGGCCGGCGGGGAACTGTAGCGAGCCGAGGGCGAAGCCTTGCTGCCTCCCCTTGCTCCCCTTCCCGCCCCGCCCGCGTCGCGCCCCCACCGCCTCCTCAGGAGAGGGACCTCGGGTGAGGCAGCCCTTGGCCGGCCGGCTCTGCTCCGCGCGGCGCCCGCAGCGGCGGGGGCAGGAAGCGAGCGAGGGAGCCCGCGAGCGGAGCGGCGAGGCAGGGAGGGGACACGCTGCCGAGCTGGGGCTGGAGCGGCGACGGCGGAGGAGGAGGAAGAGGAGGAGGAGGAGGAGGAGGAGGAGGAGGGAGGGCCACACGGACGGACGGACGCACGAACCGACAGAGCGAGGGAGGGAGCGAGCGAGACTTCGCCGGCGAGGAGGAGCCGCGCGAGCCGCGGCTGCTGGGCGCTTCCCCGCGCTGCTGGGCGCTCGGCGCCTCGGCGGCCCCCGGCCGCGGCTTCCTCGCGCGCACGCGGGGTGCGGGGCCTGGGGCTTGCTTCGCCGAAGGTAAGAAGGACGCGACCGAGGCTTCTGGAGCCAGCAAGTGCGAGGAGCGCTGCTCCCACGCCTGTTGCTCCAGCTGCCCACGCGACACCCTCCCACTCCCGCGCCCGGGTGGGTGGGCGCTGGGGCGCCGGAAGGATTGGGGGTGGGGACGGTGCCGAGGGGGTACACGCAGCCGGCCCGGGGGCGTCGGTTCCCTCCGGTTGTGCATCGACCTTCGGGCCGCGATGCGCTGTGAGGTTTGGGGGTGGGGGTGTGAACCTCTGCCCTCTTTCCATTGGCCTGCCTTCCCTGGGGGGTGCCCCGGGATCCGGCTGCAGGTGGCGAAGGCTTGCTTCGTCCCCGCTCTTTGTGAGCTGTGAAGGAAAGAAATGGCTGAGAGTGGAAGCTGGGAGCTGTTTGGGGCGCTTCGCAAAGTTCTCCAGCTCAGCGAGCCTGCGGTGTGCCGGTGTGCCGACGGAGGCCGGGGGCCGTCCATCTGGTCCTGCCTGCCGCTGCTTCCACCCTGAGAGTTGTGGGAAAGGTCTTAGTGATACCAGAGGCCATCGTGGCACGAGGGAAGAGGTTCCTACGACTTGCGTTAGGGGGTGTTTACACTGGGGATGGGAGACTGAAGGGGTTGGGCAGAAGTTACCTAGAATCAACTAAATTCCTGTGCTTGCTTAGTGGTGATATTTGAATTAGGTCCAAGATGTTCTGCTTTTATCCTGGTAAGTCAGCAACAGGCTGAGGTTCCAGACCTGGAATCTTACACCAAAGAGAAGGCAGCGTGTCTTTCGTAAGAGGACTATCTGAACTTTTTCGGGGTCCTGCGTACAGGGTAATCTGTAAGATCAGTCATGTATTGCTGTATTTGAATGCATGTGATGGTTAAATTTACAGCTTATTTACTGTTCCTTTAAGGGGGACGCTTAATACCTGTAGGGCTCCTGGGCTAGCACCAGTTCAGTGCAAAGCATGTGTACATTTCTCCCATATAGACAAATGTTGGCATACAAAAAGGAACTGAGGTGTTCGTTTTTCCTTGTTACTGCTTGAAAGCAACGAAATGCAAGTACACAATTCCCTCCTCCCTGTAGAAGAAAGATTGTTCTCTTTTGCTGTTGAGGAGGCTAGAGAAAGAGTTCAGGAAAGTGCCCTGGCCAGCCTAAGAGTGGCACTGTGGGGAAGAGGATCTCTGTGTGTCCCAGGCCTGTGCCCTAAGGATTTCCAGTTTGGTTCACCCTGTCAATTTCATGCTTGCCTGCCTAAAGTACCGTGGACACAGGAAAAGCCTCTGGACCATGGACAATTTCCCCTGCCCCCAGACCACCCCCATTCTGGGATAAGGATTGTGATGTAAAATTATGGAAAGTAAATTTCCAGAGACTCTCCTCTGAGATCACTAAAAGGTAAGCCCTGGAGATGTAACACTTTTTGCTGCCTTTTTGTGTGTGTGTGTGTGGGGGGTACCAGGGGTCGAACTCAGGACCTTGCGCGCCAGCAGGCACCCATGCCACTGAGTGGTATCACCGGCCCTTTTTTCATATGTGGGTACCGGGAGTCGAACTGAGGACCTCGCACTTGCCAGGCAGGCACTATGCCACTGAGCTGTCTCACCAGCCCTTTTGCTGCCTTTTGCCTGTGCCCAAGGTAGGTGTCAAATCCCAGGACAGGCTGTCTGGTCATTCTGCCCATTTTTGTTCCTCTTCCTCTGAAACAGAAGCTATTTAATGGGGCAGCTGACTTTTTAAAGCAGGGGAAATTTTGCTTCCCTTTTCCAGGATTTTTCATCGTTATTATTTCAGAACTTACCTATTTCAAATATCTCTTCCCCAGTCTCCCCCCCACACACACACTGCCAAAGCTTTCCTATTGTCAAACTCTTCTGCCAAAAACAAAAATAGCTTCAGATTTTTCATTTGTAAAGCGTCCACGTCCTAGTAAAATCTTGGCATTTGAGGCATGTGCAGTGCCATTGGCTGGAAATGGGGCCGCACTGTAGTGCCTGTTGCAGGATTCATACCCAGGCCGGCTCGGGGAGGTGCTGGTGATCGCTGCAGTGTGAGCCATGGACAAGCTCTGCTTGAGCCAGGTCATTCCTGCAGAGTTGTGTAGTGGGTATGGCCATATCCCATATGGCCTTGGGTATGGTATCTGGTGGGACATTTGTCTTCCTCTTCCAAGCCCAGTGTGTGTACAGAGCATATATGTGCACGTGTGCACACATACACACAGAATGTAACAGTAGGGTAATTGTTCCTTGTTTGGTATCTTTTAACCATGAGGTCAGTTTTTGACTCTCTAGAGACAGCCTGGTGCTTGCCTGGCCTTCTTTAGGATGATTGTTCTGGATTAATGTTTGGGGTAAAGTTTCAGCCTTGGGATCAGAGACTTTATCATAGATGGGGATGGGATTATTTTTGCCTTCTGAGTTTTCAGTTATCTATCTGTAATCAGTTTGTAAAATACTCATGGCTTTTGGAGAAGAGGGGCTTGGCAGGGGCCAGGTACTTGACCTTGAGGCTCAGGAGTCAGGGTGGAACAGTACTTGGATGGGAGGGAAGGGGCATTATCCTCTCAGAGAGCAAAGCCCTGTGTCTGGCCAAGCAGGGCTCCACAAGGTACCTCCTGATAGAGCAGTCACTTGCTTTTTGCCACTCGAACCCCCTCCAGATCCTACCTTTCCAAGCCCCATTCTGGGATAGAGACATAAAGAGTCAGATGTGCAGGGCTGCAGGTCTTTACTCTTCAGAAGGGTCACCAGAGCTTGGATGTGCATGGACCAGGCCTGTGCATGGACCAGGCCTCAGATTGCCTAGGGTTCCAAGTGATGCAGGTTGTGTCCCCTATTCTAGGCACCAGCCTCATCAGGAATTCCCAGAACTCCCTCTGCTGAGATGAGGCTCAAGCTAATTGCATCCCCACAGCAACAAGCCCAGATGCTCTACTTCCCGCTTTGCATGGGTAGCTGTCATGAGGCCGTCTCAGTGAGACCTGAGCTGTAACCTCCATGTCCTGGATCCAGTAGAATCAGGGATCATTTAAACTGAAGGGTCCCCTTGTTACCTTCTTATCCATTTCTTTTTTACAGATGAGAACTCAGAGATCCAGAGGTAACAGTGGCTTGCTTTCACAAACTTAGGATAAAATTGAAACTGGAATTCAAGGCCTCCAGAAGCCCTCGTTCTCTGCTGCCTAGGGGAAGATGGGAGGGGACTCTCTGTATCCTACTCTCTTCTGCTGAGTAGGTCAATATTTGGCTATACCTTTGAAAACTGTAAACTCCTGGCCTATGGAGCTTAGCCCCTTCAAAGGCAATTTTCTAATTCTCGGTTTCCTTAGTATGACCTGTGGGCACAAATGTCACATGACTTTTGTGGGACTAAATTAAATGTTATGTGTAAAAGTGCCTAGGACAGTGTCCGGAATGTTGTTAGTACTCAGTAAACCTAAACGAAGTTAGAATCATCTGGTGACTGGTATCTATCTTAGGGACTGCTTCCTAGCTCCTTTGCCCCTTGGAAACCTAGCCAGGTGTGTGCTGAGGGACTGTAAGTCTGGTCCAAAGAAAGCACAGCTCATTATAAGGGTACATTTCTTAAAGAAAGATATGCAGTGCAGGATGTGTTCCCACATCTTCTATCAGTTGCATGTGGATTACCCTCTGCTTTGATGAACGACCCCCATTCTTTCCCTGGTTTTCTCAGTTCCATAATCAAGAGCTCATCAGGTCTGTGCTGATTTTTTATGATGAGTGGTGACACTTACAGGAAATGTCATTGTCATTCCTGTTGTCTTCTGTGTCATTGAAATCAACCTCCCCCCACCTTTTTTTTTTTTTCTTTATGTGGGTACTGGGAACTGAACTCAGGACCTCGTGCTTGCCAGGCAGGCACTTATGCTGCTGAGCTGTATCACTGGCCCAAAATCCCCTTTTTAGAGAACAAAGGGACCTGTGAAAATTTCCCTTAGCGTGTAGGTGGGGAAACTGAGGCAGAAACCAGGTCCTTGAGGAAACTTGACTGAAGCTATCGTGAGTCAGAGGCAGACTTGATTCTTGGGTTCTTTTGATTCAGTTCTGTCTTCAGAGGTCATTTTCTGTTTAGAAATATATTACTATTAGCAAGGCATGGAACACAGTTGATGGAATACGAATGGCCCGGCTATACACTTGATTCCCATTGAGAATGTTTGGGTTTAAATATCTCTATGTACTCATTATATCCTTTAGACAACTATTATAACTCCGTATCCTTCATTCCTCATCTAAGAAAATGAGGCTAAAGTGGTGTCTGCTCTACAGGACTTTTGGTGGGATGGATGGAGATGATCCAGGGAAGCAGGAGGTACTGTCCCTGCCAAGGTCAATGCTCAGTAAATTTCCTGAGTTGAGTCCCTATCCTGCTACTTCGGAATTGTCAGACTGCTATGTGTCTCTGAGCCTCAGTTTTCCGTGTCCATGAAACAGGTGACATGGCAGACTCTTCTTCCAGGATGGAGATTGAGAGAATCCGTGAAGGCGGTAAAAGCTGTTGTCTCATTGTTTGACAACTCTTAGGGTGGAGCTATGAGAAAGACGGTCAGGGTGATAGGTCTGGGGTTGTGAGTAAAGAGATTACTTAAACCTCCAGCTTCAGAGCCATCTAGGTAGAAAAGTCTAGTGGCATTTCAGAAGTGAGAGAAACCTAGATCTGGGAGTCAGAGGGGAAGCAGGATTATAGGGAAAGATGAAGATCAAATCTTATTACAAGTCTTTGTGGAACAGAAAAAAAAATTCCAAGACTCACCTCTGCCTCGTTTATTTAAATACAGTCAAATCAAGTGAATTCCAGAGGAACTAAATAATTCTGAGTTAGGATTTGTTCTGTGTAATCAGTCTAGGATTGGTGGAGATGAGCGTGCCAGCCCCAAACAATTTCCCGTTGCTGTTACGTGTGTTTCTGTGTCACCACATGTCTTCCTACAGATGGTATACATTTGGGGATTGCAGAGTCATTTCACTATCATCTCTAAAAAGCCAAACTTGGGAAGGTAAATCTGTTTCCCGAAGCCAAATATAATTCTCCATGCCATTGTTCCCTCTGTCCTTAGGGGTGATGGGGAAATGTGGTTCAGAGGGCCATGGGTGAAGGAACAAGATGGCCTAGCTCTGGGAAAACCTCTAGGGGTAGAATGCAGATCAGGTGAGAGGCTGGCACGGGAAGGAGTATTGTTATATAACCAGAGGGAGCTGAGGATGCTGGGCAGATGGAGTAGGGAGGAAAAGGAATCTAGGGATGGCAGTGAGTGTGGATCAGCTTCCTCCAGGGAGGGGGAGAGGCAGTGCCATCCAAGTCAGGTGGACCAAGAACCCAAGAATTTCTTCAGAAGATAGAAGTGAGACCCTGCTCAGCCTCATAACCTTCCCTGTGTCTTTCCATCATGGCATGACTCTGAGGGGAGCACTTGGACATAGGTTGTTAGGTCAAGGAGCAAGACCAAGGTCCCCAGAGAATAAGCACTCTGCCAAAGGCAGCCTTCTCTGTGGGAGCTGGGGACTGAACTTCCTAAACCCGAGGCCTACGGTTGTCAACTACCATGGCAAAGAATTTTCTAGACATGGGTAACTCTAGTCTCCTTCCTACCAGGGAGGAGTAAAAAGGATGTGTTTACCTGATCTCCCTCATCTCCACCCCATTACTGATTACCCTAGTGGATGAAAAGTAAAATAAAAATTAGCATGTTTATCCCACTTTTAAATTCATTTAATGAGAACTCATTTACCCTCTCCCAATTTAAATTCGTAATAACGCCATAACCTTTCAGAGCTGATTATTACCCGAGTCTTCCCACATCTTCCTGCTAAAGAGGCTTTCCTTCCAAATGCTCCTGAGCCCTCTTGGAACTTGACAATTTGTCAGGCAGTCAGCAACATCTGGTGATCTTGCCCCTTTGCCTCACTTCCCTCTTAGGTGCTGTCTGTATTTGGGGAGGACAGAAAAGAATCAAGTTCTCTAGCTGTGGTAGTTTCAGTTTTATTGATTTGCCTTGGACATGTACTGTTTCACTCACAGGTGACCTTCCCCTTCCTCCCATTTTTTCAGCCCTTTCTCTGCTCTTTCCTGTCTCCCAGGGGTTGCTGAACTAACTCCAAGCTGGTGTATAAAGTGTCAAAGCGGCTGCCGGCCCAAGAGCTGGAGTCACCATGGCAGCCGGAGTTGCAGCCTGGCTGCCCTTTGCCCGGGCTGCAGCCATTGGATGGATGCCAGTGGCCAACTGCCCCATGCCTCTCGCCCCCGCTGACAAGAACAAGCGACAGGATGAGCTGATCATCCTCAATGTGAGTGGGCGGCGGTTTCAGACCTGGAGGACCACGCTGGAGCGGTACCCAGACACACTGCTGGGCAGCACAGAGAAGGAATTCTTCTTCAACGAGGACACCAAGGAGTACTTCTTTGACCGGGACCCAGAAGTGTTCCGCTGTGTGCTCAACTTCTACCGAACGGGGAAGCTGCACTACCCACGCTATGAGTGCATCTCAGCCTATGATGACGAGCTGGCCTTCTATGGCATTCTGCCCGAGATCATTGGGGACTGCTGCTATGAGGAGTACAAAGACCGTAAGCGGGAGAATGCAGAGCGCCTCATGGATGACAATGACTCAGAAAACAACCAGGAGTCCATGCCCTCGCTCAGCTTCCGCCAGACCATGTGGCGGGCCTTTGAGAACCCCCACACCAGCACGCTGGCATTGGTCTTCTACTATGTGACTGGATTCTTCATTGCCGTCTCAGTCATCACCAATGTGGTGGAGACAGTGCCATGTGGCACAGTGCCAGGAAGTAAGGAGCTGCCCTGTGGGGAGCGCTACTCGGTGGCCTTCTTTTGCCTGGACACAGCCTGTGTCATGATCTTCACGGTGGAATACCTCCTCCGGCTCTTCGCAGCACCCAGCCGCTACCGCTTCATCCGCAGTGTGATGAGTATCATTGACGTGGTGGCCATCATGCCCTATTATATCGGCCTGGTCATGACCAACAATGAGGATGTGTCTGGGGCCTTTGTCACACTCCGGGTCTTCCGAGTCTTCAGGATCTTCAAGTTTTCCCGCCATTCCCAGGGCCTGCGGATCCTGGGATATACCCTGAAGAGTTGTGCCTCTGAATTGGGCTTTCTCCTCTTCTCCCTCACCATGGCCATCATCATCTTTGCCACTGTGATGTTTTATGCTGAGAAGGGCTCCTCTGCCAGCAAGTTCACAAGCATCCCAGCCTCTTTCTGGTACACCATTGTCACCATGACCACACTGGGGTGAGTCAGTATTAGTGGACCCAACAGGGTGGAGGTTGGGTGGACTGTGAAGATTTGTATGGTATCAGGATTGGGGAGAGGAGCATGGAGTCCCTCACCCAAGTCCTGGGAGCCAGGGAAGTGGCAGCTTCAGAAGGGGAAGGCTTATGTGATCTGTTTGGGGTGGTAGCTTACTCTGAATTGATTTAGAGATGAGACATGTGTTTTATAAAGTGTGGCAAATTAAGTCACGATTTCTTTTTTCTGCCATGCATTGTATGTGTGTGTGATGTGTATGTGTGTGTATGTGTGGGGGGTGATGGTTACATACTTACATCTGTGCTTATAAGGGCTGTGATGGGGAGGGAGGCAGGGCATTGGGTGAGGGGGAAGAGTACTTTGAGAAGTTCAGTGAATAAGAAGATACAGGTTTCCTTCACCAGAAGATACTAAGAGCACCTTTCTGGGTCCTTCCTGCATTTCTTTTTTGTAGTATATTTGTAGGCTGTTTTCATTTTCCCTTGCTTTTCTTCTCTGCTGCCACATTTGCTCAAGGGTTCAATGGCTCTAAACATATTTTCTCTAAGTGACCCTGAATTTGGATTTTCTGCAAAGTAAGGTACCTGTTTTCTTTTCTCTCACTAAAGGAGGAATAGTCTTGCTTTCTCAACCTGAGGCAGTGTTGGCATGACCCAGACTATCTGGGGGACAGTGAGGTGGTCTGAAAGGATCATGTGATCAGATAGAAGCAGCAGTATCATTGAAGAAAGGGACAATTGCCCAGGGAGGTCTCAGTTGACTCTGTCTCTTCCAGATCTATGAAGTCTTCTTTCCATTGAGGTCACAGAAATGTATTTATGATGCTGGGATGTGAAGCTTTCCATCAGAAGAAGGGGTTTAAGGAGGAAATTACAATCTTCACCCTAACAGGATTAGAGCCAATAAAGGCAGCTTTATGGAGACATAGATTTCATAGGGGTTTCTGCTTCAGCTGTTGGAAGCTGTTGAGACTAATGCAAAAATCTCTCCACAATTCATATGCTGTGTCTCTATTTGCTTAGGCCAGGGAGCGTTATATTGCTGATGGAGAATTCATGAACCTTTTTATTTGGTCCGTGACAGTTGGTTGGGGGCATCCTGGTGATTTGATTTTTTTTCCTGGCTGAAATGGTGGTGGTGTCTGTTTTTTCCATAATGCTTCGTATGCTTATTGGGAATGGCTGAGCAGGTGATGGGACCTTTTAAAATGATTACATTTGTCATTCTGCCATAAAGGAGGGGAAGGGAGTAGCAAAGGAGAGCATAAGAGGTGTCACCATCCATTTGTGAAGGCCACATTTGATAGGGGCATTCGATTTACCTCTATCTGATGAAAGCCATCCTGCCCCATCCTCCCACTCCAGCACATGTGCACACACACACACACACACACACACACGCACTTCTTCAAATAGATGCTCACCCAGAATGGGTAAGAATATTTGGTTATTTGACTTTGTCTCCCTTGGGTCAGGTGGAACATGTGAGCTTTTGGGCATGAAGGGATATTTAGGGATAAAACGGGGGAAGAGCTGCCTGTTGTTAGAAGAAAGAAGCATCTTTCTTTAACCCTGACACCCATCAATCTGCCTTATATTTATCCCAATAGCAGTCCCATTTACCAGACCTTTAGGGTTCTACCTTCTTTAGATGGCGTAAGGGTATGGTATTCTACTCTAGTCACTGCTAGGCAAGAAGACATCAGTCTGACAATTTCTATATGTCAGTTGTTGTGCTAGGCACACAGAGGCATCTTTATCCCTTCCAGACTGATCCTGGGCATCCCTTCATCTTTCATGGCCAAGTACCCTATCCTGACCCTGGGCATGATCCTTATACATTAAACGTTTCCTTCTAGGTTGTTTAAAATACTGCCTTAGAAATAAATGGCTTCTTTCATAGAAAAATCTAGTATTTTACTGGTATTGGGAAACTGCTGATTTTCTTTGGCATTTGCCCTGTAGATCAAGGAGCAAGTCTGGCACCAGGGAATGAATAGTCAGCCTCACATTTACTTTCTTGAGGTGGTGGTGGGGCTCTGCTGGAGAGTGATGGCATAAAGAAGAGAGGGTTATCTGCACTGGGGGAGGCATTCTTCCCCCAACCATGGGCCCTGTGCACTTTCTCACCCCACACCTGACAATGAACAAGTTTGTTTTTCCTTCCCCAGGCATTAAAATGTCTAGTTTCTGGGAGGAGAACCAAGAACCAAGTGGGCAAGAAAGGAAACCTTTAGTGGTGTCTTCCTTAAACTCAGATAAGTTACAAGAAAGAGCCCCCCTCCAATACAGCTCAATGCTAGATCAGGCTACTTTGACTTTGACCTGAGCTGGCAGTTGGCACCATTATCAGGCTCATTTGCTTGACTATACATAGCAGGTACTTGGTAAAATGCTTTTTAATGGATGGGTCAGCATAAATGGAGCACCTTCTCCATTTGCTAGGCCTGGTATTCTTCTCAGTCCCTTTTAAGTGTATCTGTTCTCTCTTGAGCGTAGACCCAAGATTTGAGCCTGCAGAGCCCTCAGTCTGCACACTCTGCTCTAGCCCTTGTCCCCCAGGAGAGAGGCAAGCAGCTGTTACTGGTGACTGATCTGTCCACTGAAATGCTCCACAGGACTATAGGTATTTTCTTGTCCTGACTGGAGGCCTCACTGACTTGACCATGGAAATCTTTCCCTCTCCACTGGCTGGCTCCTCTTTGGAGCACAATCCCTAGTTAGTTGTAGCCTTGTTCAACCACTGGAGAAAGCCCATCTTTTTCTTATTCTACACTGGCATTTGAGCCCCAAGGGATAGCAAGGACTTGTGGAATAGCAAGGACCAATACTCTGCCACTGTCTGATTGCCTCCAACAGGTCCCAGCAGATACCTACCTCTTCATGTGTCCTGACCTTCCCTTTTCTACTCCTTCCCCAAGCTCCTATTTCTAGTCTGGAGAGAGGCTGTCTTCAGCTCCTTTGCAGAACAGGGCTGGCTGACATTCCGAGGGCCGATGTTCTGAGTGAAGGCATCCCGCTCTTTCTGGCTGTGGTTGCCATCTCTGCCTGTTTCCCAGCACCTCACTGGTGAGTTACAAGGTGTCCTCCAGGGAGGGATCTCTTTGAGCCAATTATCACTGTTTATTTAATATCTCAAAATACCTTAAGTACTCAAGAACAATAAGAGCCCAAATTGCCATCTGGGCTTGCAGATAGTTTTCTTTTGCAGCTTCCTCTGAAGGTGGGGAAGACCCCTGAGCTCTGCCTAGGTTTCCCTGTTGCTCCCTTGACAGTTGAGTTCCCAAATGCACCATTCAAGGATTAATTTCTGTGCTCATAATTGATGCTATAAATAAAACAAATCCCCAATTATCTCAGCTAACAGAGGAAAGGGATAACAGAACTCCCAATATTAAATAAGACCAACATAACTAGTTTGGGAATGTATTATATTACGTAAACTTTTTCAAACTAGATTTCCCTTCTTAATTTTGCTTAACTTTGCTTGGCATCACAGTTAGCCTGAACCATCAGTCAGTCCATCAAGGCAGCTGGGGGAATGGGGGGAGCATAGGTATGAGGGGAGCATGGGGGAGGAAAGCCTTGCGAGCAAGTGGCCATAAGGACTTCAGAGGGTCAGCTCCAGGCCTGGATGGGATGGGGCTGCTCTTGGATATCTTAGGAAAGGGAAATTGAGCATGGGAAAGGTGCAGAGTAGTGTCCACTCCTGATAAGATGACTCACTGCCATTGGTTGGCTCAGTTATATAATTGAGATCAGCAGCCTATCTGTCACCCCATGCTCTGAGATGAGAGAGCTTTTGACAGTATCCAAAAATCACTTTAGCAAAAACAGAATTGATTTTTACTTCTTCCAAGCATGGAGCAGACGCCAGGTGATTTGCATTTCCCTTTAAAATGCAATCCTGGAAGGGACCTGCCTGAATTTCCTGGAGGCAGAGAGGCTCAGCTTGGAAGATTGAGACAGGAACAGCACAGATTGGGGTTCTTGACCAACGCCCCACCCCCAGGCAGAGCTAGTTTGAGATTTAATTTTTGTTAACCCTTCAATTTCCAGAATTCTTTCTGCACCTTTATCCACTGCCATCAGGGCCCAATTAAGTGCCTTGGCCTGGACACTGACTAACCATGCCTGGCTGCATGGGGGTGGGTCCCTGCCCTGGTCATGGTTCATACACTGGGAACAAATGACCTCGAACTCTTTCCTTTGTTGACATGTATTTCTTAGCTGACAGTTTTCTGGTGCAAAAATTCCTAAGATGCACACTTGTATCCCAACAAGGAATCTTTCATTTGTTCAACATTTATTGAACAACTACTATGCACCAGACAGCATGGTAGATTCTGAGAATACACAAGGACTGTGATTTACACATCAGCCCAATATAAAGTAGAGGCAAAACGAATTAAATGAGACTTATTTCCCTTTCTTTGAACTTGATGTTTTTCCTGCTGCAGAGACTACTCCTATCTGCTCCTATATCTTACTGACTCACATCATTTCTTCAAACTTAGCCCAAAATCATCTCCTTCAAGAGGCCTTCCTGGCCTTTTAGGAGCTGGAGACCCTCCTTTTGCTTCCCATTCTTCTATCTTGTCATTACCACATTTTATTTACTTCTGCTGTTTGTGTGCCCTCTCCCTCTGGATATGAGCTCTTCAAGGGCAGATCTCCAATCCATAGATCATTGTATGATTCATGCTTAGCACAAGGTCTGATATCTAGTGAGCCATTCAAGAGAATGTGTTTTACTTGAGCTTGCTCAGCTTTAGTATTCTTATTCGATGACCATCTTTTGGCCATTGTGAGAACCAACCACAGTGCTGTCCAGATGTTACCTATATGATTATGTCAGGCAGGATGTCTGGGCAGAGCAGAGACAGGGAGCCAAGCAGGCACTCTGTGAGGCTTCAGCTTTAGCGAGGCTGTAGCTTTTTGCAAGAGAAGTTTGCACCCAACCCTAGTCATTGCTCTTGGCTACTTGACAATGCTCCCCTCCAGATTCCAGGGCCAAGAAGGAACAGAAAGGGAACCACAGATAAGCCCCCTACCCATGATGTTTCCCTCCATTCAATTATTTATTCAACGAATACTGAGTGCATGCTGTGCACTGGGAATGCAACAGTGGAGAAATTAGTCTTGTGCAGCTTACATATTAGTGGACAGAACCATGGTAAATAAATAAACAAATACATCATATCAGGCTACAGAGAAAAAACCATGATGTGACAGGAAGTGCTGAATGTGGGGGGCTGGGTGGAGCAAAGGAGAGTTGTTATTTCTTGTTAGGAGGTCAAGAAGAGCCTCTCAGATAAGCCGTCACTAAGCAGAGACCTAAAGAAATGTGGGTAGCATGGAACCAGCACTCCAGGCAGAAGGAACAGCTAATGAAAAGGCCACCAGGCAGGAGGAGCCTTTGTGTGCTGTTCTTGGAATAACAGGAAAGTCCTAAAGGTTGAGTGACATGAAAGACATCAGGAGAGGACCAGGAAATGAGACCAAGAGGTAAGAGGGGAAGCAGCCTTATAGGCTCCTCTTGACTACCACAGGACCTTGCCCTTTAATCTGCTTGGCAGAGAAAGCTACTTGATGGTTTTGAGCCACTGACTTATGTTTTCAAAGGATCACTTTAGCCTCTGAGTAGTAAGTACATTGTAAGGGAAAAATTTTCACAGTAATCCAGGCAAAAGTTGATGATGGTAGGACTGAAGATAGTGGTAGTAGAGACGGGAGAAGTGAGGGACTCTACATAATTTGGAGGTGGAGGTAACTGGAAGCTTTCTCAGGAAGTATTTGGTGGTCTTGCTCCTAAGCCAGCTAAAAAGTTCGCAAGAAGAGGCTGGCCAGGAAGGCACAGTTCTAAAGACCTGCTCCACTTCTGGGTGACTTGAAGAAGTCCTCAAGAAGAGGGCTTAGACCTTGCAGGATGGCTAAGACCTTTGTGTGGAACAAACAAGTCCAGAGAGCTGAGTTGCAGCTGCAGCATCTCGGATTGTGCCTCATGCTGGCTATAAGCAGGGAGCATCTGTACCTTGATGGAACAGTTACTGAGCACCTGGCAAGGAGTTTGGCATATGCTCCAAGGAGAAAACCTTGCTCAATCACCAGAATAGAGGCCACTGCTTAAACAAGGGGTGGATGCAGGGCTTCAGGGCTGCAGAGGCAGGAAAGGTCAGTTCACACCAGTGGAATTTGAGCCTTTTGGGTGCTTCACACTGGGAACATCACATTGGATTTGTCTTCCGATCCAGCAATTCAAATTGCTGCAATTTTTGGAAAGGGATTTCCAGGCTGGTGCTCATTTCACAGCTCTCTTCTGGAATCTCTCAAAATCAATCTCAACCTCTCTCTGCTTGGTTGTGTTTGGGTTTCCTTCTTTAAACACACTTGTAAACACAAACATGATTCTTCTTGAGGAACAGCAATTATTCTGCCTCAAAATAGTGTAAATAAAAGGAAGCATGACTCTCCCCCTACTGAGGGGAGGGGAAGAGCCCCTCAGTCACTGTTTCAGGTTTTTTTTCCTCTCACCCAGGAGGGAGTGGCTGTCCCAGGCCATTGCAGACCTCTGGTCTGTATTCCGTCATGGCTGGAGCTCTTCTGGGCCAGGGAGAGGAGTAGAGTCCCCCTCCTGCCCAGTGTTTGGGCAGCTGGCTCTGCACACAACCACCATTTCCAGGAAGATGGTATTCTCTTGAAAACAGATATATCTCAAGTGGTCATCCTCTGATGATGTCTAAGTCAGTGTTTCTTTTCTGAGAGGCCAGGGAGCAATCTTTTTTTGGAAGGAGTACACAAGAATGACCTCAAACCAACCTCTAGTGAGGACTTCCTCATGACAATGAGAAAAGAGTTGCCACAGTGCTTTGGAGCATATACACTTCTCTGCCAAATGGTTCAGCTCTCCTGGCCTCCACTCCTGCTCCATCCAGCCTGCTTTTCTCTGGCCAGAACACTGGCCTCTTCTCCCCATTCCTCTCCATCCACCTAGCTTGATGAAAATAACAGGTGTGTGGGAAGGTGGAGACTGGGGAGGTAAGAGAGCTCAGCCTTTGCTGACCATGCCTGGATGGAGGCAGATTGCCTTTAGTTTGTGTAATCATATTTCGGGTGTCAGGACTCGAATGAGTGTCATTAAACTGAATCAGAAAAATCATTTTAATATAAGCGCCACCTCACACACAAGCTAGTTGATGGAGAGATGGATGAGGCTGGGGACGCCTCCTTTGTAATGTGATGCTGTAAAATCCCATCACCTTCATTATTTCCCACCGAGCCAACGCATCATAATACCCATGAGCAGCAGAACAGCTTGAATTTAATATACAGAAAGTCCAATCAAACAATAAATGGATGGAACTATATAAAGAAACCATTTTCTGGGAGGCTGGCTCTATTCTCTGGGATTCAGCTCTCTGACACATGAAATGTGCATCAATTTTCCCCAACTAATGCAGCTGCCAAATCACCACATGTGATATTTGTTTCAGAAGTAGAAAAGGGAAACTTTCCCCACTGCATTATCTGGCTATCAATGCAAAACTGCAAATCTCATTTTCTTTGATTTGCATCCAGTGTGGTTCCCAGTGGCACAGTGAGGCCCCTTCCAAGGCCAAGCAGTCTAGAAACACAGTCTTCCCTTTGTCCTAGAACCTTGTTAGTCCCAGTGGCATTTTGTCAGTCTCCTTAAACAAAAACATGTTCTGGACTCCACAGTGAGCTGTTTTAGGTGGCTGGGAGTCTCTGCCCTTGGCAGTCATTGAGGAAAAATGGCCACACATTGGGGCATTCTGCCACACTCTTGCTGCTTGCAATGCTGCGATCATCCAGAGTCTTGCCTTTGAGGTTGTTTAAAGCAAACACGTCATTCCAAACTGGATTTCTTCCACCAGTATACTTCTCCATTTCCTCCATCTCCCAGCCCATTATTGAGAGACTAAATGCAAATATCAACTGATCAGCCAAACAGAAGTAAAAAAGCAAATCAGCTGCTTCAGAATTGCACAATACATGTCAAAGACTAATGGATTTTTTTTCTTCTGGTGTGGGATTCTTTCTGATGGTATTATTCCAATGACACGGATAACTGAGAGTTACCCATAATTACAGGCTTATAGCTGCTAAGAAGAGTATCATTAGTTTATTTTTACTTCTTTCTGGACACACATACTTAAGCAGAAAAAAAAACCTAGGAGAATTAAACTAAACAATGTCAAGCCATGCACAGCATAATCTTGATTGAACTCTACAAATGTTGAATACCCAGTATTTGCAGGGCACATTATTAGGCAGTATTAGAGATGTAAAAAATAAAAAAGACATTGGCCCTAAGAAATTTACAAGACAGTGGGGGACCTTAGTATGTTCACAGGAGTGTACAAGAGGGAAAAGGCCATGTGTTGAGATGATTAGTAGTGTTTGTTAGAGAATAAATGCTTAATAAATATTTGCTGATAAGTGAGTGAGTGAGTAGCTTCATGGAACAGGTGACATTTTAGCTAGACCAACAACCATGAGAAGGGTTTTGATACATGGAAATAGGAAATCCAATTAAATTGCAAAAGGCCATAAATGTTTGGGAACCTTAACTAATATGCTTGTTTGCTGGTGTTTGGGGATATGGAGAGGAAGTGGCTTTAGATAAGCAGGAGTTTAAAGGTTTGCTAGCAGTACAGAGGACCTAAAGTCAGAGGATAGAGAGTTAATTTGGTGGATGTTCTGAAGCCACTGCAAGTGTTTTGGTGTGGGTGCACTGAACAGGAAAATTTACTTGACAGGCACCTTCTTAATCAGTGTCAGAAGATGCAGGACAGGGGATGGTTGGCCTGAAGACTGATCCAGATAAGAAGTGAAGAAGGCATGACCTGGGACAGGTGCAATGGGAGAGGGGAGAAAGAACTAGAGTGGAAGATATTCAGGAGTAGTCAAAAAGAACTCTGGAATTACAAGACTTAGTGATCAAGAGTATAGAGTTGACACACATGAGAGTAGGAAATATGTTGGCAGGAGGTCAAGAGGGGAGGTAGAGACAATGAGCTTGGCTTTGGACCTGTGCTGTTTGCAGTTAACCCTAAGTGTCTTTGAGATGGCTAGCAGGTGGAAAGATGACTATGGGACTCAGCAGGGAGAACAGAGCTAAAGAGCCAGTTTCAAAACTCATCAGCTGAAGTGGAAAGATTGATGAGGTTGGCCAAGGACGAAGGAAGGCAGGGCAGAGGAGAGGGTGTTGGGGAACATCTTCTGCCCTAGGCCTTACTTCTTGGGCACCTGTCCCCTATTAAGAGTGTTGGTGCCACCTGCAAACAGCTTTGCTGAAGCTTCCATTTAATCTCTCTTCCTGGCTTGTGGAAGTTCTCTCTTGTACTGTATTTCTGCTGGAACTAAAAGAGAAGATTGATTTTTTTCTGGGTAAAACGAGGTTTTACTTTTAGTCTCCAACAATGATAACCCACCCAGGAAAGCATACTTTGCTTATGGGCTTCGCTAAACAAAAATAATAGCGGGATCTACATGTTGTATATTGGCATGTGGATGGGAGATGGGATTGAAATGGTCACAGAGCTAGAAGCATCTCTGCCTGGTCAGGGGTGATGCTGATTCAGAGTGGTCCAGCAGATCTGGACAGTGGGCGGCACTGTTCTGGTCCTTACAGTGCCACACTCTTGGGGACTTAAATAGTGCTCACCCCACTCAGTCCTGTTTTCTCCCTGGGGAGAAACAACATTTCACTTTCTGGCATCAGTGGATGAATTCTCGGACCTGCCTGCTCTAGGAGTCTTGCCTCCTTGGTACGCAGTTAGAGAATGTGATAGTTCAGCAAACGTGCATCACTGTGAACAAGACAGTGATGTGATGGGCTAAAGAGAGATGGGAGATGGGGTGTTAAGTGGGAGATGGGAGATAAGGTGAGTGTTAGTTTCCCATTCTTCATATGAGAAGGCTGAGACATTTTGCCCAAGTTCTCATACTTCAGTAGCACTGCTGGATTCAGAGTGGTCCTTTGATGATTAGAATTCATGGGCTTCATAAGGAGCCTCAGTCCAGTAATGGAGATGTCTGTACTCACAGAGTTGTATTTCTGGACTCTGTAAAGTAAGAGGCATGAGTGGAGGACAAGAGGTGTATGGAGAAGGTGAAAGATTCAGGAATCAGGGAAACCTTCTTGGAGGAGGTGGTGTTTCAGCTGGCCCTTGAAAGATCATGGTAGGAAAATTAAATATATTCATTTATTTGATAATTTATTCAACAAATATAGTGAGTCTATTATCCATCAGGCCTCATTGTTCTGGAGGCTCAGGAAGTATCTGTGACCAAAATAGTCCAGTGCTCTGGAGCTGACATTCTAGTAAGAACTGTGGACAATAAACATATGTATAAAATGAGAATGGAATGTTGAAGTAAAAGTTCTAGAAAAAGGGATAAAACTGATAAAGGGAGAGAAAACGGATGACAGTGTGAAGGGGCAGACCCTCCCCTTTCCTCAAGTGACAGAGTCCATGGCTGGTGAGTAGCCAGAGAGTGGCTGTCTTCAGGGCAGAAGTGATGACTTCATCACTGTGTTGAAGTCTCTTTAGAGTTGTTACCCAGAGGTGGACAAGTAGGTGTTTTTGCTATCTCCACTGAAGACTGAATGAGTAGAAATAGATTAACCTGACTGTGAGAGTGCGTTCATCATTCTTAACAATAATAATAACTCATATAATTGAGCCTCAACAATGTGCTAGGTATGTGCTAAATATAAGTTATCTATATCCATCTAATCTTGCCAATAACCATGTGAGAGAGGTATTACTATTGCCCATGTTTTGTAGCTACGGCAACTGAGGCCTGCTCAATGCCATCCAGGAGAGCATCTGGGAACTTGAAGTGCATTTCCTGGGAGATGGAGAACTCTCCTCTACTGCCTCTGTCATGGGCGGAGGAGAAGATAAAAGAAGCACCCCCAACCCCTAACATGCCAGGACTGAGGATTTTCAGGGTCTGTGAACAAAGTTTATGAGAATGAAGGGTGGGCACAAAATGCGACAGAGGAAAGATTGGAGTCGAGGAAGACAAGCCCAGCAGGCACAGGAGGGTAGCGGCTGGGTCTTGTCTGGGCCCCCAGAGACATGGACAAAGGAGATAGGCAGGCGGAAGGTAAAGTACCAGAAGGTAAAGTACCCACTTCTAAGGAGGAAGACAAGAAGGAAAAATATGAGAACATTAAGTGTATTCTAAACTAGGAGAAAGCTAGTAGAATGTGTATCCCCAAAAATGGATGGGTGAGGAAAAATTGTAAATATACATACTATGTAAATATCCTGTGTAAGTGTCTTTTGTAATAACTCTTTCAAAACCTCAGGTCATCTCCTCTGGAGAGGTTCTGACCCCAAGTGGCCTTGTTGCTAACGTCCTACTCTGGGGTTGGTAGCACCCCTAACCTCTCCCTGCAGCAATCTTTGGGCATCACTTAACCTTTTAGCTGCCCCCTGCCTTGCCCACCAGAGAGGTCACAGTCAGGCAGCACAGAAAGGCTGGGCCCCACAGTTTTGGTACCAGGGGAGGTGTCCTTGGTGGGGGGTCTATGCTCTGTCACAGGTTCTGACAGGTCCCCCATCCTTCATGCCCCTTAGCAGCAGCCTCCTTGAAGTGATCTACAACTACTTTTGGTTCTGGAAGATAGGGTGGGAAGGTAGAGGTGCCTCCTAGGGAATGTCATTCTTGGAGTATCACAGCCCTGTCTCACACCCTTGAGGAATCCCAGTGACCAGATACTGATTGCTCTTCCTGAGTCGTGATCCTTACTCCCCTTCTGCTGGCTTTTCTGATGCCGTGGCTGTGGGGCTCATTCCACCACTTTTGCACCATTGCCACATGGGTGAGATGAAGAAAAGCCATATGCTGTATGTGACCCTATGTTTTGTTTTGTTTTTTCTTTTCTTTTCTCCCTGCTTTCTCTGCCCATTTCTCTTCTGCCTTTAGAAGCTGCTGGGAGTTTTCCCAAGATTTCTGTACCTGAGGTCTTGTGTCCCTGTCTTCTGAGCCATAACACTCTCCCCCATACCCCAGGTCCCCTGTCTCCCTACTCCTGCAGAAGCTTGTCTTAAATGAGCAGAGGGCATTGTGTTGATTAATGAAACATTCTCCCACAGCCTGCCTGGCAGGCACAGAGTTTGGGCAGGGCTTAGAATGAGATTATGAAGCATTATGCCCACTCTACTTCCACTCCCACACACTGTGTTTGACTTTCTGAATATTTCCATGTAAGGTTCTCATCTAGAGAAAAGAGTCTGCCATGTCCACACTCGGAGTTAGGTGCTTCATGCCTAGGCTGGCTTATGTGGGTTAACCAAATCCTTTGGTTGGAATAGGGCTCTTTAGGGCCATGGAAAGACTACTGGATTGGGAGCCAGAGTGTAGGACCAGCTTTGACAGGTTAGGTGACATTGGGCTGGTCACTTCCTCTCTCTGGCCCTCAGTATCCTCCTCTGAATGATGAAGAGTTTGCATTTAGTGAGTTCCCACCTCCTAGCCGGTTATACAAGCCTTAAGTTTCTTCTTTCAAGAAAATGGGTCATTAGCCCAGTAGCCCGGATAATCCACAGCCTGGAGGACCAGCCTCTAAACGGTAGGGTCTTGGTGACCTTCCTATTTTCATAGCTTCTTCCTCAAAGAGGCAGAAGTTAAAAGGGTTCTTGGCCAGAGCAGCCATCAGAAATTCAAGTCTGCAAAGAGGCCAGGGAAATCCTGCCTGGAGACTCCCCCAGAGGGCTTCCAGTACTTGATCGTGAGCCCATGTGACACAATCAAGGTTGACAGCCCTTGACCACACAGAGCTGTGGTCCTGTGATTGGAGAGAGCATGAAATTGCGAATACAGCTCCCTGGACACTTCTGGTTGGGCCAGGTGAAGAGAAGGCGTTAGATGTTAACGCGAGGACCAAGAGTCTTTTAAAGGATGAGATCAGACAGGCATTTAAGCCCCATGAGTCTTAGATAGAAAGAGTCAAGTTTGCTGTTAACCTTCAGAGCTGGACTTGCTTCAACAACCACCCCAGCAGATGGCAACAGGTCTGCCTGAGCATTTCTAGGGATTGGGAACTTCCCCTTTTTGATGCAGTTCATTCTATCATTGGAGAGAGTTAGTGATCACAACCTCCTCTTTGTATCAAGCCCAAATCTGCTTCCTCTGTGCTCCAGAAGGACAAGGGCTGTGAGAACCCAGAAGGTTCTGTTAGGAAATAGTTCCAGAAGGCAGGGATAATTATGATCAAGGAAGTCACTGGGGGACTTGTTATGTTCTCTTGTTAGAGAACCATGGAATATCTGTTTTGGCACAGATTAAGGGTGACCTGGGCCCAGCCCTGGCAGATCTAAGCCCATTAGGGTACAGAAGATTCCTCGGTAAGATACCACCCAGAGTCCTTACCAGGCCCTGTGGGATAAGCAGCCAAAGACTGTGTAGCATAAATGGCTGAGTTCTGGGGGTGACTGGAGCCCCCACCCTTCACATTGTCTCTCATTAGCCCACCCCTACTGACACCTCCATCTACTACACACTCCATCCCATCAATAGCTTATTTTCTTCCACTGTTATCCTGATGGACTGTAAGTGGCCCTTCCCTTCTGCACCACCATTATTTTATTACATGATTCCTTCACAGGAATGCAAGGATTGCTATAGATTGCCATTAGCATCTATGTGGGCAGCATGGCTTGAGTTATTTGACTGAAACTAATCATTAAATGATTACAGAGGATTGGGAAGAGTGTAAGCCTGTGTGTTTCCTGCGGGCTGTGAGCATTTCACTAGCCTTCCTTCCAATGTATGGAGGAAATGAGGACTGAAGAGAAGGCAGCAGGATTGGTGACAGTGACAGGAAGGTGTGGTGGAAATGGGTCTTCTAGGGAAGCTCTCTTGCTCCTGGTGCCCTGGTCGCACCCCTTGCTTGCCAGTATCAGGGACTCTTGTCCTGGGCTACACAGCAGAGCATCTAGCACACAGAAGGGCTCAGTGGATGTGTACTTGCCCATCACTGCCTCATCATGTCCTGCTGGTTCTCCTGGGACAGAGTGAGAAGCACCCACATGGGTATGGCCAAACACACTGAAGGATAAAACTTAAAACTGAGTAGTGTTGGACAGTGAGTCAGACAAAGGTTTGTGCACTTCATGGTACAAAGTGAGGGAGGAGGCTCCCAAATTTGGGACAGGGCATGTGGCTCTGAAAAGGTTGCTATCTAGATGGGGTGGGGTCAAGGGGATTGCCAGGTCTGTCCTACCCTGAGAAGTCACAAAAGAGATAGAACTGGTAGGAGTGTATAAATTATGGGAGGAAGTTGGTATGGAGAGAAGGAAAGGGAAAGTGTTCCAGGCAGAAAGTGAAAGTTGGAAGACTCAGATATGGGCACTATGCCCATGGTGGTGGTGGTGAGGGTGGTGTGTGTAAAAGCCAGCTGGCTGAGAGGGGTGTGGAGGGAGAAGTTTTTAGGGTAACCTGGATCATCTTTGACACTGGGGAACTTGGAGATACTTGTTCTTTTTGCCATCTGGAGTTCCTCATTCTTAGAAGAGTAGCCTTCTGAGAGATGACTCTTCCTCCCACATCAGAAGCATCATCCTGATCCAGGGTAGTCTTCTGATCCTTAGATGAACCCTCAGCTACCCATCCCTTTTTCCCAGAAAAGGTATATTTTCTATACCTAGAGAATCCAGAAAGAAATGCTGGGGAAATCTCTCCTGGACCAGAGAGATCCAGCAGTCCTTCAATTTGCAGTTTTGTTTACACACACACACACACACACACACACACACACACACACACACACAAACACACAATATTGAGGGTGGGTTGGCAGGGGCAGCAAAGCTTCCAACTTCAGGTACCAACTTGAATCTGCTATTGCCTGTTTCCTTTATTCATTCAACAAACATTCCTAGTGTACTAACTATATGTTTGGATCCTTTAGAATGATGAACAGCTTGCCAGGTGTGGTTGCCAGGCACAGAAATGAACCAGATGAACTGGAATGGCACCTATAAGTAGGCTTCTTGGCAGTGAAAGGAGACGGGGAGAAAGGTGAGGTAGGCAGCTCCACTACCCAAGTACTGCAGGGTTCCTCTCTTGGTGATGGTTAGCTCCGCTTCAGTGGGAGGATGATGCCTTTCCTTTTCCCAACTTTGCAGGAGCCAGAATCAGTTCTGTCCCCATCCTATTCTGGTGTCTACCTGCTAGTAACAATGAGAATTTTTAAAATACAGCCTTTGATTCTACTCTAGGAGGAGCTCCTCTAAATGTGTGCTGCCTTTCCTGCTTGGCCTTCATGTGTTCTTTTAGAGCTGTGCTTACCACTGTGGTCACCTGGCTGTGCCTTTGATTTTGTTCTTTGACCTGGGGCTGGCCAGGCTGCCTGACACAGGAAGTTACAGATCAGGGGCTCTGCTGCATCCCACCCAGGTACCTCAGGGACTGAGGTCTATCACATGTCTATCACATATTTGTAACCATTCTTGCCCACCTGCATACTGTGGCCCACAGTTTAGAAAACTAGTATCCTGGTTTTTAGCTGGCTGAGGAGTCACTCCTACCCACCTGCTGCTCAGGGTCCCAGCTGGCCTTCTGCGGTGAAAATCTAGGCTGTGTACTAGGCCAAGGAAGACAATCAGGTCCCAGGGCCCAGTCCTGTGGCCCAGAGAGTGTCTGGGCACCTCTGCCCTTCCTGCCTGGCCCAGAAAGGGCCATGCTGCAATTATGCTGAATTGCAGTAGAGTTAAATACCAGAAGGCAATTCAGAGACTCTGACT
Organism: Erethizon dorsatum; assembly: GCA_028451465.1. NCBI lineage: Eukaryota > Metazoa > Chordata > Mammalia > Rodentia > Erethizontidae > Erethizon > Erethizon dorsatum. The sequence continues at coordinate 83,702,402 of CM051829.1, forward strand.
GGAGGGTGGAGTGAGGAATGGGATAAGGGACAAGTTTTCTTTCCTGTTCCTTTCCTTGGAGCAGTAATTCCCTCTGAACACTAGTGGTGCCTCAAGGAAGACTGTATGACAGTTTTGAGAGGAGCTCTTTCAGAAGAGAAAAAAACCCCTGTTTGTGTGCTGGTGCAGCAATGGAGAGGGGTGCTGCCAGCCTAGGCTCCTAGGAGCCCCAGGAGGCCGTTTGCAAGAAAGGTCTTTGGTAACTGCATCCATCACTGCTCCCCCTCAGGAAATCCCTCCTGAGGTTGAACCCCTGTCTTGTGTGATAGGATCATTTTACCACCTTGACCAGCTGGAGCTAGAGCTAGAGGTATGATGGTTGGCACCCTTCTTCTAGGTAAGAGCTCTTTGACAAGTGGGGCTTCGGCAGGGCTATTTATTTAAATAATAACAGAAAAACCATGGAACATTCTAAGTACTCTGTTAACTCGTTTTCACTGAAGCACATTAAGTAGACATTATCATCATCTCCACTTTACAAATGAGAAAATTGAGGCACAAGTTACATGACTTGTCAGAAGTTGCATAACTACTCAGTAGCCAAGAATGATTTCCATGCCCGATATTCTGCCTCCAGAACCCCTGTAATCACTGTATTAGACTACCACTCTCCTGGCCATAGTACTTTCCTTTAGGACTTAACTTTCTAGCCTTCTAGAAAGTTAAGCCAGCTAAAAACCAGGATACTAGTTTTCTAACCTGTGGACCACAGTATGCAGGTGGGCAAGAATGGTTACAAATATGTAGATGGACATGGATCCCCTCAGTCCCTGAGGTACCTGGGTGGGATGCAGCAGAGCCCCTGATCTGTAAGTTCCTGTGTCAGGCAGCCTGGCCAGCCCCAAGTCAAAGAACAAAATCAAAGGCACAGCCAGGTGACCACAGTGGTAAGCACAGCTCTAAAAGAAAATACCATAAAGGCCAAGCAGGAAAGGCAGCACACATTAGAGGAGCTCCTCCTGGAGTAGAATTCCTAGGTAGAGCCCTTTCTAGCCTTCCTAGGTAGAGCTCTGATTCAGTTTTGCTGCATAGTAAACTACCCCAAAAATCTTGTGGTTTAAACCATAAACATTTATTATTTCTCATGATTCTGTGGGTTTGAGTGGACTGGGCAGTTGTCTTTGTTGTGCTGGCTCAGCTGTTCTCCTGGATCAACTGTGGCTTAGCTGGGATGTGTGATCTAGGGTGGCCTCACCCACATAGTCGCAGCTGGCTCAAGATCACCTGGAGTAGAAGGGATGTATGACCTGGCTCTGGTCTGTCACCATTCAGCAAGCCAGCCCAGATCTTTCATATGGTGGCAGTCACAGGGCTCCGAATTGCTGCACAGGTAAAGCCCTAATGTACAAGCTCTTCTCAAGCCTCTGCTTATGTCACATTTGCTAATGTCCCAGTGGCCAAAGGAAATCAGGTGGCCAAGCCCTGATTCGAAGGGTAAAGAAATAGATTCCACCCTTTTTGGAGGAGCCACAGCATCATGGAATAGGAATACAAAGGGCTGGAGAGAATGAGTGGCCATTTTTCCAACCTACCACAGAGTCTTCACCATGGACCATGTGGACTAAATGTCACAGTGGGAGATAGTGAGGAGGTTTGGACAGGTATGGACAAAGCAGAGACATGGACTTCAACCTGGTCAGTGTCCTGCTGAGGTACTGAAGCCAACACGAAGGTAGGGGCTCTCAGTCCCTAAGTGTGGGATGAAATGAATGAGGTAGCTGTTTTCACTGGAGTTGGGAAAAACAGTGAGTAGGCAGAAAGTAGATTCTCCTCTCTGGTGTACTAACTCCCTGTACTGAGGCCTTCTGCAGCTTCCCCCAGCCCAAAGTGGGGAGGAACCACAGACTCGTCCAGTCCTGAGACTGATTGCAGCCTGGTTTCTTCTAGGAGAAAAGGTGGCAAAGGTGGGTTAGTAAGAGCTGGCACTCTGAAGGAAGACAATAGCTTTTGTGATCAAGCAGAGGGCCACCTGTGAACTTCAGTTTCTTTTTTCAAGAAATGAGGGTTGACATGAGGACTAAACCTAGTGACAGGGCCAGTGAGATGGCTCAGCGGCATAAGCGCCTGCCTGGCAAGCGCGAGGTCCTGAGGTCGACTCCCGGTACCCACATAAAAAAAACCTAATGACACTTATGAAGTGCCTAGACCAGGGCCTGGCACATGCGAGTGCTCAATATTAGCTGTCACTAGGGCTTGGATGAGCCCTCCTGCCCTTGCACATGGGCGGTTATGGCCAGATGAACAGAGCTGTCACTGGTAAATAACTCTTGGCTCAACCAGGAATACCAGATGGTGTGCTAGCAGCTTGGGCCAGAGAAACACAGGGCAGAAGCTACAGGAAGAACAGAAGCGGGATTGGAGTGGCTGAAGGGCTCAGCTTGGTGGCATGATGGCATCATGCCATGGCCAAACCCCTGGTCTTACATGTGAGAAGCTGGTTGACAGCCACAGAATCAGCCAGGCAGCAACCACAGTCAGCCTGACCCTATATCACTGCATCTCCTGGCAGTGCTCGTCCTTTCATGCTATGAAACCTTCAGCTGTCTCCCCTGGCCTCCTTAAAATACCCATTTCCCTAGGTCAGCACCGTACGGGTCCTCATACCACTCCTATCCCATGACACATCTTCAGCATCGAGGAAGGGAAGAGAAGGTGTGCGGACGGTAGGTGGAAAGGAGGGCAGAGAGGGAAGAAGCTTGGCAAATGCCGGCAGCTGCCAAGGAGGCAATGGGCCTTTGCAGAGTAGCCTATGACTCCTGCACTGAGAGGTCAACCCTGGCCTTCAGACACCAAGGAACAAAAAAGACTGTCCCCTCCACACCAGCCTCCCCGCTACCCTCTCTTGGAGCTGTCTACGGTGAATAAGGAAACAATTATTTATCAGAGATGAGTTGTTCAGGAAACTGGACACATTCAACAAAGACCAGGAAACATCATGCCAGGTAGGTCTGATGAGGGTGACAGGGCTGCTCAGCACAACGGCCTTGCTGGCGCCAATGTTTGCTTTGTGAGGGACAGCTGAGGATGCCCACTGCATTTATGATGAGGACAGGTGGACAGGCCCTCGGTGGCCAGCCAGAATCCTGGCTGCTGATTCCTGGCTGCTGAGCCAGGGAGGAGCAAAGTAAGCTGGGCTGCAGCCCAGGTCACTGGACAGAGTGTTTTATCCCAGAGCTGCACTCTCTGCTCCTGAGACAAAAGCATGGTCAAGTGTGTCCCTACCTAGGCCCCCTTCCTGCTGCTCTGGAAGGGAGAGGGGAGAGTGTGGGCTACTACCCTAGAGAATACAGGGGCTTCCCTAGAGTGGAAAGCTGGCCTTTGGATGGGGTTCTCCAGTCAGCTGCTAACCTCCCCTATGGCCATGGCCCTAGGTTCCCTTCAGACTCCTCAAGAAGAAATAGACAAGTGCTCTGGAAACACTCTGTTCTTTTCTCTCCCTATCCCTGGGGACTTAAGCTCATTCCCATCTTCATAGGAGAAAGGATTGGGGAGAAAGTATCTACCTGGAATTGAGGCTGTTTTACATGTCAGTTAAGCCTCTCTCTCTCTCCCCTCTGACTGGGTGGTCATCATGGACTATCTCCGCCTACCTCACCTCTGTCCCAAGTTTCCCAAGAATCATCCAGTGCTCTGTCCTAGCCACCTTCTCAGCTAGGGAAGAGTCTGTTCAGGCCAAGCTCTTGGGAATTCTCTGGCCTGAGTGTCCTGCTGTAAGGAGGGACAAGGAGACCCAGTCTTGGCTGAACTTTGCCTTGTATCGGCCCCTTTCCCTAAGGTGGACCCTGCTTCTCTCTTTGGAGGGTAATTGAGGGCAGAAAGCTGTCCACAGGATTGCTAAATGGGACTTCATCAGGTTCTCTGAAGATCAGCTTCCTTAATGAGAAAGGACCATTGACTCTGAAATATTTTCTCTGAACCCAGATTTCAAGCCCTAAATAGCTGGGAGATTTCTGGAGGACTTGTTGGTGGTTTGCTATGAAGTCAGTTTGGGTAGTTCGGGTAGAGGGCCATGGAGGGTGTTGGTCTGAGATGGGAAAGAGCTAGAGCCCAAAGTTGCTGGGTTTTGTGACCATTTGTGAAGCATTTCTTGCACCTCGGGCCTCTGAGAAGGGGCACTCTTGCCAGCATTCTACTGTGTACCCACTGTGTGTCACATAGCACCCATAGGGGCTGCATTGGTGCAGAAGATGCATCCATCGTTGGCACAGCTGCCAGTCTCTTAGGTCTTCTGCATGAATGGGCAGGGAGAGGATACCAGTCAACCCAGCGCAGCCTCCCTTCCAACCCTGGGACCTTTAGGGATGAGAGACACCTGTCTGTTGAGGGTAGGAAGTGGTGGATAGGTGAGTTGTCAAGGGCAAGGGAAATAACCAGAAAGCCCAGCATGGTGGGAAAGGAGGGCCTTCATCTCAGGGTGTGCAAGGTGGAGTATTTCAACACCAGGAAATAACTCCCATGCCCAAGTTTCTGTTTATAGTTGCTTTTTGCCCTTGGAAGGAAATCTTCATCCTTAAGTAATTACAGTGAAGGGGGCTGAGGGTTTTGTGGAGAGTTTACAGGGAGCCAGTGAATGTGGGAAAATGCTTCTAGAAACACAAGCCAAGCCGTCCACTCTGATATGCCGAAGCAGTAGCCTTGAGTGCAATACTTTCTCTATTTAAGCAAGTGGACAGGGTCCAGCTCTTGGAATTTCAGAACAATTACTCTGCTTAACCGTTATGCAGTCTGGCTTGCTCTGTGAGTGTGTGAGTAAATGTGTTTCCCTTTTCCTGTATGGATCTGTCATTGGGTGATAAAATAGAACATGATGAGTGTCATTCTAAAGCAATTACAAGCAAGATGCATAATGGCAGAGCAGGAGAACACGGCATATGGCCTCTGGCAGCCTCTGTGTAAAAACCTATTGGAAGATTTTTACCCCCCTCCCCCGCACCCTGAAAAACCTGATCAGCTTCATGCTGAGGAAGAGAAGACAATCAAAGCCCCTCATGGCATCCAGGTGGATGCTGGAGACCCTGGGGTGGAGATCAAGGGACTGTTGTGTGATGCTGTTTACCAGGACAGATGCCACATGGAAGGGACAGAAGGGAGAAGAGTAGGGAGAATGGGAGCTCCCCCTAGGAGCCAAAGCTGAACAGCCCAAGGCTGGAGAGTTTGGAGGAGCTTTGGGGAGCATAGAGAATAGAGGCTAAATGGTGATGTGTTTTTATTTCATCAGTTCTGATTTTACTTAATGTCTCTGTTTCCTCCCTCTGGCCCCAGCCATTTCTGCTCCCCAGTTCCCTGGCAGCTCCTCTGTTCTGTTCGTACATCAGAGAGCTAAGTGAAGCTCATGGGGCCTCCATTATGTTCTATCAGTGACCAACTTTTCCTATCTTCCTGGGGAATGGCTGTGCTTCTGAGCATCGTGAATTGGACCTGAGGCTCTCTCCTACCCTGACTTCAGCTCAAGGCTCCTCGGGGGACTGGGGAGCTTTTCTGGAGCAGGTTAAGCATAGAATGCAGCATGACTGAGTGGAGCCCAGTCATATTGGATACCCGTTATACAAGCTGGATTAAGATGCTCACACTGTCACACACCAGAATGAAAATAAAGTGTGCATGTGTACACGTGCCTGTATCTCTGTGTATGTATGTTGTGGTGTGGGACAGCCTGTCTGCAGGCTCCCATGCCTGAGCAGGGTTTACAGAGGCTCAAAGGACCTTAGCATGTTGCTTGGAAAAGCACCAGTGATGCCTGCTACATCCTGATTTGCAGGACAGTGGAGAACAGCGAGTCTGCTCTGCCTAGGATATCTCCAAGTCTGACTTCAGCTTGAAAGTCATTTTCTCCCCTTTCCCCGACATGCCCTAGCAATGGTTGGCCATCTTATTTTGTAAAGTGCAAGAGAGTAAGTAGTTTAAGTTTTGTGGGTTATATATTCTCTGTTCCAAAAACTCGACTCTGCTCTTGCAGCACAAGTGCAAACACTAGGTGAATGAATGAGCATGAGTTCCTTTCAATTTTATTTATAAGAACAGAAGATGGAACAGGTTTGGCCTGAGGGCAGCGGTTTGCCATATAGAAGGCCTGAGGGGGCAGGAGCCCATGGCAGCTGCTGATTAATTTGCCAGTGGTAGAAGGCAAGAGCCTGACACCAGGGCCTGTCCTCTGCAGATGCCCTCCTTTGGGGCCCAAGCAGTATCTTGCTTCAAAATGAGAACATAGCATGGGATCTCCCAAGCTCCTTTCCTGGTGTATGTATATAATCTTTAAAAAAAAATAATAACCTTAGATGCATACCACTATAGAACTTGAAACTAAAAAGAACCTTATAGGTAATTTCATCTCACCCACTTAGTCTATAGATGAGAAAACTAAGACACAGAGAAGGTAGACCCTACCAGGACCCTACCACTAGTTGGTGGAAGAGGTGGGATCTTGCAAAGCCTGGCAACTTCAGGGCAGACCCTTCCTCTCTACCACACTGCCTTGTTCTCTCACATGCCCAGAGTGGACAGGGCAAAACAGGACCAAGCACCAGGAAATCACAGTCTGAGCTAAGCAGCACCTTACGTGTGTTCAATGATTTATTGGGAGGCCTTAAAGAACTGAAGAGTAGCTTTGGAGAAAGAACCGTGTTGCTTTCTGGGGAGTGATTTTGCTAGATATCTATTGGGGGAGGAAGCATTTTCCACCTGATGCTTTTTTCACCAGTATAAAAATGTGTTGCGGAGAGGGATAATAATCAGAATGCTTTATTCTAGATGGTTCCTTATTGTGACCTTGGGCTGTGTAGGCCCCGGCCTGTCCTCTCATCTTCTTTTAGCCATAGCACTGAGTATAGAAAGACAATGTTGGCCCTATTTTTGTTAAGGAAAAGAAAGAGGAAGAGGAAGAGACAACTCTAATTGTGAGTTAGTTTCTTCTCCAGAGACTTTTTAACAAGATCGTGACTTATCTGGGCCTCAATTTCCCTACTGGTATAATAGGGAGGTGTTCAGGCACAGTGGGGAAGGGCAGGGATGTTTACAGAGAAAGGGGAAAGCCAGTGTCCTGGTTTTCCCTGGGGAAGGCAAGTAACCTAGTGAGCCAATCCTGGAATGGATTGTGGGAAGGGAGCAATAAGCTGAACCCAAGCATAATATTTGACTGCGCCTCTCCTTGAAATCAGGAATGCTGCGCATCAGGAAGTGAAAAGTGGGACTCAGAGATCGGGCCAGGCCTGGAAAGGCTCCCAGAGGGTGCTGAGCTCACAGCCCAGACCCTCCAATCAATAGGGCATGTCTATTTATAGCATCAGACCGAGAGAAACTTAATTATGATCAAAAGGAGCTATTTAATACTGTGCTTGCCGAAGACGCAACCTCTTGTCAGTGGAAATTAATCAGCAGCTGCCGTGGGCTGCTGCCCCCTCAGGCTCCGGAACTGGGGAGGCGCCTGGCGGGAGTGCTGATGACGTCTTGGCGCCCTGACAGAGTCATCTAATATGCAGTGGTCTCCTCAGAGCTCCAGACACTCTGGGTGAAGGAAAAAAAGAGGTGGCCAGGGGGTCATGGCTCAGCTTGTGTCCTGTCCCTCTCTCAAGGCCTTCATGACACTGCTGACTGCTCCAGACTACATCTTCCTCCTCTCTCTACTCCTGCAACATTAGCACTCTGTCCTTTGTGCATTTGATGCTCTAGCTGGGTCTCAGTAAGCTACTTCCAAGCTGGGTGTTAGGCTTCAGTTTCCTCATCTGTAGATCAGAGATAATAATAGGACCTTCCTCATGGGGTAGTGATGAAGATTAAAATGAGTTACCACGTAACTACTCACTTAGAACTATGCCTGGCATAGTAAAATAAAACACCAACAAATACTGGTGGCTGTTACTACCATTGCTTGTTTGGTTTTTTGGTTTCATTTTGTTTTTTGAGACAGGGTCTCACCGTGTAGTTCAGGCCAGTCTTGAACTCACTATGTAGCCCAAGCTGGCCTTGAACTCACAGCGATCTGCCTGCCTCAGCCTCCCAAGTGCTGGGATTACAGGCATGTACCACCTTGCCCAACTATTACTACCATTTCTACTGGGACTAACTGGGTGTCAGTTACCTTTGACATCCACTCCAAGCCAGACTGTATGCATTTCAAGGGCAAGAATAGTACCCTTTTGCTTGAGGTTCCCCATTTAGTGCTTAGCACAGTGCTGGCCACGCAGATAGTGTTTAATAAGTATTAGCTGTTTAGCCCATTTGATTCCAAAGCTAGAGGAATTCATTGTCTTATTGATTCGCTCATTAATTTATTCTAAGAAGCTTTATGGCTCATGTGCAGTGCCTCCTGTTGGAGGGAAAGGGAGCCTGACAGTGAGGTTCACATGGGGGCTTCCATGTGGAAGGTAGGGAAGGGAAGAGAGCGGATCTGGAGAGGCAAGGGGGAGCACCCTCACTGTGATTCTCTTCTCCTGGCTTGCTGTCCATGGTCTCCTTGGTTGGAGCAGTGGCAAGGGGAGGAGAGGTGAATGGGGCACAGCAGCTGTCACTTGAGTGACAGTGAACTCAGGAGCTGAGTTCAAGCTCTCTAGGCCTGGCAGATGTTTAAAGCTGACTCTTTTTCCCCTGAGGGCCACTTTCAGGAGATCATCTGAGATCCTCGCCCCATGCAATTACCAGGAAGCAGTTGCCTCTACCTGGGTGGGTGTGGAGCTCCCTTCTCGGTCCTAGGCATTGAGCTTTCTACTTCCTTTTGAGAAGCATCACCTGCCAGGCAGCTTTTAGGCATGTTGCCTTCCAGGTCTGGTTCAACTCACTTCCCCTTTGCCTGAAAACCTCTGGAATGCCCCTGAAGGCCACTCTCCTTTGCCCTGCCAACTGGACTGCTGCGGAGCACAGTACTTTTGAGCACAGCACTTTCCAGTAGGTTATTCAGGCATGAATCAGATACCATTTTTTTCTGTCTTCTAGTTGTAGAGGACCCATGTAAAACTCCCTAAGGGGGTTCCTTCAGGCCCCTCACTCCTGGCTTGACTCACAGTATACCAGTAACTCTTTTAACAGTCCTCTTTCAATCTCCAACAACCTTTCCTTGACTCTCCAGCCACACTGATGGGAGTGGATGGATAGCTCAGATCCTGCAGGGCAGTCTATACCTCCTTGGAGAATGTGCTAGCTATTAATGTAAAGCATCTGAAACTGAGATTAAAGAAGTCCGACATGCAGTTACACCACTTTTGTGACACTGAATAAATTACCTAACCTCTCTGTGCCATGGTGTCCTCATCTATACAGTGGGAATAATGGTACCTCATTAAATTTTGTGAGGATTTGGTGAGATTGTTTATAGAAGGCATTTAGCATAATGCTAAAATATAAGTGCTTAATAAAACACTGTTGATGTTTGTGGTATTTTCTTCTTCATCTTAGCAGGAGTTGGCTTAGGGAGAGAGTCTCCTCTTACAAGAAGAAGAGCTGAAGGAGGGAACTGGAGACACCCTCTCCCTCTCTCTGGTTTTCAAGCCTGGTAAGAGTAGGGGGAAGCACTGGGCCCAGAGGAAGCATATGTAGAAGTTTCTAGGTTCTCTCATAAATAGAATTAAGTACAACCTGAAGTGAGGTTCAGTCCAGCCTTTAGCATCTCTCTTTGAGAAGGAGTGGGCTTCCTCCTGGCGTAGGACCTGTGAATGGGAGAAGCCAAGAGGATTTTGTTCCCTCTTTTTCCAGCTGCCTTTGTTTTGAGGGGAGAAGGAAAGCAAGGAAATGGCAGCCAGTCCTGGAAGCTTCTCTCCTTTATCAAGGTGCCAGAAGCTTCCAGCCCTGATACCAGATGTTAGCACCTGAGCAGGGGCAGGATGGGTCACTGTCAGGGCTGCCAGGCCCCAGAGGTCACGTGTACCAGCCTCAGGGGGTAGTTCTTCCTTCTTAAATCCAATGTGGGAAAGCGAGGCCACAGGAAGGGGTGCCTGTGTGGAAGAGCCCTCATGTCTACCCTGCCTTGCCCTGCCCTGCTCTGCAAGGGTGGGTGGGGATGGTTGAGGACTCTTGAGAGCAGATGCCCCTTATAGACACAGCCCTCTTCTCCTCTGAAGGGGCTGAAGGAGTGGCATTTCCCCGAACCAGGCTGAAAGCAGCTTTCCCGATGCTATGGCTCTGGATCCCTGAGGCTGATTCCAGAGGCTTTGCCTAGTATACTGTTAATGGACCAAACCATATTCACAGTCCTCCAGAAGGTGTGCCAGGCTCAACAGCAGCCCCTAGGCGAAGGCATTTTATCAGTGATTTTAGCAGGGACACTCGTGCCTCCTGGCTGTGGTGCTGTTCTGGGCCCTGATCCCCTGCTGGCTTTCTGGAGGCACTCTGCTCTTGATGGTGTATCTTTGACTCTCTTTGCTGTTACTCCTTCATCTTCCCATTCTGTAACTTTGGTGCTCCTTTGGAGCTCCTCCCTGCATCTCTGTTTAGATGTTGCCTCCTCGAGAGATCGTCCCAGGCTACCATTTCTGCAGTAGCCCAACCCCAGCCTGCTTAGCTTTTCTTCTTAGTACTTACTTCCTCTTGGCATGATTATCTATTTAGTTATTGTCAGCTCTCTCCTTTTTTTAGCATATGATCTCCAGAAGGGCAAGGAACTTTGTCTTGTTCTCTGTTGTATCTTCAGCACCTTGGCCAGTTTCAGGCACATAGAAGGTGCTCAGTAAATGTTTGTGAATGAATGAATGAATGAATGCTCTTCATCTGTTGGAGGCTCCCATGCTTTGAGCATTCAACCCACATGCCACCTTCATCCCATCCTTTGCTCCTATCTGCTCTTTGCCTGCTAATGAGTCCCTAGTCCTAAAGAAATCAGGGCTTATAGACTGTCAAACACAAATGGATGCCAGGAGGTAGTGGTGAGAGCCAACGTAGAAGCAGAGTGGTGCAGGGGACACTCTGGACTGTGGCTTCAAAGATATCTGACTTGAATCCTGTGTGGGCCATTCACCAGCTGTGACCTCAGACCCATGGCTGTACACAGTGGTTGTATGCAAAAGATCTGGCACAGTGCCTGTGTACAGTAGGTGCTTAATAAATTCAAGCTTTTCTTATAGCAAGTCTCTACTAAGCTATAAGGCTTGGGCAGAACAGTTACCAGTATCACAGAGGATCCTGCCTCTTAGGCTACAAACTTAGGGTCTTCTTCCTCACTTATTCTTCTCTGCCTACCTCCTCCCTGTAGAGCTCTGTCATAAAGCTTTGTCATTTCTCCTTTCAAATGGTCTCAAGGAAGAGCCTTCCCCGGTGGCCTCTGCAGCCAGTACCTGGGGCTGGGCCTTCCTTTCCTGTCTGGGCTGCCTGCCCTTGTTGCCCTTATCCGGTATGTATTCTTAAAATGCACCTCATTTTTCTGTTCTTCAGGCCCTCCATGTCCATTCCCACTCTTTTATTTTGTAGTCCTCTGCTCCAGCCAGACATCCCCCACTTAATAATTAACCTACTCAGCACTTTTAAAATACCTGCTGTCACCTGGCACAGTGCTGGGGCTGGATTGGGAGAGCCAGGCAAGATTCCTGTCCTCAGGGAGTTTGCTGTCCTGTAGGGTCACAGGTGCCTGCCCGGCAGTGCAAGGTGGGAAATAAATGTGGCAGCAGGGTGAGTGGAGGCAGTGACATCAAACAGCAGGTTACTGGCCCATTAGTGGGTCATGAAATTAACTTAGTGGGTCATGATCAGTGTTTTCGAAAAAATTAAATGGAGCAGAATAGAAATATCACTGGATGCATCACACCCATAATAAATGAGAATATTGTTTTGTTGTTTCTTAAAAACTGTCATTTCTACTTTATATATTGATTGATTGGTTGATTGATTATGTGTGTGGATATGTGTGATACGTATTTCTTATTTTAGGTTATAGTAGGAATATTTGAGAAACACTGACACAAGGTATGTGGAGTTTGACTTGGGGTGTAGCTTGGTGGTATAGCACTTGCTGAGTATGTTGAAGGTCCTGGGTTCAATCTCCAGTACTGAAAATGGGGGTGTTGGGGAGATGAGAGAGACAGAGACAGAGAGAGAAATGAAGGAAGGGGGGAAGATGTGGTGGATTGACAACTGGTGGGCAACTTGTAACACCCAGCTGAACTGAATCAGTGTGGTGCTGGGTGTGGAGGGACCACCTGAGGACTGTTGCCAACAACATAAAAAGGAGAACTGGAAAGGAAGAGGGGCTGCTGTTGGTTCTCCTGGAGGAGCTTGTCGTGCTGGCTTTCCTGATAGGAGCTTGGCTGTTGTCATCGTCAGAGCAGCTCGGGACCTCGTTGTCATGAGGATGGTTGTGGTACTTTTCAGGGGAGCTTTGGTCCTTACTTTGAGTTGCTTCCTGGCTCCAGTGCAGATCCCTCAGCCTGCTGACACAGATCCTTCATCCTGCTGGCACAGACTTTCTAGTTTCCATCACTGACCCTTGGGCCTTCCCAGCACAGATCCATGAAATAGACTTGCATGAGACATTGTTGTGGGCTCTGGGCCTTCAGTTGGACTCATGGGGGGCATTGCCATGGGCTCTAGGTCTTCAGCTGGACTCATGAAGGACGTTGCTGTGGAATCCAGGCTCTCAGCTGGATTCTTTGGGTCTTTAGTGTGTGGAGAGATTTCCTGCACCCTTTTGTGTATGACTCTTTGGGAGACTATTAAATAATCCTATAAATTTTGTGTCCTGTATTGTGTTGTTTTCCTTGCAAACCCTGACTACAACAGGAGATTTTTTCATTGTGTCACAAATAAGACAAATGTACTTCTACCTCCATGCCTTTCTGGGGTGCATGCCCTTCTCCCTGCACTCCCCTCTTCTCTTCCTTGTCCCTTCTAAACCTGTCGCTCTCAGCCCAGCCTCAGGCCTTTGCCTCTGGAGCTTCTCTCTGGATTTCCTCTTCCCTGTGATGCCCTCTGAGTGGTCTCAGTGTCAGTATCAGCCCTTGATTGCTCTCTGTTTCCTGCATTTCTGTTGAGTTTTAGAATTTGAAGAGCATATTCAACTATCGTGTCCCTTCTGAGAGTCCCAATGGCCATGTAAGGTCACCAGGTCATGCTGTTTAACTCTATTTTACAGGAGGGAAATTGAGGCTCAGGGAAGCCTTGGCTGAGGCCTAGGCTTACCTAGCTGTGAGTGATGGAGTCAGAGCCCTCACCATATTTTTAACTCGCAGCAAAAGCATTTACTTATCTCATATTGGAGAGTGAACATATACTTGCACCAATCCTGCAGCCCACTCAATTGATCATTAGTCCCTTTGGGATGAAGCCTGCATGTTATACTTGTACATCTCCCTTGAGGCCAGACACCCAGAGTGAGACCCAGAAATGTTTGTGATTTTCAGCCCACCTTGAAATATAGCATTAGGCCCCCAAAGATACCAAAAATAGCAAACTCTTCTACTACTTTATATTCTTTCTTTCCATTTGTATTTGCCTTCTCTCTGCTTGCTCTGCTTCTTTCTCTGACCTTACAGAAACCCTTTCTTACCTGATCCTCCCTCATCTCTTTCTCCTTCCCTCCTCTTCACTTTCTTCCCTCCTCCCTTGTCCCTTAGTCTCCTCCTATACACAACTACTCACTTGTGTGGAAGGGACCTTGTGCAGCCCTCTGTCCAGCAGAGTGGAGGAGGCTGCCAGTTCCCAGAGTGGGTAGTAGGTCTTCTTGCTGAGGAGGGATGGCAGAGAAGAGCTTGCCACAGACTTGGGGCTAGTTGGTCTGAGGTTTTTTAAAACCTCTCTGGGGAAATGGCCTGCACAGCTGGGAGAGAAACTCTCTCCAATACTGAGGGAAACAGTGTAGGAGTGAGGCAAACTAGCTGGACAGGCTGTGGGGAAGGAGAGAAATAAATCCTGTCCTTAAGTGTGGGCCAGAGTCCTGAGCACCTTGCTGGCATCTCCTGGGGCTCCTATCTCCCTGTGCTGCCTCAGGAGGCTGGCTGTCTGCCCTGTGACTCACAGGCTCTGTGGGGAGTGATCTATTTGCTGCTAAGCACTCATCTGTGGCTGCTTTTCCAGGAGCCATTTACAGATAGGAACAGCACTCATCTCTGGCAGGGGAGCCCCATGCCCAGCACCAGCCCAGTACCTCGAAATAGATCTTTCTGTAGAATCCAGGCAGACAAGGAATCCAGACATAGCTATGCACTTGATCAGGGCACAGTGAACCCTGCTTGTGTGGGGCTCTAAAGCAGGCAGACAGGGCTTGCCTTGATCATCCTTGTACCCAAGAACACACTAGGAACTCATTAGGTGTCTACAGAAGGAATGACTGGGGTTCCTTGGAGGTAAGGCCCTTCTCATCTATCCTTCCTCACATCATCCTGTCTGCTGACCTGGACCCCTTCATGTACATGTACAGTCCCCACTGGAGAAGTGTCATGGTACCTAAGAAAAGGGTTATAAAACAAAATAACACAAGTGAATAAACAAAAACAAGTCAAATAGCAATTATTATTTTTCTGCAGGATTTCATAGGTCTTTCTGACAATACTCAGACAGTGGTCTACCGATATAGGTCATTTGTTAACAATTATGAGACTGTCTGGAGTCCCCCCTAACCTCAGCATCCTCTTGCAAGCCCCAGGCAGAGGAAGGAAAGGCCTGCAATGGATACTCCCTCCTGCTAGTTCTTTGAATTTAAATAGGTTGAATTCAGAAACTAAAGTGGCTATGGGGCCGGTGAGATGGCTCAGTGGTGTAAGCGCCTGCCTGGCAAGCGCGAGGGCCCGAGTTTGACTCCCAGAACCCACATACGAAAAAAGGGCCAGTGATATCACTCAGTGGCACAGGCGCCTGCTGGTGCGCGAGGTCCTGAGGTCGACCCCGGTACCCACAAAAAAAAAAAAAAAAAAAAGAAAGAAACTAAAGTGGCTGAATGGATTTTAAAAACAAGACCCAACCATATGCTGCCTATGAGACTTAACTTCCCCCTAAAAGACACAGACTGAAGAGAAGGGATGCCAAAAGATATTCCAAGCAACTGGAAACCAAAAGAGATGGAGAAAGGGGCTAGTCCCAGGCCTGCCTTTGTGTCTGCACAGCCTCAGCGTTCCTGACCCAATCTGTCCTTCCTTGTGTATTTGTTCCTGATTGGCTGTTGACTGGTTGAAGCATTGTATGAGTCTGCCTGCCAGACACCTGTCTGATCCCCTGGGGCCCCCATAGTGGGAGGGGTGCAGGGAAGGAACAGCTCTGACAGGATGTGGACAAGCCCTTTGCAAACATGAAGAGCTACATAACCTTCAGAGTTCTCACTTCTCAGTGTTTAATAATAACCCACCCATCTCTGGGGTGTATTGGAAAGAGGTTGTGTGATTTCCTGACAGCCAGGTTACTTAGGTAAAGAGGAAACAGCCACGCGCCCAGCTAGGGGGTTGGAGGCTGGGAGTGATCCTGGCAGGGCCTGGGACTGGAGGACTTACACAATCATCCAGAAAAGTAATTTCCTTCTTTCAGCAAAGGCATGAAGGACTCAGACTACGTTTCTATGGTCTTGTTTTATTCAACAAGTATCATTCTGAGCCCTGACTGTGCTCCCTTCCCTGTGCTCAGTATGTGGCTCGCTGCCTGGATCACCTTCTCCCTCTCCCAACCTGAACCCCAGGTCAGGGGAGGGGCCATGGAGCCGTTCTTGACTGTCCCCAAATGTTCTGTTCCCTCTCCCATACATAACAGGAGTCACATCCTCTTGTGTGTCCACTGTCCTCTAAGCATGGACTACCATAGCCTCATTCATACTCTGTTGCTCCTACATGACCCCAGCAAGTTGACAGTTTGGTGGAGTAGGGCTTCTACTATCAAGTGCCCACCCTATGCCAAGCACTGGGCTGGGTACTGTGCATATATATGCCCGGTGAGGTGGCTCATGTTTTCCCCTTTTCTCAGAGAAGGAAGCCAAAGCTATCCAAGGTCGTGGGACTAGCAAGGGATATGGTGGAGCCAGGACCAGAGCTCAGTCCACTTGGCACCAAAGCCCATGCTCCTTGCACCACTAGTACAGTGTGGAGAGAGGCTGCCCACAGCGCTGATGCATCAAGGCCTGGGAGGACCCTTGTTGGAGCAGGCGGCAGGCACTGAAGGAAGGTGATTTTTCAGCAGACATTGTTTCCTAGCATTGGTCATGGGCCAGGACCTCATTCAGGTTTCTTATCTGGCAACTACTAGGCAACTCTTGAGCATAGAAGTTGAGGCAAGACCTCTGGAGCCTCAGAGCTCATAGAAATGAGAAAGAGGCAAGGTTGAGACCTGGACAAGACCTGAATCAATCATTTCCATGTAAACGGTTGTCCTGTATCAGCCACAGCAGCTGCCAAGCTCCTCTCTGAGCCCCAATGAGTTCGTCTGTGAAATGGGTAATGATAATGCTGTTTTCATGGGACCATTGTGAAGAATAATGGGGCTAGCTCATATGTGTGAATCTCTCAGTTATGACATATAGAATAGTCAGTGCTCCCTTAGTGGGAAATAATCTAGAAGAGCTCGTGGGATATACACTTGACCTTGAAGGCTGAACCTTATGTGCCAGACTGCTATAGTAATCCAGAGTGAATCTATCTTCCCCAGGATCCCTGCTGTACCAGCTGAACCACACAGTATGGCCACATGTGCTTGTGCCAGTTGTGCCTTGTACAGGGCACTAGGACCAGGACCAGGCACTCTACCCTCAAAACTGCCTGCCCTCTACGGTGGGGGCACCCTATGGTGCTGCCTTGGACCCCTCTTGAGCTGACTTCTCTCTACAGGGGTGCCCAGGGTGTGTTACTGGGTGAGCTTCAGTGGGTCAGAACTTAGCTCCCCACTTGCCCTTTACCTGACTGCTCTCACCAGTACCAGTGGAGGACCCATTGCATGTGGGGCACAATTCTGGCACTGGGGACCCAGCCCTGTTACCACGGGCCCATAGCTGAGTGGCAGACAGGTGTGTGAACAGTTGACAGTGCAGCCTGTCAGTGCCAAGGTGGGGGGGGGTCAGGGCTGGCTGCTGACTGCATTGCTGGTTTACCCTGGCCTCCTGGAATGGTAATGGCTGAAATGCCTGTATTTGTTTTCCCTTCCTTTCCCTCTTAGCATAATCATGTCCAGGGAATGCATTCACATGTTCAAGAAGGAACATTTACTGAATTCTTTGTGGCAGGCACCATGGGGGAGGCACAAAAACCAATGGGCCCACATCGTGGCAACAGAGGGCTGCAGGACACGTGAACAGATCCATTACAGGGCAGCCGCACATGTTTCCTCAGAGGCCAGGGGTGCCCAGGAGAACAGGACGGGGTGGGCTTCACCCCCAAAAAGGTCTGTGGGGGAACAGATGGAGTCTGGGCACCTTGGGAAAAGTGTTCTCAAGGCCCTACTAAGCTACCCTCCCACTGTTGCAATCAAGAGCACCATTTGGCTTTCTAATTGTGTCTTCACCTTTCATTAATTGGGAGTGGAATGACAACAGCAGGTCTAGAAGCAGAGCAGCTAGCAGCTAGCATGGCTGGCTCTGAATGGGGTTCTGTGGCCTGTCCCCTACCCTCAGTCCTCCCCAGGCTCCCACTCAGCCAGTCTCCCTCCAGAGGTGGAGCTCCACAGGAACAGAGGACCCAAGCCTCCCTCCACCTCCCCTGCTATCTACACCCCCTCCCTAGGCAGCCCACTTGATTGGATTTTTAATGTAGTTTTCTCCTCCTCTTTTGTATTTACATAATAATAAGTCTAATAAATAGTTGTCGAGAAGATGGATGAGGGCCCTGTCTTTCTGGTTTCCTGACAGATTTAGTTCTTTATGAAACTCGCCAAAGCAGAGGCTTTTCTGCAGCTAATGAAAGGTAATCACTGTGAGGCTTGGCTGGGTTTAGTTTGGAGTAATTGGAATGAGCATGAAACTTGGAATCAGAGTTTCTGGATTTGGGTCCTGGCCATATCTCTCTTGGGCTGGGTGAACTTCCTGTGCCTTAGTCTCTTCCTCTGTAAAGTATGGTGAATAATGCCTACCCTGCCTGCTTCACAAGAGCTCGTGAGAAAGTGCTCCATAAGCTGTAATGCATCCTCTGTGCGTATGCTGTCACCACCATCCTCCCTCTTAGGCTTCTGCCTGTTCAGGGGATACATAAGAGGCACAAGCAAGCAACATGCCATGTAAAAATAACCCCTCTCCTGGGAGAAGGGGTGAGGGCCATATCAGCCCCGGAAAATCATCAGGAGACCTGAGTTCTAGTCTCAGCTCTGCTCCTATCTTACAGTGTGACTTTGAACAAGTCACTTACCCTTTGTGGGCCAAAGCATCCTCCCCTTAAAAGGAGAGTATTCTATGAGCTGGTGTCTAGTTTTCCTCCAGCTGGAACCACCTCCAGTCCAATGGGCAGGGGAGAGCGAACCATGCTGTGTCTGAGGAAGTCTTGGAGCCATACCTGTGGACTAAGGCTGGGCATGGTTCTCACTATAGACAAAGTGTTGAGAGAAAACAGATGGGGGACAGAGTACCTCTGTCCTGTGTGCAGCCTGTTCTTATTAGCTGGGATTCATCCAGTATCCTCTGGCTACATCTGACCTCACACTAAGGCATAGCTTTCTCACCACTTTCTTCTCCAGTAGACTGGCCTCCCCTCCAGCCAGCCTGAAATGCAACCTCCCCAGCTCCCCTGGCCCAGCCCTCATTTCTACCCCTGGGTCCCCTTTCTTCCTACAATCCCTTCTCCTTGCTTGGAGCTGCCTCCTCCAAAAGTCTCCTGCAGCATGTCTTTGTGGGTTCTAGAGTTGGTTCTTCAGCTGAGTGAGAAGCAAGGAATACAGTGCTTAAAAGCATTCTCCACTTTGAAGTCAGAAAGAAGGCAGAGAAGTCCATGTTCTGTCACTCACTAGCTGACCTTGACAGAGCCAGTGCCTCATCGTCTCATTTCCCCATCTAGAAAATAGAAATGCTATAGTTCTTTCCTGACTTAGAATGGAATCTCCACTCCCTTTCCTGTTTTATTTTCCCCCTGATATGGATCACCCTGTGTTTTAGTTTGGGTTCCCCTGAAAACAAAGCCAAAACTAAGACTTGGCTCAATGCAGATGGCAGGTATGAGGCAGAAAAGCAGAAGGGGCAGCAGTGGGGACTTAGTGAACTGGTTATCCTGTGGGACAGGATGGGCTAACCCCTCGGGTATCCTGTGAACAGGTTGCATGCCTCAGAAACACCACCCAACAAATACAGAGCCTGGAGCACTGGACTCCTGGCTCCCACTGGCTGTTCCTGGGCTTTGGAGAAAGGCCTGAGGCAGCAAAGCAGAGCTGCCCTGGGGTCTGGCTGGTGCAGACTCAGACATCAACCACCACAGCATGGTAGGGTGTGGTCCCTACAGTTAGCCACACCATTTGATTCTTTTTTTTGTTTTGTTTTGTTTTTTTGAGACAAGGTCTCACTATGCTATGCAGTTTAGGCTGGCCTTGAACTCACTGTGTAGCCCGGGCTGGCCTCGAACTCACTGCAATCCTCCTGCCTCAGCCTCCCGAGTGCTGGGATTACAGTCATGTACCACCATGCCCAGCCTGATTCTTTACTGGATGTTTTTCCTATTTATTATACCATTCTCTTCTTCCCCTACTACACACAAACATGAGCCTCTCCAGGGCAGGGATTTGCATCTGTTTGCTCACTACTGTACCAAAGTGTACCTAGTAGACAATAGATATATGTTTGGATGAGGGGATGAGCAGATTAAAAGGGAAAATGCACATACAATTCTTAGCATAAGACCTGCTACATAGTAAGCATCTAAAGAGCACTGGCTGTTTCTGTGATCAAATTATGTTGATACGACTCAAGCCTCCTGGGGTCCAGGTGGGCAAAGAGTAAAGGTGTCTTCTCTCACACCCCAAGTCTGCAGAGCAGGCCAAACCGACAGATTGCAGAGCCTGTGAGAAACAGCAGCCCTGTGTGAGGCAAGGTGATCTGATGATTATTGGCAGCAGATCAAGGTTCCGCATTTGCCTGGCCCACCATCTGCATGGCTCCTGATGGGCTGACTGATGGGGCCTCTTGGGTCCCACCCTGGGGAACACTTGTCCTTGCTAATTTTGTGTCAGACAAAAGCTGTTTCCTATGTCAAAGACAGTTTCTGCTGTTCTGTCAGAAACTCAAAGACTGTATTCCAGCCACGAGCAGGGAAATAGCATGCCTAGAGGTCCCCTTCCCAGAACCAAGGCTGTAGGGGTCTGTCCCCCACTCCCTTCAGCTCCCTTAGGCCCAGGGCAGTAGGAGCAGGCCTGCCTCTGGCTGCCTGTCATCTGCTGGGGATTATGGTGCCATTTGTTCTAATTCTTGTTGACATTTCATTTAACACACTATTAAATGAACCTCTGCAGAAGGGGTGGGAGAGAAGTTTGCTTTGGTGAGAAGCGAAAAGTAATGTATACTCTGATACCTCAAGGCCCTGATTCATTGCTGTGATAAAAACTAGAGTAGGTGTGGAGCCAGGGCCCAGCCCTGGGGAGTTTCCAGGCATCTGAGCATGGGCTGTCCCAGGTTATATGTCCCTGAGGACCTCTCAGCCCCACTGTGTTCAAGGCAGGCTGGGGGCAAGACTGGAACTTCGAAGGGGGTCCCACAGACAACAGGCATCAGACCTCCTCCCACACCCAAACTGGATGTTACCTGCTCCCTCTCAGGATCTCAGAGCAACCCACTACTAGGATGTTGGCTATCCTGGACCGAGTTAGTGAGAAGAAGCAGAAAACAAGACAGGTATCAGGTTTTGCACATGAAGTTGGGCAGCAGCTCTGCAGAGACTCTGCTCTGCTTTGTAACTCTGAGGGTACAGAGGCCACGCATGCCCTCCTCCTGCCTCCTTCCTTCCTCCCTGTTTGCCTCTGGAAAGTCATTACTGAGCACCTACTTTGTGCCAGGTGCTGAGAACCTGGAGCCCAGAACAGCAGGAAGCAAGACTAACACAGTTCCTGCTCTCTGGGAACTTGTATGCAGAAAGGAGATGTGAGGCATTAGTTACCACTGGAGTTCAAAACCTTGGCTGTACATTGGGAATGCAAGGTGTGTATGTGGGGTAGGGTGAGGGGAGATAAAATATGCCAACTCAAGAGGTTCTGATGTCACCAATGCAAGGTGCAGTTGACCCTCAGCATTTTTCCCTTCTCTTCTGATGATTATAATGTCCAATGGATTTAAGAATGACTGCATGAGAATATGGACCCTGCAAAGCAAGATTCAACACTGCTGTGAGTGAATAAAACCATGGTTGAGACCTTGTCGGGTGGAGGATTGGAGGATTCCTTGAGTAGGTAATATTTGGCCTGAGATCAAGAACAAGACCTTGCAAATTTTGGTGGGTCTGCAGTAAGTTTCCTGAGGACCTTGCTAAAATGTAGATTCTAATTTGATTCGGCATGTCTGGGTAAGGCCTGCAGTGCTAATAAGCTCCCTGCTGCTGCCAATTCCTCTGGTCTAGGGACCACACTTTGAGCAGCCACCATCTGAAAAATTATTAGGAATTACCTAGCCAATTGGATGTACGCAACACTGGGTGACTCTACCCTCTGGCTCTGGAACCCCTGGATTTCCCATGGGACTTTTCTCCCCACACAGCACATCTGACCTTGAAACATTGTTCGGGAAAAGGGAGCATCTGGCCAGTTGGTGCTCCCTCTGCCTGACTATCCCCTCACCAGGCTTTCTTATTTCTAGGCTTTTTAATATGACACTCTTACGTCCATGTTGTGGCATTGTATGATGTTTGGGAATGCAGATACAGAGCTAGACTGATGGCTTTATGTGCCAACTCTAAAACTACCAGGAGTATGATCCAGTGAATTACTAAGTCTCTCTGGGCCTCAGTGTCTTCATCTGTAAAGTAGGGGAATGGAATATTAAATGAGTTAATACCCATAAAATTTCTATCCCAGTTCCAGGTATATAGCAAGTCCTCAATAAACACTGGATATTATTTTTACCTGTAATTCTCTTGCATGAACACATGTGTGCACACACACACACACACACAGAGTTCTTCTCCTACATACATACCTGCCCATCCTGCTTTTAGAACCCAGTTGGGGAAATTTTTCTGCCTTCATCCCATGTGTCACTGTGGCTGGCTTGGTCCCTTTCACACAGCACATTGTGCGTGTCTGGCTTTCCACTCTCATGGAAGTCAGCTCACATCCCTTGTCTTCCAGTGACCCACAGCAATCCATCTCTCTTTGAATAAAAGCCGAAGTCTTTCCCTGGCTGGAATGTTCCCTACTTCATCTGAGGTTGCTGGTGTTAAGGGTCCTCCTCAGTCCCAGTCCCAGTGATCTCTCTGCTGTTCTTACAAGCTAAGTATGTTCCTGCCTCAGGACATTTGCAATTGCTGCTTCTTTCAAATTTCTTCTCAGATATCCACTCATCAAAGAGGTTTTCTAGTACCCTAGGTAAAATTTGCCTCTGCACCATCATTTTCTGTCCACTTCCTCTGTATGATTACCCATAGCACTCATCACCGTCTCCTGTTTTTATCTTTCTTCTGGTTATCTAGTGCCTCACTTACCCAGGAATGTAGGGACTTATCCTTTTTGTTTTTGTTGCATCCTAATTCCCAGCTTGGCAAATATATATTTGTTGCGTCCATGAGTAGGGGTAGGTTCCAAGTTCTTATATGAACTAGGGTAGTGCCTGGCAGCATGTAGGCATTTAATTCACACTGAATGAATGAATGGATGGACAAACAGAGAAAGGAATATACACTAGGCTCAGCTGAGACTGGCCACAGGAATCCCTTACCTTCCCTGGTCCTGGATGCCCTTGTCTATAAAATGCAAGGCTGGGTTGGATGATTTCCAAGGTTCCTTTCATCCCTAACAGTCAACAATTCTCCGTTTTTGTGAGAGCTTAAGTCATGAGGAGACCTGAATTGTCCTCAGGGAAGTGAGCTGAAATGTTGAGAAGATAAGTTGGGGTCAGGCTAAAGGGGGCCTTCAATGCAGGGCTTTGGGCTTCACCTTCGTTCAAAAGGCAACAAGGAGCCACAGAAGGCTGTTGAATAGGAGAGTGGCCTGATCAGTGAGGTACTTTAGAGAGGCCAACTGGGCGGAGCAACTGGGTGGTAGGGCAGGGACTGTAGACCTATATCCAGCCCTTTGCCTTGGCTCCTCTGCTTGGAATGTGTGCTGACCCAACTGCGCATGGAGGGAGAGGCTAGCTGGCCCATTTCCAGACTGGAGTTGACAGCCAGGTAGAGGCCTGGCCTCCTCTTGAACATTCCTGGGACTAAGCCCCTGCCCTGATCTGCCCCAGATGATTGCACTATCAGGCGTGGCTCTGGTCTCCAGTGCAGACTTGCTAGGATGAGAGAGGACAGCTCTAAGAGGGGCGAGCACCATGTGGAACAACCAGCAGTCTGGAGGCTGCTTGGATTCCACTTACACAGCAGACATCCTTTTCATCCACCAACAGCAGCCTTTGTTGGCCAGGCTTCCCCCACCCTCCCTGAGGGAGATGGATGACCCCTGCATGGTCTTTGGACCAAAACAGTTCTGGGGGCTGATGAGACTTCAGCAGGAGCAGAATGAATGCTAATCTGCCGGTGGAGGGGTTTCTCGGGGTGGTCAGAAAGGTCACTGTGTGTCTTTCCAGGAAGGGAATGTCCCGAGCCTCTGAGAACTCAGACTCATCTCACCATGTCCACAGTGTCCTCATTCCACCTCTTGTTTCTCTTTTCTCCCCCAAACCTGCTTCGTTCTCCCTTGTTCCCCATCTCAGCAAGTGACTACTCCAGAGCACTTCTCCAGACAACACAAGATCCATCAGCATCTGGTTGCTGTTGTACCTTCTAAATATGTTTACATTCACTCTTGCCATTACTTCAGACCCTTATCATCTTTCAGGCAAAATTATTCCACTAGCCTTCTAGCTGGTCCCCAGTCTCTAGCCTCACCCCATCTAATCATCTCATGATGAGTTGCAAGAATCACTCATTAGCCATTCACTCATTCAGCATTTATTGTGTGACTCATATGTACCAGGAACTGTGCTAGGCACTGGAGACATGGCAATGAGCAGGAAACCCCTCAGTGTCTATCAGAGGAGAGAGTGCCTTCAGATCATGTAGAGTATGCTAGAATTCAGTTGGAATCAAAGACCTATGATGGGAAGGGAAGGAGGGCTGAGAATGTTCAGCAGAAGGCTCTAACCTAGTTGGGATAGAAGCAGGGAAGGTCCCTTTGAGTAAGTGACTCTTAAGCAGGCTGCAAGAGATAATAGGGATTTCATAGCTCCTCTGTCACACAGTGAACCTGAGCTCCTAGATGGGGTGGCCAGGATTCTTTCTTCTGGCTGTTACTTAACCAACCCAGACTCAATTCTTGCCTGTCCCACTGCATACCTTGGTAACACCAAGTGACCTTGGCTACCCTCTGCTTCCTTGTCCCAACACCTTTGTTCTTGCTATTCTTGCTTCCTAGAATGCCTTTCCCACCCTTCTCCATTGGGTACTATACTTATCCATTAGAGCTCAGGCCCTCTTCCAGGAAGCCTACCTGATTCCCCCATTCAGTACTGTGATCTATCACATCTGGTCAGGTGTCAGCTTCCTGTACTGAGCCTTTCTTTCTCCATGGGAGATTTCTGCTCACCAGAGCTGGCACATTGCAGGAACTTGGTAAATAGTAATAAGCTGGACAAGGTTGAAGTAGGACCAACCTCCCCACCCTGGTTTCCAGGTATGGATTGAAATTTCCCTGAGGGCATAGCCAGTCTTCAGATTTGGGCTTTCTCCATCTCTTTACCAAAATATAAGCAGTATAACTGAAATACATACAGGGGCAGTCTGTGTGTGCATGCAAATGTATGTGTGTGCAACCAGCAAATTCACGGGAACCACAAAAAGCACAATTTATCAGAATAAAATATTTCTGTGTTTTCTGCATGAATTATACAGAACAGTCCTGTGCTATGCATTTTACTATTTTTATAAGCCAGCCTTGCAGAGTTTATTTTCCTTTAGCACATTTGTTAGGATAATCACATAGGGGGCATATGTATGTGGATAATTGAAAAGTGGATGGCATTGATGGATGGGGTGATGTTGCGTCCTGCCTGTAGATTGGAGTGAGGTCGGGATTCCAAGAGGATGCTCTCACACTTTCTGGGTCTGCAGCCGAGGCTCTTGATCATCAGCCCCTCTTCCACAAGCCTCAACTGGAAAAGCTTGTCTATCAGTTTATTGCAAAGAGGCAGTTCCACCGTGATACCAGAATTGGATGAGCTAATGGTCCTAAGAGCTTAGCACAATTTAAGGCACACGTAGGATTCAGTAAAAGATAGAGGCTGTCTTCATCTTCTTCATTTCATTTTTAGTATTGCAGCCATTTTAATTATTTAATATTTCATTATTATTACCATTGAGTGCATTGCCAAAATACTAAAGATTTGCATCTCCCAGGGGAAAAGGACATGTTTTTCTCTCTCTGAGCAATTCCAACCAAATAAGGATAAGATACTAAAATGACTTCATTTATGTAGATATCTCTCTGTGTTAGTAAAAATGAGCAATTCATTTATCTGGAAGCAAGGGAAGCAAGTAGTTACACAAATAATCCAAAGGCCAAGAGAGTAGGCTTTAAAATTGATTCAGAAATCTCTCTGCAATCAAACTGGAAAGCATGAGGTGGGTCTGACTGGGCCAGTTTGAAAGGTTTTGGTTGATGAAGTATCAGAAGGACCTAGCTCTACTGATGGCATTTCTGTGAGTCTTTGTTTTGAATTTGGGGTCTTCTTAAAAGCATAGGACTTGAGTTTATGTATGTTGATGGATGGACAGATGAATTTAGCTTAAGGTCTGGCAACCCCTAGTCATCCTTTTCTATCTCATTTTAGAGTCAAGACGAAGGGACACACATTGCCAATTGACCTAACTAAATAAGCAAATAATAATAAGTATAGCCAACAGTCAGTGAGCGTAGACTATGTGCCACAGGTTAAGGGCCCTGTAGCAGCCCCTTTATCCACAGGGGACACATCCAGGACCTCTAGTGGATACCCAAAGCTGAGGATGGTACTGAACCTGTATGTATATACTATGTTTTTCCTGTCCAGGCATACCTATGGTAAAGTTTAACTTAAAAATTAGGCACAGTAAAAGATTAAAAGCAATACTAACAATAAAATAGAACCATTATAACAAATATGCTATAATAAAAGTTATGTGAATACAGTCCCTCTCTTTCTATGATAATATTTTGTAGCGCACCCACCCTTCTTATGATGATGGTGTAAGATGATACAATCTCTGATGAGATGAGGTGAAGTGAATGACTCAGGTATTGCAATGTGGTGCTAGGCTACTGCATAACGCAGCACTGTGATACCTCTATAGTGAGTCTGATTTGGCTACTGACCAACAGAAGGGTAGCATACTCACACAGCATTGTATGCTGGACAAAGGGATGATTCTTGACCAGGGCAAGACAATGCAAGATTTCATCATACTACTCAAAATGGCATGCTATTTAAAACTTATGGATTATTTCTGGAATTTCCAGTTAATATTTTCACTTGTGGCGTTGGTCTACCACAAGTAACTGAAAGCTTGGAAAGCAAAACCTCAGTGAGGGCAACTACTATATACATATTGACTTGTTTAATAATCACAGAAGTCCCTTGAGTTAGGTACTATTAGTATCTCCATCTTATGGATGAGGCAACTGAATTATAGCAGGTTGGAGCACTTGCCTAAATTCACCCAACTGGCAGATGACTAAACCAGGATACAGACACAGACTCCAGAGCCTGCTCAAATAGTCGTTCCATTATCTGCCTCACTGCTTTCATTGCCCACACACACAGGTGTAGGAATACACATACAGAAACACACACACACACACACAAAACACACACACTCTCTCTCTCACATGCATATTTGGTGGCTGATTTACATCCTCCTTTTACTTTCTAAGAAAGATATTGGCCTCTCTAGAACATACAGAAGTCTGGCAGGATAGTTGGAATTAATTCACAAATTCCCTGCTGGTTAATTTAAGCAATAATATTCACCTGGGCTGCCCAGGCCCTCCTGCCTGAGGCCAAAACTGCTGGCTATGGCCAGCATCTCCTAACTCTGGTTTACCTGAACCTACTGCCTTAGTCCCTTAATAGAGACTCGAAACCCTTGCTTGGGCTGAGCTGCACCCCTAATCAGGCATGCTTTTGACTCGGGTGCCCTTTCATAGGCAAGAGGTAGAATGGGCTGGGAAGTGAGCTCCCTTGGGTGGGCCTTGCTGCTGCAGCCCATACCCCCATCCCTGGGAAAACTAAGCCAGGAAATTAGCCTCCTATGCCCCTGGTATTACATCCAAACCATCCTCGCACCCTACAGTGGTTTGATCACAGGGGGAAGTGCTGGTTACTGGGACGATGGCCCTGACTATGGCTCTCACCGGGACAGAGATCATGTCCACCTTTGGGGAATGGAGCCCACTAGGCTCACAGCATGTCATGCTGTCATCACAGCTGCCTGGCCTTCCCTCCTTCTTTGGGTTCTAGAGGGGTGCATTGGGCAAGAATGGACAGGTGAGGAGCTCTCAACCTTCTCTCCTCAATCCCAGGCCTGGTCAGACCAGTTCATACCAGCCAGCTCTGGGACCACCTAGGCAGCTTTGACTTCTCTGCACCTGGTCTCCCTCCCATGAAGCTCTTTGACTCTGAGATGGCCAACTCTATTGCCAGGGAGAGTTTCACAGTCTGCTGAGTCCCAGCCAGCTCCCCACACACCCAGGGGCACGTGGGCACAGAGAATAAAAATTCATCTTAGTAGCTGCCTGCAGAAATGTATAATCAAGAGGGTAAATCTGCCTCTAAAAAATCATAAAATGCATCATAAACAGCAGAGCCAAACAGAAAGGAATTTGGGTAGTCTGTATTCTTCCAGTGACATAGATAAATGAAAGTTGACTATGTTTTTTAGGACTGGTATCCTTAGCCCTGGGTGGTCAGGGCAGCTGCCTTCTATCATACAGAGGGAAGAGCCACATGAAAGTCCCCACACCCTGTTATTACCAATTGCATTATCTCCACCGAACCACACTGGACTTCTGTAATTTATTTCTGTGTACTTCTGTGATTTATTTTTCTCATCTGTGATGTAGGAATAACCCTATGGGTTTGTTGTGAGATAAGTGAAATTAAATGACATGATGGCTATAATGTATTTAACACATGGTCAAAATTCACCAAATCTTAGCTCTCTTCTCTCTTGTCATAACAGCAGCATACAGAAATGTGTGTTTTAGGTTTCAATTCTTGAACATCAAAGAGCTACTGAGAGTAGGGGAGGAAAACAAGGGAGGAAACTGCGGCAATGTGCTTTGTAGATGTAAAGTTGAGAGCCGTGTGTAATCTCATTGATGTGTTCCATGTCCTTGGGGCATGTAGTGGCCTGATCCCCATTCTGTAGACGGGGAAGATGGAGGTATAAGCTGTAAAAGTACAGTCAGCACTTTATAGTCCTGGCACAGGGCCAAGCTATGGAGCGTTACAGCTAGACTGGTCTGGCCTTTCCCCAGGACACTCTCTGTACCTTCTTAAAAAAAAAAAAAAAATAGGAAGAAAGGAAAGAATGAAAGGAGGGATGAAAAATGGTAGGAATGAGTTTCCCACATGCCCTAGACCAGTGATGGTGACCTTTTAGAGACAAGTGCCCAAACTGTAACCCAAAACCCACTTATGTATTGCAAAGTGCCAATGCTGCGATTAAACCTTAATACTGAGGTTTTAGTTCAGAAAACACTCATACATTAACAGCTTTTATCTTAAAAGAAAAACAACACGTGTGTGATAGGTTCACCACCCACCACTGCCCTAGACCAATGATAGAGAATTACTGATCTACTTCTGCCTCCTCTTTGAGGGTACCCAGGTTGGACAGGGACCCAGGAAGCTGTACCAGCTTGGTGTGCCAGCACAGCTGGCCTTCCATCCACATTATCTCTTCCTGTAAGCAGCAGACCTGCCCTTGTCCTTTGGATGTGACATTTCCCATGGGGACATCCTGGGTCTCTTCTGCAGATGTCCCAGCAGTGGTGGAGGAAGGTTTAGCTCAAGTGGAGGCGATGGCTGCTCTAGCTGAATTCTGAGATCATCTTCAGCACTGTGATGGTGGGATCCACAAAGGCCCAATGTGAGTGTCTAATAGCAATAGGAACAACAGGTGACCTAGGGCAGCTCGTGGAGACAGGGGCCCCATTAACATTGTTCTTCTCCTTTAACCTTCACACAAATCCTATAGGGTAGGTCCTGTCACCATCCTCATTCTTCAGAGAAGGAACTTGGCCTTGAAGAGATTGTCTTACTGAGATCACATGCTATCATGTGGCAAAGTCCAGAGTTTGACCCAATGTGTGTAACTAGTTTTACCCTGCAGTCCCCCTGTTCTTTCCAAGTCTCTAAGCCACTTCTTGGCAGACTTTTACCCTAAAATGCCATTCCTGGTGGGGACCTCTTGCAGGGCCAGCTTTGGGATGGATGGGTGGACCAGGAGCACGGAATTGTTGCAAAACAAAGGACCAGTGTGCTGCATGCTACTGCAGGTAATCTTGAGGACTTAGGCACTGTGCCATAAAGTAACTATGATACTTTCCTTAAGGACTTAGGGATGGTGCATATGGTACATTCCATGACAAATGGGAAACATGCTCAGTGAAATAAGGCAGCCACGAAAGGACAAATACTGTACAAGTCCACTTATACGAGGTACCTACAGGAGTCAAATTCATAGAGACAGAGTAGAATGGTAGCTGCCAGGGGCTGGGGCAGGAATAGGGAGTTAACTGTTTAATGGATGTAAAGTTTCAGTGTGGGAAAATAAAGATATTCTGGAATGGCAGCACTACAATGTGAATGTACTTGATGCCCCTGAGATTAACACTTCAAAAATGGTTAAAATGATAAAAACAAAACTCCAAATTCCAAGCCCTGATCACAAAGAGGGCAGAGTAAGTCAAGAGTTGGTCCTTGTGGATGGCAGAACAGTGGCCCCAATGATGTCCACATTCTAATCCCCAAAACCTGTGAAGATGTTGCCACCTATGGTCAAAGGGAATTAAGGCAGCAAATGGTGTGAGGGTATTTGATCAGCTCATCCTGAAGAGGGTAGAGTAGCCTGGATTGTTCAAGTGTCTTGATGTAATCTCAAGGGCCCTTCAAAGTACAAGAGGGAGCCAGAAGAAGAGGTCTGAGTGATGCCTGTAGAGAAGCAGGCTTGGAAGATGTGCTGGTTTGGAAGATGGAGGACGGGGGCCACAAGCCAAGGATTGTAGCTCAGTGAGACTTGTTCCGAACCTCTTATCTCCAGAACTGTAAGAAAGCATATTGGTGTTGTTGAAGCCACTAATTACCACTTGTGGTAATTTGTAACTGTAGCAGTAGAAAACTCATACAGCCCCTGAGTGGGAACCTTCAGAGCTCAGGGTTTTCTGCCATGAAAGTGAGCCTGCCACTGGAAAATCACATTCCCAATGCTCGAGAAAGGCCCTAGGAGGAAAAGGGAGTTTTATCCCATGGGACACAAAATGAGTTAATATACCTGCCCCTAACTGGCCATCAAGCCATAAAATAACGATAATCCTGATGGCAAGCACTTACACAGCACCATGTACAGAGGGCTGCCTTATTTTATGATAACTCTTAAGCTCCTCATAATCATTGTGGGAAGTAGTGACTATCTGATGCCATGTTATAGATGAGGAAACTGAAGGCCAGAGAGGTTGAGTGACTTATTCAAAGTCACACAACCTGTAAATGGTATAGTTGGGATAAGAAGCCAGGCTCAAGAATTTTTGCTTTCAGCCACTGCAGTAGGAAAATAATGGCCTTTGCTTTCTGCGAGACCAATTCCTTGGGAACAAGAAAGTCTGCTATCAGGAGGAAATTTTGTAGAGCTATTTTTCTTGAAGGGGAGGGGTCCCTTCACATCCTGCTGATTTCACTTATTTATGAGAAGAGGGATGAAGGCTGTATGAAACATTTACTAAGGCTATAAGAGTGCAGTACCAAAAGGCGGTCTCAGAGAAACATCCCAGCCTCCCTCTTCCCTCCCATTTCCATTCCTCCTTTCTTCCCACCTCTTTCCCACTCACCCCCTGTAGATAACCAATATCTTAGTTTCTGGCTGCTCCTTCTTGTATTCCTTTTACACAGATGAGCAAGACGCCTGCATTGTGAGGGGTAGCTTACTATAGAGTTTCTGTTGCTCTTTGTGTTTTAACTTAGTAGAAAGTTCAGGAGACAGTGTGCTAGGCTCAGCTTCCTTCATCATACAGATGGGGTGGGAGGCTGGAGAAAGAGCCCCCGACACACTCACTTTGGTTCACAACAACATGAACTCATAGTATCCCAACGTGTCAGCCGAGCTGCCTGGGTGTGTGCTTGCTGTGCTTTCCTGATGTCTCCAGCAGTCCTTACCATCCTTATCAGAAGGGAGGGACCAGAATACCCACATTGCTGGAGGAGAAACTGAGACTCAGAGGAGCTGGTAAGTCATTTATTCAATTACGTGATTCAGCTGAATTAAGCCATGATCCCTAGTTTGTGTGGCACTTGGGTGAAGTCAATGGCACTTTATGGAAATGGGTTTATTGGGAAGGAAGTGGCAGGGATCCCAGCCAGAACTGAGGACAAGGTGGGCAGGAGCCAGAAGCTTTTGCCTGGGACTAGATGGGGCTGGCTTATTGGTTCATTGGTGCAGTCATTGATCATTTACCCAGCTAGCTGGCATTCACAGAGGTCAGCTGGTGCCTCCCTGCAGACAGCCTTAGTGAATAGGAGCTCCAGTTCCATGTCGTGGTGGACAGAGGGCCCTCTGCTGCTGGGGTGCTCATACAGCAGTCTGTGGCAGCTGGGAGTGGGTGAGACCCTTTTTCGAGGTCCCCTCCAGCTCCAGGATTCACTGCTGACACGTGGAGGCTTTCCTATTTGTTGTCACCTCAGTTTTCAAGCCGCTTTGCTTGGAGTATAAAGCCCTGCCCAACGCAACTTAAATACTTTAAAAAGCCCTAAACAGTGAATCGCATCGAATCACCTCGCTCTGTTCTGCATTCTGGCAGCCTTTCTAAATCTGCCTACCTAATTAGCTTCTTCTCCTAACCCAAAATATGATTAAATCTGTATTAAAAATATCTGTGCAGGGTAGGGTCAGACACACCTGAGCATTTTCTAAATTTAGCAAAAGGACAATAGGCTCTGGGTTACTTTAATTGGGTGCGAGATTGCTGCAGGAATACATTTTAATTTGGATTTCCAGAGTGTTTATCTCCTGCCTTTAAATTGCATAGCAGAGGAAGGGGGAGCGTACTGGGGCCGTTCATAACTGCCGTCCCTCCCGACTTATCTCAGAGCTGAATGAACAATGAGTGTCTGCTGGGGGAGGGGACAGCCGGCCAAGGTGTTCTTGCTGCTTAGCTCAGCGGCTCCTCAGCTGGCTTTGACAGGTGGGGAGGCACAGGCAGGATAGGGAAACAGTTACGGTATCCCTGCAGGGTCTCCTGTCCCTGCCCTTTCCCTGGGAGCTCCCAGCAGTGTCCTCTGCTTTCTGGTGCTGTGGGAGGAGACTCTTGCTCCAAGGGAAGAGGAGGAGAGACAGCACTGAGAAAAGGAACGTTTCAACCACGAGCCGTATCCCCAGACTCCCTCTGTTCCTTTGCCAAAGCAGTGCCACTATATAGTGCCACTAATGATAATGACATCCCCCAGGAGGCACCAAGGTGGGCTTCTTACAAAGGACTCACATGACTTCCCTGATTGTATCCATCACTGTCCTCTGAGGAGGAAAAAAGAAGCTGGGAGGCCCAAGTGGGAACTCCCTGGTTCAGTCAGTCCAGGGCTCCATGGAGAGCAATGTACAGAGAGGTAGAAGGACCCATTGAGAACCCGGATGTTGGCCTGGCCGCCCACGGAGTAGAGGCGGCACAGGATGGGCAAGGTCAGGGGGTTTGGGAATGGGTAAGGGTGCCTGGCTTCTCCTCAGGATTCTCAGCTCCCTGCTGGGATTATTACACCAGGTGCTTGCAACTGATTTTCAATTTGCAAAGCAAAACAAATTTGCATTAATCAGAAAAACCCACAGGAAAGACTGTTTAGATTTTAATACAGCTGCCAGAGCATTTTG
Source organism: Erethizon dorsatum (assembly GCA_028451465.1). Classification (NCBI taxonomy): domain Eukaryota; kingdom Metazoa; phylum Chordata; class Mammalia; order Rodentia; family Erethizontidae; genus Erethizon; species Erethizon dorsatum. The sequence continues at coordinate 83,735,527 of CM051829.1, forward strand.
GATTCCAAGTTTGCAGGAGGTGCTATTAACTCTGAAGCCATCACAGGCTTGTTACCACTCCCTGGAAAAGGTCATATCTGCAAGGCAGATGTTTCATCCCTGGCCTCAGGCTACGTGGCCTTTTCCTCCCGGACCCTGGAGGGCAGGTGCAGAAGGTGGTACCGGGGACTATCCCTTCACACAGTGACATCACTCCCAGGAAGGGCTGTGTATAGAGTGTGTACGTGGGACTGCCCTGTGGGTCTGGGGCCAGATACCTGGGGTACCACTGAGCTTCTCTTCTAAGAACTCTGCCCCCACAACAGTTTGGTTCTGGTCTGGCTCCACTGAATTTTGTATTCAAAGGGTGAAAAATTAATCTTACCCTCAGCTGATGCAAATGTAGTGAGGATGGTGAAGTTGTGTCCAAACCAGCAGCACAAAGCCTTCTGAAGCCACATGGGAGGGGACTCTGAGGCTGGGCCCCAACCTTGGATGACTTTCATTACTGCTGCTCTCCACTGGGCAGAACAGCAGGTCCAGACTGTGCCCTGCACTTCTCGTGCATAGTAGAGGAAGGGCCTTGAGCTGGTCCTCATAGACTTAGGAGCAGAGGACCCCCACCAGCTGAGGTTCTGAGAGGTTGAGCTTCATGGGGAGTAGCTCTTCCAAAATGGGGACACGTCCTTCTTTTCCCTTTTAATCCATCCAGACTGCAAGCCTATCTGTTGGTGCCACTGACATCTAGGGTCTTCCCTCCTTAACCTGCTAGCTTACATGTTAGTGATCCAAGGATACAACCAGAATTGTGCTCCACCACTCTGCTAGGTGTTTTAATCCATTTAAGTTGACACACCGTAATTAATGATCTCAGAGGGCTTTCTAAAAGTAGATGATACAATGGCATGCCCTCCTCCACCTAGGGTGGGAGCACCAGGCCAAGGCCTGGAGGCCAGGCCCCAGAGTGCAAACAGTCAGCAGGTTTCCGGGAATAAGAAGGACCCTTGCCCAGCCTCCCCAACCTGTGGGTCTACCATGCCACTGCCCCATCTAGTTGGTCCTGCCTGGTCCCTGAGCAGGGGAGTCTTGGGAATCATCCCAAATGATGGCAGAAAATGGGAAGGGCCCCATCTGCAGGCCAAGTTCAGAGCTCAGAAGGCCAGAGAGGACAGGGGTGCTATTTTAGAGCTGGGACCATTCCCAGCTCTAATTGAAGTGCTATTGTCTTGTTCTTCCTTGCCAGTTGCTAATTCTAACAATAGACAAGAATAGGAGGAGACTTCTGGCCTAGAGTCTCCATCTCCTGGTACTCAGAGTTGGTACCAGAGGCAGAGAGCCTGTAAAGATCTTCCAGAAACACTCCTTAGAATTACTCTGTTCCCTGCAGTGTCCACATTGTCGGCAGTGCCCAAAGCTTAGAATAGGAAGGAAGTCAGCTCTCAAGCCACTTTATATATTTGGGGTCAAAACTCTTGGGTGCTAAATTGTGGCTGCCCAGCAAAGAAAATGAAATACAAGACCAACCTGGGCATTAGGTTGATGTCAAGAAAGAGTATAGCCAGGCACAGTGGCACACACCTATAATTTCAGCTACTTGGGAGGCTGAGGCAGGAGGATTGCAAGTTTGAGGCCAGCCTGGGCAATTTAGCAAGACCCCATCTCAGGATAAAATAAAGAAGGGTAGAGGTGTAGCTCAGTAGCACATCCCTAGCATATGTGAGGCCCTGGGTCCCTCTAGTACTGCCAAAAAATTGAAAAGGAGGAAGAAAGGAGGGAGCAAGGGAGGGAGAAAAAGATACTGATTATGCCGAGATGAGAATTGGACTAAAAGAACAGGCTCTGGAAACAGGTACCCTGGGCCCTGAATTGTGCTCTGACATGACCAGCTGTGTGACTTTGGGCACGTCATTTAGCCACTTTGGGCCTCAGAGTGTTTTACTGGAAAATGGGGAGATAATGATAGTTTCTACCTCACAGAAGTATTGTGAAGAGTAAGTGGGAAAATAGAAACACAGCACTAAACGTAATAATCAACCTATAGTAAGTACTCAAATACTAACTGGTCCTTGCCTTTTGAGGGAAGATAAGTGAAGGAATGAAGGGAGATGCATGTTTAGAAAAGAAATGACAGAAGAGGAGGAGCCCAGGCATCTTGCAGAGGGAATGCTTCATAAAGCAGGTCAACACTCAAGAATTAGAGCAAACTCTGTTCTTGACCAGGCTGAGGCCCCAGCGAGGGGTGTGTGCCACTGCCAGCATCAATCAGAATCTGAGCCAGAGTACAGAGGGGCTGCTGTGTTCCTGAGGCAGCTTCCTCCTGGAGTGTGAGGGAAAGCCAAGCACTAGGAGGCCCAGGACTGCCTGCACGTCTGGCCCAGCCCAGCCAGTGAGCCTGGGAGAGCCCCTTCTCCACTCTGGCCTCAGTTTCCTTTTCTGGAGATGATAGGAGTGGACAGGATGGACTCCCCAGGGTTTACCTCATGCCCTCCATGGGACAGGCTCCTGTGAGGCAGCAAAGAAGTCAAGCTCAAGGGAAACAAATAGCTGGATTTGAACACCAGACCTGCTACCTCCCAGTCAGGTGACTATGGTTGAGTTACTTAACCACTGTGCCTCACATCCTCCCCTCCCTTTCTCCCTCCCTCCCTGCCTTCTTCCCCCTTTCTCTCTCTCTTTTTTCCCCTTCCTTCCCTCCTTCCCTCTTTTCTTTTTCTTTCTTTCTCTTTCTTTTTCCTTCCTTCCTTCCTTCCGAGACAGAGCTGCCTCAGCCTCCCAAAGTGCTTGTATCGCAAGTATGCACTACCACACCTGGCTCACATGCCTCATCTTTAATGATAGGATGATCATGAAGTCCAAATGACATAATATATATAAAATCTTAACAGGATAAATCACATAATAACTGCTCAATTAATTGTAGCTTGGTAGGATGGTCATGAAATTCAAATAGCATAATATATGAGTGCTTAAGAGGATAAGGCACATAATAATTGCTCAATAAATTCTAGCCCTTAAAACCACTGCTTCTGCTACAGTTATACTTATTCTGATGCATCATTATAGAGTAGGGGCAGGGTGACCCACCCTAAGCCCCCTCCCACCTCAGTTGTGGGAGCTGTTATGTCACAGGATCCACAAACTGTGGAGATGAATCACACACGAATCATTTGGTATAGAAGTTAAGTAAAATTTACTGCACAGTTACCCTGATACATCCTTAATAGTATGCATAATTGTTTCAGAGCTGCACAATAATTAGGCATAAATGGTAAGCTAGGCATGTAAATGGAAATAATTAGTGTATGTAATAATTAGGCAAAAAAGGCATTTTGTGATCAGTGGGAAGGAAGGAGGCTACTTAGGCTGGGGCAAAGGAGGATGAGTAGGGGGAAGGATGTCTAATAAAATGCCTCTGAACACCCATCCTTTATCCCTCATGGGAGGACTGGTCGTTTTTGCAAGTGATATCAGGGCCAGATTCCATTAGCCACCCTATCCCAATTCCCAGTACTACAGCCTGAAGCCACTTAGGCTCTCCTCAAACACTGGCTGTGACAAGAAGAAACACGGTTAAGCGCCAGTGGGTGTGTCTGTGTGCACGGGAGGAAGGCCCTCTTCCTCTGTTAGGACAGCGCCTGGCACACTGAAGCCCTCGACACATCTGTCGAATGAGTGAACAGAAGGACTGGAATGCCTTTGGGTGAGGTGCTCATACCTGAGAAGCAATGGGAAGATGGAATGCGGCAGGGAGGAAGGGAAAAAGCTGTTGGGGAGTGCAGCCAGCATTTGGGAGGATGCAGGACAAGGCGGTGAGGAGTGCAGTTCTGGGGCCAGGCTGCTGGGGTGCATCCATGTGTCACTGGCTATTCTGTGCCTCGGTGTTCCGCCCTGTACTCACAGCTAGACTGTGAGTTTGTGTAGTTAATGCACATAAACTGCTTAGCCCTCTGCAGTGTACACAGTCAGTGCTAAATAAAACCATTTATTAGCCATTATTGTGGCCTTTTCTGTAAATATCTGGTGTCTTGTGAGACTAATCATCTTGTTTCTCTGAAACTTAGCAGCAGAGAAATGGGAGAGAGTGACAGAAGGCAGATGTGGGGGCCTTGGTAGAGAGGCAGGACAGGAGGCTTTGATGCCTCTCATTCATTCATTTACTAACTTCTTCCTTCCTTCAGCACACATTTATATTTACTTCGTGCCTATTTACTAGCATGCCATACCGTATTCTAGGAGGTAGGGATTCAGTAGTGATCAAGATGGGCAAGGTCCTGCCTTCTTGGAGCTTACAATACAGTGGGGGAGATGGTTAATAAGCATAAATAAGACGTACAATGTCACTTGGTGAGTGCTATGGAAAAAAATTAAGAGGGGAGGGGAAATAAGAACCTTGGGTTTGGGTAGAGAAAACCAAACTGGCCCAAGAGATTACTAAGAGGTCATAAACTTTATACTCTGCAAATGTGTGTGTGTGAATGCTAAGCTTATGGCTTTTCTATGATGAAACTTTAAATCCCAGGCCAGCCAGCAGCTGTCTTCTCCCCACTGCACACCCAGGTTTGCTCAGGGAATGTGTTAGGCCACATTCCCATTGTTTTCAGGTAGAAAAACAAAAGTGTGAAATGATCTGTCCTAGGTCACCTAACTAGGAATCAAGTATTGACCAGGTCACCTATTTAAGGCCAAGACAACACATTTGTAAAATGATCATTTTGCAGGGGTGTTTATCAGTGAAAGACATTGCTAATTATATAACATTTTTTCCTCCTTTAAGTCAGGTGTTCTTATGCCATTTCACAGATGAAGAAGCCGAGGCCCAGAGAGAGTGAGACCTTCCACTGTTACACATAAGATCCAGGTCTTCTAGTGTGCAACTCTAGAACCTTCCCTGTTAGCTACTAAAACTTCTATTTATAAAAGACACTGTGTTGCTTCCGAAGTTAAATGAGGAAATTGAGTGAGTGTGATGCAGTAGGTAAGCACTCATTCTCAAAATTTTTACTGTATTCCTGGAGCACTTATGAGCTGAGTGACCTGAGCAAGTCCTGTCACCTCTCAGTGCCTGTCTGGACAATAGGAATAGTAATAGTGTTGTAAGGATTAAACAACCTAACCCATGCATTGTGCTTAGCACCATACCCAGCACTCATTTGTCTGCTGTTATCAAAAATGTAGTAGTGGCTCCCAGCACTAGAGGCCCTCCCTCTAGAGTTGTAGCCAACTGACTAGTTAGAGGAGGGGCGAACACAATTCCTGGTAAGGGGAAGTGTGGCTTAGCTGGGATCTCTGCTGTGTGGACAGCTCCCTCTGGATCAGGTGGGCCCTCCTGCCTTCCCTTTCAACACCAGAACATGACTCAGCTGCCTAGCTCGAAGATGACCTCATCTCCCAGAGAACCTTGTCAACAGTGCCAGGGCAGAAACCTTGTTTGCCATGGCTCTGGCTCAGCACATCTACAGTACCTGATAGGGCATGAGGTCTGGGTTACTGAATACCAGTGCAGCCCAAGCCAGCAACAAGGGCACAGGCAACCCTGGCAGTAGAGAGCGGGACTGATCAGCCCCTTCCTTGCCCTGTCTACTTTCCCCACTGGTCAACTGACAACAGATGAAGAGAGCATTTGAGGTGAGTCCTGAAGCATCACCAGGACTTCTCATGCTGGCCCCTGGAGATATGGACGGCCCAAGATGCAGAGGGAAGGGCGAAAAAACCTTCACCTCGACACCTGGCTGGTTCTACGGATCTCTGTCTCAGAAGTGTTCCCTTGCAGAGTGCATGTACTCGCAGGGAGGAGACAACAGTGAGGAAGGAGGATGCTCTTGTCCCTCTCAGGGTCAGAGCCAGAAGCAATATGGTTTTTCCTCCAGGGAAATTAAAGAATCAGCTGCAACAAAGCCTGGGTCTGGAGGAAAGGTGGGTCAGGCTGCAACTTCTTAAGTGCATCGTGTCCTGAAATAGCCCAGAGCTGCAGCAACCCCAACCTCTGCTCCTCCCAAACCAAGGCCATCCAGGACCATCCCTGCCTCACCTTCCAGGCTGCATAAGCCCTGGTGGGGATGCATTTTGTAAATGCAGGAGGCCTTTGGTCACCCTGCTGGGATAATTCTGCCCAGCCATGCCTCTTGGCAGCCTGTGACTTGGTCTTCCATGCACATGTTAACAGCCACAAAAGAAAAATTCCAGGGTCTAAAGTGCAAACTAGGTCTGTCTGTGCTGGCCCAACAAAGCCCCTATCTCTGCCACTCATAACTGAGTGTTCTTCAGGGCCTGTGTTCCCCAGACTCTTCTGTGCTCCCTGAGCACAAATTTATTGCTTAAGTATAGCACTTAGCACACACTACTGTAACTGTTCATATATCCATAATCTCCTCTTCCAGGCTGTGGGGCTCATGTTCTTCACCTCTTCTTCTGCAGCCCCAACTCAGTGCTCAGCACCCAGGTGCTCAGGGAGGTCTGTGCAATGGATGTGAGTTGTAAGCAAGAGTGGGAGGCATGATGAGCAGCCCCTCCTGGTCAGTGCCCACATTGGAGCCATCTGCTTGTGACTGCTCATGTGCAAAGAGAAGCTTGTCGAGGATTCTGCTGGTGGTCCCTGCCCATGGGCATATTTGAGGCACAGCTCATGAATTCCACCGTTTCTTGAAATCTCTAGCCATGTAATTTGCCCAGTGGTCAGACATCCCTGCACCCTCTACCCAGCCCCTTCTGCCCAGGGCTCTTGAAGCAGTGCTTCTGCCTTGGATGGGAGGAGAGGAGTAAGATAAGGAGGAATTATTCACCCTATCATGTGGGGGTCCCATTCTCCTGGCTACCAGCAATCCATAGCCCAAGACACTGTGCCTTCTTCCATGAGGAGCTCAGAGCCTTGGAGGAGGGTTAATGGCCTCTTTTTTTTTTTTTCATTGATACACAAATATGCAGGCTGCCTTAGCTGATGGCACAGAAATACGTTTCTTAGATGTTCCCCTTAGATGCTGTAACACAGAGATTAGAACCCTGGAGATGCCAGTGAAAAGGTCACACACACACTTCCTCCAGCATTGCTGCCTAAGTTCCCACATCCTGCATGGCTGTGTGCTACAGTCCTGAGTTCAGGAGCCCCAGTGGGATGCTGCCCATCATGAGCTAGGGATGTGAAGAAAGGCTCTGTGCAGCAGGTGGGGCACAGAAGAGCGGGGTCCACCCTGATGAGCTGTGCTTGCTCCACTCTGCCATGTTGGCTCTCAAGGTGAGACTGGACCAGAGTCCAGAGAATCTGGGAAGATGTTCCTTGACTCTTGAGATGGTTGAGCTGTATTTAAGACACCTTAGGGACCATAAATTCCAACCCCTTCATTTTGCTGATGGGGAAACTGAGGTTGGGAGGTCAGGCACTTTTCTCATGGTTCCACAGCTAATGAGGACATAGCTGATGTGGGACCAGACCTCATGACTGGTGGTCCATTGTGCACTAAAATCCTGCAGTGATAGTCAGGCCTGAGTGTGTGTACCTGGTTCATCCTCAGATATAAGCCTTAAGGGTAGGCCATTGTTGAAACAGAGGAGGCTCCCAGTAGACCTTTATTGGACACTTACATAGTCATACCTTAATACTCGTCATTAATTGGTTCTGGGAGATGTGATGAGTACCAAAATGACAAGTACACACTATTTTGGCTGGAAAGGGTAGAAAGTCTTGAGGCAATAGATACTGACAAATTCTAGCTTGCATGTTGAATACCAAACTACAGTATGAGGTCAAAATTTTCATGTCAAAATTCATCAAGTACCAAATTTGATGAGTTTCAAAGCAGTCAAGTACCAAGGTATTACTATATTGCTCTCTCACAGAATTTTTACAATTACTATATAAGACAGGGACTATTCTTCTCTTGTACACGAAGAAACTGTGGCTTAGAGAGGTCAAGTAACTTGCCTCGGCTGCACAGCTACTAACTACTAGATACAGAGCACAAATGCAGATCCAACTTCATAGCCAAAGTGTATATAGTAAGGTCTCAGCATGCCTCCCATAGACCAGGCATTGTTTCAAGCCCTTATATATTAATTCCATTAATTCTCCTAACAACCTATAACATAAATGTTTTGTTATTATCGTGACTTAAAGGGATGAAAGTTAGGCACAGGGAGGCTCTCTCTCCTGAAATCACACAGCCAGTAAGGAATAGCGCCAAGATTTGAAGCTAGATTTCTGACTCAGAAGAACTTACCCTCACTACTGTAGTGCACTTAGCAAGCATTTGTTGAATGAATAAATGAAAGCACAGGAGTAACTGCTGATGGATCTTCAACAGTGCTTATGGAACACAGCATGGTTGGGAGGGTGGGAAGAAGCCGCTGTCTCCTAACCACAGCCCCATTACCTCTCCTCACACACAAGCTGAAATCTACTTAGCTCCGCTGGAACTGGCTAGAATCTCAGCTCTACCTTGAATTCAAGGTAGAGACTGGAGGCAGCTCCTCCTAATACCTCCTTCCTTTTCCTGCTGCCAGGGCCACCCTGCTCATGAATTAAAGATGCTGCCTGTGGTCGTGGGTTCATAATGGCCTCATCTCTCTTGTGTTCATCTTGGACAAATTAGGCCCGCCTGGAAGCACTCCTGCACTTCAAGGCATCAAGTAGTTGGAGATAGGAATGTCTCAGAGCAAGGTTTTCAGCTGTCTTGAGGGGAAGACACCCATGGCCATGGCAGTAGCAGCAGTAACTACATTTCTTCTAAATCATTGTCTGCTCATCTACATTTCCCTATTGTTGCTGCTATGATAATGCCTTGTATTTAGGCACTCACATGACTTCCCTAGTATCTTGGAGCCCTGCATTATCCTGTTGATCTTCCTAGCAGCTCTGGGGAAGGCAAGGCCAGAATGCATCTTTCAGCTGTAGTGCAGGAAAGGAAAGTTAGTTATGACAATCAGCAGGGACTCCTCCTATCAAAGCCCTGGAAGAAGTCAGGGAGTTGATGGTACCAAAAAGGAAAAATATCACTGGGAACAGTTCAGAGACTTGTTCACTGAACATTTTACTCTGCCATTAATTAGCTCTGTACACTTGGACAAGTTACTCATCTTCTCTGGGCCTCGGTAAAATGAGAAGTTAGGACCTACACAGTTTCTGACTTAAGACATAGCAGATGAAAGTGGTTAAGAGCCCTTTATTCAGAAACCTGCATTTTACTTCTGTGTCATATATTACCAGTGTGAGCCTAGACAATGTTGTATGTATGCCTATATCAAAATCCAAGTTCAAACTAAGGACATAGAAATCACTCTATTTTCTTCTATTAAAACAGAGGAAACTTTATGCAGAGAATTGGTGACCAGGTGATGGAATAGTGAGAAGCCAGATTGGGGGTGGGGAGAGTAATTAGAGACTAGCAGGCAGCCACTACTCCCAGGGAGGAGGCTGTATTATAGGACCCCTCAAGTCAGGGTCTGCCGGAGAAGCGTGAAGTGTCGTGCCCCATCTGGAGGCAGATACACACAGCAGAGAAGGAAGAGTGAAAACTCTGGCCTCCCCTTCCTCCTGCCCTCCAGTCTTCTGCCAGTGCCTCCCACACTGAGTTTAGCTGGAAGCCTGCTAATGCAGGAAGAGAGCCTGGAGCAGCACACTCATCTGCCTGAGTTCCCTCATCTGTAAAATAGGGATGGTAACACTGTCCCGTTGAGCTCTAGCTCTAGATGTTGTGGCGTACCTATGGATTGATAGCATAGGAATTGCTAATTTTGGAATGATTTGCAAGATTAAAGGTTTCTTCCAAAGAGGCTCAGACTGCAGCTGGTTGTTTCCCAACCTTTTTGCTTGTCCTTCTGTTCATTCTTCTCCTTGCAGTTGACACTTCCTTCAGCTCTTCGATTCCCTGCCTTATCTTGGCTCTGGCTTAATGAGCTCTGTGTATCAAGGGTGACTTTGGACTGAGCTGTTTACATATCTTATTTCTTCCGGGCACTGGTCATCCTGCTTGCTCCCTCTGTCCTCTGCCGTCCCAGCCTGCTGTGTGCCCTGGCCGGCATCCCAAGAACTTCCTTGCTGCCTGGTGTCCAGTTGAACTCAGCCAATGGGAGGCACTGTCAGGAGCCTGGAGGGTATGAGCAGAGGAGGCCAGGTCTATTTTCCCCTCTTGTTCCCGGCTCTGGGCATTGCTGGGTGATGAGCACTCCTGCCAGGCAGCCCCTCAGTGCCTGTTCCCACTGTCCCGGATCCTGCCTCTGCCCCTTCAGGCCGAGGCATGGTCACAGCTTCCTGCCACTGCTTCTCCTTGGGCACCTTTGTACCCCTTGTTGGCCTTTTGTACCTGCCCCCACCTCTGTAAATGATCCTTCCAACACAGTCTCACATTAGAAGGTGTCTGGTACCTGCCTACCCTGACCCCAGTTTGAGGGGGTGCTGTGCTTGAAGGAGTGCTGTGTTTTAGTGGAGGGGACTTTCTGCCATAGGCCAGTGAAAAGCAAGTCCAGATACACTTTTCTCAGCTGTAACCTTGTATAAATTACTCAGCTTCTCTGAGGCTGCTTTCCTTAATTGGTTTGCAGCCTTAACAGTAAGAAAAACTGATAGTAAGATGATAGAAGAATCCCTACTTTAGCAAGCATGGTGGTGAACACCTGTAATCCCAGCTACTTGGAAGGCTGAGTCAGGAGTATTGCAAGTTTGAGACCAATTTAGGAGACCCTGTCTCAAAATAAAAAGGTCTGGGGATGTAGCTCAGTGGTAGAGAACTTACCTAGTATGTTCAAGGCCCCAGTACCACCAAAAAACTACTTTATGGGATCATTATAGGAATTTAATGAAAAATAAGTGAGGTAGTCTGTGAGGATAGCTTAGTAGAGTGGCTGGTGGGTATCAGAAGCTTAATCATATTAGCCGCCCCCACATACACACCCTTTTAAGCTGTGGACCTGTCTTTTCCCCCTGGAGTCCTCATGCTGTTATACCACCCAGCACAGAGCCTGGCATAGTCAGCACTCAACAGTATGCAGGGATTGGGGAATGGAGGAGCTGCGATAGGAAGGCACTTCTCAGATTCTCCATCCTGGGGCCAGGAGTAGATTTGGGTCAAAATAAGAGATCTCATGGACACTGTCCTGTCCCAGACCAAGAGAGGAACCTGAGGTAGGGAGGTCAAGGTGGCCCCATTGTGGTCACAAAGGAGAAAGGAACTGGTTGCTTGCGGATGCCCGGACCCATGCAGAGCCATGGGTAGCTTGACTAGGAGTGGACCTTTGCTGTGAGTGTGGAGTGGCAGAGGACATGACGGGTGGACGAGGAAGGAAGTGAGAGCAGCCAGAGTGGCTTCAGCCCAGCAGAATGCTTGGGTAGGACCCACCATGGAGCTCCAGCTGCCCCTCCAGCTCACACTTGGCCTGGGGTGTTCAGCAACAAGAGACTGTTTCAGGAATGGGTGGGAAGAGGAGGAAGCACCCGGCACTGGGAGGCTCGAGTGCTGCCAAGCAAGCTGGTACTGGAATTATTTGCAGTCCATATGCCAATTTGCTTTGTCATTGCCTGGCTATTTTTAGAAACCTGTAGCGTATCTAGGAAACCAGAATCTGTTGACTGTGTTTCTTCAGTGCGGAGAGTGTGATTATTTCTCAGAGATGCTGAAGGAATGTGTGAGGTTGGGCTGTGGGAAGATGACCTCTCCCCCCGGGTCAGGACTCACATGCAGATAGCACCCATGTGGCTGCATACCCTGCCCTCCCAAAGGGTGTGTCCTGCCCTGTTGGTTGCAAGTCCAGGGTCTGGGTGACCTTTCCCAGGTGGAATATTGGCAAGGAACAGGAACCTCCATTTTGGCAACCCACTGGAGTGTCCAGGTGTGATTCCCCCACCACATGTTCCCCAGGATATCAGGTGGGGTTTGTCCAGCAGCCTCAGGGCAAAGCTGTCCTTTGTTCCCTGTTTCTAAGGAAAAGTGGGAAGTAGAGGGGAAGGGGATGGTATTATGACAATTCAGGCTCCTAATGAGAGCCTTGAAATATTCCCTATCCTCCATCCATCCACCCTGGCTCCTTCAAAGGCAGTGTTATTTGTCCTGACACTGCCCAGGTCCCAGAGAAGCAGGCAGCACCTATTTCAAATCAGTTCAAGTACTAACAGTCCAAAGATGCCATGGTGGGGGCGGGTAGGGGAGAGATTTTGGCTTTGCTAGGTTAATCCTTTGGTAAGACCATTGCTCTAGCACAGGTTTGACTAGAGGAATTTTAAATTGTGATATTTTTATATCTGATGATGTGTAAAATTGCCTAATCTGCTTTAGGGACATCATCCAATGTGGATTAGAGCCACTTTGGTAAGAAACGAAACGAGGTACTTAGAACAAAATCCAAACTCTTTTCCATGGCTTTCCAGGTCTTATCTGATGAGACTCTGCCTCTTCTCTTAACCTATCTCACACCATGTACTCAGGGCTTCAGCCCCTCTGGCATTCTTTGTAATATTTGGACATGCAAGGCTCATGCCTGCCTTGGACCCTTTGTACCAGCTGTTGCTTCTGCTCCCTCAAGATCTTCACAGAGCCTCTTATCATTCAGGTCTCAGGCAAATGTCACATCCTTGGACACCTTCTTTGAACACCATGCCTAAAATTGCAATGTGCCTACAGTCAACCTGTATTTAACACAAACATTATCTGCATTTATCTTACTCGATTCATTCATATGTTTGTTCACCTCTGTCTCCTTCATCTAGAATGTCAGCATGTCAAGGCCAAGGATACTTGTCTTGTTTTCTGCTACATTTCCTTGCAGCTAGAACAGTGCCTGGCACTAGTGGGAGCTCAGTGAAGTTTTCATGACCGGCTGATGAGAAGGTAAATTCCATGATAACAAGGACCTCGTATATCTGGTTTATCAAAGTACTCCAGTGCCTGGCTGATACATAGTAAGTGCTCAAGAAATTCTTGCTAATGAGTGAAGAGAACCTTATAGTCAGAAGATCCCCTGAGCTTCAGCTCTGGGATAGTGCATCTCAGCATCCTATACTCTCATGTGATTTTATCATCTCTTCTGCCATCTCACGGACAGGTCCTCTCTTCGCCCTTCCTCAGCCACCTCTCTTCCACAGTGCCTCTGAATGCACTCTGCACACATTTAAAATGCAAGAATCCTTGTAACATTTAGCAGCAAAATTTTGAGGGTACAACCCATACACAGAAAAACAATATGACTCAGAAACCTGCCTCATTATCCATCGCCCTGCCCATCATTTGCTGCCTCCAGCCTTGGAAAGTACTTTCTATTAGTTCCTTTGAGAAACAAAGGAAATTAAGTTGTTTTTGTTGTTTTTTTAATCTGGGCACCATCCAGTGCCTCAGTTTCAAACTACTTTAAAACTACTTTTAACCACCATTCTTTGCTGATCTCAGTACCAGCTTCCCTCTGCCCTTCTGCAAATCCTGTGTACTCCCCCCGCACCATGCACTGTGTGCTCGCCACCATCCCATTGCTCAATATAACATATGGAAATAATCTGCGGGCTTCTTGCTCCCCACAGGGTTGTGAACTGGTTAGTGGTGGGGACGTGTCTTCTATCTCTGTCTCTCCAGCACTTAGCACAGTGCCTGTAAGTCCCCAGTACATTCTGGAAAAACCTCTCCCCAAGCTCTGTTTCCATTTTTCCATTTAAACTGTTTTTCTGAAAGTTTCCAATTCATTGCCCAGCACTTCTCCTACACTCCCCTAAATTACAGTTTGCTCAGGTCTTCCTTTTTTAGGCCTCATTGTCCTTGCAGGTAATTGCTAGCATCAACAGTAGCATTTGTACAGTACTTGACAGTTTATAAAATAATCTTCATGTACACACCATCATTTCACTAGATCCAGGACACTTACATTTCCTCTGGCCTCCATTCAGATTGGAGTTTCTGGGTGCACATTTACTGGACACTGATTATGTGCCATGATTGGATTGGGGTATTTTATGTTGCAGTCTTCTAGGAGCCTCATTGTGCAGACCTGCCAAATATGCAAGCTGGACATCACTACAAAAGAGGGAAGCAAATCCCAGAGGCCTCCTGTTCCCAGTGTCTCAGAGTACCACCCCACATTAGAGGCCCATTTGTGTTCTGGGCTGGCCTTCTCATGAATGTGCCCGCCCAGATTTGTCAGAATTCAAATGCCCCTGCAGAATCAGGGAATGCTGTGCTATGACCTGTCAAGGAAGGAGGAAGGATGGTACAGTGGGAAGTGCTGTGGTCTGGTCTGGAGACCTCAGGTCAAGTCCTAACTCCTTGGAATGGACATATTTCTACCTGCCCAGTTCTTTCCCAAGGTCATTAGAGGATTTGTATAAAGTTTTGTGTCCCAGAGGACTTGTAAGGGTAAATTCAAATGTGAGGGTTCATTTATTTCCGGTCCCGCAGGAGCCCTCCTCCATCCCCACATGAGTGTGAGCATCAGTTGCCTCAGAAACAAGTAGGCACGTTTCTCACAACTCCCTCCCCCAGCCAGTCTAGACCCGCTTTGCATGGTCTCTGTTCTGTCATCATTTGAAGCATTAAAAATTGTGAATGTTTGCTGAGCATTTACTAGGTGCCAAGAACTATTCTAAGCACTCTACATACTTGTAGTGCAATCTTTGTAATGCAATCAGTGTAACGCCCCTAGAAGTGTACACTCCTACATAGGCGAGCAGGGAGTGTACAAATAAAGATGGTATTCTTCTATAGTTTCAGTCTATATGCTTTTTATTTTATTTCCTTATTGTACTGGCTAGGACATTCAGTACAATATTGAATAAAATGGTGAGTGGAAATGGTGAAAGCAGACCCTACGATAGCAGACCATTAAGAATGATGTTAGCACTGGGTATGGTGGTGCATGTCTGTAATCCCAGCACTTTGGAGGCTGAGGCAGGAGGATTGCTATGAGTTCAAGGCCAGGATACATAGTGAGTTAGATGCCACCCTGAACAACATAGTGAGACCCTGTCTCAAAAAACCAACAACAACAAAAAGAATAATGTTAGCTATAGGTTTTTGTAGATGCCTTTTTTCTAGTTAAGAATGTTTGCTGACAGGTGTTTGTTGTTTTATTTTTAGTCATAAGTGTCATATTTTGTTATTGAAATGATCACATGGGCTTCCTTTTTAGTCCATTGATATAGCGAGTTACACTAAAAATTTATATAGATGTGGTATTATTTCTTCCCTTAAATGTTTGGTAGAATTTATTAGTGAAGCCATCTGTATCCAAAATTCTATCATGGAAAGGTTTTCAAGGAGCAATGCAATTTATTTAATAGATATAAAGCTATTCCAGTTGTTTCTCCTTGAGTGAATTTTGAAAATCTGGTTTTTCAAGGAATTTCTTCACTTCATTTAAATTTTCAAACTTATAGGCTTGATGTGCTTTTTAATTCCCGCCCTATGCAGGGGATTGGACCCCAGAGCCTCCTCACAATGCTAGGCAACTGCTCTACAATTAAGCTGTATCCCCAGCCCTCTCTTACAGTCTTGAAGTGTTTAGAAACTGTAATGAAATTTAGTCTATCATGTTTGATACTGGTGATTTTGTCTTTTCTTGATCCACCTGGAAATTTTCAATTTTAGTCATCTTTTTAAGGAAAGAACTTTGGATTTTATTGAATTTCTATGTTTTTGTGTTTTCTGTTTCATTGATCTTTATATATTTTTTCTTTCTACTTACTTTGGTTTTATGTAATTATTTTCTTAGTTTCTGAAGGTAGAATCTTAGATCATTGTTTTGAGACTTTTCTTTTTTATTTAATGCTATAAATATTTGTCTAAACATTGCTTTAGTTCATTTTTTTAGTCCAAAAATTTTTAATTCCCCTTGTGATTTTTTTTTATTTAACTCATGAGTTATTTAGAAATGTATTGTTTACTCTCCTAATCTTTGAGGACTTTCCATGTTTCTTTTTTATTTCTAGTTTAATTCTATGATCAAAGATTGTATGGTTTTATTCTGTCACAATAAATTACTAGTTTTACAGCCTAAAATATGGTTCATCTTAGTGATTTATATGCACCTGAAGACAATGTGGATTGTACTATTGTTGGATAGAGTATTCTAATTATGCAATTAAGTCAAAACTGTTAGTGGAATTGTTCAAGTCTTTTACAACCCTTTTGATCTTCAGCCTACTTATCAGTTACTGAAAGAAGAATGTTTGTTTCCAACTATGACTGTGGTTTTGTCTATTTCTCTTTTCATTATGCTTCATGTATTTGAAGATTGATTGATTGATTGATTGGTACCAGGAATCAAACTCAGGACCTTTTACTTGCCAGGCTGAAGTGCTATTTATAACTGCATATGTCTTGGGGGTTGTTAAATCCTTTTGATGAATTGACCCTTTAATTGTATTATTATAAAATATCCTTTTTTATCCCTAGTAATATTCCTTTCTCTAAAGTCTACTTTGTCTGACATAGTCACTGTAGCGTTGTTTTGATCAGTATTTTCTTGGTATATCTATTATCATCCTTTTACTTTTTAAAAGGACCTTTTAAAGAGTATTTCTTATAAAGGGTAGTTCTTATTTTCTAAGTGTCCCATATATACCTTTCTGCCTTATTTTGTATTGAACATTTTTTATCTCCCTTGTTGGCTTATTAGCCATATGGCTGTGTTTTATTTTTCAGTCATTTGCTGTGTGGCTACCATATATATATATATCTCAAAGTTTATCTTCAAATAATATTATACCACTTTGTATATAATGTAAAAAATCTTATAGCTATACATTCTATTTTCTAGGCCTGGTCTTTGTATATACTTGCTGTACACTTTACTTTATATTTTATAAATCCCATAATACAGTTTGCATTAGTAAATATTTTAAAGAGATTTCAAAGATGAGGAAAATTGTATTTCAGTTTACCCGTATATCTGCTATTCCTGGTTCTATTCATTCCTTTGTGCAGATGCAAATTTCAATCTAGTATCATTTCTCTTTTCTATGGAAATTTTTCTTTAACATTTCTTATGGGCAGATCTAATGACAAATTTGTCGTGACCCGCGGAGGCTCCGACCAGCAGAGCTCCCAGGGGCGGGAACGCGTAGCCCGAGAGACAGTATGGGGATGAAGAAAAACACATACGCAGTTTGAAGGCGAGGGCGAGAGAGAGAGAGTTTATTGAGGAAGTGCCAAGGCTTATATCTCTTTGAGGGAAGCAGTGGGAGGGTCTAATGGGTGACGTAGGATCAGGATGGGCGGAGGGAGCGCATGCTCAGACGCGAAGCTGGGTCATTTATGGCTCTCTACACAAATTAGCTCAGTTTTAATAAGAAAAAGTATTCTGCTTTCATTTTTAAATGATATAGAATTCTAGGTTGACAGTTTTTCCTTTCAGGGCTTAACACTATTGTTGTCTTCTGGTTTGCATAATTTATGACATGATGTCTACCCCCTTGCCTTTGTTTTTTTATATGTGATGTCCTTTTTCCACAAACTGCTTTGAAGATTTTTCTTTTTATCACTGGTTTTTAGCAATTTGATTATAATATGCCTTAGCGTGGTTTACTTTATGTTTACTCTGAATTTCTTGAATCAGTGGGTTCATAGGTTTCAACAATTCTGATCAGTTTTTACCATTTCTTCAAAAAATTTTTCTGTATTCCTTTTTTTGGGGATTCCAATTACATATATGTTAGATCACTTGTTACTGTCCAGCCAGTCACTGATGCTGTATTCTTTTCTGGTTTTCAGTCTCTTTTCTCTCTTTGCTTTATTCTATTGCCATTTCTTCAAATTCACTGATCCTTTCTGCTGATGTGTCCGATATGCTGATAATCTCACTTATATTTTTTATTTCAGTTACTATATATTTTTTTATTTTTGGAAATTTCACTTGGGTTATTTTTCTGTCTTTCATTTCTATCTTTGTGTTCATCTTTTCCTCTACATTCTTGAGCATCTATATTATGTTTGCTTTAATATTCTTGTATGCTATTTCTCTTATCTCTGTCATTCTTGGGTCATTTTCTATAGATTGATTTTTCTTCTGGTTATTGATTTGTTACTTTTTTGCATATCTTATTATTTTTTCATTAGATAGTAGGTAGAGAGTGACTTACTTCATTGGGTGCTGATTTCTTCCTTTTGTATTTTTTTATAGGGTATTGAGCTTTGTTCTGGCATACAGTTAATTGGAATCAGTTTGAGTCTTACAAGGCCTGAGTAGAGAATCTGTAGCCATCTTTTCTTTAGGGCTAATTTAGTCCTGTTACTAAGGTGGTAACTTTCTGAGCCCTATGTGATATTATTACAAGGTTCATCCACTTTGGCTCATGGGACCGTGAACTTCCAGCCCTATTTAGGTTTGTCCAAGGTGTAAGGTTCTGGAAATTGTTTGGCCTTCTGTTTTGTAGTGATTCTCCAGCCTCATGGAGTATCATTCCTTGTGTCTGTGAATCAATATCTAACCAAAGATGTAAGGAGATCCCTTTCAGATCTCCAGTGGCTCTTTCTGGTAATTTGTCCTGAATATTCTAGCTACCTCAGTCTTCTTGAACTCTAAGAATTCTAAGAGCTGTTCAGGTTCTTCTTCCCTTGCTGAGTTGGAAATTGAATCACAGCAGTAGGGTGAGGAAACTGTGGAGACTCTACCTTATTCAATTCCTCTCTCTCAAGGATCATAATCCTACACTGCTTATTGTCCAGTGTTTAAAAATATTTCTTTCATATTTTTATATGAGTTTTTAGCCATTTAAAAACAGCAAGGTAAAGCCAATCCCTGTCACTCTATCATAGCAGTATGTATTTTCATTATCTTTACTTTAAAAATAAGAAACTGAGGCACAGTGAGATTAAGCAATATGTAACATTATTTGTAAATGGCAGAATCCACATTTGAGGCCTGGTCAGCATTCTCCACTGAACTATCAGTTCCTTGAGGCCAAGGACCTTGCCAGCCTTGTTCACTGCTATTTACTAGGCACCTGGCACACCACCTAAATATTGAATGAATGATGACCAATCTGTAACTACATGGCGTTCTGCCCAGGAAGGAGGAAGGAGGTGCTCAGCCTTTCTTATCCCACACCCACATTGCTGTTAGGTTTCTGCAGTTCTGCCTGAATGATCCACATGATTATGTGACTAGCAAGTCAGGGGGTCTCTGGGCCCCAGCAAATACTTCTTCATGTACTCTTCCACACACCATGCAGGCACCCCTGTGTGTAAGCAGCAGCTGCTGCTTTCTAATACCGAATCTGCTGTCTGGCTCCCACATTGAAACGTATGATTTTAATCATGTACTTGCAAGCCAGGGAGCCAATTTGCATTACAAAAGTCAAATTCCTTTCCCTGGTGACAGGCATGCAAAAGACTTGGCTTCCTTTTCACTTTTGTCCAGGATGTAAGGTTCTAGACATGTAGGAGCCTATCTTAGCCTGAGTCAGGGCTACAAAAAAAGAGCAAAAGGGTCATCTGGCACAGCATACCTCTCTTGCAGCCTCCCTGCACCATACCCTACATTCTTTGGAATGGTGGAGGAAAGGGAGCCAAAAGTCCCTCCCAGTGGCACCCTAATCCAGAACCATAGGTTCTGTTTCAGATGGTGCCAGAGCAGTTGATTGAAAATTGTATGCCTGTTTCCACATCTGCATAATTTTGCATATTTATTTAATGGTCAAATAAACTCATTTGGAATCTCTCATTGCTTTTCTTTCCCTCCTGCTTTTGACATGTCATCTAGTTCTGGCTCAGCCTTGAAAAATGACGAGTTCATCTCATGTCTGTTTCTCCAGGGGAGATAGGCTCTTCTTAGGAGGCTTCTAATGCCATTTTAATCTGGCCTCCCAGAATTCACTTCTTTGCTCCACAACCCAGGCCCTGTGGCCTGGGCAATGTCCTGGTCAGCTGAGGTGTGTGCCTGCCTGGATTGTTAGAGGAGTGAAGGGTTGCTTGTCAGGAATATTTCAAGTGGACAGGTTGTCGGGCTGTCCGGCAGATGAGTTTCTCCCTGGGGACTAAGCTGCTGTCACTGTGGGTAATTGGATTTCTGCTCCCCAGCAGGACAGGCATTGGTGACCTTTAGGATTAATTACTCCAGTGAACCTCAGCTGCCTACTCTGGCTAGCTGTCCTTCCTACTCTTGAAAAGAAAGCCCCAGGGGCTCGGTGTCAAGCGCTGAGTATAGGACAGGAGCAAGCCAGACACTTCCTGATCTGAGCCTTGAGATACTGTACATGTATCCCCGCAGGCCCCAAGGATGGTGCTATGCCTCACCTCCCAAGCCCATTCCGTGTGTAGACCTCCTGAGGGTGGAAAGGGAGTCTTCAGTGAATGGTGGTGTGAAGTCAAGACCATTCTAAAAAGGAACACCAAGCTTAGAACCACCCCTCCCTCAGGTACTCAGAGAGAATGTCACCCACCTCAGGAGTTTGGGAGTCTCTTACAGCAAAAAAAGCTATCTCTGTGGCTCCCAGGCCACTGAAAACGCATCCCTGCTGTTTTTCCCCCCAAACATAGGACTTATATGGGGAGCTACTGCATGGCACCATCCTTGACAGCACGGAGGGTCTGTGCCCAGTTGTAATAGCAGTGGCTGGCATCTGTTGAATACTCAACTTGAGCAACCACTTAGCTGCATTCAGTTCCAACAGCTCTATGCAGGGTGTGCTGCTATGATCCCTGTGTCCTAAAGAAGCCCTGAGAGCTGCTCATAGGCAGAGCTTTCAAAGCACAGTGTCTGCCTGATGTCTTTGGAGCTCTTGACAATGAGTCTTTTCCATTTCTACTCTGAGGGCAGAAGAGGGGTGGTGACCATGGTGACACTAGGTTCTGTAATCTTTGGCTTATGTTGGCACAGGAAAAAATTAGCCCCTGTGTATCCTTCAGGTCAATCATGTGACAGTTACAACCTTACAGGGCCTTTTGCTTTCCGTGCAATCATTTGCTATGGGTATCTCCTTTCTCATGCTGATCAATAATCCTCAGTCTTCAGTTACATGTTAACACTGACTAATGCCCTGTCTCTTTGTCCCTTGGTCAGACTGGAAGGGGTCCATGACTGTGCCCCACTAACAAGGTCCTCCTACACATCACCCTGCATTCCACATGGCTCTAGCAGTTGTCAATGAACAGTGTGCCATGATGAGACTTTCCTGGAAAGCCTGATTGGCCACTCATTTGTTTCCACTGCCACCTCCCTACCCCCCCAGATGGCAGTGGGTGTTGCCATGACAACATAATGGGAAGCAATCACACCTGTTGTGGGGCAGAAATGTTGACTTGCATGAAAGAGTATGTGTAGGGCTGGAAAGAAGATGAAAGAAACATAGACCTTCTTGTGGCCAGAAAGAAAGGAAGTTAATTCAGAATTGAGGTGCCTGCCTCCTGAATTTTAAATGCTCACCTGATGCCTGTGGAAACCTTATTACTTGCCAGTTCACATTATTCTCCTACTGTCAAAAAAGGCACAGGACCAGGGATTTAGACTCATTTTAACCCAAAACTTAGCTTCAGGGATGAAAAACTCCTTGTTGCTTTAGTTTTTAATTTCGTTCTCATCGTTTCTCTATCCTCTCCATTTCTATACACACATCTCCCCAACAGCAGAACCTCCAAAAAAAAAAACTGGGGAACACAGTGGGTGGTATTTCTATGATAACCTAGGAGAAGAGCTCTGATTCTGCATTTTTGAGGCAAAAAATGTGGAATTAAGGAAAGACTCAAGTGAACTCACAGTCAAAGTGGAAAGTCACTGGTACGTGGGAAGAGGGGGACTGGGTGGAGCTGATAAGGGGAGCCCTGGCAGGAGCAGGGAAGAGCAGCCCCAAATAGGGGTGACCCTAAGTCCTTCCAGTTCTGTTACCACCGTTCACATGGCTCAGAGTAATCATTCCAGTTAGATTCTCGGGTTCCCTTCCTGGCTCTGCTACTTTCCAGGTTACAAGTATAAACTTGGGCAGGCCGCCTCATACTGATTTCCTTCCATCTTCACTGGAGGACTCAGTCAGCTGAGCTAGTTCTAAAAACTCCCATCAGTCTTGGCTGTTACTTTAACTGTGCAACTTCAGCAAATTATTTTACTTCTCTGAGCCTTAATTTACTCACTAGTGAAATGGAAATTATATTTGCCTCAATGCAAATATTTGCAAGGATTAAATTAGCTAATGTGTGGAAAAGGTCCAGCTGCTTTCCAGACATACAATAGGTGCTAAAGAAATGCCAGCCGAAAAGCTCATTCTTTTGTCCCCTCCTCACAAACATGTATCTGTTTTACATGCCTCTGACAGGCAACTCTTTGTTTTCTGTTCTTTAGTTATTATTTGCAGAATCCTGACCTGAGGTAGGTGTGGTAGTGCATCCATCAGTGCAGAAGGAATGTGCTACCTCCAGATGCATTCAGGATACCTGGGGAGAAAGAACAATGCAAGTCAAAGATTATGACTGCATTGTGAAGTGCCACTAGCTCACAAATTCTCCTGTGTCTATAGTCAAAAGGCCATCCAAAGGCTTGACTCACATGGTTGTTGGCTGATCTCAGTCCCTCACCACGTGTGGCCTGCCTCTTGACATGACAGCTGGCAGGTGACCCTAGGGGCAACAGATCTGAGACAGACACTCCTACCAAGATGAATTCCACAGCATTTTGATAATCGCAGAAGTAAGGTTCTAGCACACCTGCCTTGTTGAGCTAGTTAGAAGAAAGTCAACAGTCACCAAGCCCAGCCCCCGCCCAGGGTCAACACACAAGATGCAAATACCTAGAGACCATGGTAAGCTTGGCTGAGAGTCCTTCCCTTTGTTATTTTGCACATGCACAGAGAAAACATTATCTTCTAAGTCTTCTGCAGACAGTACCTGGGACTCCCTGAACACTCCCCAGCAGCCAGTCTGCTTTCTCATGGCAATCAGTTCATCAGTCTTTATGGAGTACTTGTGCCCTATGAAGTGTGGCAGGTGCCATGATAGAAGGCTGCAGATGAGTAAACAGGAGCCCACATTGGGGGAGGGGAGAGTAGAGAGGGAAGGAGGCCTGAGATATCTTCCCATTAAGCAATTCCAAGCCAAGAGACCAGAAGATGTTAGCTAGCTGTGAGAGTGGGTGTATCATTCAGTGGGGCCAATGAAAGGAGTTTGGAGGGAAGAGAGGAATCATGTATGGGCAACAACAAAGGTTTCCAGGCTGATGGAATATGGGAGAGGCAGGTAAGCTTGGGAGACTTTGGAAGCCCAGTTGCCTGGCAGGTAACTGGGCTGCTGATTCTCATTCCTTCTGTGTTTATCTTGATGGCTTCCATCACTCTGGTTCAGGAGTGGGTGCCTGTGTACAGGTGGATCTGGAGTCAGGCAGGACTGAACCATCAACACAGCCTGATTCCCCAAACCAAATGCTGGGTGTGAGGAGACATCTCTGAGCCCAAGGTAGACAGGAGAATGGGGTGTTGAGGGGCAGTGTCCAGAAAGAGCCAGGTCAAGGCTGAGGCAACCTTCACAAACCACTCCACCAGTTTTGTTGGTAAGACAGGACTTCTGTTTTGTTTAGTTTATACAAATAATACAGTGATATGGTAGGTGTCACATGCCACAACTAAATGTCGAGGTGCCTAATAATTGATGCTGATGCCGTGACAGGAGATCTGAGAGGATGAAACCCTGCCTTTCTGGCATGCTCTGGACAACGTACTACTTTAAACAGGCCTCACAACATGGGCCTGTGTTGCCAGGCAAGATGCTGTGCTGCTGCCCGAGAGGAAAAGTAGCACAAATGTTCAGGTGTGTTCATAAACATAAATGCTGACCCTATAACCCAAGGATCAGAGGACTGATGGAAGATTCCCTGTACCCCCATGTTCACTTAGAGCAAGGGGTTCCATATATATGTTTCCACACCCTGTCATAGCCTCATAGCTCTTTCTTCCAACTCATGTGTTTAGGAAAGAAGTTAAAATATGCCCCCCAAGCCTGTGGACACCATTTGAGTATGTGACTCCCCTGGCTACTCCTGGGCTCACAGCTCCAAGAACACAATTCTTAGGAGTGGAGAGAACTTTGGAAGTAAAGGCAAAGCAAGGGGCTTTCTTACTGTTTCTCCCCCAGGTAGTTACATGACTGCTGGCAACTCACACCACTGCCAAACCTGTGGGATCCTCATCAGTAAAACACAGGTGGCTAAAATGTGGTGTTTTACTCTGTCTGCACATTAAAATTATTCAGGCAGCTTTCTGAAGTCAGAGAGCCCAGGGCTCAGCATGAGGGATCCCACTTTAAAGGGCCTGGGATGGGGTCTGAACATTACAGCTCTTATGAACTGACCAGTAATTCTGAGGCCCTGCTGGGACTGAGAACCACTGGACCACCTCCTTACCAAGGCTGCTGGAGCACTGACAGTTCTGTGTGTGTCCCCTACACACCACCATCTCCTGAGGACTGATGCAACACCTGCCTCAACCTCTGGAAGCAGATCTCCAGGTCAGAGCGAGGCCCAGGAATCCTCGTTTAAGAATGTCCCCAGGTGGTTCTGGTGCTGCTGGTTCATGGTCAAGTGTTCGGAAGCCACCACCACTAGGAGTCTTTCTCAGGATTAAGCTAGCAAACTCAAGTGTGCCCATTCTGTTATTGGAGAGCCTTGTTAAAGGTACTGTCACATCTGCTCTCATATTAGAATCATAGAGATCCTTGCAAGATTGGGATGATCACTAAGGTGTTGGTGCCAATGATGTTTTTACCCTCTCCCCCCTGCCTAAGTGTCCTGGGTACGTGTCTCCCATGAGAGCATCATATTTGCCTCTTTGGGTATGTACTGGGCACACAGTGCCATGCAGACACAGATGCTTTGGCAAAGGGTATACGTGGAGATAACGAAGACCTGGGCTTGCTCTGGAGTGTGCCTCACAAAGCCACTCAGAGAACAAGACCACGCAGTTTCTAAATCAGTCATTGGGGCTGGTTTAGCATGAAAGGCTCTGATAAGCCAGGACTGATTCATCCATTCTTGGTGTTCTGGGGAGGCACACAGAAGAGCTCCTGGAGAATGCCGTGGATTTCTGGCATAAATAACACAGCCAGCCTCCCCCATCATCACCAACAGGGCTGCCCCTTTGCCAGTGGCCTGCATCAGCCAGGCCAATGGCACAGGACTCTCACTTGGCCAGCTGGAAGCCTGTGAGGATGCTGGCCTGAGCGTGTGTCCAGAGTCTGCCTCACACAGAAAGCCTCTGTCCCTTCCTGCTTGCTGGGCTTGTAAGGTCACCATGGTGACTTCCTGTCCTTAGTATGTCAGCGCCCTATCAGAGCCAATCAGAGGCAGGTGCAGATAAGGGTCTCTAAGCAGGGGTGGCTGTCACACAGCCTGCTGCTGTCAAGCACAGCATCGATTCTCACTTGTGCCTGTGCCCACAGAGGACAAGGGAGGCTGGGGGAGGAGGGAGCCCTTTCTATATTTAGCTCCTGCACAGGTTTGTCCCAGTGGACAGCTTCGAAAGAGCCTGACCTATAGCCCAGCATGGGAAGGTTTAACATTCCTCAATTAGGCATACCCTACATGGCACTGTGTTTTGCCCATCGAGAGGGCCAAAACAAAATAGGTAAAAAGGAGAGCAAAAGGGAAGAGAACAACAAAGCTGATTTACAGCAATTAGAAAAACTACCCCTAACAGCTTCTCTACCCACCTCCCCAAATCTGCACCTCCAGGACAGTAGAAGGCGGTGGCAGGCAGGCATTGGGAAAGGCAGGAGAACATGAAGCTAAGGGACCCCCAATGATTGCTTAGCAGTTTGACCCCTAGCGTGCAGCCCCAGCAGAGGCAGAGCCCAGGGCAATTGAGCATTTGCCCCAAGGCCCTAGAGCAATGGTCCTTTGGAGGGACTGCAGGTTTGGGAGGGCACTAGGACCTGGGTAGCTGGAAATTGAGGTTAATGGCCAGAGACCCTAGAAGTTTGCTCGGAATGCCTCCCCACCAAGCCTTCTAACTTTTAGCTAGTGGTGTTAAGTAGTACCAAGCAAACAGCCAGGTGCTAAAACTGGCACTTTGCTTCTGTCCTACTGGTTGGAAGGTCACCAGGTCATCAGGAACAATGAGCTAAGCAGAGTATATGTCTACAGTCAGAAAGAAAAAGTCCCACTTCTCTCTTTGGACAACTCAGTCCAGCCCCAAAGCATATAGGAGGGAGGAATCCTTCTGGCCTTCTGTTTTTCAACTTCTATAGTCTGTACTTATGGGTGTAAACAGTTACGTGTATACATGTATGCTGATTATGTATCATACATCTGTATAGATACAAATATTCACTGTTAGTAAAATTTATTGAGCATTGCTATGAGCAAAATACTGTTACTCTCTCAAGTGTGTTAAGAATGTTCAGAGGCGTATATGAAGATAATAATCCTATTATTTAGTGAACAAATAGGATGTTCCAGCACTGTATTAGGTGCTTGACACCCAGTATATCGCATTTATACCTGACAACAACATAAATGTTGGTATTGTTATCTCCATTTTGCCATTGAGAAAACCAAGGATCAGAGAGGTTAAACTTGCCCAAGGGTGCAGCACTGGAAAGTAGCAGGCAAAGTTCAGATTTGAACACAAAGGATCTGCTGGTCCTGAAGCTGCAACCCACTAGTTTTCATGCTAGTGAGTAGTGATCACACTACACAGGGACATTCACCTTGCTGCTGCAATGGCCAATCAGTGAGGGGGCAGGAGCGGAGTGTTAGAGGTAGTGTCCTGCCCAGGAGCTGAGCACTTTGCTTCTGCCCCCCCAGGGGCTCAGAACACTATTTCTGCAATGCTCTGGGGGCTTATCCAAGCCATACTTCCTGGCCTCTGTCCACACGCACCCTCGCCCCAGGGGGCCACCTATATCACCAAATTTCTGTCTCTTGCTCCAGTGGCCTGTTTTTTGCTATTGGACATAGGTGTTTTATTAAGTCACTTGTCTCTCACCTGCTCCACCCTTCACCCTTCTAACCCCTGAACACTGGATTATCAGGCTTTCAGCACAAAGTGTGCCACGTTTTAGCTCCCCAGAGGCCTGGGCCCACTTTAGGATTGACCTCCCTCACTGTAGTAATTTCAGCCCTGTGCCTGTCCTGGTCCCACTAGCCAGGTGCTGGGAGCAGGATCCTGCCTCTCTCCATTCACCTGTTACGTCTGTGTGAGGCTGGGGGACTCTGGGAGAGTCTGAATCTTCAGGCTTTTCTGCACTTCAGTAAGGCTGGTCAGGCTGGGACTGTGGATTCTTAGTTTCATCACTGCTGGTGGGATAGTTGGGGGTTCTCAACTACTCCTGGCTGCACAATGAGGCTTCATTCAGATTATCTCAAAGGTCCCTTCTAATCATAACGCTCCAGGGTAAGGCCCAGGTTTCCTGGAAACCACAGTGGGAGATGCTGCTTTCAGGGCCTGGCAGGATGGTCAACATAGGTGTTGGGTGGACAGTCAGGTTCTCCAGCCTCCAGGCAGGTGAGGGCAGCCTGGGGCCCTATGTTCCTCAGAAAAAAAAAAAAAAAAAGAGAGAGAGAGAGAGTACTCTTCTTTAGCCCTTTACTCAGAGGTGTTGGGAGCAAGCCTCCTCACCCCATTGCAGAAGTAGTGCTCTGAGCTCAGTGCTCTGCACTGGCATTGATTGTCCCGACCCATTTTCATGAGATCTCCATCTCTAGTCTGGGAGCAGCTCATCTGATTCGTTGTGTTTGTCTCAGGGTCCCCAGTCCTAGGTAGGGGCCTGCTGTGCACAGCAAGTGCACAGGAATATTTCTTGAAGAAATAAATGACAGTTTTACACTGGACTTAGAATGCTGGCTGAGTCTTCAGCTATAGCCAGAAGGCACTTATGCTAATAAGTGTTGATCTTGCTTCTCCAACTAGAAAGTAACTTCTTTAGGGGAGTAGCTTGGCTTAATCCTTCCATACCTTAAATAGGATCTCACTAGTCCTGGGCACAGAAGATATATTCAGTAAAAATCTGTTAAAATAAGTACGATGGAACAGAACATATTGCCCTTTGGACTTCAGGGGCAACTGCCTGGATTCTTTGAGGGCATGTCACTATTGAGTCTTAATTACCCAATTTGATATTAACTCTGGGAACTGATCTGACTGAATGGTAAGATTTTACTCCTAGCTTATAAGTGACAATAATAACTACCTTATAGTGAATGCTTACTATGTGCCAAAACTGTGATAAATAGTTTACTTCTTCATCTCTTAATCCCAATAACAGTCCTTCCGTACTCACTTATTGATCCATTTAGCCAATAATTTTTTAGCATTCACGTTTTACCTGGTACTGGGCATACAGGGGTGTACAAGGTAAACACAGTTTTGTTTTCCTTGTTTTACAGATGAAGAAATAGACCCAGAGAATCTCAAAAACTTGCCTGAGGTCATAAATCTTATATGTGGCAAGACTGCATCTATGGCTCCAGCTACTCAGGAAGGGAGCCCAGGTGTTCAAGGTCAGCCTGAGCGACATAGCAAGACCTGATTAAAAAAAAAAAAAAAAAAAAAAATCCCCAAAAGCAAAAAAACACTGGATCTACGTAATCTTTTTCTAGTCACTGTGTCAAGTTTGTGGCTAGTTTTCGGAATGGTGGTTGCCACTTGGTTCTTTTAGAATCTAACAGAGCCTTATGCAGATGTTCAGCAGGGAAACACACATCACAGGTCCTTGAAGTCCTCTCTCTGGGGTGGAAGGTGTAGTAGGGAAATGTTCCTGAACCTGAGTCTTAGATACAGTGTCCTGGGGGCTTCCAAGGGGAAGAAAGAGGCTCTTCCTGCCAGAGGAAAGTGGGAGGCTGTGAGAGGGTTGGGAAGACTTGTGCAGCAGTCTCAGAGCAGAGACGTGGAGGAGGTGCTGGTGAGGTGACCAGCAGCACTGCCGGTGGCCTTGATCGTTCTCCACCCTGGGACATGTTGCATTGGGTCCCTAGAAGGACCACTAGTGGATGTGGTGGTCTTGGAAAAAAGCCTCAGGCTGCTTCTTGGAGCAGCTTGTCCTCTCTTTCCCAGCCCAGGACGTGCCACACCCAGTCTCTCTGTCTCTCTTGTCTCTGTCTCTCTGTCTCTGTCTGTCTCTCTGTCTCTGTCTCTCTCTCTCTCACACACACACACACAAATACACACACACAAAACCAGGTGGTCAGGCAGCTTACTTGGGGGTGCCCAGTTCTGTTCTCCTTTTGCCACCACCCTGTGCTGTCACACTCCCCACACTCACATATGTTCCTGTGTGCTCACACACATCCAAGGGGAAATTAAAAACAACTTCCCAGGTCTGACTTCTAAGGGAGAAGTCCAGGATGCAGCTAGTAGAATTCAATCTCCTCACTATGGCGGATCCGCTGTAGTTGGTTGAGCGAGCATGAAGCCACAGAAATTGTGTCAGGATGTGTGGTCATGTAGATCTCGGGAGGCCTTTCTGAAGACGCATCCCTTCTGTTACCCAGAGGGAGGGAGAGGCAGGATGCCAAGGCCACCCCTTCCTCCCCCACCCCAGCCCAGCTTCGGGCTGAGAAGCAGAACATAAAGCCTATCCCAGGTTGATGCTCTTTGAGCAAAGGAAAAGCAAGGGACAGAGGGGGCAGGGCATTTGCAAGAGCTCACCATGGGATCAACCTTGGGTGTTTTTATGTTCCTTGTAGTTAGTCCTCCCAAGCACCACCTGAGAGATTGGGATTCCTACCCCACTTTACACCTGAGGCACACAGGGCTCAGTGGAGTCGCTTTAGGAACAGTGATAAATTAGGAATTGAGAAAAAAAAAAGCAGGAAAGGGACTGGACAAAGATTTGATAGTGACCCCTGCGGTCACTGTAGGGCTGCGCTGTGGGCACATTATTGTCTAGAAGCACTTTGGAGCAAGAATGGAGCCCTTATCTCCATGCTAGGAGACTTGGAGGGAGCTTTAGAGAGTACTCCTGCCCCAGCTATGAGGAGGACAGGCCAGGATCATTGCCACCCTGTCCTTTGCATTAGTGTTACAGCTCATATCATTAGTGACAGGGAAGAGAACAGTCGACATGGTGGTGAGCACTGGCAATGCTTGGTCCCTAAACTGGGGAGTAAAGTGGTTCCCATGCTAGCCTGGTCTGTGGTCCTGCAGCTGAGGGCCAGAGGTGACTGTGGTCACAGGAAGGGTAGCTCCCTACCCTTCTGCCTGTACAGAAGCCTCAGCTCCTCTGGGAAGCCATCTGGACCCCACACTCTGATCTCTGCTGTTTCCCTCTCTGCCCTACTGTTTCCCTCCCCTGGCACTCTGAGCTCCCAGAAGGTGAGCCCTGACCTTTGTCTTTAGTTAAAGCCCCACACTGAGTGAATAACATTAAAATATGCATTCACTGTCCACAGTGCCACTGTACTTGAGTTTGCATTCATCACACACTTACCGAATGTCTCCTGGTGCCAGACCCAAAGAGCTATGGATAGATGAACAGTGCTGGCCCTCAGCAAGCTCCCAGAGCAAAAGGCCTCTGTTCTCCAGTGGTGATACTGTGCAGTCACTATCAAACAATGGCCAGAATGATAATGGCACTTTTGGAGCTTTCCTTGTGTGCAGGCTCTTGGATGCACAGGCTTGCTTGGCACTGTGGAGTACAGCTGAGATACAGGAGGGTCCACGAGGGCAGGGGGAGGTGGGAAGTGCTGTTTTGAATTCACTCGTTTCCCACCCATAGGGATAACTGAGGTAAGGAAGGGCTGAGGTGGTAAGAGTTAAAATGAGTAGAGCCCTTTGCTCTCTAAGCACACCACAAGGACTAGATTACTCATCCCCGCGTGTCCCGCAAAGAGTGCTGTTGTGCTCTCTGTTTGACAGGAGAGGAAACTGAGCCAGAGAATGAATGACATCCCAGGGTCAAGGGTAAACCATTAAGCTGGGAGTCAGATCCAAGTGGTCCAGCTTCGTGGGCTGCTCTGAAGAGGGAGCCAGGGGCCGACGCAGCTGGCTAGGGAGAGAGATTGCGTTTGACGGGAGGCTTGTATTCAGATAGGAGACCTCTGATGTCCCAAAGTAATTGCTGGTCAGAGGCATATTTGGAAATAAAAAATATTTTCTCCCTTAAGGATGAGCTGTATTTATCCATACTTCAGATTCCTCATGGAAATAAATCCTGGGTTCGTTTCTCTGTCCAGAGACCTTGTTCTGGGGACTCGCTCCTGCCCCCTTTCATGTGACATATATACACACAAACCTGCAAGCCAGCACCTGTGCCCACCTGTCCCACCCTCCCTCACCCCCACACAGGTGACAGGCTCTTCTACTCCCGCCTGCTGCACACGGACCCATCTGCCTTCCACCTGTCTCAGCACCCCCACCTGCACCCACAGCCCCACACCAACAGCCAGGCACACAGCTGCACACTCCCACTGTGCCCCCAGACCCCCACGCAGTCATGTGGCCCCCACACTCACTGCCCAGGATACACAGATGAGGCCCCTGTGCCTCAGCACCCACACAGAGGCACAAGCACCCAGAGACTCACACAGCTGCTGTGGCCAGCAAGAGGAAGCTGCAAAACCTGAGGCAAAGTCTGAGGGGGCGTTTAGGACAGAGGGCGTAGGGTCAGCAGCTTTCTGGGGTAAGGAGACAGGACAGACAGCAAATCATGCTGTGACAACCTCCCAGAGCCAGTGCAGTGGAACTGGTGGATTGTCCTGGCAACCCCAAGAAATCTCACAAACCCCAAATGCTGATGAGAACCTCAGAAATTCTCCTGGAGTTACTGAGCAGGGCACATACCACGGGAGGTGGTTACTGGCGTGTATTCCTGTATTAACCGGGTATACCAAGGGACCACTCAGTGCCCCAACCCATGTGCTACACATGGGGGTACAGTGGACAAGACAGGCTCAGAATACCTCAAGAAGTTTGCAGGCTGGTTGGCAGGAGTGGTGTGGTGCTTGTGGCAATAATAGTCATTAACCAAGCCCTTGCCACATGGCAGAACTCTTATCACTTACACATGTATTAATGGGATTTAGTCTGCCTTAACAAGCCATGAGGAAGATACTAGGCACAGAAAGGTTAAGTAACTTGCCCAAGATTTCACAGCTCCTCAATAAAGGAGGCAGTATGTGAACCCAGGCAGCCTGAGAGCATACTCTGTTAACTAGTATTTGATGATAATGCCCATGAAGAAGGATGCCACCTCTTATTTTGGCATGATACTTTAGAGTTTACAAAGAATTTTAAACATACTTTCTTGAGCTTATTTGAACCTATCAGCAGTCCTCTGTGATAAAACTCATTATTCCCATTTTACAGATGAGGAAAATGGAGATGAAAAATTTTAAGTAATGTCTTCTAGACAGATAACAAAAGTAAGACTCAAGCTCAACTCTATCAGGTCAGGATGGTCCTGTGGACCTTCTGTCAATTCCAGGTCCACCACCTCTTCTTTCTGGGCTTCAGTTTCCTCACCTGTAAAAGAGCAAGAACCATGACTGCTTCCTTCTGGCTTCAGAAAATGTGCACTGTGGCGTTAAGTGAATGGTATTAAAAATGAAACAGCAGCTGCAATGAGTTGAGGTCTTCTAGTTGAAGCCCAGGCACAATGGCCCAAACCTGTAACCCAGGCTACTCAGGAGGCTGAGGCAGGAGGATCACTTGAGCCCAAGAGTTAGAGGCCAGCCTGAGCAACCTAGCAAGACCCTATCTCCCCATCTCATCCATCAATCACTCTGTCTTCTGGTTCAAGTGCCAGGAGTTAGAGGTAGTTCTCCTTCTGGTCTTAGTTACTTTCTTATTGGTGAGACTCACTAACACCTGCAACTCTAAAGAGGAAAGGTTTATTTTGGCTCAGTTTGTAGAGGCTTCAGTCCGTGGTGGGCTGGCTCCAAGGCAGGGTGGCGTAGCAGTCAGGGCAGGCAGGAAGCAGAGAGCCATCAATGGGGGAGGGAGGGAGATAAACCCTTCCAGGCCATGCCCCCAGTGACCCACCTCCTCCAACCAGGCTTCATCTCCCCAGTCACATTTAGTTATAGACTTGTCGGTGGACACCCCATGACCCAATCACCTCCCAAAAGCCCTACTTATGAGCACACGAGGCTTTGGGAGAACATCTAGATATAAACCGTAACGAGTCTCCAGCTCGTATTTTTACCACCTCCTGCTCAGAAGAGGAGCGCATTCCCCACTACTGTGCCGAGCCTCTGTTTCCCTTGCTGCCTGGGCTGGTCACACCTGCTTCTCAGGGCTGTCGTGAGGAAAAACAAACCAACATGTGTAGCATGTGGTCTGCCATGAGCACTCACATCCTGTAGTCTTAAAATCATCCTCATTATTTTCATCATTAGTCCTGGAAGTGCTTTCGCCTGAGAGAGGAGGTGGCAGAGCTGCTTCCTGGACTTCTTCCCCCTGGTATTTAACAAGCTTACTTTGAAGAAATCCTTTCCCACACTTGCTGTGGCCCCAGATCCGGGACTAGTCACAGTTTTATCCTCAAGAGCTTGCAGGAGGTGTGGACACAGCGGCCCTCTGTGTGGCCCTGTGGGAGGAACTTCCTGCCCGCCCACTGGGCCCCGGGCCGTTCCCCTGGGGGCCCCACGGAGTGCAAAGGAAGGCATCCTGAGTATATGGAGAAGGGGTTACTTGGCAGACCCCTGACTCATCCTGCACTGAATAATCCAAGAAGGTAACTGATTTAGGGAACATGCCAATTTGATATCAGGGTCTGATCACTGGTATGCAGCTCCCTGGGGAAGAGAAAATGAAAAATATGACTAAACTGTCCTCCCACACGAGCTGTCATTAAAACAGTACTTGGTATGTCACAGATATTTTTGCTTCGTCTCCAAATAATTTGTTCTTCCAACTTTAAAATTTTTTTAAATTTAATTTTTAATACTCTTTCCTCCACCTCTCCATTTAGTGTGCACTTTGCGCTCTTGAGGCCAAGGGCACTGTGGAATGTGTCTTCTGTTGCCCAAGGGCCTTCGCTGACCTTCAGAGTCAGGGCAGATCAACCCCGCCCCCCCAAGTCTGTTCTGTAGCTTGGTCCCACAGGAAGCAGAATCCTCCTCCTCTTCCTCCCCTTCCTCGCCTTCCTCCTTGACCACCCTCCTGCCCTCCCCATTCTTTTCCCTCTTTCTCAGC
This sequence comes from Erethizon dorsatum, assembly GCA_028451465.1. Classification (NCBI taxonomy): domain Eukaryota; kingdom Metazoa; phylum Chordata; class Mammalia; order Rodentia; family Erethizontidae; genus Erethizon; species Erethizon dorsatum. Next base: position 83,769,518 of record CM051829.1, read on the forward strand.
CCTCTCCATCCTCCCTTTCTTTCTTCTCTTCCCTCATGCCTTCTTTTCCCCCTCCCTCCTCTTCCTTTGTCCTGTGCCTCCCCATTTCATCCTTCCTTCCTCTCCTGCTCCACTTTCTTCCTCCTCTTTCCCCTTTTCCTCCTTCTTCCTTCTCCTCCCCTGCTTCTCCCTCTGCCCTTTATCTTCTTCCTCCTCCTCTCTCTCGTGCTGCTGCTCTGAATACAGCTGAGGAAGACTCTCTTTGAATACATGTTTAGGAGAAAGAAATCCTCAAGGAAGCCAGGCAGGAACAAGGCCTCAGTCTCATAGCCAGAGAAGCATCTTGCTGCCCATACATCCAGGCCCAGTAGTCCTGGTGACCTCAGGCCAGCCCTTTGCCGGGAAAGCTCCACCAACCCCAGCTGGGAGCTTCCCATGTTGCTACCCATACTGTTGCATTTGTCCTTCCTGCCATCAGTCAGCATTTAATAAGTGCCAGGTACTAGAATCGGGGGCAGAGCTATAAATAAGACCTAGTTCCTGCTTTTACATTTCGGTGATGGGGAAGCTCGGGGGTTGGGGCATAAACAAATACACTTTCAAACAACAAAGGTAACTTCAAGCAAAGTGCTGTGAAAGAGCTGGGATAGGGTAGGGTGGAAAGTGAGGCAGCTTAACTGGACTCCAAGGACACAGCTCTGTAGAATTCTGGGAAAAGAGCATTCCAGATGGAAAGGAAACATGCTGTGCAGTGAGGTCCATGATGGGAATGAGCTAGTGTGTCTGAAACAGAGAGAAGACACCTGGAATTTGAGGCCCACAGGCCCTCCCTCCCAATAGCTGTGGAAGATTTGGATGTGTATGAGGTAGCAGCAGGGTGATTTGATCTGGTTTATACTTGAAAACCTTAGTCCAGCTGAAGTATGAAGGATGGATTGAGCAGAAGAGGACCACAGAGCCCAATGGAAAGGCTATGGCTGAAGTCTGGGTGATGGGCTAAGACCTCTGTCTGCACTACTGCCTTCTCCCCTAACCTGGAGGCTCCTCAAACCTAGCATGTCCCTAATGAAGATGTTGATTCCCTGACCCCTAAGTCAGTGGCAACACCTTTAACCCCACGACATCATCTCCCCTCACAGACTATAGTTTCACGAAGCAGGGCCTGTCTCTGCTGCCTTGTTCTCCACTGCCTCCCTCCTGCCTGGATTAGTGCCTGGCACATGGTAGGCTCTCCGGGTTAATTTGTGAGCTCTTAGAACATATCAGCAGGTGGCCCCTTCCCTCAGGATCATACTGTCTGCCTGAGGCCTCCAAACCCCATGTTGGATTGTTGGTACACAGCCCAGGGCAAAGCCCAACTCGTGATCTGACAGGTGCTGCTAGGCTCTGAGCAGAGAGTCTGGGGGCCAGAGAGCCCAGAGGCATCCTGGACAAGGCTGGGGGGGTTCAGATGAGCTCTGGACTCTGACTTCCAGGCCTTTGGCCAGATGACTTCTCTACCTGAGGCACCATGTCCTACTCCTCTTGTCACTGGGCCAGTACAGGGTCCTCCTTCTCTAGGAAGCAGTCCCCTGTCCACATGCTCAGGCCATGAGACCCTGACTTCCCTCTCTTTTAAGACCTATTGCACAACTTTGGAAATATTTTGTATTTTTATTCCCTCCCTGCCACAACACACCCACATATTTTGCCTAAATGAGGACAAGGATGTATCTGATCCATGTATCTATTTCCCCCAAAACCTGATACAGTCCTGGAATATAGACACTCAGAAGGCATTTGTAGAATACATAAAGAAGTACACTTATCTTCTGCGATGGGCAAGGATCTCCCTATGTCTAGATACCAATCATTTTTCAGCAAATATTTATTTAGCATTTACATGCCAGGCACTGTCCTAGGCTTTACAGGTGCAACTGTCAAAAGGCAGGCAAAAATCCCTACATTTGGGATGGCTCAACATATGCAAATCAATAAATGTAATACACCATAACAGAGCCAAAGACAAAAATCACATGATCATCTCAATAGATGGAGAAAAAACTTTTGATAAAGTCCAGCACTCATTCATGATAAAAACCCTACAGAAAATTGGAATAGATGGTCTTTATCTCAATCTGATAAAAGCCATCTATGACAAACCAACAGCCAACTCATACTAAATGCACAAAAACTGAAAGCTTTCACTCTAAAATCAGGAACAAGACAAGGATGTCCACTATCATCACTCCTATTCAATATAGTTCTGGAAACATTAGCCAGAGCAATTAGACAAGAGAGAGAAACAAAAGGAATAAGAATAGGAAAAGAAGAAGTTAAATTATCATTATCTGCAGATGACATGATAGTCTACATAGAAGACCCCAAAAACTCCACCAAAAGACTACTAGATTTAATAAGCAAATTCAGCAGCATAGCTGGATATGAAGTCAACACTCAAAAATCAATAGCATTCCTGTACACAAACAACAAACTCACTGACAGAGAAATTAGGGAAACAACACCTTTCACAATAGCATCCAAAAAAATGAAATACTAGGAATCAGCCTAACAAAGGACGTAAAAGACCTCTACATTGAAAACTATAGTACTTTGAAAAACAGGATTGAAGGGGATATCAGAAAATGGAAAGATAACCATTGCTCATGGATAGGAAGAACCAACATTGTGAACATGGCCAAACTCCCATAACTGTTATACAGATTTAATGCAATCCCAATCAAAATACCATTAGCCTACTTCACAGATCTAGAGAAAACATTCCTAAAATTCATTTGGAAACTGAAGAGACCTAGAATAGCAAAGGCAATCCTGATCAACAAAGGCAAGGCAGGAGGCATGACAATCCCTGACTTGAAATTATACTACAAAGCTACTGTGATAAAATCAGCATGGAACTGGCAAAAATAAAACAGACCTGAGGATCAGTGGAACAGATTAGAAGATGCAGACACAACTACAAACACACTCAACTACCTTATCTTCAAGAAAGGGGTCAAACATGTTTAGTGGAAGAAAGATAGCCTCTTTAATAAATGGTGCTGGAAAAAGTGGCTTTCCACATGCTGAAGACTAAAACTAGACCCATGTCTATCACCATGCACTAAACTAAAGTCACAATGGATCAAAGATCTAAATATTAAAACAGAAACACTAAATCTATGGGAAGAGAAAGTAGTTAGAAATATTGAAGACATAGGGGTAGTCAGGGAGTTCATGAACAAAACACAAACTGCATGGGAAGTACTTCAAAGAATCAACAACTGGGATCTCACCTTATTAAAAAGCTTTGGCACATCAAAAGAAATCACCAACAGAGTGAAAAGACAAACCACAGAATGGGAAAAAATTTTAGCCAACTGTCCCTCAGACAAAGGACTTCTATCTAGAACATATAAAGAATTGAAAAAAAATCAGGTCCCCCCAAATTCAAAGACCCAATCCAAAAATGGGAATCTGGTATTATTACACATTTCTCAGATAAAGAAATACAAATGGCAAATAAATATATGAAAAAATGTTTAATATCATTGATCATTCAAGAAATGTAAATTAAAACAACACTGAGATTCCATCTCCCCCCAGAAATAATGGCTATCATCAAGAAATCAACCAATAACAAATGCTGGTGGGGCTGTGGGGAAAAAGGAATCCTACTCCACTGTTGGTGGGAGTGTAGAGTGGTACAACCACTGTGGAAATCAGTGTGGAGATTCCTCAAAAAACTAGAATAGGAGGTCCCATTTGATCCAGCTATTCCCCTTCTGGGTATTTTCCCAGAAGAATTAGTCATCATACCCTAGTGATATATGTGCACCCGTGTTTATAGCAGCACAATTTGTAATAGCCAGATCTTGGAAACAACCCAAATGCCCATCAACTGAAGAATGGATAAAAACGATGTGGTATTTTTTTTACAATGGAGTAGTACTCAGCTGTAAAGAAGGATAAACTCGAGGCTATTATAGGTAAATGGATTTCACTCCTAAGTGAAATAAATCAGACTCGCATGTGTAAACATCGTATTGTCTCCCTTGTGTGAGAAACTAAAAGAGTAAATAAGATCCAAAATGTACAATAGATGTTGTGAAAGTGAAAGGGGAAGAAACTGCTCAAAGGAGAAGAACAACTGGGATGGGGGAAAGGAAAAAAGAAAGAAGGGAAAAGTATATATATGTATACATATATATATATATATATATATATATATATATATGTATGTATACATATATGTATATATATATACATACACACACACATGATAGATAAGATAATTATACTACTAATCTCTATTAATTCATTGAAAATGGTTTGTGCTTACATTGTTTGATCGATTTTTTATGCCTGTATCTTATAATATGAGCAGCTACTTTGAAGATAACAATACACAATATATTAACCATTGTTAATCTCCTATTATCTTGTTTTGAAACTCTGTATCATTGTTTTTATTGTTTTTTTCTTTTTAAAATTAAAAAAAATATATCCCTGCATTTAGGAAGCTTATGTATTCATAGGGAGACAGGCAAAACAAGTTAAATAAGGCAATAAGTTAGATGTTGACTAATGCAGCAGAGAAAGGGACGGGGCATGTTGGGTGGAGCATTTAATGGATTAGCCATGCTCATCTACCTAGGGTGGCGGTGGGGGTGTCCTGTTGGAGCCATGTGGAGCTTGAGCGTTTGAGTGCTAGGTCTTACCCGTCCTTCAAACAGCTCTCCAGGAAGTCTCCCTTCTCTCTTGTCACCGAATTCTCCTCTAGTGGCCTGTTCCCTTCAGCAATCACTCTGTTGGTGCTTCCTTCTTAAAGCACGTCCCTTTTTATTCCACTTCCTGCCAACAGGCCCTTACCCTTTCCTTGCAGCCAGACCTTGAAAGAATGTTCTTGTTTATCCCTCCTATAGCTTTGCTTTTTTTTTTTTTTTAACTTAATAAGCATTTATTATGTTGCCTCTGTGCCTTACAATTTACAAATTAAGTAGTTCAGTCCTCATAAGAACCCTATAATCGGTGACCTCAGATTAGGAAATGAGGTTAAGTGACTTGCTGACAATCACACAGCTAGTCTGTGGCAGGCTGGGCCCAGACCTGTGGTCCCAGTCACTGCAGCCTTGCAGCACTTGGCTCCCTGAAACCCACCTCTTGGGGCTTCATCTGAATCACTTTCCTGAACCTCTTCTTGTCAAGGGACTGTGACCTCCCTGGAGCTGGATCCCACAGTCATTTCTCACCCTACCTTACCCAATGCCTCTCAGTAATGTTTAGCGTGCTTAGTTGCTTGCTCCTGCCTGCTACACTTTCTTCTCCAGGCTCCTCATTTAAGCAAACTTCCCCTCACTGGAATATGAGCTGCATGGAATCAGGAATTTTGGTTTTGCACAGTGATATTCTGAGCACCTAAGACAGGCCCTGGCACAGAGCTGGCACGCCAGGAACACCTGTTGAATAATTCCCTGGGGGAAGGCGTGTGAGCTATGGGACAATGGATGCCAGGGTTCCTTCTGTTGTTCTCCTTGCTTGAGCAAGGCCAAGGTTTCTCCATCTGTCCATGGGGCTGACCCACTGGTAAGGCTGGGGCATCTGCCCCCACATTTCCAGGCAGGCCTTTCCTCTGTCACGTGGTGATATTTGTGCTTTGTGGCCTGGTCCACGGAGGAGCAGCAGCATGCTGGGCATGGAACAGTAGAGCAGAGCCCCACAGCCACATCGCCTCCATTTACATGGACAGTCCCCTCATCACATTGAGATCAACACTCAGCCCTGGTCTCAAGAGGTCCCAGTGATAAGATGGCCTCTGCCCACCTTCTGCTTCCCTCACACATATAATCAGAAAAAAGTCCTGCATCAGCAAAGTTGTCGCCAGTGAGTGACAGGATACTGAGCTGCCATGGGCCTTCAGACAGCTGAGGAAGGGGGCTTCTGTCCTTTCCTACATCTCCCACCTTGCCAGACCCCAGGGCTCTTCTTTAGCTGTCTGCACTTTGTTGTCTCCCTTGTCTAGATGTGTGTTTGCCTCTTTCCAGTGCTTCTTCTCCATTGTCCTCTCTCTTTCTGCATCCCCTGCAGAGGTTGTGGTCTCCCTGTCTTTGGTTTCTCTGTATCTGAGTCTCCATCTTACTGTCTGTGTTTCCCTCTGTCTTTGTCTCTGTCTCTGTCTCTGTCTCTCTTTCTCTGTCCACTTGTCTCTAACTCTCTTTAATTTTTTTCCCTTTCCAACTCTCTTTTTCATAGCCTCTTTTTTCCTTTTCCTCTCCATCCTATTTCTCTCCTTCCTCTCCTATACTTACCCCCAGGGCCTCAACTCTGGTTTCTTCTCTTGGCCTGTGGTCTTTGTGGGGCCGTGGTCCAGCTCCCTTGCAGGGTATCCTGGCAAGTCCTGCACCTCTTCCCTCTCACCCCACAAGTAGGACCTCGTCCTGACCTTGGCCTCTGGTCTGAGCACAACCTGATATCAGTCTCTTCTCTCTCGGCTTCTCTGCTTTCCCTGCAGTGTGCTCTAGAAATAACTGGTCCACCCAGCCAGGGTAACCTTTTCCTAGGCCCACTGTGTCAGCCTGTCTGGTGGCCCATGACCTTCAGCAGGACTGGGGCTTTCCCTCTTCTGCCAGGGCTGACCCTGTAGGTGGATGTGAGGGCTGAAGTTATTCTTCAAGATTTCATGCTGAATTTCTGAGTCTTCTATGTTAAGTTCCCTGGGAGCCCCTGCAAATTGCTATCCTTCTCAGCTTCTTCCCACTGAGCATGAATTTTCCTGCATGCTTCAAAGTAATTCTTATATTTAAGTCCTGTTCACCTTTCTCTTTTACAGCCAGTATGTCAGATAACTTTATGAAACTTGGTTTATCTGCCTCCATTCAGCCAGTTTTAAATCTGGCTAATTTTCTGGCTCTTCCTTTTTTCCAACCAGTAAATTGTTCACTCTTCCTACTCCACAATAGAGAAATCAGGGAGTGCTCTACTGGTCTTCGCCTTTTGGACTTTGGTTAGTTTGAAAATATAGTTAATACTTGTAGGCAGCTGAGCAGGTCTAGCTGGGCCCCCAGATGGGATTGTGAAGAATTAGGTATTTTCTCTCTTCTCTTCCTTTCCCTCTTTGATCCTTTTCTAGTATAATGACCATCAAATTGTATTGCCATTCTCCCTTTCCATGTCTGGAAAAACTTCTACCCAACTGTGCCCTTCCCAACTTGCCAGGAGGACATTAAAAAAAAAAAAAAAAAAAAAAAAAAAGCCTGTCAATTACTTAAATGAGATTATGTCCATGAAGGGGCTTTGTGAATTGGAAAACATGATACAGCAGTCCCCCCATCCACAGGGGATATCTTCCAAAATCCCAAGCAGATGCCTGAAATCATGAATAGTACCAGGCCCTATATGTACTATTTTTTTTCTATCCATACATCTACAAATTTAATGCTTTTTCCATCCTAACTAAGCACTTACCATGCACTGTGGCTGCAGCTTTTGCAGTTTGAAATACTACAGCAAAACTACCATGAATTTTTTCTTTCTTCATAATTTCACAGATAGATTTGGTCTTGTCATTGATCTTAGCAACTTCAGCAGACAATTTTTTTCTTTCCTTGTTAAGTAGAGAACTTTCAGACCTTTTCACTTAAAAGAAGCACTTTATGGCTACTCTTTGACATACCTAAATTGCTGGTGTTACTACTTTTGAGCTTTGAAGCCATTATTAAGTAAAATATGAATTACTGGAGGGCAAGCATCATGATGCTGTGACAGTGCATCTGTTAACCATGATGGCTACTAGGTGACTAAAGGGTGGGTAGCACATACAACGTGAATACACTGGGCAAAGATGACTCACATACTGGGCAGGATGGAGTGGGATGGCGTGTGATTTCATTTCAACACTTAGGATGGCATATAATTTAAAACCTGTGAATTGTTTATTTCTGGAATTTTCTTTTAAAATTTATTTTTAAATTTTTATCAGTATGTGTTTGCAGTTCATAATGGTTACATTCATCATGGGGAGTTGGTACATGTACATAATCCATCTTAATTTTTTCTACTTCTGCTTCTCCTCCCCATCTCTTGGTCCTTTCCCATTTGCAAAAGATCTATTCCATTTAATATTTTCAGACAGCAGTTGACCATGGGTAACTAAAACCACTGAAAGCAAAACATTGTGACAACTGTACACAGTGACCTGAACGTGCTATCAGAGGCCTCCCTAAACAGGAGAGGCAGCTCTCCAATGCTGGCAATGTTTCTCATTGACTTCTCCTCTTTGATCTTTTACTGACATCCTGTTCCCCACCAAAGCCAATTTAACTCCCAGACTACTGTGAGCAGGAGCCAGTTTGCTTCTTTTCATATCCCTCACTCCAATCACACATAGGGCTTATCTTCTTAAAGCACTGCTGTGTGTTAGCAAGAAACAGCCCTTTTTTGCTTGGTGCAGAGGTTTCCTCCTAGCATTGTGGCCAGGCAGTGTTTACATCTTTTTTTAATTAATTTTATTGGTATGCTTTTGATATAAGTAATGATCACAATCCATAGGGAATTTGTACCTGTACATGATATACCTTGATTCTTCTTTTTTGTCCCATTTCCCTCCCCTCCCTTCAACCCCTCTTCCCCTCCTTATTTACAAAAGCTTTGTTTCCATTTTTTTCCTTCTGTTCTCTTTTTTTTTCTTTTCCCTTCCTTCCCTTCCCCTTCTCCCACTTCTCTTTTGAATGCCACTCGTGGTGGAGAGCTCACTGCCTTTAGGCAGTAGGCTTCGTGGTGGAGCATATGTGCGTTAGGGTCACACTGGTCCACCATCTACTGGTTGTGTCACTGCAAGAATGTTTACCTAACCTCTCTGGGCCCAGTTTTCCCTTTTGTCAAAATGACAATGAAGAATGTACCTTTGTCAAGGTGTTGTGAAAAGTCAAAGAGATAATGCTAGGGAAGTGCCTGTCACAGTGCCTGATGCTTCGTAAGTGCTCAGTAAGTGCAACTATTTTATTATTATCTCACGAGGCAGCCTTTGCATGGCTCTGAACTGAAATTGACCTCCAAATAAATTGAAGAGGGCCTGGTTCTGCAGTCTGGAGCTACACAAAAAGCTTCTAATCCATCTTCCTCAGGACAACTTTTCAAATGTTTGAAGACAGCTTTTGTGTCCCTTCTAAATCTTCTCTTTTCCAATTTAAGTGTCTCCAGTTTTATCACCTATTCTTCATATTTTTCATGTTTCCCAGGCCTGTTACCATCTAAGTCACTGTTCTGTGTACACAATTGTCAATGCCCTTGATCTGGATACTATAAACAGTCCAAGCTTCATTAGAGTATGTTGGGGTGCCTCTTGTTAGTTGATTGGCTTAGCAAACTGTGACCAATTAAAAACTCCCACCTGATTTTCACATAAACCTATCAAGCCTGATTTTATCAAATTTGCCAAATAAATTTTTGTAACTAATGCAGGATTGATGTGCATCTGTTCAATTACATTATATTTACAGTGGTACCTCGGTTCATAAATTTAATTCTTTTCACAGTTTGGGTTGCAAACCAAATTGGACAAAAACTGAATCAAATTTCACATAAGGTTAACATTGAACCTAACCATTGAATTTGATTTGGTTCTCATCCAATTCGGTTTGCAACCAAAATCATGGAAACAATTGTTTGTGAACTGAAGTACCACTGTATTTTAACTGTAGGTCGAGATCTGTATTTAATTCTATTATTTGAATAGATAATTTCTGTACTCAGAAATCAAAAAATATAACAGGGTAAACTATGAGAAGTTCTCTCATCAACCTTATTCTCCATCTATATCTCTATCCATCTCTATCTTGCCTTCTCTCCACCCCATATAGGTCATGACCATGTTATTTTTAGTCTTTTACCTTTCCTTCTGGAGTTTCCTTATGCAGGCATAAACAAATACTAGTACTGGTTCTTATATTTCGCTCACTTTCTACAAAACTGGTAGCATATAGTACACACTGCTCTGAAGCTTGGTTTTCTTCATAAAACAATGTCTGAGGTCCTTTTGAATCTTCAGTCTTTTGTCTGACATAGTTTCATGTCACCAATGTCTTTATCCAAATTGTTTATTGAACTGTCTAGAGCCCAGGGGCCTTTCTCCATGGACATGTTCCAGGCTGATGTCTTCCATAAATCTACACCTGTGTACAGTGTTCTGGCACTTACTAGTACAAACTAACAAGTCTCCTTCTTAGCCCACCTTTTTTGTTATTCACAAGGAGAATGGTCAAATCCATCAAATAGTTCACTAAAGAAGTAGGTGTGCAGAAGCTTCCTGATTTATCCGTGTAGGACAGTGGTTATCAACTAAGAATGATTTTTCCCCTAAAAGACCTCTAGCAAGGTCTGGAGACTTCTGGTTATTACAACTGAGTGTGTGTGTGGGGGGGAGGTGTGCTATTGGCATATGGTGGGTAGAAGCCGGGGTGCTGGTAAAAATCTCACAGAACACAGGGCAGCCCCTCATCCACCCACGCACACACAATAAAGAACTTCTAGGCCCAATGACAATAGTGCAAAGGTTGAGAAACCTTAATTTAGAACCTTGTCAACATTTTTGAATTAAAAGAGTAATTTCCTGTCATTTGGTCTTTATGAATCTGTACTGGTTCTTTGTTTGTTTGTTTGTTTGTTTTTTGGTACCGGGAATCAAACTTAGGATCTTACGCTTGCCAGGCAGGCACTTGTGCTGCTGAGCTATATTCCCAGCCCTCCATACTGGTTCTTAATAATCACCACTTTTCAAGGTTACATGAATATGCAATTGTTTTTTAGAAAGAGAGAATAATCAGATTGAATTAAAAACATCATGTAGACTCTCCAGTCATATAGAGTCCTCAGATTTTGGGGACTGCTCTTCTCATGGGGAGTAAGTTACTCCAGGGGTGCCCTCCTCCATAGAGATGTCTCAGTGAGGGCTTTCTCTCCTGTTTCCCAGAACCGCTCACATCACTAGGGATGAATTTAGTTCTGGCTCTTCTTCCACCACTGTCCTCCACCTCAACCAGGAATGGTACACAATATATGGAAAGTCAGGAAGTGGTGGGGAAATGTCAGCAACAAGGGAACATGCACAGTAAGGTAGTTCTCTTTTCCTCTTTAAAAATGCCCATTTCCCACTTAGGGAAGTATCAGTGTCCCCGGTGTAACATCTCAAAAACCTTGACAAATTTTTGGGGGGGTATGGATAACTTTCCACACCTCCTAGAAGACTAAATCTAAGATAATTGAGTTGAAATGTTGAAGAAGGCACCAATAGTGTCCAGCAAAGCCCAGAGCCCAGGCTCCCCAAGGGGACTGTGGTGGCCAGTGCTCCCAGCCAAGAATGGCCCATCTCCATATTCACTGAGCTCCCACTTGTCCAAATGCTATTCGAGTCTTCTTTTTTCAGGAATAAAACATGGCCCCAGGTGTTGAAGACCCTATAACAGGTCTTCTATATGGTAAGAACAGCATGAAGTTGGGACAGATCTGCATCACAGAGTTCTCTCATCACAGAGATTTTTAGACTGTGCTAACCAGATATAATTCTTAATGCCTTGAATAATCAGTTTCTCACCTGTAAGAGTGGAGATAGCAATACCTACCTCATGGTTGCAAAAACAAAACAAATAAATATCTGAAATGCCTGTGTGTGTAGAAATAAATCAATATAATATTTACTATTGAGTAATCTAATATCCTAGTACAGATATCCGACATGCAAGATCTCATAAGCTTAACTAAAGGCTCAAACAAAGGACTGTGGATGCACAAAAAAGGGTTGGTGCCATTGGTGGTGTTTTGAAGAACACTGGATTTGGGGCCACAGGGGGACCTGGCTTTGAATCTTTCCTCTGTCACTCAGTAACTGTGTTAACACAGATACTTTGCTTCATTCTCTAAGAAGCCTCTCTTTCTTTTTTTTTCCCCCCCATTTTTCTTTCTTTTTTCCTTCTTTCCTGTCTTCCTTCCTTCCTTTCTTTGTTTGTGGTCCTGGGGACTGAACACAGGCCTCTCACATGCTAATCAAGCAGTCTGAGCCCTTCTTTAAGTTTTATTTTTATTTTTTATTTATTTATTTTTTTTGTGTGGGTACCGGGGGTTGACCTCAGGACCTCGCGTGCCAGCAGGCGCCCATGCCGCTGAGCGATATCACTGGCCCTCTTTTCGTATGTGGGTACTGGGAGTCGAACTCAGGACCTTGCGCTTGCCAGGCAGGTGCTTATGCCGCTGAGCCATCTCACCGGCCCAAGTTTTACTTTTAGATAAGATCTCACTATGTTGCCCAGTCTGGTCTCAAACTTGCAATTCTCCTGCCTCAACCTCCTGAGTAGCTGGGGTTATAGGCATGTGCTACTATACCCACCTCTGTGTTTTCTTGTTTATAAAAAGAAGATAACAGAACCTACCACCACATCAGTAGAGATTAAATAAATGTTTTTTGAGCCATGGTTAAATTCTTTTTTTTTTTTTTTGTGGGTACTGGGGTTGACCTCAGGACCTCGCACGCCAGCAGGTGCCCGTGCCACTGAGCGATATCACCGGCCCTTTTTTCGTATGTGGGTTCCGGGAGTCGAACTTGGGCCCTCGCGCTTGCCAGGCAGGCACTTATGCCACTGAGCCATCTCACCAGCCCAGCCATGGTTAAATTCTAATCAGCGTGGCTTCTTGAAATAGATGGCATTTGAGCTGTGTCCTGAAGAATGAAGAGGTTGCTCATAAGGGCAAAAGGGAAAGAAAATATCTCTCTGGTGAGATAGGAGCTGAAAAAGCAAGGAATCATGAATGTGGAACTCTCCAGGAAGTTCAGAATATAAGCTGGTGTATCAGACAGACCTTGGTCAATTATCTGATTTCTGTGAGCTTCTGATTCTTCATCTATACAAAGTAACTTGCAAGGCAGATGGGAAGATCCAGTGAAGTCTTCAAGTGCTTGGAGGACGATCATTGTCATATTGGTGGCTCAGGGCCGGGGCTGCATGATCTGGGTGGGCCAAGGAGGAGGCTTGTTGTTGGGACAGTAGGAAGCCACTATAAGCTTTTGGGAAAAGTCACATGATCCACCTGTGTCATGCTAACTTTTAGCAGTGGTGGAAGGTAGGCTCTCAAGGAGAGCACCTGGAAGCAGGGAGATCTGTTGGCCCGGCCACTGTTGGGTTTTTACCATTTCTTCACTCTGGTCTCTGGAGCAAACCACAGAGACTCAACAAGGCCCCAGGCTCACAGCTGGACTGCACCGAGGTCCTTGGGTGGAAGTGAAGAGTTTTGGGCCCCTCCCTACTGGACTCTTCCACCACCCTCACCCAGCCTCCCTGTGACAGCTGCGGCGCCCACCCCCAGTCCCTGTTTGGAGCAGTGATTAATACAGGTTTAAAATAATCTTTGTCTTCTCCCTTTGTCCGCCCCCATCACAGCCGCTGCTCTCCTCCCATCCCCCATCCCCTCGCCCTCTGTGTAGAGCTGGCCACACCTCAGAAACCAGCCTCCTGCCACCTCAGGCCTCAGGCACTGCCTCCTTCACTCACAGCCTGAGGCCTGTCCCACAAGGTCATCTTCATAAGCACTCCAGGCCAGCAGCAGACAGCACAGGGTCATTTCTAGGCCCTTTCTTGGCCCCCAACTCTGCAGTGGTCCCTTCCTCGGAGTTTCTGGGTACCTGGATAGAGAGACACAGCAGTAGATCATCTCTCTCTTCACTTGATACTGACCTTGAGAAATGCCAGGACCCTGATGGACATCTAAACAGGACACAGGAGGCCCTGTCTCACTCCAGTGTTGAGCTGTAGTCAGTACTTTTCGATTTATGTGGAGCAGCCCTTGTTTCAGTTTCCCATTTGTCTTCTGGCTTCTCTCCCCAACAAAAAAATTTTTTTACTTCCTCACTGATGCTCCTAAATTGACAGCATGGAAAATAGCATCCCATTAAACAGATGGAGAAAACCAAAGCTCAGAGAGCTTAAGTGGTTTCCCCAAAGGTCAGAGCCAGAAACTGAGTGCAGAAGGTCAGTTCCAAAGGCCAGCCCCCAGTCTGTCCTGGTGAAGCCATCCACCTCCCTCCCTCCAAAGCTGCTGGGTCTCCATTCTTATTTCTTCAACATGCCAGGGCACCATGGTGTTCCTCACTCTCTTCCTGTCCCAAGAATAAACCTGATCATTAACAGATGGTTGCCCTCCAGAGCCATGTGACTCTGAACCAAGTGCAGTGCTTTTGTCTGGCTCCAGCCCTGTGTGTCTATATTTAGGAAAGGACATGTGGGTACAGATAATGGGTTCAAGTGGGTATTGCCGAATTGTCAAGTTATGGCATATTATACCTTAAAGGGATGCAAAGATGTTGCATCCCTTATTTTGCAGAGCGAGAAACAGAGGGGCAGGAAGCACTCAGAGCCAGACAGCTGTGGAATTATAGGCTGACCTTCAGGGCCCTGCTCTTTGCCCTGACCCAGAGGCTGCCCTGTGCTCCTACTAAGTCACAGGAGTTACAGAGGCTGCTGACTTAATGTCTCCCTCCTGGTAACATTGGGAGTGATGTAGCATAAAGAAATTTCATTTTCCCACACATGGTAGCCAGAGGCAGAGAGGGTTAGAGAAGAAAGAAATGTGTCGGGTGACAGAGGAAGGTGGGCGACAGACTTAAACAAACCTGGGGAACCAGATGCAAGAACGAAGCCCAGTGTGGGCAGCTGGCAGGCACTTGTGCCCGCCTGGCCTTAGGCAGGTGCTCACTTGGCTGCTGGGCTAAACTGTGCATCTGACAGCACAAGACACTTACTGTGCTCTGTCTAGTGGGAGAGAACTGATGAGCTCATGCCCGTGCTCAGAAAGAGCTGACAAATGCTGAGTTAATCCCGAATTGCTTGCTTGGGATTAAAAAAAGATGGAGGTGGGGAAATGTGTCACTTTGGATAAGAAAGGGAGACTGAGTGTGTTTGATGGCCTGGATGGAGTCAGGCTAAATATTTAATGTTCTTGACAGAGACCTGGATGGGGCCGTCCCTTTCTCTAAACAGTGACACTCAAGGCTCGGGGCTGGGAGACAGAGGAGCCAGCAGCTGAGACTGAAGAACAGCTTCCAACTGCTTCTTACAGGAAACAGAGGAGGCTGTGTAGGGCAATGTGATAGGGCATGTGGGAGCAAAGGGTCAGTGCAGATTGAAGTTGGGGTGCAGGGGCTGGGACCAACTGAGAGCTTCCTTTATTAAAAAAAAAATAATAATAACGGTTCATTCTTTACATTTGGAATAAAAACCTGTTGTAATTACCTAGCAGTAGGAAAGCAATTTGCAAGCAGCTTTATTGTTCTGCTCTCCAACAAAATGTGCAGCGAAACATCCACCAGGGAATAGCAGGAGCAATGGCACACCGCAGAAACCATGATATTTAAATGTTTCCACAGTAGAAATTTCAATAAGGTTTAAATGAACCATAAGTTGATTTCTCTCTGGATTTTTTTTCCTCCTCCTTTATTGTTTAAGACATTGTGCTCCTAAACCGTATTTATATGGTGCTAGCAAAGAAGTCCCAGTAGGAAACTTCAAAACTTTCTGTGTTGCCACTCAGAGTGGCTGTTTCTGCATCCATGTCCCAGGGGGACAAGCACCTTCCATCTGCCTGAGACTCCCACTGAGGTACCAGAGACCTCTCTTCCCAAACCTGCCATGGGTGGGATCCACTCTGGCTAGCTACATCCTCTCTGGGCCCCTGCATTCTCAGTTTTACCTCCTAAAATAGTAATTGCCAAGTTATAACCTAGTGAAGGTAGAAAGGAGACCATGATTCAATTTCAAAGTCCTTGACCACCAAGCCTATGTATCAAGGATCCCCTGTTGAGTCTAGGATGGGCTGGGATCCTGGAAGTGGGTCAAGTCTGAAATCAGAATGTTTAGTATCTCTCTATGTTATTATCATAGGTTTAATTCTTAGAATTGCATGGAGGATACAGAAAAGATTAGACTATTCCATCAACCCCTATAATAGCTCTAGTAATAGCTAAAATGTATGTAGTACTACTATAGACCTACTTGTAACATATATACATATATATAATATTACTTAATCCTCATAACACCACTGAGAAATAGTTGCCACTGTAATCATCCCATTTTTCAAATAAAGAAACTGAGGTACAAGGAGCCTAATTAATTTGCCCCAGCCCTCATAGGCAGTAGGTGTTAGAGCTTGCAATAGCTCCTCCTTACCAGCCTGTCCCTGAATTCACCTATTCAAGTGTACATTACAGAAGCACTGACTCCTTAGAATTCAAATAGTTGAAATCTTCTAGATGAGCCAACACTGAAACAGGTGAGCGGGGAAGCTTCTGATGATACCTTCCTTGGGGACATAAGGAACTGCAGAGACTAGGAGACTATGTGTTGGGATGAGAGCCTCTCCTTGGAGGAAGAAAATGGGTCGAAGCAGTTCCTTTGAATTCAACCATTGTCTTCCTGCAGACTCTGCTTGCATCTGGGCACCTAAGTAAGCTTCTCTGCAAGGCTGAGATATGGCATGTTCAACTTTTACACCATGTGATTCTTTTCAGTCTGGTAGCACGTGCAGAGCTGGGAAAGGATGAAGAGCTCTGAGCATGGATTTTAATTTCAAACTTTGAGAAACGGGCCATATCTAGGAATCTCTGGCCAGAGAAATGCCTTCATTCTGAGTTTCCTGCCCAAAGCTGTATTTCAGGGGTCATTTAAGTAATCTCTGAGAGCTGAGAAGCAAGAATATATAAGGAATGATCAAACTATACACTAAATGCTTCAATTTTTTGAAATTTATTACAGTAAAAGACACATTGCCACTGGTTGCCCTGAAAATACTCGCCCTTGCTTCAGACACACTTACATCATTGTTCTTGCCACTTTCTGAAGCAGTTCTGGAAGTCCTCTTCCGTGTCTTTATTAGGTATGATCAAAACATGGTGAATGCTGCTTCCAAGTGCCATCCAACAGAAAGACAGACTTGTAAAAACATTACGGTGTGTCCTCATCTGCCTTATTTACTGGATCTGGCACCATGTAACTTCTGGCTCTTCCCCAAAGTCAAAATGACCATGAAAGGTAAATATTTTGAATTGGTTCAGGACATTAAGGCAGCCAGACAGTACAGCTAAAGACACTGTAATAAATTTTTTAAAATTCGAACATTCACTATAGTTTTAAATCATACCTTATAAATATATTGACTTAGAACCATCAGTCACATACAGAAACCAAATTCACCAAGCTTTAAGCCAGTGAATATTTATGGTGCTTGTATTAGTCAAGGTTCTACAGAGAAACAGAATCAATAGGAGATGGATGGTTGCATAGATAGATAGATAGATAGATAGATAGATAGATAGATAGATAATAAAGAATTGGCTCATGTGACAGTGGAGGCTGAGAAATCCCACCATCTTCGGTCAGCAAGCTGGAGATCCAGGAGAGCCAGTGTACATTTCTAGTCCTAAAGCCAGCAGGCTCAAGACACAAAGAATTCTGATGTTTCATTTAGAGTCCAAAGGCTGGAACAGATACTATCCCAGCTCAAAGCAGATAGGATGAATTCCCTCTTACTTGCAGGAGGGTTAGCATTTCTGTCGTATTTGGGCCTTTAACTGAATGAGTGGGACCACCCACATTGGGGAAGACTGTCTGCTTTACTAAGTCTGACTCAAATAATAATCTCGTCCAGAGTCCCCCCCAAAATAATGTTTGACCAGATATCTGGGCACCCCATGGGCCAGTCAAACTGACACAGAAAATGAGCCATCATGTTGTTTTTGCCTGTGTGCAGCTAACATTCTCCACTCCTTACCCATCAACTTCTGTTCTAGGATGCAGGAATCCAGGGAGGGTGCTTAAAGCATCCCATTCACTCCACTAATGAGGTTGCCCTTTCCCTTGGCAACCAGCTGTGCAGGTTAAAACTTGTTTCTTTAGGGTCCTTGCCCTCTGTTTTTCCTCCCCAGACCTCATACTACCAGAGAATGGTGCAGAGAAGCCGAGCATGAGAAGAAGGGTCCACACATGAGCCCTGTCTGGCCTGTGGGTTTGGTCCCAGCCCCAGGCACTATGAGTGGAAGGAAGCTAGGATGGAAGCAGAGTCCCCATGTCTCCTCTTTGCTCAGCAACTGAGCTTGTGCTGACTAGAAGCCTGTGGCTTATTAGGCATAATAAGGCCATACTGTGGCTGGCAGGAGGGAAGCACATTTCATGGGAAATGGGATTCAGCAGAGACAGGAAGAGGTTTCATGTACACGTGTCTCTGCCTGCTCTTCTGAAAGTTGGCAGTGGCAACGAGCCAGAGAGATAAGTGCAGAGTTTCCTTTTCAGTAAGTAACACAGAGGTGAAACAGTTCTGAGGCTCAGATGGGTGCTTTTGTCGCAGGTACACATTATACTCTATCTGGCAGCTGCATGACCTGAGGATCAACCACTCCAGGTTTGGTGGGTTTGGGAATGAGACATAAGTTCCTCCGTTATCACCCCTTTCTTCTGGCATGGATAACTGAGGCAATGGCTCTGCGTCATTGGAGTACAAGATGGAAACTGTATCTGTTCCATCCTCAGAATTCCTCACTTCCTCCATACCCTCCCAGACCTGTGGCTCTGCACCTCAGTCTCCCTTGGGCTTTCCTCCCTGGGTATGATCATGTCTGAAGTGAAAGATCCCCTCTACTACCCTCCTCCAGACAGCTCGGTGTGTCCTCTCTCTGCCTCCCCATCCCCAGGGCCTCACCCCTATCTCAAGTGTGTGCATAAAGGCATACCTGGACTGAAAGTGTTGAGGAAATTGGTTTCAAGGAGATTTAAGCATTTTGGAGTATAAGCAAATTTGAGACCTAGAGAAACCTCATCCCACTTCTGTCTAGATCATTGACATTCCAGATAACTTGTACGTGCCTAGCAAGGTGACTGGCACTTAACAGGCTCCTTGGTAAGAATTTACTGAATAAGTGAGCTTTTTTGTACATAATGGGCCAGGATCCCTCTTTCTCTTGAATAGACAGTATTTCTGAGACATTAGTTTTTTGAGGACAGAATCCTATCTAAAACTTCTTTGTACCCCCACTTCAAGCATTTAGCACAATGCCTGGCACATAGTGGGTACTTTTGTTAATGTCTTTGAATGAATAAGTGAGTGAATGAACGATGAAGCTCTGAAACAAGGTCCTGAACTGTCCTTCTAAATCTGGAGCCATCCTACCTGGAGGCAGAAAGAAGGTGCCCTGGAGACAGGCTTGATAGGGAAGAAGGACCAGAAATTTGACACATATGTAAGGGGTCCCAGTCTTCTCCCACTTCTGGGCAGGTGCTACT